>CM060941.1:896556223-901556223 GCA_030765085.1 Allium cepa
TTTTTTTTCTAGTATTGACTAGTTAATTTTATCTTTTTTCTTTCTTTCTATAGTGGAGATAGTCGCACGTAATGACAGATCACGGCCATATTATTAAAAGCTTGTGGTAAGAATGGGTTTCGTTCTAATGCCCGGAAATAGTATTCCAAAGCCTTTGTATGCTCCCCGTTGCTTGTGTGTATAAGGCCTATATTATAAAGTATATACCTTCGATCATAGGGATCAATTCTGATCGCGTAGCTTCATAATAATTCTGTAAAGCTTCCGCATAATTTCCTTCGGATTGAGCTGACATCCGTTACGGTCGTTCATTTATTTTATTCAAAAAATCTCCGCTCCAGAACCGTACGTGAGATTTTCATCTCATACGGCTCCTCCCTTCTGTGCATAGTAGTAAGGGGAATAAGTCATGGAATCTAAATTTCACTATTCTCATTATGAACTGACAGGAGCTGGTATTTTTACAAGAAATCTCTAGCTAGCCTTCCCGCAAGAGGTTTTTTTAAGATCTATCATATTAGTACTAGATAGAAATGGTAACTCCAACGATTTCTTTGTCCTCAACGCTTACTATTTCCAGGAATTAGTCACTTCAACAATCTTTGATGGTTATACGAGTATCCAAAGTATGAATGAGATGGATGTTTGTTGTCCCAACCATTCTTGTTAGCCCCGATACCGATAAGGAAAAGGGTAATTTTTACCAAAGTTTTTGTGTTGTTGATTCCTAGTGTAGTGCTTCTTCCCCTATGCCGCCTATTGCTACTAGTGGAGTAGGATTGACCTGCAATACAGAACCTATAGATATAACCTTTCGTTTAATACTAAAATCGACAATAAAGGTATTTGAGGCTGGATCAATCGAGGATACACGACAGAAGGAATTTTTCTGTCTCCAAACTTTACCTTCACTAAGCGTAACTTTATTTCAATAATTTGGTTCTTTATATTCCGAACTGCTTCTTTTTATCGTAAGACTTCGTTGAGGGCTAAAAAAAGAAGAACAAAAAATCAAATCACACCATCTCTATAATAGGTAAATGCTTTTTTTTTCCTCCTGAAGTTGTCGGAATTATTCGTAATAAAATATTAGCTATAATTGAGAAGGTTTTATCAATAAAATTTCCATTTATCCAAGATCTAGGCATAATTAGTAATCCATTCTATAATTCTTCTCATTACCCTCTCGGGGAAAATGATCCCACAAAAAGGAATTGTAGAGTACAAAATAACATAAAAACGGAAAAATTCTTGTGTACCTTCTGTTCAAATTTTACTTTTTTTGACAAAGAAAGATGGGTTTGAATCAGATTGAATTTTATAAAATATAAATTTTGTAGTATACAAATGCACGGAACTATTACTATTTCATCTAAGTTAGTTAACCAAGGACTTTATTTTACTATGGATTCTTATAACTCGAATCTAATAACTCAATAAATTTAGATTTGGTTATGACCCAAAAAGGAAAAGGATGACTAATGATTATACAATTGAATAAAATGTCATAGAAAAATTCATGGTATGATTCATAAATTTATAATAGGGTAGATGGATTATAAGAGAGGTTGTTTATAAATAAGGAATTGGAAAAGAAACTTTTTTCCTATGGACTCACTATTCACTCGGTTTCTGGTCAATAATAGGATTATATAGGAAAGATGGCCGAGTGGTTGAAGGCATAGCACTAGAACTGCTATGTAGGCTTTTTGTTTACCGAGGGTTCGAATCCCTCTCTTTCCATTTCTGTTAATTCACCATCGTTACCAACTACAATATATCAAATCAAATAAAAACGAATATCATTATATTATTCCAACAGCTTTATTTGATATAAAATTATGATTCCTAATTACTGTGGTATGGATACGTAAAAGAAAAATCTTGTGGAAAGAGCAAAAAAAAAAATTCTATTGCGTATCAATTTGTAATACGTGAATAACAAAATACAGATTAAGGCCCTTAGATCTATTTCCTTCGTCGAAAAAGGGACATAATTGTCTAAACCCCTTTTCTTGTTATGTTCGTTAGGTTCAAGTCTGACGAGAATAATATTCTACGACTAACAACTCATTTATTTTAAAACGATCCATTTATTATCTATTATTTGATTTACTAAGCCTTTATATTGGAATGAGTCAATAGTCAAATGGTTTGGCACTCCTTCCTTAGGAGATGAAGCAATATAATTTTGAATCAGAGCTTTTGATCTTTGTTTATCCTTCGTAGTAATAATATCTCGGGGTTTGCAACGATAACTTGGTATATCCACTATATGACCATTAACTAAAATATGTCTATGGTTAACTAATTGCCTGGCTCCAGGAATGGTCGAAGCCATACCCAATCGAAAAAGGATATTATCCAACCGCATCTCAAGTAGTTGTAGTAAAACCTGGTCTGTTGACCCTTTGGCTTTTCCAGCGATATGCACATATCTAAGTAATTGTCGCTCTGTCAGACCATAATGAAAACGCAATTTCTGTTTTTCTTCTAAACGAATACGATATTGCGATCTTTTCCCGGAACGCAATGGGTTTTTAAGATCACTTCCAGATCTAGGTCTTTTACTAGTTAATCCCGGTAAAGCCCCCAGACGGCGTATTTTTTTGAAACGAGGTCCTCGGTAACGAGACATAAAGTAAAGACTCCTTTTTATTTTATTGAAATTTCATTCATTTTACAGAAGAAATCAAAATTAAGACTGAACTAAAGAACAAACAAAGCAAAGCGAAATCTATATAGAATGAAATGTATTGTGTTAATATCCAGATTTTTTGTTGTATATCTATATATATAGAAAGAAGATTAAGGCTAGAAACAAGATTAAGGCTCTGTTTTATGATTTATTATATATATAAAATATAAATCTAATTGGATCTAATTTTTTTTAGAATTACCACGACATAATAGATTAGTGACTCAACGTTTGTAGAAATGGAGAGGAGAGATTCTCAATTATGGAAAAATCGATAGATAAAAAAGCCGGCTATCAGACTCGAACCGATGACCATCGCACTACAAATGCGATGCTCTAACCTCTGAGCTAAGCGGGCTCACATAACAGAAATAATGCATAGGAATTCAAGAGACTACCAGATCCCCGCTATTTGCTCTAAAGTTCGTATGAACTATATATATATTTAATATAAACTATATATTATATATTCTAGTTCATAATTCTATCCATAACATAATATAACTAATAAAAAAATATAAAATTAATATGCAAATTAATATTAATAATATATTTAATAAATAAATAGAATAATATGACTAAATAGAATTCTATTCTAATAATGTAACAGATCTAATAATGTAACAGAAATAAAATATCTGACTAATTTCAATTTTATTATTATACATAATAATTATTGATGATATACATTTATATTGCTGTTATTTTTATATTTAGCATATTTCGAATTTACATTATTTATCTTAATTTAATATATATATTTTACATTCCATTCTATAATAAACTCTAATAAATTTGAAATATAAAAAAAATTATAATAATTTATAATAATAAGATATTGAAAATACCAAAAAATTGGAATTCCTTTTTTAGATTTGAGAATAGTTTTAACAAATAAGATTAATTATATTCATATTATAGCGGATCAGTCCTAAGAAAAGTATAAAATAAGGATAAAGATACAATAATAAAAATTATAATCTGACATTCCTCTGATTTCGTTCGAAAAAGGACGACGATAGGACAAAAAAAATAATAAGGAAGAATATCAACCCTTCCAGTATTACAAAGCACACTTAAAAATAAAAGGTGAGGGGGACGTATATATATGTGGTATATACCTCTCTATATTGAATTGTGGATACATCAATGATAGAATCATTTCTGATTGAAACAAAGATGATTCATACAATAGAGGTGGAATGAGAGGGGATAGCCAAAAAAATAAAATAGGCATACACAATTTTTTAATATAGGAATCATTATATAATGAACTCAATGGTTCCAAGATAAATGAAAAAGTTGGGTAAAATTACAACTGGATCCTTGTCTAAAAGTCTAAAAGGGGGATATGACGAAATTGGTAGACGCTACGGACTTGATTGGATTGAGCCTTAGTATGGAAACCTGCTAAGTGAAAACTTCCAAATTCAGAGAAACCCTGGAACTAAAAATGGGCAATCCTGAGCCAAATCTTTATTTTTTGAAAAACAAGGGTTTAAAAAAGAGAATAAAAAGGATTGGTGCAGAGACTCAATGGAAGCTGTTCTAACGAATGAAGTTGACTACGTTGCGTTGGTAACTCAAATTCTTCTATAACAAAAAATGATTAATCGGACGAGAATAAAGAGAGAGTCCCATTCTACATGTCAATAGCGACAACAATGAAATTTATAGTAAGAGGAAAATCCGTCGACTTTAGAAATCGTGAGGGTTCAAGTCCCTCTATCCCCAGTAAAAAGCCCATTTTACTTCTTTACTATAATTCTCCTTTTTTTTATAAGTGGTTCAAAGGAAACAAAGAAAATTCAATATCTTTCTTATTCATTTTACTCTTTCACAAATAGACCCAAAGTGAATTATTCACAGCCCATCTCATTTTCCTTACATTCACAAAGAAAGTCTTCTTTTTGAAAATCGGAAAAATTAAGGAATAGCTCAGTTGTGTAGAGCAGAGGCTTGAAAATCCTTGTGTCACCGGTTCAAATTTGGCTCCTGAATTGTTGGGATAGCTCAGTTGGTAGAGCAGAGGACTGAAAATCCTCGTGTCACCAGTTCAAATCTGGTTCCTGACACATAACTAATCGATTGAAAAGATATTTATACCTCTTCAAATTAATTGAAGCGGGTCAGCATACAATACATATTAATAATCTAGAGCGCAATACATATTTTTTATATAGATGTATAGATCTATCTATGTTTGGAGATGGTAAAAAAAAAGTTGTCTAGAAAACTCCCAAGTTTATTTTATAGGAGTTGAAGGATAGAAAAAGTAAGGATATAATTTATACACAGTAAAAAAATCTGTTCTTTTTTCATTTTGTATTTTCTTTCCAATTTATTCTATTTCTTCATTCTTGTTTATGCTACTTTCAAGGGTTCATCTAAATGCGCGGTACAAAGTTCATAATGCAGAACTTTTTTGATTTATCTATTATATTGTTTCTGCTCAAATGAAATTCATAATATCTTCAAAATTGGGTAATACCAATGAAGTCTTTTTTAGCTTAGTCTTAATACGAATTAGAATCCAGTTATTCTCTTTCATCTAGAACAAAATGAAAAATATTCCTTGACTTGAATAAAAAAAATCTGGAGTCATGTCATATAAGTGAACATTCGTTTCTTATCATTCAATGAGCATCTTGTATTTCATAAAAATTGGGGGTAATATAGTCCTTACGTAAGGGCCAGCCTATCCAACTTTCAGGCATCAAGATACGTTTAAGACGTGGATGATTATCATAAGAGATTCCCAACATATCATAAGATTCCCGTTCTTGAAAATCGGCACTTCTCCAAATCCAGAAAACAGACGGGATTCTAGGATTACTTCTTTGGGCAAATACTTTTATGCATACCTCTTCCGGCTTATCTATACCATACCGTATTTTCGTAAGATGATGCACACTAGCTAAAAATCCGCCAGGTGCTACATCATAGGCACATTGGGAGCGTACATAATTGTAACCATATACATATGAAATGACAGCAATGGAGTCCAATCCTCGGTTTTTATTTGTAGAGTCTCTATTCCTCGACAATCGAAACCCAAAGATCTATGAATTAGTTCATGCTTGACTAGCCAATCAGATAAACGAACCCCCATCTTCCCGATTTCTCTCACATTTGTATTTGTATGAGTATTTAAAATTTCCAATGAAATTTTGAAAGATTGACTTGACCCACTCTTTCTTATTCTGCACAAAGGAACCTTGCCTAATTCACTAATTAATGTGAAGATACTAAATTTTTGGATTTGAAAAATATTTCGGAGATACTTTCTGAAGTAGATGGTGATTGATAGAGTAATCCTTGATCGTAATTTCCAGTATGAGTACTACGTCGAACATAAAACTTGTGATTAGTAGTAAAACATCTATTTTCCTGTTGGGATAAAGTTCTATCTTCGAAGATTTCTCGGGATATCTTCTTACGAAGTTTCGTTATAGCATCTATAACTGCTTCTGGTTTAGGCGGGCATCCCGGCAAATAGACATCCACGGGAATTAACTTATCGACTCCCTGAACAGTACTATAAGAATCAGTACTGAACATTCCTCCTGTAATAGTACAAGCTCCCATAGCAATGACATATTTTGGTTCAGGCATTTGTTCATATAATCGTACTAAAGACGGAGCCATTTTCATTGTTATTGTACCGGCTGTTAAAATTAGGTCTACTTGCCTAGGGCTCGATCTTGGTACTAATCCATAACGATCGAAGTCGAATCGCGAGCCTATTAATGAAGCAAATTCAATGAAACAACAACTAGTACCATAGAGAAGAGGCCATAAACTGGAGAGTCTTGCCCAATTCGAAAGATCGTTTAATGTAGTTGAAATAACGGAATTCGGGGTTGTTTGGTCAAGTAACGGAAAATCAATCAAATTCATAACTGTCTCAATATAACCGTTTCCTTCCTTTTTCTTTTTTTTGTTGTCTGAATATTTAGTTAAGACCATTCTAATGCTCCTTTTCGCCATGCATAAACTGAACCAACAATTGGGATAAGCACGAAAATGAAAGCTTCTATAAATACGGATACACCCAATACATCAAAACTCATCGCCCATGGATAAAGAAAGACCGTTTCAACGTCAAAAACAACAAAAACTAGAGCAAACATGTAATAGCGGATTCAGAATTGTAACCAAGCGTCTCCCATGGGTTCTATACCTGATTCATAACTAGAGAGCTTCTCTGGTCCTTCACTAATTGGGGCTAAAACTCCGGAAATTACAAATGCCAAAATAGGAATAGCACCTGATATTATTAGAAATGCCCAGAAAATATCATATTCGTGAAGCAGAAACATAAATGGACTCCTATTAATGTGGAATAGGTTGAATTATTCGATTTGAATTTCAATTGTAAATTCATCCAGAACTTCTTAAAGGAAAAGGGAATTTTTTTTGATCAAATAAAACTACATAGTTTAGAGTTTGTTTGCCATGGTGCATGCCTTATTTAAAGATTCATAAAATGGAACCCCACTTACCATTTTTTTTGATTCCATTTAGATGTGGTATCGATATAGGATGTTCCCACCCAAAGAAAACTCTCTTACTTTATCTCGGTTTCTCTTTTTAAAAAGTAATTAAATACAAAAAAATAGTATAATTAGAATACTAATAAATAAGACTAATTATAGCGTAAGAAATCGTATTAGTATAACTATATTTTTCTAGTTCATTTTATATTATAAAAATACAAATATAAAATACATTAATTTAATTCTTAATCCATTTCCACTTTTTTTTTCATTTTGATTGGAAAAAAAAGTGGAATGTGTTAGGGCTATACGGGCTCGAACCGTAGACCTTCTCGGTAAAACAGATCAAACTAATTATTATCGAAATGATGCGAACTGTTTCAAAGACCCAACATGCATTTTCTTGCATTGGGCTCTTTCATCAACTGATTAATATAAAGATCAGTTAATCCACCATATTTTTTCTTTTTTACAGGAAGATAATAAGATGGTTCCATGTGTTCTGTGATTCATGATTTGTATTCTGATCTAGGAACAATACCAAAGTGTTTCAAAGAGGGATTACCTTGACTTAGGTCTGCCTCTGGCCTAGATTAACCTAAGTTAAATGGAATCTCTATCGCTCCGCTAGAAGAGTCAAATATGAGACTTCATACACCTTAAAGTTCATAGGATAAAAAGAGGTTCTTTTGAGTCCCTTATACTCATTATGCCTAGCATTGAATGGGCAGGTATTTACCTTATCAATTAGCAAATCAGTGGCGGGTTCTATTTCATTTGGCACCTGAATTCGCACTCGAATCGGACCAAATCAAATATTTGTCAGGCTATTGTTCTCTTCTTCCTTCGAATCTATGGAGTAAGACATCGATTTCTCAATAAGAACAATTATGTTCATTGCATAATGGGCCCCTTTGAAAAGCATTGGTGCATGTGTAAACGAGGTGCTCTACCTAACTGAGCTATAGCCCTTGTCATAGACATCTTAACATATAGAGAATTTATTGCACTACGCCATAGATGGCCTTCTGCAACATTTTTGCAAGGTGTTGCCAGGTAAAATGTTGCGATAGCTATACAATTTTGGTCCTACTGCAACGTTGAATTTTTGATGTTGCCTTAGCCATAAAAATGTGTTGCTCTAGCTAAAAAAGTGTAATTGATGCAAAAAAAATTTATAGTGTTGCTATAGCAGACGTTTGCATATCTTTCGCACCGATCCGCGTCAATCTACCAAGGCAAATCATACGTTGGAGAACGTGACACCTCATCAATCCGAACACCACTCCTTGATCTTTTAGAGCCGCGAAGAAAAAAAAGTCTCCGCAAGTAATTTTTTATTTTCTTTCTTCTCTGTCGATTTTGGTTAGGGCTTCGATTTAGGGGTTCCCGATTTCGCTTCGATCCAGGCTCCGGCTCGCTCCAGTGCTCCACCGCAAGTCATCCTCCTTCGCAAATCACCCTCCACCGCTCGATGTAGTCTCCTCCTCAACTGATTCGATTGCAAGCTGGGTTTCACGAATTCAAAGCACGAAATCGATTTTGCCTGGAAGGAATTTCGAACAGAAACGTGATGTCTGGAAGCTCGAACTGTGAACGAAGAATCGCGATTCGATTTTGCCTAGAAATCGTACTAACTTCTCTAAGGTATTTTCATTCCCTACTTTTGCTGTTCCTATTTCTCCTTTTAATTTTATTTGCTATAAGGTGCTGAATTGTGAGTTAATGATTAAGTAATTCGGATATTATTTCAAAAGAAAGAATTTAAATGTTAATTAATGATTTCATTGTGATTACTATCATGGTATTATAGCAACTATGTCCTACGAGGATTTGATGTAAGCTTATTGTGACGACCCGGAATTTTTTAGCAATATCAATTTAATAATCTGCATTAAATATTAAATTGATTTGATAATAAAATCTGAATTGATACTTTTCTTTTAATAAATATTCAATTGGTAAATTTTATCTATTAGAAATTAATTGTTTGTTTTCTATTTATATATGTATATATTTGTATACATTGTAAATAGATGAATTTGTTTTAAAATTTAACTAATAAAATATGTTTTAAATACTAATATATATATATTAGTGAATTAGAAATTGTGTTTTATTTAATATAAACTTTTCAAAGGCTGAATAAATAAATATAGATTTTTAAATATATAAGTAAATGTTTAAATAGTTTGAAACTTATTTTAACTTAAGTTTAAATTTAATTTATTAACAAAGGATTTGTTTACTTTTCTTTTAGTATAATCTTGATTTAAAATATGAATTTAAAATGATATATGAGTTTTAATTATAATTTTGTCAAACAATACATTAACATACACTAATAAATATGTAGTTTATAATAGAAAGATTATTCATTTTATTTATCATTTCAAAGTGATAAATATGTTTTTATAAAATAAATAAAATTAAAATATGCATATAGAAATATAAGTAAGTATATAAGTTAAATCATAATAGCATAATAATTATAAAGTTAAATTAGTTTTCAAACATAGACATAAAATAAAATATACATAAAGCTATAAATTGGAAGTTAACATACTATATGTAATAAGTTAAATAGAAGTAAACATATAGAATACATTCATAGATTAAAGCTAAGTATAGATACATTTTAAATTTACAATAACAAGAAAACAATAAACAAACTAGAAACAAAATCATTTTTTTTTAAGTTTGTAAACTACCACAAACAAACTGCAGCCTATATTATATGTTTAAAATATCAAGAACAAAAGGATAATAACTGGAAGGCAAATGACAGTAAATATGTTCAAAACAGAGATCTGCAAATATGATATGACTGAAAACAGACTAGTACAAAGCAAAGCTGCAATATCTTTATACAAACAAAGCTAAAGACTGTAACAAAATGAAGATAAAAACAATAGCAAAGTAAAGTGTGATTGTATAAAACAAAATGAAGATATTAAGACATATTTGTATGCAGGCTAAATAAATAAACAAACTGCATATGTGAAGCTTGCTTAGGAAGATAGTATTAAATATCTTTAAGCTAACAAACAAAAAGTAATTAATATAAAAATCTTTTAGTACACTAAGTATTCATATCAGCCACCCTAAATAAAATATCTCTGGTAAGAAAAACTGTACAAACACAAGACTGTATACAATATTGTACAGTTTCATGAAACATAATCATATTACCTGTCTGCATATGCTATGTGTATTTGTTTATAAATTAGCTTCATCTGCATATTCAGTTCGAACTAGGTAACAATTAAAATTCATACAAACTAAAACATGAAAATGAAAACTATTCCATACTTAAACAAAAATTCAAGAAGCAAAACAAAAGTGAAGTTTCAGCTGTTTTCATGCCTGCTTCAACAAAGTACCTCTGTTCTTCCATTTTCTGTGAGTAACTTCTTTTTTTAAAATACTTAAGTAATCTGGTTGCTTGATGAAGTATGAAAATAAATATGTTGTTGATCATAAAGTAAATTTTAAACTTGAATTCAAGTTAGATAAGGAAGAACTGTTTAACTGTGAGTAAACCTTTAAATTTAAAAGCCTAAGTAAATTTTAATTTGTTGCTTGTGAAGATTTCTGAGATGAAATATGCTTGTTGTATATATATGTATGGGGTTGATAATTCTGGGTTTATAAATGTTTATATACTTGCCTGTTGCATTCAAGTGTCTCTGCTCTTAGTTCAGAAATGTGAAGTTAGATCCAAATACAAATCTATTCATCTAATCTTTGTTAGGATTAGAGATCTAAACAATTTAAGTTTGTTCAATCATGAGTGCAAGTTTAGAATTTTACTTAAAGCAATATAGTCTTGAGTTTTATCTGGAACCAAATTTACCTGCAGTATGTGCATATACTTGTTTCTGATACTCTCTGTAAAACAACATTTTGCTATTTAACATTGTTTACTTCTTCCCTGATTTATGCTTGTATTTCAGTTTCAAGCAAATGATGTTTGTATCATCTCAAACTAAGTCTAAATATTTAATTAAGGTAAATCAACTTAAAATTTTCTTCTGGAAAACCCAAAATTTTGAGCAAAGTTTCTGTGCACAACCTGGTTGTAGTGGCCGAGTGTTCGGTTCTGTTCGACACCATCAGGCGATCGAGTGCCGTGGGAATTTGTGAGGGGGTAGCTCAGTCTTTGACGCGTTCATGGCCGGAGTTTCTTGTCGCCACGTGGTCAGGGTTGGGGAGGAGCGGCGTTGACAGGTATAGGGCTGATGGGTTTGAGTTTTTTTCAGGTTTTGTAACTTGTTTTCATTCACGCGCGCCTGGTGAGGAACTCGAAGCATGTTGAGTTTTTACTCGGGGAAACTCACGTATAACTCGAAGTAACTTAAGGGCACTCAGTTGTAGTTGTACAGTTTTATACTGTATCAGTTTTTTTAACAGATTTTTTTTTGAACTTTTGTTTTAAATTTAAATCAAAGGTAAAACTAGTACTTATTCAAAGTTTAAAAAGTGAATTTAAATTTGTTTTCGAATATAGTTGGAAATATAAAATTTTCATAATTTAAATTATTGAATAACTTAAAAGTGTTTAATGCTTAAGCATATTTAAAAAAGTCTAATGTAAAAATGAAAGTTAAATTGGTAAGAAAAGATTTAAAAGTGAGGTTAGGTTCAGTTTTGAAGGTTGTTCAAGATTTTAATCTGTACTAGCTACAGTTTTTAAAATCTTAGTGTCTTTAAAATTTAATCATGATTAACTAAGTCTAAGTAAAGGTTTAAGTATGATTCAAGTTGGAGCGTACAATTAGATTTTTGATAAATTAAAGTTTTATAATTTAAATTTATTCAAATAAGTTTTAATTGTAATTAAACATGTGAGTTGCAAAGGGGTTTTAAAATAATTTAGTTATAAAACTTTATTAATGATAAATTGGTTTCATTTAGAAAGTAATTTTAAATAAATGTTTTATAACATATTGGAATTTTACTTTAATTCATGTAGTTTTAGAATTTTCTATATGCATTAACTCCTAAGTTGATTAAGTAAGAATAATTAATGATTGAAATTAATTAAACTAGTAATTATAGTGTAAAAGTAGTAATTAAAGTTAATTAATGAATTAATTAACTAATGTGTGATTTAGAACTATAGATTAGATTAGATTTTTAAATGGTTAATTAACTTATAATTAATAATAATTAATATAAGTTGATTATGTTAGAAGGAAATAATTAAATAATTATTAATGAAGTTCATTAACCAGATTATGTTATAATTAATTAATATGATTGATTTTTAATAAATTAATTAGATTAATTAATTCAATAGTTTAAATGAAATTATTTATTGAGAAGTAATTAAGAAATTAATTACTTATTAATTGTGTAAATTGATTTGAGTTAATTAATTTAGTTTAATTAACTGATATTTAGGAATTAAATTACTTAGAAAAGTAATTGAAGAATAATTACGGGATGTAATTAACTGGATAATGTTGTTAATGGAAGTAATTGAGACTATAATTACTAAATATTAATCAAGGGATTAAGTAAGTTTGTTATTGAGAAGCAATTAATTTAGGATGATTAATTACTGAATATATTAATCAAGAGGATTAATATTTGTAATTTGAAGATGTGTATCCTTAATATAATTAACAAATGGAATTAGAAATCATTAATTAAAAATAATTAATGATGGGATTAGAGAAATTGATTTATTTGAGAATAATAAATCAACAAGATAATTAAACGGAAATAAATCGATATAAATGTAATTAATGGAGCATAATTACTCAGAATAGTAATTGGATGATCATTACTTGATGAAGTTAATACAAGATGATTTGTAAGTAAAGTAATGTGAGTAATTTCTTTTATAATTAATCAAAGGATTAATTTATGGGAATAATTAATCATGGAATGATTAATTTGTTAATAAGTAATTGAGAGTAGTTAATTACTGGTTTGTTATTAATCAAGGGTGATTAATAACTGTGTTTAAGTAAAGATTAATCACTTAATTAATTTAAATAACTAATTTAATATAATTGGAGATCATTAATTAATATAATTAATGATGTAATTAAGAAATGTAAATTAAGGAATAATTAAATAAGGGAAGTAATTAAATGTTATTCAATTATGAATAATTTAGAATAATTCATGTTAGAAATTAATTAAAGACTAACTTACTTCTTGTAATTAGAGAATGGTTAATTAATTTGATTTATAATTAATTAACAATTGTGAGAGCAGGATTTATGGATTGAGTAATTAATTTAATTTATTTTAAATTAATTAAGATGGAAGTAGTTAATTTAATTCATTTTAAATTAATTCTAGCTTGTGATTCATAAATCATTGCTGATGGATGATATTGATATTTCATTGTTTGATTGTGATCTCAGGAATGAGATGGATAATGTCTATGTGATATGGATGTATAGTTTAAGTATGATAATGTTTAATTATCTGTTTGGATGATGATATTAATTATCTGTTTATTATGATGATGTATTATCTATTATGAGATGTGAATTATCTATCTGTGCATATTGATGATATTGAATTCACTGTTAAGACTAAATAGACAACTTGGCCTTAAAAGACACGCTTTGGATTTCGATGAGACCGGGATCGGGTTTTCCGCATTAGGAATATCCGAAAACCACATCGTTTCCAAATTACGATAGGTCGTAAATCTGAAGTGAAGATGAAGGTTCTGAATGCAAGGGTTATCGTCGTTAACTCTGAGGGTGATTCCAAAATGAGTGTAACGAGATGATGCCTTCGGTTTCGTTCGAACCCGGAACGAACTTGTATGGATTGAATGCTTTCAACACATCGTCAGACGGACGATGAGCATTCTAAGAAATATGTTCTATAAAGGTAATCGTAACCTCAAGTCTCATCAACCGGGAATGGCTAAAACAGGGGAGGTGCAGCAAGGTTAGGTGGGTCATGCCCAAGCAGGACAAGGATATTCCCCTGTCTAGATGTCCCTTTTTATTCGGCTTAGTGGGCAGTTGGTCTGCAGCCAACTGCGGGGTTTATCTTGTTCGGGACTGTTCAGTAAGGAATGGTTCCGGCCTTGTGTTGCAGGGGATGAAGGGAGTAATCCTCGGTACGTTGATCTAGGCCACGTACTGTGACGGGCGGTACCCCAGTAGCCCTGCCATTGTATGGAATCCACAATCCAATAAGTGCCTACGGTTTTGATTGTATTACCCACTTTTGTGGCTAGTAGCTGGAATTTAATAGATGTAACAATTTCGGCTATTTTCTATTTACTTGAAAACCCTAGACCTATTATAATATCACTGGATTTCCTATCAAATGTTTTGGTTAGCGTAAGGTAAAAACTTTTCCATGTTTATGTGTGGGAAGTCTTACTGATACCTTTTGTTTTCAAAGGATTTTTCAAAATTAAGCAACTTTAACCTGTTACTCATACCAGACCCATGTCTGACCCGAAGTTTATTTTTGTTTTTCATAAACTCTCGGGTACCCAAATTTTTACGGATAGCCAAGGGATTCAGGTTTAGCTTTGACGAATTTTGGAGGAGCAATGGAGCAGGTGGCTTCAGCGTTTTAGATATATATAGTTCCGCTGTGTGGTATCTCTGTGATGTATTGTGTTTTGAGTTGTATTAACTAGACAGGTGTTTATAACTGTCTAGTATGTGACGTATTATCTGTATCACTCTGATTGATATATACTATGTAAATACTTATCTGATTAATATATTTTATTCGTTCCACTGTGAGATTCTGATGTTGTTCTTTCTTCTCTATCTTTTCTATTTTCTCACCTCTTTCTTTCTTATTAACGATGCTTCTTCCTGGGCGTAGGAAGTGGGGTCGTTATAGTGGTATCAGAGCGCTAGGTTGAGTGAATGCCTAGGCTCTTAAGTGATTTCTTTCCTGAGAGAGCGTATTTGTAAATTTGATATATATATATATATATATTTATTTATTTATTTATTTATTTATTTATTTATTTTCTATCTATTAGTTGGATTACCTGTCCGGGTTTTCCAATATAAGTATAAGGATAGATTGAGTAGTGGTGTGTGTAACACGACTACCTGTGGTTAGAAGTATATTTGACGAGACTGTAGACCTAATACCGTCTCGAGTAAATTTGTGGTGTAAGGATTTCACCTAATCTCTGGAGAGAAAACTGATAAGATTGAAGTCCATTTTGTTGTACAGATTGGATGAGTAGGATTTGGATTGTGTGAGTGAGCAGAAGCTAGAATATTATCTTGGTAACTCAAGAAGTAGTAGTTGTATGTTGAGATGCAGTAGCGGTGGGTTGTTTCTGAAGAAGTTCACAAATATCTTTGGATAAGGAAGTGTGTCTGCATTGGTTTTGAGGTTGAGTTCAGCGGAATGTTGTGTTTGGCTTTGAGGCCTGAGTTTTCCGAGGAATTTTAGATTAAGGAATTTTTGGCATCAGTAGCAGTGTTGCAGCTCAGATTGTTCTGCCGACACGCGAGGAGGTCATCTGTCAGCAGTTCTTTAGAAGTGAAGTCCAGAAGTAGTTTTGTGAATCCATTTCTTCAATGGATTGGCTGAATAAGTTTAAGCTGTTCAGATTGGTAAGGAGAGAACAGTTTTCTTTGGATATTAGCCTGGGTTAATCGCAAAAGTGACTTGCGATAGTTGAGAATTCTCTGAGATGGCAGAAATTCTTCTGGATATCTTTGAAGAAGTCGGTGGGTTGCCTTAGTCTGAGGAGTTGAGATTGATATCGACTGGATTTCAAAAGTAGTGCCAATAGTTCAGCTTAATAATAGAATGGTTTCTAGAGTGAGGAATTGATATAGCAGCTCAAGTTTTGGAGGAATTTCTGAGTTCTACTTTGGATCTGCTGAATCATATTTTTGTCATGTGTTGTCCAGTTGTGCTTATGTGCATCATCAGCATTTTCATCCATCCAGATCAGAGTTGTGCAGCGGAAGCAGTTGAGAGTGCATTTGTTTTTCTTTTCTGGGAAAAAGAGGATGTTTTCTACTGATGATAGTAGAGGTTGAGTTCTTGGTTTTGGATGATTTTGAGGAAATTATTCTACTGGATTGTTTTTGGATTCAGATTGTTTTAGGAGTTATCAGCGAAGGTTGAGCTGATCAGTGGATTGAAGGCAGCCCTGGATTGTCAGAAGGAATTTGGATTTGGGAGTCGGAGATTTCATTTTGGGTGAATTTTCTCTGATTCGAAGGAGTTCTATAGATTAGTAGTATAGACTGATTGGATTCTATAGATCGAGTATTCCAGTATTCCACTGGGAAACTCTAGGGAGCTCTATCCAAAATTTTATCTGGATAGTTTGCTTTGTTGATTGAGTGAATTGGTTGTGATGATTGTTAGGATGTGATTGATATATGCTTATGATTTAAAATTAAGTAAAATCTTAAATATATTATTAAATTACCTTTGCTTTTAAATTTCGGGGACGAAATTCTTTTAAGGGGGGAGGAATGTGACGACCCGGAATTTTTTAGCAATATCAATTTAATAATCTGCATTAAATATTAAATTGATTTGATAATAAAATCTGAATTGATACTTTTCTTTTAATAAATATTCAATTGGTAAATTTTATCTGTTAGAAATTAATTGTTTGTTTTCTATTTATATATGTATATATTTGTATACATTGTAAATAGATGAATTTGTTTTAAAATTTAACTAATAAAATATGTTTTAAATACTAATATATATATTAGTGAATTAGAAATTGTGTTTTATTTAATATAAACTTTTCAAAGGCTAAATAAATAAATATATAGTTTTAAATATATAAGTAAATGTTTAAATAGTTTGAAACTTATTTTAACTTAAGTTTAAATTTAATTTATTAACAAAGGATTTGTTTACTTTTCTTTTAGTATAATCTTGATTTAAAATATGAATTTAAGATGATATATGAGTTTTAATTATAATTTTGCCAAACAATACATTAACATACACTAATAAATATGTAGTTTATAATAGAAAGATTATTCATTTTATTTATCATTTCAAAGTGATAAATATGTTTTTATAAAATAAATAAAATTAAAATATGCATATAGAAATATAAGTAAGTATATAAGTTAAATCATAATAGCATATTAATTATAAAGTTAAATTAGTTTTCAAATATAGACATAAAATAAAATATACATAAAGCTATAAATTGGAAGTTAACATACTATATGTAATAAGTTAAATAAAAGTAAACATATAGAATACATTCATAGATTAAAGCTAAGTATAGATACATTTTAAATTTACAATAACAAGACAACAATAAACAAACTAGAAACAAAATCATTTTTTTTAAGTTTGTAAACTACCACAAACAAACTGCAGCCTATATTATATATTTAAAATATCAAGAACAAAAGGATAATAACTGGAAGGCAAATGATAGTAAATATGTTCAAAACAGAGATCTGCAAATATGATATGACTGAAAACAGACTAGTACAAAGCAAAGCTGCAATATCTTTATACAAACAAAGCTAAAGACTGTAACAAAATGAAGATAAAAACAATAGCAAAGTAAAGTGTGATTGTATAAAACAAAATGAAGATATTAAGACATATTTGTATGCAGGCTAAATAAATAAACAAACTGCATATGTGAAGCTTGCTTAGGAAGATAGTATTAAATATCTTTAAGCTAACAAACAAAAAGTAATTAATATAAAAATCTTTTAGTACACTAAGTATTCATATCAGCCACCCTAAATAAATATCTCTGGTAAGAAAAACTGTACAAACACAAGACTGTATACAATATTGTACAGTTTCATGAAACATAATCATATTACCTGTCTGCATATGCTATGTGTATTTGTTTATAAATTAGCTTCATCTGCATATTCAGTTCGAACTAGGTAACAATTAAAATTCATACAAACTAAAACATGAAAATGGAAACTATTCCATACTTAAACAAAAATTCAAGAAGCAAAACAAAAGTGAAGTTTCAGCTGTTTTCATGCCTGCTTCAACAAAGTACCTCTGTTCTTCCATTTTCTGTGAGTAACCTCTTTTTTTAAAATACTTAAGTAATCTGGTTGCTTGATGAAGTATGAAAATAAATATGTTGTTGATCATAAAGTAAATTTTAAACTTGAATTCAAGTTAGATAAGGAAGAACTGTTTAACTGTGAGTAAACCTTTAAATTTAAAAGCCTAAGTAAATTTTAATTTGTTGCTTGTGAAGATTTCTGAGATGAAATATGCTTGTTGTATATTTATGTATGGGGTTGATAATTCTGGGTTTATAAATGTTTATATACTTGCCTGTTGCATTCAAGTGTCTCTGCTCTTAGTTCAGAAATGTGAAGTTAGATCCAAATACAAATCTATTCATCTAATCTTTGTTAGGATTAGAGATCTAAACAATTTAAGTTTGTTCAATCATGAGTGCAAGTTTAGAATTTTACTTAAAGCAATATAGTCTTGAGTTTTATCTGGAACCAAATTTACCTGCAGTATGTGCATATGCTTGTTTCTGATACTCTCTGTAAAACAACATTTTGCTATTTAACATTATTTACTTCTTCCCTGATTTATGCTTGTACTTCAGTTTCAAGCAAATGATGTTTGTATCATCTCAAACTAAGTCTAAATATTTAATTAAGGTAAATCAACTTAAAATTTTCTTCTGGAAAACCCAAAATTTTGAGCAAAATTTCTGTGCACAACCTGGTTGAAGTGGCCGAGTGTTCGGTTCTGTTCGACACCATCAGGCGATCGAGTGCCGTGGGAATTTGTGAGGGGGTAGCTCAGTCTTTGACGCGTTCATGGCCGGAGTTTCTTGTCGCCACGTGGTCAGGGTTGGGGAGGAGCGGCGTTGACAGGTATAGGGCTGATGGGTTTGAGTTTTTTTCCAGGTTCTGTAACTTGTTTTCATTCACGCGCGCCTGGTGAGGAACTCGAAGCATGTTGAGTTTTTACTCGGGGAAACTCACGTATAACTCGAAGTAACTTAAGGGCACTCAGTTGTAGTTGTACAGTTTTATACTGTATCAGTTTTTTTAACAGATTTTTTTTTGAACTTTTGTTTTAAATTTAAATCAAAGGTAAAACTAGTACTTATTCAAAGTTTAAAAAGTGAATTTAAATTTGTTTTCGAATATAGTTGGAAATATAAAATTTTCATAATTTAAATTATTGAATAACTTAAAAGTGTTTAATGCTTAAGCATATTTAAAAGAGTCTAATGTAAAAATGAAAGTTAAATTGGTAAGAAAAGATTTAAAAGTGAAGTTAGGTTCAGTTTTGAAGGTTGTTCATGATTTTAATCTGTACTAGCTACAGTTTTTAAAATCTTAGTGTCTTTAAAATTTAATCATGATTAACTAAGTCTAAGTAAAGGTTTAAGTATGATTCAAGTTGGAGCGTACAATTAGATTTTTGATAAATTAAAGTTTTATAATTTAAATTTATTCAAATAAGTTTTAATTGTAATTAAACATGTGAGTTGCAAAGGGGTTTTAAAATAAATTAGTTATAAAACTTTATTAATGATAAATTGGTTTCATTTAGAAAGTAATTTTAAATAAATGTTTTATAACATATTGGAATTTTACTTTAATTCATGTAGTTTTAGAATTTTCTATATGCATTAACTCCTAAGTTGATTAAGTAAGAATAATTAATGATTGAAATTAATTAAACTAGTAATTATAGTGTAAAAGTAGTAATTAAAGTTAATTAATGAATTAATTAACTAATGTGTGATTTAGAACTATAGATTAGATTAGATTTTTAAATGGTTAATTAACTTATATTTAATAATAATTAATATAAGTTGATTATGTTAGAAGGAAATAATTAAATAATTATTAATGAAGTTCATTAACCAGATTATGTTATAATTAATTAATATGATTGATTTTTAATAAATTAATTAGATTAATTAATTCAATAGTTTAAATGAAATTATTTATTGAGAAGTAATTAAGAAATTAATTACTTATTAATTGTGTAAATTGATTTGAGTTAATTAATTTAGTTTAATTAACTGATATTTAGGAATTAAATTACTTAGAAAAGTAATTGAAGAATAATTACGGGATGTAATTAGCTGGATAATGTTGTTAATGGAAGTAATTGAGACTATAATTACTAAATATTAATCAAGGGATTAAGTAAGTTTGTTATTGAGAAGCAATTAATTTAGGATGATTAATTACTGAATATATTAATCAAGAGGATTAATATTTGTAATTTGAAGATGTGTATCCTTAATATAATTAACAAATGGAATTAGAAATCATTAATTAAAAATAATTAATGATGGGATTAGAGAAATTGATTTATTTGAGAATAATAAATCAACAAGATAATTAAACGGAAATAAATCGATATAAATGTAATTAATGGAGCATAATTACTCAGAATAGTAATTGGATGATCATTACTTGATGAAGTTAATACAAGATGATTTGTAAGTAAAGTAATGTGAGTAATTTCTTTTATAATTAATCAAAGGATTAATTTATGGGAATAATTAATCATGGAATGATTAATTTGTTAATAAGTAATTGAGAGTAGTTAATTACTGGTTTGTTATTAATCAAGGGTGATTAATAACTGTGTTTAAGTAAAGATTAATCACTTAATTAATTTAAATAAGTAATTTAATATAATTGGAGATCATTAATTAATATAATTAATGATGTAATTAAGAAATGTAAATTAAGGAATAATTAAATAAGGGAAGTAATTAAATGTTATTCGATTATGAATAATTTAGAATAATTCATGTTAGAAATTAATTAAAGACTAACTTACTTCTTGTAATTAGAGAATGGTTAATTAATTTGATTTATAATTAATTAACAATTGTGAGAGCAGGATTTATGGATTGAGTAATTAATTTAATTTATTTTAAATTAATTAAGATGGAAGTAGTTAATTTAATTCATTTAAATTAATTCTAGCTTGTGATTCATAAATCATTGCTGATGGATGATATTGATATTTCATTGTTTGATTGTGATCTCAGGAATGAGATTGATAATGTCTATGTGATATGGATGTATAGTTTAAGTATGATAATGTTTAATTATCTGTTTGGATGATGATATTAATTATCTGTTTATTATGATGATGTATTATCTATTATGAGATGTGAATTATCTATCTGTGCATATTGATGATATTGAATTCACTGTTAAGACTAAATAGACAACTTGGCCTTAAAAGACACGCTTTGGATTTCGATGAGACCGGGATTGGGTTTTCCGCATTAGGAATATCCGAAAACCACATCGTTTCCAAATTACCATAGGTCGTAAATCTGAAATGAAGATGAAGGTTCTGAATGCAAGGGTTATCGTCGTTAACTCTGAGGGTGATTCCAAAATGAGTGTAACGAGATGATGCCTTCGGTTTCGTTCGAACCCGGAACGAACTTGTATGGATTGAATGCTTTCAACACATCGTCAGACGGACGATGAGCATTCTAAGAAATATGTTCTATAAAGGTAATCGTAACCTCAAGTCTCATCAACCGGGAATGGCTAAAACAGGGGAGGTGCAGCAAGGTTAGGTGGGTCATGCCCAAGCAGGACAAGGATATTCCCCTGTCTAGATGTCCCTTTTTATTCGACTTAGTGGGCAGTTGGTCTGCAGCCAACTGCGGGGTTTATCTTGTTCGGGACTGTTCAGTAAGGAATGGTTCCGGCCTTGTGTTGCAGGGGATGAAGGGAGTAATCCTCGGTACGTTGATCTAGGCCACGTACTGTGACGGGCGGTACCCCAGTAGCCCTGCCATTGTATGGAATCCACAATCCAATAAGTGCCTACGGTTTTGATTGTATTACCCACTTTTGTGGCTAGTAGCTGGAATTTAATAGATGTAACAATTTCGGCTATTTTCTATTTACTTGAAAACCCTAGACCTATTATAATATCACTGGATTTCCTATCAAATGTTTTGGTTAGCGTAAGGTAAAAACTTTTCCATGTTTATGTGTGGGAAGTCTTACGTGATACCTTTTGTTTTCAAAGGATTTTTCAAAATTAAGCAACTTTAACCTGTTACTCATACCAGACCCATGTCTGACCCGAAGTTTATTTTTGTTTTTCATAAACTCTCGGGTACCCAAATTTTTACGGGTAGCCAAGGGATTCAGGTTTAGCTTTGACGAATTTTGGAGGAGCAATGGAGCAGGTGGCTTCAGCGTTTTAGATATATATAGTTCCGCTATGTGGTATCTCTGTGATGTATTGTGTTTTGAGTTGTATTAACTAGACAGGTGTTTATAACTGTCTAGTATGTGATGTATTATCTGTATCACTCTGATTGGTATATACTATGTAAATACTTATGTGATTAATATATTTTATTTGTTCCGCTGTGAGATTCTGATGTTGTTCTTTCTTCTCTATCTTTTCTATTTTCTCACCTCTTTCTTTCTTATTAACGATGCTTCTTCCTGGGCGTAGGAAGTGGGGTCGTTACAGTGGTATCAGAGCGCTAGGTTGAGTGAATGCCTAGGCTCTTAAGTGATTTCTTTCCTGAGAGAGCGTATTTGTAAATTTGATATATACATAGATATATATATATATATATATATATATATATATATATTCTCTATCTATTAGTTGGATTACCTATCCGGGTTTTCCAATATAAGTATAAGGATAGATTGAGTAGTGGTGTGTGTAACACGACTACCTGTGGTTAGAAGTATATTTGACGAGACTGTAGACCTAATACCGTCTCGATTAAATTTGTGGTGTAAGGATTTCACCTAATCTCTGGAGAAAAAACTGATAAGATTGAAGTCCATTTTGTTGTACAGATTGGATGAGTAGGATTTGGATTGTGTGAGTGAGCAGAAGCTAGAATATTATCTTGGTAACTCAAGAAGTAGTAGTTGTATGTTGAGATGCAGTAGCGGTGGGTTGTTTCTGAAGAAGTTCACAAATATCTTTGGATAAGGAAGTGTGTCTGCATTGGTTTTGAGGTTGAGTTCAGCGGAATGTTGTGTTTGGCTTTGAGGCCTGAGTTTTCCGAGGAATTTTAGATTAAGGAATTTTTGGCATCAGTAGCAGTGTTGCAGCTCAGATTGTTCTGCCGACACGCGAGGAGGTCATCTGTCAGCAGTTCTTTAGAAGTGAAGTCCAGAAGTAGTTTTGTGAATCCATTTCTTCAATGGATTGGCTGAATAAGTTTAAGCTATTCAGATTGGTAAGGAGAGAATAGTTTTCTTTGGATATTAGCCTGGGTTAATCGCAAAAGTGACTTGCGATAGTTGAGAATTCTCTGAGATGGCAGAAATTCTTTTGGATATCTTTGAAGAAGTCGGTGGGTTGCCTTAGTCCGAGGAGTTGAGATTGATATCGACTGGATTTCAAAAGTAGTGCCAATAGTTCAGCTTAATAATATAATGGTTTCTAGAGTGAGGAATTGATATAGCAGCTCAAGTTTTGGAGGAATTTCTGAGTTCTATTTTGGATCTGCTGAATCATATTTTTGTCATGTGTTGTCCAGTTGTGCATATGTGCATCATCAGCATTTTCATCCATCCAGATCAGAGTTGTGCAGTGGAAGCAGTTGAAAGTGCATTTGTTTTTCTCTTCTGGGAAAAAGAGGATGTTTTCTACTGATGATAGTAGAGGTTGAGTTCTTGGTTTTGGATGATTTTGAGGAAATTATTCTACTGGATTGTTTTTGGATTCAGATTGTTTTAGGAGTTATCAGCGAAGGTTGAGCTGATCAGTGGATTGAAGGCAGCCCTGGATTGTCAGAAGGAATTTGGATTTGGGAGTCGGAGATTTCATTTTGGGTGAATTTTCTCTGATTCGAAGGAGTTCTATAGATTAGTAGTATAGACTGATTGGATTCTATAGATCGAGTATTCCAGTATTCCACTGGGAAACTCTAGGGAGCTCTATCCAGAATTTTATCTAGATAGTTTGCTTTGTTGATTGAGTGAATTGGTTGTGATGATTGTTAGCATGTGATTGATATATGCTTATGATTTAAAATTAAGTAAAATCTTAAATATATTATTAAATTACCTTTGCTTTTAAATTTCGGGGACGAAATTCTTTTAAGGGGGGAGGAATGTGACGACCCGGAATTTTTTAGCAATATCAATTTAATAATCTGCATTAAATATTAAATTGATTTGATAATAAAATCTGAATTGATACTTTCTTTTAATAAATATTCAATTGGTAAATTTTATCTGTTAGAAATTAATTGTTTGTTTTCTATTTATATATGTATATATTTGTATACATTGTAAATAGATGAATTTGTTTTAAAATTTAACTAATAAAATATGTTTTAAATACTAATATATATATATATATTAGTGAATTAGAAATTGTGTTTTATTTAATATAAACTTTTCAAAGGCTAAATAAATAAATATAGAGTTTTAAATATATAAGTAAATGTTTAAATAGTTTGAAACTTATTTTCACTTAAGTTTAAATTTAATTTATTAACAAAGGATTTGTTTACTTTTCTTTTAGTATAATCTTGATTTAAAATATGAATTTAAGATGATATATGAGTTTTAATTATAATTTTGCCAAACAATACATTAACATACACTAATAAATATGTAGTTTATAATAGAAAGATTATTCATTTTATTTATCATTTCAAAGTGATAAATATGTTTTTATAAAATAAATAAAATTAAAATATGCATATAGAAATATAAGTAAGTATATAAGTTAAATCATAATAGCATAATAATTATAAAGTTAAATTAGTTTTCAAACATAGACATAAAATAAAATATACATAAAGCTATAAATTGGAAGTTAACATACTATATGTAATAAGTTAAATAAAAGTAAACATATAGAATACATTCATAGATTAAAGCTAAGTATAGATACATTTTAAATTTACAATAACAAGACAACAATAAACAAACTAGAAACAAAATCATTTTTTTTAAGTTTGTAAACTACCACAAACAAACTGCAGCCTATATTATATGTTTAAAATATCAAGAACAAAAGGATAATAACTGGAAGGCAAATGACAGTAAATATGTTCAAAACAGAGATCTGCAAATATGATATGACTGAAAACAGACTAGTACAAAGCAAAGATGCAATATCTTTATACAAACAAAGCTAAAGACTGTAAAAAATGAAGATAAAAACAATAGCAAAGTAAAGTGTGATTGTATAAAACAAAATGAAGATATTAAGACATATTTGTATGCAGGCTAAATAAATAAACAAACTGCATATGTGAAGCTTGCTTAGGAAGATAGTATTAAATATCTTTAAGCTAACAAACAAAAAGTAATTAATATAAAAATCTTTTAGTACACTAAGTATTCATATCAGCCACCCTAAATAAAATATCTCTGGTAAGAAAAACTGTACAAACACAAGACTGTATACAATATTGTACAGTTTCATGAAACATAATCATATTACCTGTCTGCATATGCTATGTGTATTTATTTATAAATTAGCTTCATCTGCATATTCAGTTCGAACTAGGTAACAATTAAAATTCATACAAACTAAAACATGAAAATGGAAACTATTCCATACTTAAACAAAAATTCAAGAAGCAAAACAAAAGTGAAGTTTCAGCTGTTTTCATGCCTGCTTCAACAAAGTACCTCTGTTCTTCCATTTTCTGTGAGTAACCTCTTTTTTTAAAATACTTAAGTAATCTGGTTGCTTGATGAAGTATGAAAATAAATATGTTGTTGATCATAAAGTAAATTTTAAACTTGAATTCAAGTTAGATAAGGAAGAACTGTTTAACTGTGAGTAAACCTTTAAATTTAAAAGCCTAAGTAAATTTTAATTTGTTGCTTGTGAAGATTTCTGAGATGAAATATGCTTGTTGTATATATATGTATGGGGTTGATAATTCTGGGTTTATAAATGTTTATATACTTGCCTGTTGCATTCAAGTGTCTCTGCTCTTAGTTCAGAAATGTGAAGTTAGATCCAAATACAAATCTATTCATCTAATCTTTGTTAGGATTAGAGATCTAAACAATTTAAGTTTGTTCAATCATGAGTGCAAGTTTAGAATTTTACTTAAAGCAATATAGTCTTGAGTTTTATCTGGAACCAAATTTACCTGCAGTATGTGCATATGCTTGTTTCTGATACTCTCTGTAAAACAACATTTTGCTATTTAACATTATTTACTTCTTCCCTGATTTATGCTTGTACTTCAGTTTCAAGCAAATGATGTTTGTATCATCTCAAACTAAGTCTAAATATTTAATTAAGGTAAATCAACTTAAAATTTTCTTCTGGAAAACCCAAAATTTTGAGCAAAATTTCTGTGCACAACCTGGTTGAAGTGGCCGAGTGTTCGGTTCTGTTCGACACCATCAGGCGATCGAGTGCCGTGGGAATTTGTGAGGGGGTAGCTCAGTCTTTGACGCGTTCATGGCCGGAGTTTCTTGTCGCCACGTGGTCAGGGTTGGGGAGGAGCGGCGTTGACAGGTATAGGGCTGATGGGTTTGAGTTTTTTTCCAGGTTCTGTAACTTGTTTCCATTCACGCGCGCCTGGTGAGGAACTCAAAGCATGTTGAGTTTTTACTCGGGGAAACTCACGTATAACTCGAAGTAACTTAAGGGCACTCAGTTGTAGTTGTACAGTTTTATACTGTATCAGTTTTTTTAACAGATTTTTTTTGAACTTTTGTTTTAAATTTAAATCAAAGGTAAAACTAGTACTTATTCAAAGTTTAAAAAGTGAATTTAAATTTGTTTTCGAATATAGTTGGAAATATAAAATTTTCATAATTTAAATTATTGAATAACTTAAAAGTGTTTAATGCTTAAGCATATTTAAAAGAGTCTAATGTAAAAATGAAAGTTAAATTGGTAAGAAAAGATTTAAAAGTGAGGTTAGGTTCAGTTTTGAAGGTTGTTCAAGATTTTAATCTGTACTAGCTACAGTTTTTAAAATCTTAGTGTCTTTAAAATTTAATCATGATTAACTAAGTCTAAGTAAAGGTTTAAGTATGATTCAAGTTGGAGCGTACAATTAGATTTTTGATAAATTAAAGTTTTATAATTTAAATTTATTCAAATAAGTTTTAATTGGAATTAAACATGTGAGTTGCAAAGGGGTTTTAAAATAAATTAGTTATAAAACTTTATTAATGATAAATTGGTTTCATTTAGAAAGTAATTTTAAATAAATGTTTTATAACATATTGGAATTTTACTTTAATTCATGTAGTTTTAGAATTTTCTATATGCATTAACTCCTAAGTTGATTAAGTAAGAATAATTAATGATTGAAATTAATTAAACTAGTAATTATAGTGTAAAAGTAGTAATTAAAGTTAATTAATGAATTAATTGACTAATGTGTGATTTAGAACTATAGATTAGATTAGATTTTTAAATGGTTAATTAACTTATAATTAATAATGATTAATATAAGTTGATTATGTTAGAAGGTGTAATGACCCGCCCTTCTACTATTAGAAAGACGTATCATTAGAAAGAAAAGAAAGGGATAGAAGTAGAAAAGAAAGAAAAGAAAGGAACAACGACATCAGAATCTCACAGCGGAACGAATAAATTATATTAATCACATAAGTATTTACATAATATAATACATCAATCAGAGTCATACAGATTGTACATAACATACTAGACAGTTATAAACACCTGTCTAGTTAATACAACTCAATACAATACAACTCAAACAATATGACTCAGAGATACCAACACAGCAGAACCTTATATATATCTACAACGCTGAAGCCTCCTGCTCCATTGCTCCTTCAGAATTCGTCAAAGATAACCTGAATCCCTTGACTACCCATAAAAATTTGGATACCCGAGAGTTTATGAAAAACAAAAATAAACTCCGGGTCAGACATGGGTCTGGTATGAGTAAACGGTTTAAAGTTGTTTAACTTTGAAAAAACATTTGAAAATAAAGGTATCACGTAAGACTCCCCACAAATAAATACGGGTAAGTTTTTACCTTACGCTAACCAAAACATTTTTTATAGGAAATCCAGTGATATTATAATAGTGTCTAGGGTTTTCAAGTAAAATACAGAAATAGCTGAAATGCTTACATCTCACATTCCAACATAGTTGGGCACAATCAAAACGTACGGCGCTTATTGGAAATTGGATCCCATACAATGGCAGGGCTACTGGGGTACCGCCCGTCACATTACGGGGCCTACATCACCATACCGAGGATTACTCCCTTCATCCCCTGCAACACAAGGCCGGAACCATTCCTTACTGAACAGTCCCGAACAAGATAGACCCCGTGGTTGGCGCGACCAACCACCCACTAAGCCGAAATAAAAAAGGGACATCTAGACAGGGGAAATATCTTGTCCTGCTTGGGCATGACCCACCTAACCTTGCTGCATCTCCCCTGTTTTAGCCATTCCCGGTTGATGAGGCTTGAGGCTGCGATTACCTTTAAAGAACATATCACTTAGAATGCTCATCGTCCGCCTGACGATGTGCTGAAAGCATTCAATCCATACAAGTTCGTTCCGTGTTCGAACGAAACCGAAGGCATTATCTCATTACACTCGTTTTGGAATCACCCTCAGAGTTAACGACGATAATCCTTGCATTCTGAAAGCACCATCTCGATTTTCATTTCAGGATTTACGACCTAACGTTTAAATTGGATCGATGTAGTTTTCGGAGAATCAAATTTGATTCTTCCGATCCCGGTCTCATCGAATCCAAACGCCATTTTAAGGGCCAAGTTGTCTAATTAACTTAACAGTTAAGACAATTTAAATTCAACAATTGAATTGACAAAGCATTTATCACAGATAAACATATATAAGCATCATAGGTATAACACAGCATATCACAGAGTAACATAGAATATCAACACATAAATGTCACAATCAGATATTCAATCACAATCAGTCCATAAGCAGTCAACTTAAATCTTTTTTTTATTTTTTTTATTTCAATTTAGAATTAATTACTTGAGAGTTAAACACTTAACTCTGTTTAATTAATTAACGATTAATTATCTATTTCGGCTCAAACCATCTAATTAATGGTTTCTTAATTAATCATTACATCTACATTACGTAATTATTCTATACTATCAATAAATTACTTCCTCAATCAAATGATTTAACTTTAATTACATGATTAACTATTACCTGATTATTAATTTATAACTTTAACTATTTATAAATAAAACTTAATTACCCTTTTTTTTAACTGCTAATTACTTAATCAATCAACAATTAATTCTTAATCAAGCTACTTAATTAATTAACTATCGATTCATAATTAAATTACTTGATTAACCAACTATTTATTCATTTATTATTACTTAATTACTCAGTTAATTAGCTGATTAGTTACTCAAATACCACAATTATTTAATCTAACCATCTATCATCAATTTTATTAACTATATAATCTTCAATTAGCCACTTAAATTAATTATTATTTATGAATTAACCATTCTTACGATTTAACTTGATTTAACATATGATTTATTATCAATTTAAAATTTCAAGTAGAAATTACATTCTAATTACTTATTATTAGTCACCTATCTCTACGGACATTTCTCAAATGACTTTTAAATTAAACTAACTAACTAACATATTGTTTAATTAACTTAGTTAAACATTATACAAAAAATTAATATACACGTCCTTTGGGAAAGCACCCGAGACCGTACCATTCTTTACTCCAGAAAACTCGAGTTTCTCCCGTGATTTCCCCGCGTCCCCTCTTACCTAACCCCCTTCTTCTCCCTTTTCCTGTTCTATTCTTCTTCTCTCTCTTTAATTTGTTTTTTTTTTAATATGAAAGACAAACTGCTGTAGCCACGCACTCGAATGGCCCGAAGGCAACCTCGAAGCAACACCCAATTGACTCGAGTACGAGCACGCGCCAACCTACAGACCAACGAACACCACTACGCCACCGTGCACGTGGACGGTGGCTCACCTCGCCTCCGGCGACTTGCGCTACCACCAGCGAATCCCAAAACGACTCAGCTACCAAAATTTAAACACAAAACCCTTCGAAGTTTTTCAGATCAAAAAATGACCTGATGCTTGAACCCAATGTTCGAACGTCATCGAGAAAAATGCCCGCCTCTCCATCCATGACCACCAGAGGCGAAACCACTCCTCCTACACCACGTCCAGTCCATGCCTAACCTTCCCCTTGTCGCACGCCGCACTCGATCCATCCTATGAGTTGCGAACATAAATTTTTACAGAGCCCAGAAACTCATGCCCAAAACCCTTCTCTAACCCCAATCTCATAATCTATGTATTCGAAAAATAATTTGGCATTTTTCTTGTGTAAAATGGGTTATAATCTTGCTTTCTATCAATTGACAACAATTAAAATTTACTCCATCATGCAAAATTGACGAAAATCCGTTCCAGCTCCTCTTTAAATCTGCTCCGAATATCTTTGCTTAAAAATCAAAAGTGTTATGTTAAAAATCCAAATTACGTATATGAAATCAAATCATGTTATTAAATTTATAAATTTAAACATTCAAAGTTATGACCTTAATTCTCTGTTTCCTGATGCTTGCATAAACAGTATTGATAAATACTGTTAAACCTCAAAACAAAATTGTAGGCCTATGATTGGATAACAACTTAAGTTTTCATCAATATCCAGGTTTTTAAAACATCTACATGAAGAAGTATTTGATGTTTCTTAGCTTTACTTTGTATAGTTATTCAAAGCTCCTAAAGTACAACTTCATATATTACAGAACAACAGAAAGAACTCAAGATAACTTATTTAAACAGTCATCCAAGCACAAATCTTTGTGAGTTAAATATAAAGTTTTAAATTGAAGATGATCAGTTTACTCACCAAAATATGCTTGTGAATCAGTAAGCATGAATGTTTTTGAAGCCTAATTGCTTGAAACTAAAATTTGAAACTGCAGCCTTTGAATCTGTTTTTGCTGTTGAACTAAAACTTTTGAACTTGCCCCATTTTCTTTCTTTTCTGTGGTTGTCTCAGGTTTTATCAATGAACATTATAATGTGAAGTTTGTATAAATAAAGGCATTTGAACAGTATAGGTATTTACTGACCAGTTTTTACCTGTATTGCCATGCTTTTTTATTGGCTAAGAGTTATATATTGCAGAAGGAAATTGTCTCAGAAATTTCGGCTATAGTACTTTACATGAACAAGATGTTGTGCTAATTAATGTTTTTGCTTTCATTTATGTTTACATAATTATTTACATGTTTACACTGTAAAGATATTGTAGGTTGTACATAGATATTTGTATGCAGAAATATGTTTCAAGAAAGCTTGCATATGAAGCTACTCATTTTGTCTTGTTATTATATTACTTGTTTTATTATCCTCTAGTTTGAACTCTTACATATATGTGTTGTGTAAATATACACCTGCAGGTAAGCTTGTCTTATCACAGAAGCTTGTTCATATTTATATAGTTTAGTTATTGTTTTAATGCAGCCTGACTTTAATTTTTGGTGAGTACAACTATATATGTATATATATATAACTTTGTTCATTTCATATTACATTGCTACGTGTTTTATTCTTTTACTCCATTGCTTACTTTCATATTTTATTAATAAACTTATTCATTTGGCTGTTATTTTTATTTTTATTTTGTATTTTAGCCTTTAACATTTAAATTATATTTCATAAGTTTACTTACTTATATTTATACCTTATATTCTAACTATAAATTTTTAAATTACATTCATATGTTTAGCTTACATTTTACATTTATTATTTTATATTGCTAGGATTAGATTTTAAACTTTAAACATTATCAAGCAAATGTATTCATTTAACAAATATTAACAATATATAGCATTTTATTATTACTTATATGAGTTAAATTTTATTAATAATATTGTTAAGAAACTTATTTTAGAATTTCAAACATTGTTATTTTATACTAAATAAAAAAAATGTAAAGTATTTAAGTAATTATATAAGATAGATTTTTATTGTGAATGTTATTGAAATACTTATTTCAATTTCCAAAGCAATCTCCCTTTTTTTTAAATACAGTTTACATAAATAGATGGCAATATTTCCAAAATCATATTCATTTAAATATGATCAATTCACATTTTGTATTTAATTAGATTAAATATTTATCAAAATAACTGGAGCCAAAATCCAAGGTCGTTACATTCCTCCCCCCTTAAAAGAATTTCGTCTCCGAAATTTAAAACAAAGATAAATTTAAAAGTTTTTATATTAACAATCCAAACATACATATCATTCATACAATAGCAAACAAACAAGCAGTCTATGCTAACAAACAACACTAGTTATCTGAACATAAATTCGGATAAGCACTCCTAAAACTATCGAGAGTTTATCTCTCGATGATCAATAATCCAAACTGGATTCCTGACCACAATTAAATTCGACTCAACTTCCACTTTCCTGAATTACTGGTTGAACAACCAATGATGAATCATAAACAAATTTCCTGAGACATATGGAATGCACAATGAATTTCAGATATCCACTCTGGCAATTTAATTTTGAAATCTACAGTATTTACTCTTTCCAAATTTAATTGACTCTTTTACAGAATTTCAATATCTATTTTAATCAGGCCCGTATGATGTACATATATCATTCGTACGCAATATCAAATCCGATCGCTCGCTCGATCACACAATTTCACTTCCGAACTAGTACCGTTCACCCGATTTCCTAGTACGGACTCAGAACTGGTTTTCTTGATCAGAAACCGTCATTCTCCTTGCACAGTCACAGCTATGATAGAGAATTTCCCAGAATCAATCAAAATCCAAATCCGTGGTTCGTCGTCGAAAATCGAGTGAATAATCCTAACTCGGATCGATATAACTATCTCGAAATTCTGTGCTCGAATCAGGATCAAATTGTTATGCGAATAAAATAATATACGTACATTCTACGTATTTATATCCATTGGTTATCATCCATATCAATTTTCTTTATTCACATTATTCTGATTCTATCTACTTGGAATAATCTTCTCAATATCAAATTTACTTAAGAATTTTACCATTCATTTCTTAAGCTTAATATAAGCATTATATATACTCTTATATTATTACTCTGCTGCTTTAGCTTTAATATCTTCTTATTTTAAATCTGAATTTCCAATTTCTTGTGAATTCAATTTTCTTCAACTCTAAATATTGAATTTTATTGTCTATCTTTCATTTAAACTGATTCCTATTATTATTATCAAATTAGTTTCATTCACTAATTTATTTTAAATTTCCAACTTGAAATTATTTTGTTGCTAAATATTTTTTTTTCAAATTCTGGAAAGCTTTGACATATTCTCCATTTGTTTAGCATTACATATTTCCATAAGCACAACTGTAGGGTTCCAATCCTCAACACAATTAATTTCAATCAATTCTCAAACCATTCCCTTTTAATTAAAAGGAATTTACAACTTTCTTGCTTATAAAATCCATTTAAGCAATACAAACTTATATTCAAAATCATCTTATTTTGCTTCTAACAATTCATAAATTTTTATCTAATCTCATTTACTTCAAACAACCCATTTTATATGCAATTCAACAATATCATTGTGAATAAATGATTACTTAAACTTTATAACAAATTTTAAATTGATTCCAACTCAATTTACACTTATTCCATCCCAATTAATTTATTCACAATCTCTACATTGCATTTTCTTTTATTTCAACAGGTTTGATTTCAAACTATTTTATCAAACTCAACCACCAATATTTTTAAACAACTATTACACAATTTACTCATGCTATTATTTCCTTCAAACTATTCCACCTAACAACTTAGGTTTATTCTGTTTCACCAATTTCCATTCAAATCTTTGATTTGATTTCCCCTTAATCAAATCCCAACTATTTACTAATTTACTTGATTAGTTTTTTTTATTCATTCTTAAAATTACATGAACAATTTATTATTGAATTTATAATAAAGTCATTTAATTTATACTTAAATTAGATTTGTTCACAACTCACACCAATTCTATTCTAATTCAATTCAATACTTACTTTGGTTTACATTTACTTATTTACATAAGAATTTTATTTCCTTCAATTTTATCTATAACTTGACTGAGTTCATTTAAATTCAATTTTATTTTAACTCAGCTTCAGTTAAATTTAGCTATTTACCATTCCTTAAATTTTATTTCTCAATATATGAGCTCAAAACTTATTCGTTTACTTAAAAGCTTATATTGCTCATTTGAGTCATTTCATCTCATAATCACAATTTCAGATTATAAATAGCACTTATTGTTGTAAGGTATAAACTTTCATTTCACCATTACAATCATTTTACCTTCCAGTTTTATATCCAATTAAGTTCATTTTGAACTTCAATTCCATTTAACTTAACTCAGGTTAAACTCAAGTATATTTTCTTATCTTCATTTTCTTAAGTTAAATTTTAATTCCGGGATTACAATACCCGATTTCCTCTTATTAATAGCAACTTTACTTTATAGGTTTAATAGTTGATTCATCTAAACTTATACATTATTAATTAGAATTCTTAGAATTCAATTGCCCGGTTCTTATTTCCAAAACCATTTTGAAAGGATAACTACTCATACTCACTTGGTATAGCAAATCAAATTTTCAAATTCTAAACACTTGTTTTCACCAAAACAAAATTTCTCTATTTGAAAATCTCTAAAACAACTTGTATACCCAACAACTCCAAATATCATGTTCAATTATCCTGGTAGCAATCCATCACTTTAGAAACTTGAAAATGAATACTGATGATGTGGCTATCATCATCAGGACTATTTTCCAGCGACTGAAGTGAATTCAGTGCTTCCTTATTTTCACAAATCCTTTCCAAAACAATTTTTATTCAACAATATTTTCCAAAACAATATTACATCGTTGCCTTCAAATCTTTGGAAAAATATTTCAAACATTCCCAAGCTTTTAAATTTCCCAAATCCTTTTGTTTGAATTCATTTAAACACCTTTTAAATTCCGGGACTTAAATTTTTTTTTTTTTTTTAGTCAAGTTTTAGTTATATTCCTTTTATTAGATAATTTTATTTGGTTATAAGCCACTCAAATTTAAATTTTTATTTGATTGTACTATTAACAATCAAACATCCAAGTACATATAGTTATTTTAGAAAAATATTTCTTTTTATATCAAAATATAATTTTTGGGTAAAACTATTTCATTTACCCTAGCTTTAAAAACAATACCGTGTTGGTCTATCTTGTTTAAGAGTTTAGAAATTCCTATCGATGAAATGGCGTCCCACACATCGACCAGAATCCATAAACACTCAATAGATAAATCAACACAATATAAAAACAATTTTATATTCGCTAACAAGTACGCGCTCATATCTATTAATACTCTCAAAACTCTATTCTATGAGTAATCACTACCAGAGCCAAGGTTATCACCAACCTATGCTCTGATACCAAGTGTAATGACCCGCCCTTCTACTATTAGAAAGACGTATCATTAGAAAGAAAAGAAAGGGATAGAAGTAGAAAAGAAAGAAAAGAAAGGAACAACGACATCAGAATCTCACAGCGGAACGAATAAATTATATTAATCACATAATATTTACATAATATAATACATCAATCAGAGTCATACAGATTGTACATAACATACTAGACAGTTATAAACACCTGTCTAGTTAATACAACTCAATACAATACAACTCAAACAATATGACTCACAGATACCAACACAGCAGAACCTTATATATATCTACAACGCTGAAGCCTCCTGCTCCATTGCTCCTCCAGAATTCGTCAAAGCTAACCTGAATCCCTTGACTACCCATAAAAATTTGGGTACCCGAGAGTTTATGAAAAACAAAAATAAACTCTGGGTCAGACATGGGTCTGGTATGAGTAAACGGTTTAAAGTTGTTTAACTTTGAAAAAACATTTGAAAATAAAGGTATCACGTAAGACTCCCCACAAATAAATACGGGTAAGTTTTTACCTTACGCTAACCAAAACATTTTTTATAGGAAATCCAGTGATATTATAATAGTGTCTAGGGTTTTCAAGTAAAATACAGAAATAGCTGAAATGCTTACATCTCACATTCCAACATAGTTGGGCACAATCAAAACGTACGACGCTTATTGGAAATTGGATCCCATACAATGGCAGGGCTACTGGGGTACCGCCCGTCACAGTACGGGGCCTAGATCACCGTACCGAGGATTACTCCCTTCATCCCCTGCAACACAAGGCCGGAACCATTCCTTACTGAACAGTCCCGAACAAGATAAACCCCGTGGTTGGCGCGACCAACCACCCACTAAGCCGAAATAAAAAAGGGACATCTAGACAGGGGAAATATCTTGTCCTGCTTGGGCATGACCCACCTAACCTTGCTGCATCTCCCCTGTTTTAGCCATTCCCGGTTGATGAGGCTTGAGGCTGCGATTACCTTTAAAGAACATATCACTTAGAATGCTCATCGTCCGCCTGACGATGTGCTGAAAGCATTCAATCCATACAAGTTCGTTCCGTGTTCGAACGAAACCGAAGGCATTATCTCATTACACTCGTTTCGGAATCACCCTCAGAGTTAATGACGATAATCCTTGCATTCTGAAAGCACCATCTCGATTTTCATTTCAGGATTTACGACCTAATGTTTAAATTGGATCGATGTGGTTTTCGGAGAATCAAATTTGATTCTTCCGATCCCGGTCTCATCGAATCCAAACGCCATTTTAAGGGCCAAGTTGTCTAATTAACTTAACAGTTAAGACAATTTAAATTCAACAATTGAATTGACAAAGCATTTATCACAGATAAACATATATAAGCATCATAGGTATAACACAGCATATCACAGAGTAACATAGAATATCAACACATAAATGTCACAATCAGATATTCAATCACAATCAGTCCATAAGCAGTCAACTTAAATCTTTTTATTTTATTTTTTTTATTTCAATTTAGAATTAATTACTTGAGAGTTAAACACTTAACTCTGTTTAATTAATTAACGATTAATTATCTATTTCAGCTCAAACCATCTAATTAATGTTTTCTTAATTAATCATTACATCTAAATTACGTAATTATTCTATACTATCAATAAATTACTTCCTCAATCAAATGATTTAACTTTAATTACATAATTAACTATTACCTGATTATTAATTTATAACTTTAACTATTTATAAATAAAACTTAATTACCCTTTTTTTTAACTCCTAATTACTTAATCAATCAACAATTAATTCTTAATCAAGCTACTTAATTAATTAACTATCGATTCATAATTAAATTACTTGATTAACCAACTATTTATTCATTTATTATTACTTAATTACTCAGTTAATTAGCTGATTAGTTACTCAAATACCACAATTATTTAAACTAACCATCTATCATCAATTTTATTAACTATATAATCTTCAATTAGCCACTTAAATTAATTATTATTTATGAATTAACCATTCTTACGATTTAACTTGATTTAACATATGATTTATTATCAATTTAAAATTTCAAGTAGAAATTACATTCTAATTACTTATTATTAGTCTCCTATCTCTACGGACATTTCTCAAATGACTTTTAAATTAAACTAACTAACTAACATATTGTTTAATTAACTTAGTTAAACATTATACAAAAAATTAATATACACGTCCTTTGGGAAAGCACCCGAGACCGTACCATTCTTTACTCCAGAAAACTCGAGTTTCTCTCGTGATTTCCCCGCGTCCCCTCTTACCTAACCCCCTTCTTCTCCCTTTTCCTGTTCTATTCTTCTTCTCTCTCTTTAATTTGTTTTTTTTTTAATATGAATGACAAACTGCTGTAGCCACGCACTCGAATGGCCCGAAGGCAACCTCGAAGCAACACCCAATTGACTCGAGTACGAGCACGCGCCTACCTACAGACCAACGAACACCACTACGCCACCGTGCACGTGCACGGTGGCTCACCTCGCCTCCGGCGACTTGCGCTACCACCAGCGAATCCCAAAACGACTCAGCTACCAAAATTTAAACACAAAACCCTTCGAAGTTTTTCAGATCAAAAAATGACCTGATGCTTGAACCCAATGTTCGAACGTCATCGAGAAAAATGCCCGCCTCTCCATCCATGACCACCAGAGGTGAAACCACTCCTCCTACACCACGTCCAGTCCATGCCTAACCTTCCCCTTGTCGCACGCCGCACTCGATCCATCCTATGAGTTGCGAACATAAATTTTTACAAAGCCCAGAAACTCATGCCCAAAACCCTTCTCTAACCCCAATCTCATAATCTATGTATTCGAAAAATAATTTGGCATTTTTCTTGTGTAAAAAGTGTTATAATCTTGGTTTCTATCAATTGAAAACAATTAAAATTTACTCCATCATTCAAAATTGACGAAAATCCGTTCCAGCTTCTCTTTAAATCTGCTCTGAATATCTTTGCTTAAAAATCAAAAGTGTTATGTTAAAAATCCAAATTACGTATATGAAATCAAATCATGTTATTAAATTTATAAATTTAAACATTCAAAGTTATGACCTTAATTCTCTGTTTCCTGATACTTGCATAAACAGTATTGATAAATACTGTTAAACCTCAAAACAAAATTGTAGGCCTATGATTGGATAACAACTTAAGTTTTCATCAATATCCAGGTTTTTAAAACATCTACATGAAGAAGTATTTGATGTTTCTTAGCTTTACTTTGTATAGTTATTCAAAGCTCCTAAAGTACAACTTCATATATTACAGAACAACAGAAAGAACTCAAGATAACTTATTTAAACAGTCATCCAAGCACAAATCTTTATGAGTTAAATATAAAGTTTTAAATTGAAGATGATCAGTTTACTCACCAAAATATGCTTGTGAATCAGTAAGCATGAATGTTTTTGAAGCCTAATTGCTTGAAACTAAAATTTGAAACTGCAGCCTTTGAATCTGTTTTTGCTGTTGAACTAAAACTTTTGAACTTGCCCCATTTTCTTTCTTTTCTGTGGTTGTCTCAGGTTTTATCAATGAACATTATAATGTGAAGTTTGTATAAATAAAGGCATTTGAACAGTATAGGTATTTACTGACCAGTTTTTACCTGTATTGCCATGCTTTTTTATTGGCTAAGAGTTATATATTGCAGAAGGAAATTATCTCAGAAATTTCGGCTATAGTACTTTGCATGAACAAGATGTTGTGCTAATTAATGTTTTTGCTTGCATTTATGTTTACATAATTATTTACATGTTTACACTGTAAAGATATTGTAGGTTGTACATAGATATTTGTATGCAGAGATATGTTTCAGGAAAGCTTGCATATGAAGCTACTCATTTTGTCTTGTTATTATATTACTTGTTTTATTATCCTCTAGTTTGAACTCTTACATATATGTGTTGTGTAAATATACACCTGCAGGTAAGCTTGTCTTATCACAGATTCTTGTTCATATTTATATAGTTTAGTTATTGTTTTAATGCAGCCTGACTTTAATTTTTGGTGAGTACAACTATATATGTATATATATATATATAACTTTGTTCATTTCATATTACATTGCTACGTGTTTTATTCTTTTACTCCATTGCTTACTTTCATATTTTATTAGTAAACTTATTCATTTGGCTGTTATTTTTATTTTTATTTTGTATTTTAGCCTTTAACATTTAAATTATATTTCATAAGTTTACTTACTTATATTTATACCTTATATTCTAACTATAAATTTTTAAATTACATTCATATGTTTAGCTTACATTTTACATTTATTATTTTATATTGCTAGGATTAGATTTTAAACATTAAACATTATCAAGCAAATGTATTCATTTAACAAATATTAACAATATATAGCATTTTATTATTACTTATATGAGTTAAATTTTATTAATAATATTGTTAAGAAACTTATTTTAGAATTTCAAACATTGTTATTTTATACTAAATAAAAAAAAATGTAAAGTATTTAAGTAATTATATAAGATAGATTTTTATTGTGAATATTATTGAAATACTTATTTCAATTTCCAAAGCAATCTCCCTTTTTTAAAATACAGTTTACATAAATAGATGGCAATATTTCCAAAATCATATTCATTTAAATATGATCAATTCACATTTTGTATTTAATTAGGTTAAATATTTATCAAAATAACCGGAGCCAAAATCCAGGGTCGTTACAGAAGGAAATAATTAAATAATTATTAATGAAGTTCATTAACCAGATTATGTTATAATTAATTAATATGATTGATTTTTAATAAATTAATTAGATTAATTAATTCAATAGTTTAAATGAAATTATTTATTGAGAAGTAATTAAGAAATTAATTACTTATTAATTGTGTAAATTGATTTGAGTTAATTAATTTAGTTTAATTAACTGATATTTAGGAATTAAATTACTTAGAAAAGTAATTGAAGAATAATTACGGGATGTAATTAACTGGATAATGTTGTTAATGGAAGTAATTGAGACTATAATTACTAAATATTAATCAAGGGATTAAGTAAGTTTGTTATTGAGAAGAAATTAATTTAGGATGATTAATTACTGAATATATTAATCAAGAGGATTAATATTTGTAATTTGAAGATGTGTATCCTTAATATAATTAACAAATGGAATTAGAAATCATTAATTAAAAATAATTAATGATGGGATTAGATAAATTGATTTATTTGAGAATAATAAATCAACAAGATAATTAAACGGAAATAAATCGATATAAATGTAATTAATGGAGCATAATTACTCAGAATAGTAATTGGATGATCATTACTTGATGAAGTTAATACAAGATGATTTGTAAGTAAAGTAATGTGAGTAATTTCTTTTATAATTAATCAAAGGATTAATTTATGGGAATAATTAATCATGGAATGATTAATTTGTTAATAAGTAATTGAGAGTAGTTAATTACTGGTTTGTTATTAATCAAGGGTGATTAATAACTGTGTTTAAGTAAAGATTAATCACTTAATTAATTTAAATAAGTAATTTAGTATAATTGGAGATCATTAATTAATATAATTAATGATGTAATTAAGAAATGTAAATTAAGGAATAATTAAATAAGGGAAGTAATTAAATGTTATTCGATTATGAATAATTTAGAATAATTCATGTTAGAAATTAATTAAAGACTAACTTACTTCTTGTAATTAGAGAATGGTTAATTAATTTGATTTATAATTAATTAACAATTGTGAGAGCAGGATTTATGGATTGAGTAATTAATTTAATTTATTTTAAATTAATTAAGATGGAAGTAGTTAATTTAATTCATTTAAATTAATTCTAGCTTGTGATTCATAAATCATTGCTGATGGATGATATTGATATTTCATTGTTTGATTGTGATCTCAGGAATGAGATTGATAATGTCTATGTGATATGGATGTATAGTTTAAGTATGATAATGTTTAATTATCTGTTTGGATGATGATATTAATTATCTGTTTATTATGATGATGTATTATCTATTATGAGATGTGAATTATCTATCTGTGCATATTGATGATATTGAATTCACTGTTAAGACTAAATAGACAACTTGGCCTTAAAAGACACGCTTTGGATTTCGATGAGACCGGGATCAGGTTTTCCGCATTAGGAATATCCGAAAACCACATCGTTTCCAAATTACGATAGGTCGTAAATCTGAAGTGAAGATGAAGGTTCTGAATGCAAGGGTTATCGTCGTTAACTCTGAGGGTGATTCCAAAATGAGTGTAACGAGATGATGCCTTCGGTTTCGTTCGAACCCGGAACGAACTTGTATGGATTGAATGCTTTCAACACATCGTCAGACGGACGATGAGCATTCTAAGAAATATGTTCTATAAAGGTAATCGTAATCTCAAGTCTCATCAACCGGGAATGGCTAAAACGGGGGAGGTGCAGCAAGGTTAGGTGGGTCATGCCCAAGCAGGACAAAGATATTCCCCTGTCTAGATGTCCCTCTTTATTCGGCTTAGTGGGCAGTTGGTCTGCAGCCAACTGCGGGGTTTATCTTGTTCGGGACTGTTCAGTAAGGAATGGTTCCGGCCTTGTGTTGCAGGGGATGAAGGGAGTAATCCTCGGTATGTTGATCTAGGCCACGTACTGTGATGGGCGGTACCCCAGTAGCCCTGCCATTGTATGGAATCCACAATCCAATAAGTGCCTATGGTTTTGATTGTATTACCCACTTTTGTGGCTAGTAGCTGGAATTTAATAGATGTAACAATTTCGGCTATTTTCTATTTACTTGAAAACCCTAGACCTATTATAATATCACTGGATTTCCTATCAAATGTTTTGGTTAGCGTAAGGTAAAAACTTTTCCATGTTTATGTGTGGGAAGTCTTACATGATACCTTTTGTTTTCAAAGGATTTTTCAAAATTAAGCAACTTTAACCTGTTACTCATACCAGACCCATGTCTGACCCGAAGTTTATTTTTGTTTTTCATAAACTCTCGGGTACCCAAATTTTTACGGGTAGCCAAGGGATTCAGGTTTAGCTTTGACGAATTTTGGAGGAGCAATGGAGCAGGTGGCTTCAGCGTTTTAGATATATATAGTTCCGCTGTGTGGTATCTCTGTGATGTATTGTGTTTTGAGTTGTATTAACTAGACAGGTGTTTATATCTGTCTAGTATGTGATGTATTATCTGTATCACTCTGATTGATATATACTATGTAAATACTTATGTGATTAATATATTTTATTCGTTCCGCTGTGAGATTCTGATGTTGTTCTTTCTTCTCTATCTTTTCTATTTTCTCACCTCTTTCTTTCTTATTAACGATGCTTCTTCCTGGGCGTAGGAAGTGGGGTCGTTACACTTATTTTAATGTTTATGAAAATCAAATTTGTTGATTACTATCATGGTTTTAAATCTGGGATTACCATGTGCTACTGCTTGGTGCTTTTGTAGGCCGGCTGTGTTTTTGAAACCCATATCTTTAGCCATGAATCATTTGTCCACTGCAGCTGATACAGTAACAAAAGAAGGTTGCATGTGTAACATTGTCAAAAATGAAGGACTAGCTTACAAGTATGAATACTCTGTTGTTTTCTGTCAAATATTTCCACTACAAGTAAAGATAACTGATGAATTGAATGATAAAGTTTTATCTACTGCTATTTGATTTATTTCTCAAAACACTTGTTAAGATGATAAAAATAGTTCTAACACACCATTTTGTTTGAAAACTTGTTATAAAACCCATCTTGTTTTTTATTATATCACTATTGTACAATTGCGCTATTGTTAAAAAATATGTATACTAACATCAAAAATCTTTACATTGCTATTCAGTTCACCATACAGTTGAGTAATAAAAAATACGTTTTTTTCTATTGTGTGTTTGCCGTGCTCAAGTGGCTTGGACTGTGGAGACCGAACCTATGATATTTTTGGTGAATGAATATAGATGTTAACACAGGTGCGTTTACGACAAATAATCCCAATTTGGTAAAATCTGAATTATAAGTTTTAACACAGGTGCGTTTACATCAATCATAGATGTTGTTACTATGGTATAAGGTCTAAATGATATTGACGAGGCATAGTTGAATAGCATAAAAATTGGGAAGATTCCTCAATTTTATGCTATTTAGCTCTTGCCTTATCAATATCATAGGTAATCTGAAGATTGTGGACTTTGGTTAAGCGTCTTTACTGGGCTGGATGTGTTGCTTCACCCTATGTGTGGGACTCCGGCTCATGCTGTGATGGCGCAAACGGAAACCTAAATTCTCATCACGCAAAGGTAACTAATAATATTATTTAGTTATTTTCAGCAAGTAATTTCCTTTATGTTATATACATGATTATTTCAGTGAGCAATCCAATTTGGTCTTTGAAGTATTATACTTCATAGAATTTTTTTTAATTAATAAATGCTTCAACTTAGGTTTTAAATACAGAATTAGAAAGAACATCTATAATTTATAAATGCTTCAACTCCAGTACATTTCTAAAACTTCTTTTCTATATGTTGTCTCAATAAATGTAGGAATAAGAGTGTCTTGATTGCATATTTGCTTAATTGACACACTTGGTGATAAATTTAGTCAAGATTTTCCACTAGAATTATTGTTAGTTAAAGAATTTCATTATTATTTGTAACAGCAGGTGACATTGTTTGATTGAGTTGCATTATTGTTTGGTTGGCTGGACTTATCTGAGTGGATGAGCGACAGAACGCAAAAGCTTATTAAGAAGAGGAACATCAGGAGCGGTGCTGTTATGTCATAAAGAAGCTCCTAAGGGTAAATTTTAGATTACATCAATGTAGAGGATCTAACTTCCACAATCATGTCCAGTGAGACTGATAGTCTGACTTTGGGGTAACTGACATGAATTGTGATGTGTACTGCTGTATGAATTGTTTTATGTACTGTGTATTATGTTGTGTATTATGCAAGTGTTTTATGTGATATTGTACTGTGTATTATGCAAGTGTTCTATGTGATATTGTACTGTTCTATGTGCTCTTAGTGTCTCTTCAGTATAGTATTGAAGTAGATTCAGAATAGTGCTGTAGTAGCTTCAGAATAGTGTTGCAGTAGCTTCATAATAGTGTTGCCACCGGGTTATAAATGTTGCTTAAAATAATGTTGCAATAGACATTCAAGGTGTTGCCATAGGGATGGACCCAGTTGGGCCATGGGCCCCACATTGTGGTCCCCACAAGATGTGGGCCCTACAACTTCAGAAAGTTAATATCTATGACAACATGTTTGGAATGTTGCTACAGATACCTATGGGTGTTGCCATAGACCCAAATAGGGTTCTATTGCAACAATATTACTTATGTTGCCTTAGATAGTCAAAATGTTGCCTTTGAGGTCTAAGGCAACGGCAAAAATTGCATCACCCTAAAAGTGTTGTCATAGACCTATGGCAACATTTTTCGGGCCTGAGCCAACATTTTTTTTGTGTTGCAGAAGGCCATTTATGGCGTAGTGCTGTTAAGATCGGATCCCACATGAGAGTTCTTTAATCCGTTTACTGTTAATGGATTGGTATTGCGTAGAAAAAATATTCCACCTATAATCCCCGAGGCGATGGGTCCTTTGTGATGATGAATAACCTACTTAACTCAGTGGTTAGAGTATTGCTTTCATACGGCGGAAGTCATTGGTTCAAATCCAATAGTAGGTAGAACTTATTAGATACCAGAGTTGATGGTATCTAATAAGTTTTTCTAGCCATCTTTTTTTTGTATCATCTAGAATTGATTGTATTCAATTGGCAGAATCAAAATATGGTATATAATAAAGAACCTCTAAAGAACTTCTTTTTCTTATTTATATGTGTGTTTTTTTACTAGTAGGAAATAACCTTAATAGCCTCTACTCGTGTCCGAGCTCGTCTGAGAGCTAGATTCGCTTCAATTGCTTGTCTCTTTCCCTGAGCTTCACTCAAGTTAGCTTCAGCTATTTCAAGAGCTTGTTGAGCCTCTTGCGGATCAATGTCAGTACTCATCTCCGCATCATTTCCTAAAATGGTGATCTCATTATTACTTATTCTAGCGAAACCACCCATCAAGGCTACCGTTAACCATTGGTCGTTGAGACGTATTCTCAAAAGACCTATATCTACCGCTGTGGCAATAGGGGCGTGGTTTGGTAATACACCAATTTGTCCACTATTAGTAGATAAAATGATTTCTTTCACTTCTGAATCCAAAATAATTCGATTAGGGGTCAGTACACAAAGATTTAAGGTCATTTCTTCAATTTGCTCTCCCTTTCTATGTTCATAGCTTTCACGGTAGCTTCATCGATGTTACCTACCAAATAAAAGGCCTGCTCGGGAAGACTGTCTAATTTCCCAGAAAGGATCAACCGAAACCCCCTAATTGTTTCGGCGAGACCAACATATTTCCCTGGAGAACCAGTAAAGACTTCTACCACGAAGAAGGGTTGTGATAAGAAACGTTCAATTTTTCGTGCTCTTGCTACAGTTAAACGATCTTCTTCGGATAATTCGTCCAACCCCAGGATAGCTATAATGTCCTGAAGTTCTTTATAGCATTGTAAAGTTTCCTTAACTCTTTGAGCAGTTTCATAATGTTCCTCGCCAACGATCCGAGGTTGTAACATAGTTGACGTTGAATCTAAAGGATCGACTGCTGGATAAATACCTTTGGCAGCTAATCCTCTTGATAGTACGGTAGTAGCATCTAAATGTGCAAATGTCGTGGCAAGAGCTGGGTCGGTCAAATCATCTGCAGGTACGTAAACTGCTTGGATCGAAGTTATAGTCCCTTCTTTGGTGGAAGTAATTCTTTCTTGTAAAGAACCCATTTCGGTACTAAGGGTAGGTTGATAACCCACTGCAGAAGGCATTCTCCCTAATAAGGCAGATACTTCTGATCCCGCTTGAACGAAACGAAAGATATTGTCGATGAATAAAAGTACATCTTGTTCATTAATATCTCGAAAATATTCTGCCATGGTTAGTGCAGTCAAACCTACTCTCATACGAGCTCCTGGTGGTTCATTCATTTGACCATAGACTAGAGCTACTTTTGATTCTGCAATATTTTTTTCATTAATTACCCCGGATTCTTTCATTCCCATGTAGAGATCATTTCCTTCATGAGTACGTTCACCTACTTCACCAAATACGGATACGCCTCCATGAGCTTTGGCAATGTTGTTGATCAATTCCATGATAAGTACTGTTTTACCCACGCCGGCTCCCCCAAAGAGTCCAATTTTTCTTCCACGGCGATACAGAGCTAAAAGATCCACCACTTTAATCCCTGTTTCAAAGATTGATAATTTCGTATCTAACTGTATAAAAGCAGGCGCAGATCTATGAATAGGCGATGTTGTACGAGTATCTACATGACCTAAATTATCAACAGGCTCCCCAAGAACATTGAAAATTCATCCGAGAGTAGCTCCGCCGACTGGAACACTTAGAGCGGCTCCTGTATCAATCACTTCCATTCCTCTCGTCAGACCATCTGTAGCACTCATAGCTACAGCTCTAACTCAATTATTTCCTAATAATTGTTGTACCTCACAAGTCACATTAATTTGCTGACCGGCAGTATCTCGACCTTTAACTACCAAAGTGTTATAAATATTAGGCATCTTGCCCCGGGGGAAAACAACATCCAGTACTGGACCAATAATTTGAGTGATACGTCCTAGGTTTTTTCTTCAAGTGTGGAAACCGTAGAACCAGAAGGATTCAGATTGATTTTCATAATATAATAAAGTAAAATATGTCAAAATTCTTTTGATTGAGAGACTATGGTACATAGTACCAAATCAATTTCTGGTAGCAGCTTGATTAATTAATTCAATTCGAATTAAATGGGAATTAGTACTTGATTTAGTTGGTACCACCCAACCGAATAAAATTCAATCGTTTACTCATTAAATTTAAATGATTAAATTTTCAAGTTCAATCTATTCTTTTTTCAAAAGATCAAGTAGATGAATAAGAATTGTGAGTAAGTGAAGTGTGTTTCATTTCTCTATCATTATATTATACAAAATACCGTCTATACTTATACTCGATTAGATGAAATCTATGAAATTCTAACTCGTGATTCATTATTACGATCTCATTGGTTGTTTTCTTTTCTATATATCTAACTATATATCTATATATAGTTAGTTTAGTTAGTGTCTATTTTTGTTTTATTCCCCTTCTCTTTCATGGATGAATTATCCCTATTTTCACATCTAGGATTTACATATACAACACATATCACTGTCAAGGGGGAATTTTTCTTAGTATTTTTTTTTTAGATTCAAAATGGATAGTGCCCAAATTCAATTATAAACTTGAAAAACAAAAATTGGGTTGCGCCATATATATCAAAGAGTATACAATAATGATGTATTTGGTGAATCAAATGCATGGTCTAATAAGAAACTTAATTCATTGATAATATTTGTTGAATATTTTTTGAAAGATTTTTGTCAAAGTTATCATTCACGCCTAATCTATATCGAGTAGGCCTTGTTGTTGTAAGAATTCTTAATTCATGAGTTGTAGGGAAGGACTTATGTCACCACAAACAGAAACTAAAGCAAGTGTTGGATTTAAAGCTGGTGTTAAAGATTACAGATTGACTTATTATACTCCTGATTACGAAACCAAAGATACTGATATCTTAGCAGCATTCCGAGTAACTTCTCAACCCGGAGTTCCCGCTGAAGAAGCAGGGGCTGCGGTAGCCGTCGAATCTTCTACTGGTACCTGGACAACTGTGTGGACTGATGGACTTACCAGTCTTGATCGTTACAAAGGACGATGCTAACACATTGAGGCCGTTGTTGGGGAAGAAAATCAATATATTGCTTATATAGCTTATCCTTTAGACCTTTTTGAAGAAGGTTCTGTTACTAACATGTTTACTTCCATTGTGGGTAATGTATTTGGTTTCAAAGCCCTGCGAGCTCTACGTTTAGAGGATCTGCGAATTCCCCCTGCTTATTCCAAAACTTTTCAAGGCCCGCCTCACGGCATCCAAGTTGAAAGAGATAAATTGAACAAGTATGGACGCCCCCTATTGGGATGTACTATTAAACCAAAATTGGGATTATCCGCAAAAAACTACGGTAGAGCAGTTTACGAATGTCTACGTGGTGGGCTTGATTTTACCAAGGATGATGAAAATGTGAACTCCCAGCTTTTTATGCGTTGGAGAGACCGTTTCTTATTTTGTACTGAAGCTATTTATAAAGCGCAAGCTGAAACAGGTGAAATCAAAGGGCATTACTTGAATGCAACTGCAGGTACATGTGAAGAAATGATCAAAAGGCTGTATTTGCCAGAGAATTGGGAGTTCCTATCATAATGCATGACTACATAACTGGGGGATTCACTGCAAATACTAGTTTGGCTCATTATTGTCGAGACAATGGTCTACTTCTTCACATCCACCGCGCAATGCATGTAGTTATTGATAGACAGAAAAATCATGGTATGCATTTTCGTGTACTAGCTAAAGCATTACGTATGTCTGGTGGAGATCATATTCACGCTGGTACAGTAGTAGGTAAACTGGAAGGGGAACGTGAGATGACTTTAGGTTTTGTTGATTTATTACGTGATGATTTTATTGAAAAAGACGGAAGTCGCGGTATTTTTTTCACTCAAGATTGGGTTTCTATGCCAGGTGTTATTCCCGTGGCTTCCGGGGGTATTCATGTTTGGCATATGCCTGCCCTAACTGAAATATTTGGAGATGATTCCATCCTACAGTTCGGTGGAGGAACTTTAGGGCAACCTTGGGGAAATGCACCTGGTGCGGTAGCTAATCGAGTAGCTTTAGAAGCGTGTGTACAAGCTCGTAATGAAGGACGTGATCTTGCTCGTGAAGGTAATGAGATTATCCGCGAAGCTTGCAAATGGAGTCCCGAACTTGCGGCTGCTTGTGAAGTATGGAAAGAGATCAAATTCGAGTTCGAACCAGTAGATAAGATAGATAAACAGAAATAGATAAACAGAAAATATAAGAACTAAGCGCACATAATTCATCAATTGCTGTTTGTTCTCCTAATTGATTGCAATTAAACTCGGCTCAATCCTTTTTGTTAGGAAAAGGATTGGGCCGAATAAAGAATAAGTATCCTATACTATCTATTTGCATAGATCTTTCATATGTACAGATCCTACCTATATAAACAAGATCTAAATACAAGATTAACTATGAAATTGAAGAATAAAAAATGCAAGAGTTCTTTTCTTTATTGTTGGATCCTTAATTATGGACCTTGAGGTTTGTGTAGATCGTTTTTTATCCCGCAGTTTCGGGTCGTAGATCAAGCCAAGGGGGGCTCCTCCTACTCACACCCTTTATATTGTCTGTTTCATTTCATGTTGCAATAGAAATTTCTTATTTGATTATACGATACTAGATTCTACGAGAATAAATTCTTCATTTATTTATTATTTCATAGTATTTATTATTTCATAGTATAGGAAGAAACAGCTATTTATCTTTTCGATGATAATTTTTTTGTACATGACATGAGAGAAACTTGTCTCTTTATATTTTAAATTGACCAAAAGATTCTATCATAATATATATTTATATAAGTGATACCTCGGATTTCCCCAAAAGAGAATTATTTATTTCAATACTCACTCGTTGTTAGTTAACAATTCTAATGATTAGATTATATGCTTAATTCTAATAGGAAATAAAATAGTAAAATGATTATTCATCGAATGACTATTCATCTATTCTATTTTCATTAAATAGAATGAGGAGCAGGAAAACTCTATGAAAAAATGGTGGTTAAATTCGATGTTGTTTAAGGGGAAATTAAAACATAAGTGTGAGCTAAATAAATCAATGATATATCCGTTTCTTCAAATGGGTATTATTCCTGGTGCTTAGCATCCCGGTGGAAGTGAAGAAAAAGATACGGAAAAAAACATTTATAGGTGGAGTGATAGTAATAGGTATAGTTTCAATGATATTGATATAAGGAATATTTGGAGTTTGATCTTTGATAACACTTTTTTTGTTAGGGACAGCAATGGTGATAGTTATTCTGTATATTTTGACATTGAAAATCATAGTTTTGAGATTGGCAATAATAGTTTTTTTCTGAGCGAATTCAAAACTTTTTTTTCCATTTATTTGAATAGTAGGTCTAAGAGTAACAATCACGACTATTATCATTACATGTATGATACTAAATCTGGTTGGAGTAATCACATTAATAGTTGTATTGATAGTTATCTTCGTTTTGAAATCAGTATTCATAGTTACATTTTAGGTGATACCGAAAATTACAGTAATAGTTACATTTCTAGTTTCATTTGTAGGGAAGGCGTTAGCAGTAGTGAAAATGGAAATTCTAGTATACGAACTGATGGTAACAGCCGCGATTTCAATATAAGAGGAAGATCTAATGATTTTGATATAAATAAAAAATACAAAAATTTATGGGTTCAGTGCGAAAATTGTTATGGATTAAATTATAAAAAAAAATTAGATCAAAAATGAATATTTGTGAGCAGTGTGGATATCATTTGAAAATGAGCCGTTCAGTTAGAATCGAACTTTTGATGGACCCGGGCACTTGGGATCCTATGGACGAAGATATGGTCTCCATGGACCCCATTGAATTTCATTCAGAGGAGGAACCTTATAAAGATCGTATTAATTCTTATCAACAAAGAGCAGGTTTAACCGAAGCTGTTCAAACAGGCATAGGTCAATTAAATGGTATTCCCATAGCAATTGGGGTTATGGATTTTCAGTTTTTGGGGGGTAGTATGGGATCTGTAGTAGGTGAGAAAATCACTTGTTTGATCGAGTATGCTACTAATCGATCTCTACCTGTTATTATTGTGTGTGCTTCCAGAGGAGCACGTATGCAAGAAGGAAGTTTGAGCTTGATGCAAATGGCTAAAATATCTTCTGCTTCATATAATTATCAATCAAATAAAAAGTTATTCTATGTATCAATCCTTACATCCCCTACAACTGGTGGAGTAACGGCCAGTTTTGGTATGTTGGGAGATGTCATTATTGCTGAACCTAACGCGTGGGTAAAAGAGTAATTGAACAAACATTGAATAAAACAGTACCCGACGGTTCACAAGCAGCTGAGTATTTATTCCATAAGGGCTTATTCGACCCAATCATACAATGTAATCTTTTAAAAGGCGTTCTGAGTGAGTTATTTCAGCTACACGGTTTTTTTCCTTTGAAAAATAAATGTATATAATATAGAAATAAAACGAAAATATTAAAATCTAGAAAAAATAGAAGTGATTTCTATGCCTTGCCTACCAAGAACTTCCATTTTTTATTAGAAATCTAATCCCTTTTTGTTGGGTTGAATTAGTTTAGTTAGAGTCGCGAACTTATAATAAACTCTTTATCTTTAATAAAAAAACTCTTTTTTTTATTAGTAAGATAGAAAGAAAGGACGGGAGAATTCATAAAATTTCGTAAACTTAAAGTGGGTTGTCATACATATTCGTGTAGAAAGATGAATAGGTACACTAAATTTTCATTTAGTTCTCATTCCTTGCACTTATTAAGTACTTAATAATCTTAATATTATATTATTTATATATTAATAATTATAATATAATATAATAGATATACTTATGATATCTTTATATTTATAATAGATACAAATATTAAATTGAGGTACTCGTTCTATGACAGATCTTTACTTACCTTCTTTTTTTGTCCCTTTAGTAGGCCTAGTATTTCCGGCGATTGCAATGGCTTCTTTATTTCTTCATGTACAAAAAAATAAGATTGTCTAGACCTGATGGGGCCAACCAGATATTTTTTTGGTACAGTGTTTAGTGTAATGCGGTATGATATGTGTCTTTTTTCCGAATACAAATGAAAGAACTTTTATGCATGTGGATACATGATATCCGTATAAATCCATGTATATACGGGTTATAAAAACGATCGGCAAATATTTTTATAATAGAAAGTCAATGTATCTAACCAATTACTCCTAAGGGTTCATATCAGAATAGTTTTAGTTGATGAAAGTTACTTTGGCATCAAGAAAAGTCAATTTTTTTTCCTGAATTCCAATCGAATGCAATCGGATCTAGTATAGTATGAACTGGCGATCAGAACATATATGGATAGAACTTATAACAGGTTCTCGAAAAGCAAGTAATTTTTTCTGGGCCTTTATTCTTTTTTTAGGTTCACTAGGATTTTTAGTGGTTGGAATTTCTAGTTATCTTGGTAGGAATCTGATACCTGGATTTCCTTCTCAACAATTTTTTTTTTTTTCCACAAGGGATCGTGATGTCGTTCTATGGGATCACGGGTTTATTCATTAGTTCCTATTTGTGGTGCACAATATCGTAGAATGTAGGTAGTGGTTATGATCGATTCGATAGAAAAGAAGGAATAATGTGTATTTTTTGTTGGGGATTCCCCGGAATAAATCGTCGCATTTTCCTTCGCTTCTTTATGAAAGATATCCAATCAATCAGAATGGAGGTTAAAGAGGGTCTTTTTCCTCGTCGTATTCTTTATATGGAAATCAGAGGCCAAGGAACCATCCCCTTGACTCTTACTGATGAGAATTTGACTCCACGAGAAATTGAACGAAAAGCTGCCGAATTGGCCTATTTCCTGCGCGTACCAATTGAAGTTTTTTGAATTTTTATCAAAAGGAACAAATTCGTTCGGATTTATCCAATTGAGATATTCGGAAATCCCATTTACTTAGAATTTACTTATTCTATTGTAAATATATATATTTCATTCGGAACGGGATCCTTAATTCTATTTCTATATTCTTTTTTCTAGATCTAAGGACTACATTTTTACAAAAAACTGGGAATAGATCCATAGGTTCGATACCTTGTTATAGAACTCGTGCTTTAGAGAAATATAAGATCAGATAAAGTTGACAAATGAAACAGTTCATTAACAATTCACAGAAAAAAAATGAAAAAAAAGAAAGCATTGGCTTCCCTCGCGTATCTTGCATCTATAATATTTTTGCCCTAGTGGATCTCTCTCTCATTTCAAAAAAGTCTGGAACCTTGGATTATTCATTGGTGGAATACTAGGCAATCCGAAATTTTTTTTGAATGATATTCAAGAGAAAAATGTTTTAGAAAAATCCCTAGAATTAGAAGGACTATTCTTGTTGGATGAAATGATAAAAGAATACCCAAAGACACATATAAAAAAGCTTAGTATAGGAATACAAAAAGAAACGATACAATTGGTCAAAACACATAATGAATATCATCTCCATATCATTTTGCATTTGTCGACAAATATAATCTGTTTTACTATTCTAAGTGGTTATTTTATTCTGGGTAATGAAGAACTTGTTATTCTGAATTCTTGGATTCAGGAATTCTTCTATAACTTAAGTGACACAATAAAAGCTTTTTCTATTCTTTTAGTTACTGATTTATGGATTGGATTTCACTCAACCCATGGTTGGGAACTAATGATTGGTTCGATCTACAATGATTTTGGATTGGCTCATAATGAGCAAATTATATCTGGTCTTGTGTCCACTTTTCCAGTTATTCTAGATACAATTGTGAAATATTGGATCTTCCGTTTTTTAAATTGCGTATCTCCTTCACTTGTAGTCATTTATCATTCAATGAATGAATGATAAACTTATTTGATTTCCTGATATCAATCAAAATTTCACGTAAAAAAAGGGCTTTTTTTTCATTCTTTATACTTTTCAAGGCCTTCGTCCTGTTTTCGTTGATTTTTTTCAGTACAATGGCAGACTCGTGGATAGGGAACTATACTAGCTACCTATCTAATTTATTGTAGAAATTCCGAGATCAATGATTGGATCATGCAAAATAGAAATACTTTTTCTTGGGTAAAGGAACAGATGACTCAATTTATTTCTGTATCGATCATGATATATGTAATAACTCGAGCATCTATTTCAAATGCGTATCCCATTTTTGCGCAGAAAAGTTATGAAAATCCACGAGAAGCAACTGGGCGAATTGTATGCGCCAATTGCCATTTAGCTAATAAGCCTGTGGATATTGAAGTTCCTCAAGCTGTACTTCCTGATACTGTATTTGAAGCAGTTGTTCGAATTCCTTATGATATGCAAGTGAAACAAGTCCTTGCTAATGGTAAAAAGGGGTCTTTGAACGTGGGGGCTGTTCTTATTTTACCCGAGGGATTCGAATTAGCCCCCACCGATCGTATTTCTCCCGAGGTGAAAGAAAAGATAGGAAATCTATCTTTCTGAGTTATCGTCCTAATAAAAGAAATATTCTTGTGATAGGTCCTGTTCCAGGTCAAAATTATAGTGAAATCGTCTTTCCCATTCTTTCCCCCGACCCCGCTACAAAGAAAGACGTTAACTTCTTAAAATATCCTATATATGTAGGTGGGAACAGGGGAAGGGGTCAGATTTATCCTGATGGGAGCATGAGTAACAATACAGTCTATAATGCTACATCCGCGGGTATAGTAAGCAAAATAGTACGTAAAGAAAAGGGGGGATATGAAATAACCATAGTTGATGCATCAGATGGTCACCAAGCGGTTGATATTATACCTCCAGGGCCAGAACTTCTTGTTTCAAAGGGTGAATCTATCAAGCTTGATCAACCATTAACAAGCAATCCTAATGTAGGGGGGGTTTGGTTAGGGAGATGCAGAAATAGTGCTTCAAGATCCATTACGCGTCCAAGGCCTTTTGTTCTTCTTGGCATCTGTTATTTTGGCACAAATTTTTTTGGTTCTTAAAAAGAAACAGTTTGAAAAGGTTCAATTATATGAAATGAATTTCTAGATCCAGAAATTCCTTACCATCAAGTTGATAAAAAGCGCCGAATTCTTGTTGATTAAAAAAATGAAATATGTATTTCTGTAAACTTCCTTAAACCTACTATGCTTTGTTTTTTGTTTCTAGTATTTTTGTGAGATCTATGGAATTCATTACTTGTATTCCATTTTTAGCACTAGGCACTAGCCAATAGGTATACAAAAACAAAGGAAGAAGATACAAGACAAGGACTGGATAAATGAAATGAAAGGAACAGTCTAGGAAAGATTATAAGTTTTCCTAATCTTCTATTCGACACAAGAAAAGGTATAACTCCTTTTTCTTGTGTCGTCTTGTATCGAAATAATAATGCTTTTTCTCTTGTTCACCAAAGATTAATATTTCTTATTTTCCGGATATATCGGAAATCTTTTGTTTAGATTCATACATTCATTATTTTAAATAAATAAAAACATAAGAAATAAGAAGTAGTAGACAAACAAAAAGTTTTAGAGGGGAGTCATTCATTGAGTAAACAGAGCTTCTTCTTCTATTATTAAATTAACTTCCACTTTTAATTTATATTATTTACTTTTCAATATTACTAAAAATTTACTTGTTTGGTTGAAAAGCGGCGCGGATTAGAATCTATTTTTACGCATACCTAAATGCTTATTTTTTATTTTATCTTTTTTTTCTATTTTATATACAATAATTTTTTATTTATTTACTATAAGAAATGTAGAAATGATTTGCAGAATATCTCATCCGTTTAAATTATCCATATGATATTGGGTTACCCCCAAAATAGATTGATTCCTTCTTTCTTGTTGCTTCGTAAGATAAGAGTTAATGAGTGCCAGAGCCTCTATTATATATAAATCAATCAATAGAAAAATCTTCTATTCCATTGTGCAAAAACATCATAAGAAACAAAAGAATAGAGTGGTTTGAAAGATCAGAGCAACGGATCTATTTTAGCATTTATACCAATAGATAATTTTGATTATGTTGATTAGATAATTTTCCAATTTGTATGTTATGGAATAGACCAAAGTCTCCTGCCGCTCTAAGAGTAAGAAAAGAGTAAGAACGCAGCGGAACTTTGCAAAAAAAGGGGTAAGGTACCGCCGAGTTCTTACTTTTTCATGTCTACAATTCGGTTCATTCGATTACTACAGAGATGAACCCAACCTGGAATATGAACCGTAAAAGAAAACACCTACTAAACCGATCACAAGAATACCAGCTACAGTACCTATTAGCCAAAGAGGAATCCTTCCAGTAGTATCGGCCATTTCCCCCACTTTCCTCCACATTTCATCAAGTGGTCATACTATAGACAAAAACAGTCATGGATAATTATGAATATGATATCCTTCCGAATGGGACAAGAGAATTCCTACTACTCTCTTTCTTTCTCTCAATTGAAGAAATAATTGGAAAATAAAACAGCAAGTACAAAAATGAGTAATAAACCCCAGTATAGACTGGTACGATTCAATTCAACATTTTGTTCATTCGGGTTTGATTGTGTCATAGCTCTATAATTCGAATTTGGTTTATCGTTGGATGAATTGCATTGCTGATGTTGATCCCAAAAAAGAAACGGTAGGTACAGCTAGTCCATGAATAGCTAACCATCGCACTGTAAAAATTGGATAGGTTCGATCTATGGTCATTGGTGGCCTCCTAACTCCTAAAAGGATCTACTAAATTCATCAAGTTGTTCCAAAGAATCAAAACGGCCGGTTATTAATGGAATCCCCTATCGGCTCTCTGTGAAATATTCATTTGGTCGAGGACTTCCAAATACATCGTAAGCTAAACCTGTACTGACGAATAACCAACCCGCAATGAATAGGGAAGGTATAGTAATGCTATGAATGACCCAGTATCGAATACTGGTAATAATATCAACAAAAGAACGCTCTCCCGTGCTTCCAGACAGGCTGAACTCCAAAAATTCTTGTACATTAAAAAAAAAATCGATTCGGTGAAAGATGGGATCAGTAAATGGAAAATAAACCACTGATATGTCATCTTTTTTGTGAGATCGTCAATTTTGTACCAAAGGTGTATTTCGAGTATGTTAACGAAAAAATTTAAACGCTAACACCCTGGTGTATAAGATGTGATTGTGAAAGCACCACCCGTTTGTACGGGAAACAGAAATAAGCAGAAAGTATGTAGAAAAACGGTAAGAGACACAGTATTTATAGTGGTTCGGCTTATAATCCAGCCTACGTCCACTTTAATCTTTTTATCACTAGTTTGATTACAATTCTTTACAAGATCTTTCAATTACAACACACTTCAAGTGATAGGATATGTGAAACAAGTAGCTCAAGCTTTGATGTTGACAATCATCTTCAAATCCATGGTGAATGTGGATGATTCCTTCATGGAGTTCCTTTAGAAGTTTGTTGGATCTAAAAAGCTTTGAAGTCGTCTGGAATTCGGCAGAGTAATGGCGCTTGAAGAGAATGAGCCCAAAGGTCTTTTGCATGTTGGAGATGGTTTCATATTTATAGAGAGTTCTGGGCGGAAAAAGTGCTAAGTCCTAACTCGTGGCCGACTTAAGATAAGTCGTGTTCGACTTAAGGTAAGTCGTCCCCGGGTCACTGAGCCGAGTCTATGGCAGTTCCCCTTTTTTGAACCCATCCCTAAGTTCTAAGTCGTGTGCGAGTTATCTGGCTGCAATTGCTAATTTCCCTTCTTAAGTCGTATACGACTCTTTTTATGTCGTAAGTCGTAGTCGACTTAACCAATTGCAACTGGTTTAAAGCAAGTCTTAACTCGTAGACGAGTTAAGAGGTGTGTCTTTAGGTCGTATCCTCCTTAAGTCGTATAACTTCTTTAAGTCGTAAGGGTCTTAAGTCGTACAAACTGCAGTTATCATTAAGTCGCAGGCCATCAATTTCCTTAAGTCGTAAAGACCTTAAGTCGTTAGCTTTTCTTAACTCGTATGCCTGCTAACTCGTAGAAGATCTTAACTCGCAGAGGATTAACTCGTAGAGGCTTAACTTGTGGAAGATCTTAACTCGTACACTTGCTAATTTGTAGATATGCTAACTCGTAAAGGCTTATCTCGCAAGTAGCTTAACTCGGGTACTCCTTAACTCGTAGGCTGCTTATCTCGTAAGCTTGCTAACTCGTAGAGGTCTTTAAGTTGTAGGAAGTTGCTGACTCATGTATCCTTTAACTCGTACATGCCTTGAGTCGTACATGCCTTGAGTCGTACATGCCTTGAGTCGTACATGCCTTAACTCGTGGACCTGTTAACTTGTGAACGAGTTAGGGTTAACATTTGCCCCTCGAAGCACACGCTTAAATCGTAAGTCGTGTGCTTCGACTTATCATAACTCGGTCATGTCGTTTCAAATCCCAACCTTTCCAGATATAAAAGCCTGAGTCGTCCTTCTTCTCATCACTTAACCTTTTAAACTGCTTTCTGCCATTAACGCATCTTCAAGCTCTCCGAGGCGATTTCGACCCGATTCATCTCTGATTCTTTCTAGCATCAAACAATCGTAAGAGATCTTGCTTCAAACTTCGACCGTTAACCATTGTTACTTTATGTATTCAGTTCATCATCTTTGGTTTGCCCCATTCAAACCCTGCGAATTCTATTCGAATTGATTACCGATGAACTAAAATTCATCTGATTTGGCCTATGGTGATTCGCGCTTTGGGGCGATTCATAGTGTAACGAGTTAAGGTTGTCGCTGCTGAAGAAGCCAAGGATGAACAGGTTAAGAGATTTGAAAGGGAGGCGAGTTGGTCGAATAGGTTGAGTGATGATAACAAGGGATCGTCTCATATATGACTCGGCTTCTTCCATGTGACTTAGCGATTTCCATGAGCCGTAGCCGAGTTAAGACTTGGAGGATTTCTAGTTGTTTTGGATCAGAGCCTTTCTCCTGTTCCCCGAGTTACGACTTAGGACTTAGAGGATAAGCAGCTTGATGTGTTTGATGGCTGAGGATAGGAACGACTCATCCCTTGAGTCGGTTGCGACTTAGTACTTGAGTCGGTTTTGACTTAGCACTTGAGTCCGATACGACTTAGCACTTGTGTTCGATACGACTTAGCACTTGTGTTCGATACGACTTAGCACTTGTGTTCGATACGACTTAGCACTTGTGTTGTTTTTTTTTTTTTTTTTTTTTTAGGATCTGCTTAAACCTTGAATTTGCAGTGATGTTGAACTGTTGAACTTTGATGCCTTCTTTTACAAATTACTTTGACTCGCAAGTTAACAACCTGTCCAATACAACATTTACAGAAAAACCGGGGCGAATATACTGCCATTGATCGCCCTCTTCGAATGACAGATTAGCTAACAACAGTCATTAAACTTAAACAGATTGTGTGAATGAAGTGCTCAACTTATTAACTTCAAGTAAAATACTAAAGCAATACTGAAATAGTCAATTAAAATTGACCAGCTCGCATTAATATTATACTTGAACTAAAGACTAACAAGTTCTGAAATTTCTGTAATCGATCAATCGTCGACTAGTTTTATTTCAGTTATATTTACTTGTTATTATTATTTTTTTTATTAGTTTTTTTTGCACAACACTTCACACTTTTTTAGGAAACGTGCACCTTCATATTTGAATATCCAGTTGTTTGTGTAGAATGACTTCTCAGGAAGGTGATACAACAGTTCGGACTGGAGAGGTAACTGTTCTTCCGGCTCCACTGGTTAATCCTCCCGAAAGAGCTCCTACTTCACTATCATACAAAGTTTTTCGCCAGTTGTGTGCTCAGTTTGGTATCGTTGAATCAGATGCCATTCTTCCCGAAAGAAATAACACTGCCGATATAGCTCCTTCTGGCTTTGTGACAATTAACCGGCAAATGTGCCTAAGTGGAGGCATTCCTCCTTTCAATGACTTTTTCCAACAACTTCTCCGTCAACTGGCCATTGCTCCATCCCAGCTACACCCCAATGGCTATGCCATTCTAATGGGGTTGTGTGTGCTTTTTAGGAGAACACTTGATCGACTTCCAAGCTTTGGTGAAGTTTGTTATCTATGCTCTTTTGCTCGGACTAAGGATCATCCTTCCATTACTGTTGTGAGGAGCGCCCGAAACCGCAAACTGATTGTTGGCCTCCCTGATACTGCTCACGGGTTTTTAACCCAATTCTTCTATGTTCGTTGCCCTCCGGGGTTTTATGGTGTGTGGAGAGTTGGAAGTAAGGGCGTTCAGCTTTATTCCTGACACATGTTTTCCTTATAAAATCTTTTCATAGCCTGAGTAGTTAGATGTTAATTTCCCTTTTTACTTTTCAGCGCTTCCACCTCCTTCTAGAGACCCAGGCTATAAGCAAATTTTTGAAAGATTGAATGCTGTGCCAGTAGAAGAGAGGAATATAAAGTTTTTGCTGAGAGATGACTTTTTACATCAATACGGGCTTCTTCACTCTTCTCGCTATACTCAGCCTCATGAAGCCCCGACTGAAGTTCCCGATTCCCCGACTGAAGCATCAGATGCCCCCGTTACTATCGAACAATCTTCATCAAAAGAGTCTAACATCGAAGCTTCATTGGTGAAATGTTCCACCCCTACCGGCATTATGGGGTCATCTAGTAAGACGGCACTTGCCCCGATTGAGGAAGAAGAAGGACCTTCACAGCCTCTCGGGGGATTAGCTGATGTAGGAACTGAGAAAACAAGTCTCACCGAGCATGATGGTGACGATGTTTATGATGGGTTGAGCGACATAATAGTGACCTCACAGGAGCTTTTTAGAGATGACGTGTCTAAAACTATCTCTCCTATAATTGAGGCGACGTCCCTTCTTCGACTAACACCAACACAAACACCAACTCCTCATACCCAAGCTATCATCACCCCTACACCAATGAGTGGTTTGTAGCTTAATGCGCGTAGCTTGCACATCACACAACACTTAGGATTTTTCGGCATTTGTTCATATTTAACTTCTTTTCTTCGGAAGTTTCTAAGACTTGCTATTTTTGCCTTTTCAGATTCCTCTATGGGGCGCAGCGGCAGCGGTTCTTATTACAAGGACTTTCGACGCTACGGAGGGCGTGGCAGCTATGACTACAAGCAATACTATGCCGATCCCAGAGAAACCAATGAGCAGAGAGCTGCGCGAAAAGCTGAAGAGAGGAGAAGGTATGAAGAACGTCATGAGGGAGCGGGCACGCGACATGAATCCTTCCCAAGGGATGATGACTCCCATAAACGTAAAACGCACGATGATAGGGGGAAGAGCCATATTGAGGATTCGGGAAAGCGGACCAAACTTGGCGAGGAGCACGTGCCCGTGACATCTGAGAGACCTGGTGCCTCAGTTTCTATTGACATCCCTTCCAAATCTCCTGCTCTTGAAGGAAGTGCCATCCAAACACTTCTCAACAGGCCTTCATACCATGTTGAAAGGGGCCCCCCGACTTTGCAGAGCCGATTCCCGAACTGGTGTTTGAGGGGGGTACGCTTCGACCTTGATTTGGTCCCCATCGACAAAGAAGCTATGTACAGAAATCTCGATGCTGTCAAGCTTGATATCGATAGAATGTCTGGATGGCAAAAGCTGGTTGATGAACTTCAAAGAGTTAATCGGGCTAACATCGAAGCAATGCTGACCATGGAAAATGACAAATCAGAATGGCAGAAGATTCTTGATCAACACAACGCTGAGATGAAGGAGATAGCCGAATACAATGAAAAACTCGAAGCTGAAGTAAAGCAGCTCAAAGATGATCTTGCCTCTTCTACTAATACTTACACCCAAAGAGAAGAGGTATTGCAAAAACAAGTGCGAGATGCGCACGCCAGCCAGAGGGACGCTGAAGCTAAAGCTGAGAGGTTGGAACAAGCTGTAGAGAACCACCGCACTGATGTCACCCAGCTGCAGAATAAACTGAGCGCCCGGGACATGGAGATTGAAGCGCTAAAAGCCCAACTTGCTCAGACCGAAAAAGATCGAGATGAGGCCATGGCTGGCAAAATTGCAGCCGAAGAAACTGCTCAGACCATGGAAAACGATATCAATTCGACTTTATTCGATTTTTATTTACATTGTGTCTTGGGACGCGGCAGCCTCTCTTTTCTTGGTCCTAAGTATGAAATCACCCTGGCCGAGGTGTGGGAAGCTGCTCTTAACATGTTTAAAGACGCCGGGTATGGCGATGAAGATTTTGAGGCGCGTTACCTGGATGAGGGAGCTCGCGCTGCTCTTGCGAAGGGGCGAGAACAACTTGCCAGGATGAGAACTGGAATGGCGGAAGAGGAACGTTCTGGAAAGGAATTAACGCTTACTTCCTCTGTCCAACCTCCAGTTTCTCCTGTGGTTGACATCACGGGTTCTAGCTCCTCTACTCCGCCTGCAACTAAGACAGTAACTGAAACTACAAGTGCACAAGGCGGGGATGAAGGTGGTGAAAGCAACGAAGCACAGCGATATGAAATCAGCCTCAGAGATCCAACTACCCCAGGTAAACTTGACACCGGACCAGCCCAAGTGGTGAACTGCTCGTTCGCTCCTTGTGAACTTGACGATCTTCTTGATTATTTTTCAAATGTCAATGAATTCCCGACTTTTGATTATTCCTCAAATGTTAATGAATTCCCGACTTTTGACGAGCCGTCATCCCCTCTCTTTTCGAAAGATACTGATATTTTAAGTTTTTTCTCCTTTGTAGAGAAAGCACCGAGTCAAACTCAAGCTTCTTATCCCCCGGTGATCCTTCCTCCATCTCTTCAAGTAGCGCCTCCTTCTGCCTCGCAACCTGGGTCACAAGAAGAACAAATAGAAGCTCTCCATGGCCTGGATGATCCCATTGCTTCGCAAGAGCAAAAAGATGAGGGACTTGAGGGAGGTGACATATCTCCGGAGCGGACTCCTTCTGACGATATAACTTTATCTAAACTTGTCACTCCAGGAAGTGAGTCTTCCTCAAAGAGGAGAAGGAAGCAAGGAGCATCAAGGAGGAGAGGGAAGATAATCACTGCCACTGAAGAGGAGCCAGAAGTTGGGCCAGCTGCGCCTACCTCTCCTTCCTCCCTTATACCCACTGGCCGACCTGAAAAGCTGATCATTCGGCCGGGTAAAGGGTCTAAAGGCAGCAAAAAGAAGTGAAGATCTTCAGTTTCTAGTTTTTTGTGTTTTGCATGTACTGGCCGAGAATTGTGCGGGTACCGGCCCCCGCTTTTCTTTATTTTGAAACCTGTACCTGCGTTGTAATTGAATAAAATGATTCCTCGTTTGTACAAACTTTTGTTTGAATTAAAGAATACATTTGTTATTCGTTTTGGCATGAGTTTATTTGATATTGCAGCGAGCTTATGGTATGTTACTTGAGCGTTACCTTTTGCTGGTTTAGTTATACCATATTGTGTGTAATTATACTATATTGCCCCCATTCCATAAGTATGCTGCAATATTCTATACCTCGAGGGGACTTACACTCTTATTTGCTAAAGAATAATTATTTTATTCTTTAAAGAAAATTTTATAGAGTACAACTCCCTTCGTATAAGTTTTTACGCTTGGTCGTTCGAAGAAATCACTTTTTTCTTTTGCTTATGTGCATATCTCATCAAGTGAATTCCTCTATGTGGTAAAGCGGACCTCTGAAGGGTACTTTAACTTCTTTTCTTTTTACGATCATTTCTCATAGTAGGCAAATTACTTTTCCTTTGAAAGTTAAAGTACGCTTTTGATGAGGATTTTTTTTTTATAGAAAGTTGTACCTCTGAGGAGGGATTTTTTCACGTTTCAACACTTGGAAGTTTTATTTCAATCTCGGTGAAACGTGTACCTCCAAAGAGTTATGCTTTAGAAATCCTTTTCACGTTTCAACACTTGGAAGTTTTATTTCAATCTCGGTGAAACGTGGGTTTCCAAAGAGGTCTTTTTTCTTAATTGTGTTCCCGGGAGGGGGTTGTACCTCTGAGGAGGGATTTCTCACGTTCCAACACTTGGAAGTTTTATTTCAATCTTGGTGAAACGTGTACCCCCAAAGAGTTGTGCCTTTGAAGAAAGCCTTTTCACGTTTCAACACTTGGAAGTTTTATTTCAATCTCGGTGAAACGTGTGCTTTCAAGAAGGTCTTTGTTTTTACATTTCAACTTTGGTGAAGTGAAATTCCGAAGAGCGGCTGCTACACTTCAACTCCTGGCGAAATGGGCCTCCGAAGAGGGCTTTTATTTTGTTTACATTTCAACTCTGGTGAAGTGAAATCCCGAAGAGCAGTTATAACACTTCAACTCCTGGTGAAATGGGCCTCCGAAGAGGGCTTTTATTTTGTTTACATTTCAACTCTGGTGAAGTGAAATCCCGAAGAGCGGTTATAACACTTCAACTCCTGGTGAAATGTGCCTCAGAGAGGGTTTTCATCGCCTGGAAGTTACTCTCTCATGGTTGGAGGGTCATGACTCCTCCAATCTTTTTTGTTGAGTAGAGAACTTTCTTTTTTGTGGCATATGACCCATTAGAGGTCTTTTATTATCCGAAGAGTTGCGCCTCCGAAGAGGACTTGTGGCGCTGATGGTAGCTTTGGTTGTTCCTCTGTTCACTTGCTTATGCCTTTTCAGCGATCCTTTTTTTTTTTTTTTTTTTTTTTTTTTTTTTCTTTTCAAGTTTTCATCCCCCTTTTTCTCACAAGTGGCTTGTTTAATCCAAGGAAGTGTACTTCATTGCCAGGCAAGTTCGTGAGAATGGGCACTAGCTTCCTAATTGGATGTTTGTTTGTTTAAACAATCTCAATTTATCAGCAAGGGCTCGTTCCTATCGAAATCATTAGCCGTTCAATTGAAGCATTTCCTATCTAGGATTTGAATTCGGGGTCTTTGTGACTTGAAATTTGTTTGTTGAATGATGGTGAGAATCGCTCGGTCTTATTATGCGCAAGTTTTATCTCCACTGTCTGCAAAAATTTAAATCGATATTTCAGCAATACATTTTGTGTATTTTTATATCGAAAACAAAGCAAACATATAATGATAATAAGGAACACAAGATTTATAGTGGTTCGGCCATGAAATTGGGCCTACATCCACTTTATATTCTTTCATTATTTACTTGCATCAGTTTCACAATTGCTTTCAATTACAGGAATCATACATTCATAATTCTTTTTACAATGTTTCAACAAAATTTTCAAGTAAAGTATGGACGCAAGTGATTGCTGTTCCATGCCCTTGGAATTTGATCTCTATCAACTGTGGTGAGCTTGAATGTGCCGTCAAGAAGTTTCTGACCTATCACATACGGTCCTTCCCAATTTGGCCCAAACACACCTGTCGCAGTCATAATTCTTTTTAGGACTAGATCTCCAATTTCAAAGCTGCGTTGACGAACTTTGGAATTGAAATGTCTGGCTATCCTTTGCTGATGAGCTGCAACTCTGAGGTTAGCTTCATCTCTTTTTTCATCAAGGAGATCCAGCGCTTCAAGTTGCAGCTTTTCATTTTCTGCTTGATTGAAATGGATTCTTCTGTGTGAAGGGACCTCTGTTTCAACCGGGATCATTGCTTCCGATCCGTATGCTAACGAAAAAGGAGTATGCCCAGTTGCAGTTTTGTGAGTAGTTCTGTATGCCCATAGTGCAAGTGGTAGTTTATCGACCCAACCACCTTTTGCTCTTTCGAGTTGCTTTTTGATGGTTGATTTGATGATCTTGTTCACTGCTTCCACTTGCCCGTTTGCCTGCGGATGAGCTACTGCCGAAAAGCTTTTCTGGATTTTGAATCGTTTGCAAAAATCCTGGAATTCCTCACTTTCAAACTGAGTACCATTGTCTGTGATTATTTTTTGAGGCACACCGTATCTGCAAATGATATTCTTGGTCACAAAGCTTATCACTTTCTTAGAAGTGATAGTAGCCAATGGTTCAGCTTCAGCCCACTTAGTAAAATAATCAACCGCAACAATAGCATATTTAATCCCTGATTTAGCGGTTGGTAGCGGCCCAATGAGATCCATTCCCCAAATTGCGAATGGCCATGGACTGATCATCTGTGTGAGTTCGGTAGAAGGTGCTCTAGGAATTTTGGCATATCTTTGGCACTTGTCACATTTTCGGGAGTAATCTGCGGCATCCCGATTAATTTCTGGCCAAAAATATCCGTATCGGAGAATTTTCTTTGCTAATGTTTGACCACCTGAATGATCACCGCATTCTCCTCCATGCACTTCAGTTAGGATTGTTTTGGACTCTTCCCGGGATACACATCGAAGCAATGGCATTGAGAATCCTCGTCTGTATAATTGACCATCCTGGATTATATATCGAGAAGCTTTTCTCAGTAGCTTTTGTCGTTCTTTAGAGTTTTCTGGTAAAGAGCCATTGAGTAGATACTTTGTTATTGGAGTCATCCATGATTCTTGCTCTTGCGACATACTCATAACCCAATCGATATCCATTTCATCAATGCTCGGATTTGACAAAACTTCCACTGGAACTAACCCTAAGGATTGGGCTTCGCCAGAACTTGAGTATTTTGCGAGAGAATCTGCTTTCATGTTTTCTTCTCGAGGAATATGACTTATCGTGTAATGGTCGAATTCACATAAAAGTTCCCAAGCCTTTGACACATAAGCGGGCAGATTTCCTCCTTTCGTTTGAAACTCCTTCTTGACTTGGCATACTATAAGCTGAGAATCACTGAAGATCTGTAACGCTCGAATGTTTAGTTCTTTAGCAATTTTCAAACCAGCGATCAGAGCTTCATATTCTGCTTCATTGTTTGTTGAAGGAAATTCTAATCTTAGCGCATAGCATAATGACCGGCCTTCAGGAGTTTCAAGAACAATTCCAGCACCTGAACAGTAATCATTTCTTGCGCCATCTACAAACAACTTCCATTGGGTTGGGGAGTTCTCGATTGTTTCTTCCTCGCTGTTACCCTTGTCTGTAAATTCTGCAATAAAATCTGCCAAAGCTTGTCCGTTGATCGCTTTTCTAGGATGATAAGTGATGTCATATTGGCTCAATTCAATATTCCACTTTAAAAGGCGGCCCGAAGTCTCAGGGCGAAACAAGACTTGCTTTAAAGGTTGATCAGTGAGGACTTTGATAGGATGAGCCTGGAAATATTGCCTCAACTTTCTTGAGGCAATCAATAGACAATAGGCGAGTTTTTCCAACTTGGAGTAATTCATTTCTGCCCCAGTGAGTCTTTTGCTGATATAGTAAACTGGATGTTGAATCCTTTTGTCTTCCCGTACCAGCGCTGCACTTAAAGCATGAGATGAAACTGCCAAGTATATAAGAAGATCCTCGCCATTGCCGGGCCTGGAAAGTATTGGAGGCGTTTCCATATGTTGAATCAATTCTTCAAAAGCTTTCTGGCATTCGGGAGTCCAGTCAAAGTTTTTCTTTCCTTTCTTTAGAGCGTCGAAGAATGGAATGCATTTATCAGTAGCTTTGGATATGAACCGACTTAAGGCGGCAATTTTTCCATTGAGACTTTGCAATTCCCTCTTTGTTTTAGGAGCTTTGACTTCTTTTAGAGCAGTGATTTGAGCTGGACTAGCTTCAATGCCCCTAGCGCTCACGATGAAACCCAAGAACTTCCCAGATTCTACCCCGAAAGAACATTTTAAAGGGTTAAGCTTCATTCCGTATCTTCGGAGAATTGCGAACATTTCTGCTAAGTGTTCGATGTGATCCACTGCTTTCTTAGATTTTACTAGCATGTCATCAACGTAAACTTCCATAGTCTTTCCCAACTGCGGTTTGAACATAGCATTAACCAGTCTTTGGTATGTGGCCCCCGCATTCTTCAACCCAAAGGGCATAACTCTGTAACAGTAAAGACCGACATCGGTGATAAAGCTTGTGTCCTTCTGATCTGGCTCATGCATCATGATCTGATTATATCCGGAGTAGGCATCCATAAAAGACAACAATTCATGACCCGCTGTTCCATCTACCAGTTGATCGATCCTGGGTAATGGGAAGCAGTCTTTGGGACAGGCCTTGTTTAGATCTGAAAAGTCGATGCACACTCTCCATTTACCATTGGCTTTCTTAACTAGCACTGGATTTGAAACCCAATTTGGATAGGTAGATTCTCTGATGAAATTATTCTCCATGAGCCGGTCAACTTCCTCTTTCAATGCTGTCGACCTTTCTAGACCTTGGATTCTTCTTTTCTGCTTTACTGGCGTGAACTTTGGGTCAATATTCAGAGCATGTACCGCAACTTCTGGGGATATTCCGCACATATCGGCATGGGTCCAAGCGAAAACATCCAGGTTTGCTTTCAAAAAAGATATCAAGGCATTCTGAACTGACACATTAAGTTGTGAACCCACATTCAGCACCTTGTTTGGGTCCTTCAGATCAACGGGCACCGGTATCGTTGTTTCTGCTGGTACCACCCTACTCTCCCCCGCACTGGCCTTTCTAGGATCCATCACTTTTCGTGCCCCGCTATGCTCGCCAGTGCAGGGTCCGCCCTGTAGTTGCTATAGGGTTGGTGTTTTGATGCGGATTGGGGTTGCCGCATCTTTCCCCATTTCTCTCTTCCTTGTTTCTCGCAGCTCTGTCATATAACATTCTCGCCCAGCGTTCTGGTCTCCTTTAATAACTCCTACCCCATTGTCTGTAGGGAATTTAATAGTAAGACACCATGGGGCAAGGACAGCTTTGAATGCAGCAAGAATAGGTCGACCAAAGAAAGCATTATAAGCAGAAAATTCATCTACTATCACAAAAGTCTGCTTGCGAACTACTTTTCTTTCTCCTTCTCCGAGTTCCACAAGCAAGTCAATGGTTCCTACTGGTTGCTTTGGCTCCCCAGTGAAGCCAACAATCTTCTGAGATGAGGCTTGCACATCCGCCATCGGGATTCTCATCTGGTCAAACGTTTTCTTGAAGAGGATGTTGCAAGATGCGCCGCAATCAATAAGAACTCTTCTGATAATAGCCGGTCCAATACCGGCCGAGATGACTAACGGGTCCAAAGTAGGGGCCTCAATGCCCGTGGAATCTCTAGCCCTGAACACAATATCATCATTAAAAGTCCTTTGTTGTTTCAGGGGTGTAGAGTCCTCTAAAACAAAGACATTCTCTTCAGTTGGCATATGTTTCAGAGCTCGAGTGTACCTCTCCATTTCACCCCAGCTTCTGCCTGCTGGGTGGGGTCCTCCTGTGATGACATTAATAACTGGCCTTCCAGATTCATGTCCTGCGGCCTTCTCATTTGTCCTGGGCTGATGAGCAAGAGCTTGTTGCCCCTGACTTGACGAAGCAGGATCATTACCACTCTTCTTCACAAATTGCTGCAGCTTATTTTCTCTTAGCAATTCTTCGATTATATTTTTCAATTGACGGCAGTCGTCTGTGTCATGACCAGGCTGATTATGGAAGCGACAGAACTTCCCACTTTGCACAGCTTTTCTTCCGGTTCTGAGAACAGGAGGTTTGGGATACTCAAAAGAATCTTTTGTAGCCAGGTAGATGCGCTCTGGTGTTTCTAACAAAGGAGTATATTCTGATGGCTTGAAGGATCGAGGCTTCTTCGAATTGTGTTGTTTCCTTCCATCATTATTTTCTCTTTTCTGTCCCACAGATCCATTCTTACGTGGCGCAGCAGTGTTGTCTTCAGCTTTCTCTACTGTTGCCTTTGCCGGGACAGGACGGCTTTCCAAACGCATGAATTCATCCGCCTTTTTGTAGAACTTTTCCAGAGAATTTGGCTCCTTCATGTTCAGCCACTTTCCGAATTCACTTGACTTATCAATAGCTCTCATCAAATAGGTCAAGACCATGCGGGGTTCTGCATTATCCACCTCAGCTAACGCTATATTAAAGCGATTTAAAAAAGACTTGATAGTTTCCCCCGGATTCTGTTCCAAACCGGATAACGACATGATGTCTTTTGCCTTTGAAGCATATAGCCTAAATTGCTCTTTAAATTTCCTGGTTAGGTCTGAAAACTGATCGATGGACCGGACAGGTAGTTTTGTGAACCAAAGCAGAGCTACCCCTTCCAAATACACAGGAAAATAGCGGCATTTTATCTCGTCAGAAGCTCTGGCACCTGTCATGTGCCAATCATATTTGTACAGGAACTCATTTGGATCACTTGTCCCTTTGTAAGCTGGAATGGTCGGAGGGACGAACTTCCTTGGGAATTCAGCTTTTAGGATCTTTTCAGTAAACGGAGTCTTGCTCGGAGCGAAACCCCACTCTTTCTCATCTTCGACCCTTTGCATACTTTCTTTCATAATCTGTCGAACCATACCAGAAAGATATTCTTCGTCATTCCTATTTCTGGATCCTCCAGCCTCAGGCAATGTCTGTTCAAAGGGGCTAGCAGCCCTTTCGGGAATGTTTCTAGTTTCAGCATCATGGACATTACCGACAAAGTTCCTTTCATTATTCGCAGGTTGACGGTTTGCCCCGAGCAGATCGTTTAACCTATTCAGAATCAGAGCATTCTGAGCATTCTGAGCTTCCAATTGCGCGTTCTGGGCATTTATTTGCTGATTCAACCCAAAGATAGCAGCGTCCAATTCCGCTTTTGAAACTCCAACAGCTGGAGTGGCTTGATTTGGTGTTGGGGAAGTGGAGGTTCCCTCTTGAATGTTTGCAGATCTCACAGATTTACTTTTCCTTCCAGGAGCCATGATTTCGGATAGACTTCTGGTTCTTAAAGAAACTCTATCTACAAATCTTTCTGAAACAATGATGATAGATGTCCTGAGTTCAATTCTCAGTGAAAGCACCAAAATGTTAACGAAAAAATTTAAACGCTAACACCCTGGTGTATAAGATGTGATTGTGAAAGCACCACCCGTTTGTACGGGAAACAGAAATAAGCAGAAAGTATGTAGAAAAACGGTAAGAGACACAGTATTTATAGTGGTTCGGCTTATAATCCAGCCTACGTCCACTTTAATCTTTTTATCACTAGTTTGATTACAATTCTTTACAAGATCTTTCAATTACAACACACTTCAAGTGATAGGATATGTGAAACAAGTAGCTCAAGCTTTGATGTTGACAATCATCTTCAAATCCATGGTGAATGTGGATGATTCCTTCATGGAGTTCCTTTAGAAGTTTGTTGGATCTAAAAAGCTTTGAAGTCGTCTGGAATTCGGCAGAGTAATGGCGCTTGAAGAGAATGAGCCCAAAGGTCTTTTGCATGTTGGAGATGGTTTCATATTTATAGAGAGTTCTGGGCGGAAAAAGTGCTAAGTCCTAACTCGTGGCCGACTTAAGATAAGTCGTGTTCGACTTAAGGTAAGTCGTCCCCGGGTCACTGAGCCGAGTCTATGGCAGTTCCCCTTTTTTGAACCCATCCCTAAGTTCTAAGTCGTGTGCGAGTTATCTGGCTGCAATTGCTAATTTCCCTTCTTAAGTCGTATACGACTCTTTTTATGTCGTAAGTCGTAGTCGACTTAACCAATTGCAACTGGTTTAAAGCAAGTCTTAACTCGTAGACGAGTTAAGAGGTGTGTCTTTAGGTCGTATCCTCCTTAAGTCGTATAACTTCTTTAAGTCGTAAGGGTCTTAAGTCGTACAAACTGCAGTTATCATTAAGTCGCAGGCCATCAATTTCCTTAAGTCGTAAAGACCTTAAGTCGTTAGCTTTTCTTAACTCGTATGCCTGCTAACTCGTAGAAGATCTTAACTCGCAGAGGATTAACTCGTAGAGGCTTAACTTGTGGAAGATCTTAACTCGTACACTTGCTAATTTGTAGATATGCTAACTCGTAAAGGCTTATCTCGCAAGTAGCTTAACTCGGGTACTCCTTAACTCGTAGGCTGCTTATCTCGTAAGCTTGCTAACTCGTAGAGGTCTTTAAGTTGTAGGAAGTTGCTGACTCATGTATCCTTTAACTCGTACATGCCTTGAGTCGTACATGCCTTGAGTCGTACATGCCTTGAGTCGTACATGCCTTAACTCGTGGACCTGTTAACTTGTGAACGAGTTAGGGTTAACAGAGTATACCGAATCAGTATAGCTATCCTTCCGCTGGCGCAGCAACGCAGTCTCGATCAATATGAAAATGAAAAACTACATAATTTCTTTCTTCTTTTTTGTTCTTTGTTTATGCATAATTTTGTGTTATAAATCAATAGAAAATTAGAAAGTTCCTTATAATTATAATATAAGGTTTTCATTTTCGAATACTTTCATTTATTTTAAGTAATTGATTGGTCGTAGAAAAAATATACTATAATAGATAATAGATATAGTAGTATAGTATTTGATCTAAAAAGAGAATATAGTTGGAATAATCAATAGTCGCAATGCAATCATTGTTACATTAAGATCTAAAACAAAGATTCTTTCTTGACCGAACTACAAAATGGAACTCCTTGATATGGAAAAACAGAATATAGAATAAAACCTAAAATAAAAGGATAAGGGAAGTTGCTCTTCTTCGAATCGAGTTGTCCCCGAAATCAAAAATGAAAATAAAGGTTTTTTTTTCTACCTTTCTAATTCTTTTTTTTTGCTATCCATAATGACTAATAAATTAAGAACTTTCAATTAGAACTAATTTTTTTTTTTCAATTGATTTTTTCTTACCGTCATATCTGAAAAATTGGAAACTTAGGTAAGTGTTTTATCAACGTATGTAGCAAAAGAAGATATCTAATTTAGCTCTTTCATGCCTACTATAACTAGTTACTTCGGTTTTTTATTGGCTGCTTCAACTATAACTCCAGCTCTATTGATTGGATTGAACAAGATACGACTTATTTGAAATGAATTGAATGAACAAATTAATAAAAATAAATATTTCACCTTCAAGTATTCTACGGTAACTTCTCATGTCAATTATTAATTCTATATTGGTAACTCTTGGTCATTGAGATTCGCGGATTTTTCAGATTAATATTTAGGGATAGATCATACCTTTCTTTTTATCTCCTCAAACAAATTGAAATGATTGAAGTTTCTCTATTTGGAATCGTCTTAGGTCTAATTCCTATTACTTTAGCGGGATTATTTGTAACTGCGTATTTACAATACAGACGCGGTGATCAGTTGGACCTTTGATTGAATAGCATTTTTTCTCGATTGACCTCCTGCAAAGAGGAGGTCAATCGAGAAAAAATACTATTCAACGGTGTTTTGTTAAGTTTTTTTATTATGATTCAAAATAAAATAAATGGAAGCACGCTCTATAGGATTTGAACCTACGACATCGGGTTTTGGAGACCCGCGTTCTACCGAACTGAACTAAGAGCGCTTTCTTATGACAAGAACTACAATTGTAAAGAAAAGTATTTTTTTTTTACCCCAGTCTTGCATACCAATCCAGGTAAAAAATGAAAGGTAATGAATGCCTTATTTTATTTCATTTTTATTTAATTGATCTCACTCAATTAGTCTTTCCTTTCGTTAATGCCCCCTAGGAGAGGTAATAGGTAGGGATGACAGGATATGAACCCGTGACATTTTGTACCCAAAACAAACGCGCTACCAAGCTGTGCTACATCCCTTTTAAAATTATTGTACAATGTCATTGTAAAAAATCCATGTCTTGTTTTCCATATCGTTATTTTTTTCTGTATCCATATAAAATTTTCTTGTCATTTCTTCTTTTTGGTTTCATATAATAAATAATCAAAAATTATATACATCTGATAAAAAAAGAATGCATATTTATTAGAATGCTTAAGAAAAAAGAAAGGGGTACCCCTTTCTTTTTTAGGGACAGGGATAGGAAAACCTCATCTACTGCTCATTGTAGATATTTATTTTTGTTAGGAATTCCGTACAAAGAAGACAAATGATCTTGAACTATAGCATCTGACCATATATGTATTACAATAAAGAAGGAGGATTTTCAATGCGGGATGTAAAAACATATCTCTCCACAGCACCCGTGCTAACTACTCTATGGTTTGGGTCTTTAGCGGGTCTATTGATAGAAATTAATCGTTTATTCCCCGACGCTTTGTCATTCCCCTTTTTTTAATTATAGTTTAAAATCCTATTTTATTTTGGAGAACAGAAATGGAAGGTTCCTGTATAGGGTAAAAAATTCCACGAAATCATAGCATAGAAAAAAGGATACTTAAATGAAATACTGGAAAGAATAATTGATAATTAGAAAAAAATGTATTACTCACATAAAATTATTATATTCTATTAATTTCTATTAGTATTAATTGGAATTAACTAGTTAGTAACTTTTATATATATATATATAAATATAAATATATATATTTTCTTTTTTGTTGTTTTTGTCTTCTTAGATTTAGATTCGGGTCGAAAATAGAAGAATTAAGTCGATCAAAAATTTTAAGGAGGTTCATGGCTAAGGGTAAAGATGTCCGAGTTAGAGTTATTTTGGAGTGTACCAGTTGTGCCCAAAATGGTGTCAATAAGAAATTGCCGGGCATTTCTAGATATATTACTCAAAAGAATCGACACAATACACCCAGTCGATTAGACTTGAGAAAGTTTTGTCGTTATTGTCGCAAACATACGATTCATGGGGAAATAAAGAAATAGATCGAATGGAACATATGTATTGTATTATTTTTCAAAGGAACAGGAAAAAGAAAACTTAACATATATATGTATATAAATATATAATATACAAATAAATAATATACAAATAAAAAAAGAAAACTCATTTTGGTCAGATCTGAAATGAATAAAGAAATAGAAATTTAGAGATAAGGAATAAACCATGGATAAATCCAAGCAACCTTTTCGCAAATCCAAGCGATCTTTTCGTAGGCGTTTTCCCCCAATTGAATTGGGGGATCAAATTGATTATAGAAACATGAGTTTAATTAGTCGATTTATTAGTGAACAAGGAAAAATATTATCTAGACGGGTGAATAGATTGACCTTGAAACAACAACGATTAATTACTATTGCTATAAAACAAGCTCGTATTTTATCTTTGTTACCTTTTCTTAATAATGAAAAACAGTTTGAGAGAGCTGAGTCGATCCCTAGAACGCCTGGTCCCAGAACCCAAAATAAATAGATATACTCTTAGATATACTCTTCCTATTGATTCAAAACTCCAAGCGGAACTCAAGCTCAGATTGATGTTTTGCTCGAAAAACCTCGAATCCAGATTTTATTGTTGTGTTATAAGAAACAACAAATAGGGAAAGAAGAAATCTTTTTTTTTGAAAGATGTTCGTTCATTCCCACTACTTATCTTAATTTCTTTTTAATTTCTTAAATTCATTTTTATTCTATCTTCCCGGAGTCCATTCTCCGGGGAATTCTATTCTGTTTTCGCTATTTATATATATATATATATATATATGATATATGAATTTTTAATCTCTTTTATTTGCTAATCTTATTGGAAATCATGTAAAGACAATTCTTATTTGATATAGCTATTTGCGTAAGTATTTTACGATTAAGAAGCAATTGCTTCTTATACAGATTGTGTATGAATTTACTATGACTATAGAATACCATATTCTCACGAGCTGCTGCATTTATTCGAGTAATCCACAAACGATGAAAGTCCCTCTTTTGTCTGCCTCTATCCCGATGAGAGGAAACCAAAGCTCTCATTTTCTGTTGAGTAGCAGTTCGGGTAAGTCTTGAATGGGCCCCTATAAAGGTTGATGCAAATAAACGAATTTTTATTCGACGTCTCCGAGCTATATATCCTCGTCTAACTCTGGTCATTGAATCAAATTAAACTTTAATGAATAACTAATTGATTTCTTTTCTTTCAGTCATCCTCTTATCCCCCCTCTCGTTAATTAATACCAAAACGGATTATTCTGATATATAAAATATAAATTCCAATGGCTTTTTCTACTATGACCTTCCCAACCATGATTTTTTATTCTTTCCGGGTAAAATACCCGGAAAGAATAAATTCTAGCGAAAAAAATATATTGGGTTCCATCGTTTCTATGGTTACTTCGTAAACGGTGAGGTCCTCTCTATACACCGGAGCCTTTTCTTTCATTTAACCAAACGTTATTGTGAACTTGTATAGTTCACACTCCTTAGTTTAGCTCTACCAATCAGTAATAGTTCTTTTCACAAAAGGGTTATCCATACAGTGACGACATTTAATTATGAAAGTTAGCTAGGTAGCTGACCTTGTTAGTCCGTTCTTTCAAGAATAGGAACATAACCTTTTTGCTTCTTTATAGTACTCTTTCCTCCGCTTAATAGATAACTATTTGCTACCAAAGGGGAATTACTTCTCATCTCAAACTGAGGTGATTGGATTTGCACCAATGGAAACCATAAATTTAATACACAAAAATATAGGTAGATGATGAATCTTTAGCTTTATAGATAGTAAGTTTTTCCATCCTATCTATCTTTATTCCTCGGTACTGGTGATTGGTACTTGAAAAATTGCTGTATTTATTTTGTTTGAACTCATGATCTAAACGAGTCGCACATACACCCGAGTACATGTTCCCCGTCGTTGAGGGCACCCCCTAAGTGCGGGGGATTTCGTGATATTTCGTATTGGCTATCTTGTGTTTCTAATAAGTTGTTTAATTGTCGGCATATCATACATATACATAATAAAATAGGTTGGTTTAGATCGATCTTAACCTGATTTATTGATGATCATGAATAATTTACATTCAATATCAAATCACGAAAAAATAGAATTATGGAGGGAATCATATATTTAGGCGAAATCCCCAATAGTTTCATTTTCGACCGCGACAAGATCAACAACGCCATGAGCTTGGGCTTCTGTTGCTGACATAAAAACATCTCTCTCCATGTCTTCGGATATAACCCATAAAGGGTTACCTGTTCTTTGTACATAAACCTTTGTGAGGGTTTCGCGAAGTCTGAGTAGTTCTTCCGCTTCCAAGATAAATTCCCCTGCTTGTGCCTCATAAAAAGAACTAGCAGGTTGGTGAATCATAACCCTGATAATATTGATCTAACATCATGCATGAACGGTTCTTCTATCTTGAAGAATTGGATTAAAGTAAGGACTAAAAAAACAAGAAAAAAATAGAATTGAACGACGGACCATACAGGCACCTTTTGTGCATTGCATATGGCTCTGCAATGGAATTTCCGTTTCCCCCTTCTATTTTATCGAAGAAAAAAAAAGGAATCCATCCGATCTAGATTGTTGAATGATCCATTTACCACCCTTCCTTTCATTCATATTGTAATGTAATAAAAAATACTATGATGGTTCTGTTGCTTTCTATATTTATCTCGTCTGTGATTTAGCAATCCTAAAGTTTCTTTTTTTTTTTACTCTTTTCTTCGTAAGAGAAATATCAGAAAAAGGCTTCTGGTGTGGAAGAAAACGGTTTTGTGACACTGAAATGCACTCCCGACATAGAAGATCAAGTCGGAAATAACCTTTTTTCAAGTTCCATGCTATGCATGCCATGAGGTATGACCTAGGTACGTCGTCCAGTGTAAAACTGATACCAGATATTACATCCTCCATGCAGCTATGTGAACTCCTAAAAGTCGAGAAAATGAGAACAAATTTCCTCGATTCATCCTACTTGACTTGCACTAGGTTTAGGTTTGAACCTGGCTTGCTTTAGCCATTCAAACGCCTAAACTTCTGTAGAAAAATCCGGCTATAGGTATTCATACGTCTAAGCCTATTTTTAGAGATCTGGCTTTGATATCAAATGTTTGAAAATAAATTTAGACCTCTGAATCAAGTTTAGAAATGAATCGGTTCCTTTCTGTTTTGCACTGTAAACTAATTTGGATATCTGATAGATTTTTCTGATGTCTAACCTGGGTATTTTCATTGTTTCAATTTCATTTCTTCTTCTTTGTTTTGTTATTTTTGTCCAGTATCTGTATATCACCGAAAAGTCAACATTTAACAAATAATTTGAATAAATTTCAATCTTAGTTATACTTGATTCGTGCAGTTTTTCTATCTGATTATACACACATTCATCCATTTTTTCCGTATATTCAAGCCTACCCAAAAAGGGCTATGCTCAAATCTAGTTGATTAAGGGAATACATATATAGATCTATTTTTATTGATACGATACCACAACTTATACCAGATCTATATATCTAGAGATGAATTATAATAGTTTATCCCCCTTCCATGTTTTAGTAATTATTTTATTAATTTATTGCCTAAGGTTTTCCCTATAATTCCAATCCATATGTATATTTTTTTAACATAAATCATCAGTTCAATTTCAAAATTTATATCTTTTAATTTAGGTAGATGTACAAGAGAAATTTTGTTATCTGTTTCTTAACATAACACATCATAGTAGATAAATTCACCTTTTTAAAGCTTTTCTTCTTTTTTTAATTTTTCCAAATTTTCTTCATAAACCTCCGAATCTTGGTTTGTTCATCCTTCCTTCTCACTTTCTCTTTTAATTCCAATCCCCTTCTCCCTTCTCCCTTCTAACGAAATATGTTTTATTTTGATTTTAGTTAAGAAAATTTAGGGAAGATAATAGAAAATGTGTAGATTTGAGAAGACTATGTGTAGATTTGAGAAGCTTTGGGGAGGAAAAGAAGAAGACAAGAATGTATAAAATTTAAAAGGCGATGGTTAGGGTTAAGAATGAAAAGAAGAGAGGAATAGGACTTTATATTTATAGATGAAGTCTAGGTCTTGAAAAAAATTATATGTTTATTCAAACGTTGCTTATCCTTACATATGTGACGACCCGCCTTTCAATCTACAGCAAGACGCATCATCAATAAGAAAGAAAGAGGTATAAATAGAAAAGATAGAAGAAAGAACTCAACAATATCAGAATCTCACAGCCGAAACGGAACAAAATATAATATATCACATAGATATTACATAGTCTTTACATATCAGAGTTACAAAGATATAACAACATCATCACATAGACAGTTATGAAATCTGTCTATCATACATCTTAAATTACAACAGACAAGTGTGAGAAATGCAGATTACGGATCTTAAGGCTAGGATAAACACTATAGGGGGGTGAATAGTGTTTTAAGGAACTATTTAATCTTTTTGAGTTTTTATTAATTTGAGCACAAATGTATGCAAATTGAGACACAGATATAATCACAGAATCAAACACAGATGCAGAAATAAAATAAAAGCAGTAAAACAAAGAAAGCACCGAATTTTATACTGGTTCAGAGTTACCCTACATCCAGTCCCGCACACAAGTATGGATTTCCTTTCAAAAGCAATTTTACAATTACACCCTCGATTTCAAGGCAACGAGGTACACGCTCCAGATTCACAATCCTCTGGGTAGAGATACTTGATTTCTCAGGCAACAGGTTCACCTAATTGATTTCTAAGGCTACAATCACACCTTTTCTTACTTGATTGATTTCCAAGGCTACATTCACACCTTTTCTCGTTTAATTGATTACAAAGAAGCATATAACTCTGAATAGCACTGAGGATCTTGTTGAGATAGTGATAGAGAATCAAACCAGAGATAAGTTATTAGATTCAATGTTGATTTCAGTAGAGTAATCGTAGGAATGTGTATAAAGAAATGTGGAAGAAGAAGAGAAACGAAAACCAAAAAATATGATTGAAAATTCGCTGAAAACAGCCCCTATTTATAGAAGAACAATGGACATGTCCATTCGTGAGGAGATATGACGAATAGACACTTCTTTTGAAATTTAAATTTTGAAATTAACCGACACTATGTCAACATGGGTATATTGAGCATGTCGACATCCCAAAGGAATTTTTGGTGGTTTGTTTTTCTTTGAAAATAACATTTATCTTATATTAAAAACTATTTTAAACTTTATAAATATACTTGACTATTGTTAAAATACATAAGTAAAAATAGAGAGTAATATATATAATTTTATATTTAAATCTAATTATAAATATTAAAAATTAAATATATGATTATTAAAGATAGTTTTAAAACTAAGAATAATTTGATTTTGAAATTAAAGATTATTTTGAGGGTAAAAGTATTTGAAATCAGGATAGATGTTTTTGATTCTTTTAAAAGGAAGGTTTTGAAAACATTTTGCAAACAAGATATAATTTTGTAAAATCATTTTGAATAAAAATTAGCGGATACAAAACAATGTTTCACTAGATTTTTCATAGGTTCCATCCTACTCAGGGTTCCCTTCCTTTAACTGGCTCGAAGTGGATTCCATTCCACGAATAAATTGGATTTTAGGATGCCAGTTGTGACGACCCAGATTTTTCGCGTTCGAAAATAAGCACTTGTACTTTACATCATACTCAAATGCCGCAATTCGACCGTTCAAATCCGACTCGCCGAAGCTTATAACACATTAAGTATAACAACACAGCGAAAGAAAAAATGAATATTATATACAACTCCAATGATACGTAGTACAAATATACAAAAATGATCAATATCAGAGATACAATGAGGTGCTACAGCGGAAACACCAATGAACTAGAAGTGGAAACAACTAGAACTTGAAACTCCGAAAGAAACACCAATGTCAGCAATCTCCATAGATAGCTCGAACCACCATCAAGTTGCACCAAGGTAAGCAAGGTCAGTCGTCATGACCAAAAATTTTAATATCCAAAGTCTCTAAAGAATTCCAAAGAGAAAGCTGGAAGCTACTGAATCGATATCTACTATCTGAAAAACCCAACTCTAGACTGCACGTGTGGAAAATTGTGGGCACCCAGAGTTTAGGAAGGGAATAATAAACTCCGGGTCAGTTATGTGACTGGTATGAGAAAACAAAAACATTTTATCTTTAAAAACAAATCCGCAATGTTTTTTGGAAAATGAAACTGCCATAAGGCCTCCTGCCACACACAATGCAAGCGCGCACTTGGAGGAGATTTCTCCTCATGACAGTCAAACATGCTTGATACGCGAAAACCATTTGATATTATTATTAGTGCATAGTGCAGAAAACATTTCAAAAGTATAATATCAATCTTAGCCAGCATACCACATTTCGTCGTATGCCTAATATAGCTACCCTATTAAATGGAAGGTTATATAACTAAAACCGTACAAGGCACGTATTGGTTGATTGGATTTCCAACAAATGGTCAGGCTAAGAAACTTGCTTACCGAAATGGGAATGCCTCTGGAAGGACGCCTCCGAGAACCTAACCGGATCTCTGCTAACAAGGCTGACGCTACCTCACGCTTTAACCAAGCTATAACATTGGTAACTAATACACAAGTATGCCATCCCCAGTCGTTACCGACCTTTATCCGAGAGCTCTCAACTCCAACAACCACAAAGCAATAAGTTTGCAGAAACCACATAGGTTAAATATCTGGGATCCATACCATGATACTACCTCTTATCCAGAAGGAAATGGACATACCCTAGGGGCGCAACCCCTAAAAACCTTGCCGCAACATTCCTGTTTCGACCATTTTCGGGGTTATGCGGCTCGACGAAGTCACGTTCACAAAGCTATGCTTTTTCACAAAGCCATGGTTCGATCAACAAATGATCAGTAGCACTTCGTATGCCACATTACCAAATTGGAAATGTATCACTAGTAACCATCAACTACATAACCTCTGAGCTCATACGTCTCAGAGAAGGGTGTTAAGCTAAGAGAATAAATCTCCGCCACCAAACAGAAATGTATTTGATAGGAACCAGCTTTACATCTCAGAGTGTAACATCAGACATACATCCATATAAGTCTATTCCGGGTTCGAACAGAACCGAAGGCACTTCACAAAGAAGCCCTTGCACATCGGATAATTCCTATTCACGTTGGGACTCCCCATCACAAAGGGTGCTCAAATCTCTATACCGGGAGCCAGTCGATGCAGATACATTCGACAAGAAATCCTTTCGTTTTCGAAAACATCTGGTCTTCACCACCGGTTTTCAATTGTCATCCATAACATCGTATCATTATTCGAAATGGGCTATATGACACAAAGGTCCTCTCTTGGCTAAACCAAACAATGAGCGCAATATTTAAAAACATATGGATATTTGAATCACAGTTAAATCACAGCTCAAAGCCCAAAACCTTTCATTCAAAGGGTTTAAACAAATTACCATTCACAAATCTTTTTGAAGAAAAGATTCACTTCACAAAGTTCACAAAGTTTACCAATCTTTCACAAAGATTCATTAATATCTTTCCAATTCAAATCTTTTATACAAAAGATGCGCTTTTCGGATCCCTTTTCAATTTGAAAACAAACTTCACCAATCTTTAGCAAAGATTTATTCATAGCCCTTTTCAAAACAATTTTCCTTTCAAATTGGATTAACTCATCCAATCTTTAAATCAAAGATTCAATTCATAGCTCTCAAAATCATTTCCACAAACAATTCCATTTCAAAACTTTTATATAAAAATCCTCTTCGATTCCAAAACAAGGTTCAACCATCTTCACAAAGAATCATTCATAGTTTTCAAAACTATTTTAATTCCATTTCAAACTTGAAATCTTTCAACACAAATTGAAAATCTTTTCTTTATATGAAAACTATTATTATTTGAAAGCAAATAGTTTTCATTTCTGAAAAATCCAATTACATTTGCACGAGTTAAAACCCTTGGGTTAAATTCAAATTCCCCAAACAATACTATTAAAATGGTTTAAAACCCATATAAATACATTACATAACTTGCCAAATCTTGAATTCACATTTAAATCAAACTATGTAAATTTTCAAACTCAAACAAGTTATTCAAAATAACTTTTATCATTTAAAACTCCTTTTTCAAAAGCTTTCAATCCCATTTCCAAAACTATTTTGGATTCAAAAATTTAACTTTAAAACCATTTCAAAATATCTGTGGCTTAACCGATTTCCTCGTGAAACCCATATTTGTGTGTGTATGGTGTAGTCCAGGGGTTTACACACAATAGTGCAACAACAACAATCTTCACATCACAGATTAATGCACATCAATATCGATAAGCGATATAAACTACAACGCTTATCTTACATTCACAGATTCATGGATAAATAATATACATTCATCGCAGATAAATAAGTTACATTACAGATGAATAAATTACATCACAGATGAATAAATTACATTACAGATCATAGCACAAAGCAGGATAATTCATACCGCAAAACATCACATACCAGGAATACCAAACAATTCAAAGCATTTCATAAAATCCAAACATTCATAAGTAAAGTTAATCAATTATCTGATCAAATTAATTACTTATAAATAATTTACTAATCCCGATTAATTGATATTAATTAATTACAAACCACCATAATTAATCATTCTTTAATTACTTTCATGAATAAATTAACCTTTAATTAATTATCATTTTAATTAATTATCCTTAATTAATTACAAAAAAATAATCAATTAACCTTAATAAATTAATTATCCTTAAATGTAATTACACTAAGTAATAGCTTTGATTTAATTAAACAAAGTAATCATTCATCAATATCTTTAGAACATTTAATCTTTAAAATCTTACTTCATAAATTAACTTAGATTTTTAAGTTAATTACCAACCAAAAACATTTTATCTTTTCAATTAACCTCTTAATTGTTAAGTTTATTGAAAATAAACTTATAAATTATAGTTATATATCTATTGAAATACTTTAAACTCACAATAATATTATTTCAAACCTTTAATAGATTCCAAATATAATAAGCATTTATTACTTTGGAAAAATGGTTAACAAATCGTTTAACTCGATTTTTCTTTGAAGTTTGAAACTATTTTTCGTATTACATTAACGAACCCGAGCAAAACGCATGTTTACTCGAGCCTTTGCTCGAAATTCCCGAGCTAACTTCAATCTTCTTCCAGTTTTCCCCGACCTCCCTCCTTCCTCTCCTTTTCTTTTTAAATGTTGCTTTAGTTTAAATAAAAAAATCCTGTTACATAGTTAAACATCTGATACGCGGTATAAAACTCGAGTTAATTCTTCAATTTCTCGTACTCGAGCCCGATTTTTCACCTTCTTCCCAAACCATATTATCCCAGATGAACAAACATGAATGTGTGCACATGCACCATTATTACGACCATCTCAGGTCGACACCGACCCCTTCAATAAGTCACCGATGTCCTACCAGAGTCCTTCGGTCCACCAAGTCCGACCAAAACTACCTGAAACAAAATTGAACTATTCAACTCTACCTGGAACCCGAAACTTTCCAACAAAAATAGCTCGCCGACGATGATCTTGCCCATCAGAAAATCACGCGACCTCATCTGTAGATGCACCACTCCTCAATGCGTCAGTTGCCCCACCTGCGATCGACTCCAATACCATCTCGACGTCGCATTTTCCCCAAAAACCAACCTTGACTAATTCGAGGTCCAAAACCCTAGTACAACTTCAATCGACTTCCCTGATTGCTTAAAAAATTAACAAACATTTTTCCTATACTCTTCGACGCATAAGCTTCCTTCACCATGGATTTCAACGTCCAGTTCGACGTGAATCATCGAAAATTGATCGAAATACAGTTTCCGCTCATCTTGTGATTTCGCATTCAATAACGAACTAAAAATCCTGAAATTTATTTTAAAAATCATGGTTTTTGATTTTGAACACAGTGATGTATATGAATCAATAGATTTCGAGATTTGAATTTGTCATTTTTAAATTTCCAGACAAACGTAAATAAATTCTTCTCAAAAATATTTTGACAATTAAAACCTGGTCTGTTAAAACAAATTCCATTTGAACATCATTTGTTAAAAAAGATCAGGGGAAGAGCTTTTTATTTTTGAACCTACTTAGTCTGCTGTAATTCAAGACAGAGACATTCTTAACTATATACAGATATGCACACATAGGTATACAGCAGTTCAACTATATCCCAGTAAAAATACATCCATGCCAATTCTATTTACCCCATTAAAACAATTATCTATCACATGCATGGGTGAATAAGCACAGATTTAACTTCAAAGGTGGAGGTTTGCTCACTTGAAAAATTGAGACAGAGAGGAACATGCTTGATGATTTTGAATTTTGAATAGAGGCTTGTTTTTAAATTTTGATTATGATCTGGAACCTTGATATAATTGAACTATTAGTTGTTGATGTTGTTAGCTTGCTTGATCTCGGAGTTGCTTGTGAATCAGGTTAAAGCTTTTGCTTTCCAAATCAGAAGCTTGATTTTATTAAAATCGTCTGATCTTTATATTGCTTCTGGTTTGTTATTGAAATGCTTTGAATGATCAGCTTTTTGAATTCGAATTGATCTGTTTTCCATATTTTTAGATTGAAGATGGTTTTGTTTTCCCAGGCTGAGAATTTTTTGAAAAGAAGGAAAACAGCCTGACCTTTATTTTTCTCTTATGCATGTTTTCAAAATTAAATTCAAAAGAAAACAAATTTCTTGCCACATGTCATTCATGTTATCGCTTAGTTTACATTTGTTAATACATGACATTATATTTTCACCAATGTCAAAAACAATCACTTTCATGTTTAACCCTTTTTTGTTAATTTATTTATAAATTTTTGTATAAACCCTTGTTTTTATTTTTAATTTAAGACTTTGTTTTAAACCCTTAACTTAGATTTATTTGGAATGCATGTTTTAAATCTTACTTTATTTAAATAGATGAAACACGTTTTTATTTATTTAAATTTATAAAACATGTTTTAAACCTTTAAAATTAAATCCAATTAATTTTACAAAAATATTTATTTTTAAATTTCCAAATAAACTTGATTTTAAAATCTACTTTTAAATATATTTATTTTCAAATATGAAAGAAAGTGTCTTTAAATCCTTTTACTCATTTTCACACTATTATATTTTTAAATAAATATTTATATATATACATTAATTTCAAAATATAACTTTCATATATATATATATATATCATATATCCATCTTTCTATATTCAAATCAAATTCAAATTATCTTATAAAAATACATTTATATAAATGGATAAACATACCTTTTATTAAATTTGGAAAATCCAATTAAATCATGTACATATTCATTTCCAAATTTTCAAAGAAATTCACATTTAATCCGTACTTAATTCCAAATTAAAAAAATGTTTATCTTAGAGTTATAAATCCAAATTCTTTTTTTTTAAATAAACATAAAATTGAACAAACAACCAAACAACTTATTTTATTTAGGAAAATTCAAATAATTACACAATTTATTTCAAAATTTTAATTAATTATCAATTTATTCTTAGTTAAAATCCGGCAATGTTGCACCAATGATTTTCTAGGAGTTTTAACAAAAATTCCTAACTAAAATTACTTATTCTTGAAATCTTGAACTCTCGATAATCTTGATATTCTTGATACTCATGAGTCTTCATTCTTGATATCTTGAATCTCTATACTGTACAGTTTTCATTCTTGGTACATGCATGGTTAAATCCTGCATATACATATATTTCTAAACTATAATGTTAGTATTTATATTTTATAATCCTATTCTAAGGTTGTTTTCATCAAAACCATCATCTCGCGGACTAAAAATAAGGACTTCAACACAGCGGAAATAGATAGATATAGCTACGTCTGGATTCCTGCTCCATGCTATCCAATATTCGTCAAGCCAAAACCTGACACTTGGCTACTCATAAGAATTTGAGTACCCAAGAGTTTAAGAAAAACCGAAATAAACTCCAATTCAGACATGGGTCTGGTGTGAGTAAACGATTAAACTGTTTAACTTTGAAAAACCTTTGAAAACAAAAGGTATCTCATAAGACTCTCCGCCAATAAATACGGACAAGTGTTTCCCTTACGATAACCAAAACATTTGATAGGAAATCTGGTTACATTATAATAGGTCTAGAGTTTTCAAATAATTATTCACATAGCTGAAATTGTTACATGATTAAATTCCATCATATTAGCCACAAAGTGGGTTATACAATCAAGTCCGAGGGCACTAATTGGAGATTGGATTTCCATACAACGGCAGGGCTACTGGGGTACTGCCCATCACAGTACGTGGTCTATATCACCATACCGAGGATCCACCCTAAATCCCTTGCAATACATGGCCAGAACCATCCCTTACTGGACAGTCCCGAATAAGACAACTCCGTGGTTGTAGCACAGCCGAATAAAAAGGGACTCTAGACAGGGGAAGATCTTATCCTACTTGAGCGCGACTCACTTAGCCTTGCTGCACCTCCCTGTTTTAGCCATTCCCGGTTGATGAGGATTGAGTCTACGATTACCTTTAAAGAACACATCTATCTTAGAATGCTCATCGTCCACCTGACAATGTTCTGAAAGCATTCATTCCATACAAGTTCTTTCCAGGTTTGAACGAAACCGAAGGCATTATCTCGTTACATTCATTTTGGAATCACCCTTAGAGTTAAGGATAATAACCCTTGCACTCTAAAACTCCATCTCGATCTTTACTTTGAGATGTCATGAGCTATCGTTTAACTTGGATCGATGTGGTTTTCGAATGATCAAACTTGATACCCGATCCCGGTCTCATCGAAATCCAAACGTATCTTAAAGGTCAAGTTGTTTAAAGTTCAAACAATTCAATTCCATTCAATACTTTGAGTTCACACAGCATTAACACAAATAAATATCACACATTTATCACTGATATATCCAATATCACATCATAGAATATCACATCATATCATCCAATAGATATCATCCAATTCAGACATTCTACACAAACAATCATCCATAAACAGGAATTATTAATCCATATCATAATTAATTTAATTAACTTAAATTAAATTGATAACTTAAGAATTAATCACCTAATCCTGCTTAATCAATCATTAATTAATTTCAAACCATTTAAGTAATTAATCACTCCTTAATTACCTAATCAATCACTAATCACAAATTAATTATTCTTTAATTATTAATTAATAAACCTTAATTATTAATCAATATCTCTCAATAAAAATTAATTAATCCATAATCACTCTTATAATTAATTAATTAATTAATCTTTAATTAACTAATTAATTATCCCTTAATTATTAATATATAAACCTTAAATGTTAATTAACAACCTTAATTACAAATTAATTAATCCTTAATCACTAGTTGAATAATCTTTAATTACCATTTGATTAACGAATTAATTAACAGTTAACTCATCTTTAATTAATCTTCAATTATAGTTTAATCACCCACTAATTATTAATTAATAAAACCTAATTATTAATTAATAAAACTTAACTACAAATTAAGTACATCTCAATTACTAGTTAAGTAACCTCTAATTACTTAATTAATCAATCTTAATTAATTAATTAATTCCCAATTACACTTAATTACTTAATTAATTAATTCTAATCATTAATTAATAATCTTAAATTATCTAATTAATGATCTTTAATTACAAACTAATTAACCTTTAAACAAATTAACCTTCAATCCTTAATTATTTATTAATTAAATCAATTAGTTACTCTTAATTAATTTTTTAATTAATCCTTTATTCATTAATTAATCAAATTAATTAATTATACCTAATTTCCTTAATTAACTTATTTAATCTCAAGACATTAAAACCTTAATAATCCTAAGATAAAACATTATCTTATTGATGCCTTAATTACCATTAGCATATTTACACCATTTTATCTTTATGATTAAATTTACTTGATCAAATCATTAATTAAGTTTTTAAAATAAAATAAACATTTAACTTGATAAATTAAAGTTAACAAAACATAACTTCCTTTAAATGCTTTAAACATTTACCAAGTTTAAAACAAGTCTCAATTTAAAATATAAAAACTTGCTTTTAAAAATCTTAAAATTTCATTTCTATCTTAAGTTTTAAAATCACTTTAAATGTTACTTAACAAAATTTAAATTAAGCAAATTTCAAAACTTCTCAACCAATTGTTAAAGGAAACAATTATAATTTATAAAGTAAATTATATAAGAAAGTTTAAACTAGATTATATTTAAATTTCAAAATCCTTGTTTTAAAAATCTTTTTTTAAAACAACTCAATACTATTTCTTCGGGTCAAACCCGAAGACCACTCGGGTCTAACCCCGAGTTTCCGCTATTCCCTTCCATTTTCAGAAAATTCTTAGATTTATTTTAAGATGAAAACCTCTAGGATTATCACCCTCAATCTACTCGAGTACAAACTCGAGCTAATACCCTCAAACACTCGATCCTTCCTTCGAGACCAAACCAAACCCAAAAACACAAACACGAAAACCACCTCGTGCACATGCACCAACCATCGCCGGAGCTCCGACCCTCAATGACACCTTCAGCATGCCGACGATCATTGCTGCAACCCATCTCGACCACCAGATCACAAACACAAGCCCTCGATCGAAATCGAGGCTCACAGTTGAAACAGGAACCAAAAACATGCCTGAAAAACCTATCGTCCCAACAATTCTGACCACCAGAGGTTGAGAAACCTCATCCCAAGCTTCGCCAGTCTTCCACATCATCAATGCCCAAGGCCTCGTGCAACTCGAATCACCAGAGTTGCCGTGGTGATCACTTTTTCGACCTAGTCAAAAACTAGGGTTAAAAACCCATTCTCGTCCACCTCCGACGCCACGTTGATCTGGAGCTCCACTAGATAATTTTGCCGACCTCCCCCAATGTCATGCTAGCTTCGACACAAACCTCCATCACCAAAGTTTGTCGATCACCAAAAAAGCATAAAACCCATTTTCTGGTCATCACCAAATTGCCCACTCAAAACAATTCTAAAAATTGAGATTTTCATCTTAAAAATCATAATTTACATAATCGATTCAAGTTAAATTCCCGGAACAGTAAATTACAACATTTGATAATCATGTTGATTAGATTTCTACTGTATTTTCTAGATTCTAGTATATTTTCAAACTTAAAATACTGAATCTATTTTTATGTTTAACTTAACTATCTTGTTTTGAAATCCAAAGATTTACAAAGAACAGATAAAGATATTTGGAAATTTTGATCAAAACCACAAGCTTTGAATAAGAACAGGGGTGTTTACAAACAACAGACATGCACCTTCAAATATATATACAGAGAGATCATCATATATTTACATATAAGGCAATCATCATCACAGAAATTTCACAAGCAACAACCATTTATTCTACTTAAGCTTTTAAATTAAATGTTTACTCATAGTTTTAAAAGGCAGAGGCTTGATTTTTTGGAAACTTAGAAAACAGAATTTGCTTTGATTTCTTTAAAACTGAAAAGCTTTGAATTTGCAGAAGAAAATACTTTATCTTGATTACTGGAAACTTTGATGACTTGAATTGTATGAAAGCTTATTTGCTGATAGTTGCTTGAAAAGGTTGAAGCTTCAGATTTGAAAAATGTTTACAGGGTTTTGAAAAAGGGTTTTACAGGTTTGATTTGTTTTAGAGGAGATGTGTTCGGGTTTTGATTCTTGAGTTTGGAAATGAATTTCAGGCTTGAGTTTCTGGTTTGCATTTGTCTTGAGGAAAGTTTATAGGGTTTAGCTATTGATTTTCTTTTCCGGTTTAGAAGATAGCTTACAGTTTAAGTTCTTGAGTTTACTTGTTTTGAAATGAAAAGATAAGAAAAAGAAATGAAGAAAGAAGATGTAAGTTTATATAATGTAAATTATGGTTTATTAAAATTAAAGAAAAAGAAAATTAAAGAATGACACTTGCCCAAATTGTCAACATTTGTCAAATACCATCTTTAATTAAACTACACATGTTAACCATTAGCTTCATAATTAAACACTTGCAATAATGTATTTTTATTTATTTTTAAAAATTTAAAAGCTTTTATATTTATTTTCCTATGAAATAAGTACTTTTATTAATTTATAAATGCTTTTTCTTATTTATATAAATAAAATATTTTAAAGAAAATAAAATAAAAAATAATTTTATTCTAAATAAAATCATATAACATATATTTAATTCATTTTTAAATGTTAACGTAAAAATTTTGTATTTATAACTATTTAATAAATACTATCTTAATTTATATAAATAAATTTTTTAAGGAAAACAAATCTTATTTTAAATAAAAAAATTTATTTATATATTCTTATATCCAAACTATTTCAAAATAATTATCCTTTAAATTCAAGTTTAAATCCATATTTTAAATTCAAATTCAAATTTAAAATCCCATTTAAAATCAACTTAAACATATATATATGTATTAATTTAAACAAATAAATTATTAATTTTGAAAATAATAATTTTATTTTTAAAATTAAATATATTTATATATATATATGCACATTTAAACAACACTTATTAAATTTGAAAATAATAAGTCTATTTAAAATCTATTTACAAAACAACCAAATTAAATTTTTAAATAATTATTCCATTTAAAAATCTATTTATAACTATATTTAGAAACATCATAATATTATTATTATTTTGAAAATAACAAGTTTCACCAATTTTAAATAATTTAATTAAGCGATTATCACATTTTAAATTTTTTGAAATTCCAGGATATCACATTCCTCCCCCTTAAAAGAATTTCGTACCCGAAGTTTAAAACAAAGATAATCCCAAAAACTTTTATTTCATTTTAACCATTCAAGCATACATATCAACCATACACTATCAATTAAACAATAATTCACCCAATTCAAACAAAAAACTCTAGTTATCCGGACACGGATCTAGATAAGCCTTCCTAAAACTACCCAGAGTTTCTCAAGACAAACTCTAAAATCCTCGCTCCATAGAACCTTAAATAGCTATACCATTATGATCTAGAGCTTCCTCTTACCCCGACCAAAAAATCTAAACCAGATATCAGACCACACTTAAAAACCATCTCAACTATCAGATCCTTCTGAACTGCAGATCCCAAATAAGATGGATCGTTCATGTATTTCCTCAGATGAGATAGAAAAACAGCATTGTGAATCCCAGCCATCTGGACTGGCAATTCAATCCTGTAGACCACATCACTAAATTTCTTCTTAATAATCTCCACCTCCGTAGATGCATCACTGGCCAAAACTAGATCAAGAACCAGACGATCTCCCGACTCTCCCAACAGGATGGGAATCTACAAGGTCTTCCATAAAAAGCTTCATTGGGTGCCATCTAAATACTCACCTGATAACTATACGAGAATTCCATTAAATGTAGATGGTCCTCCCAACATTTGCCAAAATCCAAAACACAAGCCCTCATAAATCTCTGGAATTTGGTTCAGCCTTTCCGTTGGTCTGGTAATGATAGGCTGTACCCAAACTCAATCTCGAACCCAAAGCTGATCGCAAAGCCTCCTAAAACTTGCTTATGAAGATAGGATCATAATTGCTAACAATGCTGACTGGATCACCAAGCAGTCGGACAATCTCTTCCAAGAAAATCTCAGCTAAAGATGTTCCAGTACGGATTGCCTTAACCGGAATAAAATGGGCGTTCTTGGTCAACCGGTCTTCAATCACCCATATTCCTTCATTTCCCTTTTTGGTCCTTGGCAAACCGTCCATGAAATCAAAAGAAATTACTTCCCACTTCCACTTCGAAACTCCCAAAGGCTGCAATAAACCAGTGGTCTTCTGCTGTCACCTTCACCTGCTGACAGATCGCACATCCATTGACGGAAGCTGCAACATCCTTCTTTATGCTCGGCCACCAGAAGACTCCCTCTTCTCCTTATACATCTTTGAAATCCCTGGGTGGATACTCAGCCTGGAGCGATGACTCTTGAAAAACTTCTTACTTCAAATCTTAGAAATTCGGGACACAAATCCTTCCGATGATCCTCAATGTTCCTTGGCCATCAATCTCAAATTGGAACTCTGACTATTCTTGACCCAATCCATCCACTTCTCGCACACATAAACATCCATGAAGATCTTAAAATAACTCTTGCCAAAAGAAATAACTAGAATATGCACACTGGTCAGCCTTGCCTTCAAATCCAAGAAAGCCTCTTCACACTCGGGGTCCACTTAAAATTTATTCTTTTCCGATTCACTTGGTTAAGTGCAAAGAAATCTTAGAAATATCTTTGATAAACTTCCTGTAGTACCCTGCCAAAACCCAGAAAACTACGGTTGCTTTATTCCTGAATAGTAGCTACCTGGGCTGGATCTACAGAAATACCTATCGAGATACAATACGCTCCAAAAATCTGACTACTGATTTCCAAAAATGGCATTTCGAAACTTAACCCTCAGAACATGCCTCCTTAGGGTCTCCAACACTATACCCAGATGCCGCTTGAGCTCCTCTTCATACATTGAGTAGACAAGAATATAATCGATGAACACAAGGACGAACTTACTCAACATATTCTGAAAAAATTGGTTCATCAAATCCACACAGAATCTCAAAAGACTCATCCGATTAGGCCACAAAGACAATAGCTGAACCCCAACTGGAAAAAAAACTAAGCTGGATCAAAATATTCCTCTAAGAAATCTTGGGTCTGCTTTACCAACTCTTTTCTCTTTCCTTCGGCGCCATTCTCCTACTGAGCTAAACAACAGGTACAGCTTTCGGAACTAAGATGATCCGAAACTCTATCTCTAGATGAGGACAAACCTTTCACTTCCTCAAAAACATCCGAAAAATCTCTGACCACTTCGATGGACTCTACGCCTTCTAGAGATTCCTCACTTCCATGCAGAAGATTGCTCTAAGGAACACCAAAATTATCGCAAGTCACTTTTGCGATTCTTCCCAACTCAGTCTCCAAAGAAACAATCCTCACTTCACAAATCAAGATTGCGTTATACTTATCCAATCAATCCAAACTCAAAATAAGATCAACTCTTTGAGATCCAATACAAAAGGGTCACAAATAAAACGATGGGGGGATAAGAAAGCCTTAAGCCTCTATAGATCTTATCTAACTCGGTTACTCCGCCTGTATAATTAGATACAAAGATAGGACGGTCAATCAAACAAAGGAAGGGATGAAACTCCTCTAGAACACATGTTGGAAATCTGAACAGATACCTAACAAATATAGGTAGGTATATAGTTTTATAAAAATTACAAATACGCGCTCTCACGATAGACACCACTCTAGAGCCTAGATATTTTCTCAACCTACGCTCTGATACCAAGTGTGACGACCTGCCTTTCATTCCACAGAAAGATGCATCATCAATAAGAAAGAAAGTGGTAGAAATAGAAAAGATAGAAGAAATAACTCAACAATATCAGAATCTCATAGCGGAAACGGAACAAAATAAAATATATCACATAGATATTACATAGTCTCTACATATCAGAGTTACACAGATACAACAAAATCATCACATTAGACAGTTATAAAATCTGTCTATCATACATCTCAAATTACAACAGACAAGGACTTCAACATAGTGGAAATAGATAGATATAACAACGTTTGGATACCTGCTCCATGCTATCCAATATTCATCAAGCCAAAACCTGATCATTTGGCTACTCATAAAAATTTGAGTACCCAAGAGTTTAAGAAAAACATAAATAAACTCCGAGTTACACATGGGTCTGGTGTGAATAAACGGTTAAACTGTTTAACTTTGAAAAACCTTCAAAAACAAAAGGTATCTCGTAAGACTCTCCGCCAATAAATACGACCAAGTTTTTCCCTTATGATAACCAAAACATTTGATAAAAAATCTGGTTATTTTGTAATAGGGTCTAGGGTTTTCAAATAAATATTCACATAGCTGAAATTTTTACATGATTAAATTCTAGCATACTAGCCACAAAGTGGGTTATACAATCAAGTCCGAGGGCACTTATTGGAGATTGAATTTCCATACAATGGCAGAGCTACAGGGGTACCGTCCGTCACAGTACATGGTCTAGATCACCGTACCGAGGATCCACCCTAAATCCTCTGCAACACAAGGCCGGAACCATCCCTTACTGGACAGTCTCGAATAAGACAACCCCGCGGTTGTAGCTATCAACCTCCCACACAGCCGAATAAAAAGGGACTCTAGACAGGAGAAGATCTTTTCCTACTTGAGTGCGAATCACTTAGCCTTGCTGCACCTCCCCTGTTTCAGCCATTCTCGGTTGATGAGGCTTGAGGCTACGATTACCTTTACAGAACACATCTATCTAAGAATGCTCATCGTCCACCTGATGACGTTTTAAAAGCATTCAATCTACACAAGTTCGTTTCATGTTCGAATGAAACCGAAGGCATTATCTCGTTACACTAATTTTGGAATCACCCTCAGAGTTAACGACAATAACCCTTGCACTCTGAAACCCCATCTCGATCTTCACTTTGAGATGTCATGACCTATCATTTAACTTGGATCGATGTGGTTTTCAATTAATCAAATTTGATACCCGATCCCGGTCTCATCGAAATCCAAACGTATCTTAAAGGTCAAGTTGTTTAAAGTTTAAACAATTCAATTCCATTCAATACTTTGAGTTCACACAACATTAACACAGATAAATAAAACACATTTATCACTGACATATCCAATATCACATCACAGAATATCACAGCATATCATCCAATTCAGACACTACACAAACAATCACCCTGTAACGACCCTGAAATTCAGACCAGTTTAAAAATTTTAAAATCGTATATTAGTGTAGAAATTCGAATTTTTACAAACGAATTCTGTTGCTATTCAAACTTTACATTTGGAATGCATCTAGATAGACATAGGCGTACGCCAAATTTTGTTGAAAAATATTGAAGTAAATTTCGTTCATCACATTTACGTATTAGTTTAAATTTTATGTGTAAATTTTCTATCGTCCGAACTCAAATATTTTTCACAATGTTGCATAAGAAAAATATTCTGATCATGACGGCCATTTCGTTTCGTCAAAATTTCGCTTTTAATTGATAGTTAAATTGTTTGCGCAAGCAAACAGCTAAAATAGATTAACCACTTCGCAAACACTGTCAAACCATCAATATCTTCATACCGTTGTGTCCGCCTCGTCGCGCTGATCAAAACAGTATATTTATTTGTGTCAATCGGAGTTCGGCATCGCAAATTATAATTGTTTAACAGAGTACAAACTGGTCCGTTACGCAGCTCGAACCGGTACCCAACTGTCCCCAACGCTCAGAATTCTAGGAGTTTTTGACTATTTAGCTGTCTTGGAAAGCCAATAGCCATCACGTTTACCAAGAACATCATTGCTTTGACCTTGGGACTCTAAACCTCTATATATATATATATCTGCTACCTCTGCTTTCATTAATTACTCACTTCTGTAGTTGCTCACTTCTCTGGTACGTACTCTCTCTCCCTCCTTCATCATTCTTTTTGTTTTTTGTGTGTCTCCCCTTCCAGTATGAAACTCACGAAACCCATGCACTGCTTGCCTAAACTCCTCCATGCACGTCCACCCTATCCTCCTCCACTGCCCACTACCCGCGTTCGCTCCCCCTGCCCGCTACAGCGACCGCCTTCGCCACTGCCACTTCGCCTGCCTCCACCACCCACTTCGCCTGCCTCTGCCACGCACCTGCTCCGCCTCCCCGCGTCCCACTTCCCACAGCCCGCCTCCGCGTCCCACTGCCCACAGCCCGCGTCCGCGTCCACACCCATTGCTCCGCCCACTAGCCACGCCCGCCTCACCCATTGCCGACCCCACTGCCCTCCACTGCACCGCCAACGACCCCCCCACTTCACTGCTCCAAACCACATCCGCTGCCACTATCCGCCCACCCAGTTCACACGACCATACCCACTGCCCGAACCGCCGACCACTCCAACCCAGGCCCAGCCGAACCCCAGCCCGCAACCGCCCTCTCCGACCACCGCGACGTCCCTGCTCCACCGTCATTACTGTGCATCGCCTTGGTCGCAGCTGTATTCCAGCGTTTGATATATATAAATATATATGGAACTGTTGTATTATAAAGCAGTATATGCTTTTGAAATTTATGATTGCTCACATATAGTGTTTTACTGTGTTTGTTTCAGCTACTGCTTCAGAGACTTAGGCTTCCATTCAGCTTGTCGAATCTATCTTGCTTCGTTGTTGGTATGGTTTAAATATATATATTCAATTGATATATGTTGCAATAAACAAATTGTTGATTAATTATTTGTTTGATTGCAGTTTATGTTCGTTTTGCGTCATGCTGGTTAGGATCTACCTTATCTATTCGTCTTCATGCTTCGTCATCTTCTCTAACCACGCAGAATATTTCATTCATGGCTCAATCTATTATGCGATGATAATAAGGTGATAATTGTTGTTAATATTAATTAGGATATTAAATTGTTGATTGTTAAAATCGTTGAAATAAAACTGTAAATTGCTATACAAGTTAAAATTGAGTATTGATAGAATTTAAAATTTCTAAATTAACTCCATGTATTGTTTAAAAAGATTTAACGTGATAGATTGTGATTTGATGCTGGTTTATGATAAATAGTTGCGACACTAAATTTTCTATGTGATGTTGAATTTGGTTGTTAATATAAGCAATAATTAATATGAAATTGAATTTGATATAGGATAGTTAACAATGTAAATTGGATTATATATGTTGAACTTGACCCCCTTTAAATGTTAAATAAATTGACACGTGGAATTAGCGTTAACCTCACTTTGAACCCATGAATGTATGATTGATGTAGAAATTTGATAGTGGACACCAAGTGAAAATCATAATGTAATAATCTTTAATCTGCATGAAATGATAGTGTGGATTCTAGGAATAATTATATTAATTTGCATAAATAACAAATGTAAATTAATACGATTATTTCGGGATTATTTAATAAATTGATGAATTGTTATGTATGGTTGCTATTGCTTGTTTATTTACTTTGACACCATCCCAGTTATCACACTGCAAGTTCCCTTTGCTATGCTTTGTTTTATACTGAATGATATTGGGTTGAAATGATAAATACCCACTTAAAATAACTTGGCCTAGGATAGACAATTAAAAATAAGAAACCCGATTGGTCAACGAAAATCATTTTTGAAATTAAAATATATTTTAAATAAAGGAATGAACTTAACAATTTATTTGGAAATTAAGCAACGAACTTAATGGATTTAATTGAAATAAATTAATGGATTAAATTGAAATAAATTAATGGATTTAATTGAACGGATTAGTAAACCTATTTAATTGAATAAAATGAATTGGCAAATTTAATTGAAATTAGATTTAGAAACAAAAGTTCTAGAATTTAATAATTTAAAATTTTATTAGATTTGTTAGATTTAGATTTAAACTCGGTTTTAATTAAATAGATTTGAAACTTGTTATAAATTTAATTTGAGATTAAGAAAATTTTGACTTAAGTGGAATACAAAACTAACTAAAGTTTTGTGGATTAGTTTAGTGATAATTTCAATTTAAATGATTTTAAATTTAATGAATTAATTAAATCCGGACATTGTAAATGGAATATGGATTGAGTTGATTTGTAACTCGGAAATAACTTATTTGTGATGCGTAGATCATTGAACCAAATAAATGGGAACAGATTTCTTTAAAAAGAAATTTAATTAAATTGGTAAATAAACCAAATGAAGTTTTGATAAAAAGGAATTTAGTTAATGAAATTGGTTTAATCGAATTTATGGTAACAGTGAATGTAAATATGAATTGAAATGAATAGAATTTGATTTAATGATTCGAACTAAATTGACATTAACTTGAATTCATTGATTATGAACTAAATTTAATAAGCGAAATTTAGATCTTATTAAATTGAACTTGAATGCTTAATTTTATTGTTAACTCAAATGTTTGAACTAAAATTGCATTTGGAAATATGTTTTAGATATCTGAAATAAATTGAATCGTGAACTGTCAAATTTTGGGAGTCAAATTTGCACCTTGACTTTTGGACTTTGATTTGTTGAAATGTTAATTTAACCGACCATCGGGTAATAAATACATAGTTATTAAAGAGACCGGGATCGGATATGGACATACTCTCTGTCGACACCGAAAACCCCTTTAATAACTATTATACGCGGAGTGTTGATCCAGAATGAAGTGGATGGTTTGGTGAACGCGTTGACTGAAGAAAGAGAACGATATTGGATGACCCCTGACATGATTAAAATAGGAGCAGCGCCGGTCCATTGAGGTGCGCCACCTCTAGCGGACACACTTCTTCGATACCATATCTATTACTTTTGTGATTCGATTTGGATGCACCCCTTGATTTGGGAGTGTTGTTTCGCGGTGTTGAGGTAGCTGCTGGCTATGCTCAACATCAGTCCGGATCACGCAACTACTAGTATCCGAGTTGGTATTGCCTCATGTACCTTGTCATACTGATTATCCTATTCGCGACCACTACGTTTTGTTTTATGTTATACCTAACCACTAGTTTACGGTGGGGTTTACGGTGCTGTATAGACTATGGCATTATAAAATGTGTTAATGGGAATTATGGTAATGCTTTAACGCTATTTTAATATCGTACTTTACTGATTAGACATTACCTACATATCGTATTCTATTGTATATATAGATATTTTATCGGACACTTAGAGATGTTATTTTATTCATCTTTGAGTTATGGACTTTATTCCCTGTACTTGATTATCCTGTATAAGATTTTGAGTCCTGACTCGAGTGTTTCTCTTTTGTATATGCTTGGGTCAGTCTGAAGCTATCCATTTACTGATCAAGGTTGGTTGAAGATGTTGAAGACTTAGCATTTATCTTTATCAGTCTATTTCTATTCCAGTATAGATGTACTAGACTGTTGGGCATTTATGTATTTCCTTTCAGTCACCTTATGTTGTGACATTGTTGTACTTCATGTAGTAGCTTCATGAACTGCTATTATGACGATGTATTTTCCGCTGCATTATTCTGTGACTGTTCTGTGTCTGTGATGTTGTATTGATTCTCATTTACATTTATGTATTTATAATCCCATAATGATTCGTGTTTTGTATTGTTTAAGTTGACATGTGTGGATTTTTGTCAATTTAAATGGTCCAAACACACGGGTTGTTACAGTTGGTACCAGAGCTTTGGTTTCCCTAAAAACCATAGTTTGGTGTTATATAAACTCATTAGAGATAGGGTATCAATACCCTAGAATGAGTAGAATAGATTTAATACCAGATCCTTTTAATTCAAACTTCTTTTGACTCATCAATTGGATTTTTCTTAAAGCTTTATGATTTTTCTATCCTTGGTTCTAAATCTCTTTCGATATTTTAGGATGAGTACTGGAAGAAACAATAGGGCAGGAAGAGGCAACGGTGTTGCCCGGGCTGCACCTGCCGCCCCAGCTCCAGTCAAATTCACCACTCTTAGTAAGGAGTATACACAGCTAGGGGGTATTAAGTTTTCCGAATCCGAGAGCATTATCGAAGCTCAACAATGGCTCAAAGGCTTAGAGAAGATATTTTCTGGATTGGAAATCAGTGATGCTCAAAAGTGTCAGGTTGCTGCTTGGCAACTTCAGGATGCCGCACAAGATTGGTGGGAATCTATTACTTCTCGTATTGAGGAGAACACCATCACTTGGGCCCAGTTTAGGTATAAATTTGTTTGGATTTTGTAGTCTAAATTCTTCTTTCAATCTTTGAAATGTTATTCATCTAGTCTATCTTTTGATTAGGGATACTTTCTCGGCACAATGGATGCCTGCTGCTGGGAGAACCCAACTTTATAGAAGTTTTATGGACCTTAAGCCAGGCAGTATGACTTTTTCTGAGTATGAGAGGAAATTCAACGAACTCTCCATGTTCGGACCTGGCTTGATTAATACACCACTTCTAAAGAACGAGAAGTTCATTTTGGGAGTTAGACCAGAGTATTGTGACTTGCTTACTGGCCACACTCACTGCACCATCACAGAGCTTGTTGATTATGCTCTTAGATACGAGGCAAAGCCAAGGGGACCCACTGCTAAGGCCACTCCTACTCAGTCCTCTTCTAGCCAGCTTGGAAAGAGGAAGATGAACTTTGATCAACACAAGAAAGCTTGGCAAAAGACTACAGGATTAGGATATGCCCAGAAAAGCCCAATCGACCTTGCTAATATCACTTGCTTCAAATGCGATAAGAAGGGCCATTATGCTAATAGTTGTCAATCTACCGGAGCTGCTGTTCCACCACCTTCTCAGATTAGGAGTGATTTATGCCATGCCTGCCTCCAGCCTGGTCACTTCAAGAAAGACTGCCCATTAAGGAAGAGAGGCACACCATCTGGAGTATTTTCTATCACCACTCCTGCAGCACTTTCACCACCTGCTTAGGATGGCTAAGGTACCTTACGAAGTACTTTTTCATTACATGATTTACCTGTTAGGGTATTATTCGATACTGGTGCTTCTCATAGCTTCATATCTATTGATCTTTGTAATAAGCTCAAATTAGAAACTACTCTCGCTACTACTTCCTTATGTGTCTCCAACCCTATTGGAGGACTTGCCAACCTCAGTAGAATTTGTAAAGAGGTTGTGCTTTTGTATGGAAGATAACGATTCACTTGGGATTTTTATGTGCTTGGCTTCGTAGCATTTGACATCTTATTTGTTGCTGATTGGTTAAGAAAATTCGATTCTATTATTTCTTGCAAAGCTCGTTCTGTTTCTCTAGTCAATGACAAGGGTCTACCGCTTGTCATTGAATGCAAATCACCTCATAAATATGCCGAAAGCTTCATATTCTCTCTTGATGCTCACCCGGATGATCTTAGTACCACTCCTATTGTTCAGAGATTTCCCGATGTATTTGGAGAGGTCAACTCTCTGCCTCCTAAATGGGAGATCGATTTCCGCATTGACCGTATTCCTGGAACTACTCCCATAGTTCTCCATCACAGAAGGATGGCTCCTAAGGAAAAGGTTGAACTAAAATCTCAAATTGATGATCTGCTTGCTAAGGGTTTGATTAGGAGAAGTTGTTCTAAATGGGGCGCCGCGGTCATATTTGTCACCAAATCAGATGGATCTCTTCGCATGTGTGTTGATTTCAGATAACTAAACAAACGCACTCTCAAAAATCGCTATCTGATGCCTCGCGTAAATGATTTATTCGATCAGCTCCATGGAGCTAAAGTCTTCTCACAACTTGATCTAGCCATTGGGTTCCACCAACTCAGAGTAGCAGAAGATAGTATTCATAAGACAGCTTTTCGTACCGAGAACAGATTCTATGAATGGTTGGTTATGTCATTCGGGTTGACCAACGCCCCTGCTTATTTTGTTGACTTGATGAATCGAGTCTTTCGTGATGTCCTTAACAAGTTTGTTCTTGTCTCCATTGATGATATTCTCGTCTTCTCCAAAGATGAGAAAGAGCATGAGACACATCTTTCTTATGTTCTGGAAACTCTCCGAAATCATCAGCTTAAAGCCAAGTTCTCAAAATGCCACTTCTGGCGAGACGAAGTACGATTCCTTGGCCATATTGTTTTGGAAAATGGAATTTCGGTCGATCCAGCTAAGATCGCCGTAGTCAATGTAAGTTCTATCCTATTCGTTATTTCTATTCGATCCATCTTATTCCTTTCTAATTTGGAAATTTATCTTCAGGATTGGGAGACTCCCAAAACTCCTACAGAGATTCGTAGCTTCTTGGGCTTGGCCGGTTATTATCGCAGATTTATTAAGCACTTTGCCCGGATTTCTGCCCCACTTACTGCTTTAACTCAAAAGGATGTCAAGTTTATTTGGAGTAAGAAGTGTGAATCAGCTTTTAATGAGTTGAAATGTAAGTTAACTTCAGCCCCAGTTCTTGCGGTAATTGACGGGAGTGAAGGATTAACTGTCTATGCCGATGCTTGTCGAGAAGGTTTAGGCGCTATCTTGATGCAAAATGGTAAGGTTGTTGCTTATGCCGGTCGTCAGTTGAAGACCCATGAAGTAAACTATGCAACTCATGATCTAGAGATTCTTGCAGTTGTATTTGCTTTGAAACTACGGAGGCATCATCTTTTGGGAACGAAATTTGAATTATTCACTGATCGTAAGTCCTTGAGGTATATCTTCTCTTAGAAGGATTTGAACCAGAGACAAGTCCGATGGCTCGAATTCTTAGCTGCATATGATCTCGACATAAATTATACTCCGGGGAAAGAAAATGTTGTGGCTGATCCTTTGAGCCGTAGCAAAGCATTGTCATGTTGTAATCTTGTAGAAGGCAAGCTATTTCAGCTTGTTATCTCCCCATCTCTTATGGATCGCATCAAAGCTAAGCAATATGAGGACACCTTTCTCTATCGCATGAAGGAGTTAGTTCTTGGTAGAGTTGGAAATGCTGACAGTAAAATGGGAGCACAGATAGATAATAAAGGAGTTCTGAGGATTGACAACCATATTTGTGTTCCTAATGTCGATGGATTGAGACAAGAAGTGCTTAGAGAGAACCATCAGTCATCACTTTCATTTCATCCTGGTGTCACCAAGATGTATCGGAATATGAAGCGTTTACATTGGTGGAGTGGGATGAAGAGAGATAACTCTATATATGTCAGTAGATGCACCACTTGCCAGCAAGCCAAGGTCGATCACTGGAAGACGGTAGGATTACTTCAACCCCTAGAGATTCCGCGTTGGAAATTGGATCAGATTTCTATTGACTTCGTTGATGGATTACCGAGGACCAGAAAAGGTAACGAGAGTATATGGGTGATTGTTGATAGGTTGACCAGATCTGCTCACTTTATTCCTGCTAAGACCACTCGTACTGCTTCGAGTTTGGCTGAGATTTATATGAGAGAGATTGTTAGACTTCATGGAGTTCCATCTAGTATTGTATGCGATAGAATCCTTTATTCACTAGTAAATTCCGGAAGGCATTTCAGGACGTCTTGGGCACTAAATTGAATCTGAGCACAGCTTATCATCCTCAAATAGATGGCCAAACTGAGAGAGTAAATCAGATTTTGGAAAATCTGCTCCGAGCTTGCATTATTGATTTCGGTGGATCTTGGGAAGACCATCTCCATTTGGTCGAATTCACTTATAATAACAGTTACCAGGTAAATCAAAAAATTTCAATTTAAATAAGTAAAATTGAATTGAAATTTAACTATCTTTATAATCAGGCAAGTATCGATATGGCACTGTTCGAAGCTTTATATAGACGGCCATGCAAATCGCCAGCTTGTTGGATTGAACCTAGTGACCGATTAGTTCTTGGCCCAAATATGATTATGGAAGCATCCGAGAAGGTTAATGAGATCAGAAGGAAGATGAAGGCCGCACAGGATAGGCAGAAGAGCTATGCAGATAGGCGTAGAAGAGATTTAAAATTCCAGGTTGGGGATGAGGTATTTCTTAAGGTATCACCTTTGAAGAATGTTATTCGATTTGGTCATAGAGGGAAGCTCGCTCCTTGATTTGTTGGACCATTCACTATCACTGAGAGAATTGGTACACTAGCCTATAGAGTTGCATTGCCGGAGAAATTTGAGGGCGTGCACAACGTATTCCATGTTTCACATCTTCGGAAGGTTGTGCGCGATCCATCCATGACCATTCCTATCGCCCGCTAGATGAGGTTGATATTGATCCGGATTTGACTATAGAGAGGAGACCACTTCGTATTGTAGATAGGGGTACGAAGCAGCTTAGACGAAAATCCGTCAGCCTAGTCAAAGTCCTATGGAGTCCCGATGATCGTGATTGTACTTGGGAAATTGAGGAGAGTATTCGGGATTCTAATCCAGAATTGTTTGTTGAAGGTAAACTCTATTCTACGTTTTATATTCTGTTCCATAATCTATTATATATCCATCGTGTCTCTTCTATCTATTCTTTTACTCATTACATTGATCCTTTTCGAGGATGAAAAGTTTTGAGTGGGGGAGAATGTAACGACCCAGAAATTCAGATCCAGTTTAAAAATTTTAAAATCGTATATTAGTGTAGAAATTCGAATTTTCACAAACGAATTCCGTTGCTATTTAAACTTCACAGTTGGAATGCGTCTAGATAGACATAGGCGTACGGCAAATTTCATTGAAAAATATTGAAGTAAATTTCGTTCGTCACATTTACATATTTGTTTAAATTTTATGTGTAAATTTTCTATCGTCCGAACTCAAATATTTTTCACAATGTTGCATAAGAAAAACATTTGATCATGACGGCGCATTTCGTTTCGTCAAAATTTCTCTTTTAATTGATAGTTAAATTGTTCGCGCAAGCAAATAGCTAAATTAGATTAACCACTTCGCAAACAATGTCAAACCATCAATATCTTCATACCGATGTGTCTGCCTCGTCGCGTTGATCAAAACGGTATATTTATTAGTGTCAACCGGAGTTCGGCGTTGCGAATTATAATTGTTTAATGGAGTACAAACTGGTCCGCTACGCAGCCCGAACCGGTACCCAACTGTCCCCAACGCTCAGAATTCTAGGAGTCTTTGACTATTCAGCTGTCTTGGAAAGCCTATAGCCGTCACGTTTACCAAGAACATCATTGCTGTGACCTTGGGACTCTAAACCTCTCTATATATATCTGCCACATCTACTTTCATTAATTACTCACTTCTATAGTTGCTCACTTCTCTGGTACGTACTCTCTCTCCCTCCTTCATCATTCTTTTTCTTGTCTCCCCTTCCAGTATGAAACTCACGAAACCCATGCACTGCTTGCCTAAACTCTTCCATGCACGTCCACCCTCTCCCCCTCCACTGCCCACTACCCGCGTCCGCTCCCCCAGCCCGCTACAGCGACCGCCTCCGCCACTTCGCCCGCCTCCACCACCCACTTCGCCCGCCTCTTCCACGCCACCTGCTCCGCCTCCCCGCATCCTACTGCCCACAACCTGCCTCCTCGTCCCACTGCCTACAGCCCACCTCCACGTCCACACCCATTGCTCCGCCCATTGGCCACGCCCGCCTCACCCATTGCCGACCCCACTGCCCTCTACCGCACCGCCAACGACCCCCCCACTCCACTGCTCCAACCCACATCCGCTGCCACCATCCGCCGACCCAGTTCGCACGACCACACCCACTGCCCCGAACCGCCGACCACTCCAACCCAGGCCCAGCCGAACCCCGGCCCGCAACCGCCCTCTCCGACCACCGCGACGTCCATGCTTCACCGTCATTACTGTGCCTCGCCTTGGTCGCAACTGTATTCCAGCGTTTGAAATATATAAATATATATGGAGCGGTTGTATTATGAAGCAGTATATGCTTTTGAAATTTCTGATTGCTCAGATACAGTGTTTTACTGTGTTTGTTTCAGCTGTTGCTTCGGAGACTTAGGCTTCCATTTAGCTTGTCGAATTTATCTTGCTTTGTTGTTGGTATGGTTTAAATATGTATATTCAATTAATATATGTTGCAATAAACAAATTGCTGATTAATTATTTGTTTGATTGCAGTTTGTGTTCGTTTTGCATCGTGCTTGTTAGGGTCTATCTCATCTATTCGTCTTCGTGCTTCGTCATCTTCCCTAACCGCGCAAGGTGAATATTTCATTCACGACTCAATCTATTATGCGATGATAATCAATTGATAATTGCTGTTAATATTAATTTGGATATTAAATCGTTGATTGTTAAAATCGTTGAAATAAAACTGTAAATTACTATACAAGTTAAAATTGAGTATTGATAGAATTTAAAATTTCTAAATTAACGCCATGTATTGTTTAAAAAGACTTAACGTGATAGATTGTGATTTGATGCTGGTTTATGGCAAATAGTTGTGACACTAAATTTGCTACATGATGTTGAATTTGGTTGTTAATATAAGCAATAATTAATATGAAATTAAATTTGATATAGGATAGTTAACAATGTAAATTGGATTATATATGTTGAACTTGACCCCCTTTAAATGTTAAATAAATTGACATGTGGAATTAGCGTTAACCTCACTTTGAACCCTTGAATGTATGATTGATGTAGAAATTTGATAATGGACACCAAGAGAAAACCATAATGTAATAATCTTTAATCTGCATGAAATGATAGTGTGGATTCTAGGAATAATTATATTAATTTGCATAAATAACAAATGTAAATTAATACGATTATTTCGGGATTATTTAATAAATTGATAAATTGTTATGTATGGTTGCTATTGCTTGTTTATTTACTTTGACACCATCCCAGTTATCACACTGCAAGTTCCCTTTGTTATGCTTTGTTTTATATTGAATGATATTGGGTTGAAATGATAAATACCCAATTAAAATAACTTGGCCTAGGATAGACAATTAAAAATAAGAAACCCGATTGGTCAACAAAAATCATTTTTGGAATTGAAATATATTTTAAATTATGGAATGAACTTAACAATTTGTTTGAAAATTAAGTAACGAACTTAATGGATTTAATTGAAATAAATTAATGGATTAAATTGAAATAAATTAATGGATTTAAATGAACGGATTAATAAACCTATTTAATTAAATAAAATGAATTGGCAAATTTAATTGAAATGAGATTTAGAAACAAAAGTTCTAGAATTTAATAATTTAAAATTTTATTAGATTTGTTAGATTTAGATTTAAACTCGGCTTTAATTAAATAGATTTGAAACTTGTTATAAATTTAATTTGAGATTAAGAAAATTTTGACTTAAGTGGAATACAAAACTAACTAAGGTTTTATGGATTAGTTTAGTGATAATTTCAATTTAAATGATTTTAAATATAATGAATTAATCAAATCCGGACATTGTAAACGGAATATGGATTGAGTTGATTTGTAACTCAGAAATAACTTATTTGTGATGCGTAGATCATTGAACCAAATAAATGAAAACGAATTTCTTTCAAAAGAAATTTAATTAAATTGGTAAATAAATCAAACGAAATTTTGATAAAAAGGAATTTAGTTAATGAAATTGATTTAATCGCATTAATGATAACAGTGAATGTAAATATGAGTTGAAATGAATAGAATTTGATTTAATGATTCGAACTAAATTGACATTAACTTGAATTCATTGATTATGAACTAAATTTAATAAGTGAAATTTAGATCTTATTAAATTAAACTTGAATGCTTAATTTTATTGTTAACTCAAATGTTTGAACTAAAAATTGCATTTGGAAATATGTTTTAAATATCTGAAATAAATTGAATCGTGAAATGTCAAATTTTCAGAGTCAAATTTGCACCTTGACTTTTGAACTTTGATTTGTTTAAACGTTAATTTAACCGACCATCAGGTAATACATACGTAGTTATTAAATAGACCGGAATCAGATATGGACATACTCTCTGTCATTACCGAAAACTCCTTTAATTACTATTATACGCGGAGTGTTGATCCAGAATGAAATGGATGGTTTGGTGAACGCGTTGACTGAAGAAAGAGAACGATATTGGATGACCCCTGACATGACTAAAATAGGAGCCGCGCCGGGCCATTGAGGTTCGCCACCTCTAGCGGACACACTTCTTCGATACCATATCTATTACTTTTGTGATTCGATTTGGGTGCACCCCTTGATTTGGGAGTGTTATTTCGCGGTGTCGAGGTAGCTGCTGGCTATGCTCAACATCAGTCCGGATCACGCAACTACTAGTATCCGAGTTGGTATCGCCTCATGTATCTTGTCATACTGATTATCCTATTCACGACCACTACATTTTGTTTTATTTTATACCCATGGGGTACCCTCTGATAACCACTAGTTTACGGTGGGGTTTACGGTGCTTTATAGACTATAGCATTATAAAATGTGTTAAGGGGTATTATGTAACGCCTTAACGCTATTTTAATATCGTACTTTACTAATTAGACATTATCTACATATCGTATTCTATTGTATATATAGATAGTTTATCGGACACTTAGAGATGTTATTTTATTCATCTTTGAGTTATGGACTTTATTCCCTGCACTTGATTATCCTGTATAAGATTTTGAGTCCTGACTCGAGTGTTTCTCTTTTGTATATGCTCGGGTCAGTCTGAAGCTATCCAGTTGCTGATCAAGGTTGGTTGAAGATGCTGAAGACTTAACATTTATCTTTATCAGTCTATTTCTATTCCAGTATTGATGTACTAGACTGTTGGGCATTTATGTATTTCCTTTCAGTCACCTTATGTTGTGACATTGTTGTACTTCATATAGTAGCTTCATGAACTGCTATTATGACGATGTATTTTCCGCTACATTATTCTGTGACTGTTCTATGTCTGTGATGTTGTATTGATTCCATTTACATTTATGTATTTATAATCCCATAATGATTCGTGTTTTGTATTGTTTAAGTTGACATGTGTGAATTTTTGTCAATTTAAATGGTCCAAATACACGGGTTGTTACACACCCACAATTAGGAATTATTAATCCATATCATAATTAATTTAATTAACTTAGTTAAATTAATTTCTTAAGAATTAATCAACTAATCTTGCTTAATCATTCATTAATTAATTTCAAACCATTTAATTAATTAATCACTCCTTAATTACATTATGAATCAATTAATTAATCTCTAATCACAGATTAATTTTCTTTAATTATAAATTAGTAAACCTTAATTATTAATCAATATCTCTCAATACAAATTAATTAATCCATAATCACTCTTATAATCAATTAATCTTTAATTAACAAATTAATTTTTCCATAATTATTAATAAATAAAACTTAAGTATTAATTAACAACCTTAATTACAAATTAATTAATCCTTAATCACCAGTTGATTAATCCTTAATTACCATTTGATTAATCAATTAATTAACAGTTAACTCATCTTTAATTAATCTTCAATTACAGATTAATTATCCTTTAACAATTAGTAATAAAACCTAATTATTAATTAATAAAACTTAATTACAAATTAAGTACATCTTAATTACTAGTTAAGTAACCTCTAATTACTTAATTAATCAATTTTAATTAATTAAATAACTAATTCTCAGTTACACTTAATTACTTAGTTAATTAATTCTAATCATTAATTAATAACTTTAATTATCTAATTAATGATCTTTAATTACAAATTAATTGACCTTTGAATTAATTAACCTTCAATCCTTAATTATTTGTTAATTAAATCAATTAATTACTCTTAATTAATTTCTTAATTAACCGTTTATTCATTAATTAATCAAATTAATTAATTATACTTAATTTCCTTAGTTAACTTAATTAATCTCAAGACATTAAAACCTTAATCGTCTTAAGATAAAACATTATCTTATTGATGCCTTAATTACCATTAACATATTTACACCATTTTATCTTTATGATTAAATTTACTTGATCAAATCATTAATTAAGTTTTTAAAATAAAATAATCATTTGACTTGATAAATTAAAGTTAACAAAACATAACTTCCTTTAAATGCTTTAAACATTTACCAAGTTTAAAACTAGTCTCAATTTAAATTTTAAAAACTTGCTTTTAAAAATCTTAGAATTTTATTTCTATCTTAAGTTTTAAAATCACTTTAATGTTGCTTAAGAAAATTTAAAATCACTTTAAATGTTGCTAAATACTATTGCTTTGGGTCAAACCCGAAGACCACTCAGGTCTAACCCCGAGTTTCCCCTCTTCTCTCCCATTTTCAAAAAAAACTGAGATTTATTTTAAGATGAAAATCTGTAGGCTTATCACCCTTAATCTACTCGAGTACCAACTCGAGCTACTACCCCCAAACACTCGACCCTTTCTTCAAGACCAAACCAAACCCAAAACACACAGACATGAAAACCACCTCATGCACGTGCACCAACCATCGCCGGAGCACCGACCCACCACGGCACCTTCGGCACACTGACGATCTTTGTTGCAACCCATCCCGAACCAGATCACAAACACAAGCCCTCGATCGAAATAGAGGTTCACAGTTGAAACATGAACCACAACATGCCTAAAAAACCTCTCGTCCCAACGATTCCGACCACCAGAGGTTAAGAAACCCCGTCCCAAGCTTTGCCAGTCTTCCACGTCACCAATGCCAAAGGCCTCATGCAACTCGAATCACCAGAGTTGCCGCGGTGATCCTATTTTCCGACCTAGTCAAAAACTAGGGTTAAAAACCCATTCTCGTACACTCCCGATGCCACGTTGATCTAGAGCACCACCAAATAATTTTGCTGACCTCCCCCAATGTCGTGCTAGCTTCAACACAAACCTCCATCATCAAAAGTTTGTCGATCACCAGAAAAAGAATAAAACCCATTTACTGGTCATCACCAAATTGCCCGCTCAAAAAATTATAAAATTTGAGATTTTCATCTTAATAATCATAATTTACATAATCGATTGAAGTTATGTTCCTGGAACAGTAAATTACAACATTTGATTTAATCATATTGGTTAGATTTCTACTGTATGTTCTAGATTCTAGTATATTTTCGAACTTAAAATACCAAATCTATTTTTAAATCCTAGATTATGTTTAACTTAACTATCTTGTTTGTAAATCCAAAGATTTATAGAGAACAGATAAAGATATTTGGAAATTTTGATCAAAATCACAAGCTTTGAATAAGAACAGGGTGTTTACAAACAACAGACATGCACTCTTCAAATATACACAGAGATATCATCATATATATACGTACAAGGCAATCATCATCATAGAAATTTCACAAGCAACAATCATTTATTCTACTTAAGCTTTTAAATTAAATGTTTACTCACAGTTTTAAAAGGCAGAGGCTTGATTTACTGGAAACTTCGAAAACTGAATTTGCTCTGATTTCTTTAAAACTGAAAAGCTTTGAATTTGCAAAAGAAAATATTTTGATCTTGATTACTAGAAACTTTGATGACTTGAATTGTTTGAAAGCTTATTTTCTGATAGTTGCTTGAGAAGGTTAAAGCTTTAGATTTGAAAAATGTTTACAGGGTTTTGAAAAAGGGTTTTACAGGTTTGATTTGTTTTAGAGGAGATGTGTTCAAGTTTTGATTCTTGAGTTTGGAAATGAATTTCGGGCTTGAGTTTCTGGTTTGCATTTGTCTTGAGGAAAGTTTACAAGGTTCAACTATTGATTTTTTTTCCTGGTTTGGAAGATAGCTTACAGGTTTAAGTTCTTGAGTTTACTTGTTTGAAAATGAAAAGAAAAGAAAACGAAATGAAGAAATAAGATGTAAGTTTATATAATGTAAATTATGGTTTATTAAAATTAAAGAAAAAGAAAATTAAAGAATGACACTTGCCCAAATTGTGAGCATTTGTCAAATACCATCTTTAATTAAACTACACATGTTAACCATAAGCTTCATAATTAAAAACTTGTAATAATGTGTTTTTATTTGTTTTTAAAAGATTAAAAGCTTTTATATTTACTTTCCTATTAAATAAGTACTTTTATTAATTTCTAAATGCTTTTTCTTATTTTATATAAATAAAAACCTTTTAAAGAAAATAAAATAAAACTAATTTTATTCTAAATAAAATCATATGAAATATATTTAATTCATTTTTAAATGTTAATGTAAAACTTTTGTATTTATTACTATTTAATACATACTATCTTAATTTATATAAATAAATTTTTAAGGAAAACAAATCTTATTTTAAATAAAAAAACTTTATTCATATATTCTTATATCCAAACTATTTCAAAATAATTATCCTTTAAATTCAAATTTAAATCCATATTTTAAATTAAAATTAAAATTTAAAAATCCCATTTAAAATCAACTTAAACATATATTAATTTAAACAAATAGGTTATTAATTTTGAAAATAATAATTCTATTTTTAAAATTAACTTACATAAATATATATATACACACACACATTTGAACAACACTTACTAAATTTGAAAATAATAAGTCTATTTAAAATCTATTTATAAAAAAGCAAATTAAATTTTTAAATAATTATTCCATTTAAAAATCTACTTATAACTACATTTAAAAACATCAAAATATTATTATTATTTTGAAAATAAAAAGTTTTACCAATTTTAAATAATTTAATTAAGAGATTATCACATTTTAAATTCCTTGAAATTCCGGGATATTGCAACATATATGCAAAATTCCTTTACTCTTTTTCCTAAAAGAAGATAACATTTATATTCTCCAATTAATGTCATTAATTATGATTCAAATAAACACCAATTATTATAATTCAAATCAAATATCATTTATTGATATTCGACACATTTATTATTATTGACTATTGCAAGTAATTATTTATTAATATTTAAATGCATAGGTATATATATGTATATAAATTTACATTAATTTGGAACCTTGCTCTTTACAAGTAATTTCTCAATCAATTTATAATTGATTGACATTAATCTTTGCAAGTTAAAAAAACCAAATTTACCTATAACATCCCGCCTTTTCGATCATCGAAAGTTGACACTCAATACATCCATGGTATTCAAATACTGATCATCCAATCGCTGGAAGACATATTGTTAAGGTAAAATAAAAGGAATAATAGGGGAAATAGATTCTTAAAAGCAGAAATGAAACATTTAATATAACAAAGGCGGTATAAATTGCCACTCCAAGGTACAAGGTACATCAGAGTTAAAAACAAACCTCACCAGCTGGACAATAATAATTTTCTGACCTTACAATTACTGAAAGGTATACAATATAATACAGTGGAAAACAAAATACTACAACAGGCAAACATCTAGCTCTTCTTCAAGAGTTTCATTACACCAATGCCAATCTGGAAAATACTTAGCCTGACCCGAGCATTATAATTAAATAATATCTGAATCAGTATAGAAAACTAGCATGAAAAAATTAAGTAATATGATGAACAAATAATAATTCTATGATACCATGCCGATAAACACAGTACGAATTTTTATCTCACGAGAACAACATCAGTACATAAGTGAATAAACAAATAATATAAACAAATCCAAACATAAAGGTTGGATATAAGTAAGGATAGATCCCATACTTAAAGAATGTACAAAATCTAGACTTAAATAATGGATAAAAATAATTAAACACAGAGAAGAGCGTGAGGCACATCTCAGTACAATTAAGAAAGAATCTACTCCAAGGTTCGAATTAAAACAAGAAGAATGAATTTACCCAACATGACTAGGAGGGTGGGCCCTCCTACACTGAAAGTACACCTTTAAATAAAATAACTTGAGGGCCCATACCAAACACGCATCACTCTCGGAAACTTCCAAGTTGGACCCTGTTAAAACCATGAGTATTCGAATATACTCACATCATCGCATGCATGCTACCAACATTTCTTTAGATATTTGGATATACCCAAATTGGCACGACCCAACTAGCTTGGCTCCTACTCGCTCTTTGGTTTTAGTTATCTACGTTATTGGATGTAATGCTCAAAATGAGCGATAAATCATTTTAGATTGTCGAAGCACAACGAGTTATATCAACATCGATAGTTAAGAAATCAACTATTGAAAATAATTAGTACGCTTGGGAAAAGCAATGAAGCCGGATAAGATAACGCAGTGTTGCTATCTATCTTGACTCGATGGCATTACGTTTAATGCCCAAAAAGAGCAACAAAATCATCTTGAATAAATGAAATGCAAAAAAAGAATATCATAATCGATAGTTGAGAAATCAACCATCGAAAATTAACGAATGATTGTATATTGGGATTAAAGTGCATACACTTGCAACCAATAAATGAATCAAGCTTTTAAAACATTTGATTCTCACTTATGCTTGAGTTTCAAATCATAATTATTTGTAAAATGCTTTGAAAATATCACTCTAAAGCGCTAATTATATTTCTAAGTGTATTAAAAAGAAGGGTCAAAAACAAATGTCATTAAAACATTGTTTACTATAAAATCATAACAATTTACACTTAGCTTGATTTTTAAACGTTCTATTTTAAAGATTTCCACATTTATGAACTATCATTTGTAAATTTAAATCAACATTTATCATTCCGGAAGATACTAAATTTAAATACTTTTATTAATTTTTAAACAATGTAAATCATCTTGAAATATAATTGATATGATTCTTTTATAAATTTTAAAACCACATTAATTATCCAAAAAGAACAATAAATCAAATTATTATCTTTTTTATATTTAAAAAAACATTAATTAACTTGAAAGATAATAAATCAAATTTATCATATTTTTGTAAATTGAAAACAACATTATCCCGAAAGATAAAGATAATTAATCAAATTAACAATCACTTATAAATTTTAATAAAACGTTTATTATGCCAAAAGATAATTAATCAAATTTTTAGCTTATTTTTTTAATCGATACTTAACTTTTATTTTCTCAAAATATTTGAAAATATAGTTTAAACAACTTTAAAGTGCAAAAGCACAACCAAACAATTATTTAATAATAATACAAGAACAACTTCAACACGTACAAGGGTTTAAGAAGGTGATATTTTATAAGTAACGGTATAACGATAATCGCTATAACGATACTTACAAAAATCAAATAGTATGTCATAAATATTTCAACGAAACATCAATAAAAGACACATAAGAGTATAAATAAATCAATATTAGCGAGAAACCTCTTAGGGTCTTTCTACAGAAGTCCTCTATAAATCTCATACACACATACATACACACGCTTTGAAATGTCTCGTAGCGACCCGTTCGCTACGAAAGCACTTCGAATTCTTCTTTTTGTCCCTTGCAAAAAATGGTTATTTATGCCATCCGTTATCAAGCGAGATCAAACAACAATAACAAACATATTATTATCAACAAATTAGCAATCAATAACTAACATATTATCTATTAATTAATCCCTATATTAATTAACTTAAAAATTAATCTTTTTTACTTTGCAAGTACAGAACGGTGATTTATTATGTTCAATAGATGCCCAAAATAATCTATTCAATTTATTGTAGCAGAATGGTGTTTTATTCTGCTAATAAGATATCACGAACCAAATATAACTAATTTAACTACAATAAACGTAATTAAATTAAATCACTCTAATTTTATTATTAATTTGTATTTTATTAAAACCATCAACTACCTTCCAAGCATTCAACAATAATCTTTAGTAACACATATATCATATATTATTTAGAGGTGAGTAAACTCACCGAAATTCCATTTGATGCTTGCGTTCCGGTTTGGTTTGAAATCGAATGCTAGCACAGAATTTCACTTGCTCTAAATTCAACAAATCCAGTTCCACCACATAATGTCGATACAGGTCCAAAGCAAAAGACCGCATCTAAATCTGGCATTATATACAACATTTATTGAATTTATAAAAATTTGGATTAAATTAATAATTAATTCACTTAATTAATTAACAAACCAAGTTAATTACCATAATCATCATATTAATTGTAACGGTCCAAAATTTGATCACTTTAAAATATACCATTTAAAGTGATTTGAAATATAAAATATGTAATGTTATATGATTCAAAAAATATTAGATAGGATTTGGAAAGAGAAGTATACACAAAAATAATAACATGTGCCTATATCGACAAAAGTGACAAAATGCTGATTTCAGAAAAGTAAGTTTCAATGGTTAAATAATTTTTTTACTAATTTATGAGTGTTTATATTTTTAAATAGAAATATACAAATTTATTTTTAAATTTGATTTGCATAAATAAATAGTTTAACTAAAAAGTCGAAATGCGAACGTAAAATATTTTGTCGAAAATCAACGTTTTGTCGATTAAAAGTTGTCCCAACGTAGTTGCTGCTTTATTTTTTATATATTAACGTATATTCAAATAGTATAAGTATTAATTAATTCACTAATCAAGTTTACTTTTATCGAACATACTTAGAAAAATTCTAGAATATAATTAATTATAAGTAAGCATAAAAGGACAAAAAAGTACAAAAGTCAAAAAGTAAAGCATCAAAATAAACATAATTATTACTTTATTTACTTAATATTTAAGTGAAAATGACATAAAGTAATGATTTGAAATGTGATGCTAAGCGTTGAAAAAAATAAGGTTGCTTAAAAAGTAAGTAAGGTCATTTTGTTAATTTGGTAAAGGGATATTTTGGTAACTTACCACTTCATTTTTTTCTATAAATACTAACCACTTTCTCACTATTTTCACACTATTTCTACCTTCTTCTTCCTCCTTGAAGCTCTTTTTAGTGGTTTCTTCTTCTTTCTTTTCCTTACTAACGTTTTCAAAATCATATCAAATCAACTTCAAATACAACCAAACTTTACCAAAGACCTTAGGATACTATTAAAACATGGTTTAGCAACTAAGAATGGAAGAAATAATGGAGGAGTTTTTGGAACCCATGGAGGCCGAACCTTTTGGAGGAACAAAGCAAGTTAGAGAAGCTCCGGAGCAAAAAAAGAAAACGAAGTGCTGTCAATTTCATTCCAAGGAGCAAGGAGCAAATTCAAGTTTCTGTGGAAGCTCTGTCAGATTTTTGGGAGTATGAAAGAAGAGGTCGACAGCATAAAACAAAAGAAACGGAGTAGAAATTAATTAGTTGAAGTTTAAGTGAATTTTTGGATTAAATGAATGTTGGTAGAAAGTTAATCGATTTGGTTAAAGGTGAGTGCTCAAATTTAAAGTTACTAATTTCTAAAAATATTTCAAGTTAATAACATGAGCAGTTTGGTATATGTTGGTTGATTTAATGGATGATGGCTTGGTTGAAATTGTAACGTCCCACCTTTTCGTACGCTTTAAATCGACGATAAACCACACACGTCAGACTTAAAGTATACAGAAGGGTGGTTTGTTATAGGGTAAATAAGAAAAACCAGAGAAAGAAAAAAACAAAACAGAATCTTGCAGCGGAATGATAAAATATAATAATCAAATAAACAGTTCATGATGTTGTTTTACAAAAACATTTGATTATACTTATACAATACATATCAGAGTTACATATATCAAGAATAATTACAATGCAGCGGAACATTTTGAATGTAGCGGAGTACTATAATAAATAATAGTAATATAAATCTTCGTCTTCATCCTCCAGAGCTAAAGTCTTCGAATCCTGAAATGCTCAGGCTGACCCGAGCGAATTGAAAAGACAAAACATTTGAGTCAGAACTAAAATATCTTATGTGAGTTAAATAAACAGAAATAAATATGAGTGCAGTTGTAACAACTCGCATATTTTACGATTGAATGTTTAAATATTTTATTTAAATATTTCATCATTAGTCGGATTATTTTCCGAAGAGCTACTTTTTACAAACGGTTGAATTAGGACTCAAGATCACCCCCATTGAGTTCATAATGATGTTTGCGACCTTTTTGAGTATAAACTTAGATACGTTTGGAGTTAGAGGAATTTTGCTACTTTTTCACTTAGGGCTTTGGTTTGGTTTCAGCTATTAGACCCAAGCCTCACCCCCTCTTCTCTTCATTCCTTCATAATTTCCTAATACTCAAGCTTTAGATAAAAATGGGGGAAGAGAGAAAGAATTAGAATTCCTAAGCCCTTGTTTCATTGAAAATCCAAGCTCCAACTCCAAATTCATAGAAGAAGCTTTGGTAAGCCTTCTCTTCTTCTTCTCCAACTCATTCTCTTTCCAATTTCAAAAATTCCTAAACCTAATTTAGGAAATGTTTCTCTTTTAAGCTTAGATTCAAGCTTGTTAGGTTGGAATTGAAGAGTGATTGTCTTTGCCATTGCTCTATAGCTTCTTCTTCATTTGTTTTGGGTTTAAAGGTGAGATTTCTATCTCACATCTAGGTCTATATCTATCTTTGTTGTTAGGTATGATTTCCTAACACTTATTCATGTGCAATTGCTTTTGATTTGGATTGCTTTGGTGTATATTCCAATTTTTGGTGTTTTGAAAGAAAAATTTAAGAAATCCTTTTATGGATATTTGGACATTGATATTCGAGGCGTATTGAGGAGCCTTTAAGGATGGGTTATCGCTTGGCATATATCCTTAGTTGTTGTTACTCGTCTGATCGCTTTCGATATTATTTGGCCATCATTGGCCTTGGGGAAGAAATTCCCAAAGCTTCGGTTTCAGATGTCTGAAACTATAGATTCATACGTCTGAATCTGTTCTGGGAAAAATTTCATTCCCTAGGTCAGACGTCTGAATTATAATTTCAGACGTCTGAAATTGCTCAAAATCCAACCCGAGAGGAAATAGGCTAAAATTAGCCATTTTCAAACGTTTGAATTCAGTGACCCAGACGTTTGAATAGGGCTCTGGAAAATATTTATTTTTCAGATTCAGACGTCTGAACCATTTATTTCAGACGTCTGAACCATTTATTTCATGTTGGGGATGCGGATTAAGGATCTTAAGGCAGAAATAACACTAGAGGGGGGGTGAATAGTGTTTTAAAGAATATATGAACTATATGACTAAATTAAAACTTTCAACACAAATCTAAACAGAATTCTAACACAGAATGATCACAGAACATATAACAAATGCAAATAGTAAAGTAAAGCAAGTAAAAGGAAAGAACACACCGGATTTTATACTGGTTCGGAATCCTCCTACATCCAGTCCTGCACCAAGGCAATATCTTTGTACAGATTTTTATAAGCCAATATCCAAATTACAACCCTCAATTTCTAAGGCCTTGAGGAACCCTCCTATCTCCGAGTCTGGGGTAAACTCTCTTGATTTACGGGACACAAGATCACCCTAATACTTTCTAATACCAATCCTTTTGAATGGATAGACTCTATGGACTTTTTGAATACTAATTGATCCTATAACTCTGAATAGCACTTTGATCTTTAGTAGAATGATGGAGAATCAAATAGAGAGAGTATCTAAATGATTTCCTATTGAGAATTTGGCAGAATGATGGCACGATCTTGAAAATATGAAGTTTTATGGATATGGAATGGTGGAGAAGAAAGAGTGAAGAAAATAAGAAAGTAGTTGTTAAAAAAATTCGTTTTGGAAGCCTTTATATAGATGCACAACAGTCATAACCATTGGCAAAAGATTTTTTGAACGAATGGACACTTCTTTTGAAAATTGAATTTTGAATCCAACTGTCACCTTGTCGACATGGGGTATCCCCTTGTGTCGACATCCCTTAGTTCAAAATTACAGAGATGTTGTTTTGTAAAGACAATTGAATTTAAAACAAGTTGAAACTTCTCTAAAGCAAAGTAAAGTGTTTAAATAATATTTTGAGATAGAGAATGAATATAAAACATTATTTTAAATATATATATATATATATATATATATATATATATAATTGATATAGACCGTCAATTATATAAGTAATATTTAAAATCAGAATAAGTTTTGATGTTTTAAAAATAGAAGTTTTTAAAATCAGAATAGAGGAATATTTCAAGGCTAAAACAAAGTTTGAAATATTTTTGAAAACATGATTTTGAAAGCTAAAACATTTTGAAAACAGATTTAAAAACATTTTGAAAAATCTAATCAAACTGAAATTGCAAGAACCTTCCTACAGAGCTCCTCCATAGGACTCGAAAACTTGTACAAAGTAGTTTAAATGATTTTGATTTTCGTGGGTTTGTAAGCCACTTGTCGTAGGTTTGTAAGCTACTTGTCGTGGGTTTGTAAGCCACTGGTTTCGATATAAATTGGGTTCCATCCCAAAAGAAAATTGGAAGAAAGACGAGAGTGCTATTATGAAGTTTTAACAAAATACTAGATACTTATCTTGAGATCTTGAAATCTTGATTCTGTAGAGTCTTGAATCTTGAATCTCTAATCTTCATCTTGATGCTTGAGTCTTTATACTGATCAGTCTTCGATAATACCTACATATACTTCCTATATATATATATATGGAAATGTTAGTATATATTTTATAAAGTAAAGTATAATAACTATATAAGGTTGTTGTCATCAAAACATCATCCACTCAGTTCCTAACAATCTCCCCCTTTTTGATGATGACAACCTTTATTTATAAAATATTCTTACCATACCATAACTCCCCATAACTCCCCCTTACTCTGCGACTTCTTCTTAAAACTACAACTCCCCTTTATTCCATGACTCCCCCTTACACCAAGCACATATATTTTTATAACATTCTCCCCCTTTGTCATCAACAAAAAGGAATAAAAGATTTACCTGTTCTAAAGTATATAGAGAATAAAAGTGTAAAGTGAACGTGTAAGTGATCAAGTGTGTGTGCATATATATAAGTGTAACTTGACAATCAAATCAATATCATACATAGCAAACCAATCATGTATAGTATATGAAGTTATATGCAAACCAAATCCAAATCAGACTTAAGTAAACAATTCAATCAAATCCTAATCAAATCTAAATCAAATCAAATCAAATAAACAAACAAACATACATAATGATCAGACATTCCTTGGGACTTCCACCCATCCATCTTCTCCAAAGATAGGATAAGTTTTGATAAACATCCCAATTATCTTTGTCGAGAGTGAATGGTGGATTTGCTTCGGGTTCGTCTTTGCTAAGGCTTGAGATCATCCAACGAAGTGCGTCGAAGTGTTTCTCTTGCTCTTTGATCATCTGCATTTGGCTTAATTCTAAGTGCCTTTGATTTCTAAGTATGAAAGAAAGAATATTCTTGAAATAAGTAAGAGTTTCTTCAAGATTTTCACTTAAATTCTTAATTGGAGAAGCCATAATTTAAGAAATAAGTTGAAGTATGAGAGGAGATGAATAGAAATGGAGGTTGAGAAGTTTTTCTGGAAAAAAATAAGTATTTATAGGAGTTATTGGCCGTTCAAAATGAATTGTCACTTGGTAGTTAAAAGAATTTGAAGTTAGAAATTATAACTACTTTCTGACTGTTATATGTCGACATGGGGGGATGGGGCATGTCGACATGGTCTAGACAGAATGACCAAGTTGAGTTATTTTTGATTTTTAAGTTTATTTTCATACTAGTGGACCTATATAAACTTAAAATAAATAACTATCAGAGATATATAAAGCTGGAAAACAGAGAATAAGATAGCATTACTTATATTAGTTAACATTACATAGTCTTAACTAAAAAAGTAGAAAATACAAAGATAGATAAACGATAGCTAGAGAGATAATGGCTAGGATTAGTTTGATGAAGATGATGATGAAGACAAGCCAAGTTTCCTGCCTATCTTCCCAAAGAACTTGTCGATCTTGGTGGAGAATTTATCCATTTTCTTGCTAATAGATCTCTTAAGAACCTTTTGGTTTTGAGCAAGTATCTTTTGTTTCTTGAGTAAGGTTTTGTTGGATGGATTGGCGGGTGTATGTGGATATTCTATACTTTCCAAAGAGGTATATTCAACTTCCTCTTCTTCTTCAATTTCCATTCCTTCCCCTTCTTCTTCCTCTTCTTCTTCCTCTTCTTCCATCTCTTCATGAGCAAGTCTCTCTTCCTTTTCGGCAAGTGTTTCATATGGTTGAAACATAAGTGGGATTTTCATAAGAGAAATGTTCCCATGATTGAACACTTTTCTACTTACAAACTCTTCCTTTTTAACATCCACACCAAAATAATTGAAAATCCGAGTAAGGTAAATTCCATGATAAAGAGTGTTTTCTCCCATATTAAAATTTTTGGGTCTTAACTCATCCAAAATAGTTTGTGCCCAATTAATATCATATTTTTCAAAAATAGCAAAAAGAGCTTTACACACTTTTGAGGTGGGATTATTGTAGTTTCCCGACCTAGGAATAATTGTGTGTTGAATAAGAAGGTTGACAATTCTTGCTTTTGGGAGGAAAAAGCGATTCTTAAAATCCATGTGGTTATCGCTTTAAAAAATGTGATGAAAAGTCTCTCGATCGGTTTCATTGATTTGAATTTCCAAGAGATTCATACCGGTAGATTTGCAACCCAAAATAGTACCCAAAATATCGGAATCCAAAACAATAAGTTTTCCTTTAACACTACTCCAAATTTGATCTTCATTTCCATTATAAAATCCACAATTTAGGTTTGCATAAAACATTTTGACATGGTTTGGATAACAAACGAAATCATTTTGCTTGTTATCAATCAAGCTAAGAATGGAGTTTTCTTCAAAAAGTTAATCGATTTCATAAGAAGAAAAATCATCAAAAATGGAAAATTTTCCCGTATTGACTTTACAATAGTTTACATAGCTTATGTAAGCTTTGATAGCCTCCGGGTCATTGAAAAGATCATTTTTGATGGATTTGGGCAGCCTCATAGTTGATGGGTTACTTGAGGAAGCCATTGATGAGTGTTTGAGAAGAGTAGAAGATAATGAAGGAGGTTTGAATTATGAAGTGAAAAGAGATGATAAGAGAAGTATATTAACTAGATTCTCTAAAGTCATTTTCTCTGGTCAAGAGGTATCTTTTCAGAATTTTGAAGTAAGTGAAAAGGTGGAGGGAAATTCAAAAGTTTGAATTCAAATTTTGAAATCAAATTTCTGAGAGGCATGTCGACATGGGGTATCATGGCATGTCGACATGTGCCTGTTGAATTTGAAAAGAGGTGTCTTTTTCTAAATCTAATAAATTCCTAAAATCCTAAGAAAACTAATCTATATTCTATATCTATATTTAATTCAGTAATAATATTAAATATAATAATATTAACATATTTTATTATTTAAAATATTATTAAAATAATATTATTTTGAATTTAAAAATTCAAATTTCAAAGGGTTATTTTGAATTTAAAAATTCAAGAAATTACAAACAAAATCAACGCAAGCAAGCATCCAATAAAATTAAAATAAATGTGTAGCTATTTTTAGATCCAAACTCCGATCGTCTTCTAAATCGAGAATAGCCAAGAAGCACGGATTTGAATTATCAGTTTTCTTCTCATCATCACTGGATGAATCTGAATCGTCAAGAGTTGCTGCATATGCCTTCTTTCTTTTCTTTGGTTGCTCGTTGTTTAGTTGAAATGTCTGTTTGTCTGCATATGGACAATCCATCTTGGAGTGCCCTGTTTTGTTGCAGTTATAACATCTATCACCATTATTGTTATTGTTGTAGTTCTCCGAAGTATTTCTGGAATTTCTTTGATCATTTCTTTTAAAGTTATTCATCTTTCTATACTTCAGAAATTTCCTGAAATTTCTGGTCATGAAAGCAATTTCTTCATCACTCTCTTGTTCTGAATCTCCAGTTGTTGCTTTGAATGCGATTGATTTCTTTTCCGTTGCCTTAGATTCTTTTCTCCCTTGTAGTTGAACTTCATAAGACATTAGATTACCGATTAACTCTTCGATCTTCATTTGACTAACATCATTTGCCTCTTCAATGGTAAGTGTCTTTTGATCTCATTCTGGAGTGAGTGAATTGAGTATTTTTCTGACTTGATCTTCTTCTGAGAAACCCTTTCCTAAAGCAATCAATGAGTGTACAATGTCTTGAAATCGACAATACATGTCGGAAATAGACTCATTTTTATGCATTTTAAACAATTGAAACTGGTTAGTTAATATGGAAATTTTAGTCTGTTTAACTTTGCTTGTTCCTTCATGAGTTACTTGCAAAATTTTCCAGATTTCAAATGCAGACTTACAAACAGAGACTCTATTAAACTCATTCCTATCTAGTGAACAAAATAGTATATTCATAGCCTTAGAATTGTTTTGTGCAACCGTCTTTTGCTCAGTAGTCCACTGGGCAAAATTTGTAGTTGGTTCAACATATTCAATTTGTGTCATATTCCAAGTATCTAAACTTATGGATTGTAAATAAATTTTCATCCTACATGCCCAATATGCATAATTACTGTCATTAAAAAGTGGTGGTCTGACAGTAGACTGACCTTCTACAAATGAATTAGTGTTAGTACTTGTGTTGACAGACGTAGTAGTGACAGGAGTGACATTACTAGTGTGTTGTTCCATTAAAACTTTTCAAAATTTCAGATTATGAAAACAATGAAAACCAATGCTTTGATACCAATTGTTGGGGATGCGGATTAAGGATCTTAAGGCAGAAATAACACTAGAGGGGGGGTGAATAGTGTTTTAAAGAATATATGAACTATATGACTAAATTAAAACTTTCAACACAAATCTAAACAGAATTCTAACACAGAATGATCACAGAACATATAACAAATGCAAATAGTAAAGTAAAGCAAGTAAAAGAAAAGAACACACCGGATTTTATACTGGTTCGGAATCCTCCTACATCCAGTCCTGCACTAAGGCAATATCCTTGTACAGATTTTATAAGCCAATATCCAAATTACAACCCTCAATTTCTAAGGCCTTGAGGAACCCTCCTATCTCCGAGTCTGGGGTAAACTCACTTGATTTATGGGACATAAGATCACCCTAATACTTTCTAATACCAATCCTTTTGAATGGATAGACTCTATGGACTTTTTGAATACAAATTGATCCTATAACTCTGAATAGCACTTTGATCTTTAGTAGAATGATGGAGAATCAAATAGAGAGGGTATCTAAATGATTTCCTATTGAGAATTTGGCAGAATGATGGCACGATCTTGAAAATATGAAGTTTTATGGATATGGAATGGAGGAGAAGAAAGAGTGAAGAAAATAAGAAAATAGTTGTTAAAAAAATTCGTTTTGGAAGCCTTTATATAGATGCACAACAGTCATAACTATTGGCGAAAGGTTTTTTGAACGAATGGACACTTCTTTTGAAAATTGAATTTTGAATCCAACTGTCACCATGTCGACATAGGGTATCCCCTTATGTCGACATCCCGTAGTTCAAAATTACAGAGATGTTGTTTTGTAAAGACAATTGAATTTAAAACAAGTTGAAACTTCTCTGAAGCAAAGTAAAGTGTTTAAACAATAATTTGAGATAGAGAATGAGTATAAAACATTATTTTAAATATATATATATATATATATATATATAATTGATATAGACCGTCAATTATATAAGTAATATTTAAAATCATAATAAGTTTTGATGTTTTAAATATAGAAGTTTTTAAAATCAGAATAGAGGAAATTTCAAGGCTAAAACAAAGTTTGAAAATATTTTTGAAAACATGATTTTGAAAGCTAAAACATTTTGAAAACAAATTTAAAAACATTTTGAAAAATCTATTCAAACTGAAATTGCAAGAACCTTCCTACAGAGCTCCTCCATAGGACTCGAGAACTTGTACAAAGTAGTTTAAATGATTTTGATTTTCGTGGGTTTGTAAGCCACTTGTCGTGGGTTTGTAAGCCACTGGTTTCAATAGAAATTGGGTTTCATCCCAAAAGAAAATTGGAAGAAAGATGAGAGTGCTATTATGAAGTTTTAACAAAATACTAGACCCTTATCTTGAGGTCTTGAAATCTTGATTCTCTAGAATCTTGAATCTTGGATCTCTAATCTTCATCTGGATGCTTGAGTCTTTATACTGATCAGTCTTCGATAATACCTGCATATACTTCCTATATATATATATATATATGGAAATGTTAGTATATATTTTATAAAGTAAAGTATAATAACTATATAACGTTGTTGTCATCAAAACATCATCAACTCAGTTCCTAACATTTCAGACGTCTGAATCTGTTGTCTTTGCCCAATTTGCCCTATGCGTTTGGTTTCCAATTTTAAATCGATTCCTGTTTATCCGACTTATTATTATCATTTATTACTGGCTTTGATAACTTTTCTTTTTTGGGATATTTGAGAGTATCCACTTTACGGATTCGATATCGATTTATATGGATTTGATTCATGGCTGTGAACGTGAATTTTGGTTATTGATTGTTTCTACAATCATTTTTTTGATTTGTCACATTAAAAATATAAAGGTTTCAATACTAGTAGTAAATATTAAAACTCTTTCATCAAAACTATTTCAACACTATTTTTACAAAGCTCTTTTCTTAAACTGTTTTCCAATCTACTAGTATATACAAACCTTTACCTCACTCGTATGAGAAATCTAATTAAACGACTTAGTAAAACAAGTGGTATGAAACGCTTGCGTTTACTTTGTCGGTTAATTCTTAGACTCGTTCGATTGAAACTCTTGTGGCAACTTTCGAGTGGAGATTTACAATTTATTCGTAAATACTTAAGTTAAGCAAGTGGTTATGGGACATGAAGCTAGACTCATTTAGTGTAGTTGACACTTCTCAATGATCATTGATGATCATTTTATGTGATTTAGACTAGCTATATGCTATGTTTCATTGTCCACGTAGGGGACGGTACCTCGTTTTATTGAGTTTCGTCTCATTTCTTTTATAGGCTAACGACCTATGTATTCTTTGGAGTTTCTACTCAATTTTTATGGGCTAGCGACCCATATTCTTTTGTGGAGTTCGGTTCATCGGACGTACCTTTGTACTATGTTGTTGTACCAGCTTATCATGATCATCGGGCATACCGTTGTACTACGTCGTTGTTCCGAATTATTCGAGTTTCAGGTTCCTCGGGTGTACTGATATTGTACTACGTCGTTGCACCGGCTCTATGGTTAGCGACCATGGGATAGCGTCCGTTTGTGATACACGTGTTGGTGAGTTTGCATGCTCCCATTTATGGTAGGCCTCCCCCTTTTGTGATTTATGGATTTCTAATTGATGATTTCTAGAATTTGTGTTTCACCAATTTTTGCGATTGGCATCGATTTTAGGTCAATATTTGTGGTTTGGTGAATAGAGTAAAGAATATGACATTCTTTTTGATGTTATGAGATTTCTTGAGATATTGTATGATTTTTGTTGTGGTCAAATGTATACTTTCCATAGTATGGCATTATTGTTATCATACGTTTTTGTTATATCTCATATTCTATCTCATATTTATCGGATATTTATAGCTAGACTGATCCGTTTATTATTTTCTTATTAAATAATACTCGAGTCAAACCGAGATGTTACAGGTGCTTCTGCTGGACTCCTTATCTGGGATTATTGTCCTGACTTTTGGCTAACTACATTAGATTTGTAGTTTTTGTCGATATACATTCGAGATAAAGACTCTGTGACGTACACGTATTCTTTTATGTAGCACTTGTAACTATTCCCTTGTGATATTATGGATCTTGTTAGACCGCTACTCTGATATATACTTTTATGTGTAATATTCATATCTGATTCCGCCTTTGAGATATGAACTTCTGTGACTGATCTGTGTTATAATATCTCTATATTTGTTTCCAAAGATTATATATAGCCACTGTGTAGTAGCTTTGAGTTTGTATCGGTATGTCGGATTTCCTCTTGAGATGAAAAGTTATATTTTTATCTGGCATATCGGTACTCGCACAAAGCAACTACACAGATGGTCACTCCTTAACAGCCTTATTCTCCACGCTAGTGACGGCATTACCCCGTAGTGTCCTTGGATAGCGTGGGTATAGTGGTGGGGCGTGACAGCTTCATATCAGAGCAAGACTTGGGAACAATGTAGAATAATCTAGCATGGATCATTGTCCTAAGTCTTTCTTAGGAGTCATGTTTTAGGTTTCAATTCGAGTCTTCGTACCGATTCATCCTATTTTCTTTATGATTCCTTGTTTTAACTATTAAGATTGCTTGATATTTATTTGGAGAATAACATTTCTTCTTCTTTCTTTCTTAAAGAAGAGAAATGGTTAGACCAGGCCGTCCAAGCGCCGGTCAATCTTGTGTACTCCTTAGGATGGAGTATTTATGTCTGCCCAACAGCTTTTAGATCTCGTAAAGAATGCTCAAGCCGCCGGACCCAATCTAGAGCCTACTCACCCTAAGTCTGGATTTGCACGTTTGTGCAGTGACTATACCAACTTGGGTGGGAAGCCATTTAAAGGTTCCGAAAGCGTCATTCAAGTCCAAGCTTGGCTCAAACATGTGATCGCATCTTTACTCGCATGAATCTAATCGATCTTCACTGTGTCCAAGTGGCTTCAAGTATGCTCCAAGAAAGAGCATTAGATTGGTATGAGCTTCTTATTTATAAAATTATTGAAGCGGATCTTACTTGGGAGAAATTTCGTGAACGATTCGAATTAAAATTTATGCCAGAAGCTGAGAAGGTGACATTGGCTTGTCGTTTCATAGACCTTGTTCAGGGTGAATCCTCCGTGGTAGATTATGTCGCATCATTCGAGTCACTTTCTAAATACGGGGTCGAATACATAAACACCCTATTGAAGAAGAACCAAAGATTTGTCTATGGCTTGAACAAAAATTTCAAGAAGCCATTACTTCTAAAATTAGAATTTTCTTTTGATCAACTTGTTGATATCGCTCTTCGACTTGAAGAGGCAGATAAAGAAAGTTATGTTGAAGTTGTGGGTGCCAGACCAAACTTCGACAACAACAAGAAAAGGCCTAATAAATTCAAAGGTCCTTATCCCAACAAGAAAGGGAGACAAGCAACTCCTGTAGCTAAGAATCCTACCCCTGGTAGTGGGCAGTGCTACTATTGTGGTTCTAAAGACCATTATGCCAATAGATGTCCGAAACCTCTCTTTTGTCGCTATTGCAAAAGTTTGGGTCATCTTTTATCTTCATGTCCCAAACTTCAAGGCAAGAAGGAGGGAAAGTTAAATGTAGCACAAGCCCCTAGCAACACTTCTCATGGTCAAGGTATTTCTCATTCTATCATTGATGTCATTATTTTATTTCGTGATCAACCTATTTGAGTTCTTTTTGATACGGGTGCGTCCCATTCTTTTATATCGAAAGAGCTTGTTGATACTTTTTCTTTGAGTGTTATGGCTTTAATGACTTCTTTGAGAATTGCAAATCCGGTTTGTGGATCTGCAACACTTAGTTTGCTTTGTAAAGATGTCGAGATTATTTTGTATGATTTTTCTTTCCAAGCCGATTTGCATGTCATGCGTTACTTGGGCTTCGGAATGATTTTTGGAATGGATTGGCTTAACCGTTATGAAGCCCATATCCTATGTCCTGAGCGGATTATTCATCTTCGACATCCTCAATCTATTAAGCAGATTTCTGTTGTTCTTAAAGATTCGGATTCCAACTTCACAACATCTTTATATTCTTTAAATCCTCATGATGACGATAATGATGATGAGGAAGATTTCATTTCTCTTATTCACGTTGTTCGTGAATTTTCTGACATATTTGAGCCTGTTTTAGGAATACCAACTAAGCGAGCAATTGATTTTAGAATTAATCTAATTCCTAGATCTTTACCTATTACTCGTCCTCCTTATCGTATGTCCAATAAAGAAAATAAGGAGTTTCACAAACAATTATCCGAATTGGAGACGAAGCAATTTATTCGCTCTAGTTCCTCGCATTGGGGAGCTTCTGCTATTTTTGTGAAGAAATCCGATGGTACACTTAGGCTTTGCGTTGACTACCGCAGGCTTAACGATCTCACTATCAAGAATAAATATCTTTTACCTCGGATTGATGATCTATTCGATCAACTTAGTGGTGCTAGAGTCTTTTCACAATTGGACTTGGCAACCGGTTTTCATCAGCTTCGTATTGCGGAGGATAGCATTCCTTTGACATCGTTCGGTACTCGTTATGGATCTTATGAATGGCTTGTTCTGCCATTTGTTTAACGAATGCTCCGGATTATTTCATTGACCTTATGAATAGAGTTTTCAAAGACTTCCTCGATCGATTTGTTCTCATCTTTATTGATGATGTTCTTGTGTATTCTAAAACCGAGGATTAGCATGAAAAGCATCTTCAGATTGTGTTGGAAACTCCTAGGAGCAATCAATTGGAAGCAAAATTTTCTAAATGCCACTTTTGGCAATCTCGTGTGAAATTTCTCGGTCATATTATTTTCGAATCCGGAATTTCGGTGGATCCTTCAAAGATTGAAGCGATTCAAAGTTGGAAGAGACCGGAGAGTGTAACGGAGATTCATAGTTTTCTTGGATTGGAAGGCTATTACCGTTGTTTCATAAAAGACTTTTCTAAAATTTCCATGCCTGTTACTAGTTTGACAAAGAAGGGAGTTAACTATATTTGGTCGGACAAATGTGAAGCTTCTTTTTAGAAACTAAAAGAACTCCTTTCCGATGCTCCTATTCTTGTTACTTCCGAAGGAAATCAAGATTTTATTGTTTATGCCGATGCTAGTCGTGTTGGTTTGGGAGCCGTTCTCATGCAAAGAGAACGTGTTATTGCTTATGCTTCTAGGCAATTGAAGCCACCCGAGACTAGATATGCAACTCATGATTTAAAGCTCGCGGCTATTGTTTCGCCCTTAAAATTTGGCGTCATTATCTTTTGAGAGAAAGATTTATTCTTTACACCGATCATAAATTTTTGAAGTATTTATTTTCTCAAAAGGAACTTAATTTGCGTCAACAGCGTTGGCTTGAGTTCCTTGCATCTTACGATCTTGATATTCTTTATACTCCTGGAAAGGGAAATCGTGTTGCCAACGCCTTTAGCCGAAAGCAACAAGCGGTTGTTTCCATGATGATATCTGAATGGGACGATCTCGAGACTTTATCCACTTGTGAGATTAGAGATCGTGTATCCGATTTATGTTCATCTCTTGTTTTATGTAGCCTTGAGGCTCATCCTTCTCTTTTAGACCGCATTCTTGAAGCTCAAAAGCTAGATCCCGAATTGGCTCTTCTTAGCCAAAGTTGTAGGGATAAAATTGATATTGAAGGTTTGAAAGATTTTGATATTGATTCTCGTGGCAGTATTTGAAAATTTGGTAGACTTATTATGCCAAATATTAGTGATCTTCGTAAAGATATTTTAGAAGATTCTCATCGTTCTAAATTTATCATTCATCCCTGTAGTAGCAAAATGTACGCGGATATGAAGCGACTTTATTATTGGGATGGGATGAAATCTGATATTGCTAACTTTGTTAAGCGTTGCATGACTTGCCAATTTGTCAAGGCCGAGCATCAAAGGCCCGGTGGGTTATTGCAACCTTTAGAAATTCTAATTCGAAAGTGGGATCAAATTTTCATGGACTTTATTGATGGTCTTCTCCGTTCTCGTTCGGGTTATGATAGCTTATAGGTGATAGTTGATAGACTTACTAAATCCGCCCGTTTTGTTCCCGTTCGGTCCAATCGGATCATACCTCTTTTGGCCGAACTTTTTATTAAAGAGATTGTTAAATTGCATGGAGTTCCTACTTCTATTGTTAATGATCGTTATCCGTTGTTTACTAGTGGATTTTGGAAGAGTCTTCAAAAAGCTTTGGGAACGAAGCTTAATTTTAGCACCGCTTATCATCCCCAATCCGATGGACAAACCATGCGTGTGAATCAAACTCTTGAAGATCTTCTTCGTGCGTGTGTTCTTGATTTTGGTGGAAGTTGGGAAGATCATATTTCTCTTTTTGAGTTCTCCCATAATAATAACTTCCAATCTAGTATCGGTATGGCAGCTTTCGAGGCACTCTATGGAAGGCCATGCCGATCTCCTTCTTGTTGGCTTGAGGCCGGTGAGAAGCTGGTTTTAGGTCCAGATTTTATTCATGATTCCACAGAAAAGATTGACCTTATTCGTCATAGGATGAAAGAAGCCCAAAGTTTTCATTCCCTAGGTCAGACGTCTGAATTATAATTTCAGATGTTTGAAATTGCTCAATATCCAACCCGAGAGGAAATAGGCTAAAATTAGCCATTTTCAGACGTCTGAATTCAGTGACCCAGACGTCTGAATAGGGCTCTCGAAAATATTTATTTTCCAGATTCAGACGTCTGAACCATTTATTTCAGACGTCTGAATCTGTTGACTTTGCCCAATTTGCCGTATGTGTTTGGTTTCTAGTTTTAAATTGATTCGTGTTTATCCGACTTATTGTTATCATTTATTACTGACTTTGATAACTTTTCTTTTTTTGGATATTTGAGAGTATCCACTTGACGGATTCGATATCGATTTATATGGATTTGATTCTTCGCTGCGAATGTGAATTTTGGTTATTAATTGTTTCTACAATCATTTTTGTGATTTGTCACTTTAAAAGCATAAAGGTTTCAATACTAGTAGTAAATATTAAAACTCTTTCATCAAAAAGATTTCAACACTATTTTATTACAAAGCTCTTTTCTTAAACCATTTTTCAATCTACTAGTATATACAAACCTTCACCTCACTCGTATGAGAAATCTAATTAAACGACTTAGTAAAACAAGTGGTATGAAACACTTGCGTTTACTTTGTCATTTAATTCTTAGACTCGTTCGATTGAAACTCTTATGGCAACTTTCGAGTGGAGATTTACAATTTGTTCGTAAATACTAATGTTAAGCAAGTGGTTATGGGACATGAAGATAGACTCATTTATTTACTAGCTTATTGTAGTTGACACTTCTCGATGATCATTGATGATCATTTTATTTGATTTAGACTAGCTATATGCTATGTTTCTTTGTCCACGTAGGGGACGGTACCTCGTTTTATTGAGTTTCGTCTCATTTCTTTTATAGGCTAACGACCTATGTATTCTTTGGAGTTTCTACTCAATTTTTGTAGGCTAGCGACCCATATTCTTTCGTGGAGTTCGGTTCATCGGACGTACTTTTGTACTACGTTGTTGTACCAGCTTATCAGGATCATCGGGCGTACCGTTGTATTACGTTGTTGTTCCGAATTATTCGAATTTCAGGTTTCTCGGGAGTACCGATATTGTACTACGTCGTTGCACCGGCTCTATGGTTAGCGACCATGGTATAGCGTCCCTTTTGTGATACACGTGTTGGTGAGTTTACATGATCCCGTTTATGATAGGTCTCCTCCTTTTGTGATTTCTGGATTTCTAATTGATGATTTTTAGAATTTGTGTTTCACCAATTTTTATGATTGGCATCGATATGAGGTCAATATTTTTGGTTTGGTGAATATAGTAAAGAATATGACATTCTTTTTGACGTTATGAGATTTCTTGAGATATTGTATGATTTTTGTTGTTGTCAAATGTATACTTTCCATAGTATAGCATTATTGTTATCACACTTTTTTGTTATATGTCATACTCTATCTCATATTTATCTGATATTTATAGCTAGACTGATCTGTTTATTATTTTCTTATTAAATAAAACTTGGGTCAGACCGAGATGTTACAGGTGCTTCTGCTTGACTCCTCATCTGGGATTATTATCCTGACTTTTGGCTAACTACATTAGATTTGTAGTTTTTGTTGACATACATTCGAGATAGAGACTCCATGATGTATACTTATTCTTTTGTGTAGCACTTGTAACTATTCACTTGTGATATTATGGATCTTGTTAGACCACTACTCTGATATACACTTTTATGTGTAATATTCATATCTGATTCCACCTTTGAGATATGAACTTCTGTGACTTATATGTGTTATGATATCTCTATATTTGTTTTCGACGATTATATATAGCCACTGTGTAGTAGCTTTGAGTTTATTGGTATGTCGGATTTCCTCTTGAGATGAAAAGTTATATTTTTATCTGGCATATCGGTACTCGCACAAAGCAACACATGGATGGTCGCTCCTCAACAGCCTTATTCTCCGCGCTAGTTGATGGCATTACTCCGTAGTGTCCTTGGCTAGCGTGGGTATAGAGGTGGTGCGTGATAGTATTAACTTAAGAGATGCTCGGGATTCACATCTCCTAAGGATCCGTTAAACTATTTACTATGTAGTAATATTTCGCTATTATAGTAGTGTCTAATTGTAAAATAAACTTACTTTTAAATATCGTTAAGGGGTTACCCATATAGCCCTTAACACAAATAATGCCAATAGTCTATATAGTACCGTAATACCTCCTGATCGGAAGGCTACCAGATGATACTCCATAGGTACGACACAAATAGAAACTTGTACAAGGCGCGCTAGGGTAGGTGACACGGCACAACTAAGCAATGCCAGGGTAGATATACCAATTACGCTTCCGGGCCGGTGGTAACGCATAGCCACAGCCACCGCTCACCTCGAGCCACACCCCCAAATCAAAGAAATCAAAAGTGGCCACCGAATAAATCCAAAGTCAAAGTATAATATCAAAGGGATGTGTGCGATCAAAGGTGCTACCTCAATAGCCCGTTGATCGCTCCTGTTTTAGCCACCTTATGCCAACTCATGAGAGTCAGGTCCACGTATGTACCTCAAAGGAAGCACCGCCGCCATCCTACTTCTTTCTGGGATCTCCACTGTGTACACGATTGTTAAAGTGGTTTTTGGAGTTGGCAGAGAGTATGACACTTCCGATCCCAGTCTCCTCAACAGCCAAACGTTATTATTACATCGCGGTCATCTCAAAATAATTTACACTTTTAAAACCAGAATATAATATCAATTTCAAACCATATAAATACGATAACATTTCCATTTTTAAAACCAAATCAATATGATATCATTTTCAAATATATCCTTTCCTAAAACCATAACATTTTCAAAGTTATAATATTTCGAAACCAAACGCTTGAAATATGGCCTTTCAAAACATAAAACTTTGAATTTCATAACTTTGAAATATAACTACACCATTTAATGGTTTAAATATTAAATTACTTTATAAAATAAAATAGCTTCTTTAATTTCACAAATTAATTTCAAATATCGATTTGAAACTCCAAATAAACCATTTCAAATTCAATATATTTCAAAGCTTAAATATTTATATTTCAAAACTACATTTATAATTCATATATATATATATATACACACACCGATTTCACCTTTTCTATTATTTAGTTTTGAAATATTTGCTTGCTAAATCCAATATCCTTTAAATAAAACTTAAATTTTCAATAACGAAATATTCCTCAGTTTATTCACTCAAATCACCTTAAACCCGAATTAAGTTATAAAACCATATTCTTTTAAAATCTCAATTTCAATAAGTTCCAAAAGGATTCTTATTAAATATAATTCTCTAACTAAATAAAATCTCCAATCAATTTCAAAACTATCTTCTCAACCTTGATTTATAAAAATCATTATAAACTCTATACAAAAATATACGTTAAGTAAATACTTAACCATATTATATTTTTATAAAATCCAACTTTATAATTTAACTTATTTATACTTTAAACAAATCTTTTTCATAGCTTAAACCCAAGAATTTAACTATATATAAAATACTTTTATACAATATCCAAATTCGTACCTCATAAAACCGTATATTTCTTTACAAACCATAAAAAATCATTTAAAATATATTTTTATATATAGACCTCGGTGCCTGTATATAATTTTCTATCCTATGGTCAAGCGTTACGGATATTTATCATTTCAATCCGTAATTTAAAATAAAATTATGGTTATATATCATTTCAACCAGCAATCCCGAATGAAATAAAGTGCATAACAATTTGCAGTTTATAACGATAAAAAATAAAACATCCATTCATCCAATATCAATCATCAACCATTAATCACAATCATCATCCAATTCAATCAATAGCATCAATATATAACAGATAATAAACAACAGGTATCAACTAGCAGTTTATATTCAAAAATAAATTAAATGAAAATTTAACTGGCAGTTTATATACAATGAATAAATTAAATAACAATTTAATTCAATAAAATTGAATTTAACTAGGATGATGACTAAAAATATGCCAAACAGTCATAAATAAATTTCTAATCACATCCTAAATAAATTTAACAAACATAAAGAAATTTTAGAAGTTGTGAGTGGGTTAGAACACTCACCTTTTGAATTTAAACTAAATTTAAACCCAAAAATTTTACAGTCTTAGAATTCATCCAAACTAGATCCAAAATGTTCGGAATTTCAATACGATCCTAATGAAAAAAACCGCGTGTGAATTGGTGTTCGTATGTGAAAGATACAGCGATAGTTGTTTGAGTTTCAATTTTAAAAAAATAAATATAGCAGAACTAAATTTACCCTCACCACGTCATCTTCTTCGTCTTCTTCACGCGTTATGGAAGCCCTCCCCAGCAACGCAAATCATGATCACCTATACGCACGCACGCCACTGCCAATCACTACCGCCACATCGATGTCGCGGCCACATCAAACACTCCACCACCGGCAGCGCCACACCCCGACCCCATATGACCCCGACCACGCGTCGATCGCGCAATCCAGAGAGTAGCCGCCACGAAACCCTAGAATTCGTAACCTAAATCGAATTTTTCCATCGATCAGGCCTTTGATTCTCCAAATAAACTGAATGGATGAAGTCCCCTTGGTCCTCTCTTCAAAACCCAGAAAGGATTTCCCGATCAGACGAAGTTCATCGTCGAGCGATGAACGGTATAAAATTAATTTGCGATTTCTAGAAAATCGATGATTCAAAACCAAAAAAGAACTGCAGATCTAAGATGCGTATATCGAGAGCTTCGATATATAATTTTTTTGAATTTTTTTGAGGAGTTTGAAATATTTTGCTTTTGATTTGAATTTGATTTGTGTTTGAATCTAGAATTTGTTTGTCTGCCATTGAGGAGGAGAGATAGTTGAATTGTACGTACAGACAAATAAGAAATAGTTGTAGGCTAGGGTTTATAACAAAGTATTTATAGGTAGGGTTGACAAGAATGAGTGGATAAGATCGATATACGCACTGAACTATAAAGTGGCCCGAAAAAGCCCGTTCTGACTCTGGAACGAAATTGGGTCAACCCATATATCAAAATAAGTGTTTTTAAATATTTTAAACACGATGGAACAAGTTTCAAGTCCAAATTACATCGTATGAAGAAGTTATGCAAAATCAATATTTTTCAAATTGATTTCAATTAAATTTATTTTAAGTCGTTTCGAGTCCGTACGATCAAACGACAAGTCCGATCGTTACGAAACTTGAATTCCTACAATAATTCACCGTTACGGATCCGATGAAACTGGTTTCATCGAAATCCGAATCAGTGGCCAAAATGGTTATTTTTACTGTAATTAAATTATTTTAAAATTAATTAAATAAAATCCAATTTTTAAATTTCAATTCAATAATTGAAAATTTTATCGCTTTTATATTTCTTAATCATCTATAAAAATTTAAACAAGTTTAGTTATCAATTTAAAGTTGATTAACCTATCAATTGCAGTGTTAAATTTTCAATTTCATTATATCCAAAATTATAAATTAAATTTCCAAAACTTCTATTTAATTTACTTTTCATTCTTACTATTTAATTCATTATTATCCAACAGATGAAATTAACATTGTTTTATGGTTTATTACATTATTATTATAAAATTTCATCTTAACCTCAATTAACACAAGAATTAAATATTAAATTTCATTATATTGCAATACTCCAATTAGTATTATAGTTTAAATTCCACTAAATTAAAATCTTGATTTCCATTCTTCTTATCCAACCAATTGCTTTAATTAATTGGGATTGCCCTAATTAAGTCAATTAATACAATTGCTTTCAAATTAAATTCTATGAACTAAACAAATAGGTAATTTATAACAATTGTAACCATTAAACTAAAATAAATTTTAAGTTTATTACTTTCACACAAATATTATAATTACTTGCAGAACATTTATTTTATTCAATTACCATTTATTAAAATTTAAATTCATTAATTAATTCAATTCTTACATTTGTTTTCATTATTCAATTTGTAGCTAAGTATAACATTTACATTATTTCCACTGATTTGAATTAAATTCCCATCTTTATACTCTGCCTATTATTGCTCTATAAACTTGTTACTATTGTTTACCTTTCATTTACTTGTCATATTCTTATTCCCATTGTTGTAACCTTTATTTATATTCATTAAAATATAATTTCAATTCCAATTCAATCAACAAATTCAACATGCAACTTATAATAATTGTCTACAAGCCAAGGTTACGTTTAAGTTTCTTATATTAATTTATTACCAAATAATACTATTTACAGTCAATATAACCCTGCAATTGTTTCAATCAATAGGTATTGCATTGAATTATTATTTATTAGCTTACATCATCCTATAACCGAGTTATACCATTTTACACTATTACAGTTATTGCGATTCCATTCGATTTACACAATTCAGCTTTAATTAACTTCGTTGTTATATTCCATCCTAGTTATTATTTCATTATTTATTATAATTACTTACATCATATGAATTCATTCTATTACCCTAAATCAGACATTAATTCATATATTCATACAATATTTACCTTTATTTACTTATATTAAATCTTATTTCCAAATATAACAGTTACAACAAATTGATAGGACAATTACATAGTAACTTACGACCGTTACTATTATTTTGATTTACATTAATTACAATTAATATCCTTAATAAATTTATTTACTTGGTCTCATGCTTTCTATTTCACTAATTACTACCTTATAAATGAATTTTACGTTTCCATTTTAATTTACATTCACATTTTCCACTATTATATTAATTATCATTAAGGTACATTTAATTATCTTTATTTGTAATGGTGAATTAACTGGTAACAACCATTTGTCACCATTATACCCTTTAAAATACTTGTATGTTCATTCTTCCCAACCAATTACCATCTATTATATTATAACTTTACAAATTTAAATAAATTCACTAATTGGCATTTCATTCAACCTATTAACTATTAACCTAAATTAGCACTGTTACGTTTTAATTTACTTATTAGCTTACAACAAGTGCTACCATTAGTTCATATACTAATTCATTCATTTCCATTCATTATACATTATTTTATTAGTAAGTCAACATTTTAAATTATTAATTTACCTTTTATATCCCATTATAAATTAATACACCCATTAATTAAGATTTTAAATCAAATTAGTCATTTCATCTTGGTAACATTCTTTTATTATAATAAGAATAAAATTAACAGTTAACTTACATTTATATTGTTACATTCAAGTTATTAAAAATTAACTTACCAATCTTATCCAATTTATTATTTCCATTAATAATTCACTAAATTTTTATTTCCTTCAATATTAAATTTCAAAATCTTATTAAACAATTTTAATTATTGAAAATATGCGGGTCGTTACACTCTTCCCCACTCAAAACTTTCATCCCCGAAAAGGAAAAGAAGGCAAAAGAGGAACTTATAAATCAATATATATTATTCAAAACATTATATTCATAACAATAAATTTACAGAATAGGATAATTTAAATAAAATATATAGATTTATAAACAATTAAATCTTTATATATTCAGATCAATTAGGTTTGGAAAACATTTTCAAAATATTTTCTAAGTCCAAAATTTACGAAAAATTTCGACAGAGTCTCCTTTGTACGGAGAGGCTTAGGAGAAAATATAATATCAAAAATAACAATATACAACATATATTTTCCAAAATAATATATATCCCACCACAGAAAAAATATTAATAGCGCTAGAAAACCGTAATCCGAAAACATACCTATTTGTTGGGCAATTACGCTTAATTATGAAGCCAAATGCAATAGCAATTGCTTCCATAACCTGTATTTCACTTATATAATCCAAAAGAGTTAACAATTATATAAAATGAAATATTTAAGGTTGATTCAACTACAAACAAACAATTCAATACAATCAACAATCATTTGTAACAAGGCATACAACCATCACATGGAGTCAATACAAATCAATCAATCATCATATCAAACAAAACAAATAGTTGTCCGGGTTCAAAAAATTTAAATTGTATAGAATGGACAACAAATTATTAAGTGCATCATTTACTCAACAGTCTTAGATGGAGCTAAATAGATTATTCATACATCCAAACAACTTTAAAGTATCCTTACCCAAACAATCATAAACCAAAACAAACAACAACAATTTCAAACAACAGATTAAGTTTATCCTTATTAATTCCATTCATCCTTTTGTTGTTTGATTTTTTTTCATTCATATAATGGTTTATCTTTTTAATTTACATTTATTTCTTATAATTTTATTTAGAAATAACTTCAACTTATTTAATTAAGTTTAACATTTCTTACTTACAATACCTTCCTTCTATTATATTTAATTAGTAGTATTGCAATTATACTTAAGTTTATAACAACTACCATGGCAAATTCTTATTTATTAAAGAGTTTCATTAATTACTTTCATTACCTCAAGTTTATTACTTGTATAATATCTATTACATTTTATCATTCACATTCCAACTTTTATTATTGGATAAGTTATATATATATATATTTTTAAGAATGTAATTGAAAAACATACAAGTTTGTCCCATTTATTTTAATTAATTTAATGTTCAATAATTATATCCTTTGCTTTATAGGTTATGAATTTCAAATTTCTTTTAATTTCTTTCATAACTTAGCATTAAATCTCTTATTTTAATTAAAGGTTCCAATTTATAAATTAGTTACAACCCATTTCCTAAAATAATTGAAACTATTGATTAACGGAAATTTAAGAACAAAATACCGGGTTAAATTTCAAATCATTTTAAAGTAACAGATAAATATATACTTATAATTTATATATCCAATTATAATTAAAACAATTTAAAATTTATATTTGGTTATCAAAATAAATCCATAATAAAACTACTACGGTGGCCTTCCCACTTCGAAACTCGAAAATGAATGTCGATGATGCTTGCACTCATCACAGAAATTATTTTGCAGCGACAGAGAGGGGAGTACATAACTTATTTCTTCCCAAAATTTTCTTTAAAGCAATCCTTTCAAATTATATTGAAATATTTATTTTAGAAAATACTTCTAAAATACTATTATTATATCCCAAAAATCAGTTGAAATAATTTTCAAAACCCTGGGACTTAAGTTCTAAATTCCCAATTTTCGTTTATTTTATTTCACTCTTATTTCAACTTATAAATTTCATTACCTAACAACCAATATATTGCAACCAAATATATATATATATATATATATATATATCATTTATAAAATTTGATTTCATATATAGAAAATAAAATAGGCAAAACTATTTCATTCACCTATATTCAAAACAAATATTGTGTCGGTCTGTCCTATTAAGTGTTTAGAAATCCCAATTGATGTCATAGCGTCCCATGCACCAACCAGAATTTATAAATACAAAACGGAACAAATTATCACAATACTAAAACATTTTTATAACACTAACAAATACGCTCTCTCATATATACACTTAGCAACTCATCATAGGGTATTACTACCCTATTGATAAAGAGTCAGACCCCCAAAGCTAAGGTTTATTGCTAAACCAAAGCTCTGATACCAGATGTAACGTCCCACCTTTTGTACGCTTTAAATCGAAGATAAACAAAACACGTCAGACCTAAAGTATACAGAAGGGTGGATTGTCATGGGGTAAATAAGAAAAAGCAGAGAACGAAATAGAATCTTGCAGCGGAACGATAAAATATAATAATCAAATAAACAGTTCATGATGCTGTTTTACAAAAACATTTGATTATACTTATACAATATATATCAGAGTTACACATACCAAGAATAATAATAATGCAGCGAAACATTTTGAATGTAGCGGAGTACTATAATAAATAATAGTAATATAAATCTTCATCTTCGTCCTCCAGAGCTAAAGTCTTCGAATCCTGAAATGCTAAGGCTGACCCGAGCGAATTGAAAAGACAAAACACTTGAGTCAGAAGTAAAATATCTTATGCGAGTTAAATCAACAAAAATAAATATGAGTGCAGTAACTTAAGAGATGCTCGGGATTCACATCTCCTAAGGATCTGTTAAACTATTTACTATGCAGTAATATTTCGCTATTATAATAGTGTCTAGTTGTAAAATAAACTTACTTTTAAATAGCGTTAAGGGGTTACCCATATAGCCCTTAACACAAATAATGCCAATAGTGTATACAGTACTGTAATACCTCCTGATCGGGAGGCTGCCAGAGGATACTCCATAGGTACGACACAAATAGAAACTTGTACAAGGCGCGCTAGGGTAAGTGACACGGCATAACTAGGCAATGCCAGGGTAGATATATGAATGACGCTTCCGGACCGGCGGTAAGCATAGCCGCAGCTACCGTCCACCTTGAGCCACACCCCTAAATCAAAGAAATCAAAAGTGGCCAACGAATAAATCCAAAGTCAAAGTGTAACATCGAAGGGATGTGTTCGATCAAAGGTGCTACCTCATTAGCCCGTCAATCGCTCCTATTTTAGCCACCTTATGCCAACTAACGGAAGCCGGGTCCACGTATTTACCTCAAAGGAAACGCCGCCACCATCCTACTTTATTCTGGGATCTCCACCGCATACACGGTTGTTAAAATAGTTTTCGGAGTTGGCAGAGAGTATGACAACTTCCGATCCCGATCTCTTCAACAACCAAACGTTATTATAACACTGCGGCGATTTAAAATTAATTTATACCTTTAAAACTAGAATATAATATCAATTTCAAATCATATAAATATGATATCATTTCCATTTTTAAAACCAAATCAATATGATATCATTTTCAAATATATCCTTTCCTAAAACCATAAAATTCTCAAAGTTATAATATTTCGAAACCAAAGCTTGAAATATAGCCTTCCAAAACATAAAACTTTGAATTTCATAACTTTGAAATATAACTACACCACTTAAATGGTTTAAATATTAAATTACTTTATAAAATAAAATAGCTTCTTTAATTTCACAAATAAATTTCAAATACCGATTTGAACCTTCAAATAAACTATTTCAAATTCAATATATTTCAAAGCTTAAATATTTAATATTTCAAAACTAAATTTATAATTCATATATATATATATATACACACACACACCGATTTCACCTTTTCCATTATTTAGTTTTGAAATATTTGCTTGCTAAATCCAATATCCTTTAAATAAAACTTAAATTTTCAATAACGAAATACTCCTCAGATTATTCACTCAAATCACCTTAAACCCGAATTAAGTTATAAAACTATATTCTTTTAAAATCTCAATTTCAATAAGTTCCAAAAGGATTCTTATTAAGTATAATTCTCTAATTAAATAAAATCTCCAATCAATTTCAAAACTATCTTCTCAACCTTGATTTATAAAAAACGATATAAACTCTGTACAAAAATATACTTTAAGTAAATACTTAACCATATTATATTTTTATAAAATCCAACTTTATTATTTAACTTATTTATACTTTAAACAAATCTTATTCATAGCTTAAACCCAAGAATTTAACTATATATAAAATACTTTTATACAATATCCAATCTGTACCTCATAACACCGTATATTTCTTTACAAACCATAGAAAATCATTTAAAATATATTTTTATATATAGACCACGGTGCCTGTATATAATTTTCTATCCTATGGTCAAGTGATACGGATATTTATCATTCAATCCGTAATTTAAAATAAAATTACGGTTATATATCATTTCAACCCGCAATCCCGAATGAAATAAAGTGCATAACAATTTGTAGTTTATAACGACATAAAATACAATATCCATTCATCCAATATCAATCATCAACCATTAATCACAATCATTATCCAATTCAATCAATAGCATCAATATATAACGAATAATAAACGACATGTATCAACTAGCAGTTTACATTCAAAAATAAATTAAATGAAAATTTAACTGGCAGTTTATATGCAATGAATAGATTAAATAACAATTAATTCAATAAAATTCAATTTAACTCGAATGACGACTAAAAATATGCCAAACAGTCATAAATAAATTTCTAATCACATCCTAAATAAATTAACAAACATAAGAAATTTTAGAAGTTGTGGTTGGGTTAAAACACACTTTTTGAATTTAAATTGAATTTAAATTCGATTTAAACCCAAAAATTTGACAGTCTCAGAATTTGTCCAACCAGCGCCAAAATCTTAGAATTTCAATATGATCCTAACAAAAAAACCGCACATGAATTGGTGTTCGTATGTGAAAGATATAGCGATAATTGTTTGAATTTCAATTTTAAAGAAATAAAAATAGCAGAACTAAATTTACCCTCGCCACATCATCTTCTCCGTCTTCTTCACGCGTTACAAAAACCCACCCCAGCAATGCAAATCATGAGCACCTGTACACACGCATGCCACTGCCAATCACTACTGCCCCATCGATGCCGCGGCCACGTCAAACACCGGCCGCGCCACACCCCGACCCCCTACGACCACGGCCACGGGTCGATCGCGCAATCCAGAGGGCAGCCGCCGCGAAACCCTAGAATTCAAAACCTAAATCGAATTTTGCCATCGATCAGACTGTTGATTTGCCAAATAAACTGCATGGATGAAGTCCCCTCGGTCCTCTCTTCAAAACCCAGAAAGGATTTCCCGATCAGACGAAGTTCATCGTCGAGCGATGAATGGTCGAAAATTGATTCGCGATTTCTAGAAAATTGATGGTTCAAAACCAAAAACGAACTGCAGATCTGAGATGCATACATCGAGAGCTTCAATATATAATTTTTCTGAATTTTTTTGAGGAGTTTGAAATTTCGTGCTTTGGATTTGAATTTGATTTGTTTTTGGATCTAGAATTTATTTGTCTGTCATTGAGGAGGAGAGATAGTTAATTGTATGTACAGACAAATGAGAAATATATGTAGGCTAGAATTTATAACAAAGTATTTATAGGTAGGGTTGACAAGAATGAATGGATAAGACCGATATACGCGCTGAACTATAAAGTGGCCCGAAAAAGCCCGTTCTGACTCCGGAACGAAATTAGGCTAACCCATATATCAAAATAGGTGTTTTTAAATATTTTAAACACGATGGAACAAGTTTCAAGTCTAAATTATATCGTATGAAGAAGTTATGCAAAATCAATATTTTTCAAACTGATTTTCAATTGATTTCAATTAAATTTATTTCAAGTCGTTTCGAGTCCGTACGATCAAACGACAAGTCCGATCGTTACGAAACTTGAATTCCTACAAGAAATCACCGTTACGGATCCGATGAAACTGGTTTCGTCGAAATCCGAGTTAGTGGCCAAAATGGCTATTTTTACAGTAATTAAATAATTTTAAAATGAATTAAATGAAATCCAATTTTTAAATTTCAATTCAATAATTGAAAATTTTATCACTTTTATATTTCTTAATCATCTACAAAAATTTAAACAAGTTTAGACGTCAATTTAAAGTTGATTAACCTGTCAATTGCAGTGTTAAATTTTCAATTTCATTATTTTCAAAATTATAAATTAAATTTACAAAAATTCTATTTAATTTACTTTTCATTCTTATTATTCAATTCATTATTATCTCAGATTTCATCTTAATCTCAATTAACGCAATAATTAAATATTAAATTTCATTAAATTGCAATTACTCCAATTAGTATTATAGTTCAAATTCCACTAAATTTAAAATCTTGATTTCCATTCTTCTTATCCAAGAAATTGCTTTAATTAATTTGGATTGCACTAATTAAGTCAATTACTAGAATTGCTTTCAAATTAAATTCTATGAACTAAACAAATAGGTAATTTATAACAATTGTAACCATTAAACTAAAATAAATTTTAAGTTTATTACTTTTACACAAATATTATAATTACTTGCAGAACATTGATTTTATTCAATTACATTTATTAAAATTTAAGTTCATAAATTAATTCAATGCTTACATTTGTTTTCATTACTCAATTTGTAGCTAAGTATAACATGTACATTATTTCCATCGGTTTGAATTAAATTCCCATCTTTATACTCTGTCTATTATTGCTCTATATACTAGTTACTATTGTTTACCTTTCATTTACTAGTCATATTCTCATTCCCATTATAGCAACCTTTATTTATATTCATTAAAATTTAATTTCAATTCCAATTCAATCAAAAATTCAACTTGCAACTTATAATAATTGTCTACAAGCCAAGGTTACGCTTAATTTTCTTATATTAATTTATTACAAAATATTCCTATTTACAATCATTTATAACCCTGCAATTGTTTCAATCAATAGGTATTGCATTGAATTAATTATTTATTAGCTTACATCATCCTATAACCGAGTTTTATCATTTTACATTATTTCATTTATTGCAATTCCATTCGGTTTACACAATTCAGCTTTAATTAACTTCGTTGTTATATTCCATCCTAGTTATTATTTCATTATTTATTATAATTACTTACATCATATGAATTCATTGTTACCCTAAATCAGACATTAATTCATATATTCATATAACATTTACCTTTATTTACTTATATTAAATCTTATTCCCAAATATAACAGTTACAATAAATTAATAGGACAATTAAATAGTAACTTGCGACCGTTACTATTATTTTGATTTACATTAATTATAATTAATATCCTTAATAAATTTATTTACTTGGTCTCATGCTTTCTATTTCACCAATTACTACCTTATAAATGAATTTTACATTTCCATTTTAATTTACATTCACACTTTTCATTATTATATTAATTATCGTTAAGGTACATTTAATTATCTTTATTTGTAATTGGTGAATAAACTGGTAACAACAATTTGTCACCACTACACCCTTTAAAATACTTGTTTGTTCATTCTTCCCAACCAATTACCATCTATTATATTATAACTTTACAAATTTAAATAAATTCATTAATTGTCATTTCATTCAACCTATTAGTTATTAACCTAAATTAGCACTGTTACCTTTTAATTTACTTATTAGTTTACAACATGTGCTACCATTAGTTCATACACTAATTCATTCCATTTCCATTCATTATACATTATTTTATTAGTAATCAACATATTAAATTGTTAATTTACCTTTTATATCCCATTATAAATTAATACACCTATTAATTAAGATTTTAAATCAAATTAATCATTTCATCATGGTAACATTCTTTTATTACAATAAGAATAAAATTAACAATTGACTTACATTTATACTGTTACATTCAAGTTATTAAAAATTAACTTACCAATCTTATCCAAGTTATTATTTCCATTAATGATTCACCAAATTTTTATTTCCTTCAATATTAAATTTCAAAATCTTATTAAATTAACAATTTTAATTATTGAAAATATGCAGGTCGTTACAGATATTATTGTTGATTATATGTTTGTAATATGAATGATAACTTGGTTTGATAAATGACAAGAAAGATTGTTAGTGAGCATAGTTAATTTAATAGGAATTTAAATCTATATTAATATGTGTATGTAAATTATTTATCCTCTTAATGAAATAAAAATATCTAAGAAGATTGAAAATGATATAATACTATAATATGAAATGAAATGGAAAATGGATTTGAAATATAAAAAATATTGTTTAAAATGAGTTTTAAATGATTTAGAAATGTGTTATAAACATTTAAAAGTATTTCGATGAGATTTGAAAAGAAATTGAAAAATTAGTTAAAAATAGACGTGTTGCGTAACGGTAGTTCGCGATTTCATGCCATAAGAGTCAAATGAGTGTAAAAGTAGGAATATAGCTCGGAATTTTTCGACATAAGATTTCCAAACTATTATATCCTTAGTTTTACAACGAAGAAAGAAAATTGAGATTTTGATAAGTAATGAGACGACCCGACTTTTTCTCCTCAAAAAGTCGTATCATCCTTAAGAAAGAAAGGGATTGAAACGAGAAAAGAAAGAAGAGAAAGAAGAAACAACACAAGAATCTCAATAGCGGAACGAATAAATTATATTAATAACATAGTATTACATACTATACATCAAATATCAGAGTTTCACAAACAATACATCACATACTAGACAGTTATAAACACCTGTCTAGTTATTACAACTCAATACATTACAGAAAACGCTCGGAGATACCAACACAGCGGAACTATATAACTATACAGAAGCCTCCTGCTCCATTTGATCCTCCACGATTCGTCAAAGCTAACCTGAATCCTAACCTGAATTCCCTTGGCTACTTGTAAAAATTTGAGTACCAAAGAGTTAAAGAAAACAGAAATAACTCCGGGTCAGACATGGGTCTGGTGTGAGTAACAGGTTAAAGTTGCTTAACTTTGAAAAACCTTTGGAAAGAAAGGTATCACGTAAGACTTCCTACACATAAACATGGAAAAGTTTTTACCTTACGCTAACCAAAACATTTGATAGGAAATCCGATGATATTATAATAGTGTCTAGGGTTTTTAAGTAAATAAGAAATAGCCAAAATTGTTACATCTATTAAATTCCAGCTACTAGCCACAAAAGTGGGTAATACAATCAAAACCGTTGGCACTTATTGGATTTTGGATTCCATCAATGGCTGGGCTACTGGGGTACCGCCCGTCATAGTACGTGGCCTAGATCATCGTACCGAGGAGTACGCTCGCTCCCCTGCAACACAAAGCCGGAACCATTCCTTACTGAACATCTCCGAACAAGACCACCCCGCAGTTGTGATCAGCAACCGCACCACTAAGCCGAAAAATAAAGGGACCTCTAAACAGGAATAAATCTTGCTCTCAAGTGGGGGCTACCCACGAAGCTTTGCTGCACCTCCCCTGTTTTAGTCATTCCCGGTTGATGAGGCTTGAGGCTACGATTATCTTTATAGGACATATAACTTAGAATGCTCGTCGTCAACTCGACGATGTTCTGAAAGCATGCAATCCATACAAGTTCGTTCCGAGTTAGAACGAAAACGAACGCATTATCTCGTTACACTCATATTGGAATCACCCTCAGAGTTAACGACGATAACCCTTACACTCTGAATCACGATCTCGAACCTATAAGAACTAGTTTCGTCAAACTCATTACGGAATCATCGACAGAGTTATACTGACGTATAGCCCTTACACCTTGAGTCTTCACAAAGCTCCATTTTGATTCACGACCTAACGTTATTTGGAATCGATGTGGTTTTCGGATCCCAAATATGGAAACCCGATCCCGGTCTCATCGAAATCCAAAGCGTAAAACAATTCAATTCATTATCTATATACACACAGATAGATAATTCACAACACAATAGATAATCAACATTATCATTATCAACAGATAATTCATATCATAATCAGATAATCCATATTATCATCCAAAAGCAACCAATGCATCCATACATTTTTCGTCTCATATCCGAGGTTATAATCCATACCAGACAATTAATATCAATCATCAATCATAAGCAATGATCTAATGATCACACCATTTATGATTAATTTGAAATGAATTAAATTAATCACCTAATCTCTAATTAATTTAAAATAAATTAAATTAATTACTTCATCATTAAACTCCTGCTTAACTTACCATCAATTGATTATCAATCAATTAAAATAAAACACCATCTCAATATTCATTTCAATTAATCCTTATTGATTAACCATCTCTAACTACAATAAATAATTAGCCTTTAATATTAATTACACAAGTTAGTTATATTAAACCCTTTGCAAATAATTAACTTGTAATTGCTTAATTAATTAGCTAAATTTAATTACATCAATCATTATTAATTAATTACTTATTTTATTGATTATTTATTAATTAATCAATTCTAAATTACATCATTAATTAATTTATTAATGATTTCTAATTACATTTAAATCAATCTGTCTATATAAATTAATTACATAAAATTAATCTACAATTTAAACCACATATATATTAATCACCTATGATTAATAGCCATTCAGTAATTAACTACTTTAATTACTCATCCCATAAATTAATTACCCTTAATTAATTATCTCAATTAATCCTTGATTAATTTCAAAGTAATTTAAATTTAAATAACTTCTATAATAAATATCCTTAATTACATTCAGTAATTATTAATTAATTACTTCCTTAAGTAATTAAAAATCCCTAAATTACATAAAGTAATAATCAAACAATCCACAATGTTTAAATTAATTTAACTGAATTAATCTAAACTAATCACATTAATCAAATTAATTACACTAAGTAATTAATTCATTAATTACTTCCATTAAGTAATTAAACTTAAACAATTACATAAATGATTATTATAAATTAATTAATCTAATTAATTATCTAAATTAACCACATTAATTAATTGTTAAATAATCTTAAGTTAATGACCTTCATTAACTATTCTTAATTACTTGATTAATAATTAACTTATTTAAATCATTATTAATTATCAATTAATTAATATTTAATTATAATTAAATTAATCTTTAATTATTAATTAATTAAGTGTTAATTAAAATCTAATTTATCGTTAATCACTTGATTAAATAAATCTTAATCATTAATTAAGATTTAATTAACCATCCTTAATTATAGATTAATTAATCTTCATTAATTAGTCTCAAATCTAATTAATTAACTTAAATATTATTAATTACTTAATTAAACATCCACCATATTCATTAATTAAATAATTAATATTCCATTTAAGTTAATTTAATAATTAAAATGAAACCAATTTCATAAGTTCAAAATTAAGAAACATTTTCTTATATAAAGTATTTTTAAACAAATTTATTTCAAATAAATTCAATTAAAAAATTTCTTTTTAAATTTCAAACTGAAATACAGTTTAAATTTTTATTTCAAGTTTAGACTTAAAGCTTTACTTACATTTCCATCTCATTTTTCAATTCAAATCATATAACCTTTCTAAAATAGTTAAAACAAATTTAAATTTAAAAACTTATTTTATTTTTAAAACTGACATTAAAGTCAAATTCCAGGTTTTAAAACTGAATTTAAACTCATTTTAAATTTTATTTCATAATTTAAAACTCATAGTTTAAAATTCAAACCAATGTTCCTTTATACTTTAAAAAGTTTAAAATCTAAATTTAAATTTCAGATTTAAATTAAATTCAAACTTAGATTCATTTGCTAAGTTCCATATTTCAGTTTTCCAGATTTAAACTTTTTTTTAAATTTTCAGTTACGTTTTAAAATTTACTTTTAAATTTAAAACAGAAAAACAGTTTTCTGTCTTAGTTTAAAACATCTTACATTTTTGAATTCAAAAACGATTCAAAATCCAAGATTTAAATTATTGAATTCATAATTACATTTCAGGTTTAAAAGTTCCTGTTTGAACTCCATCTTACAATTTAACTTTACTTTTAAAAAAAAATTCTTTTTAAAAAAAAACAGAAAACAGTTTTCTGTTTTATTTGAAATCATACTAGAGTTTTAAAATTTCAATTTATTTCGAAAACCCAAAATTAAACTAATTGAATTTATATTTAAATTTAGCTTAAATTTTATACTTAGTTCAGGTTTTAAGTTTACATTTTAAAAACTTACTTTTAGAATTTTAAAACTGGGAACAAAACTCTGCAAAATTCTAAAGCCTGAAGCACTACCAATACCCGAGCTTCCCAAATTTTACTTCGAGTCAAAGATCATACTGCATCGAGTCATATCTCAATTCTCCCTAGGTCATAACGAGATCCAAAACCCTGTAACCAAAAAAAAAAACACCACCATCATCACCAACATGCACAACACCTCCCTGTGCACCCATTATCAACTCTGGCCATCACTGGCCACCATCAACGGCCATCTCCCATCGGCCAGTAACCCCACTTCAACCTTCAAACCTCAAATCCCCAAAAATTCAACTCGAATTTGAATTCAAGTTAAAATACCAAAACCTGAACAGCATTTCCCTTTCAAGCTCGACATGTCAACGACGAGATCTCCCAACTCCGACCACCATCACCCTTGAAACTCCGTCAACAACTCCATCAGTACATCATCTAACAATACCCAAAAGATCTTTGAACTCGATCCATTGTTGAAGCCGCAGTACTCAAATTCATAAACCCAGTAAAACTAGGGTTCACCACTAAAAATCCCAAATTACAACCTCAAAACTGAATTGCAATCCAATTCAGTAATTTTCCTATAATCTTTGATAGCTACACTATCTTTAGAACCAAATTCACCCAAAACAATTGCAAGCTTCAACTGTACTTAACCAAAATGTAAAATACAGTAATTCCAAAACTGCACTTTGTTTAAAACACTATAAATTGTAAAACTTGATTTAAAATTCATGAATTTACTTGTTGTTTCTATTTATAAACCTGAAACATTAAATTATATAATTTGAATTTTACTCTATGCTAATTTGCTCTGTGTAACTTGATTTCCCAGGTTACAGACTATAATATTTAATTTATATAAAATTTGAACTTACACTATTCTAAAACAAATAGGTTTTGTTCAAAAGTCTAAGTCCTAATTAGCAAACAAGTTAAAGAAAGAATTCAGGGATCAAACATGAGTTTGAAATTTTGAAGAACAAACATGCAACAGTCATCATCATATTTACAGGCATATATTTACAGGTATAATATTTCAGCAATTTCATATAAGTTCATTTGTAATTTATAAAGCATGCACAACTTTACCTATTTAATAAATTTATAAATGAGTTACTCACCTTAATTATGCAGACAGAACTTTGATTTTTGAAAGCTTCCAAGTTTCCTTATAAATTTCTGCTTGAACTTGCAAATGTTTTAATGCCCTTTGAAACTTGCTTTCAATTTGATGCTTTTAATCTTGTTTAAAAAAAATGCTTCCAGATTTAAAGAATTGAATGCCTATATGCTTGCTTCATGGTTGCAGATGCAAATCCTCCTCCCCCGGGTTGTAGATTGAAGAAAACAAAAATACAGGTGTTGCATTTCCAGATTCTAATCACCCAAGTTTTAAAGAATTTGATTTTGAAATTTTTGAGGAGATGAATGCAAGTTGGTTTACAGGTTTGAGAAATGCAGATTTTCATAGAAGTTGATATGCAATTGAATTTTTTTAGAATGAAAATGAAGAAAAGAAAAGAAAATGGGAAGATGCAACTTTTAAATAACCATGTTTATGATAATTTAGAATTAAATGAAAATTTAACAATGACACTTGTAAAAAGAAATGGACACTTGTAAATTCTCATGCTTAAACTCATAACACATGTTAACACATACACATGTCTTTGTAAATGTTTTGTTATTTAATTAAGTGTTAAAGAAAAATTAGACTTGATTAATTAGTTCCATTAACACCTAGTTATGTATATAATTAATTTCTAAAGAATAAAGCAAAGTGTTAATATAAATAAAACAATATACAAATAAATCATTTGAAAATAATATTTTAAATTACTTGAAATAGATTTATAAAGAGATTATAACTTATTTGAATACATGTTTCATATTTTAAATTGTATTTTAAATTTCAAATTAAATTAACAAATCACATTTTATAAATCAATATTTTAAAAAGAATAGAACAAACATTTCTGTAACTTATTTTAAATATTCAAACTTAAGTTAAAATGAATTTTTAAACCAATAAAATATTTATCTCACATATTTAAAATCATTTAGTATTTTATTAATAATTTTTTAAAAGCTTAAATCCAAAAATAAATCACAATTCCCAATTCAAAACTTTAAAATTATGCTATACTAATTTAACTAAAAACAACTTGTCTATTTATAATATATATAAATACATATTCATTATTAAATAGAAAATAAATTCATTAGTTTGTTAAAAATAAATTCACAAATTAAATATTTAAATAAAGAAGATTATAGTATCAAATCAAATTTATTAACAAAAATTATCAATTCAATATAAATTTAAACACAGATTATTAAATTTATATTGTCTAAAATTTCGGGATGTTACAATCCTTCCCCCTTAAAAGAATTTCGTCCCCAAAATTTAAAACAAAGGTTATTTAATAATCTATTTATAGATTTTATTTTAAAATACAGCATATGTTAATCATATGCTGACAACCAAAGCAACTAATTCACACAATCAGAACAAATCTAATTATCCAAAAGAATTTTGGATAAACCTTTCACGAGTTTCCCCGGTATATATATATATATATATCGGGATACTCGCTCAATAAAATTCAAACAATCAAAATTACTAAGCTATAGAGTTCCTAACAACAATTCTATACAGAATATCAGACTACAAATGAGTTTGACTCAACAATCAATCCATCCTAAACTGTTGGTTCTTCAACTAGAAATATCAAACACGTACTCCATCAGAGATACGTGAAACGCTTTGAATCCCAGTTATCCAAACTGGCAATTCAACTCTAGAAAACCAAACACTGATCTTACCAAAACATAGAAAAACCAAAAACACTACGGAGCTAGTTCACAGACCCTCCAAATCTTATAGCTCTATGGATCGGAGAAAAAAATTATCCCAAATCAAATCTTCGATTACAGAATCCAAATTTCTTCGTCTCTTATCCATAAAAACTCTTCGGACGATCCTGGGCTACCAACATCCTTCCTGATCAGCTTAACTCTTGTTGATTCCATTAGAAACAAACCGAATCAAAACAATCCAATGATCCCCTCAAGATCACTCAAAAACCAAGAACACAAACCCTGCTTCTCAACAACAGAAGACAGAACAAACTTCTTCTTATCCGGAAAAGACAAAACAGAAACACTCCAAACTGCTTCCGCTGCACAACACTGATCCGAAGCAGAAGAAAATGCTGATGAAGAGCACAAGCAGACTAAACAATCCAACACAGAAATATGGTTCCATGTATCCATAAAGAAAACTCAGATGTTTCTCCGAAACCCGAGTTGCTTCACCAACTTCTTCCTCAATGAACCATCCATCTACTAACTGAACCACCAGTTCCATTCCTGGAAAGAAAACTCGATCTTCAGATGTGGACAAACCTCTGACTTCTTGGAAGAAATTCGGACAATCTCCCTCAACTCAAGAGTACACACTATCGCAAGTCACTTTTGCGATCAACTCAGCCTAAATCCAAAGAAAACAACTCTGTCTCTCAACCAAACAGAACAGCTTATGCTGGCCTAGCCAACTTACCAGAGAAATGAATCCACTCTGCTGCTTCTGAACTCCACTTCAGAAAAACTACTCAGCCAGAAGACTCCTTACTAACTCAGAACCCTCTGCTGGACTCAACCACAACACCGAGCAAACTCACTTCTTACTCTTGTTCCAAAGAAACATCCTCGAAAATATCCATAGTCACTGCATCTCATCACGCAGCTACTACTTCCTGAAATATCAAGATATCATCACTCACTTGCTTCTGCCCAACCGACAGATCTAACCCAACTCATCCAATCCTGCACTTCAAAGATGAACTCCGAACCTCAACAGGTTTCCTTCAGAGATCGATGAAGTCCTTCACCACTACAGAACTCACTCGAGACTGTATTAGGTCTACAGTCTCGACAAATACACTTCCAACCTCATCCATCAAACTCCAACCAATGGTAGTCGTGTTACACACACTTCTACCTCATCCACCTTTATAACTTACACTGGAAAAACCTAAACAGGTAAACCAACAAATAGGTAGAACCATATATATATATATATATATATATATATATATATTAAAATACAAATACGCTCTCTCAAGATAGACACCACTACAGAGCCTAGGTATTCACTCAACCTAATGCTCTGATACCAATTGAGATGACCCGACTTTTTCTCCTCAAAAAGTCGTATCATCCTTAAGAAAGAAAGGGATAGAAAAGAGAAAAGAAAGAAGAGAAAGAAGAAACAACACAAGAATCTCAATAATGGAATGAATAAATTATATCAATAACATAGTATTACATAGTATACATCAAATATCAGAGTTTCACAGACAATACATCACATACTAGACAGTTATAAACACCTGTCTAGTTATTACAACTCAATACATTACAGAAAACACTCAGAAATACCAACACAGCGGAACTATATAACTATACGCAGAAGCCTCCTGCTCCATTTTCTCCTCCACGATTCGTCAAAGCTAACCTGAATCCTAACCTGAATTCCCTTGGCTACTCGTAAAAATTTGAGTACCCAAGAGTTAAAGAAAACAGAAATGACTCCGGGTCAGACATGGGTCTGGTGTGAGTAACAGGTTAAAGTTGCTTAATTTTGAAAAACCTTTGAAAAGAAAGGTATCACGTAAGACTTCCCACACATAAACATGGAAAAGTTTTTACCTTACGCTAACCAAAACATTTGATAGGAAATCCGATGATATTATAATAGTGTCTACGGTTTTCAAGTAAATAAGAAATAGCCGAAATTGTTACATCTATTAAAATCCAGCTACTAGCCACAAAAGTGGGTAATACAATCAAAACCGTTGGCACTTATTGGATTTTGGATTCCATCAATGGCTGGGCTACTGGGGTACCGCCCGTCACAGTACGTGGCCTAGATCACCGTACCGAGGAGTACGCCCGCTCCCCTGCAACACAAAGCCGGAACCATTCCCTACTGAACAGTTCCGAACAAGACCACCCCGCAGTTGTGATCAACAACCGCACCACTAAGCCGAAAAATTAAGGGACCTCTAGACAGGAATAAATCTTTCTCTCAAGTGGGGGCTACCCATGAAGCTTTGCTGCACCTCCCTTGTTTTAGTCATTCCCGGTTGATGAGGCTTGAGGCTACGATTACCTTTATAGGACATATCACTTAGAATGCTCATCGTCCACCTGACGATGTTCTGAAAGCATTCAATCCATACAAGTTCTTTCCGGGTTCGAACGAAACCGAAGGCATTATCTCGTTACACTCATATTGGAATCACCCTCAGAGTTAACGACGATAACCCATGCAATCTGAATCACCATCTCGAACCTCTAAGAACTAGTTCCGTCAAACTCATTACGGAATCACCCACAGAGTTATACTGACGTATAGCCCTTACACCTCGAGTCTTCACAAAGCTCCATTTTGATTCACGACCTAACGTTATTTGGAATCGATGTGGTTTTCGGATCCCAAATATGGAAACCCGATCCCGGTCTCATCGAAATCCAAAGCGTATCTTTTAGGGCCAAGTTGTTTTAGAGTTTAAAACAATTCAATTCATTATCTATATACGCACAGATAGATAATTCACAACACAATAGATAATCAACATTATCATTATCAACAGATAATTCATATCATAATCAGATAATCCATATTATCATCCAAAAGCAACCAATGCATCCATACATTTTTCATCTCATAGCTGAGATTTCAATCCATACCAGACAATTAATATCAATCATCAATCATAATCAATGATTTAATGATCACACCATTTATGATTAATTTGAAATGAATTAAATTAATCACCTAATCTCTAATTAATTTAAAATAAAATAAATTAATTACTTCATCATTAAAATCTTGCTTAACTTATCCATCAATTGATTATCAATCAATTAAAATAAAACACCATCTCAATATTCATTTCAATTAATCCTTATTGATTAACCATCTCTAATTACAATAAATAATTAGCCTTTAATATTAATTACACAAGTTAATTACATTAAACCCTTTGCAAATAATTAACTTGTAATTACTTAATTAATTAATTAGCTAAATTTAATTACATTAATCATTATTAATTAATTATTTCATTTATTGATTATTTATTAATTAATCAATTCTAAATTACATCATTAGTTAATTTATTAGTGATTTCTAATTACATTTAAATCAATCTCTCTATATAAATTAATTACATAAGTAATTAATCTGCAATTTAAACCACATATATATTAATCACCCATGATTAATAACCATTCAGTAATTAACTACTTTAATTACTCATCCCATAAATTAATTACTCTCAATTAGTTATCTCAATTAATCCATGATTAATTTCAGTAATTTAAATTTAAATTACTTCTATAATAAATATCCTTAATTGCATTCAGTAATTATTAATTAATTACTTCCTTAAGTAATTACAAATCCATAAATTACATAAAGTAATAATCAAACAATCCACAATGTTTAAATTAATTTAACTGAATTAATCTAAACTAATCACATTAATCAAATTAATTACACTAAGTAATTAATTCATTAATTACTTCCATTAAGTAATTAAACTTAAACAGTTACATAAATGATTATTATAAATTAATTAAACTAATTAATTATCTAAATTAACCACATTAATTAATTGTTAAATAATCTTAAGTAAATGAACTTCATTAACTATTCTTAATTACTTAATTAATAATTAACTTATTTAAATCATTATTAATTATCAATTAATTAATATTTAATTATAATTAAATTAATCTCTAATTATTAATTAATTAAGTGTTAATTAAAATCTAATTTATCTTTAATCACTTGATTAAATAAATCTTAATCATTAATTAAAATTTAATTAACCATCCTTAATTATAGATTAATTAATCTCAAATCTAATTAATTAACTTAAAAATTATTAATTACTTAATTGAACATCCACCATATTCATTAATTAAATAATTAATATTCCATTTAAATTAATTTAATAATTTAAATGAAACCAATTTCTTAAGTTCAAAATTAAGAAACATTTTCTTATATAAAGTATTTTTAAACAAATTTATTTCAAATAAATTCAATTTAAAAATTTATTTTTAAATTTCAAACTGAAATACATTTAAATTTTTATTTCAAATTTAAACTTAAAGCTTTACTTACATTTCCATCTCATTTTTAAATTCAAATCATATAACCTTTCTAAAATAGTTAAAACAAATTTAAATTAAAAACTTATTTTATTTTTGAAACTGACATTAAAGTCAAATTCTAGGTTTTAAAACTGAATTTAAACTTATTTTAAATTTTATTTCTTAATTTTAAACTTGTAGTTTAAAATTCAAACCAATGTTCCTTTATACTTTAAAAAGTTTAAAATCTAAATTTAAATGTAAATTTTAAATTAAATTCAAACTTAGATTCATTTGCTAAGTTCCATATTTCAGTTTTCCAGATTTAAACTTTATTTTAAATTTTCAGTTACATTTTAAAATTTACTTTTAAATTTAAAACAGAAAAACAGTTTTCTGTCTTAGTTTGAAACATCTTACATTTTTGAATTCAAAAATGATTCAAAATCCAAGATTTAAATTATTGAATTCATAATTACATTTCAGGTTTAAAAATTCCTGTTTGAACTCCATTTTACAATTTAACTTTACTTTTAAAAAAATATCTTTTTAAAAAAAACAGAAAATAGTTTTCTATTTTATTTAAAATCATACTAGAGTTTTAAAAGTTCAATTTATTTCAAAAACCAAAATTAAACTAATTGAATTTATATTCAAATTCAGTTTAAATTGTATACTTAGTTCAGGTTTTAAGTTTACATTTAAAAAACTTACTTTTAGAATTTTAAAATTGGGAACAAGACTCTGCAAAATTCTAAAGCCTGAAGCACTACCAATACCCAAGCTTCCCAAATTTTACTTCGAGTCAAAGATCACACTGCTTCGAGTCATATCTCAATTCTCCCGAGGTCATCACGAGATCCAAAACCCTGTAGCCAAAAAAAAAACACCACCATCATCACCAACATGCACAACACCTCCCTGTGCACCCATTATCAACTTTGGCCATCACTGGCCACCATCAACGGCCATCTCCCATCGGCCAGTAACCCCACTTCAACCTTCAAACCTCAAATCCCCAAAAATTCAACTCGAATTTGAATTCAAGTTAAAATACCAAAACCTGAACAGCATTTCCCTTTCAAGCTCGACCTGTCAACGGCGAGATCTCCCAACTCCGACCACTACGACCCTTGAAACTCCATCAACAACTCCATCAGTACATCATCTAACAATACCCAAAAGATCTTTGAACTCGATCCATTGTTGAAGCCGCAGTACTCAAATACATAAACCCAGTAAAACTAGGGTTCACCACTAAAAATCCCAACTTACAACCTCAAAACTGAATTGCAATCCAGTTCAGTAATTTTCCTATAATCTTTGACAGCTACACTATCTTTAGAATCAAATTCACCCAAAACAATTGCAAGCTTCAACTGTACTTAACCAAAATGTAAAATACAGTAATTTCAAAACTGCACTTTGTTTAAAACACTATAAATTGTAAAACTTGATTTAAAATTCATGAATTTACTTGTTGTTTCTATTTATAAACCTGAAATATTAAATTATGAATTTTACTCTATGCTAATTTGCTCTGTGTAACTTGATTTCCAGGTTACAGACAATCATATTTAATTTATATAAAATTTGACCTTACACTATTCTAAAACAAACAGGTTTTGTTCAAAAGTCTAAGTCCTAATCAGCAAACAAGTCAAAGAAAGAATTCAGGGATCAAACATGAGTTTGAAATTTTGAAGAACAAACATGCAACAGTCATCATCATATTTACAGGCATATATTTACAGGTATAATATTTCAGCAATTTCATATAAGTTCATTTGTAATTTATAAAGCATGCACAACTTTACCTATTTAATAAATTTATAAATGAGTTACTCACCTTAATTATGCAGACAGAACTTTGATTTTTGAAAGCTTCCAAGTTTCCTTATAAATTTCTGCTTAAACTTGCAAATGTTTTAATGCCCTTTGAAACTTGCTTTCAATTTGATGCTTTTAATCTTGTTTAAAATAAATGCTTCCAGATTTAAAGAATTGAATGCCTATATGCTTGCTTCATGGTTGCAGATGCAAATCCCCCCAAGGTTGTAGATTGAAGAAAACAAAAATACAGGTGTTGCATTTCCAGATTCTAATCACCCAAGTTTTGAAGTATTTGATTTTGAAATTTTTGAGGAGATGAATGCAAGTTGGTTTATAGGTCTGAGAAATGCATATTTTCATAGAAGTTGATATGCAATTGAATTTTTTTAGAATGAAAATGAAGAAAAGAAAAGAAAATGGGAAGATGCAACTTTTAAATAACCATGTTTATGATAATTTAAAATTAAATGAAAATTTAACAATGACACTTAAAAAGAAATGGACACTTGTAAATTCTCATGCTTAAACTCATAACACATGTTAACTCATACACATGTCTTTGTAAATGTTTTGTTATTTAATTAAGTGTTAAACAAAAATTAAACTTAATTAATTAGTTCCATTAACACCTAGTTATGTATATAATTAATTTCTAAAGAATAAAGAAAAGTGTTAATATAAATAAAACAATATACAAATAAATCATTTGAAAATAATATTTTAAATTACTTGAAATAGATTTATAAAGAGATTATAACTTATTTGAATACATGTTTCATATTTTAAATTGTATTTTAAGTTCAAATTAAATTAACAAATCACATTTTATAAATCAATATTTTAAAAAGAATAACACAAACATTTCTGTAACTTATTTTAAATATTCAAACTTAAGTTAAAATGAATTTTTAAACCAATAAAACATTTATCTCACATATTTAAAATCATTTAGAATTTTATTAAATATTTTTGAAAATCTTAAATCCAAAAATAAATCACAATTCCCAATTCAAAACGTTAAAATTATGCTATACTAATTTAATTAAAAACAACTTGTCTATTTATAATATATATAAATACATATTCATTATTAAATAGAAAATAAATTCATTAGTTTATTAAAAATAAATTCACAAATTAAATATTTAAATAAAGATGATTATAGTATCAAATCAAATTTATTAACAAAAATTATCAATTCAATATAAATTTAAACACAGATTATTAAATTTATATTGTCCAAATTCTGGGATGTTACAAGTAAATTTTAAGATATGAGTAAAATAAGTTTTTGAAAAATCGCGGTTTTGCAGTTCAGAATCCAAAACTGAATTTCTTTGAAATTGATGTTTTAAAATTGTTTAAAAAAATAAAATATATCTTATAAATCTTTTAAAATGTTTTAAAAGTTATGTAAGTAATAAAAATAGATTTTCAAATAATAAAAAGACGTTTGAATCAATATATGTAACGACCCAGGATTTTTAGTAATTAAAATTTGAATATTTAATTAATTTTAAATATTAATAAGTGAATTTATAAGTCAAATAAATTTTATTTCGAATAATTGGATTTAATTGGATAATTAAATCGATATTTAATATGTGAAATTATGGAAATAATTGAAAATCGAGTTAAATATGATTGAAAATGAGTTGTAAAATTTTATTTTATCATATTGAAGTTAGAAAGATATTTTAGAACTTTTAAAATCGAATTAAAAGTTTATCTGTGAAAATTGAATATTTTAATATTTAATCGACTAGTGAAATTAGCCAATTTTTGAACAGTCTCAGAATTGGACGAAACCAGCTCCATTGGATCGGTAATAGTTAGTTATTACCGGATTTCAATTTTCGTAGCAATCGGAGTTATCGTTTGACCGTGGCAGCTCGAAACGCATCGAATTATTTTTAATTTTAATTTGGCGAGTTAAAATAGCCATTTTTCAAAAAGTCTCAGATTTTGACGAAACCAATTTCATCGGATCCGTAATGTGATATTATTGTAAGGTTTCAAATTACGTGTCAATTGGATTTACCGTTTGTACGGTACAAATTAAAACGCCTAGAAAATCGTTTAAATCGGTTTAATTTAAATTGAACGTTTATTGCCATAACTCGCACAGATGGCCGAATTAGCTTTCGAAACATGTTCCATTGTGTCCGGAACGCGGGGTAAACCGTAGAAACGCTGGTTTCGGCACGTAAATCGGAGTTTGGAATTTCCGGAATGAATAGTGTCGTTTTATTTCCTATAAATAGCCCCCTCTCTCACTCAATAAAAAAATAATAACCTAAACCTAATACAGCCGCCACCCCCTCAACCCACGGCCGAAAACAACCCATCTTCCTCCCTCCAAATCTCAAATCCAAGCGATATCGAGCCTCGTCTTCAACTAGAGAATTCAAGAGCATATGAAGATCTACAACTTCAACGGTTGTGATCGGAATTGGAGTCATGGATCGATGGAAAATCTCGTATGAACTTGGGGGGCTGCGCACGACTTTCTGGAAGCCACAGGGGGCCAAGCTTGCTATGGTTGCAGCCGAGTGGAGAGTTGGGTGAGGGCTTCAACATGGAACTATCTGATCGTGTTCAAGTTGCTCGTGGTGATCGAAAAATCAAAACCTAATTTGTGCTTATGGGTTCCTTGGTGCGGCTTGTGGCCTGTAGGAATAACGTGAGGGAGATGGAGGGAACGCATGGTCATGATGAGGGGGGAAGGAATCCAATGGCTGAGATTTGCAGATAGGTTAAAAATAGAAAATTTATGTTGTAAATAGTTTATATAAAATTCGTGAAAACTTGTAAAAATCATAACTTTTTCATACGAGGTCGAAAACGCGCGAAACCAGTTGCGTTGGAATCGTATGGACGAGCACTACGCTATGGAATTGGATTGGAGTCATTTGGAGTTAGTGAAAATTTCGTGTAAAATTAAACGTCCGTTTAATTTTATTCGAAATAAATCGCTAAAACGAAATTGAAATCAAGGTGAGAACTTCTCACTCAAACGAATCGGTTTCGATATTATTTTAAATAGTTAGATTTAAAATACTTGAATGCATGTTTGAATGATGATTGTTATCTATTGATTGTTAAAATAGACATTATGCGCCGTTAGTAAGCGGATGTTATTTATTAAAAACATATACCGCGAATATTTCATAAACAGTGAAATTGGTATTATATATAATAGCAATATATATATATTGGCATATGTATATGTTGCAGTTATTTGTTTCCCGCAATTGTATAGCGGATGAGACCCTATTGCGCCGTCTATTAAGCGGATAATATTTTAAATCCCATATACCGCGATAATTTCGTACTGGAGCGAAATTGGCATTGTGCTAATGTTTGTGGATGCAGGAAAACAGGTTGGAGGGATCCAACTGGATTCCTCAACAGTATTTATTTGATTTCAGATATTTTGATATTTGATGGACTATCATATCGATATATGATGTCGTTGTTGTCGTGATTGACTATTTGGTGTGCAGCATCATTGGACCAAACTTTGGAATTTTAAAATGATTTTTAAAGTGATTTTTGAAAATATACTATATGTTTGGAAATTGATTCATTTTAAATAAATAAACGTTATAATTTTTATGTTATAAAAATTATATTTTTGAGAAATATAGTTAAAAGTTGATTTTTGAAAATATGGGTTAATAATTTTATAAAAATAGTTTAAACTGGGATTTTTGGATACATTGTAAAAAGTTTAAAAATAGGATTTATAAAATTTGATTATTTTATAAATAAATAAAAATGGTGAAATTATAAAGGACTTTAAAGATGTTTTAAAATAATAGTATAAATTGATTTATATTAAAAGATTGATAAATTGATATTTATAAATGAAAATATTTGAATTATAAAACGAGTTTTTATAAGTGTTAGAATGAATTGTGAATGGATTTCATAAATGAATGAAATTTATAGAATTATAAACGGTGAAGTTATAAATGGAATTTTATAAGCAGTAGGTTTATAAAATTTATAAAGTTATTAAAAGAATGGTTTTGGATAAATAATTGAATTTTATAAGTTATAAGATTTATAATTGTGAAGTTCAAAGGAACGATTGTGCAAACAAATAAATTCTAAGTATTTAACTTATAACGTGAACTTTTGTTTTACAATTGAGTTATAAATTGAGATAGGTTAATAAAGGAATTTATAAAAGGAAGTTGTTATAAAATAAATAGAAATGGAGTTTATAAACGTTGTTTTATAAATTCGCAACGACTTATTTTGATAAGTAGATTGTTATAACTTATTAATGGAGTTATATTCACGTTTTTGACTGTGAATAATCCTTTGAAATAAAATGAATAAAAGGATGAAATTTGTTAACGTAGTATATTCACGTTTTTGAATAGTGAATAATATGTTAAAGAAATTGTTTTGAATGTGATGTTTTAAATTGAATTAAAACGATCTAACGATGTTTTAAATGTGTTGAGATTCAAAACCATAGATTTCAACATTTATTGTTGAAATAGATGTTTTCGAGAAATAGAAGGAAATGGTGGACTATAACACTGTTGTTATAGCAAATGATTTCCGAAAGGAAATGTTTTGTATAGTATTGGGATTTATATATCTATTTTAATTTCGAATCCCTATACTAGAGATTTTGGGACGTCGTAACGATGTTTTACGCAACATTCGTTTTGGCCCAAATAAATATGGTTAAGAGAATGATTTCCTTAAAGAATGAAATATATACTTAATCTCGATTTAAGTATATTGAATATTCTCTAAGTGTTGAAAATAAATGAATGGATTTGTGAATTACTTATTAATAAATAAGTATGGAAATGTTTTTCCAATATAAAGTGAACATTTTGAGAATTTATCTTTTTGAAGATAAATTGAAATGAAAAATTGAAATCGTATATGCATGGATATTATGAAATATAAATTCACTAAGGAATTTATAAAAGCAAGTGGAATTTGTTTAAAAATAAATATTGATTTATTTTTGAGGAATTGAAATTATATATCTTGTAAAGATATGAATTTTGGGAAATAAATAATTTGGAAAATTATTTGGAATCTGGTGATGTTGTGCATATCCATTGATAGTTCAATAACCGACTATCAATATTTACCTTTGAAAGGTATTTGTTGGGATTTGTTGAATTTGAATGCTACACTTGTTTTTAAATTATTGCGCTCGTTATTCGGATTACCCATTCCGAATAGTGATACGACGTAATGGATAGCATTGAAGATCGGTGTTGAAGACCCGGTATTTGCGAGAGCGATAGGATGACCTGCCGATTGACTCTGCACCGAGTAGCTACGGTATTGAGTTCTCCATATGTGATGGGAAATCCGATCAGGATTGTGAATATCCGGATTGCAAGGACTTCTTTGTAAGTTTCTTCGGTTCTGTTCGAGCCCGGAACAGACTTGTATGGATTGTATGTCTGACATTACAAATTGAGATATAAAGCAGATTTCTTTCAAATATATTTCTGTTGGTGGCGGAGAATTTATTCTTTTAGCTTAACACCCTTCTCTGAGACGTACGAGCTCAGAGGTTATGTAGTTGAAGGTTATCAGCAATATATTCCCAATTTGGTAATGTGACATGCTGAGTGTTGCTGTGAAATGATCATTGTGTTGATTATTTGTGATAGGATCATTTATTTGATCGTCTATCTTGGTGATCATTTCTATGATCATTTGTTGACCCAAAGCATGGCTTTTGTATGAAGTATGTTTTTGTGGACGAGACTTCGTCGAGCCTCACACCCCGGGAATGGTCAAAACAGGAAAGATGCAGCAAGGTTATGAGGGGTAGCGCCCTTTAGGGTATGTGCATTTCCTTCTGGAAAAGGGTGGTATCATGGTATGGAGCCCAAATACTTACTCATGTTGAAAACACTTTATGATTGTGTGAATTGATTGCGAGCGCTCGGTTAAAGGTCCCAAAGGACCGGGGGATGGCACACTCGGTCAGTTGTTACTCAGTTAGGGGTCGGCCTTGTGTTGGTAGAGATCCGGTTTGGTCCTCGGGGATGTCCTTCCAGAGGCATTCTCATGTGGCAACGGGAAGTTCCTTGGCCTGATCATTCGTTGGAAATCCAATTCCCAATACGAAACCCTGTATGGTATTAGTTGTAGAACCTGCCATTTACTTATGGTGGTCACCACTGTTTAGATAGTAGCTATAGTAGGCATACGATAATGGTCGTATGTTGGCTAAGATTTATATTCTACTTTCGAAATCTCTACACTATGCACTAGTAATAATATCAAATGTTTCTTTTTAATGCGTATCAAGCATCTTTGACTATCATAAGGAGAAATCTCCTCCGATTCTGTGTTTGCATTGTGTGGGTGTGCGGGAGGCCTTATGGTAGTCTCCTTTTTAAAAAGCATTGCGAATTGACTTTAAAAATATTCCTATATTTTGATTTTTAAAGAAAAATAAACTGTTTTGAGTTCCCACACCAGTCACATGACTGACTCAGAGTTTATTGTTTTCCTTTCTAAACTCTGGGTGCCCACCAATTTCCACACGGGCAGTTAAGAGTTAGGTTTATCAGGATATTCTGGATATTCAGGAGTTGCAGGAGGCAAGCTGGATGGCATGGCGTATTACTAGTATATAGTATTTCTTTTCCGCTAATTGATGTTGTTGTTGTTGTACACTCTGATGATATGATGTAATGAAATGAAATGTATAAAAATGTAATAACTGATCTAGTTCTTTGTTTAAAGATTATTCATTTATTTATTATATGTTGTTCCGCTGCGAATTGTGAGATTCTGATATTGTTGTGTTGTGTTCTGTTCCGTTCTATTTTCTATTTTCTTTCCTCTCCATTTTCTATCTTTTTCTATCCTTTCTCTCTCTTCTCTTCTCTCTTTCTTTTTCTTAAATCCCTAAGTGTTCGGTTTTTCGGCATTCGATTTCTTGGCAGTTGATACAGTGGACGTATTGATGTCAGTTTTCGGAAGACGAAGAATCGGGTCCTTACAATATAGCTTTAAAAAGCACATTCCATAGCACCTTTTCGCAGCACTTTTCAATAACTTTTGAAATATAGTTTTAGCATAACCGTTCTTTTTCAAAGCTTTTGTAAGGTTCTTAAATGATTAATATGAGTATTCTTAGGGTGATTTGAAGGATTTATGGAATGGTTTAAATAAATGAATAAGTGTTTTAAATAATGATTTGGAATTTATAAATCATTTCTAAAAATGAAACAAATAGGCGAAACGACTAGTACATTTGTCCCGCTTGTGAGATCTAAACAGTAAAAGAAGGTTTGTAACTAAGATTAGGAATGGAGCAACCAATGCCCTGAACTTACCTGGCCTTCATTTTATCTTTTAGACAAGGGGTGGAACATATCAAAAGGAAAGCACGGATGCTCTAAAATATCATTATTCAGCTTTTCCCAAGATAAAAGAAAAGAAACAAATTCTTTAAATTTATTATAAATAGTTTATATATAAGATTTATAATATTGATATTTAATAAATAAAAGTAACGGAATTATAAATGAATTTTATAAGTGTTAAAATGATGTTATAAATGGAAGATTATAAGTAAATAAGATTTAATGAAGTGGAATTTTATAAATGTTGTTTTATAAATATTAGAATCAGTTTTGTAATATATTTATATATGGATTTGCAATTGAGATTTAGAAATGAATTTATAATGGATTTTATAAATAATAAGATTTGAAAGGAATGAATTTGTAAATAAGAGATTTATAAGTATTTAACTTATAATTGGATTTTGACTTATAAATGAGATAGAAATGGAATTTCTTAGTAAAGAAATTTTGTATATGGAAGTCTATAAAATATAAGTGGAATTTATAAACACTGTTTTGTAAATCTGAAATCGATTTAATTTGGTAAGTTAAATATGAAAGTTTATCAAAGGAATTATATTCACGATTTTGGACAATGAATAATCCTTTAAATTAAACTGTAGAAGTAATAAATTCAATAAAGGAATTATACTCATGATTTTGGACAGTGAATAATCCTTTAAATTAAATGTGTAGAAGTAATGAATTCGATAAAGGAATTATATTCATGGTTTTGGACAGTGGATAATCCTTTAAATTAAATGTGTAGAAGTAATGAATTCGATAAAGGAATTATATTCACGATTTTGGACGATGAATAATCCTTTAAATAAAATGGATGTTTTGGAAAGTGGTATTATAAAAAGGGAATTTAAATGGTTTGAAAATGAAATATGTTGTGAATTTACTTATTATTAAAATAAGTATATGAAAATGTTTTCCAAATATCCAATAAGTGAAATGGTTGTGAATATTATCATTTTAAAGATATTTTGAAGTGAATAATTGAGAAGTGTTTTGAATTATAAACGATTAATAAAAATCAATCCCGGTGATTACTTAAGTGCTAACTTTGATAGTTAAATAACCGACTATCAAATTTGGCCATTTTAGTTTCTCAACTTAATGTAGAAACTAATTAGTCGTATACTTAATATGTAACTGACTATGTAGGCTTGATTATTGTTTGTGTTGGGAATGTTGATTTGTGAGTGTGTGGTGATTACTCCTATCTATCGAGCTTCCTTCTTGGTTGAAGGATAGCAAGTTGAAAGTTGGAGACATGATAAGTCTATGAGACTTAGTTTCTGTGTGAGGTTGAGAAACACTTTTGTGTTGTTAGTGCGAAGAGACTGGGATCAGATTTATCTGAAAACCACTTCGGACCAACATATATGCGACGATTGTGCTGGTTGGTCGATGATAATGATATTTAGGATTTTCATAGTGAAGGATTGCTTGTTGATCGATTGGGGTTAAAATCCAAATATACATCCAGTAGCAGTAGTCTCTTCATTAGGAAATATCTAATGCAAGGACTGTTCGCTACTAATCCTAGCGATTTCCCTACAGGATGTGGTAGGAAAATACCTTTGGTTTGTCCTGTTCCTGGACAACTTGTATGGACGAGTGCCTGACATTGCATTTCTAAGATTACGCACATTGATTTTTGCAAACGTACATCAGTGGTGGCGGAGAAGGCAACTTCTCTTAGCTTAACACCCTCCATGAGAAGTATGAGCTCAAGGGTTGTATTTTTGTGGAGGGCAATTAGTAGTCAACGGAAATTGCAATGTGGCATTCAAAGTGATGTGATTTGTGATATGTGATATGTGAAAGGTAATCGATATCACTTTGGCCTCACTCCCCGAAAAATGACTGAAACAGGGATAGAAGCAACAAGGCTAAGTAAGTCGCTCCCAATTAGGAGATGTCATCACTCTTCTAGATACATCTTTACACGTTATAACGTCGTGTATATGATTTTTGTTATGTATGCTCGTGGACACGAATTAAAGGTCGGTAATGACCGGAGTGATGACATATTTGGTACTATCCAGGTATGCATAGGCCGGTCTTGTGTTGGTTTAGATTGGCAGTATCTGCTCCCTAGGTACAGCCCTCTAGAGGTATGTTGTGTTGGTTCGGAAAGGTAGTCTCTTTACCTAGTCGTTTGTATGGAAATCCAAAATCCACTATGTGTCTACCATTTTCTATTGTAGAAAGCCTTGTATTACAAGGTGTATGCTGGAATTTAATAATGCAATAGTTTCAGCTATTTTAATATTATTTGTATGCAATAGACACTATTATAATATAAGAGGATTGACATAAGATGATTGGTTATCGTAAGGTAAAAACTTTGTTAGTATTTATTTTTGACTCGGTCTTATGAGATACCTTTTGTTTTGATAAAGGAAAAGTTTTGATAACATTATAAATTTAGTTGAGATGTGTTTCCACACGTTGGTTTACCAGACTGATCTGGACATTCTTCCCTTTCAATGGTCGGGTCAGACCGAGTATATTTACAGGTTTATATTTAGTGCTTTTTGGAGCTTCAGCAGGCGAGCTGGAGATCTTCATGTTGTATACACGTATCTGTTTATTATTCCTCTGCATTGCTGTTGTTGAAAATTATCAGCATTTGTGAGGACATGTTATTATAATTGTCCAAGCTGATGATTACTCATTGTGTACTCTGATATTGATTTATGTATATTACAGTTTCTCTTTGTAAAAATTATTGATTTATATTATATGTTATTCCGCTGCGTTGTGAGATTCTGTATTGTTTTGGTTCTTCTTTCTCTTCTTCTCTTCTTCTTTCTTCTCTCTTTCTTCTCAACCTCTCTTTTCTTTCTCGTGATTATTTGCAATCGGTGCGCTTTGGATCGGACATGTGTGGTTTATTGTCGGATTCATAGGGTGCCGATTTCGGGTCATCACGGTTGGAATCTCGATTTTACATTATCTTGATTATTACAAGCTATATAAAATATTTTGTGTATACTAATCATTTTGCATGAGATTTGATGTAGATTCATATTCAGAGATTTTGAAGCCGATTATGCTGGTCTAGAGTTTTTTTTATTTCATTTAGAATTTTGTTAAAATCTCTCCTGAAATGATATATGTATAAATGTATACATACATGCACAAACAAGCATAGATGGCTGAATTCAGATGGCTGAATTACATCTAAGTCATTTTTTCTTCCAGCCTTTTTTTCCACTTTTTCCCTTGCTTTTCTAACCATATATATATTGACTTTTTCACTTATTTCTCAAACATTTCAGAAACCTAGCCCCCATTTTCAAGTCTTTCAAATTTTTACCTTCCCTTTTTACTCTCTAATGGCACCAAGATCAAAACTCACTAAAGGTTCAACCTTCGTACCATTCGAAGATCAGGTTCGACAATGGCAATGGAATGATGTTACAATTTACCGGTATAATTCTATGAAGAATTCCAACATCTTCGAAGGAGATTTCATGAAATTCCCTGATTTTGCAGCCTACCGCATTAGAGAGTTGGCAGAGCAATTCCACTTTGATATTCTAATAGGGTATGCTCCTAAAAATGTCAAGATTAATCATCTTTTGATCAAGCTTTTTCTCGCAAATTTGAATTTAGATCATCATAATCCCCAAAATCGACAAGATTATGTTTGGTCGGTAGTTTGTGGCATAAAAATCTTCTTGCCTTTAAAAAGACTAGGTAATATTCTAAATTGTCCCTATCAAGGAATTGATATTGATGATATTGAAGTTGATATGGATCATCGAGATGAGGTTTCACATCGTTTCTTGTCTGATCAACTTACAAATATGAGTAATTTAAAATCTGCCTTCTTGAGGCCACAAGCTTGACCATTCATCGTGCATTTATTCGTTCTTTACAACCAAAAACGGAGATTTATGAAAGGTTTATAAAGAAAATTTCCAAGCTCTTTATTCAATCTACTCCAACCAATTAGTGAAGGGAAAAATTATATTGGATGAATTTCAAGACATAACAATTCAAAGAAAATACAAGACCATCCATTATGGTGCTTATATTTTGCGCATCTTTCTCAATGTCGGCGTTCCAATGTTCGACTCCGATTTTTCAACTCTTAGTGAGTTAGGCGCTAAAACTTTAGGATTGATGGGCCTTCCTCAGTGGCCTCCTCCACATCAAATCATCTCCTTTCAACAATGTTCTCAAAATGTTCAAAAAGGTACTTCCCAACCTAATGACACTAGTATTGCTTCCACTTCTCATACTCAACATGAAGAATAAGAAGAGGACGATGATTCAATTTAAGAGATTGGTCTGGACACTTCCTTGAGACAAGCCATTATCACTCTCTCTAGGAATCAAGCGAACATTCATCGAGAAATTAAGTCTCTTGAAAAGAAAACAGAGAGAAAATTCAAATCGATCAGGGGATTTTTGAATAAGATATGGGATAGAATTTCTTGTCTGGCTCTACATCCACCGAGGCTTACAATCCATCCCCATTTCAGTGGTCTACTTCTTCGAGTTTTGATAATGATGATCCTTCTCTGTCTAGCCAATTTTAGTTATCTATGTTTGCTTTAAATTATGTTTGCTGTAATTATGCTTTAACTTTGTTTGTCAAGTTGTATGAAATATTTTTTTCAGTATCAATTTTTCTTCGTGCATTAATATTCTACTTGCATTCTTTTATTTCTTTATTTCGATGAAAAAAGTGGAGAAATTTAATAATTGTGCATATTGACAAGGGGAGTAACAATATTGTGCATATTGAAAGGGGGAGTAACAATATTATATTTATATTATTGATTATATAGTTGTCATCATCAAAAGGGGGGAGAATGTGTGAGTCTCGATATTGTATGACAAGCTATATAAAATATTCTGTGTATACTAACTTTTTTACAGGAGATTTGTTGCAGATTCATATTCAGAGTTTTTGAAGCTGATTATGTTGGTCTAGAGTTTTTTATCTCATTTAGAATTTTGTTAAAATCTCTCATGAATTGATATATGTATAAATGTATACACACATATGCACAAACATGCGCAAGTGGCTGAATTCAGACGGTCATTCATTCAGACGTCTGAATGCTGAAACTAAAATATTGTTTCATAATATTTAGCCGTATGAATAAATATATTTAGACGTCTGAATAAGACCAGAAATTGCCTAAAAGCTTGCTGTTTACATTTTAATATAATTCAGAAGTCCGAATTGTTTTGATTCAGACTACTGAATATTTCCAACTGCTATTTTCATGAATAGACGCTTCTCTTCATCGAAGAGAAACATTTTCAAAATCAACGGTTGCACCTGTTCTTTTCAATATAGTTTTTCATCTATGGTTGCAACCTTTTAAACTCTATAAGTAGATTAAGAGTTCGACAAACAATTCATCGAAAACTATTTTAATATTCTTGAATTATTATCTATTCTTTAGTTTTCAAAGTACACTCAAATTGCTTGCATTATCTGATCATTGATCACTCTATCTTTCATAATTCTCAAGCACATTACATTATATATCATAAAGGAGAAGAATATAGGAATATTGTAATTAATTGACTTATCTGTGCTATTCAAAGAGTACACTGCAGTCAAATACTTTTGTTATTTGTAAAGAAGTCCTATTCGGTTGCTTAGGCGGTAGAAGTCCTATTTGGTTGCTTAGGCGGTAGAATTCCTGTTCGGTTGCTCAGGCAGTGTAAACTTATTCCTCGGGGTTAAGTGAAGGTTGCTAGTTTAAATCCAGAAAACGTAGAATGAGAGTTCGAACCAGTATAAAAATCCCTGGTGTCATTTACTTTACTGCTTTTACTATTTACTTACTTATTCCGCACAAGTAGTTTATCCATATTACATAATCATATAGCACAGACACTTTCAATCACATCAGATTAATCTTTCTTCCCTTTTCTCTAATTACTTGATACTCTGATATGCACACACATTCCTAAAAATGCATGCCAACACCGCTTCCTCTCACCTCGGACCATGAAATCAACAACCGATCGCTCTAGCAAACTCTACATTATAGGAGCTCCGTATCTATCACCACAATACTAAGCTAGGCCCCTCAAAAGAGATTGCAACCTATGGGGTCAATCCTCGACGGTCGCGATTGACCAGTGGTGATTACGCCTCCTCCGGTCACCATCAATCTCTGCATCTCTTTCATCCCAGTCTATCCCCAATCTCTGTTCCGCCTACCTCCGCTCAAACCCACGATAAACTCAAACCCTAGCTCGACAATGACTTGTTAAACTTCACCCAACGCCATTGCACCCTTCAAATTGCATAGAGATTTGAACATCTCACTCTCATGAATCTAAAAAAACAAGTTTCATAATCTTTAGCTAAGCAGATCACGTGATTTTGATTTTTTAAAGATGATGGTTGTTTATAGTAAACGGAAAAGAAGAGTAAGGAGGCAAAATGAAAAGTGAAGATGGAAAAGATTAGATGGATGGAAGCGTATGAATTTACTATGTTTCATAAACAAAACAATTCCTTTACTTCAAACTTGTAACGACCCACTATTTTGGACGGTTCCAATCGACAATAAACCACACATGTCAGACTCAAACCGTTCAAAAAGACGATTGTTAATGGGGTAAATAAGAAAAAAATGAAAACAAACATAGAATCTCACAGCGGAACAAAAATATTATAATCAAATAAATAGTTCATGAAGCTATTTTACAAATAACATTGGATTACACTTTGCAATTCAAATCAGAGTTATACATACATCAGAAATTAAAAAAATAATGTAGCGGAACATAGATTGCAGTGGAATAATGAATAACAATAATATACTGAACCTTCGTCATTATCCTTCTGAAAAAAGTCGTCAATACACTGAAAAAGCTCAAACTGACCCAAGCGAAATGAAAAGACAAAACACTCAAGTCAGAACTAAAATATCTTATGTAAGTCACATCAAAATAAGTAAAATAGAAATATTAGGGCAATGGTTTCATAGATGTTACAGGATTTTCATCTCCTATCAAGTGTATAACGTGAATATAATTATTTAAAGGGTTTCAAATAATTCGAAATATCAATCTTAATCATATAATTAAAACAAATCCGAAGTTTGAACTAATTTAAACAATTTAAATTATTCAATTCCAAATAAAATCAAAATTCAAGAATTTATATGGGTATAATTCATTTCAACCAGTATCAAAAATCAACATTTCTAAATCAAAGAAAATCGCTTGAGTTTATTATTTCAACCTATAACGATTTTCCCCTAATCTATAAGATCGTTCAGGTATGTATCATTTCAACCTATAGGGATATCAGAAATATAGACATAAATAACACCCAATCATCCAAAATATCAACCAATAACACTCATCCAATCACCCAAATATCAACAATTGAACATACAACACAATCATCATTGAAATTAACCAATAACTACCAACAATTTACTTGTTATCATTAACAGGTATTTGATTGGTAATTTAAATTTTAATATTAAATTAAATGGCGATTAAATTCAATAAAAGTTTGATTTAACTGGAATGACAATTTAAAATATACTAAACAGCAACCAATCAATTTGTAATCACATCATAAATTCAATTTAACTAATATAAGAAAATCTAGTAGTTGTGAGTGTTTGCTCACCTTTCGTGGCTATGAAGGTGATGGTAAAATGGAGAAATATGAAGATTCCTAGCAAAGATTCAAATGAAAAACAAATCCAACAAAGCTTAGACATGAACACGAATCAAAAAACAAGTTCCAACTACTTCCAACTTCTAAACAACCCAAGATCCAAACTATAGACAAACCTGAAACTAGGTCATTTTTAAGAAAATATTCGGACCAGAATATTACTGAATCTGTAAAAGTGGCTAATTAGAAAGTTGTTGGAAATTCCTTTCTCCCCACTTTCAAAAAAAGAATCACTCAAAAATCTTTTGTCTTGAGGAAGTTATGGTCAAAACAAACAGATGTGTTTTCTAAGTTGAAAATATAAGTTCAAAATACTATGAAAGGATTTGAGTTTTTGGCATAGTAAATTAAAGAATTTTAATAACTGATCTGAAAGAAAGTTGAAGCCTCTGGAAAAATAATTGGTTTGAAAAAAAGAATCACACAATTAAGTTCATTCATAAAGGAGATAAGATTGATACAATATGGGATATTTTCGGCTAATATTGGACCTGGGAAAGGATTTGAAAAATGGGGTTTTTGATATAGAAATATTTGGAATGGGAAGAAGGGTTCAACTACAAAGTTGTTGCCATTGAAATTATACACGGTTTAATTTTTTTTTTTGATTCGGAGTAGTTTAGTGGAATATAGAAACCATGAAAATAATGGAAAGAAAGAGGGAAAATAGAGATGGGGAAAAGAAGGGAAAATGGAGAAAGAAGAGGACAAGGAAGGTGGAAGGAGATGGCCTTGAAGATGGTGGAGAGGGCAGCGGCTATGGGGAGGAAGAAAGGGTTGAAGAAGAGGAGGAAAATATTTTTAATTTGTGAGGTTTTTGGTGTTTTAGATCTAGTGTTCTATGTATATTTTAAGGAGAAAGAAGAAGCGTGAAGAGAAAGTTTCTCAGAAGAAAAATTATGTATGTAGATGTTATCAAATAAGAAACATAAGGTCGTAGGTAAAGGAATTGTCACATGACTGATTAGAATCTCTTGGTTGACCAAGGCCCATTAGACCAAACAAACCCAATATGCCTTAGCCAAATAAAACACAAGTAAACACTACTAATTCATGTTAATTTTTCACAGCAATTCATATTTTTAGAGCAACTGGAATGATTTTGACGAAAAGAAAAGTGGAGGGAAGATTAGAATTCAGTCTAGTATCATATAAAAAGAATAAAGTTTAAAATTCAAATTTAAAATTTTCATCCAAAAGTCAAACTTTGACTAAGTTTGACCAAAATTTGAAATTTCACAAAAATTTTATTCTATTAAATTTGATCAAATAAAACACTACATCACAATCTATTTTTTGTATTTAATTTTATTTAAATTCAAAATATTGTCTTTTAAATTGTTAAAAGTTACGGATCGTTACACTTTACCTTAATTAAAAGAAGTAATATCAATTAATGCAATATTAATTTGTTTCCCCTTACCATATTTAAAAGGTTAAATATCATTAACTATGAATCCATTCTCATCCAATTACATTCAAACCTATGTTATCATCCTTATTATTCAATCAACAATACCCTATGAATTATATTAATATAAGTTTACATTTTATTACATCCATTATTTTTCCATTAACATCTTTTACCATATTAACTAATTACATAAATTTTCATTGATTTCCAAATTAAATCGAAACATTTTAAATGATGAGATGATAAATGAACAATTGTACCATTAAGTAATTTAATCATATTTATAAGTTTATTATCTACAACGAATGTTATGGCTACTTACATATCACTGCTTATATTCAATTTCAATTAACAACATATAATTCCAACATCCAATTGCCTTAATTCCATTGGTTACCTATTTATTATTCCAAAGGAAAAATTAATGAGAAGATAATTACAACCATCGTTTATAATAATAGTTCATATCCATTATCTTATCATTTACAACCAAGAGTTATAACAAAATGATTTTATATTCTATATTAACCTATTCCAATCAATTACATATAATCTCATCATTAAATGCATCATTTAATTTATTTCATTATTTGCAATTACAACCAAATAAACTTACAATTATATCCACTGATCGAAATTGGATTAAAATGGTTATCAATTACATTATATCAACATTACTATATTACGTTCTAATTGTTTTATTACAAATCATAAATACAATATTAATATTTCAAAATTTAATTAAATTTAATATTTTAATTACAGAAAAATACGGGTTATTACGCTTTCCCCACTTAAAACTCTTCGTCCTAGAAAATGGAAAAGGAGGAATCAAGGGATTAATATATTTTATTCAAAGTATTCAATTTGTAAACAATTAATTTACATAATTAAGCATTTTAAATAAAATATACAATTTATAACGAATTAAATCCTATATAATCAAGTAAACAAAAGCTTGAAAATATCTTACTTTAACAAAAAAATTCAAGTCAAAAATTCACGAAAAAATTTCTACAGAGTCTCCTTTGTACGAAGAGGTCTGGAAAAATGACAATATCAATAATAACCATATATATATATCATATTTCAAAATAAAATATCGCAAATCACGGGAAAATAATATAATATCACTAGAAAACCATAATTCGAAAACATACCTATTTGTCAGGGATACAGCGATTATTTATTAAACCAAAAGCAGTGTTTATTGCTTCCATAAACCCGTATTTCACTTATATAATCCAAAATAGTGAGAATTATGTATAAAAGAGATACTTAAGTTGTTTCAATTTGCAACAAAAGAAAATCAGTATAAAACATAATCAAACAAACATTACAACCATTTATGCAACTAAAGAATCCATCATACGTCCACAACAACCAAAACTAATGGTTTGTTTGGTTCATAAACTTTTAATCATGCAAGGTGATAAATAAACTATCAAGTGTACCCAACGGTTAACAGTCTTGGATAATTTCTAAATAGACTATCCATATAACCTTAAACAACTAGAAGTACCATTTTCCAAAAATCCCATAAGCCAAACCAACCAAGAATTTCAACACATTATTTAAGTTTATTCAATTGGTTTCTTTTCACATCATTATTTACTTTTATTTATTTATTTCCATTCATTTATAAAATAGCCTTTTTCTTTTTCTTTCATGTACTTACAAAAATATTTCACATTTATTATATAAAATAATCAATGAATTCATTATTTAAGTATTACCATACATTTTATAGGAGTTTTTTCACATTATTCTTACGTTTATACCAATTCTTGTACATCAAAATACTTATTTATTGAAATAATTTCATTGAACACTTCCATTACTTAAGTTTTACTGGTAAAATATTCTACAACATATTCCCAATTAACATTCAACTTTTTAAACATTTCAGGTATGTTATATATATATATGTGTGTGTGTGTGTGTGTGTGTGTGTGTGTGTGTGTCTATAGAACGTAATTGAATGTTACACAAGTTTATCTTATTCATTTTGGTTAACAAAATGTTCAATATCTCATATCTTTCAATTTACAAGTTATAAATTCCCAATTTCTAATATATTTCATTAATCATTTAGCATCTAGTTTTTTATTTCTCATTTTAGAAGTTTCAATTATTAACATAGTATGCATTCCATTCATTATCATAATTGAATTCTATAATTTATAGAAATTTAAGAACTAGATGTTGGGTTTATTTCAAATCATATGAAATAATATGTATACACATTCATAGCTTTACATATCCAATCACATTTTTAAATTAAAATTAAGATTTGTTTATCAAAACAAAGGTGTAGTAAAACTACTAAAGTGGCCTTTCCACTTTGAAATTCGAAAATGAACGTTGATGATGCATGCACTCATCATCGAAATTATTTTCAAGCGAGAAAAGTGGGAAGTACAAAACTTATTTCGTTTTACAAATTCTTCTAACACATTTTTTCCAAATCTCATCTGAGAGCATTTATCCAAAATACTTACAACTACTACTAGTATTATATTCCAATAATCACTTAAAAACAAATTTCAACCTTAGAACTTGAGTTCTCAAATTTCCAATTAAATTCGTTTTACTTATAAATCTTATTTTGAATCAGTTATTTGTAAAATTTCACTTCTATCAAACAAACATATCACATACAACTATTAGTGCTTCGAAGTCAAGTAAATGTTCCAAAAGATACTTCCAAATAGCAATTCCAATTTATTTCCAAGCATATTACTAAAATAAATTTCCCAAATCATTTAATATCTTTAAAATTATATACTCAAAGAAACTTACATGAATTTTACTTGAAATATTCATTTGAAAACTTCATTTGCAAATCAGTTTTCTTTAATATTTTAACACTTTTCAAAAAAATTATCCATAAAATTCCTTGCTTCATTTATAAGTAACATTTAAAAAAAATCTTAAATAACATCTTTATAAATATACGTAAACTATTTGAAAATAATTATTTACATCATTAATTATATTTAGAAGGGGTTATTGAAAACCATAAATCCATGATTTACAAATTGTATTAGTTTTAAATCTAAAATACTTTTCAAACATCATTTATAAATCAATAATCATTAACTTAAATATGTTTGATTGAATTAATAACTTCTCATAATATTTACAACATTGATAATTAACTATTAAACCAAGTTGTACATAAATAAACAATATTTTAAATAATTAAAAGTATTTAGAAAAGAAAAGGAAAAAATGATCAAAATATCCTTAATATTTATCCAAATACTTTTATAACTCGATGTTTTCATAAGTTTATCCTCGTTCTTGCAGACTCTAGCCATGCGTTGATAAGGCTCAAGGCTAAACTTCTCCAAGTACTTAGTAGACATGTTTCAACACCTAGTGAAAATACTTAAAAAATTAAAAATTGATATGAAAAGTACATTCCCCCATGGATCGCAGTTACAGAATGGTTACGCCGCTATCCCAGCAAGCACTTGTAACTGTAGGCATCCGCCCCTCAACTACACCATGGTTGATATATCGCAGCTACACAATGGTTATGCCGTTATCATAGCAGAGTCACTTGTAGCTGTAGGCATCGCGTCCCTCGATTTACGCTATCCAACAATATCAAATGAATATAATAAGTGACCCACCAAAGGGATCCGACAAATGACCCACCAAAGGGATCCGATGACCCACTAAAGGGGTCCGATGGAAGGTACTTTCCATATCATTTGCTTCAAAATATATCATACCATATATAGTATCCTTTTAGAATCATAACTTCAAATATCGCACCTTTTATAAATTCCATTATATATAAGATTACATTTTCAGATAGAGTACTTTCCAAAATTAGTAGTCTCGAATATATCAAATCATTCTTATATAAATTCCATTATATATAAGATTTATCTCTTTAGATCAAAAACCTTCCAAAATCAACATTTTTTAAAATCACCTTATACTTATACAAAGTCCGCCTTATACAAGAATCAAAAATTTTCCAAAAATAATTACGCTGCATTAAGAGCCATATGGGATTAAACATCTTTGCTTTATAAAAGGCTTTGAATTTAGAATAGTCTTGTATATAAAATCATTTTGTGAAATAGTTCTATAAAATAGTTTGTAAGTATAATAGTTTGTAAAATAGTGTAGTATATAAAATAGAATAAAATAGTTTGTATAAGAAAAATAAAAGAAAATAGTTTTGTAAAATGGTTTTAAATTAATAGTAGTTTTGCATAAAACAAAATTTCAAATTTAAATTACAAAATTATCCAACACAACAACTTTCAATTTCGGCATGAACACATATCAATAATATTAGAACATAAGATGTACATATGTCATCATTTTGCAAAATCACATTCGATCGCTCGCTCGATCACATAAGTTCGCTTTCGAACTAGTATTGTCCATTCGACCTCCCTAATGCGGACTTCGATATGGTTTCTTGACTTGGAACCATCATTTTCCTTGCATATCCATGTACTATGATAGAGAATTCTAGAATCGAACCAAAAATCCATATCAAATATTCGCCATCAAGAATCAAATAAAAATCCTAACACGAAATGGTCTAATTCACCTCGAACTTGTGTAGTCAAATCTGATCAAATTAATTATGCAAATAAAATAATATACGTACAACTTATGTATCTATTCCAACTTATACCATCGCAATTTCATTTTCAGTTTAACTTCATTATAAATCTCATTGATTAACACAAATATTACTTCATGCTTTAAATTTTTTTTTTACAGAAATTCTCTAATTAAAACAAAACATTAATTTATTCATACATTGCTTATATTTATCTTAAATTTTAAATTACATTCAATTTCACATGTAATATTTCTCATTTAATACTACATTTATTTGCAAATCATTTCATAAGAAGTTTCCTTCAGTTCATAACCAATTTATAAAAGCTTAACTTCTTTTATAAAACGTTATTCTAGGTTAAAGCTATCATAACTTTAATTATAACTATTTGTTGCAACTTCCATTTATTTCATAAAATTTTACAAGTCATGACTTTATTTATATTCATTTAATTTTAATTCATATTTTTTTATCCAATTAGTTCAAGTTTACGTCCCAAATTTATTTATGACACATTTCATAAACTGTTAACTAAGTTCACAATTGCAGCATTTCTTTCATCACAATTTCAATTTTAAATATTCCAAGGCTTAAAGTTCACATTTGTATAGTATTACGAACATGCCAAGAATGTGTACAACAATTCTATCTATTTACTAAACATAGGTATAACAAATTAAACTTTGTTTACTTACTTTCAAATTAAGGTTATCGAATTCAACCGCATAATTCATCACAAATACTAAGTTTCAACTCATATATTAATTCAGAAGGTTTCGGTTATCCAAAATATCCAAATCTTCCATTTTATTTCAATAGTTGAAACTACCAATCAACAAACAACAATATTCACAATAAAATATTTCAATTTCATAACCAAATATCCTAATTATTCACTTTATTCTCTTTAATACACAATTATCAAACTAGTGTTTAGTCCATAAATTCATTCAACAATGATTAGCCAATGCTTATAAACTAACAAAATTCAACTAATCAAAAATAAATGATAAAAATAAATGTTACCATTTCATAAAACAAACATATTACAAATAACTATAATAGTTATAAAAATTTCCTATATATATAACATATAATTTTAGGAAAATAATTTCATTTGAAAACTTACATAAAACATTTTATAATACTAATAAATATGAGTTCTCGTATATATATAAACTCAGACAAACTCATTCTAGGATATTACTACCCTATCTCTAATGAGTTAATCCCAACAGGCTAAGGAATTCCTAAACCTGGCTCCGATACCAACTGTGACGACTCACCTTTTTAGATGGTTCAAATCGATAATAAACCATACATATTAGACTTGGACCATTCAAAAGGGAGGACGTTAATGGGGTAAATAAGAAAAAAAAGGAAAACAAAACACAGAATCTCGCAGTAGAATGACAAAATATAATAATCAAATAAACTATTCATGAAGCTATTTTACAAATAACATTTCATTACACTTTTACAATTCAAATCAAAGTTATACATACATTAGAAATAAACAAATAATGCAGCAGAACACAGAATGCAATGATTTCATTGATATTATGGAATTTCCATCTCATGTCAAGTGTCCAACGTGAATATAATTATTTAAAGGGTTTCAAATAATTCGAAATATCAATCTTAATCATCTATTTAAAACAAATCTGAAGTTTGAATTAAATTAAACCCTTCAAATAATTCAGTTCCAAATAAAATCCAAATTCAAGAAATTATATGGGTATATGTCATTTCAACCTGTATCAAAAATCAACATTTCCAAATCAATGAAAATCGCTCGGGTTTATCATTTTACCCAACGATTTTCCAAAATAAAATATTTCAATTTCATTTGAATTTGTATCGTTTTTTCTCATAAGGATAACAAAGATATAGACATAAATAACATCCAATCATCCAAAATGTCAACCAATGGCACCCATCCAATCACCCAAATATCAACAATTGAACATACAACACAATCACCATTGAAATCAACCAATAACTACCAACAATTTACTAGTTAACATTAATAGGTATTTAACAAGAAATTTAAATTTCAATATTAAATTAAATGGCAAATAAATTCAATAAAAGTCAGATTTAACTGGAATGACAATTTAAAATATACTAAACAACAACCAATCAATTTCAAATCACATCATAAATTCAATTTAAAAAACATAAGAAAATCTAGGAGTTGTGAGTGTTTGCTCGCCTTTCGTGGCTACGAAGTTGATGATAAAATGGAGCAATATTGTGATTCCTAGCAAAGATCCAAATGCAAAGCAAATCCAACAAAGCTTAGACACGAACATGAATCAATTAACAAGTTCGAACTACTTCCCACTTCCAAACAACCCAAGATCCAAACTGCGGAAAAACCTAAAACTATGTCATTTTTAAGAAAATATTCGGACCATAATATTATTGAATCTGTAAAAGTGACTATCTAGAAAGTTATTGCAAATCCTTTTCTCTCCACTGTCAAAAAAAGAATCTCTCAAAAAGCTTCTATCTTAAGGAAGTTCTGGTCAAAACAAATAGAGTTGTTTTCGGAGTTGAAAATCTGAGTTCAAAAATACTTCAAAAAGTTTTGAGCTTTTGGCATACCAAATTAAAGAATTTGAAGAACTAATCTAAAAGAAAGTTGAAACCACTGAAAAAATAAATGGTCTGAAAAAAGAATCACATAATTTGGTTCATTCTTGAAGGAGTTATGGTTGATACAATATGGCGTATTCTCGGCCAAAATTGAACCCGTGAAAGGACTTGAAAAATGAAGTTTTTGATGTAGAAATATTCGAAATGGCAAGATGGGTTCAACAATAAAGTTGTTTCCATTGAAATTACACATAGTTAAAAAAATTATCTTATTTGGAGTAGTATAGTGGAATATAGAAGCCATGAAAATAAGGGGAAGTAAGAGGGAAAATAGGGAAGGGGAAAAGAAGAGAAAAATGAGAAATAAGAGGAGAGGGAGGGTGGAAGAAGATGGCCTTGGAGATGGTAGAGAGGGCAGCAGCTATAGGTAAGGAAGGAAGGATTGAAGGAGAGGAGGAAAGGAGTTTTGATTTGCGAGGTTTCTGGAGTATTAGATCTAGAGTTTTCTGTAGATTTTGAGGAGGAAGAAGAAGTGTAAAGAGAAAGTTTCTCAGGAGAAAAATTATATACGTAGAGTTATCAGATAAGAAACATAAGGTCGTAGGCAGTGGAATAGTCACATGATTGACTAAAGTCTCTTGGTTAACCAGGGCCCATTAGACCAAACAAACCCAATATGCCTTAGCCAAATAAAACACAACTGAACACTACCGATTTATGTTAATTTTTCAGAGTAATTCAAATTTTTAGAGCAATAGAAAATTGATTTTTACGAAACAAAAAGTGGAGAGCAGATTAGAATTAAGTCTAGTGTCATATAAAAAGGATAAAATTTTAAAATTTAAATTTAATTTTTTCAACCAAAAGTCAAACTTTGACCAAGTTTGACCAAAATTTGAAATTTCACAAAATTTTTATTCTATTAAATTCAGTCAAATAAAACACTCAACGTCACCAAAAAAATTATTTAATTTTATTTAAATTCCAAATATTCTCATTTTAAAGTTGTTAAAAGTTACGGATCATTGCACTTTATCCTAATTAAAAGTTGTAATATCAATTAACGCAATATTAATTTGTTTCCCCTTATCATATTCAAAAGGTTAAATGCCATTAACTACGCATCCAATTCTCATCCAATTACATTCAAACCTAAGTTTACATTTTATTACATTCATTATTTTATCGTTAATATCTTTTACCATATTTATTAATTACATAAATTTTCATTGATTTCCAAATTAATTCCAAACATATTAAATAACGAGATGATAAATGAGTAATTATTACCTTTAAGTAATTTAATCATATTTATAAGTTTATTATCTACAACAAATATTATGACTACTTATATATCACTAATTACATTCAAGTTCAATTAACAACATCTAATTTTGACATTCAATTGCCTTAATTCCATTAGTTACCCATTTAATGTTCAAAAGGACAAATTAATGAGAAGATAATTACAACTATCGTTTATAATAATGTCATATCCATTATCTTATCATTTACAATCAAGGGTTATAAAAAATGATTTTACATTATATATTAACCTATTCTAGTCAATTACATATAATATCATCATTAAATGCATCATTTACTTTATTTCATTATTTGCAATTTTAATCAAATAACCTTACAATTATATTCATTGACTGAAATTGGACTAAAATGGTTATCAATTACATTAAATCAACATTACTATATTACATTCTAATTTTTTTTCTCATCACAAATCATAAAATTTTAATTCCTTATAATATTAATATTTTAAAATCTAATTAAATTTAATATTTTAGTTACCGAAAAATACGGGTCATTACAAAACTCAAGTAAGCCAAAATTTTCAAGCCATCCATCATATCAAACAAATCATCATTAATTCAAGTTGATTTTTTTTGAATTTGTTTTGATTTTAAAAAGGTTCTCAAATGACATCATTTCGGTATTCTGCTACATAATATTTTGCTCGCGTATGAACCACGAACGACAGATATAAAAATACGACCGTGCATTAAAATGTGACACATCACAAATCAACAATAAAATACACATATTATTTTATTCTATGAAATTATTAAAATACAGCCATAAAATACGTCAAATGAAAATTTAAATATTTTTAGATTAAAAATATTGGAAAAATCTTATATATTCATTTAAAAATATGTCATTAAAAATCAAGTCATTTTATTAACAATTGATTTTCTTGTTATTTATTAGAACTATTTATTATTATAAATAAATTTACAAAATAAGGACACCATTATGATTTATTAATAAAAAAGAGTTAAATAAAGCTATTAAATCTATTTAATTAATATTTAATCCAAAATTCAAATATTCAGTGGGGAAGATTGTAACGACCCATATTTTTAATTGTTTGAATATATTAAAGCGGTTTTTAGGCACAGGGAAGGAGTTGTAAAAAAAATTAGTCTCAGGGACAACAAGTTTGTTTTTTATTCTGAAGGACACTTTGTAGTGTAAATTACAGAATGATAGATGTTGTTATCATTTTCTGTTTACACTATAAAGTGTCTTTCAGACTAAAAAACAAACTTACCGTCCTTGAAACTAAATTTTTTGTAACTTTTTCCTTGTGCCTATTTTCCTGTATATTAAATTAAATAAGAAAGTTCGAATAAAATTGTTAGGAATTAAAATTTTAAGTTTTTTTATACAAAATAAACTATAATGTTGTGACCTTAAATTAAATTTCTATTAATGACAAAGGTTGGAATCTAGAACGTATATTAATGTGTATTTTAATGACTTTGTTTCAAATGTAATTAACGAATGGGAATACCAAAGGCTGATTGTAATAAGGATTATAATTTGGGAATATAAGTGGTAGAAAAATAAAAGTTTATGATTTTATTTGTGTTAACGTATGTTAGCAGATATGTTTATTATATTAATTTGAATTTATACTAATAACACGTATTACAACAAAAAATGATATCATACGTTAGATGTATTTAATAACATTGTTTGAATGTAATTAATAACGGTGATAATAATAAATGTTAATGAAGAATTAAATGAATAAATTTATTAAAGGAAAAAAACATATGATTATTTATTTGAAATGTGTTTTAACGTAGAGTAAGAAATTAATTATTTATAGATAAATTTCTAACTCATGTTTGTAACCAATAATGTTAATAGATATGTTTGAATTACAATTTAAAGGAAAACAATTGCATTTATTATCTTCCCAGTAATCAACGTATGTTTCGAAATTTAATTATTGGAATTAATTGAAATTAAAATCTTTCCATTAACAAGAAATAGAAGTGAATTGTAATTAATTGGTGATATGTGCAACTTACGTTTTGTGTTAAAAATATAATAGGTATTTTAGTGATAAATATTAATTTAATTGGTGTGTTCAATATTATTAATTATGTATAAAAAATTATGGTTTAATTGACATATATTTATGTGTATATTTGGAGTTAATGAAGTGTATTGAAGGTAATATACATTTTAAAATTGAATTTCAAAAGTTTTTTGTAGTATATTAATCCTTCCATTCTCATTAGTTTATTACCTTACTTTATTCTGCTGCCATCTCACGTTTTCGTTGACCCCTCTTTTTTGCATATTTCATTCCATTTGTTCTTTCACTTCTTGTCATAAATTTTATTATTAATGAGGCATTACCTTGCATTTGAAATGAAATGTATATGTGCATTAATTCGTGAATTCATTTGCATACACTATTCACATGTAACCACCTGCCTTTTTGGACAGTTTAAATCGATGATAAACCACACACGTCAGACTCAAACCATTCAAAAGGGTAGATTGCTATGGGGTAAATAAGAAAAAGCAAAGAAAGAAAAAAACAAATACAGAATCTTATAGAGGAATGAAAAAAAATATAATAATCAAATAACAATTTATGAAGTAGTTTTATAAATACATTTGATTATTCTTTTACAACACAAAACCAGAGTTACATAAAACAGAAATAAATAAATAAATAAATGCAGTGGAACAACATAATTCAGTGGAATAAATATAATAAATAATAATAGTACAAAATTTCGTCTTTGTCCTCCAGAAATAAGGTCTTCAACTCTGAAATGCTCAGGCTGACTCGAGAAAATTGAAAAGACAAAACACTCGAGTTGAAACTAAAAGATCTTGCGTAAGTTAAATCAACGGTAAATATGAGTGCGACGGTGTCAAAGATGTTTACGGGGTTTGAGATAAATCAAGAAGGATTTATAAATGATTAGACGGTTGTATTGGAATGGAAGTGTATTTCCCTAAAAAGCCAAGTATATTAAAGAAAGATTTTCAAGTATAAGTTAGAGGTTTTTAAGTGGTTTTAAAAGAATATTTTAGAAAGAAACCATTATTTAGTGGTTTAAATTTTTTAAAAGCAAATATTTATTAAGTTAATTATATAAGTAAATTATTTTAAAGGTTTAACTAGTATTATGATTTAAAAGATAATTATTTAATATTTATACCTTATAGAATAAATTTTATTTTAAATTTTTTTGGCTTAATTTTTACATGGGAATTTATTACAAAATTTCATAACTAGTATTTTAAATAAAGTGTTTTAAATATATTTTATTTTAAAATGTTTTAAAGTATATTTTTTTTGATAAAAGGATTTAAATTATTTGAAAATTTAAAGTATTAAGACTTGGTGATTTTCAGTGCAAAGAAAACTATTGGTTGGAAATTTGTTCCGCGAGGGAAAAGTGATTTGGAAACTATTTGCAAAGGGTTGAAGTGTAGAAAAAATATCTTGCGAAGATATTTTGAAATAAAAAATTTGGGAAATTATTAAGGCCTAATGGTTGTTTGTGGATGTTATATGATAGTTAAATAACCGACTATCAATATTGGCCAATGCGCTGATTGTTTTGAAGAGACCGGGATTGGGATTAATTTTTCGAAAACCACTTCGATCCTATTTGAACGTTTCATGAGGAAGACAAGAGCTTAGAGTCAAAGATGGAGCATTGAAGTGCAAGTGCTAATCACTACTAATCCTGAGGGTGATTCCATAATGGATGTAGTAGGAGTAGTGCCTCGGTTTTGTTCGGACCGAGAACAGACTTGTATGGATGAATGATATCATAACATCGTCCGGAGGACAATGAGCATTCTAAGTGAATATGTGCTAAAAAGGTAACGCATAGTCTCGAGCCTCATCAACCGAGAATGGCTAAAACATGGAAGGTGCAACAAGGCTAGGGTAAGGTCATCCCTGTCTGGATGTCCCTTTTTATTTGGCTATATGGGCGGTTGCTGTTCCCAACCGTGGGGTGATCTTATTCGGACTATCTAGTAAGGGGTAGCTCCGGTCTTGTGTTGCATGGGATCAAGGGGGATCCTCAGTACTCTGATCTAGACCAAGTTATGTGATGGGCGGTACCCCAGTGGCCCTGCCATTGATGAAAACTCAATCTCCAATAAGTGCCTTCGGACTTGTTTGTATACCTATTATGTTGGAATTTAATGAATGTAACAATTTCGGCTTTTTGAACAAGTATTTGTATGTAGAAACTACTATGATGTCAGAGGATTTGGCAAGAAGTGTTCTGGTTATCGTAAGCTAAAAACCCGACATGTTTATTTGTGGCGTGATCTTACGAGATACCTTTGATTTTTAAAGATTTTGGAAACTTTAATAATCCAATTGAGTGTGTTTTCTCACGCTGGTTTTCCAGACTGACTCGGGTATTATTTTACTATAATGCTAAGGTCAGACCGAGTATTATAAATTCAGGATAGGATGCTGTGGAGCTCAGAAGACGAGCTGGATAACGAGACGTATCACGCGTATCTATTTTATATCTGCTGTGTTGATAAGCTGTGTAGTCAGCTTTTGTTTAAACAAATTATTATAACTGTCTAGTATTTTTCTATTGGTTTTGATGTACTCTAATGATGTAATGTATAAAATAGATATAGTTCTTTCTGCATAAAGATCAGTCATTTATCTATTATATATTGTTCTGCTGCGATTGTGAAATTTGATGATGTTTTGTTTTTCTCTTCTTCTATCTCCTTCTTCTTTCCCTTACGGACTAGTTTTTCGACACTCAATGGTTCGGCATTTGATACAGTGGACGTATTGACGTCGATTTTTAGGTGTCAAAAAATTGGGTCGTGGCAGTTGGTATCAAAGCTAAAAAATCGGGTTGTGGCAGTTGGTATCAAAGCTGAAGGTTAAGCGAGAACCTTGGCTCTGGTGGGGATTACTCATTAGAACTAAAGTCCGTAGTACTCTAGAATGAGTTTGAGTGTATTAATAGATATGATTGCGTATTAGTTAGTGAATATAAAATTATTTTATATTGTGTTGACTTATCGGTTGAGTATTTATGAATTCTGGTCGGTACAGTTTGGACAACTATATCGATAGGGATTTCTAAACTCTTAAACTAGGCAAACCGACGCAATATTATTTTAAAATAGGGTAAATGAAATAATCTTACCCAAATTATTTTTGTATGAAAAATAAATAATTCCGTAAATTATTATAGTTTTATATGGTTGCTTGGTTGTTTGGAAGTGATAATATTATAATCACTATTGTGTGGAAATTAAACTATGGATTAAAATTATAACCAGAGGTTATAGGGATAAAATTATATAACAAAATGGGATTTTTAAATGTGAATTATAAATGTGATTTATAATAGAATAAAATTCCAGAGTGATATTTGAATAGGGATTTGAAAAGATTTGGAATTCAAAATTTTTGAAATTAAATTCCTTTGAGTTTGAAAATGACTTTCAAAGGTTTTGGAGAAATTATGGTGATATTATTTCGGAAATATTGAAATCTGGTGATATTTGGAATTTAAAAATATTTGAAATGTTTTGAAAAAGAGTAAAACCATTGAACTCTTTTCCGTCGTTGTAAAATAACTTTGGTGATGACTACAGCATCATCGATGTTCATTTTCGAGTTTCCAAGAGAGAAATTGCTACCTAAATGTTTTAAATCAGAGTTGTTTGTAAAATTGCGTTTGGTTTTAAATTCAAACGATAATTTGATATGCAAATGAATTATGCATGTATAATTGGTTTCAAAAATGATTTTGAAATGTTGAGTAATTGTTTAAAGGACTCTGGAATATTATTTAAAATGTTTATGGAATATAAATAAGTTTGATAACTTATAAAATTTGAAATCTGAAGGATACAATTCTAACTTAAAGAAGAGTTAAATAAAGGCAAGTGTGTAAACAAATTTGTTAGAAGGTAAGCCAATTGATTGAAGTAAATTTTGAGGGAAATGAATTGGAAGAGGCTAGCAAATGGAACGTAAATAAATTGGAAAACTTATAAAAGTCTAACATTTGGATTGAATTTGAATGTAACTGAATTAAGATAAATAAAAGTGAATTTGATAAGTAAGTCTTAGTAGAATAAATGAAATGGCCATTGAAATAAAAATTTATTAAGTAGGAAATAAATCTGTGAATGAACAAATGAATTTACATTTGTAAATAAATGAATTGGAAATGAATGATTGGAATGATATTTAATTTAAATTGTAAGTAAATGGAACTTGAACCGAATACTCGAATTCAATTTAAATTAGGTTAAGCAAAGTAAAGTTGAAGAATTGGTTCGAGGTGGACTAAAAGTAATAAGAGATTGGAAATAAAGTCCATTGAGATTTAAAATAAATTAGTAAGTGGAACTAATTAAAGAAATAGTTAATTAAATATGTTTAAGATGAGACGAATAGAATTCAATATATAAAATTAAAGGTAAATTGAATTCAGAATGGAATTAAAAATTTAAGTTAAATGAAAATAGATATAAAAGCTTAAGTGGTGAAGTGAAAATAAATATAAGAAATGTATAAAATATTCATATTGAACTTTATAAATGGACGAAAAAATTCTTAAGTAAATTTGGTATTGGAAATGTGCTAAGTTAGTTAATGAATGAAGGTTTAATAAGGGTTTGTGAAATGATTGTTGGGAATAGGTGAATAGAAATCAAAATAGATGTGAATAAAAGAGAATTGATAAAGCTAATAATCAATTGAAATAAATACGTAGGATGCACGTATATTATTTTATTCGCATAACGATTTGATCTGGATTCGAGCATAGAATTTCGAGATATTTACATCGATCGGAATTAGGAGTTTTCACTCGATTTTCGACGGTAAACCCTGTATATGGATTTTTGATTGATTTTGGAAATTCTCCATCATGGTTTGTGGCTATGCAAGGAGAATGATGGTTTTAGATCAAGAAACCAGATTTGAGTCTGCACTAGGAAGTCGGGTGGACGATGCTAGTTCGGAAGTGAAATTGTGTGATCGAGGAAGCGATCAGATTTGATATTGTGTACGGATGATATATGTACATCGTACAAACTTGAATGAAATAGATATTGTAAATTTTGTAAAGAAATGTATAAAATGATTTTCAATGTTGTGGCTGGATATTATTGCTAAGTAGTATACATGTATTTAAAAGCAAAAAGGAAATTGATGATTTTGATTTCAGAAGCTAAAATTGTATTGCCTACAAAAAGGTATGTATTTAAATTACTATATGAAATTTGATGATTTTCTGATTTAGCCACTTGGCATTTTGTTTCCTTTTGAAATTGGGGGCCCGTAGAGGCATTTTGTAGTCGTACCGATCTAACCGCGCAAAGAAGACGCTGGCGAAATTTTTCAAAATTTTGAGAGTTTGAAAATTTTTGAGAAAATTTTGATAATTTAAATTTTAATTTAAAATTATAATTTGAACGGTTTAGTGAGTAATATTGTTTGAAACCTATGGATGGGTTTGAAAAGTTTGAAAGAGGGTTAATGTGTCTTTAATAAAAAGATTGTTTTGAAAAGTTGTTTGAAACTGTTTGATTTTGGGAAGAAAAATTAACCGGTTGTGGAATATTCCTCTTAACTAGTAATTTCGGAGACGAAATTTTTTTAAGGGGGGAGGATTGTGACGACCCGGAATTTTTGGATATTTGAAATTGGAATATTTAATTGATTTTAAATATTTGAAAGTTAGTTTAACCTGAATTTCAAATATCACTATTTATTTGGATAATTAAATAATTGGATTCAATAATTGGAAATTGGTTAAAAGAGTGAATCTTGGTTTTAAGCTGGTAAAAAATATTTCAAAGGCTTGTAAAAATTTATATTGATTATACCAAAGATAAGAAAAGCTTTAAATTTGAATTTGGAAGTGGTTTGTTTAGTTTTAAAAATATATCGTTCAAATTGATATTTAAAAATAGCCTTACGAGACACAGTCTCGGAATTCGACGAAACCTATTCTATTGGATCCGTAATAGTGTATTATTATCGGATTTCAATTTTCGTAGTGATTGAAATTGTCATGTGGCTGTACAATATATAAACATGCTAAAATCCATATCGGGGATTAAATATTATAATTAGGTCCAAAAAGCTATCTTCTTCATACGATCGAATTAGGACTCCAAGCTTTTTCGTTGCGTTCGGAATAGGGGTATAACATTATAGACGCCTAGCGGAACGCCTCGATAGGAGGATGAGATTTTACGGTTCATTTTTGAGACAATTTGAAATTAATTTTAAATACATATTTTATACTCTGGTCACCATCAGCCGTTTCTTTTCCCATCAGTTTTTTTTCTAACCACTATAGACTAACTTACACAACACAGCACGTTCTCTTCAGCATCGTGTCTTGTCCCCTCTCCTCTCCCTTTTTATCACGCAAATTTCCCTCTTTTAATCGAGTCAATAAAAAAATCAAAGGCAGAAGAAAGAATTAATGGTCGAACCTTATAACGGAAATTTCAAATCTAGATCGAATTTCTCTTCCCTCAAAATCGTAAATGAATGAATGAACAAACCGAGTTCGTTCGAACGGAAATAAATGGCATGCGTGCGCGGGGGAAATCACGACAGTTAGTGGTAGAGGGAGCATCGCGATGATGGCTCGCCTCGAGTAGGGATTGTCGTCGTTGTGAGTTTGGGCTTCGGCTCACGTACGTGGGAACTTTTAGGCAAGAAAGTGAGGTGGGAGACGCAATCATATGAGAGGACAGAGGCGCTCGTGGTCGTGGAGGAGGGCGACAGTAGGGTGATGCACTCCACAATCGCAATCGTTCGACGGTAGGGTAATCGTTTTCTTTTAGGTAAATTATCTGTTAATGTTTTATCATTCATTTTTTTTGATAATTTTATTTATTAATCGAAGGTTATAATATTGTATAACTTGCATGGGTGACGTTATAAAAGTCTTGAATGCACAGACAAAACCGGTTTGGATAGAGAGCTGTTTAAATTTGAATTTGAATTTGGAATGGGGTGAACTTATAAAAAAATATTTTAGTTATAAACTGTTTTGGAATTATTTGGTATTCAGTTATGTATATATAAAAGGTCACTGTGATAATTTTTATGTAAATAGAAAATATATACATACAAGTTAGAGAATTTTATAGTAAAGTTAATTATTGTTTTATTTTGTAGAAAAGAAAAGGAAATTTTTATAAATACACACATATTTAATATATGTACAGTAAAACAGAAATTATATACATATAGGACATTAGAAAAAGCATAAGAAATTGTATAAAGATTAGATTTTGATCTATGTTGATTATTTCTTATAAATATATATACAAAGTTTCAATAATAAAATAAATATACATATACACATTTTGAACTTATTAGTTTATTTTAAAATAATGTTTTAAGGTGGTAGATTTGTTCAATTAAATTATTTAAATTTATTTTAGTTATTAAAAAAAATTAAAAAAAGAATATTATTAGCTTAAAATAAATCGTTAGTTAGCTAAAATTACAAATGGAGAATTAATTGTTTGGTCTATTAGAATATTAATAAAATCATATTATGTTATACAAGGTCTTAAATCGAGAAGGGATCGAGCCAAGATTAAAGTGGATTGCAAGCAATAAAAACACAGGTGAGTTAATCTCGCTTATTTGGATTACCGTTCATTTAAAAGTTAAATTTAAATTATTGTTTGATTGCTTGAGTTGATGGTTTATTATCAGTCTGGATGATATATATATATATATATATATATATATATATATATATATATATATTGGAGTGATTGATTCTCGTATTATATAGCAGATGAGACCCTATGCTCCCCGCAAAGCAGCGGATGACCGTTTATACCGCGATTTCCCCCTAGAAGTAGGATTGGTATTTTATATTGTGCTAACATCTATGGATGCAGGGAAAAACAAGTTGGAGGGATCCAACTGGATTTCTCAAAATATTGAATTTATTTTCATGGTCTATGATATGATTCATTGATTATCTGTGATAGATTATTGATTATAGTGAGAATTGAAAATATTGGATGCTGGTTTGATTGAATATATTTGGGTATATTGAGTTACCAAGAATATATAGATTGATTTTTTTGAAGAGAAATAAAGAGAGAATTTTTAAGTAAAACAATTATAGAGAATGTGGATAAATTAAAGAATGAATTGCAAAACGATAAAAGTTGATTTTTAAATTATAATAAATAACTTCTGAGTATGAGAAAGGAGATTTGAGTAAATGGGAATAAATGAATTTTTAAACTTAAGTGATATTATTTAAAGGAATAAAGGATTTATTTTTTGAATTCAAGGTTTAAAATAGTTGGGAGAGATTAGGAAGAATTTTGGAAAAAATATGAAATTTGTATTTTCAGTTTAATTAAGATTTTAAATCATAATAAAGGAGTAAAATTTGAAATTAATAGGTTTTGAAACAAAATTTAGTAAGTAAAGGAATTTATTTTAAAATGAAGTAAATTTTGTAAATCGATTTGAAAACTGATTAATTGTCTGAAAACTGTGATTTAAAAGGAGGATGAGACAATGGCATTTATAAAATGGGTTTAGAAAGTGAAATAAGATATTAGTGGATATTTGAAGTATAAATTCACGGTGGGAATTTATAAAGAATGGGTAATTTGTTTTAAAAATAAATAATGGATTTATTTTTAAAGGTATAGGAAAGAAATTTACGGGTTTGAGATGTAAATTAAATTGGGATAAATCGAGAAGGATTAATAAATGATAGATGGTTGTATTGGAATGGAAGTGTATTTTCCTAAAAAGCCAAGTCTATTTTCAAAGAAAGATTTCCAAGTATAAGTTAGAGGTTTTAAAGTGTTTTTAAAAGAATGTTTTAGAAAGAAACTATTATTTAATGGTTTAAAATTTTTAAAAGTAAATATTTGTTAAGTTACTTATATAAGTAAATTATTTTAAAGGCTTAAATAGTATTATGATTCAAAAGATAATTATTTAATATTTATAGCTTATCGAATAACTTTTATTTTAAAATTTGTTTTGTTTTAAGTTTACATGGGAAATTATTACAAAATTTCATAACTAGTATTTAAATAAATGTTTTAAATAGTTTTTATTTTAAAATGTTTTAAAGTATATATTTTTGGATAAAGGGATTTAAATTATTTAAAAATCTAATGTATTAAGACTTGGTGATTTTCAGTGGAAATAAAACAATTGGTTGGAAATTTATTCCGCGAGGGAAAAGTGATTTGGAAACTATTTTCAAAGGGTTAGAGTGTAAAAAAAATGTATTGCAAAGATATTTTGAAATAAATAATTTGGAAAATAATTAAGGCATGATGGTTGTTTGTGGATGTTATATGATAGTTAAATAACCGGCTATCAATATTGGCCAATGCGCTAATCGTTTCAAAGAGACCGGGATCGGGATTAAATTCCCTGAAAACCACTTCGATTCGGTTTGAACGTTTCATGAGGAAGACAAGAGCTTGGAGTCGAAGATGGAGCAGTGAAGTGCAAGGGCTAATCCTACTAATCTTGAGAGTAGTTCCAAAATGGATGTAGCAGGACTAGTTCCTTCGGTTTCGTTCGGACCGGCAACAGACTTGTATGGATGAATGCTATCAGAACATCGTCAGGAGGATGATGAGCTTTCTAAGTGAAAGTGTGCTAAAAAGATAACGCATAGCCTCGAGCCTCATCAACCGGGAATGGCTAAAACAAGGGAGATGCAGCAAGGCTAAGTGGCTAGCAACCAATTAGGGTAAGGTCATCCCTCTAGATGTCCCTTTTTATTCGGTTGTGTGGGCGGTTGCTGATCCTAACCGTGGAGTGATCTTATTCAGACTATTCAGTAAGGGGTGGCTTCGGTCTTGTGTTGGAGGAGATCAGAGAGGATCCTCAGTGCTCCGATCTAGACCAGGTACTGTGACGGGCGGTACCCCAATAGCCATGCCATTAATGGAAATCCAATCTCCAATAAATGCCTTTGGACTTGTTTGTATACCTATTATGTTGGAATTTAATGAATGTAACAATTTCGGCTATTTAAATATGTATTTGTATATAGACACTACTATAATATCAGAGGATTTGATAAGAAATGTTTTGATTATCATAAGGTAAAAACCCGACATGTATATTTGTGGCATGGTCTTACGGGATACCTTAGATTTTTAAAGATTTTGGAAACTTTAATAATCCAATTGAGTGTATTTTCTCACGCCGGTTTTCCAGACTGACTCGGGTGTTATTTTACTATAATGGTCGGGTCAAACCGAGTATTATAAATTCAGGATAGGATGCGGTGGAGCTCAGGAGATGAGCTTGATGACAAGACGTATCACACGTATCTATCTTATTTCTGCTGTGTAGTCAGCTTTTGTGTGGACAAGTTATTATAACTGTCCAGTATTTTGCTGTTGATTTTGATGTACACTGATGATGTAATGTATAAAACAGATATAGTTCTTTCTGTATAAAGATCAGTCATTTATCTATTATATATTGTTCCGCGGCGATTGTCAGATTATGATGATGTTTTATTTTTCTCTTCTTCTACCTCCTTCTTCTTTCCCTTACGGACTGCTTTTTCGGCACTCAATTGTTCGGCATTTGATACAGTGGACGTATTAATGTCGATTTTTGGACATAAAAAAATTGGTTCGTGAGGCCCTAATCAATTTTATCGGCCGATTCAACCATTGAAACGACATGTGAACCCCCTAGATGAACTCCACTCGACCATCTCTCCGCAACGCTACCGACGATTCGACAATCAATCGATGATTATTTACACCTATTTGGATGGCCAAGACTTAATCATCAATTTCCGGCCATACAGAAATCAAATCGAAAAAAAGACAGCAGATTTGACTTGCGCTCGTCGAGAGCTTTGAATCGATATATAATTCGATAATGGTTTGAGAAGTTTTAATTTTTGGATTTGGTTTTGATTTGCAATCGAATTTGGAATTGGTTTTGTTTGTCTGCCATTGGGAAGAGATAAATAAATAGACATAAAATGTACGTACAGGCAATTGGAATAAGAAATAGTTAGGGTTTATAATGGGCTATTTATAGGCAGATCAAAAATAGAAATGAATGGACTAGATTGATTTGAAAGTTGAACAATAAATGATTTGAAAAGCCCGTTTCGTTCCCGAAATGAAAATGGGTCATCCCATATATCAAAGTAGATGTTTTCGATATTTTTAAATTCAATGGAATAGGTTTCAAGTCCTAATTCCATCGTATGAAGAAGTTGCTTTAAAATCAGCTTATTTCAAATTGATTTCAATTGAATTTAATTAAATCAATTTCTATGCATTTCGAGTTCTTATGATCAAACGACAAGTCTGATCGCTACGAAACTTGAAATCTTATAATAATTCACCGTTATGGATCCGATGAAACTAGTTTCTTCGAAATTTGAGACCATGGCCAAAATGGTTGTTTTCACGTTAATTAAATTATTATTAAACTAAAATTATCACTTCTTATATTCTAATTAATTAACCAACCATTTTTATCAATTTTTATTCCATAGACATTTACAATAATTTAAAACAAATTTACATATCAAATTCAGTGTTAAATATTATACTAATTACAATATTCAATTTCAACTGTTATTAAATCCTATTATTTATAATTAATTCCAATAAATTGATTAAATTTTGATTTCAATCTTTTTTTTCAATCAATTATTATTCTATAGACATGGTTAACATTTGTTTATATCTTATTGCACAAGTATTCTACAATTATCATCATTTACCATACTAGTTGTAGTATTACAATAATATCGAACCTTTGTTGATTTTTGGCATTAATTAAAATTTAAATTCCCAAAATCTTCGATTATCTTGGTTTCATTTTTATTATTAAATCAATTAATTGTCATATGGGTGAAATTTACATTTCTGTAACTTTTATTACATTTCCAATCTGCAGTTATTATACTAACTCACATTAATATAATATTTATTTAAATTTATATGTAATTGATTGATTAAATTGGTAACAAATAACAATTGTCACCATTCCTACATTTAATAACATTTGTAAGTTTATTAGCTACACAAAAATGTTATAATTACCACTACAACACTAATTTTTTATTGAATTACAATTTATTACACATCATTTTATTAATCAATCAACTTTTAAATTATCAACTGCTCTTTTAATACAATCATCTATTAATACACACATTACTATAATTTATTTACAATCTATATCAATTATAACTCTTTAATCCCTTTTAATTAATTGGAATTACATTTAAAGCAGTTGTCCATTACCTTACATAATACTATTTCATTTTATTCAACTTATATTCTTATTATTAAATCACAAATTTTTATTTCTTCCAACATTAAATCACAAAACTTTACTAAATTATCTACTTTTAATTATCGAAAATTACGGGTCGTTACACTCTCCTCGACTCAAAACTTTTCATCCTCGAAAAGGAAAAGAAGGGAAAAGAAGGAATTAATTAATCAATATATCTTATTCAAAATATTAAATTTATAAACAATTAATTTACAAAATTAAATAAAATATATCAATTTATAACAATTAAATCCTTTTATATTCAAGTTGAAAAAAGTTTGGAAAATGTTTAGAAAATTTTCTAAGTCCAAAATCACAGAAATTTTTGGCAGAGTCTACTTCGTACGAAGAGGTCTAGAAGAAATAGTTATATCAATAACAACAGTATATATCATATTTTCAAAATAATATATCCCAAACCATGGAAAAACAATATAGTATCGCTAGAAAACTGTAATCCGAGAACGTACTTATTTATCGAGCAAATAACACTTATTTTATGAAACCAAAAGCAGTAGCAATTGCTTCCATTGCCTGTATTTCACTTATGCAATCAAAAAGAGTTAATAATTATTTAAAAGAGAAATATTTAAGTTGTTTTAATAAATAACAAACAAAACATCATAACATAACAATAATCATTTGCAACCAAACAGTACAAAATCATTTCAACCAAGAAATAAATCATTCATCCATAGCAACCAAAACAAATGGTTTATACGGGTTCAGAACTTCTAATCATATCAAATGATAAATAAACTATAAAGTAAACCGTACACTCAAAAGTCGTAGAAAATTTTTTATAGATCATTTATACATCTTACACAATAGAAATATCCTTTTCCAACCAATCCATAAGTCAAACAACAATAATTTCAAAGAATATTTAAGTTTTATTCTTATTACTCTTTCTTTTTCCCATTATTTATTGTTCGTTTTCATTTGTTCATACAAGGCTTGTTAACTTTCTTCACATTTATCACTTATAAAATTCATTTTCCATTCATCTATACAATACCATTTTCTTTTCATTACTTTACATTCTTTACTTACATAAGTTATATCCATTTCAATTATTTGGATCATAAATGAATTCATTATTAAAATATTATATACATTTTATTTCATTTGACTTCATATTTACAATTTAGTTTTATTATTCTTTTTTTTATCATTTCTTTCTTTTCTCATTACATTAATGTTTATTTTCACTAATTTCATTTGTTATTACTTACAAAAGTTCATTTCTCCTCTATTCATATAACACCATTTTCTTTCATTTTATTACTTTACATTCATTGCTTAAATAAGTAAAATTTTCAATTATGGATTATACATTATTAGGCAAGTTTCTTTACAGTTCAATTCACCAATTATAGATTATTTCTTTTTCACATTCATTCTTCCATGTAAAGTATTATTGAATTTTAACTCCATTTCGAAATCATTTCCAATGTTATCTGAAGTTATAATCATTCAGTTATATAGTACTCATTTTAATTATAAATGGATACAATATTAATTTAAGTTTACAATTATTTACTTACAGTATTCACCTTTTACTATTAAATCTGATTTTAAATAGCTTAAAATGTTCACTTAAGTTTATAATCATTTTCTTACATTATTCACTTTTATTACATTTAATTAGTAGCATTTTAAACTATTACTTCAGTTTATAACAATTTAAAACATTATAATTCTTATTTATAGAGGTATTTCACTTTCATTACCGAGTTTTTACTCGTATAACATTCTATTGCATATTCTTATTAACATTTCGACGTTTAACATTTTGGTAAGTTATACACACACACACACACACACACACACACATATATGTTTTTAGGATGCAATTGAATATTCCGAAGTTTCTCTTATTTATTTAGTTAACAATATGTTCAATAGTTACCATTTCTTACTTTCGTTTTCTTTTTATCTACTGCTTACAGATTTTAAATTTCTCATCTATCTCATTTATCATTTAACATCTAATTTCTAGTTACATATATTAGAAGTTTCCAATTATTAAAATAGTCAAGATTTCATTTCATTATAATAATTGAAATTTCCAATTTGCAGAAACTTAAGAATTAAACAATTGGGTTTGATTTCAATCCCCTTTTAAAATAATATATATATATATATATATATATATATATACACCCATAACTTACATATACGTATACCAAATCATATCTAGAAATTAAAGTTAAAACTAAAATTTGTTAATCAAAATAAATGTGCAGTAAAATCACTACAACAGTCTTCCCACTTTGAAACTCGAAAATGAATGTTGATGATGTGTGCAGTCATCACCGAAATTATTTTCCAAAGATAGAGAGGGGAGTACAGAACTCATTTCCTTTAAAACATTTCTTTCAAATCATATTGAAAATATTTATTTGAAAATACTTCGAAATAATGTTAATATTACATTCCAAAATCTTTCGAAATAAAATTTTCAAAATCTCGGAACTTAAGTTCTCAAATTCCAAATAATATCCATTTTATTTGCAAATCTTATTTTTCAATCAATATTTATAAAATTTCACTACCTAACAAAAAAATATATAACAACCAACTATATCATTTATAAAATTTATTATTTATATTCAAAATATTTAATAGGAAAAATTATTTTATTTACCAACATTTCAAAACAATATTATGTCGGTATGTCCTAATAAGTGTTTAGAAATCTCTATCGTTGTCATAGCGTCCTACGCACTGACCAGAATTTATAAATACAAAACGGAACAAACTAACACAATACAAAAACCTTTACAACACTAACAAATACGCTTTCTCATATATGCACTCAACGACTCATTCTAGGATATTACTACTCTATTTCTAAAGAGGCAGACCCCACAAAGCTAAGGTTATCGCTAAACCAAAGCTCCAATAACAACTATAACAACCTGCCTTTTTGGACAGTTTATATCGATGATAAACCACACATGTCAGACTCAAACCATTCAAAAGGGTAGATTGTTATGGGGTAAATAAGAAAACGCAGAGAAAGAAAAAAGCAAATACAGAATCTCACAGCGGAATGACAAAATATAATAATCAAATAACAGTTCATGAAGCTGTTTTATAAATACATTTGATTATTCTTTTACAACACAAAATCAGAGTTACATAAAACATGAGTAAATAAATAAATGCAGTGGAACAACATAATGCAGTGGAATAAATATAACAAATAATAATAGTACAAATCTTTGTCTTTGTCCTCCAGAAATAAGGTCTTCAACCCTGAAGTGCTCAGGCTGAACCGAGCGAATTTAAACGATAAAACACTCGAGTCAGAACTAAAATATCTTATGTAAGTTAAATCAACGTTAAATGTGAGTGTGACGACGTCAAAGATGTTTACGGGGTTTGACATCTCCTATCCAGTGTTTAACTTGAGTGTAGTAACTTAAGAGATGTTTCGGATTTACATCTCCGAAGGATCCGTTAAACTATCTACTAATTAGTACAATACGCTATTATAATATGTCTACAGTAAAGTAAAAGTATTAAAAGAGTATTAAGGCATTACCCATATCCCCCTTAACACATTTTATGTATCCCCATAGTCTATACAGTACCGTATGCTCATCCATGAGGTTTACCCAGAGGGCACACCATAGCTATGGTATAAAACAAACTCATAGAAGCGCGATAAGGCATGCGACAATGCACTTGAGACAATGCCAGGGTGGATATACCAATTGCACTTCTAGGCTAGTAGTAACGCATAGCAGCTACTATCACCCACCTCGAAGCACACTCCCAAATCAAAATCAAGGGTGGCCCCTAAATCAATCACAAAGTCAGAATATAGTATCAAAGAAATGTGTCGGATCGGAGGAATGACCTCACTTGGCCTGGTATAGCTCTTGTTTTAGCTACATCAAGCTGACTCACGGGAGTCAGGGTCACGTAAATAACTCATAGATAACCGTTCACCAAGCCATACTACTACATTTCTGGAATATCCACCACGTACGCAGTTGTTAAAGTGATTTTTGGTATTGGCAGAGAGTATGACAATATCCGATCCCCGTCTCTTTAACAACCATATCACTTTCGAAATCATATTCACTTTCAAAATCATATTCACTCAAATATGTAATTTCATAAAAAGGTATCAATTTCAAATTCCAACTTAAGTTGTATCATCATCAAGGATTTAAACATAAATATTTCACTTTACACCGTCTGAAATGATAGAACATAGTTTAGGTAGTTATAAATATTTTATATAGTTTTAAAATAGTTTAAGTAGATTTAAAATAGTTTAAATAGTAAAAATAATTTAATTAGATATAAATTTGATTTAATAGATTTAAAATGATTTAAATGGATTTAAAATTAGACTAAATAAACTTTTATAGGTTTAAAATGTTTTAAATAGATTAATAGTAGATTAAATTGATTTAAATTATATTAAGTAGATTTTTAAATAGATTAAATAAATTTAAAATAGATTAAAATTATATTTAATAGATTAAATAAATTTAATTAGTTTAAAATAGGTAAAATAGATTAAACCGGGTTAAATAGGTTATAATAGATTAAATAAATTTAAAATAGATTATATGGATTTAAAATAGATTAATTAGATTTAATTAGTTTAAAATAGGAAAAAAATAGATTAAACTGGATTAACTAGGTTAAATAGATTAAAATAAATTGAAACAGTATGACTTGATTAAAATAGTTTAAATTAGTTTAAAATAGATTTAAAAGTTCTAACCAAAACAATTTCAATAACTCGATTCCGATAAATTCATTAATATTGACACTTTAGCTTTGAAATTTCAATTTAAATCCTTGTACAATTCATTAAATCAATTCCAATTTCAGCATTTACACTTGGATTAACGAAAATAATTCAGTTTATATAAATCAATTTCTATTTCAAAATGCCAGTTAACTTAATTCAAAATTTCAAAGATTCAAAAATCATTTAATTTAACCAATTCGGTGTCCATATGTAATTTTCTGCCTTACGGACAAGTGATACAGATATTTATCATTTCAATCTGCAATTTAAAGTTTTACAGTTATATATCATTTCAAATCGCAATCCCGAATTTAATAAAAATCCATAAAATTGCTCGAGTCTATCATTTCAACCCATAATGATTTTTTCCTAATCTATAGATCGTTCGGCATGTATCATTTCAACCCATAGGGAACTTGCAGTGTTATAACAATATAAAATACAACATTCAGTCATCCAATATCAACAATCAAACATCCACGACAATCATCATCCAAACCAATCAATAAACATCAATGGATAACTGATAATCAATAATAGGAATTAAATTGAAAATTTAAATTCAATATTAAATTTAACCATGTTTAAATGCAATAAAAGTCAAATTTAACTTGAATGACAATTTAGATATACCAAACATCGATTAATAAATTTCTAATTACAACATACATTTTATTTAATTAACATAAGATAGTTTAGTAATTGTAAGTGGGTTAAAATACTCACCTTTGAATTTCAAATCGATGTGAAATCCAAAATATGACCCAAAATCTAATAGTCTTGGGATTCGTCCAAACTAGGGTCAAAATGTCCGAAAATTTGATACGATCCTAGCGAAATAAGCTGCGTGTGAATCAGACCTCGTATGTAAAAGTTAAATGCATTAGAAGATTGAACTTTTAAGTGAAATAAAAAATATAAATAGGAAAAATGAACCATAACATGCCTCATCACTGCACCCTATCTTCGTTCAAATGCTCACCCACAACCCAACCGAACCTTGTACATGAACCAAAACCCAATCAGGTGCCGCTTCCAGACCTCCCGCCGCCGCCACGGCAAACCGCAGCCAGGCCGGCCACTCCCAAAACGAGCGCCTTCACCTCCGACCACCCATGACCCACCATCCTGCGCAACCAAGGTCAATCGCCATCCTCAGTCTTCAACCCTAATCAATTTTATCGGCCGATCCAACCATTGAAACAACATGCGAACCCTAGATGAACTCCACTAGCCCATCTCTCCGCGACGGTAACAACAAATCGACGATCGATCAATAATCATTGACCACCTATTTGGATGGCCGAGACTTAATCATCAGTTTCTGGCTATACTGAAATCCAAATCGAAAAACAAACTACAGATTTGACTTGCGCTTGTCGAGAACTTCGAATCGATATATAATTTGATATAGTTTGAGGAGTTTTAATTTTTGGATTTGGTTTTTATTTGCAATTGAATTTGGAGTTGGTTTTGGTTTGTCTGCCATTAGAATGAGAGAGACAGATAAACAGGAAATGTACTTACAAACAATTGGAATAAGAAATAGTTAGGGTTTATAATGGGTTATTTATAGGTAGGTCGGAAATAGAAATGAATGGACTAGATTGATTTGAAAGTTGAAAGATAAACGATAAGAAAAGCCCATTTCATTCCCGGAACGGAATGGATTATCCCATATATCAAAATAGATGTTTTCGATATTTTTAGATTCAATGAAATAGGTTTCAGATCCTAATTCCATCGTATGAAGAAGTTTCTTTAAAATTAGCTTATTGTTGATTTTTGGTATTAATTAAAATTTAAAATCCCTCAATCTTCATTTATCTTGGTTTCATTTTTATTACTAAATCAATTTATTGTCTTATGGGTGAAATTGACATTTCTGTACCTTTTATTACATTCCCAATTTGCAGTTATTGTATTAACTCACATTAATGTAACACTTATTTGCATTTATTTGTATTTGACTAATTAAATTGGTAACAAGTAACAATTGTCACCATTCCTACATTTAATAACATTAGTAAGTATATTATCTACACCAAAATATAATAGTTACCACTACAACGCTAATTTTTTATTCAATTACACTTTATTACACATTATTTTATTAATCAATCAACTTTCAAATTATCAATTGCTTTTTTAATCCAATCTTCCACTAATACATGCAAAACTATAATTTATTAACCATCTATATCAATAATAACTCTTTTATCCCTTTTAATTAATTGGAATTACATTTAAAGCAGTTATCCGTTACATTACAAAAATACTATTTCATTTCATTCCACTTATATTCTTATTATTAAATCAAATTTTTTTATTTCTTCCAACATTAAATCATAAAACTTTATTAAATTAACTACTTTTAATTATCGAAAATTACGGGTCGCTGCATCACTCATGCATGTATTCGTTTCCCTTTAGAAACCAAAAAAAAACTTTTCACCTAGAACGTTAGTCTAAACTGAATTAAATGTTCTGTTCTTTCTTTCTGTGATGAATAATCCTAAATAAATTAGGATTTCATATTCCACTATTCACGTTCATTATTTTTTTCGTTTATTTATCTACTCAAATTTAAACCGTCCCTTTCATTTATTTATTTCTATTATCTTTTTTTTAAAATACATGCCTCTTTTGGTTTTCCTCTAAGTTTCATTTATTTATACATGAGCCTTGCCTTGAAACGTTTCCTATTAATGAAACTAATTGAGGTAGCACACGTTTTGAAATTTTATACCAAAAATTTTGCTTGCTTTGTAAACATGTGTTTTAAAATTCAAACGGGTATTTTTCATTCTTTATTTAATACATGCCTCATTTTTTTCCTCATTTTTGTTTTCTTTTTCATTTTCGGTTGTTCCTTTTCTTTTCTTTGAAGCTACATTTTTTCAAACCTGAGTTTCATTTTATATTATATATATAATTTTTGTTTAACCTTTATTCATCTTCCTTTTTCCTCCCTCCTTCTTCATTTCTCCTCTTTTCCAAACAAAAATTTCTTCAAATCTACATTTTCTTCTTCTTCTCCTTTTCAAATTTTCTCCTTCAAATTTAGATTATACAAACTTCTCTGTCTCCGCCAAAAGCTTCAAATATAAAAAAAAAATCAAAGTTAGAAGAAATAAAGCGGTGGCAAATCCAAACCTAATTAGAGGAAGGAAAGGTAAAAAGGTGAGTGATTCAACCCACTCATGCAATATTATAATTTCTATTGCAAGTTAAATAAAATTTATAATGAGATATATAAATTTTTGATTGTTGTTCGTTGGTTTAAATTGACATTTAAATTCATATAGAATCTGAATTGACATTAAGTTAAATTGACATTTAATTTTATATTGGAATTGTCTGAAATGGATGCTTATTGATTGATATGTTGGATGTATGGTTGATAATTTATTTTAATATGTCTCTATTATCACCGCGTATATGATCGACATCATTTAAATGGTCATCTAAATCATTTTGGAATTGGATAACTAAGACATTTAAATTATGAGTTGAAATGATATATGCCCATACAATTTCTTGAATTTGGATTATGGATTGGAATTGAAAGGTTTAAGTTTTAATTTAAACTTCGGATTTATTTTAGTTAAAGTGATTAAAATTAGTACTTCGAATTATTTGAAATCTCTTAAATAATTATATTCATGTTGTACACATGACAGGAGATGAAAATTCCTGTAACATCACTGAAGCTTTTGCACTCATATTTTATTTGAGATTAATTTGACTTACATAAGAATTTATAGTTGTGACATGAGTGTATTGTTTTTCATTATGCTCGGGTCAGCTTGAGCTTTTCAGTGTTGAAGACATTATTCTGGAGGACAAAGATGGAGTTTAGTATAATATTATTATTTTACCCCACTACATCATGTTGTTCCGCTGCCTTATTATATTATTATTCCTGCTGTTTGTTTAACTTTGATTTGTGTTGTAAAAGTGCAATCAAATTTATTTGTAAACAGCTTCATGAACTGTTTATTTGATTATTATATTTTATCATTCCGCTATCAGATTCTGTATTTTGTTTTTTCTTCTATTCTCTTATTTTCTTGTTTACCCCATTAACAATCCTCCCTTTTGAATGGTTGAGTTGACATGTGTGGTTTATTGTCGATTTAAACTGTCCAAAAAGGTAGGTCGTTATAGTTGGTATCAGAGCCTTGGTTTAGAGATACCAAAGCCTGTTGGGCTTAACTCATTAGAGATAGGGTTAGTAATACCCTAGAATGAGTTGAGTGTGTGTGTACATATATATAAATATATACACGAGAGCACATACTTTTTAGTGTTATAAAATGTTTTATATAGTTTTAAAATGAAATAATTTTCCTAATATTGTATATTATAAACAATGGAATAATTTTTTTTAACTCAAATTTCGATGTTTTAGAAATTGGTTTCCTAATATTTTGTAAATAATAGTAGTATTATTCAAAAGTGAATAATTAGGATATTTGTTTATGAAATTGAAATGTTTTGTTGTGAATCTTGTTATTTTGTTATTTCAACTATTGAAATAAAATGGAATGTTATGAAATTCTAAACGGTCCAAAATTTTGAAATTAATTTTAGTGTTAAAACTTGGTAATTTTGTAAAAATTATTAAAGTTAAATTTTATAATCTTAATTGGAAAAGGAAAAATGATTATAACAAGAATTGAATTGTTAAAATTAATGTTAATAAAATGATTCTAAAGATTGTATATACTTTTTGGATGAAATATGGTACTTTAAGTGTGAATTTAAGTATTGGAGTGTTTGAGTTGAAATTGAAAAAAAATGTTTTATAAATAAAGCTAAATGGTCATGAAAGTATTTATAAACTTCGTTAAAACTTATAAAATGTGTCATAAATAATTTGAAAAGTAAAAGTGAAAACTAATTGGATAAACAAATATGAACTAAAAATGAAATGATTATAAATAAAGTCATGACTTGTAAATTGTTTATGAAATAAATGGATGTTGCAAGAAATGGTTATAATTAAAGTTGTGATAACTTTAAACTCGAATCTAAACTTAAGGAAATTTCTTATGAAATGATACGAAAATAAATGTATTATTAAATGAGAAATACTATATGTGAAAATGAATGTGATTTAAAATGAAGTGAGATGTAGTAATGTTATTTATTAATGATTTTTTCATTAAATGGAGATTTTTTTTATATTAATTGATAAGAGATAAAATGTGTATAAATGAATGAGATTTATAATGTGAATTGAAAATGTAATTGTGATGAAACGAATTGGAATAAATACATAAGTTGTACGTATATTGTTTTATTCGCATAATTAATTTGATCTGGGTTTGAGTTCACAAGTTCGTGGTGAATTACACAATTTCGTCTTAGGATTTTTCTTCGATTCTTGATAGCGAATATTAGATAAGGATTTTTTGTTTGATTCCAAAATTCTCTATCATAGTATATGGCTATGCAAGGTGAATGATGGTTTCTAGTCAAGAAACCTTATCAAAGTCCGCACTAGGGAAGTCGAATGAACAATACTAATTCGAAAGCGAAATTGTTTGATCGAACGAGCAATCGAATGTGATATTGTATGATGATGACATATGTACATCTTATGTTATAATATAAATGATATGCTTTGAAGCTGAAAATAAAAGTTGTGGGGTTGGATATCCTTTGTAATTTGAATTGGAATTTTTTTATGCAAAGCCACTGTTAATTTAAAACCATTTCACAAAACTATTTTTGTTTAATTTTATTCAAACTATAAAAAAACTACTTCGGTCCAAAACCATTTTTAATTCATCGCTATTTTACAAAAATATTTTAATAAAAAAAACTATTTTACCAAACTATTTTAGATTCAAAACTATTCTAAATTCAAGACCTTTTATAAAGTAAAGATGTTCAATCTCATATGGCTTTTTATGCAGCGTAATTAATTTTTGGACATTTTTGATTCTTATATAAGATGGAATCTATATAAGTATAAGGTGATTTTGAAGACTATTGATTTCGGAAGATATTCGATCTGAAGAGATAAATCTTATATATAATGGAATTTATATAAGAATGATTTGATATATTAGATACTATTGATTTTAGAAAGTGCTAGATTTGAATATAAAATCTTGTACATAATGGACTTTATATAAATGTGATATTTAAAGTTATGATTTAGAAATGGTACTATATATGGTATGATATATTTTGAAGTAAAAGGTACCCTCTGCGAAGAAGTATAGTATGATATGCTTTGACCCAGATGGACTGGGGAATCCAGAAATGGGTTCGATTGAAAAAACTCTAATATACTTGGGTGAATTCAGAAATGGATTCGAACCGATATGGTTGTCTGGACTTAAACTCAAGAGTTCCTCAAAAAAGATTTCGGGATAAATGGTTCTTTAGTTTACCCAATGGAGGCGCTTTCAATCCTGGGATTTTTTGTTTATGAATCTTCTGGGTAGGAAGTGCATCCATTGCGTAATCATTGAATCAACAATGTACCACTTTAGCAGGGATCGATGGTCCCATGTTTACAAAATGGCTACTATATTTTTCTAGAATCTGGAAGGTGGAAGGATCTTTTAGAATGTTTTGTGTCCATTGCGCAAACGCTGGATCAGCAGCAGGCCACTACTATCGTAACATCGTCATTTAACATCAGATTTTGAGCGGTACTTTCTATATCTATTTTTTAAGTATTTTCACTAGATGTTGAAATAAGTCTACTAAGTACTTAAAGATTTCTAGTCTTGCGCCTGATCAACGTACGACCAGAGTCTGTAAGAACGAGGATAAACTTGTTAAAACATCGAGTTATAAAAGTATTTTGATAAAGGTACTATATAAAGGATATTTTGATTATTATTTTCTTTCTTTTCCAAATACTTCAAAATGTTAAAATATTGTTTATTTATGTACAACATGATTTAATTGTTACTTATTAGTGTTGTAAATATTGTGAGAAGTTATTAATTAAATAAAACATATTTAAAGTTAATGATTATTGATTTATTAATAATGTCTGAAAAGTATTTCGAGATTTAAAACTAATAAAATTCATAAATAACAGATTTAAGGTTTTCAATATCTCCTTCGTAAATATAAGTAATAATGTAAAAAATTATTTTCAAATAGTTACATATATTTTTAAAGATGTTATTTAAAATATTCAAAAGGTATTTATAAATAAAGCAAGAAATTTTACAATTGAATTTTGCAAAGTATTTAAGTATTAAAGATGGTTGATTTACAGATAAAGTTTTCAAATGAATGTTTCAAATAAAATTTATATAAGTTTCTTTGAATATATAATTTATAGATATTATATAAATGGACTATAAAAAATAAGTTTTAAAATTTTGTTAAAAAATGATTTGGGAAGTTTTATTTATAGTAATATGCTTGACAAATAAATTTGAATCTCTATTTTTGAAGTATGATTTGAAATATTTACTTAGCTTTCCAAGTAGTAATATGAAATTTATAGGTTTATTGAATATTTAAATTTTGTATTAAACCAAAATAAATGTTTTTTGCATAATTTGAATATTCATTTTAAAAAAAATGTGTAAAATTAATTATGAAGATATGAAATTTTGTACTTTGATTTGGAAATTTAATGTAAGATTTGAGTATACTATTACTTTCAATTTAATAATTTTGAGTTTATAGTTATTTTAAAATAGCGAGCCTAATAAATTATCTTATTTAAAGAAATTTATTTTAAAGCCTGTTGATCTTTTGACTTTTTTTACAGTGTTTTAAACTTTTTGGAAAATCTTCGCATAATACTATAAAGATATTTTAAATGTGTCTTATATTTATATTAAGTGAATAAGTTTAAATAGTTTAGTTGAATTTTAAGATATATTGAAATATTTCTTCTCTCTTCAAAGATGAACGCCTAAAACTTAAATTTTTATTCTATAATCGAATTAAGTTATAACTTATGTAAATGTAGTAGAAGCTTAAGTAATATTTTATGAAACGATTCGTTAATGACTTAAATCTTTAATGGAAAACAAATTATGAAAGTGATTGATCTTTATAAAAATGAATGATAGAAAAGTAAATGAAGCAATTGGTGTAGTTAAAGAAACCAATAGAATAAAATACGTAAGTTGTACATAGATTGTTTTATTCGTAAAATAATTTTGATCCAGATTTGAATACATGAATCGTAGTAATTCCCACTAGTCGAATTAGGATTTTTCACTTGATTCTTGACAGCGAACGCATAATACAGATTTTTGATGAGAATTTGAAGTTTCTATTATAATTTATAGTTATGCAAGGAGAATGGAGATTTCTAATCAAGGAACCGGATCAGAGTCTGCACTAATGTGGTCAAGTTATTAATACTAGTTCAAAAGTAGAATTTGTGTATTCAAGCAAGTGATCAGAATTGATATTGCGTAAAAATGGTATATGTACCTAGTATGAACCTTAATAATTAAATGGTGTGCTATGATTGTTGCCTCTGATTGCTATGCTATTTTGGTTGCATGTAACTGTTACATTCCATTAGAATTGCATATAGAAGTGCATCATACTTATTTACATTACATTGTTGTGTTGCATATGATTGTCGTATTGTGTGTTTTGTTATTTATGATAGAATGGTTAGTATATTGTCCTTTTATCATGTAAATTCTCTTGAATTAAGTAAGTGAGATACAGGTTTATGGAAGCAATAGCTGTTGCTTTTGATTTCATAAATAAAGTTTGTTTCCCGAAAAATAGGAACGTTTTGGATTACAGTTTTGTAGTAGTATTTCATTGCTTTTCCATGGTTTGCGATATTTTATTTTTAAAATATGATATACACAATATAATTAATTGATATTATTATTTTATCGAACCTACCTGTAACAACCCGCATATTTAACGATTTGATATTTAAATGTTTAATTTAAATATAACGTCGTTAGTCGGATTTTTGGGTCCGAAAAGCTACTTTCTGCAAATGGCCGAATTGGAACTCGAAACTACCTCCATTGGTTCCAAAATGGCGTTTGCGATCTTTTTGAGTATAATCTTTGATATGTTTGGAGTTTGTGAAATTTTGACCCTTTTCTATTGGGTTTTGGGTTTGGGTTCAGCCCACTAGTTTAACTAATACCCTAACCCAACCCCTTCTCTTCATTCATCCTCATTTCATTTCATTTCTTAAGGTAGAACTGAAAATGGTGGAAGGGAAGAGGAAATAGAAATTGCAAGCCCTAGTTTCTTCTTGTAAACTTGATTCTTGCTCCAAAATCAAAGAGAATCCATTGGTAAGCTCTTCTTCATCTTCTCCAACTCTTCTCCTCTTCAATTTCAGAAAATTTCCTAAACCTAAATTGGGAAATATGTGTTTTATTCTTAGATTGAAGCTTGTTGAGTTGAAGTAGTGTTTGGTTGGTCTTCTCCTTGTTATTGAGCTCCAACTTCTTGTTTTTAGGTTAAAGGTGAGTTTTGAACTCACATCTACTTCTCTTGATTTCATTGATGTTGGGTATGAATTCCTAGCACTTGTTCATATGCACTTGCGTAAATCCGAATTTTTAGTGTTTGGGTTCAATTCTTTGAATTGGTGAATATCCGAATTTTTAGTGTTTGGGTTCAATTCTTTGAAATCCTAACTTTGATGTTTTGATTATGTTTTTGGTGATGAATCGAAGTGCTTATAGGGCCGGGTAGCCGCTTGGCATAAATCCCTAGCGTCTGTGCTCGTCCGATTGAAAGTTGGGAGAGTTTGCACTTCATTGGTAATAAGTATGAAATGCAGGAAATTGGGTTCAGTCGACTGGATCCTCTGTTCAGTCGACTGAGATGAAGCCCGAAATTTTTCAGGACAATTTTCAGTCGACTGAACAGGGATTTCAGTCGACTGACCTGCTCCTGTTTTCCTATTTTGCCTATTTATGCTCGTTTTGATTGGTTTTCCGGATTTTATCGATTCATGTTGGTTCTTAGTGGTTGTTATTGCCTCTTTGACTTTGATTCTTATTTTTGACTTCAAATCGATGGGTTTTTATAAAATAATCTTTCTAATCGTATTAAAAGCTCGTTTCTCCAATTTATAAATTCTATTTAAACACACGCACAATTTCGCACTTCGAGCGAAGTGGAAGGGTGATTAAATGGTTGGGCAAAACATGGACCATGAATCTGTGCGTTTATCTTTCCGATTAAACCTCGACCTATTCAATTGATCGTTTTGACCTTTGGTTTGGTTTACCGATGATATGAGGTGAACTTTGTACTGCTTTGAGTGTGAAATTAACTAACGATAGTAAACCGTTTAGTGCGAACGAGTGGTTATGGGACTCACGTTACCACTTTTAGGATTCCTTTTTAAGAGTTATGACACATTCCGCCAGTTAGTGGTGTCCAGTACTGGGTCTTCGACCTTCACCGCTACGGTTTGTTGCCTTCGGGTATGTGCCTTCGGGTTTGTGCCTTCGGATTTGTTGCCCTTTAGTATCGCTTTCGATGTTGGTCGTTATGAGCCGCATGGGTGATATTGGGTTGCCCTTTAGTATCGCTTTCGATGTTGGTCGTTATGAGCCGCATGGGTGATATTGGGTTTGGAGTCTTCGGGCTCATGGATCCTTGCTTGTACAGTACTGAGCTCGAGCAAATTTTCTGATGTTTCATTCATATGTATATTCCCTAGGTATCGCCCTTCGATGTTGGTCATTATGAGCCGCATGATGCGTAGCGTTTACCTTGTGGAACTTGTATACCTTATTGGTATTTGTTATTGCCTTTTGGCTTGCTTTGGGATATTCTTATCCTTTGTTTCTATATGTTGCCGATGATATGAGGCTTGTTCTATATGATTCGTCTTTCGTTAGATGATTGTGTTATCTCTTTTAGAGATATCTATTATGCTTTGTAACCTTGCAGGTTTATTGTTGTTCAGTTTATCTAACTGATTTGTTTAGCTAGACTGACCTGTGTATTTCATACTCGGGTCAGACCGAGTTGTTTCAGGTTAGGTGCTTTTGGACTTAGCCTATTTTGCTTCCGCATGGACTATTCAGCTTGTTCCTTTTTGTTATAGCTTTTGTGTAGTCCTATTTTGTAGTAACTCTGATATGTATTCTTTTGACTCGTCTGTATATTGTGGTTTGCTATACCACTTGACATGTATTAGTTTGTATACTCTGTTATGTATCTGTATATATGTATATGATGATTTACTGTTCTGTGATGTATATTACATTTGAGTTGTTATATTTTGTTCTGATAGATCCAACCACCTATGGTTTTGTTTTTAAGTATTCATTGGGTATGTCGACCTGCTTGGTATGTTTATTGTCGATGTATTCAATAGATAGTTAGAGCAAGGCTATAGATGGTCGCTCCTAACCAGCCTTATTCTCCATATTAGTTGACGGCATTACCCTGTAGTGTCCTTGGCTAGCGTGGGTATAGAGGTGGGGCGTCACAGCGTGGTATCAGAGCTGAGTTCAGAACAAAGTATGACAAACACAGAATAGAGCACATATTACAGTGCATCAAAGTATACAAGTGATACAAACCTTTGAATCATCGTGTCTCTTTATTCCATCAAGGTTAGATAGAATTTGGGGAATACGTCTAGAAATGCATTTTATTCCGTAATGAAGTATCTACCTTGTGAATAATCTTGTTCTTATCTTACTTTCAGCGTATGGCTGGAAGAGGCAGGGGATAACGTTCGGATGCTGGGCAATCCAGTGGCACACATCCGGATGGCGTTTATATGTCTGCTGATCAATTTTTGGAATTTTTAGGAGAACTCAGCCTCCAGTTCCTCCTCGAGTATCTCCACCTCGCAAGTCTGCCTTTGCACGTCAGTGTAGTGATTTTTCTCATCTTGGAGGAAAGCCGTTTAAGGGCTCCAAGTCTGTTCTTAAAGTCCAAGCTTGACTTCGCACGTGCGAGCATATTTTCTCTCGCATGGATCTTTATGACCATGATAGAGTTCCTGTAACTTCTGGCTTATTACAAGAGCGTGCTCTTGACTCGTATGAGCTTCTTGTAGCCGAAATTGATGAGTCTACTCTTTCTTGGACTCAGTTTCGGGAGCGATTTGAACTCAAGTTCGTTCCTGAATCTGAAAAAGTTTTATTGACCCGTCGCTTCCTTGAGTTGAAGCAAGGGAAATCTTCTGTTTCTGAGTATGTTGCATCATTCGAGGCTTTATCTCAGTATGGTCTTGAATTCATCAGCACTTCTTATAACAAGAATCTGAAGTTTGTCTCTGGTCTTAAGAAATATCTTAAGAAATCTTTGTTGCCCCAACTTAAACTTTCTTTTGAGGAGTTGGTTGATTTGGCTCTTCATCTTGAGACCGTCGAGAAGGAGTGTGATAGTGATGTTGATGTTGAGGTTTCCAAGAACCCCAACAAGAGGCCGTTTCCAATTCAGAAGTCTAGGCCTTTTCCTTCTAAGAAGAAGAAGACTGGTGGTCCTAGTTCTCAGCCTCAGTCTTCCGGAACACCTTTCGTTCGAAAGTGTTTTAATTGTAGTTCTCCGGATCATATTATTCGAGCTTGTCCTAAACCTCTCTTCTGCCGTTATTGCAAGAAGGAAGGTCATCATATTTCAGCTTACCCTACTGTTCCGGCTGGTGCCAAGTCTAGCAGGCTTTATGCTGCCAAGGCTTCTGAAGGTCCTTCTCAGCCCAAAGGTATATCTCCATCCATTTTGGAAGGTTTTATTTTATTTTATGACCATAGTATTCGAGTTCTTTTCGATACGGGTGCTTCGCATTCCTTCGTATTGAAGAAGCTCGTTGATGATTTATCTTTGGATGTTTCTTGTATGGTTACTTCTTTAAGGATTGCGAATCCTATTGGGGGATTCGCGACCCTTAGCCTGCTATGTGATGATGTTGAGATTGTTTTATGTGGTTTTTCTTTTCGTCCGAATCTGCACGTTATTTCTTGTCTGGGAGTTGATTTGATTTTGGGTATGGACTGGCTAGTGAGATATGATGCCAGGATTATTTGTTCGGAGAGAATTCTGTATCTTCGACATCCGAATTAGCCTACTCAGTTATCCCTTGTTCTTCGGGGTGTGGATAATTCCGAAATGGCTTTATATTCTCTTGATTCGTGAGATGATGATGATATATCTCGTATTCCTATTGCTTGTGACTTTTCTGATGTTTTTGAGCCTGTCTCGGGTTTACCACCTAAGAGGGCAATTGAGTTCCGCATTGATCTCATTCCAGGCGCGCAGCCAGTTAGTCATCCTTCCACGAGGATGTCCTCAAAGGAAAATGAGGAACTCAAAAAGAAGCTTTTAGAGCTTGAGTCCAAGCAGTTGATTCAGTCCAGTTTTTCTCCATGGGGATCCGCGGTCGTCTTCGTGAAGAAGTCCGATGGAACTCTTAGGCTTTGCATTGACTATCGCAAGCTTAACGAGTTAACCATCAGAAATAGGTATCCATTGCCTAGGATCGATGATATGTTCGATCTATTGAGTGGTGCAAGGTCTTTTCTCAATTCGATCTTGCCACAGGTTTTCATCAATTACGAGTCGCGGAAGATAGTATTCCTCTTACAGCTTTCCGCACTCGTTATGATTCTTTTGAGTGGCTCGTTATGCTGTTCGGTTTGACGAACGCTCCTGCTTTCTTTGTTGATCTCATGAATCGAATATTCCGGGAATATCTCGATAAGTTCGTCCTTGTGTTCATTGATGATATCCTTATTTATTCTAAGTCTGAAGCTGAGCATGCTAATCACTTGAGAATGGTCTTGAGTACCCTCTATCATCATCAACTTAGAGCCAAATTCTCCAAGTGCCATTTTTGGGAGAAAAGGGTTAAGTTCTTAGGCCATGTTGTATCTTCCGATGGCATTTCTGTCGATCCTTCAAAGATCGAGGCCATCCAGAATTGGAAGAAGCCTGAGAATGTGCATGAGATTCGTAGTATCCTTGGATTGGCGGGTTATTACCGTCGGTTCATTAAGGATTTTTCCCATGTTGTGCTTCCTCTTACTTGCCTTACTCGGAAAGGCATTCGTTTTATTTGGTCCGACAAGTGTGAAGCTTCCTTTCTGTCATTAAAGGAACTTCTCACTAATGCTCCTATTCTTGTGGTTCCCGAGGGGAATCATGATCTTGTTGTCTACACCAATGCTTGTGGTAGTGGTCTCGGTGCTGTTTTTATGCAGAAGGATCGGGTAGTTGCTTATGCTTCAAATGCGTCCGAATGAAGTCCGCTATGCCACTCGTGATCTTGAGTTAGCCGCCATTGTCTTTGCCTTGAAGATTTGGCGACACTATTTATTGGGCCAGCGCTTCATTCTCTATACCGATTATAAATCTTTGAAGTATTTGTTCACTCAGAAGGAACTCAATATGAGACAACAACGTTGGCTCGAGTTTCTTGCTTTCTATGACTTTGATATCCAGTATACCCCTGGTAAGGGTGATCGTGTTGCATATGCGCTTAGTCGCAAACATTCGGCTGTTATTTCTATGATGCTTGCCGAATGGAATATTCTTGAGACTCTATCTTTTTGTGAAATTCGGGATCGAGGTTCATCTTCTGATTCTCCTATTCTATTATTTAGCTTGGGAGCTCGACCTATTTTGTTGGATCGTATTGTCGATGCTCAGCGGCGTGATCCTGATTTGTTGCATTTTATTCAGCTTTGTGAGTCTAGATCTTGTGATGAGGCGTTGCAAGATTTTAGCATTGATTCTCATGGGTGTCTTCGTAAGAAGAACCGTCCTTTTGTGCCTTCTGATCTTGCACTTAGGCATGACATTCTTGATGACTGTCACCGTTCTAAGTATACCATTCATCCCGGTAGTAGCAAGATGTATGCAGATATGCATCGTCTTTATTATTGGAAAGGCATGAAATGCGATGTGGCGAGTTATGTGAGCAATTGCATAACTTGTCAGCGTTTTAAGGCCGAGCATCAGCGTCCTTCGGGTCTTCTTCAGCCTCTTGAGATTCCATTGTGGAAATGGGATCAGATTTCTATGGATTTCATTGACGGCCTACCTCGTTCGAGATCAGGTCATTCTAGTATTTGGGTTATTGTTGATCGCCTCACTAAGTCTGCTCATTTTGTCCCTATTAAGTCTAATAGGACTGCTTCGCATTTGGCTAAGTTATATGTCAAGGAAATCGTGAGACTTCACGGTGTTCATAGTTCTATTGTGAGTGATCGTGATCCTTTATTCACGAGTCATTTTTGGAAGAGTCTTCAGCAAGCTTTGGGAATGAAGCTTAATTTTTCTACAGCTTATCATCCGCAGTCTGATGGACAGACTGAACGGGTGAATCGTATCTTGGAAGATCTTCTCCGTATTTGTATTTTGATTTTGGTGGAAGTTGGGAGGATCACCTACCTCTTGTAGAGTTCTCCTACAACAATAGTTTTCAATCTAGTATCAATATGGCTCCTTTCGAAGCCTTATATGGAAGGCCATGTCGATCACCTTCTTGTTGTTGGAATCTGGAGAGAAGCTTATTCTTGGTCCAGATTTTGTTCGTGATTCTTCCGAGAAGATTGATCTTATCCGGTTGAGAATGAAAGAGGCACAAAGTCGCCAGAAATCCTACGTGGACAACCGTAGGAAGCCTCTCGAATTCTCAATTGGTGATCTTGTTTTTATTCGTGTTTCTCCTTTGAAAGGGGTTATGCGTTTCAGTACGACTGGGAAATTGGCTCCTCGTTTTATAGGACCATTTTCTATTACTGAACGTCTTGGCCCTGTGGCTTATAGAGTTTCACTTCCAGCTCATTTATCTGGCATTCATGACGTGTTTCACGTATCGTAACTTCGGAAGTGTCTTCGGGAGTCGGATTCTGTTATTGCTTCTCCTGATTTGCAAGAGCTTGAGGTCTCACCGGACTTATCTATTGTACAACAACCTATTCGCGTGCTTGACACGGAGGTGCGACACCTTCGGAATAAGGACGTGTCGCTTGTTAAAGTTCAATGGTCCGCTAATCCCAATGACTGTACTTGGGAAACCAGAGAGTTTGTCGAGCGATCTTATTTGGCTTTTCTTTCTTCGCTTTGAAACGGTGAGTATGTCTTTTCATCTCGAGCTTATTTCCTTTTCTTTTGATTGATTGTATGTATGTAGTTGTTACAAATATCGTCTCTAGGAATTGCGGGGATGCAATTTTGTAAGGAGGGGAGATATGTAACAACCCGCATATTTAACGATTTGATATTTAAATGTTTAATTTAAATATAACGTCGTTAGTCGGATTTTTGGGTCCGAAAAGCTACTTTCTGCAAATGGCCGAATTGAAACTCGAAACTACCTCCATTGGTTCCAAAATGGCGTTTGCGATCTTTTTGAGTATAATCTTTGATATGTTTGGAGTTTGCGAAATTTTGACCCTTTTTCTATTGGGTTTTGGGTTTGGGTTCAGCCCACTGGTTTAACTAATACCCTAACCCAACCCCTTCTCTTCATTCATCCTCATTTCATTTCATTTCTTAAGCTAGAACTGAAAATGGTGGAAGGGAAGAGGAAATAGAAATTGCAAGCCCTAGTTTCTTCTTGTAAACTTGATTCTTGCTCCAAAATCAAAGAGAATCCATTGGTAAGCTCTTCTTCATCTTCTCCAACTCTTCTCCTCTTCAATTTCAGAAAATTTCCTAAACCTAAACTGATAAATATGTGTTTTATTCTTAGATTGAAGCTTGTTGAGTTGAAGTAGTGTTTGGTTGGTCTTCTCCTTGTTATTGAGCTCCATCTTCTTGTTTTTGGGTTAAAGGTGAGTTTTGAACTCACATCTACTTCTCTTGATTTCATTGATGTTGGGTATGAATTCCTAGCACTTGTTCATATGCACTTGGTTTTAGCTTGGATTGAATTGGTGAATATCCGAATTTTTAGTGTTTGGGTTCAATTCTTTGAAATCCTAACTTTGATGTTTTGATCATGTTTTTGGTGATGAATCGAAGTGCTTATAGGGCCGGGTAGCCGCTTGGCGTAAATCACTAGCATCTGTGCTCGTCCGATTGAACGTTGGGAGAGTTTGCACTTCATTGGTAATAAGTAGGAAATGCAGGAAATTGGGTTCAGTCGACTGGATCCTCTGTTCAGTCGACTGAGCTGAAGCCCGAAATTTTTCTGGAAAATTTTCAGTCGACTGAACAGGGATTTCAGTCGACTGACCTGCTCCTGTTTTCTTATTTTGCCTATTTATGCTCGTTTTGATTGGTTTTCCGGATTTTATCGATTCATGTTGGTTCTTAGTGGTTTTTATCGCCTCTTTGACTTTGGTAACTTATTTTTGACTTCATCCACGGGTTTTTATAAAATAATCTTTCTAATAATATTAAAAGCTCGTTTCTCCAATTTATAAATTCTATTTAAACACACGCACAATTTCGCACTTCGAGCGAAGTGGAAGGGTGATTAAATGGTTGGGCAAAAAACGGACCATGAATCTATGCGTTTATCTTTCTGATTAATCCCCGACCTATTCAATTGATCGTTTTGACCTTTGGTTTGGTTTACCGATGATATGAGGTGAACTTTGTACTGCTTTGAGTGTGAAATTAACTAACGGATAGTAAACCGTTTAGTGCGAACGAGTGGTTATGGGACTCACGTTACCACTTTTCAGATTCCTTTTTGAGAGTTATGACACATTCCGCCGGTTAGTGGTGTCCAGTACTGGGTCTTCGACCTTCACCGCTACGGTTTGTTGCCTTCGGGTATGTGCCTTCGGGTTTGTTGCCCTTTAGTATCGCTTCCGATGTTGGTCGTTATGAGCCGCATGGGTGATATTGGGTTGCCCTTTAGTATCGCTTTCGATGTTGGTCATTATGAGCCGCATGGGTGATATTGGGTTTGGAGTCTTTGGGCTCATGGATCCTTGTTTGTACAGTACTGAGCTCGAGCAAATTTTCTGATGTTTCATTCATATGTATATTCCCTAGTCATCGCCCTTCGATGTTGGTCATTATGAGCCGCATGATGCATAGCGTTTACCTTGTGGAACTTGTATACCTTATTGGTATTTGTTATTGCCTTTTGGCTTGCTTTGGGATATTCTTATCCTTTGTTTCTATATGTTGCCGATGATATAAGGCTTGTTCTATATGATTCATCTTTTGTTAGATGATTGTGTTATCTCTTTTAGAGATATCTATTATGCTTTGTAACCTTGCAGGTTTATTGTTGTTCAGTTTATCTAACCGATTTGTTTAGCTAGACTGACCTGTGTATTTCATACTCGGGTCAGACCGAGTTGTTTCAGGTTAGGTGCTTTTGGACTTAGCCTATTTTGCTTCCGCATGGACTATTCAGCTTATTCCTTTTTGTTATAGCTTTTGTGTAGTCCTATTTTGTAGTAACTCTGATATATTCTTTTGACTCGTCTGTATATTGTGGTTTTCTATACCACTTGACATGTATTAGTTTGTATACTCTGTTATGTATCTGTATATATGTATATGATGATTTACTGTTCTGTGATGTATATTACATTTGAGTTGTTATATTCTGTTCTGATAGATCCAACCACCTATGGTTTTGTTTTTAAGTATTCATTGGGTATGTCGACCTGCTTGGTATGTTTATTGTCGATGTATTCAATAGATAGTTAGAGCAAGGCTATAGATGGTCGCTCCTAACCAGCCTTATTCTCCGTGTTAGTTGACGGCATTACCCTGTAGTGTCCTTGGCTAGCGTGGGTATAGAGGTGGGGCGTCACACTACCCGCACAAAGGAGACGCTATCAAAAAAATTCGTAAATTTAGGACTTAGAAATTTTTTCATGGAAATTGGGGTTATCTTCTTATTTATATTAAAACTATCAATGTAAGCTTAAAACGATTTATAAGTTGAGTGGAAAATTATTTTGCTAAATATATCAAATGATGGATTCCTTACTTCATTCCTTTTCGGGACAAAAAATTTTGAGTGGGGAAGATTGTAGCGGCCGGTATTTTTAATTGTTTGAATATATTAAATTAAATAAGAAAGTTCAAATAAAAATGTTAGGAATTAAATTTTTAAGTTTTTTGATACAAATTAAACTATAATATAATGTTGTGATCTTAAATTAAATTTCTATTAATGACATAGGTTGAAATCTAGGACATATATTAATGTGTATTTTAATGACATTGTTTCAAATGTGATTAATGGATGGGAATACCAAAGGCTAATTGTAATAAGGAGTATAATTTGGGAATATAAGTGGTAGAAGAATAAAAATTTATGATTTTACTTGTGTTAACGTACGTTAGAAGATGTTTATGATATTAATTTGAATTTCTACTAATAACATGTATTACAGTAAAAAAAATGATAACATTTAGGTGTATTTAATAACACTGTTTGAATGTAATTAATAACGATGATTGTAATAATAAATGTTAGTAGATAATAAAATGAATAAATTTATTAAAGGAGAAAAACATATGATTATTTATTTGAAATGTATTTTAGCATAGAGTATAAAATTAATTATTTGTAGGTAAATTTCTAACTCATGTTTGTAACCAATAATGTTAATATATATGTTTGACTTAAAATTTAAAGGAAAACAATGGGATTAGCTATCTTCTCAATAATCAACAAATGTTTTGAAATTTAATTATTGGAATTGATAGCAATTAAAATCTTTCCATTCATAAGAAATAGAAATGAATTGTAATTAATTAGTGATATGTGCAACTTACGTTTTATGTTAAAAATATGATAAGTATTTTAATGAGAAATATTAAGTTAATTGGTATGTTCAATATCATTAATTGTGTGTAAATAAAATAATGGTTAAATTAACGTATATTTATATGTATATTTGGAGTTAATGAAATGTATTGAAGGGAATATATGTTTTAAAATTGAATTTCAAAATTTGTTTTTAGTATACTAATCCTTTCATTCTCATTAATTTATTACCTTACTTTATTTTGTTGCCATCTCACATTTTCATTAACCCTACTCTTTTGCATATTTCAGTCCATTTTTTCTTTCACTTCTTACCATAAGTTGAATTATTTATGGGACGTTAGTTTGCATTTGAAATGAAATGTGTATGTGCATTAATTCATGAATTCAATTACATACACTATTCATTCATGCATGTATTCATTTCCCTTCAGAAACTAAAAAAAACTTTTCACCTAGCACGTCAGTCTAAACTGAATTAAATGCTATGTTCTTTCTTTATGTAATGAATAGTCTTAAATATGTTAGAATATCATATTCCACTATTCACGTTCATTAATCTTTTAATTTATTTATCTTCTCATATTTCAACCACCTCTTTCATTTATTTATTTCTATTATTAATTTCTTTTATTAAATACATGCTTCTTTTGGTTTTCCTCTAAGTTTCATTTATTTACACATGAGCATTGCCTTGAAAGTTTCCTGTTAATGAAGTTAATTGAGGTAGCACGTATTTTGAATTTTATAATAAAAGTTTTGCATGCTTTGTAAACATGTCTTTTAAAATTCAAATGTGTATCTTTGGTTCTTTATTTAATACCTGCCTCATTTCTTTCCTCATTTTTGTTTGTTTCTTCATTTTCGGTTGATCCCTTTTCTTTTCTCTGAAGCTACATTTTTTTCAAATCCGAGTTTCATTTTATATTATATATATAATTTTTGTTTAACTTTTCTTCACCTTCCTTTTTCCTCCCTCTTTCATTTTCTTCTTTTTTCAAACAAAAATTTCTTCAAATCCACATTTTTTCTTCTTCTTCTTTTCAAAATTTATCCTTAAAATTTAGATTATACAAACTTCTCCATCTCTTCCAAAACCTTCAAATATAGAAAGAAAAAAACAAAATCAAAGCTAAAAGAAAGAAACCAGTGGTATATCCAAACCTAATTAGAGGAAGAAAAGCTAAAAATGTGAATGATTCAATTCACTCATGCAATACTAACTTTTCCATTGTAAGTTAAATAAAATTTATAATGAGATATATAAATTTTTGATTGATGTTTATTGGTTTAAATTGACATTTAAATTGATATTGGACATGAATTGACATTTAATTGTATATTGGAATTTAATTGATAGTTAAAACCTCGATATTGATAACTATTAACTGTTGTAATATATTGGTCACTTTTGATGTTGTCTGAAATGGATGCTTATTGATAGATATGTTGGATGTATGATTGTTTATTTATTTTAATATGTTCCTGTTATCACCATGCATATTATCGACATCATTTAAATGGTCATCTAAATCATTTTAGACTTGGATACCTAAGACATTTAAATTATGGATTAAAATGATATGCGCCCATACAATTTCTTGAATTTGGATTATGTATTCGAATTGAAAGGTTTAAGTTTTAATTTTAACTTCAATTTTAACTAAAGTGATTATAATTAGTACTTAGAATTATTTGAAATCTCTTAAATAATTATATTCACGCTATACACCTGATATGAGATGGAAAATCCCATAACATCTCTGAAGCTGTTGCATTCATATTTTATTTGAGATTGATTTGACTTACATAGAAATTTTTAGTTTTGATTCGAATGTATTGTTTTTCATTATGCTCGGCCAGCCTGACCTTTTCAGTATTGAAGACATTATTCTGGAGGACGAAGATGGATTTTAATATTATATTATTATTTTATCCCACTGCATCATGTTTAGATCCACTACCTTATTTTATTATTTTTCATGTTGTATGTTTAACTCTGATTTGTATTGTAAAAGTGTAATCAAATGTATTTATAACCAACCTCATGATTTTTTATTTGATTATTATATTTTGTCATTCTGCTGTGACATTCTGTGTTTTGTTTTTCCTTCTTTTCTCTTATTTTCTTATTTACCCCCATTAACAATCCTCTTTTTTGAATGGTTTGAGTTGACATGTGTGGTTTATTATCGATTTAAACCATTCAAAAAGGTGGGTCGTTATATACCATATAAAGATTACGCATTTACCCAATGTTAAAACTTTTCATCAACAATAATACACGCGTTTACCCAGTGATCAAATTATATATAAATAAAGATTAAAATAAGAAGGTTCATTTTAAGTTTTGTCACTGGTTAGTGTAGCATATAAGTATAAACCATTATTGTACTGTAACGTTTTTAACTTGCAATAACCTTTGTCCAAACATTATCCAAAAATATTAATTAAAAAATAATAATGTGCGGATTAATTTGATAATAGGAATGAATAAAAAAATAAAAATTGATTCGGTAAATAAAAACTTAACAATAAACTTAGTCCAAATGTCATTCCCCTCTTTTCTTTATAATAAACTTGTAACGACCCGTAAATTTAACTGGTTTTAATAACGTTATTAATTGAAATTTTGTGAAATTTTAAACGATAAAATTTTTAAATAAAAATTTAATATTTGAAATGCGTCTAGTTAAACATAGCAATTGGTAAATTTTCGTCCGAAAATACGAAGTTTATTTTCGTGCGTAAATTTATTTCAAATTAATCAGTTAGGATTGATGAAAATAAAACGTTTTTGAAACCAAAATATTTTTACATAGAAAAATTCTAAATCATCTTCTGAGTAAGACGTCATTTTTCGTTTTTCCAAATTCGGAATTCTTTAGCTCCGTCGATCTTATTTTTCTGCGTTTTTACTGCACTTTTCGCTAGTAGAAAATTCGAATTTTTAAAATTCAATCGTACCACCAATATCTGTATTCCGTTTTGATCGTCTTACCGTGCTGATCTCCACGGTATATTTAATTTTGTGTTTTGATGTCCGGTACACAGCGGAATCCACAGAAAACGGTAATCATACCGGTAATGAATTCTAACTTTTGATTGGCCACGTCTCTTTCATACTCCGCCGTTTAAATTGAACAGCTATTAGCTTTTATAATTCCTAAAATTCAGTTGTTTGCATTTATATCTTATAAATTCTCGTGTGCTTGACTTTTTGTTTTCACTGTCTAATGTTTAATGTTTCGTTCTTCATATTTTTTCTCTGACTCTTCACCTTTTTTTCCATTGCCAGGCTATAAACATATCTCATGTAACCTTTCCCCTACTTTAGGATTTCACTTTCTTTCATCTATTTCCCTGTGCACCTTCATTTTGCTTGGCTTAAAATATATAATATATATCGTATGTGATAATCTTGCGCACCTATATTCCTCTTTTCCTTCACATACCCTCATGCAAACCCAAGCAAGACCGCATCTTTCTCACCGCCAGTGTCACCACTGCTTCTTTCCTCCGCATGGCCGAAGACCCTTGCTCACCCAACATGGTCGGCCGCATCCACACCCCTTCACCTCCACCACTGCGAGCCTCATTCGACCACGCGCCGCCACCTGCTCTGGCCGAACCCCATCCATTCCCCTCCATCGCCGTACACCGTCCACCTCAGCCGCGAGCCACCACATCTCGCTCAGCCTTCCTCCTCGTTCTCGTTTTCACCAAGTCGAGCTTCAGCCGCCGTAGCTACCCCACCTTCAACCGAGGTCCTCTCCACAGCAACCTTGGCCAGCCAATAGCCCAGCTGAGCCTAGAACCTCGCCACAGCCCTACTCAAGTCTACCCAAGTCGAGCATCATCACCCCCTCCTCACGTTCGAATCCAAGAGACGATTTGGCCTTCCGTCCTCACTACTTCTCTTTGATTTTAGCAGCGTGCCCTAGCACTAGCCTTGCATTCTATGAGGTATTTAATATGTATGTTTTCAGATTTTGTGTATCCGTGTATAAGGATTTTGTATACATATGTTTTCTATTAGTTTTCATATTCTATTAGTTATAAAACAGTTTATAAAATATACGTTCTATGTTATATACATAAGTCAGTTGACATACATAGGTTTGCAAACTGTATGCTCGGCCTTTCTACGGATTTAGTATATTTGGTTGTACCCATTTATAAATTTGAAAGATAGTATATATATTTGCGAGGTGATATATTCACTTAACTTTGATGAATATATTTTACAAATTGATGTTTATATTGAGTTCATGTATGTTCCAATATTTATGCTCTGTTATAAAAATATATTGAAGTTTTGATTTTAGATTTATATGTAGATTTTTGAAATATAGAATATAGGATGTTTTCGGTCTGTGTTTTAAGATGATGATGTGTTTACAGTTAAATCCGCATATTTCGTATATTTATATATAGAATATTTTGGAAAGATAATATTGTTGTTTTATTAAATATTGATTTAAATTGTTATATATATATATATATATATATATATATATATATATATATATATATATATATGGGCGTGAGTGAAAAATATTGCGGCTGAACTACGTTTTTATATATGTATGTTGCCTAAGATTTATATATTGTATACATATATACACGTCAGTTTACATATTAGTCTGTAAGTAAGTAAACATTTTTATGTAAGATACTATAATATTACCCAGCTATCAATGCATTATAATTTAAACTGTATCATATATGCGCTGTAAAGGTGGAAGCAAGTATGTCATACAAATATTTTGCTGTTAATATATTCAAGTATGTTATATTAGATCTATATTTTGTTAGCAATCTATATTTATACAATAAGTTATGTTTTGCTCTGGTTAGATTTAAATGAGTAATACACGTATGATTTGGGTGGTTTGAGCATACTAGTTATATACTGTGTAGGTCTGCTTATATGTTCTAAGACATATACTTTGTTGACATATCTTTTGTTCATTGTCTAGGTTATATATATATATATATATTGGTTTTAAAATATATGTATCTTGCATTTATATATTTACTTAAAATTATAACGTACATATGTTGATTTCATGTATGGGTTTAATTAAAACAATGATTTTTAATTATATATGTTATTTTATTATTTGCTTTAAATTTAATCTTGATTTCATGGAAATAATAAAAATAATATATATATTTTCTGTTTCTATCAAACTGACTCTAATTATTCCATCGATTCCTTGTTATAAGCTTTGTCCGTCAAATTCCAGCAAATTTGGCCTTGCTTTTGAAGTCGTGCTTGCGTTTTGTAACACAATTTCATTGTCTATCCTCTCTAGCCTCGGAAGGTGAGCAATCACTCACGATTAACGTTTTTTATTTATTAAATTTGATTTCAATTGAAACGATGATTTAAATATGCTGCTGTTAGTTAATTACATTATTATATATGCTATTACCAATATCAGTTCACTTGTGACATCTGACACCATTATCTGTTAATTATTTATGCGATGATAATACAGTTTGGCTGATAATTGATTGCTATGTGATGTTGACATTGGATGTTAATTGTTACTGTTAAAGTGATAATTGAATTTGATATAGGATTGATAACAAATTTTAAACGGGATTTATATATTAAATTTGATTAGCGAAATATGACCCCTTTTAGTTGTTAAATTAATTGACACGTAGAATTTTCTTAATTACACTTTGAACCATTGAATGTATATTGGATTAATTGTTATAGTATAAAATAGAAATTGATTGACAAGTAAAAAAAACCGTATAGATAACTAGTGTAATAATCTTTAGTCTACATGAAATGATAGTGTAGATTCTACAAATAATTATATTAATTTGCACAAACAACAGTGTAAATTAATACGATTATTTCGGGATTATTTGAATAAATTATTGGATTGTTATTGATCGTTGTCATTGCTTATTTATTTACTTTGACACCATCCCAGTTATCACACTGCAAGTTCCCTTTGCTATGCTTTGATTTTTGAATTGAAATGGAATCACGTTGAAATGATAAATACCCTAATGAACTTGACCTAGGATAGAGAATTAAATATAAACCCGATTGGTCAATAATTTGATTTAAAATAAAATAAAGATTTTATTTGGATAAATAAAAAGGTTTTTAAATGAAGTTAGAATTTGAAATTTAACGAAAGGAAATGCTAATATTTAATAATCTCAAACAAAATATTAACAAAGTAATTGATGAAAGAATGTTGTTTAATTTAAGAAATGATTGAATTAAGTTTTGAAATTATTTAATAATTAAGTTTTGAAATTATTCAATAATTAAGTTGAAATTATTTAATAATTAAGTTTTGAAGTTATTAAGTAAGATTGAACTATTTAATAATTGAATAAATTGAATTCTTTAATAAGTGAAATTGAACCTCTTGAATAAGTGAAACTAAGTTTCTTTATTAATTGAGTTTGGAATTGTAACTAAGTAAATAAATAAATGAAATTTAATTTCTTTAACAAGAAATAAAATGCGTTGTATGAAAATTGATTTAAGACTTGTAATTTAAAGAATGGTTTTGACAAATCTAATTTAATTCAATTTGAAGTTTTGATATAATGAAGTTGAACTTCCATAATTGATTTAATAATTTGGAAATTAAATAGAAATTGTTTTGAATGACAAATTTACTTAATGAATATTTAATGAAATCGATCGATGAATTTAAATTGATTTGAATGTTAAATTAAATTAATTTAAATGATTAAGGAATGAAATTTTTATACGAACTTGAATCAATATTTGAATTGTTTTGAAATAAAATTGAAAGTGAATTATAAGATTTTGAAATAAAAATTTGGAAGTTTTGAAACGTAAATTACGGAAATTGTTTTAGAAAAACAAATGAAATGTTGAATTTAAAATTCTAATTGAAATTGAATTTGATTTGATTTTGAAATTTATTAAATGACAATCGGTGTAATAATTACGAAACTTATTAAAGAAACCGGGATTGGTTATGGACATACTCTTTGTCTAAGCCGAAAACCACTTTAATAACTATACGTGGAGTGTGATTCAGAATGAAGTGGTTGGAATGATGTACGTGTTGACTGAAGAAAGAGAATGATAATGGATAGCCTTGACACTTGTGTCAAACTGGATATGACTAAAACAGGAGCCGTGCCGGGCTAAATGGGGTTAGCCACCTCGAGCGAACACGTTTCTTCGTAAACTACTCATTACTTGTTATTGATTGGTGTTACCCTCATATTTTTGGGTGTGTTGTTTCGCGGTGTTGCGATTGTTGCGGCGATGCGTTCTCACCAGTTCGGATCAGGCAAACGGTAGTTTCACTATCTTGGGTATTGCCTCATGTGCCTTGTCATACTTGTATCCTGTTATACGCAACCGCTACGAATTTGTTTTGTGTTATACCTATGGAGTACTCCCTGATATTCCACTAGTTTACGGTGGAGTTTACAGTGCTGTATAGACTATAACGCTTATATAAAATGTGTTAAGGGGGATAATGGTAACGCCTTAAGACTATTTTGATACTTTATATTACTGATAGGCATTATCTATTTAGCGTACACTACTACATAGTAGATAGTTTAACGGATCCTTAGAGGATGGTTATTCCAACGTCCTTTGAGTTACTTGTATTTCAGTTGTTATTTCATTTGAGTTGGATTTATTGATATAAGAATGTTCATCCTGACTCAAGTGTTTTGTGTTTTGCTTTACGCTCGGGTCAGACTGAGTGGTTCAGCTTTTGAGACTCACCGTTAGAGTTGGAGCTTCGCCTGGAGATCCAACTATCTGTCCGGCATTTAGATATTCAGTAGATTCCAGTTATATATTCTGATTCTTGTATTTGACTATTGTATTCGAGACTTCTGTTGTAACTGGTTAACTCTGTTATTTATATAGTAGCTTCATGAACTACTGTCTTTTGCTTCCACTGCATATTATTACTCTGTGTCTGTGATTCTGTGATTATTTATTTAATGTATATCTCAGTTTTTCCAAATTTAAATTAACAATTCGGTATTTTGAATTATTCAAGTCCGACATGTGCGGATGCGAATAGTCCAAAATAGTGGGTCGTCACAAAACCTGTAAGCAAATTTAACAATAAACTAACACACTGATTACCATAGTGGTTACAAAATATACTCACACTTTTACTCAAAATAATAATAATTCTGTCTCACTAATTATCATAAATTTTTTAGACATAGAAATTCCATACAATTCATACAACACTGGTAAGAAAAAATCAAACTGATTCCTGCTTCGAAAGAAGGACAATATTTTCTCGCTAATACTACTTATCAATAATAATACAAAGCCAATAAATAGTAATTTATCCAAATACTTCCCACTATTGTCATGCCTCCCGGTTAAAAAACTTAGTGCCTAAATAAAGATTAATGATTAGTGCTTATTTAAAAAATCAAACTGTATGGATGTTCTTGTATTGTACATTAGACAGAAATGTTATTTAAAATAGAAGATATTTTGATTACCTTTTGAAAAATAAATCTTACCAATTTTAAATTGCTAGAATAAATATTTTCGAATTAAAATATTATTAGTTTTCAAAAGAATTTAAACTTACCAATTTTATGTTGTTAGGAAAAATGTTAATAGATATTGTCAAATTAACTATTATTAGCCTTTAAAAGAATTTTAACTTGTCAATTTATGATATAAAATTATCAAATCAATTTAATTATTAATAAAGATTATTAAATTGATATTGCTCAAAATTCCGGGTTATCACAGGAACGATAATCTATATTAGATAACAAATCGTTATACAAAATTGAAGTGTAATATATGTATATACAAACATCAATCAGAGTACACCAACCTATTTTAGCCCGGACAATCATAACAAGCTGTCCTCACAATTGCTGATAAATACAACAATGGATGCAATGGAAAAATAACCATGTACGTGAATACATCTTTGGATCTCCAGCTTGTCTCTTGAAGCTCCAAACATCCAACTAAACTTGGAAAATATGCTCGGTCTGAACCAAGCATTATAGGAAAACAATGCCCGAGTCAGTCTGGTAAAACAAACGCGAGAAACACATTCAAACGGATTCTTAAAGTCTAAATAAACCTTTTGAAAATAAAGATATTTCGTAAGACCACGTCGCGCATAAACACTGATGGGTTTTTACCATACGATAACTAAAATATTTTTATAGAAAATCCAGTGATATTATAATAATGTCTAAGGGTGAAAATAATAGTAGTCAAGTAGCTGTGATGCTCGTGATTGTACAACACGACAATACTAGGTATATAATCGAAAATCGATAAGACACGTTCGCTAATTTTGTAGGATTTCCATGGAGATGCCCTCAATACTTCGAGAATGTTCCCCTTGCACAAGGATCAGAGATATCCTTCCGAAGCAGCATACATTCCTAGTGATGTACTATAGGAAAAACATGGTTGGTCTCACTAAGACCGAGTGCATCGCCCCATGCATGCATAACAACCATAAGTGACATCTAGGAGGAGCCGACTACACCTTATAGGTTTGCCAACCCTACTGGCCATGCCTCGTATCTCTGGTTTTAGTCATTCCGACTAATGAGGCTACATCCGGCATTCCAGCTTATGCACCACCATCAAAACAGATCATGGAATTCCAATACCCCAATGGGACTCGGAACATACATAGATTCTCATATCACAATTAGATCTTGGAATCACACACGGATTCCCACCCCTCAACGGGTCTCGAAATAACAAATGGACCCTAACATCTCACTATATCACGAATCTCCTCCATTGAACCGTGTATGGGTTTTAGAGTGGTTGAGGGCTCGACTCATCTCTTACGAGTACACTCTTCCATTTCCTGGGTTCTCCTCAAACCAATCGTTGATTTTCAGAATGCTCAATATCAGTTCTTTAGGAAATAATCGGACAATATATAAGAGCGGGGATCACCCCCAAACTGTTTAAGTGGACGGATCTCCTTATCATTTGTCTTAGAAGAACGAAACGAGTTTATACGTATAGATCGATGGTATTTATACCATAATTTTCGTGTTTCACCTAGATGTTTCTAGAGTTAAAATCCTTCGTGTTAAGTAGGGAATATTTCCCTACCACCAAAATTAAGAAGAATTGCATATTTAGGCTAAGATTTGATAGTCGGTTTTTTAACTATCAAATAAACAAGTATTCAACACAAAGATTACATTTCCGTTGGAAATCACCAGGCCTCCTTAAATAAAACTTTTATAAATTTAAATTCACATTTCAAATACTGGGAAATCACTTCCATATACTTATCTCAATGGGATAAGTATATTCACAAACCACTATATTTTCGATACTTAGAAAATATAACCATATAATATCTCAATGACATAATTATATTCAAATCCATTTCACTCCCAAAACTTAGAAACTTGAAAACTCTTAAAAATAGACATGGAAAGTATCGTCCAATATTTAATATGGATCACAGCTTACATAATGGTTACGTCGCTATCCCAGCGAATCCATAGTAAACTGTAGGCAATCCCTGCCTCTTGAATTACGCTTTGAATAACAACCATCTTTTCCAAATTTTTGTATTTTATAAATATTTCCAGATCTATTTGTAAAGCTTCTTTATAAATCTTCAATCTGTTTATAAACATTCTTCATAAATTTTAAAACTTCATTTATACAACTTCTCCTTTTCAAATCTTTAAAACTCGTTTATAAATTCTTTTATAAATATCCATAACCATTTATAAAACTCTTCCCATATTTTAACAAACCTCTTTAGTAAACTCCTTAAGTCTACAAGGTTTCCTTGATAAACCAACATTATTTAAAATAATTTAAAATAATAAGTTATTATTTAAACATCCTTCAATTCCATTAAATTTAAATCTCATTTAAATAATAACTTCAAAATCTGATTAATAATATATTAAATAAATTTTAAACACTATTATTGTATTAATAAGTTAACTTCAAAACAATATTAAGACAATAATTAATTAACTTTAAAATGTTATTAAAATGATAATTAATTAACTTTAACTAATATTTAATATGATAATTTATTAACTTATAAATATAACTTTTTTGGCAAAGCCAGCCGGTTTTATAGTGGGCCGTTCCACTGTATATAAATATGGAAAAGATGTTCTGCACATGCACAGAACAACTGAATATGGTTTCATAGTGGTCATACCACTTAAAATATACAACACGTGAGAAGCTAAAAATACCCTGCAACTATAAAATGTTTAGACTAAACTGCTAATGACTAGACAAAATATCCTCCTATCCTATACTGACATCGTCATTGGAGGCAGGGCCAATAACATCAAAAATAATAATAATGCAAGCGATGGATCAAAAGACCTCGATAGCGAAGAATACTGATAATTCCTATCCCAAGATGCATCCAAAAATAAAAATAATAGATTATGGTAACCTTCAGATCCAGAAGAAGACAAAGAAAGCACATCCCCCACTACCTAGTAATTTAGGTCCCGACTCTCACCACCCTCACCAACATACAAATAGAATTGTTTTAATTCCGAATTATACCTCATTTCTATTTCATTGTGAATCCATGCCTATTCAATTTTATTCCAGTAAATATCCCCGTCATCAGAGGAAGAACCGTCTTCCAACAAAGTGTCAATTGGAGTAGCTTTCGCTTCAGGAATTACAAGAGGAACTAAGATTGGCGGAGAGTCCAACGAAGAGGGGTCGCAAGATTTAGGAACCCATTTCAATACCGATTTTGGAAGAGGAACCTTGGCAAGAGAAGATGACAAGTGTACACCCGTGCACGCATCCAACGAATGACCAAAAGATTGACCCGCTACGCAAATTTCAGGTTTCCAATTATACTGAACGTCAACTTCCACTTCATTACCTTCATCTAGTCGTACTTTGAGCTTTGAAGGCAAATCTCTTGTCGGGGTAATCTCAATCAACGCTTTGGCATATGTAAGGCTCCTATGGGCTTCAGTATTGAAATCAAAACATTTCAGATCACTAATCAGACTAGCTAGCTAGTTAATATCCTTTGATACAGAAGGGATGTGTGTGAAGGTTGCCCAAACAGGAATAGATAAGACTTGCTCTCTCACTTTATCGACTCCAAGACTCCACTGAGTGATAATAAATGGTTTATCATCAATTACTAATGGGCTTGACTCTAGCGCTCTCACTTTATCTTGCATATTTCTAAATTCAAAAAATAAAACATAGAATTGAAGTGCTATACTTGAAGACTATCTCTAAGTTTCCAAATACATTTACAAGTGTCACAAAACACCATTTACATTGTCGCGATATCTAGAAAAAAATCCAACTAAATAATCATACCAAAGTTCAACTTCCTCCTGTACAATTTCAACCGGCAGAACGAAAACATCATCTATCACTTCTGATTTGAAAGACCTAGGAGTGTAGATTCTAGCATTCTTGAGTAAGGATTTGAACAAAAAAGTCCATGGAGTCTGGGCATGCAAAACGTTACGGACAGATGATCATCCAACTGCGCAACATGACCACACTTCTTCAACATACTATTATTTGCTTCTGTAGAAACTGCATTCAACAAATTAGTGCCAGAAATCTGATCGGCATCTTGCCCAGAAGCCATATTAGATTGCATTACCAAATTACTAACACTAGAACTGAGCTTATCCTCAAGACCAAAAGATTGATATACAACCATAGTAGCATTAGACAAACCTTCTAACTCAGCTGAAGACACAACAGGCATATAATCTGCTATCAATATCCCATCTCCAGGGTGAAATAAATCAACATGGACAGGTGGAATATGCAAAAAAGGAATAGAAGCAGGAAGTTGGTTGGAAGCAACTTCATAGACCTAAGCTTCATGCGAATTACACTTCTCCATGATAATCCTATCACCAACACAAGGGGCGACAATTGCTTCCAAAGCTAACACATGACCACGATTCGACACTACAGGATGATCAACACCACAAATAATTGTTCAATCAACACTATCCCAATTACCAATAGAATTTACCATATACAAAATAGGCAATGATGGAGTAACGCTAGATATAACAGATAGTGGGCCTTTAGATGGCAAGTTCGAAACTAAGTCAGTGGCGAGACAAGATAGAGGGTTATGCGTGCAAATGACCGCATTGACATCAGGCAAATTGGTAGAATGGCGCGTAGGCATCACTAGATTAAGCGCGTAGATAGGAATTAAAGGAGGCACTTTGGTGTTGGGAAGCGAATCAGAGACTATCCGGTATGCGATAATGATCCAAATGATGCAGCAAATCGCAGTTTGTTTTTACGGTTCTTTGCCATCAAATCAATGACGAGGCGAAATTTAGAAGGAGAAATGGGAAGGATAAGACGAAAGTGGAAAGATCGGATCTGAAGGTCGCCGAGAAGATGACGCCATTATTCAACGCTAGGAATTACCTCTGATGTGTTGTTCAAATTTCAATTGATCAAAAAAATATAATTAAATAACTTAAATCAATATAAATAAATAACTTTAATTAAAATTGAAGTATAGACAATCATTTTAAATAGATAACTAGAATATAATTAAAACATTTTTAAAACCATAACTAACTAATTTAAAATAGTAAGCAAACATTCTTAAACAACATTTAAGAAATAATCTTTAATAATCATATTAACAAAATAGTTAACTTAAATCATTATTAAACAATTATAAATTATCTTTAAAATATTGTTACCAATAAGCTGTTACTTTTTTAAATTTTATTACTAAATAATAATTATCCTTAAACCATAAAATAAAAATAATTATTCTTGAACTAAATTTCAAATCCACACTTAGCTTCTCAAATTTTGAAGGAGGCTTAACGATCACCATAGTACTTAAACAAGCTACAATATTATTCAATTTAACTTTCAATTTGATAACAAATATTTACATAATCTAGTACTACGACTTAACCATCATTGGTTAATACATCTCTATTGAAAGTGACATATCAGTTAACGATATATAATCAAACATCCAAATCTATAAAATAGCAGAACGAAATTTATTCTGCTAATTAAATGTCAAATTAATTTAATTAGTGAAATAGTGTTTTATTCCGCTAATAGATGTCTGATTACCATATTTAATCCAGTTCAACTCAATTATAATTTATTTGGCCTAATAAATATCCATAATTAAGGTCCATATAAATTTAAACGATGTTATTATTTAAAATAACGTAAATGTCCTTTTTCATGTGTTATAAAATTGTACATATCCAAAGCTACCAACAGCTTGCACTAAAAAGTTATACTTTCATACGATTACAATGCAAAAATTCGTGTATAAATCGGGTTAAGTATGAGCAAGATAATAAATTTTCTAACTAACATATAAATTTATATAATAATTAACATTTAAACAAGTTATCTCACCTTAAATTGTTTCGGACCAAGCCCACACATTCGAACACGCCTCCAACCTAGAGAGCTTCTTCCCCAAACACCATTTTCACTTCCAGCTATGCTTTTCACGTGCAGGTATGAACGTTGCACACAGAAGTTCGCCATCGTTCCATGATCGGAGACCACACACCAATCCCAAAGATCGAGCTTATCTCGATGGCACCACCACCATCACCTCTGGCCTCTCTAAGCAGATCTCGACTAAGGAAAGCAAAAACATTCACGCCCGGTGCCAAGAAACGTGTGACCATTCTTCCCTCCACCACCGATCACCGCCAAAAACTCACCGTGGATGCAACTCTCCACCCCGAACACCATGCCAAGCTTTAAATCGCTGATCGCTACCTGAATCACCAATAAACCTAAACCCTAGTTTCCCACAAACATCCATCATCGATGCGAAATTGTGCCGATTTCATCAAAAAATCCTACACTTCCCGACGATGCATATGGCATCGATTCATTCTACTATTGTGAGAAATCGATATTTTAAAGTTTATGAACAAAACTTCCCCTTTCAGATTTACGGCGATATCTCGCTTGATTCTTGATGAAATCAAGCATGATCAATTTTTAAAAATAGTGTGGATCGATACGAATAACTTTCATGTTGGGGATGGGTTTGAAAGTGAGTGAATTGGAAGTAGTGGATTTTTGGATGGAAGAAGATGCTTACTCTGTTTGAACATGCTGTAAGATGAAAAATTGGGAAAATGGATTGCAGGGATCGAAATGCAGTGTGGTTGAATTGCTGTCTTCTTATACCAAAACTAATATGCCCTTTATATTTCCATGTCAAAAATCAAGGGGACAAGAGCAAGGATAACAAATTAATGTAAAGCCACAAATTGCTTAGCAAAGAACATGAACGGCCAAAAGAATTGTGTACGTGAGTGTGTATTTTTTTCATGCTTTTGAAAAATGTGTGCTGCTCCTATTTGATTCCATGCGTGCGTTTTGTACAAGTGAATGTACAATATATATTAGCAATTCCTCCTTAGCAAAGCTAAAACAAAAGACCAACATTAAATGCAAGCGGCCAACATTAAATGCAAGCAGCCAACATCACATGCAAAGGACAATGAAAATAAATGAGAAATAAACAACGCAAGAACTCATGTGCGTTACTTATTTATATTTGTTGTTAAAAACTTGTATGGTAGTCCGCTACACAACATCATGTCTGCGTATTACGAACGAAAGAAAATAAAATACGATTGCATATAACAATGTTGCACGATCACAAAACAAAAATAAAATAGATAAACTATTAAATTCTGGAACTCTCAAAAGGTTGACGTTTACCGTAAAATACATTAAACTGAAAATTTAATTATTTTCCTAAATTAAAAATTATGGAATCTTTTTTAAAATTAAAAAAAATTATGGAATCTTTTGTAAAATTAAATTAAAAATACGTCATCGAAAATCAAGTTTCAGTTTGAAATAGATAATTTATCGTAATTTAAATTCAAATCTGAATATTTAAATAAATTAAATATTCAAATTTGAAGACCCAAAATACAAGTTGTTACACTCTCCTCCCCTAAAAAGAATTTTGTCCCCGAATTTTAACACTATTCATAAGCTTGCATGATGTTCACAGATCATCCATATACATAATTTGATTCGATCACTACTCGAATACATAACTTGTAACGACCCGAAATTTCCGATCCCAAAAATTCCAGATAGCTATGGAAAAGAAGAAAGAGATAGAAAAAGAAGAAGATCAGAAACATCAACATCTCACATTCCCAGCGGATAAAATGTAAGAATAAATAATAACAGTTTACAAAAGCATTCTGTATCTGTCAACTACATTTATAATACATCAGGGTTACACATATATTCAAACACTGGGCATATATAAATCAACATGTCTCGGATTTACAGTAATATAATACAGCGGAAATGCCCTATACGTTCCTGCCATCCAGCTCGCCTCATAAGCTCCAAAACGACCTTACCTGAAAATCTGTAATACTTGGTCTGACCCGAGCATTACACCAAAGTAACACCCGGGTCAAGCTGGAAACCAGCGTGAGTAAACTCATCCGACATAGAATACAAAGCATACAACTTATATAAAACCCGGGGTAACTCGAATCGATTTACAAGTTCACAATACATTATAGAGATCACTTATTTCACACATAAGTTTTCTAAGTACCAAAGATTTAGATTTAAAATAGTCCAATTCCTTCAAAATACTTCACTCCAGCGTATAGATTTCATACAACAATCTATGAAAATTCGAAGGAGTTTCAGATATGTTCCAATACCCGACCCCGATCTCTTCGATTCTTATGTCATCCTAACCCAAGTTATCCAAATGAAATACACAACATTTCATATCAGAGATATCAACTTATTCAAAGCATCCAATAGCATTCAATCATATATAAGCAAAGCTTAATCACATACAAATTTAATTTAATTAATCCTGATTGAATTACTAACCTCAACCACTTAGATTTCTTCGTTTAACATTAATTAATTTCAAATCAATTAATCAATCATCCCTGTATTTTTCATCTTAATTAATCACTCTGGATTAATTTCCTTCAATTACATTCAAGTAATTATCTTTAATTAACTTCACAATATTAGTTATTCTTAACCAAAATTAATCTTTAATTACTAATATTAATTAAATTCTCATAAATCAATTAGTACTGATTAATTAATCTTAACTAATCAATCTTTAATTTAGTCATTGATTATATAAATAAATGATTTTCCATTTACATTTCAATTTGTCCTAATTTAATTTAATTACATTAGATAATTAATTATAAATTAAACCACAAATATTAATCACTTTCGATTTATCTCATCCTGTAATTATCTACCCTTTCATTTACTTCATTAAATATATCGATTACTCCTCAATTAATCATCTTAATTAATCTCTGGATTAATTCTAAAAAGTAATTATATTTCGTTAATTACATTAAATAATTACTTGTCAAACCATCCAATGATTATTCTAAATTACTTACACTTAATTAATTAACTTAAAACTTAATTATTTAATTCAAACCCTTCATTACTAAATTAATTAACCCAAATCATTAATTAATTGAATTAATTAATTATCCATTTTAATTACCCTACTAATTTAATGAATCACAAATCATTAAATCCTGATTAACATTAACATGAATACATTTCTTATTTATGATTTAAGTTTTAAACAACTTAAAACCCGAATACTTCGAGTCAACCCACAATTAACTCGGGAATCAACCAAAACCAAAGTCACACCATCATCAGTGCATATCCAATCAATTTAATCATTCAACCAGTTATTTAAATTTAACCATTTAAATTTAAACAAAAATCCAACAAAGTGAGATTTACTCACCTTTGTTCTTGATGCTTGAAATCCAGTCCAATAATAATTCCAACGCGTAGGTCTCACGGCTACGAACCAACCCGACTGTCGCCATCCATTTGAACCTCATATGAGACGTTATAAAAATTTTAAGTATCCATTTTAAATTAAGTGAATTTATTAAAATAAATTGAGAATGCAGACAACAAGTTACCCTCTCACATGATCGGTACCTATCCAAAAATCTGATGATGCTACTCCCAGAACAAAATAGTCACAGCATGACCCCCACCGTGCAATACTGTAATGAATATCGGTTGCAATCCAACTGCTCCGCTGACTCAACACGAACCCACCATCGATCCTCTGTCCATCGCGTCAACACGCCCTCATCAGCCCTAACTATATGCTTAAGAATGCCATCGCACCAACCATACTTCTTGAGATGCTACAGCCTAACCTTAGCGATCAAAGCCGCCAGTTCGCCTATGCATCACTTCAGAACCCCTCAAAAGCAACCACGCGGCACTAACCAAACCGCCTAGATTCAATTGCGATAACTCGAATAGGGAAGAGCATACAAAATCAAAAGGCAAGGAACAAAAATCGAATGCCGTAGTAATGTCGGTCGATGAGGAACTAGAAGATGAGGAGAAATACGAGTAGGAGAGGAGAACGGCATGACACTTCCCTCTAGCTTGATTCGATCGAAATCTGCTCCTCCATTTTTTTTCATACGAAGATTTGATTTGGTTTTAGTACAGGAGAAAACTCGGTCATTGATCTTGAACGAATGAATTAGAGGAGAGAGGAGAGGGAAACAGTCGCCATTTTCTTTTATTTCTTATGCTTGGCTTTGATTTTCAGAAGAAGGAAGACGCGTGATTTAAACGAGAAGGAGAAAGTAGATCTGCGCGATTCAGATGGTAGGGTGGCTGAAGTGGACATAAGTGCGGTTGAAAAGAAAGGGTTCAGTGTGCAGTTTAAATCAGTGGAAATATATTACATTAAAATTCGAAATATCTAGATATTTAATCCAGAACCCTGATTGAGGCATGCCGCTAAGGGTTTCTATGTTATACCCTTATTCCGAACGCAATGGAATAGGTTTCGAGCCTCGATTCGATTGTATAGAGAAGATATCTTTTTGACCCAGTTATTATATTAAATTTCGATATAAATTTCAGCACGTTTCTCACCCGTACGGACAAATGGTAACTCAAAACGCTATGAAAATTGAAATCCGATAATAACTAAATATTACGGATCTAATGGAACTGATTTCGTCGAATTCTGAGACTGTGCCTCGGAAAGCTATTTTTAAATTCAACTTAAACGATAACTATTAAAACTGAACAAATTACCTTTAAATTAAATTTCAACCATTCTATTATCTTCAGTGTCATCATTATAAATTCTATAAGCCTTCAAATTTTTTTAACAGGCTTAAAATTCCATATTCAACATCTTGCCCAGTTTTGAATTATATAATTCAATAATTTAATTATCAAGTAAATATTAATATTTGGAATTCAAGTTAAAATTAACCTTTAGATATTTAAAATCAATTAATTATTCCATTTTAAATTGTTAAAAATTCTGGGTCGTCACATTCCTCCCCCCTTAAAAGAATTTCGTCCCCGTAATTACTAATTAGGAAGAATGGTCCAATACCCGTTTACTTTTTCCCAAAACCAAACAGTTGTATCAACTTGCCATAACATATCTTTTATTAAGGACCTACTATTACTTCAACGAGCTTCCCAAAACATCCATAGTTTCCAACAACATTATTTACTCCACTTATTCACATTTAAATTTAAAATTCAAATTAAATTATCACAACTTTCTCAAAAAAAATTCTAACTCTCTAAATTTTCGAAAATTTTTGCCAGTGTCTTCTTTGTGCGGCTAGCTCGGTACAACTACAAAATGCCTCTACGGGCTCCCAAATTCCAAAAGAAAACAAAAGGCCAAGTGGCTAGATCAAAAACCCAATCAAATTCCATACAGGAATTTAAATACATACCTTTTAATCGGGCAATTCAAATTTATCTTCTGAAATCAAAATCAATTTTCTTTCCCTTTATAATACCTGCATATCCTACTTAGCAATAACATCCAATTGTAGCTTTTAAAATCTTTTATACATTTCCTTACAGAAGTTTCCACATCTACTTCTATTCAACTTAGTTATCCCATTCCCATATGAATTCAATTTGTCTTCACTTCTGAGTATTAAATTTTATCTTTCATTTATAACTGATTCATAGCATTATTTTGAATTAGTTTCATTCACTAATTTATTTCGGTTTCAACTTTGAAATCGTTTTGTTGCTAACAGAAAAATTTTCAAATTTTTTTTCAAAAATTTTCTAGCTGCCAAAATTTTCAAAAAATTTTGGCAGTCCCCTTTGTACGGAGGAGCTTTCGAAATTTGACAATATATATATATATCGACCCACCCAGTCGGAAAAGCAAAAACAGTTCATATATCCTATTTTTATTGCGTAGGCGTACCATTATTTAGCATTTTAAACAAACGGCTTATTATTATAGCATTTAACGCAATCTAATTCCAACCAAACGGCCTTCCGATACCTGTACTTACTCAATTTAAATATGTGAGTGCCATATATAGAAAATTTATTAGCATTTCACTTACTTTCAATAGCTAAACACATGCATTTCATAAGCGACAAGCACCAAGCACTTTCCATAAGCGATTTATATAGTTTAAAGCTAATTCAATTGTTTCCAACCAATTCATATGCCATTTAATTCAATTTTAATGGTTTACAACACAATTTCTTACATTTAATTTATTTTTAATCCAAACAAGCTCATATTCAATTCAGCTAATCCTAAAACCAATTTATTCAAGCTCTATCAACTCATAGATTTTTAATTACTTTTGTTTACGTCAAACAACGACCATTTTTATGTAAATTCTACGATATTTGCTTAATAGAGTATCCATTTTAGTTTATAAATACTTCAAATTAATTTCAACTCATTCTGTATTAATTCCACTTCATTGCTAATTTATTCACCAATCATACATTTGCGTTCATTTCATTTCCGCATCGTTTCCATTTTAAAACTATTTCATTGAGCTTGACAACATTCAATGCTTATACTAATATCCATTTCCCAAAAATAAATTTAACCCAAACCTTTTATTTAATAACCTTGCATTCCAATAACCCAATTCCAACTAAAACTTTGATTTAATTTTTATTCAAACAGACTTCATCCATTTATTATTTAATTCTATTAACCCATTTATTCACCCCATATTTAAATTTTTAATTCACTTGCTTAATTCATTTTTGAATTTATTTTATTAATACAAATCCATTCTCAATTTATTTCTATTCACTTGGGTTTTGTTTGCAACTCAAACCATTTCTATTATAATTCAATTTCATTTCATTCGACAACCCTCCCTATGTCTAATTTGCTTGCAAATTTCGTTAAATATTATTCATATCACACTTGAATTTTGTTTGTGATTCAAGCCATCACTATTTCGATCCAACTCTATTTTATTTTTATTTTTACAGCATCTCCACTTATTTAATTCGTTATGAAATCGATGTCGAATTCTATTTACAGTTCAAATTTGTTTCCAAAGTCCATTATTAACTTACAATACATTTATTTAACCGAATTAAATTTTATTGATATATTCTGTCAAATAGTTTATTTAGCTGATTAGCTTTCAACTTTTTTTTGAATCAATCTTCGATTTTTATTACAAAAATCACTTCATTAAATTTTCCTGAGTTCAAAAAGTTTTTATTATAATTCCAGTTTGGATTTTCTTTCATTTTCCAAAATTCCATCACCTTTATTTTAAAATTTTAGAAATGCTTTTAAATTCACATCATACTATTAAAATAGCTCACTATAAAATTACTTCTTACAACTTGATGTCTCAACAAGTCCATCCTTATTCTCACAGAAATTCAGTCATACGTTGATCAGGCATAGGACTAAAAATCTGTAAGTACATGGTAAACCCATTTCAACATCTAGTGAAAATACATGGGAAAATAATTTTATTGAAAATATAGAAAATGGATTTTGGAAATAGAGGAAATGTCTTTGGTGAGAATGCTCTGGAAATCATCACCCCCATCCATGGTCGCAGTTACATCCTGGGTTACGTTGCCATCGCAGCAAAAGTCCATGTAACTGTAGGCACTCCGCGCCCCTCGATTACGCTATGGAACCCACAACAGATTGCAGTTATATACCAGGGTTACGTTGCCATCGCAGCAAAAGTCCATGTAACTGTAGGCATCAGCACCCCTCGATTTTCGCAGTCAAAATGAAACTTCTCCACTCCTACATAGGTCGCAGTCTACCGATGTAAAATCAAATGCAGATTGTTGGCTCTCAGCAGCACACACGAATTTCACTATGTTACCATAGGTCGCAGTCTGCCGATATAAAATCAAACGTAGACCGTTGGCTCTCATCGGCACACACGACTTTCGCTATGGTACACACTACTCATAATCCTCAGGAACTAGTTTTGTCCGAACTCTTCACAGGATCAACTTTAGAACCCCCCCTTGGGGCTCAAGACAGCACCACCCGGTGGCACTCCTGAGAAGTTCATTTCAAGGGAGCACCTTTTTCCCCAGAGCCATCATCAAAACACTTTATACTGTATATAGTATCTTTCAAATCATACACCTAGTATGATCTCATACAAAGCTCCTTTACACCGATTATCCCAAAATCGATAATTCTCAAACTAGGCTTTCCAAATTTCAATATTGATTTTACCCAAAAATCAAAAGCTTTTCCAAATCCAAAGGTTCCCAGAACCTTTTTCCAAAATCCTCATAACATCCTTTATATATATACAGATATATATAATTTTTAAAACTTTGGATCATTTCAAACTTGTATAAAACTCCTTTTATACTTCAAACACTTTCAAAATCCTTTTTCTTCTGGCCATAGATTCAACAAGGGGAGTTTTATCTTATATAACAAAGATATATAACTTTGTTTATTCAAAACCAAATATTCAAATTTTGATTACTCTTTTCAATACCAATTTCATTCAAATATGTACGATGTACACGTATCATCCGTACGCTATACCAATCTGATCGCTCGCTTGATCACAAATTTCACTTCCGAATCAGTATCGTTCACCCAACTTCCTAGTGCGGACACAGATCTGGTTCCTTGATCAGAAACCATCATTCTCCTTGCATATCCATAACTATGATAGAGAATATCCAGAACCAATCAACAATCAATATCCAGGTTCGCCGTCGAAAATCGAGTAAAAAATCCTAACTCGGATCGATAAACTATCTCGAAATTCTATGCTCGAATCTGGATCAAATCACCATGCGAATAGAATAATATACGTACATCCTACGTATTTTAACTACATTTATTATTAGCCAAATCAATTTCCTTTCTATTCACATTCACTTAAATATTCATTCACTTATTTACAATTGCCTTAATCCCCATTTGGATTATCACTTCAATCCTTATCTCAGTTGGGTATTTAATCAATAACAGTTTGAACTTCGACCAGTTTATATTTAGAAAATAGCTTGAAAATTTTAAAAATAGATAAGTAGTTGAAAACTAATTATTAGTTTGTAAAATAGCTGTAAAACAGTTAACTAATTATAAAATAGTTGAGAAATAGCTAAATAGTTTCAGAAATTTTAGATAATTACAAAATAGTTGTAAAATAGTAATTAATTTGTGAAATAGTTGAAAAACAGTAACTAGTTTATAAAACAGTTGGAAATTTTGTTAAATAGTCCCAAAAATAATTGTAAAACCAATATAAAATGATTTGCCTTTAAAAAGAAAAGTTGTATATATTAAATAGCTTGGAAAAATAAGTTTATATTAAAACAATTTATATTGAAAATAGTCCAGAGTCAAAACTGTTCACTTCCCTAACAATTCAATTTAAATTTCCACTTCCATTTAAATTGACTCAATTCTAATTTGTAGAACTTCAAACCCCAATTCAAGTTGAATAAATCTTGATTTCTTTCTCAATCCAAATCAAATTCCATTTGATTTTAATCCTGTTCAACTCAAATTATAATTTCAAATTATTCCAATCAATTTGGACTAATATCATATTAACCCGCTTCAATTTCAAATCATTTCAATTTAATCCAATTCAAATTTTCCATTTAAATTTTAAACCTTCAGATTAATAACCTTTCCACTTAAGTTTGAAACTTGCTTCACTTTGGGTTTCACATCATATTCTAAGGAAAATTCAAAACTCAACCTTAGAGTTTATTTCATATTTATTTCCTTTACACACCAGGCTACTTTTAAATTTTTAAACCACCCTTGGTTTTAATTTCAAAACAAATCCCTTAAAAATCTTCCAAACATTTCTTGTTTTAAAATAAGACTATATCCAAAATAGTCTGAATTATATTATTTGTTATTTCTTTAACTCTTTGAAACAGTTGATTGTTTTCTAGACTTAGGTTTTAAAACTTCACAATTTTTAAAATCTGCTTTAATTTAGAAGTTATACTCATCTTATAAATTTACTTCATTGGGCTTGCTTAATAGCAAATATATCATTATTAAACACAATAACTATTTATGACAATTCCCAAGGTTATCATATCTAGATACCAATTCCTTTTTATATTAATCTTACTTCTATAAATTCAAGATTAAATTCCAGTTTGAATACATTTCAAACTTACCTTTATTTAATTTTAATTGGGTTGTATTTCTATTTTTACTTAACTGAATTCCAATTCAAGATTTCAATTTGGTTGTATTATATTACTTTTTAATTTAATTTCAATAATTTAACAACCAATCACCTAAATATTTATTAGAAGGAAATATTGCTTTATATACCAAAATATATTTTTATAAAAAATCATTTAAAACCTTTATATATAGAAAATAACAAGAACGCGCTCATATATATATACTCAACTCATCCTAGAGTACTATGGACTCTATTTAAGGAGTAATCCCCACCAGAGCCAAGGTTCTCGCTTAACCTTTCAGCTTTGATACCAACTGTAACGACCTGAAATTTCCGATCCTGAAAATTCCAAATAGTTATGGAAAAGAAGAAAGAGATAAAAGAAGAAGAAGAAGATCAGAAACATCAACATCTCACATTCGCAATGGATAAAATATAATAATAAATAATAACAGTTTACAAAAGCATTATGTATCTGTTAATTACATTTATAATACATCAGAGTTATACATATATTCAAACACTAGACATATACAAATCAACATGTCTCAGATTTACAATAATATAATACAGCGGGAATACCCTATACGTTCCTGCCATCCAACTCGTCTCATAAGCTCCAGAATGACCTTACTTGAAAAATCTGTAATACTCGGTCTGACCCAAGCATTACACCAAAGTAACACCCGGGTCAGGCTAGAAACCATCGTGAATAAACTCATCCAACATGGAATACAAAGCATACAACTTATATAGAACCCGGGGTAACTCGAATCAATTTACAAGTTCACAATACATTATAGAGATCACTTATTTCACACAAATGTTTTCTAAGTACCAAAGACTAGATTTAAAATAGTCCAATTCCTTCAAAACACTTAACTACGGCCTATAGATTTCATATAACAATCTATGAAAATTCGAAGGAGTTTTAGATATGTTCCAATACCCAACCCCGGTCTCTTCAATTCTTATGTCATCCTAACCCAAGTTATCTAAATGAAATACACAACATTTCATATCAGAGATATCAACTCATTCAAAGCATCCAATACCATTCAATCATACATTAGCAAAGCTTAATCACATACAAATTTAATTTAATTAATCCTGATTGAATTACTAACCTCAACCACTTAGATTTCTTCGTTTAACATTAATTAATTTCAAATCAATTAATCAATCATCCCTGCATTTTTCATCTTAATTAATCACTCTAGATTAATTTCCTTCAATTACATTTAAGTAATTATCTTTAATTAACTTCATAATATTAATTATTCTTAACCAAAATTAATCATTAATTACTAATATTAATTAATTTCACAAAAATTAATTAATACTGATTAATTAATCTTAACTAATCAATCCTTAATTTCGTCAATGATTATATAAATAAATGATTTCCCATTTACATTTCAATTTATCCTAATTTAATTTAATTACATTAGATAATTAATCATAAATTAAACCACAAATATTAATCACTTTCGATTTATCTTATCCTATAATTATCTACCCATTCATTTACTTCATTAAATAAATCGATTACTCCTCAATTAATCATCTTAATTAATATCTTGAATAATTCCGCAAAGTAATTATATTTCGTTAATTACATTAAGTAATCACTTGTCAAATCATCCAATGATTATTCTGAATTACTTACACTTAATTAATTAACTTAAAACTTAATTATTTAATTCAAACTCTTCATTACTAAATTAATTAACCCAAATCATTAATTAATTGAATTAATTAATTATCTATTGTAATTACCCTACTAATTTAATGAATCACAAATCATTAAATCCTTATTAAATGAATACATTTCTTATTTATGTAAGTTTTAAACAACTTAAAACCCGAATACTTCGAGTCAACCCACAATTAACTCGAGAATCAACCAAAACCAAAGTCACATCATCATCAGTGCACATCCAATCAACTTAATCATTCAGCCAGTTATTTAAATTTAACCATTTAAATTTAAATAAAAATCCAACAAAGTGAGATTTACTCACTTTTGTTTTTGATGTTTGCAATCCAGTCTAATAATAATTCCAACGCGTAGGTCTCACGGCTATGAACCAACCCGACTATCGCCATCCATTTGAACCTCATATGAGACGTTGTAAAATTTTATAAGTATCCATTTTAAATTAAGTGAATTTATTAAAATAAATCGAGAATGCAGACAACAAGTTATCCTCTCAAACGATCGGTACCTATCCAAAAATCTGATGATGCTACTCCCAGAACAAAATAGTCACAGCATGACCCCCACCCTGCAATACTGCAATGAATATCAGTTGCAACCCAACTGCTCCGCCGACTCAACACGAACCCACCATCGATCCCCTGTCCATCACGTCAACACAGCCCTAACTATACGCTTAAGAAAGCCATCGCACCAACCATACTTCTTGAGATGTTGCAGCCTAACCTTAGCGATCAAAGCCGCCAGTTCGCCTATGCATCACTTCAGAACCCCTCAAAAGCAACCACGCGGCACTAACCAAACTGCCTAGATTCGATTGCGATAACTCGAATAGGGAAGAGCATACAAAATTAAAAGGCAAGGAATGAAAATTGAATGTCGTAGCAACGTCGGTCGATAGGTAGAGCACCGCTGCAGGAACTGGAAGATGTGGGGAAATACGAGTAGGAGAGGAGAACGACACGACACTTCCCTCTAGTTTGATTCGATCGAAATCTGCTCCCCCATTTTTTATACGAATATTTGGTTTGGTTTTAGTACAGGAGAAAACTCGGCCATTGATCTTGAACAAACGAATTAGAGGAGAGGGAAACAGTCTCCATTTTCTTTTATTTCTTATGCTTGGCTTTGATTTTCAGAAGAAGGAAGACGCGTGATTTAAACGAGAAGGAGAAAGTAGATCTGCGTGATTCAAATGGTAGGGTGGCTGAAGTGGATATAAGTGCGGCTGAAAAGAAAGGGTTCAGTGTGTTGTTTAAATCGATGGAAATATATTATATTAAAATTCAGAATATCTAGATATTTAATCCAGAACCCTGATTGAGGCGTGCCGCTAAGTGTTCCTAATGTTATACCCCTATTCCGAATGCAATGGAATAGGTTTCGAGCCTCGATTTGATCGTATTGAGAAGATAGCTTTTTGACCTAGTTATTATATTAAATTTTCGATATAAATTTCAGCGCGTTTCTCATCCATACAGACGAACGGTAACTCCAAACGCTACGAAAATTGAAATCCGATAATAACTAACTATTACGGATCCAATGGAACTAATTTCGTCGAATTCCGAGACCGTGCCTCAGAAAGCTATTTTTAAATTCAGTTTAAACGATATACTATTAAAACTGAACAAATTACCTTTAAATTAAATTTCAACCATTCTATTATCTTCAGTATCATCATTATAAATTTTATAAGCCTTCAAATTATTTTTAACAGGCTTAAAACTCCATATTCAACGTCTTACCCAATTTCGAATTATATAATTCAATAACTTAATTATCAAGTAAATATTAATATTTGGAATTCAAGTTAAAATTAACCTTTCGATGTTTAATATCAATTAATTATTCCATTTTAAATTGTTAAAAATTTTGGGTCGTCACATAACTCCACTTCCAAAACCGTATCGCTCACCCGATTTGCTAATGCAGACCCTATTCAGGCTTCTTGGTCAGGAAGCTCTATTTCCTTACATAGTTGTAGCTATGATAGAAAAGTTTGCTCCTACGCTAAAAACCGCCATCAAGTGTTCGCTGTCAAAAATTGATTAATAAATCCTTATTTGGAAAGGGGCGAACCACCTCAAAGCCATGTACTTGAATATTAGATCAAAACTCTATGGAGAATGATCTATATCAATTATGCGTACATATTTTAATTGGTTATTCCTAATACAATTTATATAATCTCTAAATTACTTATGAAAACATCTTAATAAAACATAACTTAACTTATAAAATTCTCTGTCGCCCTCTAAGGGTATACAAAACTATAATTCAAACTTTTATTTTGAATTCACTTAAGAATTTAAAGCACACAGTTCTTATTCAAAACACTTTTTGAAACGATACTATATATTTAATCCATAGATATATGTATATATAGCTCAAGTAACCTCAAAATTATACAAGGAACTGGGTATACCAAACATTATCATATATTTCCTTACAAGAAGAATAATACTCAAGAGAAACGTTTACCATCTGAACGCATCTTTTTCCCATGTTTCATTATTTTCGAGGCACTTGAACTAGTTAACTAAAAACCATTTCTTTCTTTTCAAACCCCCTTTTGAAATAGTATCATAAATATATTTCCAAAAAAACATTTCAATGAAATATGAAATTCCAATTTGCTTGGGATTCACTAGGATTCGAACTCGTCCTGGCCGTACAATGACAAAGAGAATAATTTACTGAGTGCATAATACCGTTTGCCTAATTAAACACTCGATCGTTCAATTAGAAGATTATTCTGATTACCATGAAACAAAACAAGACTCATCCCCTAAACTAATCCAAAGAAAACATACATTTCCTTTTAAATTCTCTTTCCAAAAGAATTATACTTAAAATATATTTTTAAGTAAACTATATCCAAAACATTGGTACACTAAACCCCTTTTTAGAAAACTATCATTACAATTTCCAAAATCATTTTTTTTACGCTAGAATTATCTCAAATAAAACTATTATTTCCTTTCTCCAAAATCATGTGCAATAATAATATACACATTTACTTTATAGTAAATCAAATAATACTTCTGGAATCAAATCAATTTTTTTTATCAAAACAATTGTATAGCGAGATCCTAACGATAGAAATTCCCCATTTAGTAACTCGAAAATTGACACTGACGGTGCAACAATCATTGTCGAAATTATTTTCCAACGACCGAAACGAATTCAGTGCTTATATTCTCTTAAAAATAAATAGAAATATTTTTGATAATTCATATCACTAAGGCGGAAACAGATATGAATATAACACATGAAGGTGTAAATCAGAGTAGTGGTCAAATAAGAACCACAATATCACAAAAGATTAGATACAAGTGCTAGACAAAAGAATATGTATACATCAAGGAGTCTATATCTCAAATGTATACAACAAAAACTACTAGACTAAAGTAGTTAAGCAAAAGTCAGAAGATGGTTCCAGATAGGAAGTCATGAGGAAGCACCTGCAATATCTCATTCCGACTCGAGCATTATTTAAGAAGAAAATAATAAATGGATCGGTCTAGCTATAATTATCAGGTAAAATGAGATATAAGAAGAGATATAATTAAAACGTATGATGACTAAAAATGTCATACCTCGACAAGTATACATTAGAAAATCAACTAAATCATACAAATATCTCATGAATCTCATAGCATAAAAAGAATGTCATATTCTTTATTTAATTCACCAAGCCACAATAAATGACATACATATCAATGCCAATTGTAAAAGTTGGTGAAACATAAATTCCAGAAATCATCAATTAAAAATCAATAAATCACAAGAAAAGGATGGCCAATCCCAAGCGGGAGCATGAAAACTCACCAACACATGTATCACAAACAATTCGGAACATCCACGCAGTACAAAAATGTACATCGGATGAATAGAAAAGCCGAGGAATCGTTGTAGTACAAACGGTACATCAGATGAATCGAAAAGTTGAGACAACGATGTAGTACAAACGGTACATAAGATGAATGGAAAAGCCGAGACATCGATGTAGTACAAACGATACATCGGATGAATCGAAACACAAAACAATTCAGAACATCGAGGCAGTACAAACGGTACATCAGATGAATCGAAAAGCCAAGATATTGATGTAGTACAAACGGTACATCAGATGAATCGAAAAGCTGAGACATAGATGTAGTACAAACGGTACATCAGATGAATCGAAACACAAAACAATTCAGAATATCGGCGCAGTACAAGCGGTACATCGGATGAATCGAAAAGCCGAGACATCGATTTAGTTCAAACGGTACATCAGATGAATCGAAAAGCTGAGACATCAATGTAGTACAAACGGTACATCTGATGAATCGAAACACAAAACAATTCAGAACATTGACGCAGTACAAACGATACATCAGAAGAATCGAAAAGCCGAGACATCGATGTAGTACAAACAGTACATCAGATGAATCGAAACACATTAAAAGTACATGGGTCGCTAGCCCACAAAGAAATGAGACGAAGCTCAATAAAATGAGGTACAGTTCTCTATGTGGACAAAGAGACATCGCATATTTGCTTGTCTAAACCATAAAATGATCATCATTGATCATCAAGAAGTGTCAATTACACTAAGCTAGTAAATATATGAGTTTAGCTTCATGACCCATAACCACTAGCTTAACTAAATATTTAATAACAAATTGTAGATCTCTACTAGAAAATTTTGTCACAAGAGATTCAATCGAACAAGTCCAAGAATTAACCGATGAAGTAAACGCAAGCGTTTCATACCACTTGTTTACTAAGCCGTTTAATTAGATTTCTCATACGAGTGAGGTAAAGGTTTGTATATACTAGTAGGTTGGAAAACGGTTTTCTAAACGAGTTTGATATTGAGAATAGAGTTTAAATAATCTTTGATAAAGAGTTTGAATATTTACTACTAGTATAGAAATCTTTGTATTTTAAAGTGACAAACAATAAAAATGATTGTAGAAACAATCAATCATTAAAATCCACATATGAAGACGTGAATCAAATCCAAAGAAACCGATAAAGAATCCAACGAAATGTATATTCAAAAATCCCTATAAAGGAGTCATCAAAGTCATAATAAATGATAACAACAAATATGATCATCACGAATCAATTTAAATTGGAAATCCACTCAAAAATAGCCAAAATAGGCAAAACTGCACATTTCAGACGTCTAAAATTACCAACCAGACGTCTGAACCACTTATCAGACGTCTGGATGGAATTCCAAACGTTTGGATTTTGTCTCTGCCTTTTTGCATTTTCCAGGGACCAATTCCAGACGTCTGGATTTTTCAACCAGACGTCTGAATTTGAAACCATACGTCTGAAATTGAAACCAGACGTCTGAAATTTCCTGGTAGGCAAAAATCAGCCTAGCCCAAAGGGGGCGAAAATCCAAACCGGAAGCGATCGGACGAGCGATGAAGACAGGGAATTTATGCCAAGCGACAACATAGCCTTACAAGCTCTTCGATACACCACGAAAACAAGTCCAAACATCCAAATAGCATTTTTAATGATTTTGACTTCAAAACACCAAAATTGGAAAATTCACAAAATCAACTCAAATCAAAAGCAAATGAACATCACTAAGAGTTAGGAATTCATACCTAACAACAAAGATAGATATAGACATTGATGTGAGATAAAAATCTTACCTTTTTACACAAAAACAAGAAAGGAGAAGCTTAAAAACAAAGGAGGATCAACCACTCTTCCATCCCAACTCAAGGAGCTTGAATCTAAGCTTAAAAGAGAAACATTTCCCAAGTTAGGTTTAGGAAATTTCTGAAATAGAAGAAGGAAAGAGTTGAAGAAGATGAAGAGAAGGCTTACCAATGGCTTCACTTTGATTTTGGAGCAAGAATTTGAGTTTGCAAAGGAACTAGGGCTTAGAAATTCTAATTTCCAATCTTTTCCCCATTATTCTCTTGAGCTTGAGAGTGTTAGGAAATGAGGAATGAATGAAGAGAAGTGGAGAGGAGTTGGGTTGATATAACCAGAATTGGGCAAATGGGCTGAACCCAAACCCAAAGCCCTATAGGAAAAGTAGCAAAAATCAACTTGCTCCAAACATATCGAAGCTTATCCTCAAAAAGGTTGTAAATGGCATTTTGAACTCAATGGAAGGGGTCTCGAGTCCCAATTCGACTGTTTGCAAAAAGTAACTTTTCGGACTAAAATCTGACTAACGATACCATATTTAAATAAAATATTTAAATATACAATCGCTAAGTATGCGGGTTGTTAAATACTCCCCTTCTTAATGAAATTGCGTCCTCGCAATACTTAAGAAGAAAATAAATAGTAACAACCATAAAAGCATATCAACACAAAAGAAAATTTGAAATAAGAAGTTCACCACAAGGAGCACGAAAGAGTAAGTCTGAACGTGTTCGCTCGTTGAACTCTATGGATTCCCAAGAGCTATCCTCGAGATTTGAGAACCATTGAACTTTCACAAGAAGTACATCTTTATTCCGAAGGCGCTCAACCTCCGAAGCAATGATGCGAATGGAATGTTGCTCATAAATCAAATCTGGTGAAACTTCAATTTCCTCAATAACACCGGGCTCAAGAATAAAAATCGGAATCCCTAAGGCATTTCCGTAGTTAAAAGACGTGAAACACGTCATGAATAGCAGAAAAATTGAGCCGGTCAACGACGTAATACAATAATGGTACGCCAGAAGAACCAAAGCTCGAATAATTTCGGAACACCGACGTAGTACAAAAAAGGTACGTCCAATGAACCGAAGTTCAAATAATTCGAAACACCGACGTAGTACAAAAACGGTACGTCCAATGAACCGAACACCATCAAAGAACAACGGACGCTAGTCCATAAAAGGAATGAGATGAAGCTCAACAAAACAAAGTACATCGAAACGTCCGATGAACTTGGTAAAAAGATCATAAGGTGCAAGGAACTCGAGCCAACGAAGTTGATGCAAATTAAGTTCCTTATGAGAAAATAAATATTTCATAGATTTGTGATCGAGGTGGAGAACAAATTTCTCCCCAAAAATGATGATGCCAAACTCGAAAGGCGAAAACAATAGCCGCGAGCTCTAAATCATGAGTGGCATACCTAGACTCGATAGGCTTTAATGATTTAGAAACATAAATGATATCACGTTCTTTTTTGCAAGAGAATAACATTCAAACCAATACGATAAGCATCGGTACAAAAGATAAAGTCTTGGTTCCCTTCGGTAATCTCAAGAATAAGAGTATCGAAAAAGAGTTCTTTTAAATAATCTTCTTTCCCAAAAAGCTAAAACTTTCAAAATTACAATCATCTCAATGTAAAAATCTTTCTAGAAAAATTTACATTTTACAAGTCAATATATCGTGTCTGACCGTTTCATTAAAACCTTTAGGAGATTCCTATCGATAACGTTGATCAAGCGCATCGACCAGAATTCTTAAAGCACTCAATGGGCAATACAATCACAAAATCATCTTCTATATGATAAACATGTTTCTTAAAAACTTTTAAGAATATTCTTTGTTTGTTTTAAGAACAAAAAATCCAATTATACTTATAAATAAATCTTATGAAAAAGATTTGCAAAATTTTAAATTGCTATTTTCATCCAAAATTAATTAATACAAGAATGGAGTCATCGAGATTTTCGTAGGGTATTCGATTCATAAAATGGATGAAATAAGCTGGACAAACTGAATGACATAATAAGTTATTCATAAGAATCATAACGAGTGCGGAATGCGGTAAGTGGAATGCTAGCTTCCGCAACTCGTAGCAAATGATAACCGGTGGCAAGGTCGAGCTGAAAAGACCTTAATACCACTCAATAGATTGCTTAGGTGATAATCCTAAGACAAGCTCAAAAATACCAGAAAATTCAACAAACTACCCGAATGAGAAAAATAACGTTTTCCTCATCATGTGGATTTAAAGAATAAAATGATGTCATCAAATTGGAATCGAAATCACAAAGAAACATAGATATCTGCTTAACAGATTAAGAATGTCGAAGATGAATAGTCCACTCGAGACATAGGATATGGCTTCTTAATGATTAAACCAATCCTTTTTAAAAAAATCAATTCCAAAGCCTAAGTAAAGCATGACATGCAAATCGGCTTGGAAAGGGAAAAAATCACAAAAAATAATTTCGACATCAATACAAGAAACCAACTGAGCGTTGTGGATCCGCCAACAGGATTCGTCACTATCAAAGGAGTCAACAAGCCCAAAAATGTTTAAAGAAAAGGAATCAACAAGTTCTTTTGATATAAAAATAATGAGATGAACCCATACCAAAAAGAACTCAAATAAGAAGATCACGAAACAAAACAGTGTCATCAAGGATGGAATAAAAAGTACCTTGACCAAGAGAAGTGTTACTAGGCGTTTGCACAACATTAAGCCTTCCCTCCCTCTTTCTTGGAAGTTTGGGACATGTAGATAAAAGGTGACCCGAACCTTTGCAATAACGACAAAAGAGAGGTTTCGGACACCTATTAGCATAATGGTCTATGGAACCACAATTGTAGTACTGTCCTCAACTAGAGGTAGGAGCCTTTGCTACCGGAGTTTGTTGCTTCCCTTTCTTGTTGGGAATGGGTCCCTTGAATTTGATAGGCCTCTTCATGTTATTGTTGAAGTTCTGTTGGGCACCCACAACTTCAACATCACCCTCATTATCGGCCTCTTCAAGTCAAAGAGCGATATCAATAAGCTGATCAAAAGAAACTTCTAGTTTCAGAAGCAAAGGCCTTTTGAGATTCTTATTCAAGCCATGGACGAATCTCTGATTTTTCTTCCATAGGGTATTAATGTATTCAACCCCGTATTTAGAAAGATATTCAAAAGATGCGACATATTCTGCCACAGAAGATTCACCTTGAACAAGGTCAATAAAATGCTGGGCCAAAGTTACTTTTTTAGCCTTCGGCATAAATTTTGATTCAAATCTTTCCCGGAATTGCTCCCAAGTAAGATCCGCTTCGATAATCTCCAAAGTCAAGAGCTTATACCAATCTAACGCTCTTTCTTGGAGCATGCTAGAAGCCACTTGGACTCGATGTATGCGAGAAAAGATGCGATCGCACGATTTGAGCCAAGCTTGAATTTCTATAACACTCTCGGATCCCAAGAATGGCCTTTCACCCAAATCGGTATAGTCTCTGCACAAGCATGCAAAACCGGATTTAGGATGAGTAGGCTCTGGAATGGTTCCGGCAGCTTGAGCATTCTTTACAAGATCAAGAAGCTGCTGGGCAGACATATATACTCCATCATGGGGAGTAGCACTAGATTGACCGGCGCTAGGACGGCCAGATCTAACCATTTCTCTTCTTTAAGAAAGAAAGAAAGAAGAAGAAAAGTTATTCTCAAAATAACTATCAAACAATCATGATTGATAAAACAAGGAATCCTAAAAGAAAATAGGATAGAACGGTACGAAGACACGAATTAAATCCTAAGGCACGACTCCTAAGGAAGACTTAGGACAATGATCCTTGCTAGATTATTTTACATTGTTCTGAAGTTTGGCTATGATACCAAGTTGTGACGCCCCACCTCTATACCCACGCTAGCCAAGGACACTACGGGGTAATGCCGTCAACTAGCACGGAGAATAAGGCTGTTGAGGAGCGACCATCCGTGTAATTGCTTTGTGCGAGCACCGATATGCCAGATAAAATATAACATGCACTTCATCTCAAGAGGAAACCCGACATACCGACACAAACTAAAAGCTACTACACAGTGGCTATATATAATCTTCGGAAACAAATATAGAAATAAACATAACATAAATCAGTCACAGATAATTCATATCACTAAGGCAGAAACAGATATGAATATAACACATGAAAGTGTAAATCAGAGTAGTGGTCAAATAAGATCCACAATATCACAAAAGAATAGATATAAGTGCTAGACAAAAGAATATGTATACATCAAGGAGTCTATATCTCAAATGTATACAACAAAAACTACTAGACTAAAGTAGTTAAGCAAATGTCGGAAGATGGTTCCAGATAGTAAGTCATGAGGAAGCACCTGCAATATCCCAGTCTGACCCGAGTATTATTTAAGAAGAAAATAATAAACGGATCAGTCTAGCTATAATTATCAGATAAAATGAGATATAAGAAGAGATATAATTAAAATGTATGATAACCAAAAATGTCATACCTCGACAAGTATACATTTGAAAATCAACTAAATCATACAAATATCTCACGAATCTCATAGCATAAAAAGAATGTCATATTCTTTATTTAGTTCACCAAGCCACAATAAATGACATACATATCAATGCCAATTGTAAAAGTTGGTGAAACATAAATTCCAGAATTCATCAATTAGAAATCCAAAAATCAAAAGAAAAGGATGGCCAATGCCAAGCTGGAGTATGAAAACTCACCAACACATGTATCACAAACAATTCGAAACATCGATGTAGTACAAACGGTACATCAGATGAATCGAAAAGCCGAGACATCGATGTAGTACTAACGGTACATTAGATGAATCGAAAAGCCGAGACATCGATGCAGTACAAAAGGTACATCAGATGAATCGAAAAGCCGAGACATCGATGTACTACAAACGTTACATCAGATGAACCGAAACACAAAACAATTCAGAACATCGACGCAGTACAAACGGTACATCAGATGAATCGAAAAGCCGAGACATTGATGTAGTACAAACGGTACATCAGATGAATCGAAAAGCCAAGACATCGATGTAGTACAAACGATACATCAGATGAATCGAAACACAAAACAATTCAGAACATCGACGCAGCACAAACGGTACATCGGATGAATCGAAAAGCCAAGACATCGATGTAGCACAAACGGTACATCCAATGAATCGAAAAGCCGAGACATCGATGTAGTACAAACGGTACATCAGATTAATCGAAACACAAGACAATTCAGAACATCGACGTAGTACAAACGGTACATCAAATGAATCGAAAAGCCGAGACATCGATGTAGTACAAACGGTACATCAGATGAATCGAAACACATTAAAAGTACATGGGTCGCTAGCCCACAAAGAAATGAGATGAAGCTCAATAAAATGAGGTACAATCCTCCACGTGGACAAAGAGACATAGCACATTTGCTAGTCTAAACCATAAAATGAACATCATCGATCATCAAGAAGTGTCAATTACACTAAGCTAGTAAATATATGAGTTTAGCTTCATGTCCCATAACCACTAGCTTAACTTAAATATTTACGAACAAATTGTAGATCTCCACTAGAAAATTTTGTCACAAGAGATTCAATCGAGCAAGTCCAAGAATTAACCGACGAAGTAAACGCAAGCGTTTCATACCACTTGTTTTACTAAGCCGTTTAATTAGATTTCTCATACGAGTGAGGTAAAGGTTTGTATATACTAGTAGGTTGGAAAACGGTTTTATAAACGAGTTTGATATTGAAAATAGAGTTTAAATAATCTTTGATAAAGATTTTGAATATTTACTACTATTATAGAAATCTTTGTATTTTAAAGTGACAAACCATAAAAATGATTGTAGAAACAATCAATCATTAAAATCCACTAACGAAGATGTGAATCAAATCCAAAGAAACCGATAAAGAATCCATCGAAATGGATATTCAAAAATCCATAAAAAGGAGTCATCAAAGTCATAATAAATGATAACAACAAATAGGATCATCACGAATCGATTTAAATTGGAAATCCACTCAAAAATAGCCAAAATAGGCAAAACTGCACATTTCATACGTCTGAAATTACCAACCAGACGTCTGAACCACGTACCAGACGTTTGGATGGATTTCCAGACGTCTGGATTTTGTCTCTCCCTTTTTGCATTTTCCAGGGACCAATCCCATACGTCTGGATTATTCAACCAGACGTTTGAATTTGAAACCATATGTCTGAAATTTCCTGGTAGGCAAAAATCAGCCTAGCCCAAAAGAGGCGAAAATCCAAACCGGAAGCGATCGGACGAGCGACGAAGACTAGGGATTTATGCCAAGAGACAACCCAGACTTACAAGCTCTTCAATACACCACCAAAACAAGTCCAAACATCCAAGATAGCATTTTTAATGATTTTGACTTCAAAACACCAAAATTGGAAAATTCACAAAATCAACTCAAATCAAAAGCAAATGAACAACAATAAGAGTTAGGAATTCATACCTAACAACAAAGATAGATATAGACATAAATGTGAGATAAAAATCTCACCTTTTTACACAAAAACAAGGAAGGAGAAGCTTGAAAACAAAGGAGGATCAACCACTCTTTGATCCCAACTCAAGGAGCTTGGATCTAAGCTTAAAAGAGAAACATTTCCTAAGTTAGTTTTAGGAAATTTTTGAAATAGAAGTAGGAAAGAGTTGGAGAAGATGAAGAGAAGGCTTACCAATAGCTTTACTTTGATTTTGGAGCAAGAATTTGAGTTTGCAAAGGAACTAGGGCTTAGGAATTCTAATTTCCAATCTTTTCCCCCATTATTCTCTTGAGCTTGAGATAGTTAGGAAATGAGGAATGAATGAAGAGAAGTGGAGAGAGGTTGGGTTGATATAACCAAAATTGGGCAAATGGGCTGAACCCAAACCCAATGCCCTATAGAAAAAGTAGCAAAAATCAACTTACTCCAAACATATCGAAGCTTATACTCAAAAAGGTTGCAAATGGCATTTTGAACTCAATGGAAGGGGTCTCGAGTCCCATTTCGACTGTTTGCAAAAAGTAACTTTTCGGACTAAAATCCGACTAACGATACCATATTTAAATATACAATCGCTAAATATGCGGGTTGTTACATTTTTATTCTAAGAATATTTCAAGTACTACAATTTACTTATAAACCTTGAAAACCATTTCCAAAATACCAGGATTTAAATTCTCAAATTCCTTTTATAATAAAACACATTTTTATAAATCAAATTTATAAAATATCTCCTTTAATGGAAATCATTTCCCAAATATTCATTGCTAAAATATTCTAGCTTCCTTATATAAATTATTTATCAAGTATTATTACAAAAATATTTAGGTTTTCTTTTAATAACTTTTTTATAACCCACTATTAAATATAACCAACTCTTATATTTAATCATTTACAAAATATTTCAGTAATATTTCAAATTTCTTCTATAAAACAACATTTATTAAAAATTAATTTTTTAGCAAATCAACATTTTTATAAATTCGTTTCTAAAAATTTTAGCCTAGAATATTCAAAATTTTCTTTTACATAAACAGCCTTAGAAATCAAATTTTAACTCAACGTTATCAACAAACGCCTTATATTCAAATTATGAAACTTAATTCACAAGGTATTTGTTTCAATGTTCCCAAATTCCAATCTACTAAACCTAGGTTTCAAAAGGAAGATTCTAGATAGATTAACCAATAATCGTCAATGCTCAGAAATGTACGAGCTTGACCGATCAAATCCTAGATGATAATGATGGAACGCTATTATTCCTAACAACCAAACATAACCAAGAATAACTATATTAAAAATTTTGAAAAATTATTCTTTTATATATATAAAATATATTTCTAGGTAAAGTTATTTCATTTATCATTTTAAAATCAATATTGTGTCAATTGGTCGTGTTCGAGTATTTAGGAAATTCCTATCGATAACGTTGGCCAAATGCATCGAGCAGAATTCCTAAACCACTTAACAGATCAAACAACACAATGTAAAACATTTTTATGAAAATAACAAATATGCGCTTTTATACACACACACACACACACTTAAACTCATCCTATGGTCTCACTTACCCTATCTCAAATGAGTCAAACCTACCAAGCCTAGGTGTTCATTCAACCAAAGCTCTAAAACAAACTGCAACGATCCACTTTTCCGTATAGTTTAAGATGATAATAAATCACACATGTCCAACCCAAGTTGAATGGAAATGCGGATAGTTAGGGAAAAGAAAGAAGAAAGAAGACAAGAAGAAAAAAATAATATAGAATCTCACAGCGGAACGAATAGTCTATAATAGGTAAAAATCTTTACACAAAACGAAGCTGTAATATATGCATATACAGACATTAATCAGAGTACACTAACCTATTTCAGTCCGAACAGCTATAACAACCTGTCCTCAAAATTGTCGATAAATATAGTAATGGATGCAATGGAAAATTAACCATATACGTGAATGCATCTCTGGATCTCCAGCTCATCTCTTGAAGCTCCAAACATCCAACTAGACCAGGAAAATCTGTTCGGTCTGACTTAAGCATTATAGGAATAGAATGGCCGGGTCAGTCTGGTAAAACCAGCGTGAGAAACACAATCAAATGGATTCTTAAAGTTTAAATAAACCTTTTGAAAACAAAAATATTTAAGACCACGTCGCACATTAACACGGATAAGTTTTTACCGTATGATACCAAAGCCTTTTTATAAAATGTCCAGTGGTATTATAGTAATGTCCAAGGGCGAAAATAATAATAATAATCAAGTAGTTGTGATACATCACAACAATACTAGGTATATAATCGATAAGACACGTTCGCTAATTGTGTCAGATTTCCCGGGAAGTGCCCTTGATACTTCGAGCAACGGTCCTCCTGTGCAAGGATCAGAGATGTCCTTCTGAAGCAGCATACATCCCTAGTGACGTACCTAGGAAAAACATGGCTGTTTCGCAAAGACTGAGTGCATTGCCCCATGCAAGCATAACAACTGTAAGTGACATCTAGGAGGAGCCGACTACACCCTATAGGTTTGCCAATCGTACTGGGCATGCCCATTATCTCTAGCTTTAGTCATTCCCGCTGATGAGGCTACGTTCGGCATTCCATCGTATGCACCGCTAATAAAACAGATCATGGAATCCCGTATGGACTCCAATACCGCAACGGGTCTCGGAGTCACACATAGATTTCCATGTCTCAATTAGATCTTGGAATCACACACAGATTTCCATACCCTAACGGGTCTCAGAATCATATATGGACCCCAACATCTCACTATATCATGAATCTCCTCCATAAAATCGTATATGGTTTTTGGAGTGCCTACAGGTTTAAGTTATCTCTTACGAGTACACTCTTCCATTTTTCGAATGCTCCTAAAACCAATCGTCGATTTTCTGAATGCTCAACACCGGTTCTTTAGGAAATAATCAGACAATACATAAGAGGGAGGATGACCCCTTAACCGTTTAAGTGGACAGATCTCCTTATCATTTGTCCTAAAAGAACGAAACAAGTTTATACGTATAGTGTAGCACCACCGATTATAACTGTACCATATAATTCCCATGTTTTCCTTAGATATTTTGTGATGACCCGTAAAATTTTAATAATTTCGACCCATGAAATTTTAATAATTTTGAATGGTTTTATTTACATATCTAATTGAATTTTTGTATTTTTATTCATCTTGTTTAAAATTTTGGTGTTTGATTACTTAAAATTTTGAATTTTAGAAATTTCTTGAATTGATTATAAATCATTTTACTAAATTGTAATAAATATAAACAATTTCTGTAATTTTGATTTTGGGTTAAAGTTTAACTTTAATTGAAATTTTAAATTTTAACTTCCAAATCTTTTATTTAAACTGTATATATTTTTACAACATTTGTTCCAATTTTGTTTCTTTTAAATTGGTTATATACTTTTAAATTAAGTAATAAATAATGTGTGAAAAGAAATAAATTTATAGGTTTCTTTTATACGTATATACATTCGTTTTCTTAGTAAAGTAATAAACAAATCAAATGGATGTAACAAATCAAATTTTAAATTAAGAAATAAATAATGTGTAAATAGCTATTTAATTATACATTTTATTTGGTACGATTTTTATCCTTTCTTTTTTAAATTATTTGGCGTAATATAAATGATACGTTATCTTCTGAAATATACTTTAGCATATATTTTACTAAATAAATACGAAACAAATAAATTCAAAGTAAGTTGCTTTTTTATAAATTTTGGGCGTACGTTTTGATTTAATTATTGCCTCTCTAATGCGCACACTTTTGATTTCTTACCTTAGCTGTTAAAATCATCAGTCGTGAAAGGAATGAAAATCTTGTCTTACACTTCACGTATAAATTATTTCTTCTCTTTTACACTTGCCTATAATTCCTCTACCATTTCAAATCATTTATTTCTTGGCTTTCATACACCATATCACCGCAAGCCTATGTTAAATACAAAAACTCACGTACACAATTTCATCCGCATCTCATATTGCCTTCATCTTCTCGCACGTGCTTCTTCCTGTAGGTAATGGCCGCATATATTTTGTTTTCTTTGTATTTTCTTGTTCTTCTTTCTTGTCTTTTTTAAGTTTAAAGACTATTGATAGTAAAATATATATATTACTGTTTAAGTACAAATTTTCACACAGCTTTTAAAATTACTTCATATGGTTTACCTTTCCTACACCTCTTTTATTACATTTTTATATATAAAGTATACAGTTATATATTAGCTGTTTTACATTTTCTGGATCGCGTGTTATATATGTACATTGGGTTTTACTCTTTGATTCCTTTTTTTATATATAATTTACAAATATATTGGTCCCGATACACATATTTAATGAATACTGATTTTAATATCTAGAGATTTTGATTTTTAAAATGTGTTTTAAATACAAATTTTAATTTATGTATATATATATATATATATATATATATATCTTTTACTTTAATTGTTTAAATTTTTTATATTTTTGTTTTGTTGATTTCGGTTATTAATGGTATGTTAATATACATTATATTATACCAGCTATGTTCTGATGTTTATATGTGTGTATTCTTATAAAGCAGGAAATACAAGTTATTTTGGATACTAATATGTATTTTTATATTATTATGTTAGTTTATATTATACTGGGTATTACTAGCTATAGTTATATTTATAGTTTGATTGCATAAGTTAAGTATATATATGTGCCCTCTATTGTACAGTTTTAAAGTTTATAAATTTTTTAAAGTTGTTTATATACTAGTTTGTTTGTTTTAAAGGTTATATTATACTAATCTCTATTTTTTTTAAAGGTTATGCTATAAAATAGTTATATATGTATATTTTATACAAACTGATACTTACATGTTGTATAGTATATAAAATTTAATAATGAAAGTTTTGTTAACTGTATGTGATAATATAGGTGAAGTAAATTTTGTGTTACTGTATTGGTATGCTGCTTACAATATAATGAAATATGTTAATATAGATATTTTAATAACTTACGTTTTTAAAGCATATAATATAGTGTATTTGTTCGTACAACATACAATGTATTAGTTCTGGTAACATACATGTTTAATGCTGAATAATTTGATATGTAAGTTAGTTATATATAGCTGCCTATCAGTTTATATATATGAGTATCGGTTTAAAATAGAATGTATATATATGTGTAGTTTATATAAGATTTTGTGTATGTTATATATATACATGTAATATGTTGTTTATCTTTATGAGTATATATATATTCATTTATTTCAAATTTTACTATGTAAATATATGTTGTTTTATATGTGTTTTTATTTAAAAGCAATGATTTTGAAATACATATATATTTAATTTAATATGTGTTTAAATTAATATTGGTTTGAAATTAATAATAATAATGCAACGTACATTTCGTTTCTGTCTCTATCAAGATTGATTCTAATTAGTTCTCACTGATTTTCCCATTTATCAGCTTGTTCGTCATGCTTGTTTTCTTCATCGAATCGTGTCTATCTAGCATTGCTTTGGAATTTGTAACTCAACTTCATTGTCTATTCTCTCTAGCATTGAAAGGTGAGCAATCACTCACGATTAACGTTCTTTTATTTATTAAATTTGATTTCAGTTGGAATGACAATCAAAATATGTTGCTAAAATTTAACTATTAATTGTTTAAATTGTTATATATATGATATGCATTTATATGTAATTGTTCACCTATGGGATATGACACCATATCCTATTGTTCATATCATATTGTTATTGATGATACATGCCTGTTATTATTATTGTCATATCTGTTGTCACTCTGCAAATTCCCTGTTAGTATATAACTCACTATGGGTTGAAATGATACACACCCGAATGGACTTTAGAATAAAAGAATTTCATTATGGGTTGAAATGATAGACCCAAGCGATTTTCGTTTGAATTGAAATTGGGATTGTGGGTAGAAATGATATCTACCCGTATATATTTAAATTACGGATTGAAATGATAAATATCCATGTCACTTGACCATAGGATAGGAAATTATATACAGACACTGTTGGTCTATATATAAATATTTTTAAAATGATTTCTATGATTTTGAAAGGGAATATATATATATATATATGTATATGTATATGTATATGTATATGGTTTTATTTGATATTGGAAATATCTTTAAGTTTTTATATAAGTAATTTAATAATAAACTTTAATCTAATAAAGTTTTATTTAATTAATATAATATGTCTAGGTATTATGTCTTTGAATAAATTTTCGAGGATTTGTATAAGTTAAGGAAGATAAAGTTGAATTAAGTACAATTGTGTCTAATTAAGAATTCTACTAAATTAAATCGATTTGAACTATTGAATTTGAAGATTAAGGTTTGATTTATAAGTTTTTTTTATTTAAAGTGATTAAATGATATTTCAAGTTTAAACAAATCGGAAGGAATATTAATCTAAGGGTAAATTAAGGTTATTTAATAATACTGAGTTTATTAAGTGAATATTTCAAGACTGAATAAATATGAGGTTAAATCGAGATCTGTAGAAAACTGTTAAATTTAACTTCGAAATGTTGAATATTAAAGCTTTGAAATATACTGGAAATTAAATGGTAAAATTGTGATTCATATCAGTATTCGAAATCAATATAATTTGAATTTGTTATTTAGAAAACTGAATTGAATGGAAATTGATAAATTGAGATTAAATAAATTTGAGTGGGAAAGTCGAGTTGATTTTTGAGGTTTAATATATACATACTATTTTGGGAAATATATACATTTGAAATGGAAGTGATATTTTTGGTTTTGAAGTATGAATTAATTTGAAATGACCACGGTGTTATAGTGTATATTTCTACATTGTGGATAGTTCCATGGATCATTAAAGGGTGGTTATCCCAAACATCCTTTAAGTTAATTATATTTCAATTGATATTTCACTTAAGTTGGATTTATTGATATGAGAATGTTAATCCCGACTCGGGTGTTTTGTGTTTTGCTTTACGCTCCGGTCGGACTGAGTGATACAGCATTCGAGACTCACCTTTGGAGTTTGGAGCTTCATTTGGAGATCCAACTATCGATTCAGCTTTCAGCTTTTCCAGTTGATTGGTTCAGAGAAGTCATCGATTCATATTGGAGACTTCACTGTAGTTGAGTTATTCTGTTGTATTTTATTTCTAACTCTGATGTTTGTAAAGTAGCTTCATGAACTACTATTTATTTATTCCGCTGTGTATTATTGGATTACTCTATATCTGTGATTCTGTGATTGATTTATTTACTGTATATGTTCAATTTCGCCAAATTTTAAAATAACAATCTGATATTTTGAGCAATTCCAGCCCGACATGTGTGGATGCGAATGGTTGAAAATATCAAGTCGTTACAGTTTGTATCAGAGCTTTGGCTCTAGGCAAACTTAGCATATATGGTAAATTTATTTACAAAATCACTTTCGTTCGAGTCTAATCTCTTCCTTTTGACTCGATTTCCTTTGAACTTTGGAATGTTTCTTACAGTTCCAAAATTCATTCTTGTCTCTCCCTTTTATATTTTTTTGATTCTGGAGTATCCCATAACTCCATTGAATTATTTGTAAAGGGGGTGAAACTCCTTTACAGTTGACATTAATTCACCGAAGATTTCTATACCCTCGATTTGGATGCTGTTATCTCTTGTTATGCTGAATTCTATCTCTGGCGGTCGAATGTCAATTTGCCTTAGGATTCTGCATCGATCATATTCCTGAAGTCACGGTTGACCTGGTTAAGGTCGCATGCGATTTATATAAGTATACCCATCTTCTATTTTAAAATTTTAATTACCTCATCTTCGATCGAGCCTATCTTCGAACTAGACTTCTATTTGATTAGTGTTCCTCTAATTTGAATCTCTATCTTTGTTTTGAAATCCATCGTTGAATCACCCTTTGAAAAATCAGGTATGTTTGTATTTTTTGAAATTGTTTTATATATCGAAATTATTATTTTGATAAGTATGATTTTATCCCATATATAAAAGTGAAAATGTTTTCGATAAGGATTATATACCTTTTAAAAACGAGAATTCGGAGTTTTGAAAGGATTTGGATTTTGAATTTTTTTTAAGAAATTTGATTTATGTAAACATGATTTATAACTGAAGGGTTTTAATTTGAAATTCGAGAGATTGAATTCCGGTGTTTTGAAATTGGTTTTAAGATTTTTGAAAATATATAATAATACAATTTGAAAGTATTTTTCGAATAAGAAGTGTTTCAAACGACTCAAACGAGTTCCAATGATTTCAAAGAAATTTCAAAGAAGTTTTCAAGAAAATAGAAGTCCAGAACTCACTTATGTCGCTGGAAAATAATTTCGGTGATGAGTGCACGCACCATCGACATTAATTTTCAAGTCTCAAAGTAGGGGAGAGGCCACTCTAGTAGCTTTGCTATGCGAGAGATTTTGTGAAACAAATTTTGATTCATATTTTGAAGCATGGTTTGATATTCGAAAGATATATGTATCTATATATTTGAAATGATTTAAAGTAAGCCGGTGTTCAGTCCTCGAGTTTCAGATTGTTTTGCTATAACCTTATCTATTGGAATTGATTTATTGATTTGTTACTGATTTCCAGCTCTTGAATTTGAAAACTTGGTTTCTTCGACTATTTTTAAAGGTTCTAGCACTTCCAAATCAAGGTTTAATTTTCAAAGCTAAGTAATCCTAGAAAAATATAAATCATTCGATTAGGTAAATGAGTTGAAACTGTTTTGTTAAGTAAATGAATAAGACTGTTTGAATTATACTGAAATGGAATTTAGTTTGGATTGTTTTGAATAAAATTTAGTTTTAAATAGTTTGAAAGGTAAATTGATCTTTTGAATAGAAATAAATAGTTTAAAGGTTTAAAAAGGGAGTGTTTTAAACTGGTAATCATTTTGGGTATAATTGATTTTGAGAAAATTATTGGTTTCGAAAATAGATTGGAATACAAACCCAGTATTTATATGATGATTTTGAAAATGAATTTGTTGGACATAAATTAAGTTGATTTGGTAACGAGGATGACTTTTTAAACCTATTAACTTTGAAACTTTGAAAGTGAAGATATTTAAATTGGAAGAAATTTAGTGAAAGCGTATATGATTTCGAAACTAAACTGATATTGAAACAAATTGAAATTGAGGACCTTGTTTGACTAAATACTTGATTTGGGAGTTATCGAACTTATATAAAAATTGATTTGTATAAGTATGAAGTTGATTTGAAAACTATTGATTTAGAAAGGTACTCAATTTGAAAGGTGTAATCTTATATAGTCGAAGTATATATAAGTATGATTTCATATACCCTTAATTTTGGAAAGTATTTGATTTGAAAATGAAATCTTATATAATGGACTTTATATACGTACGATATTTGAAATGGATTTGAAAAGTACTATATGATATATATTTTCGAAGTAAAGATATGGAAAATGCCTTCTTCTTGATATCCGCTTTGTGGCCACATTGTGGATTCATTCTATCGATATTATTCTCTCTTATTTTGGTTTTCCGAAGATGATACTCGAGTGTCCTACCATAGCTTAACCCGTGGTCATTTTTTTTGGTAGTGTAATCCGCAAGGCAGAGGTTGCTTAAAGGATATGGATGTTTTCTGAGGGATCCAGGCGTAACCATTGTTATGTATCCTGCGGTCTACAGTTTGTTGTGGTGGCGAAATCCGCAAGGCAGAGATTGCTTAAAGGGTATGGATGTTTCCTGGGGGATCCAGGCGTAACCATTGTTACGTATCCTACGATCCACAGTTTTGGTTATCATGGCGAAATTCGTAAGGCAGTGATTGCTTAAAGGATATGGATGTTTCCGGGAGGATCCAGGCATAACCATTGTTATGTATCCTACGATCCAGGTGATTTATTTGGATTGTACTTTCCATATCGGTTTTGAAGTTTTTCCAGTATTTTCACTAGGTGTTGAAACAAGTCTACTAAGTACTTGAAGAATTCTAGCTTCGCCCATGATCAACGCATGGCCAGAGTCTACAAAAACGAGAATAAACTTGTTGAAACATTGAGTTATAAAAGTATTTTCGAAAGGAAAATTTGGTTTCGATGTAAAAGTATTTTATTAGAAAAGTATTTCCAACAAAGAAATTTTGTATTAACATTTGAAATTCTTATGATTTGAATTAACTACTCATGCCCGATACTATCCTTTTGAATCTACCCTATCTACTCAGCTTATTTAGTCACCCATATTCTGTTTTTCGAATCTACCTTATTTTCCCTTTTTGAATATATCCTCTTTAAATTATTTATTATTCATATATTAGATGGTTTAATAGTAAAATATTAGTGTTATTAATATTTCAGAAGTTATTAATTAAATAAAACATATTTAAAGAAAATGATTATTAATTTATTGATAATATTTGAAAAGTGTCTTGAGATAAATTAATAAATTTATGAATGATGGATTTAATGTTTCAATAGCTTCTTTGTAAATATAACTAATGATGTAACTAATTGTTTTCGAATAGTTTTCATATATTTATAAAGGTGTTATTTAAACATATAGAGGGTATTTATAAACGAAGCAAGAAATTTTACAAATGGGTTTTGAAAAGTTTTAAAGTATTAAAGATAATTGAATTGCAAATGAAGTTTTCAAATGAATATTTCAAGTAAATTTTTTATATAATCTCAAATTAAATGTTAAAATCTTGACTTTCAATCTACTTTTATTTCCGATTGTTCTATTCACCTACCTCCTTCCTTTTCGGGACGAAAAGTTTTGAGCGGAGGAGAGTGTAATGACCCGTAAAATTTTATTAATTTCGACCCGTGAAATTTTGATAATTTTGAATGGTTTTATTTAAATATTTAATTGAATTTTTGTGTTTTTATTCATCTTATTTAAAACTTTGGTATTTGATTACTTAAAAATTTGAATTTTAGAAATTTCTTGAATTGATTATAAACATTTGCTCAAATTGTAATAAATATAAACAATTTCTGTAATCTTGAGTTTGGGTTAAAGTTTAACTTTAATTGAAATTTTAAATTTGAACTTCCAAATCTTTTATTTAAAATGTATATATTTTTACAACATTTGTTCCAATTTTGTTTCTTTTAAATTGGTTATATACTTTTAAATTAAATAATAAATAATGTGTAAAAAGAAATAAATTTATACGTTTCTTTTATACGTATATACATCCGTTTTCTTAGTAAAGTAATAAACAAATCAAATGGATGTAACAAATCAAATTTAATTAAGAATAAATAGTGTGTAAATTGCTATTTAATTATACGTTTTATTTGGTACGTTTTTTATCCTTTCTTGTTTAAATTATTTGACGCTGTATAAATGATATGTTATCTTCTGAAATATACTTAGCATATATTTTACTAAATAAATATGAAACAAATAAATTCAAAGTACGTTACTTTGTTATAAATTTTGGACGTATGTTTCGATTTAATTATTGCCTCTCTAATGCGCACACTTTTGATTTCTTACCTTAACTGTTAAAATCATAAGCCGTGCATTTTAAAAGAAATGAAAATCTTGCCTTACACTTCACGTGTAAATTATTTCATCTCTTTTACACTTGCCTATAATTCCTCTACCGTTTCAAATCATTTTGCTTCTTGCCTTTCATACACCAAATCAACGCAAGCCTATGTTAAATACAAACACCCACATACACAATTTCATCCACATCTCATATTGCCTTCATCTTCTTGCATGTGCTTCTTCCTGAAGGTAATGGCCGCACATATTTTTCTTTCTTGTTTTTTTTAAAGTTTAAAGACTGTTGATAGTAAAATATATATATTACTGTTTAAGTACAAATTTTCCCATAGCTTTTATAATTACTCTATATGGTTTACCTTTCCTACAGCTCTTTTATCACATTTTTATACATAAAGTATACAGTTATATATTAGCTGTTTTACATTTTCTGGATCGCGTGTTATATATGTACATTGGGTTTTACTCTTTGATTCCTTTTTTTATACATAATTTACAAATATATTGGTCCCGATACACATATTTAATGAATACTGATTTTACTATCTAGAGATTTTGATTTTTAAAATGTGTTTTAGATACAAATTTTAATTTATGTATATATATATATATATATCTTTTACTTTAATTGTTTAAATTTTTTATATTTTTGTTTTGTTGATTTCGGTTATTAATGGTATGTTAATATACATTATATTATACCAGTTATGTTCTGATGTTTATATGTGTGTATTCTTATAAAGCAGGAAATACAAGTTATTTTGGATACTAATATGTATTTTTATATTATTATGTTAGTTTATATTATACTGGGTATTACAAGCTATAGTAATATTTATAGTTTGATTGCATAAGTTAAGTATATATATGTTCCCTCTATTGTACAGTTTTAAAGTTTATAAATTTTTTAAAGTTGTTTATATACTAGTTTGTTTGTTTTAAAGGTTATATTATACTAATCTCTATTTTTTTTAAAGGTTATGTTATAAAATAGTTATATATGTATATTTTATATAAACTGATACTTACATGTTGTATAGTATATAAAATTTAATAATGAAAGTTTTGTTAACTGTATGTGATAATATAGGTGAAGTAAATTTTGTGTTACTGTATTGGTATGCTGCTTACAATATAATGAAATATGTTAATATAGATATTTTAATAACTTACGTTTTTAAAGCATATAATATAGTGTATTTTTTCGTACAACATACAATGTATTAGTTCTGGTAACATTCATGTTTAATGCTGAATAATTTGATATGTAAGTTAGTTATATATAGCTGCCTATCAGTTTATATATATGAGTATCGGTTTAAAATAGAATGTATATATATCTGTAGTTTATATAAGATTTTGTGTATGTTATATATATACATGTAATATGTTGTTTATCTTTATGAGTATATATATATTCATTTATTTCAAATTTTACTATGTAAATATATGTTGTTTTATATGTGTTTTTATTTAAAAGCGATGATTTTGAAATACATATATATTTAATTTAATATGTGTTTAAATTAATATTGGTTTGAAATTAATAATAATAATGCAACGTACATTTCGTTTCTGTCTCTATCAAGATTGATTCTAATTAGTTCTCACTGATTTTCCCATTTATCAGCTTGTTCGTCATGCCTGTTTTCTTCATCGAATCGTGTCTATCTAGCGTTGCTTTGGAATTTGTAACTCAACTTCATTGTCTATTCTCTCTAGCATTGAATGGTGGGCAATCACTCACGATTAACGTTCTTTGATTTATTAAATTTGATTTCAGTTGGAATGACAATCAAAATATGTTGCTAAAATTTAACTATTAATTGTTTAAATTGTTATATATATGATATGCATTTATATGTAATTGTTCACCTATGGGATATGACACCATATCCTATTGTTCATATCATATTGTTATTGATGATACATGCCTGTTATTATTATTGTCATATCTGTTGTCACTCTGCAAATTCCCTGTTAGTATATAACTCACTATGGGTTGAAATGATACACACCCGAATGGACTTTAGAATAAAAGAATTTCATTATGGGTTGAAATGATAGACCCAAGCGATTTTCGTTTGAATTGAAATTGGGATTGTGGGTAGAAATGATATCTACCCGTATAAATTTAAATTACGGATTGAAATGATAAATATCCATGTCACTTGACCATAGGATAGGAAATTATATACAGACACTGTTGGTCTATATATAAATATTTTTAAAATGATTTCTATGATTTTGAAAGGGAATATATATATATATATATATATGTATGTATGTATGTATATGTATATGTATATGGTTTTATTTGATATTGGAAGTATCTTTAAGTTTTTAAGTTAATTAAAGTATGGTTATCCCAAACATCCTTTAAGTTAATTATATTTCAATTGATATTTCACTTAATTTGGATTTATTGATATGAGAATGTTAATCCTGACTCGGGTGTTTTGTGTTTTGCTTTACGCTCCGGTCGGACTGAGTGATACAGCATTCGAGACTCACCTTTGGAGTCTGGAGCTTCGTTTGGAGATCCAACTATCGATTCAGCTTTCAACTTTTCCAGTTGATTGGTTCAGAGAAGTCATCGGTTCGTATTGGATACTTCACTGTAGTTGAGATATTCCGTTTTATTTTTATTTCTAACTCTGATGTTTGTATAGTAGCTTCATGAACTACTATTTATTTATTTATTCTGTTGCGTATTATTGGATTACTCTATGTCTGTGATTCTGTGATTGATTTATTTACTGTATATGTTCAGTTTTGCCAAATTTTAAAATAATAATCTGATATTTTAAGCAATTCCAGCCCAACATGTGTGGATGCGAATGGTTGAATATATCAGGTCGTTACATATTTCCATATTTAAAATCCTTCGATGTTAAGTAGAGAATATTTTCCTGCCACCAAATTAAGAATAATTACATATTTAGGCCAAGATTTGATAGTCGATTATTTGACTGTCAAATAAACAGGCATTCAACACAAAGATTACATTTTTCATGGAAATCACCAAGCTCTTTAATTAAATATGTTATGAGTTTAAATTCACATTTCAGATACTTGAAAATCACTTCCATATACTTATCTCAATGGGATAAGTATATTCACAAACCACTCTATTTTCGATACTTACAAAATATAACCATATACTTATCTTAATGGCATAAGTATATTCACAAACCATTTCACTTTCAAAACATAGAAACTTGAAAACTCTTAGAAATAGATATGGAAAGTATCATTAAATATCGACTAGGAATCGTAGCTTCCACAATTGTTATCTCGCTATCCCAACGAATTCATCGTAAACTGTTGGCAATCTCTACTCCTCGAATTATGCCATGAATAACAACTATCTCTTCCAAATTTCTTTATTTCAAAATCTATTTATAATCTTCAGTCTATTTACAAATATTCTTTATAATTCTCAAAACTCCATTTATACAACTTCTCCTTTTCAAATCTTTAAAACTATAAATTCTTTATAAATATACATAATCATTTATAAAAATCTTTTTATATTTTAACAAACCTCTTTAATAAAGTCCTTAAGTCAACAAGGTTGCCTTGATAAACCAACATTATTTAAAATAACTTAAAATAATAAGTTATTATTGAAAGATCCTTCTTTTCCATTGAGTTTAAATCTCTTTTAAATAACAACTTAAAAATCTCGTTGATAATACATTGAATAAATTTTAACACATTATTGTATTAATAAGTTAACTTCAAAACAATAATAATATAATAACTAATTAACTTTAAAACGTTATTAAAACATTAATTAATTAACTTTAAACTAATATTTAATATGATATTTATTAACTTATAAATATAATTAAATAACTTAAATCAATATAAATAAATAACTTTAGTTAAAATGTAAAGTGCAAATGATCATTTTAAATAGATAATTGGAATATAATTAAAACCATAACTAAATAACTTCAAAACAATAATTAAACATTCTTAAACAATATTTTAGAAATAACTTTTAGTAATCATACTAATAAAATAGTTAACTTAAGTCATTATTAAACAATTATAAATTATCTTTAAAATATTATTACCAATAAGTTGTTACCTTTTTTAATTCTAATTACTAAATAATAATTATCTTTAAACCTTATAATAAAAATAATTATTCTTAAAATGACTTTCGAATCGATACTTAGCTCTTCAAATTTTGAAGGAGGTTAATGGTCACCATGGTACTTAAAAAATCTACTATATTATTCAGTTTAACTTTCAAGTTGATAACATATATTTACATAATCCACTACTATGTTAATAAATCCAACACTTAACCATCATTGGTTAATATATTCTTATTCAAAGTAGCATATTAATTAACGATTTATAATCAAACATCCAAATCTATAAAATAGCAAAACGAAATTTGTTCTGCTAGTTAAATGTCAAATTAATTTAATTAGAAAACGGTGTTTTATTCCACTAACAGATGTCCAATTACCATATTCAATATAGTTTAACTCAACAATAATTTATTTGGCCAAATAAACATCCATAATTATGGTATATAAATTTAAATGACATTATTATTTAAGATAACGTGATTTAAACCTGTCTTTATTCATGTGCTATAAATTTTACAGACCCAAAGCTACCAACAGGTTACAATAAAATGTTGTATTCATCCAAACGAGTACAATGCAAAATTCGTGTGTAAATCATGTAAATGTAAGCAAGATAATAAATTTTCTAGCTAACATATTAATTTATACAATAATTAACAAATAAACAAGTTATCCCACCTTAAATTGTTTCGACCCAAGCCCACGTATTCGAACCTGCCTCAAGCCTACAATGCTTCTTCCCCAAACACCATTTTCGCTTCCAGCTATGCTTTTCACATGCATGGTGTGTATGTTGGCAATCCCAAAGCTTGAGCTCATCTCGATGGCGCCACTGCCATTACCTTTTGCCTCTTTGAGCAGATCTCGACCAAGGATACTCAAAACATTGACGTCCAGTGCCATGAAATGTACGACCATTTCCCCTCCCCTTGATCCCCACCAAAAACACGCCATGGATGCACCTCTCCAATCCGAACACCACGCCAAGCTTCAAATCGCCAAATGCTGCCTAAATCACCAATAAACCAAACCCTAGTTTCCCACGAACATCCATCTTTGATGCGAAATCACACCGAAATTTACCAAAAATCCTACACTTCGATACGAACCCAACGACACATACGACGTCGATCCATTCTACTCGGATTGAGAGAAATTGATATTTTAAAGTTTATGAGCAAAGCTTCCCCTTTCAGATTTTCGATGATATCTCGCTCGATTCTTAATGAAATCGAGTGCAATCAATTTCTAAAAATACTATGGATCGATACAAATAACTTTCATGTTGGGGGATGGGTTTGAAAGTGAGTGAATTGGAAATTGTGGATTTTTGAATGGAAGAAGATGCTTACTTTGTCTGAAGATATCATAAGACGAAAAAATGGGAAAATGGATTGAAGGGATCGAAGCGCAGTAATGTTGAGATGTTGTCGTCTAATACCAAAACTAAAATGTCCTTTAAATTTCCAAGTCAAAAATCAAGAGGACAAGAGAAAGGATAACAAATTAATGTAAAGCCACCACATTGCTTAGCAAAGAACATGCAAGGCCAAAAGAATTGTGTACGTGAGTGTATATTATGTTTTCATATTTTTGAAAAATGTGTGCTGCTCCTATTTGATTCCATGCATGTGTTTTGTGCAAGTGAATGTACAATATAAATTAGCAATTCCTTCTTAGCAAAGCTAAAGACCAACATTAAATGCAAGCACCCAACATCACGTGCAAAGGAAAATGAATAGGAATGGGCAAGAAACAATGCAAGAACTCATGTGCGTTACTTATTTATAATCGTAGCTAAAGGCTTATATCGTAGTACGCTACACAATATTATGTCCACATATGAGCTGCGGATGACAGAAAATAAAATATGATTGCGTATAACAACGTTACATGATCACAAAACGAAAATAAAATAGACAAGTTATTAAATTCTGTGAATTTTCAAAATTCCAGCGTTTGCCGTAAAATACGTTAAATGGAAAATTTACTAATTTTTTCAAATTAAAAATTATGGAAAAATTAAATTAAAAATACATATTGGAAATCAAGTTTCAGCTTGAAAAGATAATTTATCATAATTTGAATTCAAATCTGAATATTTAAATAAATTAAATATTCAAATTTGAAGACCTAAAATACGAGTTATTACACTCTCCCCTTTAAAAAGAATTTTGTCCCCGAATTTCACCATAAGAACACTCAGTATTATTCATAAGCCCGATGATGCAGGTCAAGTTAGAAGAGAAGAGATAAGTCGTATACGACTTAAGGAGGAGTTAAGTCGTCCACGACTTAAGAAGGAAGATATAGGTCGTTCTCGACCTAAGGAATCACGTAAGGAAGAGATGCGAGTTAATGAAGAAGAGTTAAGTCGTTTCCGACCTAACTGGAGACCAGAGGGGAAGTTGTGCCGAGTTAATGACCTAACTCTAACAGGTTGCGACCTAACGGAATATGGTTGAAGAAGTTAAGTCGTAAGTCGGCAAGAAGCTAAGTCGTAAGTCGGCAAGAAGTTAAGTCATGGGTCGGTATGTCGATGAGTCGGCCGAAGGTGTGAGGTGTTGTAATATGTTGGTACTGTCTTTAAGTCGTATGTCGTTAGCTTCTTAAGTCGCGTGAGTAGTAAGATCGAATACGACCTAGGTGTTGTATATTTGTGTGTTTCCTTAAGTCGTTCAAGTGTTGAGTCGGCCGAAGGCTGTTGTGATGTAAGTGCTTTGAGTCGTGTATGTATGTGATGTGTTAGGTCACGTACGACCTAAGGATGAGTCATGAGTCGTGGGAACTAAGTCGGCAACGACTTAAGGGTCTGGGTCAAAAGGGCTATAATAGCGAGTGTGTTGTACATTTTAGGGGGTTGATTTTTTTGAATAAAATTCTTGTTTGATTGCTGTGTGCTTTCATCTTAAATTGGTAGTTGAGTGTAATCTCCTATCTCCACTTTCGGTTAATCGAGTGCGCTCGATTCAACGATTGTTGAAGCCAATTCACGGTATCAAGTGCACTTGATCAACGTTTGAAGAATTGTAGATCTTCTTTCACGGTATCGTGCGCGATCAACGTGTCGAAGATAGCTAGAATTCGGTATCTTTGTGATCAACGAATTTGGGCATTTCAGTATCTTCAATCCACCGTTTGCTACTTTCATCGATCTATATCGTTTTGTTATTATCCGCTGCGTCAGTTTTGGTATCAGAGCTAGACTTAGCCAATCATAGCTAAGCCGAGTCTTGGAGCCAAGGAGTTTGAAGTTGGTGTTCATCGTATTCATCTTGAAGTTGCAACAAGTTAGAAGTTTTCGATCCATATTCTTTTGGATCAAAGTGTGGAAGTTGTTTAAATTTGGCCGTGAGATTTTAGCACGCCTAAGTTTGAAAGTAAAGTGTTTGAAGCCGTGCTTGTTGAAGCCGAGCCGACCTAAGTTTTAGGTCGTTACCTATTGTCGAGTTAGTGGGAGGCCGTGACTTGTTGTTCAAGTTTGGGTTGGAAAGTTGTGAAGTTTGAAGATTGTGTTGAATCAATCATGCCGCCGAGGAGAGCTAATCGTCATCAAAATGTTGAAGCGTTGTATAGAAGAGAAGAAGCCGAGCAAATGGAACAATGTATTAATGAGAAATTTATGAAGGCATTGGAAAGTTAGAGAAGTTGATGAATGATTTGAATCAAAGGAGGAGATCACCAATCTCGAACCATGGAGGAAACAGAGTTTCGCCATCGGTTACGGAAGCGAGGAGGGTATTACCGCAATCTTTTAGAGAAAGAAGAGAAAATCAATTTCATCAAGGAGAGATCACCATGACTATGGACACGAAGAGAGGAGAACTCCATGAGAGTTTGAAAATGAGCCATATAGAGATGAAGAGAGACCTAGTAGAAGAGACATGCGTGATCAAAGGGATGTTGATGGTCGAGATCGATATAGACGTACATTTGATTTTGATGAAGATGATGATAGAGCTAGTTTTCATTATCGAGATCGAGACCAAGTGTGAAATGTAATCGGGATGTTGAAGATGATCGTCGATGGGAATCGGGTATGAAGATGGAAATTCCAGAGTTCAAGGGAGGAATGGTAGCTGAAGAATTTCTTGATTGATTGTCTAATGTTGAAGAAATTTTTGACTTTAAAGAAGTTCCTGAGCATAGAAGAGTGAAGTTAGTTGCTACTAGGTTGAGGGGGAGAGCTTTAGCGTGGTGGCAGCAAACTAAACTTACAAGGGAGAGAATGAGAAAGTCGAAGATTGAATCATGGGAGAAGATGAAGAAGTTAATGAAGGCTACATTTTTGCCTTACAATTATCAATCACTTATGTATCAGAGGTTGCAGAATCTGAGGCAAGGGACGAAGACTGTTAATGATTATGCTGATGAATTTTATCAACTCGTTGCTCGAAATGACATTATGGAGACCAAGGAACAACTGACTGGTAGATTTGTTGGAGGGTTGAGGGTGCAGATCCAGGATATGGTTAATATGTTCGATCCAAGATCTATGGCAGAAGCATATCAGAAAGCGTTGGCTTGGGAGAAGCAGGGAAGGCATGGAGGTGGTGTGTTTACAAATTCCAACAATCAAGTGAAGGGTGTTAGTGGAAGCTCAAATGTTCCTAAATCTATCGGTAAACCAGTTGTGAATGAAGTTGCGAAGACGAAGGTCAACAACAGTTTCAAGTGTTACAATTGTCAGGAAGTGGGTCACAAGAGTAATGAATGTCCGAAGCCGAAGAAACGAGCTATGATGGTTGAAGTTGAAGGTGAGGATGTTGGAGAAGGTTATCCTAGTCCAGTTGAGGAGGATGAACAGGATGTTGCGTCAGGAGATGAAGGATGTAATCTAATGATGAGGAGGTCTTGTTTAATACCGAAGTAAGAAGAAGAAGCTAGTTGGTTGAGGAGTAACATCTTTCAGTCAACATGCACTATTCTGGGAAAGGTTTGTAAATTTGTGATTGACGCTGGAAGTTGTGACAATATTATTTCTACTGAAGCTGTGAGAAAGCTGAAGTTGAAGACGGAGAAACATCCTAATCCTTACAAGTTAGCATGGCTGAGAAAAGGAGGAGAGGTGAAGGTGGACAGGCGAGTTCGAGTTCCATTTTCTATTGGGAAGAAATATAAAGACGAGATCTGGTGTGATGTGGTTGAGATGGATGTTTGTCACTTGCTTTTGGGAAGACCATGGCAATATGATCGAGCAGTGCAGCATGACGGTCGGACCAATAGCTACAGCTTTATGTTTGAAGGCGTTAAGATTATTTTAGTTCCAAAGAAGAGACAACAGGAAGAGAGTAAATCTAAAGAGATTGAGGAGCTTAAAACTTTGCTGACTTTGAAGGAATTTATTGAAGAAGTAGAGGAGAGTCCATAGGTGTTTTTGTTAATTGGACAAGCAACTACTGAATCCGTTGAAGTTCCAGAGGAAGTAAAACCGATATTGGAGGAATTCAAAGATGTGTTTCCTGAAGAGTTGCCAACGGAGTTACCACCATTGAGGGATATTCAACATCAGATTGATCTTGTGCCAAGGGCAGTATTACCACACAAGCCACATTACCGATTGAGCCCAAAGGAACATGAGGAGTTGCGAACGCAAGTGGAAGAGTTTTTAGAACAAGGGCGTGTTCAGGAGAGCTTGAGTCCTTGTGCAGTGCCAGCTTTATTGGTGCCAAAGAAGGATGGTTCGTGGAGAATGTGTACGGATAGTCGGGCTCTAAACAAGATCACTGTGAGATACAGATTTCCTATGCCGAGGTTTGATGATTTGATTGACCAGTTGAGTGGAGCTGTTGTGTTCTCAAAGATTGACTTGAAGAGTGGTTATCATCAAATTCGTATTAGACCGGGCGATGAATGGAAGACTGCTTTTAAAACTAGGGAAGGTCTATACGAATGGTTGGTTATGCCGTTTGGTTTATCGAATGCACCGAGTACTTTTATGAGAGTGATGAACCAGATTTTCAGACCATACATTGGGAAATTTATGGTAGTTTACTTCGATGATATTTTAATCTACAGTGGGAGTATGGAAAAACATGTCCAGCATTTGCGTGAAGTACTGTTAATTCTACGATAGGAGAAATTTTATGCTGCAACAAAAAAGTGCGTGTTTATGACGGACGTTGTTTTGTTTCTGGGATACGTTCTATCGAAAGAAGGAATTCAAGTGGATGAAAGTAAAGTAGAAGCTGTCAGGAGTTGGCCACAGCCAAAGACGATTACTGAAGTGAGGAGTTTTCATGGATTGGTATCTTTCTATCGAAGATTCATTCCACATTTTAGTAGTGTGATGACACCTATAACCGATTGCCTGAAGGGAAAGAAGTTTGAGTGGTCAGAGGAAGCAGGGGTTGCTTTTGAGAGGATGAAGACACTATTGACGACAGCACCAATTCTAGTTTTACCGGATTTTCAGTTGTTGTTTGAATTACATACTGATGCATCGAAGGTTGGGGTTGGTGGAGTACTGAGTCAGAGTGGAAGACCAGTTGCTTATTTCAGTGAGAAGTTGTCTAGAGCTAAGTTGAGATATAGCACTTATAATGTTGAGTTTTACGCAATTGTTCAAGCAGTGAAGCATTGGACACATTACCTGTTTCAGAAGGAATTTGTTCTCTATACGGATCATGAAGCTTTGAAGCATTTGCAAGGGCAGGATAAAATTTCAGCTAGGCACGCTTCATGGGTCACGTATTTACAACAGTTTACTTTTGTTGTGAAACACAAATCGGGGGTAACAAACCGTGTAGCTGATGCTTTGAGTAGGAGGAGTCATTTATTGACGACAATGAAAGTTGAAGTGACAGATTTTGAATTATTGCCAGAACTGATGAAAGAAGATCCTTACTTTATGAAATTTGTTGAGAAAGTCAAGGATGGGAGTACTGATGAATTTGTATTAGTAGATGGATTCTTATTCAAAGGAAATCAATTATGTGTACCAGATTGTAGCTTGAGAATGAAAATTGTGAAAGAGTTGCACGACGAAGGACATGTGGGTAGAGATCGAACATTGCAATTAATTTCACAATCTTATTTTTGGCCGTCGATGAGAAAAGAGGTTGAAAGGTTTGTGCGTAGATGTCATGTTTGTCAGGTTTCGAAAGGGACAGCTACAAATGCGGGATTGTATATGCCATTACCTGTTCCTACAAAACCATGGGTAGACATTAGCATGGATTTCGTGTTGGGTTTGCCGAGAAGTCAAAGGGGGAATGACTCTATATATGTTGTGGTGGATCGTTTCTCAAAGATGGTACATTTTATTGCATGTAAGAAGACGGCGGATGCTGTTCATGTCGCACAGTTGTTCTTTAAAGAGATATATAGACTTCATGGTTTACCTGAATCTATTGTTTCGGATAGAGATACTCGTTCTCTGAGCCATTTTTGGTTGAGTTTGTGGAAGATGGTCAGAACGAAGCTGAATTTTAGTAGCGCTTACCATCCGCAAACAGATGGACAAACAGAGGTTGTGAACAGATCGTTGGGGAATTTATTGAGATGTTTGGTGAAAGATAATCTGAAAAGTTGGGATGTGAAGTTATGTCAAGCAGAGTTTGCTCATAATCATGCAGTGAATCGTAGTACAGGTTTCAGTCCATTTCAGATTGTTTATTCAAACTTGCCAAAGGGGCCGTTGGATTTAACGGTAGTGCCACAACCGAAGGGGACGGTTAAACGAGCTGTAGATCTTGTTGATGGGTTGACCGAATGTTATAAGATCGTTCAGGAGCGATTGGAGAAGGCGAATGAGAAGTATAAAAGATCCGCAGACTTGAAACGAAGAAATGTTGAGTTTAATGAAGGAGACTTAGTGTACGTTGTGTTAACAAAGGATCGTTTTCTAGTAGGAGCTTATAATAAGTTGAAAGCCAGAAAAATTGGTCCTGTAAAAGTTGTGAAACGGATTAATGAAAATGCTTATAAATTGAAGCTGCCGGAGGATGTGTACACTTCTGACGTGTTCAATGTTAAGCATCTTGTACCATATTATGGAGATGGACAATCTGATGAGAAAGAATTTATAAATTCGAGGACGAATTTCTCTCAATCAGGGGAGGATGATGCGGCTCAAGTTAGAAGAGAAGAGATAAGTCGTATACGACTTAAGGAGGAGTTAAGTCGTCCACGACTTAAGAAGGAAGATATAGGCCGTTCCCGACCTAAGGAATCACGTGAGGAAGAGATGCGAGTTAATGAAGAAGAGTTAAGTCGTTTCCGACCTAACTGGAGACCAGAGGGGAAGTTGTGCCGAGTTAACGACCTAACTCTAACAGGTTGCGACCTAACGGAATATGGCTGAAGAAGTTAAGTCGTAAGTCAGCAAAAAGTTAAGTCGTAAGTCGGCAAGAAGTTAAGTCATGGGTCGGTATGTCGATGAGTCGGCCGAAGGTGTGAGGTGTTGTAATATGTTGGTACTATCTTTAAGTCGTATGTCGTTAGCTTCTTAAGTCGCGTGAGTAGTAAGATCGAATATGACCTAGGTGTTGTATATTTGTGTGTTTCCTTAAGTCGTTCAAGTGTTGAGTCGGCCGAAGGCTGTTGTGATGTAAATGCTTTGAGTCGTGTATGTATGTGATGTGTTAGGTCGCGTACGACCTAAGGATGAGTCGTGAGTCGTGGGAACTAAGTCGGCAACGACTTAAGGGTCTGGGTCAAAAAGGCTATAAATAGCGAGTGTGTTGTACATTTGAGGGGGTTGATTTTTTTGAATAAAATTCTTGTTTGATTGCTGTGTGCTTTCATCTTAAATTGGTAGTTGAGTGTAATCTCCTATCTCCACTTTCGGTTAATCAAATGCGCTCGATTCAACGATTGTTGAAGCCAATTCATGGTATCAAGTGCGCTTGATCAACGTTTGAAGAATTGTAGATCTTCTTTCACGGTATCGTGCGCGATCAACGTGTCGAAGATAGCTAGAATTCGGTATCTTTATGATCAACGAATTTGGGCATTTCAGTATCTTCAATCCATAGTTTGCTACTTTCATCGATCTATATCGTTTTGTTATTATCCGCTGCATCACCCGCATGATGATCATAGATCATCCATATACAGAATCTGATTCGATCAGTACTCGAGTACATAACACCACTTCCAAACCAGGATCGCTCGCCCGATTTGCTATTAGGGATTCTAATCAAGCTCCTTTGATAAGAACCTATGCTTTCCTTACATAGCTGCAGCTGTGACAGAAAACTTTGCTCCCATATCAAAAACTCTCATCAAGTGTTCGCCATCAAAAATAGAGTAATAAATCCTTATTTGGAAAGGTGTGAAACACCTTAAATTTTTATACTTGAATATTTGATCAAAACTATACGGAGAGAGAAATGATCTACATCCATTCTACGTATTTATTTTAAGTGGTTATTGCTAATACCAATTTTATTACCTCTAAATTACTTATGAAAACATCTTTATAAAACATAACTTTACTTATAAAATTCCCTATCACCCTCTAAGTCTATACAAAATTATAATTCAAACTTTTATTTTGAATTCACTTAAGAATTTAAAACACCTTATTTTTATTCAACACACTTTTTGAAACGATACAATATATTTAATCCGCACACACACAAACACACACACACACACACATATATATTGCTTGAGTAACCTAAAAATTATACTAAGAAACTGGGTACTACCAAACTATATCATATATTTCCTTACCAGAAGGATAATACTCAAGAGAAATGTTGACCATCTGAACGCATCATTTACCCATTTATATTTATTTTCGAACCACTCGAACAAGTTAACTAAAAATCACTTCTTTCTTTTCAAACCCTCTTTTGAAACAGTTTCTTAAATATTTTTCCAGCAAAATATTTCAACGGAATATCCAATTTCAATTTTCTTGGATTCGAACTCGTTCCAACCGTACAATGATGAAGAGAATAATTTACTAAGTGCACAATATTGTAACAACCCGAGTTCCAATGGGTCTAGATTTTTTGCAAAAATGTTAAAAAACCAAATCCACTGAAGCACGAGTCTAGTTCTGGTATCCTGTAAATAGGCAAAGATAAATATATCAGAGCTTAAATAAATATCTCACGGCGAACAGAGTAAAATATAGTAATAAGTAAATACTCACCTAGGTAATAACACTTTCTAAACAAGTGTCTTAAAGCTGGAAAATCTCTACCATCTATCTAACATGTAGGGTGATATGAGGAGGGGGTCAGAATTAAAGTTCTAATGAATGGACAAATTATATACTTCTAAGCATAATTCTAAGTATACCTTTCTGTTTTTATTTTTTTGTTATATTAGGTTTATTGGGTTTATAATACTCTCATCTCTGTTCGTGAATCGTGCCCATCTACTCCCTAGTAGATTAAGACCTAAAAACCAATATATATATGTATCTACATTCCCCCAGACTGCATCTGTCCTAGGTACCACCATAGTACCTTCTGTGTCATCCTCGAAAAGAACAACTTCATGAGGCCTATAGTACAGGTGTTCCGTCGTTTGCTAGGAAAACGTAAAACTACATTCGCAATAGTTCGCGCCAATGCTCGGACATCCATATTGTACCACCCAGTGCGTACATTGAGGACTACACATAATCGTTTTGCCTACTCCCTGATCTCCTCCAACAAGGTTTACCTTGTATGGAACTCAGTTGGGGATTTTCTATATCTGTAAATGTCCGCTTCGTTAGGCCTACAATACAGATATTCTACTTGGTCTGTCTCTTTTCTCTTTGTGTTTATAACCCCACACAGCTCCCTCTTAACTAGTCGAAAGACCTTTCAAGAGCTAAGTGGTTGTGCCCTACTACAAATAATCTAAACATCCAATTGGTTGTGCCCGTCATCCAATATCTCGATAGCGAAAGAATCATTGGCCTGTTGGTTTAACTCTAGTATTTTTCGAACTCGCTCTAACTGATGATGGCTAGTATTCGCATGCGACTATCCTTATAGGTCCTGCCCACTATAACCTACTCGCAAACTAGAGTATGGTGTCATACGTATATTATACTCCATCACCAACCTTTTGACTGCCTACAAAGGTCTGCTTCATTAGGCCTGCAATGCAAAAGCAGTCAATGCATACTCTGTTAATGGAACACCTAATGACCAGCCTCCGAAGGTGGAGCTTTGTTAGGCCTATCTTAGAGGGCCATCCTGGAGTATCCTCACGTCCCGCTGAAGTCTCGTACTTCCTTGTAGCCCCAAATAACTAAGTTGGACGTGCTCTTTCTATACTAAAAATATACGATGAACTGCTTCGTTGGATTCTTTATCCAGATTCTCCTTGGGCTACTCCAAACGCACCTTACCATTTTATTAGACCCAACGTCTAATCTTATATTATGTATTTAGTTTACTTTTCTTATTCCATTGGCTACGAATTTACCCTAATCAGCATGCCCAGCCCATCCACATGTGAGACCATCAGTCCCAGACTTGAAAGGAAATGCTGCCGGTACGAGCCACTACTATTATCTTTGCTTATTAACTTGATCCAAGATTTAAGTTTGATAAAATAAGCCTCTTCTATTTCTTTCCTTTTAGTTATAACCTAGGTGTTATGATTATACATGCAACTGTCACTTTTATATTCTTTTCTTCCTTTTATAACCTACATATTATAAATGTAATTGCAAGTGTCTCTTTTCTATTCTAGTCTATCTTCTTTTATTTGATACTAAATTCTTTTTAGTTATCTTATGCTATATGACAGTCTTAGCTTGGGACTACATCCAACTGTCACAAAATACTTATCATAATAACTGCTTTACTTTTTTTTATTCCACTATCTGCGTAGTAAATGCAGATCTAGTCACATTTTCCGTTTATTGTTTCTAGTCTTGCCAAAATTTAACTTGATTATTTCTTCTTCTTTAATTTCTTTAATGCTTCGCGTTATTCTCTTTTATTCTGGAAAGTAGTTCTATTCTTGTTTACAAAAACTATGCTAAAAGTCCATTTCCATATTTTAATACTAAATAATGTTATAAATAATAACTCGTAGTTCTTTTATTGTTTTTTAATTGTTGGATAATGTAAAATACAATAATGTATCTATTTTCAACTAGCTCCATTTTTATTATTTTTATTCTTCAATTACATTTACCGTTTTTCTTACAATATTAGCTATGGAAATGCATTCCCTTTTATAAACCAGCCAACTAATCCATCACTAACTTCCAAATCAAGTTAGTAGATTTTTCCCTTTTTAATTCATCTCTCCCATTTTGACAAAATTACTATGATACCCAGATTTCTGGATATCCAATAATTAGATAACTAACTGGTCTTTACCATTGAGATACCGACTTTTATTAGTTAAACAAATAAAATTATGATATTTGGATATATCAATGGATTTGAAACTATAATAAAAGTTGAATTTAAAATATCTACAAATGATAAATCTTAATGTAAATATATATATATATATATATATGTATATGTATATGCAAACCATATAATGTTGAAAATTATAAGTATATATATAGCTTATGTTTTGAATTTAATATAACAATTTTCAAAATCTATTTAAAAGTTAAATTCTATATTTTAAAAACTCATATATATCTATGTTTATTTATAAACGTATAATTAAGTTTTAAAATCATTTTTATTTAAAAAATTTATATATGATATAGATATGGTTTGTAAATATAGATAAATATTAAAAGCATAAGAATATATATATTGATTTTAACATATGTTAATATAAGATAGGAAATTTTGAAACTTAAGATATACATATATTGGTAATTTCGAAGCATTGGTTTAAATCCAATATAATAATTTTTAAAGGTAATTTAAGGTTAAATTCTATACTCTTTTAAATTATAAAGATAAATATTTGTTTCTTTGAAAGTATGCTAGCTTAGGATTTAATAAAAGGTTTATTTACTTTCTTTTAAGTTTATACATTAAATAAATGTTTGTATTTATATAAATATAAGACATGAACATAAATTAATAAAAGAAATGTATTTAAAACAAAATTGAAAATATAATATAAACTATATATAAAAAATATTTATAATATACAAAATAAACAAATATAAAGATTATAACATGCATTTGACATTTGTAATTCATATATATCATGCAATAACAAGTGTAAATAAATTAAGACATGAAAAATGCAAGTGTCAATTTATTTATCTTTAATAAGAATTAAGGCTAAATACATCTCTACTTCTCTTCTTATTTTTTTTGATTCGAAATCAAAGATTGAGCAAATGTACAAACCTAAGAAAGAGAGTTATGAACCAGAAAATAAAAACAAGAAGAAAACAATCTCTTTCAAAAATTTAAAACCTGGGAGCTAAAGCAAAGAAATCAGCAAACAAGTCTTTCAAAACTTCAAGCCTTCAAACTGAACAAAGTATAACAAGCAGTTCAAATTCCAGATCAAAATAATATGCTCTATGTCCTTTGTTCTCTGTTCAAGTCAACAAAGTGAGTAAATATCTCTGCCTATCAAAGTTTAATCTATTTATATGATTGTTGCACGTGATCAACAAATCAAAGCAATGTTGCATGGATGGATTAAAGCATTTGCATGTATATAAACGTGGTTTATTCTGTACATATCTATGTATACATATGTGCAAGTGTGTATATAGATATTTATCTCTGTCTTTGTTTCTCAACAGGCTAAATCAAAGTTTAAAAATCTATATCTATTGATATAAACAATTTTATGTTGAGATCTCTAAAGGAAATTTGTTTGTGTTTTCCAAATTTAACTTTTAAAAATAATTTCAAGTTAAAAACGATAAGCGTACATTAAAAAAGATTTAATTTACAGTAAAAAACAATCTAAGTCAGAAAGTAAATTGTTTAAATCTAATGTTTTGTTTATATAATCGAAATTGTCTTGTGAAATGATGATTTTAGGTTATAGTTTCGTGATTTTTAAGCTTGTATGTAAGAACGAATCGGGGGATGATCTAAATTGGGTGAAAATCCAAATTCCGACATCGTGATGGTTTTCGAGGCAGGCCATTTGGCTTAGAGGAGCTTGGGTCAGTTGCGCTTAATGGAAAATTGGTGCGGCACTTGCCGGTGAAGGGAGGGGTCGGAACGAAGCCGTAGTAGGGTTCAGGTGGGTGCATGGCTGGGTTTGGTCGCATAGAAAATGTGAGAGGTATGGAGTGGTGGATGGTTGCGCACTAGGGGGATTAGGTCAAGAAGGAGACGGTGGAGCTCGCGGCAAAAATTTAGGGGCCACATGGCTAGTGGCTCCGGAACGAGGTGATAGAATTGACGAGGCTTGTTCAATTTTGGGTCGAAGGGAAAATCTTGAGACGGGGACATAAACAAGAAACTGGGTGCTCAGGTGGTTTGTGGGGGTGGTAGGTAACTGAAGAAGATGTTCGACGACTAGAGGTGATGCACGTCAGATGTATATGTGCATGGTGTGCATAGATTTATGCACGACACTGAGTAGGAGAAGGGAAGATTTAAGAGAAAAGGGAAGAAGGAAGTTACTCGGAGCCAACTCGCGTCATTCGCAGGTTTTGTCGAGGAAAAGATGGGAATTTTTGTTTGAGTTGAGCTCGGGACTTCTTTTAGTTTGACTCGGGTAATTCATGGGTTTAGTCTGGGAAATTATAGGTCGGGCCCGGGTTACTTTGTGTAGATACAGAGTTTTTAATAAAAGAAATAACAAGTTCAAAGCATTAAGCGAATGCAAGTTTAAAGCAAATTGATAAACAAGTTACAATTTTAATTATAAGGTCAAATTTGATTTGTTTGGTTTAATTATTTAATTAAATCCATAAAGGGTTTCAAATGGAATTTAATAATGATTGAATTAAGTAAGTGTTAAGAAAAGTGTATTAAAAAATTTATTTAAAATGTCTTAAGTAATTTTGTATAAGTTAATTTCAAGCATTTAAATTAAATAAGATTTAAATGATTTAATTAAGTAATTAATTAAGATAATGGATTATCTTAGATTAATTAAAGATTTAGTAATTAAGGGTAAATTAATTAACTTACATTACTTAATTAAAGGAATTAATTAATTAAGGATAATTAATTAAAGTAATTAAGGATAACTAATTTGGGCGGATAATTAAATGTTGATTAATTAATCCCACTAGTTAATAAAAATAATATTAAAAGGTTTAGAATTAATTAAGGTTAGTTAAGCGGGATTTAAGGGTGATTAATTTAGTTTATTCGGTGATTAAATTAAATTAACCAGGAATCGAATGACTATTTAATCTTGCTTATAAATGATAAACCATCATTAAAAGCCTTGGATTGTTATGTGGTTTATGATGTTTTGTGATAATGTGGATTATTTATTAGTGATGAATCGCTGTGTAAATTGACATCCAGTATTTAAAATTTATTTGTATCCATTTAAAAAGCTTGGATTAAAGATGGAATTGGATTCGAAGAGATCGGGGTCGGATATCAGCAAATACCCGAAACTACTTCGATTATTAATCTGAAATTCTATATAGATTTGGTATGTGAAATCAGTGGGCTGGAATGGAATAAAAGAAGTGAACTTGGCCATTTAATCCGAGTAACAGTGCTTATATGATTTGTGAAATGTGTATTTGACTTTAGCAAGTTTAAGAACTCGTAGTGAGGTACGAGTTACCCTGGGATTTTAATTATGTTTATAACTTAGTATTTCAAATTATATGAGTTTACTCACGCTGGTTCCAGCCTGACCCGGGTGTTACTTTGATGTAAAGCTCGGGTTAGACCGAGTACTATAGATTTTCAAGTTAGGACGTCCTGGAACTCAAATAGCGAGTTGGATTGCAGGAATGTATGGATTTTATCCCGCTATGTATTATTGTTTGTATTGGGACAAGTTAATTGTAACCGTCCAATTTACGTGTAAATAGTTGTACTCTGATGTATTGTATGTAAATTGTCCAGATACAGCTTTTTTTGTATAAATGTTATCATTTGATATTATATTTCGATCCGTTGTGAATGTGAGATTCTATATTTTATTTTTTTCTGTTCTTCTTCTACTTCTTTTCTTCTTTTCCCTAACAATCTAAGATTTTCGACGTTCGACTGCTCGGCACTCCTACAGTGAACGTATTAGTGTTGAATTCTCAAAGTCGAAAATTTTTGGTATCAGAGCAAAGATTAAGCAAGAACCTTGGCTCTAGTGGGTTTACTCATTAAGGATAGGGTCAGCAATACCCTAGAATGAGTTGATTGTAATATATATGAGAGTGTATTTGTTATTTTCTTATATAAAAATTTTGAATGTTTTTTAAATTAGTTTTTATATGAACTTATATTTTGATATAAAGCAATAGTTTTCTAATTTTTTTTATATACTATGATAATTGGTTGTTGATTATTTGAATTGAATGTAATAATAAGAACTAAGGGGTAGTAAAAAAAATATACAACCAAATAAGAATTGGATAATCTGAACTATACGAATAAGATAAGCTAAAAATGGATTCAAACGGAAATTAAAATCCTGAAATTTGTAGAAGTATTTTCAGAATGAAATAATAATGAATTGGTTTCCAGGTATGGTAATCTTGGTTATTATCATAAAATGGTTGTTGTGTTAGGATTTTTGTTCCTAATAATAAATGATGATAGAGCAAAATGGAAAATTTTAAGGAATTAACAATTTAGATAAATAAGACTCGTAAATAGAAAGGGATTTAAATTAGGAAGTTTTAAAATCTAATTCCAGGAAATTTGAAAGTATGACTCAGTGTGCAAATGAAATAAACATGTATATATAGGTAGATATAGATAATACCAATGTTGATTGGAGGTAAACAATAAGTGTTGAGTTTTGAATTTTTCCTGAAATATAATAAGTTTTTGAACTTTTAAAAGGGAAAGGATATTGATAAGAATTTTAAAAATTCAAAATGAAAGATTCAAATTGAGTAAGGTTGATTGGATTAAGTGAATCGAATTTAACTTAGGATAAGTTAAATAATTTTGGAACAAATCACCTGAATCGAAAATTTCAACATGAAATTAAACTTAGGAAGTTAAATGGTTTGATTTGAAATGGGAGTTATGTGTGATCTCAAAACGGGTTTGAGATTTGAAAATGGGTAATGGATGCTATGGATGAGTGTTTTAAATAATTTAGATGTTTATTTATTTTGACTTATCCTTATATCATCCTGTTATTATTAATAATTTATGAAACTGAGAATCAGATTATTTTAACTGAGTTAAGAAGTGGATCGAGATAACATATATATCCATTACTAAAATTAAATGAAAAGAAAGCCTTATTTTGAAAATATTTAAAGGCTTGATTCTTGAAATAAAATTGTAACTACAGAAATGGAATCACTTTGAACTTAAGATTTGAATGTTTAAAAATGAACTTGCAAACTAAAATTGTTTAAGAATTGGTTTCAAAGTTTGAAGTTAAAATTTGGCAATAAATTAAATTCCGAAGATTAAATTGTTTAAAAAGGATTTAAACTATTATTTGAACCTTGAAATAATTTAAGTAAAGGTAATTTAAAATGAATATTTGAAAATTTGGGTTCAAAATTAATTGTTTAGAACTTGGATTGTTAAATTAAGAGTAAAAGTTTATTTGATTTAAAAGATTAAATCAACATTTAAAATTTGACTCGAATTTATGTAATTTGAGATGGTTTAAAGTTAAGTTTGGAATTGAAATAAATTCAACTGGAAAATTGAATTGAATTAATTGGATGAGAGATTGAAGTTAAATAAGTTTAAAAATTCAAATGGGAATTGATTTGAATTTGGGATAGGAACTAAAGTTAATTCAAGTTAAATTGGAATTGAATCAATTTAAATTGAAGTGATTGAAACGAGAAATTGGGAAATTGATCCAGCTTGATTCTGATTTTTTTTTGAATAAATTGTTTTATTGTAAACTGTTTTAAATCTATTTTCCTAATATACAACCTTTCTTTTTAAAACCCAAACTATCTTATACTTATTTTACAATTATTTTGAAACTAATTACTATTTTACATCTGATATACAAACTACTTACTGTTTTCCAACTATTTTTTTAACTATCTAACTATTCTAAAACTATTTAACTACTTTACTACTATTTTATAATTACTTAACTATTTTACAGCTACTTTACAACTAACTGTTATTTTACTTTTCAAGATATTTTCTAAATGCAAGTGGTCAGAGTGCAAACTGTTTATAATTGAAGTGATAACCCAAATGGAAATGGAGGCAATTGTGAATAAGTGAATAGAACCAAAATGAAGGTGAATAGAAAGAAAACTGATTTTACTAATAATCAATGCAAATAAATACGTAGGATGTACGTATATTATTCTATTCGCATAATGATTTGATCCAGATTAGAGCACAGAATTTCGATATAGTTATATCGATCCAAGTTGGGATTTTTCACTTGATTTTCAACGGCAAACCCTGGATATGGATTTTTGATTGATTCTGGAAATTCTCTCTCATAGTTAAGCTATGCAATGGAAATGATGGTTTCTGATCAAGAAACCAGATCTGAGTCCGTACTAGAAAGTCGGATGGACGATACTAGTTTGGAAGTGAAATGCATGATCAAGTGAGCGATTTGATTTAAATTTGCATACGAATGGTATATGTACATCATATGTGCTTGAATGAAATTGACATTGAGATTTTGAAAGAAAAGAGAAATGATTTTTGAAAAGAAAAGTATATTTTAAGAAATATATATGACTAAAGTGGAAGTTGGATATCCTTTGAAATTCACTTTATGAATAAGTTGTATGGTGAATAAATTTATAAGATGAATCAAACTTGAATATTCGATTTGGTATAAATAAATTTATATATGTTAAGTATATATGATAAACTCCCCTTGTTGAATCTATAGCCAGAAGAAAAGATTTTTGAAAATATTTGAAGTATAAAAAGGGAATTAATATAAGTATGAAGTGATCCAAGATTCTTCAAGATTTTATATATATATATATATATATATAAATGATTTTAGGAAAAAGGTTTTGGAACCTATGGATTTGGAAAGGCTTTTGATTTTCGGGAAAAATCAATTTTGAGAATTTGGAAAGCCAAGTTTGGAACTATCGATTTGAGATATCGATTTTGTGTAAAGGAGACTTTTATATGAATCATAAAGGGTATGATTTGAAGATACTATAATTGTATAGTATAAAATGTTTTGAGATTGGCTCTGGGAAAAAAGGCGCTCTCATTGAAACGAACTTCATAGGAGATCCATGGGGTGGTTCTGCCTTGAGCCCTAAGGAGGCTCTAAATTTGATCCTGGGAGGAAGTCTGGACTAAATGAAGTTCCTGAGGATTTTGTGTGTGGGGAGCGAAAGTCGAAGGCGTTGATGCCTACAGAGACATTTAGGTTATGCTGTGACGATAGTGTAACTCGATGTCACTCCGATCTAATGTGGACCATAGCGGAAGTCCTATGGCCGTGAAAGCCAACGGTCTACGCTTGATTTTGCCTTTATGGCAACGTAACATCGGTAGACTGTGATCTATGAAGACATAGCGAAAGTCTCGTGGCAGTGAGTGCCTACATGCTACATTGGGACCCGACTTATGTAGTCTACGATCTATGTAGGAGTGGTGAAGTTTCATTTGGCAGCGAAAATCGAGGGCGCTGATGCCTATAGTTACATGGATTTTTGTCATGATAGCGATGTAACCTTGGGTGTAGCTGCGATCTATGGCGGGTTCCATGGCTTAATCGAAAGGCACGAAGTGCCTACAGTTATCTATGGTTTTGTCGGGATGGCGACGTAATCATCGGGTTAACTACGACTGTGGAGGGGGTGATGATTTCCAGAGCATTCTCACAAAAAATGATTTCTATATTTTAAAAAAAATGTGTTTTCTTTATTTCACAAAAGTTTTTGAAATAAATTTTCCACATATTTTCATTTGGTATTGAAAACGGGTTTACCAAGTTCTTAAAAATTTTCAGTCCTACGCCTGATTAACGAATGACCGAATTTCTATGAGAACAAGGATGGACTTGTTGAGACATCGAGTTATAAGAAGTATTTTTATAAAGCTATTTCGATAGTATTATGTAGATTTTAAAGCATTTTTGAATTTTTGAATAAAAAGGAGTTTATAGTTAAAAATGTTTAAAGGGTAATTTAAATGATAATAATCGTTTTAATAAAATTCTGGCTTCGTCTCTTTTCGAGGACGAAAAGATTCTAAAGGGGAAGGAATATGATAACCCAAATTTCTGGATATTTGATAATTGGATGACTAACTGGTCTTTACTATTGAGATACTGATTTTTATTAGTTGAACAAATAAAATTCTGATATCTGGATGTATAAATGGATTTGAAACTATAATAAAAGTTGAATTTAAAATATCTGAAAATGACAAATCTTAATATATATATATATATATATATATATATTGTAATTGGGATGTTATGTTTTGAATTTAATGTAACAATTTTCAAAAGCTATTTAAAAGTTAAATTCTATATTTTAAAAACTCATATATATATGTGTGTGTGTGTGTGTGTTTATTTATAAATTTATAATTAAGTTTTAAAATCATTTTTCCTTAAAAATTTATATGTGACATATATGGTTTGTAAATATAGATAAATATTAAAAGCATAAGAATATATATATATATATATATATATAATTGATTTTAACATATGCTAACATAAAATAGGAAATATTGAAACATAAGATATACATATATTGGTAACTTGGAAGCATTGGTTTAAATCCAGTATAATAATTTTTAAAGGTTATTTAAGGTTAAATTCTATACTCTTTTAAATTGTAAAGATAAATATTTGTTTCTTTAAAAGTATGATAGCTTAAATAGGATTTAATAAAAGTTTTAGTTGCTTTCTTTTAAGTTTATACATTAAACTAAGGGGCATTTCACCAGAAGGACAAATTTTGCAGTCCATTTAGTTTCTAGGACACACATTTAAGGAAATTACTTTCAAGGCCAAAGTCAGCGGAATAATTACTTTCAAGGACAAAGTCAGCAGTCCGATTACTTTCAAGGACATAATTTCATAGGTTTTTAGGCCTAGAAACTAATTATTTTGTGTATTGTCCTTAAAAGTAATTATTTCAGTTGTGTGTCCCACTTACTAAAGAGGCCCTTGTGGCTAATTTCCACTTAAGTAAATATAGTTTGTATTTGTATAAATATAATACATAAACATATATTAATAAATTAATGTATTAAAAACAAAATTGAAAATATAACGTAAACTATATATAAAAATATTTATAATATAAAAAATAAACAAGTGTAAAGATTAAAACATGCATTTGACATTTGTAATTTATATATATCATGCAATAACAAGTGTAACTAAATTAAGACATGAAAAATGCAAGTGTCAATTTATTTATTTTTAATAAGAAAATGAAGGCTAAATACATCTCTACTTCTCTTCTATTTTCTTTGATTCAAAATCAAAGATTGAGCAAATGTACAAACCTGAGAAAGAGAGTTATGAACCAGAAAATAAAAACAAGAAGCAAATAATCTCCTTCAAAAATTTAAAACCTGGGAGCTAAAGCAAAGAAATCAGCAAACAAGTCTTTCAAAACTTCAAGCATTTAAACTGAACAAAGTATAGCAAGCAGTTCAGATTCAAGAAGATCAATCTCAAATAAAACAATCAAATTACAGATCAAAATAATAGGCTTTGTGTCCTTTGTTCTCTGTTCAAGTCTGTAAAGTGAGTAAATCTCCCTGCCTATCAAAGTTTAATATGTTTATATGATTGTTGCATGTGATCAACAAATGGAAGTAATGTTGCATGGATGGATTAAAGCATTTGCATGTATATAAATGTGGTTTATTCTTTGCATATCTACGTATACATATGTGCAAGTGTGTATATAGATATTTACCTCTGTCTTTGTTTCTCAACAGGCTAAATCAAGTTTAAAAATCTATATCTCTTGATATAAACAATTTTATGTTGAGATCTCTAAAGGAAATTTGATTGTATTTTCCAGATTTAACTTTTAAAAACGATTTCAAATTAAAAAATTTAAGCGTATATTAGAAAAGATTTAATTTACAGTAAAAACCAATCCAAGTCAGAAAATAAATTGTTTAAATCTAATGTTTTGTTTATATAATCGAAATCGTCTTGTGAAATGATGATTTTAGGTTATAGTTTCATGATTTTTAAGCTTGTATGTAAGAAGTTATCGGGGGATGATCGGAATTAGATGAAAATTTAAATTCCGACATCGTGATGGTTTTCGAGGCAGGCCATTTGGCTTGGAGGAGCTTGGGTTAGTTGTGCTTAAGGGAAAATTGGTGCGGCACATGCTGGTGAAGTGAGGGGTCGGAACGAAGCAGAGGTAGGGTTTTAGGTGGGTGCATGGATGGGTTTGGTCGCTAGAAAATGCGAGATATACGAAATGGTGGAGGGTTGCGCACTAGGGAGTTAGGTAAGGAAGGAGACGGCGAAGTTCGCGGCAAAAATTTAGGGGCCATCATGGCCAATGGCGCCGGAACGAGGTGATAGAATTGATGAGGCTTGTTCAATTTTAGGTCAAAGGGAGAAATCTTGAGCTGGGGATGTAAACAGGAATCTAGGTGTTCAGGTGGTTTGCGGGGGTGGTAGGTGGATGAAGAAGTTATTCGGCAACCAGAGGTAACGGACGTCGGTGATGTATATGTGGATGGTGAGATTTGTGCACAAAACTAGGTAGGAGAAGGGAAGATTTAAGAGAAAAGGGAAGAAGGAAGTTACTCGGGGCCAACTCAAGTCATTCGCAAGTTTTGTCAAGGAAAAGATGGGAATTTTTGTTTGAGTTAAGCTTGGGAATTCTTTAGTCTGACTCGGGTAATTTCTGGGTTTAGCCCGAGGGGGCTCGGGTTACTTTGTATAGATACAGAGTTTTTTAAAAAAAAAAACAAGTTCAAAGCATTAAGCGAATGCAAGTTTAAAGAAAATTGATAAACAAGTTACAATTTTAATTATAAGGTCAAATTTGATTTGTTTAGGTTAATTATTTAATTAAATCCTTAAAGGTTTTCAAATGGAATTTAATAATGATTGAATTAAGTACGTGTTAAGATAAGTGTATTAAAAACTTTATTTAAAAGGTCTTAATTAATTTTGTATAAGTTAATTTCAAGCATTTACATTAAATAAGGTTTAAATGATTTAATTAAGTAATTAATTAAGATAATGGTTTATCTTAGATTAATTAAAGATTTAAGTTATTAAAGGTAAATTAATTAACTTAAATTACTTAATGAAAATTAATTAAAGGAATTAATTAATTAATGATAATTAATTAATTAAAGTAATTAAGAGTAACTAATTTAAATAACTAAAGGTTGATTAATTAATCTCATTAGTTAATTAAAATAATATTAAATGGTTTAAAATTAATTAAGGTTAGTTAAGCTGGATTTAAGGGTCATTAATTTAATTTATTCGGTGGTTAAATTAAATTAATCAAGAATTGAATGACTATTTAATCTTGCTTATAAATGATAAACTACAATTAAAAGCCTTGGATTATTATAGGATTTATGATGTTCTGTGATAATGTGGGTTATTTACCGGTGATGAATCGCTGTGTAAATTGACATCCAGTATTCAAATTTTATTTGTATCCATTAAACAGCTTGGATTAAAGATGGAATTGGATTCGAAGAGACCGGAATCGGGTATCAGCAAATACCTGAATCCACTTCGGTTAGTAATCTAAAATTCCTTATAGATTTGATAGTGAAATCAATAGGCTGGAAAGGAATAAAAGAAGTAAACTTGGCCATTTAATCTGAGTAACAATGCTTAGATATGATTTATGAAATGTGTATTTGACTTTAGCAAGTTTAAGAACTCGTAATGAGGTACGAGTTACCTCGGGTTTCAATTATGTTTCTAACTTAGTATTTCAAGTTATATGGGTTTACACATGATGGTTTCGAGCCTGACCCGGGTGTTACATTGATGTAATGCTCGGGTTAGACCGAGTATTACAGATTTTTAGGTTAGGACGTCTTGGAACTCAAATGGCGAGCTGGATGGCAGGAACGTATGGAGTTTATCCCGCTGTGTATTATTGTTTGTACTGGGACAAGTTAATTATAACTGTCCAGTTTATGTGTGAATGGTTGTACTCTGATGTATTGTATGTAAATTTGCCAGATACAGCCTTTTTTGTATAAATGCTATTATTTGATATTATATTTAGATCAGCTGCGAATATGAGATTCTGTGTTTTTTTTTATTTCTGTTCTTCTTTTACCACTTTTCTTCTTTTCCCTAACAATATGAGATTTCCGGTGTTCGACTGCTCGGCACTCCTACAGTTAACATATTAGTGTCTAATTCTCGAGGTCGAAAATTTCAGGTCGTCACAATTACTATAAATTTTCCACTTTTACGCTTATTCCATTCTCTACAACTTTTAAGCCTAATATTACTTATATTTAATTGGGTTTCTTTTCTTTTCATTTTTTCATATAAATAACGTTCAAATATAAGTACACTTCTCTTATAAAATTTACAGTTTCAACATAACTAACTAGTAGAACTAATTACTGAAATTAGTTTAAATGTTGAATTAAAATATTTAACGGGATTCTAACGATTATATATATATATATATAAAGATATATAATTTAAATCTACTCACTTGAAAAGAAAACACTCCAAATACCAGATCTGATTTTAGCCCATTTCTATTTTCTGTAGCCTTCCCCTTTGAAACCTTATTTGGATCCACAAACAGAAATTTGTATGGATTTATAAATCTAGATCTAATTGAAGAAAATAAACATATAAACTAGAAAACCATATCTAAAAACTCATCTTATACGGATGGCTTAATTTGGACATCTCTTCTCTAGAATTACAGTTTCTACCTCCAAATTACAAATCAGAAAACTTAAATCTAATATATTTGATTTCTGAAGAATTGGAGGAGAAATAAAAGTGACAGGGCTTCCGCGCCCATTCTGAAAAATATGGGTTTGAAGGCTAGCCCTGCACGTTTATTTACAGAGAGCCAAAGCAGTGTCGTCCGTACGTTTAAAGCGATTAAAATCTAGGCGTTAAAAACAAGTAAAACAATTCAGTTTTGACGTTCCTAGCCTTTTATTTCATATGAACTAATTTATTTCCTCTATTTTTAAATATTAACTTTAAAGCATTGCCTATTCATTCTAATTAATTTCCATCAATTGCAAATTTATTTTCCTATATAATACATGTTTATTTTGAAATTCAAATGTTGCTAATTAATGTAAATTAATTTCCTTTAATTGCTGATTTGATTAACATTGCCTACTAATGTTAATTAATTACCTCCAATTGCCGATGTCAATTAATTTCTTTTATGACGCGCGTCTATTTTGAAAATTCAAATGCATGTTATTTATGAAATTTATACATGTATATATTTATAAACAAATATATTTACTCACATTTATATATATAATTATTTGTCGATACGGAACTTCGAACGTCAATAACTTTTTCATACGAGGTCCGTTCGAGACATATTATATATGTAAATTAATCATAAAATCACAATGAAGACAATGGTATACATTTCGAGGCGATATTCTGATAATTCCAAAACCTCAATTTTTTCACTGTTTATAATTATTTGATTATTTCATTATCAAAAAATACGGGGTGTTACATTCTTCCACCCTTTAGGAAATTTCGTCCTCGAAATTCGATAAGGGTAAAACAATGTAATTCTCTGCATCAATCACATCCATTTTGTTTACATCCACTTTTCGCAACCATCCGTATCTTTGTGCAAAGTGTCATTTCACATAATATATGTGCATGTACATGAATTTCTAAGTGGTGCCTCCTAAATGAATGTTTTTCTTTTTAAAAATTAATTTTAAAACATGATGCACACACCCTAGATATATTAGCAATTTTTATGTGAATGAAATCTTTTGAAAACTCAAAATATTTTTCTTTCAATTTTTCCCACACCCCTACTGAATAGGGGCGTAGTTCAACGAATTTTACATCTGAATCCTACCGCACAACTTTTAATATTCGAATTTCAGAAAAACTAATTTTTCCAAACTCGATTTCTTATGTCAATAAGAAGGTAGAAAACAAAAAACCTCAAATTTACCTTTTTACTTTTGCACACCTCTTTCTCCGTAGTTGGAACTTATGTCGCTGTTCTATAAAAATCTCTATTTGCTTTCTCAAGCACGGTTTACATAAGAAAAACTTCTTTTCCAAAAAAATTCCCAAGCTTAATTTTTGGAAAAAAAGTATTTTTATTTTGCAATTCTCATTATTTTTATTGATGTTTCTGTCTTTTTCTTTAAATTTGTTATTTCCTTTTAGTTACTCTTTTTGGCTTTTACTTTTCTTTTATTACTTACGTCCTATGTTCTTATTCTCTTCTTGTGAACATCACAAAAACACGGAGGAAAAGCATCATACCAGGTATTACTGATTTACTACAATAGGAACTAAATGCTTACATACAAGTACGATCTCATAACTAAAAGAGAAAATAAGTCCTACTATAAAGCGATACTAGATTAATAAATATAACAGCTAAACACGGCTATCATCTAAGGCTAGGAGGCCTAGGACCATGTCCGCCCTGACATAAAAAGGTCCTACTCTAGGAATTCAAGTAACTCATATGCTCAACCTTCCACCTATTACTCGTTACTAACTTACGTTGTATTACTCACGATGAATAAAATCTATTAATCTCTTCCATTCCATACTCAAAATGAAATAACTAAGTCTCATTTACTGCAACGAATAAGGATTTCAATCTATGCAGTCTCTGTCTAAAAAAGCAACTAAGCTTGGAGAAATTTTCTCTTTACGTTTCAGTTTTTCCCAACCAAGGTCTAGCTATTCCAGCCACGTGTGTGTTACCATCTTACTATTATCACTTCACTTTTCTTCTATAATCTACACACAAGTACCATTTCTAGGCTCTCACTAATGTCCTATACAGTTTACGGGAACTTTTATTATTACTACTAAGAGCAATCACTGTTATCTCCTATATGGCCTCACACTTTTCCCGTCACACATAGGAAATGATTCCTATATACTCCATATTTAAAATTTTGTTTTGGTATTTATCATTTCATTTCAAAAATTAAAGCTTTTAAATTTTTGAAACATCAAATCCCAAAAATATCCTTCTGTGTTTTTAGAACATTTTCTTTTCATAAATTTTCATATTTACAGAAACCGGAGTAGATAAGAACGGTTATTTTTATCAAAAATCCCATAAATTTTCTACTCTTCCAGTTATCTAATCTTGGAGGAGTTTCTAATTTACTACAAATGGAGACTTTCTACAACGGCAAGCAACCAATGTGCATAACTAATGGAAAAACATGAAATTTCCATTGCTTAGCTTTCCTACTAAGGTTCTCAATAATATCCCTCCTAACTAACACGGTCTCTAATTATTATGCTTCTAGTTACACCTAATGGTTTTATACCCTAATGTATTGAAACTACTTTCTCTTATAGGAAACCATTAATGCTAAAACCTGTTATGAATCCTTTAAAAGAGGATTCCATGTTTATCTGAAATTACAAGGAACTTATTTTATATTTTGTCGAAATAGGCTATACAATATATGGTGCTTTCCATACCTTACACATCTCTCTCATGTCTTTATTTGTGATTTGGTTTCATAGAAATTTATATCATTATTTATTTTATTTCAATAGATTAAAGTATGTTTAATCTATATTCACTTACAATAAACATTTCCTAGGAAATTTATTTATTTCCTAATATTTAACTTACCTCTTTTTTCAGAAGAACTCATTTTCAAAACTGTTTTAATGATTTTATAATTAGAAAACATTTCCATATACTTATTTAAATAATAAGTGTACTTACAAACCACTTTATTTCTTTTCTCAGAAATCATCTTTAAAACACATTTTTATTTGGGTCAAAACAGCTATTGCGTAAAACACCGTTACTACAACCCAAAGATACTAGTTTATGGATTCAATTAAAATAAATATTAATAAATCTCATATGCTATGTAAAACAATTTCCTTTGGGGGTCACCTACTATAACAATAGTGTCAAAGTCTATGTTTCCTTTATTTTTCATGAAAACATCTAATGCAAAAATAATTTTTGTAACCTACATTTTTGATACTTAACACATTCTAGGTTTTTATATCTAAAATCTTTGTTTACCAACAAAGAAACTAACGAGCTATACATTCTCTATAATTCTTGTAACGACCCAGAATTTTCAATCTCACAAATCCAGATTGTTAGATAAAGAAGAAAGGGATAGAAGAAGAAACAGAAATCAAACACAGAATCTGACATTCGCAGCGGATCAAAATATAATATCAAATAAAATAACAGTTATACAAAGGAAAACTGTATCAGTTAATATACATTAATACATCGGAGTTATAACATTACACAACACTGGACGGTTAAAATTAACTTCTTCCAGATATACAACAATATATCACAGCGGAATACACTCCATACGTTCCTGCCATCCAGCTCGCCTCCTGAGCTACAGAAACGTCCTTACCTGAAAATCTGTAATATTCTATCTGACCCGAGCATTACATCAAAGTAACACCCGGGTCAGGCTGGAAACTAGCGTGAGTAAACTTATCTAACAAGAAATACTAATGTATAAACTTATTTTAAAACCCAGGGTAACTATTTCTCAGTTTGTTATAACTTCACTTATTTCACACATCTATATCTATGTACCTCTACATAGATTTAAAAGGGTCTAATTACTTAAATCATTCCATTCCAGCCTACTGGTTTCACATATCATATCTATAAGGAATTTATAGAAGATTTCAAATCGAAGTGGTTTCGGGTATTTACTGATACCCGACTCTGGTCTCTTCGAATTCGATACCATCTTAATCCAAGTTATTCAAGTGAATACAATTCAATTCAAATAATGGATATCAATTTTTCACAGCAATTCATCATAGATATATAACCGCATTTTGACTGTTAAACCAAAGCATATCATATCACAAAACATTTCATACCAGAAATATCAACCAATCATCTGTAAACAAGATTAATTAGTCACACCATTTCTAATTAATTTAAATAAATTTCATTAATTACTTTAATCACTTTAATCCTTCTTAGTTAACATTAATTAATTATAAACCATTAATTAATCATCGCTTAATTATCTTCTTTAATTACATTAAGTAAGTAGCAATTAATTAATTGCACAAATTAATTAACCTACACACATTCACATTAATGACATTTATCCTTAATTAATTACTCAATTAGTTATCCGATAATCACTTACATTGATTAATTATCCTCTAATTAACCACACTCATTAATTAACTGATCCTTAATTAATAAATCCTTTAATTAATTACACTAAGTAATTAATCCTTAATTACTTCCATTAAGTAATGTTCCTTTAATTACTTTTATCAAGTAAATTTTCCATTGGTTAATTATTCTCAACTAATTAACCTTTGATTATTAATTAAATTAATAACCCTTAACAAAATTTACCCTTTTTTTTACTTATATTAAGTAATTATTCTAAGTAATTTAATTATCTTTTAATTATTTCCATCAAGTAAGTATCCCATAACCACTTAATTTAATAATTACTCCTTAGTCACTTTCATTAGTTAATTATCCTAAACTAATTATATCCATTTTTATTAACCTTTATTTTATCACATTAAGTAATTAAATATCCTCTAATTTATTATATTTAGTTATTACTCTTAATCACTTATCCTAAGTAATTGACTATTCTCTAATTACTTTAAGAAATCGTACTTCAAAATTTAAAATCTTAAATAATTAAGTTAAAACATATACCTTAATTAATTATTTAGTTTCCTTATTAGACTAATTTAAATTCATAAGTTTGAAATTTATCCACCCAAAACATATTTTACTTAAAATATTAATATATTTACATTTGAAACCTGTTTGATAACTCCTTGAAAACTTGCTCCTTTCTATTTTCTTTCAAAAAAACAGATTTCAAATTTTCTTTTGTTTAAACCTTAAAGAAAATTTAAAACAAACCCGATTCCCTACTGAAAACCCGAGCCACATATCAAATTTTTTTAGTCTAAACTCGAGTTCTACCTTAACCCACTTCTGTTAAATTTAAAAATTACAAATTGGAAACACACACACAAAAAACCCGATCACCACACGAGAACTCCTTCGGTCCACACCAAAATATTCCCGATGTTCTTCCCTCCATTTCACTACTTCTCTTTTCCCTGCCCAAACCCAAATTCCAATCACCGTGTGCACGCGTATCCGTGCATATCATCACGACCGTCCAACCACACCGACGACCATCCATACCAGTCACACACGACCCATCGACCTCACTTATCACCTGGAACCACGACCCAAACTTTCCGGTGAAGTTTCGAACCTGAACCAACAAAACTGCTATCACTTGAACCTATAAAATTATCCCACCGCGCCGCCTCAGACGATCATCACCCACCATAATTTGTCACCAACTTCCTCGAAACCTACTCCTTCTTCCTACTCAGGTGCGCAGTCCCCTCTTCTCCTATCGACCCCGCAATGCTTCGTCACACTCGAACCGAGAAAACAGCGATAAAAACCCTAGATCGACCCTTCCTTAACAATTCAAGTTGTAGGAATTTCATCCACCATTTTTCCCTAGTGCTACACTGACCGATGCTCCTCTCTGCCAATTGCCACGAAGCACGAATGACCCTATTGTCGGAATTTGGCAAACGCACCCAAATCCGTTCAACCCCAACTCCACACAAATTATAAGCTTAAAATTCTTAATTTTGTTATCATAAATCAACATTTTCCAAGGCTAATTCAACTATACAAAAGAAACATAGAATAATGATGGTTGAAATTTCCAGTTGAAATTTATTTTACTGTATAATTCAATTTTTCCCTCAAAATGATTAATAAAATTTTTGAGACAATTTGTATAAATAATATAACATTCGTACAATCAATTTCCTTTTAATGATCTTAGCCAGAAAAGGTTTGAAAAAGAAGAAAAATGGTTTTGAAATCTAATTTGGGTCTGTAAACAAAAAGAACAGAGGTATATATATCTATTCACAGGCATGCAGAGGATCTTTGAGTGATTCAGCCATATTTTTCAAGCAAAATACATCCATACATCCATATGAATCATATTACCACTTAAATTCATCACATGCATAGGTAAAAATGATAAATTTACTTAACATTTTAAGGTTCACTCACTTCTTTTGTTTAAGCAGAGCAGGCTTTGAAAAATCTGAAATCTGGACTTCGTTTTTGATTTCAGATCTTTGAGTTGAACTTGAATACTGAAAATTTTGAAATTATCTTGAATTTGTTAGATTTATGGTCTGAGTTGGATCTGCTTTGATGATTGAGTTTTAAAAAGGGTTGTTGTTTGTTGATTTCCTAGTTTGTATACTATTTCCAGGCTTTTATCTTCTTTGTTTTTGAAAGATGAAGATAAAAAGAAATGAGAAAGGAACATAAAATGTATATATCTTCTTTACTTTTATTTTTTATTTAAAAAGTTGACATTTGCAATTAGCATTTCAAATTTCTTACACTTGTTAAAATGCAAGGTAAATTTGTATACATTTGTAATTGTAATGTACCTAATATGTTTATGTATTTTATATAATGATTTTTTTTATTTTCATATTTTATTTACATTCTTATGTTAAATACTTTACACATATATAACTTGTACATGTATTTAAAGAAGGTATTAATCTTTGTTAAATCCTATTTAAACTTAAGCTATTAACTAAATTTTATCATTAGTGTATGTTTATATATATATATATTATAAATTTATATTTATACTTCTCCCTTATTTGTACTTATATAACCTTTAAGAAAATAATTTTGATATAAACTATCACATTCTAATGATATTATTTTGAATTTTGTTAAATACAAGTTTCATTTATAACCATAAATGTATGTGTGCAAATAGAATAGCTATCATATGATAAGTTTTGCATATATCTATTTATAAAAGAAGAATTCTGCTAAAATGAATGATTATAAAAGAAGATTATTAAATAAATATCATCAAATTTCAATAATTATATTAGGAGATTATCAAATGAATATTTATCCAGATATTTATAATTCAGCATTTATTGTAGTTCTAATTCATTTATGTACACATCCAGATATATATTTATTATCAGGTTTATTTGTCCAATTAATCAATCAGTGTTTTAATAAATTAAATCCTGTTAATTACAAATTAACAGCTGTCCAAAAATCCGAGTTATCACATTCCTCCCCACTTTGAATCTTTTCATCCCCGAAAAGAAACGAAGCCATAATTTATAAAAATACATATATCATACAAATTACTCGTTGAACATTTTTAAACTATAAACTCCCTTTTTATTAAGAATTTTTAAAACACTTTTAAAATCTACATTGTATTACAAAAAAATAGTTTTATAAAAATAGTTTTTAAAATCGATGTTTCAACAAGTCCATCCTTGTTCTCAGAGAAATTCGGTCATACGTTGATCAGGCGTAGGACAAAAAATCTATAAGTACTTGGTAAACCCGTTTTCAACACCCAGTGAAAATACTTAAAAAATAATTTTACTGAAAATATAGAAAGCATTTTTGAAATCGAGGAAACATCTTTAGTGAGAATGCTCTAGAAATCAACACACTCATCCATGGTCGCAGTTAACCTGATGGTCACGTTGCCATCCCAGCAACATCCATAGATAATTGTAAGCACTCCGCGCCCCACGATTACGCCATGGAACCCGCTACAGATTGCAGTTACATCCTGGGTTACGTTGCCATCACAGCAAAAGTCCAGGTAACTGTAGGCATCACCGCCCTCGAACTTTGTTGCTAAATAAATGAAACTTCTCCACTCCACTCGACCATAGATCGCAGTCTACCGATGTTACTTTGCCATCCCGACAAAATCAAGCGTAGACTGTTGACACTCACCTCCACACGATTTCCGCTATAGTCTATAGTAGATCGCAACGACATCGAGTAACATTGTCGTCACAGCATAATCCAAATGCCTCTGTAGGCATTAGTGCCCTCGACTTTCGCTACCCAATAATCCTCAGGAACTTCAGTTTGTCCGAATTTCCTCACAGGATCCACATTAGAGCCTCCCCCCTTTGAGGCTCAAGGCAGTACCAACCTATGGTACTCCTAAGAAGTTCATTTCAAGGGAGCGCCTTTTTCTCTAGAGCCATTTTCAAAGCACTTTATACTATACACATATAGTATCTTCCAAATCATACACCTAGTATGAATCCCATATAAATCTTCTTTGTCAAAATCGATTACCCCAAAATCGATAATTCTCAAACTAGGCTTTCCAAATTTCCAAAATTGATTTTTCTCCAAAAATCAAAAGCCTTTCCAAATCCATAAGTTCCAAAAACCTTTCACAAAATCATTTTCATAAGATCCTTCATATATATATATATATATATATATATAACTTTAAAAATCTTTGGATTACTTCTACTTGTATAAATTCTCTTCTTATATTTCAAATACTTTTCAAAAACCCTTTCCTTCCGGCAATTGATTCAACAATGGGAGATTTATCTTAAAGATATATAACTTTATTTATTCCAAATCAAATATTCTATTTAATTACTCATTACTTTTCTTCATAAAGTGAACCTTTAACCATAGAAATATCCAATTTCCATTTTACTTCATCATATATTTCATAAAATATACTCTTCATTTCAAAAGACATTTTACAGTTCATATCCATAAATTTTCAGTATCAATTCATTTCAAACCCGTACTGTGAACACATATCATCCGTATGCTATATCAATCTGATCGCTTACTCGATCACACAATTTCTCTTCCGAACTAGTATCGTCCACCCGACTTCCTAGTGTGGACTCAGATCTGGTTTCTTGGTCAGAAACCGCTATTCTCCATGCATAGCTATAACTATGATAGAGAATATCCAAAACCAACCAAAAATCCATATCCAGGTTCGCCGTCGAAAATCGAGTGAAAAATCCCAACTCGGATCGATATACCATCTCGAAATTATGTACTCGAATCTGGATCAAATCACTATGTGAATAAAATAATATACGTACATCCTACTTATCTATCCTCATTGATTGTTAACCAAATCAATTCTCTTTTCTAGTCACATTCACTTATGATTTCTATACACTTATTCACAGTTGCTTCAGTTATCATTTGGATTATCTGTAACGATCCAAAATTTAACCACTTTAAAATATAATATTTAAAGTGATTTTAAATATAAAATATAAATGGTTTTAGGATTTAAATAGTATTAGATAGGGTTTGGAAATTGTAATATACAAGAAAATAGTAACATTTGCTTATATCGACAAAAGTGACAAAATCCTGATTTCAGAAAAGCAAGTTTCAACGGTTAACTAAATTATTTTAATTAATTTATGAGTGTTTATATTTTTAAACGACATTATATAAATTTATTTTTAAATTTGTTTTACATAAATAAATAGTTTAACTAAAACGTCAAAATATGACCGTAAAATATTTTGTCAAAAATCAACGTTTTGTTGATTTAAAGTTGTCGCAAAGTTGTTGCGCCTTTTGTATACAATTTAATAAATATGATAACATATAAAGATATTTAATAATTAACTAAACAATATTACTTTTAATAATCACACTTAGAAAATTCTATAAAGTAATTAGCAAAAGTAAACTAAAAAGACAAAACATATGTCACATCAAAAGTAACATAAAGTAAAGAAAGTGACATAAAGTAAAGTAATCATTTTTATTCTTTACTTAACTCTACAATATTTGAATTTTAAAAGTGTGATGTGATGTGGATGGTAAGTTTTGACTTAAATAAGTTTACTTAATTCTTAAGGAAGGTTATTTAAGTAAAAACACAAATCTATATTTTATTCTCAAATATTTTCTATAAATACATACCCACTTTCTCACATTCTTTCACACTTCTTCTTCTCAAAATTTTAAGCTACTTCTTACCTCCTTTAATGGCTTTCAACCTTAACAAAGTTATGCCAAAATATTGCCAAAAATAAAATAAAGAAAATATCGTCAAAACACCGTCCGAACCACTTCAAACTCCTCCTCCTTCCTCACATTGCTCATCCCTCCCTCTTTCACCATTTGGCCAAGCATTCCTAGCATTCCACAAGCCAAGGCGAGTCATCTAAATCGAAGCATTCAAGGGATCGTAAGCTAAAAACGTCGAGTAGCGAAGCTATAGCCGATTTTACGTTCGCCAAAACCAAACAAAGTGAGAACTCCTGATTTATATGTATATATTTGGTTATGATGTTGTGATATTTTTTTTGGATGTTAATAATGATGTTTGATAAGTGCTTGAAAAGGAAAGCAACCACTTTTAAGTCATTTGCAAAAGTTAGCAGGCAAATATGTACATAAATGACACTTATATGATATTGCAATAAAAATGTTGTTAAATTGATATACGAGTTTATATGACATATTAGAATATGTTAAAATGATTATAAATGTAGTTTTGGATGTTTATTAGTTGTATATTGAATATATATGTTGGAACAAGTCATGGATTTACACGACGTATAATCATATTGAAATCATTTTCCAAAAGAAATAAAATATAATATGGAATCATTTATACCTTTGTAAAATGCTTGAAAATACTCAAAATGATTCCTAAGTGTTTATACTTGTTTCGACAAAGTTTGGATATGAATCCCAAAATACTCAAAAAAATTGACGCGTCGCGTAACGGCATTTCGCGTTTTTACATCAAAGTTCAAACGAACATTCAAAGTGGAGTATAGTTCGTAATTCTTCGAAGTAAGAATTTTCCGAATCCCTATATCCGTATCTTTCATAAAAAAAAAGAAAATCAAGATTTCATCTTGTATATTTTGAAACATGGAAAAATCAATTTTCAAGAAAAATCTCGTTTTTGCACTAAATGACCAAAGTTGGAAATTGATAAAATAATCATTTTAAAAATATGAAATAAATTATAAAAATCTTTGAAAATGTTTTAAAAATAATTTAAGTTGGAAAGATGGTTTTCTAAATGATATAAAAGTTGTTTTGAAGAATATAGCTTTTAAAGCACTTATCGTAACACTATTCGCAACATTTTTCGCAACGCTTTTCAATAACTTTTGAAATAAAGATTGAAACTTAAAATTCTTTTTCAAATCCTTAGTAAAGTTTTTTAAGTAAATAATAAAGCATTTCAAAAGAAATTTGAACAATTTAACATTATTCAAAGATGTTTAAACAAGAAGTTAAGTGGTTTAAAAAAGGAAAAATGAGTATGCGGAAACGACTAGTACATTTGTCCCGCTTGTGAGATCAAAAAGTGAAAACAAGGTGAACTAAGGTTAGGGATGGAGCAACCAGTACCCTAAATTTACCTATCCTGTGTTTTCTCTTTTAGGTGAGGGGTGGAACATATCGAAAGGAAAGCCCGGATGCTCAACTAGGATTTTATAGAAATAATCTTCTTATACTCATTATTAAAATCCAAAGAGGGAACTAGTCCTATTCGTGGAATTCAAAAGTTGATCTCACCGTTATTCCGCCCATAGCACTTTTTGAATACGGAAGTTGATTTTGGATAAAAGTAGAATGATTTCTATAATCCTATTTTCTCAAAAATATACTCTTTAAAATTGATTTGAGAAATATACAAATAGAGATTTAAATGATTCCGTATTCACTAAAAGAATATTTTGAAAATATATTTCTCTTAAAGATATTTTAGTAAGGAAAATGAATGAATCGAAAAATAATCACCTAATTACATCATTTTTATCGATGAGTGGATTTCGAAAGAACCGGGGTCGGATTTGGTTAATTCCTATCCGAAAACCACATCGAACCAGTTTACGTGTTCGAAGAATGAAGATGTTTGAAGACAGAGATATTAAGACGAATAATAACGAGGGACTACTTGTTGATTAATTGGGGATAAACTCCCAATTCACTATATTGTAGCAGTGGTCTCTTTGTTATGGAAAACCTCAAAACCACAAGGGCTTCTCGCCTAGTAATGGCCAAGGAAAGTGCCTTCGGTTTCGTTCGGTCCTAGAATGAACTTGTATGGATGAATGTCTGACCTTGCATCTAAACATAATGAGTGGTTTCTATAAAAGTATATCAGTCGGTGGCGGAGAAGACACCGTCTCTTAGCTTAACACTCTTTTCCGAGACATACGAGCTCACGAAGTTATACGTTTGTAGAAATCAGTCGTGTGAATGTGGAATGGTAATGTGTCATTCAAAGTGAAAGAAGATGTGCTATGTGAAAAGGTAATCGTAGCCTCGAGCCTCATCAACCGGAAATGACTGAAACATAGTTAGATTCATCAAGGCTAAGTGGGTCATGCCCAAGTAGGGTATGATCATCCCCTTCTAGATATATTTCTTCTTTCTATGATGTTTGGGATGTAAATTAATGTGGATGTATGCGAAGAGAGCTCTCGGATAAAGGTTGGTAACGATCGAGAATGATATATTCGGTACTATCTAGTTATAGAGATAGACCGGTCTTGTTTTGGTAGAGGATACTTTGTGATGATCTTCGGGACATCATCTAGAGGTGTACCCAACGGAAGGTATTCGCATTAACTGGTCATTTTTATGGAAACCCATTCTCCAATAAGTTTATTTGAAAATGTTTTAAAAGAATGTCATTAAAAATAATATCTCTAAATTTTGCGTAATAAAGAGTTTTGGTTATCATAAGGTATGTGACGACCTGGATTTTTAAACTGTTAATTTTAGATATTTGAATGGGTTTAAGTATTTAATTTGGATTATAAGTTGATTTTGAAGATGAAAAGTTTGGTCTTTATTCAACAAAATAGATTCAGAATTTAATATAAGGGTTTGTTGGATGATGTAACTACTTAATTTAATAATTGAAAGTTGGGTAAAATATTGAATCTTCAGTTTTAAGCCTGTTAAAAATAATTTGAAGGTTTGTAAAATTTATATTGATAGTACTAAAGACAGTAAAAGTGTTAAAATTTAATTTGAAAGTGTTTTGTTAAGTTTTGAAATTATATTACTTAAATCGTTGTTTAAAAATAGCCTTCCGAGGCACAGTCTCGAAATTTGAGGAAACCAATTCCATTGGATCCGTAATTCGTAGTGTTTGGAGTTGTTGTATGAGCGTACGATATATAAACGTGTTGAAATTAATTTCGAAATTCAATATAATAACAGAACCAAAAAGCTATGTTCTCCATACGATCAAATTAGGGCTCGTAACCTTTTCCTTTGCGTTCGGATTAGGGATATAACATTATGAACGCTTAGCGACACACCTCAATACGATGTCAAGATTTTAAGATTTGAATTGAAGACGGTTTATTGAATTTTAAATATAACATATGTGTTTGTTTGACTGGTCAATTTTTTTTTTCCATTGACTTTTTCTTCCCATCTGTTGAAATTCTTTCACCGTCAAAACTTTTCCCTCAATAGATTTTCCTTTGTTTCAAATCACCAGTACCTTCTACTCTATGTCAAGTCACCAACGTCTTCCCTTATCTTCTCGTATACGACTTTTTCTTCTAACAGGAAGCTAACACTCGTTCTTTTCAACGAAAGCCCCTTCTTCTTGTTTAAAAAATTAAAATAAAAATAAAATATAAAAAATGGCGGAACGAAAGTAAATCGTGCTTCTCTAACAACGTTCGCGCATGCTAATTGAGACTCTCTCTTAGTGTCGGGTCGATTTCCAAAGGTACCCATGAGGCTCGCATTCGAAGGTAGGCTCGCGTTCGAAGGTGAGCACGCGATCGAATTCAGTTCTTGTTCGATGGAGTGTGGACTTAGGGTTAGCTGCGCGACGTTATGTCGATGTCGTGGGATGTTGAGGCCAAGGAGGGTTTGGTCGCGTAGGTTCCGATCGTGACTAGGGCAGAAGCGCGTGGTGATGGGTCATATCGCGAGGGTTTTCGAGTGTTTCGCATAGGGCAGTGGGCTGAGGGGTAGATGGAGCGTTCGAGCTCGATTGTGGTCGATGTGGCCCAGGGCTCGTGTCGAAGATTGCGAGGCCGTTGACGATTCTGGTAGGAGTAGGAGGAGGTCGTGGGGTTGTTCGTGGCGCTCGTGTGATCAGGTATTTACTGTTGTTAGTTTTGCTTTTTAACTCTGGGGTAGCTAATTATAAGTAAGTATATTGTGTATATAAAAAGGAAGATGTAGATAGGTTACAGAAAAATATTTAGCACATATGAATGCAAGCTAATTAGGGAAAAAATAAAAATATAGTGGTAACAGTAAAGCAAATGCTTGTTTTTGAGGTTTACTGGAACATGGAAAAAAAATTTATATGCAACTTAGAAATGAAATCTACAAGTTTACTTAATAATGTATATTAGTGATTTAGACGATTAATATACTTATTTAAATTATTTAGTTACTAAAAAAATTTGTAAAAGAAAAATTGGTTTAACTAAATTATTAGTTGATTGATTTATTTAAAGGTTATTAATTTGTTTAATAAAACTTATTTATTTGTTTTAGTTACCAAAGAATATTTTATTAAAGGGAAAGTAATTTCAATAAATAATTAGCTAGGTAAAATTATCAAAGGGAAATAATTGTTCAACAGGTTCAAAATATTAATAAAATGCAAAATGTTTATACAAGGTAAATTGTGAAGAATTGTGACGAGCAAGCTGATTTGGAAATGGGTTGCAAACGGAATAAGATGAGTTAATCTCACTCAGATGAATTTTTAATTTAAATTTAATTGGTTAAATTTAAATAATTGATTGATTGATTGGATATGGTGTGTTATGTTATATATAATAGTATATAGTATATCTTGGAATGTTTGATTTCCCGCATTATATAGCAGATGAGACCCTATGCACCGCATAATAGCGGATGATTTATATTAATCTCATATACCGCGATATTCCACCTCGAAATGGAACTGATATTTTATGTTGTGCTAACGTCTGTGGATGCAGGAAAAACAGGTTGGGGGGATCCAACTGGATTCCTCAACAGTTATTTAAATTATTTAATATTCTCTGTTGTGATTATTTGATATTCTACGATGAATTATATTGGATTATTGAATGTTATGGTTTGATTGAATATATTTGGGTATAATGAGTTACCAAAAATATATAAATTGGATTTTGAAAAGAAAATAAAAGAAGTGAATTTGTAAGCGAAACAATCATAGAAAATTTGAATAAATTAAGAATGAATTGAAAAGAAAATGGAAGTGATATTAAAATACTAATAAATAACTTCGAGTATGAAAAGAAAAAAGGATTTTAATAAATAGTAATTAATGAATTGTAAAATTAAGTGATATTATTTTAAAGGAATAAGGAATTACTTTAAAATTTAAAGTTCAAATTTATTTAACAAGATTAAGAAGTAATTTGAGAAATCTAAAATTGGTATTTTCAGTTAAAAGTATTTTAAATCATAATTAAGGAATAAAATCTGAAATTAATGGTTTTTGGAATAAAAGGGAGTAAATTGGAAATCAATTTGGAAATTGATTCAAGTGTTTGAAATTGGAAATTTAAAGAAGAATGTGAAGAGAAGTATATTTCTCTGGATAGCCAAGTACGTTCAAAGTAAATTTTTAAATATATGATAAAAAAATTTAATGTTGTTTAAAAAGCATATTTTAGGAATTTATTATTTCTATATATCTAAATTCTAAAGTAAATATTTTTCAAATCTATTATCATAGTAATTATTTAAAAAGTGACTTAGTATTTTATTTTAAAAAGTGAAAACCTAGTTTTATATTTTATAAAGTAACCTTATTTTCAAATATTCGTATTGTATGTATTTTTAATAAATTACTGAAGTAGTTTTTAAAATAACTGTTTTAAAGTATATTTCAAAGTAAATCGTTTTAAATTATTTTAAAAATCTAAAGTTTTGTGCTTGGTGATTTCAGTGGAAATAGAAATATTTGGGAAAATTTATTCTGAGAAAGGAAGATAGTTGAAACTGTTTTCAAAAAGGTTTGAAAAGTGGAAATATATCTTGTGAAGATATTTTTGGGATTAATAAATAATTTGGGAAATTATTTATTGTTTGATGAATGGATGTTTGTGAATGTTAATTGATAGTTAAATAACCGACTATCAATATTGGTCTAATGCGCTGATCGTTTCAAAAACGGGATCGAGATTTATTTCTCGAAAACCACTTCGATCCGGTTTGTACATTTTCGTGGAAAATGATTTTAGATTCGAAGATGGAGCAGTGAAGTCCAAGGGCTAGTCACTACTAATCCTGAGGATATTTCCAAAATGGATGTAGTAAGAATAGTGCCTTCGGTTCTGTTCGAACCCGGGACGGACTTGTATGGATGAATGCTTTCGGAACATCGTCAGGTGGGCGATGGGCATTCTAAGGGATATGTTATAAAGGGTAACGCTTAGCCTCAAGCCTCATCAACTGAGAATGATTGAAAATCAGGGGTTATGCAGCAGAGCTTGGTGGGCAGCACCCATTTTCGGGTAAGGTCATCCCTGTCTAGATGTCCCTTTTTATTTCGTCTTAGTGGTGCGGTTGCTGATCCCAACCGTGGGGTGATCTTACTCGGGACTATCCAGTAAGGAGTAGTCCAGATCTTATGTTGCAGTGGGTCGGGGGTGATCCTCGGTACTGTGATCTAGGCCATGTACTGTGACAGGTGGTACCCCAGTACCTAGTCATTAGCTGGAAATCCATTCTCCCTACGCGCCTTTTACGAGTTTTTTTGTATTACCCACTCTGTGGCCAGTAGCTGGAATTTAATAGATGTAACAATTTCGAATATTTTAATAAGTATTTGTATATAGACCCTATTATAATATCAGAGGATTTTAATATAAAACCGTTTTAGCTATAGTAAGGTAAAAACTCGACATGTTTATTTGTGGCGTGGTCTTACGAGATGCTTTTGTTTTCAAAGGATTTTTGAAACCTTAACAATCAATTTGAGTGTGATTTCTCACGCTAGTATATCCAGACTGACTCTGGTGTTATTTAACTATAATGCTCGGGTCAGACCGAGTATTATAGGACACAGGTTATGATGCTGTGGAACTCGAAAGACGAGCTGGATGGCGACACATTCTATCGTACTTGATTATTATTCCGCTGTGTGTGCGGTTTTGAGGAAAAACTATATGATTGTCCGGTTGTATGTTATTGATGATGTACTCTGATGATGTATGTATAAACAGATATAGTATTTGGTTTGGTGTAAAGAATATTAGATATCTATTATATTTTATTCCACTGCGATGGTTAGATTCTGATGTTGTTTCTATTTCCTTCTTCTACCTCTTCTTCTTTAACCCAAATGGTTTATACTTCGTACATCTTGAGTTGATTAATGTAGAATAGCGTCGACTCAAGGGGTACGGATTTTCGAGTCGTTACACTTGGTATCAGAGCTTAGGTTAGTGATAACCTAGGCTCTAGTGGGAATAACTCATAGAATAGAGTCCGTAGTACTCTAGAATGAGTTTGAGAGTATTAATAGATATGAGTGCGTATTTGTTAGTGAATATAAAATTGTTTTATATTGTGTCGATTTATCGGTTGAGTGTTTATGGATTCTGGTTGATATGTGGGATGCCATGTTATCAATAGGGATTTCTAAACTCTTAAACAAGGTAAACCGACGCAGTATTGTTTTAAGTAGGGTAAATGAGATAATTTTACCCAAATTATTTTTGTATATAAAAGAAATGATTTTCGTAAATTTTTATAGTTATATATGGATGCTTGGATGTTAGGAGTGATAATATTTAATTATTATCATTGTTGTATGAGAATTGAATAAGAAATTGGAATAATAACCAAAAGTTAAGGAATAAATTAATAAAATAAATGGGATATGTAAATGTGAATTATAATTGAATAAGGTATTGAAACCATAATTAAAAATTAAGAAATCAATTTGTATACAAATGAAATTTGTAAATGTAAACAATAAATATGAACTATAGTGTGATTAGTAATTGAAATAAGGTAAAATTCCAAATTAATGTATGAATATAAATTTAAAGGATTTAGGATTTGGAATTTGGAAATTTAAATTCCTTTGAATTTGAAAATGATATATATTTGAGAAATATTTTTGTATCAGATTTGAAATCTAGAGAGATTTGGAATTTAAAAATATTTGAAGGGTTTTTAAAGTGATAAAGCATTGAACTCTTTTGGGTCGCTGGAAAATAACTTCGTTGATGACTGCAACATCATCGATGTTCATTTTCGGGTTTCCAAGGGAGAAATTGCTACCAAATTATTATAAATTGGAATTGTTTGCAAAAGATAAATTTGATTTTAGAATGCAAAGAATTTTGGATATAGGTGATTTCAAAGAAAATTTTGAAATGTTAAAAGACTGTTTAAATTTTGAAATTTTAACTAAGAATGTTAATGGCATATAAAAAGTTTGATAACTTGTAAATTTAGAATTTGTTGAAATAAAATTCAACTTTGTAAGTAAGTAAAGTGAAAACTGAATACTGGAATTTAAAATTGAATTGTGTTAAATTAGGTGAAATGGAAAAATTAGTCTAGTTGGACTAAAGAAAACAAAGTTTTGGGATTTAAAATTAGTAAGTAACTGAATGATTTATATGGTATGCAACTGAAATGAAACTGAATATTGAATAATGTTTGATTTAAAATTGTATAAAAATAAGTGCAAAATTAGTTCAAATGGACTAAAAATAATTAATGTTGGAAATAAAAATTTATTCTTGGTTTAAAATGAATTTGTGAATGAATAAATGAATTTATAATTGTAAGTAAATGAACTGAAAATTGGATATTGTAATGATATTAAATGGAATTAGATTCTTTCCTGAATAAATGGAAGTAAGTTGGATAAGAAATAAGTTGGAATAAATAATTTAGAATAACTGATAAAAGAATTAAAAATCCTTAGAATAAAATATACTTGGGCTATAAATAAGCGTAAATCTTGAGTTCAAAATAAAAGATGAATATATTTGAGCCTAGAATGAATGGAAATGTGTAAAATAATAAGTTGTGACTTGTAAAATTGAAAAGTGGGATAGAAAACCCAAAATAAATATTTTTGATGAATTGAAAAATAAAACGAAAAATCCAAACTTGAATTATAAAATAAATTGCATTTAAGAAATTTAATGAAGAGATTCTGAGATTAAAAATCAAGTATTGAATTTAAACCAGGGGAGAACTAATTAGATAATAAAATAGTTGATGAAATATGGAAATGGAACTCGAAATTATTAACTTAGAATTGAATTGTGAATAGATAATTGAGTTTGGAAATGAAGCTTAAGTTATAAATAGAAATTCAACTTAGAATTGTAAGTGAATTAAAAATGAATTGAAATTGTATGGAATTGGATTAAAATAAAAATGATTGAGATGAAAACAAATCCAATTCAAGCATAAATTGAATGGCCTTATTATTAATAAATTCAATAATGAATTGTTAATGTGAATTAAAATTTAAAGATGTATAAAGGAATAAACTAATCGAATAAACTAATAAAATGGTTGGGATTTGACCCAGAAAAAATCAAATCGAAGATTTGAATGGAAGTTGGTTGAATAAAATAAACTTAAGTTATTGGGTGGGATAGTTTGAAGAAAATAAATAACTTAAGTAAATTATGAGATGGTTATTTAATATATTGGTTGTCGAGTTTCATAAAATGATTTGGAATCAACATTTGGATGTGGAAGAAATGCAACGGAAGGACTGTGAATAAAATTTAAAATGGGATGGAATTTATATACATTGAGTTGGAATCAATTTAAATTGGTTATGAACTAAAGCAATGGTTTATTTGAATAAATATTGTCGAATTACGAAGAAAATTGGTCGTTCAACGTAAACGGAAGTAAACAAAATTATATGAATCAATAGTAGTTAATAAATTGATTTTGGCATCAATTGAAATGAATATGAGTTTGTTTCGTTTAAAAATGAATTGAATGGAATAGTATGTAATTTGGATGCGAACAACTTAAAACTAGTGTCGAAAACCTTGCATATGTACTTATGTATGTATATCACATGCATTACTTATGAAATCTATGTGTTATCTATTTGAATATAAGTGAAATGTTAATAAAATGCATATATTTCATACTTACATATTTAAATTGAGTAAGTACAGGTTCAGGGAAGCCATATGGATGGATTTGATTGTGCAAAATGCTAAAACAATAAGCTGCTTGCTTAAAAATGCTAAATAAAGGTATGCCTACGCAATAAAAATAGGAAATATGAACTGTTTTTGGTTTTTCCGACAGTGTGTTTCGATGTATATATATTTATATCTTTTGTCAAATTGCGAAAGCTCGTCGTACAAAGGAGTCTCTGCCAAAAAATTTCAAAAATTTTGGGAGTTAGAAATTTTTTTGTAATTTTTTAGTTAGCGATAAAACGATTTTAGATTGGAAATTGAAATGAATTAGGGAATAAAACTAATTTAAAATAATGATATGAATCGGTATAAATGGAAGATAAATAAATTGAATTTATATGGAAATGGAAAAACCAATTTGAATAGAAGTAGATATAAACTAAAGTGGTGAATTAAAAATAAATAAAGAAGCATATTAAATGCTTATACTAAACTTAAGAAAGGAATGGTGAATTCTTAATTGGAAATTGATAAAACAAATATGTATTCTAAGTTAATATTCGAATGAATAAATATTGGCATTTTGTAAGGATGTCGATAAAATGTTTTGAAGGTTGGGATCGGATATTATTGCTATGTAAGATATATAGTTATTATAAAGAAAAAGGGAAATTGGTTTTGGTTTCGGAAGATAAATTTGAATTGCTCGACAAAAAGGTATGTATTTAAATTTTTGCATGAAATTTGATTGGGTTTTGATCTAGCCATTTGGCTTTTGTTTTCTTTTGAAATCTGAGGGCCCATAGAGGCAATTTGTAGTTGTACCGAGCTAGCCGCGCAAAGGGGACGCTGGCGAAATTTTTCTGAAATTTAGGGAGTTAGAAAATTTTTGTGAAATTTTAAAAATTTAAAACTTGGTTTTGAATTATAATTTGAATGGTTGAATAAGTAAAGATGTTTGGGAACTATGAAAAAGTTTGGGAAGTTAGTAAGAATAATAACGGGTCTTTCAAAAAAGGATAGTTGGTTAGATGTTGAATTGTTTGGTTTTGAGGAAAAGTAAACGGGTATTGGCCCATTCTTCCTAACTAGTAATTTCGGGGACGAAATTCTTTTAAGGGGGGAGGAATGTAACGACCCAGATTTTTAAACGGTTAATTTGAGATATTTGAATGGTTTTAAGTATTTAATTTGGATTATAAGTTGATTTTAAATATGAAAAGTTTGGTCTTTATTTAACAAAATAGATTCAGAATTTAATATAAGGGTTTGTTGGATAATGTAACTACTTAATTAAATAATTGAAAGTTGGGTAAAATATTGAATCTTCAGTTTTAAGCCTGTTAAAAATAATTTGAAGGTTTGTAAAATTTATACTGATAGTACTGAAGATAGTAAAAGTGTTAAAAGTGAATTTGGAAGTGTTTTGTTAAGTTTTGAAATTATATTATTTAAATCGATGTTTAAAAATAGCCTTCCAAGGCACGGTCTCGAAATTTGACGAAACCAGTTCATTTGGATCCGTAATATTGTATTATTATTGGATTTAAAGTTTTGTAGTGTTTGGAGTTGTTGTGTGAGCGTACGATATATAAACGCATTGAAATTTATATCGAAATTCAATATAATAACATATCCAAAAAGCTATGTTCTCTATACGATCAAATTAGGGCTCGTAACCTTTTCCTTTGCGTCCTGATTAGGGATATAACATTATGAACGCCTAGCGACATGCCTCGATACGATGTCAAGATTTTAAGATATGAATTGAAGACGGTTTAAATTTAAATTTGAAATTTAAATATAACATATATGTTTTGTTGACTGGTCAAATTTTTTTCTCATTAACTTTTTCTTCCCGTTAGTTGAAATTCTTTCACCGTCAAAACTTTTCCCTCAATAGCTTTTCCTTTGTTTCAAATCACTGTTACCTTCTACTCTATGCCAAGTCGCCAACGTCTTCCCTTATCTTCTCGTATACCCCTTTTTCTTCTAACAGGAAGCTAACACTCGTTCTTTTCGATGAAAGCCCCTTCTTCTTGTTTAAAAAAAATAAAAATAAAAAAATGGCGGAACGAAAGTAAATCGCGCTTCTCAAACAACGTTCGAGCATACTAATCGAGACTCTCTCTTAGTGTCGGGTCGATTTCAAGAGGTACCCATGAGGCTCGGGTTCGAAGGTAGGCTCACGTTCGAAGGTGAGCACGCGGTAGAATTCAGTTCTTGTTCGATGGAGTGTGGACTTAGGGTTAGCTGCGCGACGTTATGCCGATGCCGTGGGATGTTAAGGCCAAGGAGGGTTTGGTCGCGTAGGTTTCGATCGCGACTAGGGCAGAAGTGCGTGGTGATAGGTCATGTCGCGAGCATTTTCGAGTGTCTCGCGTAAGGAAGTGGGCTGAGGGGCAGCTGGAGCGTTCGAGCTCGATTATGGTCGATGTGGCCTAGGGCTTGTGTCGAAGTTTGCGAGGCCTTCGACGATTCTGGTAGGAGTAGGAGGAGGTCGTGGGGTTGTTCGTGGTACTCGTGTGATCAGGTATTTACTGTTGTTAGTTTTGCTTTTTAACTCCGGGGTAACTAATTATAAGTAAGTATATTGTGTATATAAAATGGAAGATGCAGATAGGTTACAGAAAAATATTTAGCACATATGAATGCAAGCTAATTAGGGATAAAAAATAATATAGTGGTAACAATAAAGTAAATGCTTGTTTTTGAGGTATACTGGAACATGGAAAAAAAAATTATATGCATCTTAAAATGAAATCTACAAGTTTACTTAATAATGTATATTAGTGATTTAGACGATTAATATACTTATTTAAATTATTTAGTTACTAAAAGAATTTGTAAAAGAAAAATTGGTTTAACTAAATTATTAGTTGATTGATTTATTTAAAGGTAATTAATTTGTTTAATAAAACTTATTTATTTGTTTTAGTTACCAAAGAATATTTTATTAATGGGAAAGTAATTTAAATAAATAATTAGCTAGGTAAAATTATCAAAGGGAAATAATTGTTCAATAAGTTCAAAATATTAATAAAATGTAAAATGTTTATACAAGGTAAATTGTGAAGAATTGTGACGAGCAAGCTGGTTTGGAATGGGTTGAAAACGAAATAAGGTGAGTTAATCTCACTCAGCTGAATTTTTAAATTAAATTTAATTGGTTAAATTTAAATAATTGATTGATTGATTGGATATGGTGTGTTATGTTATATATAGTAGTATATAGTATATCTTGGAATGTTTGACTTCCCGCATTATATTGCGGATGAAACCCTATGCGCCGCATAATAGCGGATGATTTATATTAATCCCATGTACCGCGATTTTCCACCTCGAAATGGAATTGGTATTTTATGTTGTGCTAACGTCTGTGGATGCAGGGAAAACAGGTTGGAGGGATCCAACTGGATTCCTCAACGTTTATTTAAATTATTTAATAGTCTTTGTTGTGATTATTTGATATTATACGATGAATTATATTGGATTATTGAATGATATGGTTTGATTGAATATATTTGGGTATAATAAGTTACCAAAAATATTTAAGTTGGATTTTGAAAAGATAATAAAAGAAGTGAATTTGTAAGCGAAATTATTATAGAAAATTTGAATAAATTAAGAATGAATTGAAAAGGAAATGGAAGTGATATTAAAATACTAATAAATATCTTCGAGTATGAAAAGAAAAAAGGATTTGAATAAACAGTAATTAATGAATTGTAAAATTAAGTGATACTATTTTAAAGGAATAAGGAATTATTTTAAAATTTAAAGTTCAAATTTATTTAACAAGATTAAGAAGTAATTTGAGAAATCTAATTAGTATTTTCAGTTAAAAGTATTTTAAATCATAATTAAGGAATAAAATCTGAAATTAATGGATTTTGGAATAAAAGGGAGTAAATTGGAAATCAATTTGGAAATTAATTCAAGTGTTTGAAATTGGAAATTTAAAGAAGAATGTGAAGAGAAGTATATTTCTCTGGATAGCCAAGTACGTTCAAAGTAAATTTTTAAATATAAGATAAAAAAAATTAATGTTGTTTAAAAAGCATATTTTAGGAATTTATTATTTTTAAATTCTAAAGTAAATATTTTTCAAATCTATTATCGTAGTAATTATTTAAAAAGTGACTTAGTATTTTATTTTAAAAAGTGAAAACCTAGTTTTATATTTTATAAAGTAACCTTATTTTCAAATATTCGTATTGTATGTATTTTTAATAAATTATTGAAGTAGTTTTTAAAATAAATATTTTAAAGTATATTTCAAAGTAAAGCGCTTTAAATTATTTTAAAAATATAAAGTTTTGTGCTTGGTGATTTCAGTGGAAATAGAAATGTTTGGGAAATTTTATTCCGAGAAAGGAAGATAGTTGAAACTGTTTTCAAAAAGGTTTGAAAAGTGAAAATATATCTTGTGAAGATATTTTTAGGATTAATTAATAATTTGGAAATTATTTAGTGTTTGATGAATGGATGTTTGTGAATGTTAATTGATAGTTAAATAACTGACTATCAATATTGGCCAAATGCGCTGATTGTTTCGAAGAGACCGAGATCGAGATTTATTTCTCGAAAACCACTTCGATCCGATTTGTACATTTTCGTTGAAAACGAGTTTGGATTCGAAGATGGAGCAGTGAAGTGCAAGGGTTAGTCACTACTAATCCTAAGGATATTTCCAAAATGGATGTAGTAGGAATAGTGCCTTCGGTTCCGTTCCAACCCGGGACGGACTTGTATGGATGAATGCTTTCGGAACATCGCCAGGTGGGCGATGGGCATTCTAAAGGGTAACGCTTAGCCTCAAGACTAATCAACCGAGAATGATTGAAAATCAGGGGTTATGCAACAAGGCTTGGTGGGCAGCACCCATTTCCGGGTAAGGTCATTCCTGTCTAGATGTCCCTTTTTATTTCGGCTTAGTGGTGCGGTTGCTGATCCCAACCGTGGGGTGATCTTACTCAGGACTATCCAGTAAGGGGTAGTCCGGGTCTTGTGTTGCAGTGGGTCGGGAGTGATCTTCGATACTGTGATCTAGGCCACGTACCGTGACATGTGGTACCCCAGTGCCTAGTCATTAGTTGGAAATCCATTCTCCCTATGCGCCTTTTACGAGTTTTGTCTGTATTACCCACTCTGTGGCTAGTAGCTAAAATTTAATAGATATAACAATTTCGGCTATTTTAATAAGTATTTGTATATAGACCCTATTATAATATCAGAGGATTTTAATATTAAACCGTTTTAGCAATCATAAGGTAAAAACCCGACATGTTTATTTGTGGCGTGGTCTTACGAGATGTTTTTGTTTTCAAAGGATTTTCGAAACTTAACAATCAATTTGAGTGTGATTTCTCACGCTAGTATATCCAGACTGACTCGTGTGTTATTTAGCTATAATGCTCGGGTCAGACCGAGTAATATAGGACACAGGTTATGATGCTGTGGAGCTCAGGAGACGAGCTGGATGGTGACACGTACCGTCGTACTTGATTATTATTCCGCTGTGTGTGCAGTTTTGAGGACAAACTATATGATGTCCAGTTGTATGTTATTGATCATGTACTCTGATGATGTGTGTATAAACAGGTATAGTATTTGATTTGGTGTAAAGAATATTGAATATCTATTATATTTTATTCCGCTGCGATAGTTAGATTCTGATGTCGTTTCTATTTCCTTCTTCTACCTCTTCTTCTTTAACCAAAATTGTTCGTACTTTCGTACATCTTGAGTTGATTAATGTAGAATAGTGTCGACTCAAGGGATATGGATTTGCGGGTCATTACAAGGTAACAACCCGTTCCGTGTTTATGTGCGGCGTGGTATTATGAGATACCTTTTTGTTTTCAAACATCGTACTTTGAGTTCTCACACCAGTCCCATGACTGACCCGGAGTTTTTTTCCCTTTAAACTCTGAGTGCCCTATTTTTCGGGCAGCCGTGTAGTCAGGATACCTCAGGAGCATTTTGGAGCATGTTGGGGAGCATTTTGGACAAGTCTTTTGGAGCGATGAATCTGAAGTACCTTATGTAGTTGTCTACCCATTTTCTACTGTGTTATGTAGTATGTATTTCTGGCATATGTACGGATAGACAGTTATAACTATCCCGCTAGATTTGTATTTGACTCTGATCATTATGTATAATTATTAATGTTCAATGCGATATGAGATTATATTATTCTGTTATCTTCTATCTTTATTTTCTTTTACACCCTTGATAATCTGTCTCCCCAGCACTTGGATCTACGGCACGTAAATACCATGGATGTATTAGTGTCGATCTCTGAGGGTCGAGTAGATGGATCGTCACATTATCACTTTAATTCTTATCTCAACTGGTAATGAACCATAAACAGTTTGAACTATGTCCACCTTAAATTTAGAAAATAGCTTTAAAAGTTTAAAATAGATAAATATAAAAATAATTATTAGTTTGTAAAATAGCTGTAAAATAGCTAAGTAATTGTAAAATAGTTGGAAAATAGTCAAATAGTTATATATTTTTTAATAATTTCAAAATAATTGTAAAATAGTAATTAGTTATAAAGTTGTTGAAAAGCAGTGTTAGTTTATAAAACAGTCGCAAAATAGTTAAATAATTCCAAAAGTAGTAAAAAATAAGTATAAGATAGTTTTGGGTTTAATAAGAAAGGTTGTATATATAGTAAATAGCTTGGAAAAAAAAATATTTGTACTAAAACAATTTTTTTTGAAAATAGTCCAGAGTCAAATTGTTTAATTCCCAATATCCATTCCCATCAAATCAATTTAAATTTCCACTTCCATTTAAATTAACTCAATTCTAATTTAAATAACTTCAATTTCCATTGAACTTGATTTATCACCAATTCAAGTTAAATTAACCTCAATTTCTTTCCAAATTCAAGTCAAATTCCATTTGAATTTACTTATTCAACTTTAATCAAAATTCCAAATCATTCAAATCAAATTTCAATTTGAACTAACTTCAAGTTCCATTTCACTTTAAACCATCTCAAATTATATAAATTTGAGTTAAATTTCAAATGTTGATTTGATCAAACTAACCTTTACCTTTAATTTAATAGCCTAAATCTTTTTAAACAATTTCAATTCTGAGTCCAAATTCCAAAATTCCATTTTCAATTATCTTTACTTAACTTATTTCAAAGTTCAAATAAGAATTCAAAAATAATTTAATCTTCCGATTATAATTTATTATCCACTTTTAACTTCAAAACCAATTCTCAGTTTCATAAATCATTTATAACAATAGAATGATATTAGGATAAATAAACATCCAAATTTATCCAAACACCAATTTATAGTATCCATTTTCAATTTCCAAATCTCAAACCCATTTTGAGATCTCACATAACTTCCGTTTAAACCCATTTAACTTTCCTAAGTTAAATCTCAATTTCATCTTGAAATTCCCAATTCAGGTTGTTTGTTAACTTATTTAACTTTCCCAAAGTAAAATTCAATTTACTTAATCCAGTCAACCCTACACAATTTGAATTCCCATTTCAAATTTTAAACTTCACATTAATAATCTCCCCATTTATAAGTTCAAAAACCTATCACTTTGGGTACCAAATCTCATTCCGAATTTAAACTCAACACCTAGAGTTTGTTTTAAGCCATTATGTATATCGCACATATACATATTTATTTCCTTTGCACACCAAGTTATCCTTAAATTTTAAATCACCTTTGGTTTTGAATTCAAAACAAATTTCTTTAAATTTTCAAACAACTCTTGTTTGAAATAGGCCTCTTTCATTCAAATACATTAAATAATATTATTTATTATTTCTTTATCACTTTGAAACAATTTTCAAATTTCTGGACCTAGATTTAAAACTTCATAATTTAGATCATCTCCAATTTCAATTTATAAGTCATACTCACCTAAATGTTTTACTTCCCTAAAACATTTCATTAATACACATTTTATTATTAAACACAACAATCATTTATGATAATAACCAAGATTATCATATCTGAAAACCAATTCATTATTATCTTCTTCTGAAAATACTTCTATAAATTCAGAAATTTTAAATTTCAGCTTGGATCAATTTCAAACTTGTCTTTATTCAGTTTAAATTTGGTTGTATTACTATTACCACTTAATTCTCATTATTTTATTTTATTCCAATAATTAACAACCAATTTCTTTAATATATTTATAATTGGAAAATTTTACTTATATAAAAATCATTCAATTTAAAAACCAAATTTAAAATCTTTATACGAGAAAATAACAAGTACGCACTCATACACACACACACACTCTCAACTCATTCTAGGGTACCATTGTCCCTATTCTTAATGAGTAAACCACCAGACCCAAAGTTCTTGCTTAATCTGGCTTTGATACCAAATGTAATGACTCGGAATTTTCGATCTCGAAAATCCGGATTGTTAGGTAAAGAAGAAAGAGATAGAAGAAGAAATAGAAAAGAAACACTGAATCATACATTCGCAGCGGGTCAAAATATGATATCAAATAAAATAACAATTATACAAAGGAAAACTGTATCGGTTAATATACATTAATACATCAGAGTTATAATATTACACAAAACTGGACAGTTAAAATTAACTTATTCCAGATATACAACAATATATCACAGCGGAATACACTCCATACGTTCCTGCCATCCAGCTCGCCTCCTGAGCTCCAGAAACATCCTTACCTGAAAATCTGCAATACTCGGTCTGACCCGAGTATTACATCAAAGTAACACCCGGGTCAGACTGGAAACCTATAACGTCCCACCTTTTTGTACATTTTAAATGGATGATAAAGCATACATGTCAGACTTAAACCATACAAAATGGCGGATTGCTATGGGATAAATAAGAAAAAGCAGAGAAAGAAAAAGAATAAAACAGAATCTTGCAGCGGAACGATAAAATATAATAATCAAATATACAGTTCATGAAGCTGTTTTACAAAATATTCGATTATACTTATAAAATACATATCAGAGTTACACATACCAGAGAATAATCAATAACAATGCAGCGGAACAATGTGATGCAGTAGAATAATAATAATAATAATAATAAACTCTTCGTCTTCGTCCTCCAAAAGTAAGTTCTTCCAATCCTGAATTGCTCAGGCTGACCCGAGCGAATTGAAAAGACAAAACACTCGAGTCAGAACTAAAAGATCATATGTAAGTTAAATCAACAGGAATAAATATGAGTGGAACGGCGTCGGAGGTGTTTACGGGATTTGACATCTCCTATCCAGTGTCTAACGTGAGTGCAGTAACTTAAGAGATGCTCAACATTCACATCTCCTAAGGATCCGTTAAACTATTTACTATGTAGTAATATTTCGCTATTATAATAATGTTTATTAATAAAATAAACTTACTTTTAAATAGCGTTAAGGAGTGACCCAATATTTCCCTTAACACAAATAATGCCAATAGTCTATACAGTACCGTAATATCTTCTGATCGGGAGGCTACCAAAGGATACTCCATAGGTACGACACAAATAGAAACTCGTACAAGGCGCGCTAGGGTAGGTGAACAAGGCACAACTATGCAATGCCAGAGTAAATATACCAATTATGCTTCCGGGCCGGTGGTAACACATAGCCGCAGCTACCGCCCACCTCGAGCCACACCCCCAAATAAAAATCAAAAGTAGCCACCGAATCAATCCGAAATTCAAAGTACAATATCGAAGGGATGTTTCCGATCAAAGGTGCTACCTCATTAACTCGTCAATCGCTCCGGTTTTAGTCACCTTATGCCAATCACGGGAGTTGGGTCCACGTATTTACCTCAAAGAAAACGCCGCCACCATCCTACTTCTTCTGGAATCTCCACCATGTACACGGTAGTTAAAGTGGTTTTCGGAGTTGGCAGAGAGCATGACAACTTCCGATCCCAGTCTCTTTAACAACCAAACATTATTATAACACCACGGTCTTTTTGAAATAGTTTATACTTTTAAATCTAGAATATAATATCCATTTCAAATCCATATAAATACGATATCATTTCCTTTTTTTAAAAGCCAAATCAAATTTGATATTATTTTCAAATATATCCTTTTCTTAAACTATAACATTTCAAAGTTATAATATTTCGAAACCAAAACTTGAAATATAGCCTTTCAAAATATAAAACTTTGAATTTTGTAACTTTGAAACATACTACACCACTTAAATGGTTTAAATCTTTAATTACTTTATATAGTAAAATAGCTTCTTTACCTTCACAAATCAATTCCAATATGGTTTTAAATTCCTAAATAAACTAATATAATTTCCATATATTTCAAAGCTTTAATTATTCCACCATTTCAAACTTAGTCTTTGATAATTTCATATATATCAATTTCAACTATTATTATTTATATTTGAAATGTTTGCTTATAAATCAAATATCATTTTACTAAAACCTTTAGACTTCAAATAACTGGATATTCTTTCAATTTCATTAACTTGATAATATTCATTTAAATCAATTTGATATTCATTTAAATCTTCTAAACAAAAAATAAGTTATAAAATCATACCTTTTAGATCTCGGTTTATTTATATTTCAAATCAAATTTTTCGAGGATAATTCTTATATCTTAAATTCAAATCAAATTCACATTTATCTTCAAACCTTAAATTTTATTTGAGTCATTATAAACTCTATATACAATAGAATTCAAATAGTTAACGATATTATATAAAAGAAATCAAACTTTATTATTTAGCTTAATTTATAATTCCAAATAAATTTATACACAGCTAAATCAAAAGTAAAATAGCATTTATATAACATCTAAAATCAATATCCATATAGGCCATATATTTCTTTACAAAACCATAAAAATCATTTCAAAATTTATATATATATATATATCGCGGTGCCTTTATAAAATTTTCTATCCTATGGTCAAGTGATACAGATATTTATCTTTTCAATCTGCAATTTAAAAATAAAAATACGGTTTTATATCATTTCAAACCGCAATCCCGAATCAAAATAAATGCATAACAACTTGTAGATTATGATGATATAAATAAAACACCCATTCATCCATCATAAAATCATACATCCATCACAATCATCATACAAAACAATCAATCAATAGCAATATATAACTGATAATATATAACTGGTAATTAACTGAAAGTTATATTCAATAATAAATTAAATAACGATTTAATTTCAATAAATGCAATTAACTGAGATGATGATTAATAATATACGAAATAGTCATAAACAAATGCATAATCACAACATAAATTAATTTACCAAACATAAGAAATTTTAGAAGTTGTGAGTGGGTTAAACACTCACCTTTTGAATTTAAATTTAATTTAAATCCAATTTAAACCCAAAATCCAAATAGTCTTCTAATTGCTCCAAATCAGCATCACCGGAATTTCAATACGATCCTAACGAAAGAAACCGCGTGTGAAACGGACTTCGTATGCAAAAGTTATACGCATTAGAATATTTGAAAACAAAAGAAATTTAAATTAATTAATTAAATAACTACCCAGTAAAACAAGGCCATGCAATCATCTTCCCAAAAGCCCTAACGCATGCGTACCCACCAGAACACGGAGCTGCCACCGGGTAGATAAAATCACCGTCACCCAAACGCTGCCGCTCCTCTTGCAACTCCCCCTAGAACGACGTGTCGAGCACGTCTCCATCACTGGCCAACCCCACGGAGGCCGCGCGCACCCATGAACCCAGCCACCGCCGGTTAAATACTTAACCCTAATCAAAAATTTCCAATCGATTTGACCGTCGATTTGATGAGCAAACACCACCGATGCGAAGCGTGCGAGCCTCTCTACAAAACCCAGAAAAGGTTTGACAATCGGGCGAGTTTGATTTCGACGTAATGAACAGCCGAAAATCTTTCTTTGATTTCTGGAAAAACAATGCGTTAAATCAAAAACGAGTTTCGGATCTAGGTTACGCTCTTCGAGAGCTTCGATATATATATTTTCGAATTTTTTTGAGGAGTTTGAAATTTTAGCTTTGGATTTGATTTGGGATTGCAATTGGAATTAGGATTTGTCTGCAATTGAAGTGAGGAGGTGAATAGAACGTATAGAAATGAGGAACATAGGCCGCTAGGTTTTATAGAAGGATATGTGTGTGTGTGTGTGTGTGTGTGTGTGTGTGTGTGTGTGTGTGTGTGTGTGTGCAAGCTGAAAAATAATAGACGGACCCGGTTTATAAACGTGCTGAACGATAAATGGCCTGAAAAGCCCGTTCAGTCTCCGGAATGAAATTAGGTCAACCCATATATCAAAATAGACGTTTTTAAATATTTTAAACGCAATGGAAAAGGTTTCAAGTCCACATTCCAACGTATGAAAAAGTTATGCTAAATTCAAAATCTTCCAAATTGATTTCAATTTCATTGATTTCAAGGCGTTTCGAGTCCGTACGATCAAACGACAAGTCTGATCGCTATGAAACTTGAAATCCTACAATAATTCACCGTTACGGATCCGATGAAACCAGTTTCATCAAAATCCGAGTCGGTGGCCAAAATATCTATTTTTACATCAATTAAATAAAATAAATTAATTAAATCAAATTTTCAATCTCAATTCTTAAAATTAATAATCTTATCATTTTTTAAAATTTCTTAAACAATTACAGAACTTAAACAAATTTAGATGTAAATCAAAGTTGATTAATTCATCACTTTCCGTATTTAATTTCGATTCCACTAAATTCAGAAATTATAAATTAAATTACCAATAATTCCATTTAATTGACTTTTCATTATGTTATTCACTTCATTGCTATCAAATGGAAATTTTTTAATATTGGATTCAGACTATTACATTAATATTCTTAAATTTCATCTAAATCTCAATTAAAGTAATAATTAAATTTCACTTAATTACAATAAATCCAATTATTAATATAGTTCAAATCCAATAAATTGATAAGTATTTATTCCCACTTTTATAATTCAGCAAATTTCCCAATTATGAATAACATTAACATTTTTTCTAAATATTACCTTAACTAATATTAACGTAATATTATATTAGACTTATGGTAACTGATTTCCAATTTAAATTAACAAGCAACAAGAATAGGTAACATACAATAATCATTACGCTAAATTCTAGTCAAATTAATAAGCTTTTATTACCTACAAATTAATGTTACCATTTATTTTCATAGTACTAACTTCATCTAATATTCCGTTTATTCGCTTATGCCATTTATAGTCAAGTGTAACATATCTTCATTAATTGTCATTTCATTCAATCCATTAAGTATTAATCTTAATTAGCACTGGTTATATCTTGATGCATTCTTTTATTACATCATTTATTACTTTATAAAATAAAATAACATCTAAACTAATCAATGTAATACCAAATTTCATTTTAAATCCAATTGATTTCCAAATCAAAGTTTATACATATTTCAACAACTATTATAATTACTCACAGAACATTGTTTTTATTAAATGACCATTTATTATAATTTAATTTCCTTAATTTAATTCCAATTCTTACATTTTGTTTTCTTATATTCAATTTGTAGCTAAGCATACGTCTATATTAATTCCATTGATTTTCCTTTTGTTCAATTTATTAATAGTTACCTTAGTTAAGTTACCTTAGTTAACATTACGTAATATTAGATTATAATCTTACTTAACAAATTTATAAATTGTCATTTGCCAAATATATACATTAATTACTATTAAATGTTCTCAATAAATTTATCTACTTGGTTTCAAACTTTTTTATTCATCAATTACTGCCTTATAAATAAACTTCCGTTTCTAAATAATTTACATTCACCTTTTCATCATTATATTAATCATTATTAAAGTAACCTTTAATTACTTGTATGTTCATTCTTCCCAACTTATTACACCCTATTACACTATTTCACACATTAATTCAATAATTACATTTGCTTTCTCATATTCCACTTATAACCAAGTTATACATTTAAATTATTTTATTTAATTTACCATCTATATCCCATTATAAATTAATGCACACATTAATTAAGATTTTAAATCAAATTAATCATTTCATCTTGGTAACATTCTTTTATTACAATAAGAATATAACTAACATTTACATTGTTTCACTTATTGGAATTACATCCAAGTTATTAACAATTAACTTTCATTTATACAGTTCCAATTCATTTTGGTTATTATTTCATTAATATTATTTCGAATTTCATTTTTTTCGTATTAATTACACAATCGTATTAAATTAACAAATTATAATGTTTTCCACTATTTCTTTAGTGGGATTTCATTCCAATTGTCAAGAATTAATTTTATTTACCATTGCAACATTTAACTTCTAACATTCGCTCAAATATAAATTATAAGATTTTCATTTCTTTTTACAATTAATTACAAAATCTCATAAATTTAACCAATTTTAATTATCGAAATTTACTGGTCGTTACACTCTCCCCCACTCAAAAACTTTTCATCCCCGAAAAGGAAAAGAAGGGAAAAGAAGAATTAAATAAACAATATACATTATTCAAAAATATTAACTTGATTTACAAATAATTACTTTAAATAAAGTATACCAATTTCTAACCATTAAATCTCTTTATACTCAAATTAATTAAGTTCGAAAAACATTTTTCAAAATTTTCTAAGTCCAAATTTTACGGAAAATTTCGGCAGAGTCTCCCTTGTACGGAGAGGCTTGGGAGAAAATATAATATCAAAAATAACATTATACAACCTATATTTTCCAAAATAATATATATCCCAACCCGGGAAAAATAATATAATAACGCTATAAACCGTAATCCGATAAACGTACCTATTTGTCGGGCAATTTACGCTTATATTATGAAACCAAATGCACTAGCAATTGCTTCCATTGCCTACATTTCACTTATATTATCCAAAAGAGTCAATAATTATATAAAATGAAATGTTTAACTTGTTTCAATCCATAACAACAACAAGCACTTGCAACAAGGCATACAACCATCACATAAAACAATACAAATCAATCGTGCATTCATATCAACAAACAAATTGTCGTTCGGGTTCAAACTTCAAATTATGCAGAATGAAAAATAAACTACTAAGCGCACCATTTACTCAACAGTCTCTGATGAAGCTAAATAGATTATTCATACATCCAAACAATTTTAAAGTATCCTTACCCAAACAACCATAAACCAAAACAAACAACAACAATTTCAAACAATAGATTTAGTTTATCCTTATTAATTCCATTCATGCATTTGTTGTTTGATTTCTCTTTTTCATTCTATAATAGTTTATCTTTTAAATTTACATTTATTTCTTACAAATTTATTTAAAAATAGCTTCAACTTATTTCCTTAAGTTTAAAATTTCTTACTTACAATACCTGCCTTCTATTATATTTAATTAGTATTATTTCAATTATACTTAAGTTTATAACAACTACAATACCAAATTCTTATTTACTAAAGAATTTCATTAATTACTTTCATTGCCTCAAGTTTATTACTTGTATAATATCCATTACATTTTCTTATTAACATTTCAACTTTTTATGTCTTTTGGAAAATTATACATATGCCTTTAAGAATGTAATTGAAAGTTATAAAAGTTTTCTCATTTTCTTTTAATTAATTAATGTTCATTTATTATATCTTTCATTTTATAGATTATAATTTCCAACTTTCTTATAGTTTCATTTACACTTAGCATTTAGTCTCTTATTTCATTTAGAGGTTCCAATTATTAGGTTAATTCCCTTTCACTAAAGCAATTGAAACCATTAATTGATGGAAATTTAAGAATTTAATAGCGGGTTTAATTTCAAATCATTACGCTTATATATCTAATTATAATTAAAACAATTTGAAATTTATATTTGTTAATCAAAATAAATCTGCAGCAAAACTACTACAGTGGTCTTCTCACTTCGAAACTCGAAAATGAATGTCGATGATGTATGCACTCATCACCGAAATTATTTTCCAACGACAGAGAGGGGAGTACAGAATTTATTTATTTTCAAAATTTCTTTAAAACAATTCTTTTAAAATTATATTGAAATGTTTATATCATAAAATACTTCTAATAATATTATTATTACATTTCAAGATCATTCAAAAGAAATTTTCAAAACTCCCGGAACTTAGATTCTAAAATTTCCAACTTATTCTATTTTTTTTCTTCAAATATTTTTCCAATCATATTCATAAATTTCTCTTCCTAACAACCAATATATTACAACCAAATATAACCTTTAGAAATCTATTACTTATATACAGAAAATATAATAGGCAAAATTATTTCATTCACCTATATTCAAAACAAATATTGTGTCGGTCTATCTTATTAAGTGTTTAGAAATCCCTATTGATGCCATAGCGTCCCATGCACTAACCAGAATTTATAAATACAAAACGGAATAGATTAACACAATATTAAAACCTTTTTATAATACTAACAAATATGCTTTCTCATATATATACACTCAACGACTCATCATAGGGTATTACTCCCTATTAGTATAGAGTCAGACCCCACAAACTAAGGTTTATTGCTAAACCAAAGCTCCAATACCAGATGTAACGTCCCGCCTTTTTGTACGCTTCAAATCGACGATAAACCACACACGTCAGACTTAAACCATACAGAAGGGCGGGTTGTTATGGGGTAAATAAGAAAAAGCAAAGAAAGAAAAAGAACAAAACAAAATCTTGCAGCGGAACGATAAAATATAATAATCAAATATACAGTTCATGAAGCCGTTTTACAAAATATTCGATTATACTTATATAATACATATCAGAGTTGCACATACCAGAGAATAATCAATAACAATGCAACGGAACAATGTGATGTAGTGAAATAATATAATAATAATAATAAAGTCTTCATCTTCGGCCTCTAGAAGTAAGTTCTTCCAATCCTGAAATGCTCAGGCTGACCCGAGCGAATTGAAAAGACAAAACACTCGAGTCAGAACTAAAAGATCTCATGTAAGTTAAATCAACAGGAATAAATATGAGTGGAACAGCGTCAGAGATGTCTACGGGATTTGACATCTCCTATCCAGTGTCTAACGTGAGTGCAGCAACTTAAGAGATGCTCGGGATTCACATCTCCTAAGGATCCGTTAAACTATTTACTATGTAGTAATATTTCACTATTATAATAATGTCTATTAATAAAATAAACTTACTTTTAAATAACGTTAAGGAGTGACCCAATATTCCTCTTAACACAAATAATGCCAATAGTCTATACAGTACCGTAATACCTCCTGATTGGGAGGCTACCAGAGGATACTCCATAGGTACGACACAAATAGAAACTCGTACAAGGCGCGCTAGGGTAGGTGAACAAGGCACAACTATGCAATGCCAGAGTAAATATACCAATTATGCTTCCGGGCCGGTGGTAACACATAGCCGCAGCTACCGCCCACCTCGAGCCACACCCCCAAATAAAAATCAAAAGTAGCCACCGAATCAATCCGAAATTCAAAGTACAATATCGAAGAGATGTCTCCGATCAAAGGTGCTACCTCATTAGCCCGTCAATCGCTCCTGTTTTAGCCACCTTATGCCAACTCACGAGAGTTGGGTCCATATATTTACCTCAAAGGAAATGCCGCCACCATCCTATTTCATTCTGGAATCTCCACCACGTACACGGTTGTTAAAGTGGTTTTCGGAGTTGGCAGAGAGTATGAAAACTTCCGATCCCGGTCTCTTTAACAACCAAGCGTTATTATAACACCGCGGTTTTTTGAAATAGTTTATACTTTTAAAACCAGAATATAATATCGATTTCAAATCCATATAAATACATATCATTTCCTCTTTTTTAAAACCAAATCAAATTTGATATCATTTTCAAATATATCCTTTTCTAAAACCGTAACATTTCAAAGTTATAATATTTCGAAACCAAAACTTGAAATATAGCGTTTCAAAACATAAAACTCTGAATTTCATAACTTTGAAACATACTACACCACTTAAATGGTTTAAATCTTTAATTACTTTATACAGTAAAATAGCTTCTTCACTTTCACAAATCAATTCCAATATGGATTTTGAATTCCCAAATAAACTAATATAATTTCCATATATTTCAAAGCTTTAATTATTCCACCATTTCAAACTTAGTCTTTGATAATTTCATATATATCAATTTCAACTACTATTATTTATATTTGAAATGTTTTCTTATAAATCAAATATCATTTTAATAAAACCTTTAGACTTCAAATAACTGGATATTCTTTCAATTTGATTAACTTGATAATATTCATTTAAATCAATTTGATATTCATTTAAATCTTCTAAACAAAAAATAAGTTATAAAATCATACCTTTTAAATCTCAATTTATTTATATTTCAAATCAAATTTTTCGAGGATAATTCTTATATCTTAAATTCAAATCAAATTCACATTTATCTTCAAACCTTAAATTTTATTTGAGTAATTATAAACTCTATATACAATAGAATTCAAATAGATACTTAACTATATTATATAAAAGAAATCAAACTTTATTATTTAGCTTAATTTTTAATTCCAAATAAATTTGTACACAGCAATATCTATACAGGCCATATATTTCTTTACAAAACCATAAAAATCATTTCAAAGTGTATATATATATATATATATATCGCGGTGCCTTTATAAAATTTTCTATCCTATGATCAAGTGATACGGATATTTATCATTTCAATCTGCAATTTAAAAATAAAAATGCGGTTTTATATCATTTCAAACCGCAATCCCGAATCAAAATAAATGCATAACAACTTGCAGATTATGATGATATAAATAAAACACCTATTCATCCATCATAAAATCATACATCCATCACAATCATCATACAAAACAATCAATCAATAGCAATATATAACCGATAATATATAACTGGTAATTAACTGAAAGTTATATTCAATAATAAATTAAATAATGATTTAATTTCAATAAATGCAATTAACTGAGATGATGATTAATTATATACGAAATAGTCATAAACAAATGCATAATCACAACATAAATTAATTTACCAAATATAAGAAATTTTAGAAGTTGTGAGTGGGTTAAACACTCACCTTTTGAATTTAAATTGAATTTAAATTGAATTTAAATCCAATTTAAATCCAAAATCCAAACAGTGTCTGAATTAGTCCAAATCCGGGTCATAATCTCCGGAATTTCAATACGATCCTAACAAAAGAAACCGCACATGAAACGGACTTCGTATGCAAAAGTAATACGCATTAGAACATTTGAAAACAAAAGAAATTTAAATAAAATAACTAAATAAATAAATAAATACCCAGTAAAACAAGGCCACGCAATCATCTTCTCAAAAGCCCCAACGCACGCACACCAATCAAAACACGGAGCCGCCACCGAGCAGATCAAATCACCATCAACGCTGCCGCTCCTCTTGCAACCCTCCCCCAAGAACGACGTGCCGAGCACGTCTTCATCACTGGCCAACCCCACGGAGGCCGCGCGCACCCATGAACTCAACCACCGCCGATTAAATTCTTAACCCTAATGGAAAAGATCTGACCGTCGATTTGACGAGCAAACACCACCGATGCGAAGCGTGCGAGCCTCTCTACAAAACCAGAAACGGTTTGATGGTCGGGCGAGTTTGATTTCGACATGATGAACGGCCGAAAATCTTTCTTCGATTTCTAAACAAACAGTGCGTGGAATCAAAAAATGAGCTGCAGATCTGGGTTACACTCTTCGAGAGCTTTGATATAAAAAAATTCAGAATTTTTTTGAGGAGTTTGAAATTCTATCTTTGGATTTGATTTGGGATTGCAATTGGAATTAAGGTTTGTCTGCCATTGAAGTGAGGAGGTGAATAGAACGTATAGAAATGAGGAACAGAGGATGCTAGGGTTTATAGCAGGATATATATAGGCAAGCTGAAAAAGAATAGATGGACTCGGTTTATAAACGTGCTGAACGATAAATGGCTCGAAAAGCCCGTTCTGTCTCCAGAATGAAATTGAGTCAAACCATATATCAAAATAGATGTTTTTAAATATTTTAAACACAACGGAAAAGGTTTCAAGTCCAAATTTCATCGTATGAAGAAGTTATGCTAAAATTAGAAATTTTCAAATTGATTTCAATTTCATTTATTTTAAGGCATTTTGAGTCCATACGATCAAACGAAAAGTCCAATCGCTACAAAACTTGAAATTATACAATAATTCACCGTTACGGATCCAATGAAACTGGTTTCGTCGAAATCCGAGTCAGTGGCCAAAATGTCTATCTTTACATTAATTAAATAAATTAATTAAATCAAATTTTCAATCTCAATTCTTAAAACTAATAATCTTATCTTTTTTTTAATTTCTTAAACAATTACAGAACTTAAACAAATTTGGATGTAAATCAAAGTTGATCAATTCATCACTTTCCGTGTTTAATTTAGATTCCACTAAATTCAGAAATTGTAAATTAAATTACCAATAATTCCATTTGATTGACTTTTCATTATGTTATTCACTTCATTGCTATCAATTGGAAAAATTTAACATTGGATTTAGACTATTACATTAATATTCTTAAATTTCATCTAAATCTCAATCATTGAAATAATTAAATTTCACTTAATTACAATAAATCCAATTATTAGTATAGTTCAAATCCAATAAATTGATAAGTACTTATTCCCACTTTTATAATTCAGCAAATTTCCCCATTATGAATAAGATTAACATTTTTTCTAAATATTACCTTAATTAATATTAACGTAATATTACATTAGACTAATGGTAACTGATTTCCAATTTAAGTTAACAAGCAACAAGAATAGGTAACATACAATAATCGTTACGCTAAATTCTAGTCACATTAATAAGCTTTTATTACTTACAAATAAATATTACCATTTATTTTCATAGTACTAATTTCATCTAATATTCCATTTATTCGCTTATGCCATTTATAGTCAAGTATAACATATCTTCATTAATTGTCATTTCATTCAATCCATTAAGTATTAATCTTAATTAGCACTGGTTAAATCTTGACGCATTCTTTTATTACATCATTTATTACTTTACAAAATAAAATAACATCTAAACTCATCAATGTAATACCAAATTTCATTTTAAATCCAATTGATTTCCAAATCAAAGTTTATACATATTTCAAATAACTATTATAATTACTCACAGAACATGGGTTTTATTAAATGACCATGTATTATAATTTAATTTCCTTAATTTACTTCCAATGCTTACATTTTGTTTTCATATATTCAGTCTGTAGCTAAGTATACGTCTATATTAATTCCATTGATTTGCTTTCCGTTCAATTTATTAATAGTTACCTTAGTTAAGTTACCTTAGTTAACATCATAATATTAGATTATAATCTTACAATCTTAACAAATTCATAAATTGTCAATGGCCAAATATATACATTAATTACTATTAAATGTTCTCAATAAATTTATCTATTTGGTTTCAAACTTTTTTATTCATCAATTACTGCCTTGTAAATAAATTTCTGTTTCTAATCAATTTACATTCACCTTTCCATTATTATATTAATCATCATTAAAGTAACCTTTAATTACTTGTATGTTCATTCTTTCCGACTTATTACACCCTATTACACTATTTCACACATTAATTCAATAATTACATTTTCTTTCTCATATTCCACTTATAACCAAGTCATACATTTAAATTATTTTATTTAATTTACCTTTTATATCCCATTATAAATTAATGCACACATTAATTAAGGTTTTAAATCAAATTAATCATTTCATCTTGGTAATATTCTTTTATTACAATAAGAATATAATTAACATTTACATTGTTTCACTTATTGGAATTACATCCAAGTTATTAACAATTGACTTTCATTTATACAGTTGCAATTCCTTTTAGTTATTATTTCATTAATATTATTTCAAATTTCATTTCTTTCCGTATTAATTACACAATCATATTGAATTAATAAATTATAATGTTTTCCACTATTTCATCATTGGGATTTCATTCCAATTGTCAAGAATTAATTTTATTTACCATTGCAACATTTAATTTTTAACATTCGCTCAAATATAAATTATAAGATTTTCATTTCTTTTTACATTTAATTACAAAATCTTATAAATTTAACCAATTTTAATTATCGAAATTTACGGGTCGTTACAAAACCAACGTGAGTAAACTTATCTAACAAGAAATACTAATGTATAAACTTATTTTAAAACCCAAGGTAACTCGTACTTCACTACGAGTTCTCAATTTGTTATAGACTACACTTATTTCACACATCTACATCTATGGACCTCTACATAGTTTTAAAAGGGTCTAATTACTTAAATCATTCCATTCCAGCCTAATGGTTTCACGTATCATATCTATAAGGAATTTATAGAAGATTTCAAATTGAAGTGGCTTTGGGTATTTAGTGATACCCGACTACGGTCTCTTCGAATTCGATACCATCTCAATCCAAGTTATTCAAGTGAATACAATTCAATTTAAATACAGGACGTCACTTTTGCATAACAATTCATCATAGATAGATAACCATATTTTGACTGTTCAACCTAAGCATATCATATCACAAAACATTTCATACCAGAAATATCAACCAATCATCCGTAAGCAAGATTAATTAGTCACACCATTTCTAATTAATTTAAATAAATTTCACTAATTTTTTTAATCACTTTTAATCCTGCTTGCTCAACAATAATTAAGTATAAACCATTAATTAGTCATCCCTTAATTATCTTCTTTAATTACATTAAGTAAGTAGCAACTAATTAATTGCATAAATTAATTAACCTACACCCATTCATATTAATTACATTTATCCTTAATTAATTACTCAATTAATTATCCGATAATTATTTACATAGATTAATTATCCTCTAATTAATCACACTCATTAATTTACTGATCCTTAATTAATTTCTTTAATTAATCAATCCTTAATTAATAAATCCTTTAATTAATTACACTAAGTAATTAATCCTTAATTACTTCCATTAAGTAATTCTCCTTTAATTACTTTTATCAAGTAATTTTTCCATTGGTCAATTATTATTAATTAAATTAATAAACCTTTAACAAAATTTACCCTTTTATTTACTTATATTAAGTAACTATTCAAAGTAATTTGATTATCTTTTAATTATTTCCATCAGTTAAGTATCCCATAACCGCTTAATTTAATAATTACTACTTAATCACTTTTATTAGTTAATTATCCTCAACTAATTATATCCATTTTTATTAACTTTTATTTTATCACATTAAGTAATTAAATATCCTCTAATTTATTATATTTAGTGATTACTCTTAGTCACTTATACTAAGTATTCTCTAATTACATTAAGAAATCATACTTGAAAATTTAAAATCTTAAATAATTAAGTTAAAACATATACCTTAATAAAGTATTTAGTTTCCTCATTAAAGTTATTTAAATTCACAAGTTTGAAATTTATCCATCCAAAACATGTTTTACTTAAAATATTAATATATTTATATTTGAAACCTGTTTGATAACTCTCTGAAAACTTGCTACTTTCTATTTGCTTTCAAAAAAAAAGATTTCAAATTTTCTTTTTTTAAACCTTAAAGAAAATTTAAAACAAACCCGATTCCGTACTGAAAACCCGAGCCACATATCAAAATTTTCGAGTCACAACTCGAGTTCTACCTTAACCCACTTCTGTTAAATTTAAAAATTACAAACAGGAAACACACACAACAACCCGATCACCACACGAGAACTCCTTCGGTCCAAAATCTTCCCTATGTTCTTCCCTCAACTTCACTGCTTCTCTTTTCCCTGCTCAAACCCAAATTCCAGACATCGTGTGCACGCGTATACGTGCACATCATCCATGACCGTCCAGCCACACCGACGACCATCCATACCAAACATGCACGACCCATCGACCTCACTTATCACCTGGAACCACGACCCAAACTTTCTGGTGAAGTTTCGAACCTGAACCAACAAAACTCCTTTCACTTGAACTTGTAAAATCATCCCACCGTGCCGCCTCAGACGATCAGCACCCACCATACTTCGTCACCAACTTCCCCAGAACCTACTACTTCTTCCTACTCAGGTGCGTAGTCCCCTCTTCTCCTATCGGCCCCGTAATGCTTCTTCAAACTCGAACCGAGCAAACAGCGATAAAAACCCTAAATCGACCCTTCCTCAACAATTCAAGTTATAGGAATTTCATCCACCATTTTTCCCTAGTTATAGGAATTTCATCCACCATTCCTACATCAACCGACGCTTCTCTCTGCCAATCGCCACGAAGCTCGAATGAACCTATTGTCAGAATTTGGAAAACGCACCCAAACCCATTCAACCCCAATTCCATGCAAATTATAAGCTTAAAATTCTTAATTTTGTTATCATAAATCAACATTTTCCAAGGCTAATTCAACCATATAAAAGAAACATAAAATAATGATGGTTGAAATTTCCAGTTGAAATTTATTTTTACTTTATAATTCAATTTTTACCGCGAAATGATTAATAAAATTTCTTGAGACAATTTTTATAAATAATATAACATTCGTATAATCAATTTCCTTTTAATGATCTTAGCCAGAAAAGGTTTGGAAAAGAAGAAAAATGGTTTTGATATCTAATTTGGGTCTGTAAACAAAAAGAACAGAGGGGTGTGTGTATATGTGTGTGTTCATAGGCATGTAAAGGATATCTCAGTGATTTAGCCATGTTTTTCAAGAAAAATACATCTATACATCCATACGAATCATATTAATACTTAAATTCATCACATGCATAGGTAAAAATGATAAATTTACTTAACAGCTTAAAGTTCACTCACTTCTTTTGTTGAAGCAGAGCAGGCTTTGAAAAATCTGAAATCTGGACTTGGTTTTTGATTTCAGATATTTGAGTTGAACTTGAATACTGGAAGTTGTTGAAATGATCTTGAATTTATCAGATTTATGGTCTGAGTTAGATCTGCTTTGATGATTCAGTTTAAAAAATGGTTGTTGTTTGTTGATTTCCTAGTTTGTATATTATTTCCAGGCTTTTATCTTCTTTGTTTTAGAAAGATGAAGATAAAAAGAAATGAGAAAGAATAGAAAATGTATATATCTTATTTATTTTTTAATTTTATTTTAAAAGAAATTGACACTTGTAATTAGCATTTCAAATTGCTTACACTTGTTAAAATGCAAGGTGAATTTGTATACATTTGTAATTATAATGTACCCAATATATTTATGTATTTTATATAATAAATTTTTTTCATTTTCATATTTTATTTACATTCTTATGTTAAATACTTTTACACATATATAACTTGTACGTATATTTAAAGAAGGTATTAGTCTTTGTTAAATCCTATTTAAACTTAAGCTATTAACTGAATTTTATCATTACTGTATGTTTAAATATATATATATATATATATATTATAAAATTATATTTATACTTCTCCCTTATTTGTACTTATATAACCTTTAAGAAAATAGTTTTGATACTAATTTATACATAAATAAATTATCACATTCTAAAGATATTATTTTGAATTTTTTAAATCCAAGTTTCATTTATAACCATAAATGTATGTGCGCAAATAGAATATGATAAGTTTTGCATATATCTATTTATAAAAGGTGAATTCTGCTAAAATGAATGATTATAAAAGAAGATCATTAAACAAATATCATCAAATTTCAATAATTATATCAAGAGATTATCAAATGAATATTTATCTAGATATTTATAATTCAGCATTTATTATAGTTCTAATTCACCTATATACACATCCAAATATATATTTATTATCAGGTTTATTTGTCCAATTAATAAATCAGTGTTTTAATAAATTAAATCCTATTAGTTACAAATTAACAGCTATCCAAAAATCTGGGTTATCATAATTTTTTAAATGAATTTCACTTTTAACAAAATTTACATCATATGAAAACCAATTTAAATTTCAATTACTTTTCTTTCTTTTCAAAAACCCAATATTAACTTCCTCAAACATATTAACAATTATATTTTTCAACTTTTCAATTTCAAAAGTTTTATTTTATTAGGCTAGACATAAAGTAGATTTTCTTTTTACTACCCTAGGAATACCCTTTTTAAACCTTGGAAATCTCATCTCCTTACTAAAATCGCTTATTCGTTCCAAAATAAAAATACTCTCCCTACTATCCCCGAGGAACTTTCCCACTTCCTGTAACACATGGATACCAATTTTCTCTCAAAACATAGCTTATTGTACACTATAAATCAACAATAACATAGGGCTCAACATCCTTGGGTCATCCCAAACCCAACTAGCAAACTATGCACATGCAGCTACAAGCCCAAAGACCGCATCGGTCCTAAGTACTACCCATAGTACCTTTCGTATCCTCCTCAATAAGGACTTCATCGTCTTTCCATGAAAGCGCTCTGTAACTACATATGTGAAGGGAAACTTCGTGAGGCCTATAGTACAGGTGTTGCATCGTCTTCTAGGAAAACATAAAACTTCGTCCGCAACAGTTCGCGCCAATGCTCGGACATCCACAATGTACCACCCAGTGCATACATTAAGGACTACATGTAATCGTTTTGTCTACTCCCTGAGCTAGGCCAACAAGGTCTACCTTGTGTGAAACTCGGTCTGGGATTTTCCATATCTGTAAAGGTACGCTTCGTTAGGCCTACAGTACAGATATTCTACTTGGTCTGTCCTTTTTCTCATCGTGGCTATGGCCCCATGTAGCACCCCCTCAATTAATCGAAAGACTTTCAAGAGTTAAGTGGTTGTGCCCTACTACAAACAATCTAAACATCCAATTGGCTGTGCCCCTCATCCAATTGGCTGTGCCCCTCATCCAATCTCTCGGTAGTGAAAGAATCATTGGCCTATTGGTTTAACTCTAGTCTTTCCCAAACTCGCTCTGACCGATGATGGCTAGTATCTACATGCGACTATCCTTATGGGTCCTGTCCACTATAAGCTACTCGAAAAATAGAGTACGGTGTGATGTGAATATCCTACTCCATCACCAACCTTTTGACAGCCTACAAAGGTCCGCTTCGTTAGGCCTGCAATGCAAAATCAGTCAAGGCATACTCTTGATAGAACACCTATAGACCTGCTTCCGGGGTGCAACTTCGTTCGTCCTGCCATAGAGGGCCATCGTAGAGTATCATCATGTCCCGTTGAAGTCTCGTACTTCCTTCTAGCCCAAAATAACTAAGTTGGACGTGCTCTTTCTATACTAAAAATCTATGATGAACTGCTTCGTTGGACTCTTTATCCAGATTCTATTTGGGCTACTCCAAATGCACCTTACCACTTTATTAGACCCTATGTCTAATCTCTTATTATGAGTTTAGTTTACTTTTCTTATTCTATTGGCTACTTATTTACCCTAATTAGCATGCCCAGTCCCACCACGTGTGAGGCCGTCGGTCCTAGACCTGAAAGGGAATGCTACCAAAGTATGGACCACTGCTATTATTTTTGCTTATTAACTTAATCCAAGATTTAAGTTTGATAAAATAAGCCTGTTTTACTTCTTTATTTTTAATTATAACCTACGTATTATAGTTGTAATTGTCACTTTTATATTCTTTTTTTCTTTTATAACCTAAATGTTATAAATGTAATTGCAAGTGTTTCTTTTTTATTCTAGTCTGTCTTCTTCTATTATGATAATAATTCTCTTTAGTTCTCTTATATATTATGACAGCCTTAGTTTGGGACTACGTCCAACTGCACAAATTACTTATCACAATAACTACTTTCCTTTTTATTCTACTATAGTAGAGTAAATGAAAATCTAGTCATATTTTCTGTTTACTATTTCTAGTCTTGTCAAATATTTAACTTGGTTATTTCTTCTTCTTTAATTTCTTTAATGCTTCGCATTATTCTTTTTTTTCTGGGAAGTAGTTATATTCTATTTGGTTGGTTAAAAAACTATGCTAAAAATCCATTTCCATATTTTAATACTAAATAATGCTATAAATAATAACTCGTAACTGCAAGATATTTCTTTTATTGTTCCTTTAATTGTTGTATAATGCAAAATATAGTAATGTCTCTATTATGCACTAATTCCATTTTCTTGCTTTTATTCTTACAATTACGTTTTCCATTTTTCTTACAATACTAAACTATTGAAATGCATTCCCTTTTCTAAGCCAGCCAACCAATCTGTCACTAACTTCCAAATCAAGTTATTAGATTTTTCCCCTTTATAATTCATTTCTCCCATTTTAACATAATTTACTGTAAATTTCTCACTTTTAGGCTTATTCCTTTCTCTACAACTTTTAAGCCTAACATTACTTATATTTAGTTATGTTTATTTTCTCCTTTTTCATATAAATAACATTTAAATATAAGTGTTATCCCGCTTTTTGGCAATGCCGTGATACCAAATGATCGATCGAAAACAAAGGATAGTTCATCTCAGAGGTTGGTCATACTTCGTTTTACCATGGATATCGCTGAATTTTGCCCGGGTCCAGATTGAGCTACAATTGATTGGACATGACAAGAAAGATCATAGAAGTCAGCATCTCAAATTTCAAGTCAATCCGAGTTCATACGCTCGAGTTATGATCGATTCAATTTGAAGGGAAAAAACTAGATTTCGAACCCATCACCGAACACTGGTTCGAACCAATCACCTTCGTATCGATCAACTTCGAATCCATCGAAGTGCCTCGGATTCGACTCCATTAACTTCGAATCCATCGAGTTCATATCGATGGACCTCGTATCCATCAGCCAGTGTTTGCTTCGTATCCATCAGGTCATCGTCCTTCGAATCCATCGAAGGGTTCAAGTTCGCATCAATTGACTTTGTATCCATGGAGAAGTTACAAAGCTCGTATCCATCAGAGAAAGGCTAGTTCATATCCATCAAGCATCGATCGTTCGACTCCATCAATGAAGCCTTGTTCGAACCCATCAATGAAGCCTTGCTCGAACCCATCAATGAAGCCTTGTTCGAACCCATCAATGAAGCCTTGTTCGAACCCATCAATGAAGCTTCGTTCGAATCCACCAAGTCAATTAGCCATGGTGACGTGTCGTTCATCAGTACGAACGCGTCGAGATATATGGAGTCGACGCGGTCAACTCAGAGTGAAGACCGGATCGGTTTGTGGTTTGCACTCCACGTCATCACAGAAGCGCGTGCCACAATCGATTCGAAACTATCGGTTCGAAAGGATGGTTTCGAACCAAACAGCTGCACGAAGAACATCATCTCGTATCCATCATATCTCTTAATCTACTGATCCAAATGCCATGAAATTTTCACAGAAGCTTGCATACATGTATAAGAATGTCCACACCAAATTTCACCTCGATTGGATGATTTTCTGATCAATTCGAATGGAGTTCGAATCGATCCCAAAGTGGGCCCAAATTTCCTGAGGTCAGGCGTGTGGGCCCCTTCACGTGCCAGAAGTGGTCTCCCGAGTTTTCAGCAAAATATCAGCGTCCTACGCCTATAAATAGAGCCCCTGAGCCAACAGAGAAGGGCTGGAGATTCTCAAGTGCCTAGACTCTACCGGATCGAGATCTCCATTATCCTACATCTTAATTTTGCTGTTGATTTCAAATTTTCAGTTGTAACGCGCTGTTGATCGCTGTAACAACTTGTAATCATTGAAAGAGAATCAATAAAACTGCAAAAAACTTCACAGTGGACGTAGGCAACACGCCGAACCACTATAAATCGCTTGTCTACGCATTTACTTTACTGTTGATTGGAGTTTTTGTTAGATAATACTTGTTTTGAGTTTACATTCTTCATTATTATCTCTTCAACGACTCCCGAAGAGTGTTGTGACCAATTTTCGTGCAAACACTTTGGTGCTTTCATTGAGAGAACCCAGATTTTCGCCTGCTCTTTGGATCTGTCATCGATACCTGATTGAATAAATCTAAGAGAGAAATCCAGATCATCAAGTCCAACTTCCTTCCCTTCTATTCAACTTTGCACAAAGTCTAGGAAAGGAATTCAACTTTCAAGATGGTTAGTACAAGAACCACCTCAAACGCTGTCAATTAGGAAGAACAGGATAGACAGAATCCTACTCCACTACCTCCACCTAATCGAGATGCTACTGGACACTCTGAACCATCGGGTCCGGTTACCCGACAAGAGTTACAGTTGCTGCTCCAAGAGCTGACCCAGAGTCGGCAGCAACTAGCAGAACAGCTACGTGCTAATGCCGAGCTGATCAACAAGCTCGATCGCCAAAAGCGAAAGAGATCCACGAGAGACCATGCTTCTCGCTCCACCAGCGAAAGTTCTTCATCTTCTGATTATCATGATCAATCTCCATGACCCCGGCTAGATGGGAGTCACTTGCCAGCCACTGGAGATCAACCGACACTGAGGACAACTGAGAGTTGGTCCATCAGCCAGTTTCCAAACCGGACCCTCCTCCCGAGGAGGTGCCATTCCTCACCACACCGTAGAATACCGCTCCACTAACGTTGAACCAGGAGTCGACGCCCAAGATCAGTCGGACCTAGACCGTCGTCATAGCGGACGTACTCCTGAACCGTACGTCCCATAGGACTATGAGCCAAGAAGGCAAGACTTGGACCGTCGACAACATCCGGTCCAACCCTAAAGAATGGAACGTAATCATACTTCGGCGCAAGCCGCACAAAACGCGCAAATACCGGATCTTTCAACCATGATACGTCAGATGATCCGTGAGAGCCAGGGATTCACAAATGACGATTGGGGAGTTTCCCGAAGTCACACTCCTTTTACGGACGATATCCTTACTGCTGAACCCCCACGGCGATTCAGAATGCCAACTCTACCCATGTACGAAGGAAACTCCGACCCCAACCAACATATTCTGAAATATGAATGGTCGATGACCGCTGCCAGAGCTGACGATGCAGTGAAGTGTCGTAGTTTCCCCATATCCTTGGGGGGCATCGCTACCATGTGGTTCACTCGATTTCCACCTCAATCCATCTCTTCGTTCGACCATTTGGCCACAAAATTCGTTGAACAATTCTGCATGCACGTCGCAAGGCCGAAAATGTCAACACTCTGTCTAGCGTCACTCAAGCTTCTGGAGAAACGCTCAGACACTACTTAGAGAGATTCCATACTGCATGTGCGGAGATCAGCAATCCGAACGATAACTCCATCCTTATGGTGTTAACTAAGGGGATCAACCCCAATTCTGAGTTTGGCAACTGGTTAGCTAGAAAACCACCTGCATCATTGGACCGTTTCCACGCCAAGGCGGCTCAGTTCCTGAGAAGGGAAGACGCGAAATAGTCTAGGAAGCAAACTGATGTAGGACCAAGTACGGAAGGGATCCAAAGCAATGTTGCAATCAAACAATCCGGTGAGAGCTTCGAAAAAGTTCAGTTGAACGTTAAAAACAAACAAGATCGGCGAAGAGAGAGCGTTAATCAAACTAGAAAACGAGATCAAAATCATGGCTCGCAGCGCAAGAATCCAATGTTTGACAGTTACACTCCTCTGAATACGTCACTAGAGGACTTGTACTTATAAACCTGTAATACAATTCAGTACCAAAAACTTGCACCAAAACCGTCGTCAGAGAGACAAATCCAAAAGGGGAAGTTTTGCAGGTTCCATGAAAGCTACGAGCACAATACGAACGAGTGTCGTCACTTACAAGATCTCGTTGATAAACTGATCAGAGAAAGGAAGCTCGAATAGTTTGTGCGGACACCGTAGCCCAGAGAAGCAGGCCCATCAAATCAAAACAATGAACCCAATCGGCCGAGACATGAGGACTCAACTTGTCTTCGTGGAAGATTGGTGATAAACGCCATCAGTGGCGGACCAACTCTCTCAGGAGCCTGGAACGACGAAGATCCTCGTCACTGTCACACATGACAGGCTCTGTTCAATCTATAAATACTATGCAATTTCCTTTACATTCTGAAATTTGAACTTGTAATAAGGCACTGACTTTGCCATATTTTCTTATTTCAGCATAAATTACTATCTCTTCAAGCTAGAGCCGTGATTCGCCGAATGCAACGTTTAACAATCACGACACATGAAGAGCTAAATTCCATCAAACAATGGAATTTATTCAAATAGGGAGTGACTGTGATACGACCGGCCACTCACAAAGTGAAACCCCAGCTCAGGGGGAAGCCATCACATCAAAGGATGAACAGGACCAACACATGACAGTCCTACAACTAACTCCAACTTCCCAGAGTGCGAATTGGAGTATAAACATTCAATAACTCGTTCCCAGAGTGCGAACGGACTCCAAATTCCCAGAGTGCGAATTGGAGTATAAACATCCAATAAATCGTTCCCAGAGCACGAACAGACTCCAAATTCCTAGAGTGCGAATTGGAGTATAAACATCCAATAAATCGTTCCCAGAGCGCGAACGGACTCCAAATTCCCAGAGTGCGAATTGGAGTATAAACATCCAACAACTCGTTCCCGGAGTGCGAACGGACTCCAACTTCTCAGATTGGGAATTGGAGTATAAACATCCAATAACTCGTTCCCAGAGCGCGAACGGACTCCAAATTCCCAAAGTGCGAATTGGAGTATAAACATCCAATAACTCGTTCCCAGAGTGCGAACGGACTCCAACTTCCCAAAGTGTGAATTGGAGTATAAACATCCAATAACTCATTCCCAAAGTGCGAACGGACTCCAACTTCCCAGAGTGCGAATTGGAGTATAAACATCCAATAACTCGTTCCCAGAGTTCGAACGGACTCCAAATTCCCAGAGTGCGAATTGGAGTATAAACATCAAATCCATCATTCCCAGAGTGTGAACGAATTCCTAAAAAGCCCAAACAGGTGTGACTGACCATCTATCGGCCAACTCTAACTTCCTAGAGCGTGAATTGGAGTATAAATATAGATTACAAGTTCCCGGAGCACGAACCGAAGCATCCGTGCTAACTCCAACTTCCCAGAGCGTCAATTGGAGTATAAATATAGATTACAGGTTCCCGAAGCGCGAACCGAAGCATCCGTGCTAACTCAAACTTCCCAGAGCGTGAATTGGAGTATAAATATAGATTACAAGTTCCCGGAGCGCGAACCGAAGCATCCGTGCTAACTCCAACTTCCCAGAGCGTGAATTGGAGTATAAATATAGAATACAGGTTCCCGAAGCGCGAACCGAAACATCCGTGCTAACTCCAACTTCTCAGAGCGTGAATGGAGTATAAACATAAGTTACAGGTTCCCGGAGCGCGAACTCAAACATACATGCTATCTCCAAGTTCCCAGAGTATGAATTGTAGCACAAATACCGAGTCGAAGTTCCCGGAGTGCGAACCGAAATATTGATACTAACTCCAAGTTCCCAGAGCGTGAAGTGGAGTATAAACATCAATTCCAGGTTCCCGGAGCGCGAACCGTGTTACAAACATCGATAACTCTCAAATTCCTGCAGTGCGAACTAGATTATCGATCTCAAATTATCCTAAGTCCCCGGAATGAGGACATGTGCTTAAGATTCGCAATAAGTGCGATCAACTACCAAAATACAAATGTTGTTCCCCGAAACTGGGGTGCAAAAAAGCTAAGTGTTAATCCCTAACCAAAGTGATACAATGTTCGAAGTTCAACCCATTCATCGGTCATAACTTGCGACCAAGATTTTCAGACTTGGCAAATAAAACAAACTCTACTTGACGGTAAAAACACCACAAGTACACCGGACTGAAAACCAAAACACTACAAACACTTAAGCACAAAAGAAATGAGAATTGAAACAAAGAAATTGAATTTTATTTCAACTAACTGGAGACAAGGACTTACATGCAAATAAGTTCTTCCCAACAAAGAATTCCTACTTGCAGGGGCCGAACCTGCGTCTATACACGGCCTACTAGCGGAAAACAAACACAAGTTCCTATCTATCAAAAAATCCGCTTAAACGACCCATCTATTTCTTCTTTTTAAATCTCCTTATCAGCGGTTCGTCCTTGGACTCGCTAGAAACAGAGATCCTTCGTTTGGAGTGCTTCCTCTCCGGTGGCTGCTCTTCGGCTGGGGGCATAATGTCAACATCCTCCTCAGAGCTTGAGTCTACAAGAAGGCTTCCCACCGAAGGAGTAGGAGGAACCGGATCCGCAACGGAAGATGGGACAGTGCCACTCGGCGATATTACATTTAAAGGTGCTGGACCGTGCGTCGTAGTCCTAATTCCAGCGTTGTCGCCTTGCCCCGCAGCCTCTAATTCTGCATTAATCTCGGCCATAATTTCTTCATCACGAATCGCTTGGGCCTGGCTGGGGGCATATGCAGTCTGCATTGAAGAGCTAGAGGTTGGAAGGAGGTCACTAACGATGAATGGAAAGTCTATGGAGAAGCCACCCTGCTCGCGGAGTACCTCGCTCACCATTTGTTCATCAAGAGATAGTGCGCTCCCCTGCATCACCTCAATTGACACTGCTGTCGAGGCGGTCATCTCAGTGATGATGGCCTTCTCCCCTTTACTTGGTCCTTGAGTCACGGCAATCGACGCAACTCCAGTCGCTAAGCAAAGATAAGAAGAAGTTATTAGTAACTGCTTCAAAACAAACTCCCTATTTGAAATACACTTGAGATAAATTCGGAATACCTTCCTCAACGTGGCCTGCTGACGACGGGGCAGCTTCAGAAACATGCCCCCGGATAGGAGATAGCTGCATTGCTCTGGATTATAGGCAGGGACTGACTGTGAGTCTACCACAGATGTAGGCTCTGACGGAAGTGAAGCGGTGATCCCAAGAATTGAAGCCCGATGCTCAACACCAGAACCTTCCCCGACTTCTAAATGACGGGCGCCGACCGTCTCCTTCTCATGAGAAATTATGGCATCATGAAGGATTTTCTTTTCGTCTTCGGTCAGCAACCGGTTTTCAAGCTCAAACTGGTCAATAGATTCTCCCGGATGCGCCGTTTTCTCCTCCTCAATCAACCGATTCCAGGCGCTGTGGAGATGTACCGGATAATCTTCGAGCCAAGCCAAATTCCTATGCCTTAGCACGTTGGCGTTATAAGTAATAAGGAGGTCTTTAATGTCGGCCTCCAGCTTGGACTCGGCAATTTCGATTTTTCTATCAACATCAGCTTCGATCTCCATTACTTTAGCCATCGCGGCATCACGCTCGGTCCGGAACTCTACCGCCTGATCACATGCCTCCTGTGCGAAAATATTGGCGGTGTCCATTTCCTTCACAATTTTAGAAACTTTAGCCTTTATCTCATTAAGCTCTTTCAAAGCCGCATCTCGCTCGGCGGTGACGATGGTGTTCCGGTGGCCCGTGTCTTCCACAGTGACATAGTGCTCTTTTTTCATCCTATCCATAGCCGCTTGAGCTTCATCGCCCTTCGTAAGAGCCTCCATCTCTGATTTTCGAGATGATTCAGCTTCTGTGTTCAGCACTTATATGATGCGATCTTTTTGAGCCAGCTCGGCTTGAAGCTTTTCGATGGAAGCCGCTCGTTCGAAGGCTAATGACGATGCTCGCTTGGCCGCCTTATACCACGCCTTGTATTGAGCATAAAAATTGTGCATGTAATTGTGCGCCACCTGCTCGGCCTCCAGCGGGATTCTTTTCAAGTGAAGGGAAAAATGTAGTTATCAAAGCAAATATTCGAGAAGTCCTTCTTTAATTGCACAAGCCTGATTGCTCCTTCCCCCGAAATTTCAGCAGGAGGCTGTTCCGCAACTATTGGGGACATCGCCTCAGACCTGGGATGGTGGGGCTCGGATCTAGAAGACTGAGAAGATGATTTATATCGAGAAGGTTCGGAAGGACAAGACACATAGGCAGGAGGTTGTATAGGAGCTCTGGGAGGAGGGGTGCGAGATCGAGACCGACGTCTGTAGTCCCTATCTCTTTCATATCGTTCTTGGCTAGAATACCCGGAGTACCTACGATCGTAATCCCTATCTCCTTCTCTTCGTTGCGACTCATAATATGAGGAAGATTTACGAGCATGTCGCAGACTTCCTAGCATCGAACCACGTCCAGTCATGATATCTGCAAAGTGAGATGAGAATAAAGTTAGTGGTTTTTCGAAACCGATGACCTACGACTAAGGGTTGTATAGTGTCGTGAAATGTGTATGAATATGCATTCCCCCCGACCAACCAGAAGTGTCGACCACGCTAGTAATAAAAGGCTCGCTCAATTCTAGAATACGACGGAATTCCTCCAACCCGACATCATGTTGAAAAGACACATCATCCGGGATTGGAAGATCGGCAAGCCCTTCAAAGAGACTTTCTATTCCTGGGGGAGACCTCTTCGAAATTCTAATTCCGGGGGTGGGCCGGGACATGACGACCGACTTCCATCTTCCCTTTTCAGGCGATTTAAAAATGGCTTCCTTGCCTTTTCTCTGCTCCACGACATCTTGAACCACATCTGTAGGCCCCGCCAACGGCTCATCATCAGTATGGGTTCTTTTAGAATCAGCCTCCTCGGCTATAATAACTTTGGGCTTCTTATGCTTGACTCGTTTTTTCGAGACGGTCCTTAGTGCCCCGTCAAACTTTATGCTCTGCCCACGTTCGATCAACCCAATAGTCCGGAGATTCCTATCCGTCAAAAGCAATTCGATATCCCTATCTTCGCTCGAGACCTCTCTGAGTACTCGCACTATCTCCTTAAAGCGTTCACCTTCGGGTCGTTGAATCGTTGCTATAAAAAGGAAAAATATATAAGTTTCACTTCGACTGCAATTGCCTCGGTAATTATTTGAGAACTCAACTATACTCACGTCTGAATAACCGTCGCCGGGCGAACCCTGGAGGACATCTGACGTAAAACCATTCTGTCCTGTAATAGCTCAGCCTGGTCCAAGACCCGGTGACCACTTGACAATTCCTCACCGCTTCCAAAAGTATGAAGGAGGGGTAATCACTTCGAGTTTTGAAATTGAACAGATATCTGATCTCGTTCGGGATCGGTGGTCTATGAAGGTACTCCATGAAGACAATGAACAAGCTATTCACGGAAGCATATCCGTTCGGGTGTAGTTGAGATGGGGTGATCGTCAAAAAAGACAGTACTTCCCTTATACTCATTGAATGGAGGAAGCATCCCGGCCGCGCAAGCGTGGCGATTGAATGCGGTATATCCCTCCGGCGGATTATGTGGTCTATCATTCGGTCCCAGTAATAACACGTTGTCCAGTGACAGGCCGTGCCTTAAGCATATTCTCCCCAACATATCTTCAGAAATATTGGATTGAACGGAATCCGATGGATTGGCAATAAAAGACGCATTGGCAAATTCGTCCGGGGCTGGACCGGTGATCTAAGGTTCGATATTCGGAACATCTAGTTCGAAGTAACTGTACTTTGAATCTCTTACTGCTGCGAACTTGAAGGTTCCATGACTAGCTAACTCATGAGAAACCATCGTTAGACGACAAAGGACCCGTGCATTCCCCAGTGTAAAGTGTATGAATGTGTGTTGTGCAGTGCCGAGCATTACTTGAATAAATGTCGCAGAATTAAAGGAAATATGCAAACGACAAAGCTACGGAGTCCAGTTATAATGACCGTCATCGTTGACCGTCATCACTAAACCATTTATATGATGGAAATTGATTCGGATAGAAGTTGTTATGCTTCCATCGACGAGCTTCGAAAGGTGGTCGAGTACGCAGTTTAATTATCAAGTCCAAATATGCAAGAATGAAGCTCGTCGGAATTGTGCTAAGCAAATGTCAAACTTTCGTATCCATCATAGAGTGTTTCGAACCGATCACAGGAAGCTCGTTCGAACCCATCATAATACCACTTCGAATCGACACAGAGGGGCGCGCTTCGAATCGATGATCAAGTGCCGAGTTCGAATCGATCAATGAAGGATGACTTCAAGTCAATCCTTGGTTAACTGGTTCGCACCGATAAGGAAAACCTCAACTTAACATCAATCACGTTCGAATCGATACCTTTCGTATCGGTCATAAAGATGTAATTCGTATCGATGTGAAGTTAAGGACTTCAAATCGACCAGTGGCTATTTCTCGCATCGATCATTTCGTATCGATGCGACCCATTACAGTAGTCAATCGGTGCGAACTGCGTCCCCTCCAAAGGGCATCCCAGGGATCGATGCGAAATCCAAGGAAAAATGATGCCGCCATCATCGATTCGAACACGAGTCCCCAGATCGATTCGAAGCTCCTCAAAACCAGATCTGGATTTACCAATCACCAGAGTGGCCAATCGATGAAGAAGAGGTAGGTCTGAAATAGCTTTGCCGTTTGGATTCGAGGTTAATTACCTAATTTGAGTGTGGAATTCGAGGAATTAAAGATTTCGATCCTGATTGGTTCGAAGACGTGACACAGTGCTTTTCTCTCTGAAGCATTGAGTCGATGCAAAGCACAGTAAACACAAGGCAACGGTGAAAGGTGAAAAGGTGAAAAAATGGCAAAGCCTCTGCTATTTATATGGAACCTTGAAAGTAACCGAGACGATTCGCCTCCCAGTAAACTTGACCGGTCGCAACCAGTCAAAACACGCGTTAGTCCGAAATCTCCATTCGAACCCATTTGCCTAAGGTCTTATTGATGCGAAGTTAACCTCACACTTCATCGGTACGAAGTATACAACCAAGGCTATACAGTGGACATTGAGCTCCATCGATGCGAAACGAACAGTGAGCACATCGACTCGAAGCCTTCGTTCGCATCAACAATTTCACAACTCCATCCACAACCTACTGATACGAACGATGATTTTGTATCCATCATTTCCTATCGATACGAACGACGATTTTGTATCCATCATTTCCTATGATACGAACGATGATTTCATATCCTTCCCTTCTCATCGGTACGAATGGGTGATTCATACTCATCCATGCCATCGATACGAATGTTGATCTCGTATCCATCGATTCAACACAAATTCGATTCCTTCAACCTTCTATATCGGTTCAGGAGAGGATCGATACGAAGGGACTTTTCAAAACAACCATCAAGCGTTTTCTCAACTCAAATTTCCAAATCGGTTCAGGAGAGAATCGATACGAAATTCAATAGCAAACAAAACTGACAACGACTCGTGGACGCACGACGTTAACAAGGGTCAAACTAACATATGTGCATATATGTCAGACTAACATTCAATTTTAAACATTTACAAGGATCGAATACTCATCTTGTTACGAATGCAACAGCCTACGGCTAAGCACTATTATACAGCAATCAATCATATCAACGTAAGGATACAGCAAATACAGAGTACGAGTCACAACAAAAGAGAACAATGATTGTTCAGAAAGAAATTGCAGCTATTCAAAGCATGTCATGTTTCCACAAGACGTACCTTGGGGGGAAAATTTTATCCCGCTTTTTGGCAAAGGCGTGATACCAAATGATCGATCGAAGACAAAGGACAGTTCGTCTCAGAGATTGGTCATACTTCGTTTCACCAGGGATATCGTTGAATTTTGTCCAAGTCCAGATTGAGCTACAATTGATAGGACATGACAAGAAAGATCATAGAAGTCAGCATCTCAAATTTCAAGTCAATCCGAGTTCATACGCCCGAGTTATGATCGATTCAATTTGAAGGGAAAAACCTAGATTTCGAACCCATCACCGAACACTGGTTCGAACCAATCACCTTCGTATCGATCAGCTTCGAATCCATCGAAGTGCCTCAGATTCGACTCCATCAACTTCAAATCCATCGAGTTCGTATTGATGGACCTCATATCCATCAGCCGGTGTTTGCTTCATATCCATCAGGTCATCGTCCTTCCAATCCATCGAAGGGTTCAAGTTCGCATCAATTGACTTCGTATCCATGGAGAAGTTACAAAGCTCGTATCCATCAGAGAAAGGCTAGTTCGTATCCATCAAGCATCGGTCGTTCGACTCCATCAATGAAGCCTTGTTCGAACCCATCAATGAAGCCTTGTTCGAACCCATCAATGAAGCTTCGTTCGAATCCACCAAGTCAACTAGCCATGGTGACGTGTCGTTCATCGGTACGAACGCGTCGAGATATATGGAGTCGACGCGGTCAACTCAGAGTGAAGACCGGATCGATTCGAGGTTTGCGCTCCACGTGATCACAGAGGCGCGTGCCACCATCGATTCGGAACCATTGGTTCGAAGGGATGGTTTCGAACCAAACAGCTGCACGAAGAACATCATCTCGTATCCATCATATCTCTTAATCTACTGATCCAAATGCCACGAAATTTTCACAGAATCTTGCATACATGTATAAGAATGTCCACACCAAATTTCACCTCGATTGGATGATTTTCTGATCGATTCGAATGGAGTTCGAATCGATCCCAAAGTGGGCCCAAATTTCCTGAGGTCAGGCGTGTGGGCCCCTTCACGTGCCAGAAGTGGTCTCCCGAGTTTTCAGCAAAATATCAGCGTCCTACGCCTATAAATAGAGCCCCTGAGCCAACAGAGAAGGGGCTGGGGATTCTCAAGTGCCTTGACTCTACCGGATCGAGATCTCCATTATCCTACATCTTAATTTTGCTGTTGATTTCGAATTTTCAGTTGTAACGCGCTGTTGATCGCTGTAACAACTTGTAATCATTGAAAGAGAATCAATAAAACTGCAAAAAACTTCACAGTGGACGTAGGCAACACGCCGAACCACTATAAATTGCTTGTCTGCGCATTTACTTTACTGTTGATTGGAGTTTTTGTTAGATAATACTTGTTTTGAGTTTACATTCTTCATTATTATCTCTTCAACGACTCTCGAAGAGTGTTGTGACCAATTTTGGTGCAAACACTTTGGTGCTTTCATTGAGAGAACCCAGATTTTCGCCTGCTCTTTGGATCTGTCATCGATACCTGATTGAATAAATCTAAGAGAGAAATCCAGATCATCAAGTCCAACTTCCTTCCCTTCTATTCAGCTTTGCACAAAGTCTAGGAAAGGAATTCAACTTTCAAGATGGTTAGTACAAGAACCACCTCAAACACTGTCAATTAGGAAGAACAGGATAGACAGAATCCTACTCCACTACCTCCACCTAATCGAGATGCTACTGGACACTCGGAACCATCGGGTCCGGTTACCCGACAAGAGTTACAGTTGCTGCTCCAAGAGCTGACCCAGAGTCGGCAGCAACTAGCAGAATAGCTACGTGCTAATGCCGAGCTGATCAACAAGCTCGATCGCCAAAAGCGAAAGAGATCCACGAGAGACCATGCTTCTCGCTCCACCAGCGAAAGTTCTTCATATGGGTTGATTGGAGTGTTGTGACCAATTTAGCACTTGCAAATTCAAAACAAGTAAGTACATGCGCCCATTCAGAAATATATGGGTCACAACATTGAAACTGTAAATTCTATAAGAGAAATGTACTTACTGTTTGCACCAAAATATGTCACAACACTCCAATCAACATATATGGGTTCGAACAACCATATATTGGAGGAGAAAGAAAAGTAATAGGGCTTCTACGCCCATTCAGAAATATATGGGTTGAAGGGTAGCCCTGCACGTTTATTTATAGAGATCTAAATCAAAGTCACCTGTTTATTTAAAGCCATTGAAATCTAGCAGTTAAAAACAATCAAAGCGCGTCAGTTTTGACGTGTCTAGCCTTTTAGTTTTATATGTATTAATTTATTTCCTCTATTTTTAAATGTTAACTTTTAACCATTGCCTATTCATTCTAATTAATTTCCATCAGTTGCAAATTTAATTCCTTTTATAATACATGTTTATGTTGTAATTCAAACATTGCTAATTAATGTAAATTAATATCCTTAATTGTCGATTTGATTAACATTGCCTAATAATGTTAATTAATTATCTCTAATTGCTGATGTTAATTAATTTCCTTTATGACACGCGTCTATTTTGAAATTCAAATGCGTGTTATTTCTGGAATTTATAAATGCATATATTTATAAACAAATATATTTATGCACATTTACGTGAATAATTATTTTTCGACAAACGTCAATAATTTTTTCATGCTAGGTCAGTTCGAGGCATATTATATATGTAAATTAATCAGAAAATCGCCATGAATATAATGATATAAGTTTCGAGACCATATTCTTGCAAATCCAAAAATGCTTATTTTCACTGTTTATAGTTATTTGATTATTTAATTATCTAAAAACTCATGGAGTTACAAATACCGTTTGCCTAACCAAATATTTGACCGTTCACTTAAAAGATTATTTTGATCACCAAAAAATATAACAGGACTCATTCATCGAACTAATCCGAAGAAGCCATACGTTTCCTTTTAAATTCTCTTTTCAAAAGAATTGTACGTAAAAATATATTTTTAAGTAAACTATATTCAAAACAATGATACACTAAACGCCTTTTTAGAAAACTATCGTTTCTATTTCCAAATTCATTTTTTTCTCTAGAACTAACTCAAATAGAAATATTATTTCCATTCTCCAAAATCATTTAAAATAATAATATACACATTTACTTTATAGTAAATCAAATCATATATTTGGAATCAAATCAATTTTTTTTTATCAATAGAATTGTATAGCAAGATCCTAAGGGTAGAAATTCCCTACTTAGAAGCTCAAAAATGGACACCTACGGCGCTGCAATCAACGTCAGAATTATTTTCCAATGACCGAAATGAATTTAGTGCTTTTATTCCTTTGAAAATCCTTAGAAATATTTTTATTCCAAGAATATTTCAAAATACTAATATTTACTTATAAACTTTGAAAACCATTTTCCAAAATACTAGGATTTAAATTCTCAAATTCCTTTTATTTATAAAACACATTTTATAAATCAAATTTATAAAATATCTCCTTTTAAAGGAAATCATTTCTCAAATATTCTTTGCCAAAATATTCTAGCTATCTTATATAAATTATTTTTCAAGTATTATTACAAAAATATTTAAGTTTTCTTTTAATAACTTTTTATGTAACCCCCAATTAAATATAACCAATTCTTATATTCAATCATTGTCAAAATATTTCAATAATATTTCAATTCCCTTTTATAAAACAACATTTATTAGAACATAATTTTTTATCAAATTAAATTTTTATAAATTCATTTCTAAAACATATGTTCTAGAGTATTCAAAGTTTTCTTTTAAATAAACAACCTTGGAAATCAAATTTTAACTCAACGTTATCAATAAACGCCTTATATTCAAATTGTGAAACTTAATTCACAAGGTATTCATTTCAATGTTCTCAAATTCTAATCTACCCAACCCAGGTTTCAAAAGGAAGATACTAGATAGATTAACAAATAACTGTCAATGTTAAGAAATGGACGAGCATGACCGATCAAATCCTAGATGATAATAATGGAATACTATTATTCCTAACAACCAAGAACAACCAAGAATAACTATATTAATTTTTTTTAAAATTATCCTTTTATGTATATAAAATATATTTCTAGGTAAAATTATTTCAATTACCCATTTTAAAATCAATGTTATGTCAATTGGTCGTGTTCGAGTATATAGGAAATCACTATCGGTAACATTGGCCAAAGCATTGACCAAAATTCTTAAACCACTCAACAGATTAAACAACAAAATATAAAACATTTTTATGAAAATAACAAACACAGGCTCTTATATATATACTCTTAAACTCATCTTAGGGTCTCACTTACCCTATCTCATCTGAATCAACCCTACCAAGTCTAAGCGTTCGCTCAACCTAAGCTTTGATACCAACTGTAATGCCCCACTTTTCCGTACAGTTTAAGTTGACAATAAATCACACATGTCCAACCCAAATTGAATTGAAATACGAATAGTTAGGGAAAAGAAGAAAGGCAAGAAGAAATAAAACAACATAGAATCTCACAGCGAAACGAATAGTCTATAATAGATAACAAATTTTTACACAAAAACAAAATTGTAATATATGTATATACAAACATCAATCAGAGTACACTAATCTATTTTAGCCCAGACGACTATAATAACCTGTCCTCACAATTGCTGATAAATACAACAACAGATGCAATGAAAAAATAACCATGTATGTGAATATGTCTCTGGATCTCCACTTCATCTCCTGAAGCTCTAAACATCTAATTAAACCTGGAAAATATGCTCGGTCTGACTCGAGCGTTATAGGAAAACAAATCCCGGATCAGTCTAGTAAAACTAGCGTGATAACACCATCAAATGGATTCTTATAGTTTAAATAAACCTTTTGAAATGAAGATATTTCGTAAGACCACGCCGCATATAAGTACGGATGGGTTTTTAGCTTACGATACCAAAACCTTTTTATAAAAAATCCAATGATATTATAATAATGTCTAAGGGCAAAAATGATAATAATCGAGTAGCTGTGTAGCTCATAAATGAACATCTTAATAATACTAGGTATATAATCGAAATCGATAAGGCACTTTCGCTAATTGTGTAGGATTTCCATAGAGGTGCCTTCAGTAATTCGAGGAATGGTCCTCCTGCACAAGGATCAGAGAAATTCTTCTAAAATATCATATATCCCTAGTGATGTACCATAGAAAAAATTTGGGTTGTCTCACTAAGACCGAGTGCATCGCCCCATGCATGCATAACAGCTGTAAGTGACATCTAAGTGGAGTCGACTACGCCCTATGGGTTTGCCAACCGTACTGGACATGCCTTATATATATCTGGTTTTAGTCATTCTCACTGATGAGGCTACATCTGGCATTCCAGCTTACACACCGCTATCAAAACAGATCATGGAATCCCATATAGATTCCAATACACCAATGGGTCTTGAAATCACATATAGATTCCAATACCTCAATTAAATCTTGAATCACATACGGATTCCTATACCCCAACGGGTTTCGGAATCACACACATGGACCCCAACATCTCACTATATCACGAATCTTTTCTAAAGAACCGCATATGGTTTTTGGAGGGGTTACGGGTTCGTGTCAACTCTTATGAGTACACTCTTTCGTTTTTCGAGTGCTCTTCAGACCAATCGTCAATTTTTGAAATGCACAATACCGGTTCTTTAGGAAATAATTAGACAATACATAAGAGTAAGGATCGCTTGCTAACAGTTTAAGTGGATGGATCTCCTTATCATTTATCTTAGAAGAACGAAGCGAGTTTATACGTATAGTATAGCACCACCGATGGTAACTGTACCATAAATTCTCGTGTTTCCCCTAGATATTTTCAGCGTTAAAATCCTTCGGTGTTGAGTAGGGAATATTTCCCTACCACCAAAAATAAGAAGGATCACATATTTAGGCCAAGATTTGATAGTCGGTTATTTAACTATCAAATAAACAAGCATTCAACATAAAGATCACATTCCCGTGGAAATCACTAACCTCTTTAAATAAAACTTTCATAAATTTAAATTCACATTTTAAATACTTGAAAATCATTTCCATATACTTATCTTAATGGGATAAGTATATTCACAAACCACTATTTTTTTGATACTTAGAAAATATAACCATATACTTATCTCAATGGGCATAAGTATATTCACAAACCATTTCACTTTCAAAACATAGAAACTGTTAAAAATAGATATGGAAAGCACAGTTCAATATCAACTATGGATCAAAGATTACACAATGATTACGTCGCTATCCCAGCGAATCCATAGTAAACTGTAAGAATCCCTACCCCTTGAATTATGCCATGAATAATAACCATCTTTTCGAAATTTCTTTATCTTATAAATATTTCCAAATTTATTTATAAAGATTCTTTATAAATCTTCAATCTATTTATACACATTCTTTATAAATCTCAAAACTCCATTTACACAACTCCTCTTCAAATCTTTAGAACTCATTTATAAATTCTACTATAAATATCTAGAACCATTTATAAAACTATTTCCATATTTTAACAAACCTCTTTAGTAAACTCCTTAAGTCAACAAGGTCCCCTTGATAAACCAACATTATTTAAAATAACTTATAATAATAAGTTATTATTTAAATATCCTTCTATTCCATTAAATTTAAATCTCATTTAAATAATAACTTCAAGATCTCATTAATAATATATTAAATAAATTTTAAACGCTATTATTGTATTAATAAGTTAACTTCAAAAAAAATTAAGATAATAATTAATTAACTTTAAAACATTATTACAACGATAATTAATTAACTTGAACTAATATTTAGTATGATAATTTATGAACTTATAAATATAATTTAAGTAAATCAATATAAATAAGCAACTTTAATTAAAATTTAAAGTACAGATAATCATTTTAAATAGATAACTAGAATATAATTAAAACATTTTTAAAACCATAACTAAATAACTTTAGAATAATAATTAAATAATGTTTAGAAATAAGCTTTAATAATCATATTAATAAAGTAGTTAAATCATTATTAAAAAATTATAAATTATCTTTAAAATATTATTATCAATAATTTGTTACCTTTTTTAAAACTTATTCCTAAATAATAATTATCTTAAACCTTATATTAAAAATAATTATTCTTAAAATAACTTTCAAATCGATACTTAGAGTTGCAAATTTTGAAGGAGGCTTAAAAATCACCATTGCACTTAAACAAGCTACCATATTATTCAATTTAACTTTCAAATTAATAAGAGATATTTACATAATCCAGTACTATGTAGATAAATCCAATACCTAATGATCATTGGTTAATATATCTCTTATTTATAGTGGCATATTAGTTAACTATATATAATCAAATGTCCGATCTATAAAATAGCAGAACGAAATTTTTTCTGCTAATTAAATGTCGAATTAATTTAATTAGTGTAACTATGTTTTATTCCACTAACATATGTCCGATTACCACATTCGATCTAGTTTAACTCAATAGTATTTGACAAAATAAACATCCAAAATTAAGGTATATAATTTTAAATGATGTTATTATTAAAAATAACATGATTTAAATCCTCTCCATTTTCATGCACTACAAATTTATACATATCCAAAGCTATCAACAGGTTGCACTAAAATGGTGTACTCGTCCATACGAGTACAACACAAAATTTATGTAAAACGGGTTAAATACGAGCAAGATAATAAATTTTCTAACTAATGTACAAATTTATACAATAATTAACATATAAACAAGTTATCTCACCTTAAATTGTATTGGCCCAAGTCCATGCATTCGCACCTGCCTCTAGCCTATAAGCTTCTTCCCCTAACACCAATTTTGCTTCTATAACAACCCGTAAATTTTGATAATTAAACTGGTTAATATAATTAGATCTTTGTAATTAAATTTAGAAAGAAATAAAAAATTTATAATTTATAATGAAGCAAATGTTAAAAATGAAATGTAGCATTGGTAACTAAAATTTATTATTAACAATTGAAGTGAAATTTATAAAGAAATAGTGTTAATTGTTGTACTTGGGTATAGAATTTAAAATAAGTAATTAAAGGTAAGTATTTAATTAACCAATGCAATAATATATTGATTAATAGTAACTGAATGTAAATTAAGGCAATAATGTTAATGTAATGTAAATAATACTAATTAAAGTTAATAATAAAAGAATGGAAGGGAATCCCAATTAATGAAAATAAATTTAAATGTTGTAATAAAAAAGTAAAACATAACAATGTCAATTAAAGTTGATCATTTATGATTTCAATGACATTCCAATTTTCTAAAATAATTTAAAATGTCATACTTGACTATGAATTGTATATAAGGAAACTAGAGTATATATTAAACAAATTGATGATTAGTATAAAAATTAATGATAGTTGGATAAAAACAGTGTTATGTAATCAATTTTGTTTTTTAATAGTGGAAGGAATAAAAATTCGTAATCCATTAATGAATTTATAACGGGTATGAAATGTAAGAATGTTGATGTAAGCTAATAATTAATTAATTCAATGCAATCCCAAATTGATTGAAACAATTGCAGGGTTATAATGGATTGTAAATAGTAATATTTCATAATAAATTTAATACAAGAAAAACAAAGGTAAATATTGAATTAAACAATGAATTAATAAAAATAAATAGTAATTGAATAAAATCAACGTTCTGTAGTAATTGTTTGGAAATGATAACTTGTATAAATATGATTAAGGGCTAGTGGCAACAATTATTATAAAGTAATCATTTATTTAGTCTATTAAATCAAGTTTGTAATCAATTGCAATGAATCTCAATTCAAGGTTATATTTGTATAAATTAAGAGAATAATTGGAAATAATGCTAATTCTATTTATAATATGATAATTGGTTAATTTAAAGAATAGGAAGCAAGATTTATTAATTTAATTGAAGTGTAAAATTCAATAATTGAATTAATTGCAAATAAATGAAATTAAACATTTAATTATTACGTTAATAGAAATTTAGATGAAATCTGAGAATATTAAGGTAATAGATTTTGAATCCAATGTTAATTTCATCCATTTGATAATAATGAAATGAATAATAGAATGAAAAGTAAATTAAATAGAATTATTGGAAATTAAATTTATAATTTTGAATTAAATTAAATTGAGGTTAATACTAAAATTGATAAATTAATTAAATCTAAATTGACATTTAAATTTGTTTAAATCATTGTAAATGATTGAGAAATCAAAAATGATGAAAATTTTCAATTAAAGAATTGAAATTAAAAATTTGATCTAATTAGTTAATTTATTATTTAGTTAATAAATGTAAAAATAGCCATTTTGACCACCGGCTCGGATTTCGACGAAACCAGTTTCATCGGATCCACAACGGTGAATTATTATAGGATTTCAAGTTTCGTAGCGGTCAGACTTGTCGTTTGATCGTACAGACTCGAAACGCCAAGAAATCAACGAAATTGAAATCAATTTGAAATAATTTGATTCTGTCATAACTTCTTCATACGATGGAATTTGGACTTGAAACTTGTTCCATCGCGTTTAAAATATTTAAAAACATTTATTTTGATATATGGGTTGACCCAATTTCATTCCCGAGTCAGAATGGGCTTTTCGGGCCATTTTATCGTTCAACGCGTATATCCAATCGATCCGGTCCATTCTAATTTCAGTTTGTCTATAAATACCCTGTTATAAACCCTAATTGTTCCTCATTGTCATTTTTCTGTACGTACAACTCCTTTTCTCATCTCCTCACTTCAATGGAAGACAAAAAAATTCCCACTTCCAGATCCAATTGCAATTCAAAATCAAACCAAAATTTCAAACTCCACAAACCATATCATATTTTATATCGATCTAAAGCTCTCAACATATGCAACCCAAATGTGTAATTTATTTTTTGATTTGGATTTTCGTTTGACCTGAAATGAGATATTTAATTCCAGCCATTCATACGGAGAGGTGTGATTTGACGGTGGATCTTGATTCTGGCGTCGATCAGAAGGCAGGTACTCGTAGAGGTCGTTGAGTGGTGGAGATCTATGCGGTTAGTCCGGGTTGTAGGCGACGAAATTCGCCGTGCTCTGCAGTAGAAGGCGGCGGTGACGTGAGCTGTAGGTTGAGTCATTCGGTCGCGTGAGTGGGGCCTAGGTGCGGCTCGTCGACCTCTGGGCGACGGCATTGCCTAATTGGGTCGCAGGCGAAGGAGGTGGCAGCAAAAAATGGGCTAAGTGTGGCGGCCAAGCTAGGGTTCGGTGTGAACTATAGCGTGAGGAAGATGGGTGTGTTCGCGTATTGATGATGACGTGGCCGTTTCTTTTATTGGTGAGTTTTATTTTTTTTGTTTTAATTAAATTTTGTTTTCAAACAATTTAATCGCTGTAACTTTTACATACGTGATCCAATTCACGCGCAGTTTTCTCTGCTAGGTTCGTATTGGGATTCCGGACATTTTGGCGTAGGTTTGGACGAATTCTAAGACAGTTCAATTTTTGGGTTTAAATTGGATTTGAATTCAATTTTAAATTCAAATGGCGAGTGTTTTAACCCACTCACAACTTCTAAAATTTCTTATGTTTGTTAAATTAATTTTTGATGTGATTAGAAATTTATTTATGACTGTTTGGCATATTTTAATCATCATCCCAGTAAATTAAATTTTTTAATTAATTGTTATTTAATTTATTATTATTGCCTATAAACTGCAAGTTAAATTTCTATTTAATTTATTATTGCATATAAACTGTCAGTAAATACATGTAGTTTATTATCTGTTCTATATTAATGTTATTGTTTGAATTGGATGATAATTGTGATAAATGGTTGATGATTGATATTTGATGAATGGATGTTGTATTTCATATTGTTATAAATTGCAAGTTGTTATGCATTTTATTTCAGTCGGGATTGCGGTTTGAAATGATATATAACCGTATTTTTATTTTAAACTACGGATTGAAATGATAAATATCTGTATCACTTGACCATATGGTAGCAAATTATATACAGACATCGAGATATATATATAAGAATATTTTGAAATGATTTCTATGGTTTTGTAAAGAAATATATGATTTTATGAGATATTGATTTGGATATTTTATAAATGTTCTCTTATATATAGTTAAATTATTGGTTTAAGCTATGAATAAAATTTGTGCAAAGTATAAAATAAGTTTAATAATAAAGTTTGTTTTTATTAAAATATAATATGGATAAGTATTTACTTAAATTATATTTTAAATATAGAGTTTATGTTGATTTTTATAAATCAAGGTTGAGAAGATAGTTTTCAAATTGATTTGAGATTTATCTAATTAAGAATTTTATTTATTAAGAATCCATTTGGAATTTATTGAAATTGAGATTTTAAAAGAATACGGTTTTATAACTTAATTCGGGTTTAAGGTGATTTAAGTGAATAAATTGAGGAATATTCAGTTATTGAAATTTGAAGTTTTATTTAAAGGATATTGGATTTAGTAAGCAAATATTTCAAAGCTAAATAATAGTAAAAGTGAAATTGGTATATATATGAATTATAAAATTTAGTTTTGAAGTATCGAATATTTAAGCTTTGAAATATATTAAATTTAAAATTTAGAAATTCGGCTTGTTTTGGAATTGATTTGTGAAATTTAAGAAGCTAGTTTTTTTTATGAAATATTTTAATACTTAATCCATGTAAGGGTGGAAGTTATGTTTCAAAGTTATTAATTTCAAAGTGTGACGTTTTGGAAGTGTTATAGTTTTAAGTATTTGGTTTCCAAATTTTATAACTTTGAAATACTATGACTTTTAAATGATATCATATTGGTTTGGTTTTGAAATGGAAATGATATCGTATTTATATGGTTTTGAAATGGATATTATATTCTGGTTTTAAAGTATAAATAATTTTGAAATGATCGCGGTGTTATAATAACGTTTGGTTGTTGAAGAGACCGAGATCGGAAGTTGCCATACTCTCTGCCAACTTCGAAAACCACTTTAACAACCGTGTACGTGGTGGAGATTCCAGAATGAAGTAGGATGGTGGTGGCGGCGTTTCCTTTGAGGTAAATACGTGGACAGGAGCGATTGACGGGCCAAGAAGGTAGCACCTTTTATCGGACACATCCCTTCGATATTATACTCTGACTTTAGATTGATTCGATGGCCACTTTTGATTTTTTTGATTTGGGGGTGCGGCTCAAGGTGGGTGGTAGTAGCTGCTACGCGCTACCATCAGTCCGGAAGCGTAATTGTATATCTATCCTGGCATTGCCTAGTTGTGCCGTGTCACTTACCCTAGCAGCTTTACTACGAGTTTGATTTGTGTCATACCTATGGAGTATCTTCTCGTAGTCTCTCGATCAGGATATATGCATGTACTGTATGGACTACTGGAACTATTACGTGTTAAAGTGGAAAATGTAAAGCCTTAACGCTATTTAAAGTAAGTTTATTTTACTATTAGACATTATTATAATAGCGAAATATTACTACATAGTAAATAGTTTAATGGATCCTTAGGAGATGTGAATCCCGAGCATCTCTTAAGTTACTGCACTCATATCTATTTCTGTTGATTTAACTCACATAAGATATTTTAGTTCTGACTCGAGTGATTTGTCTTTTCAATTCGCTCGGGTCAGCCTGAGCATTTCAGGATTTGAAGGCCTTAATTTTGGAGGACAAAGACGAAGAATTATTATTTCCATTTGTTATATATTCCACTACACCATTGTATTCCACTACATTATTAATATTCTCTGTTATGTGTAACTCTGATATGTATTGTATAAGAAAAATCAAATATTTTGTAAAACGGCTTCATGAACTATTTATTTGATTATTATATTTTATCGTTCCGCTGTAAGATTCTATTTTGTTTTTTTCTTTCTCTGCTTTTTCTTATTTACCCCCATAACAATTTGCCCTTCTGTATGTTTTAAGCCTGACATGTGTGGTTTATCATCGATTTAAAGCGTGCATAAAGGCAGTACGTTACATATGGTATCAGAGCTTTGGTTTAGCGATAAACCTTAGCTTTGTTGGGTTTGACTCTTTACTAATAGGGTAGTAATACACTGTGATGAGTTGCTGAGTGTATAAATATGAGAGAACGTATTTGTTAGTGTTACAAAAAGGTTTTAATATTGTGTCAGTTTGTTCAGTTCTGTATTTATAAATTCTGGTTGATGCATGGGACGCTATGACATCAATAGGGATTTCTAAACACTTAATAGGACATACCGACATAATATTTGTTTTTAATATAGGTGAATGAAATAATTTTTCCTATTATATTTTCTATATATAAAATAAATTTTTATAAATAAGATATATATTTGAATGCAATATATTGTTTGTTAGGTAATGAAATATATAAATAATAGTTGAAATGAGATTGAAAATAAAAATAAATGAAAATTGGGAATTTAAAACTTAAGTCCTTGGGTTTTGAAAATTCTTTCTATAATTTTGGAATATAATAATAATATTATTAGAAATATTTTTCGATATAAATATTTCAATATAATTTGAAAGAATTGTTTTAAAGAAACTTTGAAAAGAAATAAATCCTGTACTCCCCTCTCTGTCACTGGAAAATAATTTCGGTGATGAGTGCACGCATCATCGACATTCATTTTTGAGTTTCGAAGTGGGAATGCCACTATAGTAGTTTTACTACAGATTTATTTTGATAAACAAAAGTGAATTTTAAATTGTTTTAAATATAATTGGATATATAAGTTGTAAGTATATATTTATCTATTATTTTAAAATGATTTAAAATTTAACCCGGTACTTAGTTCTTAAGTTCCGTTAATTTATAGCTTCAAGTATTGTAGTGAAATGGAGTGTAAATAATTAATAATTGAAATCTCTAAAGGAAATAAGAGATTTAATGCTAAGTTATAAATAAAAAGAAAGTTGAAATATGTAACCTAAAAACAGAAGATATTATTGTTGAACATTAAGTCAATTAAAATGAAATAAGATAAATTCGTGTAATTTTCAATTTGCATTCTTTAACGTATATATGACTTACCAACTATAAAAAATTAAACTGTTAAAAGAAAATGCAATGGGAAATTTTACAAGTAAATTTTGAAGTAATGAAGTATTCAATGAAAATAAGAGTTTGATGTGTAATTGTTGTGAACTTAAGTTATAATTGAAATGTTACTCTAATAAAGGAAATAGGAAGTAAGTATTGTAAGTATAAGATTATAAACTTAAGTAAATGAATTAATATGCAAAGAAATTGAATTAAAATATGAATTTTATGGATAAATGAATGAAAATAAATGAAATTGAGAAATGAATGAATGTAATGCAATAAAAAGGGAAAATTTGCAAGAAATAAATGTGAATTAAAAGATAAATCATTATATGAATAAAAAGGAAATCAAATAATAAATGCTATGAATTGGAAAATTAACTTGATTTATTGTTGGAAGTGCCGTTTGTTTGGTTTATGATTGTTTAGGCAAGGATGCTTTAAATTGTTTGGATGTAGGAATAATCTATCTAGTTTCATCTAAGGCTGTTGAGTAAATGGTGCACTTAGTAAATGGTGCACATAATAGTTTCATATAAGAACCTGAACAACTTTTTTTTGTTTGAAATGAATTGATGATTGATTTGTGTTGATTTTATATGATGATTGTATGTTGGTTGCAAGTGATTGTTGTTTACGCTGATTGTTTGTTAGCGGATGAAACAACTTAAATATTTCATTTTACATAACTATTAACTCTCTTTAGATTATATAAGTGAAATACAGGTTATGGAAGCAATTGCTACTGCTTTTGGGTCCTTAATTAAACGTTTTTGCCCGACAAAATAGGTACATTTTCGGATTTCGATTTTCTAGCGATATTATATTGTTTCTCATATTGGGATATATATTATTTTGGAAAATATATGTTATATATTGTTATATTCGATATTATATTTTCTCCCGAGCCTCTCCGCACAAAGGAGACTCTGCCGAAATTTTCCGTAAATGTTGGACTTAGAAAATTTTGAATAGGTTTTCCAAACCTTATTAATTTGAATATAAAAGATTTAATTGTTATAAATCTATATATTTTATTTAAATTATCCCATTCTGTAAATTTGTTGTTATGAATATAATGTTTTGAATAATATATAAGTTCCTCTTTCCCTTCTTTTCCTTTTCGGGGACGAAAAGTTTTGAGTGGAGGAGAGTGTAACGATCCGTCAATTTTGATAATTAAACTGGTTAATTTAATTAGATCTTTGTAATTAAATTTAGAAAGAAATAAAATTTTTATAATTTATATGAAGCAAATGTTAAAAAATGAAATGTAGCATTGGTAATTAAAATTTATTATTGACAATTGAAGTGAAATCTCAATAAAGAAGCAGTGTTAATTGTTGCACTTGGGTATAAAATTTAAAATAAGTAATTAAAGGTAAGTATTTAATTAACCAATGCAATAATATATTGATTAATAGTAACTGAATGTAAATTAAGGCAATAATGTTAATGCATGGCAAACAATACTAATTAAGGTTAATAATAAATGAATGGAAGGGAACTCCAATTAATGAAAATAAATTTAAATGTTATAATAAAAAATAAAACGTAACAATGTCAATTAAAGTTAATCATTTACGATTTCAATGAAATTCCAATTTTCTAAAATAATTTAGATGTCATACTTGACTATGAATTGAATACAAGGAAAAAAGAGTATATATTGAACAAATTGACGAATTAGTATAAAAATTAATGATAGTTGGATAAGAACAGTGTTATGTAATCAATTTTGTTATTTAATATTAGAAGGAATAAAAATTGGTAATCCGTTAATGAATTTATAACGGATATGAAATGTAAGAATGTTGATGTAAGCTAATAATTAATAATTAATTAATTTAATGCAATCCCCAATTGATCGAAACAATTGCAGGGTTATAATGGATTGTAAATAGTAATAAATTGGTAATAAATTTAATACAAGAAAAACAAAGTAAATATTGAATTAAACAATGAATTAATAATAATAAATAGTAATTGAATAAAATCAACGTTCTGTAGTAATTGTTTAGAAATGATAACTTATATAAATATGATTAAGGGTTAGTGGCAACAATTATTATAAAGTAATCATTTATTTAGTCCATTAAATCAAGTTTGTAATCAATTGCAATGAATCTCAATTCAACGTTATATTTGTATAAATTAAGGAAATAATTGGAAATAATGCTAATTCTATTTATAATATGACAATTAGTTGATTTAAAGAATATGAAGCAAGATTTATTAATGTAATTGAAGTGTAAAATTCAATAATTGAATTAATTGCAAATAAATGAAATTAAACATTTAGTTATTACGTTAATAGAAATTTAGATGAAATCTGAGAATATTAAGGTAATAGATTTTGAATCCAATGTTAATTTCATCTGTTTGATAATAATGAAATGAATAATAGAATGAAAAGTAAATTAAATAGAATTATTTGAAATTAAATTTATAATTTCGAATTAAATGAAATTGAGGTTAATACTAAAATTGATAAATTAATCAACTCTAAATTGACATTTAAATTTGTTCAAATCATTGTAAATGATTGAGAAATCTAAAATGATGAAATTTGTCAATTAAAGAATTGAAATTGAAATTTTGATTTAATTATTAATTTACTAATTTAATTAATTAATGTAAAATAGGCTTTTTGGCCATTGACTCGGATTTCGATGAAAACAGTTTCATTGGGATGGTGAATTATTATAGGATTTCAAGTTTCGTAGCGATCGGACTTGTCGTTTGATCGTACAGACTCGAAACGCATAGAAATCAATGAAATTGAAATCAACTGAAATCAATTTGAAATAATTTGATTTTTTTCATAACTTCTTTATACAATGGAATTTGGACTTAAAACCTGTACCATCGTGTTTAAAATATTTATAAATATATATTTTGATATATGGGTTGGCCCAATTTCGTTCCAAAGTCAGAACGGGTTTTTCGGGCCATTTTATTGTTCAACGCATATATCCATCTGATCGGGTCCATTCTAATTTCAGTTTGTCTATAAATATCTTGTTATAAACGCTAATTGTTTCTCATTGTCATTTGTCTGTACGTACAACTCCTTTTCTCACCTCCTCACTTCAGTGGCAGACAAACAAATTCCCACTTCCAGATGCAATTGCAATTCAAAATAAACCAAAATTTCAAACTCCTCAAACAATATCATATTTTACATCGATCTGAAGCTCTAAACATACGCAACCCAAATCTATAATTTATTTTTCGATCTGGATTTTCGTTTGACCTGAAATGGGTTATTTAATTCCTTCCGTTCATACGGGGAGGCATGATTTGACGGTGAATCTTGATTCTGGCGTCAATCGGAGGGTTGGTACTCGTAGAGGTCATTGAGTGGTGGAGATCTATGCGGTTAGTCTGGGTTGTAGGCGACAAAATTTGCCGTGCTCGATAGTTGAAGGCGGCGGCGACATGAGCCATAGGTGGAGTCATTCGGTCGCGTGAGTGGGGCCTAGGTGCGGCTCATCGACCTCCGGGCGACGGCGTTGCCTGATTGGGTCGCAGGCGAAGGAGGTGGCGGCAAAAAGTGTGGCGGCCATGCTAGGGTTCGGTGTGAGCTGCAGCGTGAGGAAGACAGGTGCGTTCGCGTATTGATGATGATGTGGTCGTTTCTTTTATGGGTGAGTTTTATTTTTTTTGTTTTAATTAAATTTTGTTTTCAAACAATTTAACCGTTATAACTTTTACGTACATGATCCAATTCACTCGCGGTTTTCTCTACTCGGTTCTTATTGGGATTCTAGACATTTTGGCGCTAGTTTGGACGAATTCTGAAAAGGTTCAGTTTTTGGGTTTAAATTGGATTTGAATTCAATTTAAATTCAAAAGGTGAGTGTTTTAACCCACTCACAACTTCTAAAATTTCTTATGTTTTTTTAATTAATTTTTGATGTGATTAGAAATTTATTTATGACTGTTTGGCATATTTTAATCATCATCCCAGTTAAATTTAATTTATTTAATTACATTGTTATTTAATTTATTATTATTTCCTACAAACTGCAAGTTAAATTTCTATTTAATTTATTATTGAATATAAACTGCCAGTAAATACCTTTTGTTTATTATATGTTCTATATTGATGTTATTGTTTGAATTCGATGATGATTGTGATAAACGGTTGATGATTGATATTTGATGAATGGATGTTGTATTTCATATTGTTATAAACTGCAAGTTGTTATGCACTTTATTTTAGTCGGGATTGCGGTTTGAAATGATATATAATCTTTTTTTCATTTTAAATTACGGATTGAAATGATAAATATCCGTATCACTTACCATAGGATAGAAAATTATATACAGACACCGTGGTATATATATAAGAATATTTTGAAATGATTTCTATGGTTTTTTAAAGAAATGTATGATTTTATGAGATATTGATTTGGATATTTTATAAATGTTCTTTTATATATATAATTAAATTATTGGTTTAAGCTATGAATAAAATTTGTGTAAAGTATAAAATAAGTTTAATAATAAAGTTTGATTTTATTAAAATATAATATGGATAAATATTTACTTAAATTATATTTTAAATGTAGAGTTTATATTGATTTTTATAAATCAAGGTTGAGAAGATAGTTTTTAAATTGATTTGAGATTTATCTAATTAAGAATTTTAATTAATAAGAATCCATTTGGAACTTATTGAAATTGAGATTTTAAAATAATATGGTTTTATAACTTGATTCGGGTTTAAGTTGATTTAAGTGAATAAATTGAGGAATATTCAGTTATTGAAATTTGAAGTTTTATTTAAAGGATATTAGATTTAGTAAGCAAATATTTCAAACTAAATAATAGTAAAAGTGAAATTGGTATATATGAATTATAAAATTTAATTTTGAAATATAGAATATTAAGGCTTTGGAAATATGTTAAATTTAAAATTTAAAGATTCGAGTTGTTTGGAATTGATTAGTGAAATTTAAGAAGCTAGTTTGTTTTATAAAATATTTTAATACTTAATCCATGTAAGGGTGGAAGTTATGTTTCAAAGTTATTAATTTCAAAGTATTACGTTTTGGAAGTGTTATAATTTTAAGTCTTTGGTTTTGAAATTTTATAACTTTAAAATACTATGATTTTTAAATGATATCATATTGCTTTGGTTTTGAAATGGAAATAATATCGTATTTATATGGTTTCGAAATGGATATTATATTCCGGTTTTGAAGTATAAATTATTTTGAAATGACCGCGGTGTTATAATAATATGTGGTTGTTGAAGAGACCGGGATCAGAAGTTGTCATACTCTCTGCGAACTTCAAAAAAAACTTTAACAACCGTGTACGCAGTGGAGATTCCAGAATGAAGAAGGATGGTGACGGCGTTTCCTTTAAGGTAAATACGTGGACCCGACTCCCGTGAGTTGGCATAAGGTGGCTAAAACAGGAGCAATTGACGGGTTAAGAAGGTAGCACTTTTTATCGGACACATCCCTTCGATATTATACTCTGACTTTGGATTGATTTGGTGGCCACTTTTGATTTTTTGTTTTGGGGGTGTGGCTCGAGGTGGGCGGTAGTAGCTGCTACGCGCTACCACCGGTCCGGAAGCGTAACTGGTATATCTACCCTGGCATTGCCTAGTTGTACCGTATCGCCTACCCTAGCGAGCTTTACTACGAGTTTGATTTGTGTCGTACCTATGGAGTATCTTCTCGAAGTCTCCCGATTAGGAGATATGCCAGTACTCTATAGACTATTGGCACTATTACGTGTTAAGGTGGAAAATGTGGAGTCTTAACGCTATTTAAAAGTAAGTTTATTTTACTATTAGACATTATTATAATAGAGAAATATTGAATTCCGAGCATCTCTTAAGTTACTGCACTCATATCTATTTCTGTCGATTTAGCTCACATAAGATATTTTAGTTCTGACTCAAGTGTTTTGTCTTTTCAATTCACTCGGGTCAGCCTGAGCATTTCAGGATTTGAAGGCCTTAATTCTGGAGGACGAAGACGAAGGATTATTATTACTATTTGTTACATATTCCACTACACCATTGTATTAAGCTCCATTATTAATATGCTCTGGTATGTGTAACTCTGATATGTATTTTATAAGAAAAATCAAATATTTTGTAAAACAGCTTCATGAGCTGTTTATTTGACTATTATATTTTATCGTTCTGATGTAAGATTCTATTTTGTTTTTTTTCTTTCTCTGCTTTTTCTTATTTACCCTATAACAATCCGCCCTTCTGTATGTTTTAAGTTTGACGTATGTGGTTTATCGTCGATTTAAAGCATGCATAAAGGCGGGACATTACAGCTTCCGCCTATGTTTTCGTGTGCACGGTGTGCACGTTGCACACCAAGTTCGCCATTGTTTCAAGATCGGAGATGTGTAACAACCCAGTATTTTCAACCATTCGCATCCGCACATGTCGGACATGAATTGCTCAAAATACCGCGTTGTAAATAAAAATTTGGCAAATCTTAGAATATACGGTAAATAAATAATCATAGATCACAGACACAGAGTATTTAATAATGCAACGGAAGTAGAAGAAATAATAGTTCATGAAGCTACTATATAAATATATCAAAGTTACATAAGATACAACAGAAGAAATAGAGTACAACAAAAGTCTTAACACATAGAAGTCTACTAATACAAGAGCTGAAAAGGAACAACAGACTGAAAAAGATAAAGCTAGACAAGTACATAATCTCCAGCGATTCCAATCTCCATAAAGTGGAAATCCAAATCTATGAATACTCAGGCTGACCTGAGCGTAAATAAAAATACAAACAATCGAGTCAGGACATACATACTTATACAATGTAAACCAACTCAAGTAAACTGTTGTAAAGGTACAAGTAACTTAAAGGATGCTTGGGACCGCCCATCCTCTAAGGATCCGTTAAACTATTTACTATGTAGTAATATCGTGCTATTATAATAATGTCTATAGTAAAATAAACTTACTTTAAAATAGCATCGCGGGGTTACACATATAGCCCCAGACACGTAATAGTCCCAATAGTCCATCCAATATCTTTATATCTCCTGATCGGGAGACTTCGAGAAGGTATGCATGGGCTACGGAAGAAAACCAAACCCGTAGTAAAGGCTCGATAGGGTAGTTGACACGGCACATAAGGCAATGGCATGATAGATATATCAATTAGGCACATGGGCTGGTGGTAACGCAGCGGCCACATACGTCCACCTCGAAACACATTCCTAAAATCGGAGGGTATCCCAAACAATCACAAAAGCAACAGAATGGTATCGAAGAAATGTGTCTGACCAAAGGAGCTACCCCTTTGCCCGAGATCGCTCCTGTTTTAGCCACCTTATGCCAACTCACGGGAGTTGGGTCCACGTAATATACCTCAAGAACGTCGCCACCATCCTACTTCATTCTAGAATATCCGCCGCATACACGGTTGTCAAAGTGGTTTACGGTATCGACAGAGTGTATGCCCATATTCGATCCCAGTCTCTTTGCCAACCAATCGTTATTATAACCCGTGGTTATAACTTTAAAATAATATTTTATACTACAAAACAAAATATCATTTCAATCCAAATCTTTATAAATATAAAGATTAAATCATTTCCAAACCATTTCAATATATCAACATACCATATCTTTCAAATTCAAATATTTATCAAAAAAATATCAAGTCATTTCCAACCATTTCAATGTATTAAATTATCATATCCTTTCAAAACTTCCTTTCAAATCATTTTAATACATTAAAATATCACATCCTTTCAAAGCTTCATTTCCAAATCATTTTAATATCAAAATATCATGTCTTTCAGAACTTCATTTTCAAATCATTTTAATATCAAAATATCATATCTTTTAGAACTTCGTTTTCAAATCATTATATAAGTTCAAATCCAAATATTCAACTTTGAATACCTTCTAAATTCAAGATAACATTCATTTATTATCCTTTCAAATCACCATTTAAAATGATTTATATTCCATCAAATTAATTCATTTAAACCATTTAAAAGTGGAGTTATTATACTTTCAAATTAAATATTCAATTCCCAAAGTTTCAACCCATTCTGAGATCATTTACTTAGTTAAAAACCATAAACATTGAAATTTTCAGCTTTTTACAACATTTAGAAAAAGGTGTTATAAGTTATACTTAAAAACATTTTAATTCAGCAAAGATAGCATTTAAAACTGCTGTTAAATCTTATTTTAGTTGAATTTTTAGTTTAAACCAGCAAAGACAACATTTCCAGAAATGTTGTAATAGCTCAGGTTTCAAATTAAAAGTTTTTCTTAATTTCAACAAAGACAGCAGACCACTACAGGATTTACAAAACTACTGTAATAGACCTTTATTAGGTTTTTAGTCTTTTGGTTTGCTTCAGCAACTACATCATTTTAGAACCGGTGTAATAGCCTTTTTATTAGGTTTTTAGTTCATTTACAAAAACCATAGCATTTCTGAATGCTATTAAAAGTATTTTCCAGATTTTAGTGTATTTCCAGCGAATAATAAACTTCAATTTAAACCCTTTAAACATTATGAAAATCATATTTTAACATTCAAAAATGTTTATTAACATACCTTTAACATATGATTTTTATAAAATAAATTTCTTGTAAATAAATCCAAATTTTTTTAATAAATTTACTTAACAAATTCAAGTGTATAATTTCCATTCCTTTACATATGCAATTTATTAATACTTACGTTTTAAAATTTCCATTTCATAAAATTAACTAAATTTCCAGTTGATTTCGTTTAACTAAAACCTTTAATTAAACCAAATTTCACGTTTCCAAGTCAAGTTGTATTTTAAAATTACACATTTAAGCATTCATTTATTTAACCATTTAAATTCATAGAAAAATCAATAATACTTTGATAAATCACTTAAATTCAAATTTAAATCAAATTATCATATTTACCATTTTCCAAATTGAATTAAATTTCCATTGTATTTATATAACTTAAATATCATTTTTAACCAAAATTCCAAATTTCCAAACTTAAGTTATATTTCAATAATCCAATTTAACCATTCATTAATTACATTTTTAATTCATAGAAAAAATCATAATTTCTTTATTTTAAAACATTTCAAAATCAAATTAAATCAAATTTCATAAATTTATATTTTTAAAATACTTAAAAATATCCAAAACACTTTATAAAATAACAACGGGCCTGTATATTGTTTTCTAACCTAGGTCAAGTGATACGGATATATGTCATTTCAATCCGCAGTTTCAAAAGAAAAATCCGGGTTCTATCATTTCGAACCCGAAATCCCAAGTTAAAATAAATAAATAAAAACCGTTCAGGACTATCATTTTAACCCAAAATGATTTTTCCCTATTCTTAAGTCTGTTCGGGTATGTATTATTTGAACCCATAGTGAACCTAATCTACAGGGAACTTGCAGTGTGACAAACAAATATAAATGAACAGTTAACAACATATAACAGTAATAGATGAGATGACTTGTAAATTAACAGGTGTAACATTATATATAAATAAACACAGGAACTTATAACTTCACATATAATTCTACACATTCAGTTGTTGTCGCTTCACAATTGCATAAGTATAAAATGTCATGTTAGATTTACTCACCTCTTTGTGCTGGAGATATCAATTCAAATGACACAACAGATTCCTGAACATAATGACAAGACTACAGACTCGAGTAGAGAGTGGGATCCAAGCTATAGATCTTGTGTCACAACCCAAAACAAAACAAAATGCATTTATAAATTCAACACAACATTGAATTGGATTAACTTTGAAATGAAAAGCAATTTGAACACAATGTCTTTTGCCTTGCTTTCTATATTTGTTTGCACGGCCTAGGGATTGGTTTAGCTCGTGTTTGGACATAGCAGGGATTGGGTTGGGTCCTAGAAATTCATGGTCTACAGCTAGAACATGTGGAGGAAGTTACACTTGAGAATGTGAAGAGGTTTTAGGCTAAAAGCATGGTTTTGGTCTAACAAAGAGGCTCGGCCATGGGGTGTTTGGGCTTTGCCAGTGGAGTGTGGTCAAGTCAATGGCTAGAGTGGTGAGGGGAGGTCTGGACAAGGTGGTGGTGGCGGCCTATGGTGGTGGTGGTGGTGAACAAGGAAGTGATGAAGCAAGATGGCTCAAACTAGCATTGTTTTAAGGCATATGTTGGATTCTTTTGTGAATTTTTGGTTCATGGGGTCTCGACCATGGTCAAGGCCTGGGGTGTAGGTGGTAATGGTGACAAGGAGGAGATATAGGAGGTCATGGCTGTGACAGTAGAGAGGAGGCCGAGCAAAACTGGGCAAGAAAATAAGGCAAAAACTTATAAAAAGAGAAGAAAAATTAGAAAACAAGAGGCCATTACGACTACTTTTTTTCTCTAGCCGTGAATGAGAAGGAGAGATGAATTTTTTTGCGTGATAAATAAAAGAGGACTCACGGCTAATCAAAGAAAATACACGGGCAAGCAAAGTAAATGAGGAGGTTATGTAAGTTGAAAAGTTTTGGAAATGAAAAGCCTTAAGTTTTAAAAGTCTTTTTAAACTCTTCATATTTCATGTTTCTTAATTCAATTAAAAATAAATAAAATCAAAAAATTTGACACTAAAAACTGAAAAAAATTAATATAAAATAAAAACTAATAATTAATTTTAAAGAAAATGGAAAAAGAATGAAAGAAATTGCTTAAAATTCAAAACAGGGTTCAAAAATTTCAAATAAAACATCACTGGCTTTGGAAAAATATCTACTTCATTTTAAAAATGTTCTAAAGAAAATTTTTGAAATAAAATAATTTTTTAAACATATTCAAAGTGAAATAAATAATTAAATTTAGAGAAAAGAGAAAAATAATTAAAGAAATTGTTTAAAAATTGGAAACGGGACATGAAAATTACAAATAAAATACCATTGGCTCTAGAAAAATTTCAATTTCACTAAAACAAATAAAATTTCAAATAAATGAAATAAATGAGGAAAAACATAAAGTGGGAATGTGAATAAAATAAGACCTTGATAAAATAAAAAATAAATAAAGAATTCCTTAAATTAATTGAAGCTGGAAATTAGAAATTGTACAAAAAATACAACTGACACCGGAAAATGTCAATTACACTTTCAAAAATATTTTAAAACCAAAATATATACAGTACATGTTATTTTACCCATATAAACATAAATTATAACATTACATGACTAAATAAAATATTATTTATATAATTTAAAATAAACAATTTTGTTAAATACGGCAAATTTCACACAATAGTTAAAAAGGCATAACTTTCACATTATAAATCAGATTTCAACGAAACGTAAAGCAGTGTTCTTAAAATTTTATGTACTTTCATGATAAAAGATAAAATTCAAATATCAAACTTTCAAATTTTAAATTTAAAAGTCAAAGTTTGACCATATTGACCAAAATTCACTTTTTGGAAAATATTCTTTTTAGTCATGTTTTGGAACGATAATTCATATCAAAATCAAAGTTTATATTTTAAAATAACAAAATTTATCCATTTCAAATAAATAAAATAAATCTTTTAAATGAGAACTTCAATTAAAATAATTAAAATATACAATTAAAATAACCATAAAATACAGGGTTGTTACACTCTTCTCCACTCAAAACTTTTCATCCCCGAAAAGGAATGAGGTACGGGAAAGCACAGAAAAATAGAAATGAAATAAGATTAAGACAAGGTGACAAGAAGATTGAGATTATACCTGATAACTGTTGTTATAGATAAGTTTAACAAGGTGATGATCTTTCCATGATCCTCCAGAATCAAGAACACAAGCACGAAAAAGGTGGATTCAAAATGAATACCAAAGATTTCAAAGATTATATAAATATTTTAAAAAAAAAGATTATAGAAAGATTTTTAAACAAAAAGATTATAGAAAGATGCATATACCAGTCTATAGCAAGATAAGGATAATAAGGACAACCAAAAGATAGTTTGAAAAACAAAATAAGAAAATAAGTTTGAAACCATGGAAATTTCAACTTAAATAGAAAATAAATTTTTACAAAAGTTCAATAGATCTTAACTATCTCAAATTTCATTATCTTATCATCCAATTACCTTAAATTAACAATTTTAAAACCATGGGTTTGAAAAATAATCGTTTATTATACTCATAATGTAATTAATAAATTTAATTATTCTTTATTCCTAATTAAAATTAAAATTATTCCTCTCAATATATTTATCACTTATGTTAAACATACTTATACTTATTATAACTGCTTTATTTTATTTTAGTTCTTTTAACATTATTTTATTGTAAGCTATTCAGTTACCCTTTATTATATTTACCTCTGTTAATCATTTTATAACTAAAATTTAAGTGTATAACATTTATTATAACCACTCAAATTTTATTTATAAAATCTTTTTATATTGTATATTATCCAATTACATTGTTAACTTCTGAAATTAAGGTATACAAATAAAACTTTCCACTTAATCATTTCATGCTTGAATATTCAGCCAAAATTTTGATTTTCATTTTATGATTGAAATTATTCTTTAAAATAAAATAAAAGTTAAGAATTAAATTTTGGATTTCTTCATACCATTTAGAGATAAATAAATGTATGTACATAATTTATCAAATCAAATTTAAATCATATATATATTATAAATTAAGTCATATTTTAGAAATTCAAATCAATTGGATTTCCCAAAACAAAGCTGTAGCAAGACTACAGAGCGGTCTCTTCGCCTCGAAACTTGAAAATGAAAGTCGATGATGCTGCAGTCATCACCGAAATTTTTTCCCAGCGACAAAGAGAAGAGCAATGATTTTAAACTTTAAAATTCTTTGGAAACATATTCTTATTCGAAAATGCTTTAATTTATATACTTTAAAACTTAAACACGAGGTTTGAAACCATCGAAAATTAAATTCTCAAATTTCTTGTTTTAAATTCATTTTAGTTTCCAAATCAATTTATAAACAACTATTTATAAATTCATTTGTAGAACAATAAATGATAAATCAAGTATTATCATTTCAAATAATCAATTTTAATCAATTTATTAAATTCAAAAATTTACTTACATATCAAAATTTATTTCATTAACCAAATTTTAAAACAATATTGTGTCATTTTGTTCTGTCAAAGGGTTTTAGAAATCCTATCGATAGCGTTGATCAGACGAATTGATCGAAAATCCAAATCAACATCAACAACTCAAACAACACAATATATAAAACAAAATATGGATTTACAAGTACAATTCAAAATGCTTGGAAGAATAGAACAAAAGACGACAAGATTAAATAACAGAGTGGGAGATGGGTAAGCTTAGGTAAATCGCGGGCAACCTTAACTGGGTCAACCGTGACTTAAAGAATAAGATCAATGTGGATTTTTCTAGGGTAAATTTACCTTCGATCTCATGAGATAAAGTTCGGAATAACAAAAGATACTAGCATCTAAACCAAAGATAGATATAAATCCCTAGGGAATCAATGCTAAATGTAAAGGAGCTTCCCCCTTTACAATTCAATTTGAAATTGGCGAAACCACCGACTCACTAAAAGATCATTCGAAGCGGAGTTATGGGATACTCCAGAATCAAAAGAAGATGAATACTGAGGGACATGAATGGATTTTGGAATCGTAGGGAACGTACCAAAATTCAAAGGAAATTCGAATCAAAGAGGAAAGATTTAAACTCGAACTAAATTGATTCTGTAAATAATTTACCTTATATTCTAAGTTTTGCCTCAAAGCCAAAGCTCTGATACCAAATGTAACAACCCAGTATTTTCAGCCATTCGCATCCGCACATGTCGGACTTGAATTGCTCAAAATACCGCGTTGTAAATAAAAATTTAGCAAATCTCAGAATATACTGTAAATAAATAATCACAGATCATAAACATAGAGTATTTAATAATGCAGAGGAAGTAAAAGAAATAGCAGTTCATGAAGCTACTATATAAATATATCAGAGTTACAAAAGATACAACCGAAGAAATAGAGTACAACAGAAGTCTTAATACATAGAAGTCTACTAATACAAGACCTGAAAAGGAACAACAAATTGAAAAATATAAAACTAGACAAGTGGATAATCTCCAGCGATTCCAATCTCCAAAAAGTGGAAATCCAAATCTGTGAATACTCAGGCTGACTCGAGCGTAAATAAAAATACAAACACTCGAGTCAGAACATACATACTTATACAATGTAAACCAACTCAAGTGAACTGTAGTAAAGGTACAAGTAACTTAAATGATGCTTGGGACCGCCCATCCTCTAAGGATCTGTTAAACTATTTACTATGTAGTAATATTGGGCTATTATAATAATGTCTATAGTAAAATAAACTTACTTTAAAATAACATCACGGGGTTACCCATATAGCCCCAGACACGTAATAGTCCCTATAGTCCATCCAATATCTGCATATCCCCTGATCGGGAGACTACGAGAAGATACGCATTGGCTACGAGAGAAACCAAACTCGTAGTAAAGGCTCGATAGGGTAGGTGACACGGCACACAAGGCAATGCCGGGGTAGATATACCAATTACGCACACAGACTGGTGGTAACGCAGCAGCCACATACGCCCACCTCGGAACACATTCCAAAAATCAAAGGGGCGCCCAAACAATCACAAAAGCAATAGAATGATATTGATGAAATGTGTCCGACCAGAGGAGCCACCCCTTTTAACCCGAGATCGCTCCTGTTTTAGCCACGTTATGCCAACTCACGGGAGTTAGGTCCACGTAATATACCTCAAGAACGTCGCCACCATCCTACTTCATTCTGGAATCTCCACTGCGTACACGGTTGTCAAAGTGGTTTTCGGTGTCGACAAAGAGTATGCTCATATCCGCCCGCCTCTTTGACAACCAGTCATTATTATAAACCGTGGTTATAACTTAAAAATAGTATTTTATACTTCAAAATAAAATATCATTTCAATCCAAATCTTTGTCAAAATAAAGATTAAATCAATTCCAAACCATTTCAATATATCAACATACCATATCCTTCAAATTCAAATATTTATCAAAATAAATATCAAGTCATTTCCAACCATTTCAATATACTAAAATATCATATCCTTTCAAAGCTACATTTCCAAATCATTTTAATATCAAAATATCAAGTCTTTCAGTACTTCATTTTCAAATCATTTTAATATCAAAATATCATATCTTTCAGAAATTTATTTTCAAATCATTATATAAGTTCAAATCCAAATATTCAACTGTGAATACCTTCTAAATTCAAGATAACATACATTTATTATCCTTTCAAATCTCCTTTTAAAATGATTTATATTCCATCAAATTAATTCATTTAAACTATTTAAAAGTGGAGTTATTATACTTTCAAATTAAGTATTCAATTCCCAAAGTTTCAGACCATTCCGAGATCATTTACTTAGTTAAAATCCATAATCATTGAAATTTGTAGCCTTTTACAGCATTTAGAAAAGGCTGTTATAAATTATACTTAAAAACATTTTAATTCAGCAAAGACAACATTTAAAACTGTTGTTAAATCTCATTTCAGTTGAATTTTTAGTTTAAAACAGCAATGACAACATTTTCAGAAATGCTGTAATAGCTCGGGTTTCAAACTAAAGGTTTTTATTAATTTCAGCAAAGACAGCAGACCATTATAGCATTTACAGAACTGCTGTAATAGGCCTTTATTAGGGTTTTAGACTTTTAGTTTATTTCAGCAACTACAGCATTTCAGAACTGCTGTAATAGCCTTTCTATTAGGTTTTTAGTTCATTTACAGAAACCATAGAATTTCTGAATGCTATTAAAAGTATTTTCCAGATTTTAGTGTACTTCCAGCAAATAATAAACTTCAATGTTTACCCACTAAACACTATAAAAATCACATTTTAACATTCAAAAATGTTTATTGACATACCTTTAAACATATGATTTTTATAAAATAAATTTCTTGTAAATAAATCCAATTTTTTCAATAAATTTACTTAACAAATTCAAGTGTATAATTTCCATTCCTTTACATATGCAATTTATTAACACTTACATTTTTAAATTTCCATTTCACAAATTAAAATAAATTTCCAATTGATTTCATTTAACTAAAACTTTTAATTAAACCAAATTTCACATTTCCAAGTCAAGTTGTATTTTAAAATTACACATTTAAGCATTCATTTATTTAACCATTTAAATTCATAGAAAAACCAATAATACTTTAATAAATCACTTAAATTCAAATTTAAATCAAATTATCATATTTTATTTATATAACTTAAATATCATTTTTAACCAAAGTTTCAAATTTCCAAACTTAAGTTATATTTCAATAATCCAATTTAACCATTTATTAATTACATTTTTATCTCATAGAAAAAATCATAATTTCTTTATTTTAAGCATTTCAAAATCCATTTAAATCAAATTTGATAAATTTATATTTTTAAAATACTTAAAAATATCCAAAACACTTTGTAAAATAACCACGTGTCTGTATATAGTTTTCTAACCTAGGTCAAGTGATACGGATATATATCATTTCAATCCGCAGTTTAAAAAGAAAAATCCGGGTTCTATCATTTCAAACCTGCAATCCCAAGTTAAAATAAATAAATAAAAACCGTCCAGGCCTACCATTTCAGCCCATAATGATTTTTTCTTATTCTAAAGTCTGTTCGGGTATGTATCATTTCAACCCATAGTGAACCTAATCTACAGGGAACATGCATTGCGATAAACAGATAGTGGCAACAAGTTGGACTATCAGTCGTGTAGGGGCCTGGTATAAATGAACAGTTAACAACATATAACAGTAAAAGATGAGATGACATGTAAATTAACAGGTGTAACATCATATATAAATAATCACAGGCACTTATAACATCACATATAATTCTACACATTCAGTTGTTGTCGCTTCACAATTGCATAAGCATAAAATGTCATGTGAAATTTACTCACCTCTTTGTGTTGGAGATATCAATTCAAATGACATAATGGATTCCAAAACATATTGACAAGAATACAGACTCGAGTGGAGAGCGGGATCCAAGCTATAGATCTTGTGTCACAACCCAAAACAGAACAAAATGCATATATGAATTCAACACAAATATTGAATTGGATTAACTTTGAAATGAAAAGAAATTTGAACACAACATCTTTTTCCTTGCTTTCTATATTTGTTTGCATGACCTAGGGCTTGGTTTAGCTCGGGTTTGGACATAGCATGGCTCGGGTTGGGTCCTAGAAATGCACGGTCTAAAGCTAGAACATGTGGAGGAAGTTACACTTGAGAATGTGAAGAGGCTCGACCATGGGGTGTTTGGACTCAGCCAGTGAAGTTTGGGTCAGGTCAGTGGCTGGAGTGGTGAGAGGAGGTCTGGACAACGTGGTGGTGGCGGCCTACGGTGGTGGTGGTGAACAAGGAAGTGATGAAGCAAGATGGCTCAAACTAGCATTGTTTTAAGGCATATGTTGGATTCTTTTGTGGATTTTTGGTTCATGGGGTCTCGGCCATGGTCAAGGCATGGGGTGTAGGTGGTGATGGTGATAAGGAGGAGTTGAAGGTGGTGGCTGTGACAATAGAGAGGAGGCCGAGCAAAACTAGGCAAGAAAACAAGGCAAAAACTTATAAAAAGAGAAGAAAAATAGGAAAACAAGAGGCCATTACCACTAATTTTTTCTCTAGCCGTGAATGAGAAGGAAAGATAAATTTTTATGCATGAGAAATAAAAGAGAACCCATGGCTAATCAAATAAAATACACGGCCAAACAAAGTAAATGAGGAGGTTATGTAAATTGAAAAGTTTTGGATATGAAAAGCCTTAAGTTTTAAAAGTCTTTTTAAACTCTTCATATTTCCTTTTTCTTAATTCAATTAAAACAAAATAAAATCAGTAAATTTGACATTACAAACCTCAAAAAAGTAATATAAAATACAATTAAATAATAAATTTTGAAGAAAATGGAAAAAGAATTAAAGAAATTGCTTAAAATTCAAAACAGAGTTCAAAAATTTCAAATAAAACATCACTGGATTTGAAAAAATATCTACTTCATTTTAAAAAAATTCTAAAGCAAAATTATGAAATAAAATAACCTTTTAAACATATTCAATGTGAAATAAATTATTAAATTTAGGGAAAAGAGAAAAATAATTAAAGAGATTGTTTAAAAATTGGAAACGGGACATGGAAATTACAAATAAAATACCATTGGCTATAGAAAAATTTCTATTTCACTTTAAAATAAATAAAATGTCAAATAAATAAAATAAGTGAGGAACAAAATAAAGTGGGAATGAGAATAAAATAAGATCTTGAGAAAATAGAAAAATAAATAAAGAATTCCTTAAATTAATTGAAGTTGGAAATTAGAAATTGTAAAAAAAAAATACAACTGACACTGGAAAATGTCAATTGCACTTTCAAAAATGTTTTAAAACCGAAATATATATAGTACATGTTATTTTACCCATATAAACATAAATTAGAACATTACATGACCAAATAAAAATTATTATATAATTTAAAATAAACGATTTTGTTAAATACAGCAAATTTCACACAATAGTTAAAAAGGCATAACTTTCACATTATAAATCAGATTTCAACAAAACGAAAAGCAGTGTTCTTAAAATTTTATTTACTTTCACAATAAAAGATAAAACTCAAATTTTCAAACTTTCAAATTTTAAATTTAAAAGTCAAAGGTTGACCATATTGACCAAATTCACTTTTTGGAAAATATTCTTTTTAGTCATGTTTTGGAACGATAATTCATATCAAAATCAAATTTTATATTTAAAATAACAAAATTTATCCATTTCAAATAAATAAAATAAAGCTTTTAAATCAAAAATTCAATTAAAATAATTAAAATATACAATTAAAATAATCACAAAATACAGGGTTGTTACAAGATGACACGCCAATCCCAAAGCTCGAGCTCGTCTCGATGGCATCACCGCATCACCTTTGGCCTCTCTGAGCAGATCTCGACCAAGGAAATCCAAATTCACGTCCGGTGCCATGAAACGCCCGACCATTTTTCCTGCCGATCTCTATAAAAAAACTCTTTGCGGATGCACCTCTCCCCCCGAAGATCACACCAAGCTTCAAATCGCCAATCGCTACCTGAATCACCAATAAACCTAAACCCTAGTTTTCGACAAACATCCATCATCGATGCGGAATCGTGTTGAAACTTCGCCAAAAATCCTGCGCTTTGATACGAAACCAACGATGCATACGACGTCGGTACATTCTACTCGGATTGAGAGAATTCGATTTTTTAAAGTTTATGAAAAAAGCTCCCCCTTTTAGATTTTCTACGATATTTCACTCGATTCTTAATGAAATCAAGTGCAATCAATTTCTAAAAGTAGTTTGGATCGATACAAATAACTTTCATGTTGGGGGGATAGGTTTGAAAGTGAGTGAATTGGAAGTTGTGGATTTTTGAATGGGAGAAGATGCTTACTATGTTTGAACATACTGTAAGCTGAAAAAATGGGAAATAGATCGAAGGGTTCGAAATGCGGTGAGGTTGAAATGTTGCCTTCTTATACCAAAACTAACATGTCCTTTATATTTCCATGTCAAAAATCAAAGGGACAAGAGCAAAACAACAAATTAATGTAAAGCCACCAATTTGCTTAGCAATGAACAGGAAAGGCCAAAAGAATTGTGTAAGTGAGTGTGTATTTATTTTTCATGCTTCTGAAAAATGTGTACTGTTCCTATTTGATTCCACTCATGTGTTTTGTATAAGTGATTGTACAATACACGCACACACATATATATTAGAAATTCCTTCTTAGCAAAGCTAAAACAAAAGACCAACATTAAATGCACCCAACATCACGTCCAAAGGACGATGAAAAGAAATGAGCAAGAAATAATGCAAGAACTCATGTGCATTACTTATTTATCTTTGTTGTTAAAAACTTATACATTAGTCCGCTACACAATATCATGTCCGCATATGAGCTATGAACGACAGAAAAATGTGATTGCACATAATAACTTTGCACAATCACAAAATAAAAATAAAATAGACGAGTTATTAAATTCCGTGAAGTTTCAAAATGCCAGCATTTGTCGTAAAATACGTCAAACGGAAAATTTACTTATTTTTCCAGTTTAAAAATTATGGAAAAATTCTAAAAATTAAATTGAGAACACATCATTGGAAATCAAGTCTCAGCTTGAAAAAGATAATTTATCATAATTTAAATTCAAATCCAAATATTTAAATAAATTAAATATTCAAATTTGAAGACCCAAAATACGGGTTATTACAAACAACTTATTAGAAGTGGGTATTGATTCGTAGAATTTTTCCTTAATGAAAAGTAAATTTTGTGAATTATTAAGGGTCATATAATATGGAAAATGGGTAATTACTGGGAAGATTGAGGTAATATGGATGAATAAATCATGATTAACATTATTACAGATCATAAGAGAGGATTTGTGATTTCTGAAAGAGGAGAAGCATAGCTGAAGGGCAATGAAAGGCATATAACTTCCATTAGAGGTATTTTAATAAAAAAATATTTTTTATTATATTAGTAGACTAGATCCACTCTTTATGCTAAACACGTCAACAAAGTACTAAATATTGGTCGAAAAAGACTAAGTAAAGCAAATTAATAGTTAACACATGGAAAGCTAGTGGCAGATGTACAGGAACGGTTTTCAAAGTGTACTGAGGAGCAATGGTAAAGGCCATAGGGCAGATGGAAACTTAAATAATCAGAAACCTTAAGTATACAGACCTACATAAATTTTTTTGGAAAATCAATGTTTGAGGCTAAGGTTATTAAACCAAAGGCCTTACCCGAGGAACAAAGGCAGTCGACGGTTAAGGAGAAAATATGAGTCGAGGAAGTGATTTAAAATAAATTAAAGATTAATTTCACATTTCACCGACACTAAACTATAATTGGCTTCCCTAGATGAGACCGAGGGTAATGATTGCCAAGGATAAAGTAACGCTTGACAGAAAGTGTAAACCAGGACTAATGACTTCCTAAAGGCAGTGATGGATGCTAAAGCTTAAGATGTCCGAGATTAGAACTAGATACATTAATGATAATTTAATAAGAAATATTAATAACCAAAAGATGGTTAGTTGTGGTATCATTTTAGTAAACAGCAAAGTGAAAAACCCAAGGGTGAATAGTTAAGTGGAATATAGAAGACATATGGCTAGATGTGGTAGTCGAAGAACCGATAGTGATGGTGTAAGGCCCGTGTGACAACAAAAACATGAAAGCATAGGTGTAAGACCTATTTGGCAACCGAAATATGAAAATGTAGGTGGAAGGCCCATGTGGTAATCGAAATACCAAAACGTTGTAAGAAATAGAGCGGTAATTAAGGGAATGGTAGAAGATGTAAGGCCGAGAGTGGGGGTCTATGAATCGAAAGCGAAGTAAGTGGTAGGAATATGGAGGCAGCCAATAAACAAAAGTGTTGGTGTAAGGCCTAAGTGGAAATCAAGTATGACAAAGAATACGGCTTTAGTGGCAACTGAGAGCTAAGTTTATGTTTGCATAGTATAAAGGAATAAGGCGTAAGTGGAAACTGGAGGTTTAACTTTTAACACCTAATTCGTGTAAGGCGTAAGGCCTTGGTACATTACACCCAATTAATCATTTTACAACACTTATTTTTTTAGAATTTGCAATAATTATCACCGTTATAAATTTGCAACATCTTTTTTCGTTAGTTTAACTTATAACCACTGTAAATGTTTGTATATTAGACAAATACATAAATAGATCAATTTTGGGAGGGTAGATTGGTATTTTTAATCATTGTCCTGTTTCCTTCCTTTCAAACGCATCACCTCATCACTTTCATTACTTGTCTAAACCTAGGGTTTTCTCCCTGCTACGCCTCCTCCATTTGCTACCAATAAGTATTTTTTTTTTTTGGATTGACATCCAACAAATCTGTAGTATTTCTTTCTTTAAATTTTGGGTATATTCTTCTTGTATGAATCTTTAATGTCATCTGATTCTCTATTACTTTTTTCTATCAGTTTTTATTTATATTCAATTTTTAGTATTAGCATGCTTTTATAATTGAGTTCAATTTCTATTTCATTTCCTTTCCCTTGGGTAAACTATGTTGTTTACTAGACCTATGATTATATTGACATACTTTTAAACGTTGCTTTTCATTTGAAAAGCTCTTGAGTAATCGATTTGTCTTTGATATTTTCCATTCATAATGCTTTGTTTAGACATATTCTGAAACGTTAATATGGATATAATCTACTTTATGAATAGATTTAGTTGAGTTTTATTCCTATAAATGTCCTATATGAAAGATGTTAGCACAAAAATAATATGTTAGACTACAGTTACTAAATAATCAAAGAATATCCAAAATTTAAAACTAAGGTTTCGCCTAATTTTGGTGTCGAAACGAATACATAAACACTATATTAATTATATAAATCTCTATTTTGTATTGCTCGAGTGTTAAGTCCAGTTGAATTATGCTGCATAAATTTAGCTTAAATTCAAAAGGAGTTCATAAATAAATGATATTTCCAAATAATGTTTTGAAATATATTGATCTTTATATATTTTTATGTGGGTAACAAATATAAATATTTGATTTAATGTATTCAACTATGTAACTTGTAAAAATAAGTAGAATACTTTTTATGAACTTACCATATATTCTGGATTCAATAATCCATAAATCAATCATATATTTGAGTATATACATAAGTTTCATCCTTTTAGAAATTCGATCGGCTAATGCACAAAAACTTCGAGTATACAAACAAAATGTATAAAATAAAAGGCTTAATTTGTAATATAATCTAAACTAACGATTCCAAATTCAAGTTTTTGCTCCACCTTCTTATTCTGAAATATTTGAAAAATTGCAGTTATTATAATCTTCTTTCTAAATTTTGAACTATTTAAACATTATATTTTTAAAACTGCAAATTTATAAACTTATTGCACTAATTTTAACGTTTTTGATACAAAGTGTGCATCTTCTCAATTTGTTAAGTTTATTTTCATTTTTCGTGGTCAAAATTTTTGCCTACCATGAACCAGTATATTTGTCGAAATATTCATAACATAGATGTAAATTTTTATGTTTGTTATTTATCTTTTCCCTTTAAAGGAATATGGTTCTAACGAATTATTTCCCTTTTCTTTAGTTTTAAATGTGAAGACCCGCAAATCCATACTCCTGAATATACACTAATCTCCATAGATTAACTCAAGATGAACAAAAATACGAATTCTCAATGTTGAAGAAAAAGAAAAAGGTAGAAGAAGAGAGAAAAGATAGAAAATAGAACGGAAAGAAAACAGAAACAGAACAATATTAGAATCTCACAATCGCAGCGGAACAACATATAATAAATAAATGACTAATCTTTAGACAAAAACTATATCAGTTATTACATTACATTACATTTCATTACATCACAGTGTACAACATCAAACAACAACAAATAGCGGAAAAGAAATACTATATACTAGTAATACGTCATGCCATCCATCTTGCCTCCAGCAACTCCTGAATTCCAGAATATCCTGATAAACCTTAACTCTTGGCTGCCCATGTGGAAATTGGTGGGCACCCAGAGTTTAGGAAGGAAAACAATAAACTCCGAGTCAGTCATGTGACTGGTGTGAGAACTCAAAACAGTTTATTTTATCTTTAAAATCAAGATAGAGGAATATTTTTAAAGTCAATTCGCAATGCTTTTAAAAATGAGACTACCATAAGGCCTCCCGCACACACACACAATGCAAACGCAGAATCAGAGGAGATTTCTCCTTATGATAGTCAAAGATGCTTGATACGCATTAAAAAGAACATTTGATATTATTACTAGTGCATAGTGTAGAGAAAAATTCATTTCGAAAATAAAGATATAAATCTTAGCCAACATAGACATTTCGCACTTATGCCAACTATAGCTACCATGTTCAATAGCAGGTTACCTGTCAGGACCCGATTCTTCGACTTTCGTAAATTCAACATCGATACTCACTTTATCGACTGTCGAGCAATCGAACGACGGAAAACCGAACACTGAGGGTTTTAAGAAAAAGAAAGACAAAGAAAAAGAGAGAAAAGAGAAGAGAAGAAGATAGAAGATGGAGAGGATAGAGAATAGAAAATAGAACAGAAAGAAAATAGAATAGAGGGAAAAGAAAAATAGAACGAAACAGAAAACAACAGAACAACATCAGAATCTCACAATTCGCAGCGGAACAACATATAATAATAAATGAAAAATCTTTAAACAAAGAAATATATCAGTTATTACATTTTATACATTTCATTTCATTACATCATATCATCAGAGTGTACAACAACATACAGTGCAGCGGAAAAAGAAATACGATATAAACTAGTAATACGCTATGCCATCCAGCTTGCCTCCAGCAACTTCAGAATATCCAGAATATCCTGATAAACCTTAACTCTTGACTGCCCGTGTGAAAATTGGTGGGCACCCAGAGTTTAGGAAGGAAAACAATAAACTCCAAGTCAGTCATGTGACTGGTGTGAGAACTCAAAACAGTTTATTTATCTTTAAAATCAAAATAGAGGAATATTTTTAAATTTAATTCGCAATGTTTTTAAAAATGAGACTACCATAAGGCCTCCCGCCACACACACAATGCAAACGCAGACTTGGAGAAGATTTCTCCTTATGATAGTCAAAGATGCTTGATACGCATTTAAAATCAAATCAATTTTGATATTATTATTAGTGCATAGTGTATAAAACGATTTCGAAAGTAGAATATAAATCTTAGCCAGCATAGGTACCATTATATTATGCATACTAATAGCTACCATATTAGATGGCAGGTTCTACAACTAAAACCGTACAAGTCACGTATTGTTTCTTTGGATTTCCAACGAATGATCAGGCCAAGGAACTTCCCATTGCCACATGAGAATGCCTCTGGATGGACATCCCCGAGAACCAAACCGGATCTCTACCAACACAAGGCCGGGTTACCCCTAACTGAGTAACAACTGACCGAATATGCCATCCCCCGGTCCTTTGGGACCTTTCACCGAGCACTCGCAATCAATTCACACAATCATAACAAAGTGTTTTCAACATGAGTAAGTATCTGGGCTCCATACCATGACACCACCCTTTTCCAGAAGGAAATGCACACATCCTAAAGGGCGCTACCCCTTATAACCTTGCTGCTTCTTTCCTGTTTTGACCATTCACGGGGTGTGAGGCTCGACGAAGTCACGTCCACAAAAACATACTTTATACAAAAGCCATGCTTTGGGTCAACAAATGATCATAGAAATGATCACCAGGATAGACGATCAAATAAACGATCCTATCACAAATAATCAACACAATGATCATTTACAGCAACACTCAGCATGTCACATTACCAAATTGGGAATATATCGCTGATAACATTCAACAACATAACCTCTGAGCTCGTACGTCTCAGAGAAGGGTGTTAAGCTAAAAGAATAAATTCTCCACCACCAACAGAAATATATTTGAAAGAAATCGGCTTTATATCTCAATTTGTAATGTCAGACATACAATCCATACAAGTCTGTTCCGGGCTCGAACAAAACCGAAGGCACTTCTTACGAAGCCCTTGCAATCCGGGTATTCACAATCCCGATCAAATTTCCCATCACTTAGGATATCTCTATACCAGGAGCTACCCAGTGCAGAGACAATCGATAGGTCATCCTATCGCTTTCGCAAGTACTCGGTCTTCAACACCGATCTTCAAATGCAATTCACAACGACGTATCACATATTCGGAATGGGTTATACGACCCCATGGTCCTTTCCCGGTTAACCCGAATAGTGAGCGCTTATTCAAAAAATAAGTGTGGCATTCACATTCAAACAAATCACATCAATTACCCATTCAAAGGGAAATATTGATAGTCGGTTATTGAACTATCAATTAATATGCACACATCACCAGATTCCAAATAATTTTCCAAATTATTTATTTTCCAAAATATCTTCACTAGATATATAATTTCAATACTTCAAAAATAAATCAATATTTATTTTTAAACAAATTCTCCTTTCTTTTATAAATTCCATAGTGAATTTATAATCCAAAATATCTATGAATATTCGATTTCAATTATTCATTTCAATTTATCTTCAAAAAGATAAATTCTCTAATATTCACTTTATATTGGAAAAACATTTCCATACTTATTTAATAAGTAATTCACAAATCTTTTATTTTCAACACTTGGAAAATATTCAATATACTTAAATCGAAATTAAGTATATATTTCATTCTTTAAGGAAATCATTCTCTTAAACATATTTATTTGGGCCTAAACGAATGTTGCGTAAAACATTGTTACAACAACCCAAAATCACTAGTATAGGGATTCGAATTTTAAGATAGATATATAAATCCCAATACTATACAAAACATTTCCTTTCGGAAATCATTTACTATAACAACAGTGTTATAGTCCACTATTTCCTTTTATTTCTCGAAAACGTCTATTTCAACAATAAATGTTGAAATCTATGGTTTCGAATCTCAACGCATTTTAAAACATCGTTAGATCGTTTTAATTCTTTTTAAAATATCACATTCAAAACAATTTCTTTAACATATTATTCACTGTTCAAAAACGTGAATATACTACGTTAATCAATTTCATCATTTCTATTCATTTTATTTCAAAGGATTATTCACAGTCAAAAATGTGAATATAACTCCATTAATAGGTTTCAACAATTAACCTATCAAAATAAGTCGTTTGCGAATTTATAAAACAACGTTTATAAATTCCATTTCTATTTATTTTATAACATCTCCTTTTATAAATTCCTTTATCAACCTATTCACTTTATAACTCAATTATAAACTAAAGGTTCATATTATAAGTTAAATACTTATAATTTATTCGTTCACAAAAATCGTTCCTTTGAACTTCATAATTATAAATCTTATAACTTATAAGATTCAATTATTTATCCAAAACCATTCTTTTAATGACTTTATAAATTTTATAAACCTACTGTTTATAAAATTCCATTTATAATTTCACCGTTTATAATTCTATAAATTTCATTCATTTATGAAATTCATTTTCACTTCATTCAAACACTTATAAAAACTCGTTTTATAATGTCAATATTTCAATTTATAAATATCCATTTATAAATCTCTTAATATAATTCAATTTATATTATTCTTTTAAAACGTCTTTAATCTCCTTTATTATTTCACCATTTTGATTCATAAAATAATTAAATTTTATAAATCCTATATTTAAACTTTTCACAATAAATTCTAAAATCCAAATTTTACTATTTTATAAAATCATTAGCATCATATTCTCAAAAATCAGTTTTCTTACTATATTTCTCAAACTCATAATTTTTATAACTTTAAAAATTATAACGTTTATTTATTTAAAATGGATCAATTCAAAAAATATTTTATAAACGTATACTTTCAAAAATCACTTTAAAATCATTTCAAAATTCCAAAATTTGGTCCAATGATGCTACATACCAAATAGTCAATCACGACAACAACGATATCATATATCAATATGATAATCCATCAAATATCAAAATATCTGAAATCAAATAAATACTGTTGAGGAATCCAGTTGGATCCCTCCAACCTGTTTCCTGCATCACAAACATTAGCACAATACCAATTTCGCTCCAGTACGAAATTATCGCGGTATATGGGATTTTAAATATTATCCGCTTAATAACGGCGCAATAGGGTCTCATCCGCTAAACAAAAAAATGCGGGAAATCAACAACTCCAATATATACATATGCCAATATATATATATATATATATTGCTATTATATATAATACCAATTTCACTGTTTATGAAATATTCGCGATATATGTTTTTAATAAATAACATCCGCTTACTAACGGCGCATAATGTCTATTTTAACAATCAATAGATATTAATCATCATTCAAACATGCATTCAAATATTTTAAATCTAACTATTTAAAATAAAATCGAAACTGATTCGATTGAGTGAGAAGTTCTCACCTTGATTTTAATTTCGTTTTAGCGATTTATTTCGAATAAAATTAAACGGACATTTAATTTTACCCAAAATTCTCACTAACTCCAAACGACTCCAATCCAATTTCATCGCATAGTGCTCGTCCATACGATTCCAACGCAACTGGTTTCGCGCGTTTTCGACCTCGTATGAAAAAGATATGAATATTTGAAGTTATACGAATTCTTAAATATGAAAGTTACAACATTATTTTACATTCCTCAACCCAGATTAATCCAGGCCGCACATCACGCTACCCCTCCTTCCTCTCTTCTTCACGCACGCCTCCAGGACATAAAACACGTACGAGAACCCATACAACAAGCAACTAGGGTTTCAATTTGCACCATCTATACTCGACTAAACTTCATCACACCACCGCCATGTCGAAGCCCTTCGCAAGAGCTACCTCCACCACCAACAGAATGAAGCTCGACCCTCTATCCCATCTCGAATTGCGTGCGCAAGTCAGCACGGTCGGCCCCCCTGCTCCTCCTCTGATGCTCCAAACACGATCTCAACCGTTGATCTCCAAGATCTCACTATGCTCTTCATCTTTCATTTAGGAAGTTTGTTGTAATAGGGCTTGGATTTGAAGAAAACGAGGGGGAAAGGTCGTGAGTTTCTGGCCTTAGATAGGGGGATGGCGGCTGTAGAATAGAATTAGGGTTTTGTATATTTTTATTTTTTATTTTTTTTGAGATAGTGAGCTATTTATAGGAAAACCGATCGACACTATTCATCCGGAAATTCCGAACTCTGATTTACGCGCCGTAACCAGCATTTCTAGGGTTTACCCCGCGTTCCGGACACAATGGAATAGGTTTCGAAAGCTAATTCGGACATCTGTGCGAGTTATGGCTATAAACGTTCAATTTAAATTAAACCGATTTAATCGATTTTCTAGGCGTTTTAATTTGTACCGGACAAACGGTAAATCCAATTGACACGAAATTTGAAACCTTACAATAATATCACATTACGGATCCGATGAAACTGGTTTCGTCGAAATCCGAGACGTTTTGAAAAATGGCTATTTTAACTCGCTAAATTAAAATTAAAAATAAATCGATGCGTTTCGAGCTGCCACGATCAAATGGTAACTCCGATTGACACGAAAATTGAAATCCGGTAACAACTAACTATTACGGATCCAATGGAACTAGTTCCGTTCAATTCTGAGACTGTTCAAAAATTGACTATTTTCACTAGTCGATTTTAATATTAAAATATTCAATTTTCACAAATAAACTTTTAATTCGATTTTAAAAGTTCTAAAATATCGTTCTAACTTCAATATGATAAAATAAAATTTTACAAATCATTTTCAATCATATTTAACTCAATTCTCAATTATTTCCATAATTTAACATATTAAATTATCGATTTAATTATCCAATTAAATCCAAAAATTCAAATAAAAATTTATTTGACTTATAAATTCACTTCTTAATATTTAAAATTAATTAAATATTCAAATTTTAATTACTAAAAATTCTGGGTCGTTACAATCTTCCCCCCTTAAAAGAATTTCGTCCTCGAAATTATTAAGTAAGAAAAGTTATAGAATTTATTAATTTTCCCAAAATTCATAGTTAATACTTCTTATAATACTTTACTAAGTTTTCAAATCATACTTAGTTATCTTTTCAAAAACAACTACTATTGTTTAACTTTTAACTTCAAATCAAAATTAAAGTTTTCAAAATTTTCCCAAAATTTTCAAATTTTTTTCTAATGCCTTAAATTTCCGGAAAAATTCGCCATAGTCTCCTTTGCGCGGCTCGATCCAAAAAAAAATGACAGTATATATATCACAAATATACATCTCATCAAGTAATGAGGCATCCCGAAGGGAAAAAGTGTAAAAGTACGGTATATAATCCGAGATAGGTACCTTATATTTTATTAGCGAGCATATACGGCTAATATAGCGCGAAAGCGAGCTCCAAATGCGAAGCAAACGCGATCCGCACCTACTAATCACTCAACAAACAACATGAGAATCATGCATATAGACAATAGTATCGATATACAACATATAGCAACATAATAACTATATATGCCAACATAGCAAATGTAGTAAAACAACAAGTGCAACATCAACCAACTATCATCCAACAAATTCATTTTCAATTAGTTTATATTCACTAATTCATATTCAAGTTGGTTCACTACCAAATCACATTCAATTCTATTTAAGATTCACTTAACTTCCAATTGAATTTCAATTACTTTAGCTTCCAATTTCATTAATACTTAATGAATTATATACAATCAACTAACAATCATATAACAACCAAAGTATATATATTACAACCAAATTTCTTTGCTTTCAATTGGTTTAACACCATCACTTTCAATTGGTTTAATTAATTGAATTTCATCCAATTATTCAACTTCCAACAACATTAGATTTTAAATGAATTAACACTTACATTCATTATTTCATATCAACTTAATTCACATTCAATTGATTATCATTCAATCCATTCATTCAATTCAATTACAAAAAGTTGAATTTCTTTTATATAACTCAAGTTCACATTTATCACTTAACTTTATTAATTTACTTCGATATCAATATCAACTTTATTCACATTCAATTTCTAAAGTAAATTTTCATTTAACTTTAAATTCATTTTTATTTTACAACTCATATTCATAAATATATTCATATAGTTTCACTTCTTATATATATAAGTTTATTTCACAATTGTAAATCACTTTAATTATAATTCAATTCTTATAATCCTTTTTGCTTATACAATTATTCTTCAATTTAGATTATTCAAACATCTTATTCAATAACCAAACAATTAATAATCTACTTATATACACCTTAATAATTCTGAAAAATTATTTCTTTTATATATAAAATATAATCAAGGCAAAATTATTTTACTTACCCATTTTAAAACAATACTATGTCGAATTGTTCTATTCAAGTGTTTAGAAACCCCTTCGGCATAGTCTTGCGGACCACGCTGACGAAAGTTCATATGCCACTCAATAAACCAATCATCACAATATAAAACAATTTTATATTCACTAACAAATACGCTCTCATAGCTATTATTACACTCAAACTCAATCTAGAGCACTACTAACTCTATCTCTAATGATTAATACCCAACAGAACCATGGTTGTCGCTTAACCATAAGCTCTGATACCACATTGTCAGGACCCGATTCTTCGACTTTTGAAAATTCAACATCGATACTCACTTTATCAACTGCCGAGCAATCGAACGACGGAAAACCGAACACTGAGGGTTTTAAGAAAAAGAAAGACAAAGAAAAAGAGAGAAAAGAGAAGAGAAGAAGATAGAAGATGGAGAGGATAGAGAATAGAAAATAGAACAGAAAGAAAATAGAATAGAGGGAAAAGAAAAATAGAACGAAACAGAAAACAACAGAACAACATCAAAATCTCACAATTCGCAGCGGAACAACATATAATAATAAATGAAAAATCTTTAAACAAAGAACTATATCAGTTATTACATTTTATACATTTCATTTCATTACATCATATCATCAGAGTGTACAACAACATACAGTGCAGCGGAAAAAGAAATACTATATAAACTAGTAATACGCCATGCCATCCAGCTTGCCTCCAGCAACTCTAGAATATCCAGAATATCCTGATAAACCTTAACTCTTGACTGCCCGTGTGAAAATTGGTAGGCACCCAGAGTTTAGGAAGGAAAACAATAAACTCCAAGTCAGTCATGTGACTGGTGTGAGAACTCAAAACAGTTTATTTATCTTTAAAATCAAAATAGAGGAATATTTTTAAATTTAATTCGCAATGCTTTTAAAAATGAGACTACCATAAGGCCTCCCGCCACACACACAATGCAAACGCAGACTTGGAGAAGATTTCTCCTTATGATAGTCAAAGATGCTTGATACGCATTTAAAATCAAATCAATTTTGATATTATTATTAGTGCATAGTGTATAAAACGATTTCGAAAGTAGAATATAAATCTTAACCAGCATAGGTACCATTATATTATGCCTACTAATAGCTACCATATTAGATGGCAGGTTCTACAACTAAAACCGTACAAGTCACGTATTGTTTCTTTGGATTTCCAACGAATCATCAGGCCAAGGAACTTCCCATTGCCACATGAGAATGCCTCTGGATGGACATCCCCGAGAACCAAACCGGATCTCTACCAACACAAGGCCGGGTTACCCCTAACTGAGTAACAACTGACCGAATATGCCATCCCCCGGTCCTTTGGGACCTTTCACCGAGCGCTCGCAATCAATTCACACAATCATAACAAAGTGTTTTCAACATGAGTAAGTATCTGGGCTCCATACCATGACACCACCCTTTTCCAGAAGGAAATGCACACATCCTAAAGGGCGCTACCCCTCATAACCTTGCTGCTTCTTTCCTGTTTTGACCATTCACGGGGTGTGAGGCTCGACGAAGTCACGTCCACAAAAACATACTTTATACAAAAGCCATGCTTTGGGTCAACAAATGATCATAGAAATGATCACCAGGATAGACGATCAAATAAATGATCCTATCACAAATAATCAACACAATGATCATTTACAGCAACACTCAGCATGTCACATTACCAAATTGGGAATATATCGCTGATAACATTCAACTACATAACCTCTGAGCTCGTACGTCTCAGAGAAGGGTGTTAAGCTAAAAGAATAAATTCTCCGCCACCAACAGAAATATATTTGAAAGAAATCGGCTTTATATCTCAATTTGTAATGTCAGACATACAATCCATACAAGTCTGTTCCGGGCTCGAACAAAACCGAAGGCACTTCTTACGAAGCCCTTGCAATCCGGGTATTCACAATCCCGATCGAATTTCCCATCAATTAGGAGATCTCTATACCAGGAGCTACCCAGTGCAGAGACAATCGATAGGTCATCCTATCGCTTTCGCAAGTACTCGGTCTTCAACACCGATCTTCAAATGCAATTCACAACGACGTATCACATATTCGGAATGGGTTATATGACCCCATGGTCCTTTCCCGGTTAACCCGAATAGTGAGCGCTTATTCAAAAAATAAGTGTGGCATTCACATTCAAACAAATCACATCAATTACCCATTCAAAGGGAAATATTGATAGTCGGTTATTGAACTATCAATTAATATGCACACATCACCAGATTCCAAATAATTTTCCAAATTATTTATTTTCCAAAATATCTTCACTAGATATATAATTTCAATACTTCAAAAATAAATCAATATTTATTTTTAAATAAATTCTCCTTTCTTTTATAAATTCCACAGTGAATTTATAATCCAAAATATCTATGAATATTCGATTTCAATTATTCATTTCAATTTATCTTCAAAAAGATAAATTCTCTAATATTCACTTTATATTGGAAAAACATTTCCATACTTATTTAATAAGTAATTCACAAATCTTTTATTTTCAACACTTGGAAAATATTCAATATACTTAAATCGAAATTAAGTATATATTTCATTCTTTAAGGAAATCATTCTCTTAAACATATTTATTTGGGTCTAAACGAATGTTGCGTAAAACATTGTTACGACAACCCAAAATCACTAGTATAGGGATTCGAATTTTAAGATAGATATATAAATCCCAATACTATACAAAACATTTCCTTTCGGAAATCATTTACTATAACAACAGTGTTATAGTCCACTATTTCCTTTTATTTCTTGAAAACGTCTATTTCAATAATAAATGTTGAAATCTATGGTTTCGAATCTCAACGCATTTTAAAACATCGTTAGATCGTTTTAATTCTTTTTAAAATATCACATTCAAAACAATTTCTTTAACATATTATTCACTATTCAAAAACGTGAATATACTACGTTAATCAATTTCATCATTTCTATTCATTTTATTTCAAAGGATTATTCACAGTCAAAAATGTGAATATAACTCCATTAATAGGTTTCAACAATTAACTTATCAAAATAAGTCGTTTGCGAATTTATAAAACAACGTTTATAAATTCCATTTCTATTTATTTTATAACATCTCCTTTTATAAATTCCTTTATCAACCTATTCACTTTATAACTCAATTATAAACTAAAGGTTCATATTATAAGTTAAATACTTATAATTTATTCGTTCACAAAAATCGTTCCTTTGAACTTCATAATTATAAATCTTATAACTTATAAGATTCAATTATTTATCCAAAACCATTCTTTTAATGACTTTATAAATTTTATAAACCTACTGTTTATAAAATTCCATTTATAATTTCACCGTTTATAATTCTATAAATTTCATTCATTTATGAAATTCATTTTCACTTCATTCAAACACTTATAAAAACTCGTTTTATAATGTCAATATTTCAATTTATAAATATCCATTTATAAATCTCTTAATATAATTCAATTTATATTATTTTTTTAAAACGTCTTTAATCTCCTTTATTATTTCACCATTTTGATTCATAAAATAATTAAATTTTATAAATCCTATATTTAAACTTTTCACAATAAATTCTAAAATCCAAATTTTACTATTTTATAAAATCATTAGCATCATATTCTCAAAAATCAGTTTTCTTACTATATTTCTCAAACTCATAATTTTCATAACTTTAATAATTATAACGTTTATTTATTTAAAATGGATCAATTCAAAAAATATTTTATAAACGTATACTTTCAAAAATCACTTTAAAATCATTTCAAAATTCCAAAATTTGGTCCAATGATGCTACATACCAAATAGTCAATCACGACAACAACGATATCATATATCAATATGATAATCCATCAAATATCAAAATATCTGAAATCAAATAAATACTGTTGAGGAATCCAGTTGGATCCCTCCAACCTGTTTCCTGCATCACAAACATTAGCACAATACCAATTTCGCTCCAGTACGAAATTATCGCGGTATATGGGATTTTAAATATTATCCGCTTAATAACGGCGCAATAGGGTCTCATCCGCTAAACAAAAAAATGCGGAAAATCAACAACTCCAATATATACATATGCCAATATATATATATTGCTATTATATATAATACCAATTTCACTGTTTATGAAATATTCGCGGTATATGTTTTTAATAAATAACATCCGCTTACTAACGGCGCATAATGTCTATTTTAACAATCAATAGATATTAATCATCATTCAAACATGCATTCAAATATTTTAAATCTAACTATTTAAAATAAAATCGAAACTGATTCGATTGAGTGAGAAGTTCTCACCTTGATTTTAATTTCGTTTTAGCGATTTATTTCGAATAAAATTAAACGGACGTTTAATTTTACCCAAAATTCTCACTAACTCCAAACGACTCCAATCCAATTTCATCGCGTAGTGCTCGTCCATACGATTCCAACGCAACTGGTTTCGCGCGTTTTCGACCTCGTATGAAAAAGATATGAATATTTGAAGTTATACGAATTCTTAAATATGAAAGTTACAACATTATTTTACATTCCTCAACCCAGATTAATCCAGGCCGCACATCACGCTACCCCTCCTTCCTCTCTTCTTCACGCACGCCTCCAGGACATAAAACACGTACGAGAACCCATACAACAAGCAACTAGGGTTTCAATTTGCACCATCTATACTCGACTAAACTTCATCACACCACCGCCATGTCGAAGCCCTTCGCAAGAGCTACCTCCACCACCAACAGAATGAAGCTCGGCCCTCTATCCCATCTCGAATTGCGTGCGCAAGTCAGCACGGTCGGCCCCCCTTCTCCTCCTCCGATGCTCCAAACACGATCTCAATCGTTGATCTCCAAGATCTCACTATGCTCTTCATCTTTCATTCAGGAAGTTTGTTGTAATAGGGGTTGGATTTGAAGAAAACGAGGGGGAAAGGTCGTGAGTTTCTGGCCTTAGATAGGGGGGGTGGCGGCTGTAGAATAGAATTAGGGTTTTGTATATTTTTATTTTTTATTTTTTTTGAGATAATGGGCTATTTATAGGAAAACCGATCGACACTATTCATCCGGAAATTCCGTACTCCGATTTACGCGCGGTAACCAGCGTTTCTAGGGTTTACCCCGCGTTCCGGACACAATGGAACAGGTTTCGAAAGCTAATTCGGAAATCTGTGCGAGTTATGGCTATAAACGTTCAATTTAAATTAAACCGATTTAATGGATTTTCTAGGCGTTTTAATTTGTACCGGACAAACGGTAAATCTAATTGACACGAAATTTGAAACCTTACAATAATATCACATTACGGATCCGATGAAACTGGTTTCGTCGAAATTCGATACTTTTTGGAAAATGGCTATTTTAACTCGCCAAATTAAAATTAAAAATAAATCGACGCGTTTCGAGCTGCCACGATCAAATGGTAACTCCGATTGACACGAAAATTGAAATCCGGTAATAACTAACTATTACAGATCCAATGGAACTAGTTCCGTTCAATTCTGAGACTGTTCAAAAATTGACTATTTTCACTAGTCGATTTTAATATTAAAATATTCAATTTTCACAAATAAACTTTTAATTCGATTTTAAAAGTTCTAAAATATCGTTCTAACTTCAATATGATAAAATAAAATTTTACAAATCATTTTCAATCATATTTAACTCAATTCTCAATTATTTCCATAATTTAACATATTAAATTATCGATTTAATTATCCAATTAAATCCAAAAATTCAAATAAAAATTTATTTGACTTATAAATTCACTTCTTAATATTTAAAATTAATTAAATATTCAAATTTTAATTACTAAAAATTCTGGATCGTTACATTACCGCCACATTCCATGGTAGGTTATACAACTAAAACCGTACAAGATCGTATTGTTTCTTTGGATTTCCAACAAATGGTCAGGCCAATGAACTTCCCATTGCCACATGAGAACGCCTCTGGAAGGACGTCCCCGAGAACCAAACCGGATCTCTGCCAACACAAGGCCGGGTTACCCCTAATTGGGTAACTACTGACACAAGTATGCCATCCCCCGGTCCTTTGGGACCTTTATCCGAGCGCTCGTAATCAACATCACACCAAAATAATAAGTGTTTCAACATGAGTAAGTATCTGAGCTCCATACCATGATACCACCCTTTTCCAGAAGGAAATGCACATACCCTAAAGGGAGTTACCCCTCATAACCTTGCCGCATCTTTCCTTTTTTGACCATTCCGGGGTGTGAGGCTCGACGAAGTCTCGTCCACAAAGCCACGCTTTATACAAAAGCTGTGCTTTGGGTCAACAAATGATCATAGAAATGATCACAAAGATAAACGATCAATCAAATGATCATATCACAAATGATCAAACAATGATCATTTCACAGCAACACTCAGCATGTCACATTACCAAATTGGGAATATATCGCTGATAACCATCAACTACATAACCTCTGAGCTCGTACGTCTTAGAGAAGGGTGTTAAGCTAAAAGAATAAATTCTCCGCCACCAACAGAAATATATTTGAAAGAAATCAGCTTTATATCTCAATTGTAATGTCAGACATACAATCCATACAAATCTGTTCCGGGCTCGAACAGAACCGAAGGCACTTACAAAGGAGTCCTTGCAATCCGGATATCCACAATCCTGATCGGATTCCCCATCACATATGAAGAACTCTATACCGGAGCAACTCGGTGCAGAGTCAATCGACAGGTCATCCTATCGCTCTCGCAAATACCCGGTCTTCAACACCGGTCTTCAAATGCTATTCATAACGTCGAATCACATATTCGAAATGGGTTATACGACCCCAAGGTCCTTTCCCGGCTAACCCGAATAGTGAGCGCTTATTCAAAAATAAGTGTGGCATTCAAATTCAAACAAATCACAACAAATACCCATTCAAGGGTAAATATTTATAGTCGGCTATTGAACTATCAATGGATATGCACAACATCACCAGATTCCAAATAATTTTCCAAATTATTTATTTCCCAAAATTCATATCTTTACACGATATATAATTTCAATACCTCAAAAATAAATCAATATTTATTTTTAAACAAATTCCCCTTTCTTTTACAAATTCCATAGTGAATTTACATTCCAAAATATCTACGAATGTACGATTTCAATTATTCATTTTTTTCAATTTATCTTCAAAAAGATAAATTCTCAAAATATTCACTTTATATTGGAAAACATTTCCATACTTACTTATTAAGTAATTTCACAAATATTTTTATTTTCTACACCTGGAAAATATTCAATATACTTAAATCGAGATTAAGTATATATTTCATTCTTTAAGGAAATCATTCTCTTAAACATATTTATTTGGGCCAAAACGAATGTTGCGTAAAACATCGTTACGACAACCCAAATCACCAGTATAGGGATTCGAAATTAAAATAGATATATAAATCCCAATACTGTACAAAACAGTTCCTTTCGGAAATCATTTACTATAACAACAGTGTTATAGTCCACCATTTCCTTCTATTTCTCGAAAACGTCTATTTCAACAATAAATGTTGAAATCTATGGTTTCGAATCTTAACATATTTTGAAAATATCGTTAGATCGTTTTAATTCTATTTAAAACATCACATCCAAAACATTTTCTTTAACATATTATTCACTATTCAAAAACGTGAATATTCCTTGTTAACCAATTTCATCCTTTCTATTCATTTTATTTTAAAGGATTATTCACTGTATAAAACGTGAATATAACTCCATAAATAAGTTACAACAATTTACTTATCAAAATAAGTCGTTTGCGGATTTATAAAACAATGTTTATAAATTCCATTTCTATTTATTTTATAACAACTTCCTTTTATAAATTCCCTTAATTAACCTATTCAATTTCATACCTCAATGATATACTAAAGTTCATATTATAAGTTAAATACTTATAATTTATTTGTTTGCAAAAACGTTCTTTTAAACTTCCCAAATTTTAAATCTTATAACTTATAAGATTCATTTATTTACCCAAATCTATTCCTTTAATAACTTTACAAATTTTATAAACCTACTACTTATAAAATTCCATTTATAACTTCACCGTTTATAATTCTATAAATTTCATTCATTTATGAAATTCATTCACAATTCATTCTAACACTTATAAAAACTCGTTTTATAATTCAAATATTTTAATTTATAAATTATCAATTTATAAATCTTTTATATAAATCAATTTATATTATTATTTCAAAACATCTTCAAAGTCCTTTATAATTTCATCATTTTGATTTATAAAATAATTAAATTTTATAAATCCTATTTTTAAACTTTTCACAATAAATTCCAAAATCCCGATTTAAACCATTTTATAAAATCATTAACCCCATATTTAAAAAAAATCAACTTTTAACTATTTTTCTCAAAAATCATAATTTTTATAACATTAAAATTATAACGTTTATTTATTTAAAATGAATCAATTCCAAAAATATTTTATAAACGTATACTCTTCAAAAATCACTTTAAAAATCCTTTTAAAATTCCAAAATTTGGTCCAATGATGCTACATACCAAATAGTCAATCACGACAACAACGACATCATATATCGATATGATAATCAACGAATATCAAAATATCCATAATCAAATAAATACTATTGAGGAATCCAGTTGGATCTCTCCAACCTGTTTTCCTGCATCCAATGATGTTAGCACAATACCAATTCCGTTCCAATACGAAATTATCGCGGTATGTAGGATTTAAAATATTATCCGCTTAATAGGCGGCGCAATAGGGTCTCATCCACTATATACTACGGGAAATCAATTCCAAGTACATAAATAATACCAATTTCACTGTTTATGAAATATTCGCGGTATATGTTTTTAATAAATAACATCCGCTTACTAACGGCGCATAATGTCTATTTTAACAATCAATAGATAACAATCATCATTCAAACATGCATTCAAGAATTTTAAATCTAACTATTTAAAATTAAAATCGAAACCGATTCGATTGAGTGAGAAGTTCTCACCTTGATTTCAATTTCGTTTTAGCGATTTATTTCGAATAAAATTAAACGGACGTTTAATTTTACCCGAAATTCTCACTAACTCCAAACGACTCCAATCCAATTCCATAGCGTAGTGCTCGTCCATACGATTCCAACGCAACTGGTTTCGCTCGTTTTCGACCTCGTATGAAAAAGTTATGATTTTTAGAAGTTTACACGAATTTATATACGTAAATTTACAACATAATTTACTATTTTTGCACCTAAATAGATCTCAGCCCTTGGATCTTGCTCCCTGCAATCATGACCGCACGTCTCTTTCCTTCATCTTTCACGCGTTCGTCTCCAGGTCGTGCAACCCACTCACGTACAAAAAACCCTAATAGCCGATCATCCTTTATTCGACAAGACATCGATCAGCCACCACCCATCAGAAGGCCTTGCTCTACCCTACCCACATCATGAACGACGTGAAGCTCGGCTTCATATCGGCCTCGAAAAACGTGAGAAAATGTCGGCACTTCAAACTCGAATTGCCGTTGATCCAAAGCTCTAAAAATGATCGTAACCGTTGAACTTGTCAATCTCACTGCCCTCTACGACTTTCGTTTAGAAAGTTTTGCGAATCGTTGCTTGGATTTGAAGAAATCAGAGGAGAAAGGATGGAAATTTTCGGCCGTATATTCCATTGGTGGCGGCTGCGTTTAAACCCTAGTTTTTTTTTATTTGTGAAAGATAAGGGTCTATTTATAGAAAATAAAACGAACACTATTCATTTTGGATTTTTCCGAACTCCAAACGAAGCATGCCGGTTGGCGTTCCTAAGGTTTTACCCGCGTTCCGGACACAATGGAACATGTTTCGGGAGCTAATTCGGTCATCTGTGCGAGTTATGGCAATAAACGTTCGATTTAAAATTAAACCGATTAAACGATTTTCTAGGTGTTTTAGCTTGCACCGGACAAACGGTAAATCCGATTGACTTGAAATTTGAAACCATACAATAATATCACATTATGGATCCGATGAAACTGGTTTCGTCGAAATACGAGACTGTTCGAAAAATGGCAATTTTAACTCGCCAAATTAATATTAAAAACAATTTCGATGTGTTTCGGGCTACCACGGTCAAACGAAAACTCTGATTGCTACGAAAATTGAAATCCGATAATAATAAACTATTACGGATCCAATGGAACTAGTTTCGTTCGATTCTGAGACTGTTCGAAAAACGGCTAATTTCACTAGTCGATTAAATATTAAAATATTCAATTTTCACAAATAAACTTTTAATTCAATTTTAAAAGTTCACAAACATCTTTCTAACTTCAATATGATAAAATAAAATTTTACAAATCATTTTCAATCATATTTAACCCAATTTTCAATTATTTCTGTATTTCCACATATTAAATTATCGATTTAATTATCCAATTAAATCCAATTATTCGAAATAAAATTTATTCGACTAATAAATTTCACTTATTAATATTTAAAATTAATTAAATATACAAATTTTAATTAATTAAAATTCTGGGTCGTTACATACTTCCTCCCTTAAAGGAATTTCGTCCTCGAAATTACCAAGTAAGAAAAGTTACATAATCTATTAACTTTCCATAAATTCATAGTTAAACTTCTTACAATAACTTTACTAAGTTTTCAAATCATACTTAGTTATCTTTTCAAAAACAACTACTGTTTCTTAACTTTCAATTCCAAATCAAAATTTAGTTTTCAAAATTTTTCCAATTTTTCTCAAATTTATTCTAACGCCTTAAATTTCCGAAAAAATTCGCCAGAGTCTCCTTTGCGCGGCTCGATCCGGAAAAAAATGACAGTATATATATCACAAATATACATCTCATCAAGTGATGAGGCATCCCGCAGGGAAAAAAGTGTAAAAGTACGGTATTTAATCCGAGATATGTACCTTATATTTTATTAGCGAGCATATACGGCTAAAATAGCACGAAAGCGAGCTCCAAATGCGAAGCAAACGTGATCCGCACCTACTAAACACTCAACAAACAGATGAGAAACATGTATATATGAAAATAGTATAAATATACAACATGTAGCAACATAATAACTATATATGCCAACATAGCAAATGTAATAAAAGCAATAAATTCAACCATCAACCAACTATCATCCAACTAGCATTCATAACCAATAAATATTCATTCATATTCTCATTAATATTCAATGAAATGGTTTTCAATTTTAATCACATTTGATTCATTAACAGTGGATGTTCTTACTAACATTCATTTTCAATTAGTTTATATTCACTAATTCATATTCAAGTTGGTTCACTTCCAAATCAAATTCAATTCTATTTAAGATTCACTTAACTTCCAATTGAATTTCAATTACTTTAGCTTTCTAATTTCGCTAATTCAATTTCATTAATACTTAATGAATTATATACAATCAACTAACAACCATATAACAACCAATGTATATTAATTACAACCAAATTCCTTTGCTTACATTCATTTAATTTGGTTTAACACCATTCAATTGGTTCGATTAAATCGATTTTCATTCAATTATTCAACTTCTAATAACATTAGATTTTTAATGAATTAACACTTACATTCATTATTTCATATCAACTATTTACATTTAATTGATTAACATTCAATCCATTCATTAATTCAATTCAATTACTAAAGTTGAATTTCATTACATAACTCAAGTTCATATCTATCACTTAACTTTATTGATTTACTTTGATACCAATATCAACTTCATTCAACAACTCTTCGGTTATACTTCATTTTATAAACATCACTTGGTTTTACATAACTTAAATTTCCACTTATAAATCAATTCAGCTTCCAAATTCTAAAGTAAATTTCCATTTAACTTTAAATTCATTTTTATTTACAACTCATTTTCATAAATATATTCATATAGTTTGACTTCTTATATATATAAGTTTATTTCTCAATTGCAAATCACTTTAATTATAATTCAATTCTTATAATTCATTTGCTTATACAATTATTCTTTTATCTAGATTATTCAAACATCTTATTCAACAACCAAACAATCAACTTATATACTTTAATAATTCTGAAAAATTATTTCTTTATATATAAAAATATAATCAAGGTAAAATTATTTCCTTTACCCAATTTAAAACAATATTGTGTCGAATTGTTCTATTCAAGTGTTTATAAACCCCTTCGGCACAGTTGTGCAGACCGTGCTGACGAAGGTTCATATGCCACTCAATAAACCAACCATCACAATATAAAACAATTTTATATTCACTAACAAATACGCTCTCATAGCTATTATTACACTCAACTCATTCTAGAGTACTACTGACTCTATCTCTAATGAGTAATACCCAACAGAGCTATGGTTGTCGCTTAACCATATGCTCTGATACCAAATGTGAAGACCCGCAAATCCATACTCCTGAATATACACTAATCTCCATAGATTAACTCAAGATGAACAGAAATACGAATTCTCAATGTTTAAGAAAAAGAAAAAGGTAGAAGAAGAGAGAAAAGATAGAAAATAGAACGGAAAGAAAACAGAAACAGAACAATATCAGAATCTCACAATCGCATCGGAACAACATATAATAAATAAATAAATAATCTTTAAACAAAGAATTATATCAGTTATTATATTACATTACATTTCATTACATCATAATGTACAACATCAAACAACAAAAAACAGCGGAAAAGAAATACTATATACTAGTAATACGCCTTGCCATCCATCTTGCCTCCAGCAACTCCTGAATTCCAGAATATCCTGATAAACCTTAACTCTTGACTGCCCGTGTGGAAATTGGTGGGCACCCAGAGTTTAGGAAGGAAAACAATAAACTCCGAGTCAGTCATGTGACTGGTGTGAGAAGTCAAAACAGTTTATTTTATCTTTAAAATCAAGATAGAGGAATATTTTTAAAGTCAATTCGCAATGCTTTTAAAAATGAGACTACCATAAGGCCTCCCGCACACGCACACACAATGCAAACGCAGAATCGGAGGAGATTTCTCCTTATGATAGTCAAAGATGCTTGATACGCATTAAAAATAACATTTGATATTATTACTAGTGCATAGTGTAGATAAAAATTCATTTCGAAAATAAAGATATAAATCTTAGCCAACATAGACATTTCGCACTTATGCCAACTATAGCTACCATGTTCAATAGCTGGTTATCGCCACATTCCATGGCAGGTTATACAACTAAAAACGTACAAGATCGTATTGTTTCTTTGGATTTCCAACAAATGGTCAGACCAAGGAACTTCCCATTGCCACATGAGAACGCCTCTGGAAGGACGTCCCCGAGAACCAAACCGGATCTCTGCCAACACAAGGCCGGGTTACCCCTAACTGGGTAACTACTGACACGAGTATGCCATCCCCCGGTCCTTTGGGACCTTTATCCGAGCGCTCGTAATCAACATCACACCAAAATAATAAGTGTTTCAACATGAGTAAGTATCTGGGCTCCATACCATGATACCACACTTTTCCAGAAGGAAATGCACATACACCAAAGGGAGTTACCCCTCAAAACATTGCCGCATCTTTCATGTTTTGACCATTCCGGGGTGTGAGGCTCGACGAAGTCTCGTCCACAAAGCCACGCTTTATACAAAAGCTGTGCTTTGGGTCAACAAATGATCATAGAAATGATCACAAAGATAAACGATCAAACAAATGATCATATCACAAATGATCAAACAATGATCATTTCACAGCAACACTCAGCATGTTACATTACCAAATTGGGAATATATCGCTGATAACCATCAACTACATAACCTCTGAGCTCATACGTCTCAGAGAAGGGTGTTAAGCTAAAAGAATAAATTCTCCGCCACCAACAGAAATATATTTGAAAGAAATCAGCTTTATATCTCAATTGTAATGTCAGACATACAATCCATACAAGTCTGTTCCGGGCTCGAACAGAACCGAAGGCACTTACAAAGAAGTCCTTGCAATCCGGATATCCACAATCCTGATCGGATTCCCCATCACATATGGAGAACTCTATACCGGAGCAACTCGGTGTAGAGTCAATCGACAGGTCATCCTATCGCTCTCGCAAATACCCGGTCTTCAACACCGGTCTTCAAATGCTATTCATAACGTCGAATCACATATTCGAAATGGGTTATACGACCCCAAGGTCCTTTTTCGGCTAACCCGAATAGTGAGCGCTTATTCAAAAATAAGTGTGGCATTCAAATTCAAACAAATCACAACAAATACCCATTCAAGGGTAAATATTTATAGTCGGTTATTGAACTATTAATGGATATGCACAACATCACCAGATTCCAAATAATTTTCCAAATTATTTATTTCCCAAAATTCATATCTTTACAAGATATATAATTTCAATACCTCAAAAATAAATCAATATTTATTTTTAAACAAATTCCCCTTTCTTTTATAAATTCCATAGTGAATTTACATTCCAAAATATCTACGAATGTACGATTTCAATTATTCATTTTTTTTCAATTTATCTTCAAAAAGATAAATTCTCAAAATATTCACTTTATATTGGAAAACATTTCCATACTTACTTATTAAGTAATTTCACAAATATTTTTATTTTCTACACGTGGAAAATATTCAATATACTTAAATCGAGATTAAGTATATATTTCATTCTTTAAGGAAATCATTCTCTTAAACATGTTTATTTGGGCCAAAACGAATGTTGCGTAAAACATCGTTACGACAACCCAAAATCACCAGTATAGGGATTCGAAATTAAAATAGATATATAAATCCCAATACTATACAAAACAGTTCCTTACGGAAATCATTTACTATAACAACATGTTATAGTCCACCATTTCCTTCTATTTCTCGAAACGTCTATTTCAACAATAAATGTTGAAATATATGATTTCGAATCTTAACATATTTTGAAAATATCGTTAGATCGTTTTAATTCTATTTAAAACATCACATCCAAAACTTTTTCTTTAAGATATTATTCACTATTCAAAAACGTGAATATACCTTGTTAACCAATTTCATCCTTTCTATTCATTTTATTTTAAAGGATTATTCACTGTATAAAACGTGAATATAACTCCATAAATAAGTTACAACAATTTACTTATCAAAATAAGTCGTTTGCGAATTTATAAAACAATGTTTATAAATTCCATTCCTATTTATTTTATAACAACTTCCTTTTATAAATTCCCTTAATTAACCTATTCAATTTCATACCTCAATGATATACTAAAGTTCATATTATAAGTTAAATACTTATAATTTATTTGTTTGCAAAAACGTTCTTTTAAACTTCCCAAATTTTAAATCTTATAACTTATAAGATTCATTTATTTACCCAAATCTATTCCTTTAATAACTTTACAAACTTTATAAACCTACTGCTTATAAAATTCCATTTATAACTTCACCGTTTATAATGCAATAAATTTCATTCATTTATGAAATTCATTCACAATTCATTCTAACACTTATAAAAACTCGTTTTATAATTCAAATATTTTAATTTATAAATTATCAATTTATAAATCTTTTATATAAATCAATTTATATTATTATTTCAAAACGTCTTCAAAGTCCTTTATAATTTCATCATTTTGATTTATAAAATAATTAAATTTTATAAATCCTATTTTTAAACTTTTCACAATAAATTCAAAAATCCCGATTTAAACCATTTTATAAAATCATTAACCCCATATTTCAAAAAAATCAACTTTTAACTATTTTTCTCAAAAATCATAATTTTTATAACATTAAAATTATAACGTTTATTTATTTAAAATGAATCAATTCCAAAAATATTTTATAAACGTATACTCTTCAAAAATCACTTTAAAAATCCTTTTAAAATTCCAAAATTTGGCCCAATGATGCTACATACCAAATAGTCAATCACGACAACAACGACATCATATATCGATATGATAATCAACGAATATCAAAATATCCATAATCAAATAAATACTGTTGAGGAATCCAGTTGGATCCCTCCAACCTGTTTTCCTGCATCCAAAAATGTTAGCACAATACCAATTCCGTTCCAATACGAAATTATCGCGGTATATGGGATTTAAAATATTATCCGCTTAATAGGCGGCGCAATAGGGTCTCATCCGCTATATACTGCGGGAAATCAATTCCAAGTACATAAATAATACCAATTTCACTGTTTATGAAATATTCGCGGTATATGTTTTTAATAAATAACATCCGCTTACTAACGGCGCATAATGTCTATTTTAACAATCAATAGATAACAATCATCATTCACACATGCATTCAAGAATTTTAAATCTAACTATTTAAAATTAAAATCGAAATCGATTCGATTGAGTGAGAAGTTCTCACCTTGATTTCAATTTCGTTTTAGCGATTTATTTCGAATAAAATTAAACGGACATTTAATTTTTCTCGAAATTCTCACTAACTCCAAACGTCTCCAATCCAATTCCATAGCGTAGTGCTCGTCCATACGATTCCAATGCAACTGGTTTCGCGCGTTTTCGACCTCGTATGAAAAAGTTATGATTTTTAGAAGTTTACACGAATTTATATACATAAATTTACAACATAATTTACTATTTTTAAACCTAAATAGATCTCAGCCCTTGGATCTTGCTCCCTGCAATCGTGACCGCACATCTCTTTCCTTCATCTTTCACGCGTTCGTCTCCAGGTCGCGCAACCCACTCACGTACAAAAAACCCTAATAGTCGATCATCCTTTATTCGACAAGACATCGATCAGCCACCACCCATCAGAAGGCCTTGCTCTACCCTACCCACGTCATGAACGACGTGAAGCTCGGCTTCATATCGGCCTCGAAAAACGTGAGCAAATGTCGGCACTTCAAACTCGAATTGCCGTTGATCCAAAGCTCTAAAAACGATCGTGACCGTTGAACTTGTCAATCTCACTGCCCTCTACGACTTTCGTTTAGAAAGTTTCGGGAATCCTTGCTTGGATTTAAAGAAATCAGAGGACAAAGGATGGAAATTTTCGGCCGTATATTCCATTGGTGGCGGCTGCGTTTAAACCCTAGTTTATTTATTATTATTTTTATTTGTGAAAGATAAGGGTCTATTTATAGAAAATAAAACGAACACTATTCATTTTGGATTTTTCCGAACTCCAAACGAAGCGTGCTGGTTGGCGTTCCTAAGGTTTACTCCGCGTTCCGGACACAATGGAACGTGTTTCGGGAGCTAATTCGATCATCTGTGCGAGTTATGGCAATAAACGTTCGATTTAAAATTAAACCGATTAAACGATTTTCTAGGCGTTTTAGCTTGCATCGAACAAACGGTAAATTCGATTGACTTGAAATTCGAAACCATAAAATAATATCACATTAAGGATCCGATGAAACTGGTTTCGTCAAAATCCGAGACTGTTTGAAAAATGGCTATTTTAACTCGCCAAAGTAATATTAAAAACAATTTCGGTGCGTTTCGGGCTGCCACGGTCAAACAAAAACTCTGATTGCTACGAAAATTGAAATCCGATAATAACAAACTATTACGGATCCAATGGAACTAGTTTCGTCCAATTCTGAGACTGTTCGAAAATCGGCTAATTTCACTAGTCGATTAAATATTAAAATATTCAATTTTCACAAATAAACTTTTAATTCAATTTTAAGAGTTCACAAACATCTTTCTACCTTCAATATGATAAAATAAAATTTTACAAATTATTTTCAATCATATTTAACCCAATTTTCAATTATTTTTGTACTTCCACATATTAAATTATCGATTTAATTATCCAATTAAATCCAATTATTCGAAATAAAATTTATTCGACTAATAAATTTCACTTATTAATATTTAAAATTAATTAAATATACAAATTTTAATTAATTAAAATTCTGGGTCGTTACATTAAAAGTAGCATTTTCATGCAAGAATAAATTGAATTCATATTTGTGCACTCAAGCATTGTATACATATATGTATTTGCGTACGTGAGCGGTCACGATAAAGATATTTTTTCCATTTAGCTATCCTATAAATGTGTGCATTTGTTCATGTATGTTAGTTTTTTCTTGGACTTACTGGTCTGAAGTAAGTTTTTGCAGAATTACTAGTTTCTTTTTTTAGCTCAAATACAATATGTCTAAATTTTACAAAACTTATATAAGAAGTGGAAAAAATGTTTTCCAAATAATTTTATCCCAAAAGTTAAACTCTTAATTGTGGGTACAAAAAAATTCAATGTCAAATTTAATGTATCAACTCTATGCATGTGTTGCATGTTTCCTAATTTCATTTACACTTATTGAATGTACTTATAATCAGCTTAAAAATTTCTTCTTTCATTTTTCATTTATTGAGTATGTTATATACCATAGTTATTTATTAAGTATATGGTATATTTGCAGCCACATTAATGTAACTCGTAGCGTAATGCTAATATGGATGTGAATTATACGGTATATCCAATGAAAACATAGAATTTGCAATTATATGGCATGGAAGGTGATTATGTAGCATTGAAAAATAATATAAATGTGTTGATGCTATTTTTCCTAATTGTATTTGCATTTATTTAGTAAAATATAATTGGTAGAAAAGTATATTTTCATTACTTTTCCTTTATTGACTATGCTAATTTGGGTGTGAGTTATGGGGTACATTTGCGGCTACATTGGTATAATCTACAAGCCTGTGCTAATTTGGCCATGACTAACATAGTATATTTTGTGATCATGTTGATTTTTAAATATATAGCATGAAAAGAAATTACATAATATACTAAGCATTAAGAGAATTTTCTCTCAATTTGAGTAGTTTATACAGAGATGTGAATTGTAATAAAAATGGTATTTCCAATTGTGTACCTAAGTATACTATTCAATTTAGCAAACTATTTTAGCAAATCATATACTTAAGTATTATATGTTCCATGAACCAACTAGCTTATAGAAATTTATTATAAGTAGTAGAAACAGGTAAATAGGCACAGGGAAGAAGTTGCAAAAAAATTTAGTCTCAGGGACAACAAGTTTGCTTTTTGGTCTGAAGGACACTTTTTAGTGTAAACTGACAATGATAGTTACAACTATCATTCTGTGATTTACACTAAAAAGTGTCATTCAGCCTAAAAAACAAACTTCTTGTCCCTGAGACTAAATTTTTCTCTAACTTTTTCCTTGAGCCTAAAAACCCCTAGTAGAAAACACATACTAAAATATGTTCTCATTTTATATCATAAATTGTAACTAATTTTTATGCATACAGAACTTTTTACATTCTTCATATATCAACTCAATAAATTTTATAAACATTATGCTAGACCAACAAACAAGAATACTTATTCTTTATTCTATAATTGATTAGATTCATTTTAGTATAGATGTTTTATTTGTGATGTACAACTTTAAAGTCTGGTATTAAAATATGGTAAAAATTAGTGAGTTGAAACTAATTTTGTTTTTCCATGTAAATCCAAAGATTTCAACAGTTTCCAAATGAATGCTTCAATGTACTTGGGTGAATCAACTATCAACCTCAATTTTATATAGGTTCTATAATATACAAACAAGACTTTAACCCTGATTTTTTTTTAAATAACCTGTATAATTGTAATGCAAGTTAGAGCACCAACCCATAGATTCTTAGATGGTAATATCTTACACTATTATAGTAGTAGCCTATCTTTTATCTTTTATCATGTATAGTTTCATCTTTTAACTTTATACAACAATATTGATGAACTATATATCGGCCTTGGAAGCGGTAGACACTTCATAATTGAAAATAATGAGCTTGCAAATTAACTTCATAGCAAATAAATAATTACTTTCCATTCATAATAAGTACTTCCTTACCGAGGCACATGAGAAATTAAATGGACTTGCAATTTCGAGCAATTACCTCTGCTCCAAAATAATCAAATATCTTATTTTAATTTTTAATTGTTTATATGATACACACGCATACAAGTGTATATGCATACATACGCCACAAACGTTGTGAAGTTACAATGTAATACTAACTTATCTTAAAGTAATGTAATACTAAATGCTGTAACATCACAATGACAGACAAATATACGTGTTCTCTATTTATATATAGAGCATTCGGAAGGGAAGACATACTTGGATCTTTATTTCAGAGAAATAAAAAACCGAAAAGGAAATGTGTGAAAATATTAGGCCCCGTTTGGCTTGTCTTTTTTAGTTTTGTGTTTTCGTCTATACAAAAGCGCGTCCGTTGTACATATTGTTGAAAAATAAATAATTTTGAAAATTGAATTAACAAGTAAATAGAAAACAAACTTATGTTGTTTTTCGTGATTCGAGAATAACAAAATCATGGAGAAAAATCCAACTCCTTCGTTGTCCATTGGTCGTCGCAATGGATAAGAATTATAAATCTTCTCCTTTTATTTTTTGCTATTTCTTAGTTCAGGTTGAAAACACAAAACTCAAAATACAAAATGAAACCAAACGGACTGTTGTGTTTTTGTTTAAAGTAAGGCATATGAAATCTAAACACAATCACCATATAGACACAGAGGATGAAGAAATATTAAACAATGGGTTTTGAACATCTTACCCCCAGTTTCGTCCAAACTAGGTCACGATACCTATAAATTAAAATATATGCTCACGACTTAAAGTGAAAAGACCTTTACTCGACCTTCGAAAATTGGTGTCGAATACGTCACCCATATTCTAATGCCGCAGATCCATACGTCCATAGCGGAAACACAAAGGCACTAGCAGCGGAAATAACTTGAACTCCAAGTGGAACTCTAATATCTGCAACTCCATCACAAATCTCTAATCCAAAGATAGCTCGAACTCCCAATCAAGTTGGACTTAAGCAAGTCTGGTCCAAGTAAACAATTGCTATCACCAAATCCAAAGGCGGGATGAAATCGAATTTACACCTAATATTTGGTTATCTGAAAAACCCAACTCTAAACTGCCCGTGTGGAAAATTATGGGCACCCAGAGTTTAGGAAAGGAACAATAAACTCCAGGTCAGTCATGAGACTGGTATGAGCAAACAAAAACAGTTTATTTTTAAAACAATCAGCAAAAGAATTAAAAATTGAAATTCGCAATGCTGTTAGGAAAATGGAACTACCATAAGGTCTCCCACCGCACACACAATGTAAATGCAGAATTGGAGGAGATTTCTCCTTATGATAGTCAAATATGCTTGATACGCAAAAACCATTTGATATTATTATTAGTGTATGGTGCAGAAAACCTTTTGAAAGTACAATATTAATCTTAGCTAGCGTACAACCACTATTGTATGCCTGCTATGGCTACCATCTAAACAGTGGGGTGCCACCATAAGTAAATGGCAGGTTATACAACTAAAACCTTGCAAGGCGCGTATTGGAGATTGGATTTCCAAAAATGGTCAGGCTAAGGAACTTCCTACTGCCACATATGTAACGACCCAGATTTTTGAACGGCTAATTTGCAATATTTAAATTGGATTTAAATATTTAATTTGAACTTTAATTTGATTTTAATATGAACAGCTCAGTTTTATATGATAGAAAGGATTCGGAATCTAAATATAATGACCTGTTGAATTAATTAATTATTAAAAATAGTAATTGAATATCGGGTAAAATATTAAATCTGGGGTAGTAAGCTTGTTTAAAATATTTTAAAGGCTTATAGAATTTATATTAATAATACTGAAAATAATAGGTGAGTTAAAATTTGAATTTAACAGTGGTTTGTTCGATTTTAAAATTACACCGTTTAAATTGACGTTTAAAATAACCTTCCGAGACACAGTCTCGGAATTTGACGAAACTAGTTCCATTGGATCCGTAATATTGAATTATTATCGGATTTCAAATTTCGTAGCTTTTGGAGCTATCGTGTGATCGTACGAAATGTAAACGCCTAGAAAATAATTAATTGAATTAATTTTAATAGTCGATCTAAAAGCTATCTTCTCTATACGACTGAATTAGGACTCGAAACCTTTTCCATTGAGTTCGAAATAGGTGTACAACATTATAGGCGCCGAGCGACACGTATCGATAGGAGGTCGGGATTTTGAATTGCGTAATTCGAGAAGATTTTTGAATTTAAGTTTAAAATAAAATTAATTAATCAAGCTTCCTCAATACGCAGCCACTTTCGTCCCATCAGAATACTGTTACTCGTTTTCCTTCATGCGCTTCCCTTTTTCTTTAAAAACACGATGCTTCTTGTTTCTCTCTTCGATCAAAAAACTAAAATTAAATTAATGGCTGCCTTCCCTTCCCTTTAATCGCGAAACTAAACCCCTTCTCACATTTTAATTCTACTAATCTTCTTCGTTTCCCGCTTTTCTTCCCTATAACCGATTCCACGGCATACATAAAAAAAAGAAAAAAGAAAAGAAAACCATAAATCGAATCGTGTATGAGCAAAGTAAGGCGACCGAGCGAATTTGATTTGCGTTCGTGCTACTCACGAGTTGATTGCCGCGATGGTGTGGTTGAGTGGGGTAGCACGATTTGTTCGACGATGGGGAGGATGCAGTCGCGTCTTGAGGCGCGCCACTAGTGATGGCTGCGGCAACTAGAGTGGCTAATCCTTGACAGTGCCGGCATCACATTGGCGAAGCTCGCGTACGCAGGACCGGAGATGGAAGGATCTGGGAGGATTTCGAACTCGAGGAGGTGGCATAGTTTAGGGTTCGCAATTGAAGATGAGGGTTGCGTGATGCTGGGTAGTTCGGCGGTGAGGTATAATTATCATTTTTTTCCAAAATTAAAAGTTTAATATTCAGATTAACAGAAAAAAGGGCATCTGTATATATATATATACAGAATTTAAGTCCAGGTTTGTTATTTTACAAATGTATTCGTTTTAAAAATAAAATAAAACCAAACGGTAAAGTTTAAAAATAGGATTTTTAGTAGTCAGATAGAGAAGTTTATTTTGCTAAAGATATATATAGTTATAAACTGAGGAAAAAAATATATAGTAAAACAGGAAATTAATAATATTCATAGATAAGATTTATAAAATAGAAATTTTAAGGGTACTATAGATTATTTTATAAATAGTTTGGAATTTATATGGACTATTTTCATTAAGATGTGTGGTTTCAAAATTTAATAAAATAAATATATATATATACATATTTTGAACTTATTAGTTTATTTCTAGATAATGTATTATACTGATTAACTTGTTAAATAAACTTATTTAATTATTTAGCTACTAAAAGAGTTTTAAAAGAAATATTAGTATAAAATTAAATTATTGGATTAAAATAAAATTTATAAATGGAAATGGGTTGACCGATTGTTTCGAATATTAATAAATCGTATAATTGTTTATACAAGGTCAAGAGTATGGAAACGAGTTGAGATTGGGAAAGATTGCAAATAATTAAAGCAAAGGTGAGTTAATCTCACTCGGTTAAATTTAAATTTTAAATTGATGAATTTAGATCTATTTGTTGAATTGCTTGAATGATGGTTGAAATTTGTGAATAATTAAATAGACCATATGCGCCGCATAATAGCGGATGATATTTTATAATCCCATATACCATGATATTCACCTGAACTGGAATTGGTATTTTATTTTGTGCTAACATCTGTGAATGCAGGAAAACAGGTTGGAGGTATCCAACAGGATTCCTCAAAAATATTTATTTTATCTCATATATATGTTGTTCCGTGACAGAATGATAAATTGATATGGATGGTTTTATATATGAATTGAATTATTAACTGTTAAATAACAGAGAAACTGAAATTTGAAAATTTAACTACCATTGATAAATTAATTCAAAGAAGTTAAATAAAACTCAAATAGAAGATATTATTGGGATTTAAAACTTCAACTTGAGAATGAAGAAAAAGAAACAAAAGCATCTTATAAACTGTAATTAGTTAAGGTTGAGTTTTTGGGAAATATTAATATATTAAACGCTGGAAGAATTATTGTAATCAACAAGTAAAATTTTATTTAAGAATAAAAAAAGGAGATGTTGTTAAGAAGTACAAATAAGGAATTTTTATTAAGAAATAAAAAAAAAATTGTTATGGTATAAAAAGAAATTTTTATTAAACGAATGGAAATTATTTAAGGAGTAGTATGAGAATTTATATAAGAATAAAAATTTTAAGATGGATTTCCTAAATAAAAATTATTTTTTAATAAATGGAACTCAAAGAGATTTTATAAATTTATAAAATGAGTTTATAAATGGGAAGAGAGTTATCAGTGGATATGAACAGAAATAAGTCATGAACTTATATTGAGTTTGGAATCTGTTTTTGGAAGGAAATAGTAAAATTTTCCGAAGGTGATTGTGGACAAGAGGCATTTATAAATGGATCTTGGATTTTTTAAAATTATAAATTTATTTTAAAAAGGGATATATTTTAAATTACTATTCTATATAGGTTTATAAATCATTTTTGAATTTTAAATATTTCGAATTAGTTATTTTTAAAGGCATGGCAACTATTTGTAATAAACTCTAATTTTTCTAAAACCAGCTTTGAAATTTATAAATAACTAGATATAAATTTTAATATTTATATTTAATATTACTTCTTATTTTATAAATCTAGATGTTTTTTTAATGTTTTTAAAATCCAATTAAAATCCACTTGTGATGGTAAGCAAGTTTATTAAAATGAGATAAGATTTAGGGAAAATCTTATGAAATGGAGAAATTGAGTTTGAGAATTTATAAGAAAAGTGAAATTGATTTTTTTGAGAAAGGAATGGACAAATAAAAAATATTTTCAAAGGGTAAATCAAAATGTGAGTAGGTATAAGAAATCATTTAAATGATTTTATGGAAATAAAAGGGCTTTGAAAATTGTTTCAAATGGGTTAGAATGGAAATAATATCTGAATGATATTTGAGATAAATAATTTGGGATAAATTATTTGATAGTTGCTTGTGAATGATTAATTGATAGTTAAATCACCGACTATCAATATTGGACGATGCGTTGATCGTTTTGAAGAGTCTGGGATCAGATTTAATTATCCGAAAACCACTTCGATTTGGTTTGAACAATTACGAATGAAGACCATGAAGAGTTAAAGACGGTGATTCGGTTTGTCCAGACCCAGGGAAACTTGTATGGACGAATGCTTTCAGCACATCGTCAGGGGGACGATGAGCATTCTAAGTGGGACTCGTTCTTGAAAGGTAACGCTTAGCCTCAAGCCTCATCAACCGGGAATGGCTAAAACAGAGGAGGTGTAGCAAGGCTTCGTGGATAGCCCCCACTTGAGAGTAAGGTTTCCCCTGCTTAGATGTCCCTTTTTATTTCGGCTTAGTGGGTAGTTGGTCGCGCCAACCACGGGGTGATCTTGCTTGGGACTGTCCAGTAAGGGATGGTTTCGGTCTTGTGTTGCAGGGGAGTTAGGGTGGCTCCTCGGTACTCTGATCAAGACCAGGTACTATAACGGGTGGTACCCCGGTAGCCCTGCCATTTTATGGAATCCGATCTCCAATAAGCGCTTGTACGGTTTTAATTGTGCCCAACTATTGTTGAAACGTGAGATGCAAGCATTTCAGCTAGATTCTATTTTACCTTCTATAGACACTATTATAATACCAGACGAATTTGATAAAAATGTTTTGGCTATCGTAAGGTAAAAACCCGACATGTTTATTTATGGCGTGGTCTTACGAGATGCTTTTGTTTTTCAAAGGATTTTTGAAAATATAATAATCCAATTGTGTAACGACCCAGGATTTTTAGTAATTAAAATTTGAATATTTAATTTATTTTAAATATTAATAAGTGAAATTTATAAGTCGAATAAATTTTATTTCGAATAATTGGATTTAATTAGATAATTAAATCGATAATTTAATATGTTAAATTATGGAAATAATTGAAAATCGAGTTAAATATGATTGAAAATGATTTGTAAAATTTTATTATATCATATTGGAGTTAGAACGATATTTTAGAACTTTTAAAATCGAATTAAAAGTTAATCTGTGAAAATTGAATATGTTAATATTTAATCGACTAGTGGAATTAGCCAATTTTCAAACAGTCTCAGAATTGGACGAAACTAGTTCCATTGGATCCGTAATAGTTTGTTATTATCGGATTTCAATTTTCGTAGCAATCGGAGTTATCGTTTGATCGTGGCAGCTCGAAATGCATCGAAATTGTTTTTAATATTAATTTGGCGAGTTAAAATAGCCATTTTTCAAAAAGTCTCGGATTTCGACGAAACTAGTTTCATCGGATCCGTAATGTGATATTATTGTAAGGTTTCAAATTTCGTGTCAATCGGATTTACCGTTTGTCCGGTGCAAGCTAAAACGCCTAGAAAATCGTTTAAATCGGTTTAATTTAAATTGAACGTTTATTGCCATAAATCGCATAGATGACCGAATTAGCTTCCGAACACGTTCCATTGTGTTCGAAACGTGGGGTAAACCTTAGAAACGCCAACCGGCACGCTTCGTTTGGAGTTCGGAAATTCCGGGTGAATAGTAAATTGGAAAATTTTCTATAAACCCCCCCCTTCTCTTCATTTTTGCAAATTATCAAACCCTAGGGTTTTAGAAACCAGTAGCCGCCACTTTCTGAATGAATGGCCGAAAATTATCAACTTCATCCTCAATTATCTCTTCATCCATCAACATTTACAAGAAACTTTCTACATGAAAGTTGTAGATCACGTTGCGAACTACCTATCCAACGGTCATGATCACGTTTGGAGCTTTAGATCAACAGCAATTGGCTCGAGAAGGCACCACAGTCGCGCACGCATTTGTATGCATGGGGAGGCCGAGTTTAGTGATGCTTGGGCCGAGCATGGAGTAGAAGAAGCTCTTCAAGGTGGAAGCTTTTGATCGAGGTAGAAGCAAGCAGGGAGGTTGCATAAATTAACCCTAATTTTTGTGCTATGGGTTCTCGTTGCGTGTTTTTGTTTCTGGGAGAGGAAACACGTGAGTTTGGGGGAGAAGCAAGGGACGGCCTGATGTTGAGGGTGATGGGATCGTACGGCTATGATTTAGTTAGGTTGAAAATAGTTAATTTATGTTGTAAATTAGTTTATATAAAAATCGTGTAACTTCATAAAATCATAACCTTTTCATACGAGGTCGAAAACGCGCAAAACCAGTTGCGTTGGAATTGTATGGACGAGCACTACGCTATGGAATAGGATTGGAGTCGTTTGGATTTAGTGAGAATTTCGGGTAAAATTAAACGTTCGTTTAATTTTATTTGAAATAAATCGCTAAAACGAAATTGAAATCAAGGTGAGAACTTCTCACTCAATCGAATCAGTTTCGATTTTGTTTTAAATAGTTAGATTTAAAATACTTGAATGTATGTTTGAATGATGATTGATATCTATTGATTGTTAAAATAGACATTATGCGCCGTTAGTAAGCGGATGTTATTTATTAAAAACATATACTGCGAATATTTCATAAACAGTGAAACTAGTATTATATATAATAGCAATATATACATATTGGCATATGTATATATTGCAGTTATTGATTTCCCGCATTGTATAGCGGATGAGACCCTATTGCGCCGTCTATTAAGCGGATAATATTTTAAATCCTATATACCGCGATAATTCCGTACTGGAGCGGAATTGGTATTGTGCTAACGTTTGTGGATGCGGGAAACAGGTTGGAGGGATCCAACTGGATTCCTCAACAGTATTTATTTGATTTCAGATATTTTGATATTTGATGGATTATCATATCGATATATGATGTCGTTGTTGTCGTGATTGACTATTTGGTATGTAGCATCATTGGACCAAATTTTGGAACATTAAAAATGATTTTTAAAGTGATTTTTGAAAATATACTATATTTTTGGAATTGATCCATTTTAAATAAATAACGTTATAATTTTAATGTTATAAAAATTATGATTTTTGAGAAATACAGTTAAAGGTTGATTTTTGAAAATATAAGCTAATGATTTTATAAAATAGTTTAAATTGCGATAAATTGAATTTATTATGAAAAGTTGAAATATAGGATTTATAAAATTTAATTATTTTATAAATCAAAATGATGAAATTATAAAGGAGATTAAAGATGTTTTAAAAGAATAATATAAATTGATTTGTATAGAGGATTTATAAATTAATAATTTGTAAATTAAAAATATTTGAATTATAAAACGAGTTTTTATAAGTGTTAGAATGAATTGTGAATGAATTTCATAAATGAATGAAATTTATAGAATTATAATCGGTGAAGTTAGAAATGGAATTTTATAAACAGTAGGTTTATAGAATATGTAAAGTTATTTGAAGAATAAGTTTTGAGTAAATAATTGAATCTTATAAGTTATAAGATTTATAATTATGAAGTTTAAAGGAACGATTTTGTAAAATAATCGTTTTATAAGCATTTAACTTATAATATGAACTTTTGTTATATAATTGAGTTATAAATTGAATAGGTTAATAAAGGAGATTTATAAAAGGAGTTGATATAAAATAAATAGAAATGGAATTTATAAACGTTGTTTTATAAATTCGCAACGACTTATTTTGATAAGTAAATTATTATAACTTATTTCTGGAGTTATATTCACGTTTTAGACAGTGAATAATCCTTTAAAATAGAATGAATAGAAATGATGAAGTTGGTTAACAAAGTATATTCACGTTTTTGAATAGTGAATAATATGTTAAAGAAAATGTTTTGGAAGGTGATGTTTTAAATAGAATTAAAACGATCTAACGATGTTTTAAAATGTGTTGAGATTCGAAACCATAGATTTCAACATTCATTGTTGAAATAGGTTTTCGAGAAATAAAAGGAAATGGTGGACTATAACACTGTTGTTATAGTAAATGATTTCCGAAAGGAAATGTTTTGTATAGTATTGGGATTTATATATCTATTTTAATTTCGAATCCCTATACTAGTGATTTTGGAACGTCGTAACGATGTTTTACATAACATTCGTTTTGGCCCACATAAATATGTTTAAGAGAATGATTTCCTTAAAGAATGAATTATATACTTAATCTCGATTTAAGTATATTGAATATTTTCCAAGTGTTGAAAATAAATGGATTTGTGAATTACTTATTTAATAAGTATGGAAATGTTTTTCCAATGTGAAATGAAACGTTTTGAGAATTTATCCTTTTGAAGATAAATTGAAAATGAATAATTGAAATCGTATATTCATAGATATTTTCGAATATAAATTCACTGTGGAATTTATAAAAGAAAGTGGAATTGTTTAAAAATAAATATGGATTTATTTTTGAGGTATTGAAATTGTATATCTTGTAAAGATATTTGGAAAGTAAATAATTTGGAAAATTATTTGGAATCTGGTGATGTGTGCATATCCATTGATAGTTTAATAACCAACTATCAATATTTACCTTTGAAAGGTATTTGTTGTGATTTGTTTGAATTTGAATGCCACACTTATTTTTGAATAAGCGCTCACTATTCGGGTTAACCGGGAAAAGACCTTGGGGTCATATAACCCATTCCGAATATGTGATACGTCGTTATGAATTGCATTTGAAGATCGGTGTTGAAGACCGAATATTTGCGAGAGCGATAGGATGACCTGTCGATTGACTCTGCACCGAGTTGCTCCGGTATAGAGTTCTCCATATGTGATGGGGAATTCGATCAGGATTGTGGATATCCGGATTGCAAGGACTTCTTTGTAAGTGCCTTCGGTTCTGTTCGAGCCCGGAACAGACTTGTATGGATTGTATGTCTGACATTACAAATTGAGATATAAAGCAGATTTCTTTCAAATATATTTCTGTTGGTGGCGGAGAATTTATTCTTTTAGCTTAACACCCTTCTCTGAGACGTACGAGCTCAGAGGTTATGTAGTTGAAGGTTATCAGCGATATATTCCCAATTTGGTAATGTGACATGCTGAGTGTTGCTGTGAAATGATCATTGTGTTGATCATTTGTGATAAGATCATTTGTTTGATCGTTTATCTTTGTGATCATTTCTATGATCATTTGTTGACCCAAAGCATGGCTTTTGTATAAAGCATGGCTTTGTGGACGTGACTTCGTCGAGCCTCACACCCCGGAATGGTCAAAACAGGAAAGATGCAGCAAGGTTATGAGTGGTAGCTCCGTTTAGGGTATGTGCATTTCCTTCTGGAAAAGGGTGGTATCATGGTATGGAGCCCAGATACTTACTCATGTTGAAACACTTTATTTATGATTGTGTGATGTTGATTACGAGCGCTCGGTTAAAGGTCCCAAAGGACCGGGGGATGGCATACTCGTGTCATTTGTTACCCAGTTAGGGGTAACCCGGCCTTGTGTTGGCAGAGATCCGGTTTGGTTCTCGGGGTCGTCCTTTCAGAGGCGTTCTCATGGGGCAATGGAAAGTTCCTTGGCCTGACCATTCGTTGGAAATCCAAAGAAACAATACGAGACTTGTACGGTTTTAGTTGTAGAACCTGCCATTTAATATGGTAGCTATAGTAAGCATACTATAATGGTACCTATGCTGGCTAAGATTTATATTCTACTTTCGAAATCGTTTTATACACTATGCACTAATAATAATATCAAATGTTTCTTTTTAATGCGTATTAAGCATCTTTGACTATCATAAGGAGAAATCTCCTCCAAGTCTGCGTTTGCATTGTGTGTGTGTGCGGGAGGCCTTATGGTAGTCTCATTTTTAAAAGCATTGCGAATTGACTTTAAAAATATTCCTCTATTTTGTTTTCAAAGATAAATAAATTGTTTTGAGTTCTCACACCAGTCACATGACTAACTCGGAGTTTATTGTTTTCCTTCCTAAACTCTGGGTGCCCACCAATTTCCACACGGGCAGTCAAGAGTTAAGGTTTAGCAGGATATTATGGAATTCAGGAGTTGCTGGAAGCAAGCTGGATGTCATGGCGTACTATTAGTATAGTATTTCTTTTTCCGCTGTTTGATGTTGTTTGTTGTTGTACACTCTGATGTAATGAAATGTAATGTAATGTATAAAATGTAATAACTGATATAGTTCTTTGTTTAAAGATTATTCATTTATTTATTATATGTTGTTCCGCTGCGATTGTGAGATTCTGTTGTTGTTCTTTTGTTTTTTTTTCTGTTCCGTTCTATTTTCTTTTCTCTCTATTTTCTATCTTTTTCTTCTCTCTTCTACCTTTTTCTTTTTCTTAAACATTGAGAATTCGTATTTCTGTTCATCTTGAATTAATCAATGGAGATTAGTGTATATTCAAGGAGTACGGATTTGCGGGTCCTCACAAATTGAGTGTGATTTCTCATGCTGGTAGTCCAGACTGACTCGGGTGTTGTTTTATATGATGCTCGGGTCAGACCGCGTTAAACAGGATCCGGTTAAAGGCTAAGGAGTTCAGGAGACGAGCCGATGACCGAGCGTACTTCCGTATTTGACTATTATTTCCGCTGTGTATAGACAAATATTGAGTTGTCTCTGTATGGATGTTTGTTGTACTCTGATGATGGTATGTATATATATGTATACAGTACAGATTTCTTTGTATTTAAAAGCTGTTATTATATATTATATTTTGTTCCGCTACGATTGTGAGACTCTGATGTTGTTTTATTTTCTTCTTCTTCTACCTCTTTCTTCTTTTATCCCGAAGACACGTACATTTGTGCCACTTTGGACAGAACTGTTGTGGGATTATGTTAGTTCAAAGGGGTACGGATTTGCGGGCCTTTACAACATGGGTACGCCTCTGGAGGGACGTCCCGAGAACCTACCCGGCTCTCTTCCAACACAAGGCCGGGTTACCTCTGTAACTAAGTAACTACTACTCGAGCATGCCATCCCCCGGTCATTTGCAACCTTTATCCGCGGTACCTCTACACCAACAACCACAAAGCAATTACAAAGTAATAGATTTGCAGTGACCATATGAGTTAAGTATCTGGGCTCTATAACATGATACCACCCTTTTCCAAAAGGGAATGACACACCTTAAAGGGCGCGAGCCTCATAACCTTGCCGCAGCTTTCCCGTTTTGACCATTTCCAGGGTGTGAGGTCTTGATGTTGTCTCGTCCACAAAGCTACACTTTTTCACAAATTCATGCTTCGATCAACAAATGATCAGCATCACTTCATATGCCACTTTACCAAATTGGGAATGTATCACTAGTGACCATCAACTACATAATCTCTGAGCACGTATGTCTCAGAGAAGGGTGTTAAGCTAGGAGAATAAATTCTCCGCCACCAAACAGCAATGTATTTGATAGAAACCAGTTTTACATCTCAAAGTGTAACGTCATACATGCATACATACAAGTCTGTTCCGGGTTCGAACAAAACTGAAGGCACTTCCAAAGAAGCCCTTGCAGTTTGGGTGTTCACAATCCCGATCGGACTCCCTATCACAGATAGAGATCTCTATACCGGCGCGACTCATTGCAGAGACATTTGACAGGTTATCCTATCGTTCTCGAAAATACCTAGTCTTCACCACTGGTCTTTAAATGCAATCCATTTCGTCGTATCATTATTCAGAATGGGTTATATGACACAAGGTCCTCTCCCAGCAAAACCGAATAATGAGCACAATATTTTAAAAACATATGGATATTGGGATCTTAGTTAAGTCACACTTTTATATCCCCAAACATTTTCTTCAAATGGTTTAAACAAATTACCATTTCCAATCTTTTAAAAAAAAGATTTATTTCACAAAGTTCACTAATCTTTCACAAAGATTCATTTGCAATATTTAAACAAAAGATCTATCTTTAAGATTCTCTTTTGCTTGAAAGCAAAGTTCACCAAATATTTCATAAAGATTCCTTTATAGCTTTCGAAACAATTCCACTACAAATCTTTTATACAAAGGAATATACCTTTAAGATCCTCTTCGATTTCAAAACAAGGTTCACAATTTGTCACAAAGATTAATTCATAGCTTTCAAAATAATTTCATTTCAAATTGGATTAAATTATCTAATCTTTAAATCAAAAATTCAATTCATAGCTTTCAAAACCATTTCCATTTCAAATCTTTTATACAAAAGATACACCTTTCCCATTTCAAGATAGAGTTAGCTTTCAAGATAATTTCATTTCAAATTGGAAATCTTTTCAACATAATTGGAAATTCCTTCCTTATATGAAAGCTTTTATTATTTGAAAACAAATAGTTTTCGTTTCGAAAAAGTCCGATTTCACTTATACAAGTTAAAGTCTTTCAAATTTGGGTTAAATTTAAATTCCAAAACCATACTTTTAAAATGGTTTAAAACTTATATAAACACATTTATAACTCGTTTAATCTTTTAAACTATAATTTCCAAACATGGAATTCAATTTTCAAATCTTGAATTCAAATTTAAATCAAACTATTTAAATTTCAAAACTTTATCAAGTTATTCAAAATAACTTTTATCTTTAAAACTCCTTTTCAAAAGCTTTTCATGTTTAACCCAAATCCATTTCCAAAACCATTTGGATTCAAAATTCAATTTTAAAATCATTTTAAAATATTTAATTCAAATATCTGTGACTTATTTGATTTCCTCGTGCAATCCATATTTGTGTGTGTAAGGTATGGTCCAAGGGTTTTACACAACAGTGCAACAACATCAATCATTCAATCATATTAATATCGATAAGCGGTATATCCCTATAACGCTTATCCCCATTCACAGATTCACAGATAAATAATATACATTCATCACAGAGAAATAATTACATTCATCACAGCTTGAATCAAAATAATTCATGTCACAAAGCATCATAGAGTAGAAATATCAAATAATTCACAGCATTTAATAGAATACAGTCATCCATAAGTAAGATCAATTAATTATCTGATTAATTTAAATCAGATTAATTACTTATGAATAGACTACTAATCCTGGTTAATTAATATTAATTAATTACAAATCATTTAATTAATTATTTATTAGTTAACCTTTAATTATTAATTAATTCTTTGATTAATTATCCTTAATTAATTGCAATAATTAATTAACTAATCCTTAATTAATAATAACTCCTTAATTACTTTTATTAATTAACTAACCTTTAATTAATTAATTATTCTTAAATTAATTACCTTAATTACATAAATTTATTTTCCTTAAATTAATTAACCTTTAAACACTTGATTAATAAACCTTTAAATTATTAGTTAATTTACCTTAATTACTTTCATTAAATAATTAATTTTTGAGTAATTAAATATCCTTGAATTAATTATTCCTTAATTACTTGATAAATCAAACTTAAATTATTAATTACCTTACCTTAATTACTATTTTTATTAAGTAATTAACTTCAAGTAATTAATTTCCTTTAACAAATAAATTAACTTAAACTTTAAAAGTTAATTAACAATTTAAAAGATTCTTTATATCAATTAACTTTTCAAACTTTATTTAAAATAAACTTTAAAAATAAAGGTTATGTATATTTTAAACCATTTTAAAGCTTGGTCAATTTAAAACAATTTTATTTTAAAAACCTCCTTAAACAATTTTTAAAACTTAGATAACATCTATAAAAGAAAATTGTTTTAATCAAAATTTAATTGAAATAAATTAATTTGTCTTTAAAATTCAAAACTGCTTTTGCCACAAATCAAATGACCCGAGCAAAATCACGTTCTACCCGAGCTTGAACCCGGACCAATTCATGTTCCCACCTGCTTCGAGAAAACCCATCGTTTTCACGTGCTTGGCTCCGAGTCTCCTACCTTCATCCCCAAAATATTCGAAACCCAAATACGTACGTATGCACGTACACATGCACGAACTCCACGACCAGCTTCGATTAACGACGAAGCCACCTGATCATCCACGACGATCACTAGAAACGATTCGAACAACCCAATATACCAAATTATTTCTAAATCAAGAATCGAGCATCTAGTTCAACACAGAACCCAACCCATATCGAAAAAACACGTTCGCCACGGCATTTACGACGATCGAAAACCATGCCCCTCCAACCAGAACATCTCCACCCATCCACGCAGTGATTCCCACAGTCGCGATGATTTCCGATGATCGAGTGACGATAAAATTAATTCAAGAATGATATTTACAAAATTATGCCCTTAAACCATACAATCTGGTCAATCAATCTCCATACTGATCTGGAATTTCTATTATTATTTTTCCTATGACCTCCTGACCTTCAACTACTTCCACCCTCGATCGCGACCATTATTACTGTATTGATTGTCAGAAATCGACGATCATAGCTTATTCTGTTCAACTAGAGACTCATACGATTTCCACATCTAAAAATCTTGATCTTAACCTTAAAATTCATCATTTTTGTAAGCGAATTCGATTATATATCAAAGCATGGGGATTTGATAATCAAAATTCTGTCATTCGTTGATTTTTCACTGTAAAAACATATTTTCTGAATATTCACTAAATAATTTTTCCTGAAACTATTTTAAAAAAAGAATTTACATTTTTCTAATCGTTTTCTGTTTATAAATCGAAACCTAAAATAGATTGTATAAGGATCAGAAATTTTTTGTAATGGTCATAAGTCTGTAAATTTAACAGAGTATATATATGTGGATATATATACATACATACAGACATGCACTCACATAGATCGGCATAGTTTAAAGCATTTTTTCCCTACCATTTGAAGTACTCATCACAACATCAAAAATATAAAAAGCAGATTCAACTTAAAATAGGCAAATTTGCTCACAGAATATTGAAACAGAGAAGCCTGTTAACAAGAAAACCTATATATAACAGACTAAGTTTTAAAGATGATGGTTTGCTCACCTGAAGCTTTGGAAAGAACACAGAACAGAGACTTGAATTTGAAAATGGAATTTGCTTTTGATTTATATCTGTATATAATCCTGATCTTTGTTTGATGCTTTTAAGTTGAATCCTTGGTTTGAGTTGTACTTTGATCAAGCTTGAGTTGAATCAGTTGCTTTCAGGATTTTGAATTTATTTTAGCATCTGAATCTCTTAGGTTTTGTCTTAATCTTTTTCTCTGATCTGGAATGGTTGAGTTGATTCAGATCTTAAGATGTCCTGATGATTGAATTTGCTTGCCTGAACTTGCATGTTTTCCACGCTTTGATTTCCAGATTCAAACTTGATTAGGTTGTAGCTTCCAGATTTTTTTCTATTTTGAGTTTGAATTCAAACTTGTTTTTAAACTGAGTTGGTCTGCTTTTTTTTATTTGATGTTTTTTATTTTCTTATTTTATGCATGTTTTATAAATTTAATTTAAAAGAAAAGGAATGATTTGCCACTTGTTTATTTTGTATCAAAACTTGTATTTGTATAATTTATTCTTTTTACACTTGTTATTTCATATGATTAAATTTATTATAATTTTTTTTAAATCCTTTACTTTAAATAATTGGTATTTTTTAAATCCTTTACTTTAAATAATTGGTAGATTTAACTTTAAACCCTCTCATTAATTTACTTATATTTACATATGTTTATATTTTACAAATGTTTATCTTATTAATTTCCAAATATATAAAAGAAAAGTAATTTAAATCTTTTATCAAATCTTATTTTACATTTTAATTTCAAGTTATTAGGAATGTTTATATTTATGTGTTTATATTTTATTCATACTTTTTTTCCATATTTACACTTATATAACTTTTTAAATAACCTTAAAAAATGATTTGAAATCAAATTATACACTATTAATATATATATATATATATATATATATATATATTAGTCCCTTAGGAACACTTACCAGTAAATTTTTAATTTAAATTCTATTTTATAGATCAATCTATATGCATATATATTTTTATTCTGGAAATTTTCAAATTAATCCACAATTAAACTTATAAATAAAATATTATTCATATTATTTATTTCTGAATTTCCAATTAGAAATTCTATATTTAAAATCATATTCATATTTATTTATATTAATAAATAAATAAATATATATTAAATTTGGAAAATACCAAATTAATTCACAAATTAATTTCAAAATTTAAATTACTTTCCAAATTTAAATTTGATTTAAAAACACGAATGTTACAGATTCTCCCCGTGAGAAAATTTCGTCCTCGAAATTTGCCAGGGAGACAACAAAGAACAGATGAAAGATAGAGAAACAGTTTTCCAGATCAAACTGAATATCTATTCTGCATTTGGCTTACCAAATCAGAATATCACCAATGGATACAAGAACGAACTCATTCAATATTCACGAAATATTTGGGTCATCAGTCTACGAAATATGCAGGGCACTGGTTAGTTCAAAGGATAACTAACCACTCGTAGAATATATCTGAACCCAAAATAACAAATAAATGGATTTAATCTTCCCCAATTCTCAAATGGATCCCAAACTCAGGTCGGAATACCCCAAAGTTTACACCAGCTTGTCCCTCTTCGGACTAAGACCCACACCAGAAATTACAATAGAATTTCAAATTTGGTTTTAATTGAAATCGTTTTATCGATACAAATTAATTTTAACTTTATATTTAATTTACCAATTTAAGTTAAAAACGAAAAGCTAACAGAAATTTGATGAAGAGAACAGAAATAGGAACTTATCTACACGATTCGCAAGGCCATCATCATCAAAGCTTCTTCTATAGTTGCCACGAAGCCATCATAGAATTTTGAAATTGGATGATCAACAAAGGAGATTGATAGAGAAAGTTATTTCCTTGTTGTTGCAGGGTATTGACCATTTGTACTAGTATTCCCGTGTCCCATACCTCGTTCTCTTCATGCACTCATACTCACTGTCAGTGGATAGTAAGAGAATTTACTGAGGCACTCGGATGGATATCTTAGGGATATACTCATTCTAGGGTATACTTCACCCTATCTCTAATGAGTTACCTAATGTGTTATACTACTGAGCTATAGTTTCAACCTTCAGCTCTGATACCAAATGAAACGGCCCTGACTAGACCTTCGGAAATCGGCACCGAATACGTCACCCGTATTCGAATGCCGCAGATCCAAACGTCGAATCTGGTTCGCCGGAGCTTATAACACATTAAGTATAACAACACAGTGGAAACACAAAGCCACCAGCAGTGGAAAAAACTTGAACTCCAAATGGAACAACGATATCTGCAACTCCATCATAAATCTCTAATCCAAAGATAGCCTGAACTCCCAATCAAGTTGGACTTAAGCAAGTCCGGTCCAATTGAACAATTGCTATCGCCAAATCCAAAAGCTGGACACTATTGAATTTACACCTACTATTTGGTTATTTGAAAAACCCAACTCTAAACTGCACACGTGGAAAATTGTGGGCATCTAGAGTTTAGGAAGGGAACAATAAAATTTAGGTCAGTCATGGGACTGGTATGAGCAAACAAAAACAGTTTATTTTTAAAACAATCAGCAAAAGAATTTAAAATTGAAATTCGCAATGCTTTTTGGAAAATGAAACTACCATAAGGCCTCCCACCACACACACAATGCAAATGCAGAATTGGAGGATATTTCTCCTTTTGATAGTTAAATATGATTGATACGCAAAAACCATTTGATATTATTATTTGTGCATGGTGTAGAAAACCTTTCGAAAGTACAATATTAATCTTAGCCAGCATATAACCATTATTGTATGCCTACTATAGCTACCATCTAAACAGTGGGGCGCCACCATAAGTAAATGGCAGGTTATACAAGTAAAATCGTACAAGGCACGTATTAGAGATTGGATTTCCAACAAATGGTAAGGCTAAGGAACTTCCTACTGCCACATGGGTAGGCCTCTGGAGGGACGTCCCGGGAACCTACCCGGCTCTCTGCCAACACAAGGCTAGGTTACCTCTGTAACTAGGCAAGTACTACTCGAGCATGCCATCCCCCGGTCGTTTGCGACCTTTATCCGAGGTATCTCTACACCAACAACCACAAAGCAATCACAAAGTAATAGATTTGTAGTGGCCACATGAGTTAAGTGTCTAGTTCATAAACTTGTCGCATCTTTCATGTTTCGACCATTTCCGGGGTATGAGCTCCTAATGCAGTCTCATCCACAAAGCTACAGTTTTTCACAAAATCATGCTTCGATCAACAAATGATCAGCAACAATTCGTATGCTAAATTACCAAATTGGTAATGTATCACTAGTAACCATCAACTACATTACCTCTGATCTCGTATGTCTCAGAGAAGGGTGTTAAGCTAAGAGAATAAATTCTATGCCACCAAACAGAAATGTATTTGATAGAAACTAGCTTTACATCTCAAAGTGTAACGTCAGGCATACATCCATACAAGTCTGTTCTGGGTTCGAACAGAACCTAAGGTACTTCCAAAGAAGCCCTTGCAATCCGGGTATTCACAATCCCGATCGGACTCCCCATAATAGATGGAGATCTCTATACCGGCGCGACTCAGTGCAGAGACATTCGACAGGTTATCCTATCGTCCTCGAAAATACCCGGTCTTCACCACCGGTCTTTAAATGCTACTCACATCGTCGTATCATTATTCGGAATGGGTTATATGACACAGGGTCCTCTCTCGGCTAAATTGAACAATGAGCGCAAAATTTTAAAAACATATGGATATTGGGATCTTAGTTAAGTCACACTTTTAAATCCCCAAACATTTTCTTCAAATGGTTTAAACAAATTACCATTTTCAATCTTTTAAACAAAAAGATTCATTTCACAAAGTTCACCAATCTTTCACAAAGATTCATTCACAATATTTAAACAAAAGATCTATCTTTGAGATTCTCTTTTATTTGAAAACAAAGTTCACCAAATATTTCACAAAGATTCCTTTGTAGCATTCGAAAAAATTCCATTACAAATCTTTTATACAGAGGAATATACCTTTAAGATTCTCTTCGATTTCAAAACAAGGTTCACAATTTTTCACAAATATTAATTCATAGATTTAAAAACAATTTCATTTCAAATTGGATTAACTCACCTAATCTTTAAATCAAAAATTCAATTCATAGCTTTCAAAACCATTTTCATTTCAAATCTTTTTATACAAAAGATACACCTTTCCAATTTCAAGACAGAGTTAGCTTTCAAAACAATTTCATTTCAAATTGGAAATGTTTTTAACATAAATTGGAAATTCCTTCCTTATAAGAAAGCTTTTATTATTTGAAAACAAATAGTTTTCGTTTCGAAAGAGTCCGATTTCACTTATACAAGTTAAAGTCTTTCAAATTTGGGTTAAATTTAAATTCCAAAACCATACTTTTAAAATGGTTTAAAACTTATATAAACACATTTATAACTCGTATAATCTTTTAAACCATAATTTCCAAACATGGAATTCAATTTTCAAATCTTGAATTCAAATTTAAATCAAACTATTTAAATTTCAAAACTTTATAAAGTTATTCAAAATAACATTTATCTTTAAAGCTCCTTTTCAAAAGCTTTTCATGTTTAACCCAAATCCATTTCCAAAACCATTTGGATTAAAAATTCAATTTTAAAATTATTTTAAAATATTTAATTCAAATATCTATGACTTAACTGATTTCCTCGTGCAATCCATATTTGTGTGTGGAAGGTGTGGTCCAGGGTTTTTACACAACAACGCAACAACATTAATCATTCAATCATATTAATATCGATAAGCAGTATATCCCTATAACGCTTATCCCCATTCACAGATTCACAGATAAATAAAATATATTCATCACAGATAAATAAATTACATTCATCAGAGCTTGAATCAAAATAATTCATATCACAAAGAATCGCACAATATAAATATCAAACAGTTCATAACATTCAATAGAATACAGTCATCCATAAGTAAGATCAATTAATTATCTGATTGATTTAAATAAGATTAATTACTTATGAATAGACTACTAATCCTGGTTAATTAATATTAATTAATTACAAATCATTTAATTAATTATTCTTTAATTATTTATTAATTAACCTTTAATTATTAATTAACCTTTAATTGTTAATTAATTCTATGATTAATTATCCTTAATTAATTGCAATAATTAATTAACTAATCCTTAATTAATAATAATTCCTTAATTACTTTTATTAATTAAGTAACCTTTAATTAATTAATTATTCTTAAATTAGTTACCTTAATTACATAAATTAATTTTTCTTAAATTAATTAACCTTTAAACACTTGATTAATAAATCTTTAAATCATTTATTAATTTACCATAATTACTTTCATTAAATAATTAATTTTTAAGTAATTAATTATCCTTTAATTAATTATTCTTTAATTACTTGATAAATCAAACTCAAATTATTAATTACCTTACCTTAATTATTATTTTTATTAAGTAATTAACTTTAAGTAATTAATTTCCTTTAACAAATAAGTTAACTTAAACTTTAAAAGTTAATTAACAATCTAAAACATTCTTTATATCAATTAACTTCTTTAACGTTTATTTAAAATAAACTTTAAAATTAAAGGTTATGTATATTTAAACCATTTTTAAGCTTGGTCACTTTAAAATAGTTTTATTTTAAAAACCTCCTTAAATAATTTTTAAAACTTAGATAACATCTAATATAAAAGAAAACTGGTTTAAACAAAATTTAATTGAAATAAATTAATTTTTCTTTAAAATTCAAAACTGCTTTTGCCACAAATCAAATGACCCGAGCAAAATCACGTTCTACCCGAGGTTGAACCCGGGCCAATTCATGTTTAAACCTGCTTCAAGGAAACCCATCGCTTTCACGTGCTTGGCTCCGAGTCTCCTACCTTCATCCCCAAAATATTCGAAACCCAGATACATACATATGCACGAACTCCACGACCAGCTCCGATCGACGACGAAGCCACCTGATCATCCACGATGATCACCAGAAACTATTCGAACAACCCTATACAAAATTATTTCTAAATCAAGAATCGAGCTTCTAGTTCAACACAAACCCAACCCATATCGACAAAACACGTTTTCCACGGTGTTCACAACGATCAGAAGCCATGCCCCTCCAACCAGAACATCTCCACCCATCCACGCAACGATTTCCACAGTCGCGATGATCTTCGATGATCGATTGACGATAAAATAAATTCGAGAATGATATTTACAAAATTATGCCCTTAAACCCTACAACCTTGTCAATCAATCTCCACAATGATCTGGAATTTCCATTATTATTTTTCCTATGACCCCCTGACCTTCAACTACTTCCACCCTCGATCAAGACCATTATTTTTGTATTGATTGTCAGAAATCGACAATCATAGCTTATTCTGTTCAACTTGAGACTCATACGATTTCCACATCCAAAAATCTTGATCTTAACCTTAAAATTCATCATTTTTGTAAGCGAATTCAATTATATAATCAAAGCATGGGAATTTGATAATCAAAATTCTTGCATTCATTGACTTTTCACTATAAAAACATATTTCCTGAATATTCACAAAATAATTTTTCCTGAAACTATTTTAAGAAAAGAATTTACATTGTTTTAATCATTTTCTGTTTATAAATCGAAACCTAAAATTGATTATATAAGGAGAAGTAGATTTTTGTAATGGTCTTAAGTCTGTAAATTTAACAGCGTATATAAATGTGGATATATATACATACATACAGACATGCAATCACATAGATCAGTGTAGTTTAAAGCATTTTTTCCCTACCATTTGAAGTACTCATCACAACATAAAAAATATAAGAAACAGATTCAACTTAAAATAGGCAAATTTGCTCATAGAATATTGAAACAGAGAAGGCTGTTAAACCTATATATAACAGACTAAGTTTTAAAGATGATGGTTTGCTCACCTGAAGCTTTGGAAAGAACACAGAACAAAGACTTGAATTTGAAACTGGAATTTGCTTTTGATTTATATCTGCATATGACCTGATCTTTGTTTGATGCTTTTAAGTTGAATCCTTGGTTTGACTTGTACTTTGATCAAGCTTGAGTTGAATCAGTTGCTTTCAGGATTTTGAATTTATTTTAGCATCTGAATCTCTCAGGTTTTGCTTTAACCTTTTTCTTTGATCTGGAATGGGTGAGTTGCTTCAGATCTTAAGATGTCCTAATGTTTGAATTTGCTTGCCTGAACTTGCATGTTTTCCAGGCTTTGATTTCCAGATTCAAATTTGATCAGGTTGTAGCTTCTAGATTTTTTCTATTTTGAGTTTGAATCCAAAACTTGTTTTTAAACTGAGTTGATCTGCTTTTTCTCGTTTGATGTTTTTTTATTTTTTTTATTTTATGCATGTTTTATAAATTTAATTTAAAAGAAAAGGAATGATTTTCCACTTGTTTATTTTGTATTAACACTTGTATTTTTATAATCTGTTCTCTTTACACTTGTTATTACGTACGATTGCTTATTTTACAAATGTCTGTTTCTACCTAAATTGTGTTTAAACCCTTTTTTATAAATTTGTTATAAATTTTTTTTAAATCCTTTACTTTAAATAATTTATGGATTTAACTTTAAACCCTCTCATTAATTTACTTATATTTACATATGTTTATATTTTATAAATGTTTATCATATTAATTTCCAAATATATAAAAGAAAAGTAATTTAAATCTTTTATCAAATCTTATTTTAAATTTTAAATTCAAGTTATTAGGAATGTTTATATTTATGTGTTTATATTTTATTCATACTTTTTTTCCATATTTACACTTATATAACTTTTTAAATAACCTTAAGAAAATTATTTGAAATCAAATTATACATTATTAATAAATATTTATATATATAAGTCCCTTAGAAATAATAAGTTAATAAATCCAATTTTTACTTTTAAAAACACTTATCCTTAAATTTCTATTCCAAATTCTATTTTATAAATCAATCTATATGCACATATATTTTTATTGTGGAAATTTTCAAATTAATCCATAATTAAGCTTATAAATAAAATATTATTCAAATTATTTATTTCTAAATTTCCGATTAGAAATTCTATATTTAAAATCATATTCATATTTATTTATGTTAATAAATAAACAAATATGTGTTAAATTTGGAAAATACCAAATTAATTCAAAAATTAATTTCAAAAATTAAATTACTTCCCAAATTTAAATTTGATTTAAAAACAGGAATGTTACACAAGGATACAGTTCTAAAGCGCGTCTGAGCAGGTTCGAATTCTCTTGCATTTTGTGTTTTCATGATTCTAACTTTACAAGAAGGGGAGAACTTGCAAGAATGAGAGATTTTTACCATAACAACAAGCATTTCCTAAGTACAAATCATTACTCATCCACTTATATAAGTTCTCAACTTTCAGATTAAACAAGTTCACCATCTTGACCGCAACAAATAGATCTAGCAAGAACTCGTTTAACTCCATTAAAATTACAATATTTTTCAAATGATAAATTTTATTTAAACTCATGAAAATACCGATTTGCCCTCATTCAGAAAAAACACCCCTGTTTTACCAGGATTTTCCCCCGTTACTTCCAATTTTTCCCCTGCCTGTGTTTTACCTACCAAAATTTATTTCGCTTAATCTATCACGCAGTAAAAAAAGATATACGCACAAAAAAGAAAGCGAACTAGGGTTTCGATCATGCTTCATCCTATTTGGATCATCTTAATAGCGGCGACACGTAATCAACATGAGCTCGATTTTGGGAAGGTTAGCGGCAATGATAAATTGTTGTTTTATTTTTCCAATTTGTAGATATTTTTTTGTTCTGTGATTGTACAACGCAATAGGCTACGCGGTAAAATAACAAATCTGTACGGCTACAAATCACATAGTAGACCTGTGTGATTTGTAATCTTACCATGCAGATCTACTGCATGGTACTATCTACAACCACGTAGTGGGCCTGTGTGTTTGTTTTATTTTACCATGTAGATGTACTACGTGGTTAGATTACATAACCAAAAAAAAAATGATAAGTAAACTAATTTAAAAACCATATGCATATTCAATGTTCAAAAACTGTTTGCATATTCAATGTTCAATGACCATATTCAATGTTCAAAGACCAATTTTTATAAGAACGTTGATTTTGTGCTAGCGTGATTGTTAACAAAAACAAAAACAATGTATCGATCAATGTACATAGATTACTCGGACATGACTGACAACTTCAAAAAGATGTAGGAGAGTGGAAGAAAGGTTAGCAAAGCGAAACGAAGACAACAAACGAATGGTCCAAGGAGAAAAATATAAAGAAGAGACTCATGAACGTGCTGGTGAGGGTGATGGTAGTAGTCAAGGAGAGGGTAACAACAATGGTAATAGTGATCGTAAGGGTGGCGGTGACTTTGAGGATGAGGAAAATGACGAACAAACGGATAACGACAATGGTAATAGTGATGGTGACGGTGGCAGTGATTATAGGGATGAGAAAATGACGAACAAACAGAGACCAATGAGGAGGAAAGCGAAGATGATGTAGTAATAGAGGAAGAAGAAGCAGAAGAAGCAATAGAATACGAAGGTCCAAGTGTAATAATGTGATCGTAGATTTCAACACTCATGTTGCATCGATTATATGGAAGGGCAAGGTAAGATAAACTTAACTACTTAACAATTTTAATTTTTCATGGAATAATAAAATAAGTTTGCTTATATTATTAGGAATGGGCACCTCTTACAAATATTAACCAAACACAAAAGGTTGATAACTTCAAAATTCCAAAAAATACCACTATTATTTAAAACTATAATCGAATCGTCTCTGTAACGACCCGTAATTTTAACACTTTGAAAATGCAATATTTAATTATTTTAAATATCAAACTTAGAATTCTAAAACTTAAACAATTATGTTTTATATGATAAATAAGAATGGTAAACTTATTTTTTGATATTGAATAAAGATTTTGGTTTCCCATTGTAAAATTGACAAAAGTAGGATTCCGATAAAGTAGGATAAATATTTGAGAAATTTGATTAAAGGATAAATAATTCCTTTTAAATATATATATATAATCGATATCAAACTCATTTGATAATAATATTAATTTAATTTATAATGGTTCGATAAATATGTAAAACTTGTTTTATAAAATTGACAAATTTCGTCGCATATCGATAAATCGATGTCGTATTTTTATAAGAAGATTTGGATATTATTTTATAAGTCATTCTTGTTTGAACAATTTAAAGATAAGAAGAAATTAATTTTTAAGTTTGGTTTACATGAAATAGTTTAACAAAAACGTCAAAATGTGACCGGAAAACGTTTTGTCGAAAATCAACATTTTGTTCAAAATAAGTTATTGCAATGTTATCGCACCTTTGTCAATATTTATTAACGTGTATTACACATTTTAATAACTATACATGTTTAATTTTACTAAATAAAATTATAAAACTTCTAGAAGTCATTAATAAAAGTAAGTAAGAATTAATAAAATAAGAAAAGTAAACATCAAATCACAACAAATCAAAATCCAACAAAACAATTATTTTTCTTTACTTAATCTTTAAGTGACTAAGATATAAAGTAAGAAGTGAAAAGATGATATTAAGTATTGAAAAAATGGATATTGCTTTAGGTTGAAGTAAGGATAGTTTGGTAATTTTGTAAAATATTATTTTGGTAAATTTACCACTTCTTTTTTATAAATACCCACCTCCTTCTTCACCTTCATTCGCATTTCTTCTTCTTATTTTCTCAAGCTTCTTCACTTTATTCCTCTTCACTTTAATGGCTTCCAGGCCATAGGAAAAAAACTATAAAAAAATAATGCCAAAATATTTATAAAATATTCAAAAGAAATCACTGTTAATTCTCTTCAAATCAGACTCCTTTTTCTCCATATTTTACCTCTTCTTCTCTTGGCCATAACCCTTCAAAACATAACCAAAATCTAAAAATGACTTTTTCAAATCACGTAATTTTCCAGTGGATACAACGTTCTTTTTGACCACTTTGTCTCATTCTAAAATTAACTATGTCAAAATTCCACTTCTTTCCAGTGCATTTTCTGTCCCAGTTTTTAAGCCAGATATGTACTCAATATAAATAGGGTCAGTATAACTCTAGATTGAGTTTGAGTGTATTATATATATGAGCACGTATTTATTGGTGATATAAAAATGTTTTATATTCTGTTTACTTATCCGTTGAGCTATTTGTGAATTCTGGTACGGTGTGTGGGACGCCATGTTGTCAATAGAGATTTCCAAACACTTAAACGAGGCAAGGCGACATAGTATTATTTTAAATTAGGTAAATGAAATAATTTTACCTCAATTATATTTTATATATAAAGGGAATAATATTTCAAAATTATATAAAGTGTATATAAATTGATTGTTTGGTTGTTTGAAAATATAAATTTATATAAGTTAATAAAAGCTGTTTGAATAATCTAAATAAAACAACAATTGTAAAAGAATGAAATTATATAAGAAAATGAATTATAAAGTATAGAATCATAATTAATATGATTTATAATTGTGGAATAAAATTATGTATAAGAAATGAAACTGTATGAGTTATAAATAAAATGGATTTAAACTAAGAATTTGAGAACTTTGAATCCCATTGATTTTGAAAGTTATTTTTCAAAGTTAAAGAGGTTATATTATTGTAAATCCAAATAAGATAAATAAATTTGAAATGAATCTTACATAAGTAAAGTAAAATAGTGAAATTATATAAGTAAAAGAGTTTAAAAATGTGATTTATAAATAATAAAAGGTTTTATTAAAAGAACATAAAGCACTGAATTCACTATTATTGCTAGAAAATAATAAGGGTGATGACTGCAGCGTCATCGGTATTATTTTTGAGTTTCTATGTGATTGATTTTGCTACCATGGTAAATTGAAATTTAATTTATTTCTGATAAATGAATTTGAATTTAAAATCCAAGTTGAAATTAATAAATATAAATAAAATGAGTTTGGACTTATAGCATGAATTAAAAATTCAATTTTAGTAAAGTTAAATAAATTTGAGTTAGCATAATAAAATATATGATTTGAAATTTAACTAAAGGAAGGTTAAGTAAATTGAATTGGATTTATAAGTTGAGATTTAATTTAAGTAAATGCAAGTGAGAATGAAATGAAACACAATTAATGTTGAATCAAGTTGATTTTGATAAATACAATGAATATGCAAAGTAAAGTTGAATAATAAGAAGTTAATGAACTGAATTAACTAAATGAATATGAATTAGAGTTATATAATGAAATTTAACTTTAGTGGTAAATTTAATTAGCATTAGAAGTGTTGTATAAAAATATGAATATAGTGAATACTAAAATTAAATCCAAATTGAATATTAAACCAATTGAAATTAAAAGTGTTAAACCAAATTGAATGTAACGAAGTAAATATAATTGTTGAGTGTAAACTAAATAAAATTGTTTATGTTGGATATGCATTGGTTGTTAGATGAATGTTAGTTGATTGTATAGAAATTCATATAAAATTGAATTAATAAATTTGAAAGCTAAGTAATTGAATTCAAATTGGAAGTAAATAAATCTAAATAGAATTGAATCTATTTGAATTGAAAATGAACTAACTTGAATGTAAATTAATGAATGTAAACCAACTGAATAAGAATGAATGAATGTTAGTAAATCCAATGTTAATGAATCAAATGTGAATAAATTGAAAATCAATTCAATGGATATCAATAAGAAATGAATGAATATTGATTTGGTTATTGATTGATTGGATAGATATTGGTTTGTCGGATGTTAGTGGATGATAGTTGTTTGATGGTTGGATTTGTTGCTTTTGATTGCATTTGTTATATTGGCATATATAGTTGTTGTATTAGTATATGTTGTATATTGATGTACTTTAATATATACATGTTTCTCATGGTTTGTTGAGTATTTGGTAGGTGCGGATGGCGCTTACTTCGCATTTGGAGCTCGCTTTCGCGCTATATTAGCCATATATGCTTGCTAATAATATATAAGTTACATATCTCAGATTATATATTATAATTTTTATATATTTTTTCCCTACGGGATGCCTCGTCCACGAAGATGAGATGTATGTTTGTGATATATGTATGTTGTGATCCCACTAAGATCGAACCGCACAAAGGAGGCTATGTTGAAATATTTTTGAAATTTAAGGTATTAGAATTTTTTTGGGAAAATTGAAAGAAATTTTGGATAACTAAAATTTTGATGTTGAGTTAAAAGTTAAATGATATTAATTAGTTTTGAAAAGATAACTATGAATGGATTTGAAAACTTAGAGAAGTTGTTATAAGAAATTTAGCTAAATGATTTTGGAAAAGTTAAACATTTAAGTGATTTTGGTAATCTTGTTTGAATGAGTTGTTTTGAAAAGTTAATGGATTTTGTGATTTTTTTTTACTTATAATTTCGAGGACGAAATTCTTTTAAGTAGGGGAGAATGTAACGACCCATAAATTTAACACTTTGAAAATGTGACATTTAATTATTTTAAATATTTAAATGTAAAATTTTCAAACATAAACAATCATGTTTTATATGATAAATACGAATGGTAAACTTATTTTTGATATTGAATAAAGATTTTGGTTTCCCATTGTAAAATTGGCAAAAGTCGGATTCCGATAAAGAAGGATAAATATTCGATAAATTTTGTTTAAAGGATAAATAATTCCTTTTAAATATATATATAATTGATATAAAAATCAATTGACAATAATAGTAATTTAATTTATAATGGTTCGATAAATATATAAAATTTATTTTATGAAATTGACAAATTTCGTCGCATATTGATAAGTCGATGTCGTATTTTTATAAGAAGATTTTGATATTGTTTTATATTATTTTATAAGTCAAATATGCTCGTTTTAATCATTTAAAGATGAGAAGAAATTTATTTTGAAGTTTGATTTGCATGAATAAATAGTTTAACAAAAACGTCAAAATATGACCGGAAAACGTTTTGTCGAAAATCAACGTTTTGTTCAAAATAAATTGCCGCAACGTTATTGCACCTTTGTTAACATATTTTAGCATATATATTACACATTTTAATAACTACACATGTTTACTTTTACTAAATAGGATTAGAAAACGTCTAGAAGTCATTAGTAAAAGTAAGTAAGAATTAACACAAGTAAGAAAAGTAAACATCAAATCACATCAAATCAAAATCCAAAAAAAATAATTACTTTTCTTTACTTAATTTTTAAGTGACTAAGACATAAAGTAAGAAGTGAAAGTATGATGTTAAGTATTGAAAAATTGAAGATTTCTTAAGGTTGAAGTAAGGATAGTTTGGTAATTTGGTAAGAGGTTATTTTGGTAAATTTACCGCTTCTTTCTTTTTCTATAAATACTCATCTCCTTCTTCACTTTCATTCACATTTCTTCTTCTTCTTTTCTCAAGATTCTTCACCTTCTTCCTCTTCTCTGTAATGAATTTCAAGCCATAGGAAAAAAACTAGAAAGAAATATTGTCAAAATATTTACAAAATATTCAAAAAAAATCAATGTTCATTCTCTTCAAATCAAACTCCTTTTTTCCCCATATTTTACCTCTTCTTCTCTCGGCCATAACTTCTTCAACACTTAACCAAAATGTAATTTATTTTTTTATCAAATCATGGATTTTTCCAATGGCTACAGCTTTCAAATTGACCACTTTGCCTTGTTCTAAAACTAACTATGTCAAAAATCCACTTCTTTCCAGTGCATTCTCTGGCCCAGTTTTTAAGCAAGAGAATATGCCATTTTGTTTTGATCATAACATGATCATAACAGATCCAAATTAAGAAAGTATTTTTAAACCATACGAAATTCCAGTTACTATAAATTTTATGTTCACCTTTTCTTCCAGTTTTGAGGTTTGCTATACCTGAAACTCAATTCTTTGAAGTACATTTTTGGGCTTTATATTTGTCAATCCAAGAATAGCTCTTTTTCTTTTGACCATATTTACCTCAAAACTAATCAAAACCAAGTGATGGTTTTTTCAAATTCAAGATAAAATAATTTGCAACAACTTTTCATTTGACAAGTTTTTCAAATTTTGATAGTAAGAGAGTCAAAAACAAGAGAGAAGATGACCTATTTTCCGGGTCTAATTTTGAGAATTCAAGTACAAAGCTCTACAACTTCTTCTCTATACTTTCGGCCAATCTCCATTTCAAGCCTCGACCAAGCATTAGGAAGGAGAAATTTGGGCTTATTTTCATTTGGTTTCCAAAGCATGGTAGGAAGTATGCATTAGATCTTAAAGTTCCTTGCCTTAAAGTTTGACGGAGTGGAATCCAAAGTGAGTACAACTCACTCTTTTTGACTAGCTGATATTTTTATATAAGTGAGAATAAATTTATTTTATGCTGATTGATGATTTTCTGGATGATATATGATAAATTATTTATATATTGATTGGTATTTGGATATATTCCAAAATATTCGACCAGATGAGACCGTATACGTTCCCGTGTATGAGCGGACGACCTTTTATACGTGCGTTTGTCTCAAAGCGGACAATGTACACATATTCTCATATGTATATTTGTTGCAGGTGATAGATTCGAGGGATCCAACTAGATTTCTCAACAGTATTGGTTTTATTTACAGAATTGATGTATATGCTGTTATCATGTGATATATGATGTTTTAGTTGCCATGATTGATGTATTTAGTGTTGTTGTGGCATTGGGCCATATTTTGGAATTTTAAAAATTTTAAAGTGATGATTTCAAATTAAAAAGGATTTCAAAGTGATTTTGAAAATATGTGTTTTATTAATTTTTTAATTATTAAGGAATTGGATTTATTTTAAATAAATAAAGAGTTATAATTTTTATGTTATAAAAATAATGATTTTTGGAAAACATAATCAGAATGTGATTTTTGAAATGAAGTTAATTATTTTGGTAAATTAGTTTAAGTTGAGGTTTTTGAAATTATTATAAACGGTTTATATGTATAAATTTATAAAATTGAATTTTTATAAATCAAATGTGATGGAAGTATAAAGGAGTTTTGTAAATGTTAAAATGAAGTATAAATTGAATCTTATAAGTAAATAATATGAGTGAGTTTATGGATTTATAAAAAAAAAGAATTTGTAATAAGAGATCAATAAATGAATTAACTTATAATCGTGTTTTGGCATGTAAAGGAGAATAACAAAGGAATTTTATAAATGGAAGTCTTTATAAAATAGAAATGTGAATTTATAAACATTGTTTTATAAATGTGAAATCAATTGATTTTATAAGTTAGATATGAAAGCTTATTAAAGGGATATCATCCATGATTTTAGATAGTGAATAATATTTTTAATAAAATGTGCAGAAGCAATGAATTTGGTAAGAGAATTATATTCACGATTTTGGACAGTGAATAATCTTTTAAATTAAAATAAATGTTTTGGGAAGTGATATTTTTAAATAGAGTAAATAGTTGAAGATGTTTTTAAAATGTATTAAGTATCGAAACCATGGATTTCAACATTTATTGTTGAAATAGACATTTTTAAGAAGTTAGGAGATGATGGACTATAACACTGTTCTTATAGTAAATGATTTTCGAAAGGAGATGTTTTATTTAGTATGTGGGATTTATATATCTATCTAATTATCGAATCGCTATACTAATGATTTTGGGTTGTCATAATGATATTTTATGCAACATTCGTTTTGATCCAAATAAATTTGTTTAAGAGAATGTTTTCCTTTAAAGGACAAAATATATACTTAATCCTAATTTAATTACATGTAATATTTTCTATGTGTTGAAAACAAAGAGAACATTGAATCACTTGTTATTAAATAAGTACATGGAAATGTTTTCCGTTGAAATGGTTTTGAGAATATATCTATTTAAAGATAATTTGAAGTGGATATTTGGCAAGTGATTTAAATAATAAAAGATTAATTAAAAGGGCCTAGTGATTGCTTATGGTGCTAGATATTTGTTTGTTTCCTTGATATTTAAATAAACGACTATCAAAATTTGGCCATTTTAGTTCCTCGACTTGATGTGGGAACTATTTAGTCGTACACTTAGTATGTAGCCTTTTGTGTAGGCTTGATTATCATTTGTGTTGAGGATGTTGATTCGTATAGTGCGGAGTGTTACTCCAATCTATCGAGCTTCCTTCTTGACCGAAGGATAGTAAGTTGAAAGTTGGGGAAGTGATAAGTCTATGAGACTTAGTTTCTGTGTGAGGTTGAGAAATGCATGGTTCGTGCGAAGAGACCGGGATCGTTTAATCCGAAAACCACTTCGGACCAACATTTATGCGATGATTGTGCAGGTATGTTGTGACGATATTTGTAACGACCTACCATTTCCAACCATTCAAATCAACAATTTCAGACTTGAATTGCTCCAAATAACAGATTGTTAATATATTTGTTTGGCATAACTTAGCATATACAATAAACGAATCAATCACAGAATCACATACATAGAGCAACGACAAAACAGCGGAATAAAATAAATAGTAGTTCATGAATCTACTACAGAAATAACATAGTCTAAAACAGAATACATTAGAAATCCTGATACAAAGAAATCTCTAGTACAAAGTAGATGATAAGTCTTAATAAACAACTGGAAATAACAAAAATAAACTAAAAGCCAAAATAGATAAGATAGGTCTTCCAACGAACTCCAGCTCCAAAGGATGAATCTCAAACCGTGACACTCAAGCTGACTCGTGCGTAAAGAAAACAAAACAGTCAGATCAGGATTAATGTTCTTATGCAGATAAATCGAGATCATGTGAAATGTCAAGTAAATGCAACATAACTTAAATGGATGTTGAGATTCCATCCTTTAAGGATCCGATAAACTATCTACATACATAGTACAATACGCTACATATATAATGTCTATGTAAAGTAAAATATCAAAATAGCGTTAAGGCGTTACCCATATCCCCCTTAACACGTTGTTATATATTCTTAAAGTCTATACAGTACTGTAATTCCTCTATAAACTGGAGGGCTATCAGAGGGTACTCTATAGGTATGGTACAAACCAAAATCGTAGAAGGTGCGATAGGGCATGTGACAAGGCACGCGAGGTAATGCCAGGATAGATATACCATTTGCAGATCTAGACTGGTGGTAATGCATAGCAGCTACTACCGCCCACCTCGAGACACACTCCAAATCAAAGGTGTGCACACTAAAATCAAATCATAAAAGCAATAGATATGGTTTCAAAGAAATGTGTCTGATAGGAGGAATAACCTCCCTTGGCCCGGCATGGCTTCTGTTTTAGCCACATCAAGCTGACTCACGGGAGTCAAAACTGCGTAAATACCATATAGAATCGTTACTTCATTCTGGAATCTCCACCATCTACACTGTTCTTAAAGTGGTTTTCGGTATTGGCAGAGAGTATGACAATAGCCGATCCTGCTCTCTTTAACAACCAAAAGCTTATTTCACACCGTGGTCATTTATAAATTTATTTATAAATGTTTAAATAAATCTCAAATACAAATTTAAGCCAACTGAATATCCAATTTTAATTCTATTTGAATTTAAAGTATTCATTTAATCAGCTTTATTGAAACAAGTCATAAATCATTTTCAAAATCATCAAGTTCTGAATGAATCTTTATTTAAATAAATTAATAATCGTTTTGAGTTACCAATCAAATTCCAATGTACTTTCTTGACCCTTGTAATTATTAAGTTATAAAAATCTATTTTTAAATATAAATTAAATGAACTTTTCAAAATATCATGTATATTAAACAAAAACTAATTCTACACAGTTTAAAATAAATCAAGCCTTTTTATTTATCTATTTAAATTCTTATTTTATATATTTTAGAAAATAAAACTATAAGTAAAATTATACAAATTACCTTTAAATTAAACTCATTCTTTTACATTTCCAAAATCAGCATTTAAGGTTATAAATTTTACAAGAATAAAATAGAGTACTTACTGCAATTAAAATCAACCCATATGTTTCCTTTCAAATCTTTGGAAACCATTTTTGAAAAATAGACCAACGGTGTCCGTATAAAATTTTCTATCCTATGGTCAGGTGATATGGATATTTTTTATTTCGATCCCTAATTATTTAAATTTTTATGGGTTTATATTAATAAACCCGCAATCTCAAAATTTCAATAGTAGCTGAAAATTGCTGGGGTTTGTCATTTCAACCCATACGAAGTTCTCCTATTCTAAAGTCCATTCGGGTATGTATCATTTCAAGCCATAGTGATTTTTAAACTAAGGGAACTTGCAGACTGAGAATAATAAATAACATAGCATAACATAACAATTACTGGCAAAATAAATTAACATATACAGTGTAAATTTTCAGAAGTAATCAAAATAACTTATTATATTTAATAGTTTATAGTTAGCAATTCAGTTTTGATAGTACATTTAAATTGCCATTTCCTATGAAATCAATTTATTGAGCATAAGAATATTAACTGTGAGTGATTTCTCACCTTTTATGGCTAGAGGGCGATGGAGTTTGAGAGCACTTACATGGATACGACACGATATTTCAACTAGCTATGACTAGCATCATAGATTTAGTAGGAGAATTGATGGAATAATTACATATATAAGCAATATAAAATAATTTTAAAAGGATAATATATATATATATAGCATATTTATTACATGTCGACGGTTCCATAAGTGACGAACAACTTCTCTTCGACAATGTATATAGTGTTGTATATATGGAACATGTGTAGGCTCAGGTAAAACAAAACAAATAAAAAATCTCTCTGCCACATGATGAATACATATGACAATATGGGACTATTATAAAATAAGAGCGGAGCAAGGATGATGATTGTTTCGGCCACACGGTTATGCAAGGAAATCTGAAACACAAATACATACCCATGCGTTATACATATATTCCTATTTTCACGGTAGGGACAAATCATATGTATGCTAGCTATCAAAGCTTTGAACGAAAATTCCTGTTGCGATCTATGTGCAGCCTGATATACTAACTTGGCTTAAACTCAAAAAAAAAGATAGTAACTGCCGTTCATTATGAGAAATATATATACATCTCTCATGCACATAATGTCGAACACCACTCATGCACACTACAATATTATCACACTCGAAAGTACACGGCCATGCGTACATTTCCACCAGGCTTCCGTAATTAATTGAATCCAAAACCGTGCACATATGAATTTAAAGCACACATATATTATATGCCGAAACAAGGTGAAATCCAATATATACCGTGCATGAATATAAAGTATACATAACTCCTGTATAAACGGAGAGAAGGGAAATTCAAAGCAGCAAATATATGAGCATAGTATACATAAACTAATCATAACTAAAATTTGAATACACGTATGGGGAGATGTACGTGAGTCACTGCATATGTTTATGCACTTCAAGGTAAGGGGCGCACAGAAGTTCAACCGAGGAGCAGGTCGACGTCTCGGGCTAAGGGAAAAACATGTGGGTAGGAAAAGGTGCTTGGCTGTTTGGCCATGTTTGGCGGTGATGGGGATGCGAAGAGACAGGGGACCAGATGTTGGGTTGTGGAGGTGTTGGTGTGGATTAGGGGATGAACGCAGGAGAGACCCAAGTTTGGTTTTAATGGCCGGTGAGGAGTTTGGGTGGTGGCGGGGTGATGGGAACGTGGGGCTTCGGGTTTGAGGATGGCAGGCACGCGCGGTGCTTCGGGTCAGGGGAAAGAGGCACTATCGGTTAGGCTTTGTGGAGAAGAAAGCAAATATGGAAGCGGTAGAAAAATGAAAAAGGGAAAATGAAGAGCAAAACCTACCTGATTTTTTTGTGAATGAGCAGAGACAAGGGAGAAGGCAAATTAGTTGTAACGACCCAAAATTAAACCACTTCAAAATATAACATTTAAAGTGATTTTAAATATAAAATATAAATGGTTTTATGATTCAAATAATATTACATAGGATTTGAAAATAGAAATATACATAAAAATAGTAACATTTACTTATATCGGCAAAAGTGACAAAATGCTGATTTTAGAAAAATAAGTTTTAATGGTTAAGTAAATTATTTTAATTGATTTATGAGTGTTTATATTTTAAATGACATTATACAAATTTATTTTTGAATTTGGTTTACATAAATAAATAGCTTAAATAAAACGTCAAAATATGACGGCAAAACATTTTGTCAAAAATCAACGATTTGTTGATTTAAAGTTGTCGCAACGTTGTTACACCTTTATGTATACAATTTAATAAATATGGTAACATATAAAGATAGTTAACAATTAACTAAACAAGTTTACTTTTAGTAATCACACTTAGAAAATTATAAAAAGTAATTAGCAAAAGTAAACTAAAAAAGACAAAACACATGTCACATCAAAAGTGACATAAAGTAAAGAAAAGTGACATAAAGTAAAGAGAAGTGACATAAAGTAAAGTAATCATTCTTATTCTTTACTTACCTTTAAAGTATTTAAATTTTAAAAGTGTGATGTGATGTGGATGGTAAGTTTTGAATTTAGTAAGTTTACTTAATTCTTAAGGAATGTTATTTAAGTAAAAACACAAATCTATATTTTATTCTCAAATATTTTCTATAAATACATACCCACTTTCTCACTTCCTTTCACACTTCTTCTTCTCAAAATTTCAAGCTTCTTCTTACCTCCTTTAATGGCTTCTAACCTTAACAAAGTTATGCCAAAATATTTCCAAAAATAAAATAAAGAAAATATCAACAAAACACCGTCCAAACCACTTCAAAAACTCCTCATCCTTCCTCACATTGCTCACGCCCCCTCTTCCTCCATTTGGCTGAGCACTCTTAGCCTTCCCCTAGACAAGGTGAGTCATCTAAGTCGAAGCGTTCAAGGAATCATAAGCTAGAAACGTCGAGTAGCGAAGATATAGCCGATTTTTCATTCGCCAAAACCAAACAAAGTGAGAACTCTAAGTTGTTAAGTAGGAAATATTTGTATGAATTTCTGCAAGCTATAAACATTATTTGGATGTTAATAATGATGTTTGATAAGTGTTTGAAAAAGAAAGCAATCACCTTTAAGTCATTTGCAAAAGTTAGTAAGAAAATATGTACATAAATGAGAATCATATAACATTGTAATAAAAATGTTGTTTAATTGATATGCAAGTTCATATGACATATTAGAATATGTTAAAATGATTATAAATATTGTTTTGGATGTTTATTAGTTGTATATTGAATATATAAGTTGAAATAAGTCACGCATTTACATGACGTATAATCACATGAAAATCACTTTTCAAAAGAAATGAAATGTGATATGAAATCATTTATACCTTTTGAAAATGTTTGAAAGTAATTTAAAATGATTCCTAAGTGTTTAAACTTGTCTCGACAAAGTTTGGATATGAATCTCAAAATACATCAAAAATTTGGCGCGTCGCGTAGCGGTTGTTCGCGTTTACGCGTCAAAAGTTCAAACGAATATACGAAGAGGAATATAGTTCGAAATTTTTTGAAGTAAGAATTCTCTGAATCCTTATAACCATATCTTTCATAAAAAATAAAAAAAAAATCAAGATTTCATCTTGTATATTCTAAAATATGGCAAAACCAATTTTCAAGAAAAATCCAGTTTTTGCACTAAATGACCAAAGTTGGAAATTGATAAAATAATCATTTTAAAAATATGAAATAAATTATAAAAATATTTTAAAATGTTTTAAAAGTGATTTAATTTGAAATTTTGGTTTTCTATATGATATAAAAGTTGTTTTGAAGAATATAGCTTTTAAAACACTTTTGTAACACTTTTCGCAACGCTTTTCGATAACTTTTGAAATAACGGTTGAAACTTAACAATTCTTTCCTAAATCCTTAGTAAATATTGTTAAGTAAATAATAAAGCATTTCAAAAGAAATTTGAACAATTTAACATTATATCGAAGATGGTTAAACAGGAAGTTAAGTGACTTAAAAAGGGAAAATGAGTATGCAGAAACGACTAGTACATGTATTCCGCCTGTGAGATCTAAAAGTGGAAACAAGGTGTGTAACTAAGGTTAAAAATGGAGCAACCAGTGCCTTGAACTTACGTGGTCTAAGTTTTCTCTTTTAGGCGAGGGGTGGAACATATCGAAAGGAAAGCCCGGATGCTCAGCTTGGATTTTATAGAAATAATCTTCTTATACTCATTATTAAAATCTGAAGAGGGAACTTGTCCTATTCGTGGAATTTAAAAGGTGATTTCACCGTTATTCCGCCCATAGCACTCGTTGAATACGGAAGTTGATTTTGGATAAAAATAGAATGATTTCTATAATCCAATTTTCTCAAAAGATGCTCTTTAAAAATGATTTGAGAAATATTCAAAAAGAGGTTTAAATGATTCCGTATTCACTAAAAGAATATTTTGAAAATATATATCTCTCGGAGATATTTTGGTAAAGGGAATGAATGAATCGAAAAACAATCGCCTAATTACATCATTTTTATCGATGATTGGATTTCGAATGAACCGGGGTCGGATTTGGTTGATTCGTATCCGAAAACCACTTCGAATCAGTTTACGTATTCGAAGAATGAAGATGTTTAAAGATGGAGATATTGAGACGAATAATAACGATGGACTACTTGTTGATTAATTGGGGATAAACTCCCAATTCACTATATTGTAGCAGTGGTCTCTTTGTTATGAAAAACCTCAAAACCACAAGGGCTTCTCGCTTAGTAATGGCCGAAGAAAGTGTCTTCGGTTTCGTTCGGTCCCAGAACGAACTTGTGTGGATGAATGTATGACCTTGAATTCCAAATCATAATGAGTGGTTTCTATAAAGTATATCAGTCGGTGGCGGAGAAGACACCTTCTCTTAGCTTAACAGCCTTTTCTAAGACATACAAGCTCAAGAAGTTATACGGTTGTAGAAATCAGTCATGTGAATGCGGAATGGCAATGTGGCATTTAAAGTGAAAGAAGATGTGCTATGTGGAAATGTAATCGTAGCCTCATGCCTCATCAATCAGAAATGACCAAAACAGGGTTAGATGCGGCAAGGCTAAGTGGGTCATTTCCAATTAGGGTATGATCGTCCCCTTCTAGATTTATTTCTTCCCGCTATGATGTTCGGGATGTTAATTAATGTGGTGTATGGAAACGAGCGCTCGGTAAAAGGCCAGTAGCGACCGGGGAATGACATATTCGGTACTACCTAGTTACAGAGGTAGGCCGGCCTTGTGTTGGTAGTGGGCAGATGTTCTGTGCCTCGGGGCATCCATCTAGAGGTGTAGCTATCGGAAGGTAGTCCCTTCACCTAGTCATTTGTATGGAAATCCAATCTCCAATAAGAACTTTCGGACTTGATTGTAAACCTATTATGCTGGAATTTAATCAATGTAACTATTTCGGCTAAGATCAATAAGTTTATTTGAAATTTTTCTCAAAGAATGTCATTAAAAATAATATCCTTAAATTTTGAGTAAAAAAGAGTTATGGTTATCATAAGGCAAAAACTCGTTCCGTGTTTATGTGCGGAGTGGTCCTATGAGATACCTTTTTGTTTTCAAAACATCATAATTTGAGTTCTCACACCAGTCCCATGACTGATATGGAGTTTGTTTTTCCCTTTAAACTCCGAATGCCCTATTTTTCGATAGCCGTGTAGTCAGGATACCTTAGGAGCATTTTGGAGCACGTTGTGGAGCTTTTTGGACAAGTCTTTTGGAGCATGAAGCTGAAGACCTTATGTAGTTATCTACCCATTTTCCGCTGTGTTATGTAGTATGTATTTCTAGCATATGTGCGGATAGATAGTTATAACTATCTCGATGGATATGTATTTGACTCTGATCATTATGTATAATTATAAACGTTGAACGCGATGTGAGATTCTATTATTCTGTTATCTTCTATCTTTATTTTCTTTTACACCCATGATAATCTGCCTCCCCGGCACTTGGATTTACGACACATGAATGCCAAATGTGACGATCTGCAAATCCGTACCATTTGAATCGACAATAATCCACACATGTCCGACCCAAAAAGCACAGATTGATGGAAAGTCAAGAGAAAGAAAAGAAGAGAGAAGAAGTGAGGAGAAGAAAGAGAGAAGATAGAACCAAACAGAACAATACAGAATCTCACATCGCAGTGGAAAGTATATAATATCATACCAATGATCTTTACAAAATAGAAACTGTATTTACATACATCCATCAGAGTTCAAAAATCAACAATAGTTATCAACCTGAACAGTTATAATAACCTGTCATCACAAATGCTGATAATATACAACAACAAACCAAGCACAGCGGATAATCAAAAGAGGTACGTGTATACGAAAACGAAGATCTCCAGCTCTCCTGCTGAAGCTCCAAAAGCATCAAATATGGACCTGTAAATATACTCGGTCCGACCCGAGCATTGAAAGGGAAGAACGCCCGGATCAGTCTGGTAAACCAGCGTGAGAAACACATTCAACTGAATTTATTAAATTACCAAACTTTTCCTTTATCAAAACAAAAGTATCTCGTAAGACAAGTCCACACAAAAACACGAACATGTTTTTGCCTTACGATAACTAAAACACATCATATCCAATCTCATGTTATATTATAGTAGTGTCTACTATATACAAATAATATTAATCATAGCCGAAATTGTTACATTGATTAAATTCTAGCATATAGCCCAATTGGGTAATACAATCAAAATGGCAGGTACGTAGTGGAGTTTGGATTTCCATACAAATGACCAGGTGAAGGGACTGCCTTCCGAAGGGGTACACCTCTAGATGGATGTCCCGAGGCACAGAACATCTGCCCTCTACCAACACAAGATCGGTCTACCCCTATAACTGGATGGTACCGAATATGTCATCCTACGGTCGTTACTGACCTTTACCAAAGGCCCTCTAGCATACAAACCACAATAATCAGATACACGATGTCATAGCGTGTAAAGATATATCTAGAAGAGGATGATCATATCCTAATTGGGAATGACCCACTTAGCCTTGCCGCATCTAACACTGTTTTGGTCATTTTCGGTTGATGAGGCCTGACGAGGTAACGATTACCTTTCACAATCACATATCACATCACTTTGAATGCCACACAGCCATTTCCGTTGACTACTAATTGCCTTCTACAAAAATACAACCAATAAGCTCATACGTCTCAAGAATGGTGTTAAGCTAAGGGAAGTTGCCTTCTCCGCCACCACTGATGTACGTTTGAAAAAACCAATGTACGTAATCTATAGAAATGCAATGTCAGACAAACATCCTCAACACAAATGATAATCAAGCCTACACAGAAGGCAACGTACTAAGTGTACGACTAAATAGTTCCCACATCAAGTCGAGGAACCAAAATTTTGGCCAAGTTTGATAGTCGGTTATTTAACTATGAAAACAAACAAACAAATATTCATTTTCTGCAAATCAACTTTTAATTCAATTTTAAAAGTTCTGTAACATTATTCTAATTCAAATATAATTAAATTCAACTTTATAAATCATTTTCATTCACATTAAATTCAAATTCTAATTATTTACACAATTTCAAATATTAAATTAACAATTTAATTATCCAATTAAATCACTATATTCGAATTATTATTTATTCATCTTATAAACTTAACTTTTAAATATTTAAAATTAAATCAATACACGAATTTCGAATGACTGAAATTCTAGGTTGTTACATTCTCCCTTAATTAAAAGAATTTCATCCTCAAAATTACTAAGCAAGAAAAAGTCACAAAATCCATTAACTTTTGAAAACAATTCGTTAAAACTCAAAATCCATTATTTATTCAGCTCTGATACCAAATGTAATGACCCATTTTTCCGATCCTTTGAATCGACAATAAACCACATATGTCTAACTCAAATTGCACGAAAATACAGAACATGAAGGGTAATAAAGAAAAATAGAAAGAATAAAATCTCACACGAATGGAATAACATATAATATTGAACAAATATCTTTACAGCGGAAAACTTTTAAATACATATATCATAGTCTAACCTAAATTCAGCTTGGACAGTTATAACACCTGCCCTTACAAATGCTGACAAACAACAAAACAAATGCACTAGATGTAGCGAATAATAGAATATGTCCATACGATGATGAAGATCTCCGGCTCTCCTCTGGAAACTCCAACGTTCCTCAACTAAACCTGAAACTACTCGAATCTGACCCAAGGATTGAAAATACCCAGACCAGGCTTGATAAACCAGCTAAGATACTCGAAATTTAAAATGTATAAATCATGATGATGTTATCAAAACCTTTGAAAAGAAGGGTATCTCATAAGACCACGCCCACACATAAACACGGACGGGTTTTCACCTTATGATAACCAAAACACTTCATACCAAAATACACTTGATATTATTTTTAACGACATTCTTTTGAAAACACTTTTCAAATAAACTTATTCAAAACAGGCATTAATATTTGGACTGAGTCTAAGGTAATATCACGGACTAGGACAACGGAATATCCCAATGGAATATACGATACCAAAAGGGGTAGCTGAAATGTTTGCAAGTCATTGCAGCTATTTTGGGAATACAATCAAAATCGTAAATCTCGTAGGGATTGGATTTCCAACATGATAGGGAACTTGTGACCTTTTTCTCCGATCCACACATAACAAACATAGTTCCCACGGTGCCTTAATCGCTTTTCTCAAACTAGTCACTTGGAACTATACTTGTTATACTACATATGATAACCGGTACTTCCCTGCTTTTCTCAAGCTAACCACTTTATCCAAATGGGGCAATAAATGCTTTGATGGACGTATCCCCCAAAGGGCCAAACGTATTTGACACCACCATACACACTCACTTATTCCGAATGTGCGTCTGTTAGACCACGTAGTATCCCATCATAACCAGGGTGTGAGGCTCATGAGGCTGCGTTTAATTTCTTCAAAGCCAAGCTTTTCATACAAAACCACGCTTTGATCATAACAGGTTCCACTTTGAATGCCACACTGCCATTCCACGTCACACGACTAATTTCTAGAAAGTTATAACTTCCTGAGCTCGTACGTCTCGGAAAAGGGTGCTAAGCTAAGAGAAGTTGCCTTCTCCGCCACCAACTGATATATGTTTATAGAAACCACTCAAATGTGATTTAGAATACAATGTCAGACAAACATCGATACAAGTTCGTTCTGTGACTGAACGAAACCAAAGGCACTCTCCTACTACACTAGTAGCGAGTAGTCCTTGCAATCCTAAAAATCTCCACAACGGGGAGACCACTGCTATAAATAACTCTATAAGGGAAGCGACCCAGAGCATGTTCAACAAGCAGTCCTCATGCTATGAAGATCCACGGTCTTCAATAATCATCATCTTCAACATGTCTTCACTTTTGAACGTATACATTGGTTCGAAGTGGTTTTCGGATAGGAATTACCCAAATCCGACTCCGGTTCCTTCGAAGCCAATCATCGCTTTAAAAGATGTTAAGTTCATCTATGGATATCAATCATCAATCAATTACTTCATCTTTTATCTTAATCAAATATCTTTCTTAGATATATTCTTTTCAATTTATTCCATTTTCTTTTCAAATGTATATGGAATCATTAAGCCTCATTTATCAAATCATTTGATTTATCAAACTTTTCTTATCCTGGAACAATTCCAAATCATTTCCTCTTTTACTTAGGAAAACCTTTCCAAATCATTCATTTAATCTTAATCAAAGATTTTCTTTCTTAACTTTTAACTTAGGGAAAATATTCCCCTTTTATAATATCACTTTCCAAAATATCCATTTAATTCAAAGGATTATTCACTGTCCAAAATCGCGAATATAATTCCTTTAATGAACTTTCACATTTAACTTATCAAATTAAATTGATTTCAGATTTACAAAACGGTGTTTATAAATTCCATTTATATTTTATAAACTTCCATATACAAAATTTCTTTACTAACAAATTCCCTTTTTATCTCACTTATAAGTCAGAATCCAATTATAATTTAATTACTCATAAAACTCTTATTTACAAATTCATTCCTTTCAAATCTTACTATTTATAAAATCTGTTATAAATTCTTGTCTAAATTTCAATTGCAAACCCATATATAAATTTGATTACAATCCCATTTAATATTTATAAAACACTTTTATAATTCCATAACTTTTATTTATAAAATATCGATTTTATAAATCTTATATATAGACCATTTATAATAAATTCAAAGAATTTATTTCTTTCCTTGTATCTTAGAAAAACTTAATTATGATCTTTTAGAGCATCCGGGCTTTCCTTTCGATATGTTCCACACCTCGCCTAAGAAGAGAAAATATAGGCCAGCTAAGTTCAGGGCACTGGTTGCTCCATCCTTAACCTTAGTTAAACACCTTGTTTTATCCTCCTTGATCTCACAGGCGAGATAAATGTACTAGTCGTTTCCACATACTCAGATTTTCCACTTTATTTTGGAATTGCTTATAAATATTACAAATTATCTTTCTTAAAAACGCTTGATTATCCTTTTAAAACATTCACACCTGATTCTAGAAAAATCGTTATTAGATTTAAACTCATTTCCAAAAGTTTATAGAATTTGCAGCATAAAAGTGCTGTGGAAAGTGCCATATAAGCTTAATTGATTAAATCAACTTTAAAACATTCGATAATTCATATTTTCCAATTCAAATCTCTTTTAAAATAATTAAATAGATTTATCAAATTTATTTCATATTTTCTCAAAATTAAAAACGTTCATTTAAATGGGTTTTCTGTTATGGTCACTTAACTGCACTAGCGCGATTTTTCTGGAAAACTGTTTTGGACTTATTTCAAGATCTATTTATCGAAACTTTGATTTTATTTCTTCGTTTATAAGATATGGATATAATAGTCTGTAATTTTCTTATCTCGAAGAATTCCAAGCTATATTTCACTCTATACGTTCATTTGAACTTTTCGCCGCGAAATCGCGAACTACCGTTGCGCGACGCACCTAGTTTTGACTATTTTTTTCAATACTTGAAATAATCTATTCAAATTAAATTCTATTACTTGTAAAATCGTTACAAATCATTTTAAATCAATATTCTCACTTTTTAAAGTATTTAATATATATTCTCACTATCACCACATTATAACATTATTATATTCCCATTATTTTAATATTAAATTTTAAATTCCAATTTCAACTCAATTTCAATTCTAATCTCAAATTAAACACATTTAAAATTTAGATTTCAAATCTAATTTCAATTTAAACTTCAATTCAATCTCAAACTAAACTTCACTTTTTCAAAATCGATTTCAGTTTCAATTTCACTATCCTTTTCAAATCTGTTTCACTTCAAATTTCAAATTCTCTTTTATTTTAACTTTAATTTCACTTTAAATGAAAAGAGACTTATTTAAAATCATTAAAAGGCTAGATAATTTCCATACATATTATTGTATGGATTTAATTCTTATTTAATTAACTATGGTTAATTACTAATCATTTCTCTTATCATTTATCAAATAAGTTATCAACCAAATAAACAATCACATATTCAACTAATTTGCAACCAATTTGCAATCAAGTTATCAAACACTGAATTATTCAACATATTAATTTCTAATTTAACATGTGTATTATCAACTTAAGTTTTATAAATATAAAACTAAGATTTGAGTACTTACGATTAGTTCTACTCCACCAATCTTTTGTGTAGATTTCCGAATCGATTCCGGCAGCACTTTCTTCTCTTTTTCTCGCTCCGAAGCTTCACGGTCTCCTTCCTTCTTCTTGATGTGCTCGGCCTAGGCTAAGGGTAGGTGGTTGGCTTGGGTTTTGAGATGGAAGAGGGTGGCCGTGGGTAGAAAGGAGGAAGAGAGGGGTTTTGAAGTGGAATACTTGAGTTTCTCTTTACTTTTTATTTTTCTATATTTTTATTTTATTTTCCTAAGGCATGGAAGCCATTAGAGAGGCTTTTAGAAAACTTGAGAAAGGACGAAGAAGATGTAGAAATATGTAAAAGAATATGGAAGGATGGTGGTTTATTTATAGTTGAAGTTTGCTACACAAATAACCTTATTACCATTAACCAAAAAGAACAAAATACCCTCCCCATCAAATCAATTTTTGTCTCCTTTAAGTGCATTAAAACACTCTTTACAATGCATGATTTTGATTTGTTATTAATGTTGAAATGAATTGTATTAATGTGGAATTGATGTATTGATTAGATTTTGTACTTATGACGTGATTTCTTCTCTTTTTCTTACACTTTTAAAAGTGTTAATTAATCATTTTTCTCCTTTTCCATGCATACATATAACATCTCATTAATGAGACATGATATATTTATAATAATTATGTCTACAGTAAGCATGGATATGACATTCATTAATGGTGATTAGATGTTTAAGAAAATATAATTCTAAGTTTAAATCTTTTATTAGTCAAATTGAATCTTACATAATTACACATCAAATCAAAGGATTTCTAACTTTATTTTACAAAAGTAAACCATTTTTGTCCTTTTGTGCTTACTTTTTCTTATATGTTTTCCAGAAGTTTCTAATCTTGTTTGGTAAAAGTAAACTTGATTATTGAATTAATTAATACTTACACTATTTGAATATATGTTCCAATATAAGAAAATAAAGGCGCGACGACGTTGCAACAACTTTTAGTCGAAAAACGTCGTTTTTCGACAAAATGTTTTACAGTCGCATTTTGATGTTTCAGTTAAGCTGTTTATTATGTAAACAAAATTTAAAAACAAACTTTTTTATTCCTTAAATAAATTAAAACATGTCTCTTTATATTTTAAAATCATATTTAAATAATAACAAAATCTCTAATTTTATGGTGTATGTAAAACTGACAAAATGTGACAAAATTTGGTTACTTTTGTAAAATGATTATTAACATATTTTTAAATATGCAAATATAATTTTATTATCTTTATTAGATGTTTTTAATAAGATTTATCTTTTTAAATAAATATTTAAACCTATTTATTTAAGCGTTTATTTATTTTTAACAAAACATAACTTTTGTTGATTTGTTTTAAATTACAAATATATACTTTTTAAATTATCAACTATAAGAATAAATAAATTCTCTACTATTATCTATTATATTTAAATTATTTATTTAAGTTTTAAATGTTTTTAAATTTAAAACAAACGAAACCTTTCATTTTCGAAGTAGAGAAATTATGGGTCCTTACATTCTCCCCTACTTAAAAGAATTTCATCCTTGAAATTTTTAAAAATAGAAGTTTGCCCAAAACCTTTATATTCAAACTTAATTCCATATAATATACACAGATCATCCATATGAAATATCTTATTCAATCTCCTACTCGAATACACAACTTTATGTCCGAACTAGCATCGATCCCCTGATCCTTTAGTGCGGAATTTAATCGGGCTCTTTGCTCAGAAACCTTTGCTTTCCTTGCATAGTGTTTAACTATGATAGAAAAATCAAGTATTCAACTTCAAAACCCCTCTTCCACCTCAAAACCCAAGCCAACCACCTTCCCCTAGCCTAGGCCGAGCACATCAAGAAGAAGGAAGGAGATCAGGAAGCTTCAGAGCGGAAAAAAGAGAAGGAAGTGTTGTCGGAATCGATTCGGGAATCTACACAAAAGATTGGTGGAGTGGAACTAATCGTGAGTACACAAATATTAGTTTTATATTTATAAAACTTAGGTTGATAATACACATGTTAAATTAGAAATTAATATGTTGAATGATTAAGTGTTTGATAACTTGGTTGCAAATTTGTTGCAAATTAGTTGAATATGTGATTGTTTATTTGGTTGATAACTTGTTCGATAAATGATAAGAGAAATGATTAGTAATTAACCATAGTTAATTAAATAAGAATTATATCCATACAAATATGTATATGAAAATTATCTAGCCTCTTAATGATTTTAAATAAGTCTCTTTTCATTTAGAAGTGAAATTAAAGTTAAAATAAAAGAGAATTTGATATTTGAAGAGAAACAGATTTGAAAAGGATAGTGAAATTGAAATTGAAATCAATTTTGAAAAAGTGAAGTTTAGTTTGAGATTGAATTGAAGTTTAAATTGAAATTAGATTTGAAATCTAAGTTTTAAATGTGTTTAGTTTGAGATTAGAATTGAAATTGAGTTGAAATTGGAATTTAAAATTTAATATTAAAATAATGAGAATATAATAATATTATAATGTGGTAATAGTGAAAATATATATTAAATACTTTAAAAAGTGAGAATATTGATTTAAAATGCTTTGTAATGATTTTATAAGTAATAGAATTCAATTTGAATAGATTATTTCAAGTATTCAAAAAAAATAGTTAAAACTAGATTTAAAATGATTTGTAATAATTTTATTTTTCTAATATTTTTATTTTATTTTCCTAAGGCATGGAAGTCATTAGAGAGGCTTTTAGAAAGCCTGAGAAAGGAAGAAGAAGGTGTACAAATGTATAAAAGAAGGTGGAAGGATGGTGGTTTATTTATAGTTGAAGTTTGCTACACAAATTAACTTATTACCCTTAACCAGAAAGACCAAAATACCCTCCATATCAAATCAATTTGTCTCCTTTAAGTACACTAAAACACTCTTTCCAATGCATGATTTTGATTTGTTATTAATGTTGAAATGAAGTGTATTAATATGGAATTGGTATATTGATTAGATTTTATACTTATGACATGATTTCTTCTCTTTTTCTTACACTTTTAAAAGTGTTAATTAATCATTTGATTTGATAAATGAGGCTTAATGATTCCATATACATTTGAAAAGAAAATGGAATAAATTGAAAAGAATATATCTAAGAAAGATATTTGATTAAGATAAGAGATGAAGTAATTGATTGATGATTGATATCCACGTATGAACTTAACATCTTTTAAAGCGATGATTGGCTTCGAAGGAACCGGAGTCGGATTTGGGTAATTCCTACCTTAAAACCACTTCGAACCAACGTACACGTTCGAAAGTGAAGACACGTTGAAGGTGATGATTATTGAAGACCGTGGATCTTCATTGCGTGAGGACTGCTTGTTGAACATGCTCTGGGTCGCTCCCATTATAGAGTTATTTATAGCAGTGGTCTCCCCGTTATAGAGATTTTTCAAATTTCAAGGACTTCTCGCTACTAGTGGTAGTAGAAGAGTGTCTTCGGTTTCGTTCAGTCCCAGAACAAACTTGTACGGATGTTTGTCTGAAATTGTATTTTAAATCACATTTGAGTGGTTTCTATAAATGTATATCAGTTGGTGGCGAGAAGACAACTTCTCTTAGCTTAACACCCTTTTCCGAGACATACGAGCTTAGGAAGTTATACCTTTCTAGAAACCAGTCATGTGACGTGGAATGGAAATGTGGCATTCAAAGTGGAACTTGTTGTGATCAAAGCGTGGTTTTGGATGAAAAGCGTGGCTTTGAAGAAATTGAGCATAGCCTCATGAGCCTCACACCCTGGTTATGATGGGATAGTATGTGGTCTAACAGACGCAAATTCGGAATAAGTGAGTATGTATGGTGGTGTCAAATATGTCTGGCCCTTTGGGGGATACGTCCCTCAAGGCATTTATTGCCCCATTTGGATAAAGTGGTTAGCTTGAAAAAAGCAGGGAACTACCGGTTATCAGTTGTAGTATTGCAACGTCGTCGCGCCTTTATTTTCTTATATAGGAACATATATTCAAATAGTGTAAGTATTAATTAATTCACTGATCATGTTTACTTTTACTAAACAAGGTTAGAAACTTCTAGAAAACAATTAAGAAAAAGTAAGCACAAAAGGACAAAAATGGTTTACTTTTGTAAAATAAAGTTAGAAATCCTTTGATTAATGTGTAATTAAGTAAGATTTGATTTAACTAATAAAAGATTTAAACTTAGAATTATATTTTCTTAAACATCTAATCACCATTAATGAATGTCAAATCCATGCTTACTTTAAACATAATTATTACATATATATCATGTCTCATAATGAGATGTTATGTGTATGCATTGAAAAAAAGCAAAATGATTAATTAACACTTTAAAAGTGTAAGAAAAAGAGAAGAAATCATGTCATAAGTACAAAACCTATTCAATACATCAATTCAACATTAATACACTTCATTTCAACATTAATAACAAATCAAAATCATGCATTGGAAAGAGTGCTTTAGTGTACTTAAAGGAGACAAAAAATTGATTTGATATGGAGGGTATTTTGGTCTTTTTGGTTAAGGGTAATAAAGTAATTTGTGTAGCAAACTTCAATTATAAATAAGCTACCATCCTTCCACCTTCTTTTACACATTTCTACATCTTCTTCTTCCTTTCTCAAGCTTTCTAAAAGCCTACCTAATGGCTTCCATGCCTTTGGAAAATAAAATAAAAATATTAGAAAAATAATAGGTAAAGAGAAAATCAAGTATTCCACTTCAAAACCCCTCTCTTCCTCCTTTCTACCCACAGCCACCCTCTTCCACCTCAAAACCGGAGCCAACTACCTCCCCCTAGCCTAGGTCGAGCACATCAAGAAGACGGAAAGAGATCGGAAAGCTTCGGAGCAAGAACAAGAGAAGGAAGTGCTGCCAGAATCGATTCGGGAATCTACACAAAAGATTGGTGGAGTGGAACTAATCGTGAGTACTCAAATCTTAGTTTTATATTTATGAAACTTAAGTAGATAACACATATGTTAAATTAGAAGTTAATATGTTGAATGATTAAGTGTTTGATAACTTAGTTGAAATTGGTTGCAAATTAGTTGAATATGTGATTGTTTATTTGGTTGATAACTTGTTTGATAAATGATAAGAGAAATGATTAGTAATTAACTATAGTTAATTAAATAAGAATTAAATCCATACAGATATGTGTATAGAAATTATCTAGCCTCTTAATGATTTTAAGTCTCTCTTCATTTAGAAGTGGAATTAAAGTTAAAATAAAAGAGAATTTGAAATTTGAAGTGGAACGGATTTGAAAAGAATAGTGAAATTGAAACTGAAATCGATTTTGAAAAAGTAAAGTCTAGTTTGAGATTGAATTGAAGTTTAAATTGAAATTAGATTTGAAATCTAAGTTTTAAATGTGTTTAATTTGAGATTAGAATTGAAATCGAGTTGAAATTGGAATTTAAAATTTAATATTAAAATAATGGGAATATAATAATATTATAACGTGGTAATAGTGAAAATATATATCGAATACTTCAAAAGGTAAGAATATTGATTTAAAATGATTTGTAATGATTTTATAAGTAATAGAATTCAATTTGAATAGATTATTTCAAGTATTCAAAAAAAATAGTTAAAACTAGGCGCGTCGCGCAACGGTAGTTCGTGATTTCGCGTCGAAAACTTCAAATGAATGTATAGAGTGAAATATAGCTCGGAATTCTTCGAGATAAGAAAATTCTGGACTATTATATCCATATCTTCTAAATGAAGAAAGAAAATCAAAGTTCCGATAAGTAGATCTTGAAAAAAGTCCAAAACAATTTTCCAAAAACATCGCGCTAGTGCAATTAAGTGACCGTAATAGGAAATCTGTTTAAATGAACGTTTTTTATTTTGAAAAAATGTGAAATAAATTTGATAAATCTATTTTAAAAGAGATTTGAATCGGAAAATATGAATTTTCGGATGTTTTAAAGTTGATTTAATCAATTAAGCTTATATGGCACTTTCCACGGCACTTTTATGCTGCGAATTCTATAAACTTTTGGAAATGAGTTTAAATATAATAATGATTTTTCCAGAATCAAGTGTGAATGTTTTAAAAACGATGATCAAGCGTTTTGGAAAAAGTTAATTTGGAGTATTTATAAGCAATTCCAAATAAAGTGGAAAATCTGAGTATGCGGAAACGACTAGTACATTTGTCCCGCCTATGAGATCTGGGAAGATAAAACAAGGTGCTTAACTAAGATTAAGAATGGAGCAACCAGTGTCCTAAACTTACCTGGCTTATGTTTTCTCTTCTTAAGCGAGGGGTGGAACATATCGGAAGGAAAGCCCGGATGCTCCAAAATAAATCAAACCGTTAGAGTGTTATAAATATTTGATAGAATGAAGCATTGTTTATCATTTGTTATTGCGTTTATTTCATTGACTAATTGTTTGAATTAGACACGACCAATTTATGAGCGCTGATTATTATTATTGATTGTTGACTTTGCTCGACCAGTTTATGAGCAATTTATTATCCATATCCATGGGCCGGGTAGAACATAATTGTAGACTAACACCTTGTGATTTATTTCACAATTTGACTATAAGGTGTTTAGCGGTAATATTTGGTTCACTTCAATTTATTGAATTGCTTTGAAAATTGGTTTTCAAATGGAATTGTTATGAAAAGTTTTCGCTTTAAAAGAAATAGAAATGTTTGGTAATGAATATTTTGAGGTTATATTATGTAAAAGTGATTTATTTAATGAATGGTTTTATAAAAGTGTTTTATAAAACGAAAAGAATTTCGAGGACTAAACCCGATGGTTTTAAGATGATTTTTGAACAGATTTGGAAAATGAAAATTATTATAGATTTGAAGGTACTTGTGAGTATTAGTGTGAAATGATTTATCACTTCAGGATATAAAATGATTTGTTATGTTGGCAATGATTTGGGTAACCCATAACTAAAAAGGTAGGCATGTGTTTTTGGTATAGTTTGCTTTTCGAATGGAGATATATACTTATTTATCGATTGTATTAAGACTGGGACCCAGTTGCCTTGTTATTGGGAGAAACCTCTCGATCTGGTTGCATATGATTTGATATGTTTTATTACAGTATTTATTTTCAAATAAACTTTTCAAAAGTGATTTGATTTAAGATCCCGAAGTAAAGTATAATTTGAATATAAAGGACATACATATATTTCAAAAATTTTGAAATAAGAATTCGAGGATAAAGTCCAAAGAGATCATTTCCATAAAGGTAATTAGATTTGAAAATCTAAAATTGAAGATTAAGCCTTAGTGGGTAGTTTTGGGAATTACATATTGTTTGTTGCATCGTTGGCTCCATGTGTCCTATTTGCAGTAGCAGAACTATGCTGGCTTGATCATGTATCTAATTGGGTACCCAATTAGATAAGGGTACGTAGGCAGTCACAAGTGGTAGTGATGCAGCCCTTAAAATGAAATAATCCTTTCATGTTTATTTGTTAATGATTGTTGTTTATCTCGGGTTATTGTATTTTTCCTGCTTACAATTTTATTCCGCATTTGACATGTTTATTGAGTTAGCAGGAATGGCTATTGCTGTCTCTCTTATTAGAGTTGCATAGCGTTAGATTTATTTGTATTTGGTTTGTATATAAGCATACCTATTAGATTAATTTGATTACTCTGATAACTTGTAAAATTGAAATTTTATACTATACATTTAGTAATATTGAATAATTATCAAATATGGTTTATTTAGTTAGTACTTTTCATTAGTAGTCTTAGAACGGATGGATTTTTTGGTAATTTTAACTGGTTTGAAAATCCGGGTCGTCACACGTGTTATCAAAGCTTAGGTTAGATGCCTAAGTAAAATTCATCTAGGGTTAGTATATCAACCTAGGAATTTTAAAAATGAAACTACCTTAATTTGATAAACAAAATGGATAGGATAAGGCACCGTACCTCCAACGGAGGTTATGGATGTATTTTTGGTGTCCATAAGTTTCGCTAATTGTTGTTTTTTCGTTATATTTTTTCATTCTTGTAAAAGTAAGCACAAAAAGACAAAAATGGTTTACTTTTGTAAAATAAAGTTAGAAATCCTTTGATTTGATATGTAATTAAATAAGATTTGTTTTTACTAATAAAAGATTTAAACTTAGAATTATATTTTCTTAAACATCTAATCACCATTAATGAATGTCAAATCCATGCTTACTTTAAACATAATTATTACATATATAACATGTCTCATTAATGAGATGTTATGTGTATGGATGGAAAAGGAGCAAAATTAATAATAAACACTTTTAAAAGTGTAAGAAAAAGAGAAGAAATCATGTCATAAGTACAAAATCTAATCAATACATCAATTCCACAATAGTACACTTCATTTCAACATTAATAACAAATCAAAATCATGCAGTGGAAAGAGTGTTTTAGTATACTTAAAGGAGACAAACATTGATTTGATATGGAGGGTATTTTAGTCTTTTTGGTTAAGGGTAATAACGTAATTTGTGCAGCAAACTTCGACTATAAATAAACCACCATCCTTCCACCTTCTTCTACACATTTCTACATCTTCTTCTTCCTTTCTCAAGCTTTCTAAAAGCCTCTCTAATGTCTTCCATGCCTTAGGAAAATAAAATAAAAATATTAGAAAAATAAAAAGTAAAGAGAAAACCAAATATCCACTTCAAAACCCCTCTCTCCCCCTTTCTACCCATGGCCACCCTCTTCCACCTCAAAACCCGAGCCAACCACCTCCCTCTAGCCTAAGCCGAGCACATCAAGAAGAAGGAAGGAGATCGGGAAGCTTCGGAGCGAGAAAAAGAGAAGGAAGTGCCGTCGGAATCGATTCGGGAATCTACAGAAAAGATTGGTGGAGTGGAACTAATCGTGAGTACTCAAATCTTAGTTTTATATTTATAAAACATTATTTGATAATACGCATGTTAAATTAGAAATTAATATATTGAATGATTAAGTGTTTGATAACTTGGTTGCAAAATGGTTGCAAATAAGTTGAATACATGATTGTTTATTTGGTTGATAACTTGTTTGATAAATGATAAGAGAAACGATTAGTAATTAACCATAGTTAATTAAATAAGAATTAAATCCATACAAATATGTTATGGAAGTTATCTAGCCTCTTAATGATTTAAAATAAGTCTCTTTTAATTTAGAAGCGAAATAAAAGTTAAAATAAAAGAGAATTTGAAATTTGAAGCGGAACGGATTTGAAAAGGATAGTGAAATTGAAATTGAAATCGATTTTGAAAAGGAGAAGTTTAGTTTGAGATTGAATTGAAGTTTAAATTGAAATTAGATTTGAAATCTAAGTTTTAAATGTGTTTAATTTGAGATTAGAATTGAAATTGGAATTTAAAATTTAATATTAAAATAATGGGAATATAATAATATTATAACATGGTAATAGTGAAAATATACATTAAGTACTTTAAAAAGTGAGAATATTGATTTAAAATGATTTGTAATGATTATATAAATAACAGAATCCAATTTGAATAGATTATTTCAAATATTGAAAAAAAATAGTTAAAACTAGGTGGGTCGCGCAAAGGTAGTTCGCGATTTCGCGCCGAAAAGTTCAAATGAATGTATAGAGTGAAATATAGCTCGGAATTCTTCGAGGTAAGAAAATTTCGGACTATTGTATCGATATCTTCTAAACGAAGAAAGAAAATCAAAGTTCCGATAAGTAGATCTTGAAATAAGTCCAAAACAATTTTCCAGAAAAATCGCGCTAGTGTAGTTAAGCGACCATAACAGGAAATCTGTTTAAATGAACGTTTTTAATTTTGAAAAAATATGAAATAAATTTGATAAATCCATTTAAATATTTTAAAAGAGTTTTGAATTGGAAAATATGAATTATCAAATGTTTTAAAGTTGATTTAATCAATTAAGCTTATATGGCACTTTCCACAGCATTTTTATGCTGCGAATTACATAAACTTTTGGAAATGAGTTTAAATGTAATAAAGATTTTTCCAGAATTAAGTGTGAATGTTTTCAAAAGGATAATCAACAGTTTTGAAAAAAGATAATTTGGAATATTTATAAGGAATTCTAAAATAAAGTGGAAAATCTGAGTATGCGGAAACGACTAGTGCATTTGTCCTGCCTGTGAGATCTGGGAGGATAAAACACGGTGTTTAACTAAGGTTAGGGATAGAGCAACTAGTGTCCTGAACTTACCTGGCCTATGTTTTCTCTTCTTAGTCGAGGGGTGGAACATATCGAAAGGAAAGCACGGATGTTGTAAAAGATCATAATTAAGTTTTTTGAAGATAAAAGGAAAGAAATAAATTCTTTGAATTTATTATAAATGGTCTATATATAAGATTTATAAAATCGATATTTTATAAATAAAAGTTATGGAATTATAAAAGTGTTTTATAAATATTAAATGGGATTGTAATCAAATTTATATATGGGTTTGCAATTGAAATTTAGACAAGAATTTATAATAGATTTTATAAATAGTAAGATTTGAAAGGAATGAATTTGTAAATAAGAGTTTTATGAGTAATTAAATTATAATTGGATTCTGACTTTTAAGTGAGATATAAAGGGAATTTTTTAATAAAGAAATTTTGTATATGGAAGTTTATAAAATATAAATGGAATTTATAAACACCGTTTTGTAAATCTGAAATCAATTTAATTTGATGAGTTAAAAGTGAAGTTTATTAAAGGAATTATATTCGCGATTTTGGACAGTGAATAACCCTTTAAATTAAATGGATGTTTTGGAAAGTGATTATTATAAAAGGGAAATATTTTCCCTAAGTTAAAAGTTAAGAAAGAAAATCTTTGATTAAGATTGAATGAATGATTTGGAAAGATTCTCCTAAGTAAAAGAGAAAATGATTTGGAATTGTTCCAGGATTTAAGAAAAGTTTAATAAATCAAATGATTTGATAAATGAGGCTTAATGATTCCATATACATTTGAAAAGAAAATGAAATAAATTGAAAAGAATATATCTAAGAAAGATATTTAATTAATATAAAAGATGAAGTAATTGATTGATGATTGATATCCACGTATGAACTTTACATCTTTTAAAGTGATGATTGGCTTCGAAGGAACCGGAGTCGGATTTGGGTAATTCCTATCCGAAAACCACTTCGAACCAATGTATACGTTCGAAAGTTGAAGACACGTTGAAGATCATGATTATTGAAGACCGTGGATCTTCATAACGTGAGGACTGCTTGTTGAACATGCTCTGGGTCACATCCATTATAGAGTTATTTATAGTAGTGGTCTCCCCGTTGTGGATATTTTTTGGATTACAAGGACTACTCGCTACTAGTGGTAGTAGGAGAGTGCGTTCGGTTTCGTTCTGCCCCAGAACGAACATGTATGGATGTTTGTCTGACGTTGTATTCTAAATCACATTTGAGTGGTTCCTATAAACGTATATCAGTTGGTGGCGGAGAAGGCAACTTCTCTTAGCTTAACACCCTTTTCCGAGACGTACGAGCTCAAGAAGTTATACCCTTCTAGAAATCAGTCGTATGACGTGGAATGACAGTGTGGCATTCAAAGTGGAACCTGTTATGATCAAAGCGTAGTTTTGTATGAAAAGCGTGGCTTTGAAGAAATTGAGCGTAGCCTCATAAGCCTCACACCCCGGTTATGATGGGATACTACGTGGTCTAACAGACGCAAATTCGGAATAAGTGAGTATGTATGGTGGTGTCAAATACGTTTGGCACTTTGGGGGATGCGTTCCTCAAGGCATTTATTTCCCCATTTGGATAAAGTGGTTAGCATGAGAAAAGCAGGGAACTACCGGTTATCAGTTGTAGTATAGCAAGTATAGTTTTAAGTGACTAGTTTGAGAAAAGCGATTAAGGCACCGTGGGAACTATGTTTGTTATGCGCGGATCGGAGAAAAGGTCATAAGTTCCCTATCATGATGGAAATCCAATCCCTACGAGATTTACGATTTTGATTGTATTCCAAAATAGCTGTAATGACTTGCAAACATTTCAGCTACCTCTTTTGGTATCTTATATTCCGTTGGGATATTCCGTTGACCTAGTCTGGGATATTACCTTAGACTTAGTCTAGATATTGATACCTTATTTGAATAAGTTTATTTGAAAAGTGTTTTCAAAAGAATGTCATTAAAAATAATATCAAGTGTATTTTGGTATGAAGTGTTTTGGTTATCATAAGGTATAAACCCGTCCGTTTTTATGTGTGAGCGTGGTCTTATGAGATACCATTCTTTTCAAAGGTTTTGATAACATCATCATGATCTATACATTTTAAATTTCGAGTATCTCACGCTTGTTTATCAAGCATGATCCGGGTATTTCAATACTCGGGTCAGTTCCGAATAGTTTCTGGTTTAGTTGAAGACGGTTGGAGTTTCTAGAGGAGAGCTGGAGATCTTCATCTTCGTATGGACGTATTCTGTTATTCGCTGCATCTAGTGCATTTATTTTCTTGTTTGTCAGCATTTGTAAGGGCAGGTGTTATAACTGTACAAGCTGAATTTAGGTTAGACTTTGATAAATGTATTTAAAAGTTTTCCGCTATAAAGATATTTGTTCAATATTATATGTTATTCTATTCATATGAGATTCTTTTATTTCTTTATTACTCTTCATGTTCCGTATTTTCGTGCAATTTGAGTTGGACATGTGTGGTTTATTGTCGATTCAAAGGGTACGGAAAAAACGGGTCATTACATTTGTAGGTTAGGTGCCTAAGTAAAATTCATCCAGGGTTAGTACATCAACCTAGGAATTTTAAAAATGAAACTACCTTAATTTGATAAATAAAACGGATATGATAAGGCACCGTACCTCCGACCGGGGTTATGGTTGTATTTAGTTTTTGAGTTAAAAGTTAAACGATGTAGTTAGTTTTGAAAAGATAACTATGAATGAATTTGAAAATTTAGTAATGTTTTTACAGGAAGTTTAACTAAATGATTTTTGGAATGTTAAACATTTAAGTGATTTTGGTAAATCTAAATTGAATGAATGGTTTTGAAAAGTAATTGATTTTGTGACTTTTCCTAACTTCGTAATTTCGAGGACGAAATTCTTTTAAGTAGGGGAGAATGTAACGACCCAGAATTTCAGTCATTTGAAATTCTTGTATTTAATTAATTTTAAATACTTAAAAGCTAAGTTTATAAGATGAATAAATAATAATTCGAATATAGTGATTTAATTGGATAATTAAATTGTTGATTTAATATTTGAAATTGCGTAAATAATTGGAAATTGGATTTAATATGAATAAAAATGTTTTATAAAGTTATATTAAATTCTATTTGAATTAGAACGATGATATAAGACTTTTAAAATTGAAGGAAAAGTTGAATTATAGAAATTGAATACTTTAATATTTAATTTTCGAGTAAAAATAGCCATTTTTCAAACAGTCCCGGATTTCGACGAAACTAGTTTCATCGGATCCATAATGTTATATTATTGTAATATTACAAATTTCGCGTCAATCGGATTTACAGTTTGTCCGAGGCAAGCTAAAACGCGTAGAAATTCGTTTAAGTGAATTTTTAAATTTAAAATAGTCGATTCAAAAACCTATCTTCCAAATATGATCGAATTAGCTCCCAATATATATTCTATTACGTTCAGAATAGGGGTAAAACATTACAAACGCCAGGCGGCACGCTTCGTTTCGAGTTCGGAAAAATTTCGGATGAATAGTGTTTTGCAATTTTCTATAAAAGGCCTCTATATTTCACAATTTTCAGTAAACCCTAATCCACGCTAGGGCTAGCCGCCACCAAAATTCAATAGCCGAAATATTGCCATCTTCTTCCTTAAATTCTGATCGATCCATCGTCAATTTTCAAAAACTTTCAACACGGAAGTTGTAGAGCATCGCGTGAACTACAAATCCAACGGTCGAGATTAAGTTTCGAGCTATGGATCGACGTGAAAAAGGCTGCGTTCCTCATCAATTCATGCATGTATTTTGAAGCACATACACAGTCGAGCTTCACTAGATGGTGGGTGAAGGTGGAGTCAAGTGCGGGCTTCGAGATGATGGTGGTTGATCGACGTATAGATGAACATGGAGTCACGAAAATTCAAGGACAAATGGCGGCTATGGGTTAATTTTGCACGGCTTTGAACGAAGAAGAAGATGATGGATGCACACGTTCCAGATCTAGGATTAGGAAATCAACGTCAAGGAACAAATGTGAGGTTTTAAAAATAAAATAATAAGTGTAAATTTATATATTTTAAATTGTATAAACTTTAAAAAGCTATAACTTTGTCATACGAGATCTGTTTCACACAAAACGAATTGCGTTGGGTTCGTATAGATGAACACTAGAAGATGAAGCTAGTTTGGAGTTGATTGGAGCTAGTGTGAATTTTGGGTAAAATTAAACGGTCGTTTAATTTTATTCGGAATAAAGCACTGAAACTGCTATTGGACGCAATGTGAGTACAACTCACTCTTTCTGACTCACTGATATTTTTATATAAGTGAGAAATAATTTATTATATGATGATTGATGATTGTTTGGATGATATATGATATATTGATTGATATTTGAATATATACCTGCTTAGTGAAGAAGATGACCCTATACGTTCCCGTGTATGAGCGGATGACCCTTTGTACGCGCGTCTGCCTTGAAGCGGACATTATACACATATTCTAATATGTATATTTGTTGCAGGTGATAGGTTGGAGAGATCCAACTGGATTCCTCAACAGCATTGATTTATTTACAGATATTTGTGATATATTCTGTTATCATATTGATATATAATGTTTGGATGTCGTGGTTGATGTATTTAGTACTGTTGCAGCATTGGGCCTATTTTGGAGTTTTAAAAATGTTAAAGTAACGATTTCGAATTTAAAAGAATTTTAAAGTGATTTCGAAAATAAATGTTTTATTGAATTTTTGAATCGTTAAGAATTGATTTATTTTAAATAAATGAAAGTTATAATTTTTATGTTATAAAAATTATGATGATTTGTGAAATATAATTGAAATTATGGTTTTTGGAGAAATATAGTTTAAATGAAGATTTTTGAATTTATTATAAACGGTTTATAATAAGATTTATAAAATTGAATTTTTATAAATCGGAATAATTGAATTATAAAGGAGTTTTTATAATTGTTAAAATGAGGTTATAAATGGATTGTATAAGTAAAAATGATTTATAGATTTATAACTAAAGCAGTTATAAATATAATGATTTTGGAAATAAATAGTTTATAGGTAATTAACTTATAAATTTGGATTTTGGCATGTAGGATTAATAAAAGGATTTTATAAGTTGAAGTTTTTATAGAATATAAATGGAATTTATAAACATTGTTTATAAACTCGAAATCAATTGAATTTGTAAATTAAATATAGAAGTTTATTAAAGGAGATATATTCGCGATTTTGGACAGCGAATTATCCTTTAAAATTAAATGTTGTAATAATAAAGAATTTAGTTGGGAATTATATCCACGATTTTGGATAGTGGATATTCCTTTAATTAAAGGTGTAGAAATGTTGAATTTGGATAAGAGAACTATATTCACGATTTTGGACAGTGAATATATTATTAAATAAAAATGGATATTTTTAGGAAGTGATCTTTTAAATGGATAAAATGATTTGAATGTGTTTTAAAATGTATTAAGGATCGAAACCATAGATTTCAACATTCATTGTTGAAATAGACGTTTTCGAGAAGTAAGGAAATGATGGACTATAACACTGTTATTATAGTAAATGATTTTCGAAAGGAAATGTTTTTGTATAGTATTGGGGTTTATATATCTATCTTATTTCAAATCCCTATACTATTGATTTTGGGTTGTCATAACAATATTTTATGCAACATTCGTTTTGACCCAAATAAATGTGTCTAAGGGAATGTTTTCCTTATATAATAAAATATATACTTAATCGTGTTTTAAGTATATGGAATATTTTCCAAATAATGAAAATAAATAGATTTGTGAATTACTTATATAAGTATTGGAAATGTTTTCCAATATGAAGTAAAATAGTTTGAGAATATATCTTCTTAAAGATAAATTGAAGTAAATATTTGACAAGTGATTTAATTAATAAAAGATTAATTAAAAGGGCCTAGTGATTGTTATGGTGCTGAATTATTGTTTGTTTACTTTGATAGTTAAATAACCGGCTATCAAACTTGGCCAAATTTTAGTTCATCAACTTGATGTGGGAACTATTTAGTCATACACTTAGTATGTAGCCTTCTGTGTAGGCTTGATTTTCATTTGTGTTAAGGATATTGATTCGTGTAGTGCGAGGTATTACTCCAATCTATCGAGCTTCCTTCTTGGCCCGAAGGATAGCAAGTTGAAAGTTGGAGACGTGATAAGTCTATGAGACTTAGTTTCTATGTGAGGTTGAGAACGCTTTTGCGTTGTTGGTGTGAAGAGACCGGGATCGGTTTATCCGAAAACCACTTCGGACCAATGTATAGGCGACGATTGTGTAGGTTGCTTGTGATGATATTGATTTTCGGAGTTTCATAGTGGGGGACTTCTTGTTGATCGTTTGGGGTTAAAATCCCTATATACATCCAGTAGCGGTGGGCTCTTCATTATGAAATATCCAGGGCGAGGACTATTCGCTAGTAATCCTAGGGATTTTCCGACAGGATGTGGTAGAAAATACCTTCGGTTTGTCCTGTTCCTGGACAACTTGAATGGATGTTTGTCTGACATTGCATTTCTAAAGATTACGTACATTGGTTTTTTCAAACGTACATCAATGGTGGCGGAGAAGACAACTTCTCTTAGCTTAACACCCTCCTTGAGATGTATGAGCTTAAGGATTGTATTTTTATGGAAGGCAATTAGTAGTCAACGAAAATGGCCGTGTGGCATTCTAAGTGATGTGATATGTGATTGTGAAAGGTAATCGTTACCTCTAGCCTCATCAATCGGAAATGACCAAAACAGGATTAGATGCGGCAAGGCTAAGTGGGTCGCTCCCATTAGGGTATGGCCATCCTCTTCTAGATATATCTTTACACGCTATGACGTCGTGTATCTTATTATTGTGGTTTGTATGCTATGAGGGCCCTCGATAAAGATCGGTAACGACCGGATGATGACATATTCGGTACCATCTAGTTATAGAGGTGGGCCGGTCTTGTGTTGGTAGTGGGCAGATGTTCTGCGCCTCGGGACATCCATCTAGAGGTGTACTCCTTCGAAAGGTAGTCCCTTCACCTGGTCATTTGTGTGGAAATCCAAACTCCACTACGTGCTTGCCATTTTGATTGTATTACCCAATTGGGCTATATGCTGGAATTTAATCAATGTAACAATTTCGGCTATGATTAATATTATTTGTATATAGTAGACACTACTATAATATAACATTAGATTTGATATGATATGTTTTAGTTATCGTAAGGTAAAAACGTGTCCGTGTGTATGTGTGGACTTGTCTTACGAGATACTTTTGTTTTGAAAACTAAGGAAAAGTTTGGTAAGTTAATGAATTCTGTTGAGTGTGTTTCTCAGCTGGTTTACCAGACTGATCCGGGCGTTCTTCCCTTTCAATGCTCGGGTCAGAGCGAGTATATTTACAGGTCCATATTTGATGCTTTTGGAGCTTCAACAGGAGAGCTGGAGATCTTCATTTTCGTATACACGTACTTGTTTTGATTATCCGCTGTGCTTTGTTTGTTGTTGTATATTATCAGCATTTGTGAGGACAGGTTATTATAACTGTTCAGGTTGACAACTATTGTTGATTTTTGAACTCTGATGGATGTATGTATATACAATTTCTATTTTGTAAAGATCATTGATATGATATTATATATTTTCCACTGCGATATGAGATTCTATATTGTTCTGTTTGGTTATATCTTCTTTCTTCTCTTCTCTTCTTCTCTCTTCTTTTCGTTCCCTTAACTTTCCGTCAGTCTGTGCTTTTTGGGTCGGACATGTATGAATTATTGTCGATTCAAAGGGTTTAGAAAATTATTTAAAATGAAAAGGATGAAACTATGGAAATTTTATCATGGTCTTTTGAAAAAGTTTAAAGAGATAAAGGAAAGTTATCTAAAGTTAAGATAAAGTTTTTATGAAAGTTTTTTTTTGGAAGTTAATAAATACATATATTATATATAGATTATTTCGTCACACAAATGATGATCTAATATCCGATTATGGAACTTTTACACCGATTCGAAAAAGGATTTATCGCTCGATTCTTGATGACGAACATTGATGAGGATTTTTGGTTGGGTACTTGAGTTTTCTATCATAGTTGAGCACTATGCAAGGAAAGCAAAGGTTTCTGAGCAAAGAGCCTGATTAAAGTCCGCACTAGAGGATCAGGGGATCGATACTAGTTCGAAAATTAAGTTGTGTATTCGAATAGGAGATCGGATAAGATATTTCATATGGATGATATGTGTATATTATATGGAATTAAGTTTGAAGATAAAGGTTTTGGGCAAACTTTTATTTTGGGAAATTTCGAGGACGAAATTCTTTTCAGTAGGGGAGAATGTAACGACCCATAATTTTGCCACTTCGAAAATGAGAGATTTCATTTGTTTTAAATTTAAAAATGTTTAAACTTAAATAAATAATTTAAATATAATAGATAATAGTAGAGAAACTATTTATTCTTATAGTTGATAATTTAAAAGGTATAAATTTGTAATTTAGAACAAATCAACAAAAGTTAAGTTTTGTTAAAAATAAATAAATGCTTAAATAAATAGGTTTAAATATTTATTTAAAAAGATAAATCTTATTGAAAACATCTAATAAAGATAATAAAAGTATATTTATATATTTAAAAATATGTTAATAATCGTTTTACAAAAATAACCAAATTTTGTCGCATTTTGTCAGTTTTACATACACCGTAAAATTAGAGATTTTGATGTTATTTAAATATGATTTTAAAATATAAAGAGACATGTCTTAATTTATTGAAAGAAGTAAAAAAGTTTATTTTTAAATTTGGTTTACATAAATAAATAGTTTAACTAAAACATCAAAATGTGACCGTAAAACATTTTGTCGAAAAATGACTTTTTTGTCGATTAAAAGTTGTCGCAACGTCGTCGCGCCTTTATTTTCTTATATTTAAACATATATTCAAATAGTGTAAGTACTAATTAATTCACTAATCAAGTTTACTTTTAGTACACAATGTTAGAAACTTCTAAAAAACAATGAAGAAAAGGTAAGCACAAAAGGAAAAAAAATGGTTTACTTTTGTAAAATAAAGTTAGAAATCCTTTGATTTGATGGGTAATTAAGTAAGATTTGATTTGACTAATAAAATATTTAAACTTAGAATTATATTTTCTTAAACATCTAATCACCATTAATGAATGTCAAATCCATGCTTACTTTAAACATAATTATTACATACATATCATGTCTCACTAATGAGATATTATGTGTATGCATGAAAAAGGAGCAAAATGATTAATTAACACTTTTAAAAGTGTAAGAAAAAGAGAAGAAATCATGTCATAAGTATAAAATCTAATCAATACATCAATTCCACCTTCCACCTTCTTCTTCTTCCTTTCTCAAGCTTTCTGAAAGAAGGTGGAAGGATGGTGGTTTATTTATAGTTGAAGTTTGCTACACAAATTACCTTATTACCCTTAACCAAAAAGACCAAAATACCCTCCATATCAAATCAATTTTTGTCTCCTTTAAGCACACTAAAACACTCTTTCCAATGCATGATTTTGATTTGTTATTAATGTTGAAATGAAGTGTATTAATGTGGAATTGATGAATTGATTAGATTTTGTACTTATGACATGATTTCTTCTCTTTTTCTTACACTTTTAAAGTGTTAATAAATCATATTGCTCATTTTCCATGCATACAGATAACATCTCATTAATGAGACATGATATATATGTAATAATTATGTTTAAAGTAAGCGTGGATTTGACATTCATTAATGGTGATTAGATGTTTAAGAAAATATAATTCTAAGTTTAAATCTTTTATTAGTCGAATCAAATCTTACTTAATTACACATCAAATCAAAGGATTTCTAACTTTATTTCACAAAAGTAAACCATTTTTATATTTTTGTGCTTACTTTTTCTTAATTGTTTTCTAGAATATTCTAACATTGTTTAGTAAAAGTAAACTTGATTAGTGAATTAATTAATACTTAACTATTTGAATATATGATCATATGTAAGAAAATAAAGGCACGGCGACGTTGCAACAACTTTTAATCGACAAAATGTCATTTTTCGAAAAAATGTTTTACGGTCACATTTTGACGTTTTAGTTAAACTATTTATTTATGTAAACCAAACTTAAAAATAAAATTTTTACTTCTTTAAATAAATTAAAACATGTCTATCTATGTTTTAAGATCACATTTAAATAATATAAAAATCTCTAATTTTACGGTGTATGTAAAACTGACAAAATGCGACAAAATTTGGTTATCTTTGTAAAACGATTATTAACATATTTTTAAATATATAAATATACTTTTATTATCTTTATTAGATGTTTTCAATAAGATTTATCTTTCTAAATAAATATTTAAACCTATTTATTTAAACATTTATTTATTTTTAACAAAACTTAACTTTTGTTGATTTGTTCTAAATTACAAATTTATACTTTTTAAATTATCAACTATAAGAATAAATAATATTTCTACTATTATCTATTATATTTAAATTATTTATTTAAGTTTTAAACCTTTTTAAATTTAAAACGAACGAAATCTCTTATTTTCGAAGTAGCGAAATTATGGGTCGTTACATTCTCCACTACTAAAAAGAATTTCGTCCTCGAAATTTCCCAAAATAAAAGTTTGCCCAAAACCTTTATCTTCAAACTTAATTACATATAATATACACAGATCATCCATATGAAATATCTTATTCGATCTCCTATTCGAATACACAACTTTTTTTCCGAACTAGTATCGATCCCCTGATCCTCTAATATGGACTTTAATCAGGCTCTTTGCCCAGAAACCTTTGCTTTCCTTGCATGGTTCTCATCTATGATAGAAAACTCAAGCACCCAACCGAAAATCCTCATCAATGTTCGTCATCAAGAATTGAGTGATAAATCCTTTTTCGAATCGGTGTAAAAGTTCCATACTCGGATATTAGATCAACATTTGTGTGACGAAATAACCTATATATAATATATGTATTTATTAACTTTCAAAAAAAAACTTTCATAAAAACTTTATCTTAAATTTAAATAACTTTCCTTTATTTCTTTAAACTTTTCGAAAGACTATGATAAAATTTCCATAGTTTCATCCTTTTCATTTTAAATAATTTTCTAAACTTTAAACACTTTTTTTATAAAGCTATTTCTTTATAATATTCCTTTGAACTTTTTATTTCTAAATATCTTATTAGATTTGATCGGATATAAGATTGAAGAAGTGCATCGCGAGGATAATCAAAAGGAACTTTATTAATTAACATCATATTCATACATCTATTTCTAACCTTAACTGGTACTACAAAGTTTCTGAGATAACTTTCCTATGAAATACATCCCATACTACCACTATATAGATACTTAGACTACTATGTACTATTCTTGAATTTCTTTTGAGGTAGACGGTGCTTTAACTTGGGGGCCTAAGTTAACCACTTTCATTCTTGGAAAGTCCTTCATTAAGTGTTTCCCTTGAAAGCACCAAACACAAGTTCGTCGGGAGCAATCTTTGACCTCATGTCTTAGGTTCTTGCATCGGTAGCAGCCCATTTTCTTCTTTTTAATTCTTGGTTTCTTCTTTGTTTAGGACATTTATGTAGGAAATGTCCATTCTCTTTACATTTGAAACGGACTATATTATCCTGATCAGAATTTTTATTTTCCCTCGTCTGCTTCTTACTTCACTTTGTTTCACACATAACTGCATAATGTCCTTTCTTACCGCAATAATAACAGTCGTTGTCAACAAAGGGTCCTAGTTTTGCTTTTTCTTCTGCTTCTTTCTGTGCACTTGCTCTTCGAGCTTGCTTTGGAGTCATCCAAAACTCATGTCTCGACATATAATAAGCCATTCTGGCCCTAAGTGATATTCCAAGATTAGAATTGTTTATAACGTTTCCATTTCATTATTCAAACATCTTCTATCCAAATACTTAATTCAACTTTTTTTTGGATTTGAACTTTCCTTCATCCTTCAATGATAAGAAGAAGAATTTACCAAGTGGTCAATACCGTTTGCCCAAGCCAACATATGATTGATACTTAGAAGATTATTTTAATCATCACTAGACGGATCAAGACCTTATCCATGGGACTTACCTAAGGGAATGTATACTATGAATTTTCCTAACCACAGAAAATTTTATATCTTTTGAAATACATTCCTTTATATGCAAAATATAATCTTTTCAAAACATTGTGTCGATATGCCTTGTTAAGAGTTTAGAAATACCTATCGATATAGTTGTACTTCCCATACCGACCAGAATTTATAAACCACTCAACCGATAAATCAGCACAGAACATTTTTATATCCAATAAAAAATATGCACTCATACACATATAATACACTCAAACTCATTCTAGGATGTTACTAACCCTATCTCTAATGAGTCACTCATCCTAGGGTATTACTAACCATGTCTATGATGAGACTTACCCCAACAAAGCCTATGTAACATTCAGCCTTTTTGCACATTTTAAATCGACGATAAACCACACACGTCGGACTTAAACCATACAGAAGGGCGGATTGTTATGGGGTAAATAAGAAAAAGTAGAGAAAGAAAAAAAATAGAATCTTGCAGCGGAACTGTGACGAACCGGAATTTTGAGCAATATCAATTTAATAATCTTTGATAATAACTAAATTGATTTGATCATTTTATATTATAAATTGACAAGTTAAAATTATTTTAAAGATTTATGATAATAATTTGTTAATATCTATCAACATTTTTCTTAACAATATGAATTGGCAAATTTAATTCTTTTGAAAATTTATAATATTTTAATTTGGAATATTTGATTTGGCAACTTAAAATTGGTAAGAAATTATTTTCCAAAAGCTAATCAAAATATTTTCTATTTATGATATATATATATTGGTATATCTTGTAAATAGGAAATGTTTAATGTAATAAAACTTTATATTCAAATTGTAATATATATGAATATATATATTATGATTTTGTTTGTGTTTCAAATTTTAATACAGTAACTATCAAATTTAATGTTAAAATGTTTTTCTATTTGAAATGTGTATATATATTTGTATATATATTTGAAATAGGAAAAAAATATTGATTTGAATTTAACAAGAGTTTTCAAACTTTAATATATAATTTGAAATTTGAAAGGTTAATATTTAATGCTTTTGAAATGATATTTGAGATTTAAATTTTAAATAACAAAGTTAATTTCTTATTATCATATAGTTCAACTTGAATTTTAGATAAGATTTAAATTTAAAATTTCATTTGTTTAATATCCTTTCATTTTAATTTTAACATAAGATAAATTGTTTTAATTTTTTTTTATATGAAGAGTTGAAATAAATTTAATTAAAAAGCATAAATAATTTATAAACTAACATGAAGTCACTTTTATATTTATCTAAAAGCTTATTTTTAAAAGATAAGTATGCACATTTTATAATCATATGAATATTACATAAATATATGTATATAGCTTTAATAGATTATTAAAAAGAAAATCACATTTAAAACATTTATAAAACATTGAGAAAATAACTTATGTAAATAAGAATTAATCATAATAACACTTGTTAATCTTTTAATGTATGTTAAGACAAGTGTAAGATCCTTATAACATTAAAGTGACAAATGTCTTTTTCTTTAATAATAAAATTTAAAATTTAATTATAAATAAAAGATGGGTTTTATTCTTCAGCTAAAAACATTTTCTTCAACTCAAACAAAGCAAATCAAAGAAAAATAATAATAAGAAGAAGTTACTGCAAAATCTGGAAAATGCAAAGCAAGAGGATGTAAAGCAAATTCAAAACAGAGGCAAATGCAGGATTTTCAATATAGAATCTGAGGCAAGCAACAAAAGATTGTTTTCAACATGAATGCAGTAGGATTAATTCAACATGCAAGATAAGTTGCAAGCTTGGAAAATGCAGTTCTGTCTTCTACTTAATCAAGGTGAGTAAATATAAATAAATAAAAAAACAGTTTTATATCTTAAATTCTATCTTGTTCATGTGCATGAAACATTGATGATTTGATTAATTTTTTTGAAATTAAGTTGATGCATGTTTGAATAAAGATGTTGCAGCGTGTAATTATTAAATAGAAACTGTATAATCATAAGCAACTTCAAATTTATTTTTACCAAATTCAATAACTTGATTTTTAATTCGAATCTGACTTTGATTTGTTGATGAAAGTTGTTTGAGAACAAGTAAGCTATCATCTAACAGTAATTACAAGATTTGAACTTGAATAATTTGTTATAAATATTTGAATTTTCAGTAAATTCTAAATTGGATCAAAATTTTATAATTTCAATTTTTAATTTTGACTTCATAGTTGAATTGTAAGTAGAAGATCATGATTTTTAAAACTTGTATCATGATTTTTAGACCAGTAATTAAAGAGAATTTCTGAATTTTATGTTTTGGGCATTTCGGTCAATTAACGGCGAACCACGGCGAGTTTGTCGATGATGTTGAACATGGAGGTAGAGGGAGTGTTGATGTTCGCCAGAAAAATAAATTTGGAATTTATTAATGATTTTGGTGCCGATATTCGTTCGAATAGGGTTTACGTATCTGTTTTTGGTCGACGAGGTTCTTTGGGCTTTTGCGGCGTCGTAGCGTAACCGGAGGTGGTCGTGAACGTTGCCGAGGGGTTGGGGGTTAGCGATGAAGCTTCAAAAGTAATGGTGGAACTTCTCGAGGGGTGTGTTGCCTTGGATGTTGGATTCACTGATGATGGCGTCTCGAAATTTTTTGGGTTCGACGGTCATTTTTAGGAACTTGATTGAATTGGGTTTGTTGGGACTTGCGTGTTGTCGTCAAGGGCGTTTGTGACTTGGTGGAAGCCGAGAGAAGATTGCCGTCAACCAACGGCGGTGTGCACGATAACGTGCACAGATATGTGCTTCCGTGTTGGGTTCTGAGGAGAAGAGGGGAGGGGACTCGAAGACGATCTCGGGTTCGTATGGGTTGAGCTCGAAGCAGGTTTAGGGTTTGGGTTGCTCGGTGTTGTCGCGTGTTTTCTGAGTTTTGCTCAAGGTTGTCGAGCATGTTTTTAGTTGGGTGCTGGGGAGTTTGAAGCTTTAAATTTACCAGTAAAGTCCAAAAGTTTTAAAGCAATGATAATGTGATTGTGTAGAAAATCAAAGTTTTAAAACAATTGTTAAACAAGTTTTGTTTTAAAAACTAAATTTGTTTTCAAGTCTAGGTTTAAACAAGTTTATATATAAATAGTTATGAAAGTTTTAAAATAAATAAGTGGATTTCGTGATTAAGTTTGTATTAAATTTTTATTAAAGAACGTTGGAAAGGATTTAAGGATTTAAAGGTAATTTAAAATGTGTTTAACTATAAATTGATTTCTTAAATGTTTCATTTTATTTCAAAATAAATGAAATGACCAGAATTTGGAAATCAGTGTAATAAAGATTTACCTTATGTGAAATTAGAATTTTGATTTAATTAAAGCTAAATAAGTTTTTGGAAAATAATTAAGATAATTAAATTTTCATTAATAATCAAAGAGTTTTGGTTAATATAAATGATTTAATTTAGAAAAATGATTTTTCTTAATTTGGGATCTTTTTAATACAAGAAGTTAAGAATCATTTAAATGATTAATTAAATAATTAATTAAGTAATAACTTTGTGATTAATTAAGTTAACCATTTATGGGTAATTTAATATAATTACTTGATGAAGTAATTAAGTAATTAAGTGGTTAATTACTAGATGTTATTAAGAAGGGTTAATTACTTTATTAAAATATATTTAAGTTGATGTGATTAAGGATTAATCACTTGAGTTATTAATTAAAGAATTAATTAATAAATTTTTTTTAAAGGGCTTAAATTATTTAATTAATGGTTAATTAATAAAAGGATTAAGAGTAGTTAATTATGTGATTAATTACTTGTTAAGTAATTAATTGAAAAGAAATTTAATTAATGAAGTAATCATTAATAAATGAAATAATTAATTAATTATTAATTAATAATTTAAGAATAATCAAGTTTTAATTACTAAATGTAATTAAGAAATAATTTATCAAATATGATTAATTAAAAGTAATTAATCAAATATGGTTAATTAAAAGAAATTAATTAAGAATGATTAATTATAAATAATTAATCAAGTATGATTAATTGAAGATAATTAATCAAGAGCAATTAATTAAGTATGATTAATTAAGGATGATTAATAAAGTGTGATTAATTAAATAATTATTAAGGTAATTAAATAATTATAAATCAAGTGTGATTTATTTAGAATGTAATTGAGTGATAATTACTTGGATAATTGAGAAGTTATTAATCAAGATGATTAATTAAATTCGTAATTAAGGAATAATTACTTAAAGTAATTAAGTAATAATTAATCAAAGATGATTAATTAAAGAGAATAATTAAGTGATGTTTATTAGTTAATTTGTAATTAATTAATGAATAAGTAAGATAGGTTGATGATAAATCCAAGTGATTAAGTAAGAATTAATTTAATTTAAGGATTAATTAAATTATTTAAGTTGGATCAACCTTGTGTATGAGTGATTATTGATTGGTTGATTTGTATCATTGAATAAGTTAATGATATTGGATGATATTGGATGTCATTGGTTGATATGTGATGATATGACTGGGATATATCTGAGATGTGATATATATGCTGGTTTGTGATATATATGGATAAATGTGATAATAGTGAATTATCTATTTGTGTAATAAGAATCATCCATTTATGTTAAGTGATATTTTTGAATATCCATTGTTCAAATCCCTTAAGTACAACTTGGACATTAAAATGGCGTTTGGATTCGATGAGACCGGGATCGGGTTTCCATATTTGGATATCCGAAAACCACATCGATTCCAATTGAACGTTAGGTCGTTAATCCAAGTGGAGCGAGTGAAGACTCGAGGTGTAAGGGCTACGTCAGTATAACTCCGTGAGTGATTCCGTAATGAGTTTGACGAAATAGTGCTTATAGGTTCGAGTTTGTGATTCAGAGTGCAAGGGTTATCGTCGTTGACTCTGAGGGTGATTCCAAAATGAGTGCAACGAGATAGTGCCTTCGGTTTCGTTCGAACCCGGAACGAACTTGTATGGATTGAATGCTTTCAGAACATCGTCAGGTGGACGATGAGCATTCTAAGATAGATGTGCCCTATAAAGGTAATCGCAGCCTCAAGCCTCATCAACCGGGAATGGCTAAAACATGGGAGGTGCAGCAAGGCTTCGTGGGTAGCTCCCACTGGAGAGCGAGATACATCCCTGTCTAGATGTCCCTTTTTATTTCGGCTTTGTGGGCAGTTGGATCTGCTGCCAACTGTGGGGTGGTCTTGTTCGGGACTGTTAAGTAAGGAATGGTCCCGGCCTTGTGTTGCAGGGGAGCTTGCGTACTCCTCGGTACGGTGATCTAGGCCACGTACTGTGACGGGCGGTACCCCAGTAGCCCTGCCATTGATGGAAACCCAATTTTCCCTACAAGACCCTACTGTTTTGTTTGTATTACCCACTTTTGTGGCTAGTAGCTGGAATTTAATGAATATAACAATTTCGGCTATTTCATATTTATTTGAAAACCCTAGACACCATTATAATATCACTACATTTCCTATCAAATGTTTTGGTTAGCGTAAGGTAAAAACTTTTCCATGTTTATGTGTGGGAAGTCTTACGTGATACCTTTTCTTTCAAAGGATTTTCTAAAGTTAAGCAATCTTAAACCGTTTACTCACACCAGACCCCTGTATGACCCGAGTGTTTATTTTCTGTTTTATTAAACTCTTGGGTACTCATATTATGTATGAGTAGTCAAGTGATTTAGGTTATCTCTTGACGAATTCTGGAGGTGCTTTGGAGCAGGAGGCTTCAACGTGTAGATATATAGATAGAGTTTCCATTGTGTTGTCATTCTGTATAGTTGTTCTTGTATTGTTTTAGACAGAAATGTTATAACTGTCTAAATTGAGATGTTTAGTTGTGTACTCTGATGTATATGATACTATGTATATGTTCTATATTATATTTAAATCGTTCCGCTGTGAGATTCTGATGTGTTGTTGTTCTTTCTTCTCTTTCTTTTCTTCTTCTATCTCTTTCTTTCTTAATTAGTGATGCGATTTTCTGGTGATAGAAAGTCGGATCGCTATAGTTGGTATCAGAGCATTGGGTTGAGTGAATACCTAGGCTCTGGAGTGGTGTCTGTCTTGAGAGAGTGTACTTGTAATACACACACACACACACACACACACACACACACACACATACATACACCTAATCTGTTGGGTTATCTGTTCGGATTTTCCAACATAGGTTATAGAGGTAGATAAGGTAGGAGTGTGTGGAACACGACTACCACTAATGGAAGAGGCTCATATGTTGTGGTTGGAAGTGTATCTGTCGAGATTGTAGATCTAATACTATCTCGAATTTGTTTTGTAGATTGGTAAAAGGATTTCTTTGAGTCCAGGGGAAGTATTTGCAAGAATTGGAGTATATTCTTGAAGTGTGATGTTGAATTGCTCTTGAGTGAGCGGAATTTCCAAGAGTTGAGTTTATCAGCTAAATAGAAGCAGGTGATGGTATCTTGGTGGCTTCAGAAAAGAATAGCCGTGTGATGGGATGCAGTATCCATAGATGGTTCTGAGGATGTTCTTTTGGAGTAAGATTAAGATGGTGTTGAAGGAACAGTGATGTCTACTGCAACGGGGATTTAGATGTCTAGGAATTTTCTGGATCTCAAGTAAGGGTGTCTTATCTTGGTTAAAGTAGGAGACTAAGGTCGATGAGTTACCTCATTTCGGACATGGTCTCAATTGTTTTCTTAAGAAAATAAGTGGTTGGTGTTTGGTTAGGATCCGAGTTTCTTGAGAAGTTGTCGACTCGTCTCAGGGATTTTTAGTGGAATTGGGTGATAGTTTTGAGTTTCAAGGAGCTTTTGGTTAAGGAAGATCTTTTGGCTTAGTAGTATCATTGAAGTGAAGTTTGGAAGCAGCAGCGTGACCTACTTCTTCGATGATTCAGTAATCTTTGGGATTCTACTATTGGCAGACCAGGCAGTTAGTGAAGACTTATCCTTTTCTTCGGAAGGCTCGGCAGAGTAGGATATCTGTTAGAAGTGATCTATCAGTTTTCTGGTAGATCAACCATTCTGGAAAGATTTATCTTGAATAGGAAAAGCCGTTCTAGTTGGGAAGACAGTTCTTTGGAATCAGAACTGAGTGGGATCGCCAAAGCGACTTGCGATTAGTTTGGGAATCTTTGAGTATTCTTTGGTTTGAGATTGAGGCAACTCTTCTGGAGGTAAAAGCCATTAGAGTAGTAAGGGATTTTCTAGATGTTTTTAAGGGAATCAGAAGTTGACCCGAATCGGGGATTGAGTTTTCTTATCAACTTGGATTTCCAGGAGTAGTATTGATGATTCAACCATATAGTAAGATGACTCTTAGAGCAAGAAGAGTTTGAAGAGGCAGCTCAAGATTCTTTGGAAAGGGATTGATCATCTTATTCTAAGATTGAGATTCTGCTGAGATGTTCTGATCAAGAAGAATGGTCACTAAGATTTTATGAGTCGGATGAACTGTGTATGGAGAAAGATTTTGCTTGTGTTCTTCGATAGCATTCTTATTTGCTCCAGATCAGAGTTGTGCAGCGGAAGCGAGATAGCAGTTGTTCTAGAGTAGGAGCAACCGGAAGTTGCAGTTTACCTGGATTAGAGGATTTCTTTAGGGAAGTCAAGTATGAAGGAATTTTCTTGATTTGGAAGGTAAGGTTGTCAAGTACAACTGTTTGGCTATTCCAGATAAGAGATGAAGGCTTGATGTCCACTGATGTTTGTGGAATAGAGTTGTGTATTAGATTTCAGCAAATTTTTGGGAGAGCCATTTTGTTGAGTAGGATTTGGAGATTTGGTTAGAGTTGGATCTATTTGTTTCATGAAGCAATTAGCAAGGGTTAGGCTGATCAGGAATATTGGAGGTAACTCAGGATCATCTGAAGGGTTGGGCAGTTAAGAATTGAGGAGATTTGGAATGTGAAGTTGGAATTTGGATATTACTTTAGTTCTATCCAATCAAGGGAATTATACGACTGGGTAAAACTGGAGAGCTAGCTCTGGAAGTATTTTGAGTTTTTCCTGTGTTCTCTAGAGATTAGATTTTGATCTACAGGATTGAATTTCCAGTTCGGATAACTGGAATTCATTATATTTCACATATTTCTAAGGAATATGTGTATGATTCTTCGAGTGATAGAATCAGCAGTTTAGAAGAATCTTGTGGTTGAGCTGTTTATGAGTTTGGTCTGATATCTTGTTCAGATTTGAAGAACCAGATGAGGGAGTCCTTAGTTATAGTAGTATAGTTACTTAAGATTCTGTAGAGCGAGTATTCCAGTATAGGTATCTGGAAAACTCTTGATAATATTAGGAAGTTCTATTCAAAATTTTCTGGATAGATAAAATATTTGTTTGAATTGGTTGCTTTGGTTACTATAATTGATAATGTATGATTGATTGTTTGATTTCTGATAAAAAAATAAATTCTTTAGCGGGGTTATTAAATTATCTTTGCTTTTAAATTTCGAGGACGAAATTCTTTTAAGGGGGGAGGAATGTGACGACCTGGAATTTTGAGCAATATCAATTTAAGAATCTTTGATAATAATTAAATTGATTTTATCATTTTATATTATAAATTGACAAGTTAAAATTATTTTAAAGATTTATGATAATAATTTGTTAATATCTATCAACATTTTTCTTAACAATATGAATTGGAAAATTTAATTCTGTTGAAAATTTATAATATTTTAATTTGGAATATTTATTTTGGCAAATTAAAATTGGTAAGAAATTATTTTCCAAAAGCTAATCAAAATATTTTCTATTTATGATATATATATATATTGGTATATCTTGTAAATAGGAAATGTTTAATGTAATAAAACTTTATATTCAAATTGTAATATATATGAATATATATTATGATTTGTGTTTCAAATTTTAATACAGTAACTATCAAATTTAATGTTAAAATGTTTTTCTATTTGAAATGTGTATATATATTTGTATATATATTTGAAATAGGAAAAAAATATTGATTTGAATTTAACAAGAGTTTTCAAACTTTAATATATAATTTGAAATTTGAAAGGTTAATATTTAATGCTTTTGAAATGATATTTGATATTTAAATTTTAAATAACAAAGTTAATTTCTTATTATTATAAACATATAGTTCAACTTGAGTTTTAGAAAAGATTTAAATTTAAAATTTCATTTCTTTAATATCCTTTCATTTTAATTTTAACATAAGATAAATTGTTTTAAATTTTTTTTATATGAAGAGTTAAAATAAATTTAATCAAAAAGCATAAATAATTTATAAACTAACATGAAGTCACTTTTATATTTATCTAAAAGCTGATTTTTGAAAGATAAGTATGTACATTTTATAATCATATGAATATTACATAAATATATGTATATAGCTTAAATAGATTATTAAAAAGAAAATCACATTTAAAACATTTATAAAACATTGAGAAAATAACTTATGTAAATAAGAATTAATCATAATAACACTTGTTAATCTTTTAATGCATGTTAAGACAAGTGTAAGATCCTTATAACATTAAAGTGACAAATGTCTTTTTCTTTAATAATAAAATTTAAAATTTAATTATAAACAAAAGATGGGTTTTATTCTTCAGCTGAAAACATTTTCTTCAACTCAAACTTAATACAAAGCAAATCAAAGAAAATAATAATAAGAAGAAGTTACTGTAAAATCTGGAAAATGTAAAGAAAGAGGATGTAAAGCAAATTCAAAACAGAGGCAAATGCAAGATTTTCGATATAGAATCTGTGGCAAGCAACAACAAATTGTTTTCAACATCAATGCAGTAGGATTAATTCAACATGCAAGATAAATTGCAAGCCTGGAAAATGCAGTTCTGTCTTCTACTTAATCAAGGTGAGTAAATACAAATTAAAAAAAAATAGTTTTATATCTTAAATTCTATCTTGTTCATGTGCATGAAACAATGATGATTTGATTGATTTTTTTGAAATTAAGCTGATGCATGTTTGAATAAAGATGTTGCATCCTGTAATTATTAAATAGAAACTGTATGATCATAAGCAACTTTAAATTTATGTTTACCAAATTCAATAACTTGATTTTTAATTCGAATCTGACTTTGATTTGTTGATGAAAGTTGTTTGAGAACAAGTAAGCTATCATCTAACAGTAATTACAAGATTTAAACTTGAATAATTTGTTATAAATATTCGAATTTTCAGTAAATTCTAAATTGGATCAAAATTTTATAATTTCAATTTTTAATTTTGACTTCATAGTTGAATTGTAAGTAGAAGATCATGATTTTTAAAACTTGTATCATGATGTTTAGACCAGTAATTAAAGAGAATTTTTGAATTTTATGTTTTGGGCATTTCGGTCAATTAACGGCGAACCACGGCGAATATGTCGTTGATGTTGAACATGGAGGTAGAGGGAGTGTTGATGTTCACCAGAAAAATAAATTTGGAATTTATTGATGCTTTTGGTGGCCGATATTCGTTCGAATAGGGTTTACATACCTGCTTTTGGTCGACGATGTTCTTTGGGCTTTTGCGGCGTCGTAGCGTAACCTGAGGTGGTCGCAAACGTTGCCGAGGGGTTGGGGATTTGCGATGAAGCTTCGGAAGTAATGGTGGAACTCTCGATGGGTGTGTTTCCGTGGATGTTGGATTCACTGATGATGGCATCTCGAAATTTTTTGGGTTCGACGGTCATTTTTCGGAACTTGATTGAATTGGGTTTGCTGGGACTTGCGTGTTGTCGTCGAGGGCATTTGTGACTTGGTGGAAGCCGGAGAGAAGATCGCCATCGACCAACAGCGGTGTGCACGATAACGTGCACAGATATGTGCTTCAGTGTTGGGTTCTGGGGAGAAGAGGGGAGGGGACTCGAAGACGATCTCGGGTTTGTATGGGTTGAGCTCGAAGCAGGTTTAGGGTTTGGGTTGCTCGGTGTTGTCGCGTGTTTTCTGAGTTTTTGCTCGAGGTTGTCGAGCATGTTTTTAGCTGGGTGCTGGGGAGTTTGAAGCTTTAAATTTATAAGTAAAATCCAAAAATTTTAAAGCAATGATAATGTGATTGTGTAGAAAATCAAAGTTTTAAAACAATTGTTAAACAAGTTTTGTTTTAAAAACTAAATTTGTTTTCAAGTCTAAGTTTAAACAAGTTTATATATAAATAGTTATGAAAGTTTTAAAATAAATAAGTGGATTTTGTGATTAATATGTATTAAATTTTTATTAAAGAACGTTGGAAAGGATTTAGGGATTTAAAGGTAATTTAAAATGTGTTTAACTATAAATTGATTTCTTAAATGTTTCATTTTATTTCAAAATAAATGAAATGACCAGAATTTGGAAATCGGTGTAATAAAGATTTACCTTATGTGAAATTAGAATTTTGATTTAATTAAAGCTAAATAAGTTTTGGGAAAATAATTAAGATAATTAAATTTTCATTAAAAATCAAAAAAATTTGGTTAATATAAATGATTTAATTTAGAAAAATGATTTTCCTTAATTTGGGATCTTTTTAATACAAAAAGTTAAGAATCATTTAAATGATTAATTAAGTAATAACTTTGTGATTAATTAAATTAACCATTTATGGGTAATTTAATATAATTACTTGATGAAGTAATTAAGTAATTAAGTGGTTAATTACTAGATGTTATTAAGTAAGGGTTAATTACTTTATTAAAATATATTTAAGTAGATGTGATTAAGGATTAATCACTTGAGTTATTAATTAAAGAATTAATTAATAAAAAAATTTAAAGGCTTAAATTATTTAATTAATGGTTAATTAATAAAAGGATTAAGAGTAGTTAATTTTGTGATTAATTACTTGTTAAGTAATTAATTGAAAAGAAATTTAATTTATGAAGTAATCATTAATAAATGAAATAATTAATTAATTGTTAATTAATAATTTAAGATAATCAAGTTTTAATTACTAAATGTAATTAAGAAATAATTTATCAAATATGATTAATTAAAAGTAATTAATCAAATATGGTTAATTAAAAGTAATTAATCAAGTATGATTAATTATAAATAATCAATCAAGTATGATTAATTGAAGATAATTAATCAAGAGCAATTAATTAAGTATGATTAATTAAGGATGATTAATAAAGTGTGATTAATTAAATAATTATTAAGGTAATTAAATAATTATAAATCAAGTGTGATTTATTTAGAAAGTAATTGAGCGATAATTACTTGGATGATTGAGAAGTTATTAATCAAGATGATTAATTAAATTCGTAATAAAGGAATAATTGCTTAAAGTAATTAAGTAATAATTAATCAAAGATGATTAATTATAGAGAATAATTAAGTGATGTTTATTAGTTAATTTGTAATTAATTAATGAATAAGTAAGATGGATTGATGATAAATCCAAGTGATTAAGTAAGAATTAATTTAATTTAAGGATAATTAAATTATTTAAGTTGGATCAACCTTGTGTATGAGTGATTATTGATTGGTTGATTTGTATCATTGAATGAGTTGATGATATTGGATGTCATTGGTTGATATGTGATGATATGAATGGGATATATCTGAGATGTGATATATATGCTGCTTTGTGATATGTATGGATAAATGTGATAATAGTGAATTATATATCTGTGTAATATGAATCATCCATTTATGTTAAGTGATATTTCTGAATATCCATTGTTTAAATTCCTTAAGTACAACTTGGACATTAAAATGGCGTTTGGATTCGGTGAGACCGGGATCGGATTTTCATATTTGGATATCCGAAAACCACATCGATTCCAACTAAACGTTAGGTTGTTAATCCAAGTGGAGCGAGTGAAGACTCGAGGTGTAAGGGCTACGTAAGTATAGCTCTGTGGGTGATTCCGTAATGAGTTTGACGGAATAGTGCTTATAGGTTCGAGATGGTGATTCAGAGTGCAAGGGTTATCGTCGTTGACTCTGAGGGTGATTCCAAAATGAGTGCAACGAGATAGTGCCTTCGGTTTCGTTCGAACCCGGAACGAACTTGTATGGATTGAATGCTTTCAGAACATCGTCAGGTGGACGATGAGCATTCTAAGATAGATGTGTCCTATAAAGGTAATCACAGCCTCAAGCCTCATCAACCGAGAATGGGTAAAACAGGGGAGGTGCAGCAAGGCTTCGTGGGTAGCTCCCACTGGAGAGCGAGATACATCCCTGTCCAGATGTCCCTTTTTATTTCGGCTTTGTGGGCAGTTGGATCTGCAGCCAACTGCAGGGTGATCTTGTTCAGGACTGTTCAGTAAGGAATGGTCCCGGCCTTGTGTTGCAGGGGAGCGTGCGTACTCCTCGGTACGGTGATCTAGGCCACGTACTGTGACGGGCGGTACCCCAATAGCTCTGCCATTGATGGAAAACCAATTTTCCCTATGAGACCCTACGGTTTTGTTTGTATTACCCACTTTTGTGGCTTGTAGCTGGAATTTAATGAATGTAACAATTTCGGCTATTTCATATTTATTTGAAAACCTTAGACACTATTATAATATCACTGGATTTCCTATCAAATGTTTTGGTTAGCGTAAGGTAAAAACTTTTCCATATTTATGCGTGGGAAGTCTTTTGTGATACCTTTTCTTTCAATGGATTTTCTAAAGTTAAGCAATCTTAAACCGTTTACTCACACCAGACCCCTGTATGACCCGAGTGTTTATTTTCTGTTTTATTAAACTCTTGGGTACTCATATTATGTATGAGTAGTCAAGTGATTCGGGTTATCTCTTGACGAATTCTGGAGGAGCTTTGGAGCAGGATGCTTCAACATGTAGATATATAGATAGAGTTTCCGCTGTGTTGTCATTCTGTATAGTTGTTCTTGTATTGTATTAGACAGAAATGTTATAACTGTCTAAATTGAGATGTTTAGTTGTGTACTCTGATGTATATGATACTATGTATATGTTCTATATTATATTTAAATCGTTCCGCTGTGAGATTCTGATGTGTTATTGTTCTTTCTTCTCTTTCTTTTCTTCTTCTATCTCTTTCTTTCTTAATTAGTGATGCGATTTTCTGGTGATTGAAAGTCGGGTCGCTACAGGAATGATAAAATATAATAATCAATAAACAGTTCATGAAGTTGTTTTACAAATACAATACAATATCAGAGTTACGCATACCAGAGAATAATCAATAATAATGCAGCGGAACAATGCGAAAGTAGTGGAATACTATAATATAAAATAATAAATCTCCGTCTTCGTCCTCCAGAATACGGTCTTCAAATCCTGAAATGCTCAGGCTGACCCGAGCGAATTGAAAAGACAAAACACTCGAGTCATAACTAAAAGATCTTATGTAAGTTAAATCAATGGTAAATAATATGAGTGTAACCTCGTCAGAGATTTTTACGGGATTTGAAATCTCCTATCTAGCGTCTAATGTGAGTGCAGTAACTCAAGAGATGCTCGGGATTCACATCTCCTAAGGATCCGTTAAACTATTTACTATGTAATAATATACGCTATTATAATAGTTTCTAAAGTAAAGTATAATATACTGAAAATAGAGTTAAGAAGTTACCCATATAGCCATTAACACACTTTTATATTCCCATAGTCTATACAGTATCGTAATCTCCCCCGTACTGGGCGTTGTCAGAGAGCACTCCATAGGTATGGTACAAAACAAAATCGTATAAGGCGCGCTAGGGTAGGTGACACTGCACAACTAGGCAATGCCAGGGTAGATATACCAATTACGCTTCCGGGTCGGTGGTAACGCATAGCCGCAGCTACCGCCCACCTTGAGGCACACCCCTAAATCAAAGAAATCAAAAGTGGACACCGAATAAATCCAAAAGTCAGAGTATAATATCGAAGATGTGTCCGATAAAAGGTGCTACCTTCTTAACCCATCAATCGCTCCTGTTTTAGCCACCTTATGCCAACTCATGAGAGTCTAGTCCACATATTTACCTCAAAAGAAATGCCGCCACCATCCTACTTCATTCTGGAATCTCCGCCGCGTACACGGTTGTTAAAGTGGTTTTCGGAGTTGGCAGAAAGTATGACAACTTCCGATCCCGGTCTCTTTAACAACCAAATGTTATTATAACACCGCGGTCATTTCAAAATAGTTTATACTTCAAAACCAGGATATAATATTCATTTCAAAACTATATAATTACGGTATCATTTTCCTTTTAAAACCAAATCAATATAATATCATTTTCAAATATATCCTTTTCTAAAACCATAAGTTTTCATAGTTATAATATTTCTGAACCGGACGCTTGAAATATAGCCATTCAAAACATAAAACTTTAAATTACATAGCTTTGAAATATAACCACACCACTTAAATGGTTGAATATAAATTACTTTATATAATAAAATAGTTTCTTCACCTTCACAAATCAATTCCAAATATAGATTTAAATTCCAAATAAAACATTTCAATTTCCATATGTTTCAAAGCTTTAAATATTCCACCATTTCCAAATGAATTCATTGATAATTTCATATATATCAAATTCAGTTACTATTATTTAGATTTGAAATGCTTACTTAATAAATCAAGCATCATTTAAGTAAAACCTTTACACTTCAAATAACAGGATATACCACCAATTTAATTTAGCTTGAAATTATACATGTAAATCGACTTGATATTCATTTAAATTCTCTAAACCAAAATAAAGTAAAAATCAAACCTTTTAAAATCTCAAATTTATGTAAATTTCAAGTCAATTTTATTCGACGATAATTCTTAATACTTTAATTCAAATCTAATTCATATTTATCTTCCAACCTAAATTTTATTTAAGTCATTATAAATATAATTTAAATAAATACTTAACCGTGTTACATCTTAATAAAATAAACTTTTATTATTAAACTTCCTTTATACTATTAACCCAATTTTATAGATAGCCTAAAACCCAGAAATTAATTATATATATAATAACATTTATAAAATATCCAATTAAATATCTCATAAAATCATGTATTTCTTTAAAAAACCATAGGAATCATTTCAAAATATTTTAATATATATATAGACCACGGTGTCTGTATATAATTTTCTATCTTATGGTCAAGTGATACGGATATTTATCATTTCAACCCGTAATTTAAAATAAAAATGCGGTTATATATCATTTCAAACCGCAATCCCGGATGAAAAAATGCATAACAACTTGCGGGCTATGATGATATAAATAAACATCCATTCATCCATCATAAATCATACATTCATCACAATCATCACCCAAAACAAACAATCAATATCAATATATAACTGATAATATATAACAGGTAATCAACTGGCAGTTATATTCAATAATGAATTAAATAACGATCTAATTTAAGTAAATGCAATTAACTGAGATGATGATTAAAAACATACAAACAGTCATAAATAAATTCATAATCACAACATAAATTAATTTAACAAAAATAAAAAATTCTAGAAGCTGTGAGTGGGTTAAAACACTCACCTCTTGAATTTAAATTGAATTTAAATCCAATTTAAACCCAAAAATTGAACAATCTCCAAAATCGTCCAAACCCATGTCAAAATGTCTGGAATTCAGATACGATCCTAACAAAAGAAACCACATGTAAATTCGACCTCGTATGTGAAAGTTATAGTCGTTAGAACACATCGATCCTGAATTTAAATTAAATAAAATAAACCAGGAAAATAACACGACACCTTCTTCTCGCTCACTCCCTGCACACGAACCGCACGCATCCAAAATTTCAAACCCTACAGCCGCCGTTCAACATTCAATCTTGTCTACACCACGCCGCGCACCACGCTGCGCGCCACGCCAACGCTGCATCCTCCCCCTACCCCGGCTCGACCCAAGTGCGCGCGCCACTGCTCCACGCCTACATGGCCCCACGACGTCAATCGCGACAAAAATTTATACAGCAGCCGCCACTATATATTTAAATCCTAATCGAATATTGACGATAATCCAGCCGATGAATCGTCGAACGGCTTGCACAGATGAACAACGCACCTCAGTCTCCACAAAACCTAGAAATGATTTTCCGATCAGGCGAAGTTCATCGTCGAGCAATGAACGATCGAAAATGGTTAATCGATTTCTGGCTATACAGTGATCCAAACTGGAAAACGAATTACAGATCTGGGTTACGCTCTTCGAGATCTTCGGATTGATATAAAATTTGGCATATTTTGTGGAGTTTGAAATTTGACTTTGATTCTTGAATTTCAGTTGGAATTAGGTGTTTGTCTGCCATTTGGGAAAGAGGAGGAACAGAGTGAATTGTACGTGTAGACCAAATGAAAAATAGAGGTAGGCTAGGGTTTATAACAGGGTATTTATAGAGAAAGTTGAAATAGAATAGATGGACCCGATTTATAACCGCGCTGAACGATGAATGGCCTGAAAAGCTCGTTTCGACTCTGGAACGAAATTGGGTCAACCCATATATCAAAATAAGTGTTTTAAAATATTTTAAACGCAGTGGAAAAGGTTTTAGGTTCAAATTGCATCACATGAAGAAGTTATTCTAAAATCAATATTTTTCAAATTGATTTCTATTAATTTCATTTTCATTTATTTCAAGGCGTTTCGAGTCCGTACGATCAAACGACAAGCCCGATCGCTACGAAACTTGAAATCCTACAATAATTCACCGTTACGGATCCGGCGAAACTGGTTTCTTCGAAATCCGAGTCAGTGGCCAAAATGGCTATTTTTATATTAATTAAATAAATTAAAATAAATAAATTAAATCACTTTTCAATTTCAACTCTATAATTAATAAATTTTATCATCCTATATACTTTAGAAATTTAAAATCCTTTATAAAAAATTCCCATATCAATTTAAAGTTAATCAATTTACCAATTATAGTATTGAATTCCAATTCCAAATATTCATAAATCCTTGATTGAAATTCCAAATGAAATCTATTTATTAGATTTATAGATTTTTTTTCTAATTATTAAATCAATTATCATTTTCTGGGAAGGATTATTATTGGCTTACTTTTTATTTCATTAATAATTCACATTCCTCCCAGTTTCAATTAATATAGACTTTAATTCCAATTACTTACCATTAAATTCATTAATTATTGATTACCTTCCAATTAAATAAAAATTGATTCCCAAATTGATTTGATTTGATTGCCACCTTTTCTAGGTCCATTATTACTTAATTACCAATTTACAATATTATAATTTCTTACTAAACATTGATTTTTATTCAATCCCCCTTTATTACATATTATTACATCAATTTATAAAATTTTACAATCTGTTTTAATTAATAGGGTGTGCACTAATTTAGTTACTGCATTAATTCTTATTAATATAACATTAAGGTTCCTTTACTCTAATTATTTTCAATTTTATTATTAGACGAAATAAACAAGTAACTTATAACATGTGTTACCATGCCTATGATTACACTCATGAATTCCCTATTATCAAGCAACCATTACAGTTCTTAAATACTTCTGCTTTTATTTAATTCCCATTAACTATATTTTTATTCTTCCATTAGCAACTTAGGTATTTACATTCGTTTCTTTCATTTCAATTTATTCATTTATTAAGTTTTACATTAATAAATCTTTATTTTCAGATATACTCTAATTTAACAACTTCTAAACATTGTATTACTACCCACATTGATGAAACTTTTGTTTATATTTATTAAAAATTAATTTTCTCATTTCAATTAATAGACTAAATAAACGGGCAACACATAGTTATTGCCTTCGTTTACTTTTACTACGTTTAAATTTATTGTTTACGGACCCAAGTTACAACATTTACATAATTTCAATTCATCGTAACCTCATTCAATCTATAAAATTTTAGCTTAGATTACATCCTTACCATTCATTTTAATTATTACATCCTTATTAAGTAACAAATTCCTATTTCTCAAAATATTGGATTGCAAAATCTGATTAAATCAACCATCTTCTATTTTATACCCAAAGGGAACAATTAACACTATTTCTTTATTGGGGTTTTACTTCTATTGTCAAAAATAAATGTTAATTACCAAGGCTACACTTGTTTCCTTATATTCAATCCAAAGACTAGTATAACATTTTACACATTTTAATTTATTGTAATTTCATTCAGTTTATCAATAATTAGGTTTAATCGTCATTGTTAGGTTTGATTTTACTTCTTTTTTTTCATTAATAAGTCACAAAATTTTATTACTCCAAATATTAAATCACAAAGTCTTATTCAATTAACCATTTTTATTATCGAAAAATTTCGGGTCGTTACACTCTCCCCCACTCAAACTTTTTGTCCCCGAAAAGGAAAAATAGAAGGGAAAAGAAGAATTAAAAGATCAATATATCTTACTTAAAATATTAGATTTATACACAAATAAATTTAAAAAATTAATAATTTAAATAAAATATCAATTTATAACTATTAAATCCCTTTATACTCAAATTAGTAAAGTTTGGAAAACATTTTCAAAAAAAAAAATTCTAAGTCCAAAATTTGCGGAAAATTTCGGCAGAGTCTCCATTGTACGGAGAGGCTCGGAAGAAAATATAATATCAATAAAACAATATACAACATATATTTTCCAAAATAATATATATCCCAACACGGGAAAACAATATAATAAATCTATAAACGGTAATCCGAAAACGTACGTATTGATCGGGCAATTAACGCTTATTTATGGAACCAAAAGCAGTAGCAATTACTTTCATAACCTATATTTTACTTATATAATCCAAAAGGGTTAACAATTATATAAAATGAAATATTTAACTTGTTTCAATCAATAACAAACAAATCAATATAACAACGATCAATTGCAACCAATAGCGTACACATCAAATACAAATCAACCATCCAAGCAAGGCAAACAAATAGTTGTTCGGTTCAAAACTTTAAATTGTAGAGAATGTAAGATAACTATTAAGTGCACCATTTACTCAATAGTCTTAGACGAAACTACATAGATTATTCATACATCCAAACAAATTTAAAGTATGCTTACCTAAACAACCATAACCAAAACAAACGACAATAGTTTCAAACAATAGATTTAGTTTATCCTTATTAATTCCATTCATACATTTGTTGTTTGATTTCTATTTTTATGCATATAATGATTTCTTATAATTCACATTTATTCTTGCAAATTTTCATTTCATTTATTTATTTGTTTGCATTACATTCATTCATTTTCAATTTCATTTACTTATTTAGCGCTTACATTTCTATTATAGTTAATTATAGTAACATTTCAATTACAACTTAAGTTTATAACTCTATAACATCAATTCTTATAAATAAAAGCAATTTATTGAACACTTTCATTACCTACTTTTACTTGTACAATTTCTACTACATTTTCTTATTAAACATTTCAACTTTTTATATTCGGTAAGTTATATATAGTTTTTAAGGATGTAATTTGAAAGTTATACAAGTTTATTCTATTTCCTTAATTAATTTAATGTTCAATAATACTATCCTTTGTCTTATAGGTTACACATTTCAATTTCTTTTGATTTCCATTTATAACTAAGCATTAAATCTCTTATTCCATTTAGAGGTTTCAGTTATTAATTAAATTCCATTTCACTACAATAATTGAAACTATTAATTAACGGAAACTTAAGAATTTAAATACCGGGTTTTTATCCAAGAATCGTTTAAAATAATAGATAAATGTATATACTTACAACTTGTATATATCTAAGTGTAATTAAAACAATTAAAATTTATATTTGTTTATCAAAATAAATCTGCAGTAAAACCTACTACAGTAGCCTTCCCACTTCGAAACTCGAAAATGAATGTCGATGATACGACCACCATCGCCGAAATTATTTTCCAGCGACAGAGAGGGAAGTACAAAACTTATTTCTTTTCAAAGTTTCTTTTTAAAACAATTCTTTCAAATTAAATTGAAATATTTATATCAGAAAATACTTCTAATAATATTATTATTATATTCCAAAATCAGTTGAAGGAAATTTTCAAAACCCCGGATCTTAAGTTCTAAAATTTCCAATTCCATTTATTTTGTTTTCAATCTCATTTCAACTATTATTTATAAATTTCATTACCTAACAACCAATATAATACAGCCAAATATAACCTTAATAAAAATTTACTTTATATACATATAGAAAATATAATAGGCAAAATTGTTTCATTCACCTATATTAAAACCAAATATTATGTCGATCTGTCCTATTAAGTGTTTAGAAATCCCTAGTGATGTCTTAGCGTCCCATGCATCAACCAGAATTTATAAATACAAAACGGAGCAAATTAACACAGTATTAAAACCTTTTTATAACACTAACAAATACTCTCTCTCATATATATACGCTCAGCGACTCATCATAGGGTATTACTACCCTATTATTAAAGAGTCAAACCCCACAAAGCTAAGGGTTATCGCTAAACCAAAGCTCTGATACCAGATGTAACATCCAGTTTTTGCACGTTTTAAATCGACGATAAACCACACACATCAGACTTAAACCATACAGAAGGGAGGATTGTTAGGTGATAAATAAGAAAAAGTAGAGAAAGATAAAAAACAAATAGAATCTTGCAGCGGAACGATAAAATATAATAATCAAATAAACAGTTCATAAAGCTGTTTTACAAACATTTGATTTTCTTTACTTATACAATACAATATCAGAGTTACACATACCAAATAATAATCAATAATAATGCAGCGGAACAATGCGGAAGTAGTGGAATACTATAATATAAAATAATAAATCTTTGTCTTCGTCCTCCAGAATACGGTCTTCAAATCTTGAAATGCTCAGGCAAACCCGAGCGAATTGAAAAGGCAAAATACTTGAGTCAGAACTAAAAGATCTTATGTGAGTTAAATCAACGGTAAATAATATGAGTGTAATGGTGTCAGAGATGTTTACGGGATTTGACATCTCCTATCCAGTGTCTAACGTGAGTGCAGTAACTCAAGAGATGCTCGGGATTCACATCTCCTAAGGATCCATTAAACTATTTACTATGTAATAATATACGCTATTATAATAGTGTCTAAAGTAAAGTATAATATACTGAAAATAGCGTTAAGAGGTTACCCATATAGTCCTTAACACACTTTTATATTCCCATAGTCTATATAATATCGTAATCTTCCTCGTACTGGGCGTCGTCAGAGGACACTCCATAGGTATGGTACAAAACAAAATCGTATAAGGCGCGCTAGGGTGGTGACATGGCACAACTTGGCAATGCCATGGTAGATATACCAATTACGCTTTCGGGTTAGTGGTAACGTATAGTCGCAGCTACCGCCCACCTCGAGCCACACCCCCAAATCAAAGAAATCAAAAGTGGCCACCCAATAAATCCAAAAGTCAGAGTATAATATCGAAGATGTGTCCGATAAAAGGTGCTACCTTCTTAACCCATCAATCGCTCCTGTTTTAGCCACCTTATGCCAACTCATGAGAGTCAAGTCCACGTATTTACCTAAAAGGAAACACCGCCACCATCCTACTTCATTCTGGAATCTCCGCCGCGTACACGGTTGTTAAAGTGGTTTTCGGAGTTGGCAGAGAGTATGACAACTTCCGATCCCGGTCTCTTTAACAACTAAATGTTATTATAACACAGCGGTCATTTCAAAATAATTTATACTTCAAAACCAGGATATAATATTCATTTCAAAACCATATAATTACGGTATCATTTTCCTTTTAAAACCAAATCAATATAATATCATTTTCAAATATATCCTTTTCTAAAACCATAAGTTTTCATAGTTATAATATTTCTAAACCGGACGCTTGAAATATAGCCATTCAAAACATAAAACTTTGAATTACATAGCTTTGAAATATAACCACACCACTTAAATGGTTGAATATAAATTACTTTATATAATAAAATAGTTTCTTCACCTTCACAAATCAATTCCAAATATAGATTTAAATTCCAAATAAAACATTTCAATTTCCATATGTTTCAAAGCTTTACATATTCCACCATTTCCAAATGAATTCTTTGATAATTTCATATATATCAAATTCAATTACTATTATTTAGATTTGAAATGTTTACTTAATAAATCAAGTATCATTTAAGAAAAACCTTTACATTTCAAATAACAGGATATACTTCCAATTTAATTTAACTTGAAATTGTACATCTAAATCGACTTGATATTCATTTAAATCCTCTAAACCAAAATGAAGTAAAAATCATACCTTTTGAAATCTCAAATTTATTTAAATTTCAAGTCAATTTTATTCGATGATAATTCTTAATACTTTAATTCAAATCAAATTCATATTTATCTTCCAGCCTAAATTTTATTTAAGTCATTATAAATATAATTTAAATAAATATTTAACTGTATTACATCTTAATAAAATCAACTTTTATTATTAAACTTCCTTTATATTATTAGCCCAATTTTATACATAGCCTAAAACCAAGAAATTAATTATATATAAAAAAAATAACATTTATAAAATATCCAATTAAATATCTCATAAAATCATATATTTCTTTACAAACCATAGGAATCATTTCAAAATATTTTAATATATATAGATCGCGGTGTCTGTATATAATATTCTATCCTATGGTCAAGTGATACGGATATTTATCATTTCAATCCGCAATTTAAAATAAAATGCGGTTATATATCATTTCAAACCGCAATCCCGGATGAAAAAATGAATAACAACTTGTAGGCTATGATGATATAAATAAACATCCATTCATCCATCAAAAATCATACATCCATCACAATCATCACCCAAAACAAACAATCAATATCAATATATAATTGATAATATATAACAGGTAATCAACTGGCAGTTATATTCAATAATGAATTAAATAACGATTTAATTTAAATAAATGCAATTAACTGAGATGATGATTAAAAACATACAAACAGTCATAAATAAATTCATAATCACAACATAAATTAATTTAACAAACATAAGAGATTTTAGAAGCTGTGAGTGGGTTAAAACACTCACCTCTTGAATTTAAATTGAATTTAAATCAAATTTAAACCCAAAAATTGCAAAGTCTCCAAAATCGTCCAAACTAGCATTAAAATGTCCGAAATTCAGATACGATCCTCACAAAAGAAACCGCGCGTAAATTCGACCTCGTATGTGAAAGTTATAGTCGTCAGAACACATCGATCCTGAATTTAAATTAAATAAAATAAAACAGGAAAAGAACACGTCACCTTCTTCACGCTCACTCCCTGCACGCAAACCGCACGTGTCCAAAATTTCAAACCTTACAGCCGCCGTTCAACATTCGATCTCGCCAACACCACGCTGCACGCCATGCAGCCGTGCTAACGCTGCACACCCCCCCCCCCCCCCCCCCGACCCAGGTGCGCGCACCACTGCTCCACGCCTACACGGCCCCACGACGTCGATCGCGACCAAAATTTATAGAACAGCCACCACTATATATTTAAACCTTAATCGAATATTGACGATGATCCAGCCAATGAATTGTCGATAGGCTTGCACAACGCACCTCAGGCGAAGTTCACCGTCGAGCGATGAATGGCCGGAAAACGGTTCATCGATTTCTAGCTATCAGTGATCCAAACCGGAAAACGAATTACAGATCTGGGTTACGCTCTTCGAGAGCTTCGGATTGATATAAAATTTGGCATATTTTGTGGAGTTTGAAATTTGATTTTGATTCTTGAATTTCAGTTGGAATTAGGTGTTTGTCTGCCATTTGGGAAAGAGGAGGAACATAGTGAATTGTACGTGCAGACCAAATGAAAAATAGAGGTAGGCTAGGGTTTATGACAGGGTATTTATAGGGAAGTTGAAATAGAATAGATGGACCCGATTTATAACCGCGCTGAACGATGAATGGCCCGAAAAGCTCGTTTCGACTCCGGAAGGAAATTGGTTCGACCCATATATCAAAATAGGTGTTTTAAAATATTTTAAACGCAATTGAAATGGTTTCGGGTTAAATTGCATCGTATGAAGAAGTTATGCTAAAATCAATTGATTTCAATTGATTTCAATTTCATTTATTTCAAGGCGTTGCGAGTCCGTAGGATCAAACGATAAGCCCGATCGCTACGAAACTTGAAATCTACAATAATTCGCCATTCGGATCCGATAAAACTGGTTTCGCCGAAATCCGAGTCAATTGTCAAATTGGCTATTTTTATGTTAATTAAATAAATTAAAATAAATTAATTAAATCAGTTTTCAATTTCAACTCTATAATTAATAAATTTTGATTTATAGATTTTTTTATTATTGAATCAATTATCATTTTCTGGGAAGGATTATTATTGGCTTACTTTTTATTTCATTAATAATTTACATTCCTCCTAGTTTCAATTAATATAGACTTTAATTCCAGTTACTTACCATTAAATTCATTAATTGTTGATTACCTTCCAATTAAATAAAAATTGATTCCCAAATTGATTTGATTTGATTGCCACATTTTCTAGGTCCATTATTATTTAATTACCAATTTACAATATTATAATTTCTTACTAAACATTGATTTTTATTCAATCCCCCTTTATTACGTATTGTTACATCAATTTTTAAAATTTTACAATCTGTTTTAATTAATACGGTATGCACTAATTTAGTTATTGCATTAATTCTTATTAATATAACATTAAGGTTCCTTTACTCTAATTGATTTCCAATTTTATTATTAGACGAAATAAACAGGTAACTTATAACAAGTGTTATCATGCCTATGATTGCAGTCATGAATTCCCTATTATCAAGCAACCGTTATAGTTCTTAAATACTTCTGCTTTTATTTAATTCCTATTAACTATTTTTTTATTCTTCCATTAGCTAATTAGGTATTTACATTCGTTTCTTTCATTTCAATTTATCCATTTATTAAGTTTTACATTAATAAATCTTTATTTTCAGATATACTCTAATTTAACAACTTCTAAACAATGTATTACTACCCACATTGATGTAACTTTTGTTTACATTTATTCAAATTTAATTTTCTCATTTAAATTAATATACTAAATAAACGGGCAACACATAATTATTGCCTTCGTTTACTTTTACTACATTTAAGTTTATTGTTTATGGATCCAAGTTAAAACATTTACATAATTTTAGTTCATCATAATCTCATTAAGTCTATCAAATTTTAGCTTAGATTACATCCTTACAATTCATTTTAATTATTACATCCTTATTAAATAACAAATTCCTATTTCTCTAAACACTGGATTGCAAAATCTGATTAAATCAACTATCTTCTATTTTATACCCAAGGACAACAATTAACACTACTTCTTTATTGGGGTTTTACTTCTATTGTCAAAAATAAATGTTAATTACTAGTGCTACACTTGTTTCCTTATATTCAATCCAAAGACTAGTATAACATTTTACACATTTTAATTTATTGTAATTTCATTCAGTTTATCAATAAATAGCTTTAATCATCATTGTTACGTTTGATTTTACTTCTTTTTTTTCATTAATAAGTCACAAAATTTTATTACTCCAAATACTAAATCACAAAGTCTTATTCAATTAACCATTTATATTATCGAAAAATTTCGGGTCGTTACAGCCTAGGTGTTCTCTCAACCTAAGCTCTGATACCAAATGTGAAGGGACGCAACCAGGGGGTAATACCCACCGTAGCTCACACTGATACCTCACGCTTTACTTTTACAGCCAGCCTCTCGACTAAAACCAACCCTTTCAGTCTGTGGACATGTAGGGGCAAGAATCATCCGTTCGCTACCTAACAAGGTATTTAGGAATAAAAAGTTCAAAAGAATATTATAAAGAAATAGCTTTATAAAAAAAGTGTTTAAAGTTTAGAAAATTATTTAAAATGAAAAGGATGAATCTATGGAAATTTTATCATTGTCTTTCGAAAAATTTAAAGAAATAAAGGAAAGTTATTTAAATTTAAGATAAAGTTTTTATGAAAGTTTTTTTTTGAAAGTTAATAAATACATATATTATATGTAGATCATTTGGTCACACAAATGTTGATCTAATATCTGAATATGGAACTTTTACACCAATTCGAAAAAGGATTTATCACTCGATTCTTGATGACGAACATTGATGAGTATTTTTGGTTGGGTACTTGAGTTTTCTATCATAGTTGAGCACTACGCTAGGAAAGCAAAGGTTTCTGAGCAAACTGATTAAAGTCCGCACTAGAGGATCAGGGGATCGATACTAGTTCGGAAATAATGTTGTGTATTCGAATAGGAGATTGAATAAGATATTCATATGGATGATCTGTGTATATTAGACCCAAATTTGGTTTTCATGGCTGGTGAGGAGTTTGGGTGGTGGCGGGGTGATGGGAACGTGGGGCTTCAGGTTTGAGGATGGCAGGCACACGCGGTGCTTCGGGTCAAGGGAAAGAGGCACTCTGGATATGGCTTTGTGGAGAAGAAAGAAAATACGGAAGAAGCGGAAAAATGAAAATGGGAAAATAAGGAGCAAGACGTACCTGATTTTTTTGTGAATGAGCAGAGACAAAGGAAAAGGCAAATGAATATATATATACTAGTAATGGAATAAAAGAAACGTGAACGGCCAAGCTTTAATTCAGCCGAAAAATTAAAGCAAGATATTATTGTGGTCCGACTACACATTTCAAATTTGAAAAGCAAAGGGGAATAAAAAGTCACAATTTATGGTACCGTTACAACGAACTTTTCAGTAGTTTCATCGCGTATCAGATCTCGAAATACATAAACGAATATACTGCGGATATCAGCGCGATGAGACGAACAGAATGATACACAGATACCAGTAATACGATTGAATTATAAAAAATCAAATTTTCGCTATCAAAAAAATGCTGCAAAAATGCAGAAAATAAGATAAAAGGAGCTATAGAAGTCCAAATTTTCCAAAACCAATTACACGTCTTTTTGGGAAAGCGAATTACATTTTTTTATTATATAAAAATATCCAGTTTTTGAAAATATTTAAATTTCACCAATTAAACTGATTAAATTTAAAATCTAAATTTCACAATTTAATTAACTTTAATATTTCTCGATGAAATTTTACAATTGTTATAATTAAATAGACGCGTTCCAAATATAAAATTTTATTTCAAAATTTTACCATCTACATTTCAAGAAATTTTTATTATTTACGTTATAAAAAAATCGTTGAACATTCTCGGGTCGTTACAATATTCATATTTAGGATTTTCATAGTGGAGGACTATTTGTTGATCGTTGGAGGTTAGAATTCCAATATACATCCAGTAGTAGTAGTCTCTTCGTTATGAAATATCCAATGCAAGGACTATTCGCTACTAATCCTATGGTTTTCCGATAGGATGCGGTAGGAAATGCTTTCGGCTTCCTGTTTCTGGACAACTTGTATGGACGTTTGTCTGACATTGCATTTCTAAAGATTACGTACATTGGTTTTTACAAAAGCACATCAATGGTGGCGGAGAAGGCAACTTCTCTTAGCTTAACACCCTCCTTGAGATGTATGAGCTCAAGGGTTGTATTTTGTGGAAAGCAATTAATAGTCAACGGAAATGACCATGTGGCATTCAAAGTGGTGTGATATGTGATGTGTGAAAGGTAATTGTTACCTAAGGCCTCATCAATCGGAAATGACCAAAACAGGGTTAGATGCAGCAAGGCAAAGTGGGTCGCTCCCATCAGGATATGATCATCCTCTTCTAGATATATTTCTTCCCGCTATGACGTTCAGTATGTAAACTAATGTGGTTTGTATGCTATGAGGGCCCTTGGAAAAGGTCGGTAATGACCGGAGGATGACATATTTGGTGCTACCTAGTTATAGTGGTAGGCCGATCTTGTGTTAGTAGAGAAACTTTATGATGGTTTCTCGGGACATCCATCTAGAGGTTACCCATCGGAAGGTAGTCCCTTCACCTGGTCATTTGTATGGAACTCCAAATTCCACTACGTGCCTGCCATTTGGATTGTATTATCATTTTGGGCTATATGATGGAATTTAATCAATATAACAATTTCGGCTATGATTAATATTATTTGTATAATAGAAACTATTATAATATAAGAGGATTAGATAAGAAAGGTTTTACTTATCGTAAGGTAAAAACATGTCTGTGTTCATGTGTGGGCATGTCTTACGAGATTCTTTTGTTTTGATAAAGGAAAAGTTTGGTAATTTAATAAATTCAGTTAAGTGTGTTTCTGAAGCCGATTTACCAAACTGATTCGGATGTTCTTCCCTTTAAATGCTCAGGTCAGACAGAGTATATTTACTGGTTCAATTTTGGTGCTTTTAGAGCTTCAGCAGGAGAGCTAGAGATCTTCATTTTTGTAAACACATATCTGTTTTGATTATCCGTTTTGCGCATTGTTGTTGTATATTATCAGCAGTTGTAAGGACATGTTATTATAACTGTCCGGGCTGATGATTGTGATTGATTGTTGAACTCTGATTGATGTATTTATATACTATTTTCTGTTTTGTAAAGATCGTTGATATGATATTATATGTTATTCCACTGTGTTGTGAGATTCTGTATTGTTCTGTTTGGTTCTCCCTTCTCTCTTACTTCTCTTCTTCTCTCTTCTTCTCTTTTCTTTTCTTTCTCCTGACTTTCTGCTAGTTTGTTCTTTTGGGTCAGACATATGTGTTTTATTGCCGATTCAAAGGGTACGGATTAGCGGGTCGTCACAGTCTGGACTTCTCCTGATTATTCACGCTTGTCATAGGAATGTGGACAAATATCTTATATCTTCTTTTATAGAGCATTGGTATCCAAGACTAATACTTTCCATATGTTGTTTGGTGAGATAACCATCACACTAGATGACATAGCTTCTTTGTTACATATCCCAGTAGAAGACAAGCCTATACAAAGTATTACATACGATATGGGACAACCAGTCAGGGTTGTTTCCAAATACCTAGGCATTAGCAAAGAAGAAGCTAGGATAGAAATGAATGAGAGAGTAGGGTGCAAACTGAGTTTATTTATATTATTTGAAAGATTCAAAGATGTTAATGATGAATGGATTGTGAGAGCGATTAGACATGCTGCTCGTGCTTATCTTTTGTTCTTGCTTGGTAATACATTGTTTACCGATAAAAACAAGTCGCACGTGCATATGTGTCTATTAGACACATTAAAAGATTTGAATGAAGTTAGTACTTATCCATGGGGTTCAGGAATCTCTCCTCTCCATTTCTACAAACGTTAAGCCACTAATCTATTGATTTTAAGGTTTTGTTGTATTGATTTTGTAGGATCGATTTCACCCTAGAGGGGGGTGAATAGGGTGATACTATTAATTATAAAAATTATCGTGGAAGTATATAAAATAATTTTAGCATAAATGATAGTTGAGTAATAGAAGCACAGACAATAGCGCAATCAAACAGAAAATAGAACACATAGATTTACCCAGTTTCAGCAAAACCCTACCTGCGTGCTGCCTCTAAGGTTTCTACTAGAAATTAAATAGTCGGACGCTTACACACGTAAACTCGCGACACTTGCTATCGACTAACCTAACTCTACGCTCAAAACCCTACCACAGCTCAGTCACTGAGTTGCGAATTCTTAAACTACGCCACGTAGTTTGTCCCTAGTTACACGACTAGTAAATACACAATTTTCAAACAAAAAGTTACAAAAGATAAAACAAAACTATATAAAAATAGAAACAAAGCCTTTTTAAATAAAATTGATTCTTAGCCCAAATTTTAAATAAGAAACTGGCCTGTTTAAGTGTGCTCTCCTTTTTCTTTCTTTGCTCCGTATGTGTTTAGTTTATCACTTATTATCTTTGGCCATATCTACTTCCTTGTTGAATAAAAATGGCTGCTGTGAATATTAGGGATTTTGTTAATTTTGAAGAAGCCGATTGATTGTTGATCGATAATAATTGGTGTTCTTCTGATTTGCTTGGGCAATCAATCGTCTCCTCGAGTTGCACTTGGTTGCTTCGATCGAGTTCGATTTTACTTCGGTATATAATTTACGCATTTTACTTTTTCTGATTTGCTTACATGAACTCGATGCTTTTTACGCCGATGATGATATGGGTTAAATAGGAATCGAATCCTATATTTTCGTTTGTATGAATTCATTTGAATTCGTCAACACTTTATCTCGGCCGTTCGATGTTGCTTGGATGTTGATGATAATTTCTCACTTTGTCACTTTGTATATATTTTGATTTCTTGTTTCTCATGGCTTGATTTCTTTCATGGCCACCCCGGCTTCAATTTTTGACTTGTTCGACTTCGGCACTGACTTGACATTATTTGATTCTTATTCGAATTGATTTTGATTCTCTGTTGACTATTGTTTACATTGAAACTTCTACTATTAAAAATGTTCGACCTTGACTTTGTTATGCTCTTGACCATTTGCTGTGTTTGACCTTTGACAGAGTTCGGCTTGTACTTGTGCATTGCATACATGGTGTTCATATATGTATGTGTTAGCATTGCTTGCATTGTTTAAGTTAGCCTGCACTTCCCTATCTATACTGCTCTGGTTTCACTGCATAGCTTTGAGTCTTCTTGCTTATGCTCTGATCACTTTGAGTTTTGTGCTTGACCATATGCATATTGCTACTACTTCGTACATGCTTTGAAGTCTGGTGTAGATATAGTTCTGGCCACTGTGTACATAATTTTGTGATCTGGTTCCATTGATGATGGTGTTCAAGTAGCTTGTCTGGTTTATTGTAGTTCACTGTATCATGTCATTATCTTGTGTACCATCCGGAGCTCGAGTTGCTTCACTTGCTCGATTTGCTTGATCACATGTATTTTGCTATTTGAACTTGTTTAGAGCATTTGTTGGTTCATTATTGTTTTATGTACTTTGGGGGTTCTAGTTGCATTGCATATTGAACTGGTGCATGGTTTGTACTTGTAGTCTTCACTACAACCACATTGTTACTGTATGTTGTGTTATCTAATCTTCGACATTTCACTGGTGCACGTGTTTTGTTCTGGTTCATGTATATGCTCCATTGATATCTTGTTGCAGTCTGATAAGCATTTTCTTGAGTTGAGGCAGTTTGCATACAGTTGCATATATGTGTCAGTGCTGGTTTGTATTTTTGAACTGCGTTTGCAACTGTTGTTTTCAATTGAGTCTGAGCTTGTGTTCATGTACATTTGGGTTTGCTTTGATATTGAACTTGATCATTTCATGTTGTACATTTTGATTTGCACCTGAGTTGAATCCAGCTTATAGCTCGAGTTTGACCTTGTGCAGATATTTTGACTTTATTTTTATTGCACTTGAGTAAAACCCGGCTTTTGATTTGGATTTGACCTTGTGCTCACCTGTCCCTGTAATTTTATCAAGTGTATGTATCGATGTGCACGGCCTTATGGCATGTATAGTGATACACTATGCATGTCACAAGCCGTTCGTATATGATGAATTCAAAATTAAATGATGACAAACAACCCAAATAACTGAGGCAAATAATATTTCAAAATACATTTTATTTTACACTGCAAAAATATTTTCTTTTCAATTTTACTGCGTCAGTGTATATTTTTGCAGATAACTCACATGTTGGATTCAATCTGGACTGAAGTTGAAGATAACTACGAGTTAATGAGTGAAATTTAGTGAGGTGTATTTATAAATGAAAAAGTACGATGTGATTGAAATTGTAATGTAATTGAAATTTCTGTGTGTGTATATATATAATAAGAGCTCAAATTTGTACTATTCAAAATCAAAATTATAATAAATATTTGTTTGAATAAAATATCTATTTGAATTTAAGTTCTGTGTTATTTATTTTATTCAGCAAATATTTATTTAATCTATGAAAATAAAACAGTACATTAACAAATACATTTCAATGAATATATATATATATATATATATGTTTGTTATCATCAAATAAAAATCGTATACTCGCACATTCAACAATCTCTCCCTTTTGATGATAACAAACATATATTTAAGATTTTTAATTTATTAAATGTATTTTATTATTCAATTTGCTCCCCATATTTGAATGCTCCCTCTCTGCACAAAGCTCCCTCTTCATATATGCATGAAAATAAAAATGCAAATCGGCCAAGATGCAAATAGAAAATATTTGACCTTCATTTTTCAAAATCTTAACTTTTCTCTCTCCTTTTTGTTATCAGCAAAAGAGTAATAGTGTTAGACAAATAGACATTAAGTGATAGATATTAATACACATCAATACCAAATCGAGTATAAATATTAAATTTCAATAAAAAAATCAAACAAAAATCATTAATACTCTTTTTTGACGCATATTCCACTTTAGAATGATAGGGATAATTTCATCATATAAAACTATGTAGTTGTGTCTATTTGTGGTATATTTATACCAGAATTTGAATGTCTGCTAACCATGCATAACCGTTAGGAATTTTAAATGAGATTAGTAGTATTCCAAATTTTTATTAAAAAATGAATTCAAGTATCTTCTAACCATACATAATCATGAGAGCTTTTAAATGGAATTAGAGCCAACTTGTCTATGTAATCAATCAATTTTGATATGTGTTCCATACATGCATAACCATGAGGACTTTTAAATGAGCATGGAAGCACATAATCAAAAATTTCAAATAATTCACCAATGCATAACCGTGAGGACTTTTAAATGAGAGTGAATACATTAGATGTTTTTATTGGTTAAAAATATAATGAAATGAAAAACGAATGATTCCATTTAAAATACCATATATTGACATACTATATTGGATTTTGATGAGTGATGGTTGATAGAAATATGATAGAAATAAAAATGGTCATGGAATTTTTACCAACAAAAAGTTTTTATAACTCTTGTTTAAATTTCTAAAAAAATTTACTAGTTATACTGTCTCGAGTTATAATATATGATCAACAGTCATCACTTTTTCAATCACTATTTACCTTTTCGATAATTAGTAAGGGGCCAGATTAGTTAATGTAATCATTTAAAATCAAATCCAAAGATAATTATCAATTTTTTTTTAAAATGACTAATTTGAAATAAGGTCAACAAAAATGATTTTCTAGAAGGGGTTTTCTTAGAAGAATGTATGCTAATTGAAAATTATTTGAAATGAAAAATATTCAGATATTTCCTTTGAAAAACGATGCAGTTGCTGAATATCTCAACATAAATCAAGTTCCACTAGTAACTTTTCTATCTACTAGATTATCAGTGTAATCTGCAACTGAATTTTTCTTTCACTCGAGATTACCATTAGTTGGATGTTATACAGCAGACTGTGAAGTTCCAACAAATTTCCTTGAAGTCATTATTACATCATTGAAATTCTTTTAGATTTTAATTGAAGTCGAACCAATAAACAGAAACCGTGAATATAGAGTCAGCCAAACGTATTATCATCAATCAATAAAACACTATCATTAATCCAAATTAATCTATATGAAATATTTCAAGGATTTTAGTGTTCTCGGCATAAAAGAATAATTGGCCAATAATTTTGAAAAAGTCAGAATCGTTATCATTATTCATTTCTTTATCACATAACTGGCTGATTTAATTCAGACTATAGTGCAGATTATCACATTTAATATAATCGTTCAAAATAAATATACCGTTACCCGTTTTACCTTTACGATAATTTTTCGTTGTTGCCCATTATGGTTCTGCCACCTTTGTACCAGGCTAAGGAACTTTAATTCATCATCCGTTGTGTGTCTGGAACAGCCAGAATCCAGATAGCACCGATGTTGTTCCTTAGCCTGCCACCACACCTACATGAGAGAATATTTTTGTGACCTGTTTTTTTTATAGGTCCGTGGTTGTTAGTGGCAAATGATTTTGAAAAATATGTTTGAGTAGACCCAAAACTATTTGTATATGTTCCTTTTGGCATCTAGATTTGTTTGACTTTGAGGGATTTTTTATTTGTGCCTTTTGGAACCCAAATTGGTGTAGTTTTCATGTGTTTGGTTCGATACCAACAAATATTTTGATTATGTCCAAATTTTCTACAAATAGTGCACATGGAATTGACTTGATTAATTTTGTTTCTATCAAGTTCAGATTGATTATATCCAAGTCCTTGTCCATCTGTATTAATAGTTTGTTTCCCTAATAGCATATTCCACGATCTTTCACTTTTGGAAAAAATTTCAAAAGCTGTTGACAGTTGTTGGACTAATGTTTTTAGTGATTCAATTTCGTTCAATAGTTTTATGCACTTTTTAATTGAATTTTCCCTCCTCGTGTTCACTTTCTTTCAAAATCAGAATCTCATTTTCAAGCGATTTAATTTTAATTTCTGATTTTTTAATATCTTCTTCGAATGTTGGGCACCTATCACACTTAGGGCTTTTGCTTTGATAGTTTTTAATCAATTGATCAAGTTGTCTATTTAATTCTATCAAAGTATCTCTTTATGATTCAATTTTGGCGTATCCTTTCCTAAGTCGTTCAAAACAGCCATTTACTTCGTGGAAATATATAAGTTATCCTAAATGAGTAATTTTAGATACCTCGCTTGGCTCGTCATCATTGCTATCAGTTATATCACCTCGAAGGCACAGATTCGCTTTCTCACTCTCATTGCTAGTGCTTATATAATCATATCTTTTATTCCACGTGGTTGCAAAACTTCTCCTTTTCGATTTCTTTTCTTGGCTGTGTCGATTCTGAGGATAATTGGGCTTGATGTGGCCAGGTTTATTGGACTTATGGCAGATGATCTTCCTCTCTTCTGGCCTGTCTAGTGCTTTGATTATTCTGCTTTTCAATTGTTGATTTAGAGCTGGATTTTCGTATATGGTATTCCATTTTTTGAATTTCTTTATTAATAGTGCCAGTTCAACTTCTCCATCGTCTTCATCACCATCACCATCACTTTCTGTTGTTCCTTTGACAGCCATCAACTTCTTTCGAGTATCACCTACTCACGCTCTTCCTTGAATTTCATTTCTAGCTCATAAGTGGTGAGATTTTTGATGAGTTCTTCGACTTTGATTTGTCTTAAATCTTTTGATTTTTGACTGGCAGTCACTTTTGCTTCAAAACTTCGTGGAAGGACTCTGAGAATTTTTTGGAATATCTCCAACTCTATGTATGATTTTCCAAGAGCTTTTGACTTGTATACAATATTGGAAAGCCGTCCGTACATCTCTTTGACATTTTCTTCCTTGGCTATTGTGAAATTCTCGTATTCACTACTCAGCATGGCAAGGCGGGATTCCCTGACTTGAGATGTTCCTTCATGAGTCACTTCAAGTGTATGCCATATTTCCTACGCAGTTAGACAATTGTGAGACACGATTAAATTCAATATGATCTAATGAACAAATAATAGAATTCATAGCTTTAGCATTAAAATTTTGTAGTTTATTATCTAGATCTGTCCATTAATTAATCGGTTTTTCAATTTCTTTATTATCTACTATAGTTGGTGCTTTATAACCTGTCTCAACAATATTCCAAGCATCAATGGTTTTTAGAAAAAAATTCATTCTATTTTTCCAGAAAAACCATTGAACATTGGTGGTCTAACTATGGACTGATCCTCAGCAAAAGCCTTATTAAAAGAAGCCATTTTAAAAATTCAATTTTTTTAAAATTAAAAATTGGTTTTTGAAAAATCAAATTTTTAAAACAAAAATGACTTTGTTCCCAGCTCTGATACCACATGTAGGATCGATTTTTCCCTAGAGGGGAGGTGAATAGGGTGATACTATTAATTATAAAAATTATCACGGAAGCATATTAAATAATTTTAGCATAGATAATAGTCGAGTAACAGCAGCATAGATAATACCAGAATAGAAAACAGAAAATAAAACACACAGATTTACCCAGCTTCAGAAAAACTCTGCCTACATGCTGTCCCCAAGGTTTCTACTAGAAATTAAGTAGTCAAACGCTTACACATATAAGCTCACGACACCTGCTATCGACTAACCTAACTCTACACTCAAAACCCTACCATAACTCAGCCACTGAGTTGTGAATTCTCAAACAACGCCACGTAGTTTGTCCCTAATTACTTGACTAGTAAATACACAATTTTCAAACAAAAAGTTACAAAAGAAAAAATAAAACTATATAAAAATAAAAAAAGCCCTTTTAGATAAAAAGGATTCTAAGGCCAAATTTTAAATGAGAAACTGACATGTTTAAGTATGCTCTCCTTTTTCTTTCTTTGCCCCATATGTGTTTAGTGTATCACTTATTATCTTTGGCCGTATCTACTTCCTTGGTGAGTAAAAATGGCTGCTGCGAATATTAGGGCTTTTGCTAATTTTGAAGAAGCCGATTGATTGTTGAACGATTACAATTGTTGTTCTTCTGATTTGCTTCGGCGATCGACCGTCTCCTCGAGTTGCACTCGGTTGCTTCGATCGAGTTCGATTTTACTTTGGTACGTAATTTATGCCTTTTGCTTTTTCTGATTTGCTTGCTTGAACTCGATGCTCTTTACGCCAATGATGATACAGGTTAAATAGGAATCGAATTCCTATATTTTCGTTCGTATGAATTCATTTGAATTCGTCAACACTTTTGCTCGGCCATTCGATGTTGCTTGGATGTTGATGATGATTTGTGACTTTGTCACTTTGTATATATTTCGATTTCTTGTTTCTCACGGCTTGTTTCTTTCGTCACCACCACGGCTTCAATTTCTGACTTGTTCACCATCGGCACCGACTTGACATTATTTGATTCTTATTCGAATTGATTTTGATTCTCTGTTGACTTTTGGTTACTTTGAAACTTCTACTATTAAAAATGTTCAACCTTGACTTTATTACGCTCTTGACCATTTGATGTGTTTTACATGTGACAAAATTTGGCATGTATTTGTGTATTGTATACATGCGTGTTTGTATATGTATGTGTCAGCTTTGCTTGCATTGTTTAAGTTAGTCTGCACTTCCCTGTCTATAATGCCTCTGGTTTCACTGCATAGCTTTGAGTCTTCTTGCTTATGCTCTGATCACTTCGATTTTTGTGCTTAAACATATGCATATTACTACTACTTCGTACATGCTTCGAAGTTTGGTGTAGATATAGTTCTGGCCACTATGTACATAGTTTTGTGATCTTGTTCCATTATTGATGGTGTTTAAGTAGCTTGTTTGGTTCATTGTAGTTCACTATATCGTGACATTATCTTGTGTACCATCTGGAGCTCGAGTTGCTTCACTTGCTCGATTTTCTTGATCACGTGAATTTTGCTGTTTGAACTTGTTTGGAGTATTTGTTGGTTCATCATTGTCTATGTACTTTGGGGTTCTTGTTACATTGCATATTAAACTGGTGCATGCTTTGTACTTGTAATCTTCACTGCAACCACATTGTCACTGTATGTTGTGTTATCTGGTCTTCGACATTTCACTGGTGGATGTGTTTTGTTGTGGTTCATGTATATGCTCCATTGATATCTTGTTGCAGTCTAATATGTGTTTGCTTGAGTTGAGGCAGTTTGCATACAGTTGCATATATGTGTCAGTGTTGGTCTGAATGTTTGAACCGTATTTGCAACTGTTGTTTAACTTAAGTCTGAGCTTGTGTTCATGTACATTTGGATTTGCTTTGATATTGAACTTGATCATTTCATGTCGTACATTTTGATTTTTACCTGAGTTGAATCCAGCTTACAGCTTGGGTTTGACCTTGTGCTGATATCATGACTTTATTTTTATTGCACTTGAGTTGAACCCGGCTTTTGATTTAGGTTTGACCTTGTGCTCATCTGTCTCTGTAATTTTATCAAGTGTATATATCGATGTGCACGGCCTTATGGTATGTACAGTGATGCAGTGTGCATGTCACAAGCTGTTCGTGTATGATGAATTCAAAATTAAATGATGACGAACAACCAAAATAACCGAGGCAAATAATATTTTCAAAATACATTTTATTTTACACTGCAAAAAATTTTTCTTTTCAATTTTACTACGTCAGTGCATATTTTTACAGATAACTTAGATGCTGGATTCAATCTGGACTAGAGTTGAAGATAAATACGGGTGAATGAGTAAAATATAGTGAAGTGCATTTGTAAATAAACAAGTGTTATATGATTGAAATTGCAATGTAACTGAAATTTGTGTGTATATATACACATATATATATAGTAAGAGCTCAAATTTGTATTATTCAAAATTGTAATAAATATTTGTTTGAATAAAATATCTGTTTGAATATAAATTCTGTGTTATTTATTTTATTCAGCAAATATTTATTTAATCTATGAAAATAAAATAGAACATTAACAAATACATTTAAATGAATATATATATATATATGCTTATTGTCATCAAATAAAAATCGTATACTCTCACATTCAAAAGATTTTATTTTCAAATCCATGGTAAAAAGTGTTAAGTCTTTAAAAAATACAATAAAAGGGAATCAGAATTAAAAGAATATCTTTGTTAAAATAAAAGAATAAACTCTTTTTAATTGCTTATTAGGTTTGTTCCTTAACTCAATCCCATTTAGCTAATGAGAAAATCCTTTTTCTCCTTATATTGTACATTCATTTCATATTTAGTAAACAAAAAGTTAGAAAACTAAATATTCCTCTTCAACCCTAAGTGAAATATTAGCAATTTAAAATAGGAAGCAATTGTTAATCTATCTTTAATCCAGTAAAATCAAGGTAAGGTTTACAAGCCTTAATCTAGCTTTTAGATTGTTCTACTACAATTTGTAGTGTTTAATTTGTTCGCTCTTTGTTTGGGTTTGACTAATTTCTAAGGTTTGTTAAAAATGAAGTATTTTGCAAATCTAAGTAGGGATTCAAGGTGATTTAACACTCATACAACCTATCTTTGATTATCTAGTTACATGTTTGTGAATTTTGCCTTGAATGGTTGAGAATTGGATTGATGATTTATGTTTTCTGTAGTTTAGAATTTGTTTACTCATCTATGTCAAAAAGTTATTTTCTATAAATTAGTTTTTAGCTCTTTTATTGTCTTACTTGCTTTGGTCAACTTTTGTTGGAATGCATGTGTATTTCAGAGTTTATGTGACGAATATAGTGGGGGGAAACAGACCTAGAATTATGTTCCAGGTGCCTGTAACGACCCAGGATTTTTAGTAATTAAAATTTGAATATTTAATTTATTTTAAATATTTATAAGTGAAATTATAAGACGAATAAATTTTATTTCGAATAATTGGATTTAATTGGAAAATTAAATCGATAATTTAATATGTTAAATTATGGAAATAAGTGAAAATTGGGTAAAATATGATTGGAAATGATTTGTAAAATTTTATTATATCATATTGGAGTTAGAATGATGTTATAGAACTTTTAAAATCGAATTAAAAGTTTATTTGTGAAAATTGAATATTTTAATATTTAATCGACTAGGGAAAATAGTCAATTTTTGAACAGTTTCAGAATTGGATAAAACTAGTTCCATTGGATCCGTAATAGTTAGTTATTATTGGATTTCAATTTTCGTAGCAATCGGAGTTATCGTTTGATCGTGGCAGCTCGAAACGCATCCAAATTGTTTTTAATATTAACTTGGCGAGTTAAAATAGCCATTTTTCAAAAAGTCTCGGATTTCGACGAAACCAGTTTCATCGGCTCCGTAATGTGATATTATTGTATGGTTTCAAATTTCATGTCAATCGGATTTACCGTTTGTCCGGTGCAAGCTAAAACGCCTATAAAATCGTTTAAATCGGTTTAATTTAAATTGAACGTTTATTGCTATAACTTGCACAGATGACCGAATTAGCTTTCGAAACCTATTTCATTGTGTCCGGAACGTGGGATAAACCCTAGAAACGTCGGTTACCGCGCGTAAATCGGAGTTTGAAAAATTCAAAATGAATAGTGTTTCGTTCGATTTTCTATAAATAGACCCTTAACCTTTCACAAAAAAAAAAACCCAAATTCTCTACAGCCGCCGCCACCAACAACCTATGGCCGAAAATTTGCCGTTTTCTCTCCTCAATATCTTCAAATCTACACAACGATTCGACGAACTTTCAACTGCAAACTTGTAGAGCTTCGCGAGCTCTACGATTTCAACGGATATGATCGCGAATGGAGTTGTATGTTGTGAGACACGGGGACGCGTTCGTGTTCATTTTGGGCACAAATTCCCATGCAAATAGAGGGCCGAGCTCATGGTGTTCGTGGCCGAAGGTGAAGCATGAGGGGGGCTTCGAAATGGAGGGTGCTGATCGATTTCACGATGCTCGAGATGGTCGCGTTTTGGAACGCTAATTGGAGCATTGGGTTCGGCCGTGCGTTGTGTTTACTGGAGAGAGTCGTGTGTGTTGGGAAGAAGAAGGGGACGGCTATGATGGGAAGATGATGGATCTAAGGGCTGGTATTAGATGTAGGTTTAAAATTTTAGATTATGTTGTAAATTTAGTTATAAAAAATTCGTATAAACTTGTAAAATCCATATCTTTTTCATACGAGGTCGAAAACGCACGAAACAGGAAGCATTGGAATCGTATGGACGAGCACTACGCGATGAAATTAGATTGGAGTCATTTGGAGTTAGCAAGAATTTCGGGTAAAATTAAACGTCCGTTTAATTTTATTCGAAATAAATCGCTAAAACGAAATTGAAATCAAGGTGAGAACTTCTCACTCAATCGAATCGGTTTCGATTTAAATTTTAAATAGTTAGATTTAAAATACTTGAATGCGTGTTTGAATGATGATTATTATCTATTGATTGTTAAAATAGACATTATGCGCCGTTAGTAAGCGGATGTTATTTATTAAAAACATATACCGCGAATATTTCATAAACAGTGAAATTGGTATTATATATAATAGCAATATATATATATTGGCATATGTATATAATGCAGTTATTGATTTCCTGCATTGTATAGCGGATAAGACCCTATTGCGCCGTCTATTAAGCGGATAATATTTTAAATCCCATATACCGCGATAATTTCGTACTGGAACGGAATTGGTATTGTGCTAATGTTTGTGAATGCAGGAAAACAAGTTGGAGGGATCCAACTGGATTCCTCAACAGTATTTATCTGATTATGGATATTTTGATATTCGTTGATTTCATATCGATATATGATATCGTTGTAGTCGTGATTGACTATTTTGTGTGTAGCACTATTGGACCAAGTTTTGGAATTTTAAAATGATTTTTAAAGTGATTTTTGAAAGTATATGTTTATAAAATATTTTTGGAATTTATCCATTTTGAATAAATAAACGTATAAAGTTTAATGTTATAAAATTTTGATTTTTGAGAAATATAGTTAAAGGTTGATTTTCGAAAATATGAGGCTAATGATTTTATAAAATAGTTTAAATTGGGATTTTTGAATTTATTATAAAAAGTTTAATATATAGGATTTATAAAATTTGATTATTTTATAAATCAAAACGGTAAAATTATAAAGGACTTTAAAGATGTTTTAAAATAATAATATGAATTGATTTATATAAGGGATTTATAAATTGATAATTTATAAATTAAAATATTTGAATTATAAAAACGAGTTTTTATAAGTGTTAGAATGAATTGTGAATGAATTTCATAAATGAATGAGATTTATAGAATTATAAACAGTGAAGTTATAAATGGAATTTCATAAGCAGTAGGTTTATAAAATTTGTAAAGTTATTTGAAGAATAGATTTGGGTAAATTTATGAATCTTATAAGTTATAAGATTTATAATTTGGAAAGTTTAAAAGAACGATTTTGTAAAATAATCGTTTTATAAGCATTTAACTTATACATGAACCTTTGGTTTATAATTGAGTTATAAATTGAATAGATTAATAAAGAAGATTTATAAAGGAAATTGTATAAAATAAATAGAAATGGAATTTATAAATATTGTTTTATAAATTCGCAAACGACTTATTTTGATAAGTAAATTGTTGTAACTTATTAATGGAGTTATATTCACGTTTTATACAGTGAATAATCCTTTAAAATAAAATGTATAGAAATGATGAAATTGGTTAACGTAGTATATTCACGTTTTTGAATAGTGAATAATATGTTAAAGAAATTGTTTTGAAGGCGGTGTTTTAAATAGAATTAAAATTATCTAACGATGTTTTCAAAACGTGTTGAGATTCGAAACCATAGATTTCAACATTCATTGTTGAAATAGACGTTTTCGAGAAATAAAAGGAAATGGTGGACTATAACACTGTTGTTATAGTAAATGATTTCCGAAAGGAAATGTTTTGTATAGTATTGGGATTTATATATCTATTTTAATTTCGAATCCCTATACTAGTGATTTTGGGTTGTCGTAACGATGTTTTACGTAACATTCGTTTTAGCCCAAATAAATATGTCTAAGAGAATGATTTCCTTAAAGAATGAAATATATGCTTAATTTCGATTTAAGTATATTGAATATTTTCCAAGTGTTGAAAATAAAAGGACTTGTGAATTACTTATTAATAAATAAGTATGGAAATGTTTTTCCAATGTGAAATGAAACGCTTTGAGAATTTATCTTTTTGAAGATAAATTGAAATGAATAATTGAAATCGTATATTCATAGATATTTTGGAATATAAATTCACTATGGAATTTATAAAAGGAAGTGGAATTCTTTTAAAAATAAATGTTGATTTATTTTTGAAGTGTGAAAACTATATATCTAGTAAAGATATTTTTGGGAAATAAATAATTTGGAAAATTATTTGGAATCTGGTGATGTTGTGCATATCCATTGATAGTTCAATAACCGACTATCAATATTTACCTTTGAAAGGTATTTGTTGTGATTTGCTTGGATTTGAATGCCACACTTATTTCTAAATTATTGCGCTCGTTATTCGGATTACCCATTCCGAATAGTGATACGATGTAATGGATAGCATTGAAGATCGCTGTTGAAGACCGGGTATTTGCGAGAGCGATAGGATAACCTGTCGATTGACTCTGCACCGAGTTGCTCCGGTATAGAGTTCTCCATATGTGATGGGGAATCCGATCAGGATTGTGGATATCCGGATTGCAAGGACTTCTTTGTAAGTGCCTTCGGTTCTGTTCGAGCCCGGAACAGACTTGTATGGATTGTATGTCTGACGTTACAAATTGAGATATAAAGCAGATTTCTTTCAAATATATTTCTGTTGGTGGCGGAGAATTTCTTCTTTTAGCTTAACACCCTTCTCTGAGACGTACGAGCTCAGAGGTTATATAGTTGAATGTTATCAGCGATATATTCCCAATTTGGTAATGTGACATGCTGAGTGTTGCTGTGAAATGATCATTGTGTTGATCATTTATGATAAGATCATTTGTTTGATCGTTTATCTTTGTGATCATTTCTATGATCATTTGTTGACCCAAAAGCACGGCTTTTGTATAAAGTGTGTTTTTGTGGACGATACTTCGTCGAGCCTCACACCCCGGAATGTTCAAAACAGGAAAGATGCGGCAAGGTTATAAGGGGTAGCTCCCTTTAGGGTATGTGCATTTCCTTCTGGAAAGGGTGGTATCATGGTATGGATCCCAGATACTTACTCATGTTGAAACACTTTATTTATGATTGTGTGATGTTGATGACGAGCGCTCGGTTAAAGGTCCCAAAGGACCAGGGGATGGCATACTCGTGTCAGTAGTTACCCAGTTAGGGGTAACCCGGCCTTGTGTTGGCAGAGATCCGATTTGGTTCTCGGGGACGTCCTTCCAGAGGCGTTCTCATGTGGCAATGGGAAGTTCCTTGGCCTGACCATTCGTTGGAAATCCAAAGAAACAATACGATCTTGTATGGTATTAGTTGTAGAACCTATCATTCACTTATGGTGGCGCCCCACTGTTTGGATGGTAGCTATAGTCGGCATACGATAATGGTCGTATGTTGGCTAAGATTTATATTCTACTTTCGAAATCGTTTTATACACTATGCACTAGTAATAATATCAAATGTTTCTTTTTAATGCGTATCAAGCATCTTTGACTATCATAAGGAGAAATCTCCTCCGATTCTGCGTTTGCATGTGTGTGTGTGTGCGGGAGGCCTTATGGTAGTCTCATTTTTAAAAGCATTGCGAATTGACTTTAAAAATATTCCTCTATTTTGTTTTCAAAGATAAATAAACTGTTTTGAGTTCTCACACCAGTCACATGACTGACTCGGAATTTATTGTTTTCCTTCCTAAACTCTGGGTGCCCACCAATTTCCACACGGGCAGTCAAGAGTTAAGGTTTATCAGGATATTCAGGAGTTGCTGGAGGCAAGCTGGATGGCATGGCGTATTATTAGTATATAGTATTTCTTTTCCGCTGTTTTTTGTTGTTGTTGTTGTACACTCTGATGATATGATGTAATGAAATGAAATGTGATGTAATGTAATAACTGATATAGTTCTTTGTTTAAAGATTATTCATTTATTTATTATATGTTGTTCCTCTGCGATTGTGAGATTCTGATATTGTTTTCTGTTTTCTTGCCGTTCTATTTTCTTTTCCCTCTATTTTCTATCTTTTTCTCTCTTATTCTCTCTCTTTCTTTTTCTTAAACATTGATAATTCGTATTTCTATTCATCTTGAGTTAATCTATGGATATTAGTGTATATTCAAGGAGTACGGATTTGCGGGTCCTCACAGGTGGTATCGGAGCATATGGTTAAGCGACAACCATGGTTCTGTTGGGTATTACTCATTAGAGATGGAGTCAGTAGTACTCTAGAATGAGTTTGAGTGTAATAATAGCTATGAGAGCGTATTTGTTAGTGAATATAAAATTGTTTTATATTGTGACGATTGGTTTATTGAGTGGCATATGAACCTTCGTCAGCACGGTATGCACAACTATGCCGAAGGGGTTTATAAACACTTGAATAGAACAATTCGACACAGTATTGTTTTAAATTGGGTAAATGAAATAATTTTACCTTGATTTTATTTTATATATAAAGGAAAAAATTTCAGAATTATTAAAGTGGATATAAGTTGATTGTTTGGTTGTTTGAATAATCTAAATTAAAGAATAATTGTATAAGAAAATGAATTACAAGAATTGAATTATTATTAAAGTATTACAATTGTGAAATAAACTTATATATATATAAGAAGTGAAACTATATGAATTTATTTATAAGTGGGAATTTAAGTTAAGTAAAAACAAGTGATGTTTATAAAATGGAAGTATAACTTAAGTGATGTTGAATGAAGTTGATATTGGTATCAAAGTAAATTAATAAAGTTAAATGATAAATGTGAACTTAAGTTATATAAATGAAATTCAACTATTGTAATTGAATTGAATGAATGGATTAAATGTTAATCAAATTGAATGTAAATTAAGTTGATATGAAATAATGGATGTAAGTATTAATTCATTAAAATCTAATGATATTGAAAGTTGAATAGTTGAACGAAAATCAATTTAATTAAACCAATTGAAAGTAAAGGTGTTAAACCAAATTGAATGAATATAGCAAAGGAATTTGGTTGTAATTAATATACATTGGTTGTTATATGGTTGTTAGTTGATTGTATATAATTCATTAAGTATTAATGAAATTGAAAGCTAAAGTAATTGGAATTCAATTGGAAGTTAAGTGAATCTTAAATAGAATTGAATTTGATTTGGAAGTGAACCAACTTGAATATGAATTAGTGAATATAAACTAATTGAAAATGAATGTTAGTAAAAACATCCATTGTTAATAAATCAAATGTGATTAAATTGAAAACCTATTTCATTGAATATTAATGAGAATATGAATGAATATTTATTGGGTATGGATGTTAGTTGTGTTAGTTGGTTGATGGTTGAACATATTGCTTTTACTGCATTTGCTATGTTGGCATGTATAGTTATTATGTTGCTATATGATGTATATTGAGATTATTTTCATATATGCATGTTCTCATATTGTTTGTTGAGTGTTTAGTAGGTGCGGATCGCGTTTGCTTCGCATTTGGAGCTCGCTTTCGCGCTATATTAGCCGTATATGCTCGCTAATAAAATATAAGGTACATATCTCGGATTACATACCGTACTTTTATACTTTTTTCCCTGCGGGATACCTCATTACTTGATGAGATGTATATTTGTGATATATATACTGTCATTTTTTTTTGGATCGAGCCGCGCAAAGGAGACTATGGCGAATTTTTCCGGAAATTTAAGGCGTTAGAAAAAATTTGAGAAAAATTGGAACTTTTTTTTGAAAATTTTAACTTTGATTTGGAATTGAAAGTTAAACAATAGTGGTTGTTTTTGAAAAGATAACTAAGTATGATTTGAAAACTTAGTAAAGTTATTGTAAGATGTTTAACTATGGATTTTGGAAAATTAATAGATTTTATAACTTTTCTTACTTGATAATTTCGAGGACGAAATTCTTTTTAAGGGGGTAAGATTGTAACGACCCAGGATTTTTAGTAATTAAAATTTGAATATTTAATTTATTTTAAATATTTATAAGTGAAATTATAAGTCGAATAAATTTTATTTCGAATAATTGGATTTAATTGGATAATTAGATCGATAATTTAATATGTTAAATTATGGAAATAAGTGAAAATTGGGTAAAATATGATTGGAAATGATTTGTAAAATTTTATTATATCATATTGGAGTTAGAATGATGTTATAGAACTTTTAAAATCGAATTAAAAGTTTTATTGTGAAAATTGAATATTTTAATATTTAATCGACTAGTGAAAATAGTCAATTTTTGAACAGCCTCAGAATTGGACGAAACTAGTTTTATTGGATCCGTAATAGTTAGTTATTATTGGATTTCAATTTTCGTAGCAATCGAATTTATCGTTTGATCGTGGCAGCTCGAAACACATCCAAATTGTTTTTAATATTAATTTGGCGAGTTAAAATAGCCATTTTTCAAAAAGTCTCGGATTTCGACGAAACTAGTTTCATCGAATCCGTAATGTGATATTATTGTATGGTTTCAAATTTCATGTCAATCGGATTTACCGTTTGTCCGGTGCAAGCTAAAACGCCTAGAAATCGTTTAAATCGGTTTAATTTAAATTGAACGTTTATTGCTATAACTTGCACAGTTGACCGAATTAGCTTTCAAAACCTGTTCCATTGTGTCCGGAACGCGGGATAAACCCTAGAAATGTCGGTCACCGTGCGTAAATCGGAGTTTGGAAAATCCAAAATGAATAGTGTTTCGTTCGATTTTCTATAAATAGACCCTTAACCTTTCACAAAAAAAATAAAAATAAAACCCAATTCTCTACAGCCGCCGCCACCAACAACCTATGGCCGAAAATTTGCAGTTTTCTCTCCTCGATATCTTCAAATCTACACAACGATTCGACGAACTTTCAACTGCAAACTTGTAGAGCTTCGCGAGCCCTACGATTTCAACGGATATGATCGCGAATGGAGTTGTATGTTGTGAGATACGGGGCCGCGTTCGTGTGCGTTTTGGGCACGAATTCCCACGCAAATAGAGGGCCAAGCTCATGGTGGTCGTGGCCGAAGGTGGAGCATGAGGGGGGCTTCGAAATGGAGGGTGCTGATCGACTTCACGATGCTCGAGATGGTCGCGTTTTGGAACCCTAATTGGAGCATTGGGTTCGGCCGTGCGTTGTGTTTACTGGAGAGAGTCGCGTGTGTTGGGAAGAAGAAGGGGACGGCTATGATGGGAAGATGATGGATCTAAGGGCTGGTATTAGATGTAGGTTTAAAATTTTAGATTATGTTGTAAATTTAGTTATAAAAAATTCGTATAAACTTGTAAAATCCATATCTTTTTCATACGAGGTCGAAAACGCATGAAACGGGAAGCGTTGGAATCGTATGGACGAGCACTACGTGATGAAATTGGATTGGAATTAGCGAGAATTTCGGGTAAAATTAAACGTCCGTTTAATTTTATTCGAAATAAATCGCTAAAACGAAATTGAAATCAAGGTGAGAACTTCTCACTCAATCGAATCGGTTTCGATTTAAATTTTAAACAGTTAGATTTAAAATACTTGAATGCATGTTTGAATGATGATTGTTATCTATTGATTGTTAAAATAGACATTATGTGCCGTTAGTAAGCGGATGTTATTTATTATAAACATATACCGCGAATATTTCATAAACAGTGAAATTGGTGTTATATATAATAGCAATATATATATATATTGGCATATGTATATATTGCAGTTATTGATTTCCCGCATTGTATAGCAGATGAGACCCTATTGCGCCGTCTATTAAGTGGATAATATTTTAAATCCCATATACCGCGATAATTTCGTACTGGAACGGAATTGGTATTGTGCTAATGTTTGTGGATGCAGGAAAACAGGTTGGAGGGATCCAACTGGATTCCTCAACAGTATTTATCTAATTATGGATATTTTGATATTCGTTGATTTCATATCGATATATGATATCGTTGTAGTCGTGATTGACTATTTGGTGTGTAGCATCATTGGACCAAGTTTTGGAATTTTAAAATGATTTTTAAAGTGATTTTTGAAAGTACATATTTATAAAATATTTTTGGAATTTATCCATTTTGAATAAATAAACGTATAAAGTTTAATGTTATAAAATTTTGATTTTTGAGAAATATAGTTAAAGGTTGATTTTCGAAAATATGAGGCTAATGATTTTATAAAATAGTTTAAATTGGGATTTTTGAATTTATTATAAAAAGTTTAATATATAGGATTTATAAAATTTGATTATTTTATAAATCAAAACGGTGAAATTATAAAGGACTTTAAAGATGTTTAAAATAATAATATGAATTGATTTATATAAGGGATTTATAAATTGATAATTTATAAATTAAAATATTTGAATTATAAAAACGAGTTTTTATAAGTGTTAGAATGAATTGTGAATGAATTTCATAAATGAATGAGATTTATAGAATTATAAACGGTGAAATTATAAATGGAATTTCATAAGCAGTAGGTTTATAAAATTTGTAAAGTTATTTGAAGAATAGATTTGGGTAAATTTATGAATCTTATAAGTTATAAGATTTATAATTTGGGAAGTTTAAAAGAATGATTTTGTAAAATAATCGTTTTATAAGCATTTAACTTACAACATGAACCTTTGGTTTATAATTGAGTCATAAATTGAATAGATTAATAAAGAAGATTTATAAAGGAAATTGTATAAAATAAATAGAAATGGAATTTATAAATATTGTTTTATAAATTCGCAAACGACTTATTTTGATAAGTAAATTGTTGTAACTTATTAATGGAGTTATATTCACGTTTTATACGGTGAATAATCCTTTAAAATATAATGTATAGAAATGATGAAATTGGTTAACGTAGTATATTCACGTTTTTGAATAGTGAATAATATGTTAAAGAAATTGTTTTGAAGGCGATGTTTTAAATAGAATTAAAACGATCTAACGATGTTTTCAAAACGTGTTGAGATTCGAAACCATAGATTTCAACATTCATTGCTGAAATAGACGTTTTCGAGAAATAAAAGGAAATGGTGGACTATAACACTGTTGTTATAGTAAATGATTTCCGAAAGGAAATGTTTTGTATAGTATTGGGATTTATATATCTATTTTAATTTTGAATCCCTATACTAGTGATTTTGGGTTGTCGTAACGATGTTTTACGTAACATTCGTTTTAACCCAAATAAATATGTCTAAGAGAATGATTTCCTTAAAGAATGAAATATATGCTTAATTTCGATTTAAGTATATTGAATATTTTCCAAGTGTTGAAAATAAAAAGACTTGTGAATTACTTATTAATAAATAAGTATGGAACTGTTTTTCCAATGTGAAATGAAACGTTTTGAGAATTTATCTTTTGAAGATAAATTGAAATGAATAATTGAAATCGTATATTCATAGATATTTTAGAATATAAATTCACTATGGAATTTATAAAAGGAAGTGGAATTCTTTTAAAAATAAATGTTGATTTATTTTTGAAGTGTGAAAACTATATATCTAGTAAAGATATTTTTGGGAAATAAATAATTTGGAAAATTATTTGGAATCTGGTGATGTTGTGCATATCCATTGATAGTTCAATAACCGACTATCAATATTTACCTTTGAAAGGTATTTGTTGTGATTTGCTTGGATTTGAATGCCACATTTATTTTTAAATTATTGCGCTCGTTATTCGGATTACCCATTCTGAATAGTGATACGATGTAATGGATAGCATTGAAGATCGGTGTTGAAGACCGGGTATTTGCGAGAGCGATAGGATAACCTGTCGATTGACTCTGCACCGAGTTGCTCCGGTATAGAGTTCTCCATATGTGATGGGGAATCCGATCAGGATTGTGGATATCCGGATTGCAAGGACTTCTTTGTAAGTGCCTTCGGTTCTGTTCGAGCCCGGAACAGACTTGTATGGATTGTATGTCTAACGTTACAAATTGAGATATAAAGCAGATTTCTTTCAAATATATTTCTGTTGGTGGCGGAGAATTTATTCTTTTAGCTTAACACCCTTCTCTGAGACGTACGAGCTCAGAGGTTATATAGTTGAATGTTATCAGCGATATATTCCCAATTTGGTAATGTGACATGCTGAGTGTTGCTGTGAAATGATCATTGTGTTGATCATTTGTGATAAGATCATTTGTTTGATCGTTTATCTTTGTGATCATTTCTATGATCATTTGTTGACCCAAAAGCACGGCTTTTGTATAAAGTGTGTTTTTGTGGACGAGACTTCGTCGAGCCTCACACCCCAGAATGGTCAAAACAGGAAAGATTGGGCAAGGTTATGAGGGGTAGCTCCCTTTAGGGTATGTGCATTTCCTTCTGGAAAGGGTGGTATCATGGTATGGATCCCAGATACTTACTCATGTTGAAACACTTTATTTATGATTGTGTGATGTTGATGACGAGCGCTCGGTTAAAGGTCCCAAAGGACCGGGGGATGGCATACTCGTGTCAGTAGTTACCCAGTTAGGGGTAACCCGGCCTTGTGTTGGCAGAGATCCGATTTGGTTCTCGGGGACGTCCTTCCAGAGGCGTTCTCATGTGGCAATGGGAAGTTCCTTGGCCTGACCATTCGTTGGAAATCCAAAGAAACAATACGATCTTGTACGGTATTAGTTGTAGAACCTATCATTCACTTATGGTGGCGCCCCACTGTTTGGATGGTAGCTATAGTAGGCATACGATAATGGTCGTATGTTGGCTAAGATTTATATTCTACTTTCGAAATCGTTTTATACACTATGCACTAGTAATAATATCAAATGTTTCTTTTTAATGCGTATCAAGCATCTTTGACTATCATAAGGAGAAATTTCCTCCGATTCTGCGTTTGCATGTGTGTGTGTGTGCGGGAGGCCTTATGGTAGTCTCATTTTTAAAAGCATTGCGAATTGACTTTAAAAATATTCCTCTATTTTGTTTTCAAAGATAAATAAACTGTTTTGAGTTCTCACACCAGTCACATGACTGACTCGGAGTTTATTGTTTTCCTTCCTAAACTCTGGGTGCCCACCAATTTCCACACGGGCAGTCAAGAGTTAAGGTTTATCAGGATATTCAGGAGTTGCTGGAGGCAAGCTGGATGGCATGGCGTATTATTAGTATATAGTATTTCTTTTCCGCTGTTTGTTGTTGTTGTTGTTGTACACTCTGATGATATGATGTAATGAAATGAAATGTGATGTAATGTAATAACTGATATAGTTCTTTGTTTAAAGATTATTCATTTATTTATTATATGTTGTTCCGCTGCGATTGTGAGATTCTGATATTGTTGTGCTGTTTTCTTGCCGTTCTATTTTCTTTTCCCTCTATTTTCTATCTTTTTCTCTCTTCTTCTCTCTCTTACTTTTTCTTAAACATTGATAATTCGTATTTCTGTTCATCTTGAGTTAATCTATGGAGATTAGTGTATATTCAAGGAGTACGGATTTGCAGGTCCTCACAGGTGGTATCGGAGCATATGGTTAAGCGACAACCATGGTTCTGTTGGATATTACTCATTAGAGATGGAGTCAGTAGTACTCTAGAATGAGTTTGAGTGTAATAATAGCTATGAGAGCGTATTTGTTAGTGAATATAAAATTGTTTTATATTTTGATGATTGGTTTATTGAGTGGCATATGAACCTTCGTCGGCACGGTATGCACAACTATGCCGAAGGGGTTTATAAACACTTGAATAGAACAATTCGACACAGTATTGTTTTAAATTGGGTAAATGAAATAATTTTACCTTGATTTTATTTTATATATAAAGGAAAAAATTTCAGAATTATTAAAGTGGATATAAGTTGATTGTTTGGTTGTTTGAATAATCTAAATTAAAGAATAATTGTATAAGAAAATGAATTATAAGAATTGAATTATAATTAAAGTAATTTACAATTGTGAAATAAACTTATATATATATATATATATATAAGAAGTGAAACTATATGAATTTATTTATAAGTGGGAATTTAAGTTAAGTAAAAACAAGTGATGTTTATAAAATGGAAGTATAACTTAAGTGATGTTGAATGAAGTTGATATTGGTATCAAAGTAAATTAATAAAGTTAAATGATAAATGTGAACTTAAGTTATATAAATGAAATTCAACTATTGTAATTGAATTGAATGAATGGATTCAATGTTAATCAAATTGAATGTAAATTAAGTTGATATGAAATAATGGATGTAAGTATTAATTCATTAAAATCTAATGATATTGAAAGTTGAATAGTTGAACGAAAATCAATTTAATTAAACCAATTGAAAGTAAAGGTGTTAAACCAAATTGAATGAATATAGCAAAGGAATTTGGTTGTAATTAATATACATTGGTTGTTATATGGTTGTTAGTTGATTGTATATAATTCATTAAGTATTAATGAAATTGAAAGCTAAAGTAATTGGAATTCAATTGGAAGTTAAGTGAATCTTAAATAGAATTGAATTTGATTTGGAAGTGAACCAACTTGAATATGAATTAGTGAATATAAATTAATTGAAAATGAATGTTAGTAAAAACATCCATTGTTAATAAATCAAATGTGATTAAATTGAAAACCTATTTCATTGAATATTAATGAGAATATGAATGAATATTTATTGGGTATGGATGTTAGTTGAATGTTAGTTGGTTGATGGTTGAACATATTGCTTTTACTGCATTTGCTATGTTGGCATGTATAGTTATTATGTTGCTATATGATGTATATTGAGATTATTTTCATATATGCATGTTCTCATGTTGTTTGTTGAGTGTTTAGTAGGTGCGGATCGTGTTTGCTTCGCATTTGGAGCTCGCTTTCGCGCTATATTAGCCGTATATGCTCGCTAATAAAATATAAGGTACATATCTCGGATTACATACCGTACTTTTATACTTTTTTCCCTGCGGGATGCCTCATTACTTGATGAGATGTATATTTGTGATATATATACTGTCATTTTTTTTGGATCGAGCCGCGCAAAGGAGACTATGGCGAATTTTTTCGGAAATTTAAGGCGTTAGAAAAAATTTGAGAAAAATTGGAAATTTTTTTTGAAAATTTTAACTTTGATTTGGAATTGAAAGTTAAACAATAGTGGTTGTTTTTGAAAAGATAACTAAGTATGATTTGAAAACTTAGTAAAGTTATTGTAAGATGTTTAACTATGGATTTTGGAAAATTAATAGATTCTATAACTTTTCTTACTTGATAATTTCGAGGACGAAATTCTTTTTAAGGGGGGAAGATTGTAACGACCCAGGATTTTTAGTAATTAAAATTTGAATATTTAATTTATTTTAAATATTTATAAGTGAAATTATAAGTCGAATAAATTTTATTTCGAATAATTGGATTTAATTGGAAAATTAAATCGATAATTTAATATCTTAAATTATGGAAATAAGTGAAAATTGGATAAAATATGATTGGAAATGATTTGTAAAATTTTATTATATCATATTGGAGTTAGAATGATGTTATAGAACTTTTAAAATCGAATTAAAGGTTTATTTGTGAAAATTGAATATTTTAATATTTAATCGACTAGTGAAAATAGTCAATTTTTGAATAGTCTCAGAATTGGACGAAACTAGTTCCATTGGATCCGTAATAGTTAGTTATTATTGGATTTCAATTTTCGTAGCAATCGGAGTTATCGTTTGATCGTGGCAGCTCGAAACGCATCCAAATTGTTTTTAATATTAATTTGGCGAGTTAAAATAGCCATTTTTCAAAAAGTCTCGGATTTCGACGAAACTAGTTTCATTGGATCCGTAATGTGATATTATTGTATGGTTTCAAATTTCATGTCAATCGGATTTACCGTTTGTCCGGTGCAATCAAAACGCCTAGAAAATCGTTTAAATCGGTTTAATTTAAATTGAACGTTTATTGCTATAACTTGCACAGATGACCGAATTAGCTTTCAAAACCTGTTCCATTGTGTCTGGAATGCGGGATAAACCCTAGAAATGCCGGTCACCGTGCGTAAATCGGAGTTTGGAAAATCCAAAATGAATAGTGTTTCGTTCGATTTTCTATAAATAGACCCTTAACCTTTCACAAAAAAAAAAAAAAAAAAAACCCTATTTCTCTACAGCCGCCGCCACCAACAACCTATGGCCGAAAATTTGCAGTTTTCTCTCCTCAATATCTTCAAATCTACACAACGATTCGACGAACTTTCAACTGCAAACTTGTAGAGCTTCGCGAGCTCTACGATTTCAACGGATATGATCGCGAATGGAGTTGTATGTTGTGAGATACGGGGCCGCGTTCGTGTGCGTTTTGGGCACGAATTCCCATGCAAATAGAGGGCCAAGCTCATGGTGGTCGTGGCCGAAGGTGGAGCATGAGGGGGGCTTCGAAATGGAGGGTGCTGATCGACTTCACGATGCTCGAGATGGTCGCGTTTTGGAACCCTAATTGGAGCATTGGGTTCGGCCGTGCGTTGTGTTTACTGGAGAGAGTCGCGTGTGTTGGGAAGAAGAAGGGGACGGCTATGATGGGAAGATGATGGATCTAAGGGCTGGTATTAGATGTAGGTTTAAAATTTTAGATTATGTTGTAAATTTAGTTATAAAAAATTCGTATAAACTTGTAAAATCCATATCGTTTTCATACGAGGTCGAAAACGCATGAAACGGGAAGCGTTGGAATCGTATGGACGAGCACTACACGATGAAATTGGATTGGAGTTAGCGAGAATTTCGGGTAAAATTAAACGTCCGTTTAATTTTATTCGAAATAAATCGCTAAAACGAAATTGAAATCAAGGTGAGAACTTCTCACTCAATCGAATCGGTTTCGATTTAAATTTTAAATAGTTAGATTTAAAATACTTGAATGCATGTTTGAATGATGATTATTATCTATTGATTGTTAAAATAGACATTATGCGCCGTTAGTAAGCGGATGTTATTTATTAAAAACATATACCGCGAATATTTCATAAACAGTGAAATTGGTATTATATATAATAGCAATATATATATATATATTGGCATATGTATATATTGCAGTTATTGATTTCCCGCATTGTATAGCGGATGAGACCCTATTGCGCCGTTTATTAAGCGGATAATATTTTAAATCCCATATACCGCGATAATTTAGTACTGGAACGGAATTGGTATTGTGCTAATGTTTGTGGATGCAGGAAAACAGGTTGGAGGGATCCAACTGGATTCCTCAACAGTATTTATCTGATTATGGATATTTTGATATTCGTTGATTTCATATCGATATATGATATCGTTGTAGTCGTGATTGACTATTTGGTGTGTAGCATCATTGGACCAAGTTTTGGAATTTTAAAATGATTTTTAAAGTGATTTTTGAAAGTATATGTTTATAAAATATTTTTGGAATTTATCCATTTTGAATAAATAAACGTATAAAGTTTAATGTTATAAAATTTTGATTTTTGAGAAATATAGTTAAAGGTTGATTTTCGAAAATATGAGGCTAATGATTTTATAAAATAGTTTAAATTGGGATTTTTGAATTTATTATAAAAAGTTTAATATATAGGATTTATAAAATTTGATTATTTTATAAATCAAAACGGTGAAATTATAAAGGACTTTAAAGATGTTTTAAAATAATAATATGAATTGATTTATATAAGGGATTTATAAATTGATAATTTATAAATTAAAATATTTGAATTATAAAACGAGTTTTTATAAGTGTTAGAATGAATTGTGAATGAATTTCATAAATGAATGAGATTTATAGAATTATAAACGGTGAAGTTATAAATGGAATTTCATAAGCAGTAGGTTTATAAAATTTGTAAAGTTATTTGAAGAATAGATTTGGGTAAATTTATGAATCTTATAAGTTAAAAGATTTATAATTTGGGAAGTTTAAAAGAACGATTTTGTAAAATAATCGTTTTATAAGCATTTAACTTATAACATGAACCTTTGGTTTATAATTGAGTTATAAATTGAATAGATTAATAAAGAAGATTTATAAAGGAAATTGTATAAAATAAATAGAAATGGAATTTATAAATATTGTTTTATAAATTCGCAAACGACTTATTTTGATAAGTAAATTGTTGTAACTTATTAATGGAGTTATATTCACGTTTTATACGGTGAATGTATAGAAATGATGAAATTGGTTAACGTAGTATATTCACGTTTTTGAATAGTGAATAATATGTTAAAGAAATTGTTTTGAAGGCGATGTTTTAAATAGAATTAAAACGATCTAACGATGTTTTCAAAACGTGTTGAGATTCGAAACCATAGATTTCAACATTCATTGTTGAAATAGACGTTTTCGAGAAATAAAAGGAAATGGTGGACTATAACACAGTTGTTATAGTAAATGATTTCCGAAAGGAATTGTTTTGTATAGTATTGGGATTTATATATCTATTTTAATTTTGAATCCCTATACTGGTGATTTTGGGTTGTCGTAACGATGTTTTACGTAACATTCGTTTTAGCCCAAATAAATAATCTAAGAGAATGATCTCCTTAAAGAATGAAATATATGCTTAATTTCGATTTAAGTATATTGAATATTTTCCAAATGTTGAAAATAAAAAGACTTGTGAATTACTTATTAATAAATAAGTATGGAAATGTTTTTCCAATGTGAAATGAAACGTTTTGAGAATTTATCTTTTTGAAGATAAATTGAAATGAATAATTGAAATCGTATATTCATAGATATTTTGGAATATAAATTCACTATGGAATTTATAAAAGGAAGTGGAATTCTTTTAAAAATAAATGTTGATCTATTTTTGAAGTGTGAAAACTATATATCTAGTAAAGATATTTTTGGGAAATAAATAATTTGGAAAATTATTTGGAATCTGGTGATGTTGTGCATATCCATTGGTAGTTCAATAACCGACTATCAATATTTACCTTTGAAAGGTATTTGTTGTGATTTGCTTGGATTTGAATGCCACACTTATTTTTAAATTATTGCGCTCGTTATTCGGATTACCCATTCCGAATAGTGATGCGACGTAATGGATAGCATTGAAGATCGGCGTTGAAGACCGGGTATTTGCGAGAGCAATAGGATAACCTGTCGATTGACTCTGCACCGAGTTGCTCCGGTACAGAGTTCTCCATATGTGATGGGGAATCCGATCAGGATTGTGGATATCTGGATTGCAAGGACTTCTTTGTAAGTGCCTTCGGTTTTGTTCGAGCCTAGAACAGACTTGTATGGATTGTATGTCTGACGTTACAAATTGAGATATAAAGCAGATTTCTTTCAAATATATTTCTGTAGGTGGCAGAGAATTTATTCTTTTAGCTTAACACCCTTCTCTGAGACGTACGAGCTCAGAGATTATATAGTTGAATGTTATCAGTGATATATTCCCAATTTGGTAATGTGACATGCTGAGTGTTGCTGTGAAATGATCATTATGTTGATCATTTGTGATAAGATTATTTGTTTGATCGTTTATTTTTGTGATCATTTCTATGATCATTTGTTGACCCAAAAGCACGGCTTTTGTATAAAGTTTGTTTTTGTGGAGGAGACTTCGTCGAGCCTCACACCCCGGAATGGTCAAAACAAGAAAGATGCAGCAAGGTTATGAGGGGTAGCTCCCTTTAGGGTATGTGCATTTCCTTCTGGAAAGGGTGGTATCATGATATGGAGCCCAGATACTTACTCATGTTGAAACACTTTATTTACGATTGTGTGATGTTGATGACGAGCGCTCGGTTAAAGGTCCCAAAGGACCGGGGGATGGCATACTCGTGTCAGTAGTTACCCAGTTAGGGGTAACCCGGCCTTGTGTTGGCAGAGATCCGGTTTGGTTCTCAGGGACGTCCTTCCAGAGGCATTCTCATGTGGCAATGGGAAGTTCCTTGGCCTGACCATTCGTTGGAAATCCAAAGAAACAATACGATCTTGTACGGTATTAGTTGTAGAGCCTATCATTCACTTATGGTGGCGCCCCACTATTTGGATGGTAGCTATAGTAGGCATACGATAATGGTCGTATGTTGGCTAAGATTTATATTCTGCTTTCGAAATCGTTTTATACACTATGCACTAGTAATAATATCAAATGTTTCTTTTTAATGCATATCAAGCATCTTTGACTATCTAAGGAGAAATCTCCTCCGATTCTGCGTTTGCATGTGTGTGTGCGGGAGGCCTTATCGTAGTCTCATTTTTAAAAGCATTGCGAATTGACTTTAAAAATATTCCTCTATTTTGTTTTCAAAGATAAATAAACTGTTTTGAGTTCTCACACCAGTCACATGACTGACTCAAGGTTTATTGTTTTCCTTCCTAAACTCTGGGTGCCCACCAATTTCCACACGGGCAGTCTAGAGTTAAGGTTTATCAAGATATTCAGGAGTTGCTGGAGGCAAGCTGGATGGCATGGCGTATTATTAGTATATAGTATTTCTTTTCCGCTGTTTTTTGTTGTTGTTGTTGTACACTCTGATGATATGATGTAATGAAATGAAATGTGATGTAATGTAATAAATGATATAGTTCTTTGTTTAAAGATTATTCATTTATTTATTATATGTTGTTCCGCTGCGATTGTGAGATTCTGATATTGTTGTGCTGTTTTCTTTCCGTTCTATTTTCTTTTCCCTCTGTTTTCTATCTTTTTCTCTCTTCTTCTCTCTCTTTCTTTTTCTTAAACATTGATAATTCGTATTTCTGTTCATCTTGAGTTAATCTATGGAGATTAGTGTATATTCAAGGAGTACGGATTTGCGGGTCCTCACAGTGCCCCACTGGTCGACGGTCGTGGATAACTGGTCGTGGATGAGCGGTTGCAGACGACCGGTCAATTGATCGTCAACCTGGAATGTGAGTTCTAGGTTGCTGCCATTAACTCCTGTCTTACTTCTTCAACCAGATTTGTCTTGATATGTTTTGATTATTTTCCAAAGCAATTCGTATCTAATTTTTGAGTTTTGTTTCTTCGTTTTGGTGTTTCCTTGATCCAATAATTTTGAAGCTGTATACACACAAATTTGTCTAAGATGTGTAGTGGTTTGAATAAAAGAAATGACAAATGATAATCAATTATAATATACCAATTTCAAGACTAATTTTCATATAAATTCAATTCCTTTGTGAATGATTTTAATAAGTAAATTATATATATATATATATATATATATATATATATTGAGTATTATTAGTAGAATTAGTTTTATAGGTTTAAAAGAATGGTTTTGAAATATAAACTATATTGTTCCTAAATAAATAGATGTATATTTATAAATGGCTTTTGAAATATAGTTAGTTGAATTATATTGCATTTATGGGATTTTTGAAATACTATAGAGATATAAATATGTTCTGATATTTATTTGGATTCATAGTATATATTTATCAAGTGATAAATAAAAAAATATAGAGTTAAATAACAAATGAGTTAATGGATTCTAAGAATGAGAATTTGGAAGTAAGTATTTATATATAGAAAGTATTTTAGAAATCATTTTCTATAAGATAAAATTTATATTACTTGCTTTCAAAACTAGAAATTCATATTGACTTTTGTGGTACATAGCCTTTGGCTATTTTATGCCATTTGCTCATTTTTGTTCGACTCTTGGGTTTATTGCTTTGTTGCAATTTATGCCTTCATTTGAAAGAGAAATTTAATTAAACGATTTAGCAATACAAGTAGAATGGAACACTTGTATTACCTTATCGATTATTTATTGGACTCGTTCGATTGAATATTTTTGTCGAGTGTGATTTACAACTGTTTAGTAAATATTGAAGTATTGCAAAGTGGTTATGGGACATCGGGCGGTACTCATTTAGTTACTAATCGAAAGTATATTATACTTATCGAGTAGAATTTACTAACATTCAGTAAATGTTCAAGTAAACCTGAGCAGTTATAAGACACATGGATATTTCTTAAATAATTACTATTCAAAAATATATAACACTTATTTTGATGAGCTATCGGACTCATTCTTGGGTGATCTATTTTTTTCCAGATTAAATGGGATATAAGGCCCATTTGTGGATAATCGTTTACAAACGAATTTAGACTTGTGAAGTGCACATCTCTTGTATTGGCGCATGAAGTATGTATCTCTTACACTAACGTGCGAAGTGCTAGTCTATATTGGTAGCTTAGGAATTTAACTTGTGATATGCTTGTCTTATCCTACTTGTGAAGTGCATATCATTTATGTTAGCACGTGAAGTGCGTATCCATTATTGTAGGTTGCGAAGTGCTAGATTTTATTTGACTTGCGATGTGCTTGTCTTTACGATGTATGATTTGTGACTTGCCTTATGCTAAGGCTATTGGGATTTCGACTCGCTTTCAAGGTATCTTATATTTTCTAGACTTTGACTTGATTCATGCAATCTTTTGTGTTCTTGTGGTTTCGTAGTTGGTTCCTTATCACCATATTTAAGATGATTGATGTTGATAAGTATGGGAGATTTGATGACATGGTGATTTGGAATGGTTATCTTTTAATTTGCATATGGCATATATTCGATAGCTATTTTTATTCCTTGTGTTTTGTTAGTGAATGATTTCATGGTAAGACTTTTCGATGTTTAGTGTGATACACTGTTTGGACTTCTACATCCTTGATGCTATGCATGCTTATTACTATATGATCTCGCCTATTAGATATTTAGAGATAGTCTGACCTGTTTATTATTTTAAAAATGCTTGGGTCAGATTAAGACTTGATAGGTACAGGGACTCGGTGACTTTGGATTTGGGCTAGCTAGAGTAGATATATGAAGTAGTATCTTTACAATAAAGTTCCCTTTTGAGGTGTTGGTCTTATTTGTGTACTTCTATTACACTTGGTTGTTGTATTGACTTGAGATGTCATGTATATTCTTTTAGCTTGTCATAGTCTGGATGTGTATTTGGGTGTATATGTAAGTCTAGCCTTTCCTTTTGTAGACTTGCACTTATGAGGGATATTTGATGTATTTTATTTCTGTTGCGATGTTTGATTCTACTGTTGAAGTCACAATTAATGCAAAAATAGCTCATTGGAAAGCAATAGTCATATTTTTAATCTCCAAGTTACCAACAAATGAAATATACCATTAGATCCCTCGCTTCGTTAAAATTGGAATAAAATGCATCGGGAGGGATTTCACCATGAATTAATTAATTGATTTTTTAGAACTTGTGACCACTTTATTTGATTTTAATTTTAGATTCAAAATGGAAAGTGCCCAAATTCAATTATAAACTTGAAAAACAAAAATTGGGTTGCGCCATATATATATCAAAGTGCATACAATAATGATGTATTTGGTGAATCAAATGCATGGTCTAATAAGAAACTTAATTCTTGATAATATTAGTTGAATATTTTTTGAAAGATTTTTGTCAAAGTTTTCATTCACGCCTAATCTATATCGAGTAGACCTTATGCATTATTATGTGATATATTGTTCCGAATTAAAATAAGCTACTATATTATTATTTTGCACCTAAATCAGATATGTCGAATTACATACTATAAGGAAAGAAAGAAAAACATAGTCACATGATTCGACGTATCGATACTCGTCCAAAGCAATTTTACAGATGGTCGCTTTCTCCATATTACTTGATAATATTACTTGTAATATTCTTGGTTATTGTAGGCATGAAAGTGGGGCATTATAGTGGGTATCAGAGCAAAGGTTCAAAACAATATAGAATATAATGAATCTTGGTCTAGACAGACCTAGAGTTCGGTCCTTGGGTGTGTCGGGTAGAAATTAAGATTTATTTTCTATTCAGAATAGAATTATAAATGATTATTGAAAATACTCATTCGGACATATTTTTAAAAAATTTGAATCACTTTACAAATAAATATTATAATTTTGTTTTGAAAGTTAATTGTTGTGCAGTGGTGTCCTGGTCCGTTAGTGATTAGAGTTGCGTAGCGGAAGCTGATAGACTGTCAGCTAAGCACGATAATTAGTTGCTTATTTATGTTTGATCGAATGTTGTATGCATGAATGAATGGTTGCATTATTGAATTGATATTAATAGATTTTCATTGTATGAGAATATAGAGATGATAAATATTGAGATTAATTTTGTGTTAAATTGCCCATTTAGTGTTTTACGAATTCTGGTCAAGACGTGGGACGTCACGCTGTCGATAAGGATTCTTAGATGCTTTGACGAGATGGTTAGACACCATAATTTTGAGTTGTCATATTTAAAGTATTATAAATAATTGTGAATGGGTTATAAATAATATTTAAAAAGGAAATAAAGTGCTAAGCGAATCAAATATTATTTTAAAGTGGGATAAATATTTTGGGAAATATATTTATACGCTTATTTACTAAATTTTATAAGTGAAAAGATACTTTGTGAAAAGTTTGTATACATGTATATGCAAATGTGATAATTTTAAAAACAAGTATCTTGAAGAAAAATAATATATTAAAACAAAATATTATGAGTTATATAGTTATTAAAAGGGAAATACTAATTGGAGTTTGATAACAATATTTAGTAAATGATTTGGGATCGAATATTTTAGGAAACAAATTTAGAAGGAAAATTTATCTATATGTATATGCGTTTAAAAAAATTTGTGGCTTAGAAAATTATAATGAAAATTATAAAAATGTGCTTTTAGTATGGATTTTAGATAATGTGTTCAGCCATGGAGTTTTAGCAATAGTGAAGATTAGTGGCAAGGCAATACTGATTTCACTATCAATATTACAGCCATTTGACAAAATGATCCACTGGAAGTAGATGGCAATGCAATGTCATTAAATTATTTGATACATTTAAATTGTGAATGTGTATTTTTAAGGTATAAGCTAAGAAGAGTAGTGTATGATAGTTTTGTTTGTTTTATATATCATTTTATGATTTAAATAGAGGTTTATTTTTGTATTGAGTCCTAGTCTATAAGAAGTTATAATAAAAGAGGTAAGTAACCACGTGAGTAAATTTTGGAAGTTCCAAATAAGAAATTGGAATCTTATATTTTGATGACTTAGAATCTAAGGGATAGATTGTATAAATAAGATTTGGTATAAATATTTACCACAAGAAGCTATTTTATTCTTTGGGGAAAAAATGTAAATACTGAAAAAATTATTTGGAAGTAATAATTGAAATTTGAAACTAGAGTTAAAATATTTGGAATAAAGGGAAATCTTTAAATTATTTCCCATTATTGTTCTTAGGGATTAATTGAGTAGATGTCTTTTATGTTGACAAGCAAAGAGCTTGCCTTGGTTAGACTTGCGAAGAGAGGTCATTTGTGTAGACAAGTGAAGCGCTTGCCTTCAGTATTTGACATGCAAGGCATTGTCCATAAGTCTCCTGTATGCTTGATCATTGTTATGATTTTGAGTTGGTTATTATCTTGATTGTGATGACTGTTGAAGTTGCCATGACAAATTAATGAGGATATCTCAAATTTACATAGCTTTACAAAATAATAATGAGATTATAGAAGTTCTTTTGTACAGAAAGAGAAGAGATTTTTATAAATTGGTTTGAATTATAGTGTAAGCATATGTCTTATACTAAATTATTTTTTCTTTATAATCAAGAAAGGAAGTCTACAAAGATTTGATAAAATAATATTTTAGTGAAAGAAAGAAAATTTTATTGGTTTGTGCATATATGTAACTTTTTACTAAGAATTAGTTTGCTTAGTTTATGAATTTCAAATATAAAGATTTGAATTGAAGGAAATTAAAAGTTGAGTTTTGGTTGAATATTTGTAATTTTTCATATTATGGAAAAATAATTCTTGGGGAAATTATTTCTTTTCAATAAATGAAATTAAATAGTAGGATTTTAAAATGAAAATAAAGGAAGTCTTTATATTGTTTTCACATTCTTATTCTAAGAGATTTAAATAAGATTAATATCCTTTAAACACCTTAATTACTTAGTATTTTAAACTATTAAAAGGTGTTATATTTTATATGAATGTAAAATATTGGCATGAACTTGTTTTCAATCTAAAAAATAAGGATGAATGATATGTTTGACTTTTGTAAATCAATATGTTGAGTTAAATTATTGTTTTATATTAATGGATTTTAGTTAAAACAATGTTTTTTCTACTGATACTTGGTTAAATTTAAAAGAATGGAGTGGAACCAAAAGATGAATTTTTGAAAATATATTATAGACTTTTATCTAACCTGAATTGCAAGGACACGATTTATTTAGGGGGAAGTCTATAACAACCCTTTTTTTAAGTTAATTAAATAAAATAAGTAATGATGTATGGAGAATTTGAATCATTAATCTGGAGTTTGTACTCCTTTTATAAAAGATGATTTGTTTTATAATGATTAATTCTAAAATTGTGAAATTAGAAAATAAAGGAATTTTCAAAGTATTAGAAATCACTTTAAAATCATTATTGAGATTTTATTTCAATTATGATAAATAAATTTAATTAGTGTTTAAATTGGTTTATATATTAAAAGTGTATATTTTAGGATTTTATTGTATTGATCTTATTTTCAAATCCGTGGTAAAAAGAGTTATGTCTTTAAAAAATACAATAAAAGGGAATTATGAGTAAAAGAAGAATGTCTTAGTTAATATAAAAGAATAAACTATTTAATTGCTTATTGGTTTTGTTCCTTTACCCAAGCCCATTTAGCTAAAGAGAAAATTCCACTTTCTTCTTATATTATATGTTAATTTCATATGCAGTAAACAAAAAGTTAGAAAAAAAATATTCCTCTTCAACCCTAAGTGAAATATTACAAAATTAAAATAGGAGGCAACTGCCGATAAATCCAGTAAAAATCAATTTAAGGTACTCAAGTTTTAATCTAGCTTTTAGATTGTTCTATTACTTTATAGTATTTAATTTGGTTGCTCTTTGTTTGGGTTTGACTAATTTTCTAAGGTTTGTTGAAAATGAAGTCTTTGGCAAATCTGTTTGGAGATTCAAGGTGAGTTAACCCTCATACAACCTATCTTTGATTATCTAGTTATATGTTTGTGAATTTTGCCTTGAATGGTTGAGAATTGGATTGATGATTTATGTTTTGTGCTGTTAAGAACTTGTTGAATCATCTCTGTCAAAAATTTATTTACTGTTAATTAGTTTTTATCTCTTTTCATTGTCTTACTTGCTTTGGTGAACTTTTGTTGGAATGCATGCGTATTTGAGAGTTTATATAACGAATACTAGCTGCTGGAATGAATTAAAATCATACCATAATCAATATACATCGACGATAGTGGAAATAGAACCTGGAACTCGTGTTCCACGTGTTCCACCGGTTGACCGGTCATGGAGACTGGTTGACCGATCGTCAACCTGAAACGTGAGTTCCAGGTTGTGGCCGTTCATTCCCGTCTTGTTGCATCAATCGGATTTTTTCGTGCTTTTTTTGATGATTTTCCGGGCGATTTCTCTCTGATGTTCTGAGTTTTGTTCCTCCGATTTGGAAATTCTTCGATCAAATGATTTTGATGTTTTATAATATAATTTTATCTAAGATATATAAGTGGTTTGAATAAAATAAATAACGAAAGATATTCTATCATTATACATTGATTTCAAGACTTATTTCCATATAAACTCAATTCCTTCTGTAAATGATCTTAATAGGTAAGTTATATATATATATATATATATATATATATATATATATATTAAGTATTATCAGTAGAATTAGTTTTATGTGTTTAAAAGAGTGGTTTTGAAATATAAACCTTTATTGTTTTTAAATAAATAGATGTATATTGATATATGGCTTTTGAAATACAGTTAGTTGAACTATATTGCGTTTATGGGATTTTTGGAATAACTACAGAGATTTAAATATGTCTTGATATTTATTCGGATTCACAGTATATATTTACCAAGTGGCGTGTATATATATACATATATAGTTGAATAACAAATGAGCCTATGGATTTTAATTATGAGAATATGGAAGCAAGTATTTATATATAGATAGTATTTTAGAAATCATTTTGTACAACATAAAATTTATATTACTTGCTTTCAAAAGTAGAAACTCATATCGAATTTTGTCTTGCATAGCCTTTGGCTATTTTATGCCATTTAGGAATTTTTGTGTGACTTTTGGGTATATTGCTTTCTTGCAATTTCTGCCTTTATTTGAAAGTGAAATTTAATTAAACGATTTAGAAATACAAGTGGTATGGAATATTTGTACTACTTTATCGGTTAATTATTGGACTCATTCGATTGAATATTTTTGTCGAGTGGGATTTACAATCGTTTGGTAAATACTTAAGTATTGCAAAGTGGTTATGGGAGATTGGGCAATACTCCTTTAGTTACCAATCGAAAATATAATGCACTTGTCGAGTGGAATTCACTAATGTTAGTAAATATTCGAGTAAACTCGAGTGGTTAAAGGACATATGGTTGTCACTTGAATAATTACTATTCGAAAGTATATAACACTTATTTTGATGAGCTTTTGGACTCATTCTTGGGTGATCCATTTTATGCAGATTAAATGGGATTTTAGCCCCATCTAGGGATACTCGTTTACAAATGAGTTTAAACTTGTGAAGTGCACGTGTTTTTTCTAGGCGTGCGAAGTGCGTGTTGCTTGTATTGACTTATGAAGTGCTTGTCTATATTGCTAGCTTAGGATTTTGACTTGTCATATGCTTGTCTTATACAACTTGAAAAGTGCATGTTATCTGTGTTAGCACGCAAAGTGCGTGTCTATTATTGTAGCTTGTGATGTGCTAGCTTTTTTTGACTTGCGATGTGTTTGTCTTTATGATGTATGATTTGTGACTTGCTTTATGTAAGTCTTTTAGGCTTTTGATTTACTTTCAAACAGTCTTATATTTTATGGAGTTTTACTTTCTTTCATGCAATCTTTTGTATTCTTGTTTTTTCGAAGTTAGTTCCTTATCACCATATTTGAGGTGATTGTCATTGATGGGCATGAGAGTATTTGATGACATGGTGATTTGGTATGGTTATCTTTTAATCTTCATATGGCATATATTTGATAGTTATTTTTATGCCTTGTGTTTTATGCAAATTTTTAGTGAATGATTTCATGGTGATACTTTTTTATTTTTAGTGTGATATACTATTTGGACTTCTATATCCTTGATGTATACATGCTTGATACTATATGATCTCACTTTTTGGATATTTAGAGATAGCCTGAGCCGTTTATTATTTTTATAATACTCATGTCAAACCAAGATTTGATGGGTACATGGACTCAGTTACTTTGGATTTGGGCTAGCTAGAGTAGATATATGAAGTAGTATTTTTGTGATAGAGTTTCTCTTTGAGATGTTGGTCTTTTTCGTATGCTCGTGTTATTATTGACTTAAGATGTCATGTATATTCTTTTAGATTATCATAGTCTGGATGTGTAATTGGGTGTATATGTAAGTCTAGCTTTTCCTTTTGTAGAGTTACACTTATGAGAGATATATGATGCATTTTATTTCCACTGTGACATTTGATTCTATGTTGTATTATTATGTGATATATTCTTCTAAATTAAATTATGCCACTGTATTATTATTTTGCACCTGAATTGGGTATGTCGAATTACCTCTTATAAGAAAAGAAAGAAAAATATAGTCACATAATTCGACGTATCAATACTCGACCAAAGAAATTTTATGGATGGTCACTCCTAACCAGCCTTATTCTTCGTAGTACTCAATAATATTATTTATAATATTCTTGGGTATTATGGGAATAAAGGTGGAGCATTATAAAAGTGAGTTCGATATATACAAAATAGTATAAGTAAAAGGAGCAACAAAAAATATTTACATTAGATTTAAACCAACATAATATTCATTTCAAATTAACCCTAAAATTCTGCCCTCACAGGGGACAAATTATAATAACAAATAACATAGCAGAGTTTAGGGACGTAACATGATGATGTCTTCCCTAACCCAATAAACAATAGAAACAAACAATGTTTATTAACTTACAAAGCCTCCTGCTTTCGTCTTTAATCCTCTTCCTTTGGCTCTTAAGCTAACCCGCGTAGGCCATAAACTTGGCCTACTCAAATGAATTCTTGTGAGTTTATGGGAAAAACAATAAAAAAAAAACGAATCGGACATAAAATTTGACATGAATAATACCTTTATCGAAAGTATACATATAGTTATACCATGCTGCTATATGCGAAATGGGTTTTCCTCCTCACTAAAATATATATTAAACGTTAATGCAACATAAGCAATGCATAAGCCAAACTTAGACTATCCTCGAAACCCTTATGTGATTCTAGCCTCGGCAAACCCCTGATCGAACCCTCCCTTTAGAATGCACATTGAAATCTAGCTGCCTAAGGTACCTCCCCTAAGGTTCGGTTTCCAAGCTCCCCTTCATATTCTGCACTCCTGAAATATGTAGTCCATCCTTACATAGTTCGACCTTCAAAACTCATTACCTCGAAACACTCTTCTAGCATAGTTTGGTTTTCTCTTTTGTTTATACTGCATAGGATAGGCTACATGCAGTTTCATCTTCCTTCAGTTTATACTGCAACGAATCAGCCACATGCATTTTGTTTATCTTTGTTTTACACTACAAGGACTCAACCACCTGCGGTTTCATTTATTTTTAGTTTATACCGCAAAGAACCGACCACATGCTGTTTTGTTTAACATTAATTTCTATAGCAAAGGTTTAGGCACATGAAGTTTTGTTATCTTTAATTTATACTGCGAAGACTTAGTCACATGCAGTTAGGAGAGCATAAAACCAGCTTGGGTTCCCCACGTCCTTTCGAAAGTAGAATGCCTCTCCTAGACTTCCTTAGGCATGCATTCAAGTAAGCGTCCCCACATGGTGTCAGTAGCCCTTCCAAACCTGTGTAAGTTCTTCCTTTTCTTAGTCATCTTAAGCTCCTTGAGCTTTACTTTATTGTCATATATTAGGTCCCGATTTCATTTCATCTCAGCGTAGTTCGACCCTGCCCTCATTTGTATTATGCCGTAGTATGCCTTACTCATATTGCAAACTGTCCCCTTCTTTCAGCTTTAGTGCACTACATCTAGCTAACTTTTAGCTCAAACGACCTAACGAGCCGGTGTAGTTCTTTACTATGGCTTTTGGCTTTCATTGTAGTTCGTTCCAACACCTTTCAACTTTAAACCTTTGCCAATGTTTTGTCTTTTAGCATAGTACATCCCCATGTTACTCTCTCTACAAATCAATAACTCTTATATCCATTCACTTTCTTCGGCCCTAGTACTCAATTTATTTTATAAATGTTTAGCTGCCACTTAAGCTCATATCAAACTAAGTCTAACAAGTTTGTTATCTACCTTTACATGTATTACCATCTGATACATTTAGACTCCACTTTATGTTAGTGATTGTGCCCTTTATTTATCATTCCAACATTTATGCAGGACTTTATCCGCTAAATGTTTAATCTTTGCTCCTTCAAGTTTATTTAGTAAGTCTCTATTCCCTGCCTAATTGCCTTGGGGAATTTAGTTCCCCTTTGGCGATGATTGATTATAGCTTAGAAAATGCTTATTAAATTATGGAAAATTCATAAGTAATTCGTTTAACATATTTTATTCTTTATTTCTACTTTTTGGATATTTTCCCTATATATTCACCAGGTATCTTCCTTCAAAATTCATAATTAATTATTTTGATGTGGAAAATTCTTCAGATTAAAACTCAGTTCTAAAATCATGATTAAAACATCATGTTAAATTTTCAAGGAATTTTTAAATAATTAGAGTATGGAAGTATAACAAAACATCCCATGTATAACTATTCTCCCCAAAACCTTTATTAGTATTCCTCTATTTTTTACAAAATCTTATTCATATGAAAATCTACCATCTCTACTTCTCTACTACTAATAAAGAAAATACGTTGAACTAATTTACTTGATCTCTTTTTGAAATTCCAAAAATGACCTAGCTTTTCGTTTACATATTTGCGCTCAAACAACAACGTATACAATAGCACAAACAACCCGTGTGCGGAGCACAGGCCCATACTATTATATATAAATCAAACAAAAATCGCATAAAGAAACTATATGAGGGTTTAGTATTACTCGCTTAGATATTTGGATAATCTTGTTTTAATCTTCTTAATCCTCTTTTATCTTGCCTTTTCTTCTTCTTCATTTTGTTTTCACTTTTTGGGCCACCATCATTAATGTTCCAAGGTCTTTATTTATTCCAAGTAAAATGGGATGAATAAATGAAGTAAGAACATATCAAATAATTTCTTACTCCAATATGACATTTTGTTTGATTACAAAATGTAACCCAGTTTATTTTCCAGAAGAAATCAAAACGGGCGCTTGTCCAACAAGAGCCTAAATACCAAGCTCTTGTTGAACAAGCACCTACATCTATGCCCGTACCCGAAGATCTTTTATCATGCGCCTGTTGAACAAGCACCTGATATCAGACGCTTACTCAACAGGCGCCTGATTAATGGATGCTTATTGAATAAGCACCCAAACAGATTACACATCCTGAACTTACCCAACTAAATTTGTAACCATTTACATTATATGCATCCTGTTGCATCATGATTTAGGGTTACATATTATAGTTTATGATATGTAATTTGCTATTGGAGATGCTCTAAGGGTTATATTTATTGTCCCACGATAATTTGGGTCTTGGCCCTCGTATCCCTTTACTCAATTTTTCATTACCCTCTGTCTTATTTAACTCGTCTTTTTATAAATGGTCTCATATGATGAACTAGGGTTCACCCAAATGTTAACCATGTTTCTTTTTTATTTTTATAACATTTCCCATTTAATTCCTTATTTCAATAATTAATTCGTTAATTAGTTATTAATTACGGTGTGTTATAGTGCCAATTTCCACACACTTTGACTGGTGGGGAACCATGAGCTATTGCATGGAAAAGGACTACCTACGTACCCTTTCGGGATCAAGCCCATATAGTTCTATTTCGTGCTCTTCTTCTGCATCCAAATACATAACAACCATATCAACCATGCAGGCAATGTAACAAAAAACATAGCTTCCAATAAACCATTACAATCAATCATCATACGGGTTAACATAGTGATAACACATTGTCGTCAGATGTCGATGGCACCTAATTCCAACTCCAATCATCAAATAAAAAATAACAACAATGCAAATATACATACATATATACTAATTGTTAATGTAAGTATAAGTCATTACATGTCCTGCAAAACATCAATACCATCAAACATGTATTAACCAATCAATACTAGTAACACCACATCAAACTTAAAATAACCATAGTCAGTGTTGACCTAAAAAATAGACCAACTCCCTGGTTTGAGTTTGAAAGCACCAGCCCTATTCAGACAGAGCAATATCACAGATAACTGATATAGAAAAGGAACGGTAAAAGAAAGATGACAGAATTTTTATAGTGGTTCGGTTGTTAATGAAGCGTATGTCCACTTTATAGTTTTATTATAGACCGATTGTTGTTACAATAGATGTTTGATTACCAGGCTTTGATTATTTTCTAGCTAGATTGAATTTCAAAGTTGGAATCTACTGGAGAATCACACTGAATTCCTTTGGAGACTATTGTGAGGAAGATAGAGAGTGAAGAATGTCTCCAGTAGAGCTTCAGCAACTAGTTGGGAGAGGATCCTCTTTATGTTTCCCGAGGTATACTACTTATAGAGGTTGGAGGGTTCCTGGGCCAGGACCATCATAATCAGCTCTCAGATGAAGCACAGGCGACCTAGGGGATCCGTTGGACAAAAATTGACAAACTCCATAGGTCGCTAGTGACCCATGGGCCATGGGTTGCAGGCGACCCATGGGTCATGGATCGCTAGCGACCCATAGACTTAATCTATTTTGCCCACCGAATTCTTCCTCCTTTAATTGTATTTCATAATTTGTTTGCCCGCGGTTCTGAAGAAATGCATGGGTTGCTGTCGATCCAACCACAGAGGACTATCCTGGATTCCAAAATTGAATATGTCTTCTCCAGCATTCATCACTGTCATCACATGCTGGTTGCAAGCTAGCTGCTTATACTCAAACACTTGTTGGTCCGCGGGGATGCTGGTCTCTTGGCTTCATTGACTTCTGTCATTACCTTAACCGTGTAGCTTGGTCCTTATCAAACTCTAAATGTAACATCTCCGTTTAGTTCTTGAATCATCTTACCGTTTAAGGTTGCCTAGCTTTCTGTTGGTATCTGCTGGGTTGAAAACCCAGATAACGTTTTGCCCCCCCCCTCAGAGTATGTCTTCGTTGCAAACAAGGCATGCTCTGGAAGTTGTCCTTTTTGTTATCCGTTCGCTAACTTTCAAGTGGTTTCATCGTAGCTCTATGCATAGAATAGCCCAATGCTATCGGTTATTTTCCTTTGGTTTTAGCTATTGTTGCTTGACTCAACCTGTCATGCTTTTGCTTGTAGTTTCCCGGCATGTCTTGGAGTGACGGACAATCAAAAATTGACCGAATTTGAAGTGGCTGGATGGAGCTTTCTTTTTCAAGCATACAAATGCAAAGGTATGAAAATCTCTATTATATGTATACACATATTTCTTCTTTTTTTTTTGATGGGTCGCTAGCGACCCATGTGGGATGGGTCGCTAAGGACCTTTCACTTAAAAAATATTCTAGGTCGATGCCAGGTCAGGTCGCCTACGACCCATGATGGGTCGGATCGGGTCGCATGCGACCCCAAGTACTTGGAAAAAAAATTTGTTTCTTTTTCTTTGCCCATTTACACCCTCTAGTCGACTTTAGCTATTACTTGACCCAATTCATTTTCATTCCTTTAGGAGATCACTTCCATTCCTTCAAGCGATTGAGTATTCTACGGTTTCAGCCACTGGTTCAATTCAAGTGCTCCAATGATTTAACTGCTCCGTTTGATCCATTCGCCGCCACCGACCTGCCATTCCATTCAAACCTAACCCTAGTCTACCCACTTTGTTCAATTTTTAGGTTTCGTCGATCCATTATTCGTTGTACACAAGCCAACCCTTCACTAGCTCACCCATGACCTAGTTCATAGCTTGCCAAGTTCAATTCATGACTCCTCCTGTTTCATCAAGCTGATTTAAGGTGGGTTCGCTCTGTTAGGTTGTTAATTGCCAGGTTGGTATGATGGTTTAATGCCCAATCTTAGCTTTTGATGTTAACTGCAAAATTTTGTTCTGATTGTGGTTCTTTGGAGAAAGATAGGAAGTCGAGTCTTGAGTCATTTCTTGGAATGACACTTGGGCTTGGTCCAGAAGCTGGATGCTTTTTGCTATCTTCGTCTATCAAACCAGGATGAGCCTGTTACCAATCTACGGACGTCACTTGCATAACGCTCCATCTGTTGACCTTGATTCTTCTAAGATCTCAAGCTTATGTTTTTTTACCCATCATATGCTTAGTGTCCCTGTAATGAGAAGAGTTTTCTGTGTCGCTTTGGATGATGGATCCATTATTGATCATAGACTGATAGCGGGTAAGCTTGCAAACAGTATAACTAGAAGTTGAAAGCGAAATTTTATGGGAAATTTTCCTCTCCTTCCACTGCAAGCAAACTATACACATGGGATAGGTCATTTCCAGCACTTTGGACACCAAATTTACCTCATATAGATAGCATACTGCACTTGCCCTGGTTCATACTTGATATCCGACGTGCTAATCTCAAGTTAATGTTGCATCAGAATATGTAACAACCCTAAATTTAAGTTATAATAATTATCAACAAATTAATTAAATGATAAAATAAGTTTGTGAAAATGTTAGAATTGAGCCATGGAAGTCACACCATTGTGTCCGTGGTAAATTTCTGGTCAATTTTCATATATAGTTTGTCAAAATCCAAGCAAAAACAAAGAAGATACGAATTAAACAAGAAAACAAAGAAAAAGAGAAAATAATAATAATAATAATAAATCAGGTCAGGTCGACCCTAGGGTCAACCCTCCTCTTAGCTGACCTACAGGTCGACCTAACATATATAAGGGTCAACCTGGGTGTTGACCCGCCTTAATATATGGACGTGAAATCGTCCAGCTTCGTATATGACGTGTTTTTCCAATTTCTTTTGATCCCGTGTGTCCGTGCTTCCATCCGTCGGTTCCCATCGAGCCTATGACATGGTTGAACCAGATTTAATCTTCAAATCCAATGACTTGAGATCCCTAAGTGACACTATAAATAAGACACTAGACCTAACTATTTTTCTCATTCAGATTTTCTCATATCTGGGTTCATTGCCTGAGGCTGCACCCTAAATAAAATATCATTCTAAGGATAAGCTCTTTTTAATTAAAATATTTTATACCCTAGAAGTAGATCCAAGAAGGCCAAGGAAAAGAGCTAAGGACCACATGTGAGTGTTTAAGTAAATACTTTAAAAATGTTAAGTAATTTAAAACAGTAGAGTTCTCAATAGTTGTACTTTTTCTGCACTTTTGAGATAATTTTTATACAAGTTATTTGCAGTTAATATTTAAAGTTTTGTTCAGTCTATTTTATTTAATTATTTTTATTTTATTTGCTGTTATTTACAGCCATTTACACTTTATTTACATCTATTTTACACTAGAATTTAGCCTGTAAATGTTAGTTTCTTTTTATTCCTTTTTCTGCGAATAAAATAATAAAAAGAGGATAATTCGCTAATATTGACTAAAATATAAGAACACTAAACTTACAAAAATTTTATGTAAATAACAAGAATCGTAATAAAAGGAAGATAGAGTGAAATAGGAAAATTTGAGACATTTTCAAGCATGTTTATAACTAGTAGTTATAACTGAAAAGACAGAATAAAAGAAAATTTATAACGTAAGTTATAATTAAGCAAAAAGAACATAAAATGCTTATTTTAAAACTTAGTGTTAAGTTAATAAGCAAATACAATAGAGAACACAGAAGAGACTTATTTTAAGACTTAGATTAAGTTAATAAGCAAACCTAGTAGAAATAACAAAAGAAGCTTATTTTAAAACTTACACTAAGTTAATAAGAAAAGGTAGAAGTAGGACCCGCACCATCCATTCAGTCAGGAACTGATAGTCTCATAATAGATTAGGTGAGGCTGGGACACGCTTATGCTAAAGTGGGTAGATAAGTGGTCAATAAATAGAAGCTCAAATAAGGGGATCTGGGAAAGGGGCGCAACTAGATTTTGTTTTTTAGGACCCGTATCCGGCAGCATTTCCCTTTCAAACTAGTACTAATGGTCTCACAAAATAATTAGGTGAGACTGGGCAAGACTTTATCAGACTAGGAATGATGGTATCACAATAGATCAGGTGAGGCTGGACACGCTTATACTAAAGCAGGTAGATAAGAGGTCAAAAAGGAAGCAATAGATAGTGCGAACCGACGGTGACAGAGCGTGCGGTCTCAAAGCAGGGAGATAAGTCGCTATTGAGTTCCAAAGCGCTATAAGTGTCTTTTGCTGTGGGACCTACAGGATGAGACTAGCTCACAATGGAACAACAGAGATACAAGGCCGATCAAAGGGTAGAATTAGGATTTTATCCTAATTAAAATAGAATTGGGATTTCAGCCTAATTAAAATAGAATTGGGATTTCAGCCTAATTAAAATACGATCAGGATCTCAACCCAATCAAAGCAGCTATCTAAGACAAGTGCAAACAATCACTATCAAAGCAAATAGCTAAACAGTATTTTATTCTAGTTCTATCTTTCCTTTATTTCCTTTTATATTAGAACTGCTACTCAGTCTATTATCATTACGTTGCTTAAAAATGCTAGTAATTACTCCTACTCACCAGACTTATAGTCTGACCCTCTCCTCTATTTCCCATTTCCCTCCATAGGCCAGTAGAGGGAGGGATAGTTGATCTAGATTTCTTGGAGACCCATTTATGGAGCTTTATCATTCTTCGTGTATTCTTCTTCCTTTCAGTTTTCATTTCCTTTGGATTTTGATGTACCGGTATTTTAAGAGGGATGATTATTATGTACTCTGATGATGTGATTGAGATGGTATTTTTCATAAGACATGTGTATTTGGTATTTTGAGACATACTTGGTTTTATGACTTATTTATGAAGTTTTGAGTTACTATTTTGAATGTTTACACTGTTTTATTTATTTGTCTTGTGAATTTTAGTCTCTGTAAAGTTTTAACTATACCTACAAAGCACCACATCCTTTAGTGTGCCCTCTTTGGGTATACGAAGGGGTATGGGGTGTTTCGGAGTACAGGTATGATAAGGGAAAATCATAAAAGTAGGATAGGTTTGCCAATAGAATCACCTAACCTTTTACGCATGCTAGTTCTGTAATATAAAATGAAATAGCCATCCACATGTCGCAAGCCGAATGGACAAAGTCCGGCGCTTTGTGAAGCTGAATCGCCATCTACCTCACAAGCCGAGTTAGGTCAACTAGTTCTGGTTGGGTCAATCATGGATTGCACGCCTCCCAACTTTCGAGTCTTACTCAACCCGCCTGAAAAAGCCCCTTCGATGATCTCCACCAAGGTTCTCCATAACATATATATACAGCATGGGATTCCCAAAGAGGACGTGTGCCTTCCAGGGAAAGATGAGCTCGCTCACATGTCTCCCCTTGAGTTCACAACTTACTTTCGATTCATGTGTTTGAATGGAGCCGTTCCCCCCTTTAACGATTTTCTTCGTGAAACACTATCAAACTTGGGGATTGCCCCATTCCAGCTTCACCCAAATGGTTATGCCATCCTCACTTGCTTGCACATCCTTTTTATGCGGATGTTCCATTGCGCTTCGAGTTTTGACGAGTTGCGGTACTCTTAAGCTTTAAGAGGAGAGATGATTGCCCCTCCTTGATCATAATCGAGGCCTACTGGAATCGGAAGATCATTTTGCATCTGCAAAGCAACTTATCGCAATTTAAGACGCAATACTTCTTCGTTAGTTGCCCCGATGGAATTATTGTCGATGGTCAATCGGGGGTAAGTTTCCTTATTCTCCATTTGCTTAGCTTTGAAGTGGTGTGATAGAGTTTCTAATCCACTGCTTGCTTTTTGCAGTTATCCCAAGGCCAAGTAGCGACATGCTCTTAGTGAAACTTGTCAAACTCTAAAAGCTATTGATGCCGAAGAGAGGAGTGCTAGATTCTTGCTCACTAACGAGAACTTTCGTCAATTTGGACTGTTAGCTCTAAATAGATCCACTGCTTAGATTGGAGCTCCCTCTTCCGGCCGAGTCAGAGTTCTCGCAAGGCCTTCTTCTTCACAGGATTCCAGCGAGGGTTGTGAAATAGACGACCCCTCCGAAAGTCTGCCCGATGAGACTCATATGGAGGGAATAGCAGCTGATCTAAGTGGTTCCACTAGAATGTCCCCGATTTAGGAAGAATCAGAAATCGAGGTCGTGTAGAGAGAAGGGAAAGCCACGATGGACTTACAGAAAGAGGGGGAGTTTGAAAGTAGCAGCGATGAAACCACAACCGGTGATTATTTTTTGCCAGAGTCTGAAGGTAAAGCAGAGTCATGTGACGAGCCACCGGGCATAAGTCTCGTTCTTTCGGATTCACTCCCTTTCGATACTGATCATAAAGACAAGGCCCCAGAGGTCGGCAAACGTTAAGATTCTCCCAGTAAGGCTGCTAGCGTAAACTTAGGAGATATTGATGATGTATTTGTCGCTTTTGATGCCCTTGTGAACGACGACTTCAAACTTGACGTGACGACATCCTGTTCTGATATCATGCCATCTATCGGTCCGACTCCGCCTGTGACAATCGAAGTGAGCCCTATTCCCCCTCCTATAGTTTTCACCCTGGTTTGTGATGACGTCTTAGGCCCACTTTATGAATGCGTAACACGACAAATTAGAATTGAACTTATATTTATTTTCCATTCTCTCATATGTTTGCGTAATTTTTTATGTGTTTCTGAAGTTTTTCATGCATGCTTTGTTTTAGGCATGTCAAGGGGGCGTGGTCTTTATGAAGACTTCGAGGATTACACCGATTCACAATGGTACTCGAGGCATTCTTTTAGTCACTACCAAGTCTGGGAGTCGGAAGAAGAATATAGGCAGAGAAAAGAACTTGAGGCAGGATCCTACCATCAGGAGGAAAAAGATAAGTTTCGCTCGTATAGTGGCGGTTACGAGAAAAGGCGGCCTCATGATGAAAGGGAAGAGTCATCGATGAAGTTGAAGTTTGATCACTGCTCCCATCCTTCCAAGCTCGTTCTGAAGCATACTTCGGTAGGACAAGAGGTTCTTGTTTCTTCTACCCCCATTCCCCTTCAATGCATGTTTCATCTTCTTTTGTTGTTGCCAGTGCCCCCATCCCTTCTCATCCCCGCCAGAGACCGGCCTGCATTCTTCCCGTAGGCCCGCCTAAGCTTGAGGCGGATCTTCCGGGCCGGTTCCTAAAAGGCATTAAATTTGATATGGACATTCATCCCATTTGGAGAGACTCTTATATGTCGCGCCTTCAAGGCATTCAGGCTGATTTGGAGCAGGGTGAGAAGTGGTAGAGGCGTTGCAAAAAACTAGGAGACACTAACAGGAATAAATACCAAGAGATCCTCTCCTTCGAAGATGAATAAGATGATTTCGAAAAGGCGTTAACCAACTGGGATGCTAAAATTAAATAATTGGAGGAAGGAAAAAAGGCATTGCTTTAGGACAGTAAGAGGACTGCCAGCTTAATGCAGGAGATGAAAAATGAACATGAGAGAGCTGAAATCGTCTGGAGAGATGAAATCAAGAAGACTCACACGGAAGAAGCCAAGTTGAAGGGAATGTGGTTGCTTGCAACACTATTATTGAAGCCCAAATGAAGACAATTTTCGACCACAATCTGATTGTCAAGGGGAATAATAAAACAATTTTCGATCAAGCCGAGACAATTGTAAAGGTACACTGGACAATTGCAGAATTACAAGCTCGTGTTGCACAACCTGGTGCTGACAAAACTATTGTTGAGAAGGAGAAGTATTTGGTGATACCAAATTATCTGGACCTCCAGCATACTTTTGACCGGAAGATGGAAAAACTAGACTCGACGATCTTGAATTTCTACATCAACTCTATACTACATCAGGGGAGGCCCGAAGTTCCCACACACTCTTGCCCTCATTTGGAAGGAAATCCAATTTAGTTTTGCCAGGAACGACGATGTATATTCAAATCAGGAGTTGTTGGATTCCTATCTTAATAAGGAATCCAAGAAGGCGCTGCTTGAAGGCCAAGAATTTGTTCGAGTTGAATGGGAGATGGAAACCATCGAAGCGGTTTTGATGGTTGCCACTGATGTGCCTGTTAAGCCTTTAATCTCGGATGCGGGTGTGCCTTCGGGGCAGGTCCATGATTAGCCGACAAGCTCGGGGCTCGACATTGTTCCTCATTTTGTGGAGCCCTCTAAAGAAGGTGAAGGAGATGAGTTCGAAGTTGTCGTTCACGATCCTTCATGCGTCCTTCGAGGTAGGTAATGCTCATGCCTCTCCGGCATTCGAGGGCCTTCGTCTTGCGCCACAAGAGCATGAGGATTTTAATGCTTTTCCTTTTGATCTAATAGGTCCTTCTACTCATTCTGTTAGCGCGCCAGTTCCTTCGACGCTTGTGCATGCTGTTATATTTACATCCTCTGAAGTTGTATCTATTCCTGATCCTTCCCCTACATCTACACCTAGCTCACAACCGGGATAAGAGACTGAGAAGATTGAGGCGCTTCATGGCCTGGACGATCCTTCGGCATCCTTGGAGGTGATATGACATTCGTTGAGGCCAAGGAGTAGGAGACACCGATGGAGCAACCACAAAAGACTTCGCACGACATGGTTGCTGTTAAGAAGGAAAAAGTGGAGGCAGTCAAAGCCTCAAAGAGTTCCCGAAAATGGAGAAAGCGTAAGGGGTGGAAAGATCTAGTGGAAAACATTCTGCAGGGGAGGAGATCGCTACGGAAATATAGGTTGACATTACTGGCAGCGACACCTCTCCAGAAAAGATGCAGATGTTGCCAACCAGAGGTGGGAAAGAAAGTGGTGGCAGAAAGCGCCGATTGGTCCGTTCGAGGCGGGACCATGTTTTATCAAATAGCTTTTGGGGAGCCTGACTTTTATGTGTTTTTTTTTGTTCCTATGCCCAAATGTCGAGTCTATATTTAGGTTCTGGTTGCAGAGTACGTAATATATTTTTTGTTGGCCACCGCTGTGTAGGTACGACCCCTATATTTGATTCTATGTTCATAACATTGCAAACAATACAATGGAATTTTGACTTTATTTTGTTCTATATTTCATATATACTATGTGTGCATGCGTACATTTCATTTCATACTTTGCTAACAGCACTAAGAGGATTTTTGTTCAGGGGTTCATAAAATTTTCGTGGCTGCTTAATTTCATTTAGAAATTCATAAAGCTTCAACGATGTTGTCTTTTGAAAAATTTCCTTAGGAATTTAAACTTTCCCTTAGGATTCTTATTAACTTTCGAGATATAACCCATGAGTTTAGTGTCGTTTGGAGCGACTGGGCTTGTGCACTCTTTGCATTCAAGTAATTTTGTCTTCATACATGCATATGCCCCTCAGTTCATAGGGCTGTTCACTCTAAACAAGCTTCAAGTATTCAACGTCTTCGAGCTACGTGAGAAGTTTTAACCCAAGTGCGTGGCTTCTGAGGTTTCTTAGTACTGCCTGCCTTCGGGCAGTGCGAGGAATTGGAATTTGGAGTCCTTCGGCGTCACCTATCTTCGGCCGATTCAAGAAACTTGAATCTAGGGTTACTCGACATTGCCTATCTCTAGGAAACGCAAGAAACTAGCATTTGGAGTTCCTCGGCGTCGCCTATCTTCAGGCAATATGAGAAACTTGAATCTGGGTTACTCAACCTTGCCTATCTCCAGGCAACGTGAGTAACTTGCATCTGAAGTTCCTCGGCATCGCCTGTCTCCGAGCAATGCAAGGAACTTGAATCTTGGGTTCCTTGGCATTGCCTATCTCTGGACAATGCGAGAAACTTAACATCTTGAGTTCCTCAGCTTCACCTATCTTCGAGCGATGCGAGAAACCTGAAACTAGGGTTCCTCGGCGTTGCTTATCTCTAGGCAACGCGAGAAACTTGCGTCTTGAGTTCCTCGCTGCCGCCTGTTTCCAGGTGAGCGAGAAACTTGAATCTTGGGTTCCTCGGTGTTGCCTATCTCCAGGCGACATGAGAGACTTGCATCTAGATTTCCATGGCGTCGCCTGTCTCCGAGCGATGCGAGAAACTTGAATCTGGGGTTCCTCGGCATTACCCATCTTCGGGTAATGCGAGAAACTTGCGTTTGGAGTTCCTCGACGTCATCTATCTCTGGGCGATGTGGGAAACTTGAATCTGGGGTTACTCGGCGTTGCTTATCTCCGGGCGATGCGAGAAACTTTCTTCTTGAGTTCCCCAGCTTCGCCTATCTCCGGGCGATGTGAGAAACTTGAATCCGGGGTTCCTCGACGTTGCCTATCTCTGGGCAATGCAAGAAACTTGCATTTGGAGTTCCTCGACGTTGCCTATCTCTAGGCGCTATGATAAACTTGAATATGGGGTTTCTTGGTGTTGCCTAACCCCAGACAACGCGAGAAACTTGTGTCTTGAGTTTCTCACATTCGCCTATCTCTGGACGATGCGAGAAACTTAAACCTAGGGTTCCTTGGCATTTCCTATCTTCAAGAAATGTGAGAAACTTGGGTCTTGAGTTCCTTAGCTTCACCTATCTTCGAGTGATGCGAGAAAATTGAATCTAGGGTTCCTCGGTGTTGCCTATCACTGGGAAATGCGAGAAATTTGTGTCTTGAGTTCCTCGGCTTCGCCTATCTCTGGGCGATGCGAGGAACTTGAATCTGAGGTTCCTCGGCATTGCCTATCTCCATGAAATGAAAGAAACTTGATTTTAAAGTTTTTCGGCATCGCCTATCTTCGGACGACGTGAGAAACTTGAGCTCATGGACTTCTCGATGTTGCTGGGACAATATTGGTTTTTGGAAGGTGAGGATCGTGTACCGCCAATCCAACGGTTTGAGTTGATTTTCTTCCGTCGACCAGATTGGTATTTATTATGAACACTTCTTTACTTGTTTAAGAAGCGTGGCATGGCTTACGGGATGCGCATTTTGGTTTGGGCCTTCCTTGTGCCAGAGGAGTGATACTAGTTCATAGAAGATTCAGATCGAGTTTTCTCATCAATCCGATGGTTTGACTTCACTAGAACGTGGTTCCGTCAGTTCTAAGAGAAAATTAGTTTTTTAGATTTGTTAGTCGTTACTCGCTTATGAAGAAAGAGCTTATGGGAGTTTGGGGGTAAGACTCTCAGTTTTCGGTCCAAACTGCAACTAGAGAATTAGTCTTTGACTTGCATACGGTCTAAGAGGAAGAGGAATTAGTCACCAAGAATGGTAAAATAGTAGTTGGAAAGAAGTGGTAAAGTATTATGCTAGCATATCATTTGTTGCACTAGCTAGGTCATTAAGTCTCCGGGTGTCAAAATGCTAGAATTTTGGATCGGGCATAACAAAACCGTGCTATGATTGGTCTAGGCTTTTCGTATCGCTATTCAAGTATGTGTCGTGTCCCCTATTCGGCTATTGGCGCGCTTGAACTGTGTCCATGGTCTCTCCATAACTCGTTTGATTGCCCTCAGTCTAGCTGGAGAAATTCTTTTGAGTTGTTAGTCTTGGCTCGATTCGAGTTAGCCTCTAATTAACCACAAGTTCATTTCAGCTTTGGCTTAGTTCCTTTGAGCGACTTTGAAGCTCTAGGGTTCAGCACTGTTTGTTTCATCGATTGTTTAATTATGTTAAGTGACTGATACGATTGTTGATTTGTGGCCCTGAAGCATGGCTTCATTGACTCCAATGGGCTTTGGATTAGATGACTGCTGATCTTCTAATTCACCTTCACAGATATCAGTCATACATGAATTTCGCCGATCTACCGGTTTGCCTCACGACGCTTTAGTTCATGAAAGACCTTCACTTTTGTGAATGTTTTTTTGGATCAAATGAACGCTGATCTATTGGTTTATCTTCACAACACTCTAGTGGTTTTTTTGGATCAGACGACCACTAATCTACCGGTTTCCCTTCACGATGCTTTAGTTCGTGAATGACTTTTACATTTGCGAAGGGTTTTTTGGATCAGATGACCACTGATCTACCAGTTTACCTTCACAACGCTCTAGTTCATGAAAGGCCTTTATGTTTGCGAAGGGTTTTTTGGACCAGATGACCGTTGATTCTAACGGTTTAGCTTCACGATGCTCTAGTTCGTGAATGATCTTCATGTTCCCGAAGGTTTTTTATGGTCGGATATCCGACGACTAGACGGCCTTGGAATGATAATTTATCGATTCCGAAGTGAGTTTTAAGTCATGTGTCTGATGTCTTTGCGGTCTTAAAGCAATGATTCATTGACTTCAAGTGGAATTTTTTGGATTCAGCTTGAAGGAACACAGTTTATTAGTTCTTGTAGGCTAAGGTGTTAGATCTATTTTGTTCGACAATCCTAGGGATAAGACTTTTCGATGCCCCCAGCAATGTCGGTTCTCAAAAGGAGGATTAACATGACTCGTCGAGGGAATAGAAGCATTTCTTTCGCCATGTTGTGTGCAAAACCCCTAGTGTCCCGCTATATCTCATTTGGAAAAGGAGAGTAGACAAGGATGTATGAGAAGGCATCGCTTTAGGTTGCTATACCACTCCTTAGTTGCTAGCTAGCTAAAGTGTTATTTAATAATCTTCCTTTCATCTGATTTCGTCATTTAGTTAGGGCTCATTTCTGCTGGGTCTTAGTAGCCTTGCTTCGACAGATGATTCCTGAGGTCCTGTAGCTCCTTCATCGTTTGGTATGTTTTTTAGCCCACTACCGAGTTTTTATTCATCTAATTGCATTACATCTAGTCTTTAGAACCAGTTTTTACTTATTTTACCGTGTCGAGGTGAGAGTTGTCGAATGAACGGTCGAACCACTTTCTTTTATGGAATGGGATTCTACCCCCAGCATTCAGGATGAAGCTTGGCAAGTAGATGATCGATTCACGTCTATTTGATAGTTGCAGCTTTTCCCATCAAGTCAAGAAAAAATAAGATGATGAATGATTTGATCACATCCATGCTGGGGTCAGATGATTGAGTCTTGCACGGTTTTCTTTGTATTCTTTCTAGCAAGCGGAGATAATGAGTTATTAAGCAGGCAATTAAGTTGCATCTGTTTCAAGCTGCAATCATGTCCATTTGTTAAAATCTAGAGATGATCAGCAGGCAGCCAGTCGTGACTACTTCGAGTCTAATATGAAGGTTACTGAGTGGATAGTCAATCATGTTTACTTTCTATTGGATTCTGAACCTATCGGGTCTTTTTTCTGTACCTCGGCATCCCAAATCAGGGGGATATGGTAGCTAATGAATGACTGAACCACGTTCGTCTTAATGAAACTCCATAGGTTCAATCACGGTCTGTGGGGGTTTGGCTAATGGCCAACTCTAAGTACTCGGTCACCTACATCATTTTTGGAAGCAGTTGTAATGACCCCAAATTTTTACTAAATTTAAATTGATAATTAAATTAATTTTTGAATTAAAATCTATAAAATTTATTAGTAAATTGATTCGAGTTTCCCTAAATTCAAATAGAAAATATATTAAATCATATGAATTTAAATATTGTACATATGTGATTTGGATTTAAATTTCAAGTAAATGGATTTATAATAATTTGAATATATATGTATATATGTACATGCGTTGAGTTTGAGTTAAATTTTAACTAAATGGTTTAAAGACAAATTTTAATGATAAAAATAAAGTAAATAATTAATTGGTAAAATTTAAAATAAAAATCTAGAAATTCATCTATGTTACAAAATAAATAAATATATAGTTTATACAAAATGAAGTAAAGATATAATTTTAATATCATAATACAAATAGAAACAAACAATAATAATAAAAGAAAAGGAAAAAAACAAAAGAAAACAAGTATATAAGATAACTATGAAATATAAATTGAACACATTAGCTAATTCTAACAACATATTAACAGTAGAACTTCACTTATATTCCTAAGTAATGAGGCTGAAGCAAAAGCAAGTAAATTATGTTATGTACATAAAGTAAAAGCAAGTGTAGGAAAGATATAAAAAAAGGTCATTTCAGAAAATAACTAAAACAACATTATATTAAGCAAGGCAAAATAGTCAAGAATGGTTGCTGAAATTTCAAATATGCAAGAAAAAAAATAGTAAATATCTATGTACAAAGCAAAGGAAAACATAAAGTACCTTGCAATTAATGCTAGCTCAAACTAAGTTAATTCGAATTGTTTTCAAAAGCAATTTAGCCACCAGTCAAGAAAAATTCCCTGGTTTTATATTGTACTAAATAATATAATACCCTGTACAACACATAATAACACCTTGTAAACACTACTTCTTTTCTATATATCAACCTCATACATATCAGCCTTCCATGCATTCAGTTCGTTCCTCTCAAACTAAAACAAGAAATAAACCAAAGAAAGTTTCATCTTTAAACTTAAACAAACAATAATTCATCAAAACCAGAGAATCAAAACTAGAAGGCTTTCAACTGGAAATTGCAAAAGCCTGGAAAGAAAAGAAAAAAAGCTTTGTCATTTATGGAACCATGATTTGGAAGGCGAGTAACACTCAACCATTTAATCTTAAGTGTGTGTCTATATATATATATATATATATATATATATATATATATATTGAAGAATGCTCTGTGTATATGCATGTATCAGTGGGTATTTCTTCTCTGTTGCTTTACAGGGTATAGAACAACAATAAGAAAATTCAATTTCTTGTTTTCCGGTCAATATCAGGTTTTGATTTCAAAACAAATTAGTTGTATTTAAGTTTAAGTTATAAACTAAAAATAGTTTCATGAAACAAAAATGCATATATATTGAGAAATCAAGTTTTTATGGCGATAATTCCAAATTTTGGAAATTTCGAGTTTCATAAAACATTAATTCAGATATATCACTTGAATACTCGTAGAAAAATAGGATTTTTAAGGTAGGTTAGAGTTAGGCTTCGAGAGCAGTTTGAATTCGTTTGAAAATTGGTTTTTGGCCCATTTATGGTGATGGATCGACTCGTGGAGGTCGCGTTCGTGCCTGGAGATGGAGGTGGCTACGGGGTGTCGGCTAAAAATGGTGGGCGGTGGCGAAAACGTCGGAGGCGACGGTGGTGTAAAATTTAAATCTGTAAACCTAGTTTTGTCACACATTGGAAACTTGCGCACTTTTGTCTCGTGCAAGCATCGAGTGTCTCGAGGTCGTGGGCCATGGTAAGGGTCGAGTTGACGAAGGCGAGGCCGGAGGCTGGGGTTCGCTGATGGTCGGGGCTGGGAAGGCATAGCGTTGACAGGTTTGAGGATGAAATGGGTTTAAATGTTCAAGTTTCGAGTTTCAACTCGAATCTCGATTACGAGGTGGTGGAAGGGTTCAGTTGGTCGGAGCTCGTTCTGGAGTCGATCGACGACGTGCTCGACGCCGCGGGGATGCCAGAAGTCGGTCAACGACGGTGTGCATGTGCACGAACTCGAAAATGTTGGCCTAGATATTTACTACCTGGGAAGAACCAGTTTTGCTCGTGTTGTACTCGGGTGATTCGAGTTGTTTACTCGAAGCAAAAAAAAATCAGGGATCGGGTTACATTGTGTTACAGGTTTCAGCCTGAAACTGTTTTTGTTTTGGGAATTAAAACCAAATTTTAAATTTTTAAATCAAGTTTTAAACTAAGGCTTAATCAAAAATATGAATATAAATCCAAGTTGAATTGGAATGTAGTTTGAACATAAATAAAGTTTAAATTCAAATTGGTTAAATAACTCCAAAGCAATTGAATATAGGGGAAAGAAATTTGAATTTAAAATAGATTTGAAATTGTAAATGGAAAACTTAAACAAGTTAAAAGTAAATGTTTAAACCTGGAATTAATTCCAAGTCAGATTTTAAAATTTTGAAATCTAATTAAGTTTTGAAACTTAAGTGTTTAAAATAAGTTTAAGTGTATTAAATCTAAAGTGAAAATTGATTTCAATTATATTGTAAATGAGAAAAGAAAATCATATCATAAAATATGGATGAGTGACTTTAAGTAATAAAGACTTATGATTTAAAATTCACTAAGGAATGAATTCTAAATGGTCAATCGATTTATAATCAATACTGATTAATATAAGTAAATTTCATTAGAGAGGTAATCGAAGGAATTCAATAGTCAATGAAGTCATTAACTAAGGTTTCATTTGAATAATTAATCAATGTGATAAATTTTAACAATAAATAAGATTGATTAATTTAATAATAATCAATCATGGAATTATTAAGTATAATTGCTTAATGACAGTAATTATGGAATTAATTATTCGATGTAATTAATTGAGTTAATTGAATTTGTTCAAGTCAATTACTTAAGTTAAATCAAAGTAATCATTTGACAATTTGGAAAATATAATCACTTAGAAAGGTAATTATTAGATAGTTACTGGATGTAATTAATTAAATGATAATCAGTAATTTGGGTATAAATATTGGTTATTAATCAAGGGGTTAATTAAATTTATTAGTTAAAGGATTAATTAATAGTTGTGATTAATTAAGATTAATTAAATAATTAAAGGTAAATTGGTTCATTAATTAAAACTGATTAGTTAATAATAAAAGATTAACTAATAAATGATGAATGGAAAATTTATTTCAGATTCTTATGATAATTAACCCAGATTTATCAGTGATAAATAAATTTACTTGTGAATGTTTGGACTTGATTGAATGATTTAACGGTCTGATATTCCTAATTCGTGATGCTTTGTGATGTATTCTGATTTATATGTGTAATCTGTAATATAGTTTATTTATCTGGGATGAATGTAATTTATTATCTGTAGTTGATATATCCGTGGTTTGTGATATGTGGATAAAAGATAAGTGTTATAGTTTATACCGCTTATCAACTATATTTCTGTATTTTGATCTGTGATGATTGAATGCTGTTGCACTATTGTGTTAAACCCCTAGACCACACCATACACACACAAATGTGGATTTCACGAGGAAATCGGTAAGTCATAGATTTGTATCAAATTTAGAAATTGAATTCTTGAATCCAAAATAGTTTTGAATTTTGAATTAAGAACTTTTGAAATGAATTTCAAAAATAAAAGTTATTTTAAATAACTTGATAAAAACTTAGAATTTAAATAATTTGATTTAAATTTGAATTCAATGTTTGAGATTGAATTCAATAACTTGGAAATTTGGTTTAAAAAATTATACAAGTCATAAAGATGTTTATAAGGATCTTAACCATTTAAATAGTGTGGTTTTGGAAATGTAAATTAAATTCAAGTTCTATACTTGAATGGCTTTAATTTGTAATCAGTTTTTCCAAAAGAAACGAAAAATATTTGTTCCAAATAATAAAGCTTTCATATAAGGGATGAATTCCTAATTTGTGATAAGACAATTTCAAGTTTGAAATGGAAACGTAAATAGTTGGAAGACTATAACTTGACCTTTGTGAAGATGATTGCACTTTGTTTTGAAATCGAAGAGAATTTTGAAGGGTGAATCTTTTATATTATAAAAGATTTAAATTGTAAATTGTTTTGAAAGCTATCAATTAAATCTTTGATTTAAAGATTGGATGAGTTAATCCAATTTTGAAATGGAATCGTCTTAGAAACTGTGTAAATTAATCTTTGTGAAATCTGGGTGAAACTTGGTGAAATAAATCTTTTGTTTAAAGATTTAAAATGGTAAATTTGTTTAACCATTTGAAAGAAAGTTTTGGTTTTCTATAAAGTTGTGACTTAACTGAAATCTCATATCCATATATTTTAAATACTGCGCTCATTATTCGGTTTAGCCGGGAGAGGACCCTGTGTCATATAACCCATTCCAAATAATGACACGTCGATATGGATAGCATTCGAAGACCGGTGGTGAAGACCGGGTATTTGTCAAAACGATAGGATAACCTATCGATTGTCTCTGCACCGAGTCGCGTTGGTTTAGAGATTCTCTAAGTGATGGGAAGTCCGATCGGGATTGTGAATAGCCGGATTTGCAAGGACTTCTTTTAAAGTGCCTTCGGTTCTGTTCGAACCCGGAACAGACTTGTATGGTTACATGTCTGACGTTACATTTTCAGATATAAAGCAGATTTCTTTCAAATACATCTCTGTTGGTGGCGGAGAATTTATTCTCTTAGCTTAATACCCTTCTCTGAGACGTATGAGCTCAGAGGTTTTGTAGTTGAAGGCTATCAGCGATATATTCCCAATTTGGTAATGTGGCATGCTGAGTGTTGCTGTGTGATGATTATTTATTGATAATTTGTTGATCAAAGCGTGGCTTTGTGAAAAAGCGTAGCTTTGTGGACGAGACTTCGTCAAACCTCACACACCAGAAATGGTCGAAACAGGAATATGCGGCAAGGTTACGAGGGTCGCGCCCTTTAGGGTGTGTCATTCCCTTTTGGTAAAGGGTGGTATCATGGTATGGAGCCTAGATATTTACCTATATGGTGAATCTAATCTCATTTACTGTGTGGTTGTCGCTTTAGAGGCGCCTCGGATAAAGGTCCCAAAGGACCGGGGAGTGGCATGCTCGAGAAGTAGTTACCTAGTTATAGAGGTAACCCGGCCTTGTGTTGGTAGAGAGCTGGTTAAGTTCTCGGGACATCCCGCCAGAGGCGATCCCATGGACAGTGGGAATTTCGTTTGCCCGACCATTTGTTGGAAATCCAAATGAAACAATACGCGCCCTGTACGTTTTTAGTTGTATTACCTGCCATTCACTTATGGTGGCGCCCCACTGTTTGGATGGTAGCTATAGTAGGCATAGTTCAAAATGTCTATGCTGGCTAGGATTTATATTCTATTTTCGAAATGCTTTTCTGCACTTTGCACTTATAGTAATAATATCAAAGAAATTCGCGTAGCAAGCATATTAGACTATCATAAGGAGAAATCTCCTCTAATTCTGCGTTTTCATTATGTGTGTGGCGAGAGGCCTTATGGTAGTTTCATTTTCTAAAAAGCGTTACGGATTTATTTTAAATTCTTTGTTTGTTTTAAAAGACCAAACTGTTTTTGTTACTCATACTAGTCCCATGACTGACTCGGAGTTTATTGTTCCTATCCTAAACTCTGGGTGCCCACAAATTTCCACACGGGCAGTCTAGAGTTGGTTTGGTTTTTTTCCAGATAGTCAGGTGTATATATTATCTGGAGTTAGTCTAGTCTTTGGATTCGGACGAGACTTGCTTATATAGGTGATAAGTGATGTTGGTTTGAGCTAGCTTTGGATTAGAGCATTGGATTTGGGGACGCATTCCTTTGGAGTTATTTGTTCCGTTGTTGGTGTTAGCCATTTTCTTTTCCGCTGCTATTTTATTGTATCATATCTCTGATGTATATTGATATCTATTGTATCATCTGTTATATCAGATATTGTATCAATGCTGTATATCAATGTATTATTCTTTCTCTTTCACTGTGTTGTGCTTAATGGTGTTATAAGCTCTGGCGAACCAAATTCGACGTTTGGATCTGCGGCATTGGAATATGAGTATCGTATTCGGTGCCGATTTTCGAATGTCGAGTCAGGATCGTTATAAGTTTAGTTTAACTTGGGCGCAGTTCACAACATAATTGAAGTTTAAATTAGAAACAAAATAATTCAAAGAAGATCAGAATAAATCTCTTTGATGGCCGAAGCAGCATCATGTTCTCGCTATTCCACTTTGCCCCTAGTTCCTGCAGCGGATGGCAACCCTCAATGGCCTAATTGATAATCAGAGTTCTTTATTGATAGGCGTTGGATGTTCTCTGCTCTCCATTCTATAGGGATTGCATATACTGTTGAAGCTTTCATTTCCGAATTAGCTTTTCGATCACATCTCCGAGATGTTTATAATCGCCAGTGTTAGGACTGTGTGCATCTTAGAATATACAACATTCCCCGGATTTTTATCTTGACTCCGTTGGACTCTTCAGAGGCTAGTTTTCAGTGTTGCTTTGAGTCGTGAGAATCCAGATAGAAGCTGTCAATTGAATCGTTTAAAGGACCATACGATTTGAATTTTGAGATCCTGGGTTTTCTTTGAGTCAATGGGTGATTACCCAAGTTCGAATTTGAGTCAGGACTGAAGCGAGTTTTTCAACGACCATTTTGACGATTTTTGATGACGACCATTCGTGATTTGATGATGGGAGATCCATGATAGAACTAGAAGCTTATCATTTGGGAGTGGTCACAATATAGCATGGGAGTTTGGTGTTGTAACCGATCTCAGTTTATTTCATATCATCTTGGTCCTCTTGCTTCTAAGAATATCGTTTGAGTAGCAGTTCCTCGTCCATTGCTTGGCACTGTTCTACAGCATGGGTTTTAGAGCTTCTTCTAGCATTTTGCACATTGTCATTTTCATCCAAATTGTCTTCCTCAAATTGTTTTCCATCTTCAAAGATGGAGAGAACCATCATTATATCCTTCTGTAGTGTTTTCACTCCTAAGTTCAATTTTGTAGCTGATCCTTTTGGAGTAGGTGAAGTGTTAATATTTTCTTCCATCATCATTCTTCTTGGAGCTCCACCGATTGCTTCCTTTAGGCTATATCCCCGTCGGACGATCTAGTCTGCGATCTTACTAGCTGGTCAGCGAGTTGGGGTCTAGGGGTGAAGCGCCCAGGTTTGGGGGTTCGAAGGTGCAACGTGTCCCCCGATGGGGCTTCGGGGGCAACGCCCATAGCTTCTGGCGACCCCGATCAGCTTCTGGCGACCCATAGCTTCTGGAGACCCCGATCATTATCGACCCATAGCTTCTGGCGACCAATAGCTTCTGGCGGCCAATAGGTTCTAGCGACCCATAACTTTTGGCGACCCATAGCTTCTGGTGACCCATAAGTTCCAACGGTCCATAGCTTCTGGTGACCCATAGCTTCTGGCAATCCATAGTACATGGATCGCTAGCGATCCATGTACTTAACTGATTTCAGTACTCTGTCTTCTGGAGTTTATGGCGGTCTGGTGAAAAGGTACCGATCGCTTGCGACCCATGGTGCATGGGTTGCTAGCGACCCATGTGCTTAAGTGATTTCAGAGCTTTGCCTTTAAGATCGCGTCTACTATCTCACATTGATGTTCTCCATCACCTTAGCATGCATTTGCTTGCTTTTTCTCCGATCCTTCCAAGCGGCGATTTAGGATCTAACTTTTGATCTTATCAGATCCATAGTATATAGCTAGATCTTCTTCTTTAATTGGCCATTGACTCCGAACAACAGATTCTTCAAGCAAAGATTAAGGATCTAACTTCTGTACCTATGGAATCTAAAGTACATAGCTAGATCTGGATCCTGAGTTGGATTACTCAGTGAAAGCACCAAACTGTTGACCTAAAAAATGGACCAACACCCTAGTTTGAGTTTGAAAGCACCAGCCATGTTCTGATAGATCAATATCACAGATAATAGATATAGAAAAAGAATAGTAAAAGAAAGATGATAGAGAATTTTTATAGTGGTTCGGCTGTTAATGAAGCCTACGTCCACTTTATATTTTTATTATAGACTGGTTGTTGTTATAATAGATGTTTGATTACAAGGCTTCGATTATTTTCTAGCTAGATTGAATCTCCAGAGTTGGAAACTATTGGAGAATCAAAGCGAATTCCTTTGGAAACTGTTGTGAGGAAGATAGAGAGTGAAGAACGTCTCCAACAAAGCTTCATCAATTAGTCTGGAGAAGATCCTCTTTATATTGCTGGAAGCATGCTATTTATAGAGGTTGGAGGGTTCCTGGGCCAACCCCATCACAATCAGCTCTCAGATGAAGCACAGGAGACCTTGGGGATTTGTGGACAAAAATTGTCAAACTCCATGGTTCGCTAGCTACCTATGGTGTTGGGTCGTAGGCGACCTATGGGCCATGGGTCGCTAGCGACCCAAAGACTTAGTCTATTTTCCCACCGAATTCTTCCTCCTTTAATCATATTTCATAACTTATTTTCCCGTAGTTCTGAAGAAATGCATGGGTTACTAACGATCCATCCACAGAGGACTATATTGGATTCCAAAATTGGAGATGTCTTCTTTGGCATTCATCGTTGTCATCACGTCTGGTTGCAAGTTGCTGGCTGCATATACACAAACACTTGTTGGTCTATAGGAATGATGTCTCTTGGCTTTGTTGACTCCTGTCGTCACCTTAACCGTGTAGCTTGGTCCTTGTCGAACTCTAATTGTAACATCTTCGGTTAGTTCTTGAAGCATCTTGCTGTTTAAGGTTGCCTAGCTTTCTATTGGTATCTACTGGGTTGAAAACTCAAATAACAGTCAGGTTACCCACTACCTAAAAGTAACAGTGATAGATATCACACGCTCATCAAACCATGATATTGTCATGAAACATCAATCATATGTGATAAATACAACCAACAAATAGTATATTTATGACTATACCCTCTTTTAGCTTCTAGGCCTATTTCTTAGTTCAAGATCCCTCTTACTAAAAATAAATTTAATTATTGTTGAGAAACACCTTTATATATATATATACATTTATATATATATATATCTATATATATATATATAAACAAGATTAATCTTTCCAGAATGATAATATACTTCAAAAACCCCTTATTATACTTCTGTTTGTTCAAATACCTTGAAACATCGTATTTTAGTCGAAAGTAGTAATTTACATCAAATTAATTTCAAAATAATGATATTATTATTTTATGTCAAAATAATAATATATTATAATAGCATGAATATTTTCCAAAATTAGTTTATTACTGTTTACCTTAAGAATAATGATATTTTATTTTATAGTTCAAGGCTCCATATTATTGTTATTTATCTTAAAATAGTTATAGTTCATATCAAAACACTTTTGGAAATACATTTTTTACTGTTATTATTGCTGTTGTTATTATTATTATTCAAAATATCCCTTTTATTTTATTAACCAAACAATAATAATAATATAATCCTCTAAATACATTATAAAATCAAATATATTGTTATTTACTCAAAATAATACAATTTGACCAAAGGCATGCTATTATTTATGAAATTCCTCTTTATTTTCTAAATATTAATATATCTTACTATGTCAATAAAAATAGATTTTTTGCTATTACTTATGAATTTCCTCAAAAATTCATAAATAATAACATTATTAAATTCCTCCTTTTAAACTTAGTAATATTTGATAAATCATTGTTATCCATAATTACTAGTCAAAAATATGTAAAAATCTCATTCTTATTTATTTATTCATATTTTCTATAGTTACACCATTTCAACTAATTTCTATTAATTAATAATTTTCCATTCAAACTCATAGTTAATTATAATTAAACATCTAACAATACAATATCACCAAAAAACATCCAAGCTAAGGCAGAACACAACCAAAACATTATACCAACCAAAAGATCATTATCAAATACCAATATATAATAATATTCATTAATATACATATGCATTTAATATTTTTAACTTTTGAATTATTTAAAATAAATAAACCATAAAAACATGCTTTTGCAAACAACCTCAGAACTCAATAAACCCATAGCCAAATCATTTGGAATTCCACGACAAATCTAATGTAATAAATGGCGCATGGATATGAAATGGTTACGGGGATTAGAATGTTCGGGGTGTAATTTGTAAAAAAGAATATATTGAGGGCTAAAGTAAAAATTGTATATCACCTCCCTAGCCAGGCGTCCCCAATTGAGAAAAATTCACCACTGTTGCTTTGACATTCCCAAGCCTCAACATCTCTGCTACCCCCAACTGACCATCCCCCGACTACATCGCCTGAGCAAACTCCCTCACCGCTGCCGAAAGTCACGGTGTCTCCACTATTTTAAAGCTCAACCAAAACCCTAGATCCTCCTTCATGGCTAGATTTTCCCAAACCTGATAGGGTTACCACCACCAATGTATTCCCAATATGATGCTGGACCTGCCTAACTCAATTGCCACACCTGACTCCGCCGCCGTCGCCAACCAAGTCAAATCCGACATGTTAAAATTTGATTGAGTTTTCTAGTCAACCAAATGCTATTTGGACAAAGCACATCATTCGTTAACTCCATTTGTCAAGTGCTTTACAATGATGTATTAGTTACTGGTTTTTGAGAAATTTGAAATTAAAAGCAATTTGTAATTAGAAAAAATCGTCCATCGTTAAAATGATATTAAGAAGGATTCTTGGATTAGGGAAGAGCGACTCATGTTATGGCTGCTCTCTAGGCTTTCCAAGCATCATTTATGTAGGCAATGAGGTGGTTTCATTTATTTTTAACCATTTGGCCCAAATGTGGTTGCGAACTCTATTTAAACATTGTAACACCTCTATAAACTTGGTAGCCAATTCTTCTTTTAATTGAATCTATTTTTTAATTAATATAATATTAACAATATCAAATTTTTGAGTTGTTACATTATCCCCCTTAAAAGAATTGTGCTCTCGCAATTCCCTAGTTACAATCCTTTACCCAATTATCAAAACATTATCATAGATTTAATCACAAACTATAGGGAAGTATATTAATCATGAAGTAGTTACATATAAATCAGTTTACAACAACCATATAATACAATCAACCATGACAAGGTAAAATTTCTTCATAATAATGAATTCAACACCATACACACATGTTCTATTAACAAATCTGTTTTCTCAATAATGAAATCCAAAATATTGCATGTAAAAATAAAACTTAATCAACAAGGAGTGTAACAGTTTCAATCATATCAAATCAATTTTTTCATAAGGCATATCATGCATTTCAAGTCTAGGTATGCATGCAAATTAAAATAAAAACATTTGCCATAGCCCAACAAAGTAAAGCGCACACACCCTCAAAAAGGCAATCATCACATCATCATTCCAACAAACAACACATGTGTGTTAATCCCTATGCTAACCACACATCCATCATAATATGTGTATCCTCAAAGTTGTCGACGAACAGCCTCAATCATTATTGTACCACCTGATTTTACACCTTACAAAATAATTCATATGCTCACTCATGGCTACATTCTCAAAATAATATGGTCATATATTCATTTTACAACTGCATCAATCCTCGATCCTCGGTCCCAGATCATAAGGTCTCTTCCAATTGACCATCATCATAAGATTAATAAATACTCACCATCATAAGAGTATTATACTTTATGATATATGATGAAACAGTAACCATCATCGTAAGGTTAACGAATACTCAACCTCAAAAGCATCGTGGGTGGCCTGAATCTATGCCACTTAAATGGCTAGGAAACAAAACTTATAATCAAAAGTCCAAGGGTACATGGATCCACAATCAAAGACCCAAGATACAATCACATCCAAGCGAGCATCCTCACGTACCCCTGATTTTCAGGCATCAAATCTTTTGGTCATCATTGATCGTGCAACACTCATCCAATGGTAGAGAAAACCGTACATCTTAACTCATAAATTCTCATCATTAAACTTGTCTCCTTGGACCATTATCACAATGCCCATCATTGAGATGCAAAGCTCCAAACATTTTTGGTCACTACACCAAAAATCCCTTGGTATGCATTCACATCAGAACCTATCTTCTTCCATTCTTCAGATCTTTTCAGAGAACGTCGAATGATCTGATTCCAATATCCATTCTCCATTTAATAGCTAGGATAAACCACCCAAAATACAAAAAAGGGATTTGCTAGCGAGGAGGGTTCCAATACATCTTAAAAGCAAAACATTTACCAAAACATTTTATTTTAAGATCAAAGCTTTCATCTCCTTTTAAAGAAAAAATATTTTTCTTCCTAAAAATACCACATCATTTTATAAAATATTTTCTCAAAATATTTTCCACCATTTTAAGTATATTCAAATAGTTTTGAGAAAACAACGTTTTATAAAGAAGAAAAATTAAATCGTAAAAATTTCTTTGAAATGGAATCTCTTTGTTTATTTATGGAAGTCGTTAATTGTTTGTATAAAAATAGATTTTGAAAATGCATATTTTTAAAACTCTGCATAACAAACCTCCACCATTCATCACGATTTATCGATGATGTGCATGAAGCCTTTAGTCACCAAAATTCTCCAGCCACCGTTACACATCTTCACATCTCTTAATCAATCCCAATATCTAGTATTCCTCGGCATATGAAACTATGTTATTCCACTATGACTAGACCAAACATGTCCTTTAACATCTTGATAGTTTCTCTAATGTACATCCTCTTAAAAGACACCATTGGATAACTACCTCATCGTACAATTATCGGTACATATCAATTAATTCAACCAGCACACAATTTAAACTATCACAATATGTCAAACAAAAAAACCAAATCAAAAATCAGCCAATCAAATAACGAAGCGACAAGCAAACAAACAAATAATTAACCAACCATAGTAAAACAAACAATTAAAAAATATAAGCAAAATAAATTAACTTATATAACCATGACATGAAGTAATAAGTAAACATAGAAAAACAAGCAGTACAATTTTCTTAAGTGTAAGTAACCTAACCAGTAATAAATCAATACATACAATTCAACCAAGGTAAGCAAATACAAGAAAAGGGTCACTGTTCCACACATCGGAATGGTAGTCCCTACATCATATCCCAACTCTCCACATAAAAGGGAATAATCATACGCCCCTACAACTCATTAGAGAAAATCACATACAATAGTCATAAAGGTTACATTATCGTAATGAGTGGTGAGCAAACTCAAAACTCCCCTTACATCATCTTACACCTCTACTACAAAGTACAGTTTTATAGATATCAATTAAAATTTCCAAATAAAACATCTTTTTAATATTTTAGTTTTTAAACCTGTTGTTTCCAAGTCAAAATCATCCTCGTCTTGGCCAAATATTTTCTCAATATATTGTAAAACAAGATACTTTACAATATCTCAATAATATATCCCCGAATATATTCTTAATAAAATAATTTTCAACTTGGGTCTTTTTCAACCAAAACTCTTTACCTAAAGCATTTCTTTACAAAACATCATTTACCAAAGAGTACCCTTTAACTGAAATTTGTGTAACCAAAATAAAGATACTCTTTGGATAAATATTTGCCTTAATTAAATTTTTTTTTGCATTTTTAACTCAAAAAGTACATTTTACGTAAAAACATTTCCATCAAACTAAAATATTTCTTTTAATAAAATAATTTCACAAATAAAAATATTTCCACCAATTACTCTTAAGTACTTCTATTGAGAATACAATTCCTTCAAAATAAAATATCTTTTTTGTGAAAATAACCTTCTTGTAAAGTATCTTAATATAAATTTTCTCCTAATCATATAATATTCATTGTAAAAAATGTTTCAAAAAATATCCTCTCTTTAAAATAAGGGTTCTAAATGGATATGCCTCGGCAAGATACTTTAAAAAAACATTTAAATTGTTATATATCATCAATATAGTTTTCTTCCTTAAAACAGGTAGAGTAAGGGTTATGCCCTAAATGCAATTTGGCAATTTACTGTAAATTATTAACTCTATAACAAAATCTTATTCGAAATAAAAGGTGTTTTTCTTTTTATTACGTACTTGAGATAATATAGTATATTAGTTATTTATTTAATGTAAATATACTTAATATAAAATCCATAAATGATATGTTTTGTGATAGTAATGACAATGTGTTGTAATCATGAGAAATTTATCACCATGGAATCGTTTTAAATATTCTTTGTCAAGATGTATCGAAACTGGGTATTGATACATCAGTTGAGACTAGAGTATGCAACTCTCTAAATGTTAGACAATGTATTACCCATGGTTGCTGGGGGCGCCAAGATGTTATTTACAGATAGTTATTGGACAACTAAGGAATGATTCACTCGATAGTTTTCTACTGGTTAACATAAGCAAGGTCAAATAGAGAAAACCGAAATGACAATATCATATATTCGACTTGAGAATGCTATGGAGCTTCAATGCGGACAGTCCACTTTGATTATAGTTAAATCATGGTATGCGCCTATTGAGAAACTGTAGTTGGGATTGCGTTGAAGCATTGGAAATGAAAGATTATTCAAATAGAAAATTCATCTCCTCGGTTATATGAAGTTAGCATCAGGGTCAACTATAGTCAACTCAAAGTCGAAATATTTAGCCAGGGTATATCAATTAATAATAATTGTTATTGTTTAAAAAAGGACTTTGTGTTTGGACTATACAAGTTAAATATGGACGATATTAGAATTTCGTCCAAAACCAATGTGATATAGTTTTGATAAGGAGAACCGGTGTAAATAATTGTCACCATTGAAGACCACTTAAGATAGTAAAATTAGATTTTATGAAACCGTGTAAGCGATAAATTCGACCAAGCTATCATACCACTAGCTAGGGTGACGTATGAACATTATCATTCGAATTGTTCGATATAAATCACCGACTGAGTTTACACATATGAGTCGCACAATCGTAATGTTGAATCTCTGAAATAGCGCATGGTTTAATTAAGTTATTATTATTATTATAAATTAATTAGTATTTATGAAATTATTATTATTATTATAAATTAATTAGTATTTATGAAATATTAATTATTGAATTTTATTTGATTTATTTGAATTAGTATTTAATAAAATGTGTATATAAAAGTTATGTATGTACGTATCAATATACGATATCGATAGACATATAAATTGGATTTAAACTATACAAATACTAGTTAGGTTTGCAAGCTTTAAAGGCCCATGCAGCCTTCAATATTAGTCGACCATATTGTGGTGATAGGAGGGATGAATTTTGAATTCAAAAGGTGGTTTTGAATTAGGAATATGAAGAGGTAAACTATGAGATTTAGATCTTGAGTTTTCCCTCATCTACTTTGCCTTTTTAAACATCATATACCCCTCATTTACATGGCTGTTTTAGCCTCCACTACCATTAGTTCTAGCCAAAAGATGTGTTTGATACTAGAATCGCGAGGGTATTCCATAAGTCGATATCACTTAATTTAAATAGATTAAAGATTGAGGTCTTTAATATAAATGTTGTTCTCTGCCATTTGTATATCAATCGACTATTAGCATACTCCTTAGTTGTTGAGCTTTCCTCAAGGTAGGGAAGTTATGTGCAGTACTGTTCATATATAGAATATACGACGTAAAATACATGCATATATTTGTTGAGTTTTCCACAATGTATGTGCATTATACTTAAGCCATCACAAAATGGAAGGTATAAGCGAATAATCTCTCTTTATTTATTGAGCTTTCCTCTAGGTAAAGAGAGAGTAGGAAAATGACCTCAAGGTTAGGAGTTGTATGTGATATAATTGATAAGGATTTATCCATCATATGCATAGCTATGGTTTGTTGAGCTTTCCTCAAGGTCGGAATCTCAAAGCATACCAGTCCTAACACCTACTGGAGAAGTTGAAAGACTTATATGTTTCATCTTTGGGTTTAAGAAACATCAAAGTCTAGTAGAAGCTTTATTAGAAAAATGAAATGGTAACATTTAACCTTTTTAATATTGTAATAACATCTTATTGGAATTGGGTCACCCTACAACGGGGTAATTAGGTAAATTTCAATTGTTTTTAACCTTTTTGGACCTTTATTAGGCTTGTGTAGTTAAATTTATTTAGAACTTTTCTAAATTTTCTTTTCAAATAAAATTATTATTTTATTTAATTCATAAATAATGTTTTATTTTGTATTATTTTTATTATATAATATATAGGTGTATCATATGCACATAGGCGTGTATGTGTGCATGTAACATAATAATGTGTACATGATTTGACGTGCCTATGTATAAATGCTAGGATATACACTGCAACAGATATGTTATCCCCTTTTGTATACAAATATGTTGTCTAAATGTATATATTTGTGTGTATGTGTATGTTATAATATATATATATAATGTAATATTTATAATAATAAGATTTAAATAGTACACTTGTTTAAATATGTAGGTGAATGTGTATATATGTAAAACATAGCCATATTATAAAATATTTTGAATATTAATATACAAAATAAATTTGAATAATGTATAAAATTATTTTATAATATATATATAATTTTGAAAATAATAAAATATTTTTTAGCATAATTTAAATTATGTATGTACATAATATATATCTATAAATACTGTAAACATATTATTATGGATATATTAATAATTAAAAATTATATAAATGTCATAACTTCTCTCGGCTATATTTTGAGTTTTTTGTTTCGAAATTTAAACATTAAAATAGTTATTTTTTAGTTTTCGTACAGAAAATCATCAAATACTTTTTTATTTGGAAACAAAATTTACAATATACATTTAGAAAATATATATTTATATTTTATATTGTTTATAAATCTACATATTAATTTATTAATTGTATAAGCTAATATTAAATTAAATAAATTATAAATATATATAGATGATGTATGTAGACTAAATATTTATAATATTTTTTTAAACCAAGAGTATATATGAGTTAATGAAAATTTTATAAAACATTAAACATATTTTATATATTAATTTTATAGTGTATTAATTTTTTAACTAATGGGAATTAATTATGGATTCATATTTTAATTTCTAAATTATTTTAGCCATGGTAATATGATGACATACATATACAAATTCATATACACATACACATGTCCAACTTTCCAATGTGCTAAGATATTGTTATACAGATTCATCATAATTGCTAATAGCAAATATATGAAATTATAAATAAACTTAGCTTTAATGAATCAGAGATATACCTTTCACTAAAGCGTAGTACGTACACGTTGAAATGAAGAACAAAAATCCTTGAATTTAATTCCAGGTCCAGAAGTAGCTAGCTCATTAAAAGCTTTACCACTGACGATCGAATTGATTTAGTTTAAAGTGTTTTAGTGTTCTGATCTTTAAGGCTTTGAGGAGGGTATGTGTAACAACCTATCCTTCACAACACCTAAAAATTTTAGCTCCTTAAATCAATGCCTAACTTTCGAGTACCAAAAAAGACGGCTTGTCGAATATGGAAAGAAAGAAGAAGAAATAAAGCACAATATCCAGGCATAACGATGCAATCTCATATCAGAACGATAACATATAATATACTAAATATACATAAACAGAATTGGATAAACACTATATAAGAGATTACACTAGCGGAGTAATTGATAAATAAATATCAATACAGAGAGTCGGAATAAAACATCTGATAAATACTTTTACGAATGACTTCTGTCATCTACTATAATAATATTAAGTATATAAATATCCAACTATCGTCCTCGCCACCAATGCTTCAGCTATACCACTTTGATGGTGTATTCCCAAAAGCTTCTGACTCCTAAACTACTCAATGAAGTACCCGAGAGTTCAAGATGAATAGAGTCAATATTTGAATATACCATATACCTCAAGGAACAAGTCTTGTGTAGATCTCACTGCACCTCCATAATAAGCATAACTTATGATCTACTATGTCCACTTGGAACATAGTTCCAATAGTAAATAGAATCACTATACCTTTATAATGAGCATAAGAGTTATTCATTCTATTCTAAATACCTAGGACCTTTGCAGATCTCATCGTACTCCTATAATAAGCATATGTGCTCTAGGATTTCCTAGTAGATAATTTCCATCATCCCCCTCTAGAACATCAAGGATTTCACAAATAACAAGTGTATGCCTCCCATCAAAAAGAGAACAAAAGTCGTATATCGCATAATACGCTGTTGGGACCACAAAGGAACACTGATGTCGTATACATATGCACACATCAAATATAACATCACGTAATCAAATATGACTATCACAAACAAACATCGATATCTCGTCATTGTCTATTCATACGTATGGTCACTACAAAAAGACCAGCAATATGTATGGCCACTAATTAAGGCCAATACAATGATTGATTACTAACATAAGATCAATACAAGATATGGTCATAATCATAAGACTGATACCATTCATCGAACATATCTACCCCAGGGTTAAAGCCAAGGGCATGCACTAACTCCATTCAATCATACACGCTCACTAAACATGACCGTGCAATCAATCGTTACTTGGATATTGTATTTGTTCATCTTTGATCGCACACGTATTTCCATAACTAGCATTCAAATCCTGAGCCTTGTCTTGCATTTCACTTTCCTGAGTAGCCTAAAGTCTCACCGAAGTTATGCCAAGACCCTACGAAGAACAGCAATAGAACAAGGAAAGGAATCCCCAAAAGTTATTTGCTGCTCAGGCTTACAGTCAACTGGAGGTGTCGTTCAATTGACTGAGCCTAGTCGACTGAAACCAATTCCCCTAGCCCTCTGTTTTAGGATTTCCCTTTAGGACAAATTTTTTCGCTCTTTCAGTCGACTGAATTTCCTTTCAGTCGACTAAAATTGCTGGGCTCAAGGCAATGAGCCTGGGGCAAGGAGGAATCTCCTAAACGATCGCCGATTCGCATGCTATTTCCTTCGATGCGTCGGCCAAAGAGCCGCGTTGCTTCTATAGCCTGCCTTTGCCGCATCGAACCTCTTTTAAAGTCCGTTGGTTGATATTTTGGAAGTCGTCTTTTATGTATTCGAAATCTGATTTCAATACAAATCCCACACTTTTATATAGAGTCTCCCTAGAACGATTTCAATGACCCTGGCTTCTCTAGCATGCCCAAACAAACTCAACCAACATTCTCGCCTCACATGATGCTCAGACATGCGTCGATACACTCGCTCATGCATGCATATGTACACACGTCAAACAGGTTCAACTTCACAAATCACGTTTTAAACTTTACTGGACTGGTTACTTAACCCGACACTCTCCCACACAACTTTTCACACCTAGTGGTTGCTATAGCTACACGAGATTGCTTGTAACGTGCTTGTATACACCCATGAACATTTTGATACATTTATACAACATTCACACAGTAAAACAATTATTATGAAGAATCCAAACCATTCAACAATTTCAATTACTGTGCATGAGTTATATTGATTTCTATATAACTTCGAATGCATATATCCGTATACTTGCCCATATATATATATATATATATATATATATATATATATATATATATATATAAAGATTCGATTATTTAGTAATCAAATATTACTTTTATTTATCAAATCATTTCTATTAAGGCTACATGTCGCCTTCTACCATTTTATAACTACATTCCATTATTTTGTAAAATACAAAACTAGCTTGTAAATCATTGTAAGTCGTTATAATACTAAATACCTTCATCAAGAATTAAGTATTCATCTTATAATTATTTTGTAAAACCTAATAACCACTTTGTAATATAATCCCTTCTTACTATTTTATATAAGCTCGTATTTCCACAAAATACTTCCTTTATATTGTTTTATAAAATCTCATACTTTATAAAATACCACTCTTATTCTATATTGTAAAATCTCACTCTATTTTACAAAATATACCACTATTTCCATTTAATAAAATTTCATTATATTTTATGAAATATACATTATTACCATTTTATAAAATCTCAGCCTATTTTGTAAAATAGATCTTTTACTTATAAAATTACTTCTTTACTTAAATAACATTCATAAGTACTAATCAAGCTTTTTAAGCCCCTAATCACTTTGATAATAAGTGTAGATCTCATAACTCACTTAATTAACTTACTAACTTCATTTTATAAAACAACTCATTATTTTATAAATACATTTCTTCTCTTAAGTAACATTTAAAAATACTAATTAAACATAAATAAGCCTCTAATCATTTCAATAACAAGCGTAGAGCTCCTAACTCACTTAATTAGCTTACTAAAATTTTCCAAACATCATTCTAATCATTTTATTAATGTTTTGTAATGACAAGCACTTTATTATTCTACCTAATTAATAACAAATCAAGCTATAACATCACTACAATCACCAAATTAGCCCTAACTCAATTCTAGGACTTACTAAAATTTCAAAACATGATGACTAATGGTCCAAACACCTAATTAGCTAAAGGAAACATGTTCATAACATGAATACAAGGCTAAACCATATACAATTCTCCAAATCATATCATATAATTTCATAAGTTTTACTGAACAATTATATGACGTTTAACAAGTAAATTAAGTAAGAGAATCATCCCACTCACCTCTTCTTCTCCAAACCAAGCTCAAAATCACAAAAACTCATGTCCATGCTCTCTTTAATTTCGAGGTCTCCACCCAAACTCTAATTTTAGCCAATACTTTGCGGATCTTGTAGAGAATGAGAAGAGAGGAATTATGGTTATTTTATCAGGATTTATAGAAATTTATTTGAGCATAAATTAGTTATTTAGGGAAGGAGGATTAAGGGGTACTTGGAGAAGTAATTAGTGAATAAGAAGGAAAAGAAAGTAAAATGAAAAGTGAATGGGAATTATTAAGAGGTTTAGTTGACTTATAAGCTAGCTTGTGGGCTTTAGCCCAAATCCTCTCCTTTTGACATTATTCATCCCCGAAATTCATCAACTATAAACATAGTCAAGTTTATACTAATTTTTCCCGTCTCGAAAAATCGATCTCATTGATAGGTGTCTCAAGATCCAACTTCCTTCTTTGAAAAAGATATAATGGATATTCCATCGATTAACGGTTAAATATTTAAATAAATCATTTAAATATTCAATCGTTGAAATTATGGGGTGTTACATTTTCCATCTTTAAAAGAATTTCGTTGAAATTCTAATGAGACAAAATAATAACAAGACTAACCAAAAATTCTTGAGCTTAAACCTTAGAAAATCTTAGCAATAGTTCCCTTACACAGTAAACATTACAGAAACTCTTGAATTAAAACACATCTCATATATAAGAAATACGCGATAACCTGCATTATCCCATATTTCCCAATGATTTGTACCTCTTTTTGAGAAAACTTCCCACCATTTAAATGAAAATTTCAACAAATAAGCATTTAAGTAGCTATACTTTAGTTCTTAAGTACCTAATTGTACTATAAAAGGAGGACCATGCAACTATTTTGTAGCGACGCACAATCCAAACATGTATAATTTTTATGTAATAACTGATAATACTACAATCATACATGAAAGTAAATTGGAGAGTAAGCTAAATAAGTCGATATCTAAATATATCATTGACACCAAGTCATATCAAAAGGCAATAGACTCTTATAGACCCCATCTCGACCTTTGCATTGGCCATGGATGACATGATCTATTTTAAATAGTTTTTGCTATCTCTGTCTCTGAAATACTTTAATAGGATATTTAAATTAAGATACAAGCAGCCAAACACACAATAAGTAACATCACGTAAAAAAATCAAACAATGATAAGCAATAATAACTAGCATACAAACTATCAAACATGCAGACTCGTAATAAAATCAACAACGATCAATGAATCATGCAAGCAACAATATCCAATGATAAGCAATCAATAATAAAAAATAAACAATCAGTATAAACTCAACATACAAATAACCAATTATAAAAAACAAGCAACGACAATAAATTAACAAAAAATATTATCAATCAACAATAAACAACAATAAAAAATAGCAAGAAAACTAAGTACTCATCAAATAATAGAAAGCAATAATAACAACAACAAGTATTCACAACAATGAAACATACCAAAGAGTCTATATCGACATGCACGGTAATCCATCAATGGTTAACATATGCATGGTGAACTATAAGCTTCAATGAGTTTGTTCAGCATCCATGATAAACAAAATGCTTATATGGTGTAACTCTCCTTTCGTGAACATAGTGAATGGAAGACTACTACACCCCCGTTGTGAAAAGGAAGACTTCTTTGATATGCTAGATCATTGAGTCTCAAAGCTCTCAAATAAATTTAGCAACCTAAGTCTTAATTTTCCTTTCCTTCTGAATAGAATTCATTTTCCAAAGGAGAAAACATTACTAATTAAATTATCGTTAAAGGAACATCTATAATTGCTTGGGTTCGCTTGGGTCCAAATTCACCTCAACCATACAATGTTAATAAGGATAATATACTAAGTACACTATGATGCTCAACTAGACAAGTATCATCTCATCATATAGAAGATTATCCAAATCGCCACAAACTAGTCAAGAAATTCTTCCCTGAACTATTCTAAGCAACTTTAAATACATTGTACGTTTAATTCACAATGACTAAGAATCATCCAAAATGACATGATGCCCGTTCCAAACCTTCGTTTTCTCGTAAGATTATGTTAAATTAGGGTCAGCTTCCCAACTCTTCTCTTATGAACTTTGATCTAGTTCCTTGGTCTAACTACTAAAATTCCCTCGCATGACCAGAGTTGTGCTTTGAAAATCTCTCAGTCAACCCAAGAATCAGACTCAAGTGCTCCCTTTTAAGAATCAAGTGAAAAACCATTGCCTAACTGGTGCAAATCACTTAGATACCTTGCTCTCGAACTATGGGTTGGAAACTGGTACGTGAACTGATCGGTCCTTAGAAAATATCTTTTCAGCATATGGGATTACTCCCATCCCCTAAGGTTTACAAACACAAGGAAAAACAATTCAAACACGAATGACTCCATAAAAAGTGTTAATAAGTCATCTGCTCGGTCTTTACTCATTATAGGACAACCATCGAATTCTACTCGGATGAAAATCAAAGTCACACTTCATCGACCAAACTCCACTCAACTCGGAAGCTCGTGCATCAGGACAGAACAAGGATACTCTTGGTTATTACACCACCCTCAACACCTACCACCACTGCAAATGTTTCTCATTTGCTTATCTTAATAGCTAGACAAGGATACCTTAGCAACTAGCAATATAAATAAATCGTAGTTTAGAAGACAAGTAGTGTAAGAATATTATATATAGAGAAATATACAAGTTTAGTGTATCTCCCCTACGAGATTGTTTAACTCAAACTGGTCTACTTGGTCCTAAGTATTGAACCTAAGCTCTGTTACCAAATATAACAACTCTCCCATTGGAATACTAAATTCTTTTAGTGCCCTACATCAACACCTACCTACATCAACACCTAACTTTTGAGTACCACAAAAGATGGCATGTGGAGAAAGAAAGAAAATAAAATATCTAGGCACAACAACACAATCTTACATCTAAATGATAACATATAATATAATGAATATATATGAACCAAATTGAATGAATAGTATATAAGAGACTACATCGGTGGAAGTAACTGATAAATAAATATCAATACAGAGAGTAAGAATAAAACATCTAATACAATAAGTCTTATATACAAATGACAGCTGTCATGTACTACAATAATATCAAGTATATAAATATCTAATTATCATCTTCACCTCCAAAGCTTCAACTGCATCACCCAAATAGCGTATCCCCAAAAGTACCTTACTCCCAAACTACTCAACCGAGTACCTGAGAGTTGTCATGACATAAACAGATAAAGACAAAACGCAGATCAGGCCTAAAGCCTGGTACGAGGGGACCATCTCAAAATATTGTATATCCAAACTACGTACAAAATAGAACAAGAACTACTAAGGCACATACAGTCCTCTCCACAACCATAACCTGCTCTTCTCCTGATATCAACGAGTCTGCACAACCAGTATAATGTGACTGAAACATAGTAATCATACTATGATAAAAGTAACCCAACATTCAAAAGTAGGGTACTTATAATAAGTCTACCGCGAAGTACAAAGTGATAATGGATGCAACAATAATAACCATAGTCAACTAATAACCACACAATATAACAAAAGAAAGAAAATTAAGAAATAAAAATCAATACTCATCCTAAATAATGGGTGAGGTCAACAACAAATATCAATCGCAATCAATGATACCTTTCAAGAGTTCAAGATGAATAAAGTTAGTATTTGAATATACGATGGACCTCGAGTCACATCTCATGTAGACCTCACCGTAACCCTATAATGAGCATAAGTTATGATCTATTCTATCCACTGGAAACCTAGTTCCAATAGTAAATAGAATCACTCCACCCTTATTATGAGCATAAGTATTATTCATTCTATTCTAAATACCTAAGACTTCCGCAGATCCCACCTACCCCTATACTTAGTATAATTGTTCTAGGATCTCACGGTAGACGGTTTTCATCATCCTCTTCTAGGACGTCAAGGATTTCACAAATAACAAGTGTAACCCTCTTATCAAAATGAGAACAAAGGTCGTGTATAGCGTAATACGCTATCGAGACCATGAAGGAACATCGATGCCATACACATGTGCACACATTAAATATATCATTGTGCAATCAAATATGCATGTCACAAACGAAGACCAATATCTCATCATCGTATATTCATATGTATGGTTATTACTAAAATACCAATAATATGTATAGGCACTAATATAAGGCCAATACAATTCTGATTACTAATATAAGATCAATACAGGTACAATGACAACCATAAGACCGATACCATTCATCAAACATATCTACCCCAAAGTCAAAGCCAAGGGGCATGGACTAACTCCAATCAATCATACATGCTCACTTAAAATGACTGTGCAATCAATCGTTACCTAGATATCATATTCGATCATCATTGATCGCACATATGTCACCATACATTGCGTCTAAATACTGAGCCTCGTCTTGCGTTCCACTTTCCCAAGTAGCCCGAAGTCTGTCTGAAGTCGTGTGAAGACCGCACAAAGAACTATAATCGAACGATGAAAGAAATCCTCGAAACTCATTTGCTGCCCAGGGATTCAGTCTATTGGGGGTGTCATTCAGTCGACTGTGCCCGATCGACTAAGCCTAGTCGACTGAAACTAATTCTCTTAGTCTTCTATTTTAGGCTCCCCCTACAGGACAAATTTTCTTGTTCATTCAGCCAACTAAATTTCATTTCAATCGACTAAAATTCCTTTTAGTCAACTAAAATTGCCAGGCTCTAGATAATGGGCTTGGGGCATGGAGGAATCTCCCAAATGGTTGTCGATTCGCATGTTGTTTCCTTTGATGCTTTGCCCAATGAGCCACCTTGCTACCGTAGCCTGCATTCGCCATACCGGAGTCCATTGGTTGATATATCAGAAGTGTTCTCTTAAGTATTTGAAAATGATTTCAATACAAATTTCGCTCTTTTTCGTATAGAGTCTCCCGGAATGATTTTAACAGCCCAGGCTTCTTAACATGACCAAACGAACTCAACCAACCATCCGCCTCATGTGATGCTCACATATGTGTCGATACATCCGCTTGTGCATGCATGTGCACACACGTCAAACTTCACAAGTCATTTTTTGAGCTTCATTGGAGTGATTGCTTGACTCAACACTCTCTCATGTAACTTAGCGCGCCCAGTGGTTGCTATGGCCACATAAGATTACTCATAACATGCTTGTATACACCTACGGACATTCGTATACACTTATACAACCTTCACACAATAAATCATTCATTGTTAATAATCTAAACATTTCAATAATTTCAATTACAATACACAAGTTGTATTGTTTTCTATATAACTCCAAATAAACGTATACGTAGACTTGGTCATATACATACACACACACACGTATATTTAAATATTAATAATCGAATTTTACTTTTATTTATTAAATAATTTCTATTAAATTTAAATGTCATTATCTACTATTTTATAAAATCGTTCCATTATTTTATAAAATATAAAATTAGTTTATAAACCATTTTAAGCCCTTATAATACTTGAATTCCTTCATCAAGAATTAAGTATTAATCTTATAAAAATTTCATAAAACCTTATAACCACTTTATAAAATAATCCGTCTTTCTATTTTATAAAATCTCATATTTTTATAAAATACTTCCTTTATATTATTTTGTGAAATCTCATACTTTTATAAAATATCGCTCTTATACTATTTTCTGAAATCTTATTCTGTTTTATAAAATATACCATCATTACCATTTTCTAAATTCTCGTTCTATTTTATAAAATATATATTTTACTTATAAAATTATTTCTTTACTCAAATAATATTTATAAGTACTAATTAAGCTCACTAAGCCTCTAATCACTTTGGTAAGAAGTGTAGAGCTTATAAATCGCTTAATTATCTTACTAACTTCATTTTATAAATCATCCCACTATTTTATAAAATAAATTTCTTCTCTTAACTAACATTTATACTAAGTACACGTCAATAGGCCTCTAATCACTTTAATAATAAGTGCACGGCTCCTAAGTCACTTAATTTGCTCGCTAACTTTTCCAAACATCATTCAAATCGTTTATTTAATGTTTTCTAATGACATGCACTTTGTTATTCTACTTAATTAATCACAAATCAAGCGAAGGCATTATAATAATTATTTAATTAGCCCCAAATCAATTCTAGGGCTTACTAACTTCTCAAAACATAATGATCGAAGGTCTAAACATTTAATTAGCTAAAGGAAACATGTTATAACATGAATACAAGCCTAAACATAACACAGAATTCTCAAAATCACATCACAAAACTTCATAATTATTACCAAACAATTATATGGAATTTAACCAGTAAACTAAGTTGGAGAATCATCCCACTCACCTCTTCTTCTCTAAACCAAACTCAAAATCACAAAAATCCATCTCCATGCTCTTTTAATTTTGAGATCTCCACCCAAACTCCGATTTAAGCCAATTCCTTCACGGGTTTTATAGAGAATGAGAAGAGAGGAATTACAATTATTTTATCAAGATTTATAGAATTTTATTTGAGCATGAATTTGTGATTTAGGGCAAAATAATTAAAGGGTAATTAGAGAAGTAATAGAGATAAAGAGGGAAAAGAAACGTAGAATGAAAAGTGAATGGGAATTATGAGGAGGTTTAGTTAACTTATAGACTTCCTTATGGGCTTTAGTTCAAATCCTCTCCATTGGACACTATTCATCCCCGAAATTCATCGGCCCCAAACATAGTCAAGTTTATACTCATTTTTTTCATCTTGGAAAAGTGGTCTCATCTATGGGTGTCATGAGATCCAATTCATCCGTCTCTGAAAAATCGAGTATAACGGGCATTTCGTCGACTAATGATTAAATATTTAAATAAATCGTTTAATATTCAATCATTAAAATTGCAGGGTGTTATAGCATGGTCGACCTTATTTCCTACCATCGGAGGGTGCCAAATCATAAAACAAGTGAGGGAAAGGTTGCTTATATCAAGAAGACACGAAAGCAAAAAGTGGATCGAGATCCTTTTTTGTCTCTTACTATTCCCTCCTTTTTAACCATTCAAAACCTTCCCTTAAAGCCAGCATATGGTTGGCTCCTATTGCATCTTCAATAACTGGCAATTCGAAGCCCCCTTTGGGATTCAAAAAAAATTCCAAGCCCAAATAATATTCATCGCATTTAAATCCAATTTAATGCATGTAACGATATCGTATATGAATCGGCATATTTATGGCCATTATAAACACATTGTTTAATATTATTCAATGCTCATCAAATAAAATTTTATAATTAACATTTCATAAATATTAATTAATTTAGTTAATTTATAAAAATTATAAATTGATTAAATCGGGTGGCATTTTGGAGTATACAACATTTCGGTTGTGTGACTCGTAGGTTTAAATTTGATCAATGATAAATATTGAATAATTCAAATGTTGAAGTTCATATATCACTTAGCATATTGTATGACATTATGACCAAATTTATCACTTACTTGGCATCATTAAAATCCAATTTCATTTTTTAAAGCATTATCAAGTAGCGACAATTATTTACACCAATTCTCTTTGTAAAAACTATATCACTTATGAATTATGGAATTTGGTAGTGGTCAAAATTCCAATATCATCCATATTCAACTCTATAGTCCAAACACAACATTCTTGGTTCAATAACAACAATTATTATTAACTGAACTACTCCGCCAGAGGTTTTTATCTTTGAGGTGACTTCAGTTGATCGTTATACTAACCTCATATAACTGAGAAGGTGGCTTTGATAGAGTTTGGGAGTATGCCTTAAGGGAAATTATGTAATTTGTTCCATATATCTAACTCTGTAACAGATCTTGTTCAAAATAAATGGTGTTTTTTATCATATACTTGTTATATAGTGACATAAATAATTACGTAAATAATTTAAAACATATAGATGGAAAATCCTTAAATGATATGTTATGTGATAGTAATTACAAAGTGTTGTGTTTATTAAAATTTTATAACAATAAAAATAACATACTATTTTAAATATTCTTAGTAAAGATGTTTCGAGAAAGGATATCAAGTTATCTGTTGAGATGAGAGTACGTAACGCCCTAGAAATATTGGGCAGTGTATTTCTCATGGCTGTTGGTGTGAAATATGCGCTTTGCGCTTATATGATTTTTGTTTGATGATAATAAACACATATATATAGTTCGTTTAAATGTATTTGTTAATGTACTATTTTAATTTTCATATATTACATATATATAGTTCGTTTAAATGTATTTGTTAATGTACTATTTTAATTTTCATATATTAAATAAATATTTGTTGAATAAAATAAATTACACAGAATTTTAATTTGAATTCAAACAGAACAAGTTACACAGATTTTGAATTCAAACAGAAATTTTATTCAAACAAATATTTATTACAAATCTTGAAAAGTACAAATTCATGCTCTCACTATATACAATTTTGAACTACATCACATTTCATATTTACATCATTATCCTCACTACATATCACTCACTCTCGTATTTGGTCTTCAACTGCATTTCAGTTTGTATCTAGCATCTGAGCAAATCTGCAAAAATATTCACTAACGCAGTAAAATTGATCGAGAAATATTTTTGAAGTTTAAAATAAACGATATTTTTGAAAATAATGTTTGCCTCAGATATATGGGTTGTTCGTCATCATTCACACTTGAATTTATCACAAAGTCGTGCACATAGATATTACAGGGACAGGTAATCACAAGTGGCTGCAATACACACGTGTACATTCATACACGTGTGCACTGCCTCGCCAACTCGTGTGTGCAGCCAACAAGAGCAAGTGTGAAAGTGCAAAGGTCAAGCCATCACTGCAAATTCGACTCAACGCAATGCAATCCAAAAACAAGTCCAAAACAGATGTACTATGAAATGTATAACAAGTCCAGCAGCCCAAATGAACAACCAATGGTCAATATGCACAAATATGCATATGAAACTAACATGGCCGAGCATTGTTCAAAACTGCAACAAGAAGTATGCAGTTCAAAACATCTACGACAGCAAGTACATGAATGCAAACTACAGGAATGAATATCAAGCAGTACAACTGCAATAGAACATCAACTGACAGCAAACACAAATGGAATGCAACAGTGAAGTTCAACACCATCAGAGACCAAGTTCAAGAATGTACAGTGTGGCAATGCACTAACAAGTCAAGTGATAAACTGCAACAACTCAAACAGTACCATGGACAAAAGGAATGCCACCAACAGACCAAAGTGAGTATGCAAGTGCAGACAAGATATACCAGTGATACAAGCAGCAACAATGAAGTTGTACAAGAATGCCAGAGACTGCAATATCAAGTGCAACATACAAACAAGCATGCAACAGAGACCAAGAAAAAGCACAACTTACAAATCAGAACAAATCAAGCCAGAGCCACCAAAGTGCAGAACAACTTCAAGCAAGTGTACAACAGTCTTGGCAAACAACTACATGGCAGTGGAATGAACTCAAATGAATGCAAGATCATATAAACATGTCAACAGCTACATGAAACAGTGGAATGAACTCAAATGAATGCAAGTTCATATGAACATGTCAACAGCAACATGGCAGGACATAGATGCATCAAAGCAAGAACAACTACACTGCCAACAGAAGTACAACTGCAAATGTCAACAGAAGACAAAGCCAATGCCAACAACAAAGTTCACAAGTGCAGACAACTCACTGAAATGAACAACTACACCAATGCAAACTCAACATAGAAATGCTCAGTGAATAATGCAACATGGTAAAGGGACAGTAATACAATGTCAATGTCAATGCACCAGACAAGACTACACCAGAGGCAAGCTACAAGTATGGCAGTGAAACAAATTCAAGTGATACATGAACCAACTGTGCATATATGAAAGCAACATGACAGTGTAAACCAGGCATCATAGTGATACACAAGCAACTGGAGACAACGACCAGAATGACTCGAGTGCATGCATCAGTAAGCAACACAAATGTGCACAAGTCATGAAGCAATCAACATGAATATCACAAGTGTCACAGCAAAAATGAAGACTGCAAGATCAAGTGATAAAATATGTGTCCAGACAACAACACAATGAACTAGTGTAGCATCTGTGTCGAAGCATTGCAAATGTCAACATGAAGTGTATGCAATTCGAAGTGAGATTACAGCAAAATGAAAGAACAGCCAAGTGCACACTGGAAATATAAGCACATGCACATGAAACCAAACAATCAAGTTCAAGTGACCAACCACAAGTGCAAATGGCCTCGATCAAAATTCAATGATCACTGCAACATTGAAATACGCATATACACAGTGAAGTTAACAAAAGTCTGGATGGTCAGCAATTTGAAAATGCAACATATTCAACAATGACCAGATGAACATACGTTCAAATGGAGACAAGAAAAGATGGCCGAAGTCAGTTTCTTTTTTGCTTTAATTAAGGAATTTAATTTTGGAAAGATATCTCTGAATCAAATATCTCGAATTCATATATGGTCTGTGTTAATTCATAAAGGGGCCGAACCAACAAGTATGGAAAGAGATCTTCGAATTAAATAATTCGAAAACAAATATGGACAGCAATAATTCGAAATTGATTTCAAGAAAAAAATCAACGACATGGAAAAATCAAATCTGACAGTGATTAGGAGGATTTCAACCTTATAAATAAACAGCCCAAAGATCATCATCGGCATCGAGTTATGAAGAGAAAAAGGCAAATAATCAAACCTGCATACGAAAATCACATACCACAATTCAACGAACTCGGTCAGCTGCAAGTACAATCAATCATCAGAGAACGAACGAAGCAGTGAGCAAGAGCAACGTGAATCAAGCAATTGATCATCAGAGAACAAACACAAGAGCATCACAAACCAGCCGAAAACCCAATTTGGATCGCAAGAGACGAACCCTAGTTTCAGAAAGAAGGAGATCAGTCGCCATTATTTTTCACAAAGCAAAAGAACGAAGTGGGTCGGGTTAAAGGAAAACAAGGGGCCGGCTTTGTTAATGATAAAAGGGGTTTAAGTTTTAAAAGGGGTTTGCTTTATTTTATTTCAAGCAAAAATTAGGGGTTCAAATTCATATTTTAATTTTTGCATCGGGTTTTATTTTTGAAGTTGTTCTTGTTTTTATTTTCGAGTCAACAAATTTGTAAATCACCACCTAGGGTTTAGGTAGTGTCAGATTGTCTAGTTAGAATTAGTTCAGTGAGCAGGGTGTGCGAGTTTGCGAAGCTCTAGAGGCGGAGCAGAGTTTGCGAGTAAACAAAGCTCTATAGGCGGAGCAGGGTGTGCGAGTCTGTGAGAGTGTTTGTGAGCGGGAGCAAGGGTTTGCGAGTCTGGTAGAGTGTTTGTAAGCGAGATACTGTTTAATTCTAATAGAAATCTGGGAATGCAGCAGTAGGCAGGGGTTGCCGAAGCTGGGTAAATTTTGTGTGTGATTTACTTTTCAGCATATTTATTTCTGCAGTTTGTTTCTTTGTTTTAAATCGAGAAAATTTGTTATTAACCCTATTCACCCCCCCCCCTCTAGGGTTAATCTAGATCCTACAAGTGGTATCAGAGCCTGGTATTTTTTATTTAACTCTAGAGTCATGAGTCTACCAAATAATGCTTTTTCTGAGGGGCAATCTATCGTTAGGCCACCCATGTTTAACGGGAATGATTATGCTTATTGGAAGGTTAGGATGAGTATTTACCTTAGTTCTGTTGATTATGACGTTTGGGATATTATTGAAACTGGTTATAAATTCCCCACTATAACTATTGGTTCCTAAACCTAAGGATAGGTGGGATGCTAACGATAAGAGATTAAAAACGACAAATGCTAAAGCCATGAATACGCTAATCTGTGCTCTTGATAAAAATGAATTTAATAGAATTTCTCATTGTACAACAGCACAGGAAATTTGGCACACTTTGGAGGTGACACACGAAGGAACTTCTCAGGTCAAGGAGTCTCGTCTAGCCCTATTCAGCAACGAATACGAGAACTTTGTGATGGACAAAGGCGAGAGCATAAAGGATATGTTTGGACGCTTTTCAACCTTGGTATACAACGCTAGAGCACTTGGGAAGGTCTTCACGGAGGTAGAGCTTGTGCGGAAGATTCTACGAGTCTTACCGATGAACTTTGAGGCAACAGTCACAGCAATACAAGAATCGAAAGATCTGAGTAAGCTAAGCATGGAGGAGTTGATTGGCAACTTGATGACATATGAGCTTGAGCTAAAAGAAAAGGAAGAACGCAACAACTCTGAACCAAAGAAGAAGACGATTGCCTTAAAAATCAAACAAGAGAGCAATGAAGGAGAAGATCCAATTGAAGAACTTGCAATGGCTGTAAATAATCTTAGAAGATGGTCAAGATTCAAGCCACGCAAGAAGAAAACAAAGGGCAATTCGTCAAAAGATTCTGAAAATTTCGATAATGAGCTGACGTGTTATAATTGCAACAAGCCTGGCCACATCAAACCAGAATGCCCACTTCTCAAATATAACAAAGGAAAGAAAAAGGAAAAGAAGGTGTTCGCAGCAACTTGGGATGATGAAGAAGGAGAGGAAGTTTCAGATAGCAGCTCAGAGGAGGCTAACTTGTGTCTTGTGGCAAAATCAGATTCAGAAGCAAGCTCGGAGGAATCAAGTGAGGAAGGTGAGTATTCCTATAGAGATCTTGTTTTTATGTGTTCTGATCTCACTGGAGTAGTTGATACTCTTGAATCTAAGATTGAAAAACTGAAATCTGATAAGAGAAAACTTGCTCTTGAAAATTTTAGGTTAGAAACCGAACTTGATAATATTCATAACCTAGAATGTGAAAAGTGTAGAATTTTAGATTCAGAATTGTCAAGACTCAAGAATAGTTGTGAGAATCTTGAAAAAGAAAACTTGAGTCTTATGAAAACCATTGACACTAGGAAAAAAGATTTCATAAATAGATGCGCCTCACTTGTAAATGAAAACACGATGCTAAAAACCAAAGTCCAAAATCTTGAGAAATCATTGAATAACTTTTCAATAGGAGAAAAATCATTCAACATGTTATTGGGAAATCAAATGTTTGCTAACAACAGAAAAGGACTAGGTTTTGGAAAAACACAAGTTGAGGATAGTGCAAAAGGTAGGAGTGTCTTTGGTAGATGTGAAATAATTGGACATCATGCTGAAAATTGTAGACATAGGAACAAGAACACAAAATTTATACAAGTTTGGGTTCCTAAGAATTCTACAAACAGATTTCATGTCTATTGGAACAAGAATGAAAGGATAAAACAAGTTTGGGTTCCAAAAGGTTTGTTTATTCATAATGCTTCTGCCACTAACAACCATGGACCTATAAATAGGTCACATAAATCTTTTCTCGTGTAGGTATGGTGGCAGGCTAAGGAACATCAACGGTGTTCTCTGGATTTTGGCTGTTCCAGAAACACAATGAGCGTCAAAGCAAAGTTCCTTAGCCTAGTATAAAGGTGACAGAATCACAATGGGCAATCACGTAAAATTATCGTAAAGGTAAAACAGGTGAAGATATTCTTATGTGATAATCTGTACCATTTTCTGAATGAAATCAGCCAAGATTGAGATGATGATTTATTTCTCTTCTGACTTGTTCACTGTTCAAAATTGAGTGTAAATTCCTTATGCATATTTTCATGGTCTTGTTTATCAAGTTAGTGATATTTTGAAGTGAAAAAGAAATTCAGATGCAGTTCATTCTGGTAATCTAGTTGATAGAAAATTTACGAGTTGAACGTGATTTATGGTGAAACATACATTTGCTGCATCGTTTTTTCAAAGAAAATATCTGCATATTTTTCACTTGAAATAATTTTCATTTAGCAGATTTTTTTTCTCTCATATAACCCCTTCGTAAAAATAATTGTTTGACCATACTTTCAGATTAGTCATGTTTATTTGATTTTAAATGACAAATTTTGACTAATCCGACTCCCTGCTGATTATCGAAGAGATAAATTGTGATTCAAAAAGTGATTAGTGTTGATAATTAACATACATTACTCAAAAGAGTATATTTGGAAAATTTCTTTAGGAATTTAATCAAGAGTTATAAAACTTTTTGTTGGGTAAAAATTCCATGACCATTTCTATATCTACCATTATTTCTATCGACCATGATTTATCAAATATTCAAGATAGTTTGTCAATAGGTGGTACTATAATCAGGGATCATTTGCTTTTCATTTCACATTTTTTTGTAAAAATAAATAAATATCCAAAGTATCCACTCTCATTTAAAAGTCCTCACGGTTATGCATGGGTGAATTACTTGGATTTTTGATTATGTGCTTCCATGCTCATTTAAAAGTCCTTATGGTTATGCATGTATGAAACGCATTTCAAAATTAATTGATTTAATAGACAAGTTGATTTTAATCCCATTTAAAAGTCCTCACGGTCATGCGTGGTTAAAAGATACTTGATTTCAATTTTAAAAATTAAATTGGAATACTACTAATCTCATTTAAAAGTCCTAACGGTTATGCATGATTAGTAGATATTCAAATTCCTGATATAAATGTACCACAAGAAGATTTAACTGTATGATATTGTATGAGAATTTTATTTCCGTCATTTCTAAAAGTGGAATATGCGCCTAACAAGGGTCGTTATGATTTTTGTTTGATTCTTATTTGAGTTTAATATTTATATTCAATTTGAGTTTAATGTTGGATTAATATTGATCACTTCATCTCTATTTTCTCTCACACTGTTATTCTTTTGCTGATAACAAAAGGGGGAGAGAAAAGTTAAGATTTTGTCAAATAGAATCAAGCAAAGGTCAAATAATTTTCCATATGCATCTAAGCTCATTTGTATATATTTTTATTTGTATGCATATATGTAGGGGGAGCATCATGTAGAGAGAAAGCATTTAAATAGGGGGAGCAAATTAGAGTATACCATGGATCAAATACATTTAACACGGTCAAAATCTTAAATATATGTTTGTTATCATCAAAAGGGGGAGATTGTGAAATATGCGCTTTGCGCTTATATGATTTTTGTTTGATGATAATAAACACATATATATAGTTCGTTTAAATGTATTTGTTAATGTACTATTTTAATTTTCATATATTACATATATATAGTTCGTTTAAATGTATTTGTTAATGTACTATTTTAATTTTCATATATTAAATAAATATTTGTTGAATAAAATAAATTACACAGAATTTTAATTTGAATTCAAACAGAACAAGTTACACAGATTTTGAATTCAAACAGAAATTTTATTCAAACAAATATTTATTACAAATCTTAAAAAGTACAAATTCATGCTCTCACTATATACAATTTTGAACTACATCAAATTTCATATTTACATCATTATCCTCACTACATATCACTCACTCTCGTATTTGGTCTTCAACTGCATTTCAGTTTGTATCTAGCATCTGAGCAAATCTGCAAAAATATTCACTAACGCAGTAAAATTGATCGAGAAATATTTTTGAAGTTTAAAATAAACGATATTTTTGAAAATAATGTTTGCCTCAGATATATGGGTTGTTCGTCATCATTCACACTTGAATTTATCACAAAGTCGTGCACATAGATATTACAGGGACAGGTAATCACAAGTGGCTGCAATACACACGTGTACATTCATACACGTGTGCACTGCCTCGCCAACTCGTGTGTGCAGCCAACAAGAGCAAGTGTGAAAGTGCAAAGGTCAAGCCATCACTGCAAATTCGACTCAACGCAATGCAATCCAAAAACAAGTCCAAAACAGATGTACTATGAAATGTATAACAAGTCCAGCAGCCCAAATGAACAACCAATGGTCAATATGCACAAATATGCATATGAAACTAACATGGCCGAGCATTGTTCAAAACTGCAACAAGAAGTATGCAGTTCAAAACATCTACGACAGCAAGTACATGAATGCAAACTACAGGAATGAATATCAAGCAGTACAACTGCAATAGAACATCAACTGACAGCAAACACAAATGGAATGCAACAGTGAAGTTCAACACCATCAGAGACCAAGTTCAAGAATGTACAGTGTGGCAATGCACTAACAAGTCAAGTGATAAACTGCAACAACTCAAACAGTACCATGGACAAAAGGAATGCCACCAACAGACCAAAGTGAGTATGCAAGTGCAGACAAGATATACCAGTGATACAAGCAGCAACAATGAAGTTGTACAAGAATGCCAGAGACTGCAATATCAAGTGCAACATACAAACAAGCATGCAACAGAGACCAAGAAAAAGCACAACTTACAAATCAGAACAAATCAAGCCAGAGCCACCAAAGTGCAGAACAACTTCAAGCAAGTGTACAACAGTCTTGGCAAACAACTACATGGCAGTGGAATGAACTCAAATGAATGCAAGATCATATAAACATGTCAACAGCTACATGAAACAGTGGAATGAACTCAAATGAATGCAAGTTCATATGTACATGTCAACAGCAACATGGCAGGACATAGATGCATCAAAGCAAGAACAACTACACTGCCAACAGAAGTACAACTGCAAATGTCAACAGAAGACAAAGCCAATGCCAACAACAAAGTTCACAAGTGCAGACAACTCACTGAAATGAACAACTACACCAATGCAAACTCAACATAGAAATGCTCAGTGAATAATGCAACATGGTAAAGGGACAGTAATACAATGTCAATGTCAATGCACCAGACAAGACTACACCAGAGGCAAGCTACAAGTATGGCAGTGAAACAAATTCAAGTGATACATGAACCAACTGTGCATATATGAAAGCAACATGACAGTGTAAACCAGGCATCATAGTGATACACAAGCAACTGGAGACAACGACCAGAATGACTCGAGTGCATGCATCAGTAAGCAACACAAATGTGCACAAGTCATGAAGCAATCAACATGAATATCACAAGTGTCACAGCAAAAATGAAGACTGCAAGATCAAGTGATAAAATATGTGTCCAGACAACAACACAATGAACTAGTGTAGCATCTGTGTCGAAGCATTGCAAATGTCAACATGAAGTGTATGCAATTCGAAGTGAGATTACAGCAAAATGAAAGAACAGCCAAGTGCACACTGGAAATATAAGCACATGCACATGAAACCAAACAATCAAGTTCAAGTGACCAACCACAAGTGCAAATGGCCTCGATCAAAATTCAATGATCACTGCAACATTGAAATACGCATATACACAGTGAAGTTAACAAAAGTCTGGATGGTCAGCAATTTGAAAATGCAACATATTCAACAATGACCAGATGAACATACGTTCAAATGGAGACAAGAAAAGATGGCCGAAGTCAGTTTCTTTTTTGCTTTAATTAAGGAATTTAATTTTGGAAAGATATCTCTGAATCAAATATCTCGAATTCATATATGGTCTGTGTTAATTCATAAAGGGGCCGAACCAACAAGTATGGAAAGAGATCTTCGAATTAAATAATTCGAAAACAAATATGGACAGCAATAATTCGAAATTGATTTCAAGAAAAAAATCAACGACATGGAAAAATCAAATCTGACAGTGATTAGGAGGATTTCAACCTTATAAATAAACAGCCCAAAGATCATCATCGGCATCGAGTTATGAAGAGAAAAAGGCAAATAATCAAACCTGCATACGAAAATCACATACCACAATTCAACGAACTCGGTCAGCTGCAAGTACAATCAATCATCAGAGAACGAACGAAGCAGTGAGCAAGAGCAACGTGAATCAAGCAATTGATCATCAGAGAACAAACACAAGAGCATCACAAACCAGCCGAAAACCCAATTTGGATCGCAAGAGACGAACCCTAGTTTCAGAAAGAAGGAGATCAGTCGCCATTATTTTTCACAAAGCAAAAGAACGAAGTGGGTCGGGTTAAAGGAAAACAAGGGGCCGGCTTTGTTAATGATAAAAGGGGTTTAAGTTTTAAAAGGGGTTTGCTTTATTTTATTTCAAGCAAAAATTAGGGGTTCAAATTCATATTTTAATTTTTGCATCGGGTTTTATTTTTGAAGTTGTTCTTGTTTTTATTTTCGAGTCAACAAATTTGTAAATCACCACCTAGGGTTTAGGTAGTGTCAGATTGTCTAGTTAGAATTAGTTCAGTGAGCAGGGTGTGCGAGTTTGCGAAGCTCTAGAGGCGGAGCAGAGTTTGCGAGTAAACAAAGCTCTATAGGCGGAGCAGGGTGTGCGAGTCTGTGAGAGTGTTTGTGAGCGGGAGCAAGGGTTTGCGAGTCTGGTAGAGTGTTTGTAAGCGAGATACTGTTTAATTCTAATAGAAATCTGGGAATGCAGCAGTAGGCAGGGGTTGCCGAAGCTGGGTAAATTTTGTGTGTGATTTACTTTTCAGCATATTTATTTCTGCAGTTTGTTTCTTTGTTTTAAATCGAGAAAATTTGTTATTAACCCTATTCACCCCCCCCCCCTTCTAGGGTTAATCTAGATCCTACAGTTGGGAGCATCAAGGGGTTACGTATTGATAGTTATCGGATAACCATGGAATGATTTGCTCGAGAGTTCTTTTTTGGTCAATATAACTAAGGTCACATAGACAACCTCAAAATGATGATGTTACATAATTCGCTTGACTTAAGAGTACTATGGAACTTCAATATGGACACTCCACTTTGATTAGAGTTAAATCGTGGCATGTCGTCCATCAAACGACTTCAACTGGGTCCAAGTTGAATCATTAGAAGTGAAACACCATTCAATAGAGAATTTTTCTCCTCAGTTATATCAGGTCAGTATCACGATCAACTGCAGTCAGCTCAAAATCAAAGTCTTTGGCCAAAGCAGTAAGGTTAATGATAATTGTTATCATTGAACCAAGGATTTTGTATATGGAATTTCAAAGTTAAATGTGGATGATGTTGGAGTTTTGACAAAACCAAATTTCATAAGTCCTAATGCGATATAGTTTTGACGAGTAAAATTGGTGTAAATAATCATTACTATAGGTACCATTATAATATTAAAATTGGATTTTACCAAAAAGATGTGTAAGCAATAAATTCAGCCAAAATATAATGAAATTAGCTAAGTTGACGTGTAAACGTTAATACTCGAATCGTTCAATATCAATTACTGACTAAAGTTATAGCTTTGAGTCGCATAACAATAACGATGAATTCTTCAAGAAATCACATGATTTAATTGATTTATAAAATGTTATAATTTAATTAGTATTTAAGAAATATTAATTATTATTTGATTTTTTTAAGTCTGCTAGTTGTCAGTAATTATTTTAATTGATATATAAAACTTATATTTGCATGTGTTGTTATACGATATCAGTGTATTTGAAAAACTGGTTTAAATAAAAGATAGTTGCATGATGGGATTTATGAAAGTCTTATGTCATTTGATGGCAAGTATTTTGGCCTTACCATGTGGGGAGAGTGGAGGGAGAGAGGAAGAATTAAGGTAATTTATTAAGGTAGTTTTAATTAAAATAATGAGAAATATTTCATTCTTTTAATTAAAACATATCCACCAATTCATTTCCTGGAGAGATTCATTCTTTCAGAAAAATCCATTACCTTTCTCTTTGTCTCCTTGTCTCCTCTAGTGGCTAAAATTTCATGTCTTCCTGAATGAAAAAACTCCCCAAACAATTTAATGTTCGAAGATGATTCAATTGGATCTAGGAGTCTTCATACATTCATGGTGTGTTTCTTAGGATAGCCGTTAAGGTTCTTCATTTTATACGTATCAGATCTTGTTAGTATAGGTTAGATCTATTATATTTTTACAATAACTTCATATATGCAAATGTTTTCACCTATAACCTTTTGAATCTACCTATATATATATATATATATATATATATATATATATATATAACTTTAAATCTTTTATATGTTAAACATATTATTATTGAAGTTTTGTATGAAAAAAATCTGCTTGGCTGAAATAATTTAACACATACATACATATATTTAAAACGTTCTTAACTTTGTAACTATATGTAAATCTCAAATTATGTATTTTATATTCATTTTGCGTATTCAAAAATATCTTTGACTATTTTATAGTTCCCAGTTTAAATGTAAAATTATTTACTTAACAAAATTAAATATTATAGTTTTTAAATTTGAACTATTTTACAGACTTAGTCAAACCTATTCAATAACTTTGAATAGTTTATTTCCTTTAATCAATTAATTAATTTTGATATATATATATATATATATATATATATAAGTTTAAGATGTTTTGAATGCAAGATAAAGGAATATTAAATAAAGGCTAAAAGTTGTTCATCTGTTTGTCTCCTGAATTATCATATAAATATCTTTTACTCTTTCTTTTAATAACTATTTAAATGCACCATTACTCACCCAAATTTGACTCCTTTTATTGATATACTCAAATGTTTTAAATCATTTATTTCATTCATTACATAAGTTAATTTTGATATACATAAATACACACACACATAAACATTTGCATATATGTCTAAAATAAAACTACATATACATATATTTGCATGTAAGTTTACATTTGAAAAATGTTAAAAGAATGCCAAACGATTTCCTTGTTTACCTTTTATTAACTATTTCACAAATTCCTTATACTAATCTTTTAATGTCACTTAAATGCACCATTATTCATTTATAATTTGATTCCTTTAGTAATTTATGTTATTTATTTCATATAATGCATAATAGACTATGACTCACACATATTAACACATGTAACTTTCATATTTAAGTTGAAAATGCTTTATGGAAACCATGGAGTATATAAATGGATAGTGTATATGTTATAGATGCAAATCCCAACATATATATGTATACATTACCTATGTACCCCCATGTTATGTTGCATTTGCAACATTCACACTTGAGTGTATTTGATACACTCATTATAATAATATTCCCAGTATAAATTAAATGAATTTTTCCTTGTAAATAACTTAAAAAAATTAGATTTTATTTAAAACAAATATTAGATTGAATCTAATAAACCTTAATACTTCATAGGCTTAATAGATCCAAAAATAAGAACTTTTTTGAAATACATCTATTTGTACTGCTTGCGACTGGCCTGGTTCCTTCAATGGCATCAAAGCCAAATAGTCTATGCAGTTATAATTAGACTGTTAGGACTAACTAATCAAGCTTACTAATTAATAGGTCGTCTAGAAAAGTAATGTCTAGGCCGAGTTTGGATAATCAAGTACACTGCCCTACTCGGCTACTAACCTGGCCCAAAATGTGAAGTGAGCTCAATGGTTACCCTTATGAAAAAGGCCCAATTTGAATTTAGGCCTTGGATAATATTCAAATTTGGTTGAAAATTGAAAAGAAATTTTAAATTTAAAAGTTAAGTTTAAAATGTAAAACTGAAATTTTATAAAAGTAATAAAATACGTTCAAAATTTTAAAAATTATTTTGAGAAATAAAAAAATTAATTACGAAATTTTAAAACTTAAAATTTTATTAATAAGGTTAATTAAACCAGGTGATATAATCAATTAAAAATTAATTGATTAAAATATATATACTGATATATGTGTATAACTATAATTGTTGTAGCTATTTATTTATCTTAATAGTTTACGAAAGACTAAATTAAAATTTCAAATTAATTAAGACACTTAAATAAAAAATTCATTAAATAAAATATATCAAATAAAATTAATTAAAATTTATACATATATTGATATGTAAAAATAAAAAAAATACAAATATAACAACCCGAAATTTAAGCTATAGTAATTAATTAATGAATTAATTTGATAATAAAAAAACTTTGAGAAATTATCAGAATTAAGCCATGAGAGTTGCACCATTATGTCCGTGGTAATTTTATGGTCAATTTCCATATATAGATTGTTAAAATCAGAGCTAAAACAAAGAATTAACAAAAGAAAGAAGAAATTAAAAAATATATAAAGGGTCAAGTCGACCGTAGGGTCGACCTTCCCCACACTTGGGTTGACCTATAAGTCAACCCATACACTACCAAGGTTGACCTGGAGGTCGACCCGCCATAGCATTTGAACGAACTTTCTTCCAAGAGAACGATTGACGTGTTTTTCGATTTTTATCCAATCATGTTCGTCCGTGCTTCCATCCGACGGTTCCCAACATGCCTATGACATGGTTACACTAGATTTAATCTTCAAATTTAATAGTTTGAGATCCACAAGTGACACTATAAATAAGATCCTTGGCCTAGCTATTTTTCTCATTCAGATTTTGTATATCTGGGTTCATTCCTGAGGCTGGACCTTAAAAGGAATATTTTTTCGAGGAGAAGATCTTTTTAATCAAAATATTTTTTACCCTTCAAGTGGATCCAAGAAAGCAAAAGGAAAGAGCTAAGGACCATATGTGAGTGTTTAAGTAATATTTTAGATTTTTCTACATCATATAATATTTAACTTAGTAACAGTTAAATTTCAAAATCCCAATTTTTATAAAAAGTTGTAAAGGTCATTAAAAGAAAAGGAGGAATAAGTTTTGAACTTAGAATTTCAAATTTTTGCCCCTCTAGGTTTGGGGAATAATGTAAATTCAAAAGGCTGTAAGGATGCAAGTCTAGAAAGATAAAATGTTAAGTAACAAGCATCTTTGAATTTAATAGAAACTTGAAAATAACACTTTCATAGGCAATTTTTTTAGGATTTGATGTTTTAAAAATTTAGAAGCCTTAGTTTTTGAAATAAAATGATAAATACCAAACCAAACTCTTAAATGTAGGGTAAATAGGAATCATTTCATAGGTGTGATGGAATGAGGGTAAGGCTATGTAGGAGATAGCGGTGATTACTTTTAAAAGTAATGATAGAAGTTCTGTAAAGTGTATAGGACAGTAGTGTGAACCTAAGAATGTTACTTCATATGTGTAGACTATATAAGAATCCGTTGATAAGAAAATATATTATAAGGTACATTTACCAAATAATTTGCAGAAGTGTTACTTCATGTGTCTTATCTGTTGGTACCCTGAATTTACAGAAAATGGGATGTAAAATAAGAAAGACTGTAATAAATTGGACTTAGACTGAATAGGCAAATTTAAGACATCTACAGGTAGGCCTGTCAAGGGTTCGGTCCGGGTATTATAAAACCTGGACTCGAGTCCGATTACAATAATTAAAACTCGAGCCTGGCCCGAACCCGCAGGGTATTTCAATCCAATATCCAATCTCAGCCCATCAGGCTTTATAAGCTCGCTGTGTAATAACCGTGTACCTAACTCGGAATATTTATGTTAAAAAATCCATATTTTAAAACTGTAACTTTGGTAAAATATGTATATAATCAATGTTAACATATAAAGTGGACAATGATGTAGTCAAGTTAACCACAAACATATGCAAAAATATGTACTTGTAAACAAACAAAATGGTAAATAAATAACATACACACTCATATTTTGATATGACGAAAACTAATAATCGAGTCGGGCCCTAACTGGGCCAGACCCTAACTGGACTGGGTTTTGGTAAAACCGTAACCGACCAAGGTCGTGCCCTGTCGGACTTGGGTAGTAGAACGCAAAACCCTTACCCGCATTAATAAGACGGGTTCGGACCGGTCTCGGGCCGAAGCCCGTACCATTGACAGGCCTATTTGTAGGCATAGTTATAACATGTAATTATAAATAAAAAGAGAAGAAATAGCAGAAGTAGCTTATTTTTATACTTAGACCTTGGGTTAAGTTAATAAGCAGAATTATAACACACATGTTATAATTAGAGACAATAATTAAGCACAAATAACAGAAGAGGCTTAGTTTAATAAACTTAGATCTTATATTAAGTTAATAAGCAAGGTAAGAAGATTTGTATTGTAGGCCCAATGGGGTAATCCTTTACGGATATAAAAGATCGGTATTGTAGGCCCAACAAGAGTAGTCCTTTACAGATATAGAGGCTTATTTTTAAAACTTACATTAAGGTATCAGTCAGGCACAGATTGTCTCACAATAGCGCAGGTGAGGCAAAGGCACGCTTATGCTACAATATTGGTAAATAAGAGGTCAACAAGATTGAGCAACAGATAGCGCGAGCCTAGTGGTGGTCCAGCATGCAGCTTCGGTGTTGGCTGATAAGTCGTTATTGAGTTCCAAACGCTTAGTAGGTGTCTTTTGTGTAGGGACCAATAGGGTCTAGTCCGCAGTGGGCATAGTTATCTTTTGCTTAAGGACCAATGGGTCTAGCCGCAATAGGCATAGTAGAGATAGAAGGCCGCTCAAAGGGTAGAATTAGGACTTCAGCCTAATCAAAGTAGGACTGGGGATTCAGCCTAATCAAAGCAGTTATCTAAGACAAGTGCAAACGATCTAATCAAACTATCTAAGCAAAGCAAATAGTTAAACCGTATTTTATTCTAGGTTTATCTTTTCCTTATTTCCTTTTATACTAGAACTGTTGCTAAGTCTACTATCTTTATCTTGCTTAATAATACCAGTGCTTACTTCCAATCACCAGAACTTTAGTCTGACCCACTCCTCCTTTTCCCCTTTTCCCCCAATAGGCCAACAAAGGCAAGGACAGTAGACTTGGATTTCTTGGAAGACCTATTTGCAGTGCTTTCTTATTTTTCATGTGTTCTTCTTCTTTTCAATTTTCATTTTGTTTGGAGTTTGGATGTACTGGTACTTTGTGAGAGGGATGATTTTATGCACTATGATGATATGACTGAGATTGTATTTTTCATAAGACATGAGTATTTGGTATTTTAGAGATATTCTATTTTATGACTTCTTTTATTTGAAATGAAGTTTATTTTATGAAGTATTTTAAATGTTTTCGCTGTTATTATTTATTTGTCTTGTGAATCTTAGTCTTTGTAAATTTTTAGCTATACCTACAATGCACTACATCTTTTAGTGTGTCCTTTTTGGGTATACTAAGGGGTGTGGTGTGTTACATTTGGTATCAGAGCCAGGTTATAGGACTCCTAAATATTTGTTTTAAAAAATAAAGTATTTTTCAAAATAACTTGTTTTAAAAGTATTTTTCAGAAAGAAACTCTTATAAATAGTTTTCAAATATAAAAGAGTTTTTATAAAAATCTCCTTAAAGTCCAGTTCAATCTTCCTTCAATTTTTTTAGAGCCTAAGTTTCCTTTTCCTTGCATAGTATGGCTGACTGGTTCCGTAGAGCTACAATAACAGAGGTGCAAGGGCAAGTGCCCAATACAGCACCGGTAGGTGGAGATCCCTTTAATCATCCAACAGTAGCCAATTTTTCTAAACTATGCAAGGACTTTGCTAGTCTAGGAGGCAGAATGTTTTCTAGCGCAAAGGATTTTAAGGAGGCACGAGCTAAGTTAAAGGACGCGAAGCAAATATTTAGGCTGTTAGGATTGGAGGACCGACAGAGAGTTCAGCCTACATTTTGGCAGCTGAAGGAAGAGCTTAAAGAGATTCTTAAGTCAAAAAGCTCCAAGAATCAGTGGTGCAAGAATAAGGAAGATAAGGAGAAGAGGAAAGAAGGAGGACCTCAGAAGCGGATCATGGAAAATGAGAAATGTCATAGTTGTAGACCGATTGGTCATTACGCAAGGGACTGTAAGAATAAGATGATGAAGGGAAGGTGTTATAGTTGTGGACAGCCTGACCACCTTAGTAGAGCTTGTCCTCAGAGAATGGGGCAGAGAGCAGGCACAACAACGGCGCAAGTACAGGCTTTTCATGCAAGACCTTTTAGTAGTGGACTAGATAGAGGTAGGAAAGTCTTTTAGTAGGTTTGGTCTCTATTTTTTATTTTCCCATTCGAACTCTTTTCGATTCTGGAGCATCACACTCTTTCATTTCGAGTCCTTTAGTTGATTGTTTGTGCTTAGGTATTTCCTTAGGAGTAGACCCTATAATTATTTCAAGACCCAAAAAAGGACTAGCACATTTATCTATGATTTGTAAAGGTTTGAAAATTTTCATATTAGGCATAGAGTTTGATTGTGACGCATATGTATTGGGATTTTTGGAGTATGGGATGATTTTGGGAATGGATTGGTATCCACTTATGGAACGATGTTGGACTGCGAGAGGAGAAGCATGCAGCAGTAAGGCTCTCGAGGTTTCTTACGACCTACAGGGGTCAGTCATATTAAGCTTCCTTTATTCCCTCGATTCATCATCAACAACAGAGTTAGATTCAGTGTCAGTCGTAAGAGACTTTCGAGACATCTTTGAGAAGGATAGGGGACTACCTCCTAAGAGAGAGATTGACTTCAGGTTCTATTTGAATAACAATGCTAAGCCAGTAGCATTTCCCGTGGGACATATGGAACCAAGGGAGAGGAAGGAGTTAAGTAAGCAGATTCATGAGCTATTAGAGAAAGGCTTCATCAGATGGAGCATACCTAAGTGGGGAGTGCTAGTCGTCTTCGCTACAAAGGCGGATGGTTCCCTTCGATTTTGTGTAGACTATAGAGAGAGTTGAACATGCTCACAAAGAAGAAACGTTACCCGCTTCCTAAGCTAGATGATATTTTCGATCAGTTAGTTGGCTCTTTAGTGTTTTTTCTGCCTGATTTAGCCACTGGAATTCATCAGCTTGAAATCGCTGACGATAGCATTGATAAGTCGACATTAGGGCACCCGATATGGATTCTTTGAGTGGTTGGTAATGCCGTTTGGGCTAACCAACGCCCCGGCCTATTTTGTAGATTTGATGAGTTGTGTTTTTCGAGATGTCTTGAATAAGTTCGTAGATGACATTTTGGTGTTTTCCAGTAGAATGGAAGAGCATTTTATTCATCTAGAGGAGGTTCTTCATGCACTTTATAATCATCAGTTGAAGGCAAAAATTTTGAAGTGTCACTTTTGGTGTAAGGAAGTGCATTTCTTAGGGTATAGAAAAAGCCAACACATGGAAAGAGTTTGAGAGATGGTGTTGTACATTTAGGTTCAGATTGTGGAAATCAAAAGAGTTTTCAGGCAAAGATTGGAGATGTACAATAGATTCAGTTGAAAGAGTAGAGGAAAGCCCATATGTAGATAATTGCAAAAATTATTATTGTTTCAGATAAGTGGTAGTGCCTTGGAATAAATTTAAGCACAAAAGAGGAATAGGAATAAAAGACTTTAGTAAGGAAATAAGATTACCAAGTTTTAAGAAGGGTACTCCTAGGATAGTAAGAAGAAAATCCACTTTATGCCTGGCCTAATAAAATGAGATTGTTAGAATTGAAAAGTTGAAAAAAAATATACTTTTTAATATTAGGATTTTGAAAATATGGGGTATGAAATTGAATTGGTTTTTTATGATGTAAATTTTATAAAAAGGTGAAATTCTTTTTGAAAGGTTATAAAGCATATATAGCTCTTTATAGGTAAACAAAGATTTTTAATATAAAAACCTAGAATGTATTAAGTATCGAAAACATAGGTTACAACATTTATTGTCGTAATAGATTTTTTCATGAAAAATAAAGGGAGCATAGACTATAACGATATTGTTATAGTAGGTGACTCCCAAAGGAAAAGTTTTTACATAGTATATGAGATTTATTAGTATTTATTTTAATTAAATCCATACACTAGTATTTTTGGGTTGTAGTAACAGTATTTTGCGCAACATCTGCTTTGACCCAAATAAAAATGTATTTTGAAGATAATTTGTAAGTATAGAAATAAAGTGGTTTGTAAGTACACTTATTATTTAAATAAGTATAACAAGATGTTTTCTAGTTACAGATATATTAAAACATTTTTGAAAATGAGATTTTCTAAAAAGAAAAGTGTAAGTTAAATATTAGAAAATTAATAAATTTCAAAGAAATTGTATATTGTAAAATAATATATATTAAACATACTTTAATCTATTGGAATGAAATGAATAATATTATAACTTTCTATGAATCCAAATCACAAATAAAGATGTTTTATGTAAGTTATAAGGAATACGTGAAAGAGATGTACAAGGTAAGGGAATCACCATATTTTGTATAGCCTATTTTGAAAAATATAAAAATAAGTTCCATGTAATTTCACATAAACATGAAGTCCTTTTTTAAAGAATTCATAGAAGGTTTTAGCGTTAATAATTTGTCATAAAGAAAATAGTTCCAATACGTTAAGGAACAATTAAATATAATAATTAGAGACGGTGTTAGTTAGGAGAGATATAATAGAAAGCCTTAGTAGAAACATCTAAGCAATGGAAATTTTATATATTTTTCCATTGATTATGCGCATTAGTTGCTTTCCTTTGTTGAAAATCCTGATTTGTATTAAGTTAGAAACTCCTCCAAGGTTAGGTAATCAGAAAGTTAAGGGGTTTTAATAAATAATTGTTCTTATCTACTCTAGTTTTTGCAAAATTAAAAATTTATGAAAAGAAGATGTTTTGAAAACATGTGAGGACATTTTAAAGATATCTTAAAAAAATAGTTTGGTGAAAAGGTAATTAAGTATTTGGAAGCGAAAAACTTAGTATCTGTTAAATTTAAAAATCCAAGTTTTTATGGAAAGCTATAAAAGTATTTAAAAAAGTAAAGAGGAGTAAGTTTTAAACTTAGAATTTGTATGTTTCCCCTCTAGGTTTAGGGAATAATGTAAATTCAAAAAGCTGTAATGATGCAAGTTTAGAGAGATAAAATATTAAGTAACCAAGCATCTTTGAATTTAATAGAAGCCTGAAAATAACACTTTTATAGGCAAATTTTTTTGGGATTTGATGTTTTAAAAATTTAGAACCCTTGGTTTTTGAAATAAAATGATAAATATCAAACCAAACTCTTAAATGTGGAGTAGATAAGAATCATTTACTAGGTGTAATGGTAAAAAGTGTAAGGCTATAGCAGAAATTACTTTTAGAAATAATAATAGATTTACGTAAATTGTATAAGACACTAGTGAGAACCTAGGAGTGTTGCTTCATGTGTGTAGACTATAGAAGAATAGTAAGGTGATATTAGTAAGATAGTAAGACGCACACGGTTGAGGATGTGTATTCTTGATTTTGGAGGAACTTGGAAGGAGCATCTTCTTTGTGGAATTCACATATAATAATAGTCTTTAAGCTAGCATTGGAATGGCACCTTTTGAAGCTCTTTATGGAAGACCATGAAAGTCGCCTTCATGTTGGTTGGAGTCTACAGAGAGATTGCTATTTGATCCCGACATGGTTAGAGAGACTTCGGAGAAGGTTGATTTGATTAGAAGAAAATGCCTACCTCTTATCCGCATCTCTTTGATAGTCAATTCTGAATTTTCTATTCCATCTTTAGTTTTGATTAGTTCTTTCATTTATTATCCTTTGGTAGGTTAGATCTTAGGACTTAACCTATGGATAGTAGGATTTGATGTAAATATGTTATTAGAACATGTTATGTATGATGGATACTCGTGATTGCAAATGTCTTCTAGTGGATACTAATGGACGCATATACTAACATTAGGCACTATTATCTCTTAGGGATCGGCCTAATTAGGACATTAGAGCATATGCATAAGGATGTGTGCGCATTTGCATTTTGTTTTTATCTTATTTCCATGATTTCTATAAATGGATGATTAACACATGATTGTTGCATTTGGATGATGATTGTAGCACGTATATAGAACTATCAGTTATCATTAGGGAATTTTTCATTCATTTGGATACATGGCACGAACATGATTGCATAAATGGAGGTAGAATGAATCAGTAGACCGTCTAATCTTTTGCATTAGTTAGAGACACTTACACTACACTAACTACATATGTATCATAATTTTCATTAGAAAGACTTAAGGACAATGGATGTGATGGACGATGGTTGAGTAGTTGGTTGTGGAACTTAGATGAAAATATTTATTTTAGTCTTCTGTCCTTAGAGATTTCGGGGACGAAATCCCTTAAGGAGGAGAGATTGTAACAATCTGAAATTTAAGCTATAGTAATTAATTAATGAATTATTAAATAATAAAATAACTTTGTGAAATTATCATAATTGAGCCATAGGAGTTGCACCATTGTGTCTGTGGTAATTTTCTGGTCAATTTCCATATATAGATTGTTAAAATTGAAGCTAAAACGAAGAAGTTACTAAAGAAAGAAGAAATAAAAAGTAAAAAAATATATAAAGGGTCAGGTCGACCCTAGGGTCGACCTTCCCCACACATGGGTCAACCTATAGGTTGACCCACACACTACCAAGGTCGATTGGCGGTCAGCCCACCATAGCATTTGGATGGACTTTCGTCTAGGAGAACGAATGACATGTTTTTCGATTTTTACCCAATCCTATGCGTCCGTGCTTCCATCCAACGGCCCCCAACAAGCCTATGATGTGGTTGCACGAGCTTTAACCTTCAAATCCAACGGTCTAAGATCCACAAGTGACATTATAAATATGACCCTAGGCCTAGCTATTTTTCTCATTCAGATTTTCTCTATATGGGTTCATTGCCTGAGGCTGGACCCTAAAAGGGATATTTTTCCGAGGAGAAGATCTTCCTAATTACATATTTTATACCCTTCAAGTGGTCTGGAAAGGCCAAAGGAAAGAGCTAAGGACCACATGTGAGTATTTAAGTAATTATTTTAGATTTTTAAGTAATTTAAAATAATAGGGTTTCCTATAGTTGTAGTTTTTCTACAATTCTGGGACAACCTTTATATAAGTTTATTTATAGTTTAAGACTTGTTTTTCAGTCTATTTTATTTTAGCTATTCTTTTTCAGTTATTTGCAATTATTCACTATTAATTATATCTTTTCTAATTATTTATAGTTGTTTACGGTATTTATAGTTATTTACTGCTATTTATGCTTTATTTACATCTATTCTACATTTGAGATATCTTCTGTAATTGTCAGTTTCCTTTTAATTTCCTTTTTACGCGAATGGAATAAATAGGATAGAATAAGTCGCGACTATAGACTAAAATATAAGAACATTAAATTTACAGAAAATGGAATGTAAAATAAGAAGACTGCAATGAATTGGACATAGACTGAAATAGGCAAATTTAAGATATTTGCAATCTTATTTATAACATATAATTATAACTAAAAAGAGAAAATTAGAAGAAATGGCAGAAGTAGCTTTTTTTTAAACTTAGATCTTGGGTTAAATTAATAAGCAAATTTATAACACAAAGGTTATAATTAGAGACAGAACAGAAAAGGGCTTATTTTTAAGATTTAGAATAAGTTAATAAGCAAAGATAGCAAGGATAACAGTAGAGGCTTATTTTAAAGACTCATTCTAAGTTAATAAGGAAAGATAAAAGTAAGACCCATACCAACAACATTCCCTTTTTCAGTTAGGTCTCACAATAGATTAGGAGAAGCTAGGGCACACTTACGCTGGAGTAGTGGTAAATAAGAAGTCAATAAATAGAAGTTCAAATCATGGGGATTTGGACAAGGGGTGAAACTAGATTTTGTTTGTTAGATAAGACCTGTACCTACAGCATCCCATTTTAGTCAGACACAGGTGGTCTCACAATAGTACAGGTGAGGCTAAGGCATGCTTATGCTGGAGCTATGTGAAATAAGAGGTCAAAAGAGGGAGCAACAGATAGTGCGAGCCCAATGGTGGTCGAACGTGCGGCCTCAGTGCTGGCTGATAAGTCGTTATTGAGTTCCAACCGCTTTGTAGGTGTATTCTACGTAGGGACCAATAGGGTCTAGTCCGCAGTAGGTGTAGGTGTCTTCTGCGTAGGGACCAATGGGTCTAGTCCGCAATAGGCGCAGTAGAGACAGAAGGCCGATCAAAGGGTAGAATAGGACTTCAACCTAATCAAAGTAGGTTTGGGAATTCAGCCTAATCAAAGCAGTTATCTAAGACAAGTGGAAACAATCTAATCAAACTATCTAAGCAAAGAAAATAGTTAAACCATATTTTATTCCAGCTTTATCTTTCCTTTATTTCATTTTATACTAAAACTGTTGCTAAGTCTACTATCTTTATCTTGCTTAAAAATACTAGTAGTTACTTTCATTCGCCAGACTTTTAGTCGGACCCACTCCTTTATTTTTCTTTTTTTCCCCATAGGCTAGCAGAGGCAAGGACAGTAGACTTAGATTTCTTGGAAGACCCATTTGCAGTGCTTTCTCATTTTTCATGTATTATTCTTCTTCCTTTCAGTTTTCTTTTCGTTTGGAGTTTGGATGTACTGGCACTTTGTAAGAGGGATGATTCTATGTACTCTGATGATATGACTGAGATTGTATTTTTCATAAGACATGAGTATTTGGTATTTTAGACATATTCTATTTTATGACTTCTTTTATTTGAAATGAATTTTATTTTATGAAGTATTTTAAATGTTTACGCTGTTATTATTTATTTGTCTTGTGAATCTTAGCCTTTGTAAATTTTAGCTATACCTATAATGCACCACATCTTTTAGTGTGTCCTTTGTGGGTATACCAAAGGATGTGGGTTGTTACATTTGGTATCAGAGCTTGGTTACTATTTTCATTGGTTGCCAAGTATAGTGAAATAATAGGAGCATCACGTATCATACTTATCATTGGTTGCATCAAGGTATGAAAAATTATTTTCCTAAATGTATCAAACATGAAATAATAACTATTTTCAGTATTGACTAAAAATAAATATAGTTTTATTTTGTTATGAATATTTGAATATTCATTATAAAATAAATCTATTAGAATAATGGTATTTGTTGCATTAGCTACATAGAAGTATATTAGATTTTAGTAATTAAATTTGGAACTATGGACTAAGCCATAATTTTGAGGAATAATTCCTTAAATCATATGATTATGAATCTTATGGTACTGATGAATAATATCTTAGAAGATTAAGGTCAAAGCACCTATTCAGTTGGAGAAGAGAGTTGGTGAACTCTTCAAATATATATATATATATATATATATATATATATATATCAGTGTGTGTGTGTGCGCGTAGAATTCAAAGTCTAATAATACAAAAACGGTTCCACATACTTCGTCAAAATTCACCAATGAATCTACTAAAAATGAACATGTGTATTTGATACAAAAGTCCTATATTTATGATAAGTTTATTGAATATAAAATGGAAGTATAAAATGTATCATGCAAAGGAAATGACAAAAATTCGATTTGATCAAATAGGTAAGTATATAGGAAAATAGTTTCAAAAGTACTTAAAAATGAATAAAGATTCAATCTTAAGGCACACGTCTCCCTATAGTACATAGTGATATATCATTAAGGAGTAGTTGTACTTTGTTGAACAAAGTATGACTGATAATGAGTCAGTTGAGTTAATTTTTTTCTGTAAGGTCAAGTACTTAAAAGTAAGTACATAAGATAAGGTATAATTTCATCCAAAAAAATGTTTACAAACTCATACAAGATAAAGAGTTAGCGAAATAACCCATACATATCCTAGGTCAAGGAGTTGACAGGTTATGTCAGTCAAGAGGCTTCACATGTGACGACCCGCCTTTCGTTCCACAGAAAGACGCATCATCAATAAGAAAAGAAATAGGTAGAAATAGAAAAGATAGAAAGAAAGAACAACAATATCATAATCTCACGGTGGAAATGGAACAAAATATAATATTTCACATATCCATTACATAGTCTTATACATCAGAGTACACACAGTTATACAGCTTCATTACATTAGCCAGTCATAAAAACCTGTCCATCCATTACATCCAAAATACAACAGCCAAAAGACACAAAACAGTGGAACAATATAGATAGATACGTCTGGACTCCAGCTCCAAGCTTCTCCAAAATTCTTCAAGCCAAACCTGATCACTTGGCTACTCGTAAAAATTTGAGTACCCAAGAGTTTAAGAAAAACAGAATAAACTCCGGGTCAAACATGGGTCTAGTGTGAGTAAACAAGTTAAAGTTGTTTAACTTTAGAAATCTTTTGAAAACAAAGGTATCATGTAAGACTTTCCACACATAAACATGGGTAAGTTTTTACCTTCGCTAACCAAAACGTTTGATAGAAAATCCAGTGTTATTATAATAGGGTCTATGGTTTTCAAATAAACTAGAAAATAGCCGAAATTGTTACATTTATTAAATTCCAGCATACATAGGTATATAATCAAATCTGAGGGCACTTATTGGAGACTGGACTCCATACAATGGCAGGGCTACTGGAGTACCGCCCGTCACAGTACATGGCCTAGATCAACGTATCGATGATCCACCCTAAATCCCCTGCAACACAAGGCTGGAACCATCCCTTACTAGACAGTCCCGAACTGCCCACTTATCTGAAATGAAAAGGGACCTCTAGACAGGGGTAAATCTTGTCCTACTTCGGTGCTACCCACTTAACCTAGCTGCACCTCCCCTGTTTTAGCCATTCCCGGTGAGGCTTAAGGCTACGATTAGCTTTAAAGAACACATCTTGGAATGCCCATCGTCCTCCATTGACGATGGTCTAGTAGCATTCATCCATACAAGTTCATTCCGGGTTTGAACGAAACCGAATTATCTCGTTACACTCATTTTGGAATCACCCTCAGAGTTAACGACAATAACCCTTGCACTCTGAAACTATATCTCGATCTTCACTTGAGATTTCACGACCAGACGTTTAACTTGGATCGATGTGGTTTTCGGATAATCAAACTTGATATCCGATCCCTGTCTCATCGAAATCCAAACGCCATTTTAAAGGTCAAGTTGTTTAAGGTTAAACAATTCAATTCAATACTTTGAATTCACGTAGCATTTATCACAGATAAATAACATACATTTATCACTGATATAACCAATATCTCACCACAGAATACCGTAAATTATCATCCAATGGATATCAATCAATCCAGACCAAGCAAGAATCATTAACCCCTATTTAATTAATTCAAATTAAATTAATTACTTAATAATTAATCACTTAACCTTTCTTAATCAATCGTTAATTACAATCATTTGATTAATTTATCATTCCTTAATTAATTTTATAGTCAATTAATTAATCTTTAATCAGAGATTGATTATCCTTTAACAATTAATCAATAAACCTTAATTATTAATTAATAAAACTTAATTACAAATTAATTTCCTTAATTACCAGTTAACTATTCCCTAATTATTTAATTAATTCTTAACTATAACTTAATTACTCTTTAATTACTTAATTAATTAACCTCTAATCATAGATTAATTAACCTTAATTACTTAATTATTAATTATCAATTAAATAATCTCTAATTAATTAATCATAACCTTTAATTATAAATTAATTAATCCTTAATTATCAATTAATAAAACTTAATTAATTACTCTCTAATTATTAATTAATAAAACTTAATTAATTACTCTTAAATTATTAACTAATTAACCAATAATTAATCTTTAATTACTTAATAATTAATCTTTAATTATTGACCAATTAATTAATTAATAATAAATCATTTATCCTAATTATCTTTTTAATTATCATTTAAAATCTTACTTATTAACCTTGGAATCAAATTAATCATTAACTATTGATTCTTAAATATTTAAATTAAATTAATGATTAAAACACTTTATCTTAATTAATTAACTATTTAATTACATGATTAATTAAGTTTAAAAACAAATAAGTATTAACCTAATTAAATAGAACTTTAAATTAAATTTCTCAACTTTAATTAACAAACATTAATTAATTAAGCATTACTTAAAACAGTTTAAAGATAATTAGTTTTAAAACATGACATTTGTTAAAAAAAATTAACTTGTTAATCTTCTAATACTTACCCGAGGCAAACCCAAGTTTACTCAAGTAAGTATCGGAGTTATCGTCTCCAAATCCGGAGCTTCAGTTTTCTTTTTAAAAAAACTTAGTTTAACTTTGAAAACTGTTACACTCAAAACACTTGCACGAACTACTCGAAACAACTCCGAGCCTAACCTTCTTTTACACGAGCTACGACCGGAGGAAGACTTCATCGTTCCCAAATAACAATGTGCACTAAAACGGGGTGCACGTGCACCATCGTCGGCAACACTCCGGCGCTCCTGACCACCCTCAACAAGTCGACTACGACGTGCTCTAGCTATCAGACCACCCACCATCCACGATCGAGCACAGAAACAAATCGAACCCCTCAAAGCTCCCTGGACCCAAACTCGACACCAAGAATCACCTCACCAGGTTAATTATGTCCACCAGAATTTTCAACCCTCCGTCCATAGCTTCGATATGATCTCAGGCTTCAATTCCCCTTGACCCGACCAACTCAATGCTCTACGTAGGCGCGGCAGCACGATAATCTGCCTCGACCAAAAACCCACTAAAACCCTAGTTTGACCATCCCCCGTCGCCATAGTGATTGATAAATACCCTAACCATTTTCCCAACATCGACGAACCCCCAGGCTCACTCCAGCTAAGACCCCGACCTCCCAAGCACTGCCGATCACCAGAATACTCTCAAAAACCATATTTTGGTTAAACAAGAATTTCTCATAGGTTTCCCAGCTAAAAATCATGATTTTCATTTTAAAAATCGTATTTTACAAAGAATATTTAGGTTATATAATTGGATCAACAAACTAAGATATTTGATTTTAACCTGTATTTAAAATTGCCACTGTACTATGTTGATTCCAGAAAAATTTCAAACCTATTTTGCTTGAATAAATTTTTAAACTTTAATTTATGTTTAAAAAAACATATTATGTTTAAAACTCAAAGCCTAGCAATGATCAGATAAGGAGTTTTGGATTTTTGAGTTATTTTTAATCTTTGAAATTTGAAAACAGAGAAGAACAAACATACTACACATGCACAGTCCATACACATTCATATATACAGAGATCAAACTTATAAATACACATGCAAAGTACAATTTAATCCAAGAATCACATGCACAGGTTTAGTTTACTTAAGCCTTTTTAGATAATATGTTTAATCACATGTTAATGATGTTGAACAGAGCTTTTGAATTGAGATATTTGGAAACATTGAATTTGGAGAAAAAAAAACTTGAATCTGGAAACTGGAAAGCTGTGATCTTCTTAAAGACTAAAATGCTTTGAAACTGAGGTGTTCTTGCTTGCTTCTTGACTTGAATTTGATTTTGATCTTCAATGCTTGTTTTTGTTTGTTTCAGATTTTGGAATTGTGGAGGGATTGCTTTTAAATTCTTGATTTAGTTTACTAGTTTGTTACAGACTAGGTTTTTCTTTGTTTTTGAAATTCAACTGATAAAAGAATTGGAAGGGAGGAAGTGAGATGAATTTATAGGCTAAATTATGATTTAATAAAAATATAAGAAAATTAAAATTAAAAAGTGGCACCTGTAAAAAAAATTAACATTTGTCATTTGGCTTGTTAATCCACTTACACTTGTTATTAAAAGGTTTCGTAGCTTAACAGTTGTAATTATGCTTTTTTTAGTTTATTTTCTTTAAAAAGAATTTTACTTATATAGATTTACACATAATAAGTAGCAACCTTGAAATTCGATAATTCGTCTTTGAATATCGAAATGTTTTGAAATATAAATAAGTGTTATAAGTATAGTTTTATAACCGTGTTGAACATCATTTAATTAACAAATAAGGATAAGAAACTTGTTTTTGAATTTTTTATAAAAATGTATTTTTTGAATAAAAATCGATAATGTGACCGAAAATCTATATGTTGTTATACAGCTTGTCGATCAATATATGTCGTTCGAACTCTTATGTACTTGACTGATAACCAAATAAACACATTAGCAACCGATTAACACACACCTCTTCATAAAGCTTGGAATGTTCTAGAAGCTTCTATTAGGTAAGAGATATTATCATGAGAGGGGTAAAATGGTAAGTAGTATAAATGAGAAGTGACTTAAAGTAGAAGTGATGGGAGTTGAATCTTCCATGGCATTAGTGGTGTGGTGCAGGTAAGCTTGAAAAGCACTATTCTTAGCCTATATAAGGAGGGGCAGACCCTTAGTTATCATTCACAAATTCACAAAGCTTAAGTACGAAAATCCATGTCTTCTTTTTCTTCCTCTTCATAATTTCCTAAAGCAAAATATTTGCACATCAAATCCAAATCATTTCAAACATGGAGTGAACCCTTACAACCACATTACCAAACTTCTACTAAGTTAAAAGTTAATAAAGTAAAGCCATACTCCCATTATCCTTTTGGCCGTGAACAATGGTTTGGGAGAGAAGGAAAAAGGAGCAAGGTGGAAAGCAAAAGAGAAGGAGGGAAAGGTGTTGCTAGGTTAGGCTTGGACTTTGTTAGCTTAGATCTTGGTTGTGTTGGGTTAAAAGTGAGTTAACATCTTATTTTGAATGTAAAATATAAAATACATATGTTGTGTTGATTGTAGATATGTTGTTTAAATTGTTGTTAAATTATGTTAAAACATTGGTTTGGATTCTTAATTAAAAGTAAGTAACATATGTGATCCCTGTACATGGAATTGAACAAACTTGGAATAGACTTGAATGGACTTGCATGGCATATGACTAGACCTTGAATAACTAGGGGTTTTTCACCGAATTTATAATGTTACATAAATATATATATACACATACATACATACATACATATATATATATTAAAATCATAGATGATAAAAAATTAAGTAACATCTCGAAAATGGCCAAAACTTTACTTGTGCAAAACCGCCCCATTTAGACTTGATTTTTGGACTTTATAGGTTTGAAAAGATACTTAAATTTAAGTATTTTGCTATATTCTTTTTACAAATTTTTATAAACTTTTCTTACAGTATTTAAAGGTGGTTTGATATATTTAGGAATGTTTAAGAATTAGCTGTGAATTTTTAAAGGAGATATTTTGTTAAAAACATGTTCTCTTTAAGTTTTAAGGAATTTGATAAACTTGTTATTTTTAAAACATATTTTGGATAAATGTTTTAAAACCTATTACAAGTGTTTTCAAGTATTTTAAAATTATAAAAAAAAGTATTGAAAGGAGTTAAAAATGCTAAATGGCCAAATGGATGATTGTTTAATTACTTGTTTGAAAATAATTAACTTTGCTTAACACAAATTCAACGAAGTAAGGCTTATCTAATTTATGAGAGGTAAGATTAACGTCGAGAAAGGACGGAGCAATACAACTCTGACATATCGGTTTCTCTCTTGGACTTGGAAAAGTAAGTCCAAAAAAATCGAAAACGTGTTAATCTTGTTGATTTCTTACTTATTTATGGAAATCGTTAATATTACACTTAACACTAAAAGCCGACGAGGTAGACTTATCTTTTTGTAAGATTCAAGAATGAAGTGTCAAGGAAAGGCTTTGATGCAACCAGTGCTTTAACTTACTTGGCTTTGTTCTTGGACAAGGAATAGTTAAGTTGGAATGTCAAAAACGAGTTAAGCATGGGAATATTGATTTATATAAGCAAGTGTTTGACTAGATAATTGATTAGTCAATTATCTAACTTGACCTAATGTTAACTAAAGAAGTAATCGAAAGAATTCATGATTTCATACCAATGAGAACCCCAAAGGAGGAGTATTAGTACGAAACACCTCTAGTTTCACTTACTTCTGAGAGAACCAACATTGAATTAACCAGGAATTCATCGACTAGTTTTGGAGAGTCCGATAAGTGGAAAGAGTGTACTTATATGAGATGATTCAAAACCCGTAATCACTCTAAAACCATAACTGTGATCTATGTTCTGGAAATGGTTGTGAAGTAAAATGTTATATACTTTAACTATCGATCCTGAGGTTAAGTTAAAGGAAGAGGTCAGCATTAACATTTCAAATGATGCTATCATGTGGGGTTGTCTATTTTGAGGAGTATTCCAAGGGAGAATAGCGTTAGAATTCGTTGGATGACTTATGCAAGGAACTTATATAGAGGTTCGAGATATGTTCATGATGTTCGTATCCATAATTCATGATCTGTTCGAGATGATGGAATCCATTTTGGGATTCATGTTCTGTTTGAGTGAAGAAAACTCATGTGAAAGATACCGAGCTTAGCCTCGACATCGGGAAAATTACAAAAAACAGAGAAGGGGCACAGCCAGGGAGGTTTAGCCGACCTCAAGGGTATATCAAGCCATATCTAGAGATGCTTATCGATTATTACTGGCGAGAGTTGATATGATCTAGATCACACACCGAGGGTGATCCAGTTATATTTACTTTAGAGTATATCTTATCTAGAGATATATGATGCTCAGAAGGTAGTTTCTGATCCTTGTTATGGAGTTCAGATGCATACAGACTGAGAAAATATCCACGGAAAAATACATTATGCAAACACGCCTTAGCAGTACTGATAGTATACCTATCATTATTGTGGCATTCACACAGTAGCAATTTGATATGATTTATGTACTACACACTAGATAAGATCTATCATATCGATGTATGTTAAATTTAATGAATGGTTGGTTCCATTTGAGGGGAAAACTGTAACGAACCAGGATTTTCGACCCTCGAAAAATAACACTAATACGTTCATTGTATCACATGCCGAGCAATCGTGTTGGAAGGCCCGCTAGTTAGGGGATAGAAGGAAGAAGATAAAAAGAAAACTAAACAACACAGATCTCATAGCGGAATGAATAATCTATGATATACCACAAATCTTTACACAAAAACAAAACTGTGATATATGTATATATAGACATTAATCAGAGTAGACTAATCTATTTTAGCATTGACAGTTACAATAGTCTATCCTCACAATTGCTGATAAACACAACAATGAATACAGCGGAAAAAACCATCTACATGAATATGTCTCTAGGCCTCCAACTCGTCTCCTGAAGCACCAAGCATCCAAACTAATCTATAATATACTCAATCTGACCCGAGCATTATAATAAAATAACAACCGAGTCAGTTTGGAAAACCAGCGTGAGAAAACACACCCAACTGGATTTAAAGTAATTTAAACCTTTGAAATCAAAAGTATCTCATAAGATCACGCCGCATATAAACATGGACAAATTTTTACCTTACAACAACCAAAACATTTTCTATAGAAAATCCACTGATATTATAATAATGTCTAAATGTGAAAATAATAATAATCAAGTAGCTGTGACGCTCATGAGTGTACATCACAACAATACTAGGTACATAATCGAAAATCAATAAGGCGCATTCACTAATTGTGTTGGATTTCCATGGAGGCGCCTTCAGTACTTCGAGGAACGGTCCCCCTGCACAAGGATCAGAGACATCCTTCCGATGCAGCATACATCCCTTGTGATGTACCATAAGAAAATAGTTGGTTTCGCTAGTACCAAGTGCATCGCCCCATGCATGCATAACAACTATAAGTGACATATAGGAGGAGCCGATTACACCCTATGGGTTTTCCAACCCTACTGGCCATGCCTCCTATCTCTGGTTTTAGTTGTTCCCACTGAGGAGGCTATACCCGAAATTACAGCTTATGCGCCATCACCAAATAGATCACAGAATCCTACATGGATTCCAATAGCCCAACGGGTCTTGGGATCACACATAGACTCCCATATCTTAATTAGATATTGGAATCACACCCGGATTCTCATACCTCAACGGGTTTTGGAATCACATATGGATCCCAACATCTCAAAATATCACGAATCTCCTCCATAGAACCGTATATGGTTTTCGGAGTGGTCATGGGTTCGAGTCATCTCTTGCGAGTACACTCTTCAGTTTCTCGGGTGCTCTACAAAACCAAATGTCGATTTTCGAAATGCTCAATACCGGTTCTTTAGGAAATAATCAGACAATAGATAAGGGCGGGGATCACCCCTAACCATTTAAGTGGATGGATCTCCTTATCATTTGTTCTAGAAGAACGAAACGAGTTTATACGTACAGTATAGCACCACCGATGGTAACTGTACCATATAATTCCCGTGTTTCCCCTAGATATTTCAAGAGTTAAAATCCTTCGGTGTTAGTAGGGGATATTTTCCTACCACCAAAATTAAGAAGGATTGCATATTTAGGCCAGGATTTGATAGTCGGTTATTGAACCATCAAATAAACCAACAATCAAGGATTTATTCCATGGGTGAAAACAACATGGGTTAAGCATATAGCGACCACCGACCTCATGTTAATAAATCCTTCTTAAATAAAACCTGCTTCACAAATTACTTGTAAATTACAAAGATATACTCGCAAACCTCTATATTTCAATACTTAGAAATATCCATATACTTATCTCAACAGTATAAGTATTTCCACAAAATTTAGAAAGTTTTCTTTTATTCGATTTTCCAAAACTATTTATAAATCATTTTATAATCCTTTGAAAACCATTTATAATCGCTTTATAAAAATTCCATCCCATATAAGCTTCTTATGCATTTCAAAAATCACTCACAAACCCTTTATGAATCCATACCCAATTTATAAACTTCTTTTATAAATATATAAACCTGTTTCTGAAATTTATTTATAAATATCTAATCATTTATAAACTCTTCACTTTTCAAATAACCTTTCCTTAATTCTTCAAACCCATATTATAACTCCTTTATAAAATCTAAGCCTTCCAAATGTATTTTCGAGATCCTAGAAATAATTATGAAGAATTTAATATATTTTACTTCAAACACCATTATATAATAATGATTATTAACATTAAAGTTTATAAATTTAAAAACATCTTAAAAATGATAATTAATAACTTTAAAATATTGTTTATGAACAATAATAATTAACTTTTACCATTTTCGTAAATAATAATAATTTATTTTGAAACCTTATTAATAATCCTTAATATTAATTCCAAACCATAATTATTCTTAAATAATTAACCTTATCACATTTTGATAATTCTTTAAATCCATATTACTACCGACAATTAACTTTAAAACAATACCAATATAACTAAATAACCTTAAATTCATATTAGTATGATTAATTAACTATAAAACCATATTAATATAATTAAATACTTTTTAAACGATAATAATTTAATTAAACACTTAAACAATATTACTATAACAAAATAACTATAAAATAACACTAATATAATCGAATAACCTAAAAATAATATTATCAAAATTAAATAAATAATTCCTTAGAACAAAATATTTTCGATCCCAATTTCAGATTTAAAAATCATTTCTTGTCTTTTAAAACCAATCCCCACTTAATGGCAATTTATAGTATTTTTTAAATACTAATTCGAGGCCATTAGCCACCCAACACTTAACAAATATCGATATTGATTTTTTATCACTACTAGGTTTTAACTTTCAAACATATAACGATGTTATAACCACAACGTCCACAATCATATTTATTATTCAATAATCCATATAAAGGAAATATTATTCAAACAGTATAATTCAATAATAAGGAGGAATCCCATATGATCCCTCCAACCTATTTTTTCCTGCATCACAAATGTCAGATAATTATAAAATATAAATCAACCGCTTCAAGGTGGTATAAAAGCGTCATCCACTCTTACACGGGAACGTAATAGGGTCTCATTCGCTCTAATAAGCGGGAATATATCCAACTAATAAATTCACCCAAACAATCATTCAACAATATTTATCAACTATAAATCATGCTAGTGATCCAAAAGGTTAGTTAACTCATCGAAATTTTCTGTTGTCGCCGAGACATTCTGGTTTAGAACTAAAACCAGACGACGTTCGATTTAGCCCAAATTTCAATAGTCTACAAATTTGTCCAAACCATTTCCATTACGAAGCTTTCATCATCATGAGCACAACGCAAAAAGTTTCATCTCGATCGAACCTCGTATGAGAGAGTCATGCAATTTTATACGTTATCGATATTTTTAAAATTAAAATAAATAAACAATCACAAATTCCATGATATTATAAACATTACCCTTCCTCCTTTTCTTCCCCAAATGATCGACATATGCATATTCACCCTATTGACATGCACGGCCGTGCACCAAGCACCCACCTCCACTCCACAATGCTCTGTATCGACCTCGACATCGCGTTTCTCTCGGCTTCCTCTTCTCCCCGGACTCCTCAAATAAATGGCGGAATCCCTCCATCATATCACGACACACAACAGTGCCTCCGTGGCCATGTCAGGTTGTGCAACCCTCCATGAGATCGGACCACCCTAAATTTCGACTCAAGGCGCTATTTTCTTTGACGAACTCAAATACGATACCCAAAACATGAATTGATGCCTCTATCGTCCGTAAATCTAAACCCTAGCCAAAACAACCCATTCGACCTCACTGTCGAAATCCTTAAATCATGGTCGCACTACAACTAAGCACATTGGTGGAAAGGTCTATTCGAAATATGAATTTTAAAATTGGTTTGACAATTTTTAAATGAATATTTTGTGAGATATTTCATTTTTTCCCTTTCTTGGTACTGCTTAAATAGAGGAGGGTGATGGGAGATAACAGGAAGAAGGATGTGGGCTCGTACAATTAAAAGTGGGTCGATATAGAAGGTAAAGCAGTGAAAAGTTAAATTGAAAAAAAAATATTATTTTAAAATTCAAAATATCTAGCTATGCAATTTCGGATCCCAATGGAGACGTGCCTTCTGGCGTTCTATATGTTATGCCCTATTCCGAATGCAATGGAACTAGTCTAAGCCCCAATTCAATCATATGGAGAAGATAGCTTTTTGAACACAATTAGTATATTAAATTTTCAATATTAATTTTAAAATGTTTCTATCCCGTGCGACCAAAAGGAACGTCTGATCGCTAAAAAAATTGACGGCGTACTATAATTCATTATTATGGACCTAATGACATTGGTTTCATCAAAATCTGAGACAGTGCCCCGGAAGGTGTTAATCGGCTAATTTTCTATCGATTTAGGAAATAGTCGAAATTATTTGAATTAAAGATAACCGCAAGCGCACAACGTACACTTGTAGTACGTGGCGAATATAGGTCGATCCGCAGGGACTTTTTGATATTAAATTTCTAATCAATCAAATTAACCCAAGATTTAGAGTGAAAGTTAAACTAGAGAATTAGAAAATTAGCTAACTAACTAAAAGAAAAGAGATGCAAATATAAGAGTTAAATGACAATTTAGAGAATAAGTCCACTCTTTAGATCATGTAGTTCAACACATGAAATCATGATATCTCTTTTATGGTTTTTAGTGCTTTAATTGATGTGCTTATCCTAAGTATAGCATATTTGTGCTATTGATTAGCCAACATAAGCCATCAAACTTTAACACACCCTTTAAACCACTTACTAACTTTTATGAAACTTGACAATGAAAATGAAATCTATTTTAAGTATGGCTTATTAAATATTGATTAGAAATATAGACCATTAAATTTTAGTTTCGAATCGCTTTCTTTTGCCATAATCATATTTTTTTGATGAAGAGGCAATTAGTGTCAGTGATTGTTTAAGCATAGATTATTTGGTGTCAACAATATAGGCTATCAAATTCAAAGCAAAAACAACTAGCAAACCATTTTTATCATCATCATTAAGCACAAAAGGAGAGTATGAATTAACAAATACTTGAAGCTACATGATTAGAGAGCTTCATTACCCCTAAATTGAAGGGGTTTAGCCTCTCATATTTGTCATTTGATTAACAAATGTAGCTAATAACATGAAAGCAAAATGAAAGGAAAATGAAAGCTTAATGAAAAAGGGAGCTAATTAACAAGAATTAGAACTATTCTACTTACATGAAAGTAAATCTACACTACAAACATTAAAGTAAATAAAAAGAAAAGAAAAAGAACATGTATTAAATTGCATAAAAAAGTTACATGAAAAGAAAATAGCCAATATCCATGAAAAGAAGAGAAGAGATTCCATTTATTTTCTAAGATAAAAACTAAGTAAAAGAGGAACGAAGGTTACATGAAATATAAGGGGTATATATACATGTGTTAAATCCTAATTCATATTTTTGGGGAATGCCCAAAATGCCATTGTACGAATTGTGGTGACCAAGTTATCAATAGCTCCAATAATCATCCACTTAAATGTACATGAAACCTTAATGGCCTTTTAGCATGTACATTAGATCCTAATTAAAAATCAAGGTAAGTGGGTGGGGTCCTCCATGTTCTTCACTTTGAATTATTTCCAACTTCATTTGTTTGTATCTTCTTTGTGAATGCATATTCCTTCATGAAACCACTTGTAATTGAGTTTAAATTCCTACAAAATAATATAGAAATTTCCATTAAATTTTCTCAATTTAATATATGCACAAAAATGACCATTTTACACTTGGATGAAGATGAATATGTCACAATTTCAAATAGTTTGAATTTTGGTTTAAACAAGTTAAAATACCCGATATGATCATTTATTTAATTTAAATAGATTAAATATGGGGGTAAAAATATGCAATTTATGTGCACATCAAATACCCCCACACTTATCTTTTTATTCGTCCTCGAATAAATGGAAAAAAAAATTGAGATAAATCCGTTTTCATAGGGAGCATGATTGCATTGAGCGTATGCAACAAACCGTTAAACCTCTGGGTGTCCCCAGTAGGACGATTGTTGTCTCATGAGGGTTTTCATGGGATACTAACCACAAAATCCAAATGTAGGATGAAAATATTTACAAAATGCAAGATTTATTTACAAAGAGATGAATGCGAGTTTTTGAAAATGTTTACAAATGAAGGGTTTACTTTTAAATAGACACAAATAAGTTAAATATAAGTTTTGGTCTTGAAAATTTGAGTCATTTACTTGTCAAATTTTCCAACAAAAATCAAGTTATCATAACAAATAGACTATAGTTTAACTCATTATTTTGGTGGATAACAAAGTGTAATTATGAAATAGATCCTTAATTGATTATCAAAGTTTATCAACGTGGTATTTTCATTTCTTTTCAATAATAAATCAAATCAAATAAGTTATAATAGTGCTTGGATTTCATTTGCTTACTCTCTCTATTTTTTTGAAAGTTTTATTTATATTTATAATATTTACATATGTCTAACTCAGAAAACTGAGGTCAGATATATTACCCATGCACTGCCTTTCGGACTTATGTGAGGGGAATACAGAGCGTGGCCGGTGAACACATGAGTGTGAACACATATCGACTATAGGCATTATTAATAAAAGAAAAGAATTTTTATATACATACATCTAGCTTAGATAAACTGAGGCCAGATATACCGATCATGCACTGCCTTTCGGGCTTAGTGATAAAGGTACAGAGCATGGTGAGTGTACACACATGTATGTACACCTGTCGGTCGTAGGTGTTAACAGAAAATATTTACATATATACAAATGTTTTTTTATATATGTTGTTTTTTCTAAATTTTTTTTTGAAAAAGCGAGTTTTGCAAAATCATCTTAGCACCAATTAACTTAGAAGACAAAAAAAATGTTATATCGTTTACTATAAATCAATCACTTTTTAAACCAAAGATTTTCAATTAGGATATATTTCATAATTATCACGTGTGAACTTTCCTATATACTGGTTAAACTATCTTTATTTGTAATCAAACTTCACTTTTATTTTTGTTAAGACAAATAAATTTTCAAAATTTTCAATTTAATAAACCAAAACCATATATTTATCCTATAGTGTTTCTTTAAAAATAAATCAAAATTCTTTAAAAAAAATTGTATTTTAACATTTTGATATTTTTTTGAGTTTTGGAAGAAAATATGAAAAATTAATCATGAAAAATCAAAAAACTCCCCCCACACTTGGTTTTGACTGTGTCCCCATAGTCAACCCAAGTGAAAGGAGAAAAATAAAAATGGACTTTATTTACATGAAAATGAACCGTTTTTACACGAGATCGGATAGTATACCGTTAAAAAGTAAATGAAATGGCCTTCCAAAGACCGATTCATTTGTCTCGTCAAGTATGCGAGACACGGCTTACGCTCGAAAAACCAAACCATAAAAGATTTCAAAGTTGATGTTGATTTGGAAAAACGAATGTCGTTTTATTGAAAATCATACGAGTTGTTTTATTTTCGATGATTTTTGGGGTTAATAAAATAATTGATTGAAATTCAAGTTTATTTTGACCAAATTGAAATTCAAGTTTATCATTGAAAACATTCTCAGAATTGTTGATTTCAAAATCAAAATGGTGATTTAAATCTTCCTCTTCAAAATTTGACAACTTATTTTCAAGAAGTCCAAAGAAATCGTGTTCATTGAATTCGTCTTCCTTTATTGAATTATCAACAACTTTATTGTGTGTCTTAAATTCAAAATCCAAAGTTGTTGTATTTAAAATTTAGAAGTTGAGAAAAAGGAAGGTCAAATTTTAAATTTGGTTCCACACCCTTAAAAGAATTGAAATCCCACTCAATTACCGTATTTTCAACAACTTCATTAAGATTGTCGTTTTCAAATTGAAAAGTTATTATTTGAAAATCGTCAATTGTGGTAAAAGATGGATTATTATTTGACTCGTCATACGTTGGGATTTGATTTTGTTTCTCATGTTGTTTCATATATGTTTCGAACAACGAATGCATATGATCATTGTAGATTTCATCCAATTGTTCAACAAAATCCAGTTTGTAGTTATTAACTTGAGAATTTTCAATTTGGATTTGTTGAGAACAAAAAATTTCACTCGTATCGTGGTCGAGATTATTACCATTGCCAAATTTAGTTGACAAGTGAATCACATTTTCGTTTTGATTTTGAAATTCGTTTCGGAGTTCAAAATTGGATTGGCATGGGTTATACTCGAAGTCATTTGAATTTTGAAGTAAATTCAAATTTTGATTATTTTGATAATTTTGACTTGAGTTATTACACAAATCATTTATCTCTTGATTTTGTTGTGTAGAGAATTCAAGTAAAGATGAAATGCAATTTTCAAGTGTCGAGAGTTGGTCATCATTTTGAAAACTTTGTTGTTTAAAATTCGAATAGTTGTCGTTAAAATATCGACGAATTTGAAGTGAAATCATACTGATTATATTGATTTTCACAACTATTGTAAAATTCATGTGAATATTGAAATTCAGACATTTTCAAGAATGTTTTTTTTATTAAAGGAAAAATATTTACAAATAAAATTTATTTTCCAAAAGGGAGATTGACTTTTGTTTTTTTTTTGGTTTTTTAATTTTTTACTTTGTTTTTGATAAGGTTTTATAATATATTTTTTGGATTTTTGCTTTTCTAGAAAAACTAAGTAATTATTTTTTGGACTTTTTGATTTTTGATTGAAAAATGAATTTCAAAAGAAAGGATTTTAAAAAAAACTAAGTTAAGAAATATTTACAATTTTTTTAGTTTTGGATTTTGATTTTGATTTTATAAAGACTTTATATTTTTTGGATTTTTGATTTTGATTAGAAAAATTCAAAGGAATTAAAAATCGAAAAGGAATATTTACAATTTTTTTAATTTCGGATTTTGAAATTTTTTTTTGGTTTCTTATATATGCATGAACTAATGCAACTAAATGAATGCAAGGTTATAATTACAAATTATTTATGCTAAGTTAACCCAAAGTTGTACAATCATACTCTGTCTTAGATCAACAAGATGATTCTCAGCCAGGTAACGGACATGATTTATCGGTGCACTACGAATCACCGTAGCAATGCAGCCGAAGGTTGAAGTATCTTCAGAGAAACAACCGCTATAATATTTACGAATCACCGTAATATTTATAAATGGTTATTGCTCTGCCGTAGCCTAGACACTAAGAAATTAAATTGTCGAAAAATGACAACTTGTCAATATACAATTAAGTGTTATTGATTTCTAACCGTTGTTATTAATCAAAATCTAAGATGAAATGCAACGTAGAAAGTAAACGTGTATTAACAGTGCAACTACAAAATGTTTTTGTTTTTGAAATTTTTCTTTTGTTACACAAAATACAAATGTAAGCAATCAACAATGCAACTAAAAAGAACAATAAGGAAGCAAATTTTTATAAGTGAGCAAGCAGTTATTTTTTGACAAGCTAAGCGAATCAAAGAACTCTTCAATCTGCTTTGGCAATCTGAAAATAAAAACAAGATATATACAAGTTTTTTTGTTAATATATATGGATAAAGCTTTAAAACAAATTAAAACAAAAACAAATTTACAACTAAATTTTTTTAAAAAAAAAATCAAGGAACAAACTCAAAACGATTAAAACCAAAACATTTTTTGAAGAGAAAAAAAAGAATGGAAAATAGAATTCTTTTTTCTTAAAGGAACTAAAAAAATTTTGAAACAAAACAAATTTCCAAATTTTGGAACTCAAAGCAAACTGCCAAAACCAAAATTCACTAATCAGAAGAAAAAAAAACAAGCAAACCGTTTTTTTTAAACAGAGAATGAATCGAAAAACAAAAGGAATCAACTAAACATCATGAAAACAAAACCAACCCCCTTTTTTTCTTTTTCTTTTTCAAGTCAACTAAAGCCCGGCCCAATACACACTAATCAAAATTTCGCTGTTATTTAAAACAAACCGATCGAGCATTCAAAAGTAAAATAAAGTTACAGATCCTCGTTCGCTCCTAAAAAGAATTAAGTCAAAATTTCCCCAAAATCATGAATCGATTTCAACTTTAACTCAATCCACTATTTATTCGGATTCTTGTCGACTGGTTTTGGAGGAGGTGGCAATTGCAGAGGTGATCGTATTGGTAGGTGAAGCGTGCGCTGCTATGGCGATGAAGCTCGAGTCTTTTCGACGATTGGTGGTTCCTCGAGTGATGTGTTGAATTCGACAATGGTTCCAGGTATGTGAGTTTGTGGAATTGAGTCTGTTGTTTTATGATATTTTTTTTGAGGCAATTACGAGATTTTGTGGTGGATAGGGGTGTGTTGATGGAGGAGGCAATTCGCGGAGCGTTCAATGTGGGTCGAGTAGCGAATTGGTATTGTGTCTTCTTGGCGATTGGTTGAGAAACAGTGGCACTGTTACTGTTTTGCAATGAAATGTATCGAAACGGAAATGTATATGGCTAGAGTGCTGGAATTTGGGTGTGGTTCGATGATGATGGGTGTGGTTTGTTGGTGTGCAATATGAAGCAGTACTGTTAGTTTGATGAGGCAGTAAGGGTGCTGTTGAATGATAAAGTGATAGGGTAGTTCTGGGGACTCTCAGGGGTTTGGGAGTTTGATGATGTGCACAGCAGTTTTGATGTAGATGCTTTAGGGCAGGTTTTTGTTGTGGGAAATCTGAGTTGTTGTAGTGGGAAAGGACGGTAATGCAGTGGAACAGTAAGAGGCAGAAGGATGAAATGCAGGCAATATTGAATGGTAATGTGGTGTTGAGTAGTGATGAGGCAAGTGGAATGGCAGAAATAATGGTTGTGTTGATATGGTTGATTGATGGTTGTAAAGTGTTGCTTGTAGATGGTAAAATGATGTGGAATTGTTTGATGAAGTCAGAGGGGACGAAGGTTGAAAGTGAATGTGTTGTTGATATGATGTTGAAAGTGAATGCTACACGGGGTTGTTGTTGTGGAAGGCAAGTACGGCCAGAGGTAATGTTGTGGAGAAGTAGCTTGTTGAGGATGTCGGTAGTGAACAGGTGATGGTCAACAAAATAAGGCAGTTTCAAATATTGTAGTTGTAATTGCAGTTTGGAGGTGGAAGTTGTAGACAGAGGGGATTATGCAGTGTGCAATATGACAGTGTGTTGGAGGTGGTTACTGGAATGTGGAGGAATTGGTCTGGTGATGGGGGTGTTCAAGTAGGGGAATGAAGTAGCAGAGAAATGGTGGTGTTTGAAGGTGTATGATGTTTGGAGAGTGGTTCAGCTATGTGGTTGAAGCATAGTGTCACGGATGATAGACAATGAGTAGGTGGTTTGTAATGTTAATGTTGCTGTTCAAGGTGGATGAGGAGTGGCAGCAAGCGTGTATAGGGATGAAGGCAGATGATTGAAGAACGGCATAGGCAGTTTGAAGCATGGCGAAGGGATATCTGAAGAGTTGATGTTGTAATGGAAAGTTGATGGGCAGAGGGTGAAGGGGCAGAGGAGGAGGTTGTTTGTTTGAAGACTGGAATGAAATGGTCGGTAGATTGGGATTTTCTAGTAGATATTTTCATGCTAGAGGTTTTAGTTATAGATGGATTAGCTGGATCATGAATTTGCTTAAAACTGGTAACTAGAGTATTATGGTTAATGGTATTTTAGATAACAAAATTCAATCTAAGAGAGATTTAAGACAAGGAGATCCTTTATCGCCTCTTCTGTTTAACTTAGCCACGGACGTTTTTGCTAAGATAATTAAAAAAGCGGTTGATAATGGATCTTTGGAAAATATAGGTAATGATATATCGCGTAACGGTATATCAGTCCTTCAATTTGCAGATGATACCTTACTTTTTTCTTCTCATTTACTTAGACACGTTATTTCTCTTAAGTTTGTTCTATACAGTTTTGAACTTCTATCAGGTTTAAAAATAAACTTTGATAAAAGTTCTGTTTGTTTTAATGATTTTGAGAATGTTGAAAATTTAGTTGTTAATACGCTAAATTGTAAAACTATGAATTTTCCATTTGACTATCTTGGTTTCATGATTAGACCTACTAAGCTAAAACACGAAGATTGGTTTATAATTATTGATAAAATCAAAAATAGAATTTCTAATTAGAATGAGAGATTTTTATCTAGAGCAGGTAGACTTGTACTAATTAATTCTGTTTTATCATCTCTCCGATTTATTGGATGTCTATGCATCTTTTTCCTGACTGGATGATTGATAAAATAGATAAAATTAGAAGAGATTTCTTATGGAGTGGTGATAATTGTAACAGCTATATAAAATGTTTGGTAAATTGAGAAACTGTTTGTAAATCCAAAAGGAATGGTGGTTTAGAAGTTATTAATTTGGGTAATATGAATTTATCTCTTCTAGGTAAATGGTTGTGGAAGTTCAAAGATATAAATGATAATGCCACTTGGAAAGAAATTATCTCTAAATATTAATACAATGGTAGTAATAATTTATATCAAATTACTCCTTCGGTCATCCGTAAACAATCTTATTTTTGGAAATCCATTTTAAAAAATCTTAAGGTTTTTAACTTAGGCACTAAAATTATAGTTCATTCAGGTAATAATACTACCTTTTGGCATGATAGTTGGATTTCCGTTATTCCTCTTAGGATCGAGTTTAGAGAGTTGTATGATATTTGTAGTTTTAAATATGCATTAATTTCAGAAGTTTTTTCTCCCGAAAACGCCCCTCCTTAGAATTTTAGCTTTAACAGAATTCTTGTAGGTTCAACCCTTAGGATCTCTCCTTGTTTTACGCTGGATTAAATCTTTATAATATTGATGATGATAATGATTTTATTAGCTGAGAGTGGGATAAGAGTAAGAAATATTCTTCTAAATCTCTTTATAGATTTATTAACTTTTTGGGTGTAACTAATAACTTTTTAAATTTATTCGGAAATCAAATGCTCCTTCTAAGTCTAAAATTCACATGTGGTTAATTATGCACAGAAAACTAAATTCTTTAGAATTTTTATAAAGAAAAAATATATACAAATTGATAATAAATGTTATTTCTGTAATTTACATTTTGAAGATATTAAACATATTTATTTCGACTGTATGGATACATACTTCATTCTAAATAATACCCTTGAAAATTTTGATTTTAATATTATTAATAGAATTACTAATTGTGAATTCTATTGGAACACTTTTAGATTTAAGTTTAATATAGACAACAGATACTTACTTGATACTTTATTCATTACATCTTGTTGGTATATCTGGTTTGAAAGAAATCAAAGAATATTTAATAATAATAATAATAATCACATTAATAAATTGATTTTTTTTAATTTCATCTTTCTGCTTTAATTGGATACCTAATCCTAAATACAAATTAGCTAAAATAACCTTTTTAAGGTATATTTTTATTAATGTATTCAAACATAATAATAATATTTTTGACATTAATAATAATAGTATTAATATTTTTTTCTAATTTAAATGACGATCCCACTGTGTATCATAATTTGCTTTTGACTATAGGTCCACAAAGTTAATTCTAGAATTGTCTTGATTTTATTTTAGTTATTATAGTATTTGTTTATAGTTGTTTAATTTTCTTCAGTATGGATCACATTACCTTTTCCTTTTTAGAGCTTTTAATTTTTGTACAAGGTTATTTTTGCTTTATTATGTCCTATTAGATTTTTATGTACACATATAGGTATATAAATTTCATTTATATACATATATGTGTACCATTCTAACTATTTTCCTAGTGATTTTTCAGTTACAGGTTTGGGATGGATTGGATATTAGTGTCTCTTTGCAGGTGCTTAGGATTGCTATTTACAAGATTACTGATAGCAGTGAGAGATTCTTATCAGTACATCTTCAGATTCACTTAGGTGTTCTATCTTCAGGAGGATTCACTTCTCATCCAGGTGCTACTTCAGCTTTACCGAGTCTTCAGAGTGGAGTTTTACGTTCTGGACTATTAGTCATTATACCCCAGATTAGCCATAGCTCTATTTCTTCAGACGCAGCGTCTTTGAGTCTTCTTAGTAGATGGTGTTGGTTTTCAGTATCTTTGGTTTTTGGGTTTTCTTCAGTTTTTTAGGTACTTCTCACACCTTAATATCGGGCTGTGGCCATGCAGGAGCTCGTTATTGGGGTGAAATGGGGCGGTGGATTTGCCGGAGCTCATTATAGGGTTACTTGGATTTTTTCCTTAGATACTTGTACTTAGATTTATTACCTGGCAGACATGTTGGCAGCACTTTGTTATGTGTTATATATATGGCTTCACGTGTGCTCTCCTCTATTGCTAAAGGATCACGCATTTTTATCAAAAAGGATTGGTAGACAGTGCATAGTAGAGAAATGATGCACATGAAAGTGGGTATGTTGGAAAGGGAGTAAGAACTCAGTTTGAAAGTGAATTGATGGGTAGCAACCAGTTGTTTGAAGAAGTCAGAAGAAGTTCGGCAGAGGAACAGTAAGGTAGAAAAGAGTTGCAAAGAAAGAAGCATTGAAAATGGAAATGCAAATGAAATGAAATATATATATATATATATATATATATATATATATATATATATATTCTTTTTCAATTGAGATTGTGTGAATGTTTTTATATTTTTATATAATAAAATATGCAAATGCAAAAACAAACAAGAAAAACAAGCACACAACAAAATGCACATAAAAATCGAACAAACACACAATATTTTTTTAAATGCAAACACACAAAATAAAATCAGACAAAAATCAAACGAAAATAATTCGAAGAATAGAAAATCAAAATCCAGCAACGGCTATTCTCATATGTTAATTAGAATGAGTTAATTTCAAAATCAGTTAAATCACTTTTAAATCCAACCTAAAAGTTTTATTACCTTCATTCTTAATAAATAGAAATTTAATAAGCTTTTAAATCATTTTTATTGGAATAAAAAATCCAAGATTCAATATTTAAAAAAATTCAATTATTAAATTTAACGATTAAATTATCCAATAAATCGCCATGTTTGAAATTCAAGTTATTAAACCTATAATATCAAATTTCTCAATATAAAAACAAATTAAATATTCTAATTTCAAATAACTAAAATTTTGGGTCGTGACATTCTTCCCGCTTTAAAAGAATTTCATCTTCGAAATTGCCAAGATAGGAAAAATATCCAAACCCATTTCTTTTCTAAAATAAATTAGTTGAAATAACTTCCCAAAGTCAATTTTTAGTTATTAAAAAAATTCTTCAAGATTTCTAGCTTTTTAAATTTTCGAAAATATTCGGTAGCATCTCCTATGCACGGTTAGATCAGAACAACTACAAATTGCCACTACGGGTCCACACCGATAAAAGAAAACAAAAGCCAGCTGGCTCAACCATAAAACCATCAAATCAAACATTAATTTAAACATGTACCTTTTTGTTGGGCAACCCAATTTTTCTTATGATATCAAAGATATTAAATTAGCTCTTGCTTTTATATGTCTGCACTTGTGTACCTGTGATATTGTTACATCCTGCCTTTTCGCACACTTTAAACCGACACACGTGTCAATTCAAACCATACGGAATGTCGGATTGTTATGGGGTAAATGAGAAAGATAGAGAAGAAATAAAACAAAACAGAATCTCACAGCGGAAGGATAAAATATAATAATCAAATATACAGTTCATGAAACTGTTTTACAAAATAATTTATTTTTCTTGTGCAATAAATATCAGAGTTACACATACCAATACAACAATGCAGCGGAATTAAATGGTGTAGTGCACTAGTATAAATAATAATAATACAAATCTTCGTCTTCGTCCTTCAAAGCTAAATCTTCAAATCCTGAAACGCTCGGACTGACCCGAGCGAATTTGAAAAGACAAAAACACTCGAGTCAGAACTAAAAGATCTTATGTAAGTTAAATTTTACAGAAATAAATATGAGTACTGTAACTTAAGAGATGCTCGGGATTTACATCTCCTAAGGATCCGTTAAACTATTTACTATGTAGTATATTGCGCTATTATAATAGTGTCTAATTGTAAAATAAACTTACTTTTAAATAGCGTTAAGGCTTTACATTTTCCACCTTAACACAGAATATATTCCCATAGTCTATACAGTACCGTAATCTCCCCCGTACTGGGCGTCGTCAGAGGGCACTCCATAGGTATGGTACAAAACCAAAATCGTATAAGGCGCGATAGGGTAGGTGACACGGCACAACTAGGCAATGCCAGGGTAGATATACCAATTACGCTTCCGGGTCGATGGTAACGCGTAGCCGCAGCTACCACCCACCTCGAACAAACTCCCTAAAAATCAAAAATAGAAGTGGCCACTGAATCAATCCAAAGTCGAAGTATAATATCGAAGAGGAGTGTCCGATCAGAGGAATGACCTCATTAACCCGTCAATCGCTCCTGTTTTAGCCACCTTATGCCAACTCACGGGAGTCGGGTCCACGTATTTACCTTACAGGAAACGTCGCCCCAACCTACTTCATTCTGGAATCTCCACCGCGTACACGGTTAGTCAAAGTGGTTTTCGGTATCGACAGAGAGTATGTCCATATCCGATCCCGGTCTCTTTGCCAACCAATCGTTATTATAACACCGCGGTCATTTAAAAATAGTTTATACTTTAAAACCAGAATATAATCCATTTCAAAACCATAATATTACGATATCATTTCTTCTTTAAAACCCAAAAAGATTCATTTTGATATTATTTTATAAAACCCAAATCAATGATATCATTTCCCAAATATAAATCTTTTCCAAAAATTATGCCACTTTTAAAATTTATAATTCCTTGTAACCAAATATTTGAATATTAACTTTCAATATAATACTTCGAAATCCATAGTTTTTAAAACCATTACTTTCAAAACTAAATGGTTTGGATATTCAACAGTATATAAAATAAGTGGTTTAACTTAAATGTTACTTTGAAAAGAAATATTTCTCGTGGCTTTACAATACATTTCTTTATTTAAAATTAAAACCAAAATTTAATATCGCTTCAAGTTCCAAAACCATTTCAATAAATTCATATATATACGTATATCCATTTTGAGTATAAATATTTCAACTAAAGTTGGATTTTATTCTTTCAAATCAAATGTTATATTAATTAGCCTTGAATATTCACATAGAATCCATAATTTATAAGACTTCAATTTCTAGTAATAAATTATATATATTTTCCAATTCAAGTTATACTAGAATATTCATTTAATTTATTTTGGGAAAATCCAATTATAAATATCATATCTTAAAATTTCCAACTTAACATTTAAACATAGGATATAAATTATCAAACTCCATTTACTAAATTTTCTTCCATTTTAATAAAGAGATTTATACACCTTTTTATTTCAAATTTTTCAACTTCATATGTATATAAATATGGAAGAAAACATTTATTCAGTATAAAATTTAAGATTTTTATAAACCGTATTCCATCCAAACCATAGAAATCACATTAAAAATAGTTATATATAGACCGCGGTGCCTGTATATAGTTTTCTATCCTATGGTCAAGTGATACGGATATTTATCATTTCAATCCGCAATTTAAAAAAAATAAAACTGCGGTTGTATATCATTTCAAACCGCAATCCCGAATGAAATGTAAATGCATACTAACTTGCAGTTTAATGATATCCAAATAAAACATTCATTCAACAACACATCCATCATCCAATCACAACATCGATCAATATCAATCAATAACAATTATATATATGATCATATATAACAGGTGATAACTGGCAGTTTATTCAAATTAAATTTATCAACTATTAATCTAACAGTTTATTCAGTAATAATTTATACAACTGTTAACTAGCAATTCATATGCAACAAAAATTTCCAACAGTCAATTAATACACAATAAATCAATTAAATTAACAGTTAAATTTAATAAAATGCAATTCAACAGATATGAATGAAATAAACATGCCAAATACTCATAAATAAATTTCTATTCATTTCTAAAATTTATTTAACAAACATAAAAGCTTCTAGTAATTGTGAGTGGGTCAAAACACTCACCTTTTGAATTTAAATCGAATGTAAATCCGATTTAAACCCAAAATTTGACGGTCTCTAAATTTATCCAAACCAGCGTCATCAGATCCGGAATTTAATTACGATCCTAACAAAAGAAATTTCGTGTGAAACGGAGTTCGTATGTGAAAGTTATCACAATTAAACGATTTGCAATTGAAATAAAAAAAATTAAAAATAAACAAAACAAAAATAAAATACCGTGCCACATCCACCTTCCCTCGTGAAAAATGCATATGCTTCTTCTTGATTGCTAACTTTGTTCCGTAATTTTTCTTTTATTTCGATTTACTTTAATTTTCCTCCTTATTATATGAATGTATGTATTTTAAAAGGTTTGAAAGAAAAAGAAGATTTGAAAAAGAAGAATTGAAAAAAAATGATTAAAATAAGAACTGAAAACGGAAGAGAAGATCTAGATTTGAAAAGAAGAAAGTTTGAAATAGAAGTAAATTTGAAGAAGAAGAAGAAGAATATTTGAAGAGAAAGAAAAAAATATATTAAAATGAGAGATAATAAGGAGGTTTGAGAAAAACAAGAAAAAAGAAGAAGAAGAAGAAGAAGAAGAAGAAGAAGAAGAATAGCATGGAGGCTAGGGTTAGAGTTAGGAGAAACAAAATGTAATAGAAGAATAAGAAGTAGGTTATTTATAAGGTTAGAGTTAGGTTTAGGGACAAATAGATTTGAAAGGAGAGGCTGCTATTAATTAGAAATAAAGTGAATATGAACACTTGGTATTGAAATATAGCAAATATGAACAGTCTTTTTTTTTTTTAAAGTAGCAGGTATTAAAAAGAGGTATTTATTAATTAGAAAGAAAATGAATATGGAGGGACAAAAATAAATGACACGTTTCGTTAGTTTGATTCTAAATTAATTAAGTGCTAGATACAGAAAAATTTGAATACATCATATATATATTCATACTTTAACTGTGTGACAAAATTGCTAAACATACATCAAGTACGATTAATTGGTGACAATATATAGGAATAATCAACAATAAATGTGGATGCAATCACATAAGGATCTAATAGGGAAGGAGATAAAAGTAACAACGTTGATTAATTCCACTTTCCCACTTTAGCCAATCCAATTACAAAATTTAAAATTTTATAAAATTTCTCTCCTTTGATTTCTTAAATAATTTTAATAACTAACAACAAGTTCTATGTTAATTCAATCATTAATCATTTCGCCAATTACCAAATTAAATTTCAATTATTCACAATAAATCAAATTATAAATTTTTCATTCCAATAAATAAAATAAATCTTGATTTTTTTTCTTCCATCCTTATTAATTCCACAACTTGTTCAATTTCAAAATCATTATCATATTTTCCAAATGTTACCTTAATTTAACACTTATGTAACGTATTATTAGATTCGTTGCAAGATTTCAATTTCAATCCCCATTTCTTAATATACTCAAATTCTGGACATTTTTATTTCCTTACCCATAAGTGTAACATTTATTGCCAATTCCATCCAAATTTAACAGGTAACCCTTAACAATGTTTTCAATCCAAAGGTTATACTTAAGTTTACGTTGTATTCTACAACTTATCATATTATGAAGAAAATTCACATTATTCCCCAATATTACCTTAATTCATATTAACTTAACATTAAATTTACTCTTCATTCTATTATTAACCTATTAGTATTAAATAGATGAAATTAACATTGGTTTTACACTCTATTACGTAGATATCCTTAAATTTTATCTAAGTTTATATTTACATAATATTCCAACATTAAATTTCATCCAATTTTTTTTTCTTCCTTTTTATTTTAATTAAATCCAATTTCCCTAAAGTTACATTCAAACAAGTAAATTTTGATTTCCAATCAATCATTATACTATAACATTCTTAACATTTTTTCATTACACTACTAAATTCTACCTTGATAAGTTTACGCTTCTATTGCTTTACTTTCACACTTCCGTTAAAATATAAATTAATTCTAAAGTAACGTTTATTGTTGACCCCGCCATTTTAATTACTCATATTTAGATGAACGTTATTTCAAATAAGTTCATTGACTCATTTAAATTAGGTAGTTTATAGTAGTTGTTATCCCACCCTTACAATTATTTCCTACTAACGTGCTACCAACTCCTTTAATTAAAATTTGAATTCCAAACCTTATTTAATATACTAAGTAAGATAATAACATATATAGATTGCTACCAACTTTCCTTTTCTTGCATCTATGTGTTTATTACTTGACATACCAGTAAATATTACATATACACAAAATTCCGTTATCACTTGCCTAACAAGGTTATTATCACTTAAGATCTCACTGCATCCACATTTTCACATTTTCATTTCCTAGTTTCTTTACTTTATTCTACATAATTTATTACAAATGGGATTTTCTTTGGTTTACATCTTATTTGTATTTAACATTTCTCAATCACCAATTCATTTCACTTTAACTGCGGTAAATTGGCGGATAAATTGAATTTGATTCCCAAAATCTAAATTAACAAGAAACAAGGGTAGGTAACATACAATAGTCATTACTCCAAATTCTAGTCACCTAAATAGTCTTTTATTCCTTGCAAATAAATGTTACTATTTATTTTCATAGTACAAATCTCAATGATTATTCCATTTTATATTTGCTTAGGCCAGTTATAGTCCACTATACATATCTACATAAATGGGTAATTTATTCAATTCATTAAGTGTCAATTCTATTAAGCCCTATTTATATCTTATGCATTCTTCTATTACTTTACAAAAGGGAATAACTTTTAAACTCATACACTTAATAACAAAACCGTTATAAATCCAATAAACTTCCAAATCCAAGTTTGTACACATTTTACACAACTATTATGATTTCTCACAAACGTTGAATTTATTAAATGACCATTTATTATAATTTAATTCTCTTAATTGAATCAAATGCTTATTATTATATATTCTTTTCATTCTATCATTCCTTCCCATTATAAATTCATTAACGTATTTACACATCTCTATCTTTCAAATATAAAATAACCAAACTGATTACAAACACTGTTTCTATCAATTTTCATAAGTTTGTTCAAAACTATACTTTTGTTTACATAAAATAAATTTTATGTTTCTATTAGTTTTCTTTTCCTTTCACTACAGGCATAAATTATTACTATCTACACTAATTACATCTTTGTATTAATGAACACCATTTAAGTTAATATTTATACTAACATTCACAAATTCAACATTTATTTGTTTCTTCAAAATTACTTTAAATCAAGTTGTGAAAATTTACATTATCCACATCTATTATCATAAAATTTTATAGTTACACTAAATTGCAACCACTATACCAAATTTCTACATTTATTCTTAACCAAATTAGAAATTATATTAATTCATTTTATTAAATATCATAAATTTAACGGGTCGTTACAATCTCCCCCACTCAAAACTTTTCGTCCCCGAAAAGGAAAAAGAAGGGAGGAGGAAGATTTACAGTGCATCTTATTTCAAATATTAACTTATAAACAATATTTTACTGGATTAATTTCCTTTAATGAAATATACTTGTTTTATAATCATTATATCCTTTAATACTTGAATTATTAAAGTTGGGAAAATACTTTCACAAAATTCTAAGTCCAAAATTTCCTGAAAATTTTGGCAAAGTCTCCTTTGTACGGAGGGACTCTGGAGAAAATATAATATCCAAATATACAAATATATTACACATATTATCCAAATAAAATATCCCAACACGGGAAAATATATAAAATAGCGCTTTATACGTAATCCGAAAACGTACCTATTTGTCGGGCAATACGCTTATTATTACGGAACCAAAAGCAGTAGCAGTTGCTTCCATAACCTGTATTTTCTATAAGCCTAAAAGGTTAAATATTTATTTTAAAATGAACTATTCTAGTGGATTCAATCATTCATATCCAATCGAATGCAACAACCATACATTTTAACAAACAGCACACACCGCAAACAAAATCATTCAATCAAACAAACAATTAGTTGTTAGGTTCAAATTCCGAAATTGTACGAAATGTAAAATAACTATCAAGTGCATCCTTTACTCAACAGTCTTAGATGGAACAAAGATAGATTATTTCTCCATCCAACAACTTCAAAATTCCTTACCCAACAACCATACATCAACCAAACAATTCAAATCAACACCAAAATAGCTTATTATACATTTATTTCATACTTCAGTGGTTTGATTTTCTTCCCTTCATTTATGAGGGATTTCTTTGTTCTTACAAGTTTTATTTCCCAATTATCCCAAAATTCATTATATTTGTATTTCCTTTTATTACTTAAGTTTCCTTTTATTACCTAAGTTTATAAAATAAATTCTCATTAATAACAACAAATATTTTGAATATCTTCATTTCCTTACTCTTCACTTGTAAGATTTCCCTTAAATTCTTAATCTGCTAACATTTATTCTTATAAGTGGAAGTTTTTATTTATCCATTAACTATGAATTGCAGTCATTTAATTTTTCCTACTTTCCATTATATTAGAATAGGGAAGATTAAAACATACTTAAGTCAATAATCATACAATCAATTCTTATTTTGAATTTCATTTTATATACTTAGGTTCATATCATCTATTAATAATTCTTAACCCTTTTTCAGTAAAATTTCAATTATAACCTAAGTTTATACCATTAAATTCTTATTATAACAGTAATTTATTGAATACTTCATTTTTCCTAAATTCCTACTTATAAAATATTCAATTCCAGTTTCTCATTTAACACTTCAACTTTTATATTTGGGTAAGTTATTTATGTTAAGGAAATTGCAATTGAACTTATACAAGTTTAATCTCCATTCTTTTAATTAAATTTAATGTTTATCCATATTACTCTTTGTCTCATATGTATGCAAATTCCTCTTTATAGCTTTGCAATTATTCACTTATTTCAATTAGAGGTTTCAATTCAATTACTTACCTACCTTTTATTCCACTAAGATAGTTTAAACAATTTAATTAATGGAAATTTTAGAATTAAATACCGGGTCGAATTTCAAATTATTTTAAAATAATAAATAATTAATTTCTTACAACTTTTATATCTCTAATTATCTTTAAACAATTAAAATTTCAATTAATTTCAAAACAAATCTGCAGTAGAATTTACTACAGTGGCCTTTCCCTTTCGAAACTCGAAAATGAAAGTCGATGATGCGGCCGCCATCACCGAAATTATTTTCCAGCGACAGAGAGGAAAGTACAGAATTTATCTTCTCCAAAATCTTCTTTTACACAATTCTTCCAAATTATACTAAATATTTAAAATACTTATAAACCAAATCATTATATTTCATAAATCCTTTGAAAGCAAATTTTCAAAAATTCCCGGACTTAAGTTCTAAAATCTCCAATTTGATTTATTATAATTTCAACTTAGCTTCAATTATTATAAATATTTTTATTTCCTAACACCCAATCTATAGCAACCAAATATATATATATCTTTATAAAAATATTTTTATATATAGAAAATATAATAGGCAAAATTCTTTCATTTACCTATACTAAAACAAATATTATGTCGGTCTGTCCTATTAAGTGTTTAGAAATCCCTATTGATGACATAGCGTCCCATGCATCAACCAGAATTTATAAATACAAAGCGGAACAGATTAACACAATATAAAAATCTTTTTATTAATACTAACAGATACGCTCTCTCATATATATACACTCAGCGACTCCCATAGGATATTACTACCCTATTAACCAAAAGTCAAACCCCACAAAGCCAAGGTTTATCGCTAAACCAAATCTCTGATACCAACTGTAACATCCTGCCTTTTCGCACACTTTAAACCGACACACGTGCCAATTCAAACCATACGGAAGGTCGGATTGTTATGGGGTAAATGAGAAAGATAGAGAAGAAATAAAACAAAACAGAATCTCACAGCGGAAGGATAAAATATAATAATCAAATATACAGTTCATGAAACTGTTTTACAAAATAATTTATTTTTCTTGTGCAATAAATATCAGAGTTACACATACCAATACAACAATGCAGCGGAATTAAATGGTGTAGTGCACTAGTATAAATAATAATAATACAAATCTTCGTCTTCGTCCTCCAAAGCTAAATCTTCAAATCCTGAAACGCTCGGACTGACCCGAGCGAATTTGAAAAGACAAAAACACTCGAGTCAGAACTAAAAGATCTTATGTAAGTTAAATTTTACAGAAATAAATATGAGTACTGTAACTTAAGAGATGCTCGGGATTTACATCTCCTAAGGATCCGTTAAACTATTTACTATATAGTATATTGCGCTATTATAATAGTGTCTAATTGTAAAATAAACTTACTTTTAAATAGCGTTAAGGCTTTACATTTTCCACCTTAACACAGAATATATTCCCATAGTCTATACAGTACCGTAATCTCCCCCGTACTGGGCATCGTCAGAGGGCACTCCATAGGTATGGTACAAAACCAAAATCGTATAAGGCGCGATAGGGTAGGTGACACGGCACAACTAGGCAATGCCAGGGTAGATATACCAATTACGCTTCCGGGTCGATGGTAACGCGTAGCCGCAGCTACCGCCCACCTCGAACAAACTCCCCAAAAATCAAAAATAGAAGTGGCCACTGAATCAATCCAAAGTCGAAGTATAATATCGAAGAGGAGTGTCCGATCAGAGGAATGACCTCATTAACCCGTCAACCGCTCCTGTTTTAGCCACCTTATGCCAACTCACGGGAGTCGGGTCCACGTATTTACCTTACAGGAAACGTCGCCCCAACCTACTTCATTCTGGAATCTCCACCGCGTACACGGTTAGTCAAAGTGGTTTTCGGTATCGACAGAGAGTATGTCCATATCCGATCCCGGTCTCTTTGCCAACCAATCGTTATTATAACACCGCGGTCATTTAAAAATAGTTTATACTTTAAAACCAGAATATAATCCATTTCAAAACCATAATATTACGATATCATTTCTTCTTTAAAACCCAAAAAGATTCATTTTGATATTATTTTATAAAACCCAAATCAATGATATCATTTCCCAAATATAAATCTTTTCCAAAAATTATGCCACTTTTAAAATTTATAATTCCTTGTAACCAAATATTTTAATATTAACTTTCAACATAATACTTCGAAATCCATAGTTTTTAAAACCATTACTTTCAAAACTAAATGGTTTGGATATTCAACAGTATATAAAATAAGTGGTTTAACTTAAATGTTACTTTGAAAAGAAATATTTCTCGTGGCTTTACAATACATTTCTTTATTTAAAGTTAAAACCAAAATTTAATATCGCTTCAAGTTCCAAAACCATTTCAATAAATTCATATATATACGTATATCCATTTTGAGTATAAATATTTCAACTAAAGTTGGATTTTATTCTTTCAAATCAAATGTTCTATTAATTAGCCTTGAATATTCACATAGAATCCATAATTTATAAGACTTCAATTTCTAGTAATAAATTATATATATTTTCCAATTCAAGTTATACTAGAATATTCATTTAATTTATTCTGGGAAAATCCAATTATAAATATCATATCTTAAAATTTCCAACTTAACATTTAAACATAGGATATAAATTATCAAACTCCATTTACTAAATTTTCTTCCATTTTAATAAAGAGATTTATACACCTTTTTATTTCAAATTTTTCAACTTCATATGTATATAAATATGGAAGAAAACATTTATTCAGTATAAAATTTAAGATTTTTATAAACCGTATTCCATCCAAACCATAGAAATCACATTAAAAATAGTTATATATAGACCGCGGTGCCTGTATATAGTTTTCTATCCTATGGTCAAGTGATACGGATATTTATCATTTCAATCCGCAATTTAAAAAAAATAAAACTGCGGTTGTATATCATTTCAAACCGCAATCCCGAATGAAATGTAAATGCATACTAACTTGCAGTTTAATGATATCCAAATAAAACATTCATTCAACAACACATCCATCATCCAATCACAACATCGATCAATATCAATCAATAACAATTATATATATGATCATATATAACAGGTGATAACTGGCAGTTTATTCAAATTAAATTTATCAACTATTAATCTAACAGTTTATTCAGTAATAATTTATACAACTGTTAACTAGCAATTCATATGCAACAAAAATTTCCAACAGTCAATTAATACACAATAAATCAATTAAATTAACAGTTAAATTTAATAAAATGCAATTCAACAGATATGAATGAAATAAACATGCCAAATACTCATAAATAAATTTCTATTCATTTCTAAAATTTATTTAACAAACATAAAAGCTTCTAGTAATTGTGAGTGGGTCAAAACACTCACCTTTTGAATTTAAATCGAATGTAAATCCGATTTAAACCCAAAATTTGACGGTCTCTAAATTTATCCAAACCAGCGTCATCAGATCCGGAATTTAATTACGATCCTAACAAAAGAAATTTCGTGTGAAACGGAGTTTTTATGTGAAAGTTATCACAATTAAACGATTTGCAATTGAAATAAAAAAAATTAAAAATAAACAAAACAAAAATAAAATACCGTGCCACATCCACCTTCCCTCGTGAAAAACGCATATGCTTCTTCTTGATTGCTAACTTTGTTCCGTAATTTTTCTTTTATTTCGATTTACTTTAATTTTCCTCCTTATTATATGAATGTATGTATTTTAAAAGGTTTGAAAGAAAAAGAAGATTTGAAAAAGAAGAATTGAAAAAAATGATTAAAATAAGAACTGAAAACGGAAGAGAAGATCTAGATTTGAAAAGAAGAAAGTTTGAAATAGAAGTAAATTTGAAGAAGAAGAAGAAGAATATTTGAAGAGAAAGAAAAAAATATATTAAAATGAGAGATAATAAGGAGCTTTGAGAAAAACAAGAAAAAAGAAGAAGAAGAAGAAGAAGAAGAAGAATAGCATGGAGGCTAGGGTTAGAGTTAGGAGAAACAAAATGTAATAGAAGAATAAGAAGTAGGTTATTTATAAGGTTAGAGTTAGGTTTAGGGACAAATAGATTTGAAAGGAGAGGCTGCTATTAATTAGAAATAAAGTGAATATGAACACTTGGTATTGAAATATAGCAAATATGAACAGTCTTTTTTTTTTAAAGTAGCAGGTATTAAAAAGAGGTATTTATTAATTAGAAAGAAAATGAATATGGAGGGAAAAAAATAAATGACACGTTTCGTTAGTTTGATTCTAAATTAATTAAGTGCTAGATACAGAAAAATTTGAATACATCATATATATATATATATATTCATACTTTAACTGTGTGACAAAATTGCTAAACATACATCAAGTACGATTAATTGGTGACAATATATAGGAATAATCAATAATAAATGTGGATGCAATCACATAAGGATCTAATAGGGAAGGAGATAAAAGTAACAACGTTGATTAATTCCACTTTCCCACTTTAGCCAATCCAATTACAAAATTTAAAATTTTATAAAATTTCTCTCCTTTGATTTCTTAAACAATTTTAATAACTAACAACAAGTTCTATGTTAATACAATCATTAATCATTTCGCCAATCACCAAATTAAATTTCAATTATTCGCAATAAATCAAATTATAAATTTTTCATTCCAATAAATAAAATAAATCTTGATTTTTTTTTTCTTCCATCCTTATTAATTCCACAACTTGTTCAATTTGAAAATCATTATCATATTTTCTAAATGTTACCTTAATTTAACACTTATGTAACGTATTATTAGATTCGTTGCAAGATTTCAATTTCAATCCCCATTTCTTAATATACTCAAATTCTGGACATTTTTATTTCCTTACCCATAAGTGTAACATTTATTGCCAATTCCATCCAAATTTAACAGGTAACCCTTAACAATGTTTTCAATCCAAAGGTTATACTTAAGTTTACGTTGTATTCTACAACTTATCATATTATGAAGAAAATTCACATTATTCCCCAATATTACCTTAATTCATATTAACTTAACATTAAATTTACTCTTCATTCTATTATTAACCTATTAGTATTAAATAGATGAAATTAACATTGGTTTTACACTCTATTACGTAGATATCCTTAAATTTTATCTAAGTTTATATTTACATAATATTCCAACATTAAATTTCATCCAATTTTTTTTTCTTCCTTTTTATTTTAATTAAATCCAATTTCCCTAAAGTTACATTCAAACAAGTAAATTTTGATTTCCAATCAATCATTATACTATAACATTCTTAACATTTTTTCATTACACTACTAAATTCTACCTTGATAAGTTTACGCTTCTATTGCTTTACTTTCACACTTCCGTTAAAATATAAATTAATTCTAAAGTAACGTTTATTGTTGACCCCGCCATTTTAATTACTCATATTTAGATGAACGTTATTTCAAATAAGTTCATTGACTCATTTAAATTAGGTAGTTTATAGTAGTTGTTATCCCACCCTTACAATTATTTCCTACTAACGTGCTACCAACTCCTTTAATTAAAATTTGAATTCCAAACCTTATTTAATATACTAAGTAATATAATAACATATATAGATTGCTACCAACTTTCCTTTTCTTGCATCTATGTGTTTATTACTTGACATACCAGTAAATATTACATATACACAAAATTCCGTTATCACTTGCCTAACAAGGTTATTATCACTTAAGATCTCACTGCATCCACATTTTCACATTTTCATTTCCTAGTTTCTTTACTTTATTCTACATAATTTATTACAAATGGGATTTTCTTTGGTTTACATCTTATTTGTATTTAACATTTCTCAATCACCAATTCATTTCACTTTAACTGCGGTAAATTGGCGGATAAATTGAATTTGATTCCCAAAATCTAAATTAACAAGAAACAAGGGTAGGTAACATACAATAGTCATTACTCCAAATTCTAGTCACCTAAATAGTCTTTTATTCCTTGCAAATAAATGTTACTATTTATTTTCATAGTACAAATCTCAATGATTATTCCATTTTATATTTGCTTAGGCCATTTATAGTCCACTATACATATCTACATAAATGGGTAATTTATTCAATTCATTAAGTGTCAATTCTATTAAGCCCTGTTTATATCTTATGCATTCTTCTATTACTTTACAAAAGGGAATAACTTTTAAACTCATACACTTAATAACAAAACCGTTATAAATCCAATAAACTTCCAAATCCAAGTTTGTACACATTTTACACAACTATTATGATTTCTCACAAACGTTGAATTTATTAAATGACCATTTATTATAATTTAATTCCCTTAATTGAATCAAATGCTTATTATTATATATTCTTTTCATTCTACCATTCCTTCCCATTATAAATTCATTAACGTATTTACACATCTCTATCTTTCAAATATAAAATAACCAAACTGATTACAAACACTGTTTCTATCAATTTTCATAAGTTTGTTCAAAACTATACTTTTGTTTACATAAAATAAATTTTATGTTTCTATTAGTATTCTTTTCCTTTCACTACAGGCATAAATTATTACTATCTACACTAATTACATCTTTGTATTAATGAACACCATTTAAGTTAATATTTATACTAACATTCACAAATTCAACATTTATTTGTTTCTTCAAAATTACTTTAAATCAAGTTGTGAAAATTTACATTATCCACATCTATTATCATAAAATTTTATAGTTACACTAAATTGCAACCACTATACCAAATTTCTACATTTATTCTTAACCAAATTAGAAATTATATTAATTCATTTTATTAAATATCATAAATTTAACGGGTCGTTACAGATATCCAAACATATAATTCAAAATCATATTATTTTGCAACTTCAATTTCCAACATTTGCTTCACTAAAACCGTACAATGTAGATATATCATCTGTATGCAATATCAATTCGATCGCTTGCTCGATCACACAATTTCACTTTCGAACTAGTATCGTTCACATAGCCCTCTAGTGCGAACTCCAATCCGGTTCCTTGATTAGAAATCGTTATTCTCCTTGCATAGCTATATACTATGATAGAGAATCCCAGAATCAATCAAAAATCCATATGCAGTGTTCGCCGTCGAGAATCGAGTGAAAAATCCTATCTCGAATCGATATAAATTATCTCGAAACTCGAATCTAGATCAAACTGTTATACGAATAAAATAATATGTACAACCCACATATTTATTTCCATTTGATTTCTTATCTATACCAAATCCTTTTTATTAACATTCATTTCATTTACATTCACTTATTCCCAATCACTATTCACATTGCTTTATTCACATTAATTATTTACTTAGTATATTCCTTTCAATACTAATTATCCTTTAAGAATTATTCCATCAGATTTTATGTTCAACACCTTTCACTCTATACTATATCCATTTATGAATTATAAAATTCTACTTAAGTTTATAAATATTTCATTCAACTCTTCTCGTGTTTATTTCCACTTCACAACTTAAGTCATATTCGTTTTAAAGAAAATCCAATTTTATTTATCTCAATTCCACAATCCCAATATTTCAACCATATTCCAAAACCATATCCAACTCACAGTTATTTAATTAGCTCATTTTATTAATTTATTTAAAATATCATCAAATTTAGTTCAAAATTTTTAGCATTTAGCCTAACTTAGGTCAAATTCCTTTTCAAAATTCATCTTTGTTTAACTTATCTTAAGTTAAATTCCACAATTCAATTTCAAATTTACTTTAGTTAACATTCATGTTCAACAATTTAAAATATTTCTTTAACTTATTAATTTTCAAATTTTATAAGTTATCAAACTGATTTTTATCATTTTTTTATAAATTCATAATTGAAAATTTTCAGAGTTTAAACATCTTATTATTATTATTCATTTCAAACCATTTTGAAATAAAACATACATAATTCCCTTTGGTGTATCAAATCTTTCTTTTCGATTTCAAAATCAAACTAGCTTTACCAAAACAAACTCCAATAGTAGCAATTCCTTTCTTGGAAACTCAAAAATGAATATCGCTGCAGTTATCACCGGAATTATTTTCCAACAACCGAAGTGAGTTCAGTGCTTTCTATTCCTTTTAAATCCTTTTAAACATTTCTATTCAAAAGTATTTTCCAAAAAATACTATTATTATTTTTCAAAACTTTGAAAAATCATTTTCAAAACCTACGGGATTTAAATTGCCAAATTCCTAACCTTTAAACTCTTCTTACTTACAATTATATTTATAATATACTTCAAGAATTTCATTTCCTTTCAATTTTTAAATCACATTTATAAACCATATATAATTTAACTTGGATTATAATAAAATCATTTCTTTGTTGTTAGTCTTGCTCACATTATAATACCAACCACTTTATTAGGACATAACAATAACAAATGAAAATAATTAACATTATCATTTTCTGACAACCAAGCACACCATATATATATGTATGTATGTATGTATACCATAATAATTTTCTAAAAAATTATCCCATTATATATAAGAATAATTAAGGTATAATTATCTAATTTACTTAATTTCAAAACAATACCACGTTGAGCTGTTTTGTTCAAGTGTTTAGAGATCTCTATCAATAATGTTAATTACTCGTATTGGCCAGAATCCACAAGCCACTCAATAGATCAACAAACACAATATAAAACAATTTTTATATCACTAACAAACACGCGCTCATAATTATATACACTCAAACTCATTTTAGGGTGTTGCTGACCCTATCTCTAATGAGTTACCCCATCAAAGTCAAGGTTCTCGCTTAACCTTCTACTATGATACCAAATGTAACGAAACGGGCTTTTCGATCCTTGAAAAGTGACACTAATACGTCCATTTATCACATGCCAAGCAATCAAATACCGAAAGGTCCGATTGTTAGGGGAAAGAAAGAATGAAGAAGATAAGAAGAAAACTAAACAACACCGAATTTTATAGCAGAATGAATAATCATTAATATACCATAACTCTTTACATAAAAACAAACTGTGATATACGTATATATAGACATAATCAGAGTATACTAATCTATTTCAGCTTGGACAGTTATAACAGTCTATCCTCACAATTGCTTGTAAACACAACCATGAATACAACGGAAAATTACCATCTATGTGAATACATCTCTGGGCGTCCATCTCATCTCCTAAAGCTCCAAGCATCCAAACTAATCTGTGATATATTTGGTATGACCTATGCATTATAATAAAAAAACACTCGAGTCGGTCTAGAAAACTAGCGTGAGAAAACACATCCAACTAGATTTAAAGTTATGTAAACGTTTGAAATCAAAAGTATCTCATAAGACCATGCCGCACAAAAACATAGACGGGTTTTTACCTTACGACCAAAACATATTCTATAGAAAATCCATTGATATTCTAATAATGTCTAAAGGAAAAATGATAATAATTAAGTAGTTGTGGTGCTCGTGAGTGTACATCACAACAATACTATGTATATAATCGAAAATTGATAAGGCACGCTTGCTAATTGTTTAGGATTTCCATAGAGGTGCCCTCAATACTTCGAGGAGCGGTCCTCCTGCACAAGGATCAGAGCTATCCTTTCGAAGCAACATACATCTCTAGTGATGTACTATAGGATAAACATAGCTGGTCTCGCTAAGACAAAGAGCATTGCCCCATGCATGCATAACAACTATAAGTGGCATATAGGAGGAGCCGACTACACCCTATGGGTTTGCCAACCCTACTGGCAATGCCTCATATCTCTGATTTTAGTCATTCCTGCTGATGAGGCTACGTCTGGCATTCCAGCTTGTGCACCGTCACCAAATATATCATGGAATCCCACATGGATTTCAATACCCGAACAGGTCTTGGAATGACACATAGACTCCATATGTCTGTCCGATCTTGGAATCACAACCTAATTCCCATACCTCAACGGGTTTCATAACCACACATGGATCCCAACATCTCAAAATATAACGAATCTCCTCCATGGAACCGTATATGGTTTACGGAGTGATCATGGCTTCGAGTCATCTCTTACGAGTACACTCTTCCATTTTCCGAGTACTCCACAAAACCAAACATCAATTTCTGGAATGCTCAATACCAGTTCTTTAGGAAATAATCAAACAATACGGGCGGGGATCACCCTCTAACTGTTTAAGTAGACAGATTATCATTTATCCTATAAGAACGAAACAAGTTTATACGTATAGTATAACACCACCGATGGTAACTATACCATATAATTTGTTTCCCTTAAATATTTCCAGAGTTAAAATCCTTCGGTGTTAAGTAGTGGATATTTCCCCACCACCAAAACTAAGAAGGATTACATATTTAGGCCAGAATTCGATAGTCGGTTATTGAACCATCAAATAAACAAACATTCACACAAAGATTTATTCCATAGGTGAAAACAACATAGGTTAAGCACATAGCGACCACCAGCCTCCTTTTAATAAATCCTTCATAAATAAAACCCACCCCATAAATCACTTGTAAATTACAAAGATATACTCGAAAACTTCTATATTTCAATTTAAAAATATCCATATACTTATCTCAACAGTATAAGTATATCCACAAAATTTAGAAAGTTTTCGTTTATTCGATTCTCCAAAACCATTTATAAATCATTTTACAAACCTTTTATGAATCCATACCCCGTCTACAAACTTCTTTTATAAATCTATAAACCTGTTTCTAAAATTTGTTTATAAATATCTAATCATTTATAAGCTCTTCACTTTCAAATAACCTTTTCTTAATTTTTCAAACCCATTTTATAACTCCTTTATAAAATCTAAGTCTTCCAAATGTATTTTCGAGGAAATAATTGTAAATAATTTAAAATATTTTACATCATACACCATTATATAATAATGATTATTAACACTAAAGTTTATAAATTTAAAAATATTTTAAAAATGATAATTAATAACTTCAAAATATTGTTTAAGAACAATAGTAATTAACTTTTACCATTTTCATAAATAATAAAAAATTATTTTGAATTCTTATTGATAATCCTTAATATTAATTCCAAACCATAATTATTCTTAACTAATTAACCTTATCAAATTTTGACAATTTTTCAAATCCATACTACTACAGACATTTAAATTTAAGACGATACTAATGTAATTAAATAACCTTAAATTCTTATTAGTATAATCAGTTAACTTTAAAACCATATTAATATAATTAAATACTTTTTAAACAATATTAATTTAATTAAACACTTTAAAGCAATATTACTATAATGAAATAACTACAAAACAACATTAATATAATTGAATAACCTAAAAATAATATTATTAAACTTAAATAAATAATTCCTTAGAATAAAATATTTCTGATCCCAATTTAGGATTTAAATACCATTTCTTGTCTTTTAAAACCAATCACGACTTAACGACAATTTATAGTATTTTTAAAATACTAATTTGAGGTCAATAGCCACCAACACTAACTAATATCGATATTGATTTTTTGTCACTATTGGTTTTTAATTTTCAAATATATAACGATGTTATAATCACAGCATCCACAATCATATTTATTATTCAATAATCCATATAAAGGAAAAATTATTGAAACAATATAATTCAATAATAGTGAGGAATCCCGCTGGATCCCTCCAACCTGTTTTTCCCTACATCACAAATGTTAGATAATCATAAAATATAAATCAGCCGCTTCAAGATGGGATTCGTATAAAAAGGGTCATCTGCTCTTACACGGAAACGTAATAGGGTCTCATCCGCTCCAATAGGTGGGAATATATCCAACTAATAAATATAATAATTCATCCAAACAAACATTCAACAATTTTTATCAACTATAAACATACCAGTGATCCAAAAAGGTGAGTTTAACTCATCGAAATTTTCTGTTGTCGTCGAGGCTTTCCAGTTTGAACAAAAACCGAACGACGTCATATTTTAGCCCAAATTTCAACAGTCATCAAATTTGTCCAAACCAATTCCATTGTGAATCTTTCACCATCACAAGTGCAACGCAAAAAGTTTCATCTCGATCGGACCTTGTATGAGAGAGTTATGCAATTTTATAAGTTATCGATATTTTGAAATTAAAATAAATAAACAATTACAAGTTCCACTATATTATAACATTACCCTTCCTTCTTTTCTTCCCCAAATGATCGATATATGCCTGTGCATTCCATTAATGTGCACGTCCATGCACCAAGCACCCACCTCCACTCTATAATGCTCCGAATCGACCTCGCCATCGTGTTTCTCTTGGCTTCCTCTTCTCCCTGGACTCCTCAAACACACAGCCGAATCCCTCCATCAAATCGCAACATATGCCTTTATGGCAATGTCAAGTCATGAAACCACCCATGAGATTAGACCACCCTAAATTTTGACCCAAGGTGCTATTTTCCTCGACGAACTCAATTACGTTCCCTAAAACACGAATTGATGCCTCTATCTTAAATATCTAGCTATGCAATTTCAGATCCCTATTGATATGTGCCACTTGACGTTCTATATGTTATACCTCTATTCCGAACGCAATGGAACTAGTCTCAAGCCCCAACTCGATCGTGTGGAGAAGATAGCTTTTTGAACTCAATTAATATATTAAATCTTTAATATTAATTTCAACGCGTTTCTATCCTGCACGACCAAACGATACGTCTGATCGCTATGAAATTTGATGGCATATTATAATTTATTATTTCGAACCCAATGACATTGGTATCGTCGAAATTCGAGACAGTGTCCCAAAAGGCTATTTTTATATGTTAATTAAAATGCGTTAATTTCAAAAATAGTTAAATCGCTTTTAAATCCATTTTAAAAGTTTTATTACCTTCATTCTCATTAAATAGAAATTTAATAATCTTTTAAATCATTTGATCCAAATAAAAATCTAAGATTCAATTATTTGAACAAAATCAATTATTAAATTCAACAATTAAATTATCCAATAGATCGTTATATTTGAAATTCAAATTATTAAACCTATAAAATTAACTTTTTCAATATTAAAAATAAATTAAATATTCTAATATCAAATAACTAAAATTCTTGGTCATTACAAAAACCATTACGATAATCCATACGATCTTAAAAAAGGTGCTATTATAGATCACCCATATTTTTTAAGTTTCTTGTGCTGGTTTACTGACTGATCCTGGTGTTATGTTCTTATGATGCTCAGATCATCCATGTGTATGTTTTCAGATTTTGCTACAGATGCTTTGGGGCTTATGGAGAGAAGTCGAATGATTACCTTTCATGGTATTCTTATTTCCGTTGCATTTTTGTATTGTATATATCAACATTGTGAGGACAGACAGTTATAACTGTCCATGGTGATGATGATACTTAGATTTTAGTAACGCTAATATTTCTGTATTCAGAAAAACCTTTTGCATTGTTCCTTTGATATTATATTATCGTTTTGTTGTAAGATTCTGATGTTATGTACATCCTTTCTTGTTTTGTTCTTTTTATATTTTATCCTAACTTTCTATCTTTCTAACACTTGGGTGCTCGGTACGCAAATACCATGGATATATTCAGTGTCGACATCGGAGGGTCAAAAAGTCGAGAGTGCTACATTTGGTATCAAAGCTGAAGGTTGAACGAACACCTTGGTTATGGTTGGGTATAGCTCATTGAAGATAGGGTAAGTGGCACCCTAGAATGAGTCGAGTGTATTATACATATGAGAGCGTATTTGTATTTTGGAAAACTAGACTTTTAAAATTATTCCTTAGGCATGTCTCCTTAAGCAATCCTTTCTTAATATCTTTCCCTTAAAAACTCTACCATTTAGTTTCCTAAAGCTATTTCACTGTAATTAGGCGAACTATGGATATTAGGGACCCTAATGCTGAAGGAAATATAGAAGAAGAAGTGGCACAAGTCGACCACGAAAAGAGTTTACTTCGATATGGCATGAGTTTGAATCGAGACTATCATCGAAGTCCAGGCTTGGATTAGTTTGTGCAACATGGTATGTAAGGATATGTCGAATCATATCCAAGGAGAATTCAAGGATATTATAAGTATGCTTTTTGGTTCGACGGTTCGGCTCTACGGCCATCTATATCTGCACCAAATAGAAGCAACAAGTGGAAGTTTCAACCACTAAGGGATATTTCTAGTGTGGTTTGCCGTAAGTGTAGGCAGAAGGGACACTTTTCTTGGAATTGTAAATTAGGGAAAGAAGGGTAGGTGGCTAGAGTGCACATAGTGAAAGCACCGATTGAAAAAATTTCGAAGCTAGAGGCACATTTTGCACCAAAATGTTGTTACGATTGCCATCAGCATGGCCATTTTGTTAGAGATTGTCCTATACTCAAGAGTGGGGAGCAGCATAGGGTTTTTGCTATTTCTTTAGCTAAGAAGGGGAAGCAGATCCTTGAGGGTATACTATCTATTTATTGTTTGCTTATTCATGATTGGTTTGATATTAATACTTCTCATAGTTTAATATCCCATAACCTAGTTTTTTAGTCATACTCGGCATATTAGTAACATAGTGTATTGTTTATTATTTTATGTTCAACCAGTTTATGAGCAGCTTTACCTTTTCTACAATAGAGAGTGGGTAGAGAGTAATTGTGGGTACATTAAAACAAACACCTTGTGAATTAATTTTCACGGTTTGACTAAAAGGCGTTTGGTGATAATGTCGAGTTAGGAGTTAAAATTTAGTAAAACATGTTTACTATAATCAAAAAGGAAAGGTAAAATATTTTGTGAAAATATTTATGTTAGAAAGTAACTCTTCATAAGCCTTTTACCTAGTTAAAATTGAAAAGGCAAAGCCATACTCCCATTATCCATTTTGGTCGTGCGCATTGGAGTGGGAGAGAGGACAAAGGAGCAAGGTGGGAAGCAAAGGAGAAGGAGGGAAAGGTGTTGCTAAGTTGGGCTTGGACTTTGTTAGCTTTGATCTTGCTTGTTGTTGGGTTAATGGTGAGCAAACACCTTACTTTGAATATAAAATATAACATACATATGTTGCGTTAATTGTATAAATGTTGTTTGAATTGTTGTTAACTTATGTCCAAATATTGGTTTAGGTTCTTACTTTAAAAGTAAGTGACATATGTGATCCATATATATGGACTTGAGCGACTTGGAATGGACTAGAATGGACCTGTATGGCATATGACTAGGCCTTGAACAAAGCGCATAGGTTATAGATGGACTTTGATTTAGATTGGACTCGGATTTGGAAGCGAACTTATAACAACAGTCGCTACAAATGCAATTGTGAATTATCTTGTCTTGGGCGATTGATTTGGAACTTTATAGAAAAGTCCATAGGAGTTTCTTATCATATTTATAATGTTTTATATACATGTTTATTGATATTAAAATCATGGGTAGTAAAAAGTTAAGCAACATCTCGAAAATGGCCAAAACTTCACTTGTGCAAAACAGCTCTAACCTATCGATATCTCTCTTGGCCGAGCAAAAGTAAGTTAAAAAGTCGGAAATGTGTTAATCATGTTGATTTCTTACTTGTGAGAGTTAAGATTGATGTCAAGTAGAGATGAAGCAATACATCTCTAACCTATCGATATCTCTCTTGGCCGAGGAAAAGTAAGTTAAAAAGTCGGAAATGTGTTAATCATGTTGATTTCTTACTTGTTTATGGAGATCACTGGTACTATACTTAACACTAAAACCCGACGAGGTGAACTTATCTTTTTGTTAGATTTAAGAATAAAGTGTTTAGGCAAGGATTTGATGCAGTCATTGCTTTAAATTGCCTAGCTTTACTCTTGGACGAGGAATAGTTAAGTTGGAACGTCGGAAACGAGCTAAGCATACAAATATTGGTTTGTATAAGAAGTGTTTTGACTAGATAATCGATTAGTCGATTATCGAACTTGTTCAGTTATTAACTAAGAGGTAATCAAAAGACTTTGGGATTTCATCCCAATAAGAATCCTAGGGAGGAGTATTCGTACGAAATGCCTCTAGCTCTCACTTACTTCTGAGAGAACCAAAATTGAGTTAATCGAGAATTCATCGATTGGTTTTGGAGAGTTTGATAAGTGGAAAGAGTGCACTTGTATGAGATGACTCAAAACCCATAATCACTTCAAAACCATATACACGATCTATGTTCTAGAAGTGGTTTTGAAGTGAAATATTATAGAGTTGAACCATCAATCCTAAGGTTAAATCTAAGGGAGAGGTCGGCTTTAACATTTCAAACAATGCTATCGTGCGGGACTATCTAACTTGACGAGTACTCCAAGTGAGAGGATAACATTAGCATTTATCGAAGGACTTATGCGGGGAACTTATGTGGAGGTTCGAGATCTGTTCAAGATGCTCAAATCCGTGTAGTGATTCAAGATCTGTTCGAGATGATTGAATCCACTTAGGGGTTCGTGTTATGTTCAAGTGATGTAGACTCGCATGAAAGATGCCGAACGTAGCCTCGACATCGAAAAAATGACAGAAAATAGAGAAGGGCATGGCTAGGCGTTTTAGCTAACCTTAAGGGTATATCAACTCCATATCTAGATATGCTTACCGATTACTACTAGTGGGAGTTGATATGATCTGGATTATACACCGAGGGTGATCCAATTATGTTTCCTGTTAAACCGCCTTTTGGAAAACCCGTTGATAGACAGATTTAACTAAATCAACTGTTGTTTGTCGAGACTAGAATATGATGGGTTTGAACCAGCTAGATGGATAGACGGTCAGTCTTGGATGGTCGGTGTATGTGGCTCAGCCTAGGTGGTTTGGCAGGTGCCGCTCGGTCAAGGATAAAAGGCCATGCACTGCTCGGCCTAGGTGGGTTGGCCAAGATAGAACGGTGGGGCATGGTTTGGTCAAGATGGGGTCGTTCGGTCTGGAAGGCATGGTTTGGTCAGGATGGGGTCGTTCGGCCTCGATGGGGTCGGCCTAGGTGGACTGGGTATATGGGATCAGCTGTGGTAGTTCGGTTTGGATAAGATTGGCTTCGGAGGGATCGGGCCATATGGTTCGGCCTCTATGGGATCGGTCTTGGTGGCTTGGCTTGCTTAGTTCGGTCGTAGTTTAGAGGCCAGTTCGACCTTGATGGTATGGGTCGGTCACGTTGAAGTGGGTCGGTAGGAAGGCTAGGGCTCGGCATAGAGTGGGTCGACATTAGAGTGGTTCGACATTAGAGTGGTTCGGCATGAATGGTTCTGGCCTCAAGAGGATTGGAGCATGTGGATTAGCCATATGTGGTTTGGCAATAGTGGGTCGACCATGCGTGGTTCGACCATAGTGGGTTGGTCATGATGAAGGATGTTGTCTTGGCTATGGTCTTGATGGGCCTAAACTACCCAGGAAGCCTAGTAACTCAGGTTTTGCCTATAAATCAACATGTAGTGCTTTAGAAAAGGGATCTTCTTCATTATGTTTCCCTTCGTCTTCTACACTAAGGCTGCTCTGCCATTGTTATTCTAAAAACTTTGGATTATACTGTAATTGATTTTAACATCAATAAAAAGAAAATTTATGGAGTGGACATGCCGGAGTTAGCTGACACTATAAGTCTTGTGTTATTACTGCTTTCTTTCTAATTTCTACTGTTCTTCACATTCAGACTCTCTACGTGCATACTATCTATGATCTGTGATAGTGATTTGGTGCTTTCATCTGGATTTGGGTGTTAGTGACCAATTTTGGCGCTAACATTTACCTTAGAGTATATCCTATCTAGAGATATACGATGCTCGGAAGGTTGTTTCTGATCCTTATTATGAAGTTCGGATGTGGCCTGATTGAGTAGATCTCTATGGAAAATCCATCATGCGAACGTGCCTTAGCTTTTTTGATTGTATACCTATTATTGTTGTGGCATTCACACATTAGCTATTTGATATGATTTGTATGCTATACATTATACATTATCTATCATATTAGTATATGTTAAACTTAATGAATGGTTCGTTTCATTTAAGGGAAAAACCGTTATGGTAATTCATACAGTCTTAAAAAAGGTGCTATTATATGTCATTCATATTTCTTGAGTTTCTCACCCTGATTTACCAGATTGATCCGGGTGTAATTTTCTTATAATACTTGGGTCGGCCCCATGTATATTTTCAGATTTAGCTACGGGTGCTTTGGAGCTTATGGAGAGATGATGGATGATTACCTTCCAAAGTATTCTTTCCACTGCATTTTTGTGTTGTATATATCAGCATTGTAAGGACAGGCAGTTATAACCGTTCCGTTGTGAGATTTCGATGTTGTGTTCAGTGGCAGAGCCAGCATATAATTCGAGGTGGGGCAGTGTTTTTAATTAAAAATATGCACAAGTAAACAATATTAAAACTACAACGTATACGAAAAAATGCATCGTGTATACATAGGTTAGGATGTAATGATTATATCTAACATGCTTTCTTTAGCTCCAAACCTTAAAATTTGTATTAAAAAAATAATACAAATTTTTTTTTGTTGATATGATACTAGTCTTTGAAAGATGGTAAATGCTATAAACCAGTATATGAGTGTTTGGAGTACGTTGGTAATGGGAAGATCAGATTTATTATTTACACATAGGTTAGGATGAGCTATGTTATTTTCAGATAGGGCTAATCATAAATTTTAGATAGGGCTTAACTAAAAATACAGGTTTCCTGTAAAAGGAAGTTGCAATCTCAGGTAGGGCACTAGCCCCAGCTCACTATAGTGTACATCCGCCCCTGGTTGTGTTCTTAATTTCTTGTTCTATTTTTCGTATTTTACCCTAACTTTCTGTCTTTCCAACACTTGGATGCTCGGCACACGAATACCATAGATGTATTTAGTGTCGACATTCGAAGGTCAAAAAATTGGGAGCATTACATAATATTTCATTGTATGGGATCTTGTGTTAACCAACCTATTGTATTTTGAGAGCGATCAAATTTGATTGATCCGTTTATGTCATGAACAAAAGTTTGTAAACCTAAAACTTGATCAGTTTATACATAGATATATATATATATATATATATATATATAGGCAACTCATAAAATGCTTATGAATATCTATTGTGTTGCATTGAGAAACAATTGTTGTTTTAAGAAATGCCTACTTCATAAGATGGAATTTCATTTAGAAATTATTGGTAGGGAAATGGATTTGGATACTATCCAAATATAAAATTGATAACAAAGGATGGAATAAAATTAACTGAACTAAATAGACATGAGACAATAGAATATCTACTAATAAATCTCGCACATTAAAGAGAAATTATGAATTTTATTAATGTCGAGAAAAGAACTTTATTGGTCATAAGTAGGCCATTAAGAGTATTGACTCTATCTTATCGCTTGATGTGCAAATCCGGAATGGATTCCAAGTACATTATCTAGTTATGATTTTGATATCAGTACCTAAAAGGGAATGATCCATAGGCTGCAAACATGTCTTTAAGAAGAAGATCAATGCGGTGGGAATAAAAGCCATGTTGATAAGAATAACATCGTAAATTTCAGTTGTTGAAACTAACGTAATAGATTCGTCACTCAATGTGTTTTAGTTAATTCAGATTTTACTCGCAAAATTTTTCGCTCGGTAAGACTTCGAGTTTTGGCGTGTGTATGTTGTAAAAAAATTCTACATAATGATTTAGAATAAACTATTTATACATAACAAACAAAATGTCTTAAAGTCATAGGAGCGATGACTAAGTTTGTGAGAACTATATATAATCCAAGTAATGATACAAAAGTGTTATACGGTAAGCATCGGAGTTTAGTAAGTATTTTGACAAAGAAATCAAATAGTTTGAATTTCAACCAATATTTGGAGGAAGCGTATGTCTATAAGAAAGAATGGTAATATGTACTATAATATATTTCTAACATTACAAGTGAACAACATGCTTATGATTATTAACGATGTACTCAATTTAAAATCATTTCAGTTTGGTTGTTTGACACTCGACATTGGTTTTCAAAATGACATCTTTTATAATCAGTATGAAAGGATGATGAGATTGTCCCAAATGATATACGCAGACACAAAATTAAAATTGTTTAATAAGGAGCATGTAAGATGAGTTCTTCATTCGTTGGAAAAAGGAATTATCATACTTGTTATATTGTCTACAATATCATGTATCCTTCATTTATTTGATACATAGAGCAAGTAACAATTCGAATTAAGATCACTTAATCACGTTTTAGAGTGTTCTTGCATATTTATGAAATACTATAGGATTGCTTTAGAAACAACTAACTCCTTATGAAGGAGTGCATGAACTCGAACTTCGTTAATGATATCAAGTATATTATGTCAATCCTAAATTCATGTTCAAATTTAAATCGGAATTGTTCCAAATAATATGCAATAGCCGATTCAACTAAAGGCTACTACAATGAAAGAAGTGTATATAAATGCATAAATTTATAACTAAGCTGTGTGTGATTCTAAATATTGAGAATCCCATTATATTGTTATATAATAACAACATCATGATACAGTTTGCAAAAGAACCTAAAGCTGACTAGAAGTTGAGAGACGTACTTCGAATAGTCCTACATGATAAAAGATTTTTTTAGCATTAGAAAGAGTTGATTAACAGAGTAGATAATTAAAATAATAATAGCATACCCATTCATTAAGGGACTGAACTGATTAGTTTTTGAGAAAAATCAATCGATGAAGTTGGAATAAGATTCCATAATTGATCTCAAGTGAAGATGGGAGATTAATAGAGTTAAGTGTATGCCCTAAGAGCAGTTTTGTAATTTGTTACATATATAACTCTGTAACCAATCTTGTTTGAAATAAAAGGTGTTTTTCTTCCTATCATATACTTGTTATATAGTGATATAAATAATTAAGTACTAAATTTAAATCATGTAGATAGAAAATTCTTAAATGATATGTTATATGATAGTAACTGCAGAGTGTTGTAATTAGAGAATTTTATCACAATGTATATAACATATTCTTTTAAATATTCCTAGTTAAGATCTTTTTAGAAAGGACATCAATTCACCCTTTGAGACTAGAGTATGTAAACCTTTATTAATGTTCGGCAATGTATTTCTCATGGCTGTTGGAAGCACCAAGGGGTTACATGCTGGTAATTATTGGATAACTGTGGAATAGTTCGCTCGAGAGTTCTTTATTGGTTAATATAACTAAGGTCAGTTACATAATTCCCCCGAAATGAGAATACCACGGAATTCATTGTGGCCACTCCACTTTGATTATAGTAAACCATGGCATGACATCCATTGAGCGACTATAGTTAGGTCTTAGTTGAAGCATTAGAAGTTAAACACTAGTCAATAAGGAATTTGTTTACTCAGTAATATAGGGTTAATATTACGGTCAATTGTAGTCAACTCAAAATCGAAGTCTCTAGCTAAAGTAGTAAGATTAATAATAATTATTATTATTGAACCAAGTATTTGTATTTGGAATTATGAAGTTGAATGTGGATGATGTTGGAGTTTTAACCAAAACCAAATTTCATAAGTCCTAACGTGATATAGTTTTGACAAGAAAATAAGTGTAAATAATCGTTACTACTAGCTACCGCTTATAATATTAAAACTGGATTTCACCGAAAGATGTGCAAGTGATTAATTCAACCATAATGTTACACCACTAGCTAAAGTGACGTACGAATGTTAATATTCGATATTAGTTGCCAACTGAACTTACATCTTTGAGTCGCACGATCGTAATGATGAATTCATCAAAAAATTACATGATTTAATTTATTTATAAAATGTTACAACTTAATTAATTTTTTAGAAATATTATTTATTATTTGATTTATTTAATATTTGGGAGTTGTCTGTAATTATTTGAATGCATGCATAAAAGTTATATTTACATGCATTGTTATACGATATTGGTGAATTTTAAAAATAGGTTTAAATAAAAGATAGTTGCATGAAGGAATTTATGGAAATCTTATGCCATTTGATGGAAAGTAATTTTGGCCTTACCATGTGAAGAGAGAGAATTAAGGGAACCGATTAAGGTAGTTTTAATTAAAGGTATAAGAAATGTTTCATTCTTTCAATTAAAACATATCCACTAATTCATTTCCTAAAGAGATTCATTCTTCCAGATAAAAATCCATATCCTTTCTCTTACTCTTATCATCTCCTTAAATAGTTGAAAATTCATGTCTTTATGAATGAATAAAAACTCCCTAACCAATTTAAACTTCAAATGTAATAAATATAAAGAATATTCTACAAATCGTTCCAATTACTGGAGATGATTCAATCAGATCTAGGAGTCTCTTACACTCAAGGTGTGTTTCTTAAGCTACTTATTAAGGTAATTATCTAGTCTTAGCTTAATACTATACATATGATCTTGTTAGTATAGACTAGATCTCTTATAATTTTAAAATCTCACCTATTACCGTTTGAATCTACATACACGTATAAGTTTGGATCTCATATGTGTTGTAAATATTATTGTTGAAGTTTTGTATCAAAAAAAATTCCTTAGCTGAAATAATTTTAACATATACATACATACATATATGTATTTTAAATGTTATTAACTTCATAACTATAAGTAAGTTTCAAACTCGTGTATTTTAAGTGGTTTACTTATTTTAAAATAGTAATAAAATTATTTTCAAATACTCTTTTATGTTTGCAAAACTATATACATACATACATGTGTGTGTGTGTATATATATTTGTTTTGCATATTCAAAAATATCTTTAACTATATTATAGTTCCCAATTTAAATCTAAAACTATTTACTTAGAAAAACTAGATATTATGGTTTTAATATCGAATCAATTTTATAGACTTGGTCAAATCTATTCAATAACTTTGAATTTTTATTTCATTTAATAAATTAGTTAACTTTGATACACACACAAGCACATAAGTTTAAAATGTTTTGAATGCAAGATGATGGAAGATTAAATAAAGGCTAAAAGTTTTCCATCTATTCGTCACCTTAAGTGCCATATAAATGTCTTCTACTCTTTCTTTTGTTAACAACTTAAATGCATCATTACGCACCCAAATTTGATTCCTTCTACTGATATATTTAGATATATTCAAATGTTTTAAATCATTAATTTCTTTTATTGCAAAAGTTAATTTTGTTATACATACACATGTAAACATTTGTAATATATGTTTAAAATAAAACTAATATGCATATATTTGCAAAGTTTAAATTTGAAAATAAGCTAAAGAAAGGTTAAAATAATTCCAAAAGATTTCATTCTTACCTCCTATTAATTGTCTCATAAATGTTATTTACTCATTCTTTGATGTCACTTAAATATACCCTATATATTATATGTTGCATTTGCACCATTAACACATGAGCGCATTTTGATAGTTCATTATAATAATATGCTTGGTAAAAATTAAAATAAAACTTCCTTCTAAAAAAATTAAATTAAATAAATTTTATTTAAAACTAATATTAGATTGGATCTAATAAATCTTTTGACTTTATGGGCTCAACTGATCCAAAAATAGGATTTTTTTTTTGAAATCTACCTATATGACCCGCTTTCAACTGACCCGGTTCCTCTAGGATCCTCTCTTGAATAGTGTTTCACTTCCAATACTTCCACTCGACCTAACTATAGTCGTTCGATGTATTCCATGTTATGATTTAACTATAATCAAAGTGGAGCTTTCATATTGAAGATTAATAGTATTCTTAAGTCAAACGAACAGTGAAAATTAGTCACATTGGTATTTTCAGTTTGGCCTTAGTTATATTAACCAAAGAAAACTATCGAGCAAGTCATTTCATGATTATCTAATAACTATTAGTGTGCAAGCCCTTAGTGCCCTCAGTAGTCATGACAAAAACATTGTCTAACGCTTTGAGAGCATTGTGTACTCTAGTCTCAATGGATGCATCTATATCTAGTCTTGATACATCTCGACCAGGAATATTTTCAATGATATGTTTATTATATTGTGATACAATACTCATGATTACACCTATTTGTAATTGCTATCTCAAATACACTATTTATGGATTTTCTGTTAAACATACTATGGTTAAACATTTAATTATCTATAACATGTTATAATAAATATATAACAGAAAGAAAACACATTTTATTACAAAGGAGAATTGATCATATATTTAATAATTTACAATAAATTATAGAATTTCCCCTAAGGCATACCTCTAACTCTATCAACCTCCCACTTGCACTTGGGACCAATTATGAAAACTCAGTCTCATCCCTTCAATCAGCTTCTCGAGAACTGATCGACTTAGACCCTTAGTGAATGGATCTACTGCATTATCCTTGGTATCTACCCTCTGTATCATGACTTCTTTCTTCTCTACTAATTTTATAATGAGGTGGAGCTTTCGAAGAATATGTCATGACTTCTTGTATGGTATGTCCTCTTTTGTGATTTACATCGCCACATTGTTGTCATAAAATAGTGCCATTGGATTTTCGGTATCGATAATCACTCCGGGCTCACATAAAAACTTGCATATGCATATCGTCCCTTTACCAGCTTCATTGTGGGAAATGTACTCGGCCTTTATCATACTCGGCCTCCATCATACCCATCCTCCATTATCGAATCAGCCACTCTTTCTTGCTTGGAACTTTTCCAACCGACGGTCTCATTGTTAAGCATAAATCTTAACTACATACCAACTTACTATCATCAACGTCATTCCGAAAGCTAGAATCCGTATACCTTTTCAAGACGGTCTCTATTCCCATATAAGAGGAATAAGTCCCAAGTATTTCTTAAATACTCCAGCTTAATTTTTACAGCCATCCAATGCTTTTCTCCAGGATTAAACTGGTATTGGCTTATGCTTTCTAACGCATATACCACATCCGATCTTATATATAACATAGTGAGCATTATGGATCTTATTGATGAAGCACAGGGGATCCACTTCATACATTCTTCCCCTCATCAGTATGAGGAGCATCTTTTTTTGAAAGGATGGTTCCAGATTGCACTGGGACATTTTCACGCTTGGAATTCTCCATACCAAACCTCTTCAATATGGTATCTATGTACCGGGATTAGGACAATCCTAGTTGCCTCTTATATCTATATGTGTGTGTGTGTATGAGTGTGTGTACACACCTAATATATAGGCTGCTTCTCCCAAATCCTTCATGGGGAAGTTCTTAGAAAGTTAAGGTAGTGTTTGGTTTACAAATGAATTTTGGGTTTTCTGTTTTCAAGTATGTATGTCAAATATGAGAGAAATGAAGTGATGACGGAGGTAATGGAAGGAAAATGAAAGGACGATGGAGGGGATGGAAGGTTGATGGAAGGGTGGATCGTTTCTCGTGCTTCTATCATTTTTCAAAACATGGAAAACAAAAAAAGTTGGTTTCTATTTTGTATGTTAATTTTGTTTTCTAAATTGGTTGCTTTCCATTATATACGTGCTTCTTGTGCATTTTTGTATGGATGAAAACCCAAAAATGTAAATGACATACCAAACATAGCCTAAGCTTTTCAATGATTACAATAATGACGTGTCATTTCCAATCAATAGACGATCGTCGACACATAGCACTAAAAATACGATAATGTTGCTCTATTCCTTTCTGTATACGCATGCTTCCTCTATGTTCTAATAGAAACAAAACTATGTGATTACCTTATCAAAACACTTTTGTAACTCCTTGAAGCTTGTTTGAGTCGGTAAATGGATTTAACAACTTGCAAGCCTTTCCCTCATGTCTACTGACCACTAAACCCCCAGGCTTCGACATATAGATGGTCTTTTCTCAATCACCCTTTAGAAATACCATCTTTCCATCTATTTTCCATATTTTGTATACATAGAATTCAGCAATAGCTAGCGTAATTCCAAAGGACTTAGGCATGGCTATGTGCGAAAATATTTCTTCTTAATCAATGCTTTGAACTTGACGAATTCCTTTCGCAGCTAGCCTGGCCTTATAAGTCTCTTCTCCCCCAACTGCATTTAGCTTTTTCTTAAAAATCCATTTGTAGCTGATGGGGTTCATCCCTTCGAGTACGTCCAAAAAAGTTCATACTTTGTTTTCTTACATGGAATCCGTCTCAGAGTTCATCACCCCAAGCCAGAGTGTAGAGTCTTCGCTCTGTGCTTCATGTTGGAAAGACAAAGTGTAGGATCGATTTCACCCTAGAGGGGGGTGAATAGGGTGATACTAATAATTATAAAAATTAATGCGGAAATATACAAAATAATTACAGCACAGATAAATAAAAGAATAATAAAAACAGAAATAGAACAACATAGATTTACCTAGCTTTGGCAAAACTCTATCTACGTGTTGCCCCCAAGGTTTCTACTAGAAATTAAATAGTCAGACGCTTACACACATAAACTCATGACACCCGCTATCGGCTAACCTAACTCTACGCGCAAAACTCTACTACCACTCAGCCATTAAATTGCGAATTCTCGAACTACACCACCGTAGTTCGTCCCCTAGTCACACGATTAGAATTTTACAGAAGTTTAAAAGAAAAATTAAAATTAAAAACAAATTACAAAAGCCTTAGATAAAATTTAAGCCTAGAAAACAATTATAAAAGAACCATCCCAATATAAAATTTCTCCCTTTTATTTATTTCGGCATGTAACCTTTACTTCATAAATTAATGTCTGCTTCTTTCCTTTTCTCGAGAATGTTCGTTCCTCTTTTAAAAAAAAATTAAGGCTTCATGATAACTGAGGCCGCCGCTTGAAAATTGATGTTCGATTGAAGTAAACTTTGCCTTTGTTTCCTTCGTCAAACGATTTGTTAGCTATATTTTGATCTGTAGTTTTGCTCAGATTATGCTTGCGGCTGCTCCCAGGATTAAGTTTGAATCAATGAATCTAGTATGTAAATTATGTCATTTAAACGCTCTGCTGTTTTTCCTTGATTCGAGTTGTTGATTTGGAGTTTAAATTGAAACTTGCCTCTGTGATTTTTCTTAATCCCGAATAAGTTGTAGCCGATGATGAGAATGGGTTAAATAAGATTCGAAATCCTATAATCTCGTTCGTATATATTTTATTTGATTTCTTCAACTGTTTACTCGACCATTAGATTATTGCTTAAATGATGGTGATAATTCTGACTTGTTCTTAGTTGACGTGCTTGAATATTATTTAGTCGGTTCCTTTATTTCACCTATAACTTTGGTCATTTGGAAATTATGATAATCTTGGACTAGTTCGATTCTCTTGACTTTGGTTCAATTTTTGTTGGCTTTGACTTATTCATTGTTTCCATGGTCACCGTGGATTTGATTCTTTGGCATTTAAACTTGACTTAGTTTGAAAAATCGCTACCTTTATTTGAAACTGCTACCATATTTCTGTAAAACTGTAAATTTCTCTAACTTGTTTTTCGAACTGCAATGTTTATTCATGTATGCATATCCTAGTTTGCACTTCATGTTAGTGTTGACTTATTTGGTTGTGTGGACTATTGCATAGTTGTTGTGACTCTACCTCTTTTCACTCAACTCTGCACTGGATATTGAGAGCCTGGACTGTTTGGTTGCATTTAGTTGTTGAGCCATGTTTTTGCATTTTCATTTGTCAACCCAGCTTGGACATTCATGTTATGGTATTCATATCACTTTGAAATTGTCTATCTTATTGGACTTGTATTCTTGAATCTAGTATGGTTGCAGTTTTGGGTTTCCAATTTCCTCTGAAGCTTTGCATTCATGTTAATTCATTTTTGTCATCCTTGCTGAAATGCACTAAATCATTGCATTGATATATGTGTATATATGTTACTGTTTTGGTCTCTGTTTCAGTTTGGTCTGGTTCACTTTGAACTTCTAATCTGGGTACATCTTGATTTTATATATGTGTGTTTGACTTGGTTGCACTTAATCCAATGTGCTACTGGTTGTATGAACCTGAACTGATTACTATTACACCTGCTTGCTTTGTTATATCTGTGATGGTCTCTAGTTCCTTTTGCTTTGTTGTTCCACTGGCATGTGTTAGTAAATTTCTAGTTTAGCTTCTGAACTTCATGTGTACATACATTTGCCATGTCTAGTCTTGGATGATCTGATTCACTTCAGTTCTGAACTTGTGCATTTTCTTTTTAACCTTTGTATATTTAAACATGTTGAACTAATGTTAATTTTGGAATTCATATATACATCATTTTGTTGCAGTCTTCTCTATATATATTCATGCTTTTCGAAACTGCTTTACCCAGTTTGTCCACTACTTCATTAAGTTCATTTCTTTGACCATGTACATGGCTACTATACTTATGGTTGCATTCATCATGGACTGGTTAGGTGCATTGTGTGGTTTATGTGCTTATGCACTTGATTTTCTCTGGTCTAATTTGTTGCATTAAATCATGTGCTTTGTTTGCATTGAGTTGTTGAGCTTCTTGTCATGTGAGTATGTTGGATCCATGAAGCTACATGTTGCTTTGTACTGAGCCTTGTAGATGTGCAATCTGATTCATTGCACTGTAGTCTTGTATTCACTAGTTCAATGTGATGCTCATGTGCTCGTTGTATATATGCATGTCTCAAGCATTGTGACTTTGTTTTGGTTATAGTCTTCATGTGTCTGCACTTCTGTTGTCTTCATTTGGCCTTGCTCATTGATCTGGTTGAAATTTGTGGCCTTGGTTTCACTTGAGTCTGAGCTTGTGCCTTATCTGGGTTTAGTTGTACCTGTTGTTGATGGCTTCATGTGTACATCACTTTATACCTATTTTGTTTGCAGTCTGAAGTTTTGTGTACACTTTCATCTGGATTTGTTTTTCGTATTGCACCAGAGTTGAATCCATCTTATAGCTCGGGTTTGACCTTGTGCTCATGTCGGACTTTATTTGTATTGCACTTGAGTTGAACCTAGCTTTTGATTGGGTTTGACCTTGTGCTCGCCTATCCCTGCAGTTTTATCAAGTGTATATCGGTGTGCACAGCCTTGTGGCATGTACAGTGATACACTCTGCATGTCACAAGTTGTTCTTGTATGATGAATTCAAAATAAAATAATGGCGAACAACCCAAATAACCGAGGCAAATAACATTTTCAAAAACCCACATTTTATTTTACACCGCAAAAACATTTTTTTTTCAGTTTTACTACGTCAGTGTTTATTTCGCAGATAACTCAGATGCTGGATACAAATTAGAATAGAGTAGAAGATCAAATACGAGTGTTGAATGAATATGTAGTGAGGAGAGTTATTTAAATTGAAATGTAATTAAAGTTGCGTTGTAATTGAAAATTGTGTATGTATAGCGAGAGCTCAAATTTGAACAGTTCAAAATTGTTATAAAATATTTGTTTCAATAAAATATCTGTTTGAACTTGAATTCTGTTATTTATTTTGTTCAGCAAATATTTATTCAATTAGGTTAAAATCAAATAGTACAATAACAAATGCATTTAAATATATATATATATATACATATATGTTTATTATCATCAAACAAAAATCACATGCTAGCATATTCAACAATCTCCCCTTTTTGATGACAATAAACATATATTTAAGATTTTGAATTTATTAAATGTGTTTGATCATTCAATTTGCTCCCTCGATTTGAATACTTCCTCTCTATAACAAAGCTCCCCCTTCATATATGCATGAAAATAAATAAAAAATATGCAAATGAAACTAGATGAAAATATGCAAATAAAAAATATTTGACCTTTATTTGCCAAAATTTTAACTTTTCTCTCTCTTTTTTGTTATCGGCAAAAGAATAATAGTGTAAGAAAAATAGAGATAAAGTGATAGACATTAATACAACATTAATTCTCAATCGAATATAAATATTAAGTTTCAATAAAAAAATCAAACAAAAATCATAAATACTTTGTTAGGCGCATATTCCACTTTAGAATGATAGGGATGATGTCAGCATATATAACCAAATAGTTGTGTCTATTTGTGGTATATTTATATCAAAAAATTGAATATCTACTAGCCATGCATAACCGTTAGGACATTTAAATGAGATTAGTAGCATTCCTAAATTTTAAAAAATAAAAAAAATTGAATTCAAGCATCTTCTAACCACGCATAACCATGAGCACTTTTAAATTGGATTAGAATCAACTTGTCTATCTAATAATCAATTTTGATATATGCTCCATACATGCATAACCGTGAGTACTTTTAAATGAGCATGAAAGCACATATACAAATATTTCAAGTAATTCACCCATGCATAACCATGAGGACTTTTAAATGAGAGCGAATACTTTGGATGTTTTTATTAATAAATAAAATGAAAACAAATAATTTTCCTTTTAAAATACCACATATTGACATACTATATTAGATTTTGATGAGTGATGGTCGTTAGAAATGTGATATAAATAGAGATGGTCATGGAATTTTTACCCATCAAAAGTTATTATAAACCTTGTTTAAATTTTTAAAGAAATTTACTAAATATACTGTCTCAAGTTATAATATATGATTAATGTCAACACTCATCACTTTTTCAATCACTATTTATCCTTTCGACAATCAGTAGGGAGTTAGATTAGTTAATGTAGTCATTTAAGATCAGATCCAAAAATAATTATAAAATCAAATTTTCTAAAATGACTAATTTGAAACAAGGTCAACAAAACTATTTTCTAGAAGGGGTTTTATAAAAAAAAGTCTGCTAATTGAAAATCAAATAAATGAAAAATATGCAGATATTTTCTTTGAAAACGTGATGCAACTAATGAATGTCTCTTTATAAAAAACTTTCCACTAGTAATTTTTCTATCAACTAAATTACCAGTGTAATCTGCATCTGAATTTCCCTTTGACTCAAGATTATCATTAGTTGGATGTTATAGACCATATTGTAAAGTTGCAACAAATACCTTAAAATCATTTTACAGCTTTTAAATGATTTTAATTTTAATTGAAACTATGCAAATAAACAACTAGTGAACATAGTTTCAGATCTAGAAGCAGTAAGATAAGCAAATATATCCACGTGTCATTAGTCCAAAAAAATCTATATGAACTGGTTCAATGGCACTAAAGGTACTTATAGTGGTTTCGGCATATAAAGATAATTGGCCAGCAATTTTCATAATTCAGAATCAAAATCAACATTTATCTCCTTCTCACGTAATTGGCTGAATTAAAACGATTACGGTGCAGATTTTCACATTTAATATACCGTTCAAGGTAAATGTATCGTTACCTAATTTAATGATAATTTTTCGTTGTTGCTCATTGTGATTCTACCACATTTGTATTAGGCTAAGAAACTTTGATTTGTCACCGGTCGTATTCCTGGAACAGCCAGAATCCCGGTAACAGTGTTATTATTCCTTAACCTGCCACCACACCTACATGAGAAAATACTTTTGTCACATATTTGTTTTTATAGATCCATGGTTCTTAGTGGCAATTGATTTTGAAAAATATGCTTGTGTAGATCCAAGACTATTTATATTTGTTCCTTTTGGCACCCAGATTTGTTTGACTTTAAGGGATTTTACATTTTTGCCTTTGGGAACCCAAATTGGAATGGTTTTCACGTGTTTGGGTCTATACCAGCAAATATTGTGACTGTGTTCAGTTTTTCCACATATCGTGCACTTTGAATTGACTTGATTAATTTCATTTCTAACAAGTTCGGATTGATTATATCCAAGTCCTTATCTAACAGTATTAACAGTTTGTTTCCTTAATAACATATTTAGCGATTTTTCTCCTTTGTAACGTTTTTCTAAAGTTGTAGACAATTGTTGGACTTGTGTCTTAAAAGATTCATTTTCATTTCATAATTGTGTGCACTTTTTAATAGAATTCTCTCTCCTCGTGTTTTCACTTTCTTTCAAAATCATAATTTTATTTTCAAGTGATTTAATTTTAATTTTTGATTTTTTAATTTATGCTTCGAATGATGGACACTTGTCACACTTAGGGCTCTTGTTTCGATAGTTTTTAACCAATTGATCAAGCTGTTTATTTAATTCTATTAAACTATCTCTTTGTGATTCAATTTTGGCATACTTCTCCCTAAGTCGTTCAAAACGGCCATTTATTTTGGGAAAGTATATAAGTAATTCTGAATGAGTATGTTTTGATGCCTCACTTGGCTCGTTGTCATCACTTTCAATTATATCACCTCGAAGACCTAGATTTGCTTTTTCACTCTCACTGCCAGTGCTTTTATCATCTTCATCAGCTTCATCCCAAGTGGCTGCAAAAGTTCTCCTTTTTGGTTTCTTTCCTTAGCTGAGTCGATTCTGAGGATAATTGGGCTTGATATGACCAGGTTTATTGCTATTGTGACATATGATCTTTTGCTCTGTTGAGTTGTCTAGCACTTCGGCTATTCTGCTTTTCAATTGTTGATTTAGAGCTGGATTTCTGTATATGTGATTCCACCTTTTGAATTGCTTTATTATCAGTGCCAATTCAGCTGTTCCATCATCATCACTATCATCACTTTCTGTTGTTCCTTTGAGAGCTATTGATTTCTTTCTTGTATCACCTCGTTCGAGTTCTTCCTTGAATTTGATTTCCAACTAATAAGTGGTGAGATTTCTGATGAGTTCTTCGACTTTGATCTGTTTCAAATCCTTCGATTCTTGAATAGCAATGACTATGGCTTCAAAATTTCATGGAAGAACTCTAAGGATTTTTTGGACTATTTCCAACTCTGTGTATGATTTTCCGAGAGCTTTTTATTTGTATACAATATTAGAAAGTCGTCCATACATCTCTTTGAAATTTTCATCCTTGGCCAATGTGAAGTTCACGTATTCACTACTAAGCATGGCAAGGCGAGATTCTTTGACTTGAGATGTTCCTTCCTGAGTCACTTCAAGTGTGTGCCAAATTTACTGCGCAGTTAGACAATGTGAGACACGATTAAATTCAATTTGATCCAGTGAACAAATAATAGAATTCATAACTTTATCATTAGCATTCTGTGGTTTATTTTCAAGATCTATCCATTGATCCACCGGTTTCTCAATTTCCTAATTATATATCACTATAGTTGGTGTTCTATAACCTGTCTCAACAATATTCCAAGCATTAATGGTTTTCAAGAAAAAATTTATTCTATTTTTCTAGTAAGTATATTCACCATTGAACATAGGTGGTCTAACTATGAATTGTCCCTCAGCAAAAGCATTATTAAAAGAAGCCATTTTAAAAAATAAAATTTTTAGAAACAAAATTTTATTTTTGAAAAATCAAAAATTTAAAAATGCCTTTTGATCCTCGCTCTGATACCACTTGTAGAATCGATTTCACCCTAGAGGGGGAGGGTAAATAGGGTGATACTAATAATTATAAAAATTAATGTGGAAATATATCAAATAATTATAGGATGGATAAATAGAAGAATAATAAAAACATTAATAGAACAACACAGATTTACCCAGCTTCGGCAAAACCCTACCTACATGATTCCCCCAAGGTTTCTACTAGAAATTAAGTAGTCATACACTTACATATGTAAACTTATGACACCCGCTATAGACTAACCTAACTCTATGCTCAAAACCCTACCACAACTCAGCCACTGAGTAGCGAATTCTCGAACTACACCACCGTAGTTCGTCTCCTTGTCACTTGACAAGAATTTTACAGATGTTTAAAAGAAAAATACAAATTAAAAATAAATTACAAAGCCCTATATAAAATTTAAGCCTAGATAACAATTATAAAAAAATCCACCCAATATAAAATTTCTCCCTTTTCTTTATTTTGGCCCATATCCTTAACTTCGTAAATTAATGTCTGCTTCTTTCCTTTACTCGAGAATGTTCATTCCTCTTTTAAAAAGTTAGGGCTTCATGATAACTGAGGGCGCCACTTGAAAATTGATGTTAGAATTGAAGTAAACTTTGCCTCTGGTTCCTTCGTCAAACGATTCATTGGCTATGATTTTCTACATAGTTTTGCTTTGATTATGCTTGTGGATGCTTCCAGGATTGAGTTCAAATCAATGAATCTGGTATGTAAATTATGTCGTTCAAATGCTCTGTTGTTTTTCCTTGATTCGAACTTTATTCGAGATGTTGATTTGGAATTTAAATTGAAACTTGCCTTTGTGATTTTTCTTAAACTCGATTAAGTAGTAGCCAATGATGAGATTTAGCCAATGATGAGATTGGGTTAAATAGGATTTGAAATCATATAATCTCGTTCGTATATATTTTATTTGATTTCTTCAACTGTTTGCTCGACCATTAGATTATTGCTTAAATGATGGTGATAATTTTGACTTGTTCTTAGTTGACGTGCTTGAATATAATTTAGTCAGTTCCGGTTATTTCACCTATAACTTCGGTCATTTGGAAATTGTGATAATCTTGGACTTGTTCGATTCTCTTGACTTTGTTCAAATTTTTGTTGGCTTTGACTTGTTCATTCTTTCCTTGGTCATCATGGCTTTGATTCTTTGGCATTTAAACTTGACTTAGCTTGAAATACTGCTACCTTGATTTGAAACTGCTACCAGATTTCTATAAAACTGTAAACTGCTCTGAATTGTTTTACGAACTACAATGTTTGCTTATGTATGCATATCCTAGTTTGCACTTCATGTTAGTGTTGACCTATTTGGTTGTGTGGACTACTGCATAGTTGTTGTGACTCTGCCTCTGTTCACTCGAGTCTGCATTGGATATTGAGAGCCTAGACTGTTTTGTTGCATTTAATTATTGAGCCATGTTTGTGCATTTTCATTTGTCTACCCGGCTTGGATATTCATGTTATGGCAATCATTACTTTGAAACTGTCCATCTCATTGGAATTTTATTCTTAAATCTATTATGGTTGCAGTTTTGGGTTTCCAGTTTCCTTTGAAGCTTTGCATTCAAATTAATTCATTTATGTTATCCTTGCTGAAATGCACTGAATCATTTCATTGATATATGTGTATATATGTTACTGTTTTGATCTCTGTTTCAATTTGGTCTGGTTCACTTTGAACTTCTAATTTGGGTTCATCTTGATTTTGGAACTTCTCTGCACTTTTGTTGATGCTCTCCATACATATATACATACATTTATGTATGTATATATATGTGTGTTTGACTTGATTGCACTTGTATCCAATGTGCCATTTGCCGTATGAACCTGAACTGATGTTTCCATTACACCTGGTCGCTTTGCTGCATCTGTGATGGTCTTTAGTTCCTTTTGGTTTGTTGTTCCACTGGCATGTGTTAGTAAATCTTCGGTTTAGCTTCTGAACTTCATATGTACATCCATTTGCTATGTCTAGTCTTGGATGATCTGATTCACTTCAGTTCTGAACTTGTTCATTTTCTTTTTGACTTTTGTATATTTGAGTACGTCGAACTTATTTTAGTTTGGGACTACATACATACATCATTTTGTTGCAGTCTTCTTTGTTGTATATCTTCATGCTTTTTGAAACTGCTCTGCCCAGTTTGTCCACTGCTTCATTAAGTTCATTTCTTTGATCATGTACATGACCTGTGTACTTATGGTTGCATTCATTATGGACTGGCCAGATGCACTATGTGGTTTGTGTGCTTATGCACTTAATTTCCTCTGGTTTGATTTGTTGTATTGCATCATGTGCTTTGTTCGCATTGAGTTGTTGAGCTTCTTGTCATGTGATATGTTGGATCCATGAAGCTACATTTTGCTTTGTACCGAGCCTTGTAGATGTGCAATCTGATTCACTGCACTGTAGTCTTATATTCTCTAATTCAATGATGATGCTTTGAGTCATGTGCTTGTTGTATATATGCATGTCTAAAACATTGTGACTTTGTTCTGGTTGGAGTCTTCATGTGTTTGCACTTCTATTGTCTTCATTTGGCCTTTCCCATTGATCTGGTTGAAATTTATGCCCTTGGTTTCACTCGAGTCTGAGCTTGTGCCTTATCTGGGTTTAGTTAAACCTGTTGTTGCTGGCTTCATGTGTACATCACTTTATACCTGTGTTGTTTATAGTCTGATGTACTGTGTACACTTTCATCTGGATTTGTTTTTCGTATTGCACCTGAGTTGAATCCAGCTTATAGCTTGGGTTGACCTTGTGCTCATGTCGTGAATTTATTTGTATTGCACTTGAGTTGAACCATGCTTTTGATTGGGTTTGACCTTGCTCACCTGTCCTTACAGTTTTATCAAGTGTATATCGGTGTGCACGACCTTGTGGCTTGTGCAGTGATACACTGTGCATGTCAAAAGTTGTTCTTGTATGATAAATTCAAAATAAAATAATGACAAACAATCCAAATAACTGAGGCAAATAATATTTTCAAAAACACATTTTATTTTACACTGCAAAAATCTTTCTTTTTTAATTTTATTGCGTTAGTGTTTATTTTTGCAGATAACTCAAATGCTGAATACAAATTGGAATAGAGTTGAAGATCAAATACGATTGTTGAGTGAATATGTAGTGAGGGGAGTTATGTAAATTGAAATGTAATTGAAGTTTGTTGTAATTGAAAATTGTGTATATATAGTCAGAGATCAAATTTTTACTATTCAAAACTGTAATAAAATATTTGTTTGGATAAAAAATCTGTATGAATTTAAATTCCGTGTTATAAAACTGACCTATTTCACCTCATTGAAAGAACTTATTTACAATTAGTTGGAAGATCTCTTTGAGTCATAGGGTGTTCAGTTGCCCGCAATTGCTCAGCATACCCTCTTTTAGCTTCTAGGCTTACTTCAAGTTTCAATGCAAAGTTCCAGTTACTTTATTCAACAAATATTTATTTAATAACGTGACAATCAAATAGTACAATAACAAATACATTTAAATGAATATATATATATATATATATATATATATTTGTTTATTATCATCAAACAAAAATCATATACTAGCGTATTCAACACAAAGGAGTGTCGTCATATAGGACATGGCCCTCATTTTGGCCATCCATGCAAAACTATATTCTCTCTGGCGTATGGATTCACCACCACACCTTCTAATAGGTTGCATACTTTCGTGTGTTAGTGAACTCCCTTCTCCTACTGGTTCGGCCTCAGTGTTAAATTCTTGGACCTCATCCAAGTCTACAACCTCGCTATTAATTTCGTTTGATAGAAATTTCTTTTCCAAAAAAGATAGCATGCCGAGAAACGATACTCTTTACTCCTTGGTATTTAGAATATATATCCCATTGAGATTTTTGGGACATCCTATAAATTTACACTACCGATCTTGCCTCCTGTTTATTTTGGACCAATGTTCTTAATATAGGTCGGACAACCCCAAACCATTAAATACTTGAGTTAGGGTTTCTTACCACACCATACCTCATATAGTGTTACGGGCATAGATTTAGTGGCCAATAATTTCAACACATGCGCTTGCGGTTTCCAACGCATATCCCAATAATTAGAGTAACTCGGCCTTACTCAGCATGGAACGAGCCATATCTAACAGGGTTTGGTTTCTTCGGTCACACACACCGTTTCGTTGTGGTCTATATGGTGTATTGTCATAAGAGATATCTCATTATCTTTTAAGTATTGCTGGAGTTTCTGTCCAATGTACTCACCTCCTCGATCGAATTGGAAAATTTTCGATTCGTCTAAGTTTAACTACATTCTTATATTCAACAAATTTCTCACTAACGTTAGCTTTGATCTTCACAAGGTACATAAACCCAGTCTCGAGAAATTATTCGTGAAGGTAAGAAACTAAGAACTATTGTCCTTGGTGATTATAAGCATCAAGCCACTTATATCACTGTGTACTAACCCTAAGAGTTCATCAACTCCTTAATTGCTCCCACTAAAGGGATACCTGGTCATTCTACCTTTGAGACACGACGCACATGTATCAAATTATCAGAATCAAGTGACGGAAGAAAACCTTTTTTTTTCATTTTGTGCAGCCATTTCTCCCAAATGAACTAGCTTATTGTGCCAAAGATAGTTATGATTGATATTGTCTAAAGAACTACACGAAGAACAAACATAATTTGTATTGATTGGATAAATGCCATTCTCAAGAACACCATCGCAGACTTTATTTCTATTTAAACTAATGTTCATAACATTATCCACACAGTGAAAACATATCAGTCTCAAACAATCTCGAAATAGACACAATTGCACAAATAAAGTCTTTTACAAAACAGAAATTATTTAATATCAATACAACATCATTGGGTAAACATAAATCATAATCTCATATTGTCGTTGTATCTAGATAGATACATTAGCAATCTAGAGCCTCATTTCTCCTTTTACCATGCGATGCCAGTTTCCTAATCCCCTACAATGATTTATATGTATAATTTCCAGATCTAGTATCTAAAATCCAAGATATTTTATTGATTGCAAAACAATTTCGATTCATAAATGTACTTGCTCGCAGCTGTAGAACCATTCTACTTTCTTTCCTTAACAATCATAAGATACTCATGACAGTTCCTTTTCAAGTGACATTTCTTATGATAATGGCGACATTCGCCCTTTTCATCGGCCTTCTTATTCTTCTTATTCTTCTTAAATACTCTCTTTCGCTTCTTTGAACTCTTCAAATATGATACCCCCACCCTTAATAGCAAGCACGGCTCCTTATCCTTGAATTGCGACTCGACCGACCTTAACATATTGAGGAGCTCCATAAGATCCACAGTCAATTGGTTCATATTATAATTCAATATGAACGGATCATACTAAGGGGTAAGTAAACCAAGTATCATGTCCACTTTAACTCATTTCTTATCATCATGTCCAATTATGAAAGCTTATCAATATAGCTTCATCATTAGGACATAATCGTCCACCTTCCATCCCCTATTCATTTTGATGTTGAACAATTTCTTAGTAATCTCATAACCCGTTGAACGAAATTGCTCACCTAACAGTGCCTTCATATTACCGAATATCTGATGAACAAACATGATTTCATGCTCCCTTTGCAACAGCTTTTCTAATGTAAACAACACGAAAACATAGGCGATTTCTAGGTCATGACCCACTTATTATAAGTAACATGCAGTTTAGGGTAAATGTTATCAATAGGTCTGGTCATAGGAGTACAAGTGCTAAATGAGCAAAGACGCTCATATGTCTACACTATCTTTAAAGCTCCTAGCCAATCGACATAATAATTTGGTCCAGTTAGTTTGTCGCTTTTATTATGCAGTCTTGGTGTAGATTTTTTTTCAAGTTTCAATTGGTAGATTATTAGGACAATATCATAGCAGAAGTTCTGGTAATATTAGTAAAGTTAACCTTTATATTTCATTTCAATAATAAGTCATGATAGACTTTTATGTTTTTTCAAACCCTAAGCGAAAACATAGAATATTTTCGAATTCACTGGTAGGTGTTAGGACTTGTCTGTCTTGGAATTCTGACCTTGGGTCTGCTCAACAAGTCATAGCTCGATTGACATTGGATAACTCCTTATCGGTTGTGTTACATACAACTTCTAATCTGTGGTACCTTTTCCTAATTTCACTTCGACCTTGAGTTTGCTCAACAAATCAATGGAATTATTCACTTATGCCTACCATTTTACAACGGCCCAAGTATATGTATAGTACATGTACCTTGAGTTTGCTCAATAAATACATAGTTATCTTAACATTTTCTATTCAATATATTAATAATACTACACATAACATCCCTAGCTTGAGTTTGCTCAACAGCTAAGGATTATGCAAGTAATTTATTAATATATAAAAGGTAAGGGAAATATTACATTAAAGATTCATAATCTTTAACATATAATATTGAGTGATATTATGGAATAATATATTTCTTATTAAAAACTCTCATGATTCAAATGTCAAACATATCAGAAATCAAGGTATACGTACATTACATATTTATTAATTACTTAAGTCTATTTACGGTCTCTTTAGTGTTCCAACTTTAGTTTATACATTCATATTATAGAAATTTCATTATTATATGACTTTAATATTTTAATTAACTTATATAATAATATTATATTAATTAAATCATACTTAAGTAACTTTAATCAATTAACACTTTAATTAATTGTATATTATTCAATTTAACATATTATATTAAATGTTTATATACTATAACCTTTATTGTAATGCACACACACACACACATATATATATATTAATTTAACAATTAACTTTCAATTAATTTATTTAATTAAACAATTTTAATTAAATCTTATTAATGTTGAGAAGTATTATATATATATATATATTATCTTAAACATTTCAAGGTAAGATAACATATATCAATATATATTACACATGCATATATAAATTATTCCAATTAACTTATTTAATTAATTTATTTCTTTTTGTGATAACCTCTCTATAGTACTGCACCCAATATAACTAGATAGCGAGCTGCTATAGTGCTCAGTCAATATAGGACAATCATCAAGGGTTAAAAGAAAGAAAACCAACCATATAACCTATCGTATATCTCCCTGTGTATTGAATAATATAATAATATACATCACATATATAAAATATAAGAGATGGTAATAACTAAGTGAACCAAAACTGGAGCATGGATCCTCATAGTTATGCAACATAGTTATAGAGTTTATACAAAGCAAAAATAAACTCAAATAACAAACAAACATTGCCAAGGCTCCACATCCTATACAGCGGAATAAGCATAGTAATCCATATATAGTACGAGAAAGTTCTATCCAGGTCGTCCTCTACACAACAACTACGTCTCACCAAGACCTGCTCTCTAGTATACTCATTTAAGGACCCGAGACAATAAGAAATAAAGCATAAAACGTAGAGTAAGACAATAACATGGTGTGAGCGATAAATGACTCTTAAAATACCATGCAATTTGATATAGTAATGAAAAAAGGGTATAATAATCATGTATAACCAATCTTGCATTCAAAGAGTTAGCACATTACGTGTAACAGCCCTAGTTTTTAGCTATTTATTTCTTTTAATTTTTTTGTTTTTAGGAATATAATTTATATAAATTGTGTTTACCAATATTGTTTAAATATTTAATTTAGAGAATTAAACTCGTTAATTTAATATGATTTTTGTAACTAAATTTAAGAAGAAGAAAAAAAAGAGGAAATTTTTATAATGTATAATGAAGTGAGTGGTAACTAAATGTTTTGGATATTATCATAATATCTGTTGTTATACCCATCCCCTAAAAATAATGAAAAGGAGAAAATTTGTAACATATTAAAGTAGTTAATTAATTATGTTAATTTGGTAGGTTATGACATGCAAATCATGTTGGTGGAATATTCTCAATTTTGACATATTAATTATGTTAGCAGTGAACATTGTTAAGCAATTTAAAACAATGAAACTTACAATCAATTTATTTGATAAATCTACCTTATTCCTAGTTAGCAATTCAAAACTTGAATAAAGGCACATACGGATATTTTAAAATGGAGTTAATGACAATTAATAGATATTTCAAAAAGAAATTTATGACAATTAATAGAGAAATTAATTGTAAAATTTCAGTAGTTGACCAGAATTAATTTATTGAATAATTAATGCAAATTAATAAAATTGATGAAAGATAAATAAGTTAATTCTTTTGGTTAATGGCATGAGGACACGAGGTTAATCCCCATTTTGTAGGAGAAATCTGCCCGTGTAACCAGTCCGGCTACCAGTGCCTACAAAGCGGACGGATTAATGTGAGACGTCGCAGGATTGATAATTAACAAAAAGGGTTAATTAACTAATTAAGTTAGTAACCAAATTTGAGTATGTAATTAAAGGAGGATAATTAATTGGTAATATGGTAATTAATTGAAATCAATTAAGGAGGGTAATTAAAAGGGATAAGGTAATCAATTGAAATCAATTAAAGGCAATTAAAGGGGAATTAATTGATTAGAAGAATATGGAAATCAATTAGAGGGAATTAACTAATTTAAAAATTAAAAGTTTTGAAGTTTTAACTTTGTTAAAAGATAATTAAATTCGCAATATTAAAGTGAATATGGTATACATGTATATATGAAAACCAATTTAATTCAATCAAATTGGAAATCAAATTTGCCTTCCTTTGCGCGTGACACAAAATTTTATTCTTTTAACATTTTGACATTTGCCTCTTACCATTTGTTTCTTGAGCATGTCACTGTATTCATTTATTCACGCAGCCTTATCCACAAAAATATCAACTCTTCCAATTGCCATTTTTCCTCTCACCTAAATTAAATGCATTCAAAATTTAATCTTGCCTATCTTTGCAAATTTTCGCATACCCATTATATCTCTCTGTTTCCACTGCGTTTGTTTTGCAATAAATAAATTTTTCGAACCATTGATCAAGTAAATATTTATGTAAGCATTTATTACTTTTGCCTTTTCAGTTAAAAGCTTTTTCATTGCTTACCATAAATCACGCAAGAGCTCAAGTTTTGCTTCCTCAATCAAATCTGTTCAAATTTGCAGTAACGCATGCTTTAAATTTAGATTATAACTGGTATAAATCACGCAAGCTATCTAAAAAAAAAAAAATCCAAAAGAGTGATATCGTTCAAACATAAAACTGGAAAGAGAAATCAACGCATGCATTTATCACAATTTTCGTGTAGCGTTCAAACAAGAAGAACTGGAAATAAATCTCTTGCCTAAACGCATGCACTCAAAAATCAACGCTTGCATTTATTTCTTACGTTTTCAAACCTGCCTATTTATCTCCCCTTTTTATTTCGCAAGTTTATCTATAAATACTTTGCCTCATTCACATAAGTTTTCATATCTCCTTGTTTGTCCCTCTCTGGTACAAGCTTCTATCAGGTAAATAATTTGCATTGTTTATTTCTTTGCTTCTTCCAATTTTCCTTCCTCCTTCTTGTGTTCTCTGATTTCCTTGCTCGGCTACTTCCCCATCATGCCGTGCCATTTATAAATACATATAGAACTTTGTTAGTAGTAGGCTGGAAGAAATGATATAAATTGATTGTAGGAAGCTAGACTATGGAATTAGTGTAGTTATGATGTAGTTAGTGGTATTGTGGATTTGGATAAGTGCAGTTTGAAGAGGAAGGCATAGAAAAAAAAAAAAAAGAATTACAATTTAATAATGGAGAAGATAAATTGATAAGGAGAAAATGATATGAAATGTTGTTTAATTCAAATAAACAATATTGTATGAATAAATCTTGGGTGAATATAATAAAATGACATTTATTTCAATTTTTAATGGTTGAAATAAATTTAAGATGGTTAAAAATAAATTTAACTACTTATTTGAGAATTTGGGTGGATAAATATCAATGGATTGTATTTATTATGGTTAATAAAAGGATATTGGTGATGTATACCAATAATCACCTTTTAATGTTTAATAATAAAAGTAAAAGAAGAAATAATTTGCCTAAACATGATGAACATGTATGTGAAATAAAGTATTATTTAATGAATTCGAATGTAGTTAGTGGCTACATTTGATTAAATCGAATAATTTGAACAGTATTGTGTTTGTTGCCAATATTGTCATTTTATTTAAATAAATATATATGAGAATGAAAATAATTGATCATGATAAATATGATTAAAAATGTGAGAAATAATTTAATAATGTCTAAACATGTATTTGTTTTGTTTGGGTGCATAACATCTTTTTATTCAATCAATTGTATTAAATTTGCAATTTATTTTGCAATTTATTCAATTTATTTTATGCATGCGTACGGTTGAAGTATGGGCCTAGGATATGTTGAGACGGTTAGCGGGTTGTAGTAGTCGAGCAAGTTGAACTAAATTTCTTTTATTCTATTCGTTCCAGTTGTTCTGAAATTTTGCTTTGACCGTAATTTTTAAATTCGCATACTTGGTATTTGGATCTTATAGATTTAAGTCAAGGCTTTGCATCCGCCGAAGTTTGATCGTGCTTTCCGTTTTTTTTTCCGAAGTAGATACCGTGTTTGATTTAGATCCACTGCAGCGTTTAAGGTGAGTATTCCTCACCAGACATATGTACATATATTTTGTGAATTATCGCAAGTGTATGTGTAAAAATTTTATTTAAATATTATCTGTCTGTAGTATAACGTAGAATGATGAATCCCATTTAAATTGACACCTCATCAGTTATTATCTGTTGTATTATTTCTGCAGTTATATTATATTATTGTTTATTTACTGCTTAAATCACCACTGCAAGTTCCCTGTTAAATTTAGATTGTTGTGGGCTGAAATGATAGGCCTAAATGATGATTACTGTGCTATTATTATGTTAACTGTTTAACTGTTAACTTGGGATTGCGGGTTTGAAATGATAGAACCCGGGGTTTGTAAATTACGGATTGAAATGATATAAATCCGTATCACTTGACCTAGGCTAGAAAACTATATACAGGCCCGTGGTCCTTATAATATTTTCTGAAATATTTAAAATTATTTTGGAAGTTAAATATTTGATTTAATATCTTTAAAGGATTTTATATTGATTTTGAATGAGTTATAAATGTTAATAAATAAATAAATAAATATTTGAATAAAATTTTGGAATATAACTTATTTTGGAAATTCTGGATTTTTGAAAGGATAAGATTTCAGTTAAGAAATATATATATAAGTTATATTTGGAAATATTTATTAAGTTAAACAATCTACTAAAGCATTTAAATGCTGTCTTTTGAAATTGGACTAGTTTTACCCGTAACTTTAGGTAGCATTTCCTAAGTGCTATAGAATCTGGAATTTGATTGTTTTGAAATTTAAGGAATTTGATAAATTATATTTATGTTTAAGTTTTGGAGACCTTTAAGATATGAGATTTATAACTGGATTTTTCTTAATAAATTTAAGATGAACATTCTAGTGTTAAGTAAATTTTGAAATTATTTAATGGCATAATTTTGGAGTTTTATCTATGGAATTTATGGGAATATTCAAGACGAAATAATAAACACTAATTTGTTGAAAGAAAAAATATCCAACCTTAGTTTTGAATATTAATACTCCAATTGGATATATATATAGGAATTGAAATGGTCTTGGGAACATGAAGTGATATTTAAATTATGGTTTAAAATAAAGAAATATATTTGTAAAGCTATGTAAATTATCTTCTTTACAAAGTAACCATAAAGTTAAACCATTTATATCCAAACCATTTGTGTTTTGGGAGTTATGTTTTTTTTTAAAGAAAAATTTCCAATATATTATGGTTTAAAGGTATAATTCAAATATTTGGTTTCCAGATATTATAAATTTTAAGCAGTATGGTTTTGGAAAAGAATTATATTTGAATATAACGATATCATGTTGTTTTGGGTTTTAAATGATATCGTATTTATAGTTTTGAAATGGAAATGTTTATACTGGTTTTAAAGTATAAATTGTTTTTAAATGACCACGGGTTATAATAACGATGGGTTGGCAAAGAGACCGGGATCGGATATGGACATACTCTCTGTCGATACCGAAAACCACTTTGACCAACCGTGTACGCGGTGGAGATTCCAGAATGAAGTAGGTCGGTGGTGGCGTTTCCTATAAGGTAAATACGTGGACCCGACTCCCGTGAGTTGGCATAAGATGGCTAAAACAGGAGCAATTCCAGGCCAATGAGGTCATTCCTCTGATCGGACGCTCCTCTTCGATATTATACTATGATTTTGGATTGATTCGGTGGCCACCTCTATATTTTGATTTTGGGGAGTTAGTCCGAGGTGGGCGGTAACTGCGGCTACGCGTTTCCACCAGCCTGGATAGCAATTGGTATATCTACCCTGGCATTGCCTAGTTGTGCCGTGTCATCTACCATACCGAGCCTTGTACGAGTTTAGATTTCTCCCGTAGCCCGTGTGGTATCCTCTAGTTGCTTCCCGATCAGGAGGAGCTATGATATTGGATGGACTACTGGGACTATTACGTGTTAAGGTGGAAAATGTAAAGCCTTAATGCTATTTAAAAGTATGTTTATTTTATAAATAGACACTATTATAATAGCGCAATATACTACATAGTAAATAGTTTGACGGATCCTTAGAGGATGGGCGGTCCCAAGCATCCTTTAAGTTACTTGCTCTATATTACAGTACACTTGAATTAGCTTACATTATATAAGTATGTATGTCCTGACTCGAGTGTTATGTTTTATTTTTCGCTCGGGTCAGCCTGAGTTGCAGCTTCAATTTCTTCTCCGTAGCTAGGACACTCAGTAGATCATTCGCGCTGCTGGAAGTTGTTTCAGCCTTTATCTTTTCTGGAATTCAAGACTTTGAAGACTCTATCTCTATTTATGTCTTAAAATTTGTATTGAGGATTATAGACAATGTAAGTTCTGTTTTGTTGAAGTTATATCAGTGGCTTCATGAACCACTAAATTTTTAATTTCCGCTGCGAGATTCTGATATCTGTGTATGTGATTCTGTGATCTATTTATTGTATATTCTGAGTTTTGCCAAATTTATTCTACAACGCAGTATTTTGAACAATTCAAGTCCGACAATGTGCGGATGCGAATGGTTGAAAATATTGGGTCGTTACATTTGGTATCAGAGCTTTGGTTCTAGGCAAAACTTAGAATGTATGGTAAATTTGATTTACAGAATCACGTTCATTCGAGATTGAACCACTCTCTTTTCGAATTTTGGAACATTCCCTACGGTTCCAAAGCTCATTCGTATCCCTCACTTTTTCATCTGCTTTAGATTCTGGAGTATCTCATAACTCCACTTCGGATGATCTTTATTGTAAATTGGCGGTCTCGCCATTATTCTAATAAAGGGGTGAAACTCCTTTACCATTAGCATTGATTCACCGGAGATTTATATTTATCCTCGGTTTATATGCTAGTATCTTTGGTTATTCCAAATTCTATCTCTTCGGATCAAATGTAGATTTACCCCAACCACATCGATATGGCTCTTTAAGTCACGGATGACTAGGTCAAGGTTGTCCACGACTTATATAGACTTACCCAGTTTCCTTATTCTGATCTTCTGATTTCAATTTATCTTGAATTCTATTTGATTTGAGTTCATCAAATTTGAGTCTCTATCCTGGTTTGAGAAGTTTATTCCTATATTTGAAATTAAAATCTAATATTATATATATGAGTATAATTTTCAAAATTTTATAATTAATTTAACTAGTTGTCAAGAGATAATAGTTTTGATTTTTTTTATGGTGTTGTAAGCCATGTGTTTGTCTAATAAATAAGTGAATATAAAACAATGGTTATAAATTAATTTGGAAACAGAAATGAATTTAAAACTAAAACTTGAGAATTAAATTTCTGATGATTTCAAACCTTGTGTTTAAATTTTAAAAGGATGTAATAAGTATTTTTGTATAGAAATTTGTTTCCAAAGAAATTTTAAAATTAGTGCTTTTCTCTTTGTCACTGGAAAATAATTTCGGTGATGACTGCAGCATCATCGACATTCATTTTCGAGTTTCGAAGTGAAAAGACCATTCTGTAGTCTGGCTACAGTGTTTCCTTGAGATTTTAATTGATTTGAATTTCTAAAGTATGACTTAATATATATAGATATATAATTTAAATTTGATTTGACATATTAGGTATATATATTTAGTTATCTCTAAATGGTTTGAAGGGAATCAGGAATTTAATTCTTAAAGTTATCTTGAGGAAGGAAAATAAATATAATAACAAAAATTTGAATAAAAAGGTTCCAATTGGAGATAATTAAATTGAAAGTTTTATTTGTATAACACCCAATTTCATTTAATATAACTTACCTTGATTTTCAAAAGTTAACATGTAATTGGATAATATACAATATAAAAGGATTTTATGAGTGGTTATAATAAATATTATACACTTAAATTTTAGTTATAAAAGATTAATGGGGATAAATAAGGAAAAGGAATTTAAGGAATTTTATTCAAATGTCTTAATAATCAAATTAATTTAATATGGAGCCGTAAATCTAACCAAGAGATTTTAATAAAAGGTTATTTCCTGAAATGAATATGTTTGTGTAATAAACAAGGTATCTTTGAATAAGGAAAATATATTTGAAAGGGATATTTTTGGAGTAAGGATTATATATCTTCAAATCATAGTTTAATTGATGTCTAAATAAATAGTTAAGACGTATTCTAATATCACTAAATTTTGATAATTGAGAATTGGTTTTCAAATGGAAATTCAAGGGTAACTTATTGAAGGAATATCTTATTTATAAGATAAGTATTTTTAATAAAGTGTTAGGTTATTTGTTAAAATTCAGAGTTAAGTACATAATAAACTGATTAGGAATACTATTATATCTACTATAGCATATTATGAGTGCTGCTGTTTCTAAAAATAAAATGTTTTGGAAATTTTTTTTATAAATGAACTTAGGAATATTTCAACCTTGAAATGAATATTGTTTGGCATTGAATTTAAAAGGTATAAATGAAGATTATTTTAAAGGTATTATGATTTTAGTAGCATGATTTCCAAATTTATAAATTTAATGATTTCAAAGCATTATGATTGCAAATTTATTATCTTATTTGTTTTCAAACTATCTTTAAGTGTCCTTGGTTTCCCTATCTGCTACAGAATGAGGAGGCTATTGCTTATACCAGTCTATTTAGAAATCTTTTCTATAATCTTTAAAAATCTTTGTTACTCATCGGGGCCTGAGCACCGCTTACCACCCATAGACCGACGGTCGAACTGAAAAGAGTAAAACCGATTCTAGAAGATCTTCTTCGTGCTTCAAATCCGGAACTATTCGTTTAAAGTTCTTGTTTATCTAGCTTATCTTCCTTTGTTTCTTTTCTTTTGTTCCTTTTCGAGGACGAAAAGTTCTTAAGTGGGGGAGAGTGTAACAGCCCTAGTTTTTAGCTATTTATTTCTTTTAATTTTTTTGTTTTTAGGAATATAATTTATATAAATTGTGTTTACCAATATTGTTTAAATATTTAATTTAGAGAATTAAACTCGTTAATTTAATATGATTTTTGTAACTAAATTTAAGAAGAAGAAAAAAAAAAGGAAATTTTTATAATGTATAATGAAGTGAGTGGTAACTAAATGTTTTGGATATTATCATAATATCTGTTGTTATACCCATCCCCTAAAAATAATGAAAAGGAGAAAATTTGTAACATATTAAAGTAGTTAATTAATTATGTTAATTTGGTAGGTGATGACATGCAAATCATGTTGGTGGAATATTCTCAATTTTGACATATTAATTATGTTAGCAGTGAACATTGTTAAGCAATTTAAAACAATGAAACTTACAATCAATTTATTTGATAAATCTACCTTATTCCTAGTTAGCAATTCAAAACTTGAATAAAGGCACATACGGATATTTTAAAATGGAGTTAATGACAATTAATAGATATTTCAAAAAGAAATTTATGACAATTAATAGAGAAATTAATTGTAAAATTTCAGTAGTTGACCAGAATTAATTTATTGAATAATTAATGCAAATTAATAAAATTGATGAAAGATAAATAAGTTAATTCTTTTGGTTAATGGCATGAGGACACGAGGTTAATCCCCATTTTGTAGGAGAAATCTGCCCGTGTAACCAGTCCGGCTACCAGTGCCTACAAAGCGGACGGATTAATGTGAGACGTCGCAGGATTGATAATTAACAAAAAGGGTTAATTAACTAATTAAGTTAGTAACCAAATTTGAGTATGTAATTAAAGGAGGATAATTAATTGGTAATATGGTAATTAATTGAAATCAATTAAGGAGGGTAATTAAAAGGGATAAGGTAATCAATTGAAATCAATTAAAGGCAATTAAAGGGGAATTAATTGATTAGAAGAATATGGAAATCAATTAGAGGGAATTAACTAATTTAAAAATTAAAAGTTTTGAAGTTTTAACTTTGTTAAAAGATAATTAAATTCGCAATATTAAAGTGAATATGGTATACATGTATATATGAAAACCAATTTAATTCAATCAAATTGGAAATCAAATTTGCCTTCCTTTGCGCGTGACACAAAATTTTATTCTTTTAACATTTTGACATTTGCCTCTTACCATTTGTTTCTTGAGCATGTCACTGTATTCATTTATTCACGCAGCCTTATCCACAAAAATATCAACTCTTCCAATTGCCATTTTTCCTCTCACCTAAATTAAATGCATTCAAAATTTAATCTTGCCTATCTTTGCAAATTTTCGCATACCCATTATATCTCTCTGTTTCCACTGCGTTTGTTTTGCAATAAATAAATTTTTCGAACCATTGATCAAGTAAATATTTATGTAAGCATTTATTACTTTTGCCTTTTCAGTTAAAAGCTTTTTCATTGCTTACCATAAATCACGCAAGAGCTCAAGTTTTGCTTCCTCAATCAAATCTGTTCAAATTTGCAGTAACGCATGCTTTAAATTTAGATTATAACTGGTATAAATCACGCAAGCCATCTAAAAAAAAAAAATCCAAAAGAGTGATATCGTTCAAACATAAAACTGGAAAGAGAAATCAACGCATGCATTTATCACAATTTTCGTGTAGCGTTCAAACAAGAAGAACTGGAAATAAATCTCTTGCCTAAACGCATGCACTCAAAAATCAACGCTTGCATTTATTTCTTACGTTTTCAAACCTGCCTATTTATCTCCCCTTTTTATTTCGCAAGTTTATCTATAAATACTTTGCCTCATTCACATAAGTTTTCATATCTCCTTGTTTGTCCCTCTCTGGTACAAGCTTCTATCAGGTAAATAATTTGCATTGTTTATTTCTTTGCTTCTTCCAATTTTCCTTCCTCCTTCTTGTGTTCTCTGATTTCCTTGCTCGGCTACTTCCCCATCATGCCGTGCCATTTATAAATACATATAGAACTTTGTTAGTAGTAGGCTGGAAGAAATGATATAAATTGATTGTAGGAAGCTAGACTATGGAATTAGTGTAGTTATGATGTAGTTAGTGGTATTGTGGATTTGGATAAGTGCAGTTTGAAGAGGAAGGCATAGAAAAAAAAAAAGAATTACAATTTAATAATGGAGAAGATAAATTGATAAGGAGAAAATGATATGAAATGTTGTTTAATTCAAATAAACAATATTGTATGAATAAATCTTGGGTGAATATAATAAAATGACATTTATTTCAATTTTTAATGGTTGAAATAAATTTAAGATGGTTAAAAATAAATTTAACTACTTATTTGAGAATTTGGGTGGATAAATATCAATGGATTGTATTTATTATGGTTAATAAAAGGATATTGGTGATGTATACCAATAATCACCTTTTAATGTTTAATAATAAAAGTAAAAGAAGAAATAATTTGCCTAAACATGATGAACATGTATGTGAAATAAAGTATTATTTAATGAATTCGAATGTAGTTAGTGGCTACATTTGATTAAATCGAATAATTTGAACAGTATTGTGTTTGTTGCCAATATTGTCATTTTATTTAAATAAATATATATGAGAATGAAAATAATTGATCATGATAAATATGATTAAAAATGTGAGAAATAATTTAATAATGTCTAAACATGTATTTGTTTTGTTTGGGTGCATAACATCTTTTTATTCAATCAATTGTATTAAATTTGCAATTTATTTTGCAATTTATTCAATTTATTTTATGCATGCGTACGGTTGAAGTATGGGCCTAGGATATGTTGAGACGGTTAGCGGGTTGTAGTAGTCGAGCAAGTTGAACTAAATTTCTTTTATTCTATTCGTTCCAGTTGTTCTGAAATTTTGCTTTGACCGTAATTTTTAAATTCGCATACTTGGTATTTGGATCTTATAGATTTAAGTCAAGGCTTTGCATCCGCCGAAGTTTGATCGTGCTTTCCGTTTTTTTTTTCCGAAGTAGATACCGTGTTTGATTTAGATCCACTGCAGCGTTTAAGGTGAGTATTCCTCACCAGACATATGTACATATATTTTGTGAATTATCGCAAGTGTATGTGTAAAAATTTTATTTAAATATTATCTGTCTGTAGTATAACGTAGAATGATGAATCCCATTTAAATTGACACCTCATCAGTTATTATCTGTTGTATTATTTCTGCAGTTATATTATATTATTGTTTATTTACTGCTTAAATCACCACTGCAAGTTCCCTGTTAAATTTAGATTGTTGTGGGCTGAAATGATAGGCCTAAATGATGATTACCGTGCTATTATTATGTTAACTGTTTAACTGTTAACTTGGGATTGCGGGTTTGAAATGATAGAACCCGGGGTTTGTAAATTACGGATTGAAATGATATAAATCCGTATCACTTGACCTAGGCTAGAAAACTATATACAGGCCCGTGGTCCTTATAATATTTTCTGAAATATTTAAAATTATTTTGGAAGTTAAATATTTGATTTAATATCTTTAAAGGATTTTATATTGATTTTGAATGAGTTATAAATGTTAATAAATAAATAAATAAATATTTGAATAAAATTTTGGAATATAACTTATTTTGGAAATTCTGGATTTTTGAAAGGATAAGATTTCAGTTAAGAAATATATATATAAGTTATATTTGGAAATATTTATTAAGTTAAACAATCTACTAAAGCATTTAAATGCTGTCTTTTGAAATTGGACTAGTTTTACCCGTAACTTTAGGTAGCATTTCCTAAGTGCTATAGAATCTGGAATTTGATTGTTTTGAAATTTAAGGAATTTGATAAATTATATTTATGTTTAAGTTTTGGAGACCTTTAAGATATGAGATTTATAACTGGATTTTTCTTAATAAATTTAAGATGAACATTCTAGTGTTAAGTAAATTTTGAAATTATTTAATGGCATAATTTTGGAGTTTTATCTATGGAATTTATGGGAATATTCAAGACGAAATAATAAACACTAATTTGTTGAAAGAAAAAATATCCAACCTTAGTTTTGAATATTAATACTCCAATTGGATATATATATAGGAATTGAAATGGTCTTGGGAACATGAAGTGATATTTAAATTATGGTTTAAAATAAAGAAATATATTTGTAAAGCTATGTAAATTATCTTCTTTACAAAGTAACCATAAAGTTAAACCATTTATATCCAAACCATTTGTGTTTTGGGAGTTATGTTTTTTTTTAAAGAAAAATTTCCAATATATTATGGTTTAAAGGTATAATTCAAATATTTGGTTTCCAGATATTATAAATTTTAAGCAGTATGGTTTTGGAAAAGAATTATATTTGAATATAACGATATCATGTTGTTTTGGGTTTTAAATGATATCGTATTTATAGTTTTGAAATGGAAATGTTTATACTGGTTTTAAAGTATAAATTGTTTTTAAATGACCACGGGTTATAATAACGATGGGTTGGCAAAGAGACCGGGATCGGATATGGACATACTCTCTGTCGATACCGAAAACCACTTTGACCAACCGTGTACGCGGTGGAGATTCCAGAATGAAGTAGGTCGGTGGTGGCGTTTCCTATAAGGTAAATACGTGGACCCGACTCCCGTGAGTTGGCATAAGATGGCTAAAACAGGAGCAATTCCAGGCCAATGAGGTCATTCCTCTGATCGGACGCTCCTCTTCGATATTATACTATGATTTTGGATTGATTCGGTGGCCACCTCTATATTTTGATTTTGGGGAGTTAGTCCGAGGTGGGCGGTAACTGCGGCTACGCGTTTCCACCAGCCTGGATAGCAATTGGTATATCTACCCTGGCATTGCCTAGTTGTGCCGTGTCATCTACCATACCGAGCCTTGTACGAGTTTAGATTTCTCCCGTAGCCCGTGTGGTATCCTCTAGTTGCTTCCCGATCAGGAGGAGCTATGATATTGGATGGACTACTGGGACTATTACGTGTTAAGGTGGAAAATGTAAAGCCTTAATGCTATTTAAAAGTATGTTTATTTTATAAATAGACACTATTATAATAGCGCAATATACTACATAGTAAATAGTTTGACGGATCCTTAGAGGATGGGTGGTCCCAAGCATCCTTTAAGTTACTTGCTCTATATTACAGTACACTTGAATTAGCTTACATTATATAAGTATGTATGTCCTGACTCGAGTGTTATGTTTTATTTTTCGCTCGGGTCAGCCTGAGTTGCAGCTTCAATTTCTTCTCCGTAGCTAGGACACTCAGTAGATCATTCGCGCTGCTGGAAGTTGTTTCAGCCTTTATCTTTTCTGGAATTCAAGACTTTGAAGACTCTATCTCTATTTATGTCTTAAAATTTGTATTGAGGATTATAGACAATGTAAGTTCTGTTTTGTTGAAGTTATATCAGTGGCTTCATGAACCACTAAATTTTTAATTTCCGCTGCGAGATTCTGATATCTGTGTATGTGATTCTGTGATCTATTTATTGTATATTCTGAGTTTTGCCAAATTTATTCTACAACGCAGTATTTTGAACAATTCAAGTCCGACAATGTGCGGATGCGAATGGTTGAAAATATTGGGTCGTTACATTACGTCTATACTATGCTACCCTATCATTACCATCAAATGTACTACATCTAAAATACAATATCGACCTGCGTCAGGTGACACCTCTAGGGTGATAGACGATGGAAGAAAACAATCAAAGCAAACATAACATCCATCAAACAATCCTCAATATCACTCAATTTACTTGGATATATGACAACTCATATGGCACGATCATAAGACAAATACCCTAATTAAATCTTGGTGCCTCGGTGCTCAATCCATGCCACTTTGTAATGATAGGAAATAAACCCATAGTCATAAGGTTAAGGGTAATCTATGACTTCATAATGGAACCCGTTCATCACTCTATCCTACCCATATCCATAGTGGAATATGGTCATAATTCCACACACGAGCTCTCCTCATTGAACCTGCCGTTTGGATCATTGCCTTGGCTCCAGTCATTGATCCGCTATTGTCAGAACCTAAATCCATCTATTATTGAGTTACCATCATTGCAATTCTGAAGCTATCATGTCAAAGCACTCCACTATCACTTCATTTCTTAACCATCAGTCTCCACTGTACTATCGCATCACCATTGAACGACAAATAAACACCTCTAGCATGACCCAATGACTATACACTTCATCTCCAAGAAGTTCCTTCTCAAGCTAGTTAAAATAAACCACTCAGTACTAACCTAAACCACTCGGTACCGAGTAGTATATTTAGCCATATATTAGGTTCTTAAACTTTCTCAAAGCCGTTCTCCTCTAGCGCTCTAATTTCCAAGTTCTCAAACCTCGACCACTCTCCAGATACGAATCCCTTCTACTCGGTGCCGAGTCTAACACTGGCCAAAATTTGGCTTCTAACTCCTAGAACTCCTCTCTTTCCAACCAGAGCCTAACTTGAAGCGCTCCTTCATTGTTTCCCAAGCAAACCCATAGCATGCTCTACGTCCAAATACACCAAGTAGTTTTCATTAATCACTTCTACTCATCGCAAGAGGAATTTGTCGATCAGAATTGGTCATGACCCGAACCGTGGGCTACTCCTATGCTGCTAAGCCCCTTCTATAAGTTCCATCAAATTCCAACCATCTTTGCCTTCGATTTTCCCAACTCGACAACCTCTTTCCTAACTACCTAAAAGCACTAGCAAATCATATCACAGCATAACATAGAAACATGAAATATCATCCATGTACGTCAATGCACACGTACAACCCATTAAAACATGCAAACCAAGCCAATCATATCCTAAATCTAATTATTACACTATCATGCAAATATGAGCAAAAATGTAACGACCCGCCGCTCTGACCGTCTCTAGTCGGTAATTAAACCAACTAGAAACGTTCAAAATGACGGATTGTTATTTAGTTTATAACATTTAAACAGAATCAGTCACAGAATCACAGAAACAATAATATATTTTATAAATAAACTTTTCTTTTATATACAAATATCAGAGTTATACAATACATTACATTTTATACAGCGGAAACAATTTATTTTATTAAGTACAAAAAAAAGAAATTTCTGAAAAGCTTTAGTGGAGTGCTCTAATCCCCCTCTCTCTAACTTCGCTGCGAGAAAATCTTCAAGCTGTAGAAATACTCGGTCTGACCCGAGCGTTTATTGCAAAACACAAAAACACTCGAGTCAGGATTAATCTTAACTCAAGTAAATAAATTTGTAATGAACTGAATAAAATGGAAACAGAGATGATGAAACAAATTGGATTAATCCTAATAAAAGAGGATGTAAATAATATAAATTCCCACAAATGAGCATAAGGGGTGTACAGGAGTACACTTATATCAAACCAGCAAGAACAAATCTGGGCAGCCAACCAAGCCAAACTACAGGGACGTGCAAATCAAAGTAACATACTTTGGGCTATATGTTCAATTTCAAGGTATAAAGCAACAAGGACAAAATAAGTTAATGCATAGGCATAGTGCTTGACTAACTGTTTAAAGCAAATATCGAAATAAAAATCTAACAACAGTAACGATCCACGAAAATCAGGCAACATCAAGTAGTTTAGGAAATCCAACATGCATCACATTCATACTTATAAAAACACAGCATTATCTAAATGTTCAGATCCACCTCAAAAATATGATTTCTGGTCATTTTCCAGATTGCATGCTCATAGGCACACATTCACATTAAATCACAAGCAAACATTATATACTTACATGCAACAGGTCTCATCAACCATACACTGTTTTAACTAAATTTCAAAACCAATTTAAATCTGGTTTAAAACATTTAAATTTGCTCAATATTTAAAACATACAAACTTGTTTAAATTCAAAGGTCGGGTTTTAAAAGTAAACCTGAACTGTTTTTAGTCTTGGTTTAAACAGAATTTAAAACTTGTTTAAATTTAAGATTCTCATTTTTTAAAACTTTTGAATTCAAAACTACATTTGAATTAAGATTCAACTTCCATTTGAATCAGATTTTATTAAAAAAAAATATGAATTCATTTAAACTAAAACTGCAAAATTACTCTCTGGCTTTAAAAACCTGAAACAGTTTTTACTTTTAGAAAGATTGGATTAAATTTAAAAACTGGAATTCAAATCTCAGTTTGAAATTCATACTTTTGAAATTTAAGTTTTAAACTCCTGTTTAAAACTGCTTCAGATTTCCTTTTCTTAAAAAAAAAAAAAAAAAAAAAAAGTTCAAAGGAAAACCAAACTGTCTTCTTCCCTTCAAGCTAAAAAAATATCTGAAAATACTTTCTCATGCTTCATAACTTTAGTGTGATACTTTCAGGTAAGCTCTGTTTTAAAAATTTATAGTTTATGAGATTTTGATTTTTTTTAAATCAAGTGTTGACAATCAAATTCAAAAATGAAAACTGCAGGTTTGTGAAGCAAAAAAGGGGGTTTCTGGTTTCAAAAGGCAGTGCATAGTTTTTCTTTTCTGGAAATAAGTTTTAAAGGCAAGTGACTTTTCTTTTTAAAAGTTTGAACTTGAGGTTATAACTCCTTATGAAGAAAGAGTTAATCCAGCAACCTTTAATCAAATTTTTGCAGGAAGGTTAAGGATTAAAAGCTACCTTTTCTTTTTGGTTTCTAAGTTCCTGTTTTCAAGTTGCAGAGAAAAGAAGTTTCTCTGTTAATCCAAAACTGTAAGTGATCTAGAGTTTTTTTTTTGTTATTAATAATTTAAAATAAATGAAAGCAACATGGGATTTAATACCACAATATCAATATTTTATTGCAGGAAAAAAAATCAAGAGTTAAAAGCTTTAATCTATTTTGGTTTCAAGTTTCAGAAATAAGGAGTGTCTTCTCTGCTATAAATTTCAAAAGTAAGTAAAATAGAAATCCCTGTTTTTAATAATTCAAATGCATGAATACAACCACAATTAACCAGAGAATTGTAACTATAAATTCTCAGATCTGAACCCCAAGAGAATTAGAGTAGAAAAGAAGAAAAGGAGTAGCAGGCTCACCTTTCTGTTTGAAAACTGTCAACTTCTAGAAACATGTGAGTAAACTTTGTTTTCTTTATCATGATTTCTATGTGTATGCTTTGAGTGATATAGGAAACTTAGATCTTGTTTGCATGCAAGAAAATTTGAATGATTGAATGTTTGGTTTGTTATGATTGACTGTACAAGTTATAGTCCCTGTTTTAGTTCAGAAAAAAAAAAAAACCTGTAAGAAAATCTATTCTTTTTCCCCCCTAACCCTATTTGATTTGAATGATTAACCAAAGTTAGCCATGCATTTTTGTTTCCAGTAAGCAAGAGAGATTTTGTTCAAACCTTCACCCACATTTTTCTCTGGAAAAAAACCAAAGTAAAGTTGTTTTCCTGGAAACTGTAAATTTTATACAGCCTTCTTTGTTTGCAAGGATGAAACATATTAAAACCCAGTTCAAATTTTTCTCTGCTTTATTCCTTCTGAAATAAATGTGTGACAAGTTGAATTGTGTTGAGCTTGCACCATGTTCAGAAACTAATCAAAAACAGGCTGTAGTTACTGGAAACTTTGGAAGAAAGAAAATTGTTGTTAAGCTTAAACTCTGTTTACAGAGTGAAACACATTCAAATACAATGTCTTCTTCTTCTCCTTGCTCCTGAATCATGTTGAAGATTAAGATTAAATGATTGTTTAAACTGGTATTCCATCTAACAATTAATTAAAGCTAATTAAAAACAGGTTTAAACTTCACTGGATAATGTAAATGCAGTCACAACCCAAACAAGTGAAATTTCGAACCTCATGGAATTGAATTTCAGTAACACCACTTGCATTACCATCAAGAATAATGATTTTTGAAACAAAAATCAATTTTTTTCATTGCATATTGCTCGGGAAAATGGGGGTTGATCGGAAATTAAAGTTTTGCCAAAAACTGATGATCTAAGGAGCTATGGCCCTCGAATTCGCTGTCGTAGATGGCTTGGGGGCTCGTGATCATCAGAAAAATGCTGTTTGATTTTTTTAAAATCCAGAATTTGAATTTGAGTTTGTTTTAGGGTTTAAGAACCCAAAATACTGCGCACGGTTGAAAAGGCTTGCCGCACCACCACAGGGGATCGGACCGCGTGCCACTGGGGGGGTTCGAAGCGTGACACGATGGCGAGGCTTGGTACTGAGTTTGGTGGCCGATAATGGCCTGAGGCGGCGGCGCGTGGCATTTTTCGGTGGCGTTCCTGATGATGACATTTGGGTGTGATGTTCGATTCGCGACTTCGAAGCAAAAATCGAGATCTGGGTGTTCGTGTCGCTCTAGGGGACGATAGGCGACTCGCTCGTGGCCTTGGCTCTGACCATAGGCGGCGGCGCTAGCGGTGCACGTGCACGTTGGTGGGGTGTGTATCAGCGTGAGGCGTTGGGGGAGACCAATGGTGACTCGGAGCAGTACGCGGGTAAATCGCGTGAAGACTCGAAGTGCAACCCGGGGGATTCTTGGTGTTCACCGTGTCGTTTTATACTTAACCAAAATTTCGAAAGAAAAAGGGGGGGCACGGGTCAAAACTGGGGATAACTCGGAGTAGGGGGGAGTTTTGCTCGGGTACGACCCGAAGCATGTCTCGGGTATGCAGATGAAACAGTAGCAGTTTTTGATAAAAACTTTTGAAACGCAATGTATTTTCTAAGTGAAGCAACAATAGTTGTTAATGTAATATGAAACAAATAGTTTTTTTTAGTTTTATGAAGTTCAAATTATTTTTAATAAATAAAAGTTGTTTAAATGTTTAACTTAATAAAAAGTTTAAATATAAATATAAACTAATGTACAAATACAAAGTTCAAACCAAGTTTATAATAATAGTAAATAACAAATTGATGTTTTGTAACGACTTTTAAAATTTAAAAGAAAGAAATTTAATAAATTAAAGAATAGGAGACTTATAAAATTAATTAAACTCAATAAGTTAACGATTAAGAATTTATAAATGAAATAATAAACTAAAGAATAATTTATTAACTTAGCCAATTAAAATAATTCAAAATCAAGTAAAATTCAACATTAATTTGAAATGATTAACAAAGACAATTATGTAGCTAATTCGCTTTAATCACAATTACTTGTATCAACGATGATTGATCATCATCAAAGACCCCATACTGAACTGACACTTTTTGTTGTGGTGCTGTGATTGCTTGGTGATGAGCTATGATTTGTGATTTGCTCCTGTATGTATGTGAAACCCTTTTTGCCCGTAAAATGGCATTTAAACTTCGATGCGACAGGGAGTCGGATTTCAGTTTGTTATCCGAAACCCACATCGAACCCTGAATGTGAACCTTTATGATTGATACACCCACATGTTTTAAATTTGAAGCGCTCACTATTCGAATTAGCCGGGGAAGGACCTTTGTGTCGTATAACCCATTCCGAATAGTGATTCGACGAATGGATTGCAATTGAAGACCGGCGGTGAAGACCGGGTGTCTTCAAAAACGATAGGATAACCTATCGATTGTCTCTGCACCGAGTTGCTCCGGTATAGGGATTCCCTAAGTGATGGGAAGTCCGATCGGGATTGTGGACGCCCGGATTTGCAAGGGCTTCTTCCTTTATTGGACGAAGTGCCTTCGGTTCTGTTCGAACCCGGAACAGACTTGTATGGTCGTGTGTCTGACACTACGCTTTGAGATATAAAGCCGATTTCTTTCAAATACATATCTGTTGGTGGCGGAGAATTTATTCTCTTAGCTTAACACCCTTCTCTGAGACGTACGAGCTCAGAGGTTATGTAATTGAAGGTTATCAGCTATATACTCCCAATTTGGTAGTGTGGCATACTAAGTGCTGCTGTATAGTGATGATCATTTTGTTGATCCTTTGTGATCAAAGCATGGCTTTCATGTAAAGCGTAGCTTTGTGAACGAGACCTCATCGGACCTCACACCCCGAAAATGGTCGAAACAGGAAAGATGCGGCAAGGTTATGAGGGTCGCGCCCTTTAGGGTATGTCATTTCCTTCTGGAAAAAGGTAGTGTCATGGTATGGAGCCCAGATGCTTACCTATGTGGTTGCTTCAATCTCATTATTCTGTGTGGTTGTTGCTTTGTGATGGAGGGCCCTCGGATAAAGGTCCCAAAGGACCGGGGAGTGGCATATTCGTGTAGTAGTTACCTAGTTACAGAGGTAACCCGGCCTTGTGTTGGCAGAGATCTAACCGTAACGTTAGTTCTTGGGACGTCCCGCCAGAGGCGTACCCATGTGGCATAGGAAGTTCCTTAGCCTGACCATTTGTTGGAAATCCAATTCCCAATACGAACCCAATACGGTTTTAGTTGTAGAACCTGCCATTTAACATGGCAGCTATAGTAGGCATAGTATCATGGTACCTATGTCGGCTACGATAAATAGTTTACTTTCGAAATGACTTTCTACACTATGCACTAGTAATAATATCAAAGAATTTTCCTCGTATTAAACATATTTGACTATCATAAGGGGAAATCTCCCCCAAGTGTGCGATTGCATTGTGTGTGTGCCGGGAGGCCTTATGGTAGTTTCATTTTCCAAAAGCATACCGATTTTTCTTGTATTAAATCTGTTTTATTTGAAAGCGATTACCTGTGTTTACTCATACCAGTCCCATGACTGACCCGGAGTTTATTGTTTCCTTTCTAAACTCTGGGTGCCCACCATTTCTACACGGGCAGCCTAGTAGCAGGTTTTCTATATTTTGGCTCTAGCTGCAATTTGGGAGTATTTTGGTTTGGAGACGGTTTTTGGTGGCTCATACCTTGGAGACATTTTGGAAGCTTTTGGATCTCGAGGTGCTTAGCTTGGATGTTCACTATTACTTTATCTTTTTGAAGACCTTTGGCATATGATATCTAGTTGTTCTATTATGTCATTCTATCTGGATATGTAATTCATGTATTATGTACTCTGATGTTGTAGCAGATATTATTGTGGTGTTGTATCTGTGATATGATGCATGATGTTCATTTTATTTTCCGCTGTTATTTATTCATCTAATGTTGTTATAAGCTCCATCCGACTGGAGTTCGATGTTTGAATCATTGACAGTCGAGTACAAGTGAGGTATTTGATGTCAATTTTCAAGCGTTGAATTTCGGGTCGTGACAAAAAAGGGTTGTAAAATATTTTAAAAAACATTTTATATTGCTTTATTTTCAACCATAGACATATATAAAAGTGTGATTAAAGTTAGAAAACATTTTAGGATCAAATTCATGTTAAAAACATCATTTTTAACTATATAAACATGTGAGAAGTCAATAATCACACACTAATTACCAAAATTACAATTTTGATATTTGTATCTGAGATGAAAAACGAAGAATTTGAATTTGCAAGTACCAAAATGATAGATCTACTAATCCCTTCACTAATTACCCTTCTAGTGATGATTTGGCTAAGATAAATAAGGAAAAGCGATGAATTTTGAAGAGATTAAGTTTAATGAAAGCTTAGAACTATTTTGGAGGAGTTGGAAATAACTTATATTAGTCCCTGCAGCATCCCCTTAGCATAATTCCCGAAATCTATTCGTGGGCCTAAGTATGAGCTTAGTTAGTTATCCACTAATGCAGGCCAACAACAACCAAAACTTAAAACAATCATAACTTTCAAATGGTAAGTCCGTTTTATTAATATGACCACTCTACGAAATGGAAAACCATCATTATAAAGAAATAGAAGTGGTTTTAGACCCTAGCTCGGCTTTTATCAAAAGTTATACTCCATATAATATTTTTAGAGTCAAAATGGTTACATAGATATTCAATCAAAATATAAATGTGGAAAATGATCCTAAGAGTCATTATCCAAAATTTTAGAGTCATACGATCTCATATGAATAAAATATAATTATTTTCTGATCTTTTGATATATTAAACGCGGTTTGTTACATTTCCTTTAGGAATTTCGCCCTCAAAATCCTGAAACAAATCTAAGAATAGTTAATCTTATTTACCTTGCATGCCTAACAGCCATATGCAATCATCAAACAAGTCAAACAAGCAACCTGCAATAAATAGTATAAATAAACTTATCTTATCATGCGAGATGCTAAACTGTCCTATCTGATATGAAACGAAAGTAAATATGATAAATAGTGGGCCTTACCATGTAAAGAGCTTCAATATGTATTCCTCATGCTCTCCTCTGTTTTCCACGAGCAACCGCCTTCACTTTCAGCCCATTGAACCTTCACTAACCCCACCATTTTCCCCTAAGCTATTTTATATCATGTCCAACAATGTGAACCGGCTCATGAGGTTTTTAAACTTCTAGTTCAATCTCGATATCATCAAGTTATCTAGTGCAATTGTCATGCTAGAGTCGTGCACAAAATTCTACAGGTAAGTGACATGTAAGACGTTATGCACGCCCACCATCTTCTAAGGTATGTTGACCTTATATATCAGATTCCCAATCCTCTCTGCATCGGAAAAGATGCTATGAATCTCAACCTCAAATTTCCCTTCTACCAAATCGAATTACATTATTCAACAGAGAAATCTTTGCAAACACTATATCGCCTATAAAGAATTACAAATCTCTAAATCTCTTATCAATGTAGCTACTTTACCTATCCTAAGCAGTTTTCATCAGTTGTTGAATGATCTCAATCTTCTTTGAGGTTTCTCTAACCATATCTGACTCAAGTATAAGTTTCTCAGCCACTTTCCACCAGCATGAAGGAGCATGACACGATCAGCTATATAATGCTTCGTATGGTGCCATACTAAACTAGACTGATAGCTATTGTTGTATGAGAACTTCACCAAAATGCAAGTGATCGTCCGACGAGCCTCTAAAATTGAGTGTGCAAGATAGTAAGAGATCCTCCAATACACGGTTTACCCTCTCAATTTGCCCATCAGTTATGGGTGATATACTGTACATTAGTTATAGGCGATATGTTGTACTAAGATGTAGCTCGATCCCCAAAACCTTTCGTAAGCTCTTCTAAAACCCACTAGTGAACAAAGCATCTTTGTCTCTCACAATGCTCTTCGGCACACCATAGAATCGTACAACCCATTTCATGTACAACTCGGCCAATTTGGTTGTCATTGTACTAGACTTAATGGGTATGAATTGAGCACTCTTTGTCAATCTATTAACTATGATCCAAATGCTATCATACTCTGCTCCGATCCTTAGCAATCCATCAATGAAATCCATCGATACTTGCTCTTATTTCCATTCGAGAACTTTAAGTGGTTGTAATAATCCATTTTATTTCTTCTGCTCAACCTTCTCCAACTAGCAGTTCAATCACTTTGAGATGAATGTGTCGACGTCCTTCTTCATTCCTTCCCAATAATAGGTCTAATTCACGTTATGGTGCATCTTATTACCTTCAGGATATATAGTCAACCTAGAATGGTGGCATTCTTACAGTACTCCTCTCGTAATCCATCAACATCAAGAACAAACAATCTCTCATCCTAACAGATCCAACCATCTCGATCAAGTCTGTACTACTTACTATCTTCAGACTCTACTCCTCTTCTATCTTTTCCATGATCTTGGCTAGTTTGGCATCTTGCCTATGAACAATATCGGTTCACTCAAGCAAAGTAGGTTTGATCGTCAAATTTTCTAATATTTTGGTTCTAACTTGTAATGAATTCTAAAATCAGAGCTATAACACCCCTAATTTTAATAACATTATTCAGAAGATTTAATTAGAAAAACTAAATAGAATAATGTAAATTTATAGTGATAAGGGGATTGAGATTTGAAAATTTAACTAGAGGTCGAGCTTAATTAAAAATAAAGAATGAGTTTATGGAAATGGGTTTTAGATAACTAATAAGAGAATAAAACAAGGGCTTAATGGGTAATTGCCACACTATAATTCCATTACCCTTAAAATCATGTTTCCTTTACATTGCACGTTCATTTTCAAAACACAAAAACATAAATTAAAGAGAGCTCAAGCTGACCAATACCTAGGGAAGAAAAAGGGTAAAATCAATTAAAGCTAAGAAATCAAGCAGGGGAACTAATCAAAGATAAAATCTCAAGTGCCTTATCCTAATCAAGGTGAATAATAATAAAAAACGTCTCTATTTTTATTTTAGATAATTTGATTTTGGGTTTATATTAAAACCTTATGTGATGATTTTAATGATGATATGCATGGATTCTATGATATGTTTGATTCAAACAAGATTGTTTGACAAATGTATAATTCGATTTTTAGGTAAAAATCGTATTTTCTAGATTTCGAATGTCGTGAGTAATTTATATGTTATGTTAAACATTATTATGGAGATGGATTTTAATTTTTGTAGTTTTCCAAGCTATGAAAAAATTGTTATGAATTTTGGAAGGGAGAAATGAATAAATTGGGTTTAAAATTATTTTGGCTATTATATAGAGGAAGTTGGGCCTGAAATTTCTATATTTTATCATATTAAAAGTGAATTTCTATGATTTTTTGGGATTTTTCCTAAGTAATTTCATATGGAAATTAAATTAACTTGGTTGGAGGACTTAAATGTTTTATTTGTTTTCCTTAAGGAATGTCTTATTTGCTAAATTATTTTAATTAGATCTAAAACAAATGTGGTAGTTATATTTTGGAAAGAATTTGGAAGGTTTATGGCAACCAATAATTTTTTTACAAATAGGCAGGTTAGTTAGAAAGAAAATACTTGCCAATAAAATAGTTTTTGTACATAAATATGGTTTCACCACTTTCAGTAGTACCCTTTCAACACTATAATTCCACCGCAACCAAGTCAAAACCAATACACAAGGTATCAAAGCATTGGCACGTAGTAGATTGAAAAATAGCGATAGGTATGGAGTCAAAACCTAGCTTTTGAAGGGGTCGAAGCCTTTTTTACTATCCAAAGAAATGCGATTACCTTGTTTTCAAAAGAATGCTTTCAAAAGGGTTTACTATAACTTTTGAAGAAGTCACCACCTTTTGTTTCAAAAAGATAGCTTTCGAATGAGTTTCCTTGTTTTTAAGTCAATGCTTTTGAAAGGGTAGTTTGAACCAAGTCGAAACCAAGCTGTCGACCTTATGCCTTTTGAATGGATTGAAGTCATCCATGCTTTCAAAAGGTAGCTTTTGTTTTTTAAATATAATAAGCCAGTTCCTAAAGCTTTTGAAAGTTCAATGGTTTCAAAGGCAATGGCTTCGAAAGGGGTTTCGAAGCTATCCTTCCAAATGTTTTCTTTAAATGATTAATGCTTTCGAATGGATGGTTCCGAAGCCATTGGTTTTCCTCCAAACTCTTTTATATGAATTAATGGTTTCGAAAGGTATACTTTCGTTTATACTCACTTTGATCCAAAAGATATTTGTATGAATAAACCTAATGGTTTCGAAAGAGGTACCTTCAAATGGTTTCAAAGCTTTGCTTCTATATATACTTAAATACTTTCAATAGGATTGTTTTGATGGTTTTTGAAAGGAAGGTTTTGATGCTTACGAAAGGTTTCGAAGGTCATATGTTTTGAATGTTTCGAAAGGCATATGCTTAGTGTTTTGAAAAGAAGGTTTAAATGCTTTTGAAGGACCCTATGGTTTTGAAAGTAAAGGTCTAAGGTTTTGAAGCCTTAGTTTTCAAAATAAAGAACGCGATCTCATTTTAAAGGAAAACCATGGCAAAAGTAAAGGAGTTTTAAATGGCTCTTAAGTATAAAGATTTTAAAGAATATTTCCTTGATAAAATAATAAGTTAAAGGGATTAACCATGTTTTATATGAAAATGATTTCAAGGATATTAAACCATAGGTGTTGGTGTTATTATGTTATATATTTGCCTCTTCTAATATATATATTCATAGTATAATGGACCATAAATGAATTTGAGGGAGAAAGGGCAGAATAACTGGTTAGATTGACCTGGTAGTGAATATAAATTGAGTTAACTCCTAAATGAGTAGAATTGCATCCAGGAGGTCAGGAAGACTAGAATATAGGATGCCTAAATACTAATTAAAGAAATTGTTAGATAGACAGAGTAAACCCATGAAAACTATGTTTTGAAAGAGTTATTGGCAGGTGCCAATAGGTTAGTAGTGAACCCATGAAAACTATATCCAAATTAAGTTATTGCCCAAAGTCAATAGTTTCATAGTCAACCCATGAAAACTATGATATGAGGGAAGTTATTGGGGATATCAATAGGTTTAGAGAGAACCCATGAAATAATTAAATCAAATTATTGGCAGGGGCCAATAAGTTCTTAGTGATCCCATGAAAATTATGAAACCAGATAGATAGTTCATAAGCTTTAAACTGGCTATTAGTTAGCCCATGAAAACTAATAGGTTAATAGTGACCCTAGAAACTATAACTGAGACAGATAGTCAATGGATGTGGATAGGGAAATGCTGGAATAATTTACTTGTTTGTGTATCATCATAATATTTTAAATTTCTATGTTTTTAACCGGATGTAGGAGCACAGTATATAGTTATTATATGTTTTTGATAAGATACCAATGAGGAGAAAACTCGTTCCATTAAGCGGCGTGGTCTCACTAGATATTTAAATGGTTCGAGATGGTAGGTTATTATTCATAGTAGGCTTTATATCTAACTCGAAGTTTATTTTTTCCCCTTAAATTCTCGGGTGCTCAATTAACTTTGAGTAGTTTGAGAGTTAAGGTTTTCACATACCTATTTTGGCGAATAAGCTTCCCAGGATGTGCATGAAGTAAGCTAGCTAGTAGGAGTTCTTTTCTATTTTGATTCTGTTTTGCTTTGTTGTAAAGGAAAAGTTATTTAATTTCCTATGTTTAGACTCTGATCATCCAAGGGGCATCTTCATATGTCACTCTTAGTGTATGTTGTAATAATTATATTTTCTCTGAAAGTGGTTCTTGAATGTGGGATTATGTAATGAATTCGAAATGATTTGAAATGACAAGTTAAATTTGTTTAATGATTTAAATTTTTCTCCATATCCATGTGTTTTCGTTATATCAATGTATCTAACATTTACGTATTTAGTCACCGAGTATTAATAATTATGGATGACTGCATCATCCGTAGACTTTTTTATGCCTCCAAGTCGGGGATGTTACAAGTTGGTATCAGAGCATTGGTTAATGAAAACTTAAAAGAAATTTACGCCTAAAAGATTTTTCAAAACATAATCCAGTGAATCAAAAAATAAGATCGGGGTTTGGGTTAACGCTATTGTAACGTACTTGTAATTGATATATATATATATATATATATATATATATATATATATATATATATATACCTATTACCCTCTCTCTTAGACCTTTCTTCTTTATCTTACTAAGGCTCATATGCATATTTACGAGAAAGGAAGATATCGAGGCAGGAAATGGAAAAGGAAATCTCAGTGGGGGATGCACCACAACAAATGGAAATGTTCAACCTAATATCAGTAGGAACCCAAGTTGACAAGCAAATGCTAATCAAAACGCAGATGCCAGTATAGGTGCTGGAAATCTGCCAGTGGATATACGGATGATGTATCAGTTCTTTGTCAATCCGATGCAAGTAGGATCAGCTGTTGGAGTTGTTGGAATTGTTAGGGAGCTAATCCCTTGGCTCCAATTGAGAATAATTATGCTATATTGAGCAGAGATTACACCAATCTTGAAGGGAAGTCATTTGTGGGAACAGCGGATGCCATAGAAGTTGAGAATTGGTTGTTGCATTGCGAGAGAATCTTCACCGACTTGGGTTTGAATGATGAAAAAAAGAGGAGACTAGCCTCTATGTAGTTGCAAGGGCAATGCTTCATTGGTGGAATAGTGTTACTGTTGGAGTTTTGAGGAAGAGTTAACTTGGGCAGAATTTCAAAGGAGATTTGAGCAGAGGTTTTTGTATGATGTTTCTAACTATGCATTATTGAGAAAGTTTATGGATTTCGTGCAGGGAGAAATTTTGGTAATTGAGTATACCGCTAAGTTTGATGAGTTGTCCCGATATGGTAATGCTACTATTGACACTGTCGTTAAGAGGAATGGGAAATTTATTCAGGGATTAAGACCTGAGATTGCTAGGGCTATACTGCCACATCTCCATGATCCTTGTAATGTTGTGGTGGAGATGGCAATCCGACATGAGGAAATGATTGCTATTTATGGGAAGGAAAAGCCAGTTAAAACCCAGGGTTCTCAGGGGAAGAAGAGGAAGTTCTTTAAGAAGAAAGGAACTCAGAAGGGAGAGGCTACAAAGAAGGCAAAGGATGATCCGGTCTGCTTTAAGTGTGATAAGTAGGGTCATTATGCTCATAAATGCAGAACTGGAAAGGGAAAGAAGGCCTCAGAAAAGAATAGCATGAAGTGCTTTAACAGTGACCAGGTTGGGCATTGTAAGAAACAGTGTCCAAAACCAGTTAGGGCGAGCAAGGAAAAGGTTTTTGCTATTGGGCCATCATCTGCTAGGCCAGCTGCTGCTGAGAAAGGAAAGGCTATGATGGAAGATACACTTTTAATTCAGAGTATACCAGTTAGGATACTATTTGATACCGGTGCATCACATTCATTTATATCTTAGTGTTTGATTGATAGGTTATGTTTAGAACCCACATACCTTATTACTTCCTTAAGATTTGCGAATCGGATAGGATGCTATGCAACTCTAAGGATGAGATGTGACCGGTTAGATATTGATTTGTTAAGTCATAAGTTTGCATGTAGTCTGTATGTTTTTGAATTTGTAGATTTCAGGATCATTTTGGGTATGGATTGGTTGGGTAAATATGCGGCTAGGACATTTTTCCAAGATAGGGAAATATCACTAAGACATCTAGATAGTCATAGTAGAATCATATTCTCAATGTAGAATGCTGACTGGAATGTGTGCTTTGTATGTGCTATGGAATTGGAAAGGAGTTAAGCTAGGTTTGGATAGCAAGAGAGTTTCTGGATGATTTAGAGTCAGTTATAGGACTACCACCAAACGAGCTATTGAGTTTTGGATAGGTCTTGTGCCAGGAGCTGAACCTATAAGTAGACCACCTACCAGGATGACATGGACCTAGAAGAAGGAATTAAAGGTGCAGTTAGTGGATCTAGAAGGGAGGAATTTTATTAGACCAAGCAATTCGCCTTAGTGAGCGGTCGCGGTGTTTGTGAAGAAACTGGATGGATCGTTAAGGATGTGTATCGACCATTGTAAGTTGAATGAGAAGACGATTAAGAATAAGTATTCTTTGTCGAGAATTGAAAATCTATTTGATTAGTTGTGCGGATGTAACAACCTGGAATTTTGATCGTTTGTTTTTTAATGTATAATTAATTTTAAAGTGTTGAAGTTGAATCATTAAATGTTTTCGAATATGAAGACATTGGTTAAATTAGTGAAATGGGTTTAAAAATTTCAAATATAGCAATTAAACAGATTTGGTAAATAGTAAATAAATATTTGAAATCGGGAAAAATATGTGAATTTGGAGTTAATGGGAAATGGGAATGATTTTTAAGTTGATCAAAAACTCTGTTTGAATTAAAATGATGATAGTGGACTTTTGAATGGAAATAAAAGTTGATAAATTTAAAGTTTGAAATTTATATATTAATTTAATTGCAAAATTAAGTAATGATAATAGTGTAACTAATGGAATTTTGACTTAATATGAATCGAAATCACTTCCATCATATAACTTGTTTAAATATAAAAGGTTTTTAAATCGAGATTTGGTTGGTTTGGAATATATTTAAGTTATTTAGAAATCGATTGTAAACGGAGTTTAAATTAGAAATCGATTTATAATGGATCTGAGTGATGGGAAGACGTTGTAAATTGGAAATGAGATTAAGGGTTATACTGTTATCGAGAAATTGAGCTGTTTTAAAAGAAGATATTTATTAAATATCTAGGTAATTTAAAAAGTGTTAAAATTATCCAGAAATTAGTTTATTAATTATTTAAAATTGTTTAAAGTATATTTAATTGTGGATTAAGTTACCTTATAATGGTTTATTAAAGAATTATTATTATTTAAAAATTAGTCAGCATTATTATTTTAAAAAGATAAATTATTAAATATTAATATGGCTTTGTATAATAACTTTTATTTAAGTATATTTGCCTAGATTAAACATGAAAATTTATTTTAGAAACCTATAAGCAATATTTTGAGACAATTATTAAATAAAGTTTTTGGAAGGTAATGGTATGTTTCATGGCGTAATCGAAAGCAGTGAGTGCCTGCAGTTGAGGTTTGGATTTCTCTAGGATAGAGACGTAACCGTTGAGCTGTGAATCCATGATTGATACCACTATGGTACTTTCCTTATTATTTATAAAGGTTTTTTTAGTTTTGTGAATATACTGAAGTCGATAAGATAACTACATACCTTTGGATAAAGAGATTTAATTTATTTAAAATTTAAATTAAATAAGACTAGGGTTTTTCAGTGGGAATGAAATATTTGGTAGAATGATGTTTATTTGATAGTTAAATAACCGACTATCAAATTTGGACCCAAAATATAACTTTGGGAACATTTAGGGGAAAACACGGGAATTATATGGTGCAATTGCCATATGAGGCACTATACTATATGTATAAACTCGTTACGTGCTTCTAGGATGATGATTAGGAAATCCATCCACTAACGGTTAGGGGGCAATCTCCGATCTTATTTTCGTCTATTTATTTCCTAAAGAACCGGGGTTGAGTTTACCGGAAAGTATCGAACGTTGTTTCAAAGAGACCGGGATCGGATAAGTTATGCGAAAACCACTTCGATCCAAGTAAGTTTCCAAGGTGAAAACAAGAGAATGGAGTCGAAGATGGAGCAGTGAAGTGCAAGGGCTAATCGCTACTAATCCTAAGGATTATTCCAAAATGGATGTAGTAGGAATAGTGCCTTCGGTTCTGTTCGGACCCAGCACAGACTTATATGGGTGAATGCTATCGGTACATTGTCATTGGAGAACAATGAGCATTCTAAGTGAAAATTCCATCAAAAGGTAATCGTAGCATCTAGCCTCATCAACCAGGGATGACTGAAAAGCAGGGAAGATTCAGCAAGGCATAGTGGGTCGCACCCAATTAGGGTATGTTTATCACCTTTCTAGATACCCTCCGATATTATTACTACGATACATGGAAGAAGCTTGGAAAAGGGTAGGAACACCCGAGGTTAGGGATAGTCCGGTCTTGTGTTGCTGGAGATCCCGGCATGGTCCTCGATACATTGTTTCTAGACGTACACTGTGATAGGTGATACTCCAATGCCTAGTCATTCATATGGAATCCATTCTTCAATAATCGCCGTACGGTTTTAATTATACCCAACTATGCTGAAACGTGAGATGCAAGCATTTCAACTATTTGAACAAGTATTTGTATTTAGACACTATTATATTATCAGAGGATTTTGATATGGAATGTTTTGGTTATCGTAAGGTAAACCCCATCGTGTTTATTTATGGCATGGTCTTATGAGATACCTTTGTTTTTCAAAGGATTTCGATAACTTTATAATTCAAATTGAGTGTGTTTTCTCACGCTGGTTTTTCATATTGACATGGGTGTTATTATTGCAATGCTCGAGGAAGACCAAGTATTTTAGGTTCAGATTAGGACGCTATAGAGCTCTGGAGACGAGCTGGAGACCTAGATGTATTCTCATACTTGTTTATTTCCGCTGTAATATTTTTTTAAAGTATCAGCAATTGTGAGGACAGGTAGTTATAACTGTCCAGGCTGGTAATTATTGATTTGTGTACTCTGATGCGAGATATGTATTTACAATTTTTATTTGTGTAAAGAACTATTTATATTCTATGTTATTCGGTCCACTGTGAGATTCTGTTTTATTCGATTCCTTCTTTCTTCTACCTACTTTCTTTCCCCTCAACAATCTGTCTTTCCGACACTAGATTGTTTGGCATGTTATTCAATGAGCGTATTTATATCGATTTCAAGGGTCGAAAAAGCGGGTCATCGCCATTGGTATCAGATCTTAGGTTGGAGATATATGTAGGCTTTGGTGGGGGATTACTCATTAGAGATAAAGTCAGAAGTACTCTAGAATGGGTTTGAGTGTATCAATAGATATGAGCGCGTATTTATTAGTGTATATAAAATGTTTTTATATTGTGTTGACTTGTCAGTTGAGTGTTTATGAATTCTGGTCAGTTTGGGAAGTACAACCATATCGATAGGGGTTTCTAAACTTTTAAACAAGGTAAATAGGCACAGTATTATTTTGAAGTGGGTAAATGGAATAATTTTACCCAAATTGTATTTTGCTATAAATGAAATAATTTTCTGGAATAGTTATAGTATATGTTTGGAATGTTTGGTTGTTAATATTATAATCAAACAGATAATTAGAATTGAATTGGTTTATGTAACCAATTTGAAGGTATATAAGAACGATTTATATAAAGGAGTAATTAAAATTTGATTTAAACTAGAGTTTAAAACCCTAGAAATTTTGGAAAATGTTTTAAATTGTGTTTGGACTAAATGTTTGGGAATTTTTAAATGTTGGAAATTTTGGAAATGTTTTCCAAAGTGTTTGAATGGAAGAATGGTGATATTATTTTGGAGACACTTTTGAATAGAAAATGTTTTGAATGGATTTTGAAAGCAAGGAAGCACTGACCTCACTTCGGTCACTGGAAAATGATTCTGGTGATGATGGCCACATCATTATTATTCATTTTCGAGTTTCTAAAATACGGATTGCTACCATAATGCTTGGCTATGAATATTTGCTTTGGACTTATTTGATAAACAAGTTTGTTTTAGAAATTCCAAATGGGAACTGTTTTGGGAAAAACCAAGTGGTTTTGAGATTTCAAAAGTATGATTTGATATACCCAAGGAAAATACGTATATTTATGATTTCAAAATGATTTGAAATAAAATCACGAGGTTGAATTCTAGGATTTCCATTTAAATTATTTGTAAAGTCGGAGAAAATCAGTTATTAAACTTATAATTTGGATTTGATATAGATAAGAAAAGGGGAATGTGAATTTTAATCTTGGAATTATAGTTTGTCTTGAATAAGTTAAAGTGAATAAAATGGGTTAGAATTTAATTTAAGACAAGTTAAATAAAAATTAAATTGGAATTGAATTGAATCTCAATTTTGAAATATAGAAATTGTATAGCTATAAGTTATGATTCTTGAATGAAATGGATATACTTAAGCTATCAAGTGATATATATAATCCAGAGTTATGATTACAAGGTGTAAATGGACTCAAGTAAGCAATACGAGATTCTAAATAAGTATGTTTTTGAACTTATGAATTGAGAATGAAATGGTAAAACCTAAACGAAAATGGTTTGATATTATGGTAAAAGGATGGCAATTCAAAATTTGAATTTTAAGTGGAGGGTGAGTTGAAATTGAGTAAACTGAATATAAATATGAACTGCGAAGGATTACATTACTATATGTTATAAATATTGAATGTGAGTAAACTTAAGTAGAAAATTTAGGAAATTGTGAATAAATAAGTTTGTATAACTTATTAAACTGAGAAAGTGGAAAGTATGACCAAGTTAAAATGGTTAAGTATTTGATAAAAAGGAACGAATTAAATTTAAGAGTAAATGAATTGAATATGATTTTGGAGTATGGATTGGATAGATTGGGTATGAACTTAAGTTATGAAGCTGAATATGAACTTAAGTAGCGATATGGAATGTTTACAATAAACATTAGAAATAATTTTACAAAATGGTTTATTATCGGACTTACATGGATTGAAATACCGTTCACTATAAAAAGAAGCGAATTACACAATGTGAATTAAATGAAAGTGAATGGAAAGGATGTAATATAAGTTGGGAGTAAAGTTAATATGAATGCAAATACATGAATCATGTGCAATATAAATTTTGTTCGAAAATCGATTTATATGAAATGATTTCCACATGATATAGTATAAATTGGATATACTAAGTAAATGGAAGTGAATAAATTGAATGAGATCAATTTAAAATGAAATGGAACTTGGCTACCATGGAAACTTTACTTAAGCGATTATTTATGAAATGATTCATAAATAAATCAACATGGATCGGAATGTTGTTTAATATAACATAAAGCAAACAAGGTTTGATGAATATCATAAATGGGAATCAAATGGAAATTAGAAAAATTGATTTAGAGTCAAGTTAAAGAGGATAAATGGAAGTTTAATAAAATGGATTTGCATATAGTGGGAGTGAATAATGAATGTAATGCAAAAAAATTGATTGTGAATCAATTTGAAATTGAATTGAAGTAAATTTATGCAAGTATAGCACATATAAATCAATTTGGAATGGATATGAGTTTGTTTGTTGTAAATATGAATTGAATCCAATAAATTTGGTTGAAAATCATTTCGAATTGAATGAAATAATATATGGATCCATGGAAAGAAATTAAATTAGTTTTGGAACCTTATAATTGCTTGTAATATATGATTAGAATGTTCAGGTTATGTAGTTTATGTATATAGCTAAAATTTCATGGTTATGAAATTTATGTGCTTATTTTAAGTAAGTATATGTACATGGAGCTGTTTGGATAGATTATGGTTGCGTAAATGCATATTAAATAAGCCGCTCGCTTAAAAAGGCTAAATAAAAGTACGCCTACGCAATAAAATGAAGAAATGATAATATATTGGTATGTATTTTGTTTTCCGACCGTGTGGGTCGATGTATATTTTTTTATCTCTCTTGTCATATTGCAAAAGGCTCTCCGTACAAAGTAGACTCTGTCAAAAAAATTCGAAAATTTAGAGTATTCGAATTTTTTTGGTTAAGTAGAAAAGTTGATTTTCGAATTGTATTAGAAATCAATGTTTTTGAGTTAGAAATGGAAATGAATTATTTTGGATAAAACTAAAGGGTTTAGGAAAGTGAATACCGGGTTTTAATTAAGTGGGTTTGGATAGGTAAATGGGTTTAGGAGCATTTTCCTACCTTAGCAATTTCGGGGACGAAATTCTTATAAGGGGGAAGGAATGTAACTACCTGGAATTTGATCATTTATTTTTGAACGTATAATTAATTTTAAAATGTTGAAGTTGAATACTTAAATGATTTTAAATATGGAGATTTTGGTTGAATTAGTGAAATGGGTTTAAAAATTTCAAATATAGCGATTAAACAGATTTGTTAAATGTAAATAAATATATGAAATTAGGAAAAATTTGTGAATTCGGAGTTAAAAGGAAATGGGAATGAATTTTAAGTTGATCAAAAAATCTGTTTGAATTAGAGTGATAGTAGTGAACTTTTGAATGGAACTAAAAGTCGATAAATTTAAAGTTTGAAATTTATATATTAATTTAATGGTGAAATTTAATATATGAGTATAAATAATGGAATTTTGATTTAATATGAATCAAAATGACTTATTATGGATATAAATTCTATTTGAATTATAATTGAGGTAGTAAGTTTTTAAAATTGAAATTTCAAGTAATTCCATTGATTTAGAAAATCTCTCAATTTAATCGACGCGTTGAAGTAGCTTTCCGAGGAACAGCCTTGGAATTCGATGAAATCAGTTTCATTAGATCCGTAATAGTGTATAATTATCGTATTTTAAATTTCACAGCGTTTGGAATTACAGTTTGGTCGTACGGGATAGAAACGCGTTGAATTTAATATCGAAAATTTAATATTTTAATTCGATTCGAAAATCTATCTTCCATGTAAGATCGAATCAGTCCCTAAAACATATTCCATTGTGTCCGGAATAGGGGTGAAACATTCAAAATGCTAGGCAGTATGCCTCGTTTAGAATTCGTCCGTAAAAACATGTTAATTGGAAAAAAATAAGAATAAAATGTTGTGTACACACACAGATATATATGTGTGTGTGTATCCGAACAGTAAACCCTAGCATAAAAATTACAGCCGCGCCTCCATCTTCTATCAATGGCCGAAACCCTCCCAACCTTTTCCCCTCGATCTCTGCTAATCCATTCAATATCAAGCCACGTCTTCAACATGAAAAACGTAGAGGGTAGCGAGATCTGCACGTCCAACGGGGGAATTTTGTTATCATCGTCATCCAGAGGAGATTTTTAGTCGCGTCTTGTTTAGTTCATGCACGTTTATGCATGGGGAGGGTCGGGCTTCAAGCGGCCATAGGTGATGGTGGGTGTGGGAATAGCATTTTGTTTGGCACTCTCAGATCATGTTCTATGCGTTCGTAGGTGGTCATAATTATTCGATGAAGGTGGCGGCAAGTGGGTTTCGTTCAAACTAGGTATGAGAAGGAAGAAGATGGGGAACGACCATGATTTTCTAGGTCCTGGATGAATGGTCCAGAATTTATAAAGGTTAAAAAAAATTATTTATATAATTTGTGTCCAAAACTTTAAAAATTCGTATCTTTGTCGTACGAGGTTGAAATTGGACGAAACAAGCGGCAACGGAATCATAAGCACTATGTTGTGGAATAGATCTAGAGATGTTTGGAGCGAGTTAAAATTTTAAGTTATACTGAATGTGTTCGATTTAATTTAAAGTTTGAACCTTTGGCGAATTTAAAACTCAAGACGAGTTAATCTCGCTCAATTTTAGGCTACTAGTTAATTTTAAATAGGTAAAATTAATTATTGATTGATTGGTTGAATTGATGAAATTATTATCAGTTGGATGTGATATCATATATAGTAGTATATATATCGGAGTGATTCATATTTTCGCATATATATAGTGGACGAGACTTATGCGGCCCGCATAACAGCGGATGACCCGATAAACCGCGATATTTCACCTCGAAATGGGATTGGTATTTTTATGTAGTATTAACATCTGTAGAAGCAGAGAAAACATGTTGGAGGGATCCAACTGGATTCCTCAAAAATGTTGAATTAAATTTCACAAATAGTAATATATGTTTTGTTTGGATAGTCTGTGATAAATTATTTTGTGATTTGAATTGATTAGATGCTATGGTACCATTGACCTAGATTTTGGTATTCTAAAATACCATATATATGTATATGATTTTTAAAAGAAATTAAAAGGTAATTTTTGAAGTAAAATATTTATATAGAGTTTTGGGTAAATTGATTGGATGCAATAAATGGTTTTTAAATTTGTACTTAACTATTTTAGGATATTGTAAATAGAGATTTTTTGAATAAAGTATACAAAAGGATTTTAAATAACAAATTCCTAAGTGGTACTTGTTTAAATATAAATGGTTTTAAAATCGAGATTTGGTTGGTTTGGTATATGGTTGAGTTATTTAAGAAATCAATTGTAAATGGAGTTTAAATTAGAAATCGATTGTAAATGGATTTGAGTGATGGGAAGACGTTGTAAATTGGAAATGAGATGAAGGGTTATATTGTTATCGAGAAATTAAGCTGTTTTAAAAGAAGATTTTTATTCAATATCTAGGTAATTTAAAAAAGTGTTAAAATAAGCCAGAAATTAGTTATGTAATTATTTAAAATTATTTAAAGTATATTTAATTATTGATTAAGTTACCTTATAATGATTTGTTAAAGATTTATTATTATTTAAAAATTAATCAACATTATTATTTTAAAAAGATAAATTATTACATATTCATATGGCTTTGTATAATAACTTTTAAGTATATTTGCCTAAACTAAACATGGAAATTTATTTTAGAAACCTATAAGCAATATTTTGAGACAATTATTAAATAAATTTTTTGGAAGGTAATGGTATGTTTCATGGCCTAATCAGAGGCAGTGAGTGCCTACAGTTGAGTTTTGGATTTCCCAGGGATTGAGGCGTAACCATTGAGCTGTGAATTCATGGTTGATACCGCAAGGGTAGTTTCCTTATTATTTAAAAGTGTTTCAATATATTGAAAAGAATAGTTTTGTGAATATACTAAATTCGATAAGATAAGTACATACCTTGGATAAAGAGATTTAATTTATTTAAAATTTAAATTAAATAAAACTTGGGTTTTTTTAATGGAAATGAAATATTTGGTTGAATGATTATTTATTTAGTAGTTAAATAACCGACTATCAAATCTGGACCTAAAATATAACTTTGGGAATGGCTAGTGGAAAAGACGGGAATTATATGGTACCGTTCGAGGCGCTATACAGTACGTATAAACTCGTTACGTTCTTCTAGGACAATAATAAGGAAATCCGTCCACTAATGGTTAGGAGGCGATCTCCGATATTATTTTCGTCAATTTATTTCCTAAAGAACCAGGGTTGAGTTTACCGAAAAATATCGAACGTTGTTTCGAAGAGACCGGGATTGTATAAGTTATCCAAAAAACACTTTGATCCAATGGGTACGTTTTCGAGGTGAAAACAAGAGCATGGAGTCGAAGATGGAGCAGTAAGTGCAAGGGCTAATCGCTACTAATCCCAAGGTTCATACGAGTGGTTAGTAATGCCATTCAAATTAACAAACGCATCAGCTTTCTTGTGGATTTGATGAACGAAGTTTTTCGAGAGTACTTGGATAGATTTGTGTTGGTGTTTATCGATGACATTCCAGTATACTCTAAGGACGAAAGAGGCGATGATGATTTCTTAGAGTAGTGCTTGAGACACTGAGGCAGCATCAGTTGAAAGCGAAGTTTTCCCAGTGTCATTTTTGGAAGAAAGAGGTTAAGTTTCTTGGTCACGAGGTTTTGAAGAAAGGCTTGTCAGTCGATCCAGATAAGACCAATGCTGTTAATAACTGGAAGAGACCAGAGACGGTGATTGAGATTAGAAGTTTTTTAGGACTGGCTGGCTACTATGGGAGATTCATTAAGGATTTCTTGCGAATAGCAATGCCTTCGACTAAGTTAACAGGAAGGACGTGAAGTTTGTCTACTTCGACGAATGTAAGGTCGCATTCGTTAAGTTAAAGCATTTGTTGACCAATGCACCACTATTAGTAGTTCCGGATGGAAACCAAGGGTTGGTGGTGTATACCGATGCACGTGGGACTGGATTAGGAGCTGTGTTGATGCAGAAGTGTAAAGTCATTGCCTACGCTACACGACAGCTTAGACCACATGAAGTAAGATATCCTACTCCTGATTTGGAGTTGGCTACAGCGATCTTTGCACTGAAGATTTAGAGGCATTATCTCTTAGGAGAGAGATTTGAGCAATACACGGATCATAGGTCATTAAAATACTTATTCTCTCAAAAAGAGTTGAATATGAGATAGAAGATGTGGTTAGAGTTTTTAGCTACTTATAATTTTAGTATAGAGTATAAACCTGGAAAAGGAAATAAGGTAGCAGATGCTCTTAGTGGATGTTCTTCCTCATTGCCTTATTCAGGCCATAGTAATCTACACCTACTTGAGAAAGCCATCTGCCTTAGTGGAAAATACTATAGGTGCACACCACTCAAATATGCTCCTATGAATGAACCCTTGCTTCAACGGGTCATTCATTTTCACCTCCAACTCCTTCTGCTCTCTAGGTGCCATATGCCTCAAAGGCAAAACTATCGGTTTGACATCCTTCTCCAAATACATACGGAACTCAATTTCTTTATACTGTTGTAATCCGACCACCTCCTTAAGTATATTCAGATACTCCCTCGCTATAGGCATAGATGATAGCTCATCATGTTAGATCTCGAGTGAGTATAGAAAATTAAACATTACCTCATCATCAGGTAGGCAGTGTATCTCTAACCTACTCCTATCATTTATCCCTTTCGTCACCAACGGTCTCTCACAATCAACCACAACTCTATATTTCTATAGTCATTCCATCCCTAATATAATTATGAACCCAAAAAAATTCAAAACAAAGCAATCACACACAAAAGAGCATCAATAACTCGATAAGAGCAAACCACAACAAACCATATACAAGCCAGTAGACCTCCAATAGGGTTCGTTAGAATCAAAGATCTGTCAACTACTTTGGGTTTCAATCCCTGTCTATCTACAGGCCACTAGATATAAAAGAATGTGAAGCTCCGGTATCTAACAAAACACGTATAGGAACATCATAAATGGAAAGCATACCCTGAATAACGACGCTCTTCCTTTTCTCCTTTGTCGAGGGAGAATTCGAAGAAGTCGGGACAACATCCAAAGCATATGCCTTTACTACCTACTTTTGCTTCATTGGCTTAGGACAAATCTTTTGAATATGCCCTATCTTGTTACATTTATAGCACTTCCTTCCTTCAGCCTTATAGTCTTTCTCCTACAGTTATAGCAAGTAGGCGCCCTCTTGCCCTTCTTCTAGCCATCCTTACCTTACAACTATTTTTTTTTTCCATTCCATTTCTTCTTGCCTCCACTGCCTTATTGCGGTTTTGGGTCTTCTTTAACCATGGTAGCTGATTTGGACTTAGGATATAAACTCTCTTGGCAAAGAGCTTTCTCGACAAGTCTCTCAAACGGCTCATTGATATGACTAACTAGCTTATCCCCTAGATAGTCATCCAAACACATTAGAAATTTTCTATTCTTTCTCAATGGAGTGTCAATGAAAGACATCCATATTTCAATAAGGCATTGAACATCGCAGTATATTCAAAGATGGACATATCTCACTTCTTTAAATCAGCAAATTTCTTGAATAGTACCGACTTCTGAGCAACTGGAATGAACTTCTCCAAATGAATTTGAAGGGATCCTAAGTGAAATGATCCTTGAGGGTAGCAACTGTAATGGTGTTCCACTAGCTCATAGCCCGCTCTTAAAGCTGTCTAAAGGCCAACTTCCTTCTCATAGCATCAACTACTCCAATATCACCAAAGATACATTCGCAATGTCCAACCAATCCTGCACTTTGATGATCGACTCTATCCCAAGAAATGGTTTTCCTTCGAAGGTGGATTTGTAGCACCCGCAATTTTAATAACCGAATATTTAAATGATTAATCTACATATTTAATTGTTAATTAAAGGAACGCCCCTTGTACTTTAATTTTACAAACGAGCGAATTAGGACTCGAAACACTCATAGATGAGTTAAATTTTTTAACGCTAGCAAAACAAGCATAAACTTGAATACATTTGGAGTCGATGATTTTTTGGAGTGACTAGTGATTTTTGAGTGGAAGAAATGGATTTGGGCTAAGGCTCTAACCTATAAGTGGCTAACTCTATTTATAGTTCTCATTTCATGGTTCATCCTCCTCCTCCTCCTCTTCCTATAACCTTATCCTAATTACCTCTTAATTACCTTTCCTAGATTAGCCAAATCATACCCAAATTAATTCCAATAAATCTCAATAAAATAATCATAATTCCTCTGATCCAATTCTCTAGAAAATCCACGAAGGAATTGGCTTGACTTGGAGCCTGAATTTCATCTTGGATTTCAAGGGAGCATGGAGTTGGGATTTTGTGATGAGAGGTTGATTTAGGAAAAGAGAAAGTGAGTTGGATGATTCTCCTGCATTATTTACATGTTATACTTCACATATGTTCTTGTCTATAATGATGAGTTTTATGTAATGATTTGGAGATTGTTTGGGTTGATTTAGGCTTATGTTTATGTTATAAACATGATTACATTAATCCGTTAATTTTTTAAGACCTTAATCCTTATATTTGATATAGTTAGTAAGCCTAAATTTTGATTATGGGGTAAGTGGTTGATTTTGAGTGAAGTTGTGATAGTTCAGAGGCTAATTACATGATATAAATGAGTGCATATAATTAATTTTTTATAATGAAACCATTTGAACGATGTTTGGAAAAGTTAGTAAGCTAATTAAGTGATTAATGAAGCTTAATTGGTAATTGTAAATATTGTTTAAAGTGAGTAAATGATTTTATAAGTGAATCATTATTTATAAATATTATTTATGTAAAGAAGTAATTTTATAAATATAAATGATATTTTATAAAATAAGTAATTTTATAAGATAGTAAGAAAGTTGTATTTTTATAAAATAGTGATTTTATAAAATATTGTGAATAAGATATTTTATCAAATGGTCATAAGATTTCATATAATATTTATGGAAGGAATACTTAATTTTAAATGAAGAGATTTAGTATTTCAAAGGCTTAAATGGATTTATAACTAGAATCGTACTTTATAAAATGGTATAATATTTTATGAAATAATTAAAAAGATGTTTTACTTTTATTGGAAATATTTAGTGAATAAAAGTAATTTTTGATTTAAGTAATAATTGAATTGCTTACTTAAATTTACATGTACGTATATGTGCACGAGCGGACATATGTATACATGTATTTGAAGTTATATAATGATCAGTATAATTCTTGTATGGTAATTAGAATTATTGATAATGATTTTGTATATGTGAATGAATAAACCTATTTGTGTGATTGATTATATATGTGTACGAACACATTACGAGCAATCTCAAGTAGCCACAACGACTAATGGGTGTGCTGAGCTGCATGAGAGAATATCAGATTGAGTAACCGCTTTGGTGAAGGCCAAAAAGTGATTCGTGTTGTGTAAGTGTGTTTGTGTATGCATGTATGTATTAACATACATAAATAAGTGTATACACATACGCGTAGGCATCACATGAAGCAAGTTGGTCAGTTGATTTCAATATGGCATGTTAGACGATGTTAGGTCAAAAGAATCACCCTGCGAAACTCTACGTGTAAAAGAATGGTTTTGCATATCAAACTCAGTTTTCGAATGCTTTAGAAACCACTTCCAAAACATCAAAATAATGAACTCTGAAGAAGGTTCGATCCAATCAAAGCATGCTTCGGAAGCAAGGTGGCTCATCGGGCGAAGCAACGGCGGAAATAGCGCGCTAATTGGTGGGTGTAGCACTCGGTGGTTCTTGCCCTAGGCTTTACTGCTTGGGATAGACAATCACCGATCGATTGGTGCTGCACTGGCCTAGGTAATAAAGCCTGGGCCAGGGGCCATTTTGTCGGGGTTTCTTTCCCATTTTGATGTTGGTTCTTACCAAGCCTCGATGCAATTTCTGGGAGAACTATGGGCTACTCAAGGAGAAGGAAAGCAAGGCAAGGCTCCGGATCCCCAAGTGAATGTTAAGTGATCCCTACAAGATAGACCACGATCGAGAACAGGATCGATATGATGATTTGTCACGCGATCACATCCGATGAGTGTGTACGATCGAACAAAGTAAATCCATACCTTCGGGCTTTGACTTGGGGTACGTATAGTTAGATAAATTGCATTGATCTTGTATTAGCAATCGTACATAGTATTGATCTTATATTCGTTATTATACATTGTATTGTTTTATATTAGTGGTTATGCATATAATTTGTCTTTTAGTGGTGACTGTTTGCACCAAAAATGGGCAAACACCCTTCGGAAGTTTTTGAAGAGATAGTAAATAAAGAACTTGAATTGGAAATAGGGGACTATCTAACAAAAACTCCAAGTCACAGAAAAATAAATTGCGCAGAAGACAAGGATTTAGAGTGGTTCGGCTATGCGCCTACGTCCACTATGAAGTTTTTTCACTTTATTTCTTAATACTTGAAGATTACAAGTGCTTTTCAGCCAATTACAGCGGGAAATGGACTTAAATTCCAAATTGACAGCAATTGAGACAGCATGGAGTGATCCTGGCAGCGTTTAGACTTGTTCTTCTTCCCCAAATTCTCCGACCCCCTTTTCTGAATGACCAGGGGGCTCTATTTATAGGTGTGGAAGGCCAAAATCCCGCCTAAATCATGGAGAGACTGCTTGGCACGTGACGGGGGGCCCACAGGCCCGCGTCCTTGAAGTGCGTGCCCAGTTTGGGATCGATTCGAAGTTAACTTCGAATCGATCAAAAAATTGTCCAATTACGATGAAACTTGGCGTGGACGTTCTTCATCATGTAGACAAACTTCTGTAAAAATTTCATGGGATTTGGATCAGTAAATTGGGAGTTATGATCGGTTCGAAATTGGGTGTTCGGCATGCTGTTTGGTTCGAATCGATGGAATCGATTCGTTCGAATCGATGCATGGCCGAAGCGAATACTTCGAATCGATTGGGGCGCGCCTGTCTTCGAGCCGATCCATGTTCGTGCTAGCTTAGCTGCTTTGTTGGATTCGAAGGTCGTCTTCGAATCGATGGAGTGGATTCGAAGTTGTCGAAGTCGATGGAGTCGAAGGTGAGTGATGGATTCGAAGACGATGGATGGATTCGAAGGTGAGCGATGGAGTCGAGGCTGTGATGGGTTCGAAGCTATTAATGGATTCGAAGCTGCGGTGGATTCGAAGTATAGGAAGGACTCGAATTTGTGATGGATTCGAATGTCGCCTCTTCCTATGGGTTCGAATATGAAGGGTTCGAAATAGATGGCTTCGAACACGATGGTTTCGAACACGATGGGTTCGAATATGATGGGTTCGTACATGATGGGTTCGAACCGAGCAATGTGCACCTTCTTAACTTGAATCCATCATAACTTGAGCATATGACCTCGGATTGACTCGAAATTTGAAACGCGGACTCCTATGATCTTTCTGGTCACGTCCTATCAATTGTAGCCCAATCTGGACTCGGACAAAATTCATCGATATCCATAGTGAAGAGAAGTGCAACCAATCTCTGAGACGAACTGTCCTTTGTTTTTGGCCAATCTTTTGGTATCACGGCTTTGCCAAAAAGCGGGATAACATTTTGCCCCCCAAAGTACGTCTTGTGGGAACATGACGTGCTTTGAATGGCTGCCATTTCTTTCTGAAAAATCATTGCTCTCTTTTTGTTGAGACTCATATACCGTATTTCCGTAACCTTGCCTTGATATGATTGATTACTGTGCGACTGTGCTTAATCGTTGGCTGTCGTTGCTATAACAGGGTGAATATTTGATCCCTGTGCATGTTCAAAATCGAACGTTAGTTCGTTATGTGTGCACATACATTAGCTCCGCCCTTATTAACGTCGTGTGTCCATGAGTCATGTCGGTCTTTGTTTGCTGCCGAACTCCGTCCCGGTTTTCTCCTGAATCGATTTTAGAATCAAGCCAAAGTGTTGCTAATTAGTGGTTTTTGATGGGTTCGAAGCTTAGAAGGATTCGAAACTCCCGATGGATTCGAAGCTTAGATGGATTCGAATCAGTGATGGATTCGAGGACCCTGATGGACTCGAAGCCCTTGATGGATTCGAAACTTGGATGGATTCGAAGTTTCCCATGGATTCGAAACTTGGATGGATTCGAAGTTTCCCATGGATTCGAAACTTGGATGGATTCGAATCAGTGATGGGTTCGAAGACTCCGATGGATTCGAAACTGGGATGGATTCGAAAGTGGTCGTTCGAATCGATGGGAGTCGAAGTGACACTAATCCCTCTTGGAATCCGCATAAATACATGTGGTTGACTTCATTTTCACTTTTTACCTTTTACCATTGCTTTAGCTGCTTCTCTGAATCGATTTCCCAGAGCCAAATCAAACGTGCTTTTTCACGAATCGACCAAATTCCTTCTAGCTTCCATTTGTAATCAAACTAAATCAGGTAATCAAGGGGTCGATTCGGTTTTGAGAATGATAGATTAATCTTTTTTGGCATTGATTCAACCCCTCCTTCTGGAAATTTTTGGAGAGTGACGAGGTTTGAACGAAGTAGGCCGACTCCATGGAACTGAGGAATGCAAACCTTTGAGCCGTATCGATCAGGGGTGCGCGCTTTGAGTTGGTTTCGAATGTGTAGCTTCGAACCGATGATTGCAGGAGAACACAACAAAAAAGGCGTGCTGTGATGGATTCGAAACAGTGGCATTCTGATCGATTCGAAGGAGCTCACTACTGATCGATTCGAAGCAATGATACGTTCATCGATTCGAAGGAGCTCAACTCCGATGGATTCGAAGCTAGGTGGGACTCCGTGGATTCGAACCGCTCTTGATGGATTCGAAGGAGCCCGACTTTGATGGATTCGAAGTCAGGTGGGGCTCCATGGGTTCGAACTGCGCTGATTCGAGGTTCACCGATCTGACTCGTGTCGAATCGAGTCGATCGATTCGAACGTTCTTGCTTCTGGAACTTCCACCTCATCGATTCGTTCCAATACCTGAACTACGACCACTTTTAAATCGAACTCTAACGAACTCACTAAATTTTTAGCATATTTGATTTTGACGAGCTTCGTCCTTCGCATGATCAAAGTTGACCTGACCTGTCTTTTTGAGCTCGTCGATGGCACCGTGACTTAAACGAATTCATACTTGAATTGGTCAGTAGTATCCGAGGGACGCGAGAGCGATGGTCAGTGATGACGGTCGTTTTCGTTCTCTGATTCAAAAGCCTAGTCGTTCAGACACCGCGTTTTACTCTTGTAAAATTTGTTTTAGTTATGTATTTGCATTGCACGGCATATCCATATGCTTCACACCGGGGAATATACGGGCTTTCTTCTTTTTTAACGCTGCTTTTTCGTGAGTTAGTTAGTTATGGAGTCCTCGGGTTCTGAACAACAAGAGTTACAAAGCTTGCCTCCTCTGATGCTAGAAATTCCAGAGATCATTCCTGAAGTAATAGATCCTGCTCCGGACGAATTGCCGGAGGCCTTACTTATCGAGGATCCCATAGATTCCGTCCGATCTAATATTTCTGGAGCATTATTGGGTCGGATATGTTCGAAGCATAGCTTATCCCTGGATGATGTTTTGCTACCGGGAGTTGATGATAGGCCTCACAATCCACCCGAGGGCTATACTGCTTTTTATCGCCACGCTTGTGCGGCTGGAACTCTCCCCCCGTTTAACCAATATATCAGGGAGATGCTATCGTTCATTGGAATCGCTCCCGCACAACTTCACCCCAACGGACACGCGTTACTGAACAGTGTTTTCATCTTATTCATGGACCGCCTTTTTCGTCCGCCTAGGCCAGCTGAGATTAGACATATATTCAACTTCAAGAGCAGGGGTGATAGTCCATCGTTCACCTTTCTGGAGGCAGTTAGAAACTTCCAGATTGTGACGGGAGCCTGGACCAGACTCAGTTACTTTAAGAATGAATGGTTCTTTGTCCGATGCCCCCCAGGATTCGCTAGGCGATGGCTGTCCAGACGTAAGTATCGTACATCGTGCTAGCCTTCTTTAATGGTCATTGTCAACACTTGAACTGACATCAGGTGTTTTTTTTTTTTTTTTTGCAGCTATCATATCAAGGCCAGACGGTGGTCGATACAGAAACGTCATCCGAAGTCTACAAGAGGTTCCGAGTGACCTGCAGCACATTGACTTGGTCTTAACCGACGATAACTTAAGGACGCTGGGCTTAATTGAGACGAACCAGAGTATTGTCGTTGAAGGGTTTGTGAAATCGGCTCCGAAGGCAAAGAAGAGGACCGGTGTAGCGATAAGAGGAATGGGCGATGATGAGAGGACGCCTACTGACACCGGGCTAGCGGCTGATTTTCCCCAAGCAGGAAAAAAGCGGAAAGGCAAGGCCGTTGTTCCTAAATTTGCGAGTCGGAAGTCTGTAATCGTGTCTCGCTTGATTCCTGGAATTATTTCTTCTGACTCCGCTCTTTGTCAATCAGGAAACATTTTCACAGGACTGGATGACGTTCCCATCCCGGAATGCGTTTCTCTTTATCACAAGTCCGGGTTGGTTGAGCTCCGGGAAGCGTTAGACATAAGCGGGCTTTTACCCATTAGTGCAGTCGAAACCTCTGGTTGGTCGGGGGCTTTGCACATTTGCATACACTCTCATGACACTACATGACTGCTTCACTCGCCCTATTGATTTTTCCTGGTACTTAACTGAACTGTATCTCTTTTCCAGGTAACATGGCTGGTCGTCAGACTACATTGGACAAACTCCGGAGAGTGCATCACCCCTCAACCTATTATGAATCTCGTCGTGGAGGCCCCGATCGTGATCGTGACCGGAGGCAATATGGCCAGGCGTATTATGCAAAGGATCATCGCCGTGGTAACTCCAGCCAGGAACGATCAGACAGAGATCGTAGGCATCGCTCCCCATCTCGATCTCCTCCGCAATCTCGAAGTCATGTCCAGGCGTCCGAGCCTCTGCGACATCAGTCATCTTCGCAGGTTTCGAGGCCTGAGCCACATCATTCTCGAACCGGGGTCGCAACGTCTATGTCTGGGGAGGAGACCCTTATTGAGTCTTCTGGCGAAGGGGCCATCAGGCTTGCACAACTGAGGAAAGATTTTCCAGAGATTTGCTTTGATGCTTGTATTTTTCCTCCCAATCTTAAAAGAATTCCCGATGATGCCGCGACTTCAGCGCTCAACTACACCCGTGACTTTTTTGCTCAGTACAAAGAATGGTACAAAGCGGCTGTTAAGGCTCTGCCTTCGACCGGGCCCAAATCATTGAGAAGCTAGAGGCCGACTTGGCTCAAAAGAGTCGCATCGTCGACATACTCCAATCTGAGGCGGAATCTTCCCGCAAGGCCGAGGTCGAGTCGTTACAGAAGGTTGATGAGACATTAGCTGAAATGGCGAAAATGCAACAGGCACATTGTACTTTAGTTGAAGACTTAGGCCATCGATACAAGAACGTTGAATCTGAGCGGGATGCGGCAGTGAAGGAACTAGAGGAGCTAAAGGCTAGATTCGCTGACATGAATAAAGAAAAAGACGACGCGAACGTGGCTGCGCAAGAGGCGTGTGAGCAGGCTGTATCTTTTCGGGCCGAGCGCGATGCGGCAATTGCAAGGGTTAAGGAGGTTGAATCGGAGTTGGAGGAGAGAGTCCAAGCAGAGAGGTTCAAGATGGAGGCCGAATTCGACGATCTTTTGGACACATATAATGCCAATGTATTGGAGCATAGAAATCTCTCCTGGCTAGGGGATTACTCGATGCCTCTCTACAACGCTTGGAAGAAATTAGTGGAAAACAAGAGGATGTCTTGTCCGGATTCGGTATTAGATGAGTTTGAGCTTGAGTCACGTCTGCTCAGCGAGGATGAGAGGAGGACCCTTCATGAAGCAATCATTTCTGTTGAAAAAAAAAGACTTGTCGTCCATCAAACGGAGGTGGGCGAAGGTTCGGGTATCGTGCACCATAGCGAGAATACTGAAGTGCCTGTTTCGACTTCACCCGAAGCTGCTGCCGTGGTTGATTCACAAGCTATTCCCGCCTACAATCCGGACCAACCGGAACTATCTTCGGGCAAGACGCTCGTCCCCGAGCTTGTTCAAGCTCCAAGGCAAGGTAAAGTAGGTATTTCCCTTTACGTCTTAAAACATTGATTTTCGAGGGAATTTCTTGGCCTGATAGCTCTAATTTTTGTTGTTTAGTGACCGAGAGTGTTGCACCCGTGCTCCCTGTCCCTTCGGCTTTACATCCTACGCGTGGAGTTATTGTCACCGAGGCGATTTCAACTGCCGCCATGGTTGGTGATATGGGAGAGGGAGGCTCAATGTCATTCGATGTTCAAATGTTCGAAGAGCTATTTGGTCATCCTCTTGACCCCATGCCCGACCTCTCTTTTGTGACGAGCGGAGCTGCTCCAGTTTCTAGTTCGATCGTGATGACCACTGGCGTACCTAGCGCAGCTCAACTGTCTCGAGAGGAGGAGATTTTAACAGAGATAAGTGCCGAGATGGCCAAGACAGTGACAGTTGGTCCCGGTGGTGACGCCGTTCCTTCAAGCTTATCTTCTCTAATGATGATTTCTCCTGGTGGCACAGTAACCGTCTCGAGTGTTGCTGAACAAGTATCTGTTATTGCTCCCATGCCCCTGGTTCGTCCTTATAAAAGGATCTCCATCCCTTCCAGTTCTGAGGAAGATGTTGATATCATGCCGGAACCGGAGGATGTTCCAAAGAAAGGCAAAAAGTCTCGTAGGAAGCCAGGCAGTGGGTCTAGCGGCTCGACTCCGAGGAAGAAACACCGGAGAAAGAAAGAGTGAGCCCCTCGCTTTGTCGTGAGATTTACGGATAACAATTCTTTTGCCTCTTCTTTTGTTTTTTTTCTTGGGCCATGTGTATGTACGGATGCGGCCTCCACTTAATTGAAACATCTTTACTTGCCATGTAATCAAACTTGTTTTTGTTGGTTGATGAAATGGGAAGTTACACTTTTCTTCTTACCTGAATGCCTTGCAGTATTTGTGTTGTATCCGCTCAGCATTTATATAGCTTCGTGTCGTGATTTAATGAATGAGTCGGATTCTGAGTATATTATTACTTAAGCCAGCGATTAGCACTCAGCTTTTTGCCCCTTAGTTGTGGGGAATAATACTCATATTCTGGCGGCTGATTGCGTTTATTGCAAGCCCTGAACACATGCCCCCCCTTCTGGGTATTCATGACAATTAGAGATTGATAATCTGTCCTGCATTCCAGGAATTTGAGGGTTATCGATGTTTACACTCCATTCCACGCTATGGGAATTGGGAGTTGATATTGATATCTCGGCCCGTATTTTGGGAACTTCGAATTGTTACTTGTACTTTGATTCGCGCTTCGGGAATCTAGATTAGATGGTTATACTCCAACTCGTACTCTGGGAAGTTGGAGTCCGTTCGCGCTCTGGAAACAACTTATTGGATGTTTTATACTCCGATTCACACTCTGGGAAGTTGGAGTCCATTCGCGCTCTGGGAACGACTTATTGGACGTTTTATACTCCAATTCACACTCTGGGAAGTTGGAGTCCGTTCGCACTCTGGGAACGATTTATTGGATGCTTTATACTCCAATTCACACTCTGGGAAGTTGGAGTTAATAAAAGGATTGTCGTGTATCAATCCCTGTGAATGCTGGTATTGTGTTTTGCCCCCGAGCTCGGGTCTTATTTAGTAAGTCACTGGTCGTATCACAGTTACTCCCTATTTAGATAAATCCCACCGTGTGATGGAATTTAGCTCTTCGTGCAATGTGATATTATGTGCTATTTTCAGTGAATCACAACTTTTGGCTCGAAGAGATGGCGTTTTATTGCTGAAACAAAAGAAGCATGACAACATCAGTTGCCTTATTACAAGTTCAAATTTCAAAATGCGAAAAACAAAATGCTAAGGAAGAAATTGATAGAAAGACAAATAAAGCCTGTTAGGTGTAGTAGGGACGGAGGCTTCCGCTATTCCAGGCTCTTGGTAAAGTGAGACCATCAACGGTCGATAACTTGAACGTGCCATCTCTGAGTTTTTGTGAAATCATATACGGCCCTTCCCAATTTGGGTTCATGTGCGAAGGAACCGGGTAAACTCTTTTGAGTACCAGGTCGCCGGATTCAAAAGTCCGTGGGCGGACCTTGGCGTTGTATATTCGAGCGACTCGACTTCGATATGCAGCTGCCCTCACGTCGGCTTCTTCACGTTTCTCATCAAGCAGATCTAGGGATTCAGCAAGTAATATAGCATTCGTTTTCGGGTCGTAGTATGTCACACGGTGAGAGTGAACTTCCATTTCGACCGGGATAACTGCTTCGGAGCCATAGGATAGAGAAAAAGGGGTGTGTCCGGTCGCAGTTTTGTGAGTTGTTCTGTATGCCCACAGAGCCATTGGTAGTTCATCGACCCATTTGCCCCCGGCTTTCTCCAATCTTTTCTTCAATATAGACTTGATAACCTTATTGACGGCCTCGACCTGACCGTTTGCTTGTGGGTGCGCTACTGCTGAGAATCTCTTATGGATGTGAAATCGCAGACAGAAATCCCTGAATTCAGTACTGTCGAATTGGGCTCCATTATCGGTGATAATAGTATGCGGGAGACCAAACCGTAAGATGATGTTGCGCACCACGAAGTTGATCACCTTTTTTGTTGTTATCGTTGCAAGGGGCTCAGCCTCAGCCCATTTGGTGAAGTAATCAACCGCAACTATGGCGTACTTTGCACCCCCTTTAGCTAAAGGCAATGCACCGATTATATCCATCCCCCACATTGCAAATGGCCACGGGCTGACCATTTGGGTTATTTCAGAAGGCGGGGCTCTAGGGATCCGAGCGTGTCTCTGGCATTTATCACATCTCTTGGCATAATCCATAGCATCGCGGTTAACGGTAGGCCAGTAATATCCGTTTCGAAGTATTTTCTTGGCAAGCGCTTGCCCCCCAGTGTGATCGCCACATTCTCCTTCGTGCACCTCACGCAACACTCGCTTGATTTCGTTATGCGCGATACACCGGAGAAGAGGAACAGAGTAACCTCTTCGATACATAACTCCGTCTTGAATGACAAATCGTGACACCTTTCGAAGAATCTGTCTTCTTTCACTTCGTCGTTCGGGCAGTGTGCCATGCTTAATATAATCTTCGTAGGGAGTCATCCATGATTCCTTCTCGGAGGTAGCTTCTAATGTGAATTCATTCTCCGTTCGATCAATGCTCGGAGAGGATAATGTCTCGACAGGGACGAGTCCCAAGTGTTGAGCTTCGCTTGTACTTGCCAGCTTTGCCAATGAATCGGCTTTCTGATTGTGCTCTCGGGGTATGTAGAAAATGGTATAATAATCAAACTGATCCAGTATTGCTCGGACCCGGGCTAGATAAGCGGCTAGCCTTCTATCCTTGGCCTGATATTCACCCCGAACTTGACATACCACCAACTGGGAATCGCAGTAGATTTCCACAGCGATAATTTTCAGGTCTCGGGCCAACTTCAACCCGGTGAGCAAGGCTTCGTATTCAGCTTCGTTGTTGGTTGCCCGAAAATCAAACTTTAAGGCGTAGCAGATGGATCGGCCCTCGGGGGTCTCAAGCACAATCCCTGCGCCCGAGCATCGATCGTTGGATGCGCCATCAGTGTATAGTTTCCATATATCTTCGGGGGAGTCACTAGTTTTGGGTAAGTCTTCAGGAACAGTGAATTCGGCAATGAAATCTGCTAAGACTTGACCGTGTATGGCTCTCCTTGGAACATATGCGATGTCGAATTGACTCAGCTCAATGTTCCACTTTAGTAACCTGCCAGACGTCTCAGGTCGTGTGAGGACCTGTCGTAACGGTTGGTCGGTGTATACAATGATAGGGTGAGCCTGAAAATATGGACGGAGCTTCCTCGAGGCGATGACTAGGCAGTATGCCAACTTTTCTAGCCTTGGATAATTTCTCTCGGCCCCGGTTAATCGTTTACTGACGTAATAGACTGGTTTTTGTGTTCGGTCTTCCTCTCGAACCAATGCAGCACTAACAGCGTTTTCAGATACAGCCAGATAAAGGTATAATTGCTCGTGATCAACAGGTTTTGAAAGAATCGGTGGTGTGGAAAGATGCTGGATTAGCGATCGAAACGCGCCCTCACATTCCGTAGTCCATTCGAAGTTTCGTTTCCCTTTTCGGATCAGATCGAAAAAGGGTATGCATTTATCCGTTGATTTCGAGATGAACCTGCTCAGCGCTGCAACCTTTCCGTTGAGACTCTGAACCTGTTTTATGGTCCTCGGGGTTTGAAGATTCCTGATTGCCCAGATCTTTTCGGGGTTGGCCTCTATTCCCCAGGCGTTGACGATGAATCCAAGGAACTTTCCGGAAGCAACCCCAAAATGACATTTTAATGGATTTAGCTTCATCCCATATCTCCGGAGGACATTGAACATTGACTCCAAGTCCTTGACATGATCAATGGAGTATCGTGATTTTACCAACATGTCATCCACATAAACCTCCATGGTTTTCCCGATCTGATCGGCAAACATCCGGTTGACTAAGCGTTGGTAAGTTGCTCCGGCATTCTTTAAACCAAAAGGCATGACCATGTAGCAGTATAGTCCTAGGTCAGTTATGAAGCTTGTATGTTCTTGATCGGGCACATGCATGGGTATCTGATTGTACCCGGAGTAAGCATCCATGAAAGACAATAATTCGTGTCCGGCCGTCGAATCCACAAGTTGATCGATTCGAGGAAGTGGGAAACTGTCTTTTGGACAAGCCTTATTTAAGTCAGAGTAGTCGACGCACGTTCTCCATTTTCCATTTGGTTTGCGGACAAGTACAGGATTGGATACCCATTCCGGGTATAAAGCATCTCGGATAAACCCATTCGTCTTCAACTTATCGACTTCTTCTTTGAGGGCGGCAGATCTCTCTGGATCCATACCGCGTCCCTTTTGCTTGACCGGGATGTATCGCGGGTCAATATTTAAGGTATGGCTCGCGATGTTCGACGAGATTCCACACATATCGGAGTGCGTCCAGGTGAATACGTCTAGATTCTCTTGGAGAAATTCGACCAATTCCTGTTGTTCTTGTAGGTTTAGCTGAGACCCAATTTTCAATATTTTCGAATCGTTATTGTCATCAATTGGAATCTCGATCGTCAGCTCAGCTGGAGAAGCTTGACTTTCCTTGGATTCGTCATTATCTTCAGTGTCTCGAGGGTCAAGATCCTTCTGGAATTGGTCGTGGTGCCCGGGCCGAGGCCCAGGCGCTAATTGTCAATCGTCGGCAAAGCGGACGCGGAGAGATTCCCCCACGCCCTTTCCTTTCTCCTTCCTTTGCGCTTCTCGTAGTTCAGCAACATAACAGGCTCTCCCGGCAGCCTGGTCCCCTTGAATGACCCCAATCCCGTGGTCAGTAGGGAACTTTAGGGTCAAACACCACGGGGCAATTGCTGCCCTAAATTCTGCAAGGGCTGGTCGGCCCAAAAAGGCATTATAGGGTGAATGGATATCCAGGACAACAAACTGTAACATTCGGACTCTACGGCGTTCTCCGTTTCCCAATTCTACTGGCAATTCCACCATCCCGGTGGGTATATTAGCACTTCCATCGAAGCCGTGGATCCTACATTGACAAGGCTTTAGATCTTTAGCTTCCATCTTCATCTGATCATATGCCCCTTTAAACAAGATGTTTACCGAGCTTCCACTGTCTACCAGGATCCTCTTCATCCAAGCAGGACCAACCTGTGCGGATATGACCAGTGGGTCTATGGTCGGGGCTTCGACTTTGTCAGCATCTCGGTTTCTAAAGATGATATCATCCGTCATCGTCTTCTGTTGTTTAGCCGGAGCCCCTCCATCAAGTGTACTACAGCTTTCAAAACTTACGTGCCTGATCGAATTGGCGTATGATTCCATTTCCCTCCAACTTCGATCCGCTGGATGAGGGCCACCACTGACTGTATTTATGACCAACCTTCCGCTTGTACGGACGGGCTCTTCCTGTTTTTCTTGGTTCTGCGCACGATTTTGGTTTGACGGGCCCACACCATCGGTTTGTGGTGCTCGCACAAATTGATCCAACTTCCTCTCTCTGATTAATTTTTCAATAAGGTCTTGCAGATGCCTGCAGTCATTGGTGTTGTGTCCATAGCTTTCGTGAAATCTACAAAACTTCCCCGTTTGAATCTGTTTCTCCGATGATAATTTCGGAGTCGGCTTCTTATATTGCATTGCATTACAGGTTTGTAGATATACATTTTCCAATGTCGTATTCAGTGGTGTATAGTTTTCAAACATTTGCGCCCTACGTCGGGGGCCACGGTTCTGATCCTGCTTCTTATTCCTATTATCGCCATTCCTTGGCTGGGTTTGCTTGTTCTGAATATTCAACTGCACCCTTCCTGAGCCCTCTCCTGACTGTTTAACCGCCACATCGCTTTGAACCCCCTCCTTGTTGGGCCTTGCATCGTCCTGCTTCCTAGATTGTTTCGCATCCTCACGCCTTAGGAATTGGGCGGCTTTGGAATAGAAACGATCCAACGACGCGGGAGGTTTTCCAGCTAGCCAGTTTCCAAAATCAGAGTCGGGGTCAATCCCCTTAGTAAGAGCCATCAAGATTGAATTATCATTGGGGTTAGTGATTTCTGCGCAGGTGGCGTTGAATCTTTCCAGGTATCGCCTGAGTGTTTCCCCAGGAACTTGAGTGACACTAGATAAAGTGTTTACGTCTTTAGGCCTGGCGATGTGCATACGGAACTGTTCGATAAACTTGGTTGCCAACTGGTCAAACGAGGAGATAGACCGTGGTGGTAATCGTGTAAACCACATTGTCGCAATCCCCCCCAAGGAAATAGGAAAACTACGGCACTTTACTGCATCATCAGCTCTTGCAGCAGTCATTGACCACTCGTACTTTAGAATATGCTGGCTAGGGTCGGAGTTTCCTTCATACATGGGCAAAGCCGGCATTCTGAATCGCCGGGGAGGCTCAGCATATAATATATCATCGGTGAACGGGGTGTGACTTCGAGAGATCCCCCAATCGTCATTCGTCAAACCTTGACTTTCGCGAACCATTTGGCGGACCATAGCTGAGAGATCAGGTGTTGCTGTATTTGAAGGGTGTCGAGCCAAAGTGTGGTCGGGCTCCACAGTGCGAGGTGGGATCGGGCGCTGTCGACGGTCCGAATCTCGCCTCCTTGGCTCGACATCTTCTGGGATATTCGGTCCTGGGACACGTTCCTGTGGGTGGCAGTTTGGACTGGAGTGATTTCGGGTGTCGACTCCTGTGCCAACTGCGGTGGCTTGGTTATCTGCGGTGTGCTGTGGCACAGTGCCTCCTCGAGAGGAGGGTCCCGTATGAAAACTGGCGGAGGGGCCAACTCTTATTTGCCCTACAGTCAATGTCTGCCGGAGGCCAGAAGCATGCGCATGATTTCCGTCTAGCCTGGGGCGCGTAGATCTGCCGTTATAGTCGGATGAGGCAGAGCTTTCCGCGGAAGAATGCGGAGCGTGGTCCCTCTTTGATCTCCTTCGCCCTTGATGGTTTAGTTGGTTAGCTAACTCAGCATTGATACGTAGCTGCTCAGTTAGCTGTTGTCGGCTTTTAGTTAATTCCTGCAGTAATGTTTGGAACTCCTGTCTTGTAACCGGACCCGACTGATCCGCTTGCCCAATGGCATCCTGATTGGCTGACTGTAGCTGTGCGGGATTCTGCCTATCCTGACCTTCTTGGTTACCAATGTTGGAAGTGGTTCTCGTACTAACCATCCTGTAGGTTAGATTCCTATCCTAGATTTTGAGCAAACCTGAAAAGAATGGGTGGAATCTGAATTTGAAGTCTGGATCTCCCTTTTAGATTTGTGCAATCCGGTATCGAAGATAGATCCACAGAGCGGGAGAAAGAACTGGTTCTTTTTCTTTCTCAGTGAAAGCACCAAAATGTTTGCACCAAAAATGGGCAAACACCCTTCGGAAGTTTTTGAAGAGATAGTAAATAAAGAACTTGAATTGGAAATAGGGGACTATCTAACAAAAACTCCAAGTCACAGAAAAATAAATTGCGCAGAAGACAAGGATTTAGAGTGGTTCGGCTATGCGCCTACGTCCACTATGAAGTTTTTTCACTTTATTTCTTAATACTTGAAGATTACAAGTGCTTTTCAGCCAATTACAGCGGGAAATGGACTTAAATTCCAAATTGACAGCAATTGAGACAGCATGGAGTGATCCTGGCAGCGTTTAGACTTGTTCTTCTTCCCCAAATTCTCTGACCCCCTTTTCTGAATGACCAAGGGGCTCTATTTATAGGTGTGGAAGGCCAAAATCCCGCCTAAATCATGGAGAGACTGCTTGGCACGTGACGGGGGCCCACAGGCCCGCGTCCTTGAAGTGCGTGCCCAGTTTGGGATCGATTCGAAGTTAACTTCGAATCGATCAAAAAATTGTCCAATTGCGATGAAACTTGGCGTGGACGTTCTTCATCATGTAGACAAACTTCTGTAAAAATTTCATGGGATTTGGATCAGTAAATTGGGAGTTATGATCGGTTCGAAATTGGGTGTTCGGCATGCTGTTTGGTTCGAATCGATGGAATCGATTCGTTCGAATCGATGCATGGCCGAAGCGAATACTTCGAATCGATTGGGGCGCGCCTGTCTTCGAGCCGATCCATGTTCGTGCTAGCTTAGCTGCTTTGTTGGATTCGAAGGTCGTCTTCGAATCGATGGAGTGGATTCGAAGTTGTCGAAGTCGATGGAGTCGAAGGTGAGTGATGGATTCGAAGACGATGGATGGATTCGAAGGTGAGCGATGGAGTCGAGGCTGTGATGGGTTCGAAGCTATTAATGGATTCGAAGCTGCGGTGGATTCGAAGTATAGGAAGGACTCGAATTTGTGATGGATTCGAATGTCGCCTCTTCCTATGGGTTCGAATATGATGGGTTTGAAATAGATGGCTTCGAACACGATGGTTTCGAACACGATGGGTTCGAATATGATGGGTTCGTACATGATGGGTTCGAACCGAGCAATGTGCACCTTCTTAACTTGAATCCATCAAAACTTGAGCATATGACCTCGGATTGACTCGAAATTTGAAACGCGGACTCCTATGATCTTTCTGGTCACGTCCTATCAATTGTAGCCCAATCTGGACTCGGACAAAATTCATCGATATCCATAGTGAAGAGAAGTGCAACCAATCTCTGAGACGAACTGTCCTTTGTTTTTGGCCAATCTTTTGGTATCACGGCTTTGCCAAAAAGCGGGATAACAGTGACCATCAGTATAAACAGACGATGCCAATATATCGATCTTCGTTTATGGTAGGAATATTTATTACATGATATTATATTTCAATATATAATATATATAGTATCAGTGTTCCTTTGTGGCCTCGATACCGAATCATACGGGACACGCCCATCATTCTCTTTTGTAGAGGTGCTATGTGAATTTTCTTAAGAATCCATGATGACTAAGGGGAGATGACGATGATTATCTACGATTGTATCATTTATGCTCAATATGGGGTATGGTGAGGTCCATACAGGTTTTGGATATCTAGAGTATGTCATATATCACTTATGCTCGATATGGGATATGGTGAGATCTACGCAAGTTCGTTCAATCAAGATGTGACTTGGGGTCTATGGTACGATTAGGTATTGACTCTATTTATTTTGGACCCTCAACGGGAATCATTTTATGTAGTGAAATCTATATAGGTTTAAGATATCTAGAGTAGCTCATATATTGCTTATGCTAAATGTAAGGTACGGTGAGATCTGCACGATTTCGATCAAAATGGATGTAGTTCGGGATCTATGGTACAATTAGGTACGGACTTTATTTATTATGGATTCTACATAGTGTAACGACCTTGAAATTCAGACCCAGTTTAAAATTTTAAAAATCGCTTATTTAGTGTAGAATTTCAAATTTTCACAAACAAATTCCAATGCTATTCAAACTTCACATTTGGAATGCGTCTAGATAGACATAGGCATGCGCCAAATTTCGTCGGAAAATATTGAAGTAAATTCCGCTCGTCGCATTTACATATTAGTTTAAGTTGTATGTGTAAATTTCCTATTGTCCGAACTCAAATATTTTTCACAATGTTGCATAAGAAAAATATGCTGAACATGACGGCGCATTTCATTTCGTCAAATTTCGCTTTTAATTGCTAGTTAAAATATTCGCTCGTGCAAATGGGTCAATAAGATTAACCACTTCACAAATAGTGTCAAACCATCAATATCTTTATACCGTTGTGTCCGCCTCGTTGCGCTGATCAAAACGGTATATTTATTTGTGTCAATTGGAGTTCGGCGTTGCAAATTATAATTGGTTAACGGAGTACAAACTGGTCCGTTACACAGCACAAACCGGTACCCAACTTTCCAACGTTCAAAATTCTAGAGTCTATTCAGCTGTCTTGGGAACCCAAATAGCCACCACTTTGCAAAAACATCATTGCATTTCACTGTGCACACTGAACCCCACTGTATATATCCGCCTTCATTAATGCTTCTGCAAACAGCTCACTTCATTATTGCACTGTTTCTTTCTGGTACGTAATCTCTCTTCTCACTCTTCATAACTCTTTTATTTTCTTCCAAAGAATATGAAACCCAGCCTCTCCTCATTCTTCTTCCATACTTTCTTTATTTTTATTTTTTTTATTTCCTCCAAATGGTTACAGTGAAACTCAAACTCAAAACCCCTCCGCATTGCTCCTCCAACACCCACGACCAGCCTCCGCCCCATGCCGGCTCGCCACGGCCCAGCCACGTCCCTCCCCACTGCGCCACCCACCTGCTCCGCCATGCCACCCTCTCCGCCTCCACCACCCGAACCCACCCGCACGCCTCGCCCACCGACAACCACCATTCTCTCCACCCACTTCATCACCCGACCGCCTCTCACTCGAACCCACTCCTCCTCCTCCGCATCTCACCTACAAGCCATGCAGGCGTCCTCCCCTCTCTTCTTTCCAGTTGCGAACCCAAGCCCGCCCCCATCAGCCTCGGCCATACTGCCGTACTCATCAGCCAAGACCATGCTTCGCCCACCAGCAAACCGCCGAGGCATTCACCTCCGACCGAGCAGCAGCACCTACCCGCACCCTCCCGGCTCTCCGCAGTGGCCGAATTTTCCCACCACCTCGGGTCAGAGTTCCTCCTTCCCTGTGTTGTGCATGTCTGCGTGTGTATATTGTGGTATGAGTATTTCATATTGATTTTATATTATGTGTTTAAAGTAAAATTATACTAGTTTATACATTAGATTTAAATTACTATTATATATAGGTACTATTGTGAATATTACCCTGTACGTATATACTTGCAACAGTATAGAATGGTTATAAATTAGTTTCAGTACATAAATGATTTTACTTTAAAAGTTATATTTTATCCTGCCATTTTATTTAGAAAGTTGTATATATTTTAACATTTATATATTTGTATAAGTAAACGTTATCTATAGGTATATATTATCATTTAAAAGAAGCCATATAAAGACTATTTTACATGTATCACTGTTACTGACCAGTGTTAGGGTAGAGATAGTAAGTTTTGTTTTTGCCTACCTAGTTCAATTGCATTTCCACTTTTGCTTTTGAAAATGGGTACAGTTTAAATTGCTTTATTATATAGACCGGTAGACTGTTTAATTGTAAACTGATGGAATATAAGTCGATTTGCATACCGACATTGTTGCATCTAAAGATACAGTACGTATGCTATAAAAGAAAATATATGTGTCTTATTTTATATTATATTTGGATGCATTGATTTCTAAGATCCATATGGGATATTTGATATCTGACATTTGTTACTTATATATTCCGCATTTACATCAATAGTTCTGCTAGCCTACTTAATGGTAGCAGACATATATATAAAAACAGGTTATTTGTTTGGAAGCTTCATCTGTCATACATGACCCGTTGATCTATACATATTATAATAAAGTAGTCCATGTTATTTTGATACGTAGGTTTATTTTACGAACTGATAGTTTATACATAAAAAAAAAGTAAAATTTATTTCGATTTTCAAAATGTAAATTATATTATCTTGGGATTTTGTAGCTTGCACGTATAAGCTTATTCCGGTATTAAATATTGATTTTAAAGTATGGTGTGTGTGTGTATTTTGAAAGATAATTGTTTGTTTTAAATTATAGGTTGTATATGATTTTTGAATATATATATAGTTATATACATAAGTTCACTTATATCATTATCTTCACCGACCTCGTTCTGATTCGTTTTATCAATTCTTAATTATCAGCTTTATCCGTCAAATTCGTGCCCATCTCACTTTGCTTTGGAATTCGTAGCTTGCTTGTTGTAAACTCTCTAGCCTCGAAAGGTGAGCAATCACTCACGATTAATGTTGTTTTATTTATTGAATTTGATTTCAATTGAAATATGCGGCTGTTATTTATTGCACTGTTATTTATGTATCTATTCACCTTTGACATCTGACACCATTATCTGTTAACTATACGATGATAATCTATTTTGGTTGTTGACTGATTGATTATTTGTTGCTTATATTGGACGTAAAATGAAGTGTATAAAGTGATAAACATTATGCAATTTTAAATTGACGTAGAATAGTTGACAATTTGAAATTGATATGTGTTGAAGTTGATTGGTTAAATTTTTATAATATGACCCTTTTGAATGTTAAATAAATTGACACGTAGAAATAGTGTTAACGACACCTTGAACCATTTAAATGTATGTTGTATAAATTGATGAAGTTTGAAATTGAATAATAAATATCGTGAAGAACCGTGTAAATATTACTGTAATAATCTTTAATCTACATGAAATGATAGTGTAGATTCTAAATATAATTTTATTAATTCGCACAAACAACAATGCGAATTAATAGGATTATTTCGGGATTATTTGAATGAATTATTGGATTGTTATTGATTGTTTTTATTGTTTGTTTATTTATTTTGACACCATCCCTGTTATCACACTGCAAGTTCCCTTTGCTATGCTTGATTTTTGAATTGAAATGGAATCGGGTTGAAATGATAAATATCCAAATGAACTTGACTTAGGATAGAGAATTAAATAAACCCGATTGGTCAATAATTTGATTTAAAATAAAATAATGATTTTATTTGAGTAAAGAATCAGGTTTCGGAATGAAATTGGAATTTGAATTTAATGAATGGAAAATGTTAATATTTAAAATCTGAAACGAATATTAACATAGTAGTTGTTGAAAGAGCGTTGTTTTGAAATCAATCATTGACAATAAAAATTTGGAATTATTCATTGAATTAAGTTTGAAATGATTTAATAATTAAATTTGGATTTATAATTAAGTTGAAATTATTAAGTTTTGAAATTATTAATAATTAAGTTGAAATTATTTAATAATTGAATAAGATTGAATTATTTGATAAGTGAAAAAAAAAATTGAATTCTTTGATAAGAGATTTAACTTTTGAATAAGTGAATTTGAACTTCGTTAATAAAATGATATTGGGTTTCTTTTAAGTTTGAAAAAAAATCTATTTAAGTGAGTTAAAGAAAAATTTGATTTCTCGAATATATGAAATTTAGTTTCTTTATTAATGGAGTTTTGAATTTGTAACTATGTAAAGAATAAGTGAAATTGAATTGCTTAACAAGAAATAAATGTGTTTTATTGAAATTAATGTAAGAATTGTAATTTAAAGAATTTGATTTGATGAATCTAATTTAGTTAAATTTGAAGTTTTGATATAATGGAGATGAACGCAAGTAATTGATTTAATGAATTGAGAATTAAGTAAAATTGTTTTGAATGATAAATTAATTTAAAGAATATTGAATGAAATCGATAAATGAATTTGAATTGATTTGAATGATAAATTAAACTAAATCAAATTATTTCGGAATGAACTAATATACGAACTTGAATTAATATTTGAATTGTTTTAAATAAAAATTGAAATTGAATTGTAAGACTTTGAAATGGTAATTTGGAATTTTTGAAACGTAAATTATGGAAATCGATGTCGAAAGACAATCGAAATGTTGATTTATAAATTTAATTGAAATTGAAATTAATTTGGTTTTGGAATATATTAAACGACCAATCGGTGTAATAAATACGTAGTTATTAAAGAGACCGGGATCGGATATGGACATACTCTCTGTCGATACCGAAAACCACTTTAATAACTATTATACGAGGAGAGTTGATCCAGAATGAAGTGGATGGTTTGGTGAACGCGTTGACTGAAGAAAGAGAACGATATTGGATGACCCCTGACATGACTAAAACAGGAGCCGCGCCGGGCCATTGAGGTTCACCACCTCTAGCGGACACACTTCTTCGATACCATATCTATTACTTTTGTGATTTGATTTGGGTGCACCCCTCGATTTGGGAGTGTTGTTTCGTGGTGTTGAGGTAGCTGCTGGCTATGCTCAACATCAGTCCGGATCACGCAACTACTAGTATCCTAGTTGGTATCGCCTCATGTACCTTGTCATACTGATTATCCTATTCACGACCACTACGTTTTGTTTTGTGTTATACCTATGGGGTACCCTCTGATAACTACTAGTTTGCGGTGGGGTTTACGGTGCTGTATAGGCTATGGCATTATAAAAATGTGTTAAGGGGGATTATGTTAACGCCTTAACGCTATTTTGATACTTTATATTGCTGATAGACATTATCTACGTAGCGTACATTACTACCTAGTAGATAGTTTAACGGATCCTTAAAGGATGGTTATTCCAACATCCTTCGAGTTACTTGTATTTCGATTGCTATTTCACTTGAGTTGGATTTATTGATATAAGAATATTAATCCTGACTCGAGTGTCTTGTGTTTTTGCTTTACGCTCGGGTCAGACTGAGTGTACCAGTATTTGAGACTCACCTTTGGAGTTGTTGCTTTGCTTGAAGATCCAGCCATCTATTCTGCTTTCAGTATTCGATGATTCCAGTGATGTATTCTGATTCTTATATTTGGCTGTTATACTCGAGACTTCTGTTGTAACTTATTTAACTCTGGTGTATCTTATATATTTATATAGTAGCTTCATGAACTACTATCTCTTTTACTTCCGCTGCATATTATTACTCTATGTCTGTGATTCTGTGACTATTTATTTACTGTATATCTCAGTTTTGCCAAATTTAAATTAACCATTCGGTATTTTGAATTATTCAAGTCCGACATGTGCGTATGCGAATAGTCCAAAACAGCGGGTCGTTACAGTTGGTATCAGAGCTTTTGGTAGCTCTAGGCAAAACTTAGCATATAGGATAAATGTATTTACAGAATCACTCCCACTCGAGTTTCAATCTCTTCTTCTTGACTCGTTTCCTTTGAATTTTGGAACGTTCCATGCGGTTCCAAATTCATTCGTGTCCCTCACTATTCATCTTCTTTCAATTCTGGAGTATTCCATAACTCCACTTCGACTAACCTTTATAATGAACCGGCGGTCTCGCCAAACTTCGCATGGGTGAAACTCGTTTACAGTAAGCATTGATTTACCGGAGATTTCTGTATCCTTGGTTTACGATGCTATCTACCCCCTACAATACCTGAATTCAATTTCTTGAGATCGAATGTTGATTTACCTCGGAATTCAGCATCGATCTTATTTTTGAAGTTAAGGTCGACCCGGCTAAGGTTGCCCGTGAATTAAATAAGCTTGTCCATCTCCCGATGCTGTTAATTGAATTACCTTACCTTCTATTTCAAACTTATTATCGAATCAAAATTCTCATTGATCGATTTGCATCAAATTTGAATCTCTATACTTTTTTTGAAATCTATTCTTGTATCGTCGAGCGAGGAAGTGTCTTTGAAAATTAATATTAAAAATGTTTTACATATATTGTGTTGTTTGAGTTGTTGATGTTGATTTGGGTTTTTGATCGATTCGTTTGATCAACGCCATCGATAGGATTTCCAAAACACTTGAACATAACAAACTGACACAATAGTATTTTCGAATTTGGTAAATAAAACTGTTTTGTATGATAATATTATATATAAGTATAAATTTCTCTGAAATTAAATTGTTAATTTGTTGTCAAAATTAATAAATCAATGAATTTATAAAGCTTGTTTATATTTGGATTTGGAATTCAAATGGATTTAAACTAGAATTTGAGAATTTAATTTCCGGTGATTTCAAACTTGGCTTTAAAGTTTTAAAAGGTATATTGCTTAAAGTATTTTTGAATGGAAATCTTTCCAAAGAAATTTTAGTTGTTTAAATCAGTGCTCTTCCCTTTGTCGCTGGAAAATAATTTCGGTGATGACGGCGCATCATCGACATTCATTTTCGAGTTTCGAAGTGTAGAGACTATTCTGTAGCTTTTCTACAGTTTGTTTTGAAAAATAAATTGATTTGAATTTCTAAACATTACTTGATTTATAATATATATTGAAGATTTAAATTTTATTTGATATATTATGAATATATATATTTATTTTATCTCAAGTTGTTTGAAGCTAATCGGAAATTAATTCTTAAAATTTGTTAAAGGATGATTTTACAATTTTAAATGAAGCCAAATTATTTTTATATAAATACTTAGCTTGAAAGAACTGAATTGTAAAATTTTATTTTGATAATACTCAAATTGCATTATATATAACTTACCTAAATTTAAAAAAAAAGTTAATTATGTAATTGAATATTATACGGTAGAAAATGATATCAAAGGAATTTTTAATAAATTGAGTAGTTATAATAAATGTAAATATACTTAATATATATGTGATAGGGTATATTAAGTAGAATAAATTTAATAATAATTTGGAATAAAGAAGAATTAAATTTGTCAAAGAAGGTTTGATTATAATAAATGACTTCAAATTTATGATCTTTGAAGTTGTTAATTTAAGAAAATTGGATAATATATAATATAAATTGTCTTTATAAATAAAATGTAAGTGCGTATAATAAATGTTATTCACTTAAATTCTAATCATAAATGTTTATGAGATGAATAGAATAATAAGTTAAATAAATAATAGGTGTGATTAATAGAAGAAAATTTTGTTTTGAAAGTTAATAAATTGAATTAAATCAACTTAAGAGAATATATTGAATTAATTGAATTTAAATTGAATTTCATTTGAAAGGAATCTTTTGTACCTAACATTAATATATGTGAAATCAAATCAATTTTATGAAAGTCTTGAATTTAAAGTCAAATTGTTAAATATAAATTAATTTAAATTGAAATTTCTATGGTTTAAATTAATTGTTTATTTTGTAATTCAAGTCTATTTCTTCTGGTTGTTTCAATTCTCCTACCTCCTTCCTTTTCGAGGACGAAAAGTTTTGAGTGGGGGAGAATGTAACGACCCTGAAATTCAGACCCAGTTTAAAATTTTAAAACTCGCTTATTTAGTGTAGAATTTCGAATTTTCACAAACAAATTCCAATGCTATTCGAACTTCACATTTGGAATGCGTCTAGATAGACATAGGCGTGCGTCAATTTCGTCGGAAAATATTGAAGTAAATTCCGCTCGTCGCATTTACATATTAGTTTAAGTTGTATGTGTAAATTTCCTATTGTCCGCACTCAAATATTTTTCACAATGTTGCATAAGAAAAATATGCTGAACATGACGGCGCATTTCATTTCATCAAATTTCGCTTTTAATTGCTAGTTAAAATGTTTGCTCGTGCAAATGGTTCAATAAGATTAACCACTTCGCAAACAGTGTCAAATCATCAATATCTTTATACCGTTGTGTCCGCCTCGCTGCGCTGATCAAAACGGTATATTTATTTGTGTCAATTGGAGTTCGGCGTTGCAAATTATAATTGGTTAACGGAGTACAAACTAGTCCGTTACGCAGCACAAACCGGTACCCAACTTTCCAACGTTCAAAATTTTAGAGTCTATTCAGCTGTCTTGGGAACCCAAATAGCCACCACTTTGCAAAAACATCATTGCATTTCACTGTGCACACTGAACCCCACTGTATATATCCGCCTTCATTAATGCTTCTGCAAACAGCTCACTTCATTATTGCACTGTTTCTTTCTGGTACGTAATCTCTCTTCTCACTCTTCATAATTCTTTTATTTTCTTCCAAAGAATATGAAACCCAGCCTCTCCTCATTCTTCTTCCATACTTTCTTTATTTTTATTTTTTATTTTCCTCCAAATGGTTACAGTGAAACTCAAACTCAAAACCCCTCCGCATTGCTCCTCCAACACCCACGACCAGCCTCCGCCCCATGCCGGCTCGCCGCGGCCCAGCCACGTCCTTCCCCACTGCGCCACCCACCTGCTCCGCCACGCCACCCTCTCCGCCTCCACCACCCGAACCCATCCGCACGCCTCGCCCGCCGACAACCACCATTCTCTCCACCCACTTCATCACCCGACCGCCTCTCACTCGAACCCACTCCTCCTCCTCCGCATCTCACCTACAAGCCATGCAGGCGTCCTCCCCTCTCTTCTTTCCAGTCGCGAACCCAAGCCCGCCCCCATCAGCCTCACCCATACTGCCGTACTCATCAGCCAAGACCATGCTTCTCCCACCAGCAAACCACCGAGGCATTCACCTCTGACCGAGCAGCAGCACCTACCCGCACCCTCCCAACTCTCCACAGTGGCCGAATTTTCCCACCACCTCGGGTCAGAGTTCCTCCTTCCCTGTGTTGTGCATGTCTGCGTGTGTATATTGTGGTATGAGTATTTCATATTGATTTTATATTATGTGTTTAAAGTAAAATTATACTAGTTTATACATAAGGTTTAAAGTACTATTATATATAGGTACTATTGTGAATATTACCCTGTACGTATATACTTGCAACAGTATAGAATGGTTATAAATTAGTTTCAGTACATAAATGATTTTACTTTAAAAGTTATATTTTATCCTGCCATTTTATTTAGAAAGTTGTATATATTTTAACATTTATATATTCCTATAAGTAAACGTTATCTATAGGTATATATTATCGTTTAAAAGAAGCCATATAAAGACTATTTTACATGTATCACTGTTACTGACCAGTGTTAGGGTAGAGATAGTAAGTTTTGCTTTTGCCTGCCTAGTTCAATTGCATTTCCACTTTTGCTTTTGAAAATGGGTACAGTTTAAATTGCTTTATTATATAGACCGGTAGACTGTTTAATTGTAAACTGATGGAATATAAGTCGATTTGCATACCGGCACTGTTGCATCTAAAGATATAGTACGTATGCTATAAGAGAAAATATATGTGTCTTATTTTATATTATATTTGGATGCGTTGATTTCTAAGATCCATATGGGATATTTGATATCTGACATTTGTTACTTATATATTCCGCATTTACATCAATAGTTCTGCTAGCCTACTTAATGGTAGCAGACATATGTATATAAAAACAGGTTATTTGTTTGGAAGCTTCATCTGTCATACATGACCCGTTGATCTATACATATTATAATAAAGTATTCCATGTTATTTTAATACGTAGGTTTATTTTACGAACTGATAGTTTATACATAAAAAAAAGTAAAATTTATTTCGATTTTCAAAATGTAAATTATATTATCTTGGGATTTTGTAGCTTGCACGTATAAGCTTATTCTGGTATTAAATATTGATTTTAAAGTATGGTGTGTGTGTGTGTGTGTGTGTATTTTGAAAGATAATTGTTTATTTTAAATCATAGGTTGTATATGATTTTTGAATATATATAGTAATATACATAAGTTCACTTATATCATTATCTTCATCGACCCCATTCTGATTCGTTTTATCAATTCTTGATTATCAGCTTTATCCGTCAAATTCGTGCCCATCTCACTTTGATTTGGAATTCGTAGCTTGCTCGTTGTAAACTCTCTAGCCTCGAAAGGTGAGCAATCACTCACGATTAATGTTCTTTTATTTATTAAATTTGATTTCAATTGAAACGACAATTGAAATATGTGGCTGTTATTTATTGCACTGTTATTTATGTATCTGTCCACTTTTGACATCTGACACCATTATCTGTTAACTATACGATGATAATCTAGTTTGGTTGTTGACTGATTGATTGTTTGTTGTTTATATTGGACGTAAATTGAAGTGTATAAAGTGATAAACATTATGCAATTTTAAATTGACGTAGAATAGTTGACAATTTGAAATTGATACGTGTTGAAGTTGATTAGTTAAATTTGTATAATATGACCCTTTTGAATGTTAAATAAATTGACATGTAGAAATAGTGTTAACGACACCTTGAACCATTTAAATGTATGTTGTATAAATTGATGAAGTTTGAAATTGAATAATAAATATCGTGAAGAACCGTATAAATATTACTGTAATAATCTTTAATCTACATGAAATGATAGTGTAGATTCTAAAGATAATTTTATTAATTCGCACAAACAACAATGCGAATTAATACGATTATTTCGGGATTATTTGAATGAATAATTGGATTGTTATTGATTGTTGTTATTGTTTGTTTATTTATTTTGACACCATCCCTGTTATCACACTGCAAGTTCCCTTTGCTATGCTTGATTTTTGAATTGAAATGGAATCGAGTTGAAATGATAAATACCCAAATGAACTTGACTTAGGATAGAGAATTAAATAAACCCAATTGGTCAATAATTTGATTTAAAATAAAATAATGATTTTATTTGAGTAAAGAATCAGGTTTCGGAATGAAATTGGAATTTGAATTTAATGAAAGGAAAATGTTAATATTTAAAATCTGAAACGAATATTAACATAGTAGTTGTTGAAAGAGCGTTGTTTTGAAATCAATTATTGACAATAAAAATTTGGAATTATTCATTGAATTAAGTTTGAAATGATTTAATAATTAAATTTGGATTTATAATTAAGTTGAAATTATTAAGTTTTGAAATTATTAATAATTAAGTTGAAATTATTTAATAATTGAATAAGATTGAATTATTTGATAAGTGAAAAAAAAATTGAATTCTTTGATAAGAGATTTAACTTTTGAATAAGTGAATTTGAACTTCGTTAATAAAATGATAATGGGTTTCTTTTAAGTTTGAAAAAAAATCTATTTAAGTAAGTTGAAGAGAAATTTGATTTCTCGAATATATGAAATTAAGTTTCTTTATTAATGGAGTTTTGAATTTGTAACTATGTAAGGAATAAGTGAAATTGAATTGCTTAACAAGAAATAAATGTGTTTTATTGAAATTAATATAAGAATTGTAATTTAAAGAATTTGATTTGACAAATCTAATTTAGTTAAATTTGAAGTTTTGATATAATGGAGATGAACGTAAGTAATTGATTTAATGAATTGAGAATTAAGTAAAATTGTTTTGAATGATAAATTAACTTAACGTATATTGAATGAAATCGATAAATGAATTTGAATTGATTTGAATGATAAATTAAACTAAATCAAATTATTTCGGAATGAACTAATATACGAACTTGAATCAATATTTGAATTGTTTTAAATAAAAATTGAAATTGAATTGTAAGACTTTGAAACGGTAATTTGGAATTTTTGAAACGTAAATTATGGAAATCGATTTCAAAAGACAATCGAAATGTTGTTTTATAAATTTAATTGAAATTGAAATTAATTTGGTTTTGAAATATATTAAACGACCAATCGGTGTAATAAATACGTAGTTATTAAAGAGACCGGGATCGGATATGGACATACTCTCTGTAGATACCGAAAACCACTTTAATAACTATTATACGAGGAGAGTTGATCCAGAATAAAGTGGATGGTTTGGTGAACGCGTTGACTGAAGAAAGAGAACGATATTGGATGACCCCTGACATGACTAAAACAGGAGCCGCGCCGGGCCATTGAGGTTCACCACCTCTAGCGGACACACTTCTTCGATACCATATCTATTACTTTTGTGATTCGATTTAGGTGCACCCCTCGATTTGGGAGTGTTGTTTCGCGGTGTTGAGGTAGCTACTGGCTATGCTCAACATCAGTCCGGATCACGCAACTACTAGTATCCTAGTTGGTATCGCCTCATGTACCTTGTCATACTGATTATCCTATTCGCGACCACTACGTTTTGTTTTGTGTTATACCAATGGGGTACCCTCGGATAACCACTAGTTTACGGTGGGGTTTACGGTGCTGTATAGACTATGGCATTATAAAAATGTGTTAAGGGGAATTATGGTAACGCCTTAACGCTATTTTGATACTTTATATTACTGATAGACATTATCTACGTAGCATACATTACTACCTAGTAGATAGTTTAACGGATTCTTAAAGGATGGTTATTCCAACATCCTTTGAGTTACTTGTATTTCGATTGCTATTTCACTTGAGTTGGATTTATTGATATAAAAATATTAATCCTGACTCGAGTGTCTTGTGTTTTTGCTTTACGCTCGGGTCAGACTGAGTGTACCAGTATTTGAGACTCACCTTTGGAGTTGGAGCTTTGCTTGAAGATCCAGCCATCTATTCTGCTTTCAGTATTCGATGATTCCAGTGATGTATTCTGATTCTTATATTTGACTGTTGTACTCGAGATTTCTATTGTAACTTATTTAACTCTGATGTATCTTATATATTTATATAGTAGCTTCATGAACTACTATCTCTTTTACTTCCGCTACATATTATTACTCTGTGTCTGTGATTCTATGACTATTTATTTACTGTATATCTCAGTTTTGCCAAATTTAAATTAACCATTCGGTATTTTGAATTATTCAAGTCTGACATGTGCGTATGTGAATAGTCCAAAATAGCGGGTCGTTACACATAGGGATCATTAAATCACAATTAACGTCCACTTTGGATTTCACTAACCAGCGATGATGAGTATCGATTTACACACACTATCCATCGTGTATCGTTATGATTTTGTGTGCTATATTAGTTGGTTGATAACATTGTTGTGTATTTTAGGATATGCTTATTTTACGATATTTGTATTGCCTCCACATCTATATATTGGATTACCTTATCAATATATATATATATATATATATATATATATATATGTATGTATGTATGTATGACTACGTATCAATCACATTATATCAGTTGTGCTAACTCATTGATTACATAAGAAGAGTGGGTTGGTATGATTTCCTATCTTTTGGATAGGTTTACTTTACTTATATATGGATAATATAGATTACCCCCAGACCATGATTATAGAGAAGACTGATTTTGTCGTAGTAGTTCCTGTTTATTTATATGTAGTTTTTATATAAAGTATTTTAAGATAGTACCCTCACACCAGGCTTTATGTCTGACCTATGATTTGTCTTTGTCAGTGTGTTTCATGGCAACTCTCCGGTTCTCGATCGAGTAGTTTGGGAATCGGGTGCTTTTGGGGATACGCTTTTAGGATAACTGGAGTATTTTATGGAGGTGATGTCTATACTTCGTATATATACTTGATGTTGTAGTAGTATATGGAAAATATGTATTTATATTTAAGACTTGATGTATCAAATATTATATTCAGAACTCCATCTATATGGACTTTGATGTATTCCGAGATTCTGTATTGATATTCATTTATAATTTTTTTCCATTATACAGCCTCTTATATATATTGTAACCCTGTTTCATTCATGTACATTCAGTATATTAAATATTATCATTCAACTTTGAGATTCCATCGATATGCCTTAGTGTAATGTTTGTTTCAATTTTCTTTCCTAATAAACTGCCTTTTGTGGTATTCAAAAGTCAGACGTTTGCATTCAATGTTAATTTTAGGGAATTAGGAAAGGTGGGTTATAACATTTGGTATCAGATCCTAGCTTCAACACTTAGGGCCAAGTATACCAATTTGGGTAAAACAAACTGGTAAAGGAAGATGCATTGAGAGAGCATACTTGTATTTTCCTATTATATGATATTATTCACACCACTTGTCTTTTGGACTTTGATTTATTTCTACCGCTACTCACAAACATATCTTTGTTAGACTACCGGTATGAGAATATGGAGTGCACGAGCGCTTGCAGATAAGATGTCTGAGTTGCTTGATTAGTTCGAAGACTATTTAGTTACGGCAAGGGATGTTCTTTTACATCCCCCTACTTGGAGGCCCAAAACTAATGGCTACGAATGCTGCAGCCATCCATAGTTATTAATCTTCAACGATCAAATACGTCGATATTAGATCCATTGATACAGAAAAACACAAGAACATGGAAAAAAATTGAACAGCAAACAAATTCGATATTCCATTTAAAAATATTCCGAATTGATTACATAATCCTAGTTCGTAGACCACGTTCAGATAACATATAATTATTACAAAGTACACCAACAACGACATATAAAAATGCCCATGGTTGATCTGAGTATATAGATAGGCAAGAAAACAGATTTTCCTTTCAAGTAAAAAGCATAGGGGAAATAAAAGAACTCTAATAACAAGCTTGCCTCCTACACGTCCTCGGAAGCTTTATTCATCTAAAAGAACACCTAGAAACCTTAATTCTCAACCTACTCAAAATCAATTGAGTATCCGAGAGTTTAAGGGAAAACAAAAACTTCGAGTCAAACATAAAGCCTGGTATGAATAATAATTTTTCATCTCAAACCATTCAGGTATCTAGTGAGACCATGCTGCTTAGCAGAATAGGTTTTTCCCTCACTAGTATCCTAAAACATTTATAAACCATATACTGTGCTCCTGCACCCACAATGGTTAAAACATAGTATTTAAAAATATTATGATGATATGCAAAAAATGTTAATCAAATCTGAATTACCCATCCCCGTTCATTCTGATTATCTATCTCAATTAAAGTTTCTAGGATTACTATTAACATGTTGAATGTTTATGGACTATCTGTACAATATCTTAGTTTTTATGGGATCACTAAGAACCTATTGGTAACTCCAATATCTTATCTCTTATTCTAGTTTTCATGGGCTAACTAGGAACCTATTAACAAGCTGTCAATATTAAATCATAGTTTTCATGGGATGACCATGAACCTATTGGCCCCTGCTAGTATCATTAGTTGTATACGATTTTCATAGTCTTACTGTAAACCTATTGTCCCCTACCAATATCTTTAGTTTTAAGGTTTTAACATACCTTAATTTATGTTGACTACTGGATCAACATATCTGATTATTTTGCCCTTCCCCAAAGTACTGTTATAGGATAATTACAATGTGAATAAGTATATGAAGAAGTGAAACTTCTAAAATGCCATGGTATTTCCTTTTTAAAAGTGAGAGTGGGTTATCTGTTTTGAAACTTCAAAACATCACATTCGAAACCTCTGGATGACCTCCTTCGAAAGCATAAGATTCTTTTCAAAACATAATAAATATATATTTCTAAGTCCTTATTAGATATTCACTTTCAAAACCAAAGGAACCTTTCGATGATATCAAAATACTCTTTAAAACATAACGAATGAAAGTATTCGTCGAAAGCATTGTGTTTGCACTTTAAAAAAAATCCTTTGGATCAAAATGATTATATTCGAAAACATCTCTTTCGAAACTAATTATAAGATTGTTTTCGGGAAAAGTTGACGTTGTCGAACCATCTAGTCGAAAGCAAACATCTTTTAAATTAAAACATCAAAGGATAGAGTCGAAACACCCTTTCGACTCTATTGCCTTCGAAACCCCAACCCATTCGAAAGCATTCAGGAAAAAGGCTTAATTTAAGTTAAAAATGAGGTAACCCTTTAAAAGCGTAGATAGCTTCAATATAATCGAAAGGTAAATTAGCGGTTTGGTCTCGACTTGGTCGAAACCCATCCTTTTGGAAGCTCTTGTTCAAGGAGAAAGTACCCCTTCGAAAGCATATTTATAAAGTCCATCTTGAAAGCATGACTTTCAAATATGTTGAAAGCTTTAATTAAAGCAAGGCAAGAATTTAACTTTAGAAAACAAACTATGGTTTTGACACTATGGGGTACCGACTCGGTTAAAAGCCCTTCAAAAACTAGGCAGGCGCTTATCTTTCAAAAGTGATCCTTAGTTTTGACCCTGACAAAAGCATAGCTTTCAACACCCTACCTTCTGCTACTTACCAATTCACTTCGTACCAATTTCATTGATACCATGTGCATTAGTTTCGACTATGAGGGTTTCGATTTGGATTGTTTCGACTGAGAAGAAGCAGAGGTAAAGAGTTGAAAGGTGCCTCTGAATTAGGCGGAACAACCTATTACTGAAACGCTGATTTATACCTATATATGGCCATTTCTTTATAGCTAACCTGCCAGTTGTAACTCCTTGTTGACTACTTCAAAACTTTTCAAATACTTTATCAATAAACCGCCGCATGTATCAGATGTAAATCAAAATAAATTCAAACGTTAATCCCTTCCATTTACAAAATCAGTATTTATAGATAAGTCTTTCTTTCGAAATAATTTATTTTCTTACTCAACTAGAAATAATACCCAAAAATCATAGGAATTCAACTTTTCATATAATCAAACATATTAAAATTTCAGACCCAATTTCTTCTCGAATACTCGAAATGAATTTCAAACCTAGTATTACCATATTTTCCTTTAGAAATTCATAATAAATTTCTATAGCTTTGAAAATTCTGAAAATCAAAACCCATCTCCAAAATCATGTTTTTCTTAACATACATTTTTTCCATGGCATTCGAAAATCATAAACTTTGGTTTTCCCTTAAAACCGAGCAAACTCATATGTACATGAATTAAAATATTTTGAACATAACATAATTCAAGCATATCATCATCCATATCATTGTAAAAATGAATTTAAACATAAATCTGAAAACACTTAATCAAAGAATAAAATAGAGATGGTATAAAGTTATTATTCACCTTAGATTTGATAAGGAATTTGAGATATGTTATTGCTTAATCCTCCCTAGCTCTAATAATTAATTTAAGTTTGTAATCTTCCTCTTTTCTTCCTTGTTAATGGTAGGCTTTAGGGTTTTATCGTTTATTTTGATTTTTGAGAAAAATGAACGTGAACTGACAAGAAGTGTGCAATCATGTTAAATAAAATGGCTGTTTTACTATTATGCCCATATGTAATTTAATTAGTTTAATGACCCAATTAAAGCCTATTTATTTAATTATTACGCACGGTCATGTAAATCTCAATCCATTTATCATCATTATTTTATTTTATTTTATTTATCTAATTAATTTTTTTGAATAATGTTATCAAAAATTAGGGATGTTAAAGGTCCACCCTTAAAGAATTTCTTCCTTGAAATTCAGTAAGGACTGAATACTAAACATAACAATTATCTGTAACAACCCCTAACAACCATACTAGTCTGACTAACTAGCAAATATATATATATATAAATCTAATATAGACGTACCCTCAAAGTAGATTAGGATAAGTTTCTTTGATCCTGTCCTCTGTCTCCCAAGTACAGTCCTTCTCGTTGTTGGTCCAATGAACTTTTAACAACTTGACTGTCTTATTCCTCAATCTTTTATCATCTCTAGCTACAACCCTAACTGGTTGCCTAATGAAGGTCAAATTAGGCTCTATTACTAAGTCTTCCAACCCTATCAAAGGAATAGTAGTCTTAGGATCATGTACATACTTGCAAAGATGAGACACATGAAATACATTATAGACACCTGCCAAATTGTTTGGCAACTCTATTCTGCATGCGAGCTTTCCAATCCTCTCTGTAATCCGGAATGGACCTACATATCTTGGGGCTAACTTCCCTGATTTTTCAAATCTATCAAACCCTACATTGGTGACACCTTAATGAAAACCTTATCTCCAACCGAAAATTCTAAGTCCTTATGCCTTTTATCTGTGTAAATCTTCTGTCTTGACTGAGCTTCCTTTATCCTTCCTTGGATTAATTCAATCGTTTCTGATGCTACTCTAACCAAATCTGGACCTAAGACTAGTCTATCTTCAGTCTCCAACCAATATGCTGGTGATTTGCATGGTCTTTCATACAAAGCCTCAAATGGTGTCATTCCTATACTTGTTTGATAACTGTTATTATGCTAAAACTCGACCTAATGTAAGTGTTCCTCCCATGACCCACCAAAGTCCAATACACAAGCTCTCAGTAGATCCTCGATTACTTTGTTGACTCCCTCTATTTGCCCATCAATCTGAGGGTGATATGCAGTACTCATATTAACCATGGTACCCATCACTTACTGTAGACTCTTCCAGAAATCACTAGTGAACAAAGCATCTATGTCACTGACTATACTACTAGGAACTCCATGCAGTCTAACTATGTTCTTCATGAACAACTTAGCTAAAACAGGTGCCATCCTGGGTGACTTAACTGGAATGAAATGGGCACTCTTGGTCAATTTGTCCACTATAAACTATATACATTCGTTACCTCTATTAGACCTTAGCAACCATCTATAAAATCCATGGATATGGAATCCCATTTTCAAATTATAATCTCTAAAGGTTGAAGCGACCCACTCGGTTTCTAAAGTTCAACTTTCACTTATTGACAGTTTGCACAATGTCTAACCCACAAGCCGACATTTCTCTTCACACATTCCCAATAGAAGCTCCTTTTCATATCTTGATACATCTTGATTCCTCTAGGATGAATCGCAAAATTGGACCGATAACATTCTCCAAGAACTTCTTTCCTCAAGTCCTCCATATTCGGAACACACAACCGTTCCTTTATCCTTAACCATCCTCTTTGGTCATGGCTAAAATCCTTTAGATTATCGATCTCAATTTCAAACTCAAGCCTTCTAATTCTCTCAGCCAACACTGGATCCTCCTTATGCTTAGAAGCAATTTTCTCGATCAATACTGGTCGAACTTCTAAACAAGACAACCTAGCGGAACTTTGACTGGAACCAGCAGTCGATCTTAACTACACATCACAATTGACTAAAGCTTCTAAATCTTTCCACTCTGTTAACATAGATAACACCACATTCTGATATTTTCTACCAAGAGCATGAGCCACTTTATTACCTTTTCCTGGTGTTTATTCTATTCCAAAATCATATGAAGCCAAAAACTCCAACCACATCAATTGCCTCATATTCAACCCCTTTTGAGAGAATAAATATCATAAAGACTTATGATCAATATATAACTCAAATCTCTCCCCAAAGAGATAATGCCTCCAAATCTTCAAGAAAAAAATCACTGCAGCCAACTCCACGTCATGCGTATGATATCTTACATCATAAGGTCTAAGCTGTCTAGATTCACAGGCAATGACTCTGCCCTTTTGCATCAATATTGCTCCCAATCCAGTCTCACATTCAACGGTATACACCACCAATCCTTGGTTTCTGTCTAGAACTACTAACACGGAAGCATTGGCCAACAAATGCTTTAACTTAGGGAATGCTTCCTCACATTTGTCAGACCAAACAAATCTCACTTCCTTCCTGGTTAGCTTAGTTAAGAGTGTTGCTATCCATGAGAAATCCTTAATGAATATCTGGTAGTAGCCAGCAAATCCAAAAAAACTCCTGATCTCAGTCACCATCTCTGGCCTCTTCCAATTATTCATGGCTTCAATCTTATTTGGCTCGATTGATAATCCTTTCTCTAAAACCATGTGTCCAAAAAATTTAACCTCTTTCATTCAGAAATGACACTTGGTAAACTTCGCTTTTAGTTGATACTGCCTCAAAGTCTCAAGTACCACTCTAAGACGAACTTCATGCTCTATCTCATCCCTAGAGTAGACTAGAATGTCATCTATAAACACCAACACAAACCTATTCAAATACTCTCGGAAATCTCGGTTCATCAAATCCACAAAGAAAGCAGGTTCATTCATTAATCCAAATGGCATCACCAACCATTCATATGAACCATACCTAGTTAGAAATGCTGTTAAAGGAACGTTGTCCTCCTTCACTCTTAATTGATGGAAACCTATCACCAAGTCTAACTGGTAAAACACTCTGGCTCCACTCAACTGATCAAATAGATCATCTATTCTTGGCAAATGATACTTATTCGTAATTATCCTTTCGTTCAACTTATGATAGTCGATACACATCCTTAACGACCCATCGGGTTTCTTTACGAACACAACGGCTGCTCCCCAAGGTAAACTGCTTGGTCTAATAAACTCCTTTCTAGATCCACTAGTTGCACCTTTAACTCTTTCATCTCAATCGATGCCATCCTTCTAGGTGGTCAACTTACAGGTTTAGCTCTTGGCATAAGATCTATTCTGAACTTAACAGATCTTTTCAGGGGTAGTCTAGTGATAGGTTCAGTGACATCTGCAAAGTCTCTTGCTACCCAAACCTGACTTAACTCATTTCCTACCTCCACAGCATTAAGCATAGCACAAACATTACGATCAGTATTCTCTACTGAGAATATCACTCGTTTATGACTATCAGGGTATCTCGGTGATATTTCCCCATCTTGGCAAAATATTCTAGCCTCGTGCCTACCAACCAATCCATACCCAAAATGATTCCGACATCTACGAAATAAATAACATACAAATTGCATGCAAACTTATGACTTAAAAAGTCAAGCTCTAACTGGTCACATCTCAACCCTAGAGTTGCACACCCTCCTATTAGATTCACGGTCCTTAAGGAAGTAACAAGATAAGTGTGTACGAAACATAATCTGTCAACCAAACATTGAGATATATATGAATGTGATGCACCGGTATCAAAAAGTACTCTAACTGGAATACTCTAAATCAAAAGCGTACCTTCCATCACAATCTTTCCTTTATTAGTTATAGTAGGCTAGTTGGTCCAATAGTAAAAAAATTCCTTTGTCCTTCCTAACTGGCACTGGACATTGATTCTTGTAATGCCCAACTTGATCACAGTTGAAGCACTTCACATTCTTGTTAGTTGAAGCTTTCTTCCCATTTCATAACCGGCATTCATTAGAAAAGTGACCCTTCTTGTCACACTTATAGCAAACTACCTCAACCTTTGACTTCTTAGCAGTATCTCCTTTCTGGGCTCTCTTCTTTTTAAAGAACTTCCTTTTCTTCCCCCGAGTACCCTGAGTTTCCACTAACTTCTCTTTAGCTAAATCAGCAAGTAACTCCTGATGGCGAATGGCCATCTCCACCAATATATGACAAGGATCACTGACATGTGTCATGGTCATTCTAGCAAGCTCAGGCCTCAATCCGCGAATGAACCTCTCATTCCTTTTGATGTTGGTATCTATAACAGCATATCCATATCGAGACAGCTCTTCAAACTTAGTAGCATACTCAACTACCGAAATCTCTCCTTGCACTAAATCCATAAATTTCCTCATTAGCTCGGACTTAGGAAACTTAGATACAAACTTCTTCTCAAAACTCATTTTAAAACCAGCCCAAGTTAACTGCTCTTCTGAAACTCTGGTGGTGATATAATTCCACTAATGTAGTGCCGACCCCTGCAACTTCCTAGAGGTCAACCTCCTCTTTTGCCCATTATTTAGACCTAAGTCAGTAAATATATGCTCATAATGCAGTAGCCAATTCTGTACTTCCATGACACTCTCTGTTTCCAAGAATGGTATTCCACCGAAACTGAGTTAATCTCTAGTCATGAAAGCATAATTATTTCCAATTGGAGTCACAAGATTAGCTTCTCCTGCATTTCCAACAACACCAGCAGCAGCTCCTACCTACATCAACCCAACAAAGAATTGATACATCGCCCCCATATCTACTGGTGGATTTCCATCACTAACATTGGCATCACCATTTTGATTACTAACATTAGCCTGTCGATCTGGGTTCCTCCTAATAACGGGTCGAGCATTTCCATTAGTTGTGGTACTTCCTCCACCGAGATTTCCTCTTCTGTTTCCTGCTTCCATGTCTTCTTTCTCATAAATCTACATACGAGCCTTAGTAAGATACAAAAGAATGGTCTAAGAGAGTAAGGGATACCTACTTATATAGATATAACTATAGCAAATACAAGTACGTTACTATGGCGTTAACCCAAACCCCAATCTTATAATCTAATTTATTGGATTATATTTGGAAAATCCTATTAGGTTTAAGTTTCTTTTAAATTTTCATTAATCTATGCTCTGATACCACTTATAACATCCCCCTATTTGGTGGCCGAAAACTAAAGACTACGGATGTTGCAGTCATCCATACTTATTAATCCTTGACGACCAAATACGGTGATTTTAGATCCGTTGATATATAGAAACACAAGAACATGGAAAAGTTTTGAACAGCAGACAAATTCCATGGTCTATTTCAAAATATTCCAAATCAATTACATAACCCCAGTTCATAGACCACGTTTAGATAACATATAATTGTTACAAAATACGCCAAGGGTGATATATGAAGATGCCCCCTTGGTTGATTAGAGTATATAGTTAGGCAAGAAAAAAAAATTGCCTTTACAAATAACACACAGCGGAAATAAAAGAAATCTACTAAAAAGTTTGCCTCCTGCATATCCTTAGAAGCTTTATTCATCTAAAAGAACATCGGGAAACCTTAACTCTCAACCAACTCAAAATCAATTAAGTACCTTAGAGTTTAAGGTGAAAAAAAACTTAAAGTCAGATATAAAGCCTGGTATAAATAATAATTTACCATCTCAACACATTTAGGTATCTAGTGAGACTACGCCGCTTAGCGGAACTGGGCTTCCCCTCACTAATATCCTAAAACATTTATAAGACCATATACTATGCTCCTACATCTACAACAGTTAAAACGTAGCATTTCATAAACATTATGATGATATGCAAAACAAGTAAATCAAATCTAGATTACCCATCCCCATTTATTCTAACTACTTTTTTAATTATAATTTTTAGGATTACTATTAACCTATTAAATGTTTATGGACTATCTATCCAATATCTTAGTTTTCATAGGATCACTAAGAACTTATTGGTAACTCTAATATTTTATCTCTTATCCTAGTTTTCATGGGATAAAGAGGAACCTATTGACTAACTATCAATATCAAATCATAGTTTTCATAGGCTAACTATGAACCTATTGGCCCCTGCCAATATCATTAGTTATATATAGTTTTCATGGGCTTACTGTAAACCTATTAGCCCCTACCAATATCTTTAGTTGTGAGGTTTTAGCATTCCTTAATTTAAGTTCACTACTGGGTCAACCTATCTGGTTATTATGCCCTTCCCTAAAGTACCGTTATGGGTTAATTACAATGTGAATAAGTATATAAAGAAGTAAAACTTCAAAAATCTTTAATTATGCCAAGGTATTTCATTTTTAAAAGTGAGAGTAGGTTATTTATTTTAAAACTTTAAAACATCACCTTCGAAACCTCTGGATGACCTCCTTCGAAAGAATAAGGTTCTTTTCAAAACATAAATAGCATACCTTTTGAAACCAATGGTACCTTTCGACGGTATCAAAATACTCTTTAAAACATAGCTTCGAAAAAAATAAAAGCAATCCATCGAAAGCATTGGGTTTACTCTTCAAAAACATCCTTTGGGTCAAAATGATTATATATGAAAGCATCTCTTTCAAAATCAATCATAAAATTGTTTTGGAGAAAAAGTTGATGGTGTCAAAACCATCTAGTCAAAAGCAAACACCTTTTAAATTAAAACATCAAAGGATAGAGTCGAAACTCCCTTTTACTCTATTGCCTTCGAAACATTCAACCTCTTCGAAAGCATTCAGGAAAAGGCTTAGTTTAAGTTAAAACAGAGGTAACCCTTCGATGGCATAGATGGCTTCAATATAGTCGAAAGGTAAATTAGAGGCTTGGTCTCGACTTGGTATAAGTTTCTCACACGCTTTCCACCAGCATGAAAGAGCATGACACGGTCAGCTATATAATGCTTCGTACGGTGCCATACTGATACTAGATTGATAGCAATTGTTGTATGGGAATTCCACCAAAATGCAAATGATCGTCCTACGAGCCTCTAAAATTGAGTATGCAAGATTGTAAGAGATCCTCCAATATACGGTTTACCCTCTCGGTCTACCCATCAGTTATGGATGATATGATGTACATCAGTTATGGGTGATATGCTGTATTAAAATGTAGCTTGGTCCCTAAAACCTTTTGTAAGCTCTTACAAAACATACTAGTGAACAAAGCATCCTGGTCACTCACAATGCTCTTCGGCACACCATGGAATCGTACAGCCCATTTCATGTATAACTCGGCCAATTCGGGTGCCATTCTACTGGACTTAATGGGTATGAATTGAGCACTCTTCGTCAATCTATTAACTATGATCCAAATGCTATCGTGCCCTGCTCCGGTCCTTGGCAGTCCATCAATGAAATCCATCGACACTTGCTCTTATTTCCATTCGAGAATTTCAAGTGGTTGCAATAATCCATTTTGTTTCTTCTGCTCTACCTTCTCCAACTAGCAGTTCATACACTTTGAGATGAATGTGCCGATGTCCTTCTTCATCCCTTGCCAATTATAGGTTTACTTCATATTTTGGTACATCTTATTACCTTCAGGATGTATAGTCAACCTAGAATGGTTGCATTCTTATAGTACGTACTCTCGTAATCCATCAACATCAGGAACAAACAACCTCCCATCCTAATAGAGTCAACCATCTCGGTCAAGTCTGTACTGCATACTATCTTCAGACTCTACTCCTCTTTCTATCTTCACCATGATCTTAGCTAGTTTGGCATCTTTCCTATGACTAGTATCGATTCACTCAACCAAAGTAGGTCTGATCGTCAAATTTGCTAACATTTTTGGCTCTAACTCGCAATGAGGTCTGAAATCACAGCTGTGACACACCTAATTTTTAACAACATTATTTAGAAGATTTAATTAGATAAACTAAATAGAATGAGGTAAATATTATAGTGATAAGGGGATTAAGATTTGAAAACTTAACTAGAGGTCGTGCTTAAGTAGAAATGAAGAATGAGTTTATGGAAATGATTTTTAGATAACTAATAAGAGAATAAAACAGTGGCTTAATGGGTAATTCCCACATATAATTCTCTTACCCTTAAAATCCCGTTTCCTTTACATTGCACGCTTATTTTCAAAACACAAAATTAAAGAGAGCTCAAGCCGGCCAATACCTAGGGAAGAAAAAGGGGAAAATCAATTAAAGCTAAGAAATCAAGCAAGGGCAAATCTCAAGTTCCTTATCCAAATCAAGGTGAATAATAATAAAAAATGTCTTTTTTTTATTTTTAAAGATAATCTGATTTCGGGTTTATTTTTTAAAACCACGTGTGATGGCTTTAATGATGATTTGCATGGATTCTATGATATGTTTGATTCAAATAAGATTGTTTGACAAATGTTTAATTCAGTTTTTAGGCAAAAATCATATTTTCTAGACTGCGAATGCCATGAGTAATTTAGATGTTATGTTAAACATTATTATGGAGATGGATTTTAATTTTTGTAATTTTCCAAGCTATGAAAAATTAATTATGAATTTTGGAAGGGAGAAATGAGTAAATTGGGTTTAAAATTATTTCGGCAATTATATGAAGGAAGTTGGGTCTGAAATTTCTATATTTTAGCATATTAAAAGTGAATTTCTATGATTTTTTAGTATTTTTCCGAAATAATTTCTGATGGAAATTAAATTAATTTGGTTGGAGGACTTAAATGTTTTATTTGTTTTCTTTGAGGAATGTCTTATTTGCTAAATTATTTTAATTAGATCTAAAACGAATGCGGTAGTTATATTTTGGAAAGAATTTGGAAGGTTTATGGCAACCAATATTTTTTTTACAAATAGGCAGGTTAGTTAAAAAACAAATACTTGCCAATAAAATAGTTTTTGTCGGTTTCGCCACTTTCAGTAGTACCCTTTCAATACTATAATTCCATGCAACCAAGTCAAAACCAATACACAAGGTATCAAAGCATTGGCACGTAGTAGAGTGGAAAATAGTGACAGGTATGGAGTCAAAACCTAGCGTTTGAAGGGGTCGAAGCCTTTTTTACTATCCAAAGAAATGCAATTACCTTGTTTTCAGAAGAACGCTTTCAAAAGGATTTACCATATCTTTTAAAGAAATCACCACCTTTTGTTTCGAAAAGATAGCTTTCGAATGAGTTTTAAATCAATGCTTTTGAAAGGGTAGTTTGAAACCAGTCGAAACCAAGCTGTCGACCTTATGCCTTTCGAATGGATTGAAGTCATCAATGCTTTCAAAAGGTATCTTTTGTTTTTTAAATATAATAAGCCGGTTCCAAAAGCTTTTAAATGGGTTCAATGGTTTCGAAGGCAATGGCTTCGAAAGGGGTTTCAAAGCTATCCTTTCAAATGTTTTCTTTAAATGATTGATGCTTTCAAATGGATGGTTCCGAAGCCATCGGTTTTCCCCCAAACTCTTTTATATGAGGTTAATGGTTTTGAAAGGGATACTTTCATTTATATTCACTTTGATCCAAAAGATATTTTAATAAATAAACCTAATGGTTTCGAAAGAGGTACTTTCAATCAAAGCTTTGCTTCTATATATACTTAAATACTTTCGAAAGGATTATTTCGACGGTTTTGAAAGGAAGGTTTTGATGCTTACGAAAGGCTTCGAAGGTCATGTGTTTTGAATGTTTTGAATGTTTTGAAAGGCGTATGCTTAGTGTTTTGAAAAGAAGGTTTAAATGCTTTTGAAGGACCCTATGGTTTTGAAAGTAAAGGTCTAAGGTTTCGAAGCCTTAGTTTTCAAAGTAAAGAATGCGGTCTCATTTTAAAGGAAAATCATGGCAAAAGTAAAGGAGTTTTAAATGGCTCTTAAGTATAAACATTTTAAACAAGCTTTCCTTGATAAAATAATAAGTTAAAGGGATTAACCATGTTTTATATGAAAATGATTTCAAGGATATTAAACCACAGGTGTTGGTGTTATTATGTTATATGTTTGCTTCTTATAATATATATATATATATATATATATATATATATATATTCATAGTATAATGGACTCATAACTAAATTTGAGGGAGAATGGGCAGAATAACCAGTTAGATTGACCTGGTAGTAAATATAAATTGAGTTAACTCCTAAATAAGTAGAATTGCATTCAAGAGGTCAGGAAGACTAGGATATAGGATGCCTAAATACTGATTAAAGAAATTGTTAGATAGACAGAGTAAACCCATGAAAACTATGTTTTGAAAGAGTTATTGGAAGGTGCCAATAGGTTAGTAGTGAACCCATGAAAACTATATCCAGATTAATTTATTGACCAAAGTCAGTAGTTTCATAGTCAACCCATGAAAACTATGATATGAGGGAAATTATTGGAGATACCAATAGGTTTAGAGAGAACCCATGAAATAATTAAATTAAGTTATTGACAGAGGTCAATAGGTTCTTACTGATCCCATGAAAACTATGAAACCAAATAGATAGTTTATAAGCTTTAAACAGGCTATTAGCTAGCCCATGAAAACAAATTGGTTAATAGTGACCCTAGAAACTATAACTGAGACAGATAGTCAACGAATGTGGATAGGGAAATCCTGGAATAATTTACTTGTTTTTGTATCATCATAATATTTTAAATTTCTATGTTTTTGACCGGATGCAGGAGCACAGTATATAGTTATTATATGTTTTTGGTAAGATACCAATGGGGAGAAAACTCGTTCTATTAAGCGGCGTGGTCTCACTAGATATCTAAATGGTTCGAGATGGTAGGTTATTATTCATAATAGGCTTTGTATCTAATTTGAAGTTTATTTTTTCCCCTTAAATTCTCAGGTGCTCAATTAACTTTGAGTAGTTTGAGAGTTAAGGTTTTCACATACCTTTTTAGGCGAATAAGCGTCCCAAGATGTGCATGAAGTAAGCTAGCTACTTGGAGTTCTTTTCTCTTGTGATTCTGTTTTGTTTTGTTATAAAGGAAAAGTTATTTAATTGACTATGTTTAGACTCTGATCATCCAAGGGGCATCTTCATATGTCACTCTTCGTGTATGTTGCAATAATTATATTTTCTCTAAACATGGTTCTCGAATGTGGGATTATGTAATGAATTTGAAATGATTTGAAATGACATGTGGAAATTGTTTAATGATTTAAATTTTTCTCCATATCGATGTGTTCCCGTTATATCAATGTATCTAACATTACCACCGAGTATTAATAATTATGTATGACTGCATCATCCATAGCCTTTTTTACGCCTCCAAGTGGGGGATGTTATAAGTTGGTATCAGAGCATTGTTTAATGAAAACTTAAAAGAAATTTAAGCCCAAAAGATATTTCAAAACATAATCCAGTGAATCAAAAAGTAAGATTGAGGTTTGGGTAAACGCTATAGTAACGTACTTGTAAAATATATATATATATATATGTGTATATATATATATATATAAGTACCTATTACCCTCTCTCTTAGACCTTTCTTCTTTATTTTACTAAGGCTCATATGCATATTTACGAGAAAGGAAGATATGGAGTTAGGAAATGGAAAAGGAAATCTCAGTGGGGGATGCACCACAACAAATGGAAATGTTCAACCTAATATCAGTAGGAACCCGAGTCGATAGGAAAATGCTAATCAAAATGCAGATGCCAATATAGGTGCTGGAAATCCGCCAGTGGATATGGGGATGATGTATCAGTTCTTTGTCAATCTGATGCAAGTAGGATCAACTGTTGGAGTTGCTGGAATTGTTGAGGAGCTAATCCCTTGGCTCCAATTGAGAATAAATACGCTATATTAAGCAAAGATTACACCAGCCTTGAAGGGAAGACATTTGTGGGAACAGAAGATGCCATAGAAGTTGAGAATTGGTTGTTGCATTGCGAGAGAATCATCACCGACTCGGGTTTGAATGATGAACAAAAGAGGAGGCTAGCCTCTATGCAGTTGCAAGGGGCAACGCTTCATTGGTGGAATAGTGTTACTTCTGGAGTTCTGAGGAAGTGTTAACTTGGGCAGAATTTCAAAGGAGATTCGAGCAGAGGTTTTTGTATGAATTTTCTAAGTATGCATTACTTAGAAAGGTCATGGATGTGCTGCGGGGATAAATTTTGGTAATTGAGTATACCGCTAAGTTTGATGAGTTGTCTCAGTATGGTAATGCTACTATTGACACCGTGGTCAAGAGGAATGGGAAATTTATTCAAGGATTGAGATATGAGATTGATTGGGCTATACTGCTACATCTTCGTGGTCCTTGTAATGTTGTGGTGGAGATGGCAATTCGACATGAGAAAATGATTGCTATTTGTGGGAAGGAAAAGTCATTTGAAACCCAGGGTTCTCAGGGAAAGAAGAGGAAGTTCTTTAAGAAGAAGGAACCCAGAAGGGAGGGGATACCAAGAAGGTAAAGGCTGATCTGGTCTACTTTAAGTGTGATAAGAAGGGTCATTATGCTCATGAATTTACCATTTGATAACAGTGCATCACATTCATTTATATCTCAGTGTTTCGTTGATTGGTTATGTTTAGAACCCACATACCTTATTACTTCCTTAAGGGTTGTGAATCAGATAGGATGCTATGAAACTCTAGGGATGAGGTGTGGCGGTTAGAAATTGATTTGTTAGGTCATAAGTTTGCATGCAGTCAATATGTTTTTGATTTTGTAGATTTCAGGATCATTTTGGGCATGGATTGGTTAGGTAAATATGAGGGTAGGATATTTTGTCGGGATAGGGAAATATCACTAAGACATCTGGATAGTCATAGTCGAATCATATCAATGTAGAATGTTGACCAGAGTGTGTGCTTTGTTAAGTGCTATGGAATTGGAAAAGGAGTTAAGCCAAGTTCGGATAGCAAGAGAGTTTGTAGATGTTTTAGACCTGGTTATAGGACTACCACCAAAACGAGCTATTGAATTTCAGATAGATCTTGTGCCAGGAACTGAACCTATAAGTAGACTACCTAGCAGGATGACATGGACCGAGAAGAAGGAATTAAAGGTGCAGTTAGTGGATCTAGATGGGAGGAATTTTATTAGACCAAGCAGTTCACCTTAGGGAGCGGCCACGGTGTTCGTGAAGAAACCAAATGGGTCGTTAAGGATGTGTATCGACCATTGTAAGTTGAATGAGAAGACGATTAAGAATAAGTATCCTTTGTCGAGAATTAACGATCTATTTGACTAGTTGTACGAATGTAATGACCCAGAATTTTGATCGTTTTTTTTTGAACATATAATTAATTTTAAAATGTTGAAGTTGAATTATTAAATGATCTTGAATATGAAGATTTTGGCTGAATTAGTGAAATGAGTTTAAAATTTTCAAATATAGCAATTAAACAGATTTGGTAAATAGTAAATAAATATTTGAAATAGGGAAAAATTTGTGAATTTGGAGTTAAAGGGAAATGGGAATGATTTTTAAGTCGATCAAAAACTATGTTTGAATTAAAATGATGATAGTGGACTTCTGAATGGAATTAAAAGTCGATAAATTTAAAGTTTGAAATTTATATATTAATTTAATAGTGAAATTTAATATATGGTAATAGTGTAAATAATGGAATTTTGACTTAATATGAATCGAAATGACTTCCATCATATAACTTGTTTAGATATAAAAGGTTTTAAAATCGAGATTTGACTAGTTTGGAATATAGTTGAGTTATTTAAGAAATCGATTATAAATGAAGTTTAAATTAGAAATCAATTTATAATGGATTTGAGTGATGGGAAGACGTTGTAAATTGGAAATGAGATTAAGGATTATATTGTTATCAAGAAACTGAGCTATTTTAAAAGAAGATTTTATTAAATATCTTGGTAATTTAAAAAAGTGTTAAAATATGCAATAAATTATTTATTTAATATTTTTTAAAGTATATTTAGTTATTAATTAAGTTACCATATAATGGTTTGTTAAAGATTTATTATTATTTAAAAATTAGTCAGCATTATTATTTAAAAAGATAAATTATTAAATATTCGTATGGCTTTGTATAATAACTTTTATTTAAGTATATTTGCCTAGATTAAACAAGGAAATTTATTTTAGAAACCTATCAGCATTATTTTGAAACAATTATTGAATAAAGTTATCGGAAGGTAATGGTATGTTTCATGGCCTAATCGGAGGCAGTGAGTGCCTGCAGTTGCGTTTTGGATTTCTTTGGGATATAGACGTAACTATTGAGCTGTGAATCCATGGTTAATACCGCTGTGGTACTTTCCTTATTATTGAAAGGGGTTTCAATATTTTGAAAAGAATAGCTTTGTGAATATACTGAGTTCGATAAGATAAGTACATACCTTTGGATAAAGAGATTTAATTTATTTAAAATTGAAATTAAATAAGACTTGGGGGTTTTTAGTAGAAATGAAATATTTAGTTGAGTGATTGTTTATTTGAAATTTAAATAACCGATTATCAAATCTGGACCTAAAATATAACTTTGGGAATAGCTAGGGGAAAACACGGGAATTATATGGTACTGTTGCCGTTCGAGGCGCTATACTGTATGTATAAAATCATTACGTTCTTCTAGGACGATAATATAGAAATCCATCAACTAATGGTTAGGAGGCAATCTCTGATCTTATTTTGGTCAATTTATTTCCTAAAGAACCGGGGTTGAGTTTACCAAAAATATCGAACGTTGTTTCGAAGAGACCGGGATCGGATAAGTTATCTGAAAATCACTTCGATCCAACGAGTATGTTTTTGAGGTGAAAAAAAGAGCATGGAGTCGAATATGGAGCAGTGAGGTGCAAGGGTTAATCGCTACTAATCATAAGGATGATTCCAAAATGGCTATACAAGGAATAGTGCCTTCGGTTCCGTTCGGACCCAGAACGGACTTGTATGGATGAATGCTATCGGTACATTATCATTGGAGGACAATGAGCATTCTAAGTGAAAATTCCTTAAACGGGTAATCATAGCCTCAAGCCTTGTCAACCGAGGATGATCGAAAAGCAGGGGAGATGCAGCAAGGCTAAGTGGGTGGAACCCAATTAGGGTATGTTTATCACCTTTCTAAATACCCTCGGATAATATTACTACGATACATGGTAGGAGGTCGAAAAAGGGTGGGAACACCCAGGGTGATAGCATATTCAGTCTATCTAGGTTAGGGATAGTCCGGTCTTGTGTTGTATGGGATCCCGACGTGGTCCTCGGTACATTGTTTCTAGATGTGTATTGTGACAGGTGATACCCAAGTGTCTAGGCATTCGTATGGAATCCATTCTTCAATAAGCGCCGTATGGTTTTGATTGTACCCAACTATGCTGAAACCTGAGATGCAAGCATTTCAGCTATTTGAATAAGTATTTGTATTTAGACACTATTATAATATCAAAGGATTTTGATATGAAAAGTTTTGGTCATCATAAAGTAAAAACCTATTGTGTTTATTTATGGATGGTCTTATAAAATATCTTTGTTTTTCAAAAGATTTTGATAACTTAATAATTCAAATTGAGTGTGTTTTCTCACGCTGGTTTTTTAGACTAACTCGGGTGTTATTTTATTATAATGCTCGGGTCAGACTGAGTAATTCAGGTTCTTGTTAGGAGCTATGGAGCTCAGGAGACAAGCTGGAGACCAAAACATATTCTCGTACTTGTTTATTTCCGTTGCATTATTTATTGAAATTATCAGAAATTTTGAGGACAGGAAATTATAATTGTCCAGCTGGTAATTATTGATTTGAGTGCTCTGATGTGAGATATGTATATTACAGTTTTTGATTTGTGTAAAGAACAATTTATATTATATGTTATTCAGTCCGCTATGAGATTCTATTTTTTTAAGTTTGTCCTTTCTTCTACCTACTTTCTTTCCCCTCAACAATCTGTCTTTACGGCACTTGATCGTTTAGCATGTTATACAATGAGCGTATTTATGTCGATTTTCAAGGGTCGAAATGGTAGGTTGTCACAACGAAGCCAGAGTATTTTCCCAATTGGACTTAGCAAAAGGCTTCAATCAGTTAAGATGGCAGAGGACAGTATTCCATTAACAATGTTTCAGACAAGGTATGGTTCGTATGAGTGGTTAGTAATGCCATTCGGATTAACGAACGCACTAGCTTTCTTCGTGGATTTGATGAACGAAGTTTTCCGACAGTATTTGGATAGATTTGTGTTGGTTTTTATCGATGACATTCTAGTATACTCTAAGGATGAAAGAGAGCATGAAGATTTCTTAGAGTAGTGCTTGAGGCACTGAGGTAGCATCATCTGAAAGCGAAGTTTTCCAGTGTCATTTTTGGAAGAAAGAGGTTATGTTTCTTGGTCACGAGGTTTCAAAGAAAGGCTTGTCAGTCGATCTAGATAAGGCCGAAGTTGTTAAAAACTGGAAGAGACTAGAGACGATGACTGAGATTAGAATTTTTCTTTGACTAGCTAGCTATTACAGGAGATTCATTAAGGATTTCTCGCGAATAGCAGTGCCTTTGACAAAGTTAACCAGGAAGGACGTGAAGTTTGTCTAGTTCGACAAATATGAGGAATCATTCGTTAAGTTAAAGCATTTGTTGACCAATACACCATTGTTATAGTTCCAGATGGAAACCAAGGGTTTGTGGTGTATACCAATGCACGTGGGACTAGATTAGAAGTTGTGTTGATGCAGAAGTGTAAAGTTGTTGCCTATGCTACACGACAGCTTAGACCATATGAAGTAAGATATCATACTCATGATTTGGAGTTGGTTGCAGTGATCTTTGCATTGAAGATTTAGAGGCATTATCTCTTAGGGAGAGATTTGAGCTATATAGGGATCATAGGTCATTAAGATACTTATTCTCTCAGAAAGAGTTGAATATGAGACAGCAGATGTGGTTGGAGTTTTTAGCTGCTTATGATTTTGGTATAGATTATACACCTGGGAAAGGATATAAGGTAGTGGATGCTCTTAGCGAATGTTCTTCCTCATCACCTTATTCAGGCCACAGTAATCTACACCAATCTCAAAGAGCCATATGCCTTAGATAGGTGCGCACCACTCAAATATTCTCCTATGAATGAACCCTTGCTTCAACAGGTCATTCATTTGCACCTCCAACTCCTTATGCTCTTTAGGTGCCATATGCCTCAAAGGCATGGCTATTAGTTTGGCATCCTTCTCCAAATATATATATGGAACTCAATCTCTTTATACGGTTTTAATCAGACCACCTCCTTAAGTATATTCAGATACTCCCTCGCTATAGGCATAGATGATAACTCGTCATGTGAGATCTCAAGAGAGCACAGTAAATTAAACATTACCTCATCATCAGGTAGGCAGGGTATCTTTAATCTGCGCCCATCATTTAACCCTTTTGACACCAATGGTCTCTCACAATCGGCAACAACTCTATATTTCTATAGCCATTCCATCCCTAATATAATTCTAAACCCAACAAAATTCAAAACAAAGCAATCACACACAAAAGAGCATCAATGACTCGATAAGAGCAAACCACAACAAACCATACACAGGCCAGTAGACCTCCAATAGGGTTCTTAGAATTAACGATTGGTCAACTACTTTGGGTTTCAATCCTAGTATATCTACCAGGTCACTAGATATAAAAGAATGTGAAGTCCCGGTATCGAACAAAACACATATAGGAATACCATAAATGGAAAGCATACCTTGAATAACGACGCTCTTCACTTTCTTCGTTGCCAAGGGAGCGTTCGACGAAGTCAGGACAACATCAAAAGCATATGCCTTTACTACCTACTTTTGCTTCATTGGCTCAGGACAAATCTTTGGAATATGCCCTATCTTGTTACATTTATAGCAGTTTCTTCCTTCAGCCTTATAGTCTTTCTCCCTGCGGTTATAGCAAATAGGCTCTCTCTTGCCCTTCTTCTAGCCACCCTACCCTACAACTATTTTCTTTTTCCATTTCATTTCTTCTTTTCTCCACTTCCTTATTGCAGTTTTGGGTATTCTTTAACGATGGCATCTGATTTGGACTTAGGGTATAAACTCTCTTGGCGAAGAGCTTTCTCAACAAGTCTCTCAAATGGCTCATTGATATGACTAACTAGCTTCTCCCCTAATTAGTCATCCAAACACATTAGATATTTTCTATTCTTTCTCAATGGGGTGTCAATGAAAGACACCCATATTTTGATAAGGCTTCGAACATCATAGTATATTCAGAGTAGGACATATTTCACTTCTTTAAATCAGCAAATTTCTAGAATAGTATCGACTTCTGAGCAACCGGAATGAACTTCTCAAAATGAGTTTGAACGAATCATGAGTGAAATGATCCTCGAGGGTAGCAACTGTAATGGTGCTCCACTAATTCATTGCCCGCTCTTGAAGCTGTCTAAAGACCAGCTTCCTTTTCGTAGCATCAACTACCTCAATATCACCAAAGATACGTTCGCAATGTCCAATCAATCCTGCACTTCGATGGTCGACTCTATCCCAAGAAATGGTTTTCCTTCGAAGGTGGAGTTGTAGCACCTGCAATTTTAATAACAGAATATTTAAATGATTAATCTACATATTTAATTGTTAATTAAAGGAACTTCTGGAGACATTTGGAGACGATGATTTTTTTGAGTATAAACTTGAGTACATTTGGAGACGATGATTTTTTGGAGTGACTAGTGATTTTTGAGTAATAGAAATGGATTTGGGCTAAGGCGCTTGTAACATCCCGTCTTTTTGGACGTTTTAAACAGACACACACATCAGACTCAAAACATACAGAAGGGCGGATTATTATGGGGTGAATTAGAAAAAGCAGAGAAAGAAAAAACAAAACAAAATCTTGCAGCGGAATGATAAAACATAATAATCAAATAATAGTTCATGAAGCTATATACAATACATTTGATTATACTTATACAATACAAAATCAGAGTTACACATATCAAAGATAAATAATGCAGCGGAATAGTATGAATGCAGTGGAATAAATATAGTAAATAATAGTAGCACAATCTTCGTCTTCGTCCTTCAGAAATAAGATCTTCAAATCCTAAAATGCTCACGCTGACCCGAGCGTATTGAAAAGACAAAACACTCGAGTCAGAACTAAAAGATCTTATGTATGTTAAATCAACGGAAATAAATATGAGTGGAACGGCGTCAGAGATGTTTACGGGGTTTGACATCTCCTATTCAGCGTCTAACGTGAGTGCAATAACTTAAGAGATGCTCGAAATTCACATCTCTTAAAGATCCATTAAACTATCTACTATGTAGTACAATACGCTATTATAATATGTCTACAGTAAAGTAAAAGTATTAAAATAGCGTTAAGGCATTACCCATATCCCTCTTAACACATTTTATATATTCCCATAGTCTATACAGTACCATACGCTCCTCCGAGAGATTTACACAAAGGGCACCCCATAGATATGGTACAAAACAAACTCGTAGAATGCGCACTAGGGCATGTGAACACGGCACACGAGGAAATGCCAGGGTAGATATACCATTTGTGTATCCGGACTGGTGGCAACGCATAGCAGTTACTACCACCCACCTCGAAACACACTTCCAAGTCAAAATCAAGGGTGGCCACCAAATCAATCACAAAGTCAGAATATTATATCGAAGGAGTGTGCCCGATCGGAGGAATGACCTCATTCGCCTGGCGTGGCTCCTGATTTTAGTCACATCTAAGCTAACTCACGGGAGTTAGGGTCACATCATACCTCATACAGAAATTGTTCACCAAACCATCCTACTTTATTTCTGGAATGTCCACTGCGTACACAGTTGTTAAAGTGGTTTTTAGTATTGGCAGAGAGTATGACAATATCCGATCCCGGTCTCTTTAACAACCAATCGCTTATTACACACCAGATGGTACTTTTACATTTCAAAATTAATTTACAATTGATATCAAAATATCATATTCTCAAACTATATCACTTTCAATTATATTCACTTTAAAATCCTATTTACTTTCAAATCATATTCACTTTCAAATCATATCCACTTTAAAATCATAGATTAAGATATAAACACCTCTACTTTATTTAATTGAAATTTAGCAAGATAGTTTGGATAATTATAGATAGTTTCAAATAGTTATAAATAGTTAAAACACTTTAAAATAATTTAAATTAGATTAAAATAGTTTTAACTTGAATTAGGATAGTTGAATAGATTTAAATACAATTAAAATAGATTAAATGGCTTTAAAATAGATTAATTAGATTCAAATTAAATTAAATGGTTAAACTGGTTTAGAAATAGGTTAAAATAACTTATGTAGTTAATATAGGCTAAACTAGTTTAATAATTTTGAAATCTTAATAATTAGAAAATTTTTAAATAATTTTTTTTTAAAACAGTTTATATTAAATATGAATTTGGAACTTATATAAATTTAACTATTTATTTTATCTCAACATATCTAGACCATTTCACATTTCTAAATCACAAACCAAATTTCAAACCTTCAATTTTTAAGTTTCAATAAACTATTGAATTTCATCTCATTTTCAATCCATGTTCAAATATCAAATTCAAATTACTCCAATTTCAAAGTTATATTTCAAACCAATTCAATAGCTTAATTCCGATAGAGTTTCATTATACTTAAAACATTTAACTTTCAATTTAAATTTCTTGAAAAATTCCTTTTAAGACAACTCACATTTCAACACAGAACTTGATTTTCCAAAAATACTTCAATTTATACAAATCAAATTTTACTTCAAAATATCATTTAATCCCATTGAAAAATTAAAGATTTTAAAATAATTTAATTTAACCAATCCAGTGTTCGTATATAATTCTCTACCCTAGGGTCAAGTGATAAAGATATTTATCATTTTAATCCGCAATTTAAAATTTTACGGTTATATATCATTTCAAACCGCGATCCCGTAATAGATAACATCCATAAAATTGCTCGAGTCTATCATTTCAACCCAAAACAATTTTTCCTTAATCTATAGATCATTCGGGAATGTATCATTTCAATCCATAGAGAACTTGCAGTTTATAACGATATAAAATACAACATCCATCCAATATCAATAGTCCCACATCCATCACAATCATCATCCAAATCAATCAATAAATATCAAATAGAACTGGTAATCAATAACAGGCATTTAATTGACAATTTATATTCAATAATAATTTAAATAAAGATTTAATTCAAACACACTCAAATTAACTGAGACGATGATTAAATTACACCATACAACCATAAATAATTTCTAATCACATCATACATTTAAATTAACAAACATAAGAAGTTTTAAAAACTGTGAGTGGGTTAAAACACTCACCTTTGAATTTAAATTGAATTTAAACCCAATTTAAGCCCAAAATTCAAACAGCCTCAGAATTTGACCAAACTAGCGCCATAAAGTCTGGAATTTCAATACGATCTTGACAAAACAAACCGCACGTAAATCCGAGCTCGTACGGAAAAGTTACACGAGTTAGAAGATTCGAAAAATAAAAATCTAAATAAACTAAAATAAAATAAAACAAATTACTGATACCCATACATGTCACCCAAGAACTCCATCACATTCAAACGCATAAGAAATGCTCAATGCCGAACCCTAGCCGCCATCAATCGCTCGCCAGTGCCACGCCTACGGCTACAACCACACCCGCCGACCCAAAAATGTACGTATAGACAAATGAGAATAAGGAGTAGCTAGGGTTTATAACGAGGTATATATGAGTAGTTTAGAAATAGAGATGAATGGTCACGATTTGATTTAACGATAAACGACCCAAAAAGCCCTTCTGCCTCCAAAACAAAAATAGGTCATCCGGAACGCCCATCGTTCTCTTTTGTAGAGGTGTTATGTGAATTTTCTTAAGAATCCATGATGACTAAGGGGGAGATGACGATGATTATCTACGAGTGGATCATTTATCACTTATGCTCGATACGGGGTATGGTGAGATCTATACGAGTTCGTTCAATCAGGATGTGACTTGGGGTCTTTGGTACAATTAGATATTGACTCTATTTATTTTGGACCCTCAACAGGAATCATTGTATTGTAGTGAAATCTATATAGGTTTAAGATATCTAGAGTAGCTCATATATCGCTTATGCTAAATATAAGGTACGGTGAGATCTGCACAAGTTCGATCAGAATGGATGTAGCTCGGGATCTATGGTACAATTAGGTACTGACTTTATTTATTATGGACTCTACATAGGGATCATTGAATCACAGTTAATGTCCTCTTTGGATTTCACTAACCAGTGATGATGAGTATCGATTTACACACACTATCTATCATGTATCGTTATGATTTTATATGCTATATTAGTTGGTTGATGGCATTGTTGTGTATTCTAGGATATGCTTATTTTGTGATATTTGTATTGCCTCCACATCTGTATATTGGATTACCTTATCAATATATATGGATACATATCAATCACATTATATCAGTTATGCTAACTCATTGATTACCTGAGAAGAGTGGGTTGGTATGATTTCCTATCTTTTGGATAGGTTTACTTTACTTATATATGGACAATCTGAATTACCCCTAGACCATGATTATAGAGAGGACTGATTTAGCCTTAGTAGTTCCTGTTTATTTATAAATAGTTTTATATATAGTATTTTAAGATAGTACCCCTCACACCAAGCTTTATGTCTAACATAGGTTTTGTCTTTGTTTGTGTGTTTCATAACAACTCTCGGGTTCTCGATCGAGTAGTTCGGGAGTTGGATGCTTTTGGGGATACACTTTTAGGATAGCTGGATTATTTTATGGTGGTGATGTCTATACTTCGTATATATACTTGATGTTGTAATATTATATGGCATATATATATTTATATGTAAGACTTGATGTATCATATTTTATATTCAGAACTCCGTATGTATTGATGTATTTCGACATTCTGTGTGGATATTCATTTATAAATTTTTTTCCATTTATACAGCCTCTTATATATATTGTAATCCTGTTCTATTCATGTATATTCAGTATATTAAATATTATAACTCAACTTTGAGATTCTGTCGATATACCTTAGTGTAATGTTTGTTTTTATTTTCTTTCCCAATAATTTGCCTTCTATGGTATTCAAAAGTTAGACGTTTGCATTCGATGTTAATTTTTAGGAATTACGAAGGGTAGGTTATTACATTTGGTATCAAAGCCTAGCTTCAACACTCAGGGCCAAGTATACCAGTTTGGGTAAAACAAATGGGTAGTGGAAGATGCATTAAGAGAGCATACTTGTATTTTCCTATTATATGATATTATTCACACCACTTGTCTTCTGGACTTTGATTTATTTCTATCGCTAGTCACAAAGATATCTTTGTCAGGCTATCAGTATGAGAATATGGAGTGCACGAGCGCCTATAGATAGGATGTCTGAGTTGCTTGATTAGTTTAGAGACTATTTAGCTACCGCAAGGGATGTTCTGTAACATCCCCCTACTTGGAGGCCCAAAACTAATGGTATGAATGCTGCAGTCATCCATTGCTATTAATCTTCGACGGCCAAATACGACGATATTAGATCCGTTGATACACAAAAACACAAGAAATGGAAAAAATTGAACAGCAAACAACTTCAAAATTCCATTTCAAAATATTCCAAATTGATTACATAATCCCAGTTCGCATACCACGTTCAGATAACATATGATTATTACAAAGTACGCCAACAACGACATATAACAATGCCCGTTGGTTGATCTGAGTATATAGATGGGGAAGAAAACAAATTTGCCTTTATAAATAAAGCACATAGCAGAAACAAAAGAACTCTAATAACAAGCTTGCCTCCTGGACGTTCTCGGAAGCTTTATTCATCTAAAAGAACACCTGGAAACCTTAATTCTCAACCTACTCAGAATCAATTGAGTACCCAAGAGTTTAAGGGAAAACAAAAACTTAGAGTCGGACATAAAGCCTGGTATGAATAATACTTCACCATCTCAAGCCATTTAGGTATCTATTGAGACCACACCGCTTAGCGGAACGGGTTTTCCCCTCACTAGTATCCTAAAACATTTATAAAACCATATATTGTGCTCCTGCATCCACAATGGTTAAAACATAGAATTTCAAAAGCATTATGATGATATGCAAAACAAGTAAATCAAATTTGAATTACCCATCCCCATTAATTCTGAGTATCTATCTCAACTAAAGTTTCTAGGATTACTATTAACTCGTTGAATGTTTATGGACTATCTGTACAATATCTTAGTTTTCATGGGATCACTAAGAACCTATTGGTAACTCCTATATCTTAACTCTTATTCTAGTTTTCATGGGCTAACTAGGAACCCATTAACTAACTGTCAATATCAAATCATAGTTTACATGGGCTGACCATGAGCCTATTGGCCCCTGCTAGTATCATTAGTTTTATACGATTTTCATAGGATTACTGCAAACCTATTGGCCCCTACCAATATCTTTAGTTTTAAGGTTTTAACATCCCATAATTTAGGTTCACTACTAGATCAACCTATCTGGTTATTCTGTCCTTCCCCAAAGTACTGTTATGGGTTAATTACAATGTGAATAAGTATATGAAGAACTAAAACTTCTAGAATCTTTAGTTATGCCATGGTATTTCCTTTTTAAAAGTGAGAGTGGGTTATCTGTTTTGAAACTTTAAAACATCACCTTCGAAACCTCTGGATGACCTCCTTCGAAAGCATAAGATTCTTTTCAAAACATAATAAACATATATTTCTAAGTCCTTATTAGATATTCACTTTTGAAACCAATAATACCTTTCGATGATATCAAAATACTCTTTAAAACATAGCTTCGAAACGAATAAAAGTACACATCAAAAGAATTGTGTTTACACTTTAAAAACATCCTTTGGATCAAAATGATTATATACGAAAGCATCTCTTTCGAAACTAATTATAAAATTATTTTGGGGAAAAGTTGATGGTGTCGAACCATCTAGTCGAAAGAAAACACCTTTTAAATTAAAACATCAAAGGATAGTGTCAAAAAACCCTTTCGACTCCATTGCCTTCGAACCCCCAACACATTCGAAAGCAGTCAAGAAAAAGGCTTAGTTTAAGTTAAAAAAGAGGTAACCCTTCGACAGCATAGATGGCTTCAATACAGTTGAAAGGTAAATTAGCGGCTTGGTCTTGACTTGGTCGAAACCCATGCTTTCGAAAGCTCTTATTTAAGGAGAAAGTACCCCTTCGAAAGCTTATTTATAAAGTCCCTCTCGAAAGCATGATTTTCAAATATGTTGAAAGAATTAATTAAAACAAGGCAAGAATTTAACTTTTGAAAACAAACTAAGGTTTCGACACTATAGGGTATCGAATAAGTTAAAAGCCCTTTAAAAACTAGGTTGGCGCTTATCTTTAAAGGTGATCCTTAGTTTCGACCTTGACAAAAGCATTGCTTTCAACACCCTACCTTCTGCTACTTACCAATTCACTTCGTACCAATTTCATTGATACCATGTGAATAAGTTTCAACTATGAGGGTTCTGACTGGGATTGTTTCGACTGAGAAGAAGCGGAGGTAAAGAGTCGAAAGGTGCCTTCGAATTAGGCAGAAAAACCTTTTACTAAAATGCTGATTTATACCTATATATGTCCATTTCTTTATAACTAACATGCCAGTTGTAACTCCTTGATTGGCTACTTCAAAACTTTTCAAATACTTTGTCATTAAACCGTCGCATTTATCAGATGTAAATCAAAATAAATTCAAATATTAAACCCTTCCATTTGCAAAATCAGTATTTGCAGATAAGTCCTTCTTTTGAAATAATTTATTTTCTCGAGTAAATCAATTTGAAAAAATCCCCAAAAATCACAGAAAATCAATGTTTTCATGTAATCAAACATATTAAAATTTCAGACCCAATTTCTTCCTGAATACTCGAAATGAATTTTAAACCTAGTATTATCATATTTTCCTTTAGAAATTAATAATAAATTTTCTATAGCTTCAAAAATTCTGAAAATAAAAAATCATCTCCAAAATCATGTTTTTCTTAACATAAATTTTTTCCATGGCATTCGAAAATCATAAACCTTTGGTTTTCCCTTAAAGTCGAGCAATCTCATATGTATATGAATTAAAATAATTCGAACATAACATAATTCAAGCATATCATCATCATATTACTAAAAAAATGAATTTAAACATAAATTCGAAAACACTTAATCAAAGAATAAAATAGAGATGGTATAAAGTTATTATTCACCTTAGATTTGATAAGGAATTTGAGATCTGTTGTTGCATAATCCTCCCTAGCTTTGATCCTCAATTTAAGATTGTAATCTTCCTCTTTTCTTTCTTGTTAATGGTTGGCTTTAGGCTTTTTAAGATTATTTTTGTTTTTGAGAAAAATGAACGCAAATGGACAAGGGTGTGAAGTGTACAATCATGTAAAATAAAAGGGCTATTTTACTATTATGCCCATATGTAATTTAATTAATTTAACGACCCGATTAAATCCCATTTATTTAATTATTAAGAACAGTCATATAAATCTCAATCCCCTTATCAACGTTATTTTATTTTATTTATCTAATTAAATTTCCTGAATAATGTTTTTAAAAATTAGGGATGTTACAGGCTCCACCCTTAAAGAATTTCTTCCTCGAAATTTAGTAAGGACTAAATACTAAACATAACAATCATGTGTAACAACTCCTAACAACCATACTATTCTAAGTGACTGTCATATATATATATATATATATATACATATATATATATATAATATAGACGTACACTCAAAGTAGATCAGGATAAATTTATCTGATCCTGTCTTTGGTCTCCTAAGTACAAACCTTCTCGTTGTTGCTCCACTGAACTTTTACCAACTTGACTGCCTTATTCCTTAATCTTTTTTCATCTCCAGCTAAACCAGAACTGGTTGTCTAAGGAAGTCAAATTAGGCTCTACTACTAAGTCTTCCAACCCTATAAGAGGAATAGTAGTCATCGGATCATGCACATACTTGCAAACATGAGACACATGAAATACATTATAGACACCAGCCAAACTGCTTGGCAACTCTATTCTGTATGCGAGCTTTCCATCTCTATAATCTGGAATGGACCAACATAACTTCCTTGACTTTCCAAATCGTATCACACCCTACATTGGTTACACCTTAATGAACTCCAACCGAGAATTCTAAGCCTTATGCCTTTTATCTGCGTAATTCTTCTGTCTTGACCGAGCTTCATTTCCTTCCTCGGATTAACTCAATCTATTCTGATGCTGCTCTAACCAAATCTAGACCTAAGACTTGTCAATCTCTAGTCTCCAACCAACAAGCTGGTGGTTTGCATGGTCTTTCATAAAAAGCCTCAAACGGTGCCATTCCTATACTTGTTTGATAATTGTTATTCTAGGAAAACTCGACCAAATGTACGTGTTCCTCCCATGATCCACCAAAGTCCAATACACAATTTCTCTACAGATCCTCAATTGTTGACTCTCTTTCAATCTAAGGGTGATACGCAGTTCTCATATTAAGCTTGGTACCTATCACTTCCTGCAGACTCTTCCAGAAATCACTAGTGAAAAAAGCATCTTTGTCACTAACTATACTACTAGGAACTCCATGCAGTCTAACTATGTTCTTCAGGAACAACTTAGCTAAAATAGGTGTCGTTCTGGTTGACTTAACTGGAATGAAATGGGAAATCTTGGTCAATTTGTCCACCATAACCTATATACTTTCATTACCTCTATTAGACCTTGGCAACCGGCTATAAAATCCATTGATATTGAATCCCATTTCCAAACTGGAATCTCTAAAGGCTGAAGCGACCCACTCGGTTTCTGATGTTCAACTTTCACCTGTTGACAATTTGCACACTGCTTAACCCATAAGTCAACATTCCTCTTCACATGTTCCCAATAGAAGCTCCTTTTCATATCCTAATACATCTTGGTCCCTTCAGGATGAATCGTAAAATTGGACCGATGACATTCTCCAAGAATTTCTTTCCTCAAGTCCACCATATTCGGAACACACAACCGTTTCTTCTTTCTTAATGATCCTCTATGGTCAAGGCTAAAATCCTTTAGATCATCGATCTCAATTCCAAACTCAAGCCTTCTAATTCTCTCAGCCAACACTGGATCCTCCTTCTACTTAGAAGCTATTTTCTCGATCAATACAGGTCGAACTTCAAAACAAGACAACCAGGCAGAACTTTGATTGGAACCAGCAGTCGATCTTAACTACATATCGCAACTGACTAAAGCATCTAAATCTTTCCACCTGTCAACATAGCTAACACCACATTCTGATATTTTCTGCTAAGAGCATCAGCCACTTTATTAACTTTTCCTGATGTATATTCTATTCCAAAAATCATATGCAGCCAAAAACTCCACAACCTCAATTGCCTCATATTCAACCCCTTTTGAGAGAATAAATACCATAAAGACTTATGATCGGTATGTAACTCATATCTCTCCCTTAAGAGATAATGCCTCCAAATTATCAAGGCAAAAATCACTGCAACCAACTCCAAGTCATGCGTAGGATATCTTACTTCATAAGGTGTAAGCTGCCTATATTCGTAGGCAATGACTTTTCCCCTTTGCATCAACATTGCTCCGAATCTAGTCTCATATGCATCGGTATACACCGCTAATCCTTGGTTTCTGTCTGGAACTACCAACACGGGAGCATTAGTCAATAAACGCTTTAACTTGGGGAATGCCTTCTCACATTTGTCAGACCAAAAAAATATCACTTCCTTCCTGGTTAGCTTAGTTAGGGGCGTTGCTATCCGCGAGAAATCCTTAATGAATCTCCGGTAGTAGCCAGCAAGTCCAAAAAAACTCTTGATCTTAGTCGCCATCTCTGGTCTCTTTCAATTATTCATGGCTTCAATCTTATTTGGCTCGATTGACAATCCTTTCTCTGAAACCATGTGACCAAGAAATTTAACCTCTTTCTTCCGGAAATGACACTTGGTAAACTTGGCCTTTAGCTGATTCTGCCTCAGCGTCTCACGTACCACTCTAAGACGAACTTCATGCTCTATCTCATCCCTAGAGCATACTAGAATGTCGTCTATAAAAATCAACAAAAACCTATCCAAACACTCTCGGAAAACTCGGTTCATAAAATCCACAGGGAAAGAAGGTTCATTCATTAATCCAAATGGCATTACCAACCACTTATTTGAACAATACCTAGTTCGAAATGCTGTTAAAGGAATACTGTCCTCCGCCACTCTTAACTGATGGAAACCTGTCGCCGAGTCCAACTGGGAAAACACTCTGGCTCCACTCAACTGGTCAAACAGATCATCTATTCTTAGCAAAGGATACTTATTCTTAATTGTCCTTCCGTTCAACTTATGATAGTCGATACACATCCTTAACGACCCGTCGGGTTTATTTACGAACACAATGGCTGCTTCCCAAGGTAAACTGCTCGGTCTAGTAAAAATCCTTCTGTCTAGATCCACTAACTACACCTTCAACTCTTTCATCTCAATCGATGTCATCCTGCTAGGTGGTCAACTTACAGGTTCAGGTCTTGGCACAAGATCTATTCTGAACTCAATAGATCCTTTCAGGGGTAGTCCGGTGACAGGTTCGGTGACATCTGCAAACTCTCTTGCTACCCAAACCTGACTTAACTCATTTCCTACCTCCACGGCATTAAGCATAGCACTAACACTACAATCAGTATTCTCTACTGAGAATATCACTCGTTTATGACTATCAAGGTGTCTCAGTGATATCTTCCTATCTTGGAAAGATATTATAGCCTCATACCTACCCAACCAATCCATACCCAAAATGATTCCGACATCTACGAAATAAATAATATACAAACTGCATGCGAACTTATGACATAAAAAGTCAAGCTCCAACTGGTCACATCTCAACCCTAGAGTTGCACGCCCTCCTATTGGATTCGTAGCCCTTAAGGAAGTAACAAGATAGGTGTGTACGAAACATAATCTATCAACCAAACACCGAGATATAAATAAATGTGATTGACCGGTATCAAAAGGTACTCTAACTGGAATACTATGAAGCAAAAGCGTACCTTCCATCGCAGTCTTTCCTTTATTAGCTATAATAGGCCTAGTTGGTTCAATAGTAAAAAAAATTCCTTTGCCCTTCCTAACTGGCTCCGAACACTGATTCTTGTAATACTCAACTTGATCATAGTTGAAGCACTTCACATTCTTCTTACTTGCAGCTTTCTTCCTATTTCTTGACCGACATTAATTAGCAAGGCGACCATTCTTGTCACACTTATAGCAAACTACCTCAGCCTTTGACTTCTTAGCAATATCTTCTTTCTAGGCTCCCTTCTTTTTAAAGAACTTCCTTTTCTTCCCTCGAGAACCCTATGTTTCCATTGACTTCTCTTTAGCTAAATCAGTAAGTAATTCCTCATGACGAATGGCCATCTCCACCAATATATTACAAGGATCACAAACATGTGTCATGGTCATTCTAGCAAGCTTAGACCATAATCCACGAATGAACCTCTCATTCCTTTTCATGTGGGTATCTATAACAGCTCTTCAAACTTAGTAGCATACTCAACTACCGAAATCTCTCCTTGCACTAAACCATTTATTTCCTTATTAGCTCGGACTTAGCAAACTTAGATACAAACTTCTGCTCAAACCTCATTTTGAAATCTACCCAAGTTTCTTCTAAAGTTTCATAAACGTATGATCTGATACCACTTATAACATCCTCCTACTTTGTGGCCTAAAACTAAAGACTATAGATGCTGCAATCATTCATGGTTATTAATCTTCGTGACCAAATATGGCGATATTAGATCCATTGATATACAGAAACACAAGAATATGAAAAAGGTTTGAACAGCAGACAAATTCCACAGTCCATTTCAAAATATTCCAAATCGATTATATAATCCCAGTTCGCAGGCCGCATTTAGATAACATATAATTATTACAAAATACGCCAAGAGCGACATATGAAGATTCTCCCTTGGTTGATTAGAGTATACAGGTAGGAAAGAAAACTAATTTGACTTTACAAATAAAACACATAATGAAAATAGAAGAAATCTAATAACAAGCTTGCCTCCTACATATCCTCGAAAGCTTTATTCATCTAAAAGAACACCTGGAAACCTAAATGATCAACCAACTCAAAATCAATTGAGTACCTGAGATTTTAAGGTGAAAACAAAAACATCAAGTCAGATATAAAGCCTGGTATAAATAATAATTTTCCATCTCAACCCATTTAAGTATCTAGTGAGATCATGCCGCTTAGCGAACGGGGTTTCCCCTCACTAGTATCCTAAAACATTTATAAAACCATATACTATGCTCCTACATCCAAAATAGTAAAACGTAGCATTTCATAAACATTATGATGATATGCAAAACAATTAAACCAAATCTGGATTACCCATCCCCATTTATTCTGAATAACCGTCTTAATTATAATTTTTAGGATTATTATTAACCTATTAAATGTTTATGAACTATCTGTCCAATATCTTAGTTTTCATGGGATCACTAAGAACTTATGGGTAACTCCAGTATCTTATCTCTTATCCTAGTTTTCATGGGCTAACTAGGAACCTATTGACTAACTATCAATATCAAATCATAGTTTTCATAGGCTAACTATTAACCTATTGGCCTCTGCCAATATCATTATTATATACAGTTTTCATGGGCTTACTGTAAACCTATTGGCCCCTACCAATATCTTTAGTTTTGAAGTTTTAACATTACTTAATTTAAGTTCACTATTGGGTCAACTTATCTGATTATTCTGCCCTTCCCTAAAATATTGTTATGGGTTAATTACAATGTGAATAAGTATATGAAGAAGTAAAACTTCTAAAATCTTTAGTTATGCCAAGGTATTTCCTTTTTAAAAGTGAGAGTGGGTTATCTGTTTTGAAACTTTAAAACATCACCTTTGAAACCTCTTGATTACCTCCTTCGAAAGCATAAGATTATTTTCAAAACATAAATAACATACCTTTTGAAACCAATGGTTCCTTTCGACGGTATTAAAATACTCTTTTAAACATAGCTTCGAAATAAATAAAAGTAATCCATCGAAAGCATTGGTTTACTCTTCAAAAACATCCTTTGGGTCAAAATGATTATATATGAAAGCATATCTTTCAAAACCAATTATAAAATTATTTTGGGAAAAAAGCTGATGGTGTCAAAACCATCTAGTAGAAAGAAAACACTATTTAAATTAAAACATCAAAGGATAGAGTCGAAACTCCCTTTCGACTCCATTGCCTTAGAAACCCTCAACCTTTTCAAAAGCATTTAAGAAAAAGGCTTAGTTTATGCTAAAACAGAGGTGACCCTTCGACAACATAGATGGCTTCAATACAGCCAAATGGTAAATTAGCGGCTTGGTCTCGACTTGGTCGAAACCCGTCCTTTTGAAGCTCTTATTTAAGGAGAAAGTACCCCTTCGAAAGCTTATTTACAAAGTCCTTCTCGGAAGCATGGCTTTTGATTAGGTTGAAAGCTTTAAGTAAAACTAACTAAGGTTTTTACTCTATAGGGTATCGACTCGGTCGAAAGCCCTTTAAAAATTAGGCAGGTGCTTATCTTTTAAAAGTGAACCTTGGCTTCGACCCTAACAAAAGCATTGTTTTCGACACCCTACCTTCCGCTACTTACCAATTCACTTCGTACCAATTTCATTGATATCATGTGCATTGATTTCGACTGTGAGGGTTTCGAATGGGATGGTTTCAACTGAGATGAAGCAGAGGTAAAGGAGTCGAAAGGTGCCTTCGAATTAGGCGGAACAGCCTTTTTCTAAAACGTTGATTTATACCTAAATATGGTCATTTCTTTATAACTAACCTGCCAGTTGTAACTCCTTGATCGCTACTTTAAAACTTTTCAAATACTTTATCATTAAAACGTTACATTTATCAGATGTAAATCAAAATAAATTCAAACGTTAAGCTCTTTCATTTACAAAATCAATAATTGCAGATAAGTCCATCTTTTGAAATAATTTATTTTCCCGAGAAATCAATTGGGAGAAATCCCCAAAAATCATAAAAATTCAATGTTATCATGTAATCGAACATATTAAAATTTCAAACCCAATTTCTTCCTGAAATACTCAAAATGAATTTTAAACCCAATATTACCATATATTCCTTTAAAAATTAATAATAAATTTTCTATAGCTTGGAAAATTCTTGAAATAAAAACCCATCTCCAAAATCATGTTTTTATTAACATAAAAAATTTCCATGCCATTCAGAAATCATAAACCCATTGATTTCCCTTAAAATCGAGCAAATTCATATGTATATGAATTAAAATAATTTGAACATAACATAATTCAATCCATGTCATTATAAAAACGAATTTAGACATAGATCCGAAAACACATAATCATAGAATAAAATAGAGATGGCATAAAATTATTATTCATCTTAAATTTGATAAGGAATTTGAGATTTGTTGTTGCTTAATCCTCTCAAGCTTTGATCCCTAGTTTAAGATTGTAATCTTCCTCTTTTCCTCCTTATTAATGGTCCGCCCTTAGGGTTTTAGCGTCTATTTTTGTTTTTGAGAAAATGAACATGAATGGATAAAGATGTGAAGTGTATAGCCGTGTAAAATAAAATGGCTATTTTACTATTATGCCCATATGTAATTTAATTAGTTTAATGACTCAATTAAAGCCCATTTATTTAATTATTAAGCATGAAGATATTTAATTTATTCAAATCTCAATCCCTTTATCATCATTATTCTATTTAATTTTTCTAATTAAAAATCCAGAATAATGTTATCAAAAATTAGGGATGTTACATATTCCACCACCGTGAGCATTTCTAGCTGATGTGATAGGCGTCAAAGGTTATGTAGTCCTTTGGTACTAGTATTTCTAGCTCCTCCAACTTTAGACTCCTTAAAGCTATGTCGGGATTTCCTTAAGCATGGAGGAAAGCCATATCTGAGTCCTGAGACTATTGCTAAGACACTGCCTTAGACATGTGCATGAAAGGGCTTCCATCAATATTGGTTAAGAGAATGTTCTGATAAAGAAGATTTTTCTTAGCATTTAGGGAATGGAGACTTTGGCTGGGTAGAACAAGTGTTTGTGTGGCTGATGAGTGGGCCCTTGACTTGGGATGAATTTAGGCATTGCTATAATTCTCAGTTCATTTCTGAGATCAAGAAGGACGTGCGGCAGGAGCATTCCATCCACCTTGTGCAGGGTAGCTTGTTGGTGAAGGAGCATGTTGACCGATTCAATATTTGGTTTTTGGGATTGAGATGGTTGGTACTTTATTGGCGTAGGCAAAGGGGTTTGCTTGGGTCTTAAAGCATCGGTTGGAGATTCATTTCTTAGTATTATTCCTATTAAGGACCACTCATGAAAGTCTCATTAGGATGGTCTCCTCCATGAGAGCCCTACGAGGTACCATTGGAGGTAGTATCAAAAGTGGGAAGCAAAAAGAAGCACAAAAACCAAGATACAAGGAAAGACTAAGCTTATGCGAAGAAGAAGCTGGCCTAGTATTTCACTCCGTGGCATATGGGGACATCTCACTATGAAATGTCATCAAGCTAAAACAAAGCGTGAGTGCTTCAATCATGATTGGCTTGATCACTTGAAGAAGGACCGTGTTACTGAAAGCGACTACTGTGTGGCTAGTTATCACTTAGGATTGTGTAATATGGAATGTATTATAATCTAAATGTGAAAACGGATAATAATAGTAAAGTAAATAAGAATAAGCACACTAGGAGTTTTTATACTGGTTCGAACTTCTCGTTCTACGTCTAGTCCCAGACTTTCCTCTGGAATTTCTCACAATAACCCCTCACTTAACCTGGAGGAATATGTATACAACACCTGAGCAACCGATCAGGATTTTTCCGCCTCTAACAACCAAAAAAGGAATTTAACGCCTGAAAAATCGAATAGGACTTCAACAGTTTCAATAAAATTGCTTTGACAATATGTGTTCTTGACAACACTGATCTGTCTTTGATAGTACAACCTTCCTATAATCCTTTCCTCAAGTATATATTATGTGTGTAAATATTTAGAAAGGAAAGTATTGCTTTGAATCAGAGAATAAGTTAATTGATTCAGAGATTTAAGCAATATATGTAAATTGTGATTGCTTTGTAGAATGCAGAAATAGTAGAGAGTATGATCAGAAAATAAAATAAAATTCGATGGTTTGAGAAGTGAATCTCAAGTGATTATATAGTAGGTAAAAAGCTGCAACTATTCATGAAGAGTTTTGACCAAAAGATGCAGCCACAACTCTTCAAATTGGATCGTATCTATTGGAAAATGGAAGTGTCTATTCAGAAAAATAGCTGTTAGAAAGGTTCGGTCGACTGACCCAAAATGACCAGTCAATTGAATATTTAAAGTTGGTGCGAAACAGAGTGTATCTGTGCAGCTGAGCAGGTTCGGTCGATTGGTCATATTTGGTCAGTCGAATGAATTTGCAAATATAAACATGTATACATATATGCACAAGTTCAATAGGCTTTTTTTATAGATATTCAATCGATTGGTTGATTTTGTTCAGTCGACTGAATTCTATTGATAACCAAAAATCACCACAGCTCATTTGGTTAGAGCACTTGCCTTCTAAACTAGTGACCCGGGTTTGATCCCCGCTCCATGAATTTTTTTTGGAAACTTGATTTTGATTAAAATATGCATGCAAGTTTATTTGAATGTGAACGATGATTTTTGAGGAAAGATTTTAACAAAGCACTAAACTAGACTCTATCTACATATTTGATGACTCTTGTTAAAATATATAACTATACGAACCATACTTTGAGTTGTTGAGTCTGGATGTTGTCGTAGTCGTAGATTCGTGAATTATTTTTTCATGTCAGCAATCAAAACGTTTGATCCAACAGCTACATTTTTGAAGGGTAAGTGATGGTGACTTGTTCCTTACAGGCATTATTGGGTCCCAGCAGGCCTACTACTCAGGAGAAATGGAAGGAGCTTGTGTAATGATGTATGCCTCTATTTTTTGGATACTCGCTTCTGTTCTTTCCAACAATTAACTGGTATATTTTTCCTACTGCTACTTACTCGGTAGATAAGCTAAACTGGACACTGTTCATAGTAAGTAAATTCTTTGGTTAAGGTAAACCATATATGAATAATCTTAGTTGCAAAGTACTACCATTCGAACTTGATGCATGGGCTTTCAAGTTAAGTGGGGTTAGTCAATGAAGTGTGACTTAGATTTGTATCCAAATAGGGTTCAGCGGATGCCCAGTAATGAGTAAAGACGAAGTGAATGAATTATTGGCATTTACCTAGAGTCACTCATGTTAAAGTTGGTTTTCTTTGAATGATGGGAGTAATCCCATGTGCTGATAGGATATTTTTCAAGGACCATTCCATTCATATACCAGTTTCATCCCCACTTTGAGCGCAAGGTTTCTACGTGATTTTCACTAGTTAGACAAGGGTTTTTAACTTGATTTTTAAAGGCAAGCACTTGAGATAGATTCTTGAGTTGACTAGGAGATTTTGGAAGCATAACTTTGGTCATGCGAGGTAGTACTTCGAGAATTTCGATAGTCGGACCAAGGAACTAGATCAGAGTTCGCATGAGAGGATTCAGGTGGCTAACTCTAATTTAATAATGAAATCTTGTGAGTAAAAAAAAGTATTGGAATGGACATCGTGTATTTTGGATGATACTTAATTATTGTAACTTTTAGTGTAGTATAGTTAAGGTTATTGAGGATAGATCTGGGAAGGATTTTGTTGACTGATTTTGTGACGATTTAGATAATCTTCTAAGTGAGGAGATGATACTTGCCTAAGCGAGCGTCTTAGTGCACTTAGTATATTATCCTTATTAACATTGTGCAGTTGAGGTGAATTTAAACCTGAGCAAACCCAAGCAATTGTATATCTTCATCTAATGATGATTAAATTAGTAGAATTTTCTCCGTTGGAGAATGAGTTCTGTTTGGAAAAAAAACAAAAGCTAAGGCATTGATTGTTGGATTTATTCGACGGTTTGGAGACTCGATGATCAGGCATATCATATAAGTTTTCCATTTTGTAGTGGGAGATATAATAGTCTTTCGTGTATTGTATTCATGAAGGGGTTACACCACTTACCATTTATTCCTTTTGGAAGTCAAATAGGCTCGATAGCGTTTATAATTTGACATGCACGTTTGACAATTGATTGGTTACCGTGCCTATCGCTATAGAGTCTTTCTGAATTTTTCATTTAGTTCGTATGCTTTTTATTGCTTGACTGGATGATTCTTATATATTCATTGGTATTGATTGTTTTGTATGATTGGTAGTTTGCATGTGAAGTATTATCGATTGTTGATTATTGATGTTATTTCATGTTGCACTATTATTTTGCTGTTGTTGAATGTTGTTTATTGTTGTTTGATTTTTTTTTTTGGCCTATTTTTGTTGTTGTTGATTTTTGTAGATTGGTTGCTTTCATGTTTAATAATTTATATGTTATTAATTGTCGCTTATCATTGTTTCCTATATTTTTGAATGTTGTTTGTTATTTATTGTTGTTGATTAATTACTGTATATCTTATGTGTTAGATTGCATGTATGGTTGTTATAATTTTATAATTAAAGTATATTGGATGGTGATAGCGATAACTAGTTGAAATAGGTCGAATATCATCCATTCCCACTATAGGGTCAAGATGGGATCCATATGAGTCTGCTACCTTTTGATGTGGCTCGGAGTTCGTGGTATATTTTGATACTGCTTAACTTGAGGTTGCTCTCCAACTGATTGTCATGTATGATTATAGTAGTATTGGTTACTACTCTAAAGTTATACAAGTTTGAATTCTGTGCTATTACGGTTGTACATTACCCTCTTAAATAGTACAATTTAGTTTTTAAGAGCTTATACATAGCTTTGGGTTCTTACATTACCCTCTTAAATAGTATAGTTTAGTGTTTAAGAGCTTATACATTGCCATTAAGGTTCTTATGTTTCTGGTTTAGCATTCAAATGGTGAGAAGCTTTCTTAAAAAGGGGTATGTGCTTGGGAAATATAAGATAATGTATATTATCGAGTATTTCCCAGATGCGTGATTCATATTTATTTTTGGGAGTTTCTGTAATGTTGATGGCATAAGGAAAAATTACTGTTAGAATTTTCTAAAATTTGGATTCGGGAAGTTCGTTCGGTCCTATTAGATTTTCATGCTCGTAAAAATTTCGGGGATGAAATTCTTTTAAGATAGGGAGAATGTAACATTCTGCAATTTTGACAAATGAATATTTAAATAATTAATCTAAATATTTAATCATTAATTAAAGGAATGCCACTTGTACTCAGCTTTTACAGACGATCTAATTGGGACTCGAAACACCCATGATGAGTTTGATTTTTTGATGCAAGTAAAACGAGTACAAACTTGAATATGTTTGGAGTCGATGAATTTTTGGAGTGAATAATGATTTTATAGTGGAAGAAATGGATTTGAGCTACGGCCCACTAGCTAGCCTATAAGAGGCTATAGGCTAACTCTCTTCATAATTATCATTCCACTTTTCATTTTATATTTCATGCTCCTCCTCTTCCTCTAATCTTCTCCTAATTACCTCTTAATCACCTTGCCCTAGATTAACCAAATCATGCCCAAATAAATTCCAATAAATATCGATAAAATAATCATAATTCCTCTCATCCAGTTCTCCACAAAACCAATGAAAGAATTGGCTTAACTTGGAGTTTGGAGTTTCATATTGGACTTCAAAAGAGCATGGAGTTAGGTTTTTATGATTAGAGCTTGATTTAGGGAAAGAGAGGGCGATTGGGATGATTGTCCTACATCATTTACTTATTGTACTTCATGTATGTTCTTATCAATGATTATGAAGTTGTATGTAGTGATTTGGAGATTGTTTGGGTTGATTTAAGCCTATCTTTATATTGTAAGTATGATTACATTAACCCATTAACTGTTTAAGACCTTAATCCTTATATTTGACATAGTTAGTAAGCCTTAATTTTATTATGGGGTAATTAGTTGATTTGAGTGAAGTTGTGATTGTTTAGAGGCTAATAACATGATATAAATGAGTGCATATCATCAATTTGTAAAAACGTAACCGTTTAAATGATGTTTGGAAACATTAATAAGCTAATTAAGTGATTAATGGAGCTTAATTAGTGCTTATAAATATTATTTAAAGTGAAGAAATGATTTTATAAGTGAATGGTTTATTTATTAATATTATTTATGTAAATAAATAATTTTATAAATAAAAGTGATATTTTATAAATAAGTGACTTTATAAAATAGTAAGAAAGTGATATTTTTTAAAATAGCATGAATAAGATAATTTATAAAATGGTTATAAGATTTCATGAAATATTTATGGAAGAAATAATTGATTCTCAATAAAGAGATTCGGTATTTCAAAGGCTTAAATGGATTTAAAAGCAAGTATCCTATCTTATAAAATGATATAAGATTTTATGAAATTATACAAAAGGAAGTTTTACTTTTATTGAAAAGATTTATTAAGTAAAAGCAAGTTTTGATTTAAGTAATAATTGAATTACTTGAATGTACGTGTATGCATATGTGCACGAGTTATTATATGTATATGTGTATTTGAAGTTATATAATAATCAATACAACTTTTGTATGGTAATTAAACTGTTGATGATAGTTATGTATGTGTGAATGAATGAATCTAGTTACATAATTGATTGTATATGTATATGAACATGCTACGAGCAATCTCATGTAGCCATGGCAATTATCGGGTGCGCTGAGCTATGTAAGTGTATTTCTGTATGCTTATGTGTATTGATGTGCACGTAAATGTGCATATATTTACATCCATATTTTATCTATTTTTATTTAAATAAATGTCATATTTGGGTATTTTATCATGTTTAAAATCAAAATTCAATTGTTTTCAAATCATCGTATATTCATTTACATACAGGGGCAAAATAGTCATTTTTATGCATGTGTTAATTTGACTTTTTACATGGACATTTTTCATAATTTTTATAGGAATTGGATGCATTTGTAAGAAGGTTTCATGAATATATATGCATGCACAAGAGAATACATGAGGGAAATAATTCAAATACACGATCATGGAGGACCTCACCTACCCACTTGCCTAAATCTACAATTGGAAGCTAATGGACAACTAGGTGGAGGTTAAAGCTTCATGCATATTTGATGATGGATTAATTAGTGGCTAATGGTTACTTGGTAGCCACACTTCCTAAAGAGCATATTGGGAAGCACTCAAAAAAGTGAATTAGGATTTTATGCATGTATAAATAGCCCTCCTATGTACATGTAAAGGTTCTTCAACTATCTTTTTTTTAGTTAGGAAATTAAGAAAGCAAGTTGTAATGTCAAAGTTTTATGAAATAAAAATGGCTTCCTAGCCACTTTCTCTTTTCTCTTCTTTATGCTTTTATTTACTATTATGTTAATGTTTATTTTTTTGCTCTCTTTCATTTAATGTTCATAGCTTAGATTTACATTTATGCAATTAGTTTAATGTTATTTCATGAAAGTATTTAATCTCCTTTCCTTTGTTTAGTTTTTACTTCTCTTTGCTTTTAATGTTGAAATTTACATGTATTGATATAATGGCACATATGAGTATCTAAACCCCTTCAATTTAGGGGTAATGAAGCTCTCTTACTTTATATAAATTCAACATTTCTATGATTTATGGTCTCTTTTATTTGTGCTTCATGAAATTGGATTTTGATGTAAGTTTATACTAGTGGGTTTGATATCTTATGTTGCATTTGCAAATGAGCTATTCTTATTCAACATAAACACAATTTACATCATCATTTGCTAATTAATTTTTGATTTTGAAATGAAAGTAAAAATAAATAAAATTCGATGATTTATATTACTAATTACAATAGTAAATAGATCATACTTAAAATAGCTTTTGCTTTGGCTTCATTTCATGAGAAATGATAAGTGATTTATTTACTGTATTATAGTTTGATGGTTTAAGTTATGTTAATTAATAACAAAAATAAACCATACTTATGATAAATGCAATAATTATTTCACTTAACATCAAAAGAGATCATAGATTATTTGTTTGTTGATTTATAAAAATATGAGAGTAGATTTGCCTCTAAATTGCTTTCTAATATCATAGTTTTTAATCTCATTTTAATTCTAGTTCTAGCTTCATTTTTCTTGTAGTTAACAATCTTCTCTCATTTTGGTCTAATTTGATTGATTATAAAATTTTAAAATCTTAAAAAATCCCCTTCGGATCGACCCGTATTTGCTACATACTACGATTGCATGTCGTGCGCTTGCGGTTATTTTTATTTCAATATTTATCGACGATTTTCTAACCCGATAAAAAATTCGTCGTTAAACACGTATTAATATACAAAAATAAGTGTATTAGCATATGTCTAGGCATCATACGAATCCAATTGGTCGGTTGAGTTCAATTTGGCATGTTAGAAGAGGCCAGGTCGAATGAATTGCCCCGCAGAACTCTGCGCATAAAAGAGTGGTTTTTCATATTGAAATTGGTTTCGAATACTTTAGAAACCACTTTCAAAACCTCACTAATGAATTCTAAAGGAGATCTGATGGAATGAAGGCATGCTTTGGAAGTAAGGCGGCATAGGGTGAAGCAACAAAGGAAAAGGCACGCCAATTGGTGGTTGTAGAAACCAGTGGAAATTGCCCTAGGTTTTACTGCTTGGGATAGGCTACCACCAGTGGACTGGTGGTGCAATGGCCTGAGCGGAAAGCCTAGGCCAGGTGCCATTTTATTGGGGTTTCTTTCCTATTTTGGATGCAGGTTCATGCGGAGCCTCGATGAAACTTCCGAGAAGATTATGGGTTGCTCAAGGATAAGGAAAGCAAGGAGAGCTTAGGATCCAGAAGCGAATGTTAAGTGATCTTTATGAGATCAACCACGATCGAGCATGGGATCGGTATAATGATTTATCACATGATCACGTTTAAAGGTTGTGTGTGATCGAACGAAGTAAATCCCTACCTTCGGGCTTTGAATGGGTGTACGTATAATTTGATGAATTTTATTGGTCTTATATTAGCGACCGTACATAATATTGATCTTATATTAGTGATCATACATTGTATTGGTCTTATATTAGTTACCATGCATATTACTGGTCTTTTAGTAGTGATAATTCGTATAGGCAGACGATGATGAGATATCGATCTTCATTACTGGTAGGCATTTTTTATTATGTGACATTATATTTTGATATATATCTATATGGTACCAGTGTTCCTTTGTGGTCCTGATAGCATATCATGGAAGATACGCTCGTCGTTCTTTTTTGTAGAGGTGTTATGTGAATTTGCTTAGGAATTCATGATGACTCGGGGTAGATTATGACGGTCATATATGGGTGGATTATTTATCACTTATGCTCAATATGCGGTACAATGATATATACACGAGTTCGCTCAATCATGATGCGACTCGAGGTCTATGGTAAAATTATGTACTGACTCTATTTATTTTGGACCCTCAATGAGAATCATTAGCGTAACATCCCTAATTTTAGTGTAACATTATTTAAGAGATTTAATTGGATAATTAAAGAGAATAATACAAAAGGATAAGAAGAATAAGATTTGATAATTAATTAGGTCTTGCCTTCAAAATCAAGTGATAAGAGAGTTTTAAATTTAGAAAAGAAAAGAATAAATATGAGGGTTAAATTAGGAATTGATCTTAGTTCATACCCTAAACCTTTTGTCCCTCTCATTCATTCTCACATATGAAATATACTAAGTAAAAAATCAAGGCTAGCCATTAACTGAAGAAGGAAGAAGGGGAAATCGAGGGTTCAAAAGGGGGAAAAGCTTAGGAAACTAAACTCCATCAAATCTCAATCTCGTCATCCAATTTAAGTTAAATAATAATAAACCATCTCTATTATTTTGTGTTTGAATTTGGTTATGGGTAATTTTCAAATTTTTCTTGACTGTTTTGCAAAGTTATGGATGTTTAACCATTATTTGGATAGAATAGTGATTTATGGAATTTTTATAAAATTATTTAGATGGGTTTTAAAGGGAAAACCTAAGTTATTGATCTCCAATTGATTCGATTTTTTTAGAATATTCTATAAAACATTATTCTAGAGATAGTTTTTTAACTTCATAATTTTTCACATTAAAATAAATATTTTATGAATTTCCTAAGAAGAAAATAGTATTTATTTCAGGTTGTAATTAATAAAAATAAATAACTATTTTGGCCTCAAAATTTTTACATATAAGAGAATGAATTAATTCTGATATTTAGTGATTTTTGAGGATTTTTCCCAAGAGATTATGAATTTTATGAATTTATTATGCTAGAAAATCATATAGATTCATATTAATTAATTAAGTTGATTAATGTTTTCTGTAGTATAAAACTGATTTGCGATGGTTTTCTAAAAGGATATTGGCAAAGTTTGTTTCCAACCGATAGAAATTTGTTGAGGAATAAAAGTTGATAAAAGTAAATTATTTCTAATAGAGATAAAATAGGTTTTATGATAACTACGACAATGCCACTGATATGTGGAATTGCCATGACATTCGGCATTGACAATAGGCAGTATCAGTTCACAGTTGTAAGCGATATAGAAGCATTCACGGGGGATGAATGTCGCATCTCTTTATTTTAATGTCGTTGAGGCCTTGATTTATGCAAACTAAAGGAAAGTTTTAAAGGCGAGATAGCCAATGTTTTATGAAGGTAAATAACCTTGTGATTTCAGTAGTTAGCCTTATGATTTATAAAAATTAAAAAAAAAATTCTAACCTTGGATGGAGGTTCGATATTGTTATTGTGGCATGAATGTCGTAAGTCCTTTTTGTTGCTATATTAATCGCGGGGAGCCATAGGCTTATGATTTTGATAGTATTCACTAGGGATAGCGACGTTTTATAATTCTATATGCTACAAGTTTATGAATTTGACATAATTTATTAAGATACCAATGTGAATTATTTTATAATTTCGACATCAATCATTAGGGATAGCAATGCATATCACTTTGAGATGTTATAAGTTTAAGGCTTATACCACTTAGTTGGGATATTAATAGACATAGGTTGGACACTTAGAAGAATAAAATTATAACCTAATTATAAATTGATCTATTATGGGTTCATACTCATCCTAGAAAAAATATCGAATGTGTGATGGCTAGTCCACATGATGCTAGATATGCATAGTCTCTATATGGCTAATAGTTGAGGACAAAATTTCTATCAGATTAGAAATTTGCCGAAAATTTTCAAATTAAATTTAAATGCAAGCGCATGGCGTACAATTTTAGTACGTGGCACGTACGAGTCAATCCGCAGGAAATTTTTAAGATTTAAATTTTTTAATTCAATAAAATTTAGACCAAAATGAGAGGAAATTGTTAACTGTAAAAAAAAAGCTAAAGGTAGAATTGAAACGTGATTTAAAAATTATTAGACTAGATAACAATTTAGAAGCAAATCCACTCTCATAGTTTTGTAAATCGACAAACAAATAATTTGTGGTCTCTATCTTTGATATTAAGTAAAATAATTGTTGTATTTATCACAAGTATGATTTGTTTATGTTATTAGTTAACATAACTCAAAACCATCAAACTATAATACAAAAAATAAACCACTTATCAATTTTCGTAAAAATGAAGCAAAAGAAAGAGCTATTTTAAGTTGTAGCTAGTAATATAGATCATCAAATTTCATTTTTACTTTCATTTCAAAATCAAAAATTAATTAGCAAATGATGATTTAAATTGTGTTTGTGTTAAATAAGAATAGCTCATTTGCATAAGCAATATAAGCTATCAAACCCATTTGTATAAACTTACATCAAAATCTACTTTCATGAAGCACAAGCTAAAGAGATCATAAATCATAAAAATGTTGAAACTACATAATATTTGATTGCTTCATTACCCTTAAATTAAAGGGGTTTAGCTACTCGTTTGTGTTATCAAATCAACACATGTAAGTTTCAACATTGGAAAGCAAAGAGAAGTAGAAATTAAACAAAGGAAATGAGATAAATTACTTGCATGAAATAACATCAAGCTAATTGCATGAATGTAAATCTAAGCTATGAAAATAAAAAGAAAGATAGCATAGAAATAAACATTAACAATAAAACAAATAAAAGCATGTAGAAAAGAAGAGAGAAAGAGGCTTGGAAGCCATTTTTATTTCATGTAGCATTGAGCTTACAATTTACTTGCTTAATTTCCTAACTAATGTGAAAGAGTAAAAGATATTTACATGTACATAAGAGGGCTATTTATACATGCATAAAACTCTAATTAAATTTTATGGTGCTTCCTAAAATGCCCTTTAGGAAGTGTGGCCATTAAGTAACCATTAGCCACTAATTAATCCATCATTTAATGTGCATGAATTTTAACCTCCACTTAGTTGTCCATCAGCTCCTAAGTGTACATTTAGGTAAGTGGATGGGTCCTTCATGATCTTGAACTTGAATTATTTCCTCTTCATTCCTTGGTATTCCCTTGTGCATGCACATATGTTCACGAAGCCCTCTTCCATATGCATCAAAATTTCCTATAAAAAAATTTCCAAGCAAAAATTCTCAAATTGATACATGCACAAAAATGACCATTTTACCCCTGAATGAAGACGAATATATAATGATTTGAAAATAATTGAATTTTGGTTTTAAATGTGTTAAAATGCCCAAATATGATATTTATTTGAAATAAAATAGATAAAATATGGATATAAATATATGTGCATTAACGTGCACATCAAACACCCCCACACTTATCTTCCTATTCATCCTCGAATAAAGGAAAACTAAGATAAATCCGTACTCTTAGGGAGCACGATTGCACTGAGCGTATTCAACAAGCTATTAAACCTCTGGGGTCCCCAATAGGATGAGTGTTGTCTCGTGAGAGTTTTCAGCGGATACTACCCACAAAATCCAAATGCAAAGTGAAAATATTTACAAAATGCAAGATTTATTTACAATGGGATGAGTGCAAGTTTTTGAAAATATTTACAAATGAAGGATTCACTTTCAAATCGACACTCATAAGTTAAATATAGGTTTGGTCATAATCTTGAAAATCTAAGTCATTTACTCATCATCTAACAAAAATAAGTTATCATAACAAATAGTCAATAGTTTAACTTGTTGTTTCAGTCGATAATATAGTGTAACTATGGAATAGATCTTTAGTTGATTATCAAAGTTTATCAAAGTGGTATTTTCATTTTTTTCCAATAACAAATCAAATCAAACAAGTTAAAATGATGCTTGGATTTTAATTGCTTACTCTCTCTTATTTTAAAATTTTAGTAACAATATTTACATATTCCTAACTCAGGTAAATTGAGACCAGATATATTACCCATGCACTAGCTTGTGGACTGATGTGAGGGGAATACAGAGTGTGGCGAGTGAACACTTATCGGCTGTAGGCATTATTAAAAACAATTTTTATATACATACACCTAACTCAGATAAACTGAGGCCAGATATACCGATCGTGCACTGCCTTTCGAGCTTATGTGAGAAGGGTACAGAGCATGGCGAGTGAACACACGAATGTGAACACAGGACTCTAGGTGTTAAAAATATATACATATATACAAATATATATATTTTTTATCTATATTTTTTTTGAAAGATAGAGTTTTGCAAAATCATCTTGGCACCATTTAACTTAGAAGATAAAAATGTTATATCCTTTACTTTAAATTTACAACTTTTTTAAACTACGATTTTCATCTAGAATATATTTCATAATTAACACATATGATTATTCCTATATACTAGTTAAACCATTGGTATTTATAATCAAACTTTATTTTTGTTTTTGTTAAGACAAATAAATTTTCAAAATTTTCAATTTATTGGCCAAAACTTATACTTATCTTATAGTGTTTCTTCAAAAATAAATCAAAATGCTAAAAAGAAAAGGTTTTTGAGAATTAGAAATTTTGAGTTTTTTTTATAGTTAAAAGAAAATGAAAATTTAAAAATGCCATGAAACTTTAAAAAAATGAAAATGAGACCCCCCCAACACTTAATTTTGATTCTGTCCCCACAGTCAATGCATGATATAATGAGTGTGACGGAGAAAACTATGTACATATTTACAAAAGATGGTTAACATTCTTACTAGACGTAGCTTGGATCATGAAGGACCATGAGCTCCTCCTCTTAGTCACTTGGTAATTCCAAGAAAGGTTTCAAAAGACGACCATTGATTTTGAAAATTGATCTAACACTACGGTTTTCTATTTCTACGCACCATGTAGAAAAAAGTTTGTACCACAAATGGTCTGGTTCATCTTGATTTAAGTTTCCCAAGGAATAAATGAAGTCTTGAGTCATATAAAAGAACTTTCTGGTTAGGCCAAAACCTTTTCCTTAGAATGACTTATCATGAAAAACTTTTGTTCTTTCTTTGTCAAAAATTTCGTTTTCATACGCATTGTTCCTAAGTTCTTCTAGTTCGTTGAGTTGTAGTTTTCGGTTTTCGCCGACTTTGTCAAGATCAAAGTTTAAGTTCTTTATTGCCCACAAAGCTTTGCGTTCGATTTCAATGGGTAAATGGTAAGCTTTACCTTAAACTAAACGAAATAGGGACATCCCAAGGTTAGTTTTAAAAGCAGTACAGTAAGCGCAAAGTGCGTCGGTCAATTTCTAAGACCAATCTTTTCGATTTTTGTTGAAAGTTTTCTCCAAGATTTATTTTATTTGACATTTGAAACTTCAACTTGCCCACAAGTTTGTGGATGATATGGAGTGGATAACTTGTGGGTTACTGAGCACTTCTTCATTAATGTTTCAAAAGATCGACTGTAAAAATGGGTTCCGTTATCACTGATTATTGTGCGAGGTGTGCCGAACCTCGAAAAGACGTTTTCTTTGAGAATTTCAAAACAATTCTATGGTCGTTGGTTTTGCATGGAACGACTTCGACCCATTTTGAGACGTAATCAACAGCTAAAAGGATATACAAGTTCCCTAAAGAATTGGGAAAAGGTCCCATAAAGGCGATATCCCAAACATCAAAGATTTCGATCGTAAGAATTGGGTTTAGAGGCATCATATTTCGTCGAGAAATTCGTCCAAGAATTTGACATTGACCACAAGTTTTACAGAATTCAAATGAGTCTTTGAAAAGAGAAGGCTAATAGAAATCACACTTAAGCACCTTTTCCGTAGTTTTTCGAGGACAGAAATGTCCACTGCATGCTTGATCGTGGTAAAACGAAAGAACATTCATGATCTCATTATCGGAATGCAACGTTGGATGATTTGGTCGGGACAATATTTGAACAAGTAGGGATCGTACCAATAGAAATATTTCACTTGGGACATGAATTTGCATTTGTCCTGTTTGGACCAAGATGAGGGAGTTTCTTTAGCGACAAAGTAGTTCATTATATCATCGTACCATGGATCGATGGAAACTGAAAGAAGTTGTTCTTCGGGGAAGTTTTTCTTGATTGGCAAAGAAGATGGTGCATTCGGAAGATGAGATAAGTGCTCGTCTATAACGTTATCAAATCCTTTTTTGTCTTTAATTTTAAGGTCAAATTCTTGAAGTAAAAGGATCCAACGAATCAAATGGGATTTACCATCCTTTTTACCGAAGAGATATCGAAACGTAGAGTGGTCTATATACATAGTAATATGTGAACCTATAAAGTAAGATAGAAACTTTTCGAGCGCAAAAAGACGGCTAGAAGCTCTTTTTTGGTTGTTGTAATTGAGATGAGCGTCGTTTAAAGTCATTCTCGCGTGGTAAATGTCATGAAGGATTTTATTGATGCGTTGTCCTAAAACAGCACCAGCCGCAAACTTAGAAGCATCGCACATTATTTCAAAAGGAAGATACCAATTGGGTGCACAAATGAATGGAGCAGAAATGATTTCGTTTTTGAGACGTTCAAAAGAAGAGATACACTCAGAGTTAAAATCGAATGGAACATCTTTTTTGAGAAGAGTCGTTAAAGCACAAGTGATTTTGCTAAAGTCTTTCCAAATCCCAGCGTGTCCTAGAAATGATCGAATGTCCATAACAGATTTGGGAATGGGTAGGTTTGAAGTGACATCAATTTTTGCTTTGACTACCTCAATGTCTTTGCTTAAGATGATATGTCCAAGGACTATGCCTCATTTGACCATAAGGTGGCCATTTTTCCCAATTTAAAGTCAAACGTTTTTCTTTACTTTGATTTAGAACCAACTGGAGATGATGTAAACATTGGAAAAAAGAATCTCCATTGAAAGTATATTGGACCGTAAAATATGGATAAACAGTAATGCAGAGTATAGATAGTAAATAGTGCGAAATATAAAAGCAGTATAGTAAAATGACACCAGATATTTTATACTGGTTCGGAGCACCGTCCTACGTCCAGTCCCAGACTAACTTCTGGCTTTAACTAACAATACCCTCACTTAATCCGTAGGAATAGGTCTGAGCAGCGGAACAGACACCTGAGCAGCAGAACAGGATTTTTGCCTCAGCAGCAGAAGATGACTTTCCCTTGCCTGAGCAGCAGAACAAGTCTTTAACAAACTATGAAAGTAGTTGACTAAGTGTGTTCTTGATAACACTGATTTGTCAATTAAGATTACAAACTTCCTATAATCAATTCCTCAAGTATATAAATAGTATGTGAAGATTTGAGAAGGAAGAATATTGCTAAGAATCAAAGTATATAAAGTATGACTCAAAGATTCAAAGCAATTGAAAGTATGAGCACTTAGAATAATCACAAGAGAGAAATAGAGAGTTAGAATTAGAAAATTGGTGATTTTTAAAGAAGAGAGAACTCCTACATATAATTATTAGAAAACTGCAACCCTTGGTGAAGAATTTCAGCCAAGAGAGACAACTTTTGATGGTTTGCAACTCTTCATGGAAGAAGATGTCTATTCAGAAATTTTGCAGTTGAAGTCGGTTCAGTCGATTGGAGATTGTGGTCAGTCAACTGGTATTTGAAATTTTAAAAACCATGTATGTTTTAAAATTTAAAAGAGTTCACGACTGTGCATATGCACAGTCAGTCGACTGGCATAACCAGTCAGTCGACTGGCTATGCATATTTTGCACAGTGAATTTTCTTTTTAAAGAAAAATTGAAAATGTTGAAAACTTGAGGATTGATTTTAACATATAACTAAGACTCAACAGAAATAATAGTTACTTTAAGCATAGAGTTGTAGCCTTGATCCTTTATTGTCTTTCTTTTTGTTATGTATGGATGTAAATTCTTTTCTTGGCCTCTGAACTGATTTGTCATGAATCAAAACTAGTGATTCAACATTCTCTCCCTTTTTGATTGATGACAACCTGTATATATTTTCAGAGAAATTTTTCCCCCTGAATGTATGATATCTTTTTCCTGCATCAAATATGTTAGTGCACATACTTTTCTCCCCCTTGTCATCGACAAAAAGGAGACACGGCATAATAAATAAATGTAAAGAGAAAAATATAAAAAGCGAGACTATTTAGTATAAGTCTCAATATTTAAATAAATTAGGAGTATTAAGACAAGATTCAAATATGTTCGAAACAGTTAGATAATGCATACCCTACTTACTCATCACAAAACCTACTCATCAAGATGTCAATCGAAATCTTCCTCTGGTGCAGGTTCTTTTACAGGCCTAGAAGTTCCATGAGCACCACTGCTTGTGCCACTAGTATCACTACTAGTATGCTCTTCAGAAGTTGACCATGTAAACCTTGGTTCTGGTCGTTTACCATGAGCTATGGAAGAGGCAGTTGTGGAAGTGGAACATGAAATTGCATCCCAAAGAATAGAGAAGAATCCTTTTACTTTGTCCAATTTTTTATCCACTTTCTTAAAGCGAGATCCTAATATTTGTTGATTCTTAGAAAGAATTTCAATGGATTCTCGTAAATTAGCTAAAGTTGCAAGACGAATTTCTTCGTCTTCTTCGGGATGAGAAGTACGTTCTCGAATAACTGGCCCGTCTGATGAACGTTGATGTTTCCGTGGATGCCATTCTTCAAAGGAGGTAAAAGTTGGTGGAGCTGATGGTAGTTTCATGAGACTTAGTGTGCGAATATTGATAACTCCAACGGAAGAAGTTTCGGATTCCGGTTGAGGAGTACCCACATTTAAAAGCAATCGCATGATATACTCTCCGAAATAAATTGTTTTCATATTACCATTGTTGAAAGTGAGAAACTCGTCTAATATTCTTCGTAGCCGATTTACCTGGCCCCAAACCGCATATAGAGCTTTGAAGTTTTCTGGGTAGATTAATTCATATGACCCAGTTCTTGGTAATATACTCCTCATGAGAGCTTTGTGAACAACTCTCGCTTTTGGACGAAGGAGACTAGATTTCCGTTCCGTCATGTTATCTCCCATGAACATGTGGCTAATTCGATCCCTTTGTCGAATATTACATTCGACATCATCAAGTGGAATTCCATGATTATGAGTTTGAAGAATATGTGCCATTCGATCTAAAGAAAAAAATACTTGTTTTCCACATACTAAACTCCAAACACAATCATTTGTGTTTGATGGACGTTGATGAGGTAGATTTAAATTGGCATAGAATAATTTTACCATTAGGTGATTGATCTTATGAGAATTTGAATTCAAATCAAGTAGAGATTCCAATCCGGATCTACGCATGAGTTCTTGTAATCCATAAGCCGCGAAGTCGTTGTAAACCATGAATGAACCCTCAAATATCCTTGAATTTTTCATCTTGTGCCATCTTGTAACTGCCACATCACTGTACAATCATTGAGCAATTTGAGCGTCGGTAGGATCGATGGATGAAGAGCCTTGTCTTTGACGTTTTGGAGGAGCCATTTGAACGATTTTTGATTCGAAAATTGAGTGGAATTGGGTTTCTAGGGTTTGAGGGTGGAAAAATTTGGGTTAAAAAAAACTGAGAAGAGTAAAGTAAAAAGGGGAGAAGGTAAGAAAATGGGGAAGATAAAGGGTAACTCGTACAGCCAGTCGACTGAAAAAATAAACCGGTCGACTCGAACACATAAAAATTTAAAAGATTAGCTTAGTTAGTCGACTGATTATTTAGGTCAGTCGACTGAATGGTTTCCCGAGAGTTTGGAGACCCTGACATCAGTCGACTGACTTAAATTTCCAATCGACTGACTGGGAGTAAATAATGCTGTAAGGCCTTTTTTTTAAAAATGAAAAATTATTAAAGAAACAAATACAAATTCTAAATACAAATATTTAGGAACAATGATACACAAGAATCGACTATTATTTAGGGGTCTTAGGAGATGATTCTTGTGGTTCAACTTTTGTATTCTCAACATAAGCTTGTAAAGGCGACCAATAATTTTGGCGTTCCCATGAATTTGGAGATGCCTGATGTTGAGGTGAAGTTTGTTCCCATTTGTTCCATCCAGAAGAGCTTGGCTGATAGGATGATGAAGGTTGAACAACATCATGCTTGGCCGATTTTCCACAAAATTTAAGAACGATTGACTCAATAAGACTAAGGCGATTTGAATTCATTCGCTGTTCATAGAACATTTCTCTTTGTAGATTAACTTTCTCCTGTTGATAATGATGTATTTCATCAATTTTCTCTTTAGTTTTTGGTGAAAGGAACAAAGATCTTCTAGACTTCTTTGGTTTAGGTGAAAATCCAGTGTGATTTCTTCCCGGTTCATGAACAGGGGTCGGAGTTGGTAATGATGCGTAGAATTGCTGGATGAGTTATAGCTACTAGAGGAAGTTGGAGTAGCAAAGGATATTTTTGAGTTTGATGAATCATAAGAGTTTTGAGATGCCATTGTTGAGAAGCTTGAATTTGAAAAGATTGTTTGAAATAATTTGTAATGTGAATATGAAAGGTGAAGAGTGTGATTTATATAGTTGCAATTGAGCTTATATTGAATGATTATAAGCAACTATTGATTAATAACCAGAGATTAGAATAGTTGATGAAAATTAATTTAAAAATAAACGGCTTAAAGTGATTGAAAGCATGTGGTTTAGTAGAAAAACATGTATAGCTTAGCTGGTAATCTATTGAATTATCAGCTGGAAGTCCTGAGTTCAAATCCCGGTGGCTATGTTATATTATTTTTGAAAAAAAATAGAACAAATAAAACCAAACTTCTAAGTGAGATAAGAAACACTCATAGCTCATATGGTAGAAGTATGTGAATCATATAGGAGAGGTTATGAGTTCAAATCTTTCTAGTAGTCATAAAAAATTTATTTTTATTTTGATAAAAATTTGATTTATATATTTTGTTTTAAGATTGAGTTATTAGAGGTCACAAATATATAAGTATATATATATATATATATATATATATAATTTTACAAATATTTAAATGAAAGAATACCAAGTTCTCTTCTTAAATGAATGAGAGTATTTTCATTTAAAGGTTTTGTAAATATATCTGCCAATTGTTTATTAGAGGAAACAAATTCTAGATTTATTAAATCCTTTGCAATATTATCACGAAGAAAATGATGACGAATGTCAATGTGTTTTGTTAGTGAGTGATTAACGGGATTTTTAGATAAATTAATAGCACTAGTGTTATCATAATAAATTGTTGATTTGTTTAAATTAAAACCAAAATCTTGTAGTGTTTGTTGCATGTAAATGACTTGAGCACATGCCAGAGCTGTAGAAATATATTCTGCTTCACAAGTCGATAATGAAACACAACTTTGTTTCTTACTAAACCAAGATACAAGAGACTGTCCAATGAAGTGATCAGTCCCACTTGTACTTTTTCTATCTGTCCAGCTTCCTCCAAAATCAGCATCACTATAGGATACTAAATCAAAAGGACATTCCTTTGGATAGAATAGTCCAAAGTCCTTGGTTTTACTAAGATATCGTAGTATGCGTTTTACTACTCGTAAATGTGATTCTTTGGGATCTGCATGAAATCTTGCACATAAATAGACACTCATCATTATGTCAGGTCTACTGGCTGTTAAATATAGTAACGATCCAATCATACTTCAATATAATTTTTGGTCAATACTTTTTCCATTTTCATCTTTATCAAGATGTATGGTTGTGCTCATAGGAGTTGGTTTGGTAGAAGTATTTTCCATACCAAAGCGATTAATTAGATTGTTACAATATTTTTCTTGATTAATAAAAATACCATTTTCTAGTTGTTTTATTTGTGAACCAAGAAAATAATTTAACTCACCCATATGAGACATCTCAAATTCATTGGTCATTATGTTAGAAAACTCTTGACACGGTTTCTCATTTGTAGAGCCAAAAATTATGTCATCAACATATTTGGATAATTAAAATATCATGCTTATTTCTTTTAATAAAAAGAGTTTGATCAACCTTTCCAATTTCAAAACCAGAATTCATTAAATAATTTTTAAGACGATCGTACCAAGCACGGGGTGCTTGTTTTAAACCGTATGAAGCCTTTTTGAGTTTATAGACATGGTCAGGAAATTTTTCGTGTATGAATAAAGGAGGTTGTTCAACATAAATATTTTCTTTTATAAAACCATTTAAAAAAGCACTTTTGACATCCATTTGATATAATTTAAAATTATGAAAACATGCAAAAGCTAGTAAGATTCGTATTGCTTCTAGTCTAGAGACTGGAGCAAGCGTTTCTTCATAGTCAATTCCTTCCTCTTGATTATAACCTTGAGCAACTAATCTAGCTTTATTTCTAGTAACATTTACTTGTTCATCTGCTTTATTTTTGAAAACCCATTTTGTACCAATAACTGATTGGTCACTAGGTCGTGGAACTAAATCCCAAACGTCATTTCTTTCGAATTGGTTTAGTTCTTCTTGCACAACGATTAACCAGTTTTCATCAAGATGCTTCTTTAATGTTTTTAGGTTCATTATGAGAAAGAAAAGCTATATGACCCATTTGATTTAATTGACTTATTGTCCTAACTGATGAATTTAGTTCTCCAATAACATTAATAGAAGGATGATCTCTTAATACTCTAGGTGGAGATCTTAATTCATTGTTATTGTGAGCAATGTTTTCATTAATTTCAAAAGTTGCAGTTTCTGTATTTGTGGTATTATTAGGGAAATCTTCATCATCTATTATACTTGGAGTTGGTTTAAAATTTTCATCAAAAGATACATGAAGAGTTTCTTCAATGATATTTTTTTCTTTTATTATAAATTCGATAAGCTTTGCTACGATCCGAATATCCTAAAAAGATTCCTTCATCGGATTTTGGATTTACCACGCTGATCTTTTGTGTTTAACATAAAACATTTTGAACCGAAAACTTTAAAATAGGAAATATTTGGTTTTCGTCCATTAAGAAGTTCATAAGGAGTATTCTTAGTTAGTGGTCGAATGGAAACACGATTCAAAACATAACAAGCTGTTGCAACTGCTTCAGCCCAAAAATGTTTTGGTAACGTACTTCCATTTAACAAAGTCCTTGCACATTCTTGTAAGGTTCTATTTTTACGTTCTACAACTCCATTTTGTTGTGGAGTTCTAGGAAACGAAAAATTATGGAATATTCCTTTTTTCTTACAGAAATGTTCAAAGGCTTCGTTTTCGAATTCACCTCCATGATCACTTCTTATATTTTTTATTTTTAAATTTTTAAAGTTCTGAATTCTTTTGACAAAAGTTTTAAAATTATCAAAGGTATCACTTTTATTTTTCATAAAAATAGTCCAAGTATATCTAGAAAAATCATCAACAATCACAAACACATATCTACTGTGATTGATGGATTGTACTTGTGTTGGTCCAAATAAATCCATATGTAGTAATTCAAGTGGTTGTAAAGTTGAAATAACCTTTTTAGATTTAAAAGATGATTTTGTTAATTTTCCTAATTGACAAGCATCACAAATATTTTCTATTTTAAAATTCATTTTTGGTAGACCTTTTACTAAATCATTTTTAGAAAGCTTATTTATAGTTTGAAAATTAATATGACAGAAACGTTTGTGCCATAACCAAGGATCATTTTCTTTGGCTATTAAACACATTTCTAAATTATGATTTATTTTCATATTTAAAACATAGATATTTCTGTCTCTATACCCTTCAAAAATAAGATTTTGATTTTGATCAAGAATACTACATTTGTTTTCAGAAAAAGTGATTTTGAATCCTTTGTCACACAATTGGTTGATGCTAAGTAAGTTATGTTTTAAATTTTTGACAAGTAAAACATTTGAAATAAGAGGTAATTTTGAAATACCATTGTTGCCCACATTGCCTTTGCCGATGATGTATCCTTTGGAGTTGTCTCCAAATGTGACAGAGCCTCCATCTGAGCAAATAATGTTTGATAGCATATTTTTGTCTCCTGTCATGCGTTTTGAGCAACCACTATCGAGTATCCATTTTCCTCTTTTTTTGAGTGGGACCTGCAAAAAATAAACGATAATATTGGTACCCACTTTTTGATAGGGTCCTAAGAGTTAAATCTTAGAAAACCAAACCCAAGAGGGTTCGGTATCCCATTTAAAAATGTAATCCTTATTTCTATGAACAGTTTCAAAAAAAGTGTTTATATATTTCTTCCTAATTAAATTGTTGTTTGTTTTAGGAACCCATATTTTTATACTTTTTGAGAAAAGATTTCTTGTGTGTATTTTAGTAGGATCAACATTTCTCCTAATTTTCTTTCTAGGTGGAGCAGTTGTTTTCTTAACATATCGTAATCCTTTCTTACTTGAGATAGATTGAGAGCTATCAATAATTTTTGATAAAGTTTCTCTTCCTTTGTTAAAGTTTGAAACATTTTTAGTAATGCTTTCTAACTTAGTTTTAAGACTAGTATTATCCAATTCTATCAATTTTACTTTTGTTTTTAGTTCATGATTTTCAGAAACAAGAGCGTCATTCTTTTCTTTTTGAGTTTCAATTTCTTGACTCAAAATAGTGAGTTGAGAATTGATATTAGAGAATGATTCTTGTAATTTCTCAAGTTCTTCCTCTAGTATTTTTTTCTCATCTTTAAGCATATCTGTTTCGAATTCTGTTTTGTTCTGAAGTTCACGAGACTCTTTATATTTTCTTTTGAGATTTTTCAAAGTATCAACTAGTTCTGAATTTATCTCAATCATGTCATCAAAAGTAAAATTACTAACCTCATTTTCAGTAGCCATGAAGCAGACATTAGCTTGCTCGTTTTCACTGTCACTCACTACTGTTTTCTGATGAAAAAGTATCTGAGTCATCCCAAGTTACTGAGATGCTTTCTTTTTCTTGTCTTTTCTGCCCCTGACATATTTTTTCTTTAATTCTGGGCATTCCTTATGAATGTGACCTTTCTTATGACAATTATAACATTCTAGAACTGAATATGATGGTTTGATTGGAAAATTCCTTTTTTCCATTATTGTTGTTAGTTTTTCGGAATTTCAAGAATTTTTTGAAATTTTTAGCAATAAATGCTAAATCTTCTTCATCCGAATCTTCATTTTTTCTTCTTCAGCATGGAAAGCTATGTTCTTTTTGTCTTGTGCTTGTACTCGTTTTTCCTGCAAATTTACTTCATAGGACATTAGATTTCCTATCAACTCTTCTGGTTTTATGGTAGAGAGACCATTTGCTTCTTCAATAGCTAAGACTTTTCTTTCCCATTCATCCGTTAAAGAGTTTAGGATTTTTGATACAATATCAAAATCAGTGTACTTCTCTCCTAATCCTAATAGTGAGTGATAAATATCTTAAAATCTAGAATACATATCATTGATGGATTCATCTTGTTTCATTCTAAAGTTTTGAAACTGATTTTTGAGCATGAAGATTTTGCTTTGTTTGACCTTGTTAGTTCCTTCGTGAGTAATTTTAAGTGTTCTCCATATTTCATAAGCAATTTGACACATGCTAACACGATTAAATTCATTTCTATCTAATGCACAAAATAACATGTTCATAGCTTTAGCATTGGCAGTAGCATCTAATTTTTGTGTGTTTGACCAAGTGGAATATTCTCCAGTAGGAAGAATATATTCATTTTGAGTGATATTCCATGATTCAAAACTATTAGATTGCATGTAAATTCTCATACGAGTAGACCAGTAATTATAGTTTAAACCATTAAAGAAAGGAGGTCGTGCAGTGGATTGACCTTCAATAAAACTAGTGGTAGTGCTGGTGTTATTTTCCATATTAATAAGATATCAGATAACTTTGTAACGGTTATAAGATGCCTTGCTTTTATACCAAATGAAAGTATATTGGACCGTATAATATGGATAAACAGTAATGCAGAGTATAGATAGTAAATAGTGCGAAATATAAAAGCAGTATAGTAAAATGACACCAGATATTTTATACTGGTTCGGAGCACCGTCCTACGTCCAGTCCCAGATTAACTTCTAGCTTTAACTAACAATACCCTCACTTAACCTGGAGGAATAGGTTTGAGCAGCGGAACAAACACCTGAGCAGCAGAATAGGATTTTTGCCTCAGCAGCAGAAGACGACTTTCCCTTGCCTGAGCAGCAGAACAGGTCTTTAACAAACTATGAAAGTAGTTGACTAAGTGTGTTCTTGATAACACTGATTTGTCAATTAAGATTACAAACTTTCTATAATCAATTCCTCAAGTATATAAGTAGTATGTGAAGATTTGAGAAGGAAGAATATTGCTAAGAATCAAAGTATATAGAGTATGACTCAAAGATTCAAAGCAATTGAAAGTATGAGAGCACTTAGAATAATCACAAGAGAGAAATAGAGAGTTAGAATTAGAAAATTGGTGATTTTTGAAGAAGAGAGAACTCCTATATATAATTATCAGAAAACTGCAACCCTTGGTGAAGAGTTTCAGCCAAGAGAGACAACTTTTGATGGTTTGCAACTCTTCATGGAAGAAGATGTCTATTCAAAAAATTTGCAGTTGAAGTCGGTTCAGTTGACTGGAGATTGTGGTCAGTCGACTAGTGTTTGAAATTTTAAAAACCATGTACGTTTTAAAATTTAAAAGAGTTCACGACTGTGCATATGCACAGTCAGTCGACTGGCATAATCAGTCAGTCGACTGGCTGTGCATATTTTGCACAGTGAATTTTCTTTTTAAAGAAAAATTGAAAATGTTGAAAACTTGAGGATTGATTTTAACATATAACTAAGACTCAATAGAAATAATAGTTACTTTAAGCATAGAGTTGTAGCCTTGATCCTCTATTGTCTTTCTTTTTGTTATGTATGAATGTAAATTCATTTCTTGGCCTTTGAACTGATTTGTCATGAATCAAAACTAGTGATTCAACAGTCAAAGATAGAGAAATCGTCCTTAAAAACTTCTAGAAAACGTTCAATCATGTCGGAAAAGATGCCAACCATGCATCGTTGGAAAGTCGCAGGAACATTACAAAGTCCGAATGGCATACGTCAGTAAGCAAAAGGTACTGAATGGACACGTGAAAGTTGTTTTCTCTCGATCTTCGAGAGCGATTGGAATTTAGTTATAGCCGGAATAACCATCAAGGAAGTAGTAGAATTCATGGCCGGCTAAACGTTCAAGCATTTGGTCAATAAAAGAAAGAGGGAAATGATCCTTATGTGTTGTGGTATTTAGTTTTCGATAGTCAATGCAAACACGCCAACCTGTTTGAGTACGAGTTGGAATTAGTTCGCTTGAATCGTTCTTGACAACGATTAGACTAGACTTTTTAGGTACAACGTGAATTGGGCTAACCCATGAACTATCAGTGATTGGGTAAATGATTTCGTTATAGAGAAGTTTAAGAATTTCATCACTGATTGCATCTTTCATTTTTGGATTAAGCCTTCGTTGCGCGTCATGAATAGGCTTGGCATCGTCGATTAAATGGATGCAATGTTGAACAATAGTAGGGCTAATTCCCTTAATATCGGTAATGGACCACACAATTGCATCTCTGTTTTTCAAAAGAATAGAAAGTAAGGAGGTTTCCTATTCAAGAGACAAAGTTGCGGAAATTATGATGGGCAACGTTTCGTTATCACCTAAGTATGTATACTTAAGGTGATCGGGAAGTGGTTTGAGATCCAACTTCGGGAGTTTTTCGATCAAAGAATTGGGTTGAGATTCAGACTCAACTGGAAGTGATTCAAAAGGAGGAGTGTATTCATTCTCATTGGGAATTTCGTGAAACATTTTTTCGTACTCAGCCTTGCGTTCATCGTTAAGATGAAGTGTCTCATTTTCAAAATTTTCGTGAATGGCACTAACTTCCAACGTTTGGCTACAAGGTTCATTCAATTGGCTTTCAAGATTGAAAATTTTAAGATCCAAAGTTATGTTTCCAAAAGAGGTTTTCATCGATCCGTTACGAAAGTTTATTAAGGCATTTGAGGTGGCTAAGAATGGTCAGCCTAAAATAAATGGAATTTGACTCGCGGGATTTGTCACGGGTTGTGTTTCGAGAACGATAAAATCAACGGGGAATATGAGTTGCCTTACTTGAATGAGCACGTCCTCGATTTCTTCCACGGGCTTCTTAATGGAACAATTGGCAAATTGAAGCGTGACCTTTGTGGGTTTGAGCTCACCTAAGCCTAATTGTTCGTACGTGGAATATGGAATCAAATTGACACTCACACCTAACCTATCAAGCATTTGTTAATCGACTTGTTTCCAATTGTATACGAAATGGTAGGATAGCCAGGTTCTTTGTATTTTACGGGCATGGATTGGGACAAGACTTCACTCAAACTGGCGGCTAAGAAGATTTTTTTTTGGGCACTTGAGTGTGTCACTTTTTTGTGCACAAGTCCTTAAGAAATTTCGCGTACATAGGGACATGCTGAACAATGTTAGGAAGTGGAATCTTAAATTTCGCTTGTTTAAAAATTTTCAACATCTTTTCCATTTGGTCCGAGTATTTCTTTGGTCGAAGACGATGTGGAAATGGAACACAATACTTGGTAGGTAGGTCTACTCGAGTAGAAGAAGAATTTTGATTGGCATTCGATTCAACGATTGGCTCCCCATTTTGTTTAGATTCATTCGTCGTTTTAGAAGTGTCGAGAGAGGTTTTCGGTAAATCAGTTGGATTGATGACTTGATTATCGATTTGTTTACCGGAACGTAGAGTTGTGATAGCATTCAATAGGGTGACGTTGCTATCTCGAACAACATGGGATTGATTTGAATTTGTGTTTTGATTTCTAGGATTTGGAATGGGCTGGCTTGGGAAGGTTCCTCGTTCTCGTTCACTTACCAACATGGCTAATTAACTCATTTGCATTTCAAGTTTTGCAATTGATTGGTTTGTGTTTTGCTTATATGAGGCCAATAAATTTTGCAAATTGTTGTTTGATTGAAGGCTTTGAGTAGTTTCTTTAGCCAATGTTTCAAGAGTTTTCTCAAGGAAGTTAAATGTTATCGTCTTGAGGATAATGAGCAGAATTTGATTGAAAGTTTGATTGTTGCGGTTGATTATGAGACGGGCCCGTAAAGTTTGATTGAAAATTGTTGGGTTGAAAGGGAGGATTCGAAGCATTATTCGGGAATGCTTGAAAGTTGGGATGGATCGTATTCGTGTTGGGATTGTTTTGGTTCCATTCAAAATTCGGATGATTTCTCCAACCAGGATTATACGTTGGAGAAAACGGGTCGTTTTTGACTTTATTGAAAGCATTGATTTGTTCGATAGAATTGGGACACTAATCGGCTATACGATTAGGATTGTTGTTTTTATAACAGATCGATTGGGAAGCTTGGTTCATTTGATTCGATGAGAAAACGTTATCGAGTTTTTTAATCATTACGTCGATCTTAGCTTCCAAAGCAAAAGAAGATCCCATCGAGTGTGCACTCAATCGTGAGTAAATTGATTTTTCGTTTGAACATTCCCATTGGAATGATTTTTTGGCGAGGTTTTCAAGGAATTGCCGAGCATCGTCGTGATGTTTGGTAAGAAAGTTTTCTTGGCACATTGATTCGAGCATGGTTCGTGAGCTATTTTTGAGTCCATCGTATAAGATTTGGCAAATCGTCCATTTTTCAAAGTTTTGGTGTGGACATTTTATCAAAAGCTCTTTGAATCTTTCAAAATATTTTCCAAATGGTTCTCCCTTGAATCGATGAAAATTTACAATTTCATTTTGGATTCTACTCGTTTTTTCCAAAGGGGTAGAACTTTTTTAATAAAGCTTTTATGAATTCTTCCCAACTTTTAATCGAGTTCGATGGTAAGTTGTACAACCATTTTTCAGCATAATCTGTAAGAGCGAATGGGATTAATCGAAATTTGATTCCATCATCGAAAAGTTATTGGAGTTTTATGGTTGCACAAATTTGTTTGAATTTAGTCAAGAAAATGTAGGGGTCATCGTGCTCAAAATTGTCAAAGTTTGGAAGCGTGGCAATATGGTTCGAGTGAATTTCGAAATGGTTGCTCTTAGGGAGGGTAACTGATGCAAGATGGAATAGAAAATCTATCGAGAAAGATTCTATCCATAAGAGTTCGAGGGGTGTTCTCATTTGCCATTTCAAGAGGATTGTCTGTTCGAGTTAAACGATTAGTTGTTGAGTCACGAGTCCAACGATTTGTTGTTGTGTCACGAGTCCAAGTACTCATGCACAAGTGAAATTCGAGAAGAGAAAGAAGTTATAATCGAGTTTAGAGAATGAAAGAGGATTTGGAAAACAAAGTGAAAAATTGTTTTGGTTTTTTTTCTTTTCATTTAAAGGAAGAAAAACATATACCAAATGAAATTTGTTTTCAAAAGAGAAGTTTGATTTTTTTTGGCTTTTCAAATTTTTATATGTTTTTGTAATTTTTTTGTTTTTGAATTTCAAATATTTACCAAAAGGATTTTTTTAGAAAATAGAAATTTGATTTTTGTTTTTGAATTTTCAAATTTTTTTGTTTTTGAAAAGATTTTTTATTTTTTTTGATTGAAAATTTTCAAAGGAATGGATTTAACAGGATTTTTTTGAACTAAAAACCAAGTTAAGTAAAATTTATAATTTTTTTGGATTTTTGATTTTTATCTTTTTAAATATGCATGAACTAAAACAGCTAAGGTTTAATTACAGTTTTCTGTCCTTAGTAGCTCCTAATCCAAAATTGTATAATTACACTTTATCATAAATGAACAAAAATATTTTTCAGTCAGGTAACGGACGGGGTTATCGGTGCACCACGAATCACCGTAGCAATGCAGCCGAAGGTTTAAGTACCTTCAGAAGAACAACCACTATAATATTTACGAATCACCGTAATATTTATAAATGGTTATTACTCTGTCGTAGGCTAGACACCAAGAAATAAAATTGTTCAAAGAAAACAATTGTGAAGATACAATAAACCCTAGATGAGTTGCGACACCCTTAAGTCGAACGTCTAACCTTTATTATTAGTCAAATTCTACGATGAAATACGATTTGTGGGCTAAGGAAAGGGTGATGAAATCCCCCACCTTATGTGAATTGGGGTATTTCCCTTAGAAAAGAAAATAAGATGAAATGGATGCAAAACAAAAATTAAACGTGAATTTACAATGCAACTAAAATAAGTTTGTTTTTATTTTTGGATTTTGAATTTTATATATATATATATATATACAACTAAAATAAGTTTGTTTTTATTTTTGGATTTTGAATTTTATATATATATATATATATATATATATGCAAATGCAAGCAACCGATGATACAATTAAAATAAAAAAAAGAAAAATGCACAATACCAGAGCGTGCAGAATTATTGGCAATTTATAAATTATTATCTTTAGCGCCGGTTTTTTTAGCAAGCAAAGCAATTCTTTTTTTTTTTTGCAATTTTCTACTTTGGCAACCTGAAACAAAAAAACAAGATATATATATACATATATATATATATATATGTATACACAAGTTTTTTTTTAAATCAACAACTTACATCATCTCCTTCTCTCATGTTCGCTCCTGTAGACCCCCTCCTTTCTCCTTCCATCAACTCAACTGTTCCTCCCATACCTATCTTCTCAGCCGTATCAGCCCTGACCTCCGTAGTCAATCCAATACTTGCTTCGGTTCCTACACCCCCAACTCCCATCTTGTCAGTTCCACCTGTCTCCACCTCAGTCCCCTCACCCTCATAGCTAATGTACCTTTGAACACACCTTTCCTAGTCTCTCCTCCTCCTCCAACCATCCCCCATCCTGACCCTCCGGATCCTCTTCCTTTATAATCTATTACCCCTTCTATCCCGTCTCAGGCCGGAAACTCCCTCACCGCTTGTACGAGTGAACGGAAATGGACTTCTCTGTTTGAACGCAAACCGAGGAATGCAGGCAAGTACATACCCGTTGACATGACACCAGTGTATGAAGAAGAATTATTAGTGCCTCCTATCGAATTTATAGAAGCTAGTGCTGCTATCTGGAATGATACAATAGTTGGCTTCTTCCTTGATAAGCCACTGTCATATACAGCTGTTGTCCAGAAGTTAAAGTTCATATGGAAACTTAAAGGCGCTGTTTCAGTTAAATTGGATGGTACCATCTTCTTATTCAAATTTACTTGTTGTGAAGACAGGAAAACAATTTTGCTGAGTGATCCTATTATTATGAATAATAAAATATTCATAATTAAACCGTATGATGCAACTGTGAGTAATGTAACTAGTACAGTCACCGCTGTTCCAGTATGGGTGAACCTGTATAATCTTCCAATATTTGCATGGTCTCCACTAGGAATAAACTGGCTTTGTAGTCATTTAGGTAAACTGTTATGTATGGATGAGATGACAGAGAAGCAAGATAGGCTGAACTTTGCGAAGTGCTTGATTGAAGTTAGGCCGGAAAAAGAACTAGTTGAGGGAGGACAGCAGAAAATTTATGTTGAGTACTTATGGAGGCCAGATGTATGCGTTGCGTGCAAGAGGTTCGGACACAAAACTATGGATTGTGAAAATAATGATAGAAGTAACACAAAATGTGATAAAGAAAATAGCAGAACTGATAGAGAGGTAGGTAAGAAGGAAAACATAGAGAATGTACAAGCCCATAAAGATATCAGACCAACCAAGAAGCAGAGCATTAGAAAATGGCAACGTGTTACGAGAAAGAAAATAGTTAAAACTGTAAATGAGGATCGCGTGGAACAAATAGAAGAGGGGAGTGATGAAAAAGTTTCGGCAAAAAGTGATAATGACATCCATGATATAGTGAACACTAGGGAGAAAGAGCGAATGGGTAGAGAGACTGAAAAATTCAGTGTCGAGTCTGATGAACTGGGTGATGAGGAAGAGAGAGAAGCTGAGTCAGACAATCCTCCAGGAATTATTAATAAAATGAATGAGGAGATAACCAAACTGAAAGCATTATATAGTGAAGATGTTGAATTAGTTGATGGTTGTTTGTTATCCAACAAATTTGATATACTCTATGAACTGGATGAGGAGGATAATACAAGTACTAGAGATAATGATAGTTTTTTGAAAGTGGTTGACAAGAATGGAATAAATGGAGCAATAAATGATAATACCAAAGGAACAATTAAAATTGGCACTACAGAACAAGAAGAGCAAAAGGAAACTAACAGTAAAAATTCTACGCAAGTAAAGATTGATCAAACAAAGCAACTGAATGAAAAGGTAGAAAATACACAAGTCAATACAATAGTAGTATCTGGTAATATAGAAGGCATGTTCAGCATTGAAGACAAACGTAATGAAGGATTAAATCCAAGTGACAAGAAAAGTAAAAAGAGTAGAAAAAAGAACTCTTCCCTCAGTAAGGCTACTGAGTTGAATGCAGAAACAAGCATGCATGCGTTGCATGCACATCACAAAAAATTCCCCTCCCTGCAACAGGTAGTGTTCAAGAATCATCTCCCCTTAATGTTTACTCCAACATTAAACCACCATATGCTTTCAAACAACCTCCATCAACGTCCCACTCTCCTCCTAACACACCTACCACCTCTCCAGCGCTTCCTATAATCTCCGGTCTGACCAACCCCCGAGCTAAAGATGGTTCTACTAGCAATGAAGTTACACCACTTTCTGTTGCTATTCGAAACTACTTATCCTCTTCACAAGCTGTAACGAGGAGAATGAAAATTGAAATGATTAATTCTCGTGCTCTCCAATGATGATAAATCTTGGAGCATGGAATATACCCGGGGGTCATCACGTCACCAAACTTGACCAATGTAAAGAACTAATCGGTGTACATAAGTTATCCATCTTAGCCATGCTGGAGACTAAGTTAAATCGTGAACTAACATTCAAGGCTGCCAAATACATTAAACCTGATTGGAGCTTTGTCCACAACCTGGATGACGCACCATATGGTAGGATCTTGATACTTTACAATCCCCTTCAAATTCAAATTACTCCTATCCTCACCAATTCTCAGATGATACATTGCCATGCTCAATCTTTCTCTGATAATACATCCTTTTATGTAACCTTTGTATATGCCTTTAACTCAGCAGCGGCTAGAGCTACGTTTCTTGATGTTATACCAGCTCTAAGGCAAACCACACATCCTTGGATAATAATGGGAGACTTCAACTGTTGTTATAAGCTCTCTGATAGAGCTGGTGGTAATCCCCTTTCACTGAATGAAATTAAACCACTAGCTAACGCCCTTAATCAAGTAGAGTTAATTCCTGTTAGATCTGTAGGAATGCAATATTCATGGAACAATAAAAGAAGACATGGTAGTAGGACTTTCTCCAGGATCAACCACACCTTTTCCAATCATGCTGCTCTTACCAAATGGCCTCTCCTCTTCAGCCTTCTTCCCCCTCCACTTCTATCGGACCACAGTCCTCAAATTACCCATCTCCGTGGAGCTGACAAGAGAAGAAAAACAAATTTTAAATTTTTTAACTCTTGGATTAAAGAACCGGACTTTAAAACTACTGTCTTAAATGCTTGGAGTAAAGAAAAGAATGGTAATCATTTATTTATATTGCAGGAAAAAATAAAAGAAGTTAAAAAAGTATTGAAGCAGTGGTCGTTCGAGAGATTTGGCAAAGGAGGCAAATTGAGCTCTTCGATTGGTGAGAAGCTTGCTGAGGTGCAAAAGGAGATGATGTCCAACGTTACCAACACTAACCTGTCTGCAGCTGAGTATAACTTAACCCAACAATATTGTGAAGCTTTATCTTCTGAAAGTGACATGATCAGACAAAAGTCCAGGATTAAATGGCATGAACATGGAGATAGAAATAGTGCGTACTTTCACGCTAGCCTTAGAAACAAACAGCGTAGAGAGAATATATCTACCATCAAAGATAAGGATGATCAGCTACACTCTACTATTCCTGCTGTTCAGGATGCATTTGTACAATACTTCTCTTCCATATATGGCAATGCGAACAACTTCAAACCTAGCATTGAAGATATTCCGCCTGACATACTTCCTAGAATTACTGACGAAGACTATACCTACCTATGCACTGAAGTATCCTCTGATGAAATTGAGAAAGCGATGTTCTCGCTTAACAGTAACTCTTGCGGTGGCCCTGATGGATTGAACGCCAATTTCTTTACAACTTGTTGGCCATTTGTATCTACTGACGTCATCAATGCCATTAAGCTTTTCTTTAAAAAAATCCATGCTTTTCAGGTCGTATAACTACACAAATATAGCTCTTATCCCCAAGTTACAAAATGCACATCATGTCAATGAGTATCGACCAATATCATGCTGCAACACCATATACAAATGCATCTCCAAAGTCATTGCATCTAGACTAAAACTTGTTCTTCCTACTCTGGTCTCCAAAAATCAAGCAGCGTTCCTACCTGGAAGGAACATACTTGACAATATTCTTCTCGCGCATGAACTTCTTAAAGGTTATAACCGTAAGAATGCATCCCCAAAGGTTATGTTTAAACTTGATATCATGAAAGCTTTCGATACGTTACAATGGGATAGCATTATTCGTATCATGGGTTATATGAACTTCCCACCTCACTTTCTTGCTTGGATACATGAATGCATCTCAACCCCAACTTATTCGGTCATAGTCAATGGTATTCCTGCTGGGTTTTTTCGCAGTAGGCAGGGCATAAGGCAGGGAGACCCAATCTCTGCTTATATCTTCATCATGGTGATGGAGCTCCTGACTAGAATGATCAATAAGCTTATTGATCAAGGTAAGTTCAAGCGACATCAAAAGTGCAGTCAGCCGAGTATCTCTACGCTTATGTTTGCAGACGACCTTGTTGTGTTTTGTTCGCCGGATATCACAACTGTCAATAATTTAATGAATACACTTGCTCAGTTTTATGCTGTGACTGGATTGAAGGTTAATATCCAGAAATCTGAACTCATTTTGGCTGGTGTCAACGTAGAACAGGAGGAAGCAATTTCTCAGGTTACTGGTCTATATCCTAATCCAAATACAATTTTATACTTAGGGCTCCCTCTGGCGACATCTAGAATAACAACTAACCATTGCCTTCCTTTATTTGAGAGGATTACAGCGAGACTAAATTGCTGGACAACGGTGAAACTAAGCCAAGCTGGTAGACTTACCTTAATTAAGTCTGTTATATTTGCTATGCAAGTATATTGGGCAAGAACCTATGTGCTGCCCTTAAAGCTTATGAAAATGATTACTAGTGCATTTATGCGATTTCTATGGACGGGAAGAACAAATGGCAGATACATTGCCCCAGTTAAATTTAGTAGAGTTGAACTTCCTTTGAATAGAGGGGGTCTAGGTATCATCAACTTAAAGCAATGGAATAAGGCGGCGTTTGCTAAACACGTGGATACCTTCTTCAACAATACTGACAGCATATGGGCTGAATGGTCCCGACATAACGTTGTTAAAAGTAGAAGCTTTTGGAAAATGAACAAGCCACAGAACCTGAGTTGGACTTGGCAGAGTATATTCAAGATAAAGGAGGAGGTTCTTCCCCTCAGTCAAATGAGCATCAACAATGTGTTCAGTGTTAGCTTATGGGATGATTCTTGGCTCGTTTCGGGGATGATTCTTAGAAGGCACCTAACGTACAACGAGATTATGCAAACTGGCATTCACCGTGCAGCTAAGGTAAGGGATGTTCTCAATAATATTCAAAGTTCTAATTCCTTTTCTTCCAACCAGAGAATTCAACGTATATGGAACCTGATCAGAAGCAATACTCCACTGATATCTTCCAGTGAAAAGCTGGTTTGGGGTGATAAAGGGACCAAGTTCAAAATTGGCACTGTTTATGAATATTTGATGAAGATCAAAGCGCAGCCTAAGTGGAAATGGTGCAAGCGTACTTGGCATAAGGACAGTAGTATGAGAGACAATCTTTTACTCTGGAAAGTGCTACATCGTGCAATACTAACTAAAGCTAAACTTGTGTGCATGAGGTTGGATGTTAATATCCTGTGTACTTACTGCAAGTATCAGGTTGAGACCGCAGAACACTTGTTCTTCAACTGTAATGACATTAAGCATGTTTGGCAGCTTGTTAAGGCAAAGCTCTGTAGGAATGAAACTTCTCATGATAACTGGCATGAGTGGAACATAATATATGCGAGAACAGGGTACATACGAAAAGAGAAGAGATTATATCTTGCGGTTTTGAAAAGCTTCATAGTTGCGGTTTGGAAGGAACGAAACACTAGGGTGTTTGAACCAAACAACGCTACATCTGAAACAATGTTTAAGCTTTGGGTGATGCATGAGATCAAGAATTCACTGAGTATGCTCTCTTTCAACATTGATCCAGGCATTTATCATTCATTCTAAGAGTGCTATCTTTTTTTTTTATGTTTCTGTCTTTTCTCCTTTATGTTTCCAGTTTTTTGTAGTGCTTTGTATACCTCTGTATTCTCTGAGCTTGCTCATTGTTGTCTGTGTGTAATCTTCTTGGTGCTGCAATAAAATGGTCGGGGACCATCCAACCCCGTCGGCCTTGCCAAAAAAAAAGTTTTTTTTTAAATAAAGAAAAAGAAATTAAAAAAAACAAAACAAACAAAAATAAAAGCAATTGAAAACAATTTTTTTTTAATATATAGGAATGGAACTAATAACAATTTTAAAACAAATTAAAACAAGAATGTAAACAACACAAAATCACTTGAAACTTATTACTATTATACTTTTTATTAATTTGTTTTTTTTAAAAATAAAAATAAAAAGGAAACTAAAGACAATGTGACTCAACCTAATAAAATTATTAAAAGAGACTTAAATAACAAAAAAAAACTTTAATAAACTAAACTACAAAGATTAAAAATATTCCCTTCGGCCAAACAAAAAAAAAAATTACAACCCACAAACCCAAACAAAACTAAACTCCAACCGTTTTTTTCTTTCAACAGAAAATCGCGACAAAGAAGAAATGAATTCGCCAAGAGAAAAAATTATTGAGGCCGACTTGTTAGGAATTTGCAATTGGAGGAATTCGAAGTTTATGATGTGTTGCAGCTTTTCAAATTTAGGTCTGTGGTTGGTAGCAACTATTGATTTAGGGGAGATGCGATGCGGCAAGGGTTCGGACATTGTAATTTTCACGATGATTTAGCGAAGTCGTGGTTGGCGATTTGGGATTGTAGAGTGATGATGTATTTTATAGTTGCTGGTCGAAGGGGTTGCAATGGAAGATGAGGTGCGTGTGTAATTGCAAGAGGTAGAAAAGTTGCTGCAGAGCTTGTGGGGATGTGGCTTTGTGGTTTCTGGTGGGCACTGGTAGGAGGAGGAAAGTCGAAGCAAGTATGAATGAAGTTAGTGATTGAATTTTTGTGGGTTTATGAAGTGGTAGATGCAGCAAACTATGATGACAGTTGATCAGCCAGATGGTTGCGTGACTTTGGTGGAGTGGTGATGGCAGTTGATTGAAGGTGATTGTTCACGGTTGTTTGATTTTGTGATTTGGATTATGTAGTTCGCGATGCTGTGACTTTGGCGTGGTGCTGCACAAAGGCAGTTGACAGAGAAGGAGAGTATGAAGTGGTATGGTGTTAAGGTGATAAGGTTTTTTATATGGCAGAGGAGAGGAGTTGTTGTATGTGCACTGATGTTGTTGACAGTGTGATGGGAGGGAAAGGGGAAGGTAGCAAGGCCGGGATGATGATGAGAGGCAGGACAGTATTGGAGTGCAGTGGTTAGAGGTAGTTGTAGTTTGGATGTGCAGTAAGTAATTGAAGGGGATGTTATATGGCAAATGTTTGAGATAGTTTCTGGTGGTAGTGAAGAGTATGATGTTGTGATGTTTGTTTTGTATACAATGAGGGAAGGCAGTAAGGTATGATGAGTTTGAATGACAGTTGGATGGTCAGAAGCTAAGGTCGACAGAAGTAATTGGAATGGTAATGGTTTGTAGCAGTTTTAAAGTCTGGCAGTGGCTATGTGAATTGAAGTCAAAAGTTTTGAAGTCAAGTGGTTGGAAGTGAATGCTTGTGTGAAGTTGAATGTTGCAGATGTAGAGGAGATAGTGTGCAGTTGTTTGACCGGGTCAGGGTGAATGGCAGGGTATGGTTGATATGGCAGAGGCTGGAAGTGTTTAGGGGGAGGCATTATGTTACTGGTATGGGGGTATTCAGGGATGATATGGCTGATGTTTGACTGAGGATGACCGAAAACTGATGGTGGCTGCTGTGCAAAGCAGGAATAAGGATGCAAATGCAGTGGATATGTTGTTTTGAAGTGGATGGGTGGCTATGATGAATTCAGAGAAGGAGATGGTGGTTACTGTTGTAAGTGATGCAACAGTGATTTGGAGTTGTGCAGGGTTATGCACAGTGATATGCATTGTTTGATCGAAGACATTTTTTTTTTTGGGAAAAGCAATGTAAAAAAGAAAAGTAAAATGTAAATGAAATATTGGAAAATGAAATAGAATTTTTTTTAGATTGAGCATGCTTTTTTTTTAAATAATGAAAATGCAAATGGAAAAGGAAAACTAGAAAACAACACATACAAAACCAAAATGCAATCAAAAAGCACACGAACACACAAGAAACTTTTTTTTAAATGCAAACACACATAACAAACACACAATAAATATCAAACAAAAATAATTCGAATAATAGAAAATTAAAATCAAAGCAAAATTCCCCAGCAATAGCGCCCAAAAACTTGGTTGAGGACAAAATTTCTATCGGATTAGAAATTTGCCAAATAATTTCAAATTAAATTTAGCTGCAAGTGCATGGCATACAATTTTAGTATGTGGCGAGTACGGATCGATCCGTATGGAATTTTTAAGATTTTAAAATTTTCAATTCAATCAAATTAGATCAAAATGAGATGAAATTGTTAGCTACAAAAAGAAGCTAAAGCTATACTTGAAATGTGATTTAAATACTATTAGACTAGAAAACAATTTAGAGGCAAATCCACTCTCATATTTTTGTAAATCAACAAGCAAAAAATTTATGATATCTAGCTTTCATATTAAGTGAAATAACTTTTGTATTTATCATAAGTATGATTTGTTTATGTTATTAATTAACGTAACTCAAACCATCAAACTATAATACAACGAATAAACTACTTATCAATTCTCATGAAAATGAAGCCAAAGAAAAAGCTATTTTAAGTATAATCTATTTACTATTGTAATTAGTAATATAGATCATCAAATTTTATTTTTACTTTTATTTCAAAATCAAAAATTAATTAGAAAATGATGATGTAAATTGTATTTGTGTTGAATAAGAATAGCTCATTTGCATAAGCAATATAAGCTATCAAACCCACTTGTATAAACTTACATCAAAATTCACTTTCATGAAGCACAAACTAAAGAGATCATAAATCATAAAAATGTTGAAATTACATAATATTTGAGAGCTTCATTATCCCAAAAATTTAAGGGGTTTAGCTACTCGTTCGTGTTATCAAATCAACAAATGTAAGTTTCAACATTGGAAAGCAAAAGGAAGAAGAAATTTGTTAACCCGCCTTTTTACCAGGCCGTGGACAGGCGGATTTAACTTAATCGACTGCACGTTCGTCGAGGCTGGTGTACGATGGATTCAGTCGACTGGATGGATGGATGCCGCAATGTGTTTAGGAGATGGAAATATGATTGGATAAAGATGAATCAACTATAATTTGGGTCTAGGAAACATGCTTCGGCATTAAACATGGTTCGGCATGGTGGAGGTTCGACACAAATGGTTCGTTTGGCATTCACGTCCGAATAGCATTCAAGAGTACTCGGCATACACAGAGCGTCCGACATACTTGAGTGGTTCGGCATTCCAGGAGCACTCGGCATTCAGTAGCGCTAGACATTAGAGATCGATCGACATCAGGGAGCGTTCGGCATTGGAAGGGTCGTTCGCCATCAGGGAGCGTTCGGCATTGGATGGGTCGTTCGGCATCAGGGGTCGTTCGGCATACCTCACCTCGCTCGGCATTGCACCTCGCACCTCCATACCTCGGTAGGTCCATACCTCCATACCCCGGTAGATCCATACCTCCATACCTCGGTAGGTCCATACCTCCATACCTCGGTAGGTCCATACCTCCATGCCCCGGTAGGTCCATACCTCCATGCCCCGGTAGATCCATACCTCGACACCTCGGTAGCTCGGTATCCTTAATGGGCCCAAACTACTCAGGAGGCCCAACAACCTGGTTTTGCCTATAAATACAGCATGTGGGTCTCCAGATGAGGGATCTTCATCTTCTTCTTTTCTTCTGCTCTCTGACATTTTTATTAAGGCCAGCCTACCACTTTGTAACGGTAACTGATTCTTACATCAATAAAAAGAAAACTTCTGGAGTGGTCGTAGGCCGGAGTTAGCCGAACCACTATAAAATCTGTTGTTCTTTACTGCTTTCATTTTAATTTTAACTGTTCTTCATATTATTACTCTCTACACACACTATCTATTATCGGTGACTGTTAGTTGGTGCTTTCATCTGGATTTGGGTGTTAGTGACCAATTTTGGCGCTAACATTTTGGTGCTTTCACTGAGAAGGCAAGCACTCAGGGATTTTCGAGCTAGAAACTTGGACTCTAGAAAGCAATGGCTAGGCAATCAACAAGAAAGCAAGTGACAGAAAGGAGCAATCAGGTGGGAAGTCAAGAGGCTTCCTCTAGAGCTGAAGCAGGTCAAGTATCCATCTACATCACTAGAGAGAAAATGGAAGTCATGATGAAAAGACAAGAGGAGATGATGCAGGCTCTTCTCAGACAATTTACGCAAGCAAGAAATGCGGGGGCTCAGATCCATGGAGCCAGATCAGAAGCGCTCAACCAACAAGCAGAGGGAATGGTTCAGTAGTGGGCAACCCCCAATCAACAGACAACTAACAATCCGGATGGACCTGGACTTGGAGGCGCACCATTAGACAATGCTGAACCAGCTCATGGAGGGGTTCCAGCTAACACCACGCAACAAGATGCTGGCAGGAATGTAAGAGCAAGAGATGAAGAGTATGTATCAGAATTCCCTCGAGAACTCGGGGGGCATCTCTTGACGGACAATGCTGGATTAGCTGAGATTATCAGGCGAACCATGCGCGGGGGTTTGACCAATAGGGATCTGGAAGGAGTAAATAAGAGTCCGTTCACTCGTGAAATCGGGATAGCTCAGAATCCGCCAGATTTCAAGCTACCTAACGTGGAAATGTACAATGGCAAGGCCGATCCAACAGATCACTTGATGAGATATACAAGACACATGGAGGAGTTGGGGGCATCGAAAAAATTACGGCTCGATGTTTCCCTTTATTCTTAACGGACATAGCCGCTATGTGGTTCAGGCAGGTGGGAGAAGGATCTATCGGGACATGGACAGAGCTGGTGGACAGATTTCTGAAGCAATTTCGGGTACATATCAAAAGGCCAAAGAATGTAATGACGCTGACATCGGTAAAACAGAGGACAGACGAATCACTCAGAGCTTTCTTAATTCGGTTCAATGTGGAGGTTGCTTCGGTGGATCGGCCGGATCCATCGATGGTTTTAATGGCGGCGGTGTTAGGAGTTAGAGAAAATTCAGATTTCAAATTGTCATTGATACGGGACCCTCCGATGGATCTCGGGGAATTCTTTCACGAAGCTGAGAAATTCCTTCGGCAGGAAGATGCATGCTCAGATATGAAGTTAAAGGAGGTGAACGCGGCTGAGGATGGAGGGCCATCCAGCGGAGGCTTGGAAAAAGGAAAGAGGAAGCTGGATGATGAGTTAGGAAAGGCTAGGAAGCGGGGGAGAGAGCAAAAATTCTCCACCTACACAGGAATGAACGAGACGCTGGAACGGATTTATTTGGAGACTCGAAATCGCCTTCCCTACCGAAGGCCGGCTAGGAGAGAACCCTCCGAACGTGAGAGGGCATCAGGAAAACACTGCCTCTTCCACGACTTGAACGGGCACGATACCAACAGCTGCAGGCACTTAAAGGACATAATTGAGGAGCATGTAAGGAATGGACAGTTGCAGCAATACGTCGAAGCTCGGAATGCAGCGGTAGGGCAGGAACAACCATGGTCTGCCTCACACAGCGATGGTACGAGGCACAGGAATGATGTTCGATTGGTCATCAATTGATTGGGATATTATGAAATAAGTAGCAAACTACGGGCAAACGGCCAAGTCACTTACTCATGTATGGGGGCGGAGATAGCCCCTAGGCATGCTCTGAGATGATGATAAACCGCGACGCTCTAATTTGTGGAATCTGCTTTTTCTTTTTTGGCTTGGACATTTGCTTTTTTCTAATTTGGTTTGAACTTCTGGTTTTGTTTGTTTCTTGGTTTGGACTTATATTTGGATGATTGTTTTCTGGTTTGGATATTGGTTTGGATTTTCGATATGGATTTTGGATTGGTTTTCGATTGGATTTTTTTATCTGGTTTTTGATAAATGGTCATCAGGTATGGATTATACCTGGCAAGGGGTAGGTCGTTGTGTCCAAGCACGACAAATCGACTTATTCAGGTCGTCGAGTATGGACTATGCTCGACAAGGGTCTGGAGAGACCAGGATTCGGCCTAGGACTTAGGCCCTATGTTATCGGTTACTATTTCAGGTCGTCAGGTATGGACTATTCTCGGCAAGGGTCCGGAGAGACCAGGATTCGGCCTAGGACTTAGACCCCATATTATCGGCTACTATTTCAGGTCGTCGAGTATGGACTATGCTCGGAAAGGGTCCAGAGAAACCAGAATTCGGCCTAGGACTTAGGCCCCATATTATCGGTTACTATTTCAGGTCATCGAGTATGGACAATGCTCGGCAAGGGTCCGGAGCAGCCAGGATTCGGCTTAGGACTTAAGCCATGCATTACTCAACGTTTAGGAACACTGGAGTACGGTCGTCAGGTGTGGATTATGCTTGACAAGAACCCGGGATATGAATATCGTCCATGAACGACAGAGGATTTGGATATTGACCCGGAGAGGTCCTAAAGTCGGTTATTGGTTATTGGATATGGATGAAACATGGACTTTGGATATTGGATTCCAGGCTATTCAAAACACACCTTCCAACAGAAAGGCATGTTTTGGGGGGCAAATGTTAACCCGCCTTTTTACCAGGTCGTGGACAGACGGGTTTAACTTAATCGACTGCACGTTCGTCGAGGCTGGTGTACGATGGATTCAGTCGACTGGATGGATGGATGACGCAATGTGCTTGGGAGATGGAAATATGATTGGATAAAGATGAATCAACTATAATTTGGGTCTAGGAAACATGATTCAGCATTAAACATGGTTTGGCATTAAACATGATTCGGCATGGTGGAGGTTCGGCACAAACGGTTCGTCTGGCATTCACGTCCGAATAGCATTCAAGAGTACTCGACATACATAGAGCGTCTGGCATGCTTGAGTGGTTCGGCATTACAGGAGCACTCGGCATTCAGTAGCGCTCGGCATTAGAGATCGCTCGGCATCAGGGAGCGTTCGTCATTGGATGGATCGTTCGGCATCAGGGAGCGTTCGACATTGGATGGGTCGTTCGACATCAGGGGTCGTTCGGCATACCTCACCTCGCTCGGCATTGCACCTCGCACCTCCATACCTCGGTAGATCCATACCTCCATATCTTGGTAGATCCATACCTCCATACCCCGGTAGATCCATACCTCCATACCCCGGTAGATCCATACCTCCTTACCCCGGTAGATCCATACCTCGGTAGATCCATACCTCCATACCTCGGTAGGTCCATACCTCCATACCCCGGTAGGTCCATACCTCCATACCCCGGTAGCTCCATACCTTGACACCTCGGTAGCTCCATATCTCGACACCTCGATAGCTTTATACCTCGACACCTCTATACCTCGGTACCCTTGATGGGCCTAAACTACTCAGGAGGCCCAACAACCTGGTATTGCTTATAAATACAGCATGTGGGTCTCCAGATGGGGGATCTTCATCTTCTTCTTCTTCGTCTTCTTCTCTTCTGCTCTCTGACATTTTTATTAAGGCTAGCCTACCACTTTGTAATGGTAATTGGTTCTTACATCAATAAAAAGAAAACTTCTAGAGTGGACGTAGGCCGGAGTTAGCCGAACCACTATAAAATCTGTTGTTCTTTACTGCTTTCATTTTAATTTTAACTGTTCTTAATATTATTACTCTCTACACACACTCTATCTGTTATCGGTGACTATTAGTTGGTGCTTTCATCTGGATTTGGGTGTTAGTGACCAATTTTGGCGCTAACAAAATTAAACAAAGGAAATGAGATTAACTACTTGCATGAAATAACATCAAACTAATTGCATGAATGTAAATCTAAGCTATGAACATAAAAAGAAAGAGAGCATAGAAATAAATATTAACAATAAAATAAAGAAAAGTATGTAGAAAAGAAGAGAGAACGAGGCTTGGAAGCCATTTTTATTTCATATAACATTGAGCTTACAATTTTCTTGCTTACTTTCCTAACTATGAAAGAGTATAAGATATTTACACGTACATAAGAGAGCTATTTATACATGCATAGATCCCAATTCAATTTTTAGGGTGCTTCCTAAAATGCCCTTTAGGAAGTGTTGCCACCAAGTAACCATTAGCCACTAATTAATCCATTATTTAATGTGCATGGAGCTTTAACCTCCACTTAGTTGTCCATTAGCTCCTAATTGTACATTTAGGTAAGTGGGTGGGGTCCTCCATGATCTTGAACTTGAATTATTTCCTCTTCATTCCTTTGTATTGCCTTGTGCATGCACATATGTTCATGAAGCCCTCTTCTATATGCATTAAAATTTCTTATCAAAAAAAATTTCAAGTAAAAATTCTCAAATTGATATATTCACAAAAATGACAATTTTACCCCTGAATGAAGATGAATATATGATGATTTGAAAATAATTGAATTTTGGTTTTAAACATGTTAAAATGCCCAAATATGATATTTATTTAAATAAAAATAGATAAAATATGGATGTAAATATATGCACGCTAACGTGCACAAACTATTAGATGTGTGATGGGCAATCCATATTATCTTAAATAAATGGAACATATGCGATGGATAGTCTAGATAGTTTAAATAGTAAACCATGAGTGATGGGTAGTCCATACGGTAGGGAATAGATAATCCATATAATTTTTATATGTAAGATAGGTAGTCCACATAAATATAAGATGGATGGTCATTTGAAGTTAAGACAGTAGTCGGATTAAATTAAGATGGATGTTCAAATAAATTGGGATGGGTAATCCATTGTATGTTGCATGACCGTAAATATTTATTTATTTATTTCTAATCATTATGGATGTAGGAGCACAATATATGGTTGATTTGTTTTGGTTAAGAAACTAGTGGATGGAAAACTCATTCCTCTCAGTGGTGTGGTTCCAGTAGATATCTATTTTGGATTGAGATGGTTTGTTCACACCAGATTATTTGTCTGATCCAATTTTTTCCCCCTTAAACTCTTGGGTACTCATTTGAGTAAGTCAGGAGTAAGAGATTTTAGGTTTCCAGTTAGACGAATAAGCTTTCGGAGACATGCAGCAGACAAGCTAGCTATATCAGGAGTTTTATTTAATCCGCTATGTAGTTCATTCTGTTTGAGTGGATGTAGAGATAGAAATTATAACTATCAAGTAGTAGTAGACTCCGATCAACCAAGGGAGGCATCTCATATATCCATCTTCGAGTATTTTGTAATAATTATATTTTCTTTGAACTTAAGATCGAATGAGATCATGTAATGAATATGAAATCTTATGTCTGGAATGAAATGTGAAAATTTGTTATTAAATTGTATTTTACAATTTTCATATTCACTTGTTTATGATTATTGATATGATCGGCATAGCCGTATTTTATCATCGAAAATCAACACTATCGATGACTACAGCATCTGTAGCATTTAGTTTCGGGCCTTAAAATGGGGAATGTTACAAATTGGTATCAAAGCATAGGTTAATGTAAAATTTAAAAGATTAAAAAAAGTTTTGAAAACATAATCCAGTGAATCATAGAATAAGATCGGGGTATGGGATAATGCTATAGTAACGTACTTGTATTCGCTATATATAATATGTATTCTCCCCTCCCTCTTAGACCGTACTTCTATATCTTATTAAGACTCGTATGCAAATTGTAAGAAAGCAAGATATGAAAGCAGGAAACGGAAGAGTGCATCTAGGTGGGAGAAGCACTACAACCAATGGAAATGTTAAATCCAATATAAAAGGAACCAAGGTTGACAAGAAACTGCTAATCAAAATGAAAATGCCAATGTAGTTGTTGGAACCCCACTGATATACATTGTGATTATGCATCAGTTCTTTGTCAATATGATACAAGCTAGAGTAGTGGCTGGTTTGGCTGGAGGTAAGGTTGTTAATGCTGGAGGAGCTAATCCCGTGATACTAGTTGGCAATAACGATTCCAAACTAAACTGTGATTATACTAGTCTTGGAGGAAAGTCATTTCTTGGAATTGAGGATACTAATGAAGTAGAGAACTGGCTATTGCATTGTGAGAGGATTTTTGCTAACATAAGGTTGAATGATGAGCAGAAGAGGAGGTTGAAATCAAGGCAGCTGCAGGGAGCTTCTTTGTACTGCTGGAATGGGGTGACCATAGGTGTACTGGAAGAGAAATTGACTTGGGTTTAATTTCATAGGAGATTTGAGGAGAGGTTCTTATCTGAAGTAGCCAAGTTAACTTTTCTTAGGAAATTTGCTGGTCTAGTACAAGGAGAAATGTCCATACCGGAGTATGCTACTAAGTTTGATGAGTTGTCCAGATATGGATATGCCATGCCACCATTGATACGTTATTAAGATAAATGAGAAGTTTATCTAGGGTTTGAGGTCAGAGATTACTAGGATGACTATGCAACATCTTAGGGATTTGTGTACTGCAATGGTGGAGATGGAAATTAGGAATGAAGAAATTCTTTCGACTTTTGGGAAGGCAAAGTCAATGGAAACATAGAGTTCTCTGGATAAGAAGATGAAGTTATTCAAGGGAAAGGGGAATCAAAAGGGTGTGGCTACCAAGAAAGAAAAAACCAATATCATATGTTATAAGTGTGATAAGAAGACGCACTATGCTAGTGAGTGTCGATCTAGTGATGGAAAGATGGTTGTGGAAGAAGAATGTGAAATGCTTCAACTACGACTAGATGAAGCATTATAAGAAAAATGTCTAGAAGCATCCAAGGAGGAAAAATGGAAGGTCTTTTCTTTGGAACCATTATCTTCAAGACTGACTACTACTGAGAAAGGAAAATCTATGATGGAATGGATGCTTTTATTCATAACATACCAGTTAGAGTATTGTTTGATACAGGTGCATCGCATTCTTCTGTCTCTTAGTGTTTGGTAGATAAGTTAGAATTAGAACCATCATACCTTGTTGCTTCCTTAAGGGTTACGTATCTAATAGGAGGGTATGCAACTCTAGGGATGAAATGTGACAATTTAGAGATTGAGTTGTTAGGTTATGCTTTTGCCTGCAGTTTGTATGTGTTTCACTTTGCGGCTTTTGGGATCATTTTGGGTATGGATTGATTGAGCAGATATAAGGCTAGGATATTTTTCCTAGATAGGGAGATATCATTAAGACACCCTAATAGCTGCGACCGAATTATATACTCAGTCGAGAACTTGAGCTTGGATGTTTGTGCTTTGTCCGGTGCAATGGAAGTAGAAGATGAAGTAAATCGGGTTTTTTTGTAAGAGAGTACACAGATATGTTCGAACCTCTTACAGAACTACCATCGAAACAAGCTATTGAGTTTCAAATAGATCTTGTACCTAGAATTGAACCATAAGTAGATCGCCTAGCAGAATGACACCTACATAGATGAATAAGTTAAAGGTATAACTAGTGCACTTAGAAGGAAAGAATTTTATTAAACCAAGCAGTTCGCTTTGGGGAGTGGCTGCGGTGTTCTTTAAGAAACCATACGGATATTAAGATTGTGTATCAATTATCTTAAAATGAATGTGAAAATGATAACGAATCGGTATCCTTGTCGAGAATTAAAAATTTATTTAATCAACTGAGTGAAGCCAAAGTATTTTCCCAGTTGGATTTGACGACAGGATTCCCTCAATTGAGGGTAGCGGAGGATAGAATTCTTTTGATGGCATTTTGAATAAGATATGGTTCTTACGAGTGGTTAAAAATACCATTCAGATTGACTAATGCACTTGTTTTCTTTGTGGTCTTGATGGACCGAATTTTCCAAATGTACCTGGATAGGTTCGTGTTGTTGTTGTTCATTTATGGCATTTTGACATATTGTAAAGATGAGAGAGATCATGAGATTCTTCTTATAATAGTGCCTGAGACATTAAGGCATCATCAAATAAAAGCGAAGTTTTCAAAATCTTATTTCTAGAAAAGATAAATGAACTTTCTTGGTCATGTAGTTTCAGAAGAAGAGTTGTTTGTGGTTCTAGCTAAGGTTGAAACTATAAATAATTAAAAGAGACCCGAGACGGTGATCGAGACAAGAAGTTTTCTTGGATTAACTGGCTATTACTAGAAATTCATTAAGGATTTCCCTCAGATAGTAGTGCCTTTGACTAAACTAACCAAAAAGGACGTAAAGTTTATTTTGTCAAGTAAATGTGAGGAAGCATTCCTAAGTTAAAGCATTTGCTGACCAATGCACTTGTGTTAGCTATACCAGATGGTAATCACGATTTGGTGGTATATAATGATGCATGTGGAACTGGATTATGAGTTTTATTAATGGAAAGGAGTAAACTGATTGCCTACATCTCTCAATAGCTTCGATCTCATGAAGTTAGGTAACCGACTCACGATTTGGAGTTGTTAGTTGTAATCTTTTCTTTGAAGGTATGGAGAGGCTATCTTATGAGAGAAAGGTTCGAATTGTATATGGATCATAAGTCTTTGTAGTATTTATTCTCTCAGAAAGAGTTGAAAATGAGACAACAGAGACGGCTAGAGTTTTTAGCAGCTAATGATTTCAGTATTGAGTATATGCAAGGAAAAAGAAATAAAGTTGCTGATGCACTTATCATAAAACATCACAATGTGGCGTTAGCTTTGTTAGCAGAATGGAAAGATTTAGAAGCATTAACTACTTGTATTTTGCAATTAAGATCGAATGCTAGTTCTAGTCAGAGTGCCGCCATATTTTTATGTTTAGAAGTTCAACCAGTATTGATCGAAAGGATTGCTTCTAAGCAGAGATATGATCCATTGCTAGCCGAAAGGATTAGAAGATTGGGCAGAATTGAGATTGATGACTTAATTGATTTTAGTCTTGAACAGAACGGGCGGTTAAGAAAGAATGGACGATTGTGTGTTTCAAATGTTGGTGACCTAAGGAAGGAAGTTCCAAAGGGGTGTCATCAATCGAAATTATCCTTAGGGAACTAAGATGTATCAGGATATGAAGACAAGTTTCTTCTGGGAAGGTATGAAAATGGATGTAAGCTTATGGGTAACGCAGTTTTTGAATTGTCAATAAGTGAAAGGAGAGCATCTGAAGCCAAGTGGATTGCTTTAGCCTTTAGATATACTAGTTATAAATGGGATTCTATATCCATGGATTTTAATGATAGGCTGCCAAGGTCGAACAGGGAAAATGAAAGTATCTGTGTTGTAGTAGATAGATTGACCAAGAGTGCGCATTTCATTCTCGTTAGGTCGACGAGGATGGCACTTGTATTGGCTGAGTTGTTTACGAAGAATATTGTTAAAATGCATGACATTCCTAGTAGTATAGTCTACAAGTGGAATTAGGTGCCAAATTGAAGATGACTACTCCTTATCACCTACAGACGGATGGGCAAACATGGAGAGTCAATAAGGTACTCAAAGATTTGTTGATATGTTGTTTACAATAAATTGGTGGGTTATTGAAAGACCTTTTGCATTTAGTTGAGTTTTCCTTTAATAATATTTATCGAACTAGTATAGGAACGACATTTCGAAGTTTTGTATGGAAGGCCATGCAAATCACCAGCATGTTGGTTAGAGGAAGAGATAGATTGATTCTTGGTCAAGATATGGTAAGAGAAGCCACTAAAAAGATTGAGTTGATCGGAGTACGGATGAAGGAAACTCAGTCTAAGCAAAAAAGTTATGAAGATAAGAGACATAAGGATTTAGAATTCTCAATTGAAGACCACGTTTTTGTTAAAGTATCATCGATGAAGGGTGTGGTATGGTTTGAAAATATAGGGAAGTTGACAACGAGATATGTAGGTCATTTTCCTATTATAGAGAGGATCGGGACACTCGCATACCGAATAGTTTGATAGGAGTCCATAATGGTTTTCATGTTTCTTATCTTAGAAATTTGTGCATGGTCCAGGGATTACATTGCTCCGACTTCTTTGGAGGATTTAGTAGTAGAACCGGATCTAAATTTTGTTAGGCGACCAGTTCGTGTTGTAGCGAGAGATGAGGAGAAGCTAAGCAACAAGACAGTCGGGTTGGTGAAAGTCCAAAGGAGTGATAATGAGAAAGACTGTACTTGGAAGACAGAGGACATGATTAGGGATACTTATCTTGAGTTATTATGATGGTATGTTCTATATTTGTTATATAAACTTTGTAGCTAGTAGGATATACTAACATTGTTTGCTATAGTAATTTGCATGCTTGATGTATTTTTTGTTGTTCCTTACTGAATTTTGAGGACAAAATTCTTTAAGGAGAGGAGCCTATAATACCCTTAATTTTAGTTTAACATTATTCAGGAGATTTAGTTAGATAAAATAAATAGAATCATGTAGAGATATAAGAAGAATGAGATTTGATAATTTAATTCGATTGTGCCTTCATAAATCAGGTGATAAGAGTAGTTTAAACTTAGAAAAGAAAAGAATGAATGAGAAGGGTAAATTTGTAATAGAAACCTAGTTCATACCTTAAACCCTTCCTCCCTCTCATTCATTCTTACATACGAAATATGCCAAGTAAAAATCAAAAGCAAGGCCGACCATTAACTAAAGAAGGTAAAAGGGGAAATCTGGGGATTTAAAAGGGGGGAAAAGCTTAGGGAAACTAAACTCCATCAAATCTCAATCTCATCGTCTAATTTAAGGTAAATAATAATAAACCATCTCTATTATTTTGTGTTTGAATTCGATTATGGGTAATTTTGAAATTTATCTTGATTGATTTGCCAAGTTATGGATGTTTAATCATTGTTTGAATAGAGCAACAATTTATGGAATTTTTATAAAATATTTAGATAGGTTTTAAGGGTAAAACCTAATTTTTTGATTTACAATTGATTTGATTTTCTGGTATGTTGTGTAAAACATTATTTTGGAGATGAGTTTTTAATTTCGTAATTTTCCAAACTAAAACGAAGATTTTACGAATTTCCTAAGGAGGAAATAGTATATATTTTGGGCTTTAATTATTAAAAATAATTAAATAATAATTTTGGCCCTAAATTTTTGTATATGAGATAATAGGTTAAATCTATTTTCTAGTTATTTTTGAGGATTTTCCTAAGAGATTAGGAATTTCTATGAATTTATTATGCCAGAAATGCATATGTATTAATGTTAATTAAGGGTATTGATTAATTAAGTCGATTAATTTTTTTGGAATTATAAAACTGATTTATGACAGTTTTCAAAAAAAAAATTGAAAAAGTTTGTTTTTAACCAATAGAAATTTGACAAGGAATAAAAGTTGAGACAGATGGTCATTCGAAGTTAAGACAAATAGTCAGATGAAAATAGGACGGATAGTCAAATAAATTGAGATCGGTAATTCATTGTATGTTGCATGACTGTAATATTTATTTATTAGGTTCTAACCATTGTGGATGCAGGAGCGTAGTATATGGTTTATTTTTTTTGGTTAGTATACTAATGAGGGGAAAATCCATTCCGCTCAGTGACGTAGTCTCACTAGATATTTATTTTGGTTCGAGATGGTAGGTTATCATCCACAACAGTCTATTTGTCTAACCCGAAGTTTTTGTTTTCCCATTAAACTCTCAGGCACTCATTCGAGTAGATCAAAAGTAAGAGATTTCAGGTTTTCAGTTAGACGAGTAAGTTTACAAAGGCATTTAGGAGGAAAGTTAGCTGTATTAGGAGTTTTATTTAATTCGTTGCGTAGTTCATTTTATTTGAATGGATGTAACGAAAGAAATTATAACTGTCAAGTAGCAGTAGACTTTGATCAACCAAGAGGGCATCTCCATATATCGCTCTTGGAATATTTTGTAATAATTATATTTTCACTAATCGTGAGATTGAATGAAATTATTAATGAATATGAAATCTTATTTCTGAAATAAAATTTGAAAACTTGTTATTAATTTTTGTTTGAAAATTTTCATATTCATGTGTTTTTTATTATTGATATGATTAACATAGCCGCATTTTGTCATCGAAAACTAATACTATGGATCACTTCAACATCTGTAGCACTTAGTTTCAGACCTTAAAATGGGGGATGTCACAGTTAGATTGCATTGAGATCTATATAAGTTTTAGATATCTAGAGTAGGTCATATATCACTCATGCTTGATATGGGATACGATGAGATCTACACGGGTTCGATCACATTGGATGCTACTCGAGGTCTATGGTACAATTAGGTACTGACTCTATTTATTATGGACCCTACAAAATGATCATTGAATCATGGTTAATGTCCACTTTAGATTTCTCTCATCATCGATGATGAGTATTGATTTACACACAGTATCTATCATGTATCATTATGATTGTGTGTGCTATATTAGTTGGTTGATACAATGTTCTGTATTCTAGGATAAGCTTGTATTGTGATATTTATATTGTCTTTGCTTTTGTATATTGGATTACCTTATCAATATATATTATGTAATAATCACATTATATTAGTTTTGCTGACTCATTGATTACTAAAGAAGAGCAGGTTTGCATGATTTCCTATCTTTTGGATGAGTTTACTTTACTTGTTTATAGATAGCCCCGATTACCCGTGAGCTACGATTATCGAGAGGACCGACCGTACCTTAGTAGTACCTGTTTATTTATATATAGTTTTCACATACAGTATTTTGAGATAGTTCCCCTCACAAAAGGAATTTTGTCTTACCAACGTTTTGTCTTTGTCTATTTATTTCATGATAACTCTCGGATACTCAATTGAGTAGTTTGGGAATCAGGTGCTTTTAGGGATATGCTTTCAGGACAGCTAGAGTATTTTTTTATAGGCGATGTCAATACTTCATATATACACTTGATGTTGTAGTAGTACATGTTGAATCGGCTAATTTTCCATCGGATTAGAAAATAGCCGATAAAATTGTGATTAAAAATAACGGCAAGCTCACGACGTACAATTTTAGTACATGGCAAGTATGGGTCGACCCGTAGGGAATTGTATTGATTTTAAAATTTCTACTCAAATTAAACCTAGAATTTGAGAGTGTTATTAACTACAAAAAATTGCAAAAACTAACTAATACAAAAGCGAATGAAAACTATGAGATTAAAAGACAATTTAGAGATAAATCCACTCTTATGATCACATAGATCAACACAACATGAAATTATGATTTCTTTTTTTTAGTCATTTGTTTATTTAGTTGATGTGTTTATCCTAAGTATGGCATATTAATTAGCCTAACATAAACCATCAAACTTTAACACACCCAACAAACTCACTTATCAACTCTCATGAAAATGAAACTAAAAATAAAATCTATTTTAAGCATGGCTTATTTACTATTGAATTAGTAACATCAACCATCAAATTTTGAATCTAAATTCACTTCCATTACCAAAATCAATTAGTCAGATGATGATGTAAATTGTGTTATTTGAATAAGAATAGCCTATATGTGATTAACATCATAGACTATCAAATTCATTAATAAACTTGCATCAACATGCAACTTTCCATTAAACAAAAAAAGAGAACATAAATGAGCAAATTATATTGAATTTACATGATTAAGAGAGCTTACATACCCCTAAATTGAAGGGGTTTAGCTTCTCATATTTGTTATCATTTCAACAAATGTAAATTACAACATGAATATAAACAAAAGGAAAATGCAAGCAAAGTAAGAAGAGAGCTAATTAAAATAAAGTAAAAACTAATCTACTTGCATAAATAAAAATATCTACAGTACTAACGTGAAAAGAAAGAGAGCATGTAAATAAAAAGAGCATGAATTAACATTGCATAAAAATAAATTACATAAAAGAAGAAGGATAAGAAGTCATGAAAAAGAAAAGAGAGTTTTTGTTTATTTTTGATCCTAAAACTAAACTAACAAAAGAAGAGGCTAAGAGCTCCATTACATGAACATACGGGATATTTATGCAAGCCTAAAACCCTAATGCATATTTTAAGGACTACCCAAGATACGCTCTTAGGAAATGTAACCTCGAAATAATCATCAACATAAGCATCCTCCATTTAAATGTAAATGTAGCTTTCATCATGTGCATTAGCTCTTAATATGGGATCATGGTAAGTGGGTAGGTGGGGTCCTTTATGTTGCATGAAATGATTTATTTCCATCTTTATTTTGCCTTCTTCACTTATGCATGCATATTTTCATGTAAACCTCTTCCATTTGAATCCAAATTCCTACAAAATAACATAAAAATATCCAAGTAAATTTTGTAAAATTAAATCATACACGAAAATGACCATTTTGCCCTTAAATGAAGATAGATAAATGATAATTTGAAAATAACAGAAATTTTGATTTAAATATGTTAAATTACCCTATATGCTTTTTTTTTAATTAAATTAGATTAAATATGGAAGTAAAAATATGTATGTTTACGTGCACATCAAATACCCCCACGCTTAACTTTTTATTCATCCTCGAATCAACTAAAACTAAGATAAATCCATTTCCATAGGAAATACGATTGCATTGAGTATATGCAACAAGTCGTTAAACCTCTAGGCGTCCCTAGTAGGATGAGTGTTGTCTTGTGAGGGCTTTTAGCAGATACTATCTACAAAATCCAAATACAAATGAAGAATTTACTTTCAAATTGACACGAATAAGGTAAATATAAGTTTAGGTCATTATCAACAAATTTAAATCCTTTTACTTGTTAAAACATCCAACAAACATTAAGTTATCATCACAGTTAGACTTTAGTTTAGCTAGTTGTTTCGGTTGATAACTTAGAGTAACTATGAAATGGACCCTTAGTTGATTATTAAAGTTTTTCAAAGTGGTATTTTTATTTCTTTTGAATAACAAATTGAATCAAAAAAGTGAAAATAGTGCTTGGATTTCAATTTCTTACTCTCTCTTTATTTGAAATTTTATTAATATTAACAATATTTACGTATGCCTAACTTGGATAAACTGATGCCAGGTATACCACCCATGCACTGCCTTTCGGGGTTACGTGAAGGGAATACAGAGCATGGCGAGTGCACACAAGTGTATACACCTATCGACTGCAGGCGTTATTAATGAAAGAAATTTTATATACATACACCTTACTTAGATAAACTGAGGCCAGATATACCGATCATGCACTGCCTTACGGGCTTACATGAGAAGGGTACAAAGCACATCGAGTGTACACACTTGCGTGCGAACACATGACTCTAGGTGTTTCCTGTTTTCATAAAACCTATTTTTTATGCTTTATATATGTATATTAATTGTATATATATATATATATATATATTTCCATTTTGTTTTTTTAAGAGAGGGTTTTGCAAATCATCTTAGCTAACTTAGAAGATCAAAAATTTATATCATTTACTTTAAATCCACCACTTTTTTAAACAAAGATTCAATTAGGATATACTTCATAATTATTACCCATGAATCTTCCTATATACTAGTTAAACATAGTTACTTGTAATTAAACTTTATTTTTATTTTCTCTGATAAAAATAAATTTTCAAAAATTTCAATTTAAAAACCAATCATATACTTATCCTATAGTGTTTGTTTAAAAGTAAATCAAAATGCTTGAAAGAAAATTTGTTTCGGATTTTTTTGCTGATTTTTTTAAGTTTTGGGAAGAAAATGCAAAACTAAACCATAAAAATAAAAAATGAAGATGAGACCCCCCCCCTCCCTCCTTACACATGGTTTTGACTGTGTCCCCACAGTCAACCCAAGTGAAAGGAGAAAAATGTAAATATAATCTATATTTACATGGAACAGTTATTATTTACAACACATCAGAAAATATTTTGTTAAAGAGTAAATGAAATGGTCTTCCAAAGACCAATTCATTTGTTTCGTCAAGTATGAGAGACATAGCTTAAGCACAGAAAATCAAACAACAAAAAATTTCAAAGTTGAATGTTGATTTGAAAAAACGAATGTCGTTTCATTAAAAATCATATGAGTTGTTTTATTTTTGATGATTTTTGGGGTAGATAGAACGATTTGTTGAAGTTCAAGTTTATTTTCACCAAATTGAAATTCAAACTTATCATTAGCAAATTCTTCAAAATTATTGATTTTAAAATCAAAATCGTGATTTAAATCTTCCCCTTCAGAATTCAACAACTCATTTTCTAAAAGTCTAAAGGATCTGTGTCCACTACATTCGTCTTCCTTTGTTGGATTATTAACAACTTATTTGCGTATATCATGTTTAAAATCCAAAGTTGCTGTACTTAAATTTTCAAAATTAGAAAAAGGACGATCGAAATTTAATTTTAGTTCCACACTTTCAAATGAATTGAAATCCAACTCGATTATCGCCTTTTCAACAACTTCATTAAGATTTTCATTTTCAATTTCAAACGTTGTTATTTGAAAATCGTCAATTTTAGTAAAAGATGGACTATTATTTAACTCGTCACACATTGGAATTTGGGTTTGTCTCTCACGTCGTTTCATATATATTTTAAATAATAAATTAGTGCGATCTTTGTGAATTTCGACCATTTGCTCAACAAAATCAAATTTATAATTATTAACTTGAGAATTTTCAATTTGGAATTGTTGAGAAAAAATATTGTCAATCGCACCGTAATCGAGATTATTCTCATTGCCGAGATCATTTAAAAAGTGGTTCACATTTCTATTTTAATTTTGAAATTCAGTTTGAAATTCGAAATTGAATTGGCATGGGTTATAATCGAAATCATTTGAATTTTGAATTGAATTCAAATTTTGATTATTTTGAAATCATTGACTTGAGTTATTGCACAAATATGAATTATACAAATCAATTATCATTTGATTTTTTTGTGTAGAGAGTTAAATAAAGACAAAATTGTTTCAATGCTTTTTTCAGGAGTTGAAGGCTGGTCATTATTTTAAAAAAATTGTTCAAAATACGAACTGTTTATATAATAATTGTCATTAAAATATCCATAAGAATTTCGTGTGAAATTATATAAATTATATTGATTTTTACAACTATTGTAATATTCCGGCGAGTAAGAAAATTCGGACATTTCAAAAGTTTTTTTTTTCTTTTTATAGGATTTTTTATAAAGGAAAACTATTTACCAAAAGGAAATTATTTTTTTAAAGGGATTTTTTTCTTTTATATGTTTTTTGTTTTTGAAAAGATTATATATATATATATATGTATATATATGTGTGTGTATATATTGATTTTTTTGATTGAGTAATTTCAAAGAATATAAAAAGAAAGTTAAGAAATATTTACAATTTTTTAGTTTTGAATTTTGATTTTTTTTAATATGCATGAACTAATGCAACTAAATGAATGCAAAGGCTTAATTACAAATTTTCTGTTCTACGTAGCTCCTAAGCCAAAATTGTATAATCACATTTTATCTTAATCCAACAAGATAGTTCTTAGCCAAGTAATAGATAGGAGTTAATGGTGCACTACGAATCACCGTAGCAATGCAACCGAAGATTTAAGTACCTTTAGAGAAACAATCAGTATAATATTTACGAATCAGTGTAATATTTATAACTGATTATGCTCTTCCATAGCCTATGCACCAAGAATATAAATTATCGAAAGAAGATAACTTGTCAATATACAATTAAGACCTGGGTGAACTCATGACACCCTTAAGTCTGAGTCTAACCGTTATTATTAGTCAAAATTCTAGAATGAAATGCAATTTGTGGGCCAAAGAAGGGGTGATAAAATCCCCCACCTTATGTAGATTTGGGTATTGGCCTTAAAATATAAAAACAAGACGAGATGAATGCAAAATTGGAATTAAATGTGTATAACAATGTAACTACAAATGTAATTTGTTTTTGTTTTTGAATTTTTAATATATATATATATATATATATATATATATATATAAATGCAAATGCAAGCAACCAACAATGCAATTAAAATAAAACTAGAGATGAAAGAATGATAGCAGAACATGCATAATTATTATCAGATTTTTTGATTTTTTATAAGCAAGCAAAGCGATGGTTTTTAGCAAGCACTTATTTTCCTTGCGTTTTTCTGCTTTGGCAATCTGAACTTTCGAACAAGATACATACAATTGTTTTTTTACATATAAAGATGGAACTTAAAACAAATTAAAACAAAATAAAACAAATTTAAAATTTAACCTTTTTAAAGGATAAAATAAAACAAAACTAAAACAAATTAAACAAAACAAAGTAAACAAATCAAACAAATTAAAAGAAAATGTTTTTTCTTTTTTCATTAGGCTTTCAAGCCCAGCCCACTAAAAATAATTCACGATAATAGATCACCGTTCAAAACCACAGTTCGAAATCACGAATAAATCCAATTCATGACACCAACTCGTATTCCCAAAAATCCAATTTACGGCCAATTCAAAATCACAAATAAATTCGCAACCCATATTTCCGCAATCAAAATTGAAATCGATATCAAAAAGAAATAGAAAAGTGTGGATTTGGGTGAGTGGATGAATTAGGGAAGGTGATTCGGTTTGATTGTGTTGTTGAATCAGATTTGAAAGTCATGGGAGATGATTGAGGGTGAGGGCAACGTTGGGGTTGTAGTGGTGTAACCAGGCACGGTTATTGGGGTAGGCGGGCTAGGCTACGGAATAGGGCAACCCCCTATCGGGGGCAAAAAAAAACCCTACTTCAAATTTCAAAATCGCACAGAGATATTGCAACACGACCGAACAAAAAAAAACCTACGCTAACCCACCTGACCGCCTCCATCGCCTCCGCACGGCCGCACCCCATCCACGGCAACGGTGCTTCACAGCTCCTCCTCCTCTGGACATCCACTCCAATCGGACTAGTTTAGCTTCAGCCTTTAGTTTCAATTCCAAGGCTGGTATAGCCTGTAGCTCAAAGGTAATGACGAATTAATGATTCTAATGCTGATATCTCAAAATTTTGGTTGCTGACTCTCTTAAAAGCTTAAAAGAAATAAAAAATTTAGTAAACAAGACTATAAGAGTTAACTGATTGTTCCAATTGAAGGCTACAACAGCCTTGGATTGATGTTTACGTTTGTATTTTGAGTGTGTTTTGTCATTTTTGTGAGATTAATGAAATGATGTTCACAACGTTATTACTACTATTATTGTTTTGTGAAAGGCAACAAAAAAAATTCCTCGTCTAGGGCAACTTATTGTATAGAACCGGCCCTGGGTGTAACAGAGTGATGTATGGAGTTTGCAGCGGGGTTTGTTGATGGTCATGTGGTTGTGACAGGGGGAGGAAGATAGTCATATAGGATGGTAGTCGTACAGGGTGATTGGAGTTAACAGAGGCGGTAATCGGCGGTAATGGTTTGGAAGTGGGAGTGGAGTGATGAAGTTTTAAGTTTGGTGATAGGTGATGGAAAGAGGACGTTCGACGGCAGAGGTGTGTTTATAGGAGAAGTGGCAGTTGAGGGTGGTCTGAAGTGGATGAGTGAAGTTTGTGGTGAATTGGAGTTGTAGCACTGTTGATGGTTGAAGGAGGTAAACGAATTTGCTGAGTTGTAATGGATGAATTATGGTGGCTTTGGTTTGTATTTGACCGTATTGTGATGACTGAAGTAGTGTTGGTAGATTATGTTTGATGTGGATGTAGAGGGAAACAGAGGAAGACAGGGGTGTAAATAGGCCTGTCAATGAATACCCGAAATATCCGAAATCCGTCCGCATCCGTATCCGAAAAGCGGATAATTATCCGATATCCGAAAAGCGGATGCGGATATCCGATATCCGAAACATATTTCGGATATTGATATGGATATGGCTATATCCGTATCCGATAAATATCCGTCCGGTTCGAATTTATTTTATTATTATTTTAATATGTTATTTTATATCCATAATAAATATCCATCCATCCAATTCCTTTCCATTTAAATTTTCAAATAAACAAGCCTTGTATTTTGGCCCATATCTATACACATACGTACCTGTATTAAAACCCTACCCGTATTAAAAGTAAAACAAAACCCTAAAAAGTAAAACCACGGCCGTATTTTATTTTGGAGTAATTTATTCCACTCGTGATTATACACAATCGACATCGCCTTCTCCGCCACTCCACATCGCTCCGCCACTCCTCATCGCTCCACCGCTCGCCGCTCCTCATCGTGAATCGCGGTTTCTGTCTGGCAATTTCTGTGCGGCAATTTCTTGCTCCTTATCGCGAATCGCGAATCACTGGTACACATTTTTTTTTTATTTTTTGATTATTATTATATATTATTTTGGTTATTTTAAGAACTGAATGCAGAATGAACACAGTTCAGGCAGAACTTGTATTTGACTTCAGTATTTAATTAGATGTTGTTTAATATTATTTAATATTTCATTAGATGTTGTGTAATATTGCAAAGGAAGCTCCTACGTTCATGTTGGTTGTAATCCCTGGTACCATATGTATGAATTTTCAGCAGCAGTTAACTATGAGAAACCCTTGAATGCTGCGAGCAAAGCCACAAATACTGATGGATTTGATAGTCGAAATGCAGTAGTAAGCATAAACTTATGCAATGGTTTGTAAGTTTTTGGTTAACAAAAATTAAACAAGACTAACAAGAAAGTAATCGTATTTTTGCAATGAACAGATTCAAGTCTTAAAGTAATGGTAAATCCTAAAAATTTTCTTTAAAACTGTTAACAAAAGCGACAGCTGAACAGCACATCTAATACTACACATATTATAATAAATCGAGCAAAAATACAAGTATATTGTAATGCAATGAACAATTGCAATAATTTTACATCTGGGTAAAATACTTGTCGGGACAATAAACAAAACATTTTGTTCTATATACAAAAATTAAAACAAATAAAATCAATGGACTCCCTTTTTGCCCCATTTTGAGTTTATTCAAGTAAATAATTTTCAGGGATTCTTTTTTCTTTTTTTCATGATCCATTTTGGTATATATTTCACACATTAATCCTTCAATGAACATCTGGTGAACTTTAACTGCTTACCGGATGCTCCCCGTACACCACAAGCTACTTCCAAAAATTTACCTGCAATCAAAATTTCATGTAAAAAATATCAGTTACTAAATAATAATATTTTCACGTCTTTTTAATATCAGTGATGGAGTCAGTGTAGCCAGGTGAGGACTGATTAGTATTTGCAAAATTGAGATTTTTCTTAACAAAGCAATTAGAAAGAAAAGAGGGACTAGAGCAATATAGTAGACCTTAAAATGGGTGGAGTTTGGAAATAGGAGTCATCTGGTCATTTGATAAAATAAAATTTATTTTAGACAGTAATGAAACTTAGGCACAATGAAATTTATTTATTTGTGAATTGTGATAAAATGACTTGTTTGTGATAAACTTAGACAGTAATGACATATATTTTATTTGGTATTGTAGAGTTTTGAAAATGACGAACTTTGGACTGAACATGCATCAACATTCAAACCACATCTTCAAACTGCTACCATTTCACATACCACTCCTCTTTCCAACCTTCATTCACCTATAACACTTCATCCCGCTGGCACGACCAAACACCCAAAAACTGCCATTATTCACTAATATGCCTTGAACCACTACTACAACACCATTCTCCTTCCACATTCATTTACATAGCTCCTCATCATTGTCACTTCAGCTCCTCCACAAACCATCACTTCAGCCAACCCTCCTTCATCAAAATTTCATTCACTGCCTGCACTTCCACTGCATACACAATACACTTCCACTGCCTACCAACTTCTACTCTTCCACAACTGCATACACTTCCATTGCATACACTTCCACTGCACCAACTTCTACTCTTCATTTCCTGTCAGCATCAACACCTCAAAACTGCCATCAACAACCTATTCAAACAACTCCATTGCCTACCACAATCCACCAGCATCCCACCAATTCACCACATTCTGTCAAACTACAGCCAAAACAGCAACCGCAATTAGGTAATATAGGGCATACTCAGTTAGTTAAAACTTGTATACTTTATTTTCTTTTTCTGAAGTCATGATGCTTGTTTGCTAATCAAAGATGCAACTGCAGTTAGGTAATATAGGGCACACTCAGTGAATGAAGTTTTGATGTGATTATACTCAGTGAATGAAGTTTTGGGTTAGTTATGAAATTTAATTGTTTATAAACTAATATACACGTTTATATTTTTCTACAGGGTCATCTTTTGAAGCTTCAACCACTCCATGGAGAAAGAACGCAATATTTTAGTTTATATGTGTGCTATTAAGATAGATTATGGTATTTTCTACAATTTAAAACATGTATGATGCCTTTGCTTTATGTTTTTTATGATTTTGTGTGATTGAATTAGGCTATGGATTATACGATGAATTATGAAACATTATCGTATGGATTTTATGTGATCGAATTAGTTATTGTTAATTTGATGTATTATTACAATTTTTCATCTTTTGTTTAAAGCCAAATTAAATAGTTAAATTTCAGTTACATTTTGAAGTTTGAATGCAGATATTTTCGGATATTTCAATATCCGAAAATATCCGTATTCGTTAAGCCGGATACGGATATTTTCGAATATTCGAAAATATCTGCGGATACGGATACAAATATTATTTAATAGATATTCGCCGATATCGGATATGGATTCGGATACGGATTTTTGTTTTCGGATACGGATACAGCACTATCCATATCTGATTGCATCCATTTACACCCCTAGGTGTAAAGGAAGTGGTGATGAATGGCTTGGGTAGCGGTTGTGGTGTGTTAAGTTAGAGGTGCAAAGACACTTGAATACAGTTGGACTGTTGGAAGTGGTTGGACTGTTTGTGACGATGGTAGGGAAGTGTAGTTGTACTTGCTCAGTAAGGGGCAGTGATGAGAGACTTGTGGTTGGTGGTTGCTGGTTGCGGGCTGTGCTCTGAGATGAATTAATGGTTTGTGTAGTGCTCTGAGATGAAGTGATGGCTTTATATGTAGTATTTGATAGTGGAAAAAAAGATGGATGGAAGGCAATTTGTATTGGATTATGCAGTGATTGTTATGGTGGCAGGCACTGATATTGCTGTGCACTGTTTTGTATGGTGGTTATGTTGTAGTGCAAATGGTAAGGGGTTTTATACCAGTCGGTTTTTGTGGATGTTTGGCAGCAGTTCTGGGTAGGGATGATGATAGCAGAGGCTGGTTGTGTGGGTAGAGTAGATGATGGCATAGAGAAGGGCATTTGATGTGCAGGGTATTTGATGGCACAAAAAAGGGTTGGGTAGAGTAATAATAGAAATTTGTAAAAGATACTGTAAAAGAAATCTGTAAAAGAAAGTTGTAACAAGAAAATTGTAAATGCAAAAGTGAGCAAATTTTTTTTATAAATCGTGTATGTTTTCTTTTTAAATATGAAAATGCAAATGGAAAAGGAAACTAGAACAACAAGCATACAAACAAAATGAACACAAAAATCACACACAAACACATAATATTTTTTTTAAATGCAATACACATACAAAATGAAACGCACAAAAATCAAGCAAAATAATTCGAAGAATCGAAATAATTCAAATTAATTCCACGGCAATGGCGCCAAAAACTTGTTGAATCGACTAATTTTCCATCGGATTAGAAAATAGTCGATAAAATTGTAATTAAAAATAACCGCAAGCAAACGGCGTAAAATTTTAGTATGTGGTGAGCACGGGTCGATCCGTAGGGTATTATATTGATTTTAAAATTTCTACTCAATCAAATTAAACCAAGAATTTGAGAGGGTTGTTAACTATAAAAAATTGTAAAAACCAACGACCATAAAAGTGAATGAAAACTACGAGATTAAAAGACAATTTAGAGATATATCCACTCCATGATCATATAAATCTACATAACATGAATTATGATCTCTCTTTTTTGGTCATTTGTGAATTTAGTTGATGTGTTTATCTTAAGTATGGCCTATTTGTGCTATTAATTAGCCCAACATAATCCATCAAACTTTAACACACCCTCCAAACCCACTTATAAACTCTTATGAAAATGACAATGAAATTAAGAATAAAAATTTTTTGTTTTAGCATGACTTATTTTGTTATTGAATTAGTAACATAAACCATCAAATTTTGGTTTTAAATTTACTTTCATTACCTAAATCAATTAGTTAGATGATGATGTAAATTGTGTCTATTTGAGTAAGTAGCCTTTATGTGATAAACATCATAGACTATCAAATTCATTGATAAACTTATATCAGCATGGAACTTTCCATTAAACACAAAAAGGAGAACATAAATGAGCAAATTATGTTGAATTTATATGATTAAGAGAACTTCATTACCCCTAAATTAAATGAGTTTAACTTCTCATATTTGTTATCATTTCAACAAATGTAGATTGCAACATAAACAAGAGGAAAATACAAGCAAAGTAAAAAAAACTAACTAAAATAAAATAAAAACTAATCTACTTGCATAATAAAAAAATCTACACTACTAACATGAAGAAAAAAAGCATGAATTAACATTGCATAAAACTAAATCACATAAAAGAAGAAGGCTAAGAGGCCATGAAAAAAAAGAGCTTTTGTTTATTTTTTAGCCTAAAACTAAACTAACTAATAAGGAGACTAAGAGCTTCATTACACGAACATATGAGGTATTTATATAAGCCTAAAACCCTAATGCATATTTTTGGAGACTACCCAAAATACCCTCTTAGGAAATGTAACCTCCAAGTAATCATTAGCATAAGCATAATCCTCTATTTAAATTTGCATGTAGCTTTAATCATGTGCATTATCTCTTAATAGGGACCATGTAGGTGGGATCCTCCATGTTGCATGAAATAATTTATTTACATCTTCATTTTGCCTTCTTCATTTGTACATGTATATTTTCATGTAGACCTCTTCCATTTGAATCCAAATTCCTATAAAATTGCATAAAATATCCAAATAGATTTTCTAAAATTAAATCATACACAAATATGACCACCCCCTAAATGAAGATGAATAAATGATGATTTGAAAATAAATGAAATTTTGGTTTAAACATGTTAAAATACTATATATGCTCATTTATTTAATTAAATTAGATTAGATATGGAAAGTAAAAATATGCACATTCACGTGCACATCAGTACATGAAAGATATGTATTTATATGTGAGACTTGATGTATCAGATATTATATGCAGAACTCCATCTATTTGGAGTTTGATTTATTCTGACTTTTTGTATAGATATTCATTTATCATTTATTTCTGCAAGTGCAGACTCTTATATATATATATATATATATATATATATATATATATATATATATATATATATTGTAATCCTGTTCTGTTCACGTATATCCAGTATACTATATATTATCATTCCGCTTCAGGATTCCATCAATATGCCTTAGTATAATGTTTGTTTTAATTTTCTTTCTTGATAGTCTTCCTTTGTGGAATTCGAAAGTCAAATGTTTGCACTCGGTGCTAATTTTAAGGTACTACGAAGGGTAGGTTGTTATAGGTGTAATCCTTACGTAGCTTGGCAAAGTCAGCCCTCGGTGCCTGCACCTGAGCACCACCTCCATTAGTAACATTTGGAGTGGCTACTTAGGCATCTGACACATGTTAGCCATCATCCTATGGAACACAGCTTGCAAATCAGGGTTAGTAGCCCCCAAGCCCCTTCCTTCCTCCATACCAAAGACAAAGTTTCTTATAGTGTCTCTTTCTTGCCTGATCATTCTTGATGTGTAACAAGAATGATCGGTTCCTCATAAAGAAAACTATGTCAATGGTACTCATGTGTGCATGCGACTTATATACCATATAGTCTTGAAAACCTAAATATATAACAAGTACGCACTCTCTTGTGTATATGTGTTCCCCATCCAGTCTAGGGTGATAACTTCTTCTATACTTTTATTGGACTATGATATCAACTTAGGTTAATCCTGTAACCTATGATCTGATACCAAATGTGATGGCCCCCCTACACCACCGCACTTAATATAACTAAATAGTGTGGTGCTACGGTGCCCGACCGATGTAGGATGATCATCAAGGGTTATAAGGAAAGAAAACTAATCATAGAATGTTTTATATCACATAGCAGATGGAATAATATATAATGTACATCATGGATATAAAATATGAGAGATAGTAATAACTAAGTGAACCAAAATTAGAACACAGATCCATAAAGTTATACAACATAGCAATAGAGTATTTACAAAGTTGAAATAAACTCAAATAACTGTCTTATAATAACAAGCAAACACCGCCAAGGCTCCACAGTGTTGCAGAGTGGAAAAAGCCTAGTAATCCATATATAATACAAGAATGCTCCATCTAGCTCGTCTTCTGCATAGCTACTACATCTCACCTAGACCCGCTATCTAGTCTACTCATTTGAGAGTTTCTAAGATAATAAGAAGCCAAAGCATGAAACCTCGAGTCATTAAACATTCTGGTGTGAATGATAAATGAATCTCAAAATACTATACAGGTCGATATGGTAAGGAACAAAAGGTATGAGAATCATACCCGACATATCCATGCATCTAAAAAGTTTGAACATCACATCTATGATATGTTACTCTACTATTATCATCAAATGTACTATGCACTAAGTACAGTATCAGGTGTCCAGGTATCTACGTCCTAAATACCTACGTCAGGTGCTACCCTTCGGGTGAGAAATTACGAAAGAAAATAATCAAAGCAAATATAACATCCATCAAACAATCATCACTATCACTCAACGTGCTGAGATACAAGACGAGTCGTAAGGGATGATCATAAGCTAGAGACCCTAATCAAATCTTGCTTCCATATTTCTCAATCCATGTTGAACGTCATTTTGGATCGAGTAATATGAATTATTCTATCTAAACTAAGACTTATATATAAATAGCTTAAATAAAGTCCATATATCTTATTACTAGTAGGTATGTAGCGGGATAAACTAAAGTAAGTAAAAACGATCACATCGAGGATTTTTATACTGGTTCAAACTTTTCGCTCAACGTCCAGTCCTAGACTCCTTCTGAATTTAACAGTACCCTTATTTAACTCGGAGAAACATGTATATTACAAACCGCCTGAGCTGCCAAATAGGACTTCATGCCCTAAGATCTCAAACAGGTCTTCGACTACAAATAATAGTAAAAAACGGTTTGACTTTGTATGCTCTTGAATAACATGAATTAGTCAACAACGTACACCCTTTCTATAATCTCTCTGAAATGATGATTTGAACATGAAGATTTAGGAACTAGAATGTCGAAAGCCATTATAATTCATAAGAGCAAGAGAATAACAAATCAAGTAAGAATTTGTGAGTTAAAAGGATAGCTTTCAACTCTATTTATAATTATAAAGAGTTCTAGTTAAAGGGTTACAACCAATAGAAGGATTGCAACCTTTAAGGAAGAAGGCTACTCTTCAGAGTTTGAATTTCCATAAAGAGACGCTTCTTCATGTATAGGTCAACTGGCTAAATTTAAAAACCAAATGGATGAAATTATCTAGGAAAAAGTAGAAAGAAAATAGTTAATAAAACATCTATTTCAAATGACTGAAAATAAATTCCAAATGTTCGAAATTTATGTCAAATGTTTGAAATACATTTTTCAGTGTATGTTTATTTTCTACCTTTTTTATTTTAAATTACTTTTAAAAATCCGAATTCCTTAGAACTTTAAAATATACTTTTTTGAAATCAAGTTTCAAAGTAATATTTGTATGTATGAAAACATCATATAGGAGATTATACATTTACATCTAGAATAAAAAATATATGACTAACGTTATTCTTCTTTTCAATACTTGAGCTCGTTTCTAATGTTGATTGTATTGTCTCCTTGTATATATTCCTACAAATATAACGATAGTGTGTGTGTATGTATGTGTGTGTGTGCGCGCGCTTCTATGTGTGTGTATATGCAGATGAATAGTTGTCTCATTAAAACTTAAAAGGTAGGATCTAACATTCTCCCCCCTTTTGATGATGACAACTATACATTTTATTTGAGTACGTATGCAAGTATAACTCCCCTTATTAATATGTCCTATGTTTGAAAATGACCTATCACTATGCCTGGATACTTGATATTATTTCTTCTCCTTTGTAATCAACAAAAAAAGAATTTCAAGGCAGAATTAGGTAGGGATAAGAAAATGAGGCACAACATCACAAAATAAACGATTACAATGTTTTACGCACCATATTAAGACCAACATAACAATGTTCGTGTAACATTACGATTACAACATAACAAAATACACGAGTTTATAGTTTGTGTAACAAAATAATTTCAAAAAACAAGAACATAAGTTAAAAGACAAATTTCCATAAGTTAGAAGACTTAAAATGCTTCATTCCATGCAAGAACCTAAAAAAATCACAAGAAAATCTCATGATGCAAGATTTATAGAAAATATGGGTTATATAAGTGATGTTACACCATAATTTCTAAGAAGTACAAATTGCAAATATTCGAGAGGAAAGTTCCTTGGCTTGTAATTCCAAGACCCATTGTTTGGTTTCCAACGAGAGCTTAAACACCGACTTCGGTATCCGAGAACATGTAGTCCGAGAGCATGGGCCAAAGCGTCGACCAAGACCAAGTTCATTGTCCAGTTAAGGCAAGAAGCTTAATCGAGGGCAACAGTTGTCGAAACCAAAAGCACTTCAGTAAGTATCCATAATCAACGGCTCAGATAGCCCGGGTCAAGACCAATGATTAGGATAAATGGAAGATATCAAAGAAGTTATATGTAAAAGCATCACATCAGCAATTCGCGTCCAAACTCACTCGGTCAGATGGTGATAATTGTTTAAATCTAAGCCATACATAGCACGCTAGGTCATCAATCCAAGACAAAACACCTGCACCAATGAAAGAATCTAAAACTTGTTGTAAATAAAGGACCACCAACTACGATAAAGGGGTTAAGAAACATAATCTCTGATATTCCACAAATGATGTTATTATTGAAGAAACTACAGTTCCAGTCCTTACTGACGAAGAATTATAACAAATGATGCTGAAGTTCGTTTCTAACATGACACAGTGGTTAGATAGTTATCAAACCAAAGTTAAAAGCATTTTCTCTGAATTAGAGAAGAAGGTTTCAGATATACTCAAAGAGGACGAGAATTCTTTGACCACCAATCGAAACCTCAGAAAATTACCAATGGCTAATAAAACCCCGGAAAATTGCCAATGGTTATTGAAACCTTAGAAGCTGAGTTCATAATGATAGCGGTTAAGAAAGCCAAGACTGAGAATAGGTGTTATCACGCTTTATTGCCAGTGGTATGTGGACAAATTTGATGAGTCAAACTTCGAAGTTATCATGGCAAAATGCCCGAAGAGACGATTGAGAAGCCCAAAAACCAAATACATCCAAGATCGCAAGGCAAATGCCAAACAACCCGTAACTAAAGAAGCAAGACCCCACTAAAGTGATGGGTCGATAAAGGCCTAACACCCTAGGTGGTACCAATCTAAGAATTATCCACAAGGGGGCCCATCCTGTTTACATAGCATATTTGATGTCGAAAACCTATATCAAGTGTTGTTTTGTTGATCTAGTGCAATTCTTTATCGATCTCCACAAACTCCTGAATCAACAACTCTGTTCTTCTCTATATCCATCCTTTGGACTCAGAAACAAGCTAACATTGATGCAAACAACTATGGAATCACGAAGCTAACCACACAATGAACCAAAGCAAAGAGTTCAAGGTGACCAGATTGGCCATCTTTTGAAATCATAAAGAATCAAGCACTTAGAGTAATACCAACCCATATAAGTTGATGAGGTGGCGTCCAATTTTGGTGGAGAAACTATCGAAGGCATGGAAGATAAGGTGGGGATCTTCTAGGCAAGAATTTAGGTAGCTTACCTCTGTAAATAAGAAGGTAGTGCTCATTTTTAGGATCTTTTAGCTCTTACTCTCCTTTCTCTAATTTCTTGTATTCTCGGTCAGAGTTGTACTAACCCATAAGAACTTCTGCCACCAAACAGAGTATAAGCAATAAAGTCATAAGTGGACGTTTTGGCCATTTTTGGTTCAAATATTTTGGCGTTTTCACTGAGAAACACTTAAACTCGTTGATTTAAGACTTAGGAAGATTAAGAATGACTAGATAATCAACTAGGAAAGCCGTAACCGAAGGGAATCGACAATAGGGCAGCCAAAAGGCGTCCTGAAAAACTAACACCCTATCAATCTACATAACCAGGGATGAGATGGAAACCACGATGAATGGATTGCAGATAGGATGATTGCTCGCCAGGAATAGACGATGGAGAATTTCTTCAAGACAATGGGACACATGGGAACAGCCGGTGCTACTGCAAATCGGGATCAAAATCCAAAAGTTGGAGCGCATGTAATTGGCAGTGGAGTAAAATGACCTAGGATAAACCCCAAGCCAAACATATGGGTCAGTGCCGACCCACAAAGGCTTCGGGGTATAGTTCATCCTGTCCTAGGAAGGAATGATACGCGTCCTAGAGGTGATGCATAGCATATGAATGCGAATTAGAATGCAGAAGCACAACCGGAGGAGTACATACCTAAATTCCCTCGCAGAGTTTAGGGATAAGCTGAGAGTGCAAACTTGGGAGTTCATTTGGATAACAACGACAGACTTGTAAAGATGGTAAGACGAGCTATGAGGGGTGGACTGCCTAACCGAAACTTGGAGGATCTGAACAGGTGTAACATCCCCTATTTAGAGGTCCAAAGTTAAGCGTTATAGATGCTACAGTCATTTATAGTATTAACTTCCAGTGACTAAATATGGCTATGTTAATGGTATCCATAATATCAGAAGCACTCGAATATGAAACAAAATCAGAGATTTCTAAAAACAACATTTTTACACATTGCATTTCTAAACATATGTTTCACATTCAAATTACATAATCCTATAATCGTTTCCCAAGTTCATATAAAATATAATTATTACATAAACATGTCAAGAGCGACATATGATGATGCCCCTTTGTTGACCAGAGAACTATATAGACATAATTGTCTTAAATACAACACAGTAAAATAAAACAAAACAAAACGACAACTCCTAAATAGCTATCCGTCAGCCAGCTGCTCATCTTCGAAAGCTTTATTCATCAATCTACAAAAACCTATAAAATTTCAACCCTTAGCCTACTCAAATCAGTTTTGAGCACCCGAGAGTTTTAAGGGAAAACATAAACTTTGAGTCAGACATATAGCCTGGTGTGAATAAGAATATACATCTCGGATATACGATACTAAGTGAGACCATGCCGCTTAGTGGAACGGGTTTCCCCTCACTAATATTCATTTAAAACATATCTTTTGCAAATCATAATCCTACAACCAAAACAGGTTAAAACTGTAAAGCATTTTGTGTAAACTTACATATCAGTAACAAATGAACTATCTGTCCGAACACTATAGTTTTTGTTTGGCTAACAACTAACCTTTGGCTAAGTTGGGCTTAACAGACAATATAACAAAATAATCTAACATCTGTTAGGCATACCTCTTTTGGATGACCTTCTCTTAACTATCTGTTAAATACATCTCTTCTGGACGGTCTGTCCCTAACTTAACATCCCTCAAGGTCACCTGATCCTAATGATTTTGCGGACTCATCAATAACGTATCCGTATACAAACATATATTTCCTTCTGTGTGTAACCATAATTTTTGTCTTACCTATGAAAAAACCCTACACACAAGAATTTTAGACTAAATTAGTCGGGGATATTAGCTAATGTATAGGATGCAACCCTATACCAGTCTCATCTGGTATTCTAATATTTGAGTCATTTTACTTAGGGACACCTTCCCAAAATTTTCCTTGAAAAACTTTTCATTTGAAATTGATTTAAAACCTTTAAAACCAAACTTAAACAAGGAAAACACTTATACTCTATGCTTTACTCAAAATCACCTTGTCGTGTTATATATATATATATATATATATATATATAGACACACACCTTACTCAAACCTTTGTTCATGAAAAACCATTGAAAGTACCCCTTTCGAATCTATTAAAAGTACCTCTTTCAAAACCAAGTAAAAACCCTTTATTTAACCTAGGACAAAAGGCCAAAATCTTTCTTTCGAAACCATTTATAAAAACCTTTTGAAAGCATTGAAAAATCATCCTTTCAAAAGCTTAAAAATCTTTAAACATTGCCTTTCGAAACCTTTGGAAAAACTTCCCTTTCAACCTTTCGAAACCATTAGGGCTGTTTGGTGGCGGAGAATTTATTCTCTTGGCTTAACACCCTTCTCTGAGACGTACGAGCTCAGAGGTTATGTAGTTAACAGTTATCAGTGATATACTCCCAATTTGGTAGTGTGGCATGTTGAGTGCTGCTGTGTATCATTTGTTGATCAAAGCATGGCTTTTGTATAAAGCGTAGCTTTGTGGACGAGACTGCATCAGGACCTCACACCCCGAAAATGGTCAAAACAGAAAAGATGCGGCAAGGTTATGAGGGTCGCTCCCTTTAGGGTGTGTCATTCCCATCTGGAAAAGGGTTTCAAAAGCATTGGGGAGGCACCCCTTCGAAACCATCATTTAAAACCTTTTGAAAGCAATAAACCTTTGTAAATAGCAAGCCTTTCGAAAACATTTGGGTGCCATTTAAAACATGTGGAAAACACCTTTCAAAACCATTCAAAATTTACCCCTTCGAAACCTTTGAAACCGTTTCGGTCGAAACCATTTCGATTATGCCTTCAAGTAAAGCAAAAGGATCTAAAACCCATTAAAGTCGAAAGCATTCTTTCAAAAGCTATTCTTAAGTAAAGAAGTGATGGTGTCAAAATCATACTTCCGAAAGCATTGGAGAAGTGGCCAAGTTTAAAAAATAAAGTATAGCTTTTGAACCCATTGACTTTGAAAGGTAAGAAAAGCAGCAGCTAAAGGGCTTCGACCTAGTCGAAAGCGTATATTTCAAAACAAAAGCACAACCTCCTTATAACCATTTGACCCGGTCGGAAGCCAACCAAGTCGAAAGAAATATATTCGAAAGCAAATCAGGCACATTTTCAATTTAAAAAAAAGGCATGCTTCACCCCTATCGGAACCATATGTTTTGACCCTATTCTGCCTTCATCCAATTCGCTACGTTCCAAGTATATTGATACCATGCGCACTGGTTTCGAAAGCAATGACGGTGAAACGTCATGGTGGACCCTGATGCCGAAAGCAGTGAAACATGCTAAAAACAAGTAAAAATTTTCTTTAACTTAAAAGAGAAAGGTTTTTTGACTAACCTGCTATGTTATTCAAAATCGTGTTAGTCGCTAGTTTTTCTTTTCTTAAAGCAATGCCATAATTTCAGCAAATAACAATTTAATTTATTTTGTAAAATATACCCCTTCTCCTTTCATAAATATATAAAACATTTAAGTCTCATACCTCAAACAATTTTACACATTCATCAGAACACTTAGGAAAATTCTACAAAAATTCTAGAAAATCATTTTCAATATGTTATCTAACATATACAAATTTTAGACCCAAATAAATAATTATTTAGCTGTAAATAATTTATTACCCAAATAACCATTTTCTACATTAGAAAATTTATATAAAATCCACAATAATTCAAAACATTATGAAAATTGAAACTCATCTCTAAAATATAATTTCTGATCTAAATATAATATCACAAGGCATTTGGATGTCATTTAATAGGATTTTCTTATCAAAACATATCATAAAATCTATATAAACAAGCATAAACCATCAACAAGCATATATACACATTTAATCATTTGAAAACATGGCATAAACTTGCAGAACAGATTTAACTTAAAATCAAAAACATTTAAAAGAATGAGATGTTGTCAATATTCACCTCAGCTTGAGATTAAGGATTTGAGATTTGAATAGCTTTTGATTTGATTGATCTTCTTCCTTAGCTTTGTCTTTCTCTAATTCTCTAAAATTGTGGTCGGCCTTTATATTTTTAATATGCAAATGAGAGTGAATAAGGGAATACACGGATAAGGGGTTTAAGGTTTAAGGTATAAGGATTTCCCTTATTCTCATTTTGTCCCTGCCTACTTCCTAACCCTTTATCTATTTTTTTTCATGTTATCTCATTTGATTTACTTACTAACATGGCATGACTACCTCTATTAATCACATATCTCAATCCATTAATCTCCTTATATTATTTTATTTAATTTAGTTAATTAAGTATCCTAAATAATGTTACTAAAAATATAGGGTGTTACAATCTCCCCTCCTTAAAGAATTTCGTCCTCGAAATTACGATAAGGTACATAACAAAAGAATCAAAGGTAAAACACACCATCAAACAAATCAGGATAAGCATCCCTAACCGTGGTCTCAATCTCCCAAGAACTGTCTCTATCATCGTCACTCCACCGGACCTTCACTATTCTCCACGGGCGCTATGCTATGTTGTTCGCTTTTTTCAACTGAAGTGTGCCAACAAGTTGAAATAACGGAATTCGGAGTACTTTGGTCAAGTAACGGAAAATCAATCAAATTCATAACTGTCTCAATATAACCTTTTCCTTCCTTTTTCTTTTTTTTGTTGTCTGAATATTCAGTTAAGACCATTCTAATGTTCCTTTAATCTAACTATCTTGTTCCTCAACTTCTTCTCATCAGGTGACTATCCAGATAGGCTTCCTAACTATAGTCCAGTCTGGTTTTACTACTAAATATTCTAACACAGTCGGTGCTATAGTAGTGTCTGGATCCTTAACACACTTCCCCAGATGAGATACATGGAAAACATCATGGGCTCCTGCCAAACTACTTGATAACTCTACTCTATATGCTAGTTTCAAGATCCTCTCTAAAATAGAAAACGGTCCTACGAATCTTGATGTTAACTTCCCTGTCTTCCCGAACCTAATAATACCTTTCGTTAATGATATTTTGACGAAAACATGATCTCCAACAATGTACTTTAAATATTTTCGTCTTCTATTAGCATAGCTCTTCTGCCAAGACCGGGCTTCCTTCATTTTCACCCTTATCGGCTCAATCTTTTATGCTGCTTCTCTTACCAATCCGGGACCAATGACTAATCTATCTCCAGTCTCTAACCAACATATAGGGGATTTGTATGGTTTTCCATACAAAGCTTCAAACGGTGCCATCCTTATGCTAGCCTGATAATTATTGTTATATGAAAACTCGACTAGGTGTAGACGGTCTTCCCATGATCCCCCGTAGTTTAATACACAAGTTATTAAAAAGTTTTCCATGATCTTGTTAACTATTTTCGTTTGCCCGTCTATCCATGGATGGTAAGAGGTACTCGTCTTGAGCTTGGTTCCTTAACTTTTCTGTAGACTCTTCCAAAATTTTCTAGTGAATAAAGAATCTATATCACTAAAAACACAACTAGGAATTCTGTGCAGTCTAGTCACATTTTTTATAAATAACTTAGCCAATACAGGTGCCTTCCTATTTGACTTGACGGGAATGAAATGGGCACTCTTGGTTAACCTGTCCACTATGACCCCTATGCTTTCATTTTCTCTATTAGATCTTGGCTACTCGTCTATGAAATCCATGGAAACAGAATCCACTTCCATACCAGGATATCCAATGGCTAGAGCAACCACTTGGCTTTTGATGCTTGGCTTTCACCTGCTGACAGTTCAAACATTGTTTCGCCCATAAGCCAACATCCCTCTTCATTCCTTTCCAGAAGAAACTTCTCTTCATATCCTGATATATCTTCGTATCTCCTAGATAAATAGTGAACTTCGAATGATGGCATTCCTCTAAAACTTCTTTCCTTATGTCTCCTACATCTGGAACACATAATCTACCCTTCTTCCTCAACCACCTATTTTAGTCAAGACTAAAATCCTTTAAGTCACCGTTCTCCGTTCCATCCTTTATTTCCTGATCCTTTTAGCTAACATGGGATCCTCTTCCCGTTTAGAAGCAATCTTCTCAATCAATTCCGGTCGGACTTCTAAACAACATAATATAGTAGATTCTTCATAAGACCCAGCCTCGGATGTAACATCCCATATTTGGAGGCCAAAAGCTAAGCGCATAGATACTGCAGTCATCCATAGTATTAACTTCTGGTGACAAAATACGATAATAGTAGTGGCATTCATAACATCAGAAGCACACGAATATGAACAAAGTCACATGTTTTAGTTGATTACGTTTCAAAACAATAATTCATATATGTGTTACATAATCTCCTAATGTTTCCCAGGAAATGACTAAATATATCATTACAAAAATATGCTAAGAGGAACATATGAGGATGCCTCCTTGGTTGATCAAACCAAAATAGTCATACCTGACTTATATACACAGCGAAATCAAAACAAAATGAAATGGAAAGTCCTAATTAGCTATCTATCAGCCACCTGCCCGTCATTGGATGCATTATTCGCCAAAGGACAAGAAACTAAAAACCTTAACCCTCGGCCAACTCAAATCAATTTTGAGTACCCGAGAGTTTAAGGGGAAACAAAAACTTCGAGTCAGATCTAAAGCCTGTTATGAATAATTTTGTTATATCTCGGTTTACTGATATTAAGTGAGACCACGCTGCTTAGCGGAGTGGGTTTCCCCTCATTAATATCCTCTTTAAAACATATATTTTGCAAATCCCTTCCTGCAATCAAACTGGTTAATCAAACTGATTATATCAAAATAGCAATATCCTTTAGGCTAATAAATGGACTATCTATCCGTAAAATAAGTAATATGTGAAACGCCTGCCCACATATAATAGCATGTCGTTATGCTACAAATAGACTATTTATCCATTCAATAAAGATCACTGCCCACAAACTGGACAAACTGTTTGAATTATTTTCTTAGGGTTAACTACCTTTTAAATTTCCCTTGAAAACCTTTCCAAAATGATTTAGCCCTTCAAATCATATACATATATAAGGAAAATATATCTTTAGCTTTATTCTAAGCCATTTTGCCATGTTATATATATATATATATATATATATATATATATATATATATTACTCAAAATAACGTTGATGAGATTTATTAAGGTAACTATCCTTCTAAAACAAGTCAAAACCCTTTTTAACTTGAAAACAAATAGGCTACATTGCCTATTTATTTCATTTGAAACCTTTGTTTAAAATTGTTAAACAACCCTTTCGAAACCATTTAAGGTAACTACTTATAACCATTAGAAAACCCCTTTCGAAACCATTAAAAACTACCATTTGAAAACATTGAAAAATGCTTTCCTTTCTTTTCCCGAAAGCTTCAAAATAACAGATGTCCCCCTTTTAAACCTTTTAAGTATTGCCTTTGGAAAACATAGGAAACACCCTCTTTTTAATCCTTTCGAAACCTTGGGGAACCACCTCTTTCTAAACCATTCAATAAACCTTTCGAAACAAACAAACTCAATCATTTCAAAAGAACTTTGGGTTCAATATAAAGCATGTAAAAACCTTTCGAAACCATTCAAAAACGCCTTGGTTGAAACCATTGGGATTCTGCCTTCAAGTAAAGCAAAAGGATCGAAAACCCATTAAAGTTAAAAGAATCAGTTTCAAAACCTTTTAAAACTATCTCTTTCAAAACCATATGGGTTTTACTTTACTTATAGGGAAAGGGTCCTTAAAACATTTAAGTCGAAAGCAACTGCTTCAAAACCATTTCCTAAGTAATTATGTGATCGAAACCATCCCTCTAAAGCATTAGAGAGGTGGCTAGGTTTTAGAAAAAAAAAGCCCTTCGAAACCATCTGGGTCAAAGGTAGAAAAGCAGCAGCAAAATGTTTTCGACTTAGTCGAAAGCAATCATTTAAAAACAGAGGCACAACCTAATCAAAACCATTTACTTTAAATCATTTGATTTGGTCGAAAGCTACTTAGTCGAAAACCTTTTAGTCGAAAGAAAGCAGGTGTATTTCTTTTATTTAAAAACAAAGGACTACCTCAAACCCTTCGAAACCCATGGTTTTGGCTCCCTACCTTCTGCCCTCATTAATTAATTCATTACATACTAGTTGCCTGATACCTTATGCATTAGTTTCAACAGTGTCGGAGGCGATAGTTATGGAGGCGGAACTTGGTGTTGAAAGAGACGAAATAGTAAAAAACTTGTAGCAAATAGTTCTTTTCACCTAACCTGCCTTACGTGTCTAATTGCGATTGGTTGCCCTTTCTTTACCAATAAAAAGTACTGCACTTTGTCAAAAGTGTTGTCGACTTTTCCAGCTTTTATAATATAAATATTTTATAAAAAGCTCCCTCTCCTCTTTCTATTATATAAAACGTTTAAATCCCATACCTTAAATAATTTTATATAACCATTAAAACACTAAGGAAAAATCTAGAAAAATTTATGAACATCACATTACATATGTTTTACAACATACAAAAATTTCAGACCCAAATAATTAATAATTTACTCGTAATTAATATATAACCCAAAATACCATTTTCTATACTAGAAAATTCATATTAATTCCACGTAAATTCAGAAAAATCTAAAAGATACCCATCTTCAAAATAATATTTATGATCTTCATAAAAATTCACAAGGAATTTGGATGTCATTTTATAGGATTTTCACCTTAAAACATGAATAAACATAATTCATCAACAAGTATTTACATTCATTCCATCATTCAAAAACATGGCAACCCATTGCAAAATATTCGAAATTCGTATTAAAACTGAAAATGTAAGCAAAAATATTCATCTTAGCTTTAGAGATTATGGAGATTGAGACGTAAATAAATTTAGTTTAAATTTGCTTCCTCCTAGCTTTTCTTCTTCTCTTCCTTGGTTGTGGTGGCCGACCTTGTTTTATAAAATTTTGAAATGAAATGAACGTATTTACACGGCTATTGTAAATAGATATAGGAATAGCCTCTTTCCCATTTTACCCCTCCTCTATTTAAAGTTAACTCTTTTTTAAATTCATGGTTAAATGTCACAGCTACACCATAGTTAAAATCAAATATCAATCCACTAATTAGCACATTATTTTATTTAATTCAACTAATTAAATATCCGAAATAATGTTACCAAAAATCTAGGGTGTTACAGACTCCCCTCCTTAAAGAATTTTGTCCTTGAAATTACGATAAGGTACACAACAATTAAACAAGAAGGTAAAATAAACCATTAAACAAGTCAGGATAAGTATTTCTAATCTTGTTCTCAATGTTCCAAGTATAATCCCTATCATCATTGTTCCACTGGACTTTGACTAATCTAACCGTCTTGGTTCTACGCCACTTCTTTCGCAACTATGTGAACTGGCTTCCTTATTATAGTCAAATCCGGCTTTACCACTAAATCATCTAGCACAGTCAGTACAATAGCATTCTTTGGGCCTTTAACACACCTTCTGAGATGAGAAACATGAAAAACATCGTGAACTCCTACCAAACTGCTCAGTAACTCAACCCTATATGTGAGCCTCTTGATCCTCTCAATAATAGGAAAAGGTCCAACGAATGTCGAAGCTAACTTTCCCAATTGTTAGTCCTTGAGATGATGGTTTTGATGAAAACAACCTTAGGACTTGTTATAAAATATAAATACTAACATTATAGTTTAGATATATATATGTGTATGCAGGATATAAACATGCAGGTACCAAGAATGAAGACTATACAGTATAGAGATTCAAGGCTGAAGATATTAAGATTGAAGACTCATGAGTATCAATATAACAAGAGCTCAAGATTTCAAGAGTATAAGATAAGTATTGAGTCTAGAATTATGTTAAAACTTCTTGAAAGAACTTACATCTTTATTCGAAATTTACTCGTGGAATGGAATCCACTTCTAGCCTGTTAAAGGGATGGAACCCTAGTGGGATGGAACCCATGACAATATCTAGTGGAATATATAGTGGTCCTATTTTGATATCCACTAATTTTATAAAAATGCATTTCAAAAATATATCTCTTGTTTTTTTAAAAATGTTTTCGAAACTTTCTTTTCAAAAAGACATCTCTCTTGGTTTTAAATATTTTAGCCTCAAAATTATTTTTATCATTTTTAATATTTTGATTTCAAAATTGTCCTTGCTTTTAAACCATCTCTTGTTTTAAATATTTAGCTTTAAAATATTTATATACCCAGATTTTAAATCACTTTATAGATTAAGATTATATATAGTAAAAATTACTTTCTAAACTCTTTTATACGTTTAAACTATATTCAAATATATTTACAAAGTTTAGAAATTGTTTTGACAAATTATAAAACCAATTTTAAATAAGAAAATCAAAAAATCAATTTTTCCTTGAGCATGTCGACATCCCTCAACCCCCCATGTCGACATGGTGTCCGTTAAATTCAAAATTCAAATTTTCAAAAGAAGTGTCTATTCGTCGTATCCTTTCACGAAGAGATATGACAGTTGCTCTATTATATATACGAGTTGTTTTGGACGAATTTCAATAAGAATTTTTCTTGTTTTCTCTCCTCTTCATATTCCACATTTATTCTAAAGAATCCAAAACTACACTCTGCCAAAATGCCAAGTGAATCAAACTTGATTATCTCTTGTCTGCCACTCTCTCCATAAGATCTCGGTGCTATTCAGAGTTACAAGATCTTTTGTAAATCAAACTTTTGAGGAAAAGGTGCGGTTGAGGTTTGAAATCAATTGGATGTGATTATAACCCCGGAAATCAATTAGGCGATCTTGTAGCTTGGTTAAATCAAGAGAGTTGCCCTGAACTAGAATACAGGAGGGTGTACCTCGTAGCCTTGAAACCGAGGGTGTAATCTGAGGGATTATTTTGATAAGAAATTGTGACGACCCGCCCTTCTCAACCCTAGAAAATCGATGCAAAATACTCCACAGAGTAATATGCCGACGCTCGAGTGTCGAAAAAGACAGATTGTTGAGGGAAAAGAAAGAAGATAGAAGAAAGAAGGAAGTAAACAATAACAGAATCTCACAATCGCAGCGGAACCAAAATATAATAGTGAATAACAGATCTTCACACAAAATGAAAACTATACCTGTGTTATATATTACATCATCAGAGTATCACAAACAAACAACAATTACCAGCCTAACAATTTCAGACAATCACAGCAGCGGATATAAACAAATACGGTAATACGCCTCGGACTCTAGCTTCTCTCCTGAGCTCCACGGCATCCTTTTCTATAATTTATAATACTCGGCCTGACCCGAGCATTATAATGAAATAACACCCGAGTCAGTCTGCAATACCAACGTGAGAGAAATACACCCAAATTGATTACAAAAATTTCAAAATCCTTAGAAATCAAAATCATCTCGTAAGACCACGCCACAAATAAACATGTCGGATTTTTACCTTATGATAGCCAAAAAAATTCTTAGCAAAATCCTTCGATATTATAATAGTGTTTATATACAAGTACTTATTCAAATAGCCAAAATTGTTACATTTATTAAGTTCTAGCATACTAGCCACAAAGTGGGTTATACAAACAAAAATCGTAAAGGCACGTAGGGAGTATGGATTTTCAACTAATGACTAGGCACTGGGGTAACACCTATCACAGTACGTGGCCTAGATCACCATACCAAGGATTACTCACAATCCCCTGCAACACAAGACCGGGACTACCCCTTACTGGATAATCCCGAGTAAGATCACCCCATGGTTGGGATCAGCAACCGCACCAATAAGCCGAATAAAAGGGACATCTAGACAGGGATGACCTCACCCTAATGGGTGCTACCCACTTAGCCTTGCTGCATAACCCTGATTTTCAGTCATTCCCGGTTGATGAGGCTCGAGGCTAAGCATTACCTTTTAGAACGTTTCACTTAGAATGCCCATCGTCCACCTCACGATGTTCCGAAAGCATTCATCCATACAAGTCCGTCCCGGGTTCGAACGGAACCGAAGGCACTACTCCTACTACATCCATTTTGGAATCATCCTCAGGATTAGTAGTGACTAGCCCTTGCACTTAACTGTTCCATCTTCGACTCCGAACTCGTTTTTCCTACGAAAACGTACAAACCAGATCGAAGTGGTTTTCGAGAAATTGATCCCGATCTCGGTCTCTTCGAAACGATCAACGCATTTGCCAATATTGATAGTCGGTGATTTAACTATCAATTAACATTCACAAACATCCATCAAACAATAAATAATTACCCAAATTATTTATTAATCTCAAAATATCTTCGCAAGATATATTTCCATTTTCAACCCTTTTTGAAAACAGTTTTCAATTCATACTCTGTCATGGAATAAATTTCCCAAATATTCATTTCCATTGGAAACAACCAAGTCCAAACATTTAGATTTTTAAAACAATTAAATCACTTTATTCTAAAATATACCTTAAAATATTTACATTAACTACTTAAACATTTTATTCAACATATATTTTAAAAATATTTAAAGCAAACTACTTTATAAAATGTAAGCTAATTTTAAAATAAAGGTTAGGTTCGAAGTAAATTTTAAAAGAGAAGTTACAAAATTGTATACTGGTTTCAAATAAAACTTCAATATCTTTAAAATAAATCCATTTTATAACTTAAATAATAATTTCTTGATACATTCCTTTAAAAACAAATTTAAACTTTTAAATTTTTACTTAAAAATCTGTTTTGAAACATACTTGGCTTTTCAAGGAACTACACTTCCATTTCAGAATAAACCAAAGAACCTTTTTATAAATCATGCTTGATTTATCCCAATACAAATTTACGTTTAAAACCCGTAAATTTTGCCCATACTTTAAAAATAACCCTTTTATTTTTAAACACATTCTCATCTCCTGGAAATTCACTTTCAAAATATATGCTTAAAATATTTAATATAAGGCTACAAGAAATTACATAAATGAAAATGATACTTAAGGAAATATAGAGGAGTTTCTAAGTAACTTAAACCAAAATTACCGTTTAAATAAAGTTATGAAATCAAATATTTAAATTAAAATTTCCCTTTGAAGCTTTATACTATTTCACCTTTAAATTAATTGAATACCATAATTACTTAAATAAATATTTACTTTATACTTAAAATAATAACAAATAATATTATTATTTTTTCCAAAATATCCAAAAATATCTTTCAAACTTCTAGTTGATATTCGAAAGCTTTTCTTTGGAAACATACTTAACTTCCCAGGGAAAATACACCTTCCTCATTTAAAAATAATCTCATCTTTATTTTTAAAATAATTTATACCTCGTAGAATTTCCCAACGAAAACCTATCTTTCAAAAATTTATCCACCGATAAATATTCCATTTTATTTATAAACCCAGATTATAAATTTCCGTTTCTCGTTTCCATTCCAATCACAGTTTTAAAACATTTCAAACTCCCAACCAATTTCCTGAATTTATTTTCCTTAAATTCATTCCTTAAAAATTTCCTTTTCATTACCCTTTAATCCCAATTTATTTATTCATATTTTAAAATCCCAGCTTTTATTTATCCAATCATAACACAGCACAATCAAATTCCAAATTCATCTATCACAATATATAAATAAAATACATCATCAATTTTGAAATAAATTTCTCATTTTGAGGAATCCCGATGGGTCCCTCCAACCTGTTTCCCTGCATCCACAGATGTTAGCACGACAATAAATATCAATCAAATCTGATAATAATTATCACATACAACAAATCAACCAATCAACTATTTAAATATTAGCTATTTAAAACTAGCTAGCATTCCAGATGTGAGTGAGATCAACCCACCTTGAGTTTCGACGAGCATTTTAAATTTTCGGTTTAATCCAAAATTCTTGTTTGCTCCAAACACCTCCGGATGTGCTGCAGCGCGTAGATCGCGTCGCTGTGATTCCTGTACTTCTTGTTTCGTCGGAATCTGGTCACGCGTGCAAAAGTTATAGTATTTTAAACTTTTGAATATAATTTCTATAAACAATTTCTCTTTTTTTTATATACCGAAATGAAATCAGGCCGTCGATAACGCTGCTCAATCCAGGCCACAACCTTCATCTTCTCAAACACGATCGACTCCAGATAAATAAACAAACCCATCGTTCCTCGATTAGGGTTACGAACCGCTCCTCCTACCATCGCCGAGAACAAGATCAACCTAGCCCACGTCAAAGCCCATCGTGCCACCATCCTTCGGCCCAAAGTTTGCCGTTTTCGGCCTCCCCAATGCACAGAAAATCGTGCATGAAACCCTCATGAACGCGGCCCTCAAAATCTTCCTCTGGTCGACGAAACGAAATCTCAATCGTATGAATGGAAGAAGCTCAGCGAGCTCTTGAACAATGCAGTTAGAAGATTTCAAAATTACTGAGTGGATCAAGCGGAAAAAGAGAAACAGATTGGGACGGTTCCGGCCATTGAAATAACATAGAATGGCGGCTCGAAAAGTAACTAGGGTTTCGGGCTTGAACGTGTATATATATACGTTTTATAATTATTATTTTATTAATATTCTAAAAAATTTCAAGCTAAACAAACAAACTCCAAATCACATGTGCCGCCAGGCAATTATAAGGTTTTACCCGTATTCTGAACTCAATGGAACGTGTTTCGGAACCCAAATCATTCATATGTGGAAGACAACTTTTTGAATCGATTTAAAATATTAAATTTTCGATTTAAATTCAACGCGTTTCTCACCTGTACGGATAAACGGTAACTCCAAACGCTATGAAAATTGAAATCCGATAATAACTAACTCTTATGGATCCAATGGAACTAGCGTCGAATTCCGAGACTGTGCCCCGGAAGGCGATTTTAACTCGTCGATTAATTTAAACGATTTCCAAAATCATCGAAATCACTTAAAATTGCACTTTTAAAATTTTACTAGCTCTATTATAAATCGTATAGAATTTATAATCATATTTGAAATCATTATGATTCAATTTAAATCAAAATCTGATTATTTGCATTATTACTATATTAAATTCCATTATTAAAATAATATAAAATTCCAAATTTGACTTATCGACCTTGGATTCCATCCAGAAGTCCAACATAATTACCTAAATCCAAATAGACTTTAAATAAATTTAAGAAATCGTTTTCATGACCATTTATTCCCAGATTTACAAATTATCCCAATTTCAAATATTAATTTTTTATCCAAATCCAATTAAATTGCCATATTTGAAATTTTAACTAATTTTAATGATTTAACCAAAATTTATTATTTAAAAATCAATTCATGATCCACATTCAAATTTTAAATGAATTAAATGTTCAAAATCTAAAGACCAAAATTTTGGGTCGTTACAGAAATCCATACGATTGTACGGGACTGGATGTAGGGTAACTCCAAACCAGTATAAAATCCTGGTATGTTCTTTTCTTTACTACTTTTATTTAGTATTTGTACGTGTGTCTGATTCTGTGATTATATCTATATCTGTGAATTGCATTGTTGGTGATTAAATTACATAAGTTTCAAAAAGATTTAGAAAATCCACAAAACACTATTTGCCCCTTCTTTCAGCCTTAAGATCCGTAATCCGCATTTCTCACACCAATTTTCCAAATCTAATCACACCCTTCATTGTGACACTTTGATGGAAACCTAGTCTCTAGCTGAGAACTCTAGATCTTTCCGTCTATTATCTGCATAACTTTTCTTCCTAGACCGTGCCTCCATTATTCTAGGACGAATGACCTTAATCTTATCTGTAGCTTCTCGGACTAAATCTAAACCAAGAACCAATCTATCCCCCAGTCTCTAGCCAACAAACCAAAGATTTGCATGGCCTTCCATACAAAGATTCAAATTGTGCCATCCTAATACTAGTCTGACAACTATTGTTATATGAAACTCAACCAAATCCAAATGGTCTTCCCAAGATCCCCCATAATCCAGAACATAAGCTATTAATGAGTCTTCAAAGATATTGTTAACTCTTTCTATTTACCCATCGGTCTATACATGGTAAGCGGTATTCATATTGTGCTTGGTTCCCAAAACCTCCTATGTACTCTTCCAGAATTCACTAGTGAACAAAGGATCTTTATCATTAACTATGCTAATTGGAACTCTATGCAGTCTAACTACATTCTTTAGAAATAATATCGCCAAAACATACGCCGTTCTGGTTGACCCAACTGGAATGAAATCGGCACTCGTGGTCAATCAGTCCACTGTAACCCATATGTTATCATTTCCTCTGTTCGACCAAGGCAACCCGTCAATAAAATCCATGGAGATAGAGTCCCACTTCCATACTGGAATACCTAATGGTTGAAGAAACCCACTTGGTTTCTAGTGTTCGACCTTTGCCTGCTGGCAAATTATACACTACTTCATACATAACCCAATATCCCGCTTCATACTTCCCAAAAGAAACTTCACTTCATATCTTGATACATCTTTGTACCTCCTGGGTGAATAGAGAACTTCAAACGATGGCATTCCTCCAAGACTTATTTCCTTATGTTTCCTACACTCAAAACACATAATCTTCCTTTCTTTCTCAACTGCCCAATCTGGTCGAGAATGAAATCTTTCAAGTCATCGCTTTTAGTTCCATCTCTTAGCTTCCTGATCAGTTCAGCTAAAAACCGAATCTTCTATCTGTCTAGAAACAATCTTTTCAATCAACACTGGTCGAACTTCCAAACAAGATAATACAACTATATCCCCATTAGACTCAGCCTCGGATCTCCACTGCACTCTGCAATCTGTTAATGCTTCTAAATCCTTCCACTCAGCAATCATTGCTAATACCGCAGTCTGATGCTTCCTGCTAAGTGCATCTGCAGCCTTGTTGCCTTTCCCCGGTGTGTACTCAATATGAAATCATAAGTAGCGATAAACTCTAACCACCTCTATTGTCTCATGTTCAACTCCTTCTGAGTGAACAAATACTTCGGCGACTTATGATTTGTATATAGCTCAGACCTTTCTCCCAAAAGGTAATGTCTCCACACCTTCAAATAAAAAATAACCACAGGCAATTCTAAATCCGGCATCGGATATCTGACCTCATGCGGTCTAAGCTATCTAGAAGCGTAGGTAATCACTTTACCCGTCTGCATAAGTACAGCTCCTAATCCTGTTCCACATGCATTGGCATAAACCACTAAATCTTGATTCCCTTTGGAAGTAACCAACACAGGTGCATGGGCACAGGTGCATGGGTCAATAAGTGTTTCAAACTCTAGAATGCTTCCTTACACTTATCATTCCACACAAACTTAGCATCCTTTCTCGTCAGCTTAGTCATTGGTGCCACTATTTACGAGAAATCCTTAATGAAACTACGATAATAACCAGCTAATCCAAGCAAACTCTTTATCTCGGTTACCGTCTCAGGTCTCTTCCAACTATTTACTGCTTCAATCTTAGTCGGATCTACTGACAACCATTCTTATGAGACTATATGACCAAGAAAATTCACTTCTTTCTTACAGAAATGACACTTTGAAAACTTCGCCTTTAGCTAATGCTGCCACAGCATCTCAAGCACCACTCTAAGATGAATTTCATGTTCCCTCTCATCCTTAGAGTAAATCAAGATATCGTCTATGAAAACCGATACGAACCTATCCATGCGCTCAAGGAATACCCAGTTAATCAAGTCCATAAATAAAACTGGCGCATTGGTCAGTCTGAATAGCATGACTAACCATTCATATGACCCATATCTGGTCCTAAACGTCATCAAATGTATATAATCCTCTGCTACCCTGAGCTGATGGAAACCTGTCGCTAAATTCCACTGTGAGAATACCTTAGCTCCACTCAATTTGTCGAACAAATCTATAATCCATAGCAATGTATATCGATTCTTCATCATTCTCTCATTCAACTTACAATAATGGATACATAGCCTTAACGATCCATATAGCTTCTTCGCAAACCACGGCTGCTCCCTAAGACGAACTCTTGGTTTGATAAAATTCTTGCCTTCCAAATCAAAAAAATGAACCTTCAACTCCCTCATCTCTGTAAGGGTCATCCTGTTTGGCGGTCTACTCAATGATTCTGCTCTCGAAACCAAATCTATCCGAAACTTAATGGCTTGTTTCGGCAACAATCCAACCGCAGGCTCAAAAAGATCTGCGAATTCTCTACCTATGAAAACTTGACTCAACTCATCATCACTACGGGACCCTTCTATGGTATAAATTATCCTACCACTACAATCTGGGCGTCTAAGCGATATTTTCCTATCCTAGCAAAATATCCTAGCATCGTACTCACTTAACCAATCCATCCCGAGAATAATCCCGAACTCCCCAAAATCAAACACATGCAAACTGCAAGCAAAAGTATGACCTGACAGGTCAAACTCTAGCTGATCACACCTCTTCCCTAGAGTTGCATACCCTCCTATAGGATTCGAAATCCATAGGGAAGTAACTAAGTAAGTGGGTTCTAAGTTAAGCTTATCTATCAAACATGTAGATATAAAAGAATATGATGCACCAATATCAAATAGAACGCTAACAGTCATACCAAGAATCTGAAGCGTACCTCCCAAGAATTCCTTTCCTTTTTCCTTAGTTGTCGGCTAAGAAGCGGCAAGCTCCAATGCATACATTGCCCTTTCCATACTTAGCGGGCTCCTTGCATTGGCACTTGTAGTGGCCAATCTGGTCACAGTTGTAGCACCTGACATTCTTCCACCCTGCAACTTCCTTAGCTTTCCCAGCATGACACTCATTAGCATAGTGCCCCTTCTTATCCCACTTGAAACAGATAATCTCAGACTTCCCCTTCTTAGTTTCTCCACCCTTCTGAGAACCTTTATTTGGAAAGAACTTCCTTTTCTGATTCTGTCCAACTGTGCTTCTTTAGCTTTACTCTTCTCTTAGAAAATCAAGCAATTCCTGAACCCTCAAGGCCATCCCCACAACAAAGTCAGAAGGATCTCTAATATGAGGTAATTTGGCCCTAGCTAACTTAGGCTTCAACCCCTGAATAAACTTCTCATTCCTCTTCATGACTGTATCCATTGAGGCATGCCCATATCGGGCCAACCCCTAATACTTCCTCACATACTCCAAAACTGATATTTCCCCTTGCTCTAACTCAACAAACTTTCTGATCAGAGCTAATTGAAGTGATTCTGATATAAGCCTCTCCTGTAACCTTCCCTTGAAATCTTCCTAGGTTATAGTTTCCTCATCCACTGCCACAGTCACACTATTCCACCAGAACAGAGTTGCTCCCTAAAGCTATCTTGATGCCAACCTCCGCTTCTGCTCATCAGTGAGCCCCAAATCTGCAAAAATCCTTTTGTTGTGCAATAGTCAATTCTTTACCTCAATGCAACCCTCTGTTCCAATAAACGGCTTTCTTCCAAGCTTGGTGTAATCTCCACTCAATTTAGCATAGTGATTAACTAGCGAAGCTTTCAAAACTCCTGCGCTGGCAGCATTTTTTCCTACCATTATAGTTGTAACTCCAGCTTGCATCATATTCACAAAAAACTAAAACATAGCCCCCATGTCCACTTGCAGGACTCCAACACATGTATTCTCTGCTTGTGCCTAATCTTGACCTCTTCTCATATTAGGCCTAGCATTTCCTTCAGTACCCTCTCCTCCTTGGTTAACCCTTCCTCTTTTTCGTTCCATATCTATGTACAAACCTTATGAGATATAGAAAGATATCCTAACAAAGATAAGGGACTAGATATAAAGCATATACTTATATATACCAAATACAAGTTTGTTACTATAGCGTTATCCCATACCCAACCTTACTCTAACTCCTTAGGATTATGTTTTAAAAACCAGTTTTGATTTAAAGTTTTTCATAAACCATGCTCTGATACCAAGTTGTAACATCCTGTATCTGGAGGCCAAAAGCTAAGCGCTACAGTTGCTGCAGTCATCCATAGTATTAACTTATGGTGACAAAATACGATAATGATAGTGGTATTCATAATATCATAAGAAAACAAACATGAACAAAGTCACATATTTAAAAACAACATTTAGCTGATTACATTTCAAAACAATAATTCATATTCATGTTACATAATCCCTTAACGTTTCCGAGGAAATGATTAAATATATCATTGTAAAAATGCGCCAAGAGTGACATATGACGATGCTCCTTTGTTGATCAAAGCAAAATAGTCATATTTGACTTATATACACAGTAGAATCAAAACAAAATGAAACGGAAAATCCTAATTAGCCATCCATCAGACACATACTCATCTTCGGATGCTTTATTCACCAAATGACAAAAACCTGAAAACTTAACCCTTAGCCTACTCAAATCAATATTGAGTACCCAAGAGTATAAGGGGAAACAAAAACTTCGAGTCAGACTTAAAGCCTGGTATGAATAATTCTGTTACATCTCGGTTTGCTGATATTAAGTGAGACCACACCGCTTAACGGAATGGGTTTCCCCTCACTAATATCCTCTTTAAAACATATATTTTGCAAATCCTTTCCTACAACCAAACTAGTTAATCAAACTGATTATTTCAAAATAGCAATGTCCTTTATGCTAATAAATGGACTATATGTCCATAAAACAAGTAATATGTGAACTATCTACCCATATATAATAGCAAGGTCTGTTATGCTACAAATGGACTATTTGTCCATACAATTGGGCTAACTTCTCGCAAACTGGACTAACTGTCCGAATTATTTTCTTAGGGTTAACTACCCTTTAAATTTCCCTTGAAAACCATTTCAAAATGATTTAGTCCTTCAAGTCATATACATATACAAGGAAAATATATTTTTAGCTTTACTCTAAGCCATTTTGCTATGTTATATATATACTCTACTCAAAATAATGTTGATGGACCTTAATAAGTATTAAATATCCTTCTAAAACAAGTGAAAACCCATTTTCACTTGAAAACACTTAGACTAGATTGCCTATTTATTTCATTCTAAACCTTTGTTTAACTTCGTTAAACAACCCTTTCGAAACCATTGAAGGTAACCCCTTATAAACCATTGGAAAACCCCTTTCGAAACCATTAAATATCGCCTTTCGAAAACATTGGAAAATCCTTTCCTTTCTTTTCTCTGAAAGCTTCAAAATAACAGACGTCCCCTTTCTAAAACCTTTTAAGTATTGCCTTCGAAAACATAGGAAAAACCCTCGTTGTAATCTATTCGAAACCTTGGGGAACCACCCTTTCTAAACCATTCATTAAACCTTTCAAAATAGTCAAACTTAATCCTTTCAAAAGCACTATGGGTTCAATTTAAAACATGTGGAAACCTTTCAAAACCGTTCAAAAACTTCCCGGTCGAAATCATTAGAATTTTTCCTTCAAGTAGAGCAAAAGGATCAGAAACCCATTAAATTCAAAAGCATCAGTTTTTAAACCTTTTAAAACTATCTCTTTTGAAATCATTTGGGTTTTACTTTACTTATAGAAAAAGGGTCCTTAAAACATTTAAGTCCAAAGTAACTGTTTCAAAACCATTTCCTAAGTAATGAAGTGAAGGCGCCGAAACCATCCTGTCGAAAGCATTGGAGAGGTGGCTAGGTTTTAGAAAAAACAACCCTTTCGAAACCATCTGGGTCAAAGGCAGTAGTAAAAAGGTTTTGACTTAGTTGAAATCAATTATTTAAAAACAGAGGCGCAACCTAATCGAAACCATTTCCTTTAAATCATTTGACTTAGTCGAAAGCTACTTAATCGAAAGCCTTTTAGTTGAAAGCAAGCATGTGTATTTCTTTTATTTAAAAACAAAGGACTTCATCAACCTCTTCGAAACCCATGGTTTTGGCTCCCTACCTTCCACCCTCAACAATCAATTCATTACATACTAGTTGCCTGATACCATATGCATTGGTTTCGATTGTGTCGGAGGCGATGGTTATGGAGGGGGAACTTGGTGTCGAAAGAGATAAAACATGAAAAACTTGTAGCGAATAGTTCTTTTCACCTATCCTGCCTTACGTGTCTAATTGTGATTGGTTGTCTCTTTCTTTACCAATAAAAAGTACTGCACTCTGTCAAAAGTGCTGCCAACTTTTCTATATTTTATAATTTAAATCTTTACAAAAAGCCCTTTCTTCTCTTTTAATTATACAAAACATTTAAGTCCCATACCTTAAATAATTCTATATAACCATTAACAAACTTAGGAAAAATTGCAAAAAATTTCATAAAATCACATTATATATTTTACAACATATAAAAATTTCAGGCCCAAATAATTAATTATTTACCCGTAGTTAATTTATAACCCAAATTACCATTTTCTTTACTAGAAAATTCATATGAATTCCACGAAAATTCAAACCCATCTCCAAAATAATATTTACGATCTTCATAAAAATTTGCAAGGCATTTGGATGTTATTTTATAGGGTATTCACCTTAAAACATATCATAAATTCAATATGAATAATCATAATTCATCAACAAGTGTATATGTGTGTGTCTATATATATATATTCGTTCCATCATTCAAAAACATGGCAACCCATTGCAAATTATTCGAAATTCATATTGAAACCGAAAATATAATAAAAAATAAGATGTAAACATTATTCACCTTATCTTTAGAGATTATGGAGATTGAGATGTGAATAAATTTGGTTTGAATTTGCTTCTTCCTAGCATTTCTCTTCTCTTCCTTGTTAATGGCGGCCGACTTTGTTTTATAAAATTTTCAAATGAAATGAACATGTAGATTTTACATGGCTATGGGTGATAGATATAGGAATGGCCTCTTTTTCATTTTACCCCTCCTCTATTTTAAGTTAACTCTTATTCTAATTCATGGTTAAATGACATGACTAAACTTTAATTAAAATCAAATCTCATTCCCCTAATCAACACATAATCTTGTTTAAATCAACCAATTAAATATCTTAAGTAATGTTACCAAAAACCTAGGGTGTTACACCTGATCTCCACTGCACTCTATAAGTCCACAATACATCCAAGTCATTTCGTTCTGCCACCATAGCCAACATTGCATTCTGATGCTTCCTATAAAGTGCATCTGCAACTTATTATCTTTCCCTGGTGTGTACTCAATTCCAAAATCATAAGCCGATAGAAACTCTAACCGCCCCTGCTGTCTCATGTCAACTCCTTCTGAGAGAACAAATACTATAATGACTTATGATCCGTATAAAGTTTGAACCTTTCTCCTAAAAGGTAATGCCTCCACACCTTTAATGCAAAAATCACTGCAACCAACTCCAAGTCATGCGTTGGATATCTAATCTCATGCGGTCTAAGCTGTCTAGAAGTGTAGGCAATCATTTTACCTCTGTGCTCCTAATCCAGTTCCACATGCATCTGTATAAACTACCAAGTCTCGATTCCCCTCCGAAACCACTAATACGGGTGCATGGGTCAACAAGTGTTTCAAGCTCTGGAACGCTTCCTCACACTTATCGGTCCGCACAAACTTCACACCCTTTCGTGGTAGCTTGGTCATTGGTACTGCTATCCTCGAGAAATCCTTAATAAATCTCTTGTATTATCCAACCAATCTGAGAAAACTCTTTATTTGCTATCTCAGGCCTCTTTCAATTATTCACCCCTTCAACCTTAGTCAGATCTACAGACAACCTTCCTTTGAGACTACATGACCTAGAAATTTCACTTCCTTCTTCCAAAAATGGCTCCTCGAAAACTTCGCCTTTAGTTGATGCTGCCTCAGCGTCTCAAGCACAAATCTATGATGAACTTTATGTTCCTTCTCATCCTTAGAGTATATCAGAATATCATCTATGAAAACCAATACGAACCTATCCAAGTGCTCTCAGAAATTCTAGTTCATCGAATCCACAAATAATATCGACGCATTAGTGAGTCCGAATGGCATAATTAACCATTTATCTGACCAATACCTTGTTCTAAACGCCGTCAAAGGTATACTATCTTCTGCTACCCTAAGCTGACGGAAATCTGTTGCAAAATCTAACTGAGAAAATACATTGCCTCCACTCAACTGATCGAACAAATTGTCAATCCTAGGCAATGGGTATCGATTCTTTATCGTTCTCTCATTCAACTTATGATAATCGATACACAACGTTAATGATCCGTCCGGCTTCTTAGAAAATATTGTGAATCCTCCCCAAGGTGAACTATGTTAACACCAAAATTGGTCACTAACACCCTTGAGTAGGATTTTGTAGAGAGATTAACGAAGAAAGTAAATTAAAACTGAGAAATAACATAGTAGAATGCAATAATAATTATAAGAAGCAAAAACACCAGAATTATAGTGGTTCGGCGTAATTACCAACATCCACTTTGATAGTAATCTTTATTACTTCTTCAAATAATTGAATATATCTGTACACCAATAACTTGAATACAAGTTTTAACAAAAAAGAAATGAGTCTTGAAAATAGCAGAGTCTCCCCAGCGTTCTCAAAAAAAGTTCCCTTCTTACTGTACCCCTGCCTCTCTATTTATAGACAAAGATAGGCTAGACGTCCTGTGCAGGCTCAAGGCTGAGGTGACTCGGCCCATGTATGGCGACCTTGAGCTGCACGATCCATGTTTGTCGAATGACAATCGGCCGATCCTGGAACTCCGAACCATCATGGTCGGCCGGTGATCATTTGCAAGTGACTCAAAGTAAGACCTTAAAGTACTCGAAGCAACTCATAATGGATCTCGAAGTAGAGCAATGCCGAACCCTTCACCTCGATGTGGATTTCCAAGAATAATCCAACTCACTCATCTTACACTGAAACATCTATACCGAACGCTTGTGTCGGACGATGGTTGCCAAGCGATGTTGGCCAAACCGCATGTCCAGGCCGAACGGTATACAGGCCGAACCACACTTGCATGCCGTACGATGCATCCAAGCCAAAAGTACTTACATGCTGAACAATGCATCCAGGCCCAATGGCACTTGCATGTCGAACGATGCATCCAGCTCGAAAGGTACTTACATGCCAAACGTTGCATCCAGGAAGAGCGGTATATGCATGCTGAATGATGCATCCAGGCTGAACGGTACTTACATGCCGAGCCTCTCAATTCAAGTCAATCTCTCACTGGATCATGTTTCACTTAGATCCAACCAAGAAACTCTGTAATTAGCCTCTCATAACTAGGCCAAACAATCGGGTAACATTTCCCCCCTAAAATGTGTCATGTGAGGCAATACGACTGCTTTTAACCAGTAACCAATTCCTATTGTCAAAAGTCGAATGTGTTCAATGAAGGTCGAAACATGGCAGTCCTACCTATTATCTTGTATAGTTCCGAGTTCATTTTCTCCTCTCTTTTTCTTTATATATAAACAAGGGGTTGTTCGGCATATAGAAACCGACCCACACAGTCGACTTACTTGAACTAGGTCGTGCATATCTAACAACCGACTTCTCAAACCAAACCAACTGGCTCAAAAGGAGAGAGCCTGTTCACCTCCCCTTTCCTATATATAAGAGCTCTCTCTTTCTTCTTCTCCCCGCTTTTACTTTATTTTTTTAAGATCTACTAAATTACCTTCCCCCGAACCTCGGCTGTTACTCCAATTCCCCTTCCTCCTCCCGACTTCAAAACATTTGTTTCGTAATTGCCTAATTTTATAAACCCGAACGAGTTTCGGTCCTAAATTCATGAATTTTACGATTTTCGAACCATTCCTATAGGTACGAGTCTCTTATTCACCCATCTTCCCAAATCATAGGTTTTGCATGAAGCTCGAGTTCACGAGTACATTTCCCCCCTTTTTTGGTGGGAGTTCTTGTAGATGAGGGAGGTCGAATTGGAAATAAAGACATGCATTAGGTTAGGAGCTTGATAGGGCTTTAATAGACATGAGGTAGGGATAGAAAAGAGAAAAAAATATATCGGTGGTTACTTGGATATAGGTTCTTGTTAGATCACTAAGTGAGGAAGAGTGGTTTCTAGGTTAATGAGATATGGCTAAATTGCTGATTGAGGTCGTTCGGTAACTAAGGAGTGAGAGAGAAGAGAGAGTGAATAGGTTGACATTTGTATTTTGGGTGGAAGTCAGTTGCTCGGTAGTCTTCATGTGAGAGTAATGCTAGGGAGATAGAGGGATGGGGCATCGTTCGGTCTAAGGAGAGAGAGAGAGAGAGAGTGGGTCTCATTCGGCGATTAAGGAGAAGTAGTGAGTGTGCAGGTCTACAACTCTTCGTTTGACCGGGTCGGTTGTATTTGGTCTAAGTTGATATTCAGTGTCTAAGTAGGCCGGTGAGCAGAGAAGGGAAAAGGGAAGTGGGACAGGCTTTGAGGACCGGCACCGAGTGAGGCGTTACGATTCGGCATACATACACTCGACTAGACGGCCATTCCTAAGTATGGGGATCGGCATTGTCATACTTACCTCACCTCAACTCGTAGAACATAACATTGCTGCTTATTTCCATACTTATTCATGTACCAATAAAGCCATGACACAAACCTAAGTCCAAAAGAACATGGAACCAATCAGGATTAATAACTTCACGGTTTAAACCATAATAAATGTGAACTTAAAGCTTTCTAAAGAGGACAACTTAAAGCTCGCCGTGCTACACTTTGCCTTTCTGAACCCTAATTTATCTATATTATTTACATGAACCATTACACTAGCTCACACACCATGCGGGTGGAAAATCTTTGTCGTTATATCTAATATCGATTGTCTTTCGAGTATAGTTCAAACAGGATTTTATCCGCATCCACCGCTTTCTAAAGATGTCCAGAAAATCGAGTTCTTCTACAGTTTTTGATAAGCTTGATTCGGGCTCCCAGCAGGAAGTAGTAGATACTTTGGACCGACCGACAATTCCTATATAGGGTATTCCAGATCCATCTGTTGCGGTTATTGGTCCGACACCTGATGCTATAGATGGAGCGATTATCCTTAAAAATTCGACTGTTTTCAAACTTTAAAAAATATCGCTCTTCGTCGACTATGTTCGATCTAGGGAATCCCTTTCGACGATATATTGGCTCCATCGGGACAAGATCATCGTCACCTGCCCACAGTTGGATATACAGCTTGCAATAAATTCATATGTTGGGTTGGTAGCGTTTCGCCTTTCAACTCCTTCCTCTATGACGTGTTACAGTACATCGAGATCGCCCCAGCACAGCTACAACCCAATAGTCACGCGTTCGTCTACAGCACTTGATTCTTTTCATGAGCATCCTATTTAGGCTCCCCACTCCCGATGATATTTGCTATATCGATCATTTCAAGAGGCGGTCCGACATCCCATCTTTCATATTCCTCGAGCCACACTCTAAGTGTCAGATCCTGACGGGTGTGTGGAGTAAATTCTCCCAATATAAGCAGGAATGGTTTTACGTACGATACCCTCCTGGCTTTGCGAGAAGATGGTTGGAAGGGAGCAAGTTCCTTTTTTGGACCAATATTTGTCTAAGGCACGAAGTGGATTGTTTCTTAACTTTTTTCAATTTTATAGGTATCAGCCCACATCCCGAAGGTGCCCGGTATTCTGAGGTCATCGAGACCATTCGGGATGTTCCAGCAGGAGACTGGGAGATCAAGTCCGTTATCTCCAATGAATCACTTTCAAAATTTGGATTGTTGGCGGAGGGTCGTCGAACAAATCTTCCATCCAATACCCCTATAATCGGATCGGTGATGAAGAAATGTAAAGAACAGGACGAAACTTTAGTGCCTCCTACAAGTGGCGCCCACTAAACGTTCGAGGAGGGTGAGATTAGAGAAACTGGGGTATCAAAAGCATTGGGTGAGAATGTAAGTCCTGCTCCAGAACCGGTGGTTGAGGCATATGGCATCGATGAACCACCTCCCCCTTTAAAGGGGAAAAAGAAACTAGCTTACAAGTTGAGGAAGAATATAGTGGGCGGAACTTCGAAAGTGACGATTACTCCAATGGAGAAAGAGCTGTCTCCACAACACTTGGGGGTTCATTGAAAGGCTTATGTGACCTTACTATTCCTAACGACTTGCTCATTTATGGCTTCGACGATCTAGAAGCCCTAAAACTTCATTCGCTGACGAGAGGCGATGAACGTGTTCAAGCCCATCATCAAGGAGAAAAACCCCCAATAAGTAAAGCTAAAGAAACTAATCCATCATAGGGGAAACACTAGGAAACACACACTAACACTTACACCTCACCATGCACTTAAACATCAGCCACCATGTTGTTCTTGCTCACTTGTCCTCACTTAATTTCTGTGCAGGTGATATGGGACGGTCTCATGGATTCGACCGCCTCCACGGGTCCTCTATTTTCCATCATTCCAACCGAGACTCGAGGTCCAGTAAATGTCAGGATAGAGACGACAACAACGATTGAGATTATCGTCCCCGAGATCCGTCGTCTCGAAGGAAAACTTACATCCATTCTTCGTACCCCAACAATCCTCCTCCTCAACCAGAACAGAGCAAGGAGAAATCGGGTCAAAGGAGTTCTCAATCTGAAGCTCGTCACGACCAATGATCTGATTCATCAAGCACTAGGAAAACTCGTGAGCCTCACAAAAAGTCCGTGGTTACGGCTAAAACAAACTTCTTCAGCCCCTACACACGATCCATCAATAGCAAAAAAGCTAGCTGAGCTTAAAGCCATATTCCCAAAAATATGCTTCGATGGATTGAAATTTCTTCCTACGATCCATCCTATTCAAGGGCACGTTAAACAGAGTGTTATTGCTTGCAACAATGATGTCTACGTCCAACATGACGCGTTTGTTCACTTGGCCGAAAAAGTTTCTGAAGTTTCTACCAAGCATGAAATCGATCGCCTAAAGCTTGAGGCCATCCATGATAAGGACAACGTCAAAGCCCAAGATGAAGAGCTTGCCTTGTATAAATATCAGCTTGAGGCCGCTCAGAAAAATGCTAAATATAACGCTAAAGATACTGCTGAGGCAGTCAATCGCCTGGAGGCTACCCATAAAAAAGAAATTGATGAAGTGGTTCAACGTTGTGGCACCTTAGCCATAGAGAAAGAATCCGTTCAAACATAGAAAGACGTCCTCGCTCAACGAATCAAAGAATGAGAGGAGCTACTTTTCAAAGAAAAGGAAGAAATGATGGCCGCTCAAGAGGAGTCACAACGATATTGTGACGAGATTGTTGCCACTCGACTCCTAAAAGCAAAGCTCGATAAGGAGCTCTCCAAGGCTGAAGCGCTGAAGGACGAAGCCCGTGAGGAGGGCAAAAGAATGGCGCTCATGGAAATCGATTGAGGCAGTTACTGATGCTGGTAGGGTGGAAATCAAGTGCATGTTTGATCCACTCATAGCCGAGTACAATGCTCGAGTTCTCATGCATTGCAACCTAACGTTTCTTGGCGAAGGTTACCTCGAATCTTTGGCCGAAGCATGGAACACTTTAATAAAGATTAAAAAGGTTGAGTTGGGACCTAAAGAGGTTGTTGAGGATTCCCTTATGAAAGAAGTGCTTCGCGAGAATGAGCGCACTGACCTATCTATGGCAAAGGCTCTCCACAGAAGGGACTCTTCCTCACCAAAGGGAAAAGATGAAGCTCCCGGTCCACCCGAGACCGAGTCCTCGGTCTCTTCTCCTATTCAACCGACTGATCACCCATCACTTGATCCCTTCGAGCAGCATATCGACTATGACCCAAAGGAGCCCGGACTTGATATCCACATTCTATCTCCTATTCCTGAGGGTGAAACTTCTTGAATAGTTGAGAGTCAACTAGATACAGGCACATAACTTTTCTTCCTAGAGTTCAAAGGGCCATCATTTTTGGCGAGTAGAAAATGTAGTCTAACACTTGTCTCTTATGATTTTATCCAGGCCATTATGATTCCAAGCCAACTCCAAGAAGCGATGTCGCCACGGAGAAGGAGGAGAAAATGGGAGAGGCAATTTAAACGGGAGAGACTTGCAGACCTGACGCTCAAGTGATAGAGGCTCTTAATGAAGACAATTCTGAAAATCCATCGCTCGTCGAAGAACATGGTGAAGTTGAAATTGCAGGCGTCTCCGAACACATTACAGAACTGAGCATGGAGGAACAAATCATCAAGGAAAGGAAGAAGAAAACTGAAATTAAGGCTGAGCCCCAAGTGGTCGAACTTGATGACCCACTGAACAGGACTCTGTAGGATATTCTCCCCGATTGGACTTCTCCACTGGAAGTTCCTCTCCCTCCCTGGGCACCGCTTCCCTAGCAAGCAAAGCATTCAAGAGAAAACATGTAGGGGAGGAGTCTTTAGAGAAACCAAGGAAGGAAAAGAAGTCGAAAACATAGCTATCATGCCTCTTTCAACTCAAATAGGCCTGGATCATGTAATTATTTCTATTTATTTTCATAGCCATTGTAGATAGGCATTTTTCTCTGAGTCTAGGAGATGTTGTAGTGGAACTTTATTTTGTATTAATGAATAAAACTTTGTGTCTTTGCTTTCAATGATTTTCGTTGTTCAGCTTATTGTATAACTTGTAGTCAAAATCTAAAATCTTGTGAGTTACATAAGCCCTTGTTCACTTCCATATGACTCGAAATTTTTTGGAATCGTAGATCCTCTATTCCACACTTCGGATACTTAAAATATTTTTAGACCGCACTCTGGGGACTTAAAGATTTTTGAGTCGTTTATACTCTAGTCTGCATTCTGGGGACTCTGAGTTCTTTAATCCGCACTCTGGGGACTTAGAGATTATGAAGTTGTCTATACTCTAGTCTGCACTCTAAGGACTCAGAGTATTCCAGTCTGCATTCTGGGGACTTAGAGATTTTTGAGTCGTTTATACTCTAGTCCGCACTCTAGGGACTCAGAGTACTCCAGTCTGCACTCTGTGGACATGGAGATTTTTAAGTCGTTTAAACTCTTGTCCGCACTCTGGGGACTCAGAGTACTCCAGTCCGCACTCTGGGGACATGAAGATTTTTAAGTCGTTTATACTCTAGTCCGCACTCTGGATCCATACTCTGGGGACTCAGAGTACTCAAGTCCGCACTCTGGAGACTTTGAGATTTTTAAGTCATACTCCAGTCCACACTCTGGGGATTTGGAGATTTTTTTAAGTCTTTTATACTCTAGTCCGCACTCTGGGGACTTAGAGTACTCTAGTCTGCACTCTGGGAACTTGAAGATTTTTAAGTCGTTTATACTCTAATCCACCCTCTGGGGACTCAGAGTATTCCAGTCTACACTCTAGGGACATGGAGATTTTTAAGTCGTTTATACTCTAGTTCGTACTCTGGGGACTCAGAGTACTCCAGTCTGCACTCTAGGGACATGGAGATTTTTATGTTGTTTATACTCTAGTCCGTACTCTGGGGACTCAGAGTACTCCAGTCCGCACTCTAGGGACTTGGAGATTTTTAAGTCATTTATACTCTAGTTCGCACTTTGGGGACTTAGAGTACTCCGGTCCGCACTCTGGGGACTTGGAGATTTTTAAGTCGTTTATACTCTAATCCGCACTTTGGGGACTCAGAGTACTCCAGTCCGCACTTTGGGGACTTGGAGATTTTTAAGTTTGTGTGTGTGTTCATACGTCAGACATAATAATGTACTTCAGATTTTTTTCCACTAAATCGTAACATGCAGAAACATCAATAGTTCGTGGAAAAGATGGCTTCATGCCTTTATTAATGAAAACAAACTAAATTGTATTATTACATGCCGAAAACTAATAACAACAAAATAAACATACATTGGAGATAATTGCAACTAAAATGCAAAAGAAATAGAGTAAGTGTAATAACATCGTAGATGCTCGCTATTCCATGCTCGGGGAAGTTTTGCGCCATCAACGGTCGCTAGCTTGAAAGTTCCTTCTCCAAGCTTCAGTTCAATGACATTGGACCTTCCTATATGGGATTCATATGCGATGGGTCGGAAAAACTCGTTTCAAAACGAGATCATCTACATTAAAGATTCTCGGTCGTATTTTTTCATTATAATATCGAGCGACATGGTGTCTATATGCAGCCACCCTTAAATCAGCTTCTTCACTTTTTCGTCAACAAAGTCCAGTGATTCCAGCAAGAGATCCTGATTCGTCTTAGGTCATAATGAGTTACCCGATGTGAAGGAACTTCAAGTTCCACGGGTATAACGGCTTCCGTGCCATATGCCAATGTGAATGGAGTGTGGCCAGCATTAGACTTATGGATGGTTTAGTAAGCCCAAAGTGCTGTCAGAAGCTCATCTACCCATTTGCCTCTAGCCTTCTCCAAGTGCTTTTTCAATATGGATATGATTATTTTGTTTACAACTTCTACTTGTCCACTGGCTTTTGGACGAGCGACTACACAAACCTTTTCTTAACGCCATACTTTTGAAAAAATTCTTTGAACTCCCTACTTTCAAACTAAGTTCCATTGTCTACGATGATAGTTCGTAGGAGGCCAAAATGACATATGATGTTTCGCACAACGAAATTAATGACCTTTTTGGTGGTGATTATAGCTAAGGGCTCTACTTCTGCATATTTGGTAAAGTAATCGACTGTAACAACTGCGTATTTAGCACCTCCTTTGGAGATTGGCAAGGAGTCAATTATATCGATTTCATATATTGCAAACGACCAAGGACTAACCATTTGTATGAGTTCCATTGACAAAGCTCTCGGGATTTTCGCATACTTGAGACATTTGTCACACCTTCTTACAAAGTCTGCAGCATCTCGATTTACAGTTGGCCAATTGTATCCATGGTAGAGGATCTTTTTTGCTAGTGTCTTCCCCTAGTATGGTCACCACATTCTCCTTCATGAACTTTCTTTAAGACCTGTTTTATCTCGTTATGGGCAATGCATCGAAGTAATGGAACCGATAACCCTTTCCGATACATTATTTCGTCCTGCATTATATATCGTGAAGCTTTGCGAATGACCTATCATCGTTCATTCTTTCTTTCGAGCAAGACCCTGTGTAGCAGATACTGCATGAATGGGGTTATCCATGACTCCTTCTCGATTTCTATCTCTAACACAAAATCTACATACATCTCATTTATACTCGGAGCATGTAAGTTTTCGTCGGGAACCAATCCCATCTGTTGTGCATCACCAGTGCTTGCAAATTTCGCCAATGAATCAGCTTCCCTATTTTGCTCACGTGGGATGTGTGAAATATCGTAATATTCGAGGTCTGCCAACAGCTCTTGAACATGAGCCAGGTATAGGGCAAGTCTTTGACCCTTTACCTGACAGTCTCCCTGCACGTGGAACATCACCAATTGGAGTCGCAAAAGATTTCGGCCGATCTTACTCCAAATTCCTTAATAAGTTTCAAGCTAGAAATTAATGCTTCATACTCGGCTTCGTTATTTATAGCTGGGAAATCGAGCTTCAAAGCATAACAAATTGATCGGTTTTTGGGAGTCACAAGAATTACACTAGCCCTAGAACACTGGTCGTTGGACGCCCTATCGGTGTATAGTTTCCATCGAATGGAGGGAATGACATCAATCACTATTTGGTTCGTCATATACGGTAAATTCAGCAATGAAGTCCGCTAGCGCTTGCCCTATATAGCCCTCTGTGGAAGGTAGGTTATATCGAACTGACTTAACTCAATATTCCATTTTAACAGCCTTTCAGAGGTTTCTAGTCGTTGGAGTACATGTCGCAAGGGTTGATCGGTATAAACATCGATCAAGTGTACCTAAATGTACGAACGAAGCTTGCGTGATGCAACCACCAAGCAATAGGCTAGCTTCTCAATTTTAGGATAATTTCTTTCTGCCTCCGTTAAACATTTACTGACATAATATACTGGCTTTTGAACTCGGTCCTCCTCGCGGACCAAAGCTGTACTAATGGCATGTTGAGATACGGCCAAGTATAAATACAACACTTCGTGGTCTATAGGCTTCAACACCACCGGAGGACTTTCCAAGTGCCTTACCACAGCTCGGAACGCATCCTCGCAGTTGGGCATCTACTCAAAATTTCTCTTTCCTTTCATTATTACATTAAAGAAAGGAATACACCTGTCTGTCGCTTTGGATATGAATCGACTCAGCACAGCCACTTTTCCATTTAGGCTTTGTACTTGCTTTATAGTTCAGGGTACTTGTATGTCCCAAATAGCCTGAATCTTTTCTGGGTTAGCTTCAATTCCTTGTGCATTAACAATGAAACCCAAAAACTTTCCTGAAGCAATGCCAAAGGAACATTTAGAGAATTGATTTTCATTCCATAATACCTGAGTATATCAAACGTTTCTGCTAAGTCTCGAATGTGGTTGTTTGACTGCCGTGACTTCACGAGCATGTCATCCACATAGACTTCCATTGTCCTACCAATATGGTCTTTAAACATCCTATTCACCAGACGCTGATAAGTAGCTCCCGCAATTTTCAATCCGAAAGGCATCACTATATAACAATGTAGTCCAACGTTTGTGATAAAACTAGTGTGTTTTGATTTGGAATGTGCTTTAAGATTTGATTATATCCCGAATACACATCCATAAATGACAATAACTCGTGTCCTACTATTGAGTCGACCAGCTGATCAATTCTGAGTAAAGGGAAACTATCCTTAGACATGCTTTGTTCAAATCAGAGTAATCTACATAGATCCTCCATTTCCCACTTGCTTTTCTCATTAGCACGGGGTTAGACACCCATTCAGGGTAGAGGGCGTCGCTGACGAACCTATTGGCTTTGAGTTTGTCCACCTCCTCTCTGAGAGGAGTGGAGCTCTCTGGGTCCATGCCTCTCCTTTTTTGCTTTACTGATACGTACCTCGGGTCTATGTTCAACATATGACTCGCAATAGTGGGAGAAATCCCGCACATATCGGAATGCGTCCAAGCGAAAATATCCAGATTCGCTTGGAGAAAATCAGTGAGATCCTCGATCATCGAGAGGTTGAGTTGTGATCCAATCTTAAGTACTTGCGATGGGTCAACACGGCTGACTGGAATGTCAATCGTCAATTCAGCGGTGCTACTTTTGCCTCCCTGGGTTCCTCCTCATCGTCTCTCAGATCTATGTCTTTATAGATCCAATCATGTTGCCCGAGACAAGGCTCGGGCATTACTTGTCAATCCTCAGTGACTCGGATGCGGACGGAGCTATCCACAACCTTTCCTTTCTCTCTTCTCTGGGCGTCTCTCAGCTTAGCCACATAACACGCACGACCAGTTGCATGATCGCCATGCATAATACCAACTCCTTTATTGGTCAGAAATTTCAAGGTTAAACACTATGGGGCCAAAACTGCCCTAAACTTTGCTAGGGCAGGTCGACCCAGAAACACATTATAAGGAAAATCGACGTCCAAAACGACGAACGGTAGGATCCGCACCCTTCTACGTTCACCTTCTCCTAGTTCAACTAGTAATACAACAAAACCCACTGTATCAGTAGTTGTGCCATTAAAACCATGAATATGGGCTTTAGATGGTTTCAGATCCTTTATCTCCATCTTCATCTGGTTATATGCTTTTTTGAAGATAATGTTAATAGAACTTTCGTAGTCAATCAGTATTCTCCTCACAAACGCTGGCCCAATAGTGGCCGAGATGACCCTCAGATCAATGGTGGGCGCCTCCACTTGATCAACATCTCTGCTCCTGAACATTATATCATTGGTCATCATTCGCTGCTGCTTAGCTGGGTCCCCATCCTCCATGTTTGAACAACAGTCAAAATCTGCATGCTTTAGGGAATTAGCATACCGCTCTATTTTTTGCAAATTCTTATCTACAAGGTGAGGCCCACTGACTATCGTGTTTATGACTAGTCTACCTACAGTCCGAGCAGGTCCCTCTGAATGGCGTGGCGCTTGCCCGTGACCAGGGTCCGATGTTCCTTGTATGCCTTCCTACGGATACTTAACAAACTTTTGTTACGTTTTTTGTCAAATCAAATTCTCTGTAGCATTATAGAGGTGCCTACAATCCTCGGTATTATGCCTGTAAGTCTCATGAAGTGGCAATACCTTCCAGTCCGCTTTTTCTCTTCTGTGGACTCTTTTGGGCATGGCTTTCGATATTGAAAAGTATTACAAGTTGATGGGTAAATATTTTCCAGAGAAGCATTCAAAGGGGTGTATTCGTTGTAAGTTGGAATCCTTGGTTTCCACTTCCTGGTTCCCTTTTCTTTCTGGGATTTCCTCCTCCAGATCCTTTTAGATGGCTCTGACTTGTTCTGGACATTGACCTGGACTTTCCCCAAGTTATCACCAGATTGTTTACAGCAATGTTGCTCTTCACAGTCTCCTTTCCAGGCCCTGGTGCATTGCCTCTCCTCGTCCATCTGGCTTCCTCTCCTCTTATGAATTGATGCACCTTTGAATAAAAACGTTCTAGTATAGTCGGAGGCTTTCCCGCCAGCCAATAGCCAAACTTCAAATTCGGATCTACTCCTCTCATCACGGCCATCAGAATGGCATGGTCATTTGCGTTGCTAACTTCAGTAGCCGCAATGTGAAATCTTTGTAAGTACTCCTTTAACGACTCCTTTGGAGCCTGAATCACACTGGACAAAGACGTCATGTCCTTGGGACGAGTGGCATGATTCCTGAACTGTTCCGCAAATTTCATCGCTAACTCATCAAAGTTGGAGATAGACCACGGAGGAAGTCAGGTGAACCACATGGTAACCATTCGAGATAAAGTTATTGGGAAGCATCTACACTTACTTTCATCTTTTGCACCAGCTGAATCCATCATCCACTCATGTCTCATCACATGATGTCGGGGATCAGTCTTTCTTTCGTAGGCTGGAATAGTCGACATGTTAAACTTCCTAGGGTACTCGGCCTGTAGAATAGTATCTGTGAATGGAGTATGACTCTCAGATATCCCCCAATCATCATTAGACAAGCCTTGATTTTCTCTCATCAGCTGTCTGACCATAGCCGATAGGTCTGGGGTTTGTATGGAAGATGGCAGGTTGGAATCTGTCCTACGAGACCATTTTGGTTGGTGTCTCCTTTATTGGCGATCTATCAAACGTGTATCCTGGGGACCAGCTTCATCAAGACGTTGGTGAGCCGGTCGTCCAACTTCCACTAGTGCTCCAAATCCTAAGTTTCCAGTTCCAGCTTGGGTGTGATTTCCCTAGTGTAAGTAAAGGGCCATGGTTCCAGGTAGGGAACCTGGACCATCCTTGGTTGATTAATCAGCAACACATATTTGCGTTGTTTCAGTTCTATGGTGTCTATGCTTGGGGGTTCGTCGAACGAGGCAGACCTGTCGAATGAGGAGTAGGAAGCGGGACTACCTCCAGTATTCTGGTGTTGTTGTTGAGTAAGCTAAGTCATGAGGTTGGCGCTAGCTTGAATCTATTCGTTAAGCTATCTCCTGCTTTCCACGAGTTATCTCATCAGCTTGTTGAACTCTGTTCTAGTGAAAACTTCCATTTGGTTTTGGGCGGTGACAGTCCCTGTGCCTAAATTAGCTTGTTGATTGCTAGGTCCTACTCGCTGGACTCTAGCAGTCTTGTTGACGTTCGGTTGTGAGAGGTTGATCTGGTACGAGGTCTTCCCAATGTAGAGTTATTGGTAGGAACTCTGAGTAGAATCAGTGGACTTTCATGAATGACTTGGATCTCCTTCGGGGGATTTATTCAATCCAGTAGCGATAAAGTAGATCCTAATAACCTAAGAATGTTGTTCTCAGTGTAAGCACCAAAATTGGTCACTAACACCCTTGAGTAGGATTGTGTAGAGAGATTAATGAAGAAAGTAAATTAAAACCGAGAAATAACATAGTAGAATGCAAAAATAATTGTAAGAAGCAAGAACACTAGAATTATAGTGGTTCGGCTAACTGCCTACATCCACTTTGATCGTAATCTTTATTACTTCTTCAATTAGTTGAATACATATATAATCCATACACCAACAACTTAAATACAAGTTTTAACAGAAAAGAAACGAGTCTTGAAAATGGCAGTCTCCTCATTGTTCTCGAAAAAAGATCAATTTTCACTGTACCTCTGCCTCTCTATTTATAGACGAAGATAGGCTAGACGTCCTGTGCAGAATCAAGGTCGAGGTGACTCGGCCTATATATGGCGACCTCGAGCTGGCCGGTCCATGCTTGCCGAATGACAATCGGTCGATCCAGGAACTCCGAACCATCATGGTCGACCGGTGGTCATTTAGCAAGTGACTCGAAGTAAGACCTCAGAGTACTCGAAGAAACTCATAATGGATCTCGAAGTGGAGAAAAGGCGAACCCTTCACCTCGATGTGGATTTCCAAGAATAAGCCAACTCCCTCATCTTTCACTGAAACATCTATACCGAACGCTTATGCCAGACGGTGGTTGCCAAGCGATGTTGGCCAAACGGTAGTTGCTAAGCAGTGTTGGCCAAACTATATGTCCAGGCCGAACGGTATACAGGCCGAACCACACTTGCATGCCGAACGATGCATCCAAGCCGAATGGTACTTACATGCCGAACGATGCATCCAAGCCAAACAGCACTTGCATGTCGAACGATGTATCTAAGCCAAACAGTACTTACATGCCGAACGTTGCATCCAGGCCGAGCGGTACTTGCATGCCGAACGATGCATCCAGACCGAATGGTACTCACATGCCGAGCCTCTCAATTCAAGTCAATCTCTCACTGGATCATGTTTCACATAGCTCCAACCAAGAAACTCAGTAATTAGCCTCTCGTAACTAGGCCAAACAACTGGGTAACAAACTACTTGGTCTAATAAAATTCTTGCTTTCCAAATCTACCAATTGCACCTTCAACTCCCTTATTTTTGTAGGTGTTATCCTGCTTAGCGGCCTACAACACCCAACAACGCATTCACCTTACAGCTAGGGTTTTCTATGGTATAAACTATCCGCCCAGTACAGTCCGGGTGTCTAAGTGATATTTTCCTATCCTGGCAAAAAATCCTAGCATCATATTCACTTAAACAATCCATACCCAATATGATTCTGAACCCTACAAAGTCAAATATATGCAAACTACAACCAAATGTGTAACATAACAAGCCAAACTCACACTTCATCCTAAGTGTCGCATACCCTCCTACCGGATTTGCAACTCTTAAGGAAGTAACTAAAATATGGGTTCTAGGTTAAGCTTATCTATCAAAGATTGAGATATAAAAGAATGTGATGCACCAATATCAAATAAAACGCTAAAGACATATCATGGATCTGAAGTGTACCTCCTAATACTGATTCCGTTTCTCCTGGGTCGTTGGCTTCGAAGTAGTATACTCCAATGCATGTACTTGGCCTTTATCTCTTTTAGCTGTCTCTTTACACTGGTTCTTGCAGTGCCCAACTTGATCAGAATTGAAACATATAACTCCTTTCTTCTCAGCAGCCTTCTTTCCTTTGCCTTTCCGACACTCATTAGCATAATGGCCTTTCTTATCACACTTGTAACAGACCACCTCAGACTTCCCCTTCTTTGCTGACCTTTCTGAACACCCTTCTTATGAAAGAACTTTCTCTTTTGACCTTTGCCCAACCTGGACTTCCTTCTCCTTCTTCTTCTCCAAACAAGCAAGCATCTTTTCATGTCTTAACGCCATCTCCACTGCCACGTCACAGGGATGTCTGATATGCGGTAAGGTAGCCCTAGCCAACTTACACTTCAATCCCCTGATGAACTTCTCATTCCTCTTCATCACTATATCAAAAGTGGCATATCCATATCTAGCCAACTCTTCAAACCTACTAGCATACTCCAAAACATACATCTCTCCTTGTTCTAACTCAGCAAACTTTTTGATCAAAACAGACTGTGCCATTACTAACATGAACCTCTTCTGGAACCTTCTCCTAAACTCAGCCCATGTCATCTCCACTTAATTCACTCAACCCATCACACTATTCGACCAAAATAAAGCTGCTCCCTGAAGCTGCCTCGAAGCAAGTCTCCTCTTCCGCTCATTATTGATCCCTAAGTCAGCAAATATCCTTTCATAGTACGACAACCAATTCTCCACTTCTATAGTAATTCAGTTCTAACAAATGGATTTCCTCCAAGCCTAACATAATCTCTACTCAAATTGGCATAATGTTGACCATCAGAACTTCTAGAACTCCTCCTACAGCATTTCCTCCTACAACCCCAGCGGCAATCCCAACTTGCATCATGTTCATGAAAAGCTGATACATAGTTCCCATATCCACTTGTGGGACTCCAGCACCAACATTCTCGGCTTAAGCCTGAACTTGAGTCCTCCTTATATTGGGCCATGCAATTCCATTGATGGTGGTGCAGTCCCCTCCTAGGTTAACTCTGCCTCTTCTAGCATCCATATATGTGTTTAAGCCTTATGAGATACAGAAGAATAGCCTAATAGAGATAGGAGAATAGAGATATAGCATATACTTATATATAACAAATAAAAGTACATTCCTATAATGTTATCCCATATCCCGATCTTACTCTAATTCCTAAGGTATATATTTTCAAAAATCGTTTTTAGTTAAAGTATTTCATAAACCTATGCTCTAATACCAAGTTGTAACATCCCATATTTAGAGGCCCAAAGCTAAGCGCCATAGATATTGCAGTCATCCATAGTATTAACTTCCGACGGCAAAATACGGCTACGTTAATGGTACCCATAATATCAGAAACACTTGAGTATGAAACAAAATCACATATTTCTAAAAACAACATTTTTTCACATTACGTTTCAAAACATATGTTTCACATTCAAATTACATAATCCCATAATTGCTTCCCAGGTTCAGATAAAATATAATTATTACATAAATACGCCAACATCGACATATGATGACGCCCCCTTGGTTGACCAGGGTACTATATAGACAAAACTGTCTTAAATACAACACGGTGGAATAAAACAAAACAAGACAAGACAGCAACTCCTAAAAAGCTATCTGTCAGCCACCTGCTCGTCTTTGAAAGCTTTATTCGTCAACCTACTAAAACCTGTAAAACCTCAACCCTCGGCCTACTCAAATCAATTTTAAGCACCCAAGAGTATAAGGAGAAAACATAAAATTCGAGTCAGACATAAAGCCTAGTGTGAATAATACTATACATCTCGGATATATGATATTAAGTGAGATCTGATCATGCCTCTTAGTGGAATGGGTTTCCCCTCACTAATATCCATTCAAAACATATCTTTTGCAAATCATAATCCTGCAACCAGAACTGGTTAAAACCATAAAGCATTTTATGTAAACTTACATAGCAGGTAGCAAATGGACTATCTGTCCGAACGCTGTAGTTTTGTTTGGCTAACTACTAACCTTTAGTTGACTCGGGCCTACTAGAAAATATAACAAAATAATCTAATGTCCATTAGACATATCTCTTTTGGACTGTCTGTTCTTAGCTAACTCTTAAATGCTTCTTCTGGATAGTATGCTCCTAACTTAACATCCCCTAGGGTCACTTGATCCTAATGGTTTTGCGAGCTCACCAATAACCGATCCATATACCAACATATATTCCCTTTTGTGTCTTACATGTGACAAAGACCTACACATTGGAATTTTGGACTAAATTAGTAGGGGTTAATGGCTAATATATAGGGCGTGACCCTATACCAGTCCCATCTGATATTGTAATATCCTGGTCATTTTACTTAGGGATACCTTTCGAAAATTTTCCTTGAAAACCTTCTCATCTGAAATTGATTTAAAACATTTTAAACCAAATTTAAATAAGGAAAACACTTATACTCCATGCTTTACTCAAAATCACCTTTCCATGCTATATATATACCTTACTCAAACATTTGTTGATGAAAACCTTTGAAAGTATCCCTTTCGAATCTAATTAAAGTACCCTTTTAGAACCGAGTAAAAACCCTTTATTTAACCTAGGCCAAAAGGCCAAAACCTTCCTTTCGAAACCATCTATAAAAACCTTTTGAAAGCATTAAAAAAAGCTTCCTTTTGAAAGCTTTAAAACCTTAGACATCTTTCTTTTAAAACCTTTAAACATTGCCTTTCAAAACCTTTGGAAAACCTTTCCTTTCAGCCTTTCGAAACCATTAGCGAACTACCCCTTTGAAACCTTTCTTTATACCTTTCGAAAGCATTGGGGAAGCACCCCTTCGAAACCATCATTTAAAACCTTTTGAAAGCATCAAACCTTTATAAACAGCAAACCTTTGTAAATAGCAAACAATTTGAAAGCATTTGGGTTCAATTTAAAACATGTGGAAAACACCTATTGAAACCATTCAAATTTACCACTTGAAACCTTTGAAAACCGTTTCAGTCGAAACCATTTGGATTATGCCTCCAAATAGAGAAAAAGGATCTAAAACCCATTAAAGTCAAAATCATTCCTTTCCAAACCTATTCTCAAGTAAAGAAGTGATGGTGTCGAAATCATACTTTCGAAAGCATTAGAGAAGTGGTCAAGTTTAAAAACAAAGTATACCTTCTGAAACCATTGACATCGAAATGTAAGAAAAGCGGCAGCTAAAGGGCTTTGATCTAGTTGAAAGCGTATATTAAAAAACAAAGGTGCAACCCCTTCAAAACCATTTCTTTAAACCATTTGACACAGTCGGATGCCAACCAAGTCGAAAGCAAAGCGGCACATTTTCAATTTAAAACAAAGGCATGTTTCAACCCTATCAGAACCATATGTTTCGACCTTAAACCTTCCGCCTTCATCCAACTTATTACGTGCCAAATATATTGATAACATGCGCATTGCTTTTGAAAGCAATAATGGCGAAACGTCTTGGTCGGAACCCCTGGTGTCGAAAGTGGAGAAATAGGCTAAAAACAAGTAAATTTTGTCTTTAACTTAAAAATGAAATACTTTTTGATTAACTTGCTATGTTTGTCAGAATCGTATTGGTTACTAATTTTTCTTTTCTTAAAGCTCTACCATAATTTCAGAATTAACAATTTAATTTATTTTATAAAATACCTTTTCTCCTTTTATAAATGTATAAAACATTTAAGTCCCATCCTCAAATAATCTTCTATATTCATCGAAACACCTAGGAAAATTCTACAAAAATTCCAAAAAATTATTTTCAATATGTCTTCTAACATATATAAATTTCAGAGGCAAATAAATATTTCTTTAGCCGTAAATAATTTATAACCCAAATAATCATTTTTACACTAGAAAATTTATATAAAATCCACAATAATTCAAAAATTATGAAAATCAAAACCCATCTCTAAAATATCATTTCTAATCTAAATCTAAAATTGAAAGGTATTTGGATGCCATTTAATAGGGTTTTCTTATAAAACATGTCATAAAATCTATACGAACAAGCATAAATCATCAACAAGCATATACCCACATTTAATCATTTAAAAACATGGCATAAGCTTGCAAAAAAACTTTGGATTTAACTTAGAAACGAAAACATTTAAAAGAATGAGGTGTAGTCATTATTCAACTTAGCTTGAGATTAAGGATTTGAGATTTGAATAGCTTTTGATTTGATTAATCTTCTTCCTTAGCTTTTTCTTCCTCTAGTTCTCTATAATGGTGGCCAGCTTCTATATTTTTAATTTGCAAATGAGAGTGAATAAGGGAATACACGGCTAAGGGGTTTAAGGTATAAGGATTTCCCTTGTTACCATTTTGCCTCTGCCTACTTCCTAATCCTTATCGATTTTTATTTCATGTTATCTTCTTTTGATTTACTCATTAACATGGTACGGCTACCCTTATTAATCACAAATCTCAATCCATTAATCCCTTGCATTATTTTATTTAGTTCAGCTAATTAAATATCCTAAATAATGTTACTAAAAAATATGGGGTGTTACAACATGAGTTCATTCACTCAGAACATTCGGTATGCTAGGAATCCATTCGATTTCAAGTTACCTACGTTGGAAACATAGGGTGGAAAAATGGATCCAACGGTTCATTTAATAAGGTACATCTTGCACATAGAGCTGTTAGTTGCATTTGAGGAGGTCTTGGTATGGTTTTTTCCTTTGTATTTGACAAATTTGGCAGCATTATGGTTTAGATAATTGGAAAATAGGTCCATTGGCACATATGCCAAGTTAGTAAACAGATTTGTGAAGTAGTTTCGGGTATATCTCATAATCTATGAATGTAATGACATTAGAAAGTATGAAGCAGATGGCCGGTGAGACCCTCAGGAGTTTTCTAACAAGGTTTAATGTGGCGGCTGCGGCGTTTGATAAGCCAGACCTTTCAATGGCTCTGATGGCGACGGTTTCAGAACTTGCTGCTAAGATGGATTTTAAGGTTGCATCGGAACAAGACTCTCCTAGGGATCTCATAGAATTTGATCATGAGGCCGAGAGTCACTTGTGTCTAGAGGATGCTGAGGCTGATCAAGAAGAGATGAATACTGTGGATGGCGAAGGACCGCTCGGAGAAGGATCCAGTAAAGGCAAAGGAAAAAGGAAGATGGATGATGGCTTCGAAGGACCAAAGCGGCAAAGGAGGGGACCAAAATTATCTCTTTACATGGATTTAAATAAAACATCAGAGCAGATTTATCTTAATTTCAAGGGACAGATCCTCTATCAAAAGCCAATAAGAAGACAGCCCAAGGATCGTGAAAAGACGTCTAGACAATATTGCTTATTCCATAAGCTGGACAGGCATAACATAAATGACAACAGACACCTAAGGGATCTGATTGAGGAACAGATCGGAGAAATTGATTATATCAGTACATCAAAAATTGAACTGCAGTGGTGGAACAAGAACAGCCTTCAACTGCAGCAAATGGAAATGGCCCTGGATAAAGGCCGAGGATAGTCATCTCTTGATTAGGATGGCAAGGAATTAGGTTCGGCCCTCGTACTCCATCACCCCTTTTCAATAACAATGCAATACTACAGTCTAGCCATTTACTGTATGGGATCTCAATCGGTACCTTGGCACGCTCTGAGCTAGATGCTAGACTATAACGCCCGGTGAAGCAGCTATCTTGATATTAGGTTTTATGATTTTATGTTTGAACTTGATTCCACCGACGAACCTTTGATTATTGAAATCCACATTGAATGTGATGATTGATGCAATGACCCACGTTTCGGAAGGTGTAAATCGACAATAATCCACATATGTCCAACTTAAACAATCTGGAACATGGATAATCATTAGGGTTAATTAAGAAAATAAGAAAAGAAAAGGAAAACAAACACAAAATATCGCAGCAGAACGATATAATATAATAATCAAATAAATAGTTCATGAAGTTGTTTACTATACATATTGATTATAATTTATACAACATTTACCAGAATTTTATATACAACAGGGATAAATAAAATAATGGAGTAGGCAACATGATGCAGGTATAATAATAGTAATAATAATATACCAAAATCTTCTACTTCGTCCTCCAGAATAAATCTTCAACAAGCTAAAAACTTAGGGCTGACCCAAGCATAATGGAAAACAAAGCAATCGAGTCAGCACTAAAATATCCTTATGCGAGCCAAATCGATATCATATAACATGAGTGTAATAGCGTCAGAGATATTTATAAGATTTTACATCTCCTATCCAGGGTATAACGTGCGTGCAATGACTCCAGAGATGTTACGGATTTTTCATCTCTTAAAGATCCATCAAAATATTTATATATAGTAGAATACTACATATATAATGTCTAATCAGTAAACTAAATATTTTTCTTAGCATTAAGGCTTTACATTAATCCCCTTTAACGCGTTTTTAAGCATTGTCGTATAGTTTGCATATAACGCCCCATTAGCATGTAGGGAGATAAAGATGCACCGTGATACGACAACACTAAACCAAAATCGTAGGGGTCTCGTATAGGGATAAAAGTATGACAAGACATGTGAGGCGATGCCCTAGGTAGGATACTATCAGTTCGGGTCGTAGGGCTAGTGGTGACGCATCGTACCTACTACCGCCCGCCATGTCCATCCACCCCATATCGAGTCAAGGGAAGCTATCCCACAATCAAGATGCATCTATCGAAACCAACAACAAGAGCAACAATATGGAACAAGCCCAAGAAAATCGAAGAACAGATGTCCGCTAGGGTTAATTTGCCCGCTTGGTCCTGTCAAGCCGCCATGTTTTAGTCATTTCAAATTAGCACAAGTGCCGTGATCTATCAATCATCGTTCTCTTTCTTCAAATCCAGCAAACGACGCCAAATCCAACCACTTCATTTTGGGGTCTCCCCACGTACACAGTTGTTAAAGTGGTTTCGATATTGACAGAATGCATGCAATAAGAGGCCTTGGTCTCTTTAACGACTAAACGTCAATTTACACACTGGTTGGTACTTTTATATTTCTAAATAATTCATACTTGATATCAAAATATCATGTTCACTTCAAAATCAATTTCATTTCAAAATCGTCATATTTACTTCAAAATATACTATTTCACTTTAAAATTATTTCGCTTCAATATCTTGATTTTGCTTCTAAAATTGTTTCAAATTTCGATTTAGGTTATAAATTCATTTAGCCCAATTCGTATTTAAATCAATGATTTAAAAAATAAACAATTCCCACTTTGAGTAGTTTGAATTTTTAGAAAATAGTTTGAACAGTTAAAATATTTTAATATAAAATAATTTGAGTATTGAAAATGGTTTATATAGTAAAATAGTTTGAAAAATCAAAATAATTGGAATATTTAAAAATATAAATTATTTTTAAACAGTTTATATTAAAATGAGTTTATCTGAAAATAGTTCCAAAATCATACGGTTCAATTCAAAACATTCAATTCAAATCAATTTCCACTTCAATTTAATTCGATTTAATTCCGATTTCAATTCAAATTTAGTTCAGTTCCAATTTCAATTTAAATCAATTTCAACTTCGATTTCAAATTAGTTTAATTCCACTTTCAATTCCAATTAATTTCAATTCCAATTTGAATTAAATTCAATTAAATTCTCAATTTCCAACCACTTCAATTTATATTAGTTTCGAGTTCAATTTAAAAATATCGATTTAAATCATTTAAATCAAATTTAACTTCGACGTTCAAATTTTAGATCAAGTCTTTAGAATAAATCAATTCCGAACTCAAGTTTTAAATATCGGTTTAAATAACCTTTACTTAAATAACTTCAGAGATCAAGTGAATTTCAAACCTTTTTAAACAAATTTTTATAATTTAGATCATATTTCCATCGTGATTTAAATATCCAGTTAAATTCTTTAAACCAATTTACTTTAACCAAATTTAATTTCAACATTTCAACTCAAGTTTGAAATAATTCGATTTTCATATTTCGATTCAATTTAATTTCCATAAAACAAAATCATTTGAATAAAATCAAATCGAAGAATTTAAAATTATTTGATTTAATCAATCCAGTGTCCGTATATAATTTTCTATCCTATGGCAAAGTGATCGGTTATTTCAGTTTAGTTTAAAAGATGGATATATATCATTTTAATCCAAAATAAATGTCATAGCTATATATTATTTTGACATATTCCTTAATTTATTAGAAATAATTCAATTAATAGTTTATATACCATCAATTAATTTACGAGGTGATACAAGATATATATAAAATAAATAAACATATGATCATCCAAAATATCAACCAATTGGCATCCATCACAATCAACTATCCAACCAGTTAATAAATCACAAGAATTTTCCAATTATCAAAAATCGGGAATTTTACTAACAGTGTAATTCTAATTTCAATTTAACTGTTATTTCAAAATTTCAAACATATAATTTCTATATGATTTCCATGTCAGTTAAATTCACCAAACTAAGATTAATAATTTAAATCACTACGGAATTTCAATTTAACCAACATAAAAATAATTTAGTCATTCATGAGCGTTTAAAACACTCAATTTTCTTATTTGAAACTGAAAATATTTTCAGCTTTAAATAAATACCACTATAATTCCAAGCCAAAGCCTTCATCGATACGATTCCAACGTGATTCGCTTCGTCCAAAACTGCCTCATACGCAAAAGTTGTAATTTTTATTAATATAACGATAATAACTAACTTAATAAACTAAATGAAGATAATTAATTTAATTAATCATTACCTCATCTCTCATCTCCTTCCTCACCGCGAAACCATCTTTGCTCGGAGCTATCCTAGGTCGCAACCTCATTGTTTCTTTTTTTCGTGGAATCGCGATCGCTCACCATCACAGCGTCGACGCAGCCGACGTTGCCCCCAAGTCGCACTGCTCCAATCCCCACACCAACCTCCAGCACGCCGCCCAAATCCAAATCGCGATAACTGCTTTGTCAAACACTGCTTTTTCGATCGATCAAAGCCACCTCGCCTTCCCCCCCTGCATGTCGCATCAGTTCCATAACCGTCGACCACCACCAATCTAGGTGCATGTAAACAGAAAACCCAAAACCTGAAAAACCCTAAGTGCCTCGACAAAGTTCGACTGCACCACCACAAAGCTTCGGCCATCCATCATACATTGCTCCAGGCCGTCGTGTCTCCACCGGCGCATATGCAGGCATGCTTATCATTCACTTAAATTAAATTTTTTTTCGGTCGGCTAAGATTTGAAATAAGAAGGAGAAAAGAGTATGAAAGAGACAAAGGTGAGCTGGGTGTACAAGATGTTGGAAGGTGGAAAGTCAATATATATTATTTAATACGAAAATATCCATCCCGATTGACTCGTGAAATCTCGAACTCCGAACGAAGCATGCCACCTGGTATCCTAATGTTTTACTCCCATTCCGAACACAATGAAATCAGTTTCGAGGCCTAATTCGATTGTATTTAGAAGATAGCATTTCAAAATCAATTTATTTTAATTAAATTCTAAAATTATTCTCTACGTGTTTCAAGCTCGCATGGGCAAACGACAAGTCCGATTGCTATGAAACTTGAAATCCTATAATAATTCACTAATACGGATCCGATGAAACTAGTTTCATCGAAATCCGAGATAGTGGCCAAAATGTTATTTTTACTCATTATTTAAAATATAAAATTTCCATTTTCTGTTTATTCACCTTTAAATTCAAATTTAAAAGTAAACGATCTTCATTCTTGTTTAAATAAAATTTAAATCAATTTCCGATACTATTTTCATTCACATTAATTCAAGATTCAACTATTTAAATAATTGCAATATTAAATTTAAACAATTTAATTATCCAATAAATTACACTGTTGATCATAATTTTTCAAATGAATTCTAGTTATCAATAATTATTTTATTTTCATCTTAATAATTCAACATTCAGTATTCAACTCCAATATTGATTATAAACACAGTAAATACATAGAATTTCATTTCAATATTTGTTATCGCTATAATCTTCGTAATTGTTTATTTCAAAATTTTATTATATTTAATAAACTACAATAATAATTCATTAAATTTTTATTTCTACCCATGTTTATCTAATAATCACATTAAATTTAATAATTTAAAATAGTTAAAAAATACTGGTTGTTACATTCTCTCTCACTCAAAACTTTTCATCCTCGAAAAGGGGTTAACTATAGAATTTAACATTTTATATATTTTATTCAAGATAATCAACTTATAAAACTTTAAAATATTATATTCAAGATAATCTACTTATGAAAATTTGAAATCTTATTAGAAAACCTTTACTATGCTTCTACTACGCCACTTTGATCGGCTTACGAAAGTTACGACTTATTCTATAAAAACAAGTTATAAAAATTTTTGAAATCTCAAAATTTTTCTAACATCCGAATTTACGGAAAAATTTCAATAGCCTCTCCTTTGCGATGCTTGATAGAATTTTTTTTACAAGATAATATATAACACAAATATATACCAAACATATCGAATATACATCTCATCTCAATGACGGGGCATCCCGTAGGGAAAAATATAAAAGTGCGGTATGTAATCCGAGATATGTACCTTACTATTATTAATACGAGCGAGTTCACACGTATTAAGCAAGCAAAAGCATAATAAAATCCACGTATACATCCAGACGTCTTCGTATGTACCTATCTCAACTCAAATTAAAATATTAGTCACTTATAATAAGATATAGAACATTCATAAGTTCAATAAACCATTTAATATGAATTTTGAATCCAAATCATAAGCACACGCATCGATACACAACCATAACAATCATATGTAATCAAAAGAGTTATAACGATGATTTACAACAAATGAAACCATACAACAATCATTAATATTCATCTAATTAATCCAAATCACCAAAATTTACATTCCCGATGTTAATATTTAATTTATACACTTTCTTTCTCATTAACATTCAATTTTTATTAACATTCAATTGGTTTACTTCCAATTTATTCAAATCTATTTCATTCACATTCAATTTATTCAATTCAATTTGTTAAATTCCAATTGTTTCACTTTTTGTTTAACATATTTCATATAAATTTATTTATGAACCATTTTATAAAATTATTCCGCTTAACCTTATTTAAGTTATATTTTATTTTGTTTCCACTTAGTATATTCTTTTTAATACTAATATTATTTATAAACCATTTCACAAACCATTTAAGTTTATTATAAATATTTTATAAAATGCAGCTTATGTTTATTTATTATTCTTCGTAACTTATGTTCATGTTAACTTATTGGTTCACTTAATTAGCTCATTTCATAAATTTAAATTCATGTGATAATTACTTAAGTAAATTTTATTTTATTAAATGATTCACTTCATTAGTCTATTACAAACATTACTTGAGCAAATTTTATTTTATAGCTTAAATTCACATTAATAATTTTCTTTTTATCACAATTAATTTTACTCAACTTCTCTTAGGTTAATTTTCATCTTTCAATTCATTTCATTAACTTATCTCTTATTCAATTAGCTATCATTCAATTTATTTAAACTCACTTCACTTGCATTTAATTTATTTACATCAATTTTAAATCAAATTCAGTTACTCGCATAAATTTTCTTACACCCATTTATTCTCATTCAATTTCTTTCATAACTTAAATTACATTTCATTTTATAATTCAAGTTCGTATTCATTTATAGCTTAAGTGGAATTAATTCACTTCACAAATTTATTTAGTTACATTCAAATCCAATTCAATTCATCTAATCATTATTAAATTAAACTTTATTTCATTTAATTCGTTTCTCGTTTCATTCAACTTTATTTAAGTTTAAAAAAATTCTTTTTTCTTTTCTTCTTATCATTCACATTCAACAAATATAATTTTTTTAGCTTAATGTTACAAAATTATTCACTTAAATTTTCATTTTATTATTTTATTTAATTCATTTCAAATACAATTCATTTTTATTTAAACTTTCTTGAGTTAGACTTCATTTTATTTATTTTATTTCACTAACTCCGTTTATTTAACATTTCTCAGTTTAATTCTTTTATTTCATATCTCAAATCCGAATCTTCTTTTGTTTGCTTGACAAAAAATATTCAACAGTTTTAAAATTTAATTTTACTTTCCTGTTCAAATCTACAAGTTATAAACTTATTTTTATCTATACTATTTTCAATTATAAGTTCAAAACTATGTTCATATATTTATCAAATTATACTTAGAATATTCTTTTCACAATCAAAACTTTTTCTAATCGAAAATAAATTTCTTTTGGTAGCAATTTTCACTTAGAAACCCGAAAATTAGTACCAACGATGTTGCAGTCGTTTCCAAAATTATTTCCCAGCGACTAAAGCAAGTCCAATGCTTCTGTTTCTTTCAAAAGTATTTTCAAAATATGTTTCTTGTTAAAACACTTTCAAAAAATATTATTACTAATTTGGAGGCTTTAAAAACAATTTTGACAACAACATGATTTCAAATTATAAAATTCTCAACTTTTAAGTGTTTTCTATTTATAAGTCATATTATAAATATATTTAGTCAATTTGATTACCTTATTATGAAAATATTTTGTTAATTTACACTTTATCATTTTAACATTCTTATTTTAATTGATTTCAATTCAATTTAATTATCAAACACTTCGTGAAATGAAGTTTATAAAGTATTCGATTTTAAATTTGATTCAACCAATAATCGATGATAATTAAATATTATCATCTCCTAACAACTAACATTCATTAATAATTGACATTATATATACAAGTATGCATGCCAGGTGAACCTGCATCAAGGAACTTAGGTAATTTGGCTTTATATACCAAAACATTTATGTTATTATTGTTTATTACAACCCGTTTGATGATTACAGTGTGCATGCAGATGAGCCAAACCAAATATTTAGTTGGGTGTACCACAAATGCATTGAAGAGCATCAATTTGGATGGGCACAATTATTAGAAATTTGGTATAGGAGACAATCGACAATGCAGCTTATCACATCAAATCCATCAAAAGTTTAAAACCAACTAACTGTAAAAGGCTTGCTTAATTTATCAATAGCACAGTTTTAAAAAAAAGAAAAAAAATACATCCTGCAACCATTGCTTAAAGTTCAGATGATAGAGAAATTAAATAATTTATCAAGCTCTCTTTTGAACCTGTCTATTTTATGGAAATTTTGTAAAAATTAAAATTTATAACCCATTGTTTAATTTATGGAAATTTAAATAAACGGGTTCAAAAACACATCCTCACCTTCGTTTTATCTAGAGACCTGCATTATATAAAAAAAAAATTATAACCTATGAATTAGATTTACTAAAAAGAAACGATGAAATGGTTACCATTCAACAAAAATGGTTTTACTCTTCTGGCAATTTTCAATAGCGACGAAATCAAAATCAAAGACTGAGCATCCACACTCATCTTCAGGCATACTGGCATCAAAATCATTGTAGCCATCTCCAGGTTCTACGAGTTTCTCCATCGTGACTCTTTGGGCATTTTCATCGATTTTGAAGACAATGTATTAGTATTTTATAAATAAAAATATAAATACTTATGAGTACTCTATGAACATAGTAAAGACATGCCTCAAAAATCAAGCAGGGCTGAAGCAGGACTCATAGCACTTCCAAAAAAATTATGGTATTCCATAAAAGAAAATGAAAATGGCAAAACTTATATCGAGGTCGGATGGTTGTTACAAAGTGATTTTGCTATGACATTCAGATGTGTTTTCAACATAGATGGAACACTGAAGGTATGTTTAAATTCCAAATAATTGACTTTATGTTGTGCATTTATCTTGAATTTTTCTAACTTTAATGTTGTGAATGTATCAATATAATTTATCTCTTTAATGTGTATTCCTATTTATGAATTTATATGCAGGAGTTGTGAGTTGGACAGGAAACTTCAACACTAAAGGAGCTTGTCTAACATCCTGCAACACAACTTGTACACATTTGAAATGCGTTGTATATTTCTAATAGTTAAGGTGTATTATAGCTTTTATGCAAAATCATGATTAATTGTATAATCCTCTAAATTCACCAATATCATACGCATATCTTTCATAGTTAAAGATGTATAATAGATTTTGCTAATCCCTTTTTTTCTTTATCCCATGTTCACTGACTCCTAATTTTGTTTTATAACCATACATGTAGGCTTTTGGTTTCAAATTTTTTAGCGGTGCTGGCAAAAATGAATGAATCGTTATTTAGCAATACCTGTATCTTAGTAATAAGCAATAGTCATGGTATAACAATAGGGAGTATTCAGGTGAGTGCGTTGCTCCGACCAACTGTCTTCTTCAATTCAGTAGGAAGATGACGACGATAATATTTCATTTCACGATTTCGACCGAGTTGACAGTAGCCATTGTATAACAACAGAGGTGTTTTCCGATGAGTGTACTGCGTTGGTAAATCGTCTACTTTAATCCAATAGGAAGATGATAAAGGCGAGATTTCCATTCTATTTAATAGTAGTTGTGCAATGGATTCGATTTAGGGTACTGGAAAGAACGGGGGTGGAGAGAGGGCAGACGGAGGATGAAGCGATTTGGATCTGACACCGTTTAGGGTTTTAATGGGAAGTAACGAAAAGCAATTTTTGGGGAAGGGTATTTATGACAATTCAAAAGGACGCGATTGAAATTAGTTGAAGGAATTCTCGTTATTAGTTATAAAGATAATATAGTTTAGGTAAATTTATTTCATTTACCTTATTTTAAAACAATATTACGTCGACTTTCCTCGTTTAAGTGTTTAGAAACTCGTATCGATATCATGGCGTCCCACGCATCGACCAGAATTCATAAAAAACTCAACGGATAAGTAAACACAATATAAAATATTTTTATATCACTAAAAAGTACATGTCTCATATATAAACACTCAAATAACTCATTTTAGGATATTACTGTCCTATCTTTAATGAGTCAAACCCCATAAAGCTAAAGTTATCGCTAAACCAAAACTTCGAAAACCAACTGTGATGACCAACGTTTCGAGAGGTTTAAATCGATAATAATCCACACATGTTCAACTTAAACAATCCGCAACATAGATAATCATTGGGGTTAATTAACAAAAATAAGGAAAGAAAAAAAAACAAACACAGAATCTCACAGCGGAACGATAAAATATAATAATCAAATAAACGGTTCATGAAGCTGTTTACTATATATTTGATTATAATTTATACAACATTTATCAAAGTTATATATACAACAAGGATAAATAAAATATTGTAGCAGACAACATGATGTAGGAATAATAATAGTAATAATAATATACCAAATTCTTCATCTTCGTCCTCTAGAATAAATCTTCAATAAGCTGAAAACTCATAGCCGACCTGAGCGTAATGGAAAACAAAACACACGAGTCAGGACTATAATATCCTTATGTAAGTCAAATAGGTATCACTAACATGAGTGTAATAGCGTCAGAGATGTTTACGGGATTTTACATCTCATATCCAGTGTAAAATGTGCGTGCAATAACTCCAGGGATGTTCCAGGATTTTCCATCCCTTAAGGATTCGTCATAATATTTATATATAGCATAATACGCTGCATATATAATGTCTAATCAGTAAAATAAATATTTTTCTTAACGTTAAGGCTTTACATTAATCCCCCTTAATGCGTTTTAAGCAATGTCGTACAGTTCACATATAACGCCCCAGTAGTATGTCGAAGGATAGGGATGCGTCGTGATACGACAACACTAAACCAAAATCGTAGGGGTCTAGTATAGGGATAAAAATATGACAACGCACGTGAGGCAATGCCCGTGGTAGGATACTACCAGCTCGGGTCGTAAGGCTGGTGGTAACGCATCGTAGCCACGTCCTCCCACCGCGTCCATCCACCCCATATCGAGTCAAGGGAAGCTATCCCACAATCAAAGTGCACCTATCGAAACTAACAACAAGAGTAGTAATATGGACCAAGTCCAAGAAAATCAAAGAACGAATGCCCGCTAGGGGTCATTAGCCCGCTTGGCCCTATCAAACCGTCCTGTTTCAGTCATTTCAAATTGGCACAAGTGCCGGGGTCTATCCATCGTCATTCTCTTTCTTCAAATCCAGCAAATGATGCCAAATTCAGCCACTTCGTTCTATAGTCTCCTCCGCGTACACAGTTGTTGAACTGGTTCCATATTGACAAAGAGTATACCAATAAGAGGCCCTAGTCTCTTTAACAACCAAACGTCATTTTACACACCGGTTGGTGCTTTTACATTTCGAAATGACTCGTACTTGACATCAAAATATCATATTCGCTTTAAAATCAATTTCATTTCAAAATCATCATATTTACTTCAAAATATACTATATCACGTCAAAATCATTTCGCCTCAATATCTTGATTTCGCTTCTAAAATTATTTCGAATTACGATTTAGTATTAATGTAACCCAATTCGTATCTAAATCAATGATTTGAAATATAAACAATTCCCAATCTGACCAGTTTGAATTTGTAGAAAATAGTTTGAACAGTTTAAAATAGTTTAAACAGTTAAAATAGTTAAATATAAAATAGTTTGAGTATTGAAAATGGTTTATACCGCAAATAGTTTAGAAAATAAAAATAATTAGAATATTTAAAATATATTATTTTAAACAATTTATATTAAAATGATTTTATTTGAAAATAGCTCTAAAGTAAAACTGGTTCACTTCAAAACTTTCAATTCAAATCAATTTCAATTTCCAGTTCAAATTAAGTCAGTTTAATTCCGATTTCAATTCGAATTTACTTCGGTTCCAATTTAAATTTAAATCAGTTTCAACTTTGATTTCAAATTAATTCAATTCCACTTTCAATTCCAATTAATTTCAATTTCAATTCCAATTCGAATTAAATTCAATTCAATTCTCAATTTCCAACCATTTCAATTTATATCAATTTCGAGTTCAATTTAAAAATATCGATTTAAACCATTTAAATCAAATTTAACTTCAGTGTTCAAATTTTAGATTCAAGTCTTTAGAATAATTCAATTCCGAGCTTAATTTGAAGTATCGATTTAAATTACCTTTACTTAAATAACTAAGGAGATTAAATAAATTTCAAATCTTTTTTAAACAATTCAATTTTCATAATTCAAATCATATTTCCATCATGATTTCAATTTCCAATTAAATTCTTTAAACCAATTTCTTTTAACCAACTATAATTTCAACATTTCAACCCGAGTTCGAAAATAATTAGATTTCCATATTTCGATCAATTTTATTTCCATAAAACAAAATCATTCGAATAAATTCAAATCCAAGAATTTAAAATTGTTTGATTCAACCAACACGGTGTTCGTATATAATTTTCTATCCTATGATCAAGTGATCAGTTATTTCAATTTAATTTAAAGAATGGATATATATCATTTCAATCCAAAGTAAATGTCATAGGTATATATCATTTCGACCTATTCCTTAATATATTCAAAATGACTCAATTAACAGCTTATATATTGTCAGTTAATTTACAAGGTGATATAGGATATGTATAAAATAAATAAACATCCAACCATCCAAAATCTCAACCAGCTAGCATCCATCACAATCAATTGTCCAACCAGTCAATAAATCACAACAATTTACCAACTATCAGTTATCGAGAATTTTCTAATTTCAATTTAACTGTTATTTCAAAAAATTTAACATACAATTTCTATATCGATTTCCATGTCAGTCAAATTCACCAAACAATGAACAATAATTGAAATCACTACAGAATTTCAATTTAACTAACATAAAAATATTTTAGTTATTCGTGAGTGTTTAAAACACTCACCTTTCTTGTTTGAAACTGAAAATATTTTCAAATTCAAATAAATAGCATTCTGATTCCACGCCAAAGCCTTTGTCGATACAATTCCAACGCGATTTGCTTCATCCACAACGACCTTGTATGCAAAGTTACAATTTTTGTTAATACAACGATAATAACTAACTTAATTAACTAAATGAAGATAATTAATTCAATTAACCATTACCTCATCTCTCATATCCTTCCCAGCCGCGAAACCATCTCTGCTCGAAGCTATTCCAGGTCGCCTAATAGTAGCATGAGTGGACGGGTTTGCTTTTCATTGGGTCCACTCGCCGGAGAGCTAAAGGATTGGGCTCAGCAAAGGTCCGAAGATACCATGGATTGTATTATAGGTCTTGAACGACCATAAATTTGATTAACGATCCAGAGAGATCGTGGATTATGTAGGATCGATTTCACCGTAGAGGGGGGGTGAATAGGGTGATAGTATAAATTATAAAAATTAATCACGGAAGCTTATAAAATAATTTCAACACGGATCACAGAACAATAGCAGCACAGATAATAGCAGAATAATAAATGCAGAAATAGAACGACACAGAATTTACCCAGCTTCGGCAAAAACCTGCCTACGTGATGCCCCCAAGGTTTCTACTAGAAATTAGATAGTCCCTCGCTTACACACGTAAACTCGAGACACCCGCTATCGACTAAATCTAACTCTACGCTCAAAACCCTACCACAACTCAGCCACTGAGTTGCGAATTCTCAAGCTACGCCACGTAGCTTGTCCCCTAGTCACACGACTAGAAATTTAAACGGTTTAAAAAAGAAAAATACAAATTAAAAACAATTTAAAACAAAATAACCCTAGTTTAAAAACAATAACCCTTTAAATAATAAAGGCCTTTTATCAAAGCCGTCCCTTTTATAATTTGGCCCGTTCCCTTTTTCTTTCTATTTGCTCCGTTCGTTGTTTTGAGATAGTGGCGGCTTTGTCCTTCAATCCAAATTAGGGCTTTCGTTCGTGATTCAAATTAGGGTTTTCGAAGTGCCTACTTTATGTTGATCGATTCGATGATTATTCGCGTGTAGCCTTGATCGATTGTTTTCCTTGTTGCTCACTTCGGCTGCTTCGTTGATCGAATTCTTTCCTTGCTTCGGTATGTAATTATATGCTTTTGCTTTACTGATTTTATGCTTTCTGGAATTCGATGCGTATGCTGATGATGATCCTAGGGTTTATATAGGACTCGATTTCCTATTTTTGCGTTCGTATAAAATCATTTGAATTTGTCATATTATTCACCTCGGCCACTTGATTTTGTTTCGATGATTGAGATGTTTTCTGACTTGTTCAATATGAATATGCTTTCAGTGCTTGATGGTCACATTGTTGATTCGTGACTTGGTCAATTACATTTGCTACCACGGTTTTGATTTTGTGACTTCTGTATACTACGGCTCTGACCATTTTTGTGTTCATCTCTGATAGCACTTTCCAGTTGGGTTCGAGTTGTTTTAATGTGATGTTTACACTTGTCTTCATATGCCCTTGACTTTGTTATACCTTGCTGTGCATTGCATTGATGATTTTGGCCTTGACCACCTTGATGCTGTAACCATTCTGGTTCATGTTGAGCATGATTTGTCATCTCACTTGACTTGACTTTGGCCATTTCCGTTCATCCCTGTAGGAGCTTTTTACAATTCTCTGGCCATTTGTGTTTTATTTGATATTTGGTTTGTATCGTCTTGAGCTCGAGTTGCTTGTATTTTCCATGTGTACAGACTTCATTGGTGCATTTGTATGTTGTGTGCCCTGGTTTGAACAGTGCTTTGTTTCACTGTCTATTAATTTCGTTGCCATATTCACTTGCATCTATATTGTCAATGTCTGCTTCATTCTGATTGCATACATGTTGATGCTTGTGGTAGATGTACTGTTCACTATATATATATATATATATATATATATATATATATATGTTGCCTTTAGTTGCATTGAGCTCTGTTGTTTTATTGGTTCATTTGATATGTTGTCCACCTGAGTTTGAGCATTTGCACATTTGTTCACCTGCACTTGTTACTTCTGTTCACCTGTATCATGCTTGGCTTTGGGGTTCATCCTGTTGCACTTTGGTCTGTTGTCATGTTTGTTGTCCACTGCAGTTTGTGTTGATCACCATGTTGCTCATACATGTTTTCATTCACTTGAGTCTTGTGATTTACATATATGTGCATATATACAGTTGCTCGGTCCTTGATTGTTTCAGTATTCATGTTCTTGTGCAGTAGTCGTGGTCTTTGTTGTTGTAGCATGCACTCGTTGTTGTTTCCAGTTGCACTTGAATCTCTTGGCACTACTGTTAGCTTTGGTGTATGTAGCTTGGTTCATGTGTTGCATTGCAGTTGATTCATTAGCATGCTACTGATTGGTCTGACCTGAACTTGGTTCACTTCATGTTGATTTTTGAAATTTCACTTGAGTTGAATCCAGTTTCAAAAACTCGGGTTTGACCTTGTGCTTGAATCGTGATTTTGAACATATTGCACGTGAGTTGAACCCGGCTTTTCATTTGGGTTTGACCTGTGTTCACCTGTCCCTGTAGCATTATCAAGTGTATATTGATGTGCACGGCCTTGTGGCATATACAGTGATACACTATGTATGTCACAAGTTGTTCGTGTATGATGAATTCAAATTTAAATAATGACGAACAACCCAAATAACTGAGGCAAATAATATTTTCAAAAAAATCATATTTCATTTTATATTGCAAAAACATTTCTTTTTCAATTATACTGCGTCGGTGAATATTTCTGCAGATTGCTCAGATGCTGGATTCAAACTGGAATGCAGTTGAAGACAAAATACGAGTGTGAGTGATATGTAGTGAGGAAATTATGTAAACTGAACTGTGATGTAGTTGTGATGTAATCAAAAATGTATGTGTATAGTGAGAGCTTGAACTTGTACTATTCAAAATTGTAATAAATATTAGTTTGAATAAAATATCTGTTTGAATTCAAATTCTGTGTAATTTATTTTAATTCAACAAATATTTATTTAATCTATGAAAAACAAAATAGTAGATTACCAAATACATTTAAATGAATGTATATATGTTTATTATCATCAAATAAAAATCATATAAGCGCAAAGCGCATATTCAACAATCTCCCCCTTTTGATGATAACAAACATATATTTAAGATTTTGAATGTATTAAATGTATTTGATCGTTCAATTTGCTCCCCCTATTTAAATGCTCCTTCTCTACACAATACTCCCCCTACATATATGCATACAAATAGAAATATATAAATGAGCCTAGATGCAAATGGAAAATTATTTGACCTTTGCTTGATTCTGTTTCACAAAATCTTAACTTTTCTCTCCCCCTTTTGTTATCAGCAAAAGAATAACAGTGTTATAAAAATAGGGATGAAGTGACAGACATGAATCAAACATTTAACTCAATTGAATATAAATATCAAATTTCAATAAAACTCAAACAAAAATCATAATTCCCCTTGTCAGGCGCATATTCCACTTTCAGAAGTGATGGGAATAAAATCATAAAAATCATACAGTTCTGTCTATTTGTGGTATATTTATTTCGGGAAATTTGAATATCTACTAACCATGCATAACCGTTAGGACTTTTAAATGAGATTAGTAGTATTCCAATTTAATTTTTAAAAAGAATTCAAGTATCTTCTAACCACGCATGACCGTGAGGACTTTTAAATGGGATTAGAATCAACTTGTCTATTTAATCAATTAATTTTGATATGCGTTCCATACATGCATAACCGTAAGGACTTTTAAATGAGCATGGAAGCACATAATCAAAAATCCAAGTAATTCACCCATGCATAACCGTGAGGACTTTTAAATGAGAGTGAATACTTTGAATATTTATTTTCATTGAAGAATATAATAAATTGAAGCACAGATAATTTCCTTTATAATAATAAATTGAAGAACAAAATAATTTCCTTTGTAAACTACCACAAATTTACATACTATATATGATTTGGATGAGTGATGGTCGATAGAAAGATGATAGAAATAGAAATGATCATGGAATTTTTTACCCAACAAAAGTTTTTATAACTCTTGTTATGAAATTCTAAAGAAATTTTTCTAAATATATTGTCTTGAGTAATGTATGACAAATATCGGCACTCATCACTTTTTCAATCACTATTGATCTTTTAGATAATCATTAGGGAGTTAGATTAGTCAAAATTTGTCATTTAAAATCAAATAAAAATGACTAATCTGAAAATATGGTCAAAAATGATTTTATCGAAGGGGTTATATGAAGAAAAAAATTCTGCTATTTGAAAGATTATTTCAAGTGAAATATATGCAGACATTTTCTTTGAAAAACGATGCAGCAAATGAATGTTTCAAAAATTAATCACGTTCCACTAGTAATTTTTCTATCAACTATATTACCAGTGTAGTTTGCATCTGAATTTAAATTTCACTCAATATTCACTCGTTGGATGACAAAGATCAGATTTGTGAAATTTCAACAAACTATCTCAGAATGAAATTTGAAATGAAGCTATGTTAACACTCAAACAAATATCATAGTGTTAATTTCAGAAACCTTAGGATAAACAGTTATATTCATGAGTAATCAACAGTCAATCAACATCATTATTATTTCAAAAACAATTTCTTGAAGTTTCAACAATTTCTCAAAATCCTTTTTAACATCTTTCACATGAAATTTGAAATCGTGCAAATTTACAAGCAGTGACCAAAATGTCAAAACAAATATATCTACGTGTAGCATGAGTAATCAAAGATCAATAAAATACCATCATTTGACCGAACAAATTTATATAGATTAGTTCAAAGTTGAAAATCTGATTGGTCATCATTTAAGCACAAAACAAGGTCATAAATAAGAACAAGTCATGTAGGATCATATCAAGTAAGTCCGAATCAGTCAACCATCATAATTACTCCAAGTAATTCTATTTAAAGATGATTGGTCAATATTTTGAAAAAAAAAATCATAGAATCAAAATCATCGTCTTTTGTTCATCATTTAATTATTGGCTGATTTAATTCAGAATATGGTGCAGATTATCACATTTAATATATCGTTCAAATAAATATTCCATTACCTGTTTTACCTTTACGATATTTTTTCGTCGTTGTCCATTGTGATTCTGTCACCTTTGTACTAGGCTAAGGAACTTTGCTTTGTCGTCCGTTGTGTTTCTGGAACAGCCAAAATCCAAAGAACACTGTTGTTGTTACTTAGCCTGCCACCACACCTACACGGGAAAAGATTTGTGTGACCTATTTGTTTTTATAGGTCCATGGTTGTTAGTGGCAGAAAATTTTGAAAAACAATTTTGTAAAGACCCAAAACTATTTATAATTGTTCCCTTCGGCACCCAAATTTGTTTAACTTTGAGAGATTTTATATTTGTGCCTTTTGGAACCTAAATCGGTATAGTTTTCACATGTTTGGGTCTATACCAACAATTATTGTGATTGTGTCCATATTTTCTATAAATTGTGCACATAGAATTAACTTGATTAATATTGCTTTCAACAATTTCCGAACTATTATATCCAAGTCCTTGTCTAACCAAATTAACCGTTTGCTTTCCTAATAGCGTATTCAATGATTTTTCACTTTTGGAAAATTTATCTAAAGTAGTAGACAGCTGTTGGACTTGTGATTTGAGAGATTCATTTTCGTTTAACAATTTTGTGCACTTTTTAATAGAATTCTCTCTCCTAGTATTTTCATTCTCCTTTAAAATCAGAATTTCATTTTCAAGTGATTTTATATTGATTTCTGATTTTTTAATTTCCTCTTCGAATGTTGGACACTTATCACACTTAGGGATCCTACGTTGATAGTTCTTAACTAATTGATCAAGTTGTTCATTGCATTCTATCAAAGTACCCTTTTGAGATTCAATTTTGGCGTATTTTTCCCTAAGTCATTTATAACAGCCATTTACTTCATGGAAATAAATAAGCAATTCAGAGTGAGTAAGTTTTGATACCTCGCTTAGCTCGTCATCGTCGTTATCAGTTATATTTCCTTGAAGGCACATATCTGCTTTCTCACTCTCACTGCTAGTACTTTTATCATTCTCATCCATTTCATCCCAAGTGGCTGCAAAACTTTTCTTTTTCTGTTTCTTTCCAAAGTCGCGTCGATTTTGAGGACAATTGGGCTTGATGTGTCCGGGTTGGTTGTACTTATGACAGATGATTTCCTGTTCTTCTGAGTAGTCAAGTGCTTTGCCTATTCTGCTTTTCAATTCTTGATTTTGAGCTGGATTTCCGTATTTGCGATTCCACCTTTTGAATTTCTTTATTAGTAGCGCCAGCTCTACTGCTCCATCATCATCATCGTTATCATCATCACTTTCGGTTGTTCCTTTGAGCGCTATTGATTTCTTTCGAGTATCTCCTCCTTCACGCTCTTCCTTGAATTTCATTTCTAGCTCATAAGTGGTGAGATTTCTGATGAGTTCTTTGACTTTCATTTGTTTCAAATCTTTTGATTCTTGAATGGCAGTCACTTTTGCTTCAAATTTTCGTGGAAGGACTCTAAGGATTTTCGGACTATCTCCAACTCTGTGTATGATTTTCCAAGAGCTTTTGATTTGTAAACGATATTGGAAAGTCGTCCATGCATCTCTTTGACATTTTCTTCCTTCGCCATTGTGAAGTTCTCGTATTCGCTGCTTAGCATGGCAAGGCGGGATTCTTTGACTTGAGATGTTCCTTCGTGAGTCACTTCGAGTGTGTGCCATATTTCCTGTGCAGTTAGACAATGTGAGACATGATTAAATTCAAATTGATCCAATGAACAGATAATAGAATTCATAGCTTTAGCATTAGTATTTTGTAATTTATTTTCTAGTTCTGTCCATTGTTCCTTTGGTTTCTCTATTTCCTGGTTATCTACAGTTATAGTTGGTATTCTATAACCTGTCTCAACAATATTCCATGCGTCAATGGTTTTCAGAAAAATTTCCATCCTATTTTTCCAATAAGCATATTCACCATTGAACATTGGTGGTCTAACTATGGATTGACCCTCAGCAAAAGCAGTATTAAAAGAAGCCATTTTAAAAATTCAAATTTTTAAAACAAAAATTTGTTTTTGTAAAAAATCAAATTTTTAAAACAAAAACGGCTTTTGTTCCTAGCTCTGATACCACTTGTAGGATCGATTTCACCCTAGAGGGGGGGTGAATAGGGTGATAGTATAAATTATAAAAATTAATCGCGGAAGCTTATAAAATAATTTCAACACAGATCACAGAACAATAGCAGCACAGATAATAGCAGAATAATAAATGCAGAAATAGAACGACACAGAATTTACCCAGCTTCGGCAAAAACCTGCCTACGTGCTGCCCCCAAGGTTTCTACTAGAAATTAGATAGTCCCTCGCTTAAACACGTAAACTCGCGACACCCGCTATCGACTAAATCTAACTCTACGCTCAAAACCCTGCCACAACTCAGCCACTGAGTTGCGAATTCTCAAGCTACGCACGTAGCTTGTCCCCTAGTCACACGACTAGAAATTTAAACGGTTTAAAAAAGAAAAATACAAATTAAAAACAATTTAAAACAAAATAACCCTAATTTAAAAACAATAACCCTTTAAATAATAAAGGCCTTTTATCAAAGCCATCCCTTTTATAATTTGGCCCGTTCCCTTTTTCTTTCTATTTGCTCCGTTCGTTGTTTTGAGATAGTGGCGGCTTTGTCCTTCAATCCAAATTAGGGCTTTCGTTTGTGATTCAAATTAGGGTTTTCGAAGTGCCTACTTTATGTTGATCGATTCGATGATTATTCGCGTGTAGCCTTGATCGATTGTTTTCCTTGTTGCTCACTTCGGCTGCTTCGTTGATCGAGTTCTTTCCTTGCTTCGGTATGTAATTATATGCTTTTGCTTTACTGATTTTATGCTTTCTGGAATTCGATGCGTATGCTGATGATGATCCTAGGGTTTATATAAGACTCGATTTCCTATTTTTGCGTTCGTATAAAATCATTTGAATTTGTCATATTATTCACCTCGGCCACTTGATTTTGTTTCGATGATTGAGATGTTTTCTGACTTGTTCAATATGAATATGCTTTTGTTGCTTGATGGTCACGTTGTTGATTCGTGACTTGGTTAATTACATTTGCTACCACGGTTTTGATTTTGTGACTTCTGTATACTACGGCTCTGACCATTTTTTGTGTTCATCTCTGATAGCACTTTCCAGTTGGGTTCGAGTTGTTTTAATGTGAAGTTTACACTTGTCTTCATATGCCTTTGACTTTGTTATACCTTGCTGTGCATTGCATTGATGATTTTGGCCTTGACCACCTTGATGCTGTAACCATTCTGGTTCATGTTGAGCATGATTTGTCATCTCACTTGACTTGACTTTGGCCATTTCCGTTCATCCCTGTAGGAGCTTTGTACAATTTTCTGGCCATTTGTGTTTTATTTGATATTTGGTTTGTATCGTCTTGAGCTCGAGTTGCTTGTATTTTCCATGTGTACTGACTTCATTGGTGCATTTGTATGTTGTGTGCCCTGGTTTGAACAGTGCTTTGTTTCACTGTCTATTAATTTCGTTGCCATATTCACTTGCATCTATATTGTCAATGTCTGCTTCATTCTGATTGCATACATGTTGATGCTTGTGGTAGATGTACTGTTCACTATATATATATATATATATATATATATATATATATGTTGCCTTCAGTTGCATTGAGCTCTGTTGTTTTATTGGTTCATTTGATATGTTGTCCACCTGAGTTTGAGCATTTGCACATTTGTTCACCTGCACTTGTTACTTCTGTTCACCTGTATCATGCTTGGCTTTGCGGTTCATCCTGTTGCACTTTGGTCTACTGTCATGTTTGCTGTCCACTGCAGTTTGTGTTGATCACCATGTTGCTCATACATGTTTTCATTCACTTGAGTCTTGTGATTTACATATATGTGCATATATACAGTTGCTCGGTCCTTGATTGTTTCAATATTCATGTTGTTGTGCAGTAGCCGTGGTCTTTGTTGTTGTAGCATGCACTCGTTGTTGTTTCCAGTTGCACTTGAATCTCTTGGCACTACTGTTAGCTTTGGTGTATGTAGCTTGGTTCATGTGTTGCATTGCAGTTGATTCATTAGCATGCTACTGATTGGTCTGACCTGAACTTGGTTCACTTCATGTTGATTTTTGAAATTTCACTTGAGTTGAATCCAGTTTCAAAAACTCGGGTTTGACCTTGTGCTTGAATCGTGATTTTGAATATATTGCACGTGAGTTGAACCCGGCTTTTCATTTGGGTTTGACCTGTGTTCACCTGTCCCTGTAGCATTATCAAGTGTATATCGATGTGCACGGCCTGGTGGCATATACAGTGATACACTGTGTATGTCACAAGTTGTTCGTGTATGATGAATTCAAATTTAAATAATGACGAACAACCCAAATAACTGAGGCAAATAATATTTTCAAAAAAATCATATTTCATTTTATATTGCAAAAACATTTCTTTTTCAATTTTACTGCGTCAGTGAATATTTCTGCAGATTGCTCAGATGCTGGATTCAAACTGGAATGCAGTTGAAGACAAAATACGAGTGTGAGCGATATGTAGTGAGGAAATTATGTAAACTAAATTGTGATGTAGTTGTGATGTAATAAAAAATGTATGTGTATAGTGAGAGCTTGAAATTGTACTATTCAAAATTGTAATAAATATTGGTTTGAATAAAATATCTGTTTGAATTCAAATTCTGTGTAATTTATTTTATTCAACAAATATTTATTTAATCTATGAAAAACAAAATGGTACATTACCAAATACATTTAAATGAATGTATATATGTTTATTATCATCAAACAAAAATCATATAAGCGCAAAGCGCATATTCAACAGATTATACTATTGGTCCTGAATGACTATGAATTTAATTAACGATCTGGAGAGATCGTAGGTTTAACTCTCGGTCCTGAATGGCCATGAAATTGATTATCGATTCAAAGAGATCATGCACCAAACCGGCCTCTTTAACAATCAAACATCGTTTTACACACCGGTTGGTACTTTCACATTTCGAAACAATTCGTATTTGATATCCAAAATATCATATTCGCTTCAAAATCAAATTCATTTCGAAATCATCATATTTGCTCAAAATGTACTATTTCAATTCAAAAGGATTTTTGCCTTAATATCTCGATTTTAGTTCCAATTCAATTTTTTTTCAAATTTCCATTTGGGTTATAACTTCAATTTAACCCAATTCGTATTTAAGTCCATGGTTTAAATATAAATATTCCAACCTTAACCAGTTTGAGTTTTTAGAAAATAGTTTGAATAGTTTTTAAAATAGTTTAAATAAATAAAATAATTAAAATAGTTTAAATAGGAAAAATAGTTTAAGTATTTAAATGATTTATATAGTAAAATAATTTGGAAAATCAAAATAATTTGAATGTTTAAAAGTTTATATTAAATAATTTTATTGAAAATAGATTCAAGGTCAAACTGATTCAATTCCAAATTTCCCAATTCAAATTACTTTAAATTTCCATTTCGAGTTAATCGATTGTATTCCAGTTTCAAGTCGAATTTTACTTTGATTCCAAATTAATTTCGATGTCAATTCCAAATTAATTTCAATTTCAATTTCAAATTAACTTCAATTACAATTCCAAAGTAATTTCAATTTCAAATTTGAACCATTCCGATTAATATCAATTCCGAATTGGATCTTCAAAACATCGATTCAAAACACCTTAATCAAATTTACCTTCAATATCCAATTTGAAATCCAAATCCTCGAATATAACTCAATTCCGAGCTCAATTTCGAAACAGCTCGATTTCCATAAATTCGATTTTCATTTTTTTAAATTCAAATCATTTAAATAAGTTTCAAATTAAAAATTTATAAATCATTATATTTAACCAATACGATGTTCGTATATAATTTTCGATCCTATGGCCAAGCGATCAGTTATTTCAATTTAATTTCAGGGATGGATATATATCATTTCAATCCAAATCATAATGTCATAGGTATACATCATTTCAACATATTTCTTAATTTGTTCGAAATAATTCAATTTACAGTTTTATATACTGTAAATAATGTATCAGGTGATAACAAAGATATATAGAAATAAATTAACATCCAATCATCCAAATAGCATTCAATTGGCATCCATCACAATTGATCATCCAAACAGTCGGTAAATTACAATAATTACCCAATTAACAATAATCGAGGATTTTATAAATAATTTAATTCAAATTCAATTTAACCATCAATTAAAATTTCTGTAACTTAAATTAGAGGTCAATCTTAATGTCAATTAAAATTATCAAACAACAACCAATAAGTTTATATCACTTTATAGTTTCAAATTTAACTAGCATAAAAATATTTTAGTACATTGTGAGTACTATAAACACTCACCTTTATTTTCTATTATTGTTGGGGCGTTTCAGTTTGGAACTAAAACCGAACAACGTTCGATTTTGGCCCAAAATTTGATAGTCTCCAAATCCATCCAAACAAGTTCCATTGCGAAGTTCTCGTCATTACGATCACAATGTAAAAAGTTTCGTCTCAATCGGACCTCGTACGGGAGAGATTTACATTTTATAATATATCGACACAATTTAAAATTATAAATCAATTTAACCACAACCTTTTCTTATTTACGATAATGCCATCTTCCTACTTCCCAAGCACGTACAGGTGCACAATCCTTTCCACTATTATCGACCGTGCATGCAAATCACTGAGCTCCACCTACTCGTCGAAATCCCCTTCCGAATGCGCTAACGAACTCGCCATGGCAATCTCTTCCCATCGGACCTCTCGAAATACCGCCTGAAACCCCCTAGAAAAATGCCATCGAAACTCCTTCTCCCTGCTAGAGTGTCAGGTTGCAAAGGCCAAATGATGATCGAACCTCACCATCTCCAAGGCGCCGCTTCTCCTACGCCTCATGAACACTTTCCCATTGCCCAAATGGACCAATACGCCCCCAAATCGAAGACAATACGAAACCCTAGGCAAAGCTGCCGTTCGACTGTCATAGTCGAGATCTTCAACTCGACGCTGCACCTCTCAAACCTATACCAGATCGAAGCATTTTCCAAATAATGAATTTACAAATTGGTTTTAAATTTGTTTCCATCGAGTAATTTGTGAGATTTAAAATTTTAAAGTTTTGAAAAGTTCGCATTTTCCTCCTTTTTTCTTTTGTGTGCTCAGTTGTGTTTAACTAGAAAAGGAGCAGGTAGGTCATAAGTAGGATGGTTGGAAAACGAAGGATATGGGCTAAGGTGAAAGAATATGGGCTGGTGGTCGAATCAACGTATCTTTAATAATAGTTGTAAAAGCTTTGGTGTCACACTTTTTTGGTATCAATGTGAACTACCAAAAACACCCCTTTATATATTATCAAATCTTAACCACTTAAAAATAGTATTTAATATTAAACTTCTTTTACAAATTCAAATGCCCCTAAAAGTAGGATCTAACGATTACAAATGCTTTATGAATTCAAAACACTTCTAAAAATAGGATCTAAAATAAACTTCCTTTGTAAATTTAGAATACTTCTTTACAAATAAGTAAATCTTAATATCACTTGAAAATAAAAAATCATTTTTTTACCAATTTAAACATATGCAATTTATAAGAAAAATAATTCATGCGCGAAGCGCATGCCGTGACACTCGTATATATATATATATATATATATATATATATATATATATATATATATATATATATTAATTTAAATTCAAAAAATATTTAGCTAAAATTTCCAAATCCCGATTAAGGTGTGCCGCATGGCGTTCATAATGTTATATCCGTATCCCAAACGCAATGGAATAAGTCTCGAGGCCTGATTCGATCATATTCAAAAGATAGCTTTTCAAAATCAATTTAATTTATTTAAATTCTGGAATTAAATTCTATGCGTTTTAAGCTCGCAAGGCCAAACACAAGTTCAATCGCTATGAAACTTCAAATCCTACAATAATTCACTTTATGGATCCTATGAAATTGATTACGTCAAAATCCGGGACAGTGGCCAAAATGACAATTTTTACTTGTTGATTATAATACAAATTTTCCAATTTCTAATTATTCACTTTTATACCTAATTTTAAATGTCAACAATCTTCATTCATTTTTAAATAAAACGTAAATCAATTTTCGACATCATTTTCGTTCACATTATTTCAAGATTCAATTATTTAAATAATTTTAATATTAAATTTAAATAATTTAATTATCCAATAAATCATCATATTTCAATATAAGTTATTTAACTTATAAAAATTAATTTTAAAACAAATTCAAATAAGAAAACTATTCCCATTTCATAGCAATTCAACAGTCATTATTCAATCCCAACTATTAATTATAAACACGTCAATATATAGAATTTCATTTCAATATTTGTCATCGCCAAAATCTTCGGAATTGGTTATTTCAAAACTTTATCCAAATTTAAATTCAATAAATTACATAAATAAACATTAAAAGTTTTTTTCCTAACCATTTTTGTTCAAATTTAATAATTTAAAATAGTTAAAAATACGGGTCGTTACATATATATTTATGGTGACAGTAGTGCTCTGTTATGAAAATGTTTGATCATAAAGACCAATCGCTACTAATGCTAAATGTAATTCCTGATGTGATGTAATAGGAAGAGTGCCTTCGGTTTTGTTCAATCACATAAATAAATTTTATGGATAAATGTTTAACATTGCATTTCTAAGATCACAATGTTGACTTTTACAAATGTACATCTGTTTGGTGGTGGAGAAGGCAACTTCACTTGGCTTAACAACCTTCTTTGAGATGTGCGAGCCTAGAGATTGTATGTTCTTGAAAGTCAATAGTGATCAAAGGAATGACAATGTGGCATTCAAAGTGGAACATGATATGATCAAAGCGTGGTTTTGCGAAAAGCAAAGCATGGCTTTGTGATGCATAGCCTTAGGAGCCTCACATTCCAGGAATGATACGGGATACTACATAATCAGTTGTATATATTTTAAGCTAGCATAGGAGAGTCCAGTGGATTCTGGATCCTCAGCCTTTGGGCAGATATAGCGGCGTCTGAGTCTTGGATGAGTAGCTGTTGAGAATTCTGTTCCATCGGAGTGGAAATTGTATCGTGGCGTCTGCGTTCTTGGATGAGTAGCCATTAAGAATTCTGTTCCATCGGAGTGGAAATTGTATGGCGGCGTCTATGTCCTTGGATGAGTGGCCACTGGATACTGTAATTGTTCCATTGAGGGAAGGCCACTAGTTCCCTATCATGTTGCAAATCCAATTCCAATATGAACTTTTACGGTTTTGTTTGTAAAACCCAGTACGCCGTAAAACTTAATTATAGACAACAATTTCGGCTATTTTTTGATATGCGAAAAGTGTTTTAAAAAGAATATCTTCAAAAATAATATTAAATTATTTTGGTATAAAAGTGATTTGGTTATCTTAAGGAAAAACCTGTATGTATGTAATAGCCCGCAAATCCGTACCCCTTGAATCAACACTATTCTACCTCTGTTAACTCAAGTGGCACAGAAATACGAACCATTTGGGTTTTAAGAAGAAGAGATAGAAGAAGAAGAAGCTAAACAATATCAGACTCTCACAGTCGCAGCGGAATAAAATATAATAGTAAATATATAACTTTACATAAAATGAAATCTATAACTGTTTTATACATCATATCATCACAGTGTCTCATACATCAAATTACCAATCAGACAAATTCATACAATCATAGCAGCGGAATATATATATATATATATATATATAGGTACAGATAATACGTCTCAGGCTCCAGCTCCTTTCCTGCTCCAAGCATCCTGTCCTGAACATATAATACTCGGTCTAACCCGAGCATTATAATGAAATAACACCCGAGTCAGTCCGGAATACCAGCTGATAATAATGCATCCAAATTGATTATTAAAGTTTTAAATCCTTTGAAAACAAAAGCATCTCGTAAGACCACGCCACAAATAAACATGTCGGGTTTTTACCTTACGATAGCTAAAACACTTTTTATAGAAATCCTCTGATATTATAATAGGGTCTATATACAAATACTTATAAAATAGACGAAATTGTTACATCTATTAAATTCCAGCTACTAGCCACAAAAGTGGGTAATACAAACAAAACTCGTACAAGGCACGTAGGAAAAAATGGATTTCCAACAATGACTAGGCACTGGGGTACCACCTGTCACGGTATGGGGCCTAGATCACCGTACCGAGGACCACTCCCGATACCCTGCAACACAAGGCCGGACCCATCCCTTACTGAACAGTTCTGAATAAGATCACCGCGCGGTTGGGATCAGCAACCGCACCACTAACCCGAATAAAAAGGGACATCTAGACAGGGATGACCTTACTCTCAAGTGGGGGCTACCCACGAAGCCTTGCTGCATATCCCCTGATTTTCGGTCATTCCCATTTGATGAGGCTTGAGGCTAAGCGTTACCTTTTAGAATGTTTCACTTGGAATGCCTATCGCCCACCTGACGATGTTCCGAAAGCATGCATCCATACAAGTCCGTCCCGGGTTCGAACGGAACCGAAGGCACTATTCCTACTACATCCATTTTGAAAATATCCTCAGGATTAGTAGCGACTAGCCCTATCACTTCACTGCTCCATCTTCGACTCCGAACACGTTTTCACGCAACGTACAAATCGGATCGGAGTGGTTTTCGAGATAAATCTCGATCCCGGTCTCTTCGAAACGATCAACACATTTGTCCAATATTGATAGTCGGTGATTTAACTATCAATTCATATTCACAAACATCCATTACACAATAAATAATTCCCACATTATTTATTTGCCTCAAATATCTTTAAAAGATATATTTCCAAATTTCCAAAACTCATTTGAAAACAATTCCCAAAATCTCTTTCTTTACAAGGTAATCCTTTACCATTTATTCCCATTGGAAATAACCAAGTTCAAAACAATTTAGAATTAAAATAATTAAAACACTTTATTCTGAAATATATATTAAATATGGAAATTTACTACCAATTATTACTCAAAAATGTAATTTCAAATATGTAAAGTAAAACCATTTATTAGGATATAAATCTTGATTGTAAATAAGGGTTTAGTTTAAACTAAACTTATAGGTAGAGTTTTAAAGGTTAATACTAATTTCAATAATTTAGGTCAAAACTAGCCCTTTAAACAAATTCATTTGTAAAAATAATTACTAAGGTGTTCATAAAAATTTATTATTACTAATTTATTAATAGTTACTTTAAAATAATAATTTTCAAAACACTCTTTTATACAAGTTTGAACTTTTAAACTTTCTTTTAATAAAATCTATTTAAAAACTCGAACTTGGTTTTCCAGGAAAACTCATTCCCACTTAAACAACCCAAAAAATCCATCTTATAAATTCTGTCGATTTGTTTCAATTCAGATTTATGTTTTCATAACATAAATTTACTTTTCGCGTTTAAAATAACTTCTTACGAAGCTTAACCACATTTCCATTCCCGAAAATTTACTTCCAAAGTATAGGTTTAAAAGTCTTTGTAAATAACTACTATAAATTTATTTAATGAAAATCATACTTAAGGAATTGCTTAAATAAATACCTACTTAAATTTCAATGGTTTTAAATAGTATTTCTAAAACATTCTAATATGCAATTTACTACTAATTTAATTTTGAAGGGTTTCTTTTGAAATCATATTTAATTTCCAGGAAACATTATTATCAAACTAACCCCATCGTTATTTTTAACAATTTATGACTTCTTATCGAATTTATCACCAGAAATCCATACCTTCACATTTATCAACTGATAAATATTCCACTTTATTTATATTTCCAAATTTACAAATTTTCATTCTTCACCCAACCCAGATTCCAAATTTTATTCCCTTAAATTCTTTATTTATCAATTTCTTTATTTCTTTAAAAACCCAATTTATTTAATTTTATTTTTAAAATTCTGTGTATGTACTTATCCAGCAATATCACGGTACAATTTAAGTCAGAGTTATCAATCACAATATATAAACAGATTGCATCATCAATTATAAAAATGATTATTATATTGTGAGGAATCCAGTCGGATCCCTCCAACCTGTTTTCCCTGCATCCACAAATATTAGCACAACAATATATATATCAATCCAGGCTGATATAAATAAACATTTTAACCAATGACACAATTATTTAAATACTAACTACTTAAATCAGCTAACATTCCAGATGTGAGTGAGATTAACTCACCTTGAGTTTCGGCGAGCGTTCGAAATTTAAATTAAATCGAACCGCGTTCGATTTAACTCAAATATCTACTTTCCCGGAATGATTCCGGAACTGCTCCACTGCGTAGTACGCTTCTCTGCGATACCGTCGTCGCCAGCTTCGTCGAAAACTGATATCGTATGACAAAGATATTAATTTTTTAAAGTTTATAAAATTTTCAAAATAAAAAAATCCCTCTTTTTTTAATACAAACCATATCGGCCGTTCAATGCTGCACGCGATCCTTCCTTCTTCATCTCCATCACGCGACATCTCCGGGTTAAAACGAACCCAACACCTCCCTCACAAACGAAAAACGCGACCCTCCTGATGACCTACACCTCGATCGAAGGCAACCCCTCCGAAGCCCGACGCCTACATCACCAACGTCAAGAGTATCGATGGAATCGGTCGCCCCTAGGCGACGCAATAGCTCTCCAAACGCGCGACGAACGCGGCGGCCCCACGCCCTCCACGCTGCACGAAAATCGATCACGCCTAGATGGATAGGAAGCTCCTGACGAGCTCCTCGATCTTCCAGTTGATGGTTCCTCGCGAAAGGCTGTAGATTGAGAGAGAAAGGAGGAAGAACGAGAGACGATTTCGGCCATTCATTTCTTCTGTGGCGGCCAGCCAAGAATTGGCTAGGATTTAATAAGAAAATGAATATATATTATGGTTTTAATATTATTTAATTAATATACTTCTCAATTTAACAATATATGCAAATGAACTCCAAACTACGCGTTCCGACAAGCGTTCCTAGGGTTTTTCCTACATTCCGAACACAATGGGACGTGTTTCGGAGGCTAATTTGGTCGTACGTGCGAGTTACGGAATTAAACGATCAATTTAAAATTAAATCGGTTAAATCGATTTTTAAGCGTTTCGAGCTGCCACGGTCAAACGACAACTCCGATTGCTATGAAAATTGAAATTCGATAATAACTAACTATTACGGATCCAATGGAACTGGTTTCGTCGAATTCTGAGACTGTGCCCCGGAAGGCTGTTTTACTCGTCGATAAATTCGAGCGATTTTCAAAATCGTCGAAATCACTTGCAACTTCACCTTTAAAACTTTGTTAACTCTATTATAACTCATATAAAATTTATATTCACATTAGAAATCATTCCGATTCAGTTTTAAATCGAAATCTGAATATTTGCATTATTAAATTATTAAATTCCACTATTAAATTAATATAAATTTCCAAATTCAATCTATCGCCAATTAATTCCATCCAATGGTCCAATATTATTATTTAAATCAAAATAAACTTAAATAAATTTGTAGAAATCATTTTTATATTTATTTACACTCAGATTTACCAATTACCCCAATCCTAATATTAAGCTATTATTATTCAAATTCCAATTAAATTCCTGTATTTGAAATTTAACTAATTTTATTAACTTAACCAAAGTATTTTATTTCAAAAATTCAAATTATAATCCATATTCAACATTTAAAATGAATTAAATGTTCAAATTTAGCGATCCAAAATTCCGGGTCGTTACATTCCTCCCCCTTTATAAAATTTCGTCCCCGAAATTTGCTAAGGTAGAAGAATGTTCCAAACCCAATAACAAAACCTATCTAGTGAAAATCTCAAATTCACTTTGCCCGGATCCTTTAGTTTCAAATTGAAACTACCAATCCAATCCTATTCCAAAATCCTTTATTTTCAATTGTTATTTGAAATCAACCTGTCGTTAATGAAACAAATGCACCTACACTCATTAACTTAACACAAACTTCTTTAGTTAAAACTTATATACACTTCCTAAACCCTTTAGCTCGAATCCAAACTCATTTGCTTTATTTATACCCAAAAGCTTTAATTTTACCATTTGCTTTAAAAATTCAATTTCTTAGCAAATCCAAAATCCCAAAAATTTTCTAACTCCCAAAATTTCCGGAAAATTTTGGCAGAGTCTCCTTTGTACGGAGGAGCTTTCGCGATATCGCGATACAGATAAATATATATACATCAACCCACACGGTCGGAAACCAAAATATATCACAATATATATATCATTTCTTAATTATATTTGCGTAGGCATACCTTTTTAGCAAATTTTAATAGCAAGCGGCTAATATAATGCATATACGCGCTCCAACTCTCTCGAACGTCTTCCGTACCTGTACTTACTCAACAAACTCATCAGTTATCAAAGATATGAACATTGCATTAACATTTCCAATATTAATCCAAACCAACCATACCAATTTCATAATCAAATCAACCAAATTTCATAATTCTGCATGTTAACTTTCTTATAAGAAATTCACAAGTTCAACACCATTTTATTTCCACTTCAACACTTCACTTAGATTTCAAACTTGATTCACATTCAAATTCTTTTTTAACTTTGAAGTATTTTCATTACTTTTATGATCCATTTCCATTCATATGCAAAATCACTTAATTAGACTGCATTTATCTAATTAATTTAAAACCATCTTTATTTGCTTCTTCAAATCAATTCACTTGCATCCCTATACAAACTCTTTGAATTTTGTTCCAATCCATATCAATTTATTTAAAAATTTATTTCAATTGCTTGTTAAACAACTCAATTCCGAATACATGCAGTTTTCATGCCATTCGAGCAAAATAACCACCACTTAAGCTTATAACCATTAAAATAAAATTTCACTTAGATTCATATTAATTTTATTCAATTCTGCATGGTTCACAATCCAAGCATTCTTATCACACTGCAATTATTAAATTAAATTCTTCCCTTACATTTTTATTTCATTAACCAATTCAAGTTTATATTAATATCATTCCATCCTGGGTCATTTACAACCCTTACATTTTTGTTTCATCACAACAATTAATTAAAATTCTTCCAGTTGCATTTAAATTTTATAATCTAAACAAATTTCATTCAAATTTACTAAATAAAGCTCATTCACAATCATTTTTTTCTTCTTTTCTTTCAATTTGCTTAAGTTCTTTCAAATATTCACCATATTTCCATTCCTTCTTAAATCAAATTTTATTTCATTTTCATCTTATTCTCTCTCAATCAAATTCCAATTCATTTACAAATTTTAATTCAATTTGTTTATTTATTCAGTCCATTTTAAATTTTAATCCATCCTCTCAATTCATTTCTGAATTTATTTTATTGATAATGAAGCCACTTCAAATCATTTCACTCATTTGAATTTATTCACAATTCAACCCATCACAATTATAATTCAATTCCATTATTCATTCACACCGTCAGCTTTTTATTGCCAAAATTAAATTCCATACCAGAACTGGGTTTTTATTTTCTTTCCAAATTTTGACCAAACTATCAAAATTCTATTCATGCCAATACAAATTCCATTTAATTTAGCTTACACTAAATTCATTCTCAAACAATTCCTTTGAATTTAGTTGAGTTAAAACTTTATTCACACAATATCATTCTTACTTCTCTAAATTAAATTTCCTTTCAATTTAATTCTTTTCCAATTCTAATTCAAGTTCGACCAAATTTAGTTAACCATCTTGAATTTATATCATTCTCTTCACTATCTTAAATAAGAATTAAATTCCATTCATTTCTATTCATAACACAATTAAATCTTGTTTTTAATTAAATCCAAATCCATCTCAATTCCATTCAATTGAAGTTAAATTCAATTCAATTCAAATTTTAAATTTTTCATATACAAGTTCAAACCTTATTTACCGACTTAAGTTCATTCACATCTTTTATAATTTTATATTTTATTCACCTTATTTCAATTCACATTTCATTCGAGATTAGATTTGAATTCTCCATACCATTCAACTATTTCCCATTTGTGATTATAATTTCATTTTACTTGGGTTTACAAATCTGATTTTCTATTCTTACATTCACCAACTTAATTACTTTCAAGGTTTATATTGCTCATTAGAGCCATTTTTACCTTATAGTCACAATTCCAAATTTTATATATATGTATATATCACTGAGTCCTTAAGGAAACAAAATTTTCTTTTCCCATAATCCTTTGCTAATTTTAAATCTATAATTTCAAATTATGAGTATAACACTTAATAGCTTATGGGTACAATTTATTACCCAATGACCCACACATACAAAGTCACTTTACCTTTCAATTTAACCCAAATCAATTTAATTCTAAGCCCAATTTATTTAACTTATCCCAAGTTAAATTCAAATTTTCTATTCACTTCAATATATTTTATTCACTTCCAACAGCTCAAGTTAAATTTTAATTCCAAGATTAAAATTTCATTTCCTTCTTATTAATACCAACTTCACCAAATAAGCCTAATAGTTAATTAATTTTAATTTCACACATTATTTAAACAGAATTTCCCAGAATTCAATTACCCGGTTTTATTCCAAATCCATTTTGACATAATAATCAACTCATACTCTCCCGGTATATCAAATCAAACTTCCAGATTTCTAAAACAATCTGTTTTCACCAAAGCAATTTCCCTTTTGAAACTTCCAAAATTACTTGTATCACAAACAAGTCCAACAAATATCATAACCAACCATTTTGGATAGCAATCCATCACTTTAGAAACTCGAAAATGAATTCTAATGATGTGGCTAGCATCATCAGGATTATTTTCCAGCGACTGAAGTGAGTTCAATGCTTTCTTACTTTCCCAAATTCATTTCAAAACAATTCTCATTCAAAAATTCTTTCCAAAATAATATTCCATTATTACCTCCAATCACCTTAGCAAACATTTCAAACTTTCCCAGGATTTTAAATTTCCAAACTTGTTTTCAATACATTTAAAATCCTTTCCAAAACTTTCGGGATTTAAATTCTGGTTTAATTTAGTTATTCTTCCTTTGTATAATTTATACTCATATAATTTTATTTGGTTATAATCATTTCAAATTTCTGATCAAATTTTAGATTCTTATTTAATTATAGTATCAACAACCAACCATCCAAAATATAAATAATAATTTCAAAAAATTATTTCTTTTATATCAAAATATAATTTTGGGTAAAATTATTTCATTTACCCACTTTAAAAACAACACTATGTCGGTTTATCTTATTCAAGAGTTTAGAAACCTCTATCGATACGGTTGTACTTCCCGCACCGACCGGAATTCATAAACACTCAATCGATAAGTCAACACAGTATAAAAACCATTTTATATGCACTAACAAGTACGCTCTCATAGCTATTATTATACTCAACTCATTATAGAGTACTATTGACTCTATATCTAATGAGTAATTTCCCCCACCAAAGCCTAGGTTGTCACCAACCTAAGCTCTGATACCACTGTAATAACCCGCAAATCCGTACCCCTTGAATCAACACTATTCTACCTCTGTTAACTCAAGTGGCATAGAAATACGAACCATTTGGATTTTAAGAAGAAGAAATAGAAGAAGAAGAAGCTAAACAATATCAGAATCTCACAGTCGCAGTGGAATAAAATATAATAGTAAATATATAACTTTACATAAAATGAAATCTATAACTGTTTTATACATCATATCATCACAGTGTCACATACATCAAATTACCAGTCAGACAAATTCATACAATCATAGCAGCGGAATATATATAGGTACATATAATATGTCTCGGGCTCCAGCTCCTCTCCTGCTCCAAGCATCCTGTCCTGAACATATAATACTCAGGCTGACCCGAGCATTATAATGAAATAACACCCGAGTCAGTCTGGAATACCAGCTGATAATAATGCATCCAAATTGATTATTAAAGTTTCAAAATCCTTTGAAAACAAAAGCATCTCGTAAGACCACGCCACAAATAAACATGTCGGGTTTTTACCTTACGATAGCTAAAACACTTTTTATAGAAATTCTTTGATATTATAATAGGGTCTATATACAAATACTTATAAAATAGCCGAAATTGTTACATCTATTAAATTCCAGCTACTAGCCACAAAAGTGGGTAATACAAACAAAACTCGTACAAGGCACGTAGGAAAAAATGGATTTCCAACAATGACTAGGCACTGGGGTACCACCTATCACAGTATGAGGCCTAGATCACCGTACCGAGGACCACTCCCGATACCCTACAACACAAGGCCGGACCCATCCCTTACTGGACAGTTCCGAATAAGATCACCCCGCAGTTGGGATCAGCAACCGCACCACTAAGCCGAATAAAAAGGGACATCTAGACATGGATGACCTTACTCTCAAGTGGGGGCTACCCACGAAGCCTTGCTGCATATCCCCTGATTTTCAGTCATTCCCATTTGATGAGGCTTGAGGCTAAGCGTTACCTTTTAGAATGTTTCACTTAGAATGCCCATCGCCCACCTGACGGTGTTCCGAAAGCATTCGTCCATACAAGTCTGTCCCGGGTTCGAACGGAACGGAAGGCACTATTCCTACTACATCCATTTTGAAAATATCCTCAGGATTAGTAGCGACTAGCCCTTGCACTTCACTGCTCCATCTTCGACTCCGAACACGTTTTCACGCAACGTACAAACCGGATCGAAGTGGTTTTCGAGATAAATCTCGATCCCGGTCTCTTCGAAACGATCAACGCATTTGTCCAATATTGATAGTCGGTGATTTAACTATCAATTCATATTCACAAACATCCATCACACAATAAATAATTCCCACATTATTTATTTGGCTCAAATATCTTTAAAAGATATATTTACAAATTTCCAAAACTCATTTGAAAACAATTCCCAAAATCTCTTTCTTTACAAGGTAATCCTTTACCATTTATTCCCATTGGAAATAACCAAGTTCAAAACAATTTAGAATTAAAATAATTAAAACACTTTATTCTGAAATATATATTAAATATGGAAATTTACTACTAATTATTACTCAAAAATGTAATTTCAAATATGTAAAGTAAAACCATTTATTAGGATATAAATCTTGATTGTAAATAAGGGTTTAGTTTAAACTAAACTTATAGGTAGAGTTTTAAAAGGTTAATACTAATTTCAATAATTTAGGTCAAAACTAGCCCTTTAAACAAATTCATTTGTAAAAATAATTACTAAGGTATTCATAAAAATTTACTATTACTAATTTATTAATAGTTACTTTAAAATAATAATTTTCCAAACACTCTTTTATACAAGTTTGAACTTTTAAACTTTCTTTTAATAAAATCTATTTAAAAACTCGAACTTGGTTTTCCAGGAAAACTCATTCCCACTTAAACAACCCAGAAAAATCCATCTTATAAATTCTGTCGATTTGTTTCAATTAAGATTTATGTTTTCATAACATAAATTTACTTTTCACGTTTAAAATAACTTCTTACGAAGCTTAACCACATTTCCATTCCCGAAAATTTACTTCCAAAGTATAGGTTTAAAAGTCTTTGTAAATAACTACTATAAATTTATTTAATGAAAATCATACTTAAGGAATTGCTTAAATAAATACCTACTTAAATTTCAATGGTTTTAAATAGTATTTCTAAAACATTCTAATATGCAATTTACTACTAATTTAATTTTGAAGGGTTTCTTTTGAAATCATATTTAATTTCCAGGAAACATTATTATCAAACTAACCCCATCGTTATTTTTAACAATTTATGACTTCTTATCGAATTTATCACCAGAAATCCATACCTTCACATTTATCAACTGATAAATGTTCCACTTTATTTATATTTCCAAATTTACAAATTTTCATTCTTCACCCAACCCAGATTCCAAATTTTATTCCCTTAAATTCTTTATTTATCAATTTCTTTATTTCTTTAAAAACTCAATTTATTTAATTTTATTTTTAAAATTCTGTGTATGTACTTATCCAGCAATATCACGGTACAATTTAAGTCAGAGTTATCAATCACAATATATAAACAGATTGCATCATCAATTATAAAAATGATTATTATATTGTGAGGAATCCAGTCGGATCCCTCCAACCTGTTTTCCCTGCATCCACAAATATTAGCACAACAATATATATATCAATCCAGGCTGATATAAATAAACATTTTAACCAATGACACAATTATTTAAATACTAACTACTTAAATCAGCTAACATTCCAGATGTGAGTGAGATTAACTCACCTTGAGTTTCGGCGAGCGTTCGAAATTTAAATTAAATCGAACCGCGTTCGATTTAACTCAAATATCTACTTGTCCGGAATGATTCCGGAAATGCTTCTCTGCGATCCCGGCATCGCCAGCTTCATCGAAAACTGATATCGTATGACAAAGATATTAATTTTTTAAAGTTTATAAAATTTTCAAAATAAAAAAATCCCCTTTTTTTAATACAAACCATATCGGCCATTCAATGCTGCACGCGATCCTTCCTTCTTCATCTCCATCACACGACATCTCCGGGTTAAAACGAACCCAACACCTCCCTCACAAACGAAAAACGCGACCCTCCCCGATGACCTACACCTCGATCGAAGGCGACCCCTCTGAAGCCCGACGCCTACATCACCAACGTCAAGAGTATCGATGGAATCGATCGCCCCTAGGCGACGCAATAGCTCTCCAAACACGCGACGAACGCGACGGCCCCACGCCCTCCACGCTGCACGAAAATCGATCACGCCTAGATGGATAGGAAGCTCCTGACGAGCTCCTCGATCTTCCAGTTGATGGTTCCTCGCGAAAGGCTGTAGATTGAGAGAGAAAGGAGGAAGAACGAGAGACAATTTCGGCCATTCATTTCTTCAGTGGCGGCCGACCAAGAATTGGCTAGGGTTTAATAAAAAAAAATGAATATATATTATGGTTTTAATATTATTTAATTAATATACTTCTCAATTTAACAATATACGCAAACGAACTCCAAACTATGCGTTCCGATAGGCGTTCCTATGGTTTTTCCTATGTTCCGAACACAACGGGACGTGTTTTCGAAGGCTAATTTGGTCGTACGTGCGAGTTACGGAATTAAACGATCAATTTAAAATTAAATCGGTTAAATCGATTTCTAAGCGTTTCGAGCTGCCACGGTCAAAAGACAACTCCGATTGATACGAAAATTGAAATCCGATAATAACTAACTATTACGGATCCAATGGAACTAGTTTCGTCGAATTCTGAGATTGTGCTCCGGAAGGCTGTTTTACTCGTCGATAAATTCGAGCGATTTTCAAAATCGTCGAAATCACTTGAAACTTCACCTATAAAACTTTGTTAACTCTATTATAACTCGTATAAAATTTATATTCACATTAGAAATCATTCTGATTCAGTTTCAAATCGAAATCTGAATATTTGCATTATTATATTATTAAATTCCACTGTTAAATTAATATAAATTTTCAAATTCAATCTATCGCCAATTAATTCCATCCAATGGTCCAATATTATTATTTAAATCAAAATAAACTTAAATAAATTTTTAGAAACCATTTTTATATTTATTTACACTCAGATTTACCAATTACCCCAATCCTAATATTAAGCTACTATTATTCAAATTCCAATTAAATTCCCGTATTTAAAATTTAACTAATTTTATTAACTTAACCAAAGTCTTTTATTTCAAAAATTCAAATTATAATCCATATTCAACATTTAAAATGAATTAAATGTTCAAATTTAGCCACCCAAAATTCCGGGTCGTTACAATATATTTATGTAGACGTGGTCTTATGCGATACCCTTCTTTTTAAAGGTCTTGATTGACATCAACATAATCTATCATTAAATTTCGAGTATCTCATGCTAGTTCATCAAGCCTTATCCAGGTATTTTTAATACTCGGATCAGATCTGAGTAGCTTTAGGTTTAGTTGAAGGAGTTTGGAGTTTCCAGAGGTGAACTGGTGATCTTCATCTACATATGGACATATTCTATTATCCACTACATCTATTCCAAAGGTGAGTCATGGAAGTGGTTGCTTCTAAACATCTCCTTAGTTTAAGCACCTCCTATTTGGATCTCACAAATAGAAAATCCAATCTGCTCATTGGTTTTTAGAGCCGTGATTGAAACACTTGATTATAACAACTTTTCTTTAAATCATTTGTCTAAAACCTTTTTTAAAATAAATTATAAAACCTTAAAATCATCTTTAAAACACTTAATTATTTATTATAAAACATTTATAAAAGGTTTGGAAAAGAATACTTAATTTTAAAGCCATATTTCAAAAGTTATTAAAAGTGTTGTAAAAAGTGCTGCTAATAGTGCTTTTAAGCTTATTCGATCAAAATAACTTTTCTATCATTTAGAAATCCATTTTTATAATTCAAACCTCTTTTAGAACATTTTAAAAGCTTTATATAATTTATTCCATATTTTTAAATAATTAAAAATATCATTTTAAAAGAATTTGTCGCTTCGGTTTCCGAACTAAAAAACCGTGACGATTTTAAAACTTTGATTTGCTCATATTTTAAAATCTACTAGACAAAATCTCGATTTTTCTTTTGTTTGAAAATTATGATCATAAAAGTTTTGAAAATTTTTGTTACAAAGAATTTGGACTCCGAATCCATGATATAAATGGATTTAACTTTCCACGGTACAAAATCGCAAACTACCATTCGTGATGCGCTTATTTTTGACTCAACTTTCATAACTTGTCAAAAATCCACCAAATTGGATTTTAGTGTTTATAAAACAAATTTAAACCATTTTAAATCATTTAAAAGAAGTTTAATGATTTCATATCACTTTTATAACTTGATTCAAAAAGTGATTTCCTTATGTAATATCGACGTGTATTTAAAATGACTTGTTACAATTAAACAACTGTATTAGAACAACCAAAATTGATGATCAAAATACAACAAACATCCATATCAATCATATCACATCATCAAGATCATATTATATATATATACACACACACACACACACACACACACACACACACACAGTATTTCACCTTTATTGCATATTAAACTTAGAAAATTTGATATAGCTTCGCTAGATCGAATCAAAGCTTATGAAATCGAGCCTGGTATCTTTGGAAAGCCACAGCCTAAGCAAGCAAGTGGAGATGGGCTTAGTCTTGGTGGCAGAAGGTGGTGGCCGTGTGTTTGGAAGGTGAAGAGGAGGTGTTTGACTTGGTTTTGGAGGTGGATTGCTAAGGTATATACATGTGTATATATTTTACTTTATTTTGGAATATTTTTCCATAACTTTGCTACATTTTTTTTCTAACCATGGAAGCCATTAGAGAAGAGCTCTTAGAGCTTTAAGAAGAAGAGAATTGTGTGAACTAATGTGTGAATGTAGGTGGGTATTTATAGGAATTTTAAGCCTTAGTTCTTAAGTAAAGTGGAAAATATCTCCCACCATCATGTCTAGCCATGCATTCCACTCCTCATCACCCCACATGCTCGGCGCATGTATGTGTAAGGTGAGGTGATGTTTGCCTTTGATTTTGGCATAATATCTTAGATATTTTTAAATAACATCATGATATTAATCTTATATGTACTCATGTTTGTATATATATGTATTTATATGTATATGTGTGCATGTGACATGTATGTGCATTTAGGTGCAAAAGAGAAATAACAACGTTACAACAACTGTGAATAACTTTCATTTGTTAAATCATTACGAATTTCGATTTCGATCTCTGGATATATTTATACTTCTTAGTTAACATACATATATTTATAAAAAAAAATTGAAAACTAATTTTTCGTCATTTTTAATTAATTAAAACAATCACATTTGATTTATAAAACCATATAAATTAACATTAAACACTTGTTTACAAAAAATGTTGTTATATCGATAATGCGATACGATTTTTTTATATATTTTCAAATCAAGTATACATCTTTATAAAATTAATATAAATGATTTATCACCACTTTATAACTAATTAAAATGAATTATTATCATTTGAAAACAATTATTGGGATAGTTATAATAATTGTCAAATCATTAAATCTCAATTTAAATTCATAAATCAATTATTAAATACGATGCCATTATTAATGATGTCATAAATATATTTTATTTTATAAAAATAAAATAAATAATTTTATTTCATAATCTTGTTTATATGGATAAATGAATGTATGTATCCAGCTCCGTGCACGACTTCTGATAATTATAGAACCATTTATCGATAAAGCGGTTTTCGGTCATTTTATCGATATTTTTCCAATGTATATATTTTTATAAATACTTATTCAATATAAGATTACCTTCATTGTTTATTATTCAAAACATCATAATCTATGTTAAAAATCAATGTTTGAATGTTTTAAAAATAAATATAATTTATCAAATTGATAAATTTGCGAGTAGTTACACCATAATGATACTTAGCTTGGATTAATGGCATCCTGCTAAAACTTTTTACCTAAGACCATTACATTTGAAACACATATCCTTTCATTCAGCTATAATATACCACGATGGTCGATCTCAAAGCTTGAACACTGTCCCTCGTCCACATCCTTAACGATCTATGTTAAACGACTATCTTCCTTTTATTCGGATTGTTGCTAGCGTTGTCGTTGGCTTCTTCGTCTCAACAACTTCATAACGCAAAGCCATATCTACTAAATCCACAACAGATCTCTCCAAGTGTGCAGTCATCTTCTCGTAAAATTCCTCCCTCATCCTGATTACAAACATTTCATTCTTCTTTAAAGGGGAGTCAATCAGTCCTAGAAATAAGTCACTAAATTTGGTTTCATATTCAGATGGTGACAAATCTTCTGCTTAAGATCAAGGAGACTCCTACAGACGGTCTTTCCTACTGCAGACATGTTTTGGTCATTAAATACCTCCTTAAATCTAGCCCAAGAAAAATCATCCTTTGAGACGTTCACCGTGACCAAATCCCACAATGCGGATGCTCCATCTTGTAACTACCAATATGCCAAGAAAGCTTCTGTTCATTTGAAATATCCAACCCCTGTAAAATCTTCTCACAAGAACGAAACCAAGCTTGGACTTCGAAAATGGATTTCATGCCCTTGAACGGCTATCTCCCACGTTAGTGTAATCTTTGCACAAGGCTGTAAAGTTTACATGGGGCTGCACAGATGCTGCCTCTTCAACTACTCTAACTCTTCTAACATTCGAAGTTCGATCATTGGTGGTCGTGGTGCTACTAGCTCCCCTCCTTCATCTTGCTCTATTACTCATTCTTACTTCCTAAATACAGTAAGATAACTTTAAAATACTTAGACAAGATTATTTTAAGGAAAATGATACCAAATCAAACAAAGTAAAGCCGATCAAAATAACTCGAACACATACACACACGAACAAAAACTCATAGACTAAATTCATTCTTGGGTATTACTACTCATATCTTCAATGAGTTGACCCCAACTAAGACTTATGTGTTCGCTCAATCTAAGCTCTGGTACCACGTGTAATGTCTTTCTTACTTCCAAAGAAGACACTTAATACATTTATGGTGCTCGTGTGCCGATCATCGAGGTGTCCGAAAGACAAGTCATTTGGGTAAAAGAAAAGAAAAGACAACAAGAAAAACACATAATCTCACAACGCAATGAAATCATTTATAATAGAATATAAGATAATACATATGGTTACTTTTAAAATGAAACAACAAAGTTACAACAAGTGCTAATTTCAGTCAACGATAGTTATAACTGCATACCTTCACAATGCTGATACATCACTATACATACACATCAGAAATAAATAAATAACTAAATAACGGCTAAGCCTCCTACGTGTCAATTCATTCATTTTAGCACAACGGTCTATTTGTGGCAAATGGACCGTTATGACGTTGAACGTATCGGACGAGTGAGAAATAATAGAGTGACAATTGATGGTGAATGTTGCCTAAGTTACACCCCGAACCGAAGGATTGTCCAATCTGCCAAATGTCCACGAATGACATCCGTGCAAGCAAGGTTGATTTCCCAAATAATGAGGCCAACGTATTACCACATATACTTCTTCGTCTTCTTTTTTGACCACACGAACCTTGTGGATGCTCAAATAGTTTTAAAGGAAATAAAATAATATATGTACTTCATATTATTTACACCAGAAGTGACCAAATTTAAAATTCAATGGCGGCACTGTCTTTCTCGCCTCCCTACGCTTCACCTAATTATCACCGCAAATCCAAGCCTAAACTCAAATCCAAGCTCATTCGATCAGCTCTAGTTGAAGCCCGACCTGTCCCTTTTCCACTTGGGGACGAGAATGGGTTCCCGGCGAGTATGTCGGAAGCGTTGACAGTCGTTGCTAGAGATCGAACAACACGTGCCGAAGATTTGCAAGCGGAGGCGAGAGCTATGGCACGTGCGGTTAATGCTTCGGTTTATAGTCCCCAGCTGGTCAAGGATAAGTATGGGTCTCAACCGTTTAAGGTGAAGATTCATTTGTCCATTAATTTGATTACTTAGCTTAATTGGTGTCTCTTGTTTTGTTTGTTCTATAATTGAGGTTAAAGATTGATTACAATGCTCTGTCTAGTGTTAATTCGGTGAAGTTTGCAGATTCAGGTAAAAAAAACTGAAGTAAAAACACAGCATGGAATTTTGAACCAGTGCATTAGTCTTCCAGCTATGCAAAAAAGTGTCATTTGTTCATTTGTGTCCTGAAATACCATCAAATATTGTCGTAAAAACCTTCATTTTCAATACCTATTATTCTGGTACCAAAATGAGTGTTGATGCATCTTAGTATTCCATTGACTGTGACAGTTACTGAAATTCATCATATTTTCGTGGTTATGTGTCGGTCGATTGTGATGCCCTAATTAGTTCTTTTTGGTTTAGTTAGCAATGAGGACTTTCAATGTATTTTCGCGTTTGGGGTTGTTTGCGGCAAAGCTAATATTGGATGAAAAGCAAGGGTTGCTTGATAAGAGAATGAGGGAGAGAGCGGTGGAGCTTAGAGGGATTTTTACAAGACTGGGGCCAACATTTGTTAAGATTGGGCAAGGGTTATCTACAAGACCTGATATTTGCCCTCCAGCATTTCTTGAAGAGCTTTCCGAGTTGCAAGTATGTTTTTTTTAATAACGACAATAATTATTTACACTAACTATTTCCTTGTATACTCTCTTATAATATTAAAATTTTAATATTGTTATCATAAAACAAATGCTCATCTCATGTGGTTGGAACAAAAAGCCAGATGCAAACTACTACAGCTATCTGATTGACAAATCCTTTTAATTATCAGGGCACTTTCAAGGTCAAACACATGTTCCTTCATTATATGCTGTAGGGAAATAGCAATACCTATTTATCATTCAGTTTTACTTTCCTCCACTCAAGAGTCTTTGAATCGTTTTGTTTTCAAGTCAGCAGGATTATTTGTTTATTATATTCATTTTCAGGATGGCTTACCAACATTTCCAGATTTTGAAGCATTTGCTTGCATTGAGAGAGAACTTGGTGCACCTCTTGACTCTATATACTCATACATATCCCCATCTCCGATTGCTGCAGCAAGTTTAGGTCAGGTCTACAAAGCACGACTCAAATATTCTGATCAATTAGTCGCTGTGAAAGTGCAACGTCCAGGCATTGAAGAATCTATAGGCCTTGACTTTTACCTTCTTAGGGGTTTGGGTTTTATCATAAATAAATATGTGGATTTTGTTACAAGTGATGTTGTTGCCCTAATTGATGAATTTGCATTTAGGGTCTATCAAGAACTCAATTATGTACAGGTACGTGCATTACTCATGCGTTCATTCTCTTCCATTTAGATATTTATTGGATGAAAATTTCCACTTTAATAACACACACACACATACTGAATTTAATTCGTTTGTCAATGCAAAACCTTATTACTTTATCATATCAGCCATATTCCTGAACTAGTTTAGCTACTGCCCTGACCTCTGACCTGCCTATGATTGCCAAAATTTGAACAGGAAGGGCAAAATGCTCGAAGATTTAAAAAGTTGTATGCTGACAAAGCAGACGTACTAGTTCCAGATATATTTTGGGACTACACGAGTGTTAAAGTATTAACAATGGATTGGGTGGATGGTGTTAAACTAAGTGAGCAGGCAGCTATTGAAAAGCAAGGCTTAAATCTTCTCACTTTGGTCAACACAGGAATCCAATGTAGTTTGAGACAGTTACTCGAATATGGATATTTCCATGCAGACCCTCATCCTGGAAATCTTCTTGCTACCCCGGATGGAAAACTTGCGTTTCTTGACTTTGGGATGATGAGTGAAACTCCTGAAGATGCAAGAGTTGCCATTATTGGTCATGTTGTTCACTTGGTCAATCGTGATTATGAAGCTATGGCGCAAGATTATTATGCTTTGGATTTTTTATCACCTGATGTAGATGTTACTCCAATTGTGCCCGCTCTTCGGAACTTCTTTGATGATGCACTTAATGCAACAGTTAGTGAGCTAAACTTCAAAACCTTAGTGGACGGTTTAGGAAATGTTTTGTATCAATATCCATTTAATGGTGAGTCTCACTCTACATGAATATGAATGTTATTATATTTAGTCTGTTTACCATCATAACTTGAATTAATCATGCAGTTCCAGCATACTATGCACTTATATTGAGATCCCTTACGGTGTTGGAAGGATTGGCTCTAGTTGCAGACCCTAATTTTAAGGTCCTCGCTGCATCATATCCATATTTTGCCAAAAGGCTTCTTACAGACCCCAATCCGTATCTTCGAGATGCTCTTATAGAGCTTCTGTTCAAAGACGGCAGATTCAGGTGAGTTTAAATTGCGTTGTCTCCTTTTGTTGAGTCACACAGCCAATAAAATAAAATGTAAAAGAAAAACAGAAACATCTACATAATGATTACTGTACATTTGCCACTTAAGTTTTTTTTTTCCTCCCCAATATTGCTCATGCATGAGTTCTCCAGTAAGAAAAGTAGGTAAATGGTATATTGGCAAGGTTGAGGGTTATATTAGATAAACTAGCTGAATGTGAGGGGATACAAATTGGATTATGGTCACAGTTGTACTTTCTTATTTACAATAACAAAATTAGTTTCTTGACATACTGATAAAAAATTTGATGTAGTTTTGGGAACTATAGTGTGCATTAGTATCTGACTTGTTTCTTCTTTGCAGATGGAATAGGCTCGAAAATCTGTTAGTTCAGGGAAGCAAAGACAGAGATTTTACAGCAAAAGACGCATTACAGCCAGTCTTAAAATTATTACTTGGACCCGATGGAGTAGAATTAAGAGCTCTAGTTGTCAAAGAAGCTGTTTGTGTAAGCGAAGCAATTGCATTAGGCACAGTTATTGATACATACAATTCAATACCTGAGCCTATAAGAAGTCTCTTATCAAATGGAAATACAGTACAACCTTTAAGAATGAAAGATATCGACAGAGAACGAATGCTTGAACTCCGTGATAGAGTGTTTAGAATATGGGGTCTTCTGAGGACCTCACAAAATTTTGATCCAACCATTTTGCTTCCGATTATTCAGGTAACCATCATACCTCTTCATTCTACATAATGCCTTCATATATTGTAGCGTGCACACTATGTTTCAGTTTTTATAATCATGGGCACATAATATAGCATGTATGTGCGGGCAAATATTGTGAGTAACACATGCTGATTTTTGTTGGATTAGTTACTTGATCATATTTTAAAGCTGATTGTTTGTGAAATTTGTCCTCTCCAATTTTTGTTTCCTATTTCTGTGTACTTTTCCAACCTCAGCACATGTTAGAGTACAACCAGCAACGAGTTTAATTAAAAATTTGAACTGAACTAGTCACAATGCAACTACCCCGCTCGCGTCCTATCCCTAAGTGTTGAAGTCAACAACCTATTCCAGTTTTCATATGTTTGAACCAAAAATGACACAAACACCCAATAAATTTAGCCGAGAATAAAAAGTAAATTAAAAAGAGCAAGAAAAGAACTCATCGTTTTATAGTGGTTTGACTAATCGTTGCCTACGTCCACTTAATTTTGTTGATGATTTATAGCGTTGTTTACACTTTTATTCTTATGGATCAGTATAAATCCGTGAGAGTACAAGAGAATTATAGAAAAGCTGCAGAGAAGTGAAAAAGCTCTTTAAAAATGAGCCCATGCCCTCCTGTTTATAGTTGTAGGTTGCCTGAAAACTCGCCCCATGATTTTCACGTCATTTTCCACGTTCAATGCTAGTTCTTATGAGAAAATGGTGGCCACCTCATCGATATTTGTGGATCGGTACCGATCCATAGACGTGGATCGGTACCGATCTATAAGTTTGCCAAATGGATCATCTTGAATGCTTTGTTTAGGCTCGATTCATGGTTAGCTTCGTGATGCCCAACTCGTTTGCACTGTGATAAGCTTGTTCCTGAGTCCAAATGGTGGATTGGTGGAAGAATGAAGTTGCAGTTTTCTAGAGGTCGAGGAGATTGATCATTGGTGGATGTAAACAATCATAGGAGATCAGAAATGGTTGTAGACATCATGACTTTGGAGTGTAGAATGTTTGGGATGATTTGGGTGAAAAATTGTGGATCTATACCGATCCAAGCGGTTGGATCGGTACCGATCCACCACTTGGGTAGATTTTGAATCCCCGTCTCTTGGAGTGATTTGGTCTCAGCCTCATGGCTATGTTTGCACTTGGTTTCTGGACTCTTGTGGCTCTCACTGGGCTTCCTGCCTTGATAGCTTACAAGTTTGACTCATCAAGTTAATTCATATACTGTCTGGTTAAAAGGCTAGATAACAATTTGTTCACTTCTCCATGACTACTTCAACTCTTCTATGTGGCTAGTAAATTGAACAAGCGAATTAATGGATAAAACAACAAAGAGTTTGTCTTTTAAAATAAAATGGTGCGAACACTTTGCCATTTTATTATAAAATCGATATTTTTGTTGTTGGTTTAAACCCCGCTTCAACGATCTATCTCAACGACTATCTCAACGGTTGGTTTCTCCCGTCTACTATAAATATACCACGACTCTTTCATGCATCACGACAAAATTCTTCAACTACATTCTAGTACTCAATTTCACATAATACAAAACTAAGTCGTCATCCGGTAAAAAATCCGCAAGTAACAAAAGCAAAGAAAAAAAGGTTTGTCTTCGCAAACTTTAGCAACGAACTTATCATACCCTTTCTTTGATTATCGAGATGTTCGTCCTCTCCATCAATAACAATTCTTTCTCTCACAACATGGATACAGTTATATGCTGTATCAAAACGTCCATTGTTCTCAGCCTTATCCTCGCAGCGTTTCATCTAACATCTCTTATAAAGTTATAAACAACTGTATTACTTTTCCACCGCGTCGCAACCATACTAACACCAACCCACCCTATATCAACTTGATGTTCACTCAAAGTACGAAGATCACGTCATTTATGTCGTTGATGACACATGATGACCAACAACATCAACTTAGTGATCGTTAACTTATTTAAGTAAAACACTCATTATGATGTCTTAAACGCTCGAACTCATGATCTCTAAAGCCTCTGGCTAAAGTGTTATACCTTAGGACACTTGATGTAGACGTCCTCGATAAGATAATGATCTTGTGCAAGAGGATGAGATATATCAACATAATGATCAACTCCAGAAATAGGAACTGCCATCAACCAATCAAAATGACTTCTGAAATATATCAACTTAAAGATTAACTTAAGAAGTAGGAACTGCCATCAACCAATTAAAATGACTAGCAGCTAAACATGACCCAATACACAATACCAGTGAATAGCTGCATGCTTAACATGTAGTGATTTTCATTGATTTCGACCCTCTTGCGTTTGGCAGTTATTGGTATCTTAGTGAGAGATGTTGGAGGCAGTTACATGATGATGCAATTCTCGATGATCCATGCCCTACACATATCGCTATATGATTTATAGTTCAGATCAGCTTACTGCGGCCAAAGATGCAGATTGGTGGCCAACGGATAGCTTCGTCATTTTGGGTCATCATACCATGATTTTTGATATAGATTTTATACATCCGGTAATACGATTATTCATGCGACCTTGACAGATTTAGTTGGAACCAACCGCTATTCGACATAGGATAACACCTCCGGTTATCGATAATCACACAACCTAATTAGGGGTATTATGTACTAGATCATGTTTCAACTGCTAGTTATTTTGGTTGGTTGGTGGTTGTTTTCAATTCTTTTGGGTTGACCGCTATGTTGATGTATTTTATCCTCTGTGCACGATTGTTACTCCAATCCTATCGGGTTATCATATGCCAATTTATACAATTTGCAGATTGGACCTTGCCCTACTGAACATGTAGATCATATGTGTAGCATTGACTATTGCGAGGATATGTTGTGCTAACCAGATGAGTAACACAAAGTGATATCTTGCCCACAACGCACACTATGACACAAAATTGCCCGTAACACAGGGTGTGCGCTATGTAACCTATACTAGCTCACGTGTTATTTGTAGCGCAAAATAAATAGCATGTTATTTTGTGAAAGCGTAAAATAACGAATAACTCAAAATAACGTGTTATTTTGTTTATTTATTTAATACATGTATTATTTATTTAATTTAGCTACGTACATTAAAAAATCCCAAACAAAGTTGAATGACACAAACTAGGGTATGTGTACACTAACCAATCATATACCTTCAGTGATAAATTAGAATGGTTTATCGAAGAATGATCACGATTCCTTCAAATAAAATTGAACGTAGGTGTATCAAAAATTGATTACGATTCCTTTAAAACGTCTAAAATTTAATAAAGTAATATAGATAATATTAAATGTATGAATTGGTATGTACGTAAACATGAACCACAACTACTTTAGTTTCATTTAGTATGTGTGTATAAGTAGTGCAAAATTTACAAAAATGAACAACATAACATGCTTTATAGCGCATAGCGCAAAATAGTGCATATGGCAGGTCTTGCGCTATTTTGCAATATTTGCTATTGACCATCTTGGTATGTAGATCAGACGATAGGGGGACAATGAAGAATCCAACAAAGACGTAAACAAAGAATACAAGAGCACCGTAACCATCAACTTGAAAGAGAATTTATTATAGATGTGGACTGTTAGTTTTCCGTCATCTGAAACGAAAATGACATCGGTCGGCGCCACTTTAGATGTTTTAATTTCCCAAACGGTTATTGGTTATATGAATGGATTTACTATCCATTATCTAACCGAGCTGTTGAGTACGCCGCTGAACTTGAAAGTGAGATGACAGCTCTTCGTAATAAACTTAGTTCACTACAATTTCAAATTGGTCGTAGACGCAATTGATCTACGATACTTAGTTACGATGTATGTTTGTGTCATGATTGTGTATACTTGTGTTAAAATTCTTGTTATTAATTATGTTGATATAGGGCTATCTATGCTAGTTGTTTTTAATTTTTAATTATGTTCGTGTATGCCTATCAACTATGAATCTATTGGACTTAGAAAATACATAGTATTAGAAATCACATTGAACTTAAAAAATATAGGAAATTTAAAAAAAAAACTTAGAAAGATACACAGTACTAGAAAATAAACAAGAATACATAAAAAAAATCTCCAAATTAACACGTCTTAATCTTGCTCAAATTGTCTTATATAGCTGACCCGAAGTTCATGCAGTATCTTCACTAAAGATTGTACGATATTCGAAATGTTCGAGACGACTCAAAAATGTTTTAGCGTATTACTTTAGTCATAATTTTTCGGTATCTTCGACAAGCCCTAACAAAAGTGATGTAAGTACTTCTACTATTCATACATACCTTCATCTTGATCTACAATCTGGATGATTGTTATAAGCTTCGTTAATAGTAATTTGGAAAGCTTAATTAATCTCCTCTTCTATGTATGCTTTTATTAACACCAAACAATCATGTGGAGTCTGACCAAAGGTTGCTGTTAATGTTTATGAATTTTCCACACGAAACGTACATTTAAATAGTTACTACATAATCCACTTGTTTGTTTAAGCCATTAACTAATCTGGGTGACATCTTCAACTTTAACTGGGTTGTACATGTATCAAGCATCCACACTATTAGAACAAACACGTTTTTATTTGAAGCATTTCCAACAACTATATAAGTAATAGCAAACTACACAACTACATAAGCTAACTATGCAACTATGTAAATAAAAATGGATTCTTATCAGTATTATTATAATCAAAGTATGGAAGAAACAATGATAAAAAAGAAGAAATTCACAGTCAACCCGTTGACCATTAAAAAATACATGCACGTTTTCCTTTCATTTCTTTGGCGAAAGCTCTTTCAACAACCACCGCAATAGTTATCATGGAAGAATTGACCGTAGATATAAGAGAGACTATATGACAACTATGAAAGACTAATGAAAGATTATTTCATTGAAAACCCCACCTGTGATGTTTCATTGTTTTATCGATGATTTCACATAAATTTGGATATTATCAGCAGGATTTATTTAAAATTCCATGTGAAGGATCCATGTTTTACTTATGGATTAAATGAGGTACTTGAACTAGGAATTTTCCCACAAATCAAAATTTCCACCGCATTGCGAATGCTAAGCCACGACACGTTTGGTGATGAACTAGATGCATATTTCAGACTCGTATCATAAACAACAATACTGTTAGGTTGCATGAGGTAATTTTGCAAAACTATAATCACGAGTTTAGTTCTGAGAACTTACTCAGGCTGGACCCAAATGATATGGTTGCTAGATAAGGAAAACAATGGGGGTTTCTAGGCATGTTAGACAGTTTGGACTACATGCATGGGGCATAGAAGAATTGTTCAAGTGGGTGGAGATGAATGTTCACATGCCATAAAAAGGTACCGACCATGATTTTAGATGCAATTGCATTCGATGACCTGTATATTCGACACTTTTTTTTAGAGTACCAGGTTTGTTGAATGATAACAACGTTTTAAAACAATCTTACTTGTTCTTGAAGGTGACAAATGGCTTATCATCAACTGCATAATGTTGGTGATATCGTGCATCAAATGTGCTATTACCCTGTGGATGGAATTATTTGAAGTCGAGAACATTAATTAAGGGTCTAGGGTCCCAACAATGATAAAACGATATTAACAGAGAAAGTGATAAGCTACGGAAAGGACATTAAACGTACTTTTGAGGTTTCAGATTCTACGAAGTCCCACCCGATTCCATGACGTTCGAGTCCTTTTCGTGATTTGAGTATACGTGCATAATAATTCATAACATGATTGTTGAGGATGAAAGGGGCATGTTCATAAACCAACGAAACAACCACTCAAACATGTTCAAAAGCATAACAAGACAACATAAGAATTTGAACACGATGGAGGAGCATATTGCAATAGTTAAGCGTATCAAAGTTCAAACAAAACACTTTGCTTTGCATGATCAACTAATCGACCACTTATGAATGTACAAAGGAAGGAATGCTTGGACGATGCAGTAGAACGTGTCTAAGTAAATTGTTCTATGCTTGTTTGTGGAGCTGTATGAAGAGATGCCTGCTTTTTTCTTTTAGTATTTTATAGGTAGCAATATGTGGAGTTGATGCTTGTTTGTAACTAGTGCAAATTTTATCAAATAAAGATTCTTAGCTTAGAATATAAAACATTACTTAAACGAAAATAAAAGTACAAATACAACATAATTCAGAAAGAAGTACGAACATGTGAACCGCACAAATACAACAAACATCAACCAAACACTGATGGACCACAATAAAATAACCAATCTTCGAAGACCATCTCTAGAACCACCACTCTCACTTCCTCTTTCTTTTCGATAAAACTCTAGTTTTCAGTAAATTCTTGATGCGAAGGAGAGTTTGCTGAAGTCGTATGTGATAAGTTTAATAATGTTTTTCTCCCTATGCCTAGCTTCCTTTCACGATTCCACTGCTTCCTTCGTCGCGCACGGTTTCATATGAGCATTTGTTGAAATTCATTCTTTGATTGAAGTCGATTTTCCTGTAAAGTTTGCATGCCTTTTCTGGTTTTCAAGACAAACTTATCATATGCATCCATGAATCTTGCAGATTCCGGTACCCTATTTGAATATACCTATTTCTACTAAATGGACGACAATTAATGCTTCCAACGGTACCCTATTTGAATATACCTATTTCTACTAAATGGACGACAACTAATGCTTCCAAACAATGGTGATCTTTCCTGAGAGCTAGGCTCAATACTTGAACTAGAATCAAAACACATTTTCGTTGCTCATGGATGAAATTGTTTGAAATTTTCACTTTGGAAGATAGAAAAACAGTTCAAAGCATCCATTAAACTTGGATGGATGACCGTATTGATGATGGTAAGCCTTACGAGTCTCGTCGATCTGTAACATAGCAGAATGGATATATAAAATACACATACTCATAGCTTAAGATGAAATGTTAAGCATACTTACAATGTCGGAAGGAGTAACAACACTTTTTTGTCTTTGTTTTATTTTAGACAACATTGGTAAATAATTTTGACATGTAGGATTCGATAACATTCTCTCAATGAAGCCCAAATTCTTGACGTTTTTTTACTGAAAATTGTAGATTTTAGCAACTTTTTGTCAAAATTTATCACCTTTTATTGTATTTTCTTTAATATTATCATTTTTACAACCCATCTAAGATTTTGCAAGCGTCGCATGCGGTTTGAAAGTAAATTTCACTTGTTTTTTTATCGCTTCGTTCGGTTCCACTTCATCTTCAACGACCTCAACTTCTTCGATTTCTTCAATCCAGTGGAAGTTGCACCCCATCAAGTTGATTCTTATCGGTAAGTCTTCCAAGCATATGCTTAAATATTATACTTCGATTCCACTTCATCTTCAACGACCTCAACTTCTTCAATTTCTTCAATCCAGTGGAAGTTGCACCCCATCAAATTGATTCTTATTGCTAAGTCTTCCAAGCATATGCTTAAATATTATACTTCCTTTTCTTCTTGTTGTACCGAGGGCTTTGGCGTAATTGGGGTTCTTCCATTCCTTCGTAGGTCTTTTCATCGTTGTCTTCATTTGCTTTAGCTCCTTCCATTTAAGCATTTTCTTGCTCTTCATCGGCGCTTTCTTCAACATTAGTGTTTAGGGCATTATGGACATGAAAGAACCTTCTTCCTAGGTTTCGTATAACATCTCGATCACGAAAATTTAGTTGTTTAACATCAAGTTGAAGACGTTGTTGGTCACCTTGTGTCATCAACGGCAAGAACAAGACATAGTTTTCGTATTGTAAGTGAAGACTAAATTAACGAAGGGTAGGTTGGTGGTAATATAGTTGCGGCGCAGTGGAATGGATTACAGATGTTTATGAGGAATGTTAGGTTAAATGTTGCGATAATAAAGTTGAGAATGTCATATAACCGTATCCGTTGTAGAAGGAATTGTGATTGAGAGGACGAACATCCGGATGATCGGAGGAAGGGTATGATAGGTTCAATGTTGAAGTTTGAGAAGACAATTTTTTTTTAGCTATGCTTTTGTTGTTTGTGGATTTTTCACCAATTGGCGACATGGTTTTCTATTAGATGATATCGAGTAGTAGGAGAAGAACGCGGTAGAAGAATTTTGTTATATCGAGTAAAACAATTGTGGTATAATTTATAACAGAGGAGGAACTAGCGATTGAGATTACCTTTGGAACGGATGGTTTAAAACAGCTAAGACTTTGTTGTTTTGATAATACAAGGACAAAAATTTTGTCGTTTACTAAAATAGTTAAAATATTGTCATTTTATTTTAAAATGAAAAATCTTCTCTCTCCGAATTCCTCCCGCTTATTTCAAAACTTTCCAAGGCCTGCCTCACGGCATCCAAGTTGAAAGAGAACGATTGAACAAGAATGGACGTCCTGGGATGTACTATTGAACAAAACAATGGGATTCTCCGAGAAAAACTACGTTAGAGCAGTTTACGAATGTCTACGTGTGGGCTTGATTTTTCCCAGGATGACGAAAACGTGAACTCCCAACCTTTTCTTTTATGCAGAGAACGTTTCTTATCTTATGCTGAAGCTATTTATAAAGCGCAAGCTAAAACAGGTGAAATGAAAGGGCATTACTTGAATGCAACTGTGGGTACGTGTGAAGAAATGATCAAAAAGGCAGTATTTGCCAGAGAATTAGGAGTTTCTATCGTAATGCACGACTACATAACCGATCTGGGAGTCTAGATTTTTAGCTTATCTGATACTCTCTGTACTTCGCTTTTCCTTGAGTCTTTCTACTTATAGACCTGGACTGCTATTTGTTTCATACCTGAAATAAAAGGCAAGCAAGTCAGGGATTCCTTGAGCTGCTATCTCTGATATCCTCACTAAACACCAACCCAATTTCGATGAAAAAAAAGGTACAAGCAACAAAACCTGCGAACTCGGATAGCCTTTTGGCATACCTTTGATCTTGGCAACTTTCTTTCTTATCTTATCCATTTGTTTGTTTGTTTGGTTCACTAGTGAGAAAAGTTGAATTAGCTACGGAGAAGTGAAGAAGGCATATGTGGATGCACCGTGGTTAGTTCAGTTCAAATTTTTTTTTAACCGAATAAGCAACTGGTTGTGCTCAAAGGTGGGTTGAGTCAGATTGGTATTCATAAAAGTTCACTTTCAAATCTTTCACGACATTCTGCTACTTGGCTAACCACATTTTTGTTGAATATTAATAATCTATATTATAACTCAAATGGTTGCCCATACACACTGAAACCAGAACTGAAATTCAGTGGGGGTGCATAAATATTTTGCTAGATATTTTTATACTTGTGTTACAAAGTGTTGTAAGAACATCTCCAACACAGGGTGGCTTCTTTACAAAGTCAATTGTTTTGCACTAAAACTTCCTTAATAATGTGCTTTGAGCTGCTACTTTATGCAATTATCACAACTACGGTTTAGGATTTAGAATGGCTTTCATTGCATATATGCTTTGCGCACTGTGTTCAACCAGCACCAAACAATGGACACTTGTCTAACAAGTGTGCAAGAATGGAAAACTGTGAAAATTTTCTTTGTTCATTTTTCTTCACATTTCAGGTATATTTTGACATTTTCTGAAATTTTACTTTTCTTGTAGAATATACACACGCACCCTTCTTTTAATTATAAGCTCAAATTTTCAAATACAAATTATAACACAAATTCTACTGTAAAAAAACAAGTTGTAATAAAATTTCTGAAATTCTAACACATAATGTAAAATAGGTTCTTCAAGAACCAGAAGCTCGCAACCTTGGTGGCAAGGTTGCTGGAGGAATTTCACAGCGTCTGGCTGCAAGACTTCTTCAACAGGTCCTCCGAAATCCAGCCCCAGAAGCCTCATCCTAAGAAGTTATATATTTCAAACCAGTATACAACATGAATTGTTACTACTATACACACAGATGCACGCAAGAAAAACTAGCTGATTTTTTTGTGTATTAACTCATTGTTTATTTGTAGAAAAAAGATGAAGCCATAATCAATCATGTATCATCTGTATGTATGCGAAAGTGTAAATGTAATCTAATTCTTGATGCATGTAAACGTATCAGTCAACTTTTTCGTGCATGCTTCTTAGATTTAATGATACATGCTTCTTTATTGAACCTTGTAAGTTGTAACTGGTAACTGTTTAATAAGTGACCTTGTAACCAGTGACTGTTTAATGTTGTATTCAAGATTTGATAATATCTACTCGTGCAGCCGCACGCAGAAAATAGAACAATTACAATTAACATAAATTCTTAAATTATAAAGTTGCTAGCTGCTGCTAGCGCCCATGGGCCATGTATCATGAGGCCTTTTTGTTTTATCTACCTATCATTTGTAGTATTTGTAAAAATCTTTTCTATTGCTTTTCATATTAAGGAAGAAGGTAAATATTTTCATATTGTGAATCTTGTTTCTAAAATTAACAATTAATAAATTTACAATACATTTCCATTAACACAAAATTAGTAATGATCGTTATGTTTTATCAAGTTGCTTGCTTTTTTAAAATGTAGAGTAAAACAAAAATGCAAAATTTTTTTTTTTTTTGAGCGTGCTATTTATTTTTTTACAGGAAATTATTGTCAAGGACAAAATCTCACAGCTTTTTAGCCTCAAGGACAGACCTTTAATATTTTATCCTGAAGGACAACTTTATTTAGGTATCAGTTTTTAGTTATTGATAGCAGTTTTTAGGTATCAGTTTGTGGTTATCGGTAGCAGTTTTTAGGTATCAGTTTTACCTCGGTAGCAGTTTTGTTGTCCTTATGAATAATTTTGAAAAATGTTTGTCCTTATGAATAATTTTTAGAAGAATGTTTGTCCTTATGGTAAAAGTATTGAGGTCGTGTACTTGAGGCAAAAAATATACAAATCTTTGTCCTTTAAATTAATTCCCCTTTATTTTATCATTTATGCAGAGGAAACACAATTTTATATAGCATAATGCAAATTATCTTAGTAAAATCAAAATGACAAAAAAAACCTAAATTTCCACATAACGGTAGATGCAAAATAGATAAATAATTATCAAAACTGAAATTTTAAGATGCGATAAAAACAAACCAAAATTGCACATAATACTTTGACCACGAACGTTTAATAGGTTGCATTTGAAATAGTGCAATACACGATACTGCCAAGTTGCATAAAAGGATACAACTTTGAATGCGAACTAGATAATAGTAGTAAGAAAACAGAAAGTTCAATGCTACAATATCAAAGTTAAAAAATAGGGGTTTCTTTTATATTATTAACATAACAAAACTAATGTTAGAACTATGCGATTCATATATCAAATCAAATATACCGATTGATTCCATCAATTAGTTTATGATGCAATAAGAGGGAGGACGAAAGTGCGATTAAAGTACATGTTGGATTAAGTAAATTATTAATTGCATTAGTTGATAAAATTAAAAGAATCATGTATAAATGCAAATTAATTGCATAAATTAAGAGGCAACATCCAAGTAACATCGCTCAAGGACGTTTTGATCTAGATCGCCATTTCTTGTGTCTTTCACTGCTCCTTGCTATAAGGCTCTATTCCATACACGTGGCATTCACTCTATTTCTACAAGATGAGAGTTTCCACCTTCTCTTTAGTTAAAATCCTTAAATTAGTCTTCCCACCGTATTATCTATAACTTTGTGATACACAAACTCGTTTTTTAACCCTTGGTGGAAGAAATAATGAAAAGATACATGTCTATGAACTTGGTAATTTTTCGAACTACGTTAAATTTGTGTGTTTCCTGTTTAATCTATTTTGTGATTGGATAATATTTAACTATTCATATATTTCCTACGCGTTGTAGGAAATTAATCGACAAATTACATCTTTGGAATCCACAAAAAGAGCAAAATTTCACAAAATATTGATATTAGAGCTAGTTGACATGTACTATATTAGTTATCAATGGTTGGTACTTTTAAGATTAGTATGAATAATCATTGAGTCGCCAAGTTCTGTTGAAAAAGTAGGACTTGGGACATATAAATTGAAGACTAATCATAATATTCTTTAGTAAGTTGACTCGTTTAAAAGAAGATATAAAAGCTAGAAGCAACGTGGTGGAGTGAGAGATATATGATTGATAGAGTTAAGGGTGTGTCCTAAAAAAATTATGCAATTAATTATATAACTTAACACTTATATAAGAGCCTTGCTCGAATAAAGTATGCCTTTTGTTTTAATTTTGTTTTCCATTATATGTATGTTATATTGTGATATCAGTAATGATTCGATACATTAAATATAAACAAATAGAAAATCCTTAGGAGATGAATATAATCGGTTGCAGGCACGAATGTGTTTATAAAATATTTATTCTTAAATTATTCAGAGTAAAGATGTATCGAGAAAATAATATCAATAGATCTGTTGAAACTAATATATGTAATCCTCTACATACGTTGATGATTACTCACTCATGGCTGTTGGGGATACCAAATGATGTACTTGTGATTGTATGGAACAACACTGAACGACTCAATGGGAGTCTTCTAAAGGAGAAAACAACTAAGTCGAAAAAGAAGATTAATTCAATAATTTGCAGTAGTCTTTTGACTTGAGAGTATTGTTGAACTTAAATATCTAAACTGCACTTTAATCATAGTCAATCATATGACATCACGATCATATTACAACTATACTTGGGTATATATTGAACTACATAGAGTGCATCTCATTGGTTGCAGAAGGTTGATATCGTTATGGTAGTCATCAACTTAAAGTCAAAATTTTTAGCTAGAGTAAACTGGTTAATCAATAAATGTATCATATTGAACCAAGAGCTTTGTAGTGGAACTATGAAATTAACTAAAGATATTATTGAAGCTTTTGACCATTGACTAAACTCTATATATCCTAGTGACGTAGTAATGATGTGAAGAAAACATGCACAAAAATAGCATTTCTTAGAGTGTAGCTTAATAAAGATTAGAAACTGAATTCATCTAAATGATCTATAAGCGAATGAACTCGTGTTCGATACTATATGTTAGTAAAGTCCATATATGCTTTCATATTTAAGTTGTTTGAATATTACCGAGGATTGAATTCACACGACGGGGTCAACACAATAGTGCTGCTAGCGATTATCTGAATTCCGCTTATTTAAGATAATTTATAAATGTTATAAATTAATAGAAAAATTAATATGAATGTTTTATTAAAATTTTATGGTTTTTAATTATTTATTCAAAGCCTTAAAATTAATTAAAGTACGCACTTTTTACATATTAATGTAACTAAATATATTGGATGAAATAAATATTTAATTGATTATTGTACATTATTAATTAGGTCCACCTTCATGGGACTAAAACTTAAGGAAGGGAGGCCATATCAAGGGAGGAAAGAAATTTGGAAACTTCCTTTGACCAAAATTAATTTATATTAAAGGGAGGAGGAAAATATGGAGATATTTTTGATACAGTAGCTATAAAAACCGCCACCTTGTCTCATTCAACACATTGAAAAATAAAACCTTAGTCCCATTAAGACAAGTTGGGCCTATATTTGAGACTTCCACACCAAGCTGGAAGAAGAAATAACCAAAATTCAAAAGGAAATGTTAGCAACAAGGCTGTTAACAACCATCTTGATGCAGAGGTAATCTTTGGTTTAAATTTATATACATGTTTATGTATGTCTATCAAATTGTTATTTTCGGCCTTTACATAATTAATAAAATAAATTAAGACACATACATGCATATATGTGTGTGTATTAATAAATTTTAAATCCAAACGTATGCACACACATATAAACATTTTTTCCCATATCTTACCCTACAACCAAGATATATATATATATATATATATATATATATATATATATATATATTATATAAACGTAGTATAATATTACACAGACACACACACACACACACATATCAGTATAGTTTAAAATAAAATCAAGGTTTTATTTTCTATTCAGCAAAAGAATTAGCTTTAAAAACACAGACACACACACACACACACATATATATATATTAAAATTTAATTATTTAACAGGTTTTAAAATTTAAAAATTTAAACACACATATTTATTGCTCAATAACATACATGCATGCATACATACCCATACATACATACATACATACGTATATGTGTATGTGTATATATATGAACCGAAAAGAAATCATTTTTTATCAAGGCCGTAAGCCTTTTTATAAAAAATTTCAAATATAAATATTAAAAAGCCTCGAGCCTTTTATGAAAAAGAATTTTGTATGCGTATTTTAAAAAGGTCGTGAGCATTTTGTTAATTATTATGTTATATATGTATATTTTAAAGGGTCTTTGAGCCTTTTAATACACACACTAAAAAAAATAAGATTTGTTTCGACTAGGAATAGGGTGATGCAGAGGCTGCGCTATTTATAAACAAACCAAACAGGAGGCAAAATGCCTTCCTCCGGTGGTGTACATAGAGCATATTAAGTGTAAAAGAAAAATGAAAAACCCGCAAAAGGATCATATAAGCTCTCATAGATACGAGCATACAAATGCACTGAATACGCATGAGGAAATAGTTAAAATAATGTGCGAAGCGGCTCCAGAGACAATAAAGCATGAAGATCCAGGACCAGAAATCAGCTAAAGTACAAAGGTGAGGGTCCTCGTCAGTAATAGCCATGAGCCAATCATAATGGTAGATCTGGAGTAAGATGGGAAACTGTGAGACCGTCGATTTTGGTGAGAGCCAATGGAGAGAGGAGCGTCCTGCCTAAACTGCAATCCAAAAGTGAATCCCATCAATCTATCTGTATTACCTAAATGAAAAAATAGTAGGAGCATCACATATGTACAAAAGGAGTGCGTGTAACAAAAGAGTGGTGTCAAATTAGGGGATAGTTACATTGGTAGGTTGGGAAATGCTTCATCAATGGAAAGTTACAGAAAATTCAGAGATATAGGAGCGTAAGAAATGATTTCGAGGACCAAAGTATGATATAGCTCTAAATGCTAGCTTAATATCATAACAAAAGCTATAATATCGGGAATGCCAAGGATGTGATTATCGAATACAAATTGGTTATGGAAAAGCTAAATACACCAGCAAAGTGGAATAATGTAGGAGAGAATGGCTTGAATAAATTTCCCTCTTGCATGAGACCACCAGAGAGTGAAGCATTGGTATATGGTAGCTGGAATAAGCCGAAAACCCATAAGACCTGGGTAGCACCTCCAAATTTGTAGGGCCACTTCACTATCTCCAAAATGGTGGGAAATAGACTCAATGTGACACTACAACATCTACATTTGTAGACTACCAGAATATTAATTTGAGTGAGTTGGAGGTCAACAGGCAGAGCCCTATGAAATAGTTTCCATACAAAATTGGAGATTTTCGGAGGGATATTAGGGTACCATATCATGTGAAACGAAAGGCTGACAGGATGATTAGTTCGAATACTGTTCCAAACCCTTTATATAAAAGAACTTCCATCAAGCAAGTCAAGGTCGTAATTAGGAGAAATACGAAGATCAAATGAGGTTTTATGATTTTCCATGCGTTTCGAAGTCTCATTAGCATAAGTAGGGAAGCCATAAAAGTTACAAGCCACAAGCCTACGATATATATAGTTTAAAAACTTGGCCCATATGGAGTCATTATTGGAGAATCGAACTTAGAGTTTGTACGTATATGCTTGAAAAACGTCCTAGAGATCACACAGTGGTAGGCCGCCTTCATCCTTTGGCCTATAGATGCAGTTCCAGGAAACACAGTGTTGCGTCTTAGCTCTCTTAAGAAGCCCTAAAAGAATTCAGAGCACTACTGTATATAATCTTGAAAAATCTATGGGGGTAGTGTAAACAAAAATATGAGATCTAATGGAGCCAAGGCTAGAACCAGTCAAAATAAGCTTGCCTGCTTGAGAGATTAGGGATGAAATCTACTTTCCAATGAGCTTACATATTTTGGCAGTGTGATTCCTAAAGTATAAATTCTTTTTTCTATCCTTATATAACTTAATACCTAGGTATGTCAGTAGTAGAGAAGCTATGCAGAAGCCCATGGCGTTATGTAACCTTTCCTTCTAAGCTAGACTAGATAGAGAAGATGTGATAATAGAGCTTTTGTCTAAATTGATTTTTTGTCCAGAGGTTAATTCGTATGCATGGAGAAAATAAAGGAGATTATGAATAGATCTAAGATGGCTGTTTATAAAAATGAGAATATCATCCATGAAGGAGACCGAAGAGATAATAAAGGCTCCAATCAGGTGAGTAAAATGAGCAATGGCTTCGATCTACATAAGGTCATGGAGGCCATGGCCTAGAGCTTCCACGACAATATTGAAAAGGGTAGGGGATGTTCCTGCCTTTCCCCTTTGTCAGATTTGAAGTAGTCCATTGAGGCACCATTGATAAGAATCGAATACCAGTAGTTGAAAATAGGTCTTCATACTATATTAAATAAATGGCTCAGAGAAGCCCTTAAGGACTCCAATGATAAGTAATCAAGATATGCGGTCATAAGCCTTGGCCATTTCTAGTTTTATTATATATTAGATCCTAAAATTTTATGATTAATTTATGATACTAGCTCTTGAACAAGGAGGATATTATCAGTAATGAGTCTTCTTGAATGAAACCAACTTGAGATGGAGATATTATTTTCTATAAAATAGGAGATAGGCAAGTGGCCAAAATTTTGGATATAATCTTATTAGAGAAATTTTGGAGGCTAATAGGTCTAAGGTCCAAACAAGTTTAAAAACATCCTTTTTAGGGATAAGGACTATGTTGGTGGAAGTCCAGCTTTATGGAGGACTTTCACTAATGAAAAAGGCTTGTATGGCTGCTATGAGATATGAATGATGATGTCCCAACAAATTTGGTAAAAACAGCCAATGAATCCATTAAATGCTCCAACGCTATCCTTATGCAAGTCAAAAACCACCATTTAATTTCATCTGGACTAGGGACATTTGTTAAGTTAGGGATTTCAGACTCAGATAATAAGCGAGGGTTATGGAGGCTTATAACATCGAGGTCAAAGTGCAAGGAATCAAAACTGAGAAGCTCCCTAAAGTGGCTAGAAATAATCGATTCCATCTCTAATTCAAAGGAGGTCCATAATGTGAGAAATGCGGAATACAGATCTTAAGGCTAGAATTAACACCAGAGGGGGGAAGGGGGTGAATAGTGACTAAAGGAATTGCTAAATCTTTTTGAGTTTTTGTCAATTTGAACACAAATGTATGCAATATTCAGACACATATATGATCACAGAAACAAACACAGATGCAGAAATAAAAAGAAATAAAGGAAAGTACACACTGGATTTTATACTTGTTCGGAGTTACCCCATATCCAGTCTCGCACACAGGTACAAATTTCCTTTCAAAAGCAATTGTACAATTACACCCTTGATTTCAAGGCCACGAGGTACACTTCAGATTCACAATCCTCTGGGTAGAGATAGTTGATTTCACAGGCAACAAGCTCACCCAATTGATGTCCAAGGCTACAATCACACCTTTTCTCGCTTAATTGATTTCACAGGCTACAATCACACCTTTTCTCGCTTAGTTTATTACAAAGAAGCCTATAACTCTGAATAGCACCGAGATCTTGTTGAGATAGTGATAGAGAATCAAACCAAAAATGATCTAGTTAGATTCAAAGTTAATTTCGGCAGAGTAATGGTAAAAATGTGTATAAAGAAATGTGGAAGAAGAAGAGGAGTGAAATCAGAGAAAATATGAATATAAATTCGTTCAAAACTACCCCTATTTATAGTTGAACAACAGCCATGTCCATTCGTGAAAGGACATGACGAATAGATACTTCCTTTGAAATTCAAATTTTCGAAATAAACTGCTACCATGTCGACATGGGGTACTTGAGGATGTCGACATGCCTAAGGTATTTTTGGTAATTTGATTTTCTTTGAAAATAACTTCTATATTGTATTAAAAATATTTTAAACTTTATAAATATACTTAACTATAGTTAAGATACATAAATAAATATAGAGAATAATATTTTGATAAATATAAAATTTAAATATAATTTTATATTTAAATCTAAGTATAAATATTAAAAGTCAAATATGTTATTATTAAAAGATAGTTTAAAACCAAGGATAATTTGATTTTGAAAATAAAGATTATTTTGAGGCTAAAAATATTTAAAACCAGGATAGATGTTTTTGATTCTTTTAAAAGGAAGGTTTCGAAATCATTTTGAAAACAAGATATAATTTTGTAAAAACATTTTGAATAAAAGGTTAGCAGATACAAAATAATGTTCCACTAGATTTTTCGTAGGTTCCATCCTACTTAGGGTTTCATCCCTTTAACAGGCTCGAAGTGGATTCCATTCCACGAATAAATTGGATTTTAAGATGCCAGTGCTTTTCTAGGAGTTTTGAAAAAATTCCTAATTAAATTACTTATTATTGAAATCTTGAAATCTTGATATTCTTGATACTCATGAGTTTTCAACCTTGATATCTTGAATCTCTATACTGTACAGTCTTCATTCTTGGTACTTGCATGGTTAAATCCTGCATATACATATATATCTAAGCTATAATGTTAGTATTTATATTTTATAATCTTATTTTAAGATTGTTGTCATCAAAATCATCATCTCAAGGACTAGCAATCTTCCCCTTTTTGATGATGACAACCTTTGTTTATAAAATATTACTTCTATCCTAATAACTCCCCCTAAAACTAATAGCTCCCCCTTAATCTATGCCTAACTATCCTATTTTATATTTCTCCCCCTTTGTCATCAACAAATACCATCCTAAAACCATAAAACTATACAACTCCCCCTTAAACTAATACTAGAACAAAGTATAGTAAATGGAATGTGAAAGACATTAACATAATTATATTATAATTATTCAATATACATAAATATGTATAAGTATATCTCAGACAATCCAATCAACACACACATCAAATCTAATCATTAAAAAAATCAAACAAATCAATCAAGTCAAATAAGTCAATCAAGTCAAACAAGTCAATCAAGTCAAACAAGTCAATCAAATCAAACAAAACATACCAAACAAATCAAAAACTAATAATCCTAAACTATAAGACAATACTACAAACTCCCCTAAATAAAATACACTCGTTGTGTATACATGTATGCAATATGTTGTTTGTAATGCAGTATGAAATGTATGACATATGCAATGTATCATGAGATAATATGCAAAATGAAGTGCAACTTGTGATGCAAATGATTATGATATTTCATGCATTGTAATTTATGATGTAATATGCAATGAAATGTGATATGAAATAGGATGCATAATGATATGTGATATGAAACAAAATGATAATGAAGTAAAAATAATAATAATATGCAGAATGATATGATGATATACATACTACGGTAAGAGATATCCAGATTATAAGATAAACATGAGTGATAAGTAATATCTAATTGACAAGCATATATATATATATATATGTGTGTGTGTGTGTGTGTGTGTGTGTGTGTGTGCGCGCGCGTATATGTATGTATGTATGTATGTGTATATGTATCAAACAATTTATTATAACCCGCTTCAACCAAACAAAGGTAATACACACCAATTACTTAACTCAGGTTAAGAAAACTAATGAATGAGACTAAAAGAGTAGTAAAGACAAGAGTTTAAAGGTAATTAATGATATTAAAACTATAACATATTCATGAAAGGTAGTAATCAAACCCAATATCAAAATCAAATTGCTATGAAATATGGATTTAAAAAATTTAATACCCTCCTTGTTTTTTTTTAAAAAAAAATTTAAATTAATTTTTTTAAGAATCCAAACTTCCATGTTTATAAAATATTTAACTTAATAGTTAAAAATTATATATTAAATTATTATTGATTAAAATATTTAGAAACATGTTTAAACATCTTAAAAAAATATCATAGTGAAATATTCAATAAAATAATAAAGATTGAAAAACTAAAATTAACATGTGTTATTTTAAGGTCTCTTTCATTTTAAAATTTTAATCAATTACTAAAAAATATCCAAACATTAATTTTGAAATATTCTAATATAAGTTAGAAAATAACTTCTAAAAAGAGTAGAGAAAAATACTTAATTTAAAAATTATTTTTACATAGTTTAAAGTTTTAAATAGAAAAGGCAGCATTCACAGAATGTTGTAAAAAGCTTTTGTAGTAAAATATATTCAAAACATTATAAACAGAAACTGCAGTATTTACCAAATGCTGTGAAAAGTTTCTAAAACACTGCAGTCTTTCAAAGCACAGAGATGCTATAAAAACGAATTTGCAGCACTTAAGAAACGTTCCAGAAGAAAAGACGGCATTTTAGATATACTAACTATTGTTCTGGGCCTGATTTGAACATGATTTTGCACTAATTTTACGACTAGATATTGACATGTAAATAATTGATTTTTTACCCAATTTTTTATAGTATTTAATTAACATAAAAAAATAATGAGAAAACATGTGTAAAGACACTTAACATTATGCATGTAAAAATGCTTTTCTACTTAATATAGTTGTAATAAATTAGTAGTAAGATTTTATTTGAAAGAAAACACATTTAAAAAAAAAATTAGACTCGTATATCGAAATTTATACTATGGTGTGTCGATATATGAACCTAAATATCAAAACTTTTAAAAGGGATAAATTTCTATACCTAACTAAATGCATAAATATATATTTCTAAATGCAACAATAAAGATGAAATGATAGTAAAGCGTACCAATTTTAGCACCCCATCTTTCTAACTTTGTTGTTCTTCCATTATCGTCAACCACACATTTATACCTTTCAGAATTTAATGACGAGATCTGTTCTATTGCGATGGGCTCGTTTTTCTGATCAGCGTAGTATGTTCATTTGTTGAATTTGAAGACCATATGAGAAAGATGCAGATGATTTAGTAGATTGACTAACTTGGAGCCAAAACTTTGAATTTAAATTTTGAATGAATGGACACTTCAACCACTATAAATAGGCTCAACAGTCACCACTTTTCATAAAAGTTTCTCTTCTTCTTCTTCTTCTTCCCATTTTTCTATTTACCATCAAACTTCTAGAAGGCATATCTCCTTCGTTTCTAAACGGAATTGGATGAAACCAGCGGTAAATCAAAGAGGAATGCAAGGGCTACGATTCCAGTAATATTTTGGTGACGAATGTGGAGAGTATTGTGGTGCAATAGGCCGAACAGTAAGAAAAATGTAGAAAATCCCGTACACAGTTTTTCAGTTTTGGATAGCCGACTTCAAACTGTTATTTCTCACTCAATTTTGATCGGAATTTGATGACCCACCCATCAAAACGGCCATGAGAACAAGAAATACAGTCTGCAAAAGGAGTCGGGACAAAATAATCTAATCTTTGGATGCAAGTTGAAGAATACCATTGACAGTTTTGCTTTCTTTCTCTCTTTGTTCACCAAAACTTCATTTGACCATAACTTGGTCATTTCTTGACGGATTCGCATGAAACCAGTGACATTGCGAAGTAGATGGAGAGAATTACAGTATCATATCAAGTAGTAGATGAGAATCAAAAGCTTTGCATTGATTTGGTACCCATTTCATTATCGATTGCCATTATATATCCATTTGTTCTTCTTGATTGATGAATGATTATCCGATATCTTCTAACCAATAGTCATTAGACATAATTCTTCTCCTGCAAAACAACATAATCTTTTAAAGAATCAAGTAACTTTTCAAAATAGCTAAATATAATTTTAAACAACAATATCATGATGATTCTGTTACATATTCATATGAAAAGTATTAATAAAATCCCCAAAAAAAGCCATTTAAAAAAAAAAACTTTTCCAAAATTTAGGTTATGAAAACTTTGAAAATCTTGCTCTGATACCAAATGTGAGAAATGCGGAATACGGATCTTAAGGCTAGAATTAACACTAGAGGGGGAGGGGCGAATAATGTTTAAAGGAATTGCTAAATCTTTTTGAGTTTTTGTTAATTTGAACACAAATGTATGTAATATTCAGACACAGATATGATCACAGAAACAAACACAAAAGTAGAAATAAAGTAAAAGCAATAAAGGAAAGTACACGCCGGATTTTATACTGGTTCGGAGTTACCCTGCATCCAGTCCCGCACACAAGTACGGGTTTCCTTTCAAAAGCAATTGTACAATTACACCCTCGATTCCAAGGCCACGAGGTACACCACTCCAGATTCACAATCCTCTGGGTAGAGATACTTGATTTGACGGGCAACAAGTTCACCCAATTGATTTCCAAGGCTACAATCACACCTTTTCTCGCTTGATTGATTACACAGGCTACAATCACACCTTTTCTCGCTTACTTTATTACAAAGAAGCCTATAACTCTGAATAGCACTGAGATCTTGTTGGGATAGTGATAGAGAGACAAACAAAAAATGATCTAGTTAGATTCGATGTTGATTTTGACAGAGTAATGGTAAAAATGCGTATAAAGAAATGTGGAAGAAGAAGAGGAGTGAAATCAGAGAAAATATGAATATAAATTCGTTCAAAACTACCCCTATTTATAGTAGAACAACAGCCATGTCCATTCGTGAAAGGATATGATGAATAGACACTTCCTTTAAAATTCAAATTTTTGAAATAAACCGCTACCATGTCGACATAGGGTACTTGAGGATGTCGACATGCCTAAGGTAATTTTGGTAATTTGATTTTCTTTGAAAATAACTTCTATCTTCTATTAAAACTATTTTAAACTTTATAAATATATTTAACTATAGTTAAGATACATAAATAAATATAGAGAATAATATTTTGATAAATATAAAATTTTACGATAATTTTATATTTAAATCTAAGTATAAATATTAAAAGTTAAATATATTATTATTAAAAGATAGTTTAAAACCAAGTATAATTTAATTTTGAAAATAAAGATTATTTTGAGGCTAAAAGTATTTAAAACCAAGATAGATGTTTTTGATTCTTTTAAATGGAAGGTTTTGAAAACAAGATATAATTTTGTAAAAACATTTTGAATAAAAGGTTAGCGGATACAAAACAATGTTCCACTAGATTTTTCGTAGGTTCCATCCTACTTGGGGTTCCATCCCTTTAACAGGCTCGAAGTGGATTCCATTCCACAAATAAATTGGATTTTAAGATGCCAGTTCTTTTCTAGGAGTTTTAACAAAATTCCTAATTAAATTACTTATTATTGAAATCTTGAAGTCTTGATATTCTTGATACTCTTGAGTCTTCAATCTTGAATCTCTATACTATACAGTCTTCATTCTTGGTACCTGCATGGTTAAATCTTGCATATACATAATACATACATACATACATATACATACATACATATATATATATATCTACACTATAATGTTAGTATTTATATTTTATAATCTTATTCTAAGGTTGTTGTCATCAAAACCATCATCTCAAGGACTAACACATAAGTCATTCTGTTTTTTTAATTTTATGAAGGGGAAGTTTGCTTTTATTTTTATTGACTATTTTGTATGTGCTTTCTATTTCCAATACATCTCTTCGATCAAGAGTTCTCAATTGAAGTCTTCCTTGTCCTGATCCACTCATCACGGTGATTGGAGGATGGATTAGAGTCAAAGATGGCTTCTTTCATAGATACATCTAGTCTAATGCCTTTTCGTCGATCAAATAAGTTAGAGAATGTACTCTTATTCTAGGATTTTTCACTTATTTTCATATTTATTAGTTTGTGAGCAAACACATACATGGGTGATTCTGTGACAAGTAAAGATCATGCTTCTTTGACCATTTCAAGGAATGTGTCATAAGTGATCCACATGTACTGAATCAAAATAGTTTAAGGATAGAGGCAGAGTTGGAGGTTAATCAGAGGATCATGGGAGAGTGATCATAATTAGTATAGTGGAGTTGATTTACAACGGATGAGAAAAAGTTGGAGAACCATCCATTTTTGCCAAAAATATAATCGAGTTTAACAAAAATTCGAGCTTCGCCTTCTCTATTTTGCATCATGTATAACTCGAACCACAAAAGGGGATTTCATGAAGTGCAACTAATAAAATGGCAGTTTTGAAATCATTATGGCATGTATGCAGGGGGGCACCACCGATCTTTTCATCGTTATTGGAAATTATGTTTAAGTTGTCGCCAATTACCCATGAATGGAAGTTAAGAGATGAAAGATGATGGACATCATTCCATAAAGAGTGCCTTTCAATAGATGATCACTTAGCATAAACATAACTAAATAGTTGAGATGTGAGATAAGGTAGAATTTTAATGGAAAAAGAAAGAGCATGGTCCGAGTCTAGACCAATAGAAGTGCCTCAATCAAATTTCCAAAGAATCCAAAACTATCCATTTCATTTGTGGATACCTCCAATAAATTAAAGTTCAATATCAAGAATGAGAGATTTTGAGATTTAATAACAAGCTCTTAAATAGAAATATCACCAATATTATGCCTATTGGAGATGCATTTGAGTCTAGCTATTGTTAGGTCATTACGAACTCCCGTTAAATTCCAGAGTACTATGTCATCATGATGTTGAGGAGGGGTTTGAGTCTTGAAGAGTTTAGTTTACATCGATCTAGTATGGTGATGTGAAGGAAGGATGATTTGGATCACTTTGCATCTTTTGGTACGGTTTACTAAGGCGTGGCTTGAGGGAGATATTATGGTGGACGATGTGAGTGGCTATGCGATTGAAATGTATGAATCATTGGCTATTGGGGAGGAGTGGGTGATCTCACTATCGTGATTAAGGGATACGGGGATGGGTAGTGAGTAGTAGCGGGGAGAGTGGCTGGGTAAGCAAGTGAGATGCACATGTGTGTCAGTGTACATGCTAGAAGACTAGGCTTGTGTATCGTGTGGACAATCGATTGAAAGAAAAGAATGGGAAGATGCTTAATAGGCTGAGCTTCACTATCGCTGATTAAGGTGGTCAGAGATGCTGCTAATGTGTGTAGGTCTGCAAGATCATTACGAGACCGTAACAATCTAAGTGGTTTGATTAAACTGGATGCAACTATTGTTGGGATCGTCTGCAAAGGGGCTTCTGTGTCGTCTATGTCATCTAGTAAGTCATCGTCATCATGGAAAAAGTCTTCAGGTTGGTTTTCCTCAACGATCACTGATTTTCCAAGAATTTCAAATGAGTTACAAATAGGAACCCTGGTGATCTGACGAGGCCTCCCTCCTTGACGTTTGGAAGAAGATGAGGATGCGAGGAGTTGAACATGTGATAGGTTGGGCCTAAAGGATGTTTATGTAAATTCCATATTTGAGTGGGCCTTGAGATAAATTTTCAGCTTGGGTAAGAAGATTAAACATGTATGAGTTTGGTATATGAGGGCTTGGATCATTTATGAAAGAGGTATTTTAAGCACCCAGAGTTATTTTTTGATGTCGAATGAATATTGAAGAGTATGAGTTGAGAGACTAGTGTAGCTGGACTAATGGGAAATTAACATGGTCCGAGCTTGGTGGAATTTATTCAAAATTTGAGATTAGATCAAAGTGGGTTGCAAGAATATTGCCGGGCTGGAATGAAGGGGAATTCTTGATGGGGTGTTGAAACACCTACTTAATCTTTTGAACTTGTAATTTAGAGCTCTGTAGAAAAAAGAAAGGGAGCTGATTGGTGTTGTACTAATGCAAATGATGGGGATTGAATTACTGTTATCAGAGTTTGGAGTTGCAACAACATGAGTAGAGCTTTGAACTGGGACACATTGCTTACCTTGATTAATGCATGCATGCCTATTCTGCATTGATGCATTGAACGAGTGTGGTAGCCTTGAGCTTTTGTAGTGGGGGGAGCATTCTGTTGGATTGATTATTATCATTGGCCTCGTTTCAATTTGCTTGATTTCTAATATCTTGCATGGCAAACATAGGGATGGTATCATAATTATGATTAACGATAATTTCCTTTCAATATGGAGTTTTTTGTGACCAAATTTTCTACACGTAGCATAATATGGAGGTAAATTTTCATATTTTATATATTTCCAATAATTAACACCTCATTGACCAATAAAGACTCGCATCAAAGGAGGTAAAGAGAGATCAATTTTGACACAAACATGGGCCAGGCTCAGTCAGTTGAGATTAATTATAGCTTTTTCTGCCTTTAGAAGTTTGTCGATTTTCTCACAAATCTCTTCAAGTGCTTCTTTGTTGTATAACCATGCCGACAAAAATGGAAATGAGATCCACAACGGGTATAAGGGGCTATCAAGTATTGGGTGGTATCCAAAAGATTAATTGAACACTTTCATTTAGGCATTAAACATGTTTAGGTCTTCTTATAGCCAAAGATGAAGGGAGTCTTCCTCATTGAACAATTGTACTAAGACATGTTATATCATCGACGACTCCAATTTTTTCTTACAAACTTAGTGAAAACTTACCACACACTTTCCTAATGGAATCAACCAAAGACCAAATCCCAACAAAGCGAGTAATCAAAATGTTCTGAAGGGGCTTAGTGAATCGGTCGAGGTGTTCATTAGTGAAGAAAATCACTGGTTCGCTTTTAAATCTAGATTTCGGCTTACTAAGTTTAGGCATGTCATTGCTAGTGACTATACTGGAAAAATTCTTTAAGGCCACGCATGAGGGGGTTAATGAGGAAAGTGGCTGAGCTATAGGAAGACGTCTAGTAGTGTCAGATTGTGGAGGAGAGGAAGAGTCTTTAGTTGGAAAAGGGGGAAATGCCCCCAATGAGAGGTGGGGATGTCCAGTCTGCATAAGACCGGATCTGGATCTGGATCTGGGCTAAACAAGTTTAATAGTGAGAATGTTGGTGGTTGGCTATTGGTGGACATGATGTCAGAGGCAAGGTAAGAAACATACGAAAAAAGAAAAAAAGCATGTTGAGATTGTTAGATTTTCAGAGAGAAGTAATAGTCACCATTTTTGGAGTTTTTGCCTTTCAAATACACACACACAATTTATAAGGCCTAAAATAAACTATATATATATATATATATATATATATATATGTCCCTATAAATGTTCACAAAAATATTAAGAAGATATTATATTAAATATACCAATTGTATGTTCATTTTATATCATGTGATCATAAATCTCAATGATCATAAATACCCTATTTTATTTATTACATGCATTGCTTCAAATAGTTTATTCACATCATATTTTGTTATTCATGTTATAAATACGGGTCTTAATAAATAAAATAAAACTAATAAAATTCAAAATTAGTCAAGTTAATTTAAAACTATAATTAAGTTGCAATAGATTTTAATAAACAAAATATTAAAACTAAAATTAAAAGTGAACTAATTTTAAAATATTAAATTTTCTTTGTACCAAATATACACTAAATATGATTTAGTGCAAATGAATTATTCACGAAAATACAAAATAAAGATTTACTGAAAAATTAACAAAACAATTTTTTTTTGAATTTCCTCTTTTACCACACTGCCAATGCACCTGATTTAACAATGACTAGGTCCCAATATTGAAGTCCTAGTAGGGATGCTTATTACTACCGTAAGAAGATGTAACATTTTAGGTTGAGTGTCCAACTCTTAGGAAGAAGAGAGAAGAAGAAAGGTTTAGTTTTAGCAGTGGTTTGTTCAGGTCTAGACAGTGATACATTAGGTGTTCTCAACTAGTATTTCTCCGTTAGGGAGTATACGGTGGATGATCAGTTCTAGAGCCTCTCACCACATGACACAAGATATGATTTGTTTTTCCAATTATAGGGAGATTAATGAGGGAGCAGTTCATATAAGGAATGATACATGTTGTCATATTACAGACATTTGGAGTGTAAAGTTTAGGATGTTTGACGGTGCTGTTAGGACTACCATGGATGTTAAGCATGTTTCAACATAGTGTAGAAGTTTTCTATCGATGGAAGTTTTGTTATACTTGGCTTGAGTATAGTTTCAGATGGAGGGAGACTGAGAGTTGTGAAAGGTTCCTTGTAACTAATAAAGGGTGTTCATGATGGTTATATTTATCTGCTTCAAGGAGAGAGTCTTGGAAGAGTCAGTATTTTTTACCAATTCTAGCATCCTAGATTCTGCTCAGTTAGACATATTCATTTAGGTAACATTGATTGGTGGATGTTTAAGAGATGCAATGGTTGATTAATGAAGCTAATCAGTCGACGCTTAACTTCCATAGTGATAATATTCTTTGAAAGAAGAAGCATATCATATTTGATTTTGGGAGACATAAAAGTATGATGTTTCTAAAGTATGTTCATTCTTATGGGTAATAATCCATCACAATTGCATCTTTAGGTAAATCTTGTCACTTCGTCTTCTTTATTGATGATTTCTTACGAAAAATCTAGGTCTATTTAATGAAGACCAAAGACAAAATGTTTTCTCATTTTTATAAGTATAAGTCCTTGGTAGAGAGCAATCAAGCAAGCATTTGAGAGTTTTTAGAGTTGGCAATAGTAATGAATTTGTATCATAAGGTTTCAGTAGGTATTGTAGGTCGAATCGAGTAGGCAGAGAAGATGATATTTCTATGAAATAACAGCATTATGAAGTGGATGAGATTATAAGTTGGATATTGTTGGAGATGATATAGTTACAGATGTGCTATAGGGTCAATTATGAAATTTGATTATATAATTTAACTCTTATAGGGACTTATTCAAAATAAAGTAAACATTTGGTTTTATATTCTATTGTATATATATTATTATACTGGGATATAATTAACGTTTTGAATACATCAAATGTAATAATTCTTTAAAAAAGGTATGTGATCGATTGAAGTTACGAATGTGTTCATAACCTTGTGTATTGAATCGTGTCATATAAATATTTTTCCTTGAATGTTCTTAGTCAAGATGTATCGAGAACATGATATATCCATTATGACTAGTGTATGTAACGTTCTCCATATGACAGACAATGAATTACTTATGACCGTTGGAGGGCACTATGGGATCACACGTGTGATTGTTAGAAAGATTTATAGAATGACTCATCGATGGTATTTTATAAGTTAATTATAAGGTCAAATAGAAAATCTCATATGACGATGTGTAGTATTCTTTTAACTTCAAAGTATTTTGAATCAAAAGTGTTAAAAATGTACTTTGATTATGAGTAATCACATGATAACTATGACAATGTTAATCGATAAATGTTATTGGACTAGACCATGGATTTCAATGTTGGACATTGCAATTAACTACAGATATTATTAGAGTTTTGAACATTGACATCGCTCTAGATATCTAGGTGATATAGTAATTATGAAGTGAAAATATGCACAATGTATCCTTGCTAAAGGATGTGGTTAGTGATCAAATTTTTGACATTACTCGACATATTTCCGGACTCAACTTAGTTGAACTAATTTATAAATGCTATAAATTAAAACAGAGCAAAATAATATAAATATTGTATTAATTTTTATGAATTTTATCTACATATTTAAAGTTTTTAAACTAATTAAAATAATATATAAATGTTATACGTTGATTTAATTAAACAAATGATCTAAATAAATATTTAAATAGTTAATAATGGGTAATAATTAAGCCTAAATTTATGAAATGTTTGCACATAGAATGGTTGGTCATGGATGTAGGAATTTGTTTTTTTATGTTCATTTGAAAAGATATTAGATATAGAGAAAAATGAGAAGAAAAAGGTGGAGTTATACTAGATATTTTACAACATCTTATGGATATGATGAATACAACCCTTTTCGCTCATTCTTTTCATACTTCCCAACAATAAAACCTCTCCATTAGAGAGAAGTTAAAGCCTTGAGATTAGCCTTGCAAATCAAGCAAGGAGGAGAAATGCGATAAACTTCGTAGAGGAAATAGCTTTCAATATGAAGTGTTAATAACCAGCTTGATCAAAGGGGTGTACTATTTTATCTTGAGTGTATGTCTATACACACACACACGCACACGCACACACACATATGATGTTTTTGGCCATGTTATTTTTACATTTATTATATACATTTGCATTAAAACTTATGTAAATAAATTATATATATACTTAATATAAAACTATATGTATATAATAATAATAATCTAATTTATTTGGCCAAGTTTAATAACATATATGATTTTTTTTCTGTAAAATATTGTATCTAATTTTATCAATATGTTAATACCCTATGTATTGATTTTGTTGACGAAAACCATATAAATATTACTATGAACTTTTCTCTAAGTTGCGCCAAATTTTTATGTATAATATGAACATATCATATAAAGATAAAGAAGAATGTTGGATCAAAAAATGACAACACTACTAGTCAATCAAAAACGAGAATAAGTTAGATAAAGTCGAAATTAAATAGCTTGAACACATAGAATTTTATATTGGTTCAACCTAAAATTACCGCCTATATCCACTTTAATTTTATTTTAGAAGATTTTGCACTGTACAAATGAAATACAATGTTTCAGATCTAGAAAATAAAATAAAATCGGGTTTGACAACACTTCATGATAAAATATAGTTAGAGAAGGGAAAAGGAGATTTGATCCTTCTTTCATTGCTATAGGATGATTATTTATACACAAATTTATCCACTTAAGTCACCAGCTTGCAAAAGACTAGGTAACAGATCGAATCTATGCTATCAAGAAGGAATAAAGAGTAAAACTCGTAACACAAATCATGTTGGTACTGACCATATCATGTCGGTGCCGACACGATTTTGTACTCTGCTACTTTACTTTTTCTCACACTTGTCGAAGTCTTCAAGTTCCCAAACTTCATTGTCGAAATTACTCCAACAAATTATGTCGGTACCGACATGATTTGTCCTATGCAAGTCTTGCCTTTTCCTGAAAAGTAGATAACTAGTTCACTTACTGCTTAGAATGGAAGACATACCAAAAATCATCTCGGTATCAACCTGATTGATCATGTTAGCACCTACACGATCTGCCATATGCAGAATCCCATCCAACCTCTTATACTTCTTCTTTTCATTGTTCTTGGCATCTCTTGAGTCTTGATCCATTCCTCCATCAATTTGAAGCCCAAATTCATCAAGAAGTCGCTCAATTAAAATGCTATACAATACCTGCCCCCAAATTATGCTTTCATGGAAACAAAGCATGCTTTGTTATCAAGATAAGCAATCAATCAAGTGCTAACTGTAGAAGTGTTATCAATCGACTAAAAGCCAACTTAAAACATTATGTCTCTTCTAAGAACATTCATTCATTGCTTCAAATAGTAGTCGAATCATCTCTTTCTTGAGTAAAGATGGTGCCTTCGATTTTATTAAAGCTACATCATTTCTTGGGAAGGTAGACTTCCCTTTTCTCTTTCTTTTCTTTTCTCTCCTTTTTTTTAAAATATAGGGAGCAAAACATGTCATTACCGATATGGTCATGTTGGTACATAAATAATTTTTAAGTGAAGCATAAATATACAACACTTAAAAAATTTCTCACTTGATCTTTATTTCCTAGTAGCCTTGTTTCCTTAAGATTGTGACTTTTAGCCACCACCATTTCTTAGCCTCTATCCAGTAGCTGCCGCCAATCTTCGTGTTGCCATGATCTTATCACTACCATAACTTGGTTTATTGCAATCTAATCGACACCGACTCCCTTTTACATGCCCACCAGATCTCACTTTAATCAAGTTGGGTTTTTGACCTCAGTACTGGTGTTGCTGGTGCCGCAGCTACTTGGTTGTCATTATTCCATCATCATAGTCGCTATGCCACAATCATCATCTTCGACTCAAGTTTAGCTTGAAATGGTTGTCTTCTAATGATAGTTTAGGGGTAATTCCATTTACGCGGAGTTGACCCTAAGCAAATTCGAGTCCAACCCCAAGTTGCTTCTTTACACTTTTGCTTAGCGTTCACTTCGAGTTCTCAAAGTATCCACTTTGAGTTTTCTTAAGAATGTCTCTAAGTTCTTCATATGTGACAAGCAATCATATATGAAAGTGGAGATAATCAATTTTTTTCGAACTTCAATTGAATACGCAATGGCGACTTATTCTCGATGAGACGGTTTTAAGAAGCGATCATATCAAACACACTCCGACTTTCGACTAAAACACATGCCCACTCTTCTAGTTGAATATCCAATCCTGCTTTCTTGCGAAGAAAACTATGTTACTCCAAAAAATGGTTCCATTATTGCATATTCTACGGTAATGGGTAAAATCTGACACATGGTTCCATATTATGACGGAACTCGATTGTCAGCACGAGCTTGCTATCTATACAGAGTATTTGCATACACCGTTCTTCGGACACAACACATGCACTGCGTATATTATCACTTCACATTGCCCCTATTAATGCACAAGGTCAGATTGGCTAATATACGTCGATATCGATTGGACGTTGTACATTAGCTACACAAGTTCTAATTAAAGTAGAACATCAAAATAAAACATACTTGATCACATTCGTCATCAAGTTTTTTAGTTCAAAATGACCGACACCAAACGTTCTCCTCGTCTAGGGACTGGCACCATCCCTTCCACCCCTTTGGAAGCAGGCTCATATATATCCCAAGCATCTACTTCTACTCCATCAAGATTAACCGTTAAATCACACAAGATATTCAACTCTAAGATATTCTAGTAGCTTAGCTCCATGGCTCTGCTCCTCCAAGTGAAGATAACCTTTTTTTTATGGTCTTGGATAATCCTCCGGACCATACACCTTCTAAGCTGACCGCTAATGAGTTAAGGCTAATCCATGTTAAGGATGGAATTCCTGAGGACAAAGTTCTCCTTTTGATCCTCAATAAAGGGCCCATCTTCCTCCTACTGGCTACACCGCATGTAATATATACAGTACGACAACGTCTCTGAGCGGAACAGGTTTTCCCTTCACTAATATCCCTTTTAAAATATATCTTTTGAAAATTAAATTAATGCAACCAAACTGGTTAAAATAGACAATATAAAAAATACTATGCATGCATGCAACATGGGTAATCATGAGTAATCCATCTGTATCAATGGACTATTCATCCCAACATCATAGTTTTCTCAAGGTAACTACAAACCTATGGCTGACTCGGGCTTACCAAATATATCAAATTCTCTAGCATACTGTTAGAAGAAAAGTGGACAGTCTCTCCGAAACTTGCTATTCCTAGGGTCACTCTGATCCTAATGGTTTTGCGGGCTCACTAATAGCCTATCTCATCTTTATGTATTCTTTTCTGTGCGTAAACCTAGTCCTGCTTGTGACAAATCCCTACGCATTGGAATTATGGACTTATATCAGTTATGGGCTAATAGTTGAAGCATAGGGCATGACCCTACACCAGTCCCTTCCGGTTTTCAAATCTCTGAGTAAATTCATCCTATCACAATTTGTCTAAAGGTGATAAGAGTAAAAACTTTTAGTGAAATTCTGGGCTGAATACTCTTTTCCATTTCCTTGAAAACAAAACCTTTGTAAATGATTTAACCTTGAAATCATATTCAAAACTAGGAAATTATAACCCTTTACTTTATCAAAAATATTATGCCAAGATATTTATATGCCTTTATGAAGCAATATTGATGAAGTACAAAAACACTTAGAGGTTATCTTACCTCAAAACATAGGCTAATTCGCAAAATTTAATAAAACTATTACATGAGTAAAACTCAACCTCAATCTCGCCACTAGGGGTCTTCACACCTCTTCAATATCAAAACAGAGTAATGTCTTTGATTTATAAATCATAAGGCTATATAATTGATGGTATCTACATCACATTTTAGTGTAAGGCTTCATGGATTTGCTTAGTATAAAGTCGATGACCTTAAATAGGGTAATAACAAACTAACATAGGCGACCTTATTGCCATTTAACATTAACATCAACGATGAAGCATAGAGATGACAAAGCTACCTTATAATGTTTTAAAGAAGTGGGCGACAATGCCTTAGGGTCCATGTTGACAATGATGACACACAACAATCATTAAAACCGAGGTTAAAATATATGGCTTCATCGCCTTCTTCGAAAACATATGATAAGGAACAAAGGCGGTAGGGGATAAAAGCGACAAACAATAGAGTTGAGATAATAAAATGCGACATGATCATAGCCGAAGTCAAAATAGGCAGCATGGTTGATAAAATGCAACACCATTAGTGCCAACAAGAAAAGTACGGCATCATTGACTTATGATAATGATAACATGCGACAAGGCTCACGTCGAAGATCATCTCGTCGACTTCGATGCTATGCCCCTGACTTCAACCAAGGCCAATCCATTTCATTCCAACCCATATTGGTATCTTGTGTATTGCCCATGATTGATGTCAAATATGATAGAAGGTGGAAAGATGGAAGATGACGTCAATCTTATCGGTATGGCAAACTGGTAATTAACATTAAACTGCAATTTTACTAATAAAATTACTTTCTTTTCCAGCAACTCCTTGTTTGTTAAAATCTCATTAGATAACAATTATCTTTATCAAATTCCTTTAAGAAAACTACTATAGATCAAATTATCATTCCAAAACATTTGCAAACTCTTTATCTTATATATCTTAATATAACATTAAGCCCTTCTAACTCATTAAATTTATAATCCTTCTTAAACACTTGGGAAAAATCCCTAAAAATTTCAACAAATCTGATTTATTGTATTCTTTGACATATAAATTTTTTTGGGCCAAAAGCATAATTTAATTATTTTTAATAATTAAAATCTGAAATAAACCATTTTCCAATATAAGAAAATTCACTAAATATTCTCATTAAATCATAAAATTATGAAATTATAAACCCACTTCCAAGATAATGTATTCTACGTTATATCAAAATTTTGAGTCATTTGGATATCATATGATAGGATTTTTAACCAAACATTTCACTTAATTTGATAAATAAATTCTATAAATTCATCAATAAGTATATAATCATCTAGACAATCAAAATATAACATAATGCAAGGAAAATATTTATATTTATACTGAAAAGCAAAAATAGTAGTTGAAACTGGAGATGCATAACTATTATTTACCTTATAGTCAAAGAAGGTTGAGATTTGTATTTTGATTTGATTCCCCTGAGCTTTGGTCTTTCTTCCTGGTTACCTTCTCTTGAATACCTTGTTAATGGATGGAATTTGTCCTCTTTTAATTCACTGGTAACAAATTAATGTGAGGGAGGAAGGAAAATAAGAGAGTATGTATTAGGGAAAGATGCCTTTTTCCTATTTTTCCCTCCTCATATATCCTCCTTCTTATTAATGTTATATGTAATCCTATTAGTTCATTAATTTAGGGTTGATCCATATTAATTATCATATCTCAATTCTTCTTATCGTTTTACATTATTTTGTTTTATTTATCTAAATAAATGTCCTAAATAATGTTAGTCAAAATTAGGCGTGTTACATTTCTCATTCGATACCTTCCTTACACTTGGACTTTCTTCACCCAAGCATCAAACACCTTTTCATATCTTAGTCAGATCTCCCGGAATGAGTCCCAACCAAAGAACTTGTGAATACACTGGCACCCTCAAAGGGAATCAATCTGAACTTGAGAAAAACATCATGTCTTCTCACAAATGCTCGACTACGATAATTTCACCTCATCTTCAATGGAAGAAGCACCGTTCCCATCCATGTTCCTACCGCAACGACTTGAGTTTTTGTTGGTCCTTCTACTCTAGTAGGCGATTCCAATGATGATGAATAGAGGGGTCAAGAAGGTCAAGGATTTGAGGTACATATTGGAGAAGAAGAAGAGGATAGAGGAGCTAAAAACTTGGGAAAGGAAGGGATGAGAGGATAAGAGAACATAGATGAAATTGGAGGTGAAGAAATGGATAAAGGAGAGGAAGTGGATGTGGAAGATGAAGACTAAAACGACAGTGGAGATGAATCATTTGGGAGAGACATCCCCTGAAGGCACCCTAGTTACCTCACCTCCGAGGCCAAAACTATTGGTGATTAAATCTTCCTTGTTTACACTTAAGCTACACCATAGTCTCGTAGAAGGTCGACCACTCCAGTGGGTGCATCTGAAAACATCTTTGGCTCTTTGAGTGATCTTAGGACCCTTTTCAGTTTCCCTTTGGTAGGCTAAATTCTGAAAACATCCATAATACCAACCTACACAAATTCAATGTCCCATTAGGAAACATTCTTGAGACTACTTAGGGTGATGAGACTCCATCTTTGGAACTCATCGAACATGGTCCTTAAGGCACATCAACACTTCACACACTTTTGGGACCACGATCGCAAACACTTGGCACTCATTTTTAATCCAGTGCGTCAGTTTGATGTGATTCCTTTTCTTTTCAAGCATAATGAGGATAAGTTAAAGAATGGGAAAAACTCCGTGCGGACGTATACCAATTCCGTATTGGAACTGAGCCAACTCATAATGGGTTTAATTGGTATACTTCAGTTTTTTTTACCATTTTAGATCTTATTGGGCCTATGAAGTCTTAATTGATTTATATATATTCTAAATAATTTATATAAAATCATTATTTTATTTAATTAATATATATAAATCTTTGATAAAGATATAATATATAAAGTGTATATGTGTATAAAATACGCACATATGCGAAAGCACACATGCAACATCTAACTACGTACATGGTTTAATGGCATGTATATATGTGCTAGGATTTTCATTGCAACAGACATTTAACCCTTTTGTATATGTATTTGATATCTATTATTATTTTAACAAGTGCGAAGCCATGCTTCACACGGTTATTCATAAAAAGGTCGATCCACAATGTTAATACAACTAAGCAAAGAGTGGCTACTCACAACAGATCTGTACAAAATCATTGAAAATAACAGGAAGCTCTTTAATTCTATGAAAAATAACATTTATGTTCCATAAGATTATTCATAATCTCATCGTGCTTGTTTAGAAAATGTTAGTAAATTGGTGCAACTATTTTGAAGATGTAAAATTGGAGGTAAAAAACAATATTTGATAGGTATGGGCTTAAACTTTTATACAATTGGGGAAAGAGAGATATAAAAGTAACGATAATGCAAATTTGCTATTTTAAAACAAACAAATCATATTTGTGACAACCCACCTTTCTGACCCCTGGAAACGATACTTAGTACATCCACGGTATCGTGTGTCATTGCCCAAGCATCCAAAAGATGACTTATCTGGGGTAAAATAAAAGGAAAGAATAGAAAATCTCACAAATGAACGGTTAATTATAATATAACATTCATAAGGTTACGCCTTAACATAGAGTTATCAGAGTTACAACAAAGTACTAATCAGCCAATGCAGCTATACACCCTACCTTTACACTTGTTGGTACAAAATACACATACTACATAAACATAACAACGGAAGTAAATAGCTAGATAGATAAGAAGCCTCTTGCTCATCTATCATCTTCAAAAGAGCTCAAAGAAACCTGTTACTCTTGGACTACTCAAATATAAATGAGTATCCGAGAGTTTAGGGAAAACAAACAAACGAGTTAGACAATAAGTCTGGTATGAGTAAACTCCAAACAAAGGGTGGAAAATAAACAACAATATGTGAGACCACGCCACCAAATGCGGAATGGGTTTCCCCTCACAAGAAAAACATCCAACCACAAATAATGGGTATAATAACTAAACAACGCGAAGTGTGCAAGACACTTCCTGTTGCAATTAGAAAAGAAATAAATTCAACGGTTTGAATCAAAACCAAAGAAAGGGAAATTTTCCAATAATGATTAGGAGTGTGTGCCCCTCTTATCGAAAGTATACCTATAGAAAATGTACTTGAAAGAGTCATTTACTCTATGATTCTCTCGACAACCTCCAAGCCGGACCCCACCAATCTTATCGAGAATCCGAGTATTTCACATCTTCACGCACATACAATTGAAACCAATCTAGAGTAGATGTGAATATACCCTAATGGGAGAAACCTCATATAGCTTGGCCCCCACTCACTCTTTTGTTTAATTCATTTTCGATAAATGATATGAATGCTCAAATGAGCAACAAATCGCCTTATATTGATGATACACAAAGACGATAGTGGAATCAATAGTCAAATCAACTATCTGTAATAACTAAAATGGTCGTATATGGAAAGTAAATCTCATACCCTTACCACATATCGATTTCAAACTATTCCATATCTCGATTAAAAATCAAGTCGGGCAAGTGAAGGTTGTGTTACCTCTAAGGTTTGCCTTGACGACATTTTAAACCTTCGAGATAGAAATGAGTTTCCATAACTTGACGTTTAGTGCTAAGAGTATGACTAAAACCTTTCCGTATAAGCGGCATTGTTTATGGAAATTTAATTTCATATCCTTTCCATAACCGAATCAAACCTTTAACTTTCAAAACTGAACTTGTGCTAGGGTTTCACATCATAAATATGAACTTCAAACAACATTATTAAAAATGATTAATTAAATTTAAACATGATTACTATTTCAAATATCATTGTTTAAGATGGTTAATTAACTTTAAACATGATTAATTACGTCAAACATCATTATTTAAAATGATTAATTAACTTTAAACATGATTAATTACTTCAAACATCATTATTTAAAATGATTGATTAACATAATCATCATTGTTGAAACGATTAATTAACTTTAAAACATCATCATAAATGTTTTGATTATTAAATTTTATCCTTTTTGCCGTTAGATTCTGTGTTTGTTTTCTTCTTCTTTTCTTATTTTTCTTATTTAGCTCCATTGATTATCTATGTTCCAGATTGTTTAAGTTGGACATATGTAGATTATTATCATTTTAGACCTTCGAAAATGTGGGTCGTCATAATAATTAACCTTAAACATCATTACCAAAACGATTAATTAATTTTAAAACATCATTATTAAAATAGTTAATTAAATTTAAAAATTATGATTAAAATGATTAATTAATTCTAAACATCATTATTAAAATGATTAATTATATTTAAACATTATGATTAAAATGACTAATTAATTTTAAACATCATTATTAAAATGATTAACTAAAATTTTGTTTTGTAAAATCCTAAGCACGAGATCAACAGAAATATTTTCAAAAGAGATGATATTTTCAAAGCGTGATATAGCGATAGTCACTATACAGATACTTCCATAAAACACTCTATATGTCATATATTCATCCAACCATCTAATAAACATAAGAATATGTATACTCAAATATAAATAACATTCTAAAGGCAAGGTAAATATAATTTATGCACTTCAAAGTGCGTCATAGCGATCTAATTGCCACGAACGCTTCGACGTCATTTCAAGTCCCCTGCAAGCATCTTATGTGTCGTTCGCTTTCAAGCGGGACCAAACCAAACAATATTATTCCAAATTTGTAACATAAGAAATAAACTAATTAATATTGGTATCACAAATATTAAAGTTTAAATCTTTGGATTTAAAAGCGAGTATTACTCATTGAAACAAAAATGAACTTCAACCAAACTTGCAAATGATACAAAGACAGAGTTTCCTTCCACAAGAACCCACTTTCAAGGTCAAAAGGAGGACAATATGGTTCATCCAAGGGGATGAGGAGCTCGACCTAGGTTAAATGTGCGAGCTTTGGGACTTTTTTTTGACGAAAGAGTGATGTATAAAAGAAAGGAAGATGTTTTAGTGATTTTGTTTCAAGAAGAAGTGGAAAAATAAAAGATTTGTAACTTAGGAATTTTAAAGAAGTTACGGACATGGAGAAGGGAGCTTAGAAAAGAAAGAAACAAGTATTGAAAATGAAGAGTGTGGAATTACATAGGAAAAAAACGAAGTTGTTTTTATGTAAATTGAAATATAGGAAATTACCTTTATACCCTTTGTCATTTACCCCCCATAACTTGTTGCCACATCACACTCCCCTTCCTTATTTCACATGCAACCTATCCCCTCCCTCTCATCAACATCATTTCCCTTCTTTCAACAAAACATGATGTTACCTTTTACCATTTTTTATATTTTTTTTAGATATAAAAGAAAAGTCAAATTCACATTATAACTTTACGTAAATATTTAAAATTTTCAACTCTAACCACTTCCTTAACCAAAGTATATGTTATATGTGTGTGTGTGTAGACTCTAGTGCACACAACATGTTCCACTTAGACAATGAAAAGTCTAAAATCTGAAAAATAATTTTCGGTCACATTTTTGATTTTTCTCCAAACTACTTTTTTTTCTAAACCAACCTTTAAAACAACTTGACGGTCATTAGTTATTACAAAAAGGAGATCTATTTGAATTATAAAATTCGTTATTCAAATATTTAAAAGTACATTGAATATTCAAATTCAAGGTGATTAAATTACAGGTTAATTATAATATTAGAAATCAAGCAAAAAAATCATTTTAAGTTCAATAAAGTACTACATATTACATAAAAAAATTAATGTTAAGCAACCTTATCACTATGAAGGCAATGATGAATGTAACTAAAATCATAGTAACTATTGTTGAATTCTGATTTTAGTATTACAACTCACTAAAGCATTGTTAACACAATACCTACACAAGCCTTTTCTTCATGTGATCTTCAGTTATACTTGTCTGTTAGAAGGACATTGGTCAGACTTACCCATATCTATTTCTTTGTGCAAACTATTAAATTAGTATATTTAAACCTTTTAGTCTTAATAACTATAAAAAATGTTATCATTTCATCAGAAAAATTGGTTATTCTATAAGAATTTACAAAAAAACAACTAAGTATATTCTACCTTCAAACTGAATATGTAAGCTATGATAATTTTTGAAATGTAATTGAAACTAAAACTGGTAATTAACTATTTTATATATGTAATCATTTGTTATCTTGTTAATAAGGATACCTATTTTCTAGAATGACATTATGTTTTTTAATGTATTAGAATTGAGTATAGAGAACGAATTGCTGCTAAATATCGTTGGATCATTGATTTCTACTCAAATATGCGTTATGTTAATTCTCGAATTTTGAAATGAGAATTCTTTTAATCGATTTTGATAACATTAATGTTTAAATCAATAATGAATCACGAATTACTTTCTTTCATGATCTTCAATTTCCTTCATCGAAGAGATTAATTTGCACATATCAGATCCTTTAAGAATGTGATGTCCTAAAACTGAATGAATTATTTCAAATTTATTATTTCAGAATGTGAGAAAAATGATGAATATCTTATACTATGATGGTTTCTTACATATATTTTTATACATAGGCATGTACACTAGAATTTAATATGTCTTTTCAAATTTTAAACCTATAAGCCTATATGATTTCATCAAAAGCTTAAGCATCGATGTAAGTATAGGTTCTAGTACATTAGAATGTCAATATCGATATAGTATCACAGAAATACCGGTATCACTATGCGTCACTAGATTAGCATCATAATGGATTCTCTAACTTTTTAGCTATGATCATTTTTTTGTAGGAGCATTTAGTGTCGTTAATTAAATTAGCAACGCCATAACGATGCCAAAAGCCCATTAGAAAACTAAAGGCTTTTAGTTATGATACAAACCAAAATCACATTATACTTCTAATTCTAACACATAAAAATAGAAAAATTAAATCCACAACAATTAATAGCCTTAATAACATAATCGTGAAGCAAGTTCATATGCTCGACAAAAAATATGGTGATCCTAACCAAACATATATTGATTATTTAATGAAAGTCTCATGGTAGAGTACAAATCTTTGACTCGTTTAAGAGAAATAATGCATTTATACATATACTAAAATAGTATTTTCTATGCTACATATTCCCATTAGTTTTCTAATCCAATTATTAAAGAATTTGGTGAAACAAAACTGTTTGTGATTGAAAATTACGAGCATTAATTATTGTATCCAAATATTCTTAAAAGTCGTGAATGGGAAAAATGAGAACAATTACGTAAATAAAATAACGATGCATTACAAACTAAAATCATGACTGCGTAATATAATAGGGGGAAATTACTACGGAAAGATATTTGAATATATGAAAGAACCATCATTAGAACTTTTCCTTTGTTAACTTCATATGTGGATGAAAAATATAAACAAATTGATTTTGTTATAAAAGTTATTTTCATAAAAAAGTTGATTAAAATATTTAAATAAAACAAATTGATGAAGATAATTCAAAAAAGAACACCTAAAAAAAGATCTTAACCCTTCGATTAAAATAGCTAGGTTGTAAAAACAATAATGCTTATTAAAATTAAAAAATATTATCATAAAGAGATCAAATATCTTAATTTTAATTAATAAGAAGTGGAAGATGCATGAATTTATGGGAGACCTTGTAGAGGTACTCGGTTTTAATAGCATAGTATAGATATTAATATAACATAATGTACACTTATACACACACACAAAAACGATTACATATAAACAAAAATTACATATATACATTAACCAATTCAAATAATTCAAATTTAATATCTGAATTAGCTCAAGATAAATTCAAATTTAAAAATATATCTAGATCAAAAAATATACTTTATTTTAAACTTCAAATTCAAATTCAAATGTTACTATATTGAACACACGCACACATATGATTGAATTTAATTTTTTTTACATTCGAAAATATATAACATATATATATATATATATATATATCTCAAATTGTAAAATTATAACCTTTTTTATCAAAAGCGATACTTTATTCAAGCAGAGCACTAACTACGATGTCTCAAGGGCTTGAATTCATGACCTCTAGAACCTTTATCTAAAGAGTCATCCTTCTTACCATTTGAGCTAGAGGTTCTTAACTTATAAAATTCTAACCTATAAATATAAGTGATATCATACATATTTATGTATTAAATATGTTTTTCAATCGAAAATCTTTTTGAAAATAATATTTTTTTAACTTTAAATCCATATAGATTTAAATGTATTTTTTTACATTTTAAAATTCCATACGGATTTCAAAATCCTTTTCTTAATATCCAAATAATATACATACTACGCATACATATATACTTAGTTATTTATTTATGCAAAGTAGTTTGAAAAGTTATATATATAATTAATATTTAATTTTGGATTTTATAAAATTATATATATATATATATGTATGTATGTATGTATAAATTTTTTGTGGCAAAGCCAGCGGGGTTAACTGGGCATCTACCAAATTTATTGAATGTTGGGGAAAAAAATAACAATAGACTAAACCAAACCAAAACAGACTTTGGATGGTTTACAAGGTAAAAAAAAAAAGAGGACTAAAAAAACATGGAAAATATTGCACATGAGAGAAAAAATAGTTAAGGAAAAAACAACAAAAGCTAAGAACATAGTCAGTTAAATGCAGCCACATTCTTGGAGCCAAACTTGTAGCTAGGTTGAGCCATCTCCAACCTTATTTCATGCTAATACAGTTCTATAACTAAGCTGAGGTTTTCCTATGGCCATGAAGGAGAATTTCATTTATCTAAAACCACATTATATTAAGGAATATTTCAAAACAAACAGCATAGCATAAGTCTTCAAATCTCTCCACCCTGTGGCTTTATATACCAAAGACCATTCAATCGCACTATTTCTGGGAGGATTACATCTTCCTAGTTTTAACATCAAGAAATGCCATAGATTGTATACAAAAGGGCAGTTGAAAAATAGATGCATAATGTCCTCCATTTCAGTATCGCAAAAGTAGAACTTACTATCAATAGTCATGCCCATATTAAGCAGCTTGGATTTGTGTGTAGGTCATTTCTCATCACTTTCCAAAGCATAAGATTCTCCTTCTCATTGTTATATTTTCAATCACACTCTCTTGTACTGGCTAAAGTCAATCGCAATGTCAAGCTTAGACAAGGATTTGTACATAGTCCTAATATTGAATCCAGAAGCATTGCCCGACCAGTTGACCCCATTATTGCCAACCAGTGAGCAGTGATTACCAAGGAAGGAAGACCGTGTCATTCGAATGCTTTGATTACTGCAATATGGAAAATGGACACTGCCATTATGAATATATCCATAAGCTTTAGCATGCCTGTTGATGCCTGACTATTGAATTTTTTGATAAGACAAATGTTTGCTTGGAGTGAAACCAGTTTTCAACTAAGGGTCATCCCAAATACTAACAGCTCAGCCACTTCATAACTGATATGCAGAAGCATAATATATCAGAGTTTGAGAAGATTCCTCCACATCCAACTATAGTTTTGGGGGACTTGCATCTACCAAAAATTCTTGCTGCGTAGATTGTGCTTGACTGGCCGTTAAACTCATATGCTGTTATGCCTGCTCAGAAGACCATCTACATGTTTTGAAAAGGCTGCTTTGTTCCAAGTTAGCATATTTTTTATACCCTGCCCTCCCAAACTTTTCAGATACTAAAGCTCCTTAAAAGAGAAAGGGACCATTTTATTAGTGTGAATGCTACCATGCCAAAGGAATTTTAACTAGCACTTCTGATTATATATATAAGCTTGTTTGGAAGAATAAAGGTCATATACCAATAAACTATTATAGGAAAAATTTCTGGATTGATGAGAGTTATCTTCTAGCTTGGCTTAGTTGCCTGTTAGCCAAGTTGTTTAGTCTCGCAAGGATCTTCTCATATAGGGGCTTGCATTGCATTTTGGATATCCTAGAAGTTACAAGAGGAAGACCTTAGTAACACAAGGGATCATTTCTTGGCTAAAGGGAAGTAGCTTGAAGAATTTCATGGTATAGCTGTTGACTTGCCCCGACTACAATAATTTCAGATTTAGAGAGATTGACTGAAGACCTGTAATGCTATAAAAAAAGATCATTTCCTTCAAGTATCGCATGTACGGAGGACTTCACAGGCTTAGCGAACACCACCAAGTCATCTGCAAACATCAAAGATGCGACTTGGGTATCCTTGCACTTAGGTTGTAGTTTATGCAAACCTGGCAAATCCTGACTATTGAGAATTTGGATTAAAACTTCCATGACAATAATGAAAAGGTTTGCTAATATGGGATCTCCTTGACGAATTCTTTGTATACTTTGAAAGTACCATACAGAGGAGCTTTTAACAATCAAGGAGAACCTAGCAGTAGAGATACATGCATATACCATGCAACAATATGCTTAGGAAAGTTCATCAAGGCTATAATCTTGACTATTATTTCCCAGTAGAATGTGTCAAAGGCATTAGTGATGTCAGAATTCAACATGGCCCTAGGATAGATATATGTGTTGTTGTAGCCCTTCAACAGTTCATGTGATAACATTACATTATCTAAGATACTTCTAGATAGCAAGAAGACAACTTGATTTAGAGAGATAGAGAGATAAGGTTAGGAAGAACACACTAAACCTAGATGTTATTATCTTGGAAAGGCATTTGTATGTAGTATTGAAAACAAGCTATGGACCTAAAGAGGTGAACTAAGTTAGCATGCTTGACTTTCGGTATAAATGCAATGTTAGTAGCATTGATAGCCCTCAACATCTTGCACTTATTAAAGAAGTTATGAACATCTTTATATATGCCTTGCTTCATAATATTCCAGCAAGCAATATAGAAAACCACATTGAATCTATCAGGACCCCTGTATGATTTAGAGTTCATCGTAAATATAGCTTGCTTGATTTCGACATTGGTCACCTTAGAGCTTAGAAGATCATAATCATGGGAATCAATTTGGGATAGATTTAAGTTGTCAAGAGCATCAAGGTCAGAGGAAAAATTAGTAGAGTTACCAAGTAAGTCCCTGAAGTAAGAGAGAAAAAGATCTTCAATCTTAGCTTGATTAGTGTGAATCTCTTCATTATGGTCAATCACAACACTGGTTTTTTCTCAGAATGTTTTGATTTTAGGGATGAGTGGTAGAAGGCCGTGTTTCTGCCCCCATCATCGAACATTTCATCCTTAGCTTCTGCTTGAGCATACTAGCTTCTTCTTGCAAGGCTTCACTATATTATGTTGATAAATCAGCTTCAATAACAGATAGAGTAGGATCATCCAAGCGGTTGAACACTGATTTCTATACTTCCTCAAGTTTTTTTAAGGTTGTTGATAGAGTAGAACATCTTCCAAATTTTCTCATTAACCATGACTTCAGGGCTTCTTTAGTTGCTTTAAGTTTTTGTAACACCCACCACTTGGATGTCCAAAACTAATGGCTATGGATGCTGCAGTTATCCATAGTTATTAATCATCTGCGACCAAATGCGGTAATATCAGATACATTGATACACAGAAACACATGAATTTGGAATTTTTTTAAAACATCAAACAAGTTCCATATTCCATTTCAAAACATTTCAAATTCATTACATAATCTCAACACGCGAACCACTTTAAGAGAAAATATATTTATTACAACATACGCCAAGAGTAACATATGGAGATGCCCCCTTGGACGATCAAAGTATATATGGGAAATTTAACAACTTTGCCTTTAAATAACAACAAAGTGGAATCAAAATAAAAGAGAACTCTAGATAGCTATCGTGCCTCCTGCACATCTCCGAAAACTTATTCGTCTAAGGATATACCCGAAAACCTCAACTCTCAAACTACTCAAAATTAATTGAGTACCCGAGAGTTTAAGGGAAAAACATAAAATTTGAGTCAGACATAAAGTCTGGTATGAATAATAATCTACTATCCCAAACCATTTAGATATCTAGTGAGGCCACACTGTTTAGTGGAATGAGTTTTCCCCTCATTAGTATCATAAAACCTTTATAAAACCATATACTATGCTCCGGCATCCACAATGGTTAAAACATCTTAAAATAATATGAAGATATGAAAAATAAGTAAATCAATTCTGGATTACCCATTCCTAATCATTTTGACTATCTCTCTCATTGTAGTTTCTAGGGTCACTATTAACCTATTAATTTTCATGGGCTTACTAATAAACTGTTTAACGTTTATGGATTCCATATCTAGTTCATAGTTTTCATGGGATCACTAAGAACATATTGACTCCTACCAATAGCTTTACTGTTTCACGGGTCCTCCCTGAACCTATTGGTAACTTCAATATCTTTCCTCTTATCTTAGTTTTCATGGGTTGACTAGGAACCTCAACCTGGATATAGTTTTCATGGGTTCACTACAAACCTATTGGCCCCTGACAATATCAAATCATAGTTTTCATAGGAGAATTATGAACTTGTCTTCCTGACATCTTTGTTTATACATAGTTTTCATAAGCTCACTATGAACCTATTAATCCCTGCCATTATCTTTTCCTATACACAATTTTCATGGGCATGCTGTGAATCTATTGGCCCATACCAATATCTTCTTTTAATACTTTAGCATCCTATACTCTGGTCTTTCTGACCTCCTGGATGCAGTTCTACTCATTTAGGAGTTAATTTAATTTATATTCACTACTAGTCAACCTAAATTGTTATTCTACGCTTCCTCAATTACAGTTGTGGATCCACTACAATGTGAATATATTCAAATACATATATAAAGAAGAAAATATAATAATACCAACCCCTATGGTTTAATATCCTTGAAATCATTTTATATAAAGCTTGATCAATCCCTTTAACTCATTAATCAAGGAAAACTTCTTCGAAACCCTCTTTCATAGCCATTGCCTTCGAAAGCATCTAGAAAGTGGCTTAGTACATCTTTGAAACAAAAGCTATCCTTTGAAAGCATCGATGACTTCAATACACTCGAAAGATAAAAGAATTGTAACAGGTCTTCGACTAGGTCGTAATCACCATTTTCGAAAGCATTTTGTTTATAAACATGGTACTCATTCGAAAGCTTAAAAATGAAATATGGCAACCTTCTTCGAAAGCTATTTAGAAAACCCCCTTCAACAACATATGTTTTTACTCCTTTGAAAGCTTTAGTAAAACAAAGGTAGGCGCTTAACATTTTAAAATAAATCAAAGGTATCGACTCCATCGAAAGCTATGCTTTCGACACTATGCCTTCCGCCTTCCTCCAAACCACTATGTTCCATTTTAGTGATACCTTATGTATTGGTTTTGGCTTTGTGGGGTTTCGACTTGATTGAAGGCGGAAGCTATTGGTCGAAAGGCGCTTCTAATAGAGGCAGAACCCACTTTTTTAGGTAAACCTGATTTAATACCAATTAAAGCAAACATTTCCTAACTAACCTGCTTATGTGTAAGCATATGATTGGTTGCCACATTTTTTCAATTTCTTTACAAAAATAACCCTGCTTAATTTTAGATCTAAACCAAGATTAATTTAACAAATAAGCCCTCCCATTAACCAACACAATTAAGTCATTTAGGTCCTCCTTTCAAAATAATTTAATTCTCATAGTAGGAAAAATCCCTAGAAATCAAAGAATTCACTTTTAATATGTTATCTAACATATATAAATTTCAGACCCAAATTCTTAATATAGTTTCTGAAATAAATTTCTAAACCCAATTAACCGTATTTTCCTTTGAAAATTCATAATAATCTTTCCACGGCTTGGAAAATTATCAAAATTAAAGCCCAATTCCAAAATCATGTTTTGCATAATATATAAATTTTCCATGGCATTTAAACATCAATTTCAATTGGTTTTTGCCTAAAACCGCATAAATCCCCATTTAAACAATTTTATTTAAATCAAACAAATTATAGTTCAAGCATATCATCATCCAACATCATAAAAACAAATTTAATCTTGAATCCGAAAACATATGATCATAAAACAAAATAGAGATGGTATAAATTATTATTCACCTTGATTAAGATAAGAAGATTGGATTGAGATTGAGATTTATTCTCCTTGCTTTAATTCCTTTGCTTGATTTGAATTTCTATTAATTTTTTTCCTTAACAATGGCCGGCTCCTTTTCTTATATTTTCTTTTTTAATTTTTTTTGAAAATGGGAAAAATGAACGTGAATAGATAGTAAGCCGTGGATATATATAAGTGTTATGGAATTTAAGTGCGGCTAACGCCCACTATGCCCTTTGTGTAAATTACTTTGCTTATAAACCATTCATAATCTCATTTATTTCATTAAGCTCGGTCGTTAGTTTTATTTTCAAATCTTAAACTCCTTATCACACTAATTTTTTAAATTATTCTATTTAATTTGTCTAATTAAATCTCCTGAATAATGTTATCAAAATTAGGGGTGTTATAGGTTCTCGTGCTTGAAGAATTTCATCCTCGAAATTCAGTAAGGACTAAATACTAAACATAGCCATCATCTATAACGATTCTAAACAACCATATTAGTCTACCCGACTAGCAACTATCTATATAAATCTAATATAGACATAACCTTAAAGCATGTTAGGGTAAGTATTTTGAATCCTATCTTTCGACTCCCTAGTACAGTCCTTCTCATTGTCGCTTCACTGAACTTTCACCAACTTGACTGTCTTGTTCCTCAATCTTTTCTCATCTTTCTCTATAACCCAAACTGGCTGTCTAGCAAAAGTCAAATTAGGCTCTCTACTAAATATTCCAAACCTATCAGAGGAATAGCAGTCTTTGGATCATGCACATAATTGCAAAGATGAGATACATGAAATGCATTATGGACACCTACCATACTGTTCGGCAACTCTACTTTGTATGCAAGCTTTCCATTCCTCTCTATAATCTGGAGTGGACCAATATATCTCGGTGTCAGTTTCCCTAACTTTCCAAATCATACCACACCCTTCATCGGTGATACCTTAATGAAAATCTTATCTCCAACTGAGAACTTTAGGTCTTTACGCCTCTTATCTGCGTAACTCTTCCGTCTGGATTGAGCTCCCTTTATCCTTCCTTAGATCAACTTAATCTTCTCTGACGCCTCTCTAACCAAATCAAGACCGAAGACTAATCTGTCTCTAGTCTTCAACCAACATGCTGGTGATTTGCATGGCCTTCCATACAAAGCTTCAAAAGGCGCCATTCATACGCTAGTCTAATAACTATTATTATATGAAAACTCAAGCAAATATAGGTGATCTTTCCAAGATCCACCAAAATCCAATACAAAAGCTGTCAATAAATCCTCAAGTACCTTATTGACTCTCTCTATCTGCCATCCATCTGAGGGCGATATGCAGTACTCATCTTGAGCTTAGTGCCTAACACATCGTGTAAACTCTTCTAGAATTCACTAGAATCCATGAAATCAACTATGTTCTTCCTGAATAATGTAGCTAAAACATATGCCGTCCTGGTTGACTTAACTGTAATGAAATGGGCACTCTTGGTCAATCTGTCCACTATACCTCATATACTTTTATTTTCTCTATTTGACCTTGGCAACCCGTCTATAAAATCCACGGATATCGAATTCCATTTCCAAACTGGAATCTCTAAAGGTTGAAGCGACACACTTGGCTTTTGATGTTCGGCCTTCACTTGCTGACAGTTTACACAGTGCCTAACCCACAAGCCAGCATCCCTCTTTCATACCTTTCCAATAGAAGCTCCTCTTCATATCTTGATACATCTTGGTCCCTCCAAGATGAATCGTAAACTTGGATCGATGACATTCTCCAAGAACTTCTTTCCTCATCCTTGACATTCAGAACACACAACCGTCCCTTCTTTCTCAACCTTCCCCTCCGGTTAAGACTAAAATCCTTCATATCATCGATATCAGTTCCAACCTCAATCTTCTAATCCTCTCAGCTAATATTGGATCCTCTTTTTGCTTAGAAGCTATCCTTTCGGTCAATACTGGTCGAACTTCTAAACAGGACAACATGGCGGTATTCCGACTAGAGCTAGCAGTCGACCTTAACTGCATAATACAAGTAGTCAAAGCTTATAAAATCCTTCAATTTTGCCAACAAAGCTAACACCACATTTTGATGTCTTCTGCTAAGAGCATCCGCTACCTTATTTCTTTTCCTAGGAGTATACTCTATATTAAAATCATAAGCAGCCAAAAACTCCAGCTACCTCTGCTTTCTCATATTCAGCTCCTTCTGAGAGAATAAGTACCTTAAAGACTTATGATATGCATATAGATTAAATCTCTCCCCCATGAGATAATTCCTTTAAATCTTCAATGCAAAGATCACCACAGCCAACTCCAAATCATGAGTAGGATATCTTACTTCATGCGGTCTAAGCTGTCGTGAAGCGTAAGTAATCACTTTACTCTTCTGCATCAACACAGCTCTCAATCTAGTTCCACATGCATCGGTATACACCACCAACCCTTGGTTTTCATCTAGAACTACTAATATAGGTGCATTGGTCAAAAAATGCTTTAACTTAAGGATTGCTTCCTCATATTTGTTGGACCAAACAAAATTTACCTCCTTCCTGAGTAGCTTAGTTAAAGGTGCTGCTATCCGCTAGAAATCCTTGATGAATCTACAGTAATAGCCAGCAAGTCCAAGAGAACTTCTAATCTCAATCACCATCTCTGGTCTCTTCTAATTATTAACAGCTTCGATCTTATCTGCATCGACTGACAACCCTTTATCTGAAAGCACATGACTAAGAAACTTAACCCGTTTCTTCTAAAAATGACACCTGGAAAACTTTGCCTTCAACTGATGTTGCTTCAGTGTCTCAAGCACCACTCTAAGATGATCTTCATGCTCTCTTTCATCCTTAGAGTATATTAAAATGTCATCTATAAACATTAACACGAATCTATCTATATACTTTCGGAGGACTCAGTTCATTAAATACATGAAGAAAGCAGGTGCATTCGTTAGCCCGAATGACATTAGTAACCACTCGTACTAACCATACCTGGTTCAAAATGCTGTCAAAGGAATATGTCCTCAGCCACTCTTAACTGATGGAAACCGGTTTCCAAATCTACTTGGAAAAAACACTCTGGATCCACACAACTGATCAAGTAGATCATCAATTCTCGGCAAAGGATACTTTTTCTAGATCGTCCTCTCGTCTAACTAAAGATAGATGATACACATCCTCAATGACCCATCTAGTTTCTTTACGAACATCGTGACTGCTCCCCAAGGTGAACTGCTTGGCCTAAAAAAATTTCTTCCTTCTAGATCCACTAGCTGCATTTTAAATTCTTTCGTTTCAGTAGGTGTTATGCAGCTAGGTGGTCTACTAATAGGTTCAGCTCATGATACAAGATCTATCCAAAACTCAACAGCTAGTTTGGGTAGTAGTCCTATGACTGGCTCTAAGACATCTGCAAACTCTCTTGCTACTCAAACCTGACTTAGCTCTTCTTCCACTTCCATTGCAATTAATAATGCATAACTAACCGAGAATATAATTCGGTTATGCTTATCAGCATGTCTTAATGATATCTTCCCACCTTGGAAAAATATCCTAGCCTCATACTTATTCAACCAATTCATACCAAAAATGATTCCCAAGTCTATGAAATCAAAAACACGCAGACTGCATGCAAACTTATGAGCTAACAAGTCAAGTTCTAATTGGTCACATCTCATCCCAGAGTTGCAACCCTCCTATTGCATTCATAACCCTTAAGGAAGTAACAAGGTATGTGGGTTCTAAGCATAACCTATCAACCAAATAATGGGATCTAATGAATGTGATGCACCGATATCAAATAGTATCCTAACTAGTATACTCTGCATCAAAAACGCACCTTCCATCAGCTATAGTAGGCTTAGTAGATGATGGTCCAACAATAAAAACCTTTCTCTTGTCTGCCCTTACCGGTTCTAGACCCTGATTCTTATAATGCCCAACTTGGTCACAGTTGAAGCACTTCACATTCTTCTTATCCATAGCCTTTTTCCTTTGCTTAACCGACACTCATTTGCATAATAACCCTTCTTGTCACACTTAAAACAAACTAAGTCAGCCTTTTCCTTCATGGAAACATCTCCCTTTTGGGCTCCCTTCTTCTTAAAGAATTTTCTTTTCTTTCCTTAAGAACTATGAATCTCAATTGGCTTCTCTCTAGCACATACCGCAAGCATCTCCTCACGGCGAATTTCCATCTCCACCACTACATTACTAGGATCACGAAGATATGGTAGGGTCGCCCTAGCAATCTCGGGCCTTAGTCCCTTAATGAACCTCTCATTCCTCCTGATGATGGTGTCTATAGTATTATATCCATAACGGGACAACTCATGAAACTTAGTGGCATACTCGATTACCGACATCTCTCCCTGCACCAAATCCATAAACCGTCTCAACAAAGATGACTTAGCAACTTCAGATAAAAACCACTGTTCAAATCTCCCTCTAAAATCTACATAAGTCAATTCCTCTTTCGGAACTATGATAGTAACACTGTTCCACCAATGAAGTACTGAACCTTGCAATTGCCTAGAGGCCAATCATCTCTTCTACACATCATTCAAACCCAAATCAGTGAAGTGTAACTTCCCCCTACTTGGAGGCTCAAAACTAACGGCTACGGATGTTGCAATCCGTAGTTATTAATCCTCGACGACCAAATACGGTGACATTAGATACATTGATACATAGAAACCCAAGAATATGAAAAAAAAATTTAAAAAGAAAACAAATTCCACATTCCATTTCAAAATATTCCTAATTGATTACATAATCTCATTTCACAGACCACATTCAGATAATAGATAATAATTACAAAATACGCCAAGAGCGACATATGAAGATGCCCTGTTGGTAGATCAGAGTATAAAGATAGGCAATAAAATAATTTTCCTTTACAAACAAAACACACAACGGAAATAAAAGAACTCAAATAACAAGCTTGCCTCTTGAACATCCTTGGAAGCTTTATTCGTCTAAAAGAATACCTGGAAACATCAACTCTCAACCTACTAAAAATAAATTGAGTACCCGAGAGTTTAAGGGGAACAAAAACTTCGAGTCAGACATAAAACCTAGTATGAATAATAATTCACCATCTCAAACCATTTAGATATCTAGTGAGACCACACCGCTTAGCAGAACGGGTTTTCCCCTCACTAGTATCCTAAAATATTTATAAAATCATATACCGTGCTCCTACATCCATAATGGTTAAAAACATAGTATTTCAAAATATTATGATGATATGCAAAATAAATAAATCGATTCTGGATTACCATCCATATTCATTCTGATTATCTATCTCAATTATAGTTTCTAGGGTTACTATTAACCTGTGAAATGTTAAGGACTATCTGTCTAATTACTTACTTTTCATGGGATCATTAAGAACCTATTAGTAACTCCAATATCTTATTTCTTATCCTAGTTTTCAAGGGCTAACTAGGAACATATTGGCTGACTGCCAATATCTTAATCCAAATATAGTTTTCATGGGCTATCTACAAACCTACTGGCCTCTGCCAGTATTAAATCATAGTTTTCATGGGTTGACTATGAACCTATTAGCCCTGCCAATATCATACAGTTTTCATGGGCTTACTGTAAACTTATTGGCCCCTACCAATATCTTTAATTAAAATATTAACATTTGTTAAGTTATATTTACTACTGGTTCAACCTAAGTAGTTGTTCTGCCCTTTTTCCAAAATACAGTTATGGGTTAATGATAATTTGAATAATGAAACATAAAAACATCTCTTTCAGAACCTCCAAATAGCCTCCTTCGAAAGCAAAGACCTCTTTTCAAAATATTGTATACATACCTTTTGTAGACCTTAGTAAATATTCTCTTTCGAAACCTATTATACCTTTCGATGGTATCAAATCATCTTTTTAAATATAGAGCTTTGAAACAAATGAAACTACCTCTTTCGAAAGCATTGGGTTTACTCTTTAAAAACATCATTTGTGTCAAAATTGTTATATATTAAAGTATCTCTTTCAAAACAACAAAAATTTGTTTAAGGAAAAATTGATGGTGTCGGAACCATCTTAGTCGAAAGCAAAACCTTTCAAAAAAAACTTTGAAGGACAAAGTTGAAACCCCTTTCGACTCCATCTCCTTCGGAACCCTCAACCCTTTTGAAAGCAATTTGAAAAAGGCTTAATTTAAGGTAAAAATAAGGATAACCTTTCGAAAGCATTACTGGTCAATATAGTCGAAAGGTAGAGTAGTAGCTAGGTTTCGACTAGGTCAGAACCTACCCTTTCGAAAGCAATTATTTAAAGGAAAAAGGTACTCCTTCGAAGGTAAATACTTTAACACAACATGACAACCTTCTTTGAAAGCTAATTATAAAAACTTTTCGAAAGTATATGTTTCGACCATGTCGAAAGCTTTAGGTAAAACTAGGAAATAATTTAAACTCATGAGAACAAGGTAGGGTTACGACTCCATCTGAAGCTACCCTTTCGACACCAAGGCTTCCTCCTTACTTCCAATCCACTGCATACGATCTAAGTGATATCTTGTGCTTGGTTTCGACTATGGTGGTTTCGACTGTGTTGTTTTCGAATGGGATGACGAGGAATCTAAGGAGGTGAAAAGTCCTTACTCATAGAGGTGGAATGCCTTTTTCTGATTCAAAGGCTGAACTATAGCAACTTTTAGAAATTACTTTCTAACTACTTGCCTATTTGCAAACTATTGATTGGTTGTCATAAAAACTTTTCAAATACTTTACCTTTAAAATTGCCGCATTAATACAAGATTAAAACCAATAAAAAATGCAACGTTTTGGCCCTTCCATATACTAAAACCACTTATTTCAGAAAAGTCCTTTTAAAATAACTTATTATCCCTAATAAATCAATTAGGAAAAATCCTCAAAAATCGTAGAAATTCAATTTCATCATATAATCAAACACTATTAAAGTTTTAGACCCGGTTTCTTCCTGAAATTCTCGAAATAAATATTAAACCCAATTATATCATATTTTTCCAATAAAAATTCATAACAAAATTTCTATAGCTTGGAAAATTCTAAAAATTTGAAACCATCTCCAAAATCATGTTTTACTTAACATAAAATTTTTCCATGGCAATCTAAAATCATATATTCTCGGTTTCTTGTCAAAACCGTGCGAATTTATGTGCTTATGAATAAAAACAAATCATCATAATATAACTCAAGCATATCACCATCCATTTTACCACAAAAACGAATTTGAATCATAAATCCGAAATTATATAATTATAGAACAAAAATAGAGATGATAGGAGATTATTATTCACCTTAAACTTGATGATGAATTTGATATTTGTTGTTGATTAATTCTCTCTAGCTTTTGATCCTTAGCTTTAGATTAAAATTTCTCTTTTCCTCATTGATAATGGCCAGCTCCCTTAGGGTTATTTGTGTTTGTTTTGATATGAGAAATAAAATGAACGTGAATGGACAAAGGCAAATGTATATCCATGAACAAAAAGTGTGTCTATTCTTAGTAATAAGGCCTTATGTAAGTAATTATCTTATAAACCAATTTAAAGCCCATTAACCTTATTAATAAGCATGGCCACACACATATATATAATTTAATCAAATATCAATCTCCTTATCATCATTATTCTATTTAATTTATCTAACTAAATCTTCTGAATAATATTATAAAAAATTAGAGATGTTACAGGCTCCCCCATAAAGAATTTCGTCCTCGAAATTCAGTAAGGACTAAATACTAAACATAGAAATCATCTGTAACAACTCCTAAAAACCGTACTAATCCAACTTACTAGCAACTATCTATACAAATCTAATATAGACATACCCTCGAAGCAGATCAGGATAAGTATCTCTAATCTATCCTTTGTCTCCCAAGTATAGTCCTCCTTGTTGTCGCTCCACCGATCTTTCACCAATCTGGCTGTCTTGTTCCTTAATCTTTTCTCATCTCTAGCTACAACCCGAATTGGTTGTCGAACAAATGTCAACTTAGGCTATACCACTAAGTCGTCCAACCTTGTCGGAGGAATAGTAGTATCTGGGTCATGCACATACTTGCGAAGATGAGACACATGAAATACATTATGGACACCTGCCAAACTTCTCAGCAACTCTATTATGTATGCTAGCTTTCCAATCCTCTTTATAATCTAGAATGGACCTACTGTGGCTGATTCCCCGATTTTCCAAATCGTACCACACCCTTCATCTGTGATACCTTAATAAAAACCTTATCTCCAACTGAGAATTCTAGATTCTTATGCCTCTTATCTGTGTTACTCTTCTGTCACTGAGCTTCCTTCATCCTTCCTCGAATTATCTCAATCTTCTCTGATGCCTCTCTAACCAATTATGGACCTAAGACTAATCTGTCTCCAGTCTCTAGCCAACAAGATGGTGATTTTCATGGTCTTCCATACAAAGCTTCAAACGGTGCTATTCCTATACTAGTCTGTTAACTATTATTATAGAAAAACTCAACCAAATGTAGGTGATCTTCCTATGATCCACCAAAGTCCAATAAACAAGCTCTCAATAAATCTTCGAGTAGCTTATTGACTCTCTTTGTCTGCCCACCTATTTGAGGGTGATATGCGGTACTCATATTAAGCTTGGTGCCCATTACTTCCTATAGACTCTTTCAGAATTCATTAGTGAATAATGCATCTCCGTCACTGACTATACTATTAGGAACTCCATACAGTCTAACTTTGTTCTTCAGGAACAACTTAGGTAGTGCCGTTCTGGTTGACTTAACTGGAATGAAATGGGCACTATTGATCAATCTGTCCTCTATAACCCATATACTTCCATTTCCTCTATTTGATCTTGGCGACCCATCTAAAAAATCCATGGTTATCGAATACCATTTCCAAACTGGAATCTCCAAAGGCTATAGTAACCCACTTGGTTTCTGATGTTCAGTTTTCACTTATTCGTAGTTTGCACACTATCTGACCCACAAACCAACATCCCTCTTTATGCGTTCCCAATAGAAGCTTCTCTTCATATTTTGATACATCTTGGTTCCTCTAGGATGAATCGTAAACTTGGAACGGTGACATTCTGTAAGAACTTCTTTTATTAAGTCTTCCACATTTAGAACACGCAACCATCCCTTCTTTCTTAGCTATCCTCTCTGGTCAAGGCTAAAATCCTTTAAATCCTCAATCTCTATTCCAACCTCAAGTCTTCTGATCCTCTCAACTAATAATGGATCCTCCTTCTTCTTAGAAGCAATTTTCTCAATTAATGTCGGTCGATCTTCTAAACAAGACAATCTGGCGGTACTCTGGCTTGAACCAGCAGTCGATCTTAACTGCACATCACAACCGACTAAAGTTTCTAAATTTTTCCATTCCGCCAACATAGCCAACACCACATTCTGATATTTCCTGCTAAGAGCATCAACCGCGTTATTACCTTTTCCTGGTGTATATTCTATACCAAAATCATATACAACCAAAAACTCCAGCCACCTCTGCTGTCTCATATTCACCTCCTTCTGAGAGGATAAATACCGCAAAGACTTATGATCGACATATAACTCAAATATCCCCCCTAAGAGATAATTTCTTCAAATCTTCAATGCAATGATCACAGCTGCCAGCTCCAGATCATGAGTACGATATCCAACTTCATGGGGTCTAAGCTGTCTAGATGCATAGGCAATGACTTTACCACTCTGCATCAATACCGCTTCTAATCCAGTTTCACATGCATTAGTATGCACCATCAATCCTTGGTTTTCGTCTGGAACTACTAAAAAGGGTGCATTGGTTAACAAATGCTTTAGCTTAAGGAATGTCTCCTCACATTTGCCAGACCATACAAACTTCACTTCCTTTTTGGTAAGCTTGGTTAAGGGTCCTGCTATCCGTGAGAAATCCTTAATGAATCTCCGGTAGTGGCTAACAAGTCTTAGAAAACTCTTGATCTTAGTCACTGTCTCTAGTCTCTTCTAATTATTTACAGCTTCGATCTTATCTAGATCGACTGACAATCCTTTCTCTGAAGCCACGTAACTAAGAAACTTTATCTATTTCTTTCATAAATGACACTTGGTAAATTTCATCGTTTGCTGATTTTGCCTCAGCGTCTCAAGCACCACTTTAAGATGAACTTCATGCTCTCTCTCATCCTTAGAGTAACTAGAATATCATCTATAAACACTAGTACAAACCTATACAAGTACTCTTGAAAAACTCGGTTCATCAAATCTACGAAGAAATCAGGTGCATTCGTCAATCTAAATGGCATCACCAACCACTTATATGAGCCATATCTAGTCGAAATGCTGTCAAAGGAATACTATCCTCCGCCACTCTCAACTGATGGAAACCTGTCGCCAAATCCAATTAGAAAAACACTATGGATCTACTCAACTGATCAAACTGACCATCTCTATTGGAAAAGGATAATTATTCTTAATTGTCCTTTCATTTAACTTACGATAGTCAATACACATCCTTAACGACCCATCTGGTTTCTTCACGAACACTACGGCGACTCCCTAAGGCGAACTGGTTGGTCTACTAAAATTCCTTCCTTCTAGATCCACTAGTTGCACCTTCAATTCCTTCATCTCAGTAGGTGTCATTCTGCTAGGTGGTTTACTTACAGGTTCAGCTCCTGGCACAAGATCTATTCTAAACTCAATAGCTCATTTTGGGGATAGTCCAGTGACTGGCTCAAAGACATCTGCAAACTCTCTTGCTACCTGAAACTGACTTAACTCATTTCCTATCTCCATAGCATTAAGCATGCACTAACACTCCGTTCAGTATTTTCTACCGAGAATATCACTTGGTTATGACTTCAGGGTATCTTAGTGATATTTACCTATCTTGGCAAAATATTCTAGCATCATACTTACTCAACCAATCCATACACAAAATGATTTTGAAATCTATGCAATCAATAACATACAAACTACATGCAAACTTATGACCTAACAAGTTGAGTTTTAATAGTCACATTTTAACCCTAGAGTTGCATACCCTCCTACTGGATTCACAACCCTTAAGGAAGTAACAACGTAGATGGGTTCTAGACATAATCTATCAACCAAATATTGAGATATAAATGAATGTGATGCACCAATATCAAAAAGTACTCTAAATGAAATACTCTGAATCAATAGCATACCTTCCATCACAATCTTTCCCTCATCTGTTGCAGTAGGCCGAGCTGGTCCTATAGCCAAAAAAATTCCTTTGTCCTCACTAACTGGCTTTGGACACTAATTCTTGTAATGCCCAACTTGATCACAGTTGAAGCATTTCACATTCTTCTTATCTGCAGCTTTCTTTCCATTTCCTGACCGGCATTCATTAGCAAAGGGACCTTCTTGTCACAATTATAGCAAACTCCCTTAGGCTTTGACTTTTTGGCAGTATCTCCCTTCTGGTTTCCTTCTTCTTAAAGAACTTCCACTTCTTCCCCTAAGAACCTTGAGTTTCCACCGAATTCTCTTTAGCGAAACCGACAAGCAACTCCTCATGGCGAATGGCCATCTCCACCACTATATTACAAGGATCACGGGCATGGGTCATGATCATTCTAGCAAGCTCGGTCCTTAGTCCCCGAATGAACTTCTCATTCCTTTTGATGTTAATATCTATAATAACATATCCACATCTAGACAACTCTTCAAACTTAGTAGCATGCTCAACTACTGACATCTCTCCTTATACTAAAATGATATGCACGTAAATGTACGTATATTTACATCCATATTTTATCTATTTTTATTTAAATAAAAGTCATATTTGGGCATTTCAACATGTTTAAAACCATAATTCAATTATTTTCAAATCATCATATATTCATCTTCATTTATAGGCAAAATGATCATTTTATGCATGTGTCAATTTGAGAATTTTTACTTGGACATTTTTTGATGATATTTATAGGAATTTGGATGCATATGGAAGAAACTTTTATGAAGATACATGCATGCACGAATGAATATAAAGGAAAGAGGAGGCAAATAATTCAAGACCATGATCATGGAGGACCCCACCCACTTATCTAAATCTACAACTAGAAGCTAATTGACAACTAAGTGGAGGTTAAAGCTTTATGCACATTTAATGATGGATTAATTAGTGGCTAATGGTTACTTGGTGGTCACACTTTCTAAAGGGTATTTTGGAAGCACTCTAAAAATGGAATTAGGATTTATGCATGTATAAATAGCCCACTTAAGTACATGTAAATATCCGCTACTCTTTGAAATTAGTTAGGAAATCAAAATGAAAGTTGTAAGCTCTATGCTTCGTGAAATAAAAATGGCTTATTAGCCTCTTTCTCTTCTCTTTTCTACTTGTGTTTATTTACTTTTATGTTCATTTTTACTTCTATGCTCTCTTCTTTTTTTTGTTAGTAGATTAGATTTACATTCATGCAAGTAGTGTAGTTTTGTTTTATTTCTTTTATGCAAGTAGCTTAATAGTTAATATCATTTCCTCCTTTGTTTAGTTTCTATTTCTTTTTCTTTTAATGGTGAAATTTACATGTGTTGATATGATAACACAAATGAGTAGCTAAATCTGTTCAATTTAGGGGTAATGAAGCTCTCTAACTTTATGTAATTTCAATATTTTTATGATTTATGATCTTTTTAGAGTGCTTCATGAAAGTGAATTTTGATTTAAGTTTATACAAGTGGGTTTAATAGCTATATTGCTTATGCGAATGAGCTATTCTTATTCAACATAATCATAATTTTACATCATCATTTGCTAATGGATTTTTGATTTTGAAAAGAAAGTAAAAACAAAATTTGATGATCTATCTTACTAATTACAATAGTAAATAGATCATATTTAAAATAGCTTTTGCTTTGTTCATGAAAATTTATAAGTGGTATAATTGTTGTATTATATTTTGATGGTTTGAGTTATGTTAATTAATAACATAAACAAACCATACTTATGATAAATGCAACAATTATTTCACTTGATTTCATGACTAGAGATCATGAATTATTTGTTTGTTGATTTACAAAAATACGAGAGTGAATTTGGTTCTAAATTGTTCTCTAGTCTAATAGTTTTTAAATCATATTTTAAATCTAGTTTTAGCTTCATTTTTGTAGTTAATAATTTATTTCCACTTTGGTCTAATTTGATTGAATTGAAAATTTTAAAATCTTAAAAATTCCCTGCGGATCGACCCGTACTCGCCATGTATTAAAATTGTACGCTGTGAATTTGCGGTATAAATTTAATTCACAATTTATCGACGGTTTTCTAACTCGATAGAAATTCCATCGTCAAACAAGTTTTTAACGCCGTTGCCGGTAAATAGTTTTGATTTTAATTTTCTATTTTTTGAATTATTTTCCTTTGATTTTTATGTGATTTTATTTTATGTGCGTTTGCATTTAAAAAATTGTGTGTTTGTTTGATTTTTGTATGCATCTTTTGTTGTTTAATTTGCTTTGCATTTGCATATATTTAAAAAAAAAACTTTTATTACATTCTCACTTCTCTGTCCATCTCAGTTCTCAAATTTATTCTGTTCATCTGCTATTTTACAATTTGCATTTCATTCTCTGTAACCTCATTTCTCTCATTCTCCCTAACATCCATTCTCTCATTCTCTGTAATTTCATTTTGCTTTGCAGTTCATTTTCTGTAAGCTCTATAATTTCATTTTGTGTTGTCCAAAAAAAAAAAAAAAAAAAAAACACACAAAATTTTTGCATTTCCAAACCATTTTATTTCAACATTACAGACAGTGTATTACAATTCATATTGCATTGCTCTAAACATTGCATTTTGTTTTCATTGTTTTATATTACACTGCCCTCCGTCTTCTCAATAGCCATCATCAACAAATACCATCATTTCCATCATTCCTACTCCTTCTCGAACTCCCTAGCAATTCACTGTCTCGACACCCCTCATACCCATTACAGCAGCATCGCAAGCAATCGACTTCACAGAACACTCCACTGTTAATATTCCTCCCACTTCATATATGTCACAACCATTTAAATCATTATCACCACCAAAGCATTTCATTACCAAAGCACTGCAGTTACAACCATATTCCACTCTGCCAACATCCATCACCTACTACTTGCCTCCACAAACATCACAAAACTACTGCTGTACCTCTAAAAAACACCGCAAACACATCCTCTGACCCAACACCTTCTATACATCTCCCTTCACACAGCCTTATCCACTTCCTCGTAACAAACATTCTAAACCACTTCAAACTGCCATTTTCAACTTTAAACCACTTCAGACATTACTCCTTTCTGCCTTAACTCACTGCACTGCACATTACATACAAATGTGCAACCCATCTGTGCACCTTCATATACGTCACCTGCATTCAATTAAACTTCACGTGTCCATCACTTTTTCAAACAATACCTTCATATACATTGCCTGCAACTGCTTTCCATTCGACTGCTATTGCTATTGCCAATCGCTGCCAAAGATCATCCCCTTAAACTCATTACAGCCATATACCCAACTCATCACAACAGCAAAGCCACTTCCCTCCAACACCCATTCAAACAAAAACAAAAAAGAGAAAAACTGACCTCCCCTGTAATCCACCATCGACAACAAACTCTCAACCACAACACGTGAAGCGGCCACCTCAGTCAACAGCTGCCACCACATCTTCACATCCCCACATAAGTTACGTACACCCACTGCTACTTGCTCTGCAATCCACTAATTCTCTGGCCATCATTTCTGTCCAAACCTCTCCAGCATCCATTCATTTCCAAACCATAGTCCATCCGCTGCCGTTCAAATTCCCCTTTGTCAATACGAACTCCTCCACCTGAACTGCTACCATCACCTGCAATTCGCCTTCACCAAAGCACCGCGACCGGATACGACCATCCTCTTCTTAAATCACCGCAAAAACCACAACAGCACCACTGACCACCACCCCTCTTAACCGCCTCATGCAAATCAAACCAACCACCTCCTTCAACCTTAACCACAAATTCCAATCGCCGATACTACAGACCAATTCGACCTCGAACAACCACATATCCCATCGCCGCACCCTAATCGAACACCTGCTATTCGAATCGAATGGCCGTACGAACAAGTTTGGCCGTGAGAATTTCAAATTGATTTGGGGTGCGAGAAGTTGATTGATAATTTTTTTTCAGTTGAGCGTGTTAAAGACTTAGGCAATTGATAAATCCGTTTTAAACGAGGCATTGTTGGGCCGGGTGGGGTTGTTGAACGGGCCGAGTCCGATAATTTTTTTCTTCCTTTGTGTGAACTCCTTTGTTTTGATTTGCACTTAAAAAAATAAATAAAAAACAATTGTTCTGTTTTGTGTGTCATAAAAAAAGTTTGATTTCTTTTAATTTTATTTTGTTTATCCTTAAAAAAAGAAAAAAAAATCAATTTTTAGTTTAATTTATTTTGTTTTGCTTTAGTTTTTATTTTCTTTGATCATAAAAAAACTATATATATATATATATATATATATATATATATATATATATATCTTGTTTTTAATTTCAGATTGTCAAAGCAGAAAATTGTAAGGAAGAACCGCTTGCAAAAAAAATCGCTTTGCTTGCATAAAAAAATGCCGCTAAAAAAAAATTACTAATAATTCTGCACGGTCTGCTTTTGTGCCATTTTTCCTTATTTTTACTTGAATTTCATTGTTAGTTGCTTGCATTTTCATTTATTTATATAAAAAAAAATTCATAGTCCAAAAACAAAAAATAAACTTCATTTTAGTTGCATTGTAAATTCACGTTTAATTTCTATTTTGCATTCATCTCATCTTCTTTTATTTTCCAAGGGCAACACCTCAATTTATATAAGGTGAGGGACTTCATCACCCTTTCCTTAGCCCACAAATTGCATTTCATCGTAGAATTTGACTAACAATAAAGGTTAGACATTCAACTTAACGGTGTCGCGAGCTCATCTAGGCTTAATTGAATTTTCACAATTTTTTTCTTGGAACAATTTTATTTCTTGGTGTCTAGGCTACGACAGAGTAATAACCATTTATAGAAATTACAGTGATTCGTAAGTATTATAGTGGTTGTTCCTCTAAAGGTACTTAAACCTTCGGCTGCATTGCTATAGTGATTCGTGGTGCACCGATAACCCCTGCCTGTTACCTGGCTGAGAAATATTTTTGTTGATTTAAGACAAAATGTGGTCATACAATTTGGGTTAGGAGCTACTAAGGATAGAAAATTGTAATTAAGTCATTTGCATTCATTTAGTTGCATTAGTCCATTTTCTTAAAAAAATCCTTTTGATAAATATTAGAAAGTTTGAAAATTCAAAAACAAAATAAAATACAAAAACATATAAAAAATTTGAAAAGCCGAAAACAAAACGAAAATCAAACTTCTTTTTTGAAAATAAATTTCAGTTGGTAAATAGTTTTCTTCCTTATAAAAATAATAATTTTTTACTTCATTTTTCAAATCTTCTTTTATTCTCTAAATTCGTTTCTAACTTTTTTCTCTTCTCGAATTTCACTTGTGCATGAGTACTTTGAATCGTGACACATGTAACAACCAGGTATTTTCCACCATTCGCATCTGCACATGTCGGACTTGAATTGCTCAAAATACCGCGTTGTAAATAAAATTTGGCAAATCTCAGAATATACAGTAAATAAAATCACAGATCACAGACACAGAGTAATAATAGTGCAGCGGAAGTAAAAGAAATAGTAGTTCATGAAGCTACTATATAAATATATCAGAGTTAAATAAGATACAACAGAAGAAATAAAGTACAATAGAAGTCTCAATATGATAACTAAGTACAAACTGAATACAACAACAGAACTGAAATAGATAAGACTAGATAAGCAGATAATCTCCAACGATTCCAATCTCCAATATATCTCCAGAAAGTGGAATCCAATCTATGAATAACTCAGGCTGATCCGAGCGTATATAAAAATACAAACACTCGAGCCAGGACATACATACTTATACAATGTAAACCAACTCAAGTGAACTGTAGTAAAGGTACAAGTAACTTAAAGGATGCTTAGGACCGCCCATCCTCTAAGGATCCGTTAAACTATTTACTATGTAGTATATTGCGCTATTATAATAATGTCTAATAGTAAAATAAACTTACTTTTAAATAGCGTTAAGGAGTGACCCAATATTCCCCTTAACACAAATAATGCCAATAGTCTATACAGTACCTGCATATCTCCTGATCGGGAGACTACGAGAAGATACTGCATAGGTACGACATAAATAGAAACTCATAGTAAATGCTCGATATGGTAGGTGACACGGCACACAAGGCAATGCCAGGGTAGATATATCAATTACGACACTCGGGCTGGTGGTTACGCAGCAGCCACATACGCCCACCGCGGGACACATTCCCAAAAAATCGGAGGGGCGCCCGAACAATCACAAGTAATAGTATGGTATCGAAGAAATGCGTCCGCTACGAGGTGCGACCTCAACTGGCCTGAGACCGCTCCTGTTTCTGCCACCTTATGCCAACTCACGGGAGTTGGGTCCACGTAACATACCATAAGAACGTCTCCACCATCCTACTTCATTCTGGAATATCCACTGCGTACACGGTTAGTCAAAGTGGTTTTCGGTATCGACAGAGAGTATGCCCATATCCGATCCCGGTCTCGTTGCCAACCAATCGTTATTATAACCCGTGGTTATAACTTTAAAATAATATTTTATACTTCAAAATAGAATATCATTTCAATCCAAATCTCTATCAAAATAAAGATTTAATCATTTCTAAACCATTTTAATACATTAAAATATCAACATACCATATCTTTCAAATTTAAATATTTATCAAAAAATATCAAGTCATTTCTAATCATTTCAATATATTAAATTATCATATCTTTCAAAACTTCCTTTCAAATCATTTTAATACATTAAAATATCATATCCTTCATAACTTTATTTCCAAATCATTTTAATATCAAAATATCATATCCTTCAAAACTTCATTTCAAATCATTTAAATGTCGAAATATCATATCTTTCAAAACTTCATTTCAAAACATTTTAATATCAAATATCATATCTTTCAAAAATTCATTTCAAAACATTTAATATATATCAAAATATCATATCTTTCCAAACTTTATTTCAAAACATTTAATATATATCAAAATATCATATCTTTCAAAACTTCATTTCAAAACATTTAATATATATCAAAATATCATGTCTTTCCAAAACTTCAATTTCAAATCATTTAATATATATCAAAATATCATATCTTTCCAAAAATTCAATTTCAAATCATCATATAAGTTCAAATCCAAATATTCAACTTTAAATACCTTTTAAATTCAAAGATATCATTCATTTATTATCATTCCAAATCACCTTTTAAATAGCTTATATTTTAATTAAAATAATTCACTTAAACCATTTAAAATTTAAGCTTATATACTTTCAAATCAAGTATTCAATTTCCAAAGTTTCAAACCATTATGAGTTCATTTACTAAGTTAAAACCATAAACATTGAAATTTCAACCTTTCACAACATTCAGAAAAAGCTGCTGTAAGTTCTACTTGAAAACATTTAAATTTAAGCCACTTAAACATTATAAAAAAAATCATTTTTTTAACATTCAAAGATGTTCATTAAAATACTCTTTTAATTAATGATTTTTATGTAGCAACATTTTATAATTAAATCAAATTTCACAAATCACCTTAATAAATTCAGGTGTAAACTTTCCTATTTTTACATTTAACGCTTTATTAACATTTACATTTTTAAATTATCATTTCACAAATTAAACTAAATTTTCAATTTATTTAATTAACTTAAACTCTTAAACTAAACCAAATTCACATTTCCAGGTCAAGTTCATTTTTAAAATTACACTTTTAAGCATTCATTCATTTAACCATTTTAATACATAGAAAAATCAATAATACTTTTTTAATTCATTTAAAATCAAATTTAATCAAACCATCATATTTACCATTTTCCAAATATAATTAAATTTCCATTTTATTTATATAACTTAAATATCATTTTTAACCAAAATTCCAAATTTCCAAACTTAAGTTATATTCCAAAAATTCAATTTAACCATTTATTTATTTAACATTTCCACTTATAGGAAAAATCATAAATCCTTTATTTAAAACACTTTAAAATATATTTAAATCAAATTATCATAAATTTACATTTAACCACTTAAAATTTTATTTATATAACTTAAATGTCATTTTAAAAGCCAAAGTCCAAATTTCCAAATTTAAGTTATATTTCAAAAATTCACTTTTTACCATTCATTTGGATTACATTTTTAACTTCTAGAAAAATCCAAAATTTCTTTATTTAAACATTAAAAATCCAATTTAAATCAAATTTCATATTTTTTACTTTTAAAAATATTTAAATATTCAAAATACTTTATAAAATATAACCACGGGCCTGTATATAGTTTTCTAACCTAGGTCAAGTGATACAGATATATATCATTTCAATCCGCAGTTTAAAAAAGAAAAATCCTGGTCCTATCATTTCAAACCCACAATCCCAAGTTAAAATAAATAAATAAAAATCGTTCAGGCCTACCATTTCAGTCCATAACGATTTTTCTCTATTCTAAAGTCCGTTCGGGTATGTATCATTTCAACCCATAGTGAACCAAATCTACAGGGAACTTGCAGTGTAATAAACATATATAAATGAACAGTAACAACATATATATAATAACAGATGATATGACATGAAATTTAACAGGTTTAACATCATATATAAATAGTCACAGGCAGTTATAACATCACATAATAGTTCTACACATTCAAATGGTGCCAATTCACATTTGTATAAGTATAAATGTCTGGTGAGATTTACTCACCTCAAAATGCTGGAGATTGTAATACAACTGACATAACGGAATCAAGAGCAAAATGAAAAGCCTATGGACTTGAGTGGAGAGCGAATCCAAGCTAAAGATCTTGTGTTACAACCCAAAACAAAATAGAATAAAATTATAATTCAACACAACATTGAAATTGAACAACTTTGAATTGTAAAACAATACGAATACACAACTTTTTGCCTTGCTTTCTACACTTGCTAGCATGGCTTAGGGGATGTTTTGGTTCAGGTTTGGACATGCTTTGGCTCAGGTTTGAACATAGTAAATGCATGGCATGAAGGCTAGACATGTAGAGGAAGTTACAACATAGGGATATGAAGGGACTAGGCAACATAGAGGAGTTTTAGGTCACTTTTGGCTCGGTCTATGTCCCATCTAAGTTCGGCCATTCCAGGTACAGGTCTGGACAGAGGTAGGAGGTGATGGTTAGGGGTGTGTCAAGATGGTGGTGGAGCAATAGGAGGTGGCCAAGGTCATCTAAGGTGATGGTGATGAAGATTAGGTGGCTAGGCATGCTTTTTAAGGAGTTTTTGCATTGTTTTGTGGATTTTGCATCATGGGTTGGTCATGGCACTTGCTGGTCAGAGGAGGAAGGATTTTGGTTGTGTATGATGTGGGGAAGGAAGTGATGGTGGTCGGTGGAGGAGATGGTGGAGGTGTTAGGCCAAGAAAAGCAAGAGAAGCAAGGCGAAAAATCAAGCAAAACAATAGAAAAAAGGAAGAAGAAAAGAGAGAAAAGAGGAGGCCATTACCCTAGCTGTGCAAATAAAATGAGAAATGAGTTTATCACGTGTAAATTGAAGTGAGAACTCACGGCTAAAATCATGTATACGGCCAAAACCTCAAGGAAAAGGAAAAGGCAAGCAGACGAAAAGACTAGCAAATGAAGAGTCACCAGTTTCAAAGCTTTTTGTCCTTTCAAATTTTCCACTCCTTTAAATCAAATAAAACAAATAAAAATTCAGTGAATACTTTTAAAAACTGAAATAAAGTGAAATAAAATGAAATAAATAATAAAATTTAAAGAAAATAGAAAAAGAATAAAAGAAATTGCTTAAAATTCAAAACAGGGTTCAAAAATTACAATCAAAACATCTCTGGCTTTGGAAAATCATCCACTTCATTTTAAAAATATTATGAAGTAAAATTTTGAAATAAAATAATTTATTTATCATTTCTAAAATAAAATAAATAATTAAATTGGATAAAAATAGAAAAAGAACTAAAGAAATTGTTTAAAAATTGAAAACAGTGCATGAAAATTACAAATAAAATATCGCTAGCCTTATAAAATTTCTCTATCACTTTAAAACAAATAAGAAGTCAAGTAAGTAAATAAATGAGAAAAAAAATAAAGTGGGAATAAGAATAAAATAAGTTATTAAGAAAAACATAAAGATAAATAAAGAATTACTTTAATTAATTGAAACTAGAAATTAAAAATTATAAACAGAATACAAGTGACACTGGAAAATGTCAATTACACTTTTAAAATGTTTTAAAACCAAAATAAATACATAGCATGTTATTTTACACATATAAATATAAATTATAACATTATATGACCAAGTAAAATATTATTTATATAATTTAAAATAACAATTTTGTTAAATACAGCAAATTACACTCAATAGTTGAAATGACAACTTTCACATTATAAATCAGATTTCAACAAAATGAAAAGCAATATTCTTAAAATTTTATTTACTTTCATAATAAAAGATAAAATTAAAAATTTCAAACTTTAAATTTTTTAAGTTCAAAGTCAAAGTTTGATTAATTTGACCAAAATTCACTTTTTCGAAAATATTCTTTTTAATCATATTTTGGAATGATAATTCATATCAAAATCAAAGTTTATATTTGAAATAACAAAATTAACTAAATTAAATAAATAAAATAAAGTTAAATCAAAAATTCAATTAAAATAAATAAAATATACAATTAAAAAAATCACAAAATACAGGGTTGTTACAACACAACAACAAATCTTTGACAACTCAACAACTAACCATTTAACTAGAACATACCATCCTCCCGAAATGGCGAACGAGAACGCCCCTCGAACTCTTATGGAAAGAATTTTTTTCGTTAGAGTTTCTATTCCATCTTGCATCACGTTACCCGCCCCTACGAGCAACCACTTCTAAATTCACTCGAACCATATTGCCACACTCACAAAATTTGGCAATTTTAAACACGATGACCCATACATCTTTTTGACTAAATTTGAACAAGTTTGCACAACCATTAAACTCCAACAATTTTCTGATGATGGAATCAAACTTCGATTAATCCCTTTCGCTCTTATAGATTACGCTGAAAAATGGTTGTACAGCCTACCATCGAACTCGATTAAAACTTGGAAAGAATTTGTAAAAGATTTCTTAAAAAAGTTATATTCCTTGGAAAAAACGAGTAGAATTCGAAACGAAATTGTAAATTTTCATCAATTCAAGGGAGACCATTTGGAAAATATTTTGAAAGATTCAAAGAGCTTTTGATAAAATATCCACATCATAACTTCGAGAAATGGACGATTTGCCAAATCTTATACAGTGGACTCGAAAATATCTCACGAACCATGCTCGAATCAATGTGCCAAGGCAACTTTCTTGCCCAACATCACGACGATGCTTGGCAACTTCTTGAAAACCTTGTCCAAAAATCATCCCAATGGGAACGTTCAAACGAAAAATTAATTTACTCACGATTGAATGCACACTCGATTGGATCTTCTTTTGCTTTGGAAGCTAAGACAGATGCAATGATCAAAAAATTCGATAACATTTTCTCATCAAATCAAATGAACCAAGCTTCCCAACCGATGTGTTATAAATGCAACGATCGTAATCATATAGCCGACCAGTCTCCCAATTCTGTCGAACAAATCAATGCTTTCAATAAAGCCAAAAACAACCCGTTTTCTCCAATGTACAATCCTGGTTGGAGAAATCATCCAAATTCTTCATGGAACCAAAAAAATTCCAACACAAATATGGTTCGTCCCAATTTTCAAGCATTTCCGAATAATGCTTTGAATCCTCCCTTTCAACCCAATCATTTTCAACCAAACTTTACGGGTCCGTCTCATAATCAACCGCAAAAATTAAATTTTCAACCAAATTCTGCTCATCCTTCCCAAGATGATAAACATTTATGTTCGCTCGAGAAAACTCTTGAAACATTGGCTAAAGCAACTACTCAAAGCTTTCAATCAAAAAGCAATTTGCAAAATTTATTGACCTCATATTCGAAAAACACAAACCAATTGATTGCAAAACTTAACATGAAAATGAGTCACTTAGCCACGTCTGTAAGTGAACGCGAATGAGGAACATTCCCACGCCAGCCCCTTCCAAATTCCAAAAATCAAAACACAAATTCAAATCAAGCCCATGTTGTTCAAGATAGCAACGTCACCTAATTGAACACTGTCGCAACTTTACATTCCGGTAAACAAATCGATAATCTAGTCATTAACCCAAACGATATGCTAGAAACCTCTCTCGACACTTCTAAAAAACAACGAACGAATCTGAACAGAACTTAGAGCCAAACGTTGAATCAAATGCCAATCAAAATTCTTCTTCTTCTACTCGATTAGACCCGTATAACGAGTATCATGTTCCATTTCCACATCGTCTTCGATCAAAGAAACACTCGGACCAAATGGAAAAGATGTTGGAAATTTTTAACAAGTCAAAGTTAACATTCCACTTCTTGACTTCGTTTACCAAGTCCCAATGTATGCAAAATTTCTTAAGGACTTGTATACCCAAAAGCGACACACTCAAGTCCCCAAATAAGTCTTCTTAGCCACCAGTTTGAGTGAAGTCTTATTCCAATCCATGCCCGTAAAATACAAAGATCCTGGATGCCCTACAATTTCGTGTATAATTGAAGACAGGACGATTAACAAATATTTGATTGACTTAGGCGCGAGTGTCAATTTGATTCCATACTCCGTGTATGAACAATTAGGCTTAGGCGAGCTCAAACCCACAAAATTTATGCTTCAATTCACCGATCATTCCGTTAAGAAGCCCATGGGAGAAATCGGGGATGTGCTCATATGAGTATGGCAATTCATATTCCCCGTTGATTTTATCGTTCTTGAGGCACAATTCGTGACAAATCCCGCGAGTCAAATTCCATTGATTTTAAACCGGCCATTCTTAGCCACCTCAAATGCCTTAATCAATTGTCTTAACGGATCAATGAAAATCACTTTTGGAAACATAAATTTGGATCTTAACATTTTCAATATTGAAAGCCAATCGAATGAACCTCATGACCAAACATTGGAAGTTAGTGCCATTCAAGAAAAATTTGAAAATGAGACACTTGATCTTAACGATGAACATGAGGCTGAGTATGAAAAATTGTCTCATGAAATTCCCAACGAGATTGAATACACTCTTTTTTATGAATCGCTTCCAGTTGAGTCTGAATCTCAACCCAATTCTTTGATCGAGCAACTCCCTTCAAATCACTTTTCGATCATCTTAAGTACGCATACTTAGGTGAAAACGAAATTTGTCCTGTCATAATTTCTAACGATCTTTCTCTTGACCAAGAAGCTTCTCTTCTCTCTATTTTTTCGAAAAATAGAAAAGCAATTGGACGATTGATTTCCGATGTAAAGGGAGTTAGTCCCGCTCTTATTCAACATCGCATCCATTTAATCGACGATGCCAAGCCTATACGTGACGTGCAACGAAGACTCAATCCAAAAATGAAAGATGCGTGCGTGATTAAATTCTTAAACTTCTCGACAAGGGAATCATTTACCTAATCTTTGATAGTTCATGGGTCTGCCCAATTCACGTTGTACCAAAAAAGTCTGGGCTAACCGTTGTCAAGAACGATCCAAACGAACTTATTCCAACTCGTACTTAGATGGGTTGGCATGTTTGCATTGACTATCGAAAACTAAATGCCGCAACATGTAAAGATCGCTTCCCTCTTACTTTCATTGACCAAATGCTCGAACATTTAGCTGATTATGAATTCTACTACTTCCTTGATGGTTATTCCAACTATAGCCAAATTCCAATCGCTCCCGAAGATCAAGAGAAAACGACTTTCATGTATCCATTCAGTACCTTTACTTATCGATGCCATTCGGACTTTGTAACGCTCCTGCGACTTTCCAACGATGCATGTTTGACATCTTTTCTGACATGATTGAGCGCTTTCTGGAAGTTTTTATGGACGATTTCTCTATCTTTGGTGATTCTTTTTCCCAATGTTTACATCACCTTGAGTTGGTTCTAAATCGGTGCAAAGAAAGACATTTGAATTTGAATTGGGGAAAAATGCCACTTTATGGTCAAACAAGGCATAGTCCTTGGATATGTCATCTCGAATAAAGGCATTGAGGTAGATAAAGTGAAAGTCAACGTAATTGCAAACCTACCCATTTCCAAATCTGTTAAGGATATTCAATCATTTCTAGGACACGCTGAATTTTACTGACGCTTTATGAAAGACTTTAACAAAATCACTCGTCCTTTGACGACTCTACTTGGAAAAAACGTTCCGTTCGATTTCAACTCTGAGTGTATCTCTTCTTTTGAATATCTCAAAAAAGAACTCATTTCTGCTCCAATCATTTGCGCACCCAATTGGGATATTCCTTTCGAAATAATGTGTGACGCTTCAAACTTTGTGGTTGGTGCTGTCTTAGGACAACGCATCAGCAAAATCCTTCATGTCATTTACTACGTGAGTATGACTTTGAACGACGCTCAACTCAACTACACAACAACTGAAAAAGAGCTTTTAGCGGTCGTTTTTGTGCTCAAAAAGTTTCGACCTTACTTGATAGATTCACACGTTACTGTGTATACGGACCACCCTGCGCTTCGATATCTCTTCACTAAAAAGAATGCTAAATCCCGTTTGATTCGTTGGATCCTTTTACTTCAAGAATTTGACCTTACAATTAAAGACAAAAAGGATCCGATAATTTCATTGCCAATCACTTGTCTCGTCTTTCGAACGCACCATCTTCTTTGCCAATCAATGAAAACTTCCCTGATGAACAACTTCTTTCAATTTCTATCGACCCATAGTATGCTGATGTAGTGAATTACTTAGTCACGAAAGAAAATCCCTCATCTTGGTCCAAGCAGGACAAATGCAAATTCATGTCCCAAGTGAAATATTTCTATTGCGATGATCCATACTTTTTCAAATATTGACCCGACCAAATCATCCGAAGGTGCATTCCGGATAATGAGATCACGAGTTTTCTTTCATTTTTCTACGATCAAGCGTGCGGTGGACATTTCGGTGCTCGAAAAACTGCAGAAAAGGTGCTTCACTGTGGTTTCTATTGGCCTTCTCTTTTCAAAGACTCGTTTGAATTTTGTAAAACTTGCGATCAATGTCAAATGCTTGGACGAATTTCTCGACGAGATATGATGCCTCTAAACCCCATTCTTACGATCGAAATCTTTGATGTTTGGGATATCGACTTTACGGGACCTTTTTCAATTCTTTTGGAAACTTGAATATCCTTCTCGCTGTCGATTACGTCTCAAAATGGGTCGAAGCCTTTCCTTGCAAAACCAACAACCATAGAATTGTTGTGAAATTTCTCAAAAGAAAACATCTTTTCGAGGTTCGGCATACCTTGCACAATAATTAGTGATAACGGGACCCATTTTTGCAATCGATCTTTTGAAACTTTAATAAAACAAATACTCGATAACCCACAAGTTATCCACTCCATATCATCCTCAGACTTGTGGTCAAGTTGAAGTTTCAAATAGACAAATGAAACATATCTTGGAAAAAAACTGTTAACAAAAATCGAAAAGATTGGTCCCAAAAACTGACGACGCGCTTTGGGCTTACCGTACTGCTTTTAAAACTAACCTTAGGATGTCCCCATTTCGTTCATTTTACGGTGAAGCCTGCCATTTACCCGTTGAAATCGAACACAAAGCTTTGTGGGCAATAAAGAACTTAAACTTTGATCTTGAGAAAGCTGGCGAAAACCGAAAACTATAACTCAACGAACTAGAAGAACTTAGGAATGACGCTTATGAAATTGAGAAAATTTACAAAGAAAGAACAAAAGTTTTTCATGACAAGTCAATCCTAAGGAAAACATTTTCGCCTCACCAGAAAATTCTTTTATATGACTCGAGATTTCATTTATTCCCTGAGAAACTTAAATCAAGATGGACTGGACCATCTGTGGTACGAACTATTTTTCCACATGGTGCTATAGAAATAGAAAACCCAAAGATGGATCGATTTTCAAAGTCAAAGGTCATCGTTTGAAACCTTTCTTGGAATTGCCAATTAACCAAGAGGAGGAGCTCATGATCCTTCATGAGCCAAGCTACGTTTATTAAGAATGTTAACCCTCTTTTGTAAATATGTACATAATTTTCTCCATTGCACCCATTATATCATGCATTGACTGTGGGGACACAGTCAAAATTAAGTGTGGGAGGGAGTCTTATTTTCATTTTTTTTTTTAAAGTTTCATGGCATTTTTCAATTTTCATTTTCTTTTAACTTAAAAAAATCTCTAGATTTATAAATCTCAAAAACATTTTCTCTTTAGCATTTTGATTTATTTTTGAAGAAACAATGTGGGATAAGTATAAGTTTTGGTCAATAAATTGAATTTTTTTTGAAAATTTATTTGTCTTAACGAAAGTAAAAATGAAGATTGACTACAATTAACAATGGTTTAACTAGTATATAGGAAGGCTCACATGTGTTAATTATAAAATATGTTCTAATTGAAAATCTTTGTTTAAAAAAAGTGGTAAATTTAAAGTAAAGGATATAACATTTTTATCTTCTAAGTTAAATGGTGCTAAGATGGTTTAGCAAAACTCTCTCTTTTTAAAAAAAATAGAAAAAAAACAAAAAAAATTTATAAGTAAAAAACATTTGTATATATGTATTTATTTTTAACACCTAGAGTCAAGTGTTCACTCGCCATGCTCTGTAGCCTTCTCACGTAAGCCCGAAAGGCAGTGCACGATCGGTATATCTGACCTCAGTCTACCTAAGTTAGGTGTATGTATATAAAAATTTCTTTTAATAACGCCTACGGTCGATAAGTGTTCACATTCGTGTTTCACTCGTCACGCTCTATATTCCTCTCACATCAGTCCGCAAGGCAGTGCATGGATAATATATATGGTCTCAGTTTATCTGAGTTATGCATATGTAAATATTGTAAATATCAGTTAAATTTTCAAAAAATAAAAAATAGAGAGAGTGAGCAATTGAAATCTAAGCACTATTTTTACTTGTTTGATTTAACTTGTTATTGAAAAGAAACGAGAATATCACTTTGACAAACTTTGGTAATCAACCAAGGATCCATTTCATAATTACATTGTGTTATCAACCGAAACAACTAGCCAAACTGTAGTCTATCTGTTATGACAACTTGCATTTTATTGGAAATTTTTACGAGCAAATGACTTAAATTTTCAAGATATTGACCAAACTTATATTTAACTTTTTTGTGTCTATTTGAAAGTAAATCTTTCATTTGTAAATATTTTCACTTTGCATTTGGATTTTGTGAGTAGTATTCGCTGAAATCTCCCATGAGACAACACTTGTCCTACTGGGGACACCTAAAGGTTTAACGGCTTGTTGCATACGTCCAATGCAATCGTGCTCCCTACGAAAACAAATTTATCTTAGTTTTCCTTTATTCGGGGATGAATAAAAAGATAAGTGCGGGGTATTTCATGTGCACGTAAATGTGTTTTATATCCATATTTTATCTATTTTTATTTAAATAAAAGTCATATTTGGGCATTTTAACATGTTTAAAATCATAATTCAATTATTTTCAAATCATCATATATTCATCTTCATTCAGCGGCAAAATGGTCATTTTTGTGCATGTGTCAATTTGAGAATTTTTACTTGGACATTTTTTGATGATTTTTATAGGAATTTGGATGCATATGGAAGAGGCTTTTATGAAGATACATGCATGCACAAATAAATACAAAGGAAAGAAGAGGGAAATAATTCAAGACCATGATCATGGAGGACCCCACACACTTACCTAAATATACAATTAGAAGCTAATGGACAAGTAAGCGGAGGTTAAAGCTTCATGCTCATTTAATGATGGATTAATTAGTGGCTAATGGTTACTTGGTGACCACATTTCCTAAAGGGCATTTTGGAAAGCAGTCTAAAAATGGAATTAGGGTTTTATACATGTATAAATGGCCCTCTTATGTACATGTAAATATCTGCTACTCTTTGAAATTAGTTAGAAAATCAAAATGAAAGTTGTAAGCTCTATGTTTCTTGAAATAAAAATGGCTTCTTAGCTCTTTCTCTTCTCTTTTCTACTTGTGTTTATTTACTTTTATGTTCAGTTTTAATTCTATGCTCTCTTCTTTCCTTTGTTAGTAGATTAGATTTACATTCATGCAAGTAGTATAGTTTTGTTTATTTCTTTTATGCAAGTAGCTTAATAGTTAATCTCATTTCCTCCTTTGTTTAGTTTCTATTACTTTTGCTTTTAATGTTGAAATTTACATGTGTTGATATGATAACACAAATGAGTAGCTAAACCTCTTCAGTTTAGGAGTAACAAAGCTATCTAACTTTATGTAATTTCAACATTTTTATGATTTATGATCTCTTTAGCTTGTGCTTCATGAAAGTGAATTTTGATGTAAGTTTATACAAGTGAGTTTGATAGCTTATATTGCTTATGCAAATGAGCTATTCTTGTTCAACATAAACACATTTTACATCATCATTTGCTTTTGGATTTTTGATTTTGAAAAGAAAGTAAAAACAAAATTTGATGATCTATCTAGCTAATTACAATAGTAAATAGATCATACTTAAAATAGCTTTTGCTTTGGCTTCATTTTCATAAGAATTTATAAGTGGTATAATTATTGTATTATAGTTTGATGGTTTGGGTTATGTTAATTAATAACATAAACAAACCATACTTATGATAAATGTAACAATTATTTCACTTGATTTCATAACTAGAGATCATAAATTATTTGTTTGTTGATTTACAAAAATATGAGAGTGGATTTTCCTCTAAATTCTAGTCTTATAGTTTTTAAATCATATTTCAAATCTAGTTATAGCTTCATTTTTGTAGTTAACAATTTACTCTCACTTTGGTCTAATTTGATTGAATTAAAAATTTTGAAAATCTAAAAATTCCCTACGGATCGACCCGTACACGCCATGTACTAAAATTGTAAGTCGTGCACTTACAGTATAAATTTCATTCAAAATTTATCGACAGTTTTCTAACTCTATAGAAATTCCATCGTTAAACATAAATCCATAAATTTCCTCATCATCTCAGACTTAACAAACTACGATGCAAACTTCTGCACAAATCTCATTTTAAAATCAGCCCAAGTTAACTGCTCTTCCGGAACTCTGGTAGTAACACTATTCCACCAATTTTGTGCTGACCCCTGCAACTGTCGAGAGTCCAACCTCCTCTTTTGTCCATCATTCAGGCCTAAATCAGAAACTATACGCTCACAATGCAACAGCTAATTCTAAACCTCTACGACACTCTTCGTTCCCAAGAATGGCTTCCCACCCAAACTGATGTAATCTCTACTCAGCAAAGTAATATTCCCAACTGGAGCCACATGATTAAATCCTCCTGCATTTCCAACAACACCAGCCGTATCTCCAGCTTGCATCAAACCAACAAAGAACTAATACATCACCCCATATCTACTGGTGGATTTCTAGCACTCACATTGGCTTCTGAATTTTGGTTACTAACATTAGCCGATCGACCCGGGTTTCTCCTGATAGTGGCTCGAGCATTTCCATTAGTTGTGGTGCTTCCTCCATCGAGATTTCATCTTCCATTTTCTGCTTACATATCTCCCTTCTCGTAAATCTACATACGAGCCTTAGTAAGATACAGAAGAACGGTCTATGAGAGCGGGGATACGTACACGCACACACACATATATATAACTATATATAGAAAATACAAGTACATTACTATAGCGTTAACCCAAACCCCAATCTTATTATCCGATTCATTGGATTATGTTTGAAAAATATTTTAGGTTTAAGTTTCTTTTAAAGTTTCATAAAATAATGCTCTGATACCAACTTCTAACGTCCCCCTACTTGGAGGCCCAAAACGAACGACTACAGATACTGCAGTCATCTATAGTTATTAATCATCGACGACCAAATACGATGACATTAGATACATTGATACACAGAAACATAAGAATATGAAAAAAAATTAAACAGCAAACAAATTACACATGCCATTTCAAATATTCCAAATTGAATACATAATCCCAGTTAGCAAACACGTTCAAATAACGTACAATAATTACAAAATATTCCAAGAGTGACATATGAAGATGCCCCCTTGGTAGATTAGAGTATATGATAAGCAAGAAAACAATTTTCCTTTACAAACAAAACACACAACGTAAATAAAAGAACTCTAATCACAAGCTTGCCTCCTGCACCTCCTTGGAAGCTTTATGCGTCTAAAAGAACACCTGGAAACCTTAACTCTCAACCTACTTAAAATAAATTGTTTACCTGAGAGTTTAAGGGGAAACAAAAACTTCGAGTCAGACATAAAGCCTGGTATGAATAATAATTTACCATCTCAACCATTTAGATAACTAGATAGACCACGCCGCTTAGCAGAACGAGTTTTCCCCTCGTTGGTATCCTAAAACGTTTATAAAACCATATACTATGCTCCTGCATCCATAATGTTTAGAAAATAGTATTTCAAAATATTATGATGATATGCAAAATAAATAAATCGATTTTGAATTATCATGCCCATTCATTCTGACTATCTGTCTTAATTATAGTTTCTAGGGTTACTATTAACCCATGGAATGTTAAATACTATTTATCTAATTACTTAGTTTTTTTGGGATCACTAAGAACCTATTGCTAACTCCAAATTGTCATGCGCTAACTAGGAAACTATTAGTTGACTGCCAATATCTTAATCCGGGTATAGTTTTCGTAGGCTAACTACAAGCCTACTGGCCCCTGCTAGTATCAAATCATAGTTTTCATGGGCTGATGAACCTATTGGCCCCTGCCAATATCATATAGTTTTCATGGGCTTACTGTAAACCTATTGGTCTCTGCCAATATCTTTAACTAAAATTTTAACATCTGTTAAGTTATATTCACTACTGGGTCAACCTAACCAGTTATTCTCCCCTTTCCCTAAAATATAGTCATGGGTTAGTAATAATGTGAATAACAATTCAAAATCTATATTTATACCATGGTTTTTACTTTAATTTGAGATTGGGTTTATGTTTTGAAATCATAAAAACATCTCTTTCGAAATCTCTGGATACCCTCCTTTGAAAGCAAAGACCTCTTTTCAAAATATTATATACATACCATTTGAAACCCTTAGTAAATATTCTCTTTCGAAACCTATTATACCTTTCGACGGTATCAAATCATTTTTTAAATATAGAGCTTCGAAACAAATGAAAGTACCCCTTTCGAAAGCAATGAGTTTACTCTTCAAAAACATCATTTGGATCAAAATGATTATATACGAAAGTATCTCTTTCGAAACCAATAGAAAAAAAGTTGGAAAAAAATTGATGGTGTTGGAACCATCTTACTCGAAAGCAAAACCTTTAGAACAAAACTTTGACGGACAAAGTCAAAACCCCTTTCGACTCCATCTTCTTCGAAACCCTCAATCCTTTCAAAAGAAATTTGGAAAATGGCTTAGTTTAAGGTAAAAATAAGGGTGACCTTTCGAAAGCATACTGGTCAATATAGTCGAAAGTTAGAGTAGTGGGTAGGTTTCAACTAGATCGGAACCTACCCTTTCAGAAGCAATTATTTAAAGGAAAAAGGTAATCCTTCGAAAGCAAATACTTTAACACAATATGACAACCTTCTGTGAAAGCTAATTATAAAACCTTTTTAAAAGCATACGTTTCGACCATGTCGAAAGCTTTAGGTAAAACTAGGCAAGAATTTTAACTTATGAGAACAAGGTAGGGTTATGACTCCATCGGAAGATACCCTTTTGGCACCAAGGCTTCCGCCTTCCTTCTAATCCGTTGCATACTATCTAAGTGATATCTGGTGTATTGGTTTCGATTGGGACAAGGCGGAATCTAAGGAGTCGAAAGGTCCTTACTAATAAATGTGGGACGCCTTTTTCTGATTTAAAGGCTAAATTATAGTAACTTTTAGCAATTACTTTCTAACAACTTGTCTATTTGTAAACTATTGATTAGTTGTCATAAAAAATTTTCAAAAACTTTACCTTTAAAACTGCCACATTAATACTAGATTAATACCAATAAAAAATGCAACGTTTTAGCCTTTCCATATACTAAAACCAATTATTTCAGAAAAGTCCTTCTTTTCAAATAATTTATTTTCCCTAGTAAATCAATTAGGAAAAATCCCCAAAAATCACAAAAATTCAATTTCATCATGTAATCAAACATATAAAAATTTAGACCCAATTTCTTCCTCAAATTCTTGAAATAAATTTTAAGCCCAATTATGTCATATTTTTCAATAAAATTTCCATGTCTTGAAAATTTTTGAAAATTTTTGAAAATTAAAACCTATCTCCAAAATCGTGTTTTACGTAGCATAAATTTTTTCCATGGCAATCTGAAATCATATATTTTCTGTTTCATGACAAAATCGTGCAAATTCATGTGCTTATGAATTAAAACAAATCATCATAATATAACTCAAACATATCATCATCCATTTTGTCGCAATAACGAATTTAAATAATAAATCTGAAATCATATAATTATAACAAAAATAGAGATGGTAAGAGATTATTATTCACCTTAAACTTGATAAGGAATTTGAGATTTGTTGTTGATTAATCCTCCCTAGCTTTTGATCCTTAGCTTTAAATTAAAATTCCTCTTTTCCTCCATGATAATGGACTGCTCTCTTAGGGTTATTTTGTTTGTTTTGATTTGAGAAATAAAATGAACATGAACTGACAAAGGCAAATGTATAGCCATTATTAGATAACGCGTCTATTTTTTACTAACAAGGCCTTATGTAAGTTAATTATCTTATAAACAATTTAAAGCCCATTTATCTTATTAATAAGCACAACCATATATATATTTATATAATTTAGTTAAATCTCAATCTCCATATCATCATTATTCTATTTAATTTATCTAATTAAATCTTCTGAATAAAGTTATCAAAAATTAGGGATGTTACATAAAGATTATCTTGCAATGTAACAACTAATCCTCAACTTCTATGGCATCCTCCGTTCCCATGAAATGGTTTCCCACTAAGACCTGTGTAATCTCTGCTCAGCTTAGCATAATTATTGCCAACAGAGCCACATGATTAGCTCCTCCAACTTTTCCAACAACACCAGTAGCAACTCCTGCTTGCATCATATGGACGAAGAACTGATACATCGCCCTCATATCCACTGGTGGATTTCTAGCACCCACATTGGCATCATCATTTACGTTAGCGTTAGCCTATCGACCTTGGTTCCTCCTGGTATAAGTTCAAACATTTCTATCGATCATGGTGCTTCCTCCATCGAGATTTCCTCTTCTGTTTCCTGCTTCCATATCTACTTTCTCGTAAATCTGCATACAAACCTTAGTACTACAGAACAGTCTAAGAGAGAGGGGAATACATGTGTGTGTGTATATCAAATACAAGTATGTTACTATAGCATTAACCTAACCTCGATCTTATAAATGAGATTCATCGGATTATGTTTTGAAAATTCTTTTAGGTTTAAATTTTAAATTTCTTTTAAGTTTCATAAACCTATGCAGTGATACCAACTTGTAACATCTCCAACTTAGAGGCCCAAAACTAATGGCTGCGGATGCTGCAGTCATCCATAGTTATTAATCATCGGTGACCAAATGCGGTAATGTTAGATACATTGATACACAGAAACACATGAATATGGAATTTTTTTAAACATCAAACAAGTTCCACATTCCATTTCAAAACATTTCAAATTCATTACATAGTCCCAACACGAGAACTAGATTCAGAGAAAATATATTTATTACAACATATGCTAAGAGAGACACACGAAGATGCCCCCTATGATGATCAAATTATATATAGGAAATTTAACAACGTTGCCTCTCCAATAACACCACAATGAAATCAAAATAAAAGAAAACTCTAGGTAGCTATCATGCCTCCTGCACGTCTCCGGAAGCTTATTCGTCTAATAAGGCACCTGAAAACCTTAACTCCCAAAGTATTCAAAATCAATTAAGTATGTGAGAGTTTAAGGGCAAAACATGAACTTCGAGTCAGACATAAATAATAATCTACCATCCCAAACCATTTAGATATCTAGTGGGACCATGCTACTCCGCGAAACGGGTTTTTCCCTCACTAGTATCCTAAAACCTTTATAAAAATATATACTGTGCTCCTGCATCCATAATGGTTAAAACATCTAAAAATAATATGATGATATATAAAACAAGTAAATCAATTCTAGATTATCCATCCCCAATCATTTTGACTATCTGTCTCATTTATGGTTTCTAGGGTCACTATTAACTTATTAATATTCATGGGCTTACTAATAACCTATTTAATGTTTATGGACTCCCTATCCAATTTCATAGCTTTCATGGGATCACTAAGAACCTATTGGCCTCTGAGGTGATATTATGTATTACTGTTCTTTGATCTACGATCTGTGTATTATAATACTTTTGTTCCGATAGATCCGTTAGCCACCGTAGTTTTATGTTAAACATTTATTGAGTATGTCGATCCACTTGAGAAAGGTAAAAGGATTTTTTTTTATTAAAGCACCCAATCGACGTATTCAATACTTGTTTAAGACAAAGCTTACGGATGGTCGCTCCTAACCAGCCCTATTCTCCGCATTAGCAGATAGTATTACTCTGTAATGCTCTTTGTTAATGTGGGTCATGGGGTACGACACCACAGCTTGGTAATATCGTCTGTTAATGTGGAGAATAGGGCTTGTTAGGAGCGACCATCCATAAGCTTTGTCTTAAGCATGTATTGAATATGTCGATTGGGTGCTCTATTTTTTTCTTTTACCTTGCTCAAGTGGATTGACATACTCAATAAATATTTAACACAAAACTACGGTGGCTAACAGATCTATCAAAAGAAAATATAATAGTAACAAATTCAATAGATCTTGATTTATTTCGAGAACCACAAGGATAGGAGCATTAGTGAGAAGTTCTTTTAATTTTTGAAAAGAAGCTTCAAACTTATCAGACCAAATATATCGAACACCTTTTCTAGTAAGGCTAGTGAGAGGAAAAACAATGCGAGAAAAATCCTTAACGAACCGACGGTTATAACCCGCAAATCCAAGAAAACTGCAAATCTCAGAAACGTTCTCTGGCCTTTTCCAATTCTGAATGGCTTCTATCTTCGATGGATTGACAGAAATGCCATCAGAAAATACAACATAGACAAGGAACTTCACCTTATTCTCCCAAAAGTGGCACTTGGTGAATTTGGCTTTAAGTTGATACTGACGAAGATTACTCAAAATAACCCTCAAATGATGTGCATGATCGCCTTTGGACTTAGAATCGATAAGAATATCATCAATGAATACAAGGACGAACTTATCAAGATATTCCTTGAATACTTGATTCACAAGATCGACGAAATAAGTAGAGCGTTCGTCAAACCGAATGGCATAACGAGCCACTCATAAGAACCATAATGAGTGCGGAATGTGGTAAGAGGAATGCTATCCTCCATAACTCGTACCTGATCAAAACCGATGGCAAGGTGGAGCCGAGAAAAGACCTCAGCACCACTTAGCTGATCTAACATATCATCGATCCTAGGCAATGGATACTTATTCTTAATGGTCAACTCGCTGAGCTTGTGATAATTGATGCAAAGCCTGAGAGAACCACAAGATTTCTTAATAAAGATGACCGCGGCACCCTGTGGTGAAGAAATGGACTGAATGAATTGCTTGGCTTCAAGCTCTAACAATTTCCTTTTGATTTCCTCATTTTCCTTAATGGACATCCTCATGGGAGGACGACTAACAGGCTAAGCACCAGGAATGAGGTCAATACGGAACTCAATTGCCTGCTTGGGTGGCAAACTCGAAACAGGCTCAAATACATCAGCAAAATCACAAACGTCTGAAATTTGAGATACATCATCATCAATATTCCACATTTTATTTATAATATTTATCATATTAAATTTTGATACTTCATCAAAATTAACAAAAATCATCATTTGGATGTAAAAATAATGCTAATAATGTTTGCTTTATTTAATTGAACAAGAGAAATAAATTTATGTAATTTTGTTGTTAAAAAATTTAGAGCACCCAATCGACGTACTCAATACTTGTTTAAGACAAAGCTTACGGATGGTCGCTCCTAACCAGTTTTATTCTCTGCATTAAGAGACAGTATTACTCCGTAATGCTCTTTGTTAATGTTGGTCTTAGGTTGGGGCGTCACAACTTGTAAACTCAAAATTTGTATATGTATCAGACTGAGATTTTATTCCGATGTGATATGTAATTGTTATTTATATCATATGTTGTTCTGATTTTGAGAAATCGGTGTGTCTATTACTTTGTATTAATACTGTATACGTCAAATTCAGTTCAGATATTAAGTGAAAATGATATAAATGACGTGTCAGTGTTAGTAGAAATATATATTCACAATCGATCATCCTTAACAAGCCGCATTCTCCGGATTAGCAGACCACATTACTTGTAATATTCTTTGCTAAACTGGGAATCACGGTGGGGTCATTACAGTTGGATTTTTCTCTTTTTTTATTACCCACTCCTTCATCAGATCCAACCATTCCTCTATTCTCGAATGTGGTGGATAGGTTCTGGTAGTTCTTCTCAGCCCAGAGGTACTTCTCCTTCTATTCTCGAAGATTCTATATTATTTCATGATTGTTCTATTCAGTTCTCTTCAATACGGGTGCTTCACACTCATTCGTATAGAAGGAACTTGTTGATGTTATACCATGGATGTTTCTTTCCTTGTTACTTCTTTGTGGATTGCGAATCCTATTAGGGAATCCACAACACTTAGCATGATTTGTAGTGATGTTGAGATTATTCTTTGTGGTTTTTCTTTTTATGCGAATCTACATGTTATTCACTATCTTGGATTTGATATGATTTTGGGGATGGATTAGCTTGCATGTTATCAAGCCAAATCATATGTTCTGAAAGGATCCTATATCTTAGGCATCCTAATTCGGCTGATCCGTCATCTCTTGTTCTTTAAAATGTTGATGGTGATTTTGAAGTATCGTATTTTCTCTTGAGTCTCAAGATGATGATGATGTATCTCGAATTCCAGTTTTTTATGATTTTGCTGATGTATTTGAACCTTTTTTGGATATTCCATCCAATCGGGCAATTGACTTTCGAATTGACCTCATTCCTGGTGCTCAGCCTGTTAGTCGTCCTCCCACGAGGATGTCCACTAAGGAAAATAAGGAACTCAAAAAGCAATTATTGGAGCTTGAAGCCAAGCAATTCATTCAGTCCAGTTCTTCACCATGAGGTGCCGTAGTCATCTTTGTTAAGCACTTTGATGGTACTCTTAAGCTTTGCAACGATTACCACAAGCTTAACAAGTTAACCATTGAGAATAAGTACCCATTGCCTAGGATCGATGACATATTCGATCAGTTGAGGGGTGCTAAGATCTTTTCTTAGCTTGACCTTGCCATCGGTTTTCATTAGCTACGAATCGCGGGGAACAGCAATCCTCCTACCGCATTCTGCATTTATTATGGTTCATATAAACGTCTCGTTATACCGTTCGGTTTGACGAACGCTCCAGCTTATTTCATCGATCTTATGAATGAGTATTTAGGGAATATCTCAATAAGTTCGTCCTTGTATTCATTGATGACATTCTTATCTATTCTAAATCTGAAGCCGATCATGCTTAACATTTGAGGATTTTTTTTGAATATCCTTTGTCAGCATTAAATTAAAGCCAAATTCTCCAAGTTCCACTTTTGGGAGAATAAGGTGAAGTTCCTTGGCCATGTTGTATCTTCTGATGGCATTTCTGTCGATTCATCGAAGATAGAAGCCATTCAGAATTGGAAAATGCTAGAGAACATTTTTGAGATTCTCAGTTTCCTTTGATTGGTGGGTTATTACCATCGGTTCATCAATGATTTTTCCTGCATTGTTCTTCCTCTCACTAGCCTTGCTAGAAAAGGCGTTCAATTTATTTGGTCTGATAAGTGTGAAGCATCTTTTCAGAAATTGAAAGAACTTCTCACAAATGCTCCTATCCTTGTGGTTCCCAAAGGGAATCGAATCTTGTTTTCTACACCGATGCTAGTAGATGTGGTCTCGGTGTTGTGCTTATGCAGAGAGATTGGGTAGTTGCTTATAATTCTAGGCAATTGCGTTCGAATGAGGTTCGCAATGCCATTCACGACTTAGAGTTAGCCGCCAAAGTGTTTGCCTTGAAGATTTGCCGCCATTATTTATTGGGTGAGCGCTTCATTCTTTATACCGATCATAAATCGTTGAAATATCTGTTCATGCGGCAATAGTGTTGCCTCGAGTTCCTAGCCTCTTATGATTTTGATATCCAGTACACTCCTGGAAAGGGGAAACAAGTTGTTAATGTGCTAAATCATAAGCACTTAGCTGTTGTTTCTACGATGTTAGTCGAGTGGGATGTGTTGGAGACGTTATCTCTTTGTGATATTCGTGATCGTCCTACAGCTTCAAATTCTCCTATCTTATTATTTAGTTTGGAAGCTCGTCCTAGCTTATCGGATCATATTACCGATGCTCAATGACAAGATCTAGATCTTGTGCGCCTTACTCAGCTTTGTAAGTCTGAATCCCGTAATGATGATTTGAGGGATTTCAACATTGATTACATGGTTGTCTTCTTAATAAGAATCGATTGAATGTGCCTTGTGTTTCTGATCTTAGGCGGGACATTCTTAATGATTGTCACCGTTCTAAGTATACTATTCATCCAGGCATTAGTAAGATGTATGTCGATATGAGATGCTTGTATTATTGGAAAGTCATGAAGCATGATGTTGCAAGTTATGTAAGTAATTACATGACTTGTCAACTCATTAAAGCTGAACATCAATATCCCTATGGTCTTCTTCAGCCTCTTGAGGTCTCATTGTGGAAATAGGATCAAATCTCTATGGACTTTGTTGATGTCCTACCTTGTTCGAGATCGGCCATAACAATGTTAGGGTTATCATGGATCGCTTGACAAAATCCGCTCATTTCATTCCTATCAAATCTAATAGGACAGCTTCTTATCTATCTGAGCAATATATTAAGGAGATTGTGAGACTTCATGGTGTTCCTAGTTCGATCGTTTGTGATAGAGATCCAACTTTCACCAGTAACATCTGGCAGAGTCTTCAGAAAGCTTTGGGTACAAAGTTTAACTTTAGCACAGCTTATCATCCATAGTCTGATGGACAGACTGGGCGGGTGAATCGTATTCCTGAGGATATACTTCATGCATGCATTCTTGATTTTGATGGTAGTTGGGAAGACCACCAACTGCTTATTGATTTCTCTTATAACAACAGTTTTTAGTCCAGTATCAGTATGGCTCCTTTCGAAGCCCTATACGGAAGGCCATGTGTATCATCCCGTATTTTTAAGCCCTTGAATTTGAAAATTTAATTCGTTTTAAATGTTTAATGTGGATTCTTAATTGATTTTGCAATGAATGGATTCGGGTTCAATCAATGAAATAAGCTATAATTTTTAATTTATAGTAATTCGGGTTGAATTTGAATAATGGGAAAATAATAATTTAAATATTCGGAATTGAAATAAAAGAGAATCTGGATGTAAATAGTGATAAAAATGGTTTTAATTTTTTTTTTGAATTATTTGAGTGTAAATAGCGTGGTGGGAATTTTAAAAGAATTTCAAAGTTGATAAATTAATATTTGGGATTTTATATTAAATTACAAATGAATTTAATATTAGTAAAATGCAATTTAATCAGATTTTGGTCCGGAATGAGCCAGAATGATTTTTATTGTGTTTATAAATTTTATATGATTTATTTTTAAGTTATTAAAATTTCAAAAGAGAAATTTTAAGCGTTTTCGTCAATTTTGAAAATCGCTCGATTTAATAGACGAGCTAAAATAGCTTTCCGGGGAACAGTCTCGGAATTCGACGAAACCAGTTCCATTGGATCCGTAATAGTTAGTTATTATCGGGTTTCAATTTTCGTAGCAATCAGAGTTGTCGTTTGACCGTGGCAACACGAAACGCTTTGAAATCGATTTAACCGATTTAATTTTTAATCGATCGTTTAATCCCGTAACTCGCACGTATGACCGAATTAGCTTATGAAACCTATTCCATTGTGTCCGAAACGCGGAAAAACCCTAGGAACGCCAGTCGGCACGTGTGAATTGGGTTTCGTTCGAGAATGTTCGTTTAAAGTGAATTTAATATTAAATTAATAAGTATATACGTATGTGTGTGTGTGTGTGTGTGTGTATATATATATATACGTTTAAACAAACGAAACCCTAATGTTCTTTCAGGCCACCGCTTACCACCTTTTCTATGGCCGAAATTCATTCTTCTTCCACCCCAGATCTAAAAAAATCCGTTGAGTTTTAGAAGAAACTTCCAACTAGAAATACGGAGAGGTCGATGCGAGCTTCACATCCGTTCGGTGGGTCGTTGCTATCGTCGTCATTTGGAGGGAGTAGGGGCCCGCGTTCATGCTCCGGTCGCGCGCGTTTTCTGGTGAAAGGAGGAAGCCGAGCTCCACTATATTTGGGTCGAGCATGGAGTTCGAGGTGGGCTACGTTGTGGTATTCTCCGATTGAGCTAAATATCGTCGTGGAAGGAGCGGCCTGGAACCCTAGTTCCGAGTTGGTGGGTTCGTTTGCCTGTGTATCGCGTTGGAGATGAAGATGGCTTCGGCCTCGATTTTGTTTGTGCGGCCGTGATTGGTAAATAAAAAAAAGAAAAGAAAAGAAATTTGTTTAAAATTCAAACTGAAACTTATAAAATTCATATCTCTTTCATATGTAATCAGATTTCAGCGAAATTTGCGGCGCCGGAATCGCAGAAGCGCATACTACGCGATGGTGCAGATCCGGATCCATTCCGGGCAAGTGCGAAGTTGAGTTAAATCGGACGTCGTTCGGTTTAATTTAAATTTCGAACGCTCGTCGAAACCCAAGGTGAGTTTAACTCACTCACATCTGGATGCTAGCTATTTTAAATAGTCAATATTTAAATATCTGTGTGATTGGTTGCATATTATTGCTATTATCAGTCTGGATTGATATTTAGATATGTGGTGTGCTAATATTTGTGGATGCAGGGAAAACAGGTTGGAGGGATCCAACTGGATTCCTCACAATATCTGAATTGTTGTTATGACTGATGATGTATTCCATTTATATATCCGTGATAGCTAAATTTGGAATTCAGTTGTTGTGATATGAATAGATAAATTTAGACCTGAAATTGATAAGCATAAATAAAATAAATTGTGATTTAAAAGAAATAGCAGAAATTGTTAAATAAAAGATCTAAAGGAATAAAATTTGGAATCTGGTTGAATGAAGAATGGAAATCGGTAAGTTTTGGAATTTATAAATGAAATGGAAAACTTATCAGTTGATAAATGTGAAAATATGGATTTAGGAGGATAAATTCCATAAGGAATTAGAAATTGTTAAAAAAATAACGATGGTTATTTGATGATGTATTCTTGGAAATTAAAATATATTTAAAGAGGCTTTTCAATATAAATTAATAGATTTTAAATGTAAATAAAATAATTAAACGTAAATTTGAATCGGAATAAATTGGTGGGATTTATAAGAAGGATTGTATGGGTTGTTGAATAGAAGTGTATTTCCCTGGGAAACCAAGATCGTGTTTTAAGGCAGATTTTAGAAAATTAACGTTTAAACTTGTTTCAAAAGTGTTTTGAGAAATTATTATTTGAATTAGCTATAATAGTAATTATTTTTATATAGGGATTTATTTAAAATATAGTCTGATTTAAGTTATTTGGAACCTCGTATCAATATTTAAAAAAAAAACTCTGTCTTTAAAATTTCATTTAACTAAACCCTATTTAAACAAGTTAATACCTTATCAAGTGGTTTTACTTAAAATATTTTGAAATTATTTTTAGAGTAAATAACTAGTAGGAACTATAATATTTCAAAGTATATCTAAGAATAAAGTATTTTAAATTGTTTTAAATCTAAATGTTTTAAACTTGGTTATTTCCAATGGGAATATAGGGTAAAGGATTTTCCTTGTAAAGGAAGAACTTTGGGAATTGTTTTCAAGCGGGCTTTGGAAATTTGAAAATAAAACCCTTAAAGATATTTGGGCAAATAAATAATGTGGAATATTATTTATTGTGTGATGGATGCTTATGGATGTTTATGAATATAAATTGATAGTTAAATCACCGACTAACAATATTGGACAAATGCGTTGATCGTTTCGAAGAGACCGGGATCGAGATTTATTTCTCGAAAACCACTTCGATCCGGTTTGTACGTTTCGTGCGAAAAACGTGTTCGGAGTCGAAGATGGAGCAGTGAAGTGCAAGGGCTAGTCGCTACTAATCCTGAGGATATTTCCAAAATGGATGTAGTAGGAGTAGAGCCTCCGGTTCCGTTCGAACCCGGGACGGACTTGTATGGACGAATGCTTGCGAAACATCGTCAGGTGGGCGATGGGCATTCTAAGTGAAATCATTCTAAAGGTAACGTTTAACCTCAAGCCTCATCAACTGGGAATGGCTAAAACAGGGGAGGTGCAGCAAGGTTAGGTGGGTCATGCCCAAGCAGGACAAGATTTTCCCCTGTCTAGATTCCCTTTATATTCGGCTTAGTGGGTGGTTAGTCACGCCAACCACGGGGTTATCTTGTTCGGGACTGTTCAGTAAGGAATGGTTCCGGCCTTGTGTTGCAGGGGAGCGGGCGTACTCCTCGGTACTCTGATCTAGGCCAGGTACTGTGACGGGCGGTACCCTAGTAGCCCAGCCATTGATGGAAATCCATTCTCCCTACGAGCCTTGTATGAGTTTTGTTTGTATTACCGACTCTGTGGCTAGTAGCTGGAATTTAATCATGTAACAATTTCGGTTATTTTATAAGTATTTGTATATAGACCATAATATAATATCAGAGGATTTCTATAAAAAGTGTTTTAGCTATCGTAAGGTAAAAACCCAACATGTTTATTTGTGGCGTGGTCTTACGAGATGCTTTTGTTTTTCAAAGGATTTTTGAAACTTTAATAATCAATTTGGACGCATATTTATTATCAGCTGGTATTCCAGACTGACTCGGGTGTTATTTCATTATAATGCTCGGGTCAGACCGAATATTATATGTACAGGACTTGATGCCATGGAGCAGGAGAGGAGCTGCAGTCCGAGACGTATTATCTATACCTATATATATGTATATTCCGTTGCTGTGAATTGTATGGTATGTCTGATTGGCAATAGTTGATGTATGGGATACTCTGATGATGCGATGTATAAAACAGTTATAGATTTCATTATGTGTAAAGTTCTATATTTATTATTATAGTTTATTCCACTGCGACTGTGAGATCTTGATATTGTTTAGTTTCTTTTTCTTCTATCTCTTCTTCTGTAACCCTAATGGTTCGTAATCCTGTGCCGCTTGAGTTAACAGAGGAAGAATAATGTTGATTCAAGGGGTACAGATTTACGGGTTGTCACACTTGGTATCAGAGCTTAGTTTGGCGACAACCTAGGCTTTGGTGGGGAAATTTCTCATTAACAGAGTCAATAGTACTCTATAATGAGTTGAGCATATTTATAGATATGAGGGCGTACTTGTTAGTGAATATAAAATTGTTTTTATACTGTGTTGGCTTATCGGTTGAGTGTTTATGAATTCTGGTCGGTGCGGGAAGTACAACCGTATCGATAGGGGTTTCTAAACTCTTAAACCAGATAAACCGACATAGTAATGTTTTAAAAGTGAGTAAATGAAATAATTTTGCCCAAATTATATTTTGATATAAAGGAAATAATTTTCTGAAATTATATATATATTTGGATGTTTGGTTGCTAATATTAAATAAGCAAATAAGAATCTAAAATTTAATCTAAAATTCCAAATGGTTATAATCAAATAGATTCTATAGGTATAAATTATATAAAAGGAAGAATAACTAAATTAGAATTAAACCAGAATTTAAATCCCGGAAGTCTTGGAAAGAATTTTAAATGTAATGGAAATAAAGGTTTGGAGATTTAAATTCCTGGAAAAGTTTGGAATGTTTGTTAAAGGGTTTGAAGGCAATAATGAAATGTTGATTTGGGAAGTATTTTTGAATGGAAAACGTTTTGGAATGAATTTGGAAAGTAAGGAAGCACTGAACTCACTTCAGTCGTTGGAAAATAATCCTGATGATGCTGGCCACATCATTAGAATTCATTTTCAAGTTTCTAAAGTGATGGATTGCTTCCCTAGTACTTGATTATGGTATTGTTTGGATTTGTTAGGTATACAAGTGGTTTTATAAATTTCAAAGGGAAATTTGTTTACCAAGTGTTTTGGAATTGGGAGATTTGATTTGATACCAGGGGTGTATGAGTTATTTATTATTTCAAATGGTTTTGAAATAAAACCGGGTAATAGAATTCTGGACAATTCTATTTAAATAATGTGTAGAATAAAATGAATCAACTATTGAGCTTATTAAGTGAAGTTGATATTAATAAGAAGGAAGAAATGAGAATTTTAATCTTGGAATTAAAATTTAGCTTGAGTAATTGGAAGTGAATAAAATATATTAAAGTGAATTGGAAATTTGAATTTAACTTGGATAAGTTTAAAAAAAAAATTGGACGTAGAATTAAATGGATTTGGGTTAAATGAAAAAGTAAGTTGGTCTGAAATTGTAGGTCATTGTGAAATGGATTGTACCCATAAGTTATTAAGTTGTATACTTATAATTTGAGATTGAGGATTTACAATTATGTAAGGAATCAAATTGAAAGAAGATTTGTATCCTTAAAAATTCAGTGATACACATATATATAAAATTTGAAATTGTGATTATATGATGTAGATGGATTAAAAAGAGCAATATGAGCTTTAAAATAAATAAGTTCGTGAACTTATGAATAGAAATGGGATTGTAATTCATAACGGGAATAGTTAAATGGCATGGTGAATTCAAACCTAGTCTCAAATAAAATGTAAATTGAAATAAGGTAAAGTGAGATATAAAAGAAGTGAATGAACTTAAGTTAGTACATATGTTTTGAACTTGTATATGGAGATTAAAATCGAGAATTTGAATTGAATATAAGGTGGAATGTAAATTGCTTAGAATTGCATAATGAAATTCATATTCTTGAGTTATTAAGTGTTATAATTTGAATTTGTGATTATAAAATGGAAATGGACCTAAATAAGCGATCTAAACTCTTGAATAGAAGTGAAATTGTAATTCATTAATGGAAAGAGTTGAATGGTGTGACAAATTCAAAATTTGACCATAAATGAAATGTAAAGTGTAAGGAAGCAAAGTGAGAATATAAAGGTGGCTATTCTTAAGTTAGCAAATAAATTTTGAATTTATGTATGGGGAAAAAATAAATATGTTTTAATAATGAAATTGAAATTTAATTTCAGTTGTGTAATAAATTATATTGAAGGAAATTTAGATCCTATTTAAAGGAGTGGAAAGGAAGGGTAGAAAATTTAAATTCGCTAACTGAAATAATTGGAAAATGGTGATATTATAAATGAATTCAGAGGGAATTGAGGAAGTGAATTAAAACCTAATACGGATTAGGTTAGAGACTAATTGAATTACAAATTAATTGGGATTTGTATTGTAATGGATAGAATTTTGTTAGTTGATCAAAATTTGGAAGGTAAATAGAAATCCAATTGTGGCATGGGATTCAAATTTGTGATAACAAATAATGAAGTGTGAATGAAAAATGGAATCGGATTATAATAGCGATGGTTGGAATTGTAAATAAATTGAAGTATGTGAAATGATTTGAAGTGACCTCATTATCACTAAAAGATTTAAATTATTGGATATAAACTAGAATTGGCTGCATATACCAATCAAGTTTAATGGAATGGGAATTTGATTGAATGAGAATCAAATGAAGGAAAAAAATAATATAAAATTGATATAAGAAGATAATGGAAATATTGTATGATTTAAACAACATAAGCAAATTGGAAACAATAATGATGGATGAGCTTTATTAAGTAATCTTGAATGAAATTTGTTAGATAATGAAATTGAATTGCAAGTGAAATGATATTAATTAATTATTGTGATAAATTAAGGATGTATGAGTTGTAAATAATCCAGGATGGAATGATATTAATATAAACTTAAGTAACATGATGAATTTGGAGTGAGAATAAGAATGTGATTTAAAAATTGAAATAGATGATTCAGAATGGAATACAATTAATGTAAATATAAACTAGAATTAATTTTAATGGTTATGAGTTTAAGTGGTGATTAGTTTTGGCTTGAATGACATGAATATTTGCATGTATTCAGAATTGAGTTGTTTAAACAACAAATGAATTGGTTTTGAATAAATGGGAATGGATTGAAATGTTATTAAGTAATTTTTGCATCAGAATGAAAATGAAATTATAAAAGAAATGAAAATGCTTCAAAATTGAAAATAAAATTGGTTTGTAAATCAATTTGGAATCGAATTGAAGTAGATTGATGTTAGTGAAGCATATATTAATCATATTGAAATGGAAATGATTTGGTTGTAATTAATATAAATGGTATATAATGAACTTGAATGTAAATCATTCAAGTGAAATAAATGAAGTTAGTTTGGATGAAATTAGAATGGGTTAAAAATCTTGGTAAATGGGTTTGAGTATAAATATAAGTGAATGCAAATGTAGCAAATTGAAGTAAAACCTGCTTGATGAATCAATTCGAAAATTGGGTAAAGTATGAATTGGAATGGCAAAACTTGTTTGTAAATCTTTTGTGTGAAATAAAATGGAATTTGGCATTAGAAAAGGAACTTTGTGTATGTTGTAAAATATGGTTTACTTATGGAATCATGCAAATTGTTGATTGGATTATGAAATAGTTATGTTTGGCTTACATTTATATTGGAAATGTTGTTAAAAAGTTCATATCTTTGAAAACTAATGAGTTTTTTGAGTATAGTACAGGTGCGGGAGACGTTCGAGAGAGTTGGAGCACGCATATGCATTATATATTAGCTACTTGCTTTTAAAATTTGCTAAAAAGGTACGCCTACGCTAATAAAATTGGGAAATGATATATATATTGTGATATATTTTGGTTTCCGACCGTGTGGGTCGATGTATATATATTTATCTGTATCGCGATATCGCGAAAGCTCCTCCGTGCAAGGGAGACTCTGCCAAAATTTTCTGGAAATTTTGGGAGTTAGAATTTTTTTTGGGAATTTTGAAAATTTGTAATTAACTTGGAAAGTTACAAGTTAAAATTTAAAGCTTTAGAATAAGTAAAGCAAATGAGTTTGGGGATTTAACTAAAGGATTTTGGGAGGAGTATATAAGCTTTTAACTAAGCTAATTGGATAAGTAAATGGGTTGGAGAGTATTTTCTACCTTAGCAAATTTCGAGGACGAAATTTTTATAAGAGGGGATGAATGTAACATCCCGTATTTTTAAGCCCTTAAATTTGAAAATTTAATTCGTTTTAAATGTTTAATGTGGATTCTTAATTGATTTTGCAATGAATGGATTCGGGTTCAATCAATGAAATAAGCTATAATTTTTAATTTATAGTAATCCGGGTTGAATTTGAATAATGGGAAAATAATAATTTAAATATTCGAAATTGAAATAAAAGAGAATCTGGATGTAAATAGTGATAAAAATGGTTTTAAAAATTTATTTTGAGTTATTTGAGTGTAAATAGCGTGGTGGGAATTTTAGAAGAATTTCAAAGTTGATAAATTAATATTTGGGATTTTATATTAAATTAAAAATGAATTTAATATTAGTAAAATGCAATTTAATTAGATTTTGGTCCGGAATGAGCCAGAATGATTTTTATTGTGTTTATAAATTTTATATGATTTAATTTTAAGTTATTAAAATTTCAAAAGAGAAATTTTAACGTTTTCGTCAATTTTGAAAATCGCTCGATTTAATAGACGAACTAAAATAGCCTTCCGGGGAACAGTCTCGGAATTCGACGAACCTAGTTCCATTGGATCCGTAGTAGTTAGTTATTATCTTGTTTCAATTTTCGTAGCGATCGGAGTTGTCGTTTGACCGTGGCAACACGAAACGCTTTGAAATCGATTTAACCGATTTAATTTTAAATCGATCGTTTAATCCCGTAACTCGCACGTATGACCGAATTAGCTTACGAAACCTGTTCCATTATGTCCGGAACGTGGAAAAACCCTATGAACGCCAGTCGGCACGTGTGAATTGGGTTTCGTTCGAGAATGTTCGTTTAAAGTGAATTTAATATTAAATTAATAAGTATATACGTGTATATATATATATATATATATACACACACACACGTTTAAACAAACGAAACCCTAATGTTCTTTCAGGCCGCCGCTTACCACCTTTTGTATGGCCGAAATTCATTCGTCTTCCACCCCAGATCTACAAAAATCCGTTGAGTTTTAGAAGAAACTTCCAACTAGAAATACGGAGAGGTCGATGCGAGCTTCACATCCGTATGGTGGGTCGTTGCTATCGTCGTCATGTGGAGGGAGTAGGGACCCGCGTTCATGCTTCGGTCGCGTGCGTTTTCTGGTGAAAGGAGGAAGCCGAGCTCCACTATATTTGGGTCGAGCATGGAGTTCGAGGTGGGCTACGTTGTGGTATTCTCCGATTGAGCTAAATATCGTCATGGAAGGAGTGGCCTGGAACCCTAGTTTCGAGTTGGTAGGTTCGTTTGCCTGTGTATCGCATTGGAGATGAAGATGGCTTCGGCCTCGATTTTGTTTGTGCGGCCGTGATTGGTAAATAAAAAAAAGAAAAGAAAAGAAATTTGTTTAAAATTCAAACTGAAACTTATAAAATTCATATCTCTTTCATATGTAATCAGATTTCAGCGAAATTTGCGGCGCCGGAATCGCAGAAGCGCATACTACGCGATGGTGCAGATCCGGATCCATTCCGGACAAGTGGAAATTTGAGTTAAATCGGAAGTCGTTCGGTTTAATTTAAATTTCAAACGCTCGCCGAAACCCAAGGTGAGTTTAACTCACTCACATCTGGATGCTAGCTATTTTAAATAGTCAATATTTAAATATCTGTGTGATTGGTTGCATATTATTGCTATTATCAGTCTGGATTGATATTTAGATATGTGGTGTGCTAATATTTGTGGATGCAGGGAAAACAGGTTGGAGGGATCCAACTGGATTCCTCACAATATTGGAATTGTTGTTATGACTGATGATGTATTCCATTTATATATCCTGTGATAGCTAAATTTGGAATTCAGTTGTTGTGATATGAATTGATAAATTTAAACCTGAAATTGATAAGCATAAATAAAATAAATTGTGATTTAAAAGAAATAGCAGAAATTGTTAAATAAAAGATCTAAAGGAATAAAATTTGGAATCTGGTTGAATGAAGAATGGAAATCGGTAAGTTTTGGAATTTATAAATGAAATGGAAAACTTATCAGTTGATAAATGTGAAAATATGGATTTAGGAGGATAAATTCCATAAGGAATTAGAAATTGTTAAAAAAATAACGATGGTTATTTGATGATGTATTCTTGGAAATTAAAATATATTTAAAGAGGCTTTTCAATATAAATTAATAGATTTTAAATGTAAATAAAATAATTAAACGTAAATTTGAATCGGAATAAATTGGTGGGATTTATAAGAAGGATTGTATGGGTTGTTGAATAGAAGTGTATTTCCCTGGGAAACCAAGATCGTGTTTTAAGGCAGATTTTAGAAAATTAACGTTTAAACTTGTTTCAAAAGTGTTTTGAGAAATTATTATTTGAATTAGCTATAATAGTAATTATTTTTATATAGGGATTTATTTAAAATATAGTCTGATTTAAGTTATTTGGAACCTCGTATCAATATTTAAAAAAAAAACTCTGTCTTTAAAATTTCATTTAACTAAACCCTATTTAAACAAGTTAATACCTTATCAAGTGGTTTTACTTAAAATATTTTGAAATTATTTTTAGAGTAAATAACTAGTAGGAACTATAATATTTCAAAGTATATCTAAGAATAAAGTATTTTAAATTGTTTTAAATCTAAATGTTTTAAACTTGGTTATTTCCAATGGGAATATAGGGTAAAGGATTTTCCTTGTAAAGGAAGAACTTTGGGAATTGTTTTCAAGCGGGCTTTGGAAATTTGAAAATAAAACCCTTAAAGATATTTGGGCAAATAAATAATGTGGAATATTATTTATTGTGTGATGGATGCTTATGGATGTTTATGAATATAAATTGATAGTTAAATCACCGACTAACAATATTGGACAAATGCGTTGATCGTTTCGAAGAGACCGGGATCGAGATTTATTTCTCGAAAACCACTTCGATCCGGTTTGTACGTTTCGTGCGAAAAACGTGTTCGGAGTCGAAGATGGAGCAGTGAAGTGCAAGGGCTAGTCGCTACTAATCCTGAGGATATTTCCAAAATGGATGTAGTAGGAGTAGAGCCTCCGGTTCCGTTCGAACCCGGGACGGACTTGTATGGACGAATGCTTGCGAAACATCGTCAGGTGGGCGATGGGCATTCTAAGTGAAATCATTCTAAAGGTAACGTTTAACCTCAAGCCTCATCAACTGGGAATGGCTAAAACAGGGGAGGTGCAGCAAGGTTAGGTGGGTCATGCCCAAGCAGGACAAGATTTTCCCCTGTCTAGATTCCCTTTATATTCGGCTTAGTGGGTGGTTAGTCACGCCAACCACGGGGTTATCTTGTTCGGGACTGTTCAGTAAGGAATGGTTCCGGCCTTGTGTTGCAGGGGAGCGGGCGTACTCCTCGGTACTCTGATCTAGGCCAGGTACTGTGACGGGCGGTACCCTAGTAGCCCAGCCATTGATGGAAATCCATTCTCCCTACGAGCCTTGTATGAGTTTTGTTTGTATTACCGACTCTGTGGCTAGTAGCTGGAATTTAATCATGTAACAATTTCGGTTATTTTATAAGTATTTGTATATAGACCATAATATAATATCAGAGGATTTCTATAAAAAGTGTTTTAGCTATCGTAAGGTAAAAACCCGACATGTTTATTTGTGGCGTGGTCTTACGAGATGCTTTTGTTTTTCAAAGGATTTTTGAAACTTTAATAATCAATTTGGACGCATATTTATTATCAGCTGGTATTCCAGACTGACTCGGGTGTTATTTCATTATAATGCTCGGGTCAGACCGAATATTATATGTACAGGACTTGATGCCATGGAGCAGGAGAGGAGCTGCAGTCCGAGACGTATTATCTATACCTATATATATGTATATTCCGTTGCTGTGAATTGTATGGTATGTCTGATTGGCAATAGTTGATGTATGGGATACTCTGATGATGCGATGTATAAAACAGTTATAGATTTCATTATGTGTAAAGTTCTATATTTATTATTATAGTTTATTCCACTGCGACTGTGAGATCTTGATATTGTTTAGTTTCTTTTTCTTCTATCTCTTCTTCTGTAACCCTAATGGTTCGTAATCCTGTGCCGCTTGAGTTAACAGAGGAAGAATAATGTTGATTCAAGGGGTACAGATTTACGGGTTGTCACACTTGGTATCAGAGCTTAGTTTGGCGACAACCTAGGCTTTGGTGGGGAAATTTCTCATTAACAGAGTCAATAGTACTCTATAATGAGTTGAGCATATTTATAGATATGAGGGCGTACTTGTTAGTGAATATAAAATTGTTTTTATACTGTGTTGGCTTATCGGTTGAGTGTTTATGAATTCTGGTCGGTGCGGGAAGTACAACCGTATCGATAGGGGTTTCTAAACTCTTAAACCAGATAAACCGACATAGTAATGTTTTAAAAGTGAGTAAATGAAATAATTTTGCCCAAATTATATTTTGATATAAAGGAAATAATTTTCTGAAATTATATATATATTTGGATGTTTGGTTGCTAATATTAAATAAGCAAATAAGAATCTAAAATTTAATCTAAAATTCCAAATGGTTATAATCAAATAGATTCTATAGGTATAAATTATATAAAAGGAAGAATAACTAAATTAGAATTAAACCAGAATTTAAATCCCGGAAGTCTTGGAAAGAATTTTAAATGTAATGGAAATAAAGGTTTGGAGATTTAAATTCCTGGAAAAGTTTGGAATGTTTGTTAAAGGGTTTGAAGGCAATAATGAAATGTTGATTTGGGAAGTATTTTTGAATGGAAAACGTTTTGGAATGAATTTGGAAAGTAAGGAAGCACTGAACTCACTTCAGTCGTTGGAAAATAATCCTGATGATGCTGGCCACATCATTAGAATTCATTTTCAAGTTTCTAAAGTGATGGATTGCTTCCCTAGTACTTGATTATGGTATTGTTTGGATTTGTTAGGTATACAAGTGGTTTTATAAATTTCAAAGGGAAATTTGTTTACCAAGTGTTTTGGAATTGGGAGATTTGATTTGATACCAGGGGTGTATGAGTTATTTATTATTTCAAATGGTTTTGAAATAAAACCGGGTAATAGAATTCTGGACAATTCTATTTAAATAATGTGTAGAATAAAATGAATCAACTATTGAGCTTATTAAGTGAAGTTGATATTAATAAGAAGGAAGAAATGAGAATTTTAATCTTGGAATTAAAATTTAGCTTGAGTAATTGGAAGTGAATAAAATATATTAAAGTGAATTGGAAATTTGAATTTAACTTGGATAAGTTTAAAAAAAAAATTGGACGTAGAATTAAATGGATTTGGGTTAAATGAAAAAGTAAGTTGGTCTGAAATTGTAGGTCATTGTGAAATGGATTGTACCCATAAGTTATTAAGTTGTATACTTATAATTTGAGATTGAGGATTTACAATTATGTAAGGAATCAAATTGAAAGAAGATTTGTATCCTTAAAAATTCAGTGATACACATATATATAAAATTTGAAATTGTGATTATATGATGTAGATGGATTAAAAAGAGCAATATGAGCTTTAAAATAAATAAGTTCGTGAACTTATGAATAGAAATGGGATTGTAATTCATAACGGGAATAGTTAAATGGCATGGTGAATTCAAACCTAGTCTCAAATAAAATGTAAATTGAAATAAGGTAAAGTGAGATATAAAAGAAGTGAATGAACTTAAGTTAGTACATATGTTTTGAACTTGTATATGGAGATTAAAATCGAGAATTTGAATTGAATATAAGGTGGAATGTAAATTGCTTAGAATTGCATAATGAAATTCATATTCTTGAGTTATTAAGTGTTATAATTTGAATTTGTGATTATAAAATGGAAATGGACCTAAATAAGCGATCTAAACTCTTGAATAGAAGTGAAATTGTAATTCATTAATGGAAAGAGTTGAATGGTGTGACAAATTCAAAATTTGACCATAAATGAAATGTAAAGTGTAAGGAAGCAAAGTGAGAATATAAAGGTGGCTATTCTTAAGTTAGCAAATAAATTTTGAATTTATGTATGGGGAAAAAATAAATATGTTTTAATAATGAAATTGAAATTTAATTTCAGTTGTGTAATAAATTATATTGAAGGAAATTTAGATCCTATTTAAAGGAGTGGAAAGGAAGGGTAGAAAATTTAAATTCGCTAACTGAAATAATTGGAAAATGGTGATATTATAAATGAATTCAGAGGGAATTGAGGAAGTGAATTAAAACCTAATACGGATTAGGTTAGAGACTAATTGAATTACAAATTAATTGGGATTTGTATTGTAATGGATAGAATTTTGTTAGTTGATCAAAATTTGGAAGGTAAATAGAAATCCAATGGGAATATAGGGTAAAGGATTTTCCTTGTAAAGGAAGAACTTTGGGAATTGTTTTCAAGCGGGCTTTGGAAATTTGAAAATAAAACCCTTAAAGATATTTGGGCAAATAAATAATGTGGAATATTATTTATTGTGTGATGGATGCTTATGGATGTTTATGAATATAAATTGATAGTTAAATCACCGACTATCAATATTGGACAAATGCGTTGATCGTTTCGAAGAGACCGGGATCGAGATTTATTTCTCGAAAACCACTTCGATCCGGTTTGTACGTTTCGTGCGAAAAACGTGTTCGGAGTCGAAGATGGAGCAGTGAAGTGCAAGGGCTAGTCGCTACTAATCCTAAGGATATTTCCAAAATGGATGTAGTAGGAGTAGTGCCTTCGGTTCCGTTCGAACCCGGGACGGACTTGTATGGACGAATGCTTACGAAACATCGTCAGGTGGGCGATGGGCATTCTAAGTGAAATCGTTCTAAAGGTAACGTTTAACCTCAAGCCTCATCAACCGGGAATAGCTAAAACAGGGGAGGTGTAGCAAGGTTAGGTGGGTCATGCCCAAGCAGGACAAGATTTTCCCCTGTCTAGATGTCCCTTTATATTCGGCTTAGTGGGTGGTTGGTCGCGCCAACCACGGGGTTATCTTGTTCGGGACTGTTCAGTAAGGAATGGTTCCGGCCTTGTGTTGCAGGGGAGCAGGCGTGTTCCTCGGTACTCTGATCTAGGCCAGGTACTGTGACGGGCGGTACCCCAGTATCCCAGCCATTGATGGAAATCCATTCTCCCTACGAGCCTTGTACGAGTTTTGTTTGTATTACCCACTCTGTACCTAGTAGCTGGAATTTAATCATGTAACAATTTCGGCTATTTTATAAGTATTTGTATATAGACCATAATATAATATCAGAGGATTTCTATAAAAAGTGTTTTAGCTATCGTAAGGTAAAAACCCAACATGTTTATTTGTGGCGTGGTCTTACGAGATGCTTTTGTTTTTCAAAGGATTTTTGAAACTTTAATAATCAATTTGGATGCATATTTATTATCAGCTGGTATTCCAGACTGACTCGGGTGTTATTTCATTACAATGCTCGGGTCAGACCGAGTATTATATGTACAGGACTTGATGCCATGGAGCAGGAGAGGAGCTGGAGTCCAAGGCGTATTATCTATACTATTGTAACAACCCGCATATTTATCGAGTTTACATTTAAATATTTTTATTTAAATATTAAATCGTTAATCGGATTTTGGTCCGAAAAACTACTTTTTGCAAACGGTCAAATTAGGACTCGAGACCACTTCCATTGAGTTCGAAATGTCGTTTACAACTTTTTAAGTATAAACATCGATAGGTTTGGAGTTAGTGAAATTTCACTAACTTTTCCCGCTTTGGACTTTGGGTTAGTTTAGCCTATTAAGCCCAAGTTCCAACCCTCTTCTCCTCACTCTTCATAAATTTCCTAACTAACTCAAGCTTTAGCATTAATGGTGAAGAGAATGGGAAATTAAAACTCCAAGCTCAAATTCAATTGCAACTCCATCATTCAACTCCAAATTCAAGTAGAAGATATTGGATTCAAGCTTTGGATTGCTTCTCCTTGCTTTCAAGCTTCATCTTCATAAATTTTAGTGCAAAGGTGAGATTTTTATCTCACAATTCTAGCCTATAACTATATTGGACTGTTGGGAATGATTCCCTATCATTTTTGCATGCATGTTAGCATTTGGTTTGGATTGGATTGGCGAAAAACTCCAATTTTTAGCGTTTTGGTGAATTTTCTGCACTTAGGTCGTTCTGGCCATTTTTAGGTCGTTCGGAGTTAAGTCGTTCGTCCATGGGTCGTGAGTCGTTCACGAGTTAACTTTAGGTCGTTCTGGAAGAATTGGCACTTCGGAATTAGGTCGCTCACGAGTTAAGCCTTAAGTCGTAGGTCGCTCACGAGTTAGGCCTTAAGCCGTAGGTCGCTCGCGAGTTAAGCTTTAAGTCTTAGGTCGTTTCCGACCTATAATCTCTAGGCAAACGTTAAGTCGCTCGCCCTGGTTTATCTCGTAGGTCGTCTCCGACCTAAGCTCCTGATAAGTCGTTCGAGTTAGGTCGTTGGACCATTTACCTTAGGTCGCTCGTCCACTAGGTCGGCCTGGTTTATCTCGTAGGTCGTCTCCGACCTAAGCTCCAGATAAGTCGTTCGAGTTAGGTCATTGGACCATTTACCTTAGGTCGCTCGACTCTGTTAAGTCGTAGGTCGTTAGACCTTAGGTCGCTCGACTCTGTTAAGTCGTAGGTCGTTAGGCCTTAGGTCGCTCGACTCTGTTAAGTCGTAGGTCGTTAGACCTTAGGTCGTTCGCATTCCTTAAGTCGCTCGACCCCTCCACACTAGGTCGCTCGGCTTGCTTGAGTCGTAGGTCGTTGGACCTTAAGTCGCTTGCCTCCCTTAACTCCAGTTAGGTCGCTCGGCCATTGTGTTAGGCCACGTGAACCCTTAGGTCGTTAGACCTCACTTTGCTTTAGGTCGTAGGCCGCTTGTCTTCACTTAGGTCGTACCGTTTTGGACGGGGCGCTGCCCCCTGGACCCCCGCGACCTGACCGGGCAGGTCGAACCCCGTAAGCGGTGGCGTTGCCCCCGCACCCCCACCTTGGGGGGTTGCCACCCCCCCTGGACCCCCCCTCCGTAGGGGATCTTATCTGAAAAACATTGAGCTGATTTCCTTGGATTTTATTCACATCTCCGTATGCGATTTTTGTGACTGATTGTTTCTACAATTGCTTATGTGTTTTGTCACTTTATAATATAAAGGTTTCAATACTAGTAGTAAATATCAAAACTCTTTTAACAAACAATTTCAACTCTATTTTTAATAACAAAGCTCTTTTCTTAAACCGTTTTCCAATCTATTAGTATATACAAGCCTTTACCTCACTCGGATGAGAAATCTAATTAAACGACTTAGTAAAACAAGTGGTATGAAACGCTTGCGTTCACTTCGTCGGTTAATTCTTGGACTTGTTCGATTGAACCTCTTGTGACAATTTTATTAGTGAAGATTTACAGTTTGTTCGTAAATATTTAAGTTAAGCAAGTGGTTATGGGACATGAAGCTAAACTTCTATATTTACTAGCTTAGTGTAATTGACACTTCTCGTTGATCTTGATGATCGCTTTATGAATTAGACTAGCAATTGCGCGATGTCTCTTTCATTGCAAGGTTAGACTAGACACCACTTGTGTGATTCCATTCACACATACCTTTCTGCTTTTTGGTTAGTCTTGACCTCATTCTGTGTGATTCCACTCACACATGTGGGGTAGCTCCCCATGGTCTTCGGACCGTCATGTGATAGGCCTCTTTCCCTTTTTATGATTTCTGGATTTCTCGTGTTGATTTCTGGAATTTATGTCATTGACTTGTTATGAGTACAAGTTTAGGGTATGACGCCCCCTTCGAATTTTTGAGAAGATTCTTGTGATATTGATTATCTCTTATTGATTGATCTTCTGTTGATCATTATTTACATACTTATAGCGGTATGTCGTTATGGATGTTTATGTTTATGCCATATCTTTTATGTTATATCATGTCATCTGATATTTATAGCTAGACTGATCCGTTTATTATTTTCTTAAATAATACTCGGATCAGACCGAGATGTTACAGGTGCTTCTGCTTGACTTCTTCCCAGGGATTCATCACTCTGACTTTTGGCTAACTGTTTAGATTAGCAGTTTTTGTTGTATACACTTGAGATATAGACTCATAGTTGTATTCTTTTGTATAGCACGTGTTGCTATTCTTTTGTATTATCGTGGATCTTATTGACCACTACTCTGATGTACACTTTCATGTGTTAGTTATATATTCATATCTTCTTCCGCCTTTGTGATATGGATATCTGTGACTGATTTGTGATATGATTATTTCTATGTTTGTTTCCGAAGATTATTTATAGCCACCGTGTGATAAGCAATTACATGGATGGTCACTCCTCAACAGCCTTATTCTCCGTGCTAGTTGACAGCACTTCTCCGGAGTGTTCTTGGCTAGCGTGGGTATAGAGGTGGGGCGTCACAGCTATATATATGTATATTCCGCTGCTGTGAATTATATGGTATGTCTGATTGGCAATAGTTGATGTATGGGATACTCTGATGATGCCAGTTATAGATTTCATTATGTGTAAAGTTCTATATTTATTATAATAGTTTATTCCGCTGCGACTGTGAGATCCTGATATTGTTTAGTTTCTTCTTCTTCTATCTCTTCTTCTGTAACCTTAATGGTTCGTAATCCCGTGTCGCTTGAGTTAACAGAGGCAGAATAATGTTGATTCAAGGGGTACGGATTTGCGGGTTGTCACACCATGTCGGCCACCTTCTTGTTGGTTGGAATTTGTGGAAAAGTTGATTTTAGGCCCCAATTCTATTCATGAAGCCTTTGAGAAGATCGATCTTATTTGTCAGAGAATGAAAGAGGCACAGAGTCGTCAGAAATCCTACATGGACAATCGTAGGAAACCTCTTGAGTTCTCCATTGGTGATCTTTTTCATATTCGTTTATCTCCCTTGAAGGGGTAAAGCATTTCAGTAGGACCAGGAAATTGGCTCCTCAATTCATAGGACCATTTCCTATTACTAAGCGTATTGGCCCAGTTGCTTATAGAGTATCACATTCGACTCATTTATCTAGTATTCATGACGTGTTTCACATCTCTCATCTTCGGAAGTGCCTTCGTGATTCAAATTTTGTTATTGATTCTCCTTATCTGCAAAAGCTTGAGATCTCACCTGATTTATCTATTGTGCAACATCCTACACGTGTTCTTGTTTCGAAGGTGAAACGCCTTCGAAAAAAGGGTGTACCGCTCGTGAAGATTCAATGGTCTGCTAATCCCAATGACTGTACATGGGAAACCAGAGAATTTATCGAGCGATCTTATCCTGGTTGTCTATCTTCTCGAAGTAAGGATGAGAATTTTTAAACTCAAGCTTATTTATTTTCCTTTTCTAGATGAAATAAATTGTGTCAAATGCAGCTCTTCTCTAGAAATTGAGAGGATGCAATTTTTTTAAATGGGAGAGTCTGTAACAACCCTGGTTTTGGTGACTACTTGTGATATTAAATTATAACGGTAGTTATAATTTAATAATAGAGGAATAAAATAATTGAAGATATTTTTTTTTAAAATTGTTTATTTTAAATAAACAATGGATTGTGGAAAGGTAAAATGGAGTTAAGTTGGATTAGTTGGAAATTAAGTTTAATAAATATAAAATGTTGAAAATAAAGTTTTAAAAACTTTATTATGTTAGTTTGGGGTAAAAATGAGCATTATATGGTTTTAATTTGATAAAATGCAATAATTTTGGAATTATTGCCAAGTGATGATTTTTGTTAATTTTAATGAAGTATCAAAATTTAATATGATAAATATGTAAATAAAATGTGGAAAATGGTGAAAATCAATACTTGGATGTAAAAATAATGTAAATGAGATCTGCTATACTTAATTGAATAAGAGAAATAATTTTATGTAATTTTGTTGTTAAAAATATTGTTTTATGTAAATAACAATGTAAATTGAAGTATTTAAATAAAATAAGAATCTAATGATGGAAATAGTTTTTAAATAGCTAAACTAATTTTTGTATGTTGGAAAACATTTTTATAAACACAGAAATATGTTGTATGAATTTATTTAGTCAAAATATGTGTAAATATGGTAAAATATGAGAAAAAAGAAGAAGATGAAACATAGCTAAATTTAACTAAGTGTTAATATTTAGGATTTTAAGGTAATGGGTTAAGCCCAAAACCCATTTTTGGGGTAATCTAGAGGAAGGAAATGCATGTACGTACATTCCTCATTTTTCTTCTCCTTTCTAAAACAAAACAGAAAAAGAAAAATGGCAACCTCCTCTTAACTAATCAAACCAAGCTCCAAATTGAACAAAATCAAAAGAGAAATTCAAGGAAAATTTGTAAATCAAATTCTTAGCAGGTAATCAATATCAAAACCATAAAATATCTCATCCATTTTCTGATTTTTGAGAAGTTTGTGTTTTTTGTAACTTCTCTTTTTTTGTGCATGTCTGTATATTCCTTTTTACTGGTGCCTAAAGCTTCTCAAGGCCAAAAAGTTTCAGTTTGCTATTCAAATTTGCTTAAAAATATATAAGATGAGTTTATAACTTGCACATCTAGCTTAAATCAAGTTTGTATGATGGAATTATTGATTTTTTTGCTTACTGTAAAACAAAATTTATTGCTTGAATGATTACAGTAAGTAAATGTTTTAGAGTCCTTCTTTTTGTGCTTGTATATCTCTATTCTTGCCATGAATTCACACAGAAATTTCTTTGGATCTTTGTCTATGTTTAGTTGTATGTGCATGTCAAATTTCATAGCTTGGATCATCTTGGAAGTGCCTAGAATCGGTGTACAAAGTTGGAATCGACATAGGCAAAAAGTGCCTATAGCTTTCGCGACCATAGGTCGACCCAAAGACATTGGAGGTCGACCCTAGGGTCGACCTAAGCTCTTCATTGATCAACCCAGCCTTCTTACGGTTGACCTGAGAAAAAGAAGGGTCGACCCATGTTTTTTTATTGTCCAGGTTGTTTTCTTCTTGTTCTTGTGTACTGTTTTTCTCATTCATCTTATTCCAGTGATTGTTATAACCAATTCTTGCAATAGTTTGAAGCGTTTTGAAGGGCTTAAACCTATCAATAGGTAATCCAATATTATGGTTGATTCGACTTTGGATTAATGTGTTTTTGAGACAATTTCTTATGCCGATTTTATGGTGTTTTTAGTGAATTCTGCTGTTTTTGAGCACATGTTTTCTAAAATGATTTTGAAATGATTTTTATAATAAAATAACTTTTGAAATAAATATTTTACAGCATTTATAGTTATTTTTGAAGTTATTATATATATATTCTCTATAATAAAGAGAATTTCAAAGCCATGATTTCCAAACGATTTCAAAAATTGTTTTAAAAACTAGTTTTCTTGAAGCAAAATATTTTCTGTATAAAATATATATTTTTGCACTCTTCGAGAGAAGGAGGAAGTGATTTAAATGATTTAGTAAATCATGTGATATGTGACACATGCATTTACATTTTCGATTAATTCTGAACTTGTTCGTTTGAAACTATACACATTTCATGGACCTTCGGGTTATTTGCCAGTACTGGACCTTCGGGTCGTTTGGGCTTTTTAGCTGTTTGTCCTTCGGGATGTTTTTCTTTCAGGACGTTTGTCCTTCTTGTTGTTTGGCCTTCGAGTCGTATTAGGTTCCATTTTCATGATACAATACTTGGCGGGCTTCGGCCATTTTGTTGAGCACGTGCATCTTTCGTGATATGGATCCATCTTTTGTGATATTTATTGATTTATTTGTGAATTACGAATGTTTTCGCCATTTCGAGATTATTGGGCCATTGTGGATTTATTATATGGTGATTACATTTTGGAGTTTTGAACTCTTAATCGAGTTCTACATATTGGGATTTGTGATTGCCATCCTTTGGCGTATTTTTGAGATTTTTGATTTCCTATTTGGGAGTTATTTGTGGTTGCCATTCTTTGGTGTTTATTTGAGATTTTTGATTTCCTATTTAGGAGTTATGGTGTTGATGGACGCCATTACATTGGTTGTTGTTAATGTCGATGATATGAGACGAATTTTTGTGACTAACTGACATTGTATTTGAACTTGCCTCTTTTGAGAAACCCTCATATGACATTTTGGTAGTTGATATGTATGTGTAGTGTTGCTTCTTCTCTTCTAAGATGAAATATTATCATTTATCCATATACTTCATCCATCATGTACTAACCAGTTCATTTAAGCTAGACCGATTTGTGTATTTTATATACTCGGGTCAGACCGAGTTGTTTCAGGTTAGCCATCTTCTATAGATTTCTGCTATACTGCTTCCGCTATGGATTTTCTTGCTTCCTATTGATGCTAGTCATCTTTTGTGTAGTCTTGTTGTATTTTGTGAACTCTGATATGTACAGATTCTTTTTGACTCAATGTATATATTGTGGTCTATGTATCACTACTGTTGTATCACTATGTAGTGTATTAGGATGCATCTATATATATGTATGTATATATATATATATATATATATATATGCATGATTGTCGTTCTGTGATCCGTTGTATTTGTTGTTGTTATATTTTGTTCTGATAGATCCGTTAGCCACCGTAGTTTGGTGTTAAACGTTTATTGAGTATGTTGATCCACTTGAGAAAGGTAAAAAAGGAAAAAATAGAGCACCAATCGAAAAATTCAATGCTTGTTCAAGACAAAGCTTATGGATGGTCGCTCTTACCCAGCCATATTCTCTGCATTAACAGACAATGTTACTCAGTAATGCTCTTTGTTAATGTAGGTCTCAAAGTGGGGCATCACAGCATGCTCCCAATATCTTTAATATTTCACGGGTCCTCCCTGAACCTATTGGTAACCCCAATATCTTTCCTCTTATCCTAGTTTTCATAGTTTGACTAGGAACCTATTGGCATCTGTCAATATCTTAACACATATATATTTTTCATGGGTTCATTACAAACCTATCGGCCCCTGCCAATATCAAATCATAGTTTTCATGGGCTTACTATGAATTGTCTTCCTAACATCTTTGTTTATACGTAGTTTTCATGGGCTCACTATGAACCTATTAGCCTTTGCCAATATCTTTTCCTATACATAGTTTTCATGGGCTTACTGTGAACCTATTGGCCCCTGCCAATATCTTCTTTTAATGTTTTAGGATCCTAGCTATACTCTGGTCTTCCTAACCTCCTGGATGCAATTCTAGTCATTCATGAGTTAATTTAATTTATATTCATTACTGGGTCAACCTAAATTATTATTCTTCCCTTCCCAAAATTACAGTCATGGGTCCACTACAATATGAATATATTCAAATACACATATGAAGAAGCAAATATAATAATACCAACCCTTGTGGTTTAATATGCTTGAAATCGTTTTATATAAAACTTGGTCAATCCCTTTAACCCATTAATCAAGGAAAAATTCTTCAAAACTCCATTTCAAAACACTTTATTTATGTCATGATTTTCCTTTAATATGAGCTTGTGTTATTTGTTTTGAAAGCTATGGCTTTTGAAACCTTAAAGCATTACTTTCAAAACCCCTAGATAATCTCCTTCGAAAGCTTAGAAAACTTCTTTTCAAAACCTTTCATATAAACCTTTCGAAGCTCTACAATACCTCTTTTGAAACAAAAATATACGTTTTGAAAGTATCAAGCATTACTTAGTAATATTTAGAAACATGGCTTTGAAACTAATGAAAGTACCCCTTTCGAAACCATTAGATTTTGCGTTAAAAACATCTTTTGGGTCAATGTGAATATTTACAAAAAGTATCCCTTTCGAAACCTTTAATTATCATATAAAATTGTTTGGGGAAAGTTTGATGGTGTCGGCACCATCCTTTCGAAAGCTTCAAAACCTTTAAGTAAAACATTGAAGGTTGGCATCGAAACCCCTTTTCGAAGCCATCGCCTTCGTAGCCTTTGAACCCTTACAAAAACATTTAGGAAGTGGCTTAGTACATCTTTAAAACAAATGCTATCCTTCGAAAGCATTGATGACTTCAACACACTCGAAAAGCAAAAGAATGACAGTAGGGTTTCAATTAGGTCGGAGCTACCATTTTTGAAAGCATTGTTTTATAAATAAGGAACTCATTCGAAAGCTTAAAAATGAAAGATGGAAAACTACTTCGAAAGCTATTTAGAGAACCCACTTCGACAGCATATGTTTCGACTCCTTCGAAAGCTTTATTAAAACAAAGGCAGACGCTTAACATTTTAAAACGAGGCAAAGTTATCGACCCCATCGGAAGCTATGCTTTCGACACTATGCCTTCTATACGACCCATAATTTCGGTCATTTGAAATTCGTATATTTAATTTATTTTAAATATTCACAAGTTAAATTTATAAGCTGAATAAATAACATTTCGAATATCTGGATTTAATTGGATAATTAAATTGTTAATTGAATATTTGGAATTGCATAAATAATTGAAATTTGAATTTAAAGTGAATAAAAATGATTTATAAAGTTGAATAAAATCTTATTTGAATTAGAATGATGTTAGAGAACTTTTAAAATTGAATTAAAAGTTAATTGTAGAAATTGAATATTTTAATATATAATTGACGAGTTAAAATAGCCATTTTTCATACAGTCTCGGATTTCGAGGAAACTAGTTTCATTGGATCCGTAATGTTATATTATTGTAGGATTTTAAATTTCGTGTCAATTGGCTTTACGGCAAGCTAAATTGCGTAGAAATCGGTTTAAGTGAATTTTAAATTTAAAATAGTCGGTTCAAAAACCAGCCTTTCAAATACGATCGAATTGGCTCCCAATATTTATTCCATTGCGTTTGGAATATGGGTAAAACATTATAAACGCCAGGCGACACGTTCCGTTTCAAGTTCGAAAATTTTCCGGATGAATAGTGTCATCAAATTTTCTATAAAAGGACGTGTAATCTTCATTTTTGCAAAACCTAATCCATCTAGGGTTTGTAGCCGTCAGCAAACAAAAAAATGGCTGAAAATATTCGTTCCTTTTCCTCTTAATTTCTTTAAATCCATAAATCAATTCAAGAAATCTTCAACTACTAAGTTGAAGAGCGTATTTAGATCTTCAACTTCAACGGTTGCGATCGTTTTTTGAGCTATAGATCAACGGCAAACCGAGTTCAAAGCTGCACCATTCAGTTAGAAATTTCAAGGCGATAATACAACTGAGTGTGGTCGGTTTTTGAAAAATTGTGGAGGCGAGCACGTTCTTTCGAATGGCACTATCTGATCATGTTCAAGTGGATCGTGGTGGCCACGATAATTCAAAAACAATCGGTGGCCATGGGTTTGTTTTGAGCGCAAATCACCTGATGATAAAGAAGCAAAAGCGATGGCTAGGATGCTAGGGTTGAAATCTAACGGCCCTGATTCATTGAGGTTTAAAAAAATTAAAAAGAAAATGTAAATTAACGTCATAACTTTTTCATACGAGGTCGAAAATTCACAAAATGAATTACATTGGAACCGTATTGACGAGCACTACGCGATGAATCTGATTTGGGGTTGATTTGAGCTAATGTGAATTTTGGGTAAAATTAAACGTTATTCGGAATAAAACACTACAACTGCTATTGGACGCAATGTGAGTACAACTCACTCTTTCTGACTCGTTGATATTTTTACATAAGTGAGAAATAATTTATTATATGATGATTGATGATTGTTTGGATGACATATGATATATTGATTGGTATTTGGATATATACCTGCCTAGTGGAGCAGATGACCCTATACGGTCCCTGTATGAGCGGATGACCCGTTGTACGCACGTATGCCTCGAAGCGGACATTGTACACAGATTCTAATATGTATATTTGTTGCAGATGACTGGTTGGAGGGATCCAACTGGATTCCTCACAAGTATTGATTTATTTATAGATATTTATTTATAGATATTGTGACATAGTCTGTTATCATATGGTATATGATGTTTTGGTTGTCATGGTCGATGTATTTGGTAGTGTTGCAGCATTGGGCCTATCTTTGGAATTTTAAAAATGTTAAAGTAACAATTTCGAATTTAAAAGAATTTTAAAAGTGATTTTGAAAATAAATGTTTTATTGAATTTTTGAATCGTTAAGAAGTGATTTATTTTGAATAAATAAATGCGATTATTTTTATGTTATAAAAATTATGATGTTTTGGAAAATATAATTCAAATTATGATTTTTGTGAAATAAAACCATAATATGATTTTTGGAATGTGAAGTTAACTATTTTGTAAAATGGTTTATATAAGAGATTTATAAAATTGGTATTTTACAAATTAAAATATTGGAATTATAAAATGAATTTTATAAGTGTTAAAATGAAGTTATAAATGGAGTTTATAAGTGAATAAGATTTATAATTGTGAAGTTATAAAATAAATGAATTTGTGAAATAAACAATTTATAAGTAACTAACTTATAAATTGGGTTTTGGCATTTGAATGAGATAAAAATAGAAGTTGTTAATTAAGGGATTTTATAAGCTGAAGTTCTTATAAAATAATAAATGGAATTTGATTTTATAAATGGAAGTTTTTATAATATAAATGGAATTTATAAACATTGTTTTATAATTCTGAAATCAATTGAATTTGATAAGTTAATTATTATAGTTTATTAAAGGAGATATATTCATGATTTTGGACAATGGATAATCCTTTAATTAAATATATAAAAGTGTTGAATTTGGTTAGAGATTTACATTCATGATTTTGGACAGTGAATAATCTTTTGAAAATAAATAAATGTTTTGGAGAGTGATATTTTAAATGGAGTAAAACGATTTGAAGACGTTTTAAAACGTGTTAAGTATCGAAACCATAGATTTCAACATTCATTGTTGAAATAGACGTTTTCAAAAAGAATAATGAAATGATGGACTATAACACTATTGTTATAGTAAATGACTTTCGAAAGGAAATGTTTTGTATAGTATTGGGGTTTATATGTCTATATTATTTTCGAATCCCTATGCTAGTGATTTTGGGTTGTCTTAATGATGTTTTACGCAACATTCGTTTTGATCCAAGTAAATGTGTTTAAAGTGAACGTGTTCCTTAAAGAATAAAATATATACTTAATTCTGATTTAAGTATATGGGATATTTTCTAAGTCGAAAATAAATTGATTTGTGAATTACTTATTGTTAAATAAGTATTTGGAAATGTTTTCCAATATAGAAGTTGAAATGTTTTGAGAATATATTTTTTAAAGATAAATTGAAGTAAATATTTGGCAATGATTTAATTAATAAAAGATTAATTAAAAGGGCCTAGTGATTGTTATGGTGCTAAATATTTGTTTGTTTGTTCTGATAGATAAATAACCAACTATCTAATTTTGCCAAAATTTTAGCTCCTCGACTTGATGTGGGAACTATTTAGTCGTACACTTAGTACGTTGCCTTCTTTGTAGGCTTGATTATCGTTTATGCTGTGGATGTTGATTCGTATAGTGCGGAGTATTACTCCAATCTATCGAGCTTCCTTATTGTCCTGAAGGATAACAAGTTGAAAGTTGGAGACGTAATAAGTCTATGAGACATTGTTGCTGTGTGAGGTTGAGAAAAGCTTTTGCGTTGTTGGTGCAAAGAGACAAGGATCAGATTTATCCGAAAACCACTTCGGACCAACGTATATGCGACAATTGTGCAGGTTTCTTGTGATGTTATTGATATACGGATTTTCATAGTGAAGGACTGCTTGTTGATCATTTGGGTTAAAATCCCAATATACATCCAGTAGCACTGGTCTCTTCATTATGAAATATCTAATGCGAGGACTATTCGCTACTAATTCTAGGGATTTTTCGACAGGATGTGGTAGGAAAGTACCTTCGGTTTGTCTTGTTTCTGGATAATTTGTATGGATGTTTGTCTGACATTGTATTTCTATAGAGTACAAACATTGGTTTTTACAAACGTACATCAGTGGTGGTGGAGAAGGCAGCTTCTCTTAGCTTAACACCCTCCTTGAGACGTATGAGCTTAAGGGTTGTATTTTTGTGGAAGGCAATTAGTAATCAACAAAAATGGCCATGTGGTATTCTAAGTGATGTGATATGCGACGACACGGAATTTTCGAGCATTTGAAATCGGGATATTTAATTGATTTTAAATATTCAATAGAGTAATTTTAACTTAAATTACGAATATCACAATTTATTTGATAATCAAATTATTAAATTAAATAAGTGAAGTTGGGTAAATTGTTGAATTTGGAGTTTTAAGCCTGTTAAAATATAATTTGAAGGCTTATAAACTTTATATTGATAATACTGAAGAGAATAGAAGTGATGAAATCAAATTTAAAAATGGTTTGTCAAGTTTTGAAATTTATATCGTTTAAATTGAATTTAAATATAGCCTTCCGAGGCACAGTCTCGGAATTCGACGAAACCAGTTCCATTGGGTCCGCAATATTGAATTATTATCGGATTTAAAATTTCATATTGATCGGAGTTAGTGTGTGAGTGTAGGATATATAAACGCGCTGAAAATTTAATTGATAATAATCTAATGAAATTTAATTTAATTGGTCAAGCTTCTTGTATACGTCATCTCATATTCGTTTTAACACGCTACTCTTATCTTCCATCGCACACTTCTCGTTCCTTCTAAAATTTGCTAGTTCCTTCCTCATTTATTTAATTCAATTCCAGTCATTATCAAACGAGAAAAATTAACAATGGCGGAGCAAAATTCTTTGAATTTTAATCGCGTGCCGGTCCTCTAAACATTCGCTCAAAAATTTCGACTTCCATCTTCCTCCAGTTCGAAGCCGCCTTTCCCCTCCATTTAGTTCAAAACCTATTCCTTTAAAAAAAAGGGAAATCGATTCGCTCCAATCAAGTTACGGCCGCTGCCGCTCTTGCAACTCGAAGCTTTGAGGGAGGCGCAATCAAGCTCGCGACTTAAGGAAGGGAGATCGACGCGAAGGAGGAACGAGCGACAGATCTGGAAGCTCGCGCGAGGCCTGGGTCGGTAGTTCGAAGGCCGCAAGGTCGATCTCGTCATTGGGTCACGGCGGCTTCGAAGAACTTCAGGAAGGAATCGTTCGCGAGGGATTGGGCTTTGTGGTGTCGCGTACTCGATTCGAGATGGAGCAAGCACGAGGCATCATCGTGCAAGGGAAAGACACGAGCGAATCGGGTTGTAGGGTCGGGGCGTGGTGTTGTGATCGTCGTGTGGATCTGGACTCGCGAGTCGAAGCTGTAAGGTACCGGTTATTCATTTAAAATTTAAATTCTATCTTTGGCAAATATGTTCAGATAATAGGAAACTTTATTTTATTTGAATTTGATTAATAACAAATGTCATTATAAACCGTATCACTTAAGTATTTTGTGGTAGACTATGGAAATTGAGTATCAGACATATTTTGTTATGAAATATGTATATAAACATTTTAAAAGTTTAACTATTTCCCAAACTTATATTTTAGTTTAAAGGGAAAATGAAGTTATACTGAAATGGTCGCTGTGAAATTTTTTATGAAAACAGAAAAATATTTTTTTCATCAGTAAGATAAAGTTCTTATTTTGGCAATAATAGCAGTGATGATATGTATGAACCAAGTTTTATGTTTACAAATATATATGCATAATAGTTAAATTTGCAGTTAAATATAAATATAACAATTATGTTTTTAATTCAATATATATAAGGTTGAAGAAATTTTACTTTATTAGAATTTAATGTTAATTAATTAAATGGAAAATTTTATTTGTAGATTAATTCAAAAGGTAATAAATCGTGAATTTATTTATTCAAGGTTTGAAATTTGAAAAGAGATAAGCTGGTCTGGAGTGGATTGCAAATTTACGGTCAAAGGTGAGTTAATCTCACTCGGCTGAATTATAATTAAATTAAATTGGTTAAATTTAAATGATTGATTGGTTTGGTGTGTTATATTATATAAAGCAATATATATTACACCTTGGAATTATTGATTTCCGCATTATATAGCAGAGATATTTATGTTGTGTTAACGTCTGTGGATGCAGGGAAAACAGGTTAGGGTTATCCAACTGGATCCCTCAACATTTATTTAAATTATTTAATACCCTCTGTTGTGATTATTTGATATTCTATGATGAATTATATTGGAATATTGAATGCTATGGTTCTATTGGATACAATTGGATATGATGAATTATCAGAAATATATAAATTGGATTTTGAAAAGAAAATAAAAGAAGTGAATTTGTAATTAAAATAATTATAGAATTAATTTAAGAATGAATTGGAAAAGAAATAAAGTGACTTTAGAATTCTGATAAATAAATCTTGAGTATGGAAAGGAAAATTTGAATAAACAGAAAGTTAATGAATTTTAAAATTCAGTGTTATTATTTAAAAGAACAAAACTTTTATTTAAAATTTAGGATTTAAATTATTGAAAAGAATAAAGAAGAAATTGGGGAAAAAAATCCGAAATTTGTATATTTCAGTTAAAAGGTTTAAAATCAAACGGAATATAATAATAATAATAATAATAAAGTCCATAATTAACGAACTTTGAAATGAATTAAGAAAGTAAAGATATTTATTTCAAATGGAATAAATTAGGAATCAATTTGGAAAATTGATTTAAGCGATTGAGATTGGAAATTCTCCCTGAATAACCAAGTACGTTTTCAAAGTAAATTTTTAAATATAAGTTAAAAGTTTTAAAGTTGTTTTAAAAAGCAAGTTTTGAAAAATTTATTATTTCTAATATTTAAATTCTAAAGTGACTTAGTATTCTGTTTTTAAAAGTGAAAATCTAGTTTTATATTTTATTAAGTAGCCTTATTTTCAAATATTCATATAGTATGTATTTTTAGCAAATTATTGAAGAAGTTTTTAAAATAAATGTTTTAAAGTATATTTCAAAGTAAAGTGTTTTAATTTTTTAAAAAATCTAGTTTTGCGCTTGGTGATTTCAGTGGAGATAGAAAATATTTGGGAAAGTGTATTCTGAAAAGAAAGATGGTTTGAAACTGTTTTCAAAGGGTTGAAAATAGAAATATATCTTGTGAAGATATTTTGAGATTAATAAATAATTTGGGGGAAATTATTTATTGTTGGATGGATTTTTGTGAATATTAATTGATAGTTAAATAACCGACTATCAATATTGGACAAATACGTTGATCATTTCGAAGAGACCGGGATCGAGATTTATTTCTCGAAAACCACTTCGATCCGGTTTGTACGTTTCGTGTAAACGAGTTTGGATTCAAAGATGGAGCAGTGAAGTGCAAGGGCTAGTCACTACTAATCCTGAGGATATTTTCAAAGTGGATGTAGTAGGAGTAGTGCCTTTGGTTCCGTTCGAACCTGGGACAGACTTGTATGGATGAATGCTTTCGTAAACATCGTCAGGTGGACGATGGGCATTCTAAGGGATATGTTCTATAAAGGTAATGCTTAGCCTCAAGCCTCATCAAATGGGAATGACTGAAAATCAGGAGTTATGCAGCAAGGCTAGGTGGGTAGCACCCAAGCAGGGTGAGGTCATCCTTGTCTGGATGTCCCTTTTATTTCGGCTTAGTGGGCGGTTGCTGATCCCAACCGCGGGGTGATCTCACTCGGGATTATCCACTAAGGGGTAGTCCTGGTCTTTTGTTGCAGGGGAGTGGGCGTACTCCTCGGTACTGTGATCTAGGCCACGTACTGTGACAGATGGTACCCCAGTGTCTAGTCATTAGTTGGAAATCCATTCTCCCTACGAGCCTTGTACGAGTTTTGTTTGTATTAACCACTCTGTGGCTAGTAGCTCGAATTTAATGAATGTAACAATTTCGGCTATTTTATAAGTATTTGTATATAGACCCTATTATAATATCAGAGGATTTCTATAAAAATTGTTTTAGCTATCGTAAGTTAAAAACCCGACATGTTTATTTGTGGCGTGGTCTTACGAGATGCTTTTGTTTTCAAAGGATTTTTGAAACTTTAATAATCAATTGAGTGTGATTTTCTCACGCTGGAATTCCAGACTGACTCAGGTGTTATTTAACTGTAATGCTCGGGTCAGACTGAGTAGAGCTCTGGAGGCGAGCTGGATGACGATACGTACTTCCGTACTTGTTTATATATATATTCCGCTGTATAGAGTTATCGTGTATTCATTTGTATGTTAATGATGTTGAACTGTGATTGATGTACTCTGATGATGTAATATATAAACAGATATATTTGATTTTGAGTAAGGATCATTTATTATCTATTATATTTTATTCCGCTGCGATGGTTAGATTCTGTTGTTGATTCCTATTTTCTTCTTCTACCTCTTCTTCTTTAACCTAAATGGTTCGTATTTCTGTACAACTTGAGTTGATTTAGGTAGAATAGTGTTGACTCAAGGGGTACAGATTTGTGGGTCGTTACATGATGTGTGATTGTGAAAGGTAATCGTTACCTCATCAGGCCTCATCAACCGAAAATGACTAAAACATGATTAGATGCAGCAGGGCTAAGTGGGTCATTCCCATTAGGATATGTTCATCCTCTTCTAGATTTATCTTTACACGCTATGATGTCGTGTATCTGATTATTGTGGATTGTATGCTATGAGGGACCTCGGTAAAGGTCGGTAACGACCGGAGGATAACATATTCGGTACCATCTAGTTATAGAGGTGGGTCGGTCTTGTGTTGGTAGAGGGCAGATGTTCTGTGCCTTGGGACATCTATCTAGAGGTGTACCCCTTCGGAAGGTAGTCCCTTCACCTGGTCATTTGTATGGAAATCCAAACTCCACTACGTACCTGCCATTTTATTTGTAGAGCCTAGTATGCTGGAATTTAATAATGGTAACAATTTCGGCTATTTTGAATATTATTTGTATACTAGACACTAGCATAATATAAGATGAACTTGATATGAAATGATTTAGTTATCGTAAGGTAAAAACATGTCCGTGTTTATGTGTGGACTTGTCTTACGAAATACTTTTGTTTTGATAAAGGAAAAGTTTGGTAATTTAATAAATTCAATTAAGTGTGTTTCTCACGCTGGTTTACCAGACTGATCCGGGCGTTCTTCCCTTTCAATGCTCGGGTCAGACGGAGTATATTTACAGGTCTAGATTTGATGCCTTTGGAGCTTCAGCAGGAGAGCTGGAGATCTTCATTTTCATATACACGTACTTGTTTTGATTATTCATTATGCTTTCTTAGTTGTTGTTTATTATCGGCAATTGTTAGGACACGTTATTATAACTGTTCAGGCTGATAACTGTTAGTTGATTGTTGACTCTGATTTATGTATGTATATATACAGTTTCTGTTTTGTAAAGATCATTGATATGATATTATATATTTTCCGCTGCGATGTGAGTATTTTCTGTTTGGCTCTATCTTCTCTCTTTCTACTCTTCTCTTCTTCTCTCTTCTTTTCTTTCTCTTGATTTCCCGTTAGTCTGTGTTTTTTGGGTCAGACATGTGTGGATTATTGTCAATTCAAAGGGTACAGATTTGCAGGTCGTCACACGTTCTGTCATCTTCCAATCCACTACATACCATCTAACTGATACCTTATGTATTAGTTTAGGCTTTGTGGGGTTTCAACTTGATTGAAGACGAAAGCTATGAGTCGAAAGGTGCTTCTATTAGAGGTGGAACCCACTTTTCTTGGTAAACCTGAATTAATACCAATTAAAGCAAACAATTTCTAACCAACCTGCCTACGTGTAAGCATATGATTGGCTACCACAACTTTTCAAATTCTTTAAAAAATAACTACCGCTTAATTTCAGATCTAAACCAAGATTATTTAACAAATAAGCCCTTCCATTAAGCAACACAATTAAATCATTTAGGTCCTCCTTTCAAAATAGTTTAATTCTTATAGTAACCACTTCGGAAAAATCCCCAAAAACCATAGAAATTCACTTTTAATATTTATCTAACATATATAAATTTCAGATCCAAATTCTCAATATAATTTCTGAAATAAATTTCAAAACCCAATTAACCATATTTTCCTTTGAAAATTCATAATAATCTTTTCATAGCTTGGAAAATTGTCAAAATTAAAACCCAACTCCAAAATCATGTTTTACTTAACATATAATTTTTCCATGGCATTCAAACACCAATTTCAATCAGTTTTTCCCTAAAACTGCATAAATCTCCATTTTAACAATTTTTTTAAATCAAACAATTATATTCAAGCTTATCATCATCCTAAACATCATAAAAATGAATTTAATCATAAATCCAAAAACATATTATCATAAAAAAATAAAGATGGTATAAATTATTATTCACCTTGATTAAGATAAGGAGATTGGATTGAGATTGAGATTTATTCCCCTTCCTTTAATTCCTTAGCTTGATTTGAATTTCTCTTCTTTTTCTTCCTTAACAATGGCCAGCTCCTCTTCTTATATTTGCGTTTTTAAGTTTTGTGAAAATGAGTAAAATGAACATGAATGGATGGCAAGCCATGGATATATATAAGGGTTATGGAATTAAATGCGGCTAATTCCCACTATGACCTTGTGTAAATTAATTTGCTTATAAATCATTCTTAAGCCCATTTATTTGATTTAGCTCGACCCTTAGTTTTATTTTCAAATCTCAATCCCCTTATCACACTAATTATTTACATTATTCTATTTAATTTATCTAATTAAAACTTTTGAATAATTTTATTAAAATTAGAGGCGTTATAGTTTTCTCTGCAAAATAAACATAAGATTACCGTAAAATCTGTTAGACTATGCTTTTTTCACTATATCATTGAAATGTTCATTTATACATGCATTAAAAAAATTTAAATTTGTTTTCCCTCTATAGCAGCAACTCTAGAAGAGAAAATTTATGGCGAGTGGTTAGAGAGGGAAGCATTGGGAGGAAGTTAAGGAGATAATGCCATGACTTCAGAGTTGTTTGGTTACTCAAGGCAAAATCAATTTTACAGAAAGTCTGGGTGTTATTCCTTCTGTAGTTGTTCCAAGAAAATCTAGCACCATCAACTTTAATATCAATTAAGGATGAAAGATTCAATTGCATTATTAAGGGGCTTAATCTCAGTTGAGGACACAGCATTGCACCATGTCTATTTGAATGTCTTAAAGAGCAGTTAAAATCTCCTAATACAAGCCAAGGTTGTGGATTCTATCTTGGGGGGAGGGAGGAGGTCAAGGAGAGATTTCCTAGAGGAAAGATTGCTTTCAACATACATGAAGAATATGTAGTAAGAGGTAGAGGATGGAAGGTGAAGAATGCGATAGTGTATGGTTATCCTATTGCTAAAGTTGGAGAAAGGGTATAAACTAGAGGGTCATGTATCACCATGATCGTACCATAGGGAGATTCAGCTAAGTTATGGGAGAGGGAATATGAAGGGATAATATATTTGGTAGCTCTCATTGTTAGGGAAACGTTGAGTTTAGTTTCCAGAATGGTAAGCAATTTGAGGTTGTGGGTTTGGATAAGTTCTTTGAATTGATCAAGTTCAACATCATTGCCTGCACCCCTGATATTCCATGCATGGAGATTGTGTATCATTGAGCAAATTCGTATATAGAGAGAAGCTTATTTTTACTAATCTTAGTGACCGGAGTTCTAGGTTCTTTGGTTTTAGGGATTGTGGAACATAAAAGGGTGGAATCCACATTCAGGTCACTATCCAAGGATTGGCCTCTTTTGAGAATTTTTGTTTTGGTATTGTTGTTTGTGGAGGAAGTAGAAGTGAAGATAGGTATAAGATTAGTGGCATGGACAAGGATGTTTAAGGAAGAAAGGATGGGGGGATGGTCCATCCATGTAGGAGGCCAAAATATGTGAATAGGTAGACAAGGATGAAGAACATGATTTTTAAGGTTGGGTTGTTATAGGATTAACCGAGGTTGGGGATAAATTTAAAGCAGAAGATGAAATTTTAACTTGCATGCATGATGAATTACTTTGTATGTAAGTTTAAATAAATGTTTGGTCAAGTATCTCCTTGTGCATATGCACAATAAAAGAAGTTGGAATGCTATCTTGCATGCCTGAATTATTGTTTTGAATGCAGGGAACAATACGTGCTTGATTAACTATCTCCTCATGCACTTACTATGTTGGGCCTATTAATGATCTGGATGGGATCTTTTGCATGCAATGCACATACTATGTTGTATCAGTGACACTTGATGTATTTAAAAGGGTAGTATTTGAGGAAAAGCTGGGTTTGGAAACATCAATAGGCTGCTTTATGATTTTATTTTAAAGAGTAAAATCTAAGGAGTAACTGTCAGATATATTGGGAATTGCTAAAACCATGCATGTATCTTTATTTTCCAACTAGGAATCCACATCACAAGGCACATAACTCTTTGCATTCTTGTAAGGACCCGCTTCTTCGACTTCTGAAAACTGACATCAATACGTCCACTATATCGAATGCCGAATAATCGAATGCTAGAAAACCGAATTCTTAGGGTTTAAGAAGAAGAAAAAGATAGAAGAAGAGAGAAAAAGATAGACCAGAACAGAAAGAAACAACAGAACAATATCAGAATCTCACAATCGCAGCGAAACAACATATAATAGATAAATGAATAATCTTTAAAACAAATAACTATATCAATTATTACATTACATCACATTACATTGCATTATCAAAGTTTACAACAATAAACAGTGGAAAAGAAATACAACATATACAAATTTGATACGCCATGCTCTCCAGCTTGCCTCCAATTCTCTACAGCAACTCCCGAATTTCAAAATGACCTGATAACCTGACTCTAAACTCCCCGTGTGGAATTGGTGGGCACCCAGAGTTTAGGAAGGAAAACAATAAACTCCAGGTCAGTCATGGGACTGGTGTGAGAATTTAAAACAGTTTATCTTAAAAACAACAAAGAAATATTTTTAAATTTGATTCGCAATGCTTTTTAGAAAATGAGACTACCATAAGGCCTCCCGCACACACACATAATGCAAACGCAGAATCGGAGAAGATTTCTCCTTATGATCAGAGATGCTTGATACGCATTAAAAAGAAACATTTGAAATTATTACTAGTGCATAGTGCAGAAACATTTTGAAAGTATAATATAAATCTTAGCCAGCATAGGCATTTCGCACTTATGCCTACTATAGCTACCATGTTCAATAGCAGGTTACCGCCACATTCCATGGCAGGTTATACAACTAAAACCGTATAAGGATCGTATTGTTTTTTTGGATTTCCAACAAATGGTCAGGCTAAGGAACTTCCCACTGCCACATGGGTACGTCTCTGGAAAGACGACCCGAGAACCTAACCTAACATTACGGTTAGATCTCTGCCAACACAAGGCCAGGTTACCCCTAACTGGGTAACTACTAACACGAATATGTCATCCCCCGGTCGTAACCGACCTTCATCCGAGGATCCTCAATTCCAACAACCACAAAGTAATAAATTTGAAGCAACAAAATAGGTTAAGTATCTGGGCTCCATACCATGATACCACCTCTATCCAGAAGGAATGACATACACTAAAGGGGCGCTACCACCTAATAACCTTGCTGCATCCTTCCTGTTTTGACTATTTCCGGGTTTTGAGGTCCGACGAAGTGTCGTCCATAAAGCCACGCTTTATACAAAAGCTGTTCTTTGATCACATATGCTCAACAGCACTACGGATACAGAAACATTCGATGGTAATCCTTTCGTTTTCATAAATATTCGGTCTTCAACACCGGTCATCAATGCTATCCATTACGACATATCACTATTCAGAATGGGTTATACGACTCAGAGGTCCTTTCTCGGCTAACCCGGATAATGAGCGCTTATTTTAAAAATAAGTGTAGCATTCAAATTCAAGCAAATCACAACAAATACCTATTTAAAGGTAAATATTGATAGTCGGTTATTTAACTATCAATAGATATGCACAACATCACCAAGTTCCAAATAATTTTCCAAATTATTTATTTTTCAAAAATATCTTTACAAGATATATATTTTCCACACTTCAACATTTGAAAACAAATTTCAATTATTTTCCTTATGCGGAAATACTTTCATTTCAAAATGGTTCATTTAAACCAATTAAATAAATCCTTACCGATTTACTTTAAATTTACATTCCAAATCCGTAAAATTCATTTCCCTTTCTTCTATTAATTTCATAGTGAATTTACATTTCCAAAATATCTATGGATATACGATTTTCAAATTGATTTCTAATATTCATTTTCAATTTATCTTTAAAAGATGTAATCTCAAACATTTTACTTTATATTGGAAAACATTTCCATACTTATTTAATAATAAGTAATTCACAAATCTATTTATTTTCAACATTTAGAAAATATTCAATATAGTTAAATCACAATTAAGTATGTAATTTATTCTTTAAGGAAAACATTCTCTTAAACACATTTATTTGAGTCAAAACAAATGTTGCGTCAAACATCGTTACGACACCCAAAATCAATAGTATAGGGATTCAAAATTAAGATAGATATATAAATCCCAATACTATATAAAACATTTCCATTCAGAAATCATTTACTATAACAACAGTGTTATAGTCTACCATTTCCTTCTATTCCTCGAAAACGTCTATTTCAACAATGAATGTTGAAATCTATGTTTTCAATATTCAATACATTTTAAAACATCTTTAAATCATTTTAATTCCATTTAAAAGATCACTCCTTAAACATTCCTTTAATATATTATTCACTGTTCAAAATCGTGAATATAAATCATTAACCAAATTCAACACTTTTACATATTCAATTTAAAAGTTATCCACTGTCCCAAAATCGTGAATATACTACTTTAATAAGCTATAAAAATTAACTTATCAAATTTAATCAACCTTGAATTTATAAATCAATGTTTATAAATTCACATTTATATATTATAAAAGCTTCAAGTTATAAAAATGCCTTACTAACCAATTCCATTTAAATCTCATTTAAATGCCAAAAATCCAGTTTTAAAGTTAATTATTTATAATTTTCTATTTTACAAAATCTATTCATTTTATAACTTCACAATTTATAAATCTGTCAATTTCATTCACTTATGAAATCCATTTATACTTTTTTTAACATTCATAAAAATTCGTTTTACAATTCCAATATTTTAATTTATAAATATCAATTTTATAAATCTTTTATATAAATCGTTTATAATAACTCAAAAATCCCAAGTTAAACTATTTTATAAATTTAACCAACTACTTATTTCAAAAATCACATTTCGGTCATATTTCACAAAAATCATAATTTTTATAACATAAAAATTTAAAAACGTTTATTTATTTAAAATGAACCAATTCCAAAAATTCAATAAAATGTATATTTTCAAAAATAACTTTAAAGATCCTTTTAAAATAAAAATCTTTACTTTAACATTTTTAAACTCCAAAAATAGGCCCAATGATGTAACAACACTAATCAATCACGACATCCAAACATCATATATCATCATATGATGATCAACAAATATCACAATATCTGCAATCAAATAAATACTGGTGAGGAGTCCAGTTGGATCCCTCCAACCTGTTTCTCTGCATCCACATACAGTAGCACAATACCAATTCCGTTCCAATACGGAATATCGCGGTATATAGGATTTATAAAATATTATCCGCTATTATACGACGCAATAGAGTCTCATCCGCTATTTAATGCGGGAAAATCAACTCCAAGTACATATATAATACCAATTCCATTCAAGTTGGAATTATCGCGGTATATGTTTTTAATAAATAACATCCGCTTAATATACGACGTATAGGGTCTATTTCAGAACAATTTATCATCCAATCAAACAATCAACAAATTTAAATCTAACTATTTAAAATTTAAATTCGAAACAATTTCGATTGAGTGAGAAGTTCTCACCTTGCTTTCAGTTCAGTTTCAGCGTTTTATTTCGAATAAAATTAAACGTGCGTTTAATTTTATCCAAAATTTTCACTAGCTCCAATCGATTCCAGTCCAGCTCCATCGTGTAGTGTTCGTCAATACGAACCCGACGCAATTTGTTTCGTGCGTTTTCGACCTCGTATGAAAAAGTTACACAGTTTTAAAGTTTATACGAATTATAATATAAACAAATTAATTTTTTTATTTAATTTAAAACCTAGCAAATCCGAGCCATCCATTTTTTTACTCTGCAGATCCAAGCCGTCACGTATCTTCTCCTTCCCCCATGCGTTATTTCGAACGCAGGAAACCCATTAGCCGCCCTTCTAGGGTTTGAAACCACCACCTCCTCGAACGCTTAGGCAACGATCAACTTGCGCCACATTGAAGCACTACTCGAGCACCACCATCGGCTACAACGACAAGGGACTCGGCCCCCTCTGCACATAGAAAACCATGCGCGACTCTCGGCCCATCTACCTCAATTTGCCGATGATCTACCGCTCTATTTATGATCTTAACAGTTGGATAGAGAGATCTTGATGCTCTCTAGAACTTTGTAGTTGGAAGTTTGTTGAATCGGTGTATGGATTTGAACAAATTTGAGGAGAAACAAATTGAATTTTTGGCCATTAATATTTTAGCCGGCGTCCTGACCTAGAAATTTGAGTTTGATGTAAAAAATGAAAATAGAGGTCCTTATATAGAAATTCTCGTGCACTATTCATCCCAAATTTTTCCGAACTCCAAACGAAGCGTGCCGGCTGGCGTTTCTAAGGTTTACCCCACATTCCGGACACAATGGAATATGTTTCGGAGGCTAATTCGACCATCTATGCGAGTTATGGAAATAAACGATCAAATTTAAATTAAATCGATTTAAACTAATTTCTATGCGTTTTGGCTTGCCCCGGACAAACAGTAAATCCGATTGACACGAAATTTGAAATCTTACAATAATATTACATTACGGATCCGTTGAAACTGGTTCCATCGAAATCCGAGACTGTTTGAAAAATGGCTATTTTAACTCGTCAATTAAATATTAAAATATTCAATTTTTGCAAATTTACTTTTAGTTCAATTTTAAAAGTTCTATAACATCATTCTAACTTCAACATGATTAAATAAAATTTTACAAATCAATTTGAATCACATTAAACCCAATTTCCAATTATTCCTGAAATTTCACATATTAAATTATCGATTTAATTACCCAATTAAATCCAGATATTCAATTTTAATTTATTCGACTTACAAATTTTACTTGTTAATACTTAAAATCAATTAAATATATGAATTTTAATTGACAGAAATTCTGGGTCGTTACAAACTTCCCCCTCTTAAAAGAATTTCGTCCTCGAAATTACCAATTAAGAAAAAGTTACATAATCCATTAATTTTTTTCCAAATCCATAGTTAAACTTCTTACAATAAATTTACTAAGTTTTCAAATCATAGTTAGTTATCTTTCAAAACCAACTACTATTGTTTAACTTTCAACTTCAAATCAAAAGTTTTTTTTTCAATTTTTCCAAAAATATTCTAACGCCTTAAATTTTTAGAAAATTTCGCCATAGTCTCCTCTGCGCGGCTCGATCCGAAAAAAAATGACAATATATATATCACAAATATACATCTCATCAAGTGATGAGGCATCCCGCAGGGAAAAAAGTGTAAAAGCACGATATTTAATCCGAGATATGTACCTTATATTTTATTAGCGAGCATATACGGCTAATATAACGCGAAAGCGAGCTCCAAATGCGAAGCAAGCGCAATCCGTACCTACTAAACACTCAACAAACCATGAGAAACATGCATATATGAAAGTAATATCAATATACAACATATATCACTACAACAACTACATATGCCAATATAGCAAATGCAACAAAAGCAATAAATGCAACCACCAAACAACTATATCCAACAAATCCATATCAAATCAGTATACATTCACTTCTCATTATTATTCAATGAATTGGTTTTTAATTTAATCACATTTGATTCATTAACATTGGATGTTTTTACTAACATTCACTTATTCATATTCAATTAGTTTACATTCACTAATTTATATTCAAGTTAGTTTACTTTCAATTCAAATTCAATTACATAGCTTTCCATTTATTAATTCAATTTCATTAATACTTAATGAATTATATAAAATCAACTAACAATCATATAATAACCCAACCATAACCATCATAACCAAATTTCTAAATTTACATTCTATTTGGTTTAACACTTTTTAACTCCAATTGGTTGATATTAAATTGACTTCCATTCAATTATTCAATTTCTCAACTTCATTAGCTTCTAATGAATTTACACTTACATTCATTATCCCATATCAATTCTTTTACATTTGATTGATTAATATTCCATCCATTTATCAATTCAATTGCTAATTCCTTTAACAATATAAGGTTGAATTTCATTTATATAACTCAAGTTCATATTCATCACTTCTCTTGATTAATTTACTTCGATACGAATATCAACTTTATTAACTCATATTATAAGTTCAAAACTTATTTCACTTATATTCATCAATTTCAATAGCTTATCTAATCCAAATCAATTTATTTAATTTTCCTTTAGTTAAATTTAAAATCACATGTCTTTGATGACAACTCAAATTTATTTTAACTTGGATTTTAATTTCAAATTTGTTTATCACAATCAAACTTCAATTTTCAATTTACTATGGTAACAAATCTATCACATAGAGACTCGAAAATGATACTGATGATGCTGCAGTCATCACCCTTATTATTTCCCAGTAACAGTAGTGAATTCAGTGCTTAATATTCTTTCAATATTTATAAATCACATTTACAAATCTTTTACTTATATAATTTCACTATTTTCTTTTTACTTATACAAGATCATTTCACAATTGTAAATCACATTAGTTATAATTCCATACTTATAATTCTTCGCTTATAAAATTTATTCTTTTACAATATGTTTCATTTAACTTATTCAAACATCTTTCAATTAACTTATATATATATTCTTACATTTCAACAACCAAACAATCAATTTTATATACACTTTAATAATTCTGAAAAATTATTCCTTTATATATAAAATATAATCAAGGTAAAATTATTTCATTTACCCAATTTAAAATGATATTATGTCGGTTTATCTCGTTTTAGAGTTTAGAAACCCCTATCGATAATATAGCGTCCCATTTACCGACCAGAATTCACAAACAGCTCAACGGATAAGCAACACAATATAAAACATTTTTATATTCACTAAAAAATACGCGCTCATAGCTATTATTACACTCACACTCATTCTAGAGTACTACTGACTCTATCTCTAATGAGTAATACCCAACAGAGCTAAGGTTGTCGCTCAACCATAAGCTCTGATACCACTTGTAAGGACCCGCTTCTTCGACTTTCGAAAACTGACATCAATACGTCCACTGTAGCGAATGCCGAGCAATCGAATGCCGGAAAACCGAATTCTTAGGGTTTAAGAAGAAGAAAAAGATAGAAGAAGAGAGAAAAAGATAGAACAGAACAGAAAGAAACAACAGAACAATATCAGAATCTCACAATCGCAGCGGAACAACATATAATAGATAAATGAATAATCTTTAAAACAAAGAACTATATCAATTATTACATTACATCACATTACATTGCATTATCAAAGTTTACAACAATAAACAGCGGAAAAGAAATACAACATATACAAATTTGATACGCCATGCTCTCCAGCTTGCCTCCAATTCTCTACAGCAACTCCCGAATTCCAAAATGACCTGATAACCTAACTCTAAACTGCCCGTGTGGAAATTGGTGGGCACCCAGAGTTTAGGAAGGAAAACAATAAACTCCAGGTCAGTCATGGGACTGGTGTGAGAACTTAAAACAGTTTATCTTAAAAACAACAAAGAAATATTTTTAAATTTGATTCGCAATGCTTTTTAGAAAATGAGACTACCATAAGGCCTCCCACACACACACATAATGAAAACGCAGAATCGGAGAAGATTTCTCCTTATGATAGTCAGAGATGCTTGATACGCATTAAAAAGAAACATTTGAAATTATTACTAGTGCATAGTGCAGAAACATTTTGAAAGTATAATATAAATCTTAGCCAGCATAGGCATTTCGCACTTATGCCTACTATAGCTACCATGTTCAATAGCATGTTACCGCCACATTCCATGGCAGGTTATACAACTAAAACCGTACAAGGATCGTATTGTTTCTTTGGATTTCCAACAAATGGTCAGGCTAAGAACTTCCCATTGCCATATGGGTACGCCTCTGGAAAGACGACCCGAGAACCTAACCTAACATTACGGTTAGATCTCTGCCAACACAAGGCCGGGTTACCCCTAACTGGGTAACTACTAACACGAATATGTCATCCCCCGGTTGTAACGGACCTTCATCCGAGGATCCTCGATTCCAACAACCACAAAGTAATAAATTTGCAGCAACAACATAGGTTAAGTATCTGGGATCCATACCATGATATCACCTCTATCCAGAAGGAATGACATACACTAAAGGGGCGCTACCCCCTAATAACCTTGCTGCATCCTTCCTGTTTTGACTATTTCCGGGTTTTGAGGTCCGACGAAGTGTCGTCCATAAAGCCACGCTTTATACAAAAGCTGTTCTTTGATCACATATGCTCAACAGCACTACGGATGCCACATTACCAATTTGGGAATGTATCACTAGTAACCATCAACTACATAACCTCTAAGGGTGTTAAGTTAAGAGAATAAATTCTCCGCCACCAACGAGAACATATCTAATAGAAACCAACTTTACATCTCAAATTGTAATGTCAGACACACATCCATACAAGTCCATTCCGGGATCGAACGGAACTGAATGCACTTCCAAAGAAGTCCTTGCAATCCGGATATTCACTAATCACGACCGGACTTCCCATCACAAAGGGTAATAAATTTCTATATCGGAGATCAGCCGATGCAGAAACATTCGACGGTAATCCTTCCGTTTTCATAAATATCCGGTCTTCAACACCGGTCATCAATGCTATCCATTACGACGTATCACTATTCGAAATGGGTTATACGACTCAAAGGTCCTTTCCCGGCTAACCCGAATAATGAGCGCTTATTTTAAAAATAAGTGTAGCATTCAAATTCAAGCAAATCACAACAAATACCTATTTAAAGGTAAATATTGATAGTCAGTTATTTAACTATCAAAAGATATGCACAACATCACCAAGTTCCAAATAATTTTCCAAATTATTTATTTTCCAAAAATATCTTTACAAGATATATATTTTCCACACTTCAACATTTGAAAACAAATTTTCAATTATTTTCCTTACGTGGAAATACTTTCATTTCAAAATGGTTCATTTAAACCAATTAAATAAATCCTTACTGATTTACTTTAAATTTACGTTCCAAATCCGTAAAATTCATTTCCCTTTCTTTTATAAATTCCATAGTGAATTAACATTTCCAAAATATCTATGGATATACGATTTTCAAATCGATTTCTAATATTCATTTTCAATTTATCTTTAAAAGATGTAATCTCAAACATTTCACTTTATATTGGAAAACATTTCCATACTTATTTAATAATAAGTAATTCACAAATCTATTTATTTTCAACATTTAGAAAATATTCAATATACTTAAATCACAATTAAGTATGTAATTTATTCTTTAAGGAAAACATTCTCTTAAACACATTTATTTGAGTCAAAACAAATGTTGCGTCAAACATCGTTACGACACCCAAAATCAATAGTATAGGGATTCAAAATTAAGATAGATATATAAATCCCAATACTATATAAAACATTTCCATTCAGAAATCATTTACTATAACAACAGTGTTATAGTCTACCATTTCCTTCTATTCCTCGAAAACGTCTATTTCAACAATGAATGTTGAAATCTATGTTTTCAATATTCAATACATTTTAAAACATCTTTAAATCATTTTAATTCCAGTTAAAAGATCACTCCTTAAACATTCCTTTAATATATTATTCACTGTTCAAAATCGTGAATATAAATCATTAACCAAATTCAACACTTTTACATATTCAATTTAAAAGTTATCCACTGTCCCAAAATCGTGAATATACTACTTTAATAAGCTATAAAAATTAACTTATCAAATTTAATCAACCTTGAATTTATAAATCAATGTTTATAAATTCACATTTATATATTATAAAAGCTTCAAGTTATAAAAATGCCTTACTAACCAATTCCATTTAAATCTCATTTAAATGCCAAAAATCCAGTTTTAAAGTTAATTATTTATAATTTTCTATTTTACAAAATCTATTCATTTTATAACTTCACAATTTATAAATCTGTCAATTTCATTCACTTATGAAATCCATTTATACTTTTTTTAACATTCATAAAAATTCGTTTTACAATTCCAATATTTTAATTTATAAATATCAATTTTATAAATCTTTTATATAATTCGTTTATAATAATTCAAAAATCCCAAGTTAAACCATTTTATAAATTTAATTAACTACTTATTTCAAAAATCACATTTCGGTCATATTTCATAAAAATCATTATTTTTATAATATAAAAATTTAAAAATGTTTATTTATTTAAAATGAACCAATTCCAAAAATTCAATAAAATGTATATTTTCAAAAATAACTTTAAAAATCCTTCTAAAATAAAAATCTTTACTTTAACATTTTTAAACTCCAAAAATAGGCCCAATGATACAACAATACCAAATAATCAATCACGGCATCCAAACATCATATATCATCATATGATAATCAACAAATATCACAATATTTGTGATCAAATAAATACTGGTGAGGAATCTAGTTGGATCGCTCCAACCTGTTTCCCTGCATCCCTAGACATTAGCACAATACCAATTCCGTCCCAATACGGAATATCGCAGTATATAGGATTTATAAAATATTATCCGCTATTATACGGCGCAATAGAGTCTCATCCGCTATATAATGCGGGAAAGTCAACTCCAAGTACATACATAATACCAATTCCATTCAAGTTGGAATTATCGCGGTATATGTTTTTAATAAATAACATCTGCTTAATATACGACGTATAGGGTCTATTTCAGAACAATTTATCATCCAATCAAACAATCAACAATTTTAAATCTAACTATTTAAAATTTAAATCGAAACAATTTCGATTGAGTGTGAAGTTCTCACCTTGCTTTCAATTCATTTTCAGCGTTTTATTTCGAATAAAATTAAACGTGCATTTAATTTTACCCAAAATGTTCACTAGCTCCAATCAATTCCAATCTAGCTCCATCGCGTAGTGTTCGTCAATACGAACCCGATGCAATTCGTTTCATGCGTTTTCGACCTCGTATGAAAAGGTTACACACTTTTAAAGTTTATACGAATTATAATATAAACAAATTACAATTTCTTTATTTAATTTAAAACCTAGCAAATCCGGGCCGTCCATTTTTTTACTCTGCAGATCCAAGCCGTCACGTATCTTCTCCTTCCCCCACGCGTTATTTCGAACGCAGGAAACCCATTAGCCGCCCTTCTAGGGTTTGAAACCACCACCTCCTCGAACGCCTAGGCAATGATCAACTTGCGCCACATTGAAGCACTACTCGAGCACCACCATCGGCTACAACGACAAGGGACTCGGCCCCCTCTTCGCATAGAAAACCGTGCGTGACTTTCGGCCCTTCTACCTCAATTCGCCGACGATCTACCGCTCCATTTACGATCTTAACTGTTGGATAGAGAGATCTTGATGCTCCCTATAACTTTGTAGTTGGAAGTTTGTTGAATCGGTGTGTGGATTTGAAGAAATTGGAGGAGAAACGAAATGAATTTTCGGCCATTAATATTGTAGCCGGCGGCCTGACCTAGAAATTAGGGTTTGATGTAAAAAATGAAAATAGAGGTCCTTATATAGAAAATTCTCGTGCACTATTCATCCCAAATTTTTCCGAACTCCAAACGAAGCGTGCCGGCTGACGTTTCTAAGGTTTACCCCGCGTTCTGGACACAATTGAACGCGTTTCGGAGGCTAATTCGATCATCTGTGCGAGTTACGGAAATAAATGATCAAATTTAAATTAAATCGATTTAAACTAATTTCTATGCGTTTTGGCTTAACCCGGACAAACTGTAAATCCGATTGACACGAAATTTGAAATCTTACAATAATATTACATTACAGATCTAATGAAACTGGTTTCTTCGAAATCCAAGACTGTTTGAAAAATGGCTATTTTAACTCGTCAATTAAATATTAAAGTATTCAATTTCTGCAAATTTACTTTTAATTCAATTTTAAAAGTTCTATAACATCATTCTAACTTCGGCATGATTAAATAAAATTTTACAAATCAATTTCAATCACATTAAATCCAATTTCCAATTATTCCTAAAATTTCACATATTAAATTATCAATTTAATTACCCAATTAAATCCAGATATTCAAATTTTAATTTATTCGACTTACAAATTTTACTTGTTAATATTTAAAATCAATTAAATATACGAATTTTAATTGACAGAAATTCTGGGTCGTTACAATTCTCCTCAGAAATAGGACCACCCGCTTCCTTCCCCACTTCATCGTTACAAGCATCTAAAATTTGGAAACTATTGTTAGTGTTGATTAAAATCTGCGCTACCCTTCCAACCTCTTTTTCATTATGAACCTCATTCCGAGCTTCACTTTGGTTTTTTCCATTAGTATTTCACCTTCCTCAATTTCCATTGTATCTTCAAACATAAGAGCGTCATCAATGTTTATTGTTCCTACCGCAGCTTTGTTATTTGCACTGCTAATTTTTTTCCTTTTCGAGTTGTTTACCACTTGCCACTTCTGATATCTCCTACCAGGAGCCTTATTGATTTTTTTGTCTTTCTGGATCTGCTTGCCTTTGTCATGTTAGTATTTTCCTTCTCCTCTAGCTTATCTCCTTGTTCATCTTTGTTGTCATGACTCACAAGACAGTGGCCAAATATTTTACACGTAGAGCATATATCAAGTATCCAAGGATACCTTGCCTTAATTTTCTGTGTTCCAGCGTCAACCAGTTGCACATCAAAGCTGTTAATGAGAACTTTATCAGGCTTCTCCTCAATCATACATTTGGCATAATCCAGTCTCTCTAGTCTCTCAGCTGACTCATCCAAGCATAATAGTCTCTCTAGTCTACTTGCCAGCCAGTTTGTGGCCAAGTAAGACCAAGCAAAAATGGTAAATTATATAGCTGTATCCAGACAGGCACAGAGGAGATGCTACTACACACATTACCCACTTAGGATCCCATGGTTTTACAGTGAAGTTTTTATTCCTTATCATTATTGGATCACCTTAAAGAATCCTATTTTTACCTTCTTTGTGGATAGTAGGAATAGAAACACAAAGCCATAACCTTGATAGAGTCTTTAAGTTTTTGGATTTTCTTAAGAGATTGAACAACAGTAGTATATGATAGTGGCTTGTCAAAGAAAAAGCCAACCAGAAACTCACTCCAAACCTAAGTGCCTGCATCAACTACAAAAGCAGGTGGAACGAGGATGTCAATAGAATATGTCGGCTTCATATCAACAAGGTTGTACTTCCCCAAATTTCTTGGCTTGTTCTTGAAAAGCGAAGTCCATTTCTGTTGAGAAGTGCCACTGAAGTCAGAAGTAGAGGAGGAAGAAACAGGACGAAAGGGAGGAGTGTATGGAAGGTCAGTGGCGAAGGGGATGGGTAAAGGGGAAGGAGGCGGGTCAGGGGCAGGACGAGGAGGAGACAAGGTAGTGGCAGAAAGGACAAGAGTTGTGGGATGGGAGGAGGAATGGTTAGGTATGGGAGAAGTTGCTACCATGAAAAGACAAGAGCACGATAAATTAATTTAATTGATGTGTGTGTGTATGTATAATTTTTTTGTAAATACATACATACATACATACATATATACATATATATATATATATATAAGTATTTTTAAATTAACACACACATGTATATATAAAAGCACTTATGCAAATTATAAAAAATTATTTTAATTTAAAAATTGTTTATAATAAATATAATTTTTGAATTATTTATTTATTTTTTGGCGAAAAATAAACATGTATATATGTGCTTTCTATATATATATATATATATATATAAATACATATATGCCCATAACCAAAACTAACAGCAAATATAAACTAGCGATAAAGCATGTTACTATTCTACACATATTTAATAACTTAAATAAACAAGTATACATACATACATACATACATATAAATATTAAATTGATATTACCTATATTATGGCCTTGACGTAGCACCTTTGATGTTGAATCAGACAATTCCTCGAATCAAATTCGTTCTCTTCTAGAAAAGCTACTAACTAAAGATATCACCACACCATTTGATTTGATTTAAATTTTGGATTGGAAATGAAAAGGAGGAGGCAAATCTTTGTGACCATGACTAGGTAAAATGGAGGTTCAATGTAAATTAGAAAATGAAGAGGATGTGAGTTTATATATGAAAAGAAAGGAAAGGAAAGGTGGGATCTAGACCTCCCTTTTGCCTCTCCTCTTCTACTAATTCAAACCTATAATTTAAACAAAATATCATAGCCCTTTCTTTAGTAATAGCCAGCCATGCTTGGTGCTTTCGACGCACACACATTTTCAAATCTAATCAATATCTGTACATTTTAAATCCAATTTAAATGTTTATCGATATCGTATATAGATATGTATGTATATAAAATTTATGTACGTACTATAACAAGTTTTGATTCAAATAAGTCAGCTACGATCTTATAATTAATATTTCACAAATATTAATTAATTTATAATAATTATAATTTAATTTAATCACGGTATTGTTAACCTATCTTTTTGCAAGGCCATGGATATGCGGATTTAACTTAATTGACTACGCGTGCGTCAAGGCTGATGTACGATGGATTCAGTCGACTGGATGGATGGATGACGCAGCGTGCTTGAAAGATGGAAATATGTTCGGATAAAAATGAACTGACTATAATTTGGGTCTATGAAACATGGTTCGGCATTAAACATGGTTCAGCATGGTGGAGGTTCGACATAAATCTCGTTCGGCATTGGATGGGTCATTCGGCATACCTCCATACCTCGGTAGACCCATACATCGGTAGATCCATACCTCCATACCTCGATAGATCCATACCTCAGTAGATCCATGCCTCGGTAGATCCATGCCTCGGTAGATCCATGCCTCCGTACCTCGGTAAATCCATACCTTGGTAGATCCATACCTCGGTAGATCCATGCCTCGGTAGATCCATACCTCGGTAGATCCATGCCTCCATACCTCGGTAGATCCATACCTCGGTAGATACATACCTCGGTAGATCCATACCTCCATACCTCGGTAGATCCATACTTCCATACCTCGGTAGATCCATACCTCAGTAGATCCATACCTCCATACCTCGATAGCTCCATACCTCGACACCTCGATACCTCGGTACCCTTGGTGGGCCCAAACTACTCAAGAGGCCCAACAACCTGGTTTTGCCTATAAATACATCATGTGGGTCTCCAGGTGAAGGGACGGCTGCTTCTTCTTCTTTCCGCTCTCTTACTTTTTACTTTCTAAGACTAAGAAAAGTCTACCACATTGTAACTGTAATGGATCATTACATCAATAAAAAGAAAACTTCTGGAGTGGACGTAGGCCGGAGTTAGCCGAACCACTATAAAATCTGTTGTTCTTTACTGCTGTCATTTTAATTTTAACTGTTCTTCATATTATTACTCTCTACATACATCCTATCTGTGAGCTGTGATTGGAATTTGGTGCTTTCATCTGGATTTGGGTGTTAGTGACCAATTTTGACGGTAACATTTTGGTGCTTTCACTGAGATCTGAAGCGCTCAGGAATTTTGGAGTTAGAAACTTGGATTTGAAGGAGCAATGGCTAGACCATCAGCAAGGAAGCAAGTGATAGAGAGGAGCAATCAGGAGGTAAGTCAAGAGGCTTCCTCTGGAAATGGAGCAGGTGGAGCATCCATTTACATCACCAGAAAGGAAATGGAAGCCATGGTGAAAAGACAAGAGGAGATGATGCAGGCTCTTCTCAGACAATTTGCGCGAGCAGGAAAGGCAGGGGCTCAGATACATGGAGCTGGATCTGAAACGCTCAACCAGCAAGCAGAGGGAATGGCTCAGCAGGGGGCAACCCCCAATTAGCAGACGGCTATCACTCCGGATGGATCTAGACTCGGGGGCATACCACCAGAAAATGCTGGACCAATCCATAGAAAGACTACCACCTACCTTGAACGGAGATGGCACTGGATCTGGACAACGACAACTCATTATCAACTAAACAAGTTTATGGTTTGGAATAAGTAGTAGAACTCAAATTAATGCGGCTAGGTCACTTACACTCGTACGGGGTCGAGGACGGTCCCTAGGTGTGCTCTGAGATGGCAAAAAACCGTGCTACTTGAGTCTATGAAATCCTACTTTCTTTCTATTTTTCTGCAAACTTTGGTTCACTCTTTCGTATTTTTGACATTTACTTTTCTTTGGTATGGTTTTGGAGTTTGGATTGGACTCCCGGTTTGGTTGGTTTTCTGGGTGCCATTTTGGCTTGGACATTTTCTTTTTATGATTCTATTTTGGAGTTTGGATTGAACTCCTGGTTTTGTTTGTTTCCTGATTTGGATTCCCGTTTTTCTGGTTTGGTTTTGGAGTTTGGTTCGAACTCCTAATTCTGTTTGTTTTCTGGTTTGAATTTTGGTTTGGATTTTCGATATGCATTTTTTGTTTTCTAATTTGATCTGGATTTTGGATTGGCTTTTGATTAGATTTTTATCTGGTTTTTGGTAAACGGTCGTCGGTTATGGATTGTGCCCGGCAAGGGCTAAGTCTTTTCGCCCAAACGCGGTGAATTGACTTATTCAGGTCGTCGAGTATGGAATATGCTCGGCAAGGGTCTGGAGAGACCAGAATTCGGCCTAGGACTTAGACCCCATATCATCAGTTACTACTTCAGGTCGTCGAGTATGGACTATGCTCGGCAAGGGTCCGAAGAGACCAGGATTCGACCTAGGACTTAGGCCACGTATTATCGGTTACTACTTCAGGTCGTCGAGTATGGACTATGCTCGGTAAGGGTCCGGAGAGACCAGGATTCGGCCTAGGACTTAGGCCCCATATTATCGGTTACTACTTCAGGTCGTCGCGTATGGACTATGCTCGGCAAGGGTCCGGAGAGACCAGGATTCGGCCTAGGACTTAGGCCCCATATTATCGGTTACTATTTCAGGTCGTCGAGTATGGACACTGCTCGGCAAGGGTCCGGAGCGACTAGGATTCGGCTTAGGACTTAAGCCATGGAAATACTCAACATCCAGGGACATATGATCACGGTCGTCAGGTATGGATTGCGCTTGAAAAGAACCCGGAGAGGTTATGGATATGGATATCGGCTATGAACAGCAGAGGATTTGGATATTGACCCGGAGAGGTCCTAAGGTCGGTTATTGGTTATTGGATATGGATGAAACATGGACTTCGGATATTGGATTTGAGGCTATTCAAAACACACCTTCCAACATCAAGGTATGTTTTGGGGGGCAAGTGTTAACCCGCCATTTGACAAGGCCATGGATATGCAGATTTAACTTAATTGACTACACATGCGTCAAGGCTGATGTACGATGGATTCAGTCGACTGGATAGATGGATGAGGCAGCATGCTTGGAAGATGGAAATATGTTCAGATAAAAATGAACCGACTATAATTTGGGTCTAGGAAACATGGTTCGGCATTAAACATGGTTCAGCATGGTGGAGGTTCGGCATAAATCTCATTCGGCATTGGATGGGTCATTCGGCATACCTCCATACCTCGGTAGCCCCATACCTCGGTAGATCCATACCTCGGTAGATCCATATCTTGGTAGATCCATACCTCGGTAGATCCATACCTCGGTAGATCCATGCCTCAGTAGATACATACCTTAGTAGATTCATACCTCGGTAGATCCATACCTCCATATCTCGGTAGATCCATACCTTGGTAGATCCATACCTCGGTAGATCCATGTCTCGGTAGATCCATACCTCCGTACCTCGGTAGATCCATACCTCCGTAGATCCATACCTCGGTAGATCCATACATCCATACCTCGGTAGATCCATACCGCGGTAGATCCATACCTCGGTAGATCCATACCTTGGCAGATCCATACCTCGGTAGCTCCATACCTCGACACCTCGATACCTCGGTACCCTTGGTGGGCCCAAACTACTCGGGAGGCCCAACAACCTAGTTTTGCCTATAAATACGGCATGTGGGTCTCCAGATGAAGGGACGACTGCTCCTTCTTCTTTCTGCTCTCTTACTTTTTACTTTCTAAGACTAAGACAAGTCTACCACATTGTAACTGTAATGGATTATTACATCAATAAAAAGAAAACTTTTGGAGTGGACGTAGGCCGGAGTTAGCCGAACCACTATAAAATATGTTGTTCTTTACTACTTTCATTTCACTTTTTACTGTTCTTTATATTATTACTCTCTACATACATCCTATCTGTGAGCTGTGATTGGGATTTGGTGCTTTCATCTGGATTTGGATGTTAGTGACCAATTTTGATGCTAACAGGTATATTTTGCAGTATTCAACATTACGGTTGTGCGACTCAAAGATGTAAATTTAGTTAGCGATGATATCGAACAATCCAAAAATTAATGTTCACACATCATCTTAGCCAATGATGTGATAGTTTAGCCAATTTTATCACTTACACAATTTTGGTAATATCCAATTTTACTATTTTAAGCAGTCCGCGGCAGTGATGAATATTTACACCAATTCTCTTCTTCAAAACTATACGATATTATCACTTATGGAATTTAGTTTTGACAAAAATTCCAATATCATCCACATTCACCATACATAATCTAAACACATAGTCCTTGGTTCAATAATAACAATTTTTATTAACCAAACTACTATGACCGAAGACTTTGACTTTGAGTGACTATAGTTGACCATGATACTAACTTCATAAAACCGAGGAGATGAATTCTCTATCAAATAGTGTTTTACTTCCAATGTTTCAACTTAGACCCAACTAGAGTCATTCGATGGACATCATGCCATGATTTAACTATAATCAAAGTGGAGTATCCATATTGAAGTTCAAAAGTATTTTCAAGTCAAGAGAACTGCGTAATATTGCCATTTCGATATTCTTTATTTAATATTAGTTTTATTAATGAATAGAAAACTATCGAGAAAGTCATTCCATAGTTATCCAATAACTTTCATTACATAACCCCTTAGTGCCTTCAGTAGCCATAAGTAATACATATGAAAAATCCACAAACTCAGTATCATTCAAACTGATTTCGAAACACTTTGGCTATTATGTGCAAACAGTATATTCTATATCATTATTTAGAATTTTCTGTTTTAAGACATATGTACCAAAATTAAAAGTCATACAAAACGATAATTTTGTGAGTAAATCCGAACTAATTTAAGCTTGTTAAATTACAAATTTTCTATGCTAATTTCAAAAGGTGAAATTTATGTTTTTTTTCTTACTAATGTTGCTCACTATATTCAAACTGCAATTGTCTTCTTTTTGAAAACATATTTATGATCGATGGATCGTATCCCTTCGGGTACAACTATCAAAATCATATTTTGACACATGGAATCTATTTAGGATTTGTGCATCATACCATATGACAAAGTCGACACTCTTAATGGCTTATTGACAACTTAGAAAATTATTTTCTCGACTTTGATAAAACCTATAGATTCTCTTCAATGTGTGAGAGTACTTATTATATATTCTAATGTCTTATGTCCATTTTGGTTTGGTTAATTTTATTTCACTCCTTGTAATCATTTTTATCTTTGGATCATATCCAAATCCATTTATCCAAAATTTATAAATGAAATTCCTTTGCCATGAAGTTGGTGTTTCTTGAAACAATAATTGTTTCTTAGTACAACAGAATATATACTTATAAGAATGATATGAATTGTGCTATATACATAAAACCAATTTTGTTTTAGTTTAAGAAACTTAAATTTAAAACCTAAAATGATCAAATATTGAACGGTCCCAACTCCTTGGGATGTTCCACATAGATCCCTCACGAATAACTATTACGTGTAGTCTTTCGACTCGCACAACCTGTCAACTCCTTAACCTAGAAGCTTAAGAAAATCCAACTCAAATCAATTCAAAACAAGTATTATCTAATAGTCAAAGGTCGATGGTTCAAGGATCAGTAATCTGTCGAATCGAACAGCTTTCAATAAAGAGAGTTCATCATTACTAGGTATGCTTTAAGGTACTATTTCATATACGCCATTATTATAATATATTACTTATAATCTCAACATATTATTAATTACACTTACGCACACATACATACATACATATATATATATATATATATATATTATATTGTTAGTCAGGTGACGATCCTTATATGTATTGATGTTGTCACATACTAGATTGGTTATATGTATATTTTAAAAAATTCCTTTTTACATGTAAATTAGATATGCACAGCTAAAATTTTTATATATAAAATTATTACTTTATTAATATATATATATATATATATATATATAAAATTAATATGTCATTTATTTATAATTATATGATTTGTATTTACTTATATAATCTTATTTTGCTAATAATTGAATATATATTTTAAACATGCATATTCAATATAAATATAACTTTTGATAATAGTAAAATATTTTTAAATAATTATTTACAATTATTAAGTATTATTTAAATCAATATATTATTCAAATAATTTATATAAAATAAAATATGTGTCAAAAATTAATTTTAAATTTTTTAAAATTATTTCATTATGAAATAATATCTTGTCCAAAAATTAAGAATTTAATAATCAATTTTTTTATTTTTTAAAAATCATTGTAATATATGGTGAAAATTAATTAATTGTTAAAAAATAAATTTTGAACGAGAAAAATTATGGAAATTTTTTCAAATATGAAATATCATGTTAGAGTTTTAAAAATATAAAATTTAGAAAAATATATTTCTAAAATATTTTTATTAATATTTTATTGTATATCAACTAATTAATATATATATATATATATTAATATAATAAAATTAATAATGAAAAGTCACAGTGTGTATATAATTAGAAAGTAAAAAAATTGATTTTTTAATTTTATTAATTAATACATATACATATGTATGTATATATATAAATAAATTTAAATGTCATAAATATGTTTATATATACATATTAATTTTTTTGTATATTATTTATATATAAATATTAGTTTAATATATTAAATAATACATAATTATGTGTGTATCTATAAATTACTAATATTTTACATACATACATACATACATATATATATATATATATAAGTAATATATATATATATATATTGTGTGTTTAAATATTTTCATCCTCATAACACTATTTAAATAAATTTTACTTATACATTTTCAAATATATATATATATATATATATATATATACACACACACACACACATGAAAATGGGCCAAAGGAAAAACATATCACATTTTTTTTGCCAAGAGACACGTATTTTTTTTAAGGACGCGGGCTTTATAATTTCGGTTGAAGGAAAATCTTTACAAAAAATTAAATCATGCATTTTCTTCAATCTCGATCTCAAATCATGTCGACTGCCAAAATCGAATCGATATTTGCTTCTTCTTGAGTAAACTTCCCTCTCCGTTTTCCCAAACTCACTGTTGTTATTCGCCTGAAGATGCTTACTCGAAGATGCATCTCACTTCACCATTTCTCTCAGATAAAGATCGAGATCATCGCTCCTCCGTTTTAGATTGCTTGACTTGAGTTCTCCGTCTCGCATTGCTTTGTGATGCTGAGAATAGAAGATGCTGCCGTGAGCGCTTTGAGTTTGAGTGTGTCACCATCTACTTGTGAATGCTATGGAGTTTTTACACGATGTTGATCTTAATTGGAGGTTTGATGTGTACTAGAATTATTGATGATTGGTAATGTTTTTTGATTAGTTTTTTGTTTCTGTATGTGATTATTGTATCTTTCATATTATTATGATATATGAAACTAGCATTTATGTGTATATTATGCAATTTAGTCTTTTATTGTTTTATTATTTTTTATCTGATGTTGAATGTTGCTTTTGTTAGTTTTAGATGGAGTATTTGATGTTGATTGTATTTCCGGTAAGCTTCAAGCTGTTGTTGAATTTGTTAAAGTGTAATGCTATATGCATATAGCATTTTATGTTAATAGTTAACTATTTGTATTATTCATTAAATATCGTGGAACTTATAAGTGTATTTAATATTTTTTAACATTTCTAAGTACTCAACAATATATGTTGTTTATGATTTTCACAGTACCAACATTGAACATCAAGTTTTTGCATTATGCTATACCATTTTAGTATAATTGAAAGTAATAGGAATAAACATACTGTAGTGTAATTTAAAGTTGTATTACAAACTTTTCATACTTTTGCAATTATCCATTAGTTCATTCATTCTAGAAATATGACTATTGACTTCATACTTAAATGTCACATCAAGCTATCCTGTCAAATATCTTATAAATGCTATTGAACCTTGTAATTGCAATGCTACATTAAACTATCACTTTGCATATTTTAAATATGCTAGTGGACTTCATAGCTAAAATGCCACAACAGACTATCATTTTAGATATCATAAACATACTAATAGACTTTATTAAAAAATTCTTCATTAAACTATCACTTTTCATGTTGTAAACACTCTAGTATATAGTTAAAATGTCATATGAAACTATCATTTCACAAATCACAAATATGCTACATGACCTTGTACAAAAATGCTACATTAAATTATCATTTTACTTTTTTTTAAAAATCATGCTAGTGGATTTTATAGTCAAAATGCTACATAGAACTATCATTTGACATATCATAAACATGCTACTGGACATTAAATAGGTTTGACATCTGGTTTTCTTTTGCATCCATGTATACCCGATTCTGATTTGCTTTTGTATCCATACATAACCAATTAGGCTTGGCATCCGGTTAACTTTTGGATCCATACATACCTGATATGACTTGGCATCCGATTAGCTTTTACATTCGATTGTATGCTGGGTTTAACATTATATCTCAGGAATTGATTGGTTTCTTATGTATTCGATCAGGCTTGGCATTCGATTAGCTTTTACGCCTGTATGTACCCGATTAAGCTTGGCATTCGGTTAGCTTTTGCATTCATATGTACTCGATTAGGCTTGGCATCCATTTAGCTTTTGCATCGATACGCACCCGATTAGGCTTGGCATTCGGTTAGCTATTACATTCGATGGTACGCTCAGTTAAACAATATATATTGGGTATTGATTGGTTCCATATATATCTGATTAGGCTTAGCATTCTATTAGCTTTTGCATCCATACGTATTCGATTAGACTCTGAATTCGGTTAGCTTTTACATTCGATGGTACGCTCGGTTAAACAATATATCTTTGGTATAGATTGGCTTCATATATACCCAATTAGGCTTAGCATTCTATTAGCTTTTGCATCTATACATACCCGATTAGGCTTGGCATTCGGTAAACTTTTACGTTTGATGGTACGCTTAGTTAAACAATATATTTTGGGTATAGATTGGTTCCATATATACCTGATTGGGCTTGAAATTCGATTAGCATTTGCATCTATACATACCTAATCAGGCTTGGCATCCGGTTAGCTGTTGCATTCATATGTATTCCATTAGGTTTGACATCCGGTTTGCTTTTGCATTCATATGTGCGTGACTAGATTTGGCATCGGGTTGAATTTTGCATCCATATATAATCGATTAGGCTTGACATCTAGTTAGCCTTTTCATTTGATGGTATGCACGGTTAAACAATATATCTAGGGGACTTAGTCTGTTGCCGATCCCATTACCTTTGCCTAGCCCATGTCATGATAGTGGACTTCGTACTTAAAATGCTACATTAAATTATCGTTTTGAATATTTTACACATGATAATGAACTTCATAACTATAATGCTACGTTAAACTATCATTTTGCATATCCTAAGCATGTTTATGGACTTTGTAATTGAAATGCTACATTAAAATATCATTTTCATATTGTAAACATGATAGTGGGCTTTATAACTCAAATGCTATGTTAAAATATGCTAGTGGACTTTTGTAACCAAAATGGTACATTAAATCTTATTTGGCACATTGTAATCATGATGCTGGACTTCATAACTATAATGCTATACTAAACAACCGTTTTGCATATTGTAAACACTATATTGAACTTCATAACTCAAATGCTATGTTAGACTATCATTTTGTATACCTTAAATATGCTAGTGGACTTTGTGATAAAAATTCTACATTAAATCTCATTTGCATATTATAACTTTGATATTGGACTTCATAATTAGAATGCTATGTCAAACTATCAATTTGCATATTTTAAACATGATAGTGGACTTCATAACTCAAATGCTACATTAAACTATCATTTTGCATATCATAAACATGGTAGTGGATTTTGTGATTAAAATGTTACATTAAATCCCATTTTTCATATTGTAAACATAATATTGGACTTCATAATTAACATGCTACATTAAACTATCATTTTGCCTAATTTAAACATGATAGTGGAATACATTACTAAAGTGCTATATTAAACTATCATTTTGCATATCATAAACATGGTAGCGAACTTTGTGATTAAAATGTTACATTAAAAATACATATGATATATGTAGTTATCATTTTGCATATTCTATTCATGGTAGTTTTTTTTACGAATACTTATTTCATTTTGTATATTATATCCATGCTTGTTCACTTTAAATATACCTATGCCAAATTCATGTACCATTTTTCATAATTTTCATCCTTGTTCAATTGAAATATGCTTATGATATATTCAACTATCATTTTGCATGATAAAATAATGGTACTATATTTAAAAGTAAAAATGCTATATTAATCTATCATTTAGCATATTAAACACAATCTGTTGTATTTCAAATGTAGAAATGCTATATCTGAATATCATTCGACTTGTAATTCATGTTATTTTTTGGACTTTTTTTTTCTTCTTCTAGATTCTACTTTTCCATTCGTTTCCGAGAGCTTGAATTTATAGCTCTTGAATTCAAAGGTCAAGTAATTTCTAACGTAGGTTTGGATTAAGGCGTCAAGTTAAGCTTTCTCAATTTTGGAGAAACCAAAGTCGATAATGGAAGATTCAATTCGATTCAAACATCGACAAGAAAGAGGCTTGGATGACGGTGGCTTGAACAACGACTACTTCAAACGACGATTGCTTGGATGATGGCAGCTAGGGCAAGCAGTAGCTGAAGGTAGACGGCAGCTAGGGCAAGCTTGGACGAAGGCAGAGGAAACTGTCGAAGTCGGGAAAATGAAAAAGTACACTATTGTCCTTCTACCTAAATTTTAAAAGTTGGGTCCTTAGTTTAAAAATTAGTTTAAAGTTTTTTCCTTTAAACTAATCACCTCTATATAAAATTTATATATATATATATATATATATATATATAACAAAATTATATATATACACATATTTGGACAATAAATAATACATATCGGATGAGCTAGTATGTCCGTTGCAATATAAATCCTAACATTTATATATGGGCATGTTATTTCTTGCACGGATTATCATGTTACCCATGCACACACATGAATATATGTATATATACTTATGTGTGTATCTATATGTATTAATATATAAATTAAATCAAACTATATAATTTATAAATATAGATAAAATAAGATATTTTATTTAAATAAAATTTATAAATATTCTAAATAAATTAGATTTTATAGGCCCAATAAAGATCTAGTAAGGGATAAAATTTCAAAATTCAACTATAACTTCCGCTGCGGGTTAGCCAAGTTCCAACAATGGTATCAAATCCCAATGGCTATTGCAGTCTAAATTAGTCATTTAAAGGTTAATTATTAAGCTAACATCCCAGAGGTTACCCCAAGTAGAGGAGGCTCAATTTGAATTGGGCATTGGGCTAACTTTCAAAATTGTTTGAAATTAAAAATATAAGATTTTAAGTTTAAAAGTTAAATTTAAAATAAGATATAAAATATTATAAAATTATAATATAATAAAATTTTCAAATTTTTTGAAGAATAATGTAAAATATTGTCAAAAATTATAAATCTATTAATAAGATTGATAAAATTAATTAAATTAATTAATAAGTTAATTAATAAAATGTGTATGCATGTATTATATATTATGATATATGTTATGATAAATTAAAACGTTTAAGTCATGATAAATATATATGTATGTATAAATAATGATTTTCTAAATTAAAATAGTTTAATTAAATAAATTAATTAAGTGGTTAATTAATAGTATATACATATGTATGATATTATGTGTTATACTATAAAGGTTATAATATATAATAAATATTTAATATGTATGTTATTTTTAGTCAATATAAAATTAAATAAAAATGTTAATTAATTATTAATTAAAAAAGATTTAATTAACATAATATCATACATAAGACTATTATATAAATAATATGAAATATAAAACTTATATAATAATAAAACGTATATAATATGAATATATAAATCAAAGGTGGAACATTTAAAAACCCTAAATAGACTTAAGGAATAAATACATGTACGTTTATCGTGATTTTTAATGTGTCCCACACTTGAATCCTGAGAGAACGTTATAAGAAATACATTATTTCATAGGTCGATATCACTCGATATAATATATTGAAGATTATGGATCTTTAATATAAAGTTGTCCTCTATCATTTATATATTAATATATTACCGGGAAATTCTTTAGTTCTTGAACTTTCCTTATGCTAAGGATGTTATGTGTTGTACTATTAATATATTAAATAGACGAGGTAAGATAACTGCACGTATATGTTGAGCTTTCTTCAAGGTATGTGCACTATACTTAGGCTGTCGTGAAATGATAGGTCTGAGTGAATAGTCCCACTTTATTTGGTTGAGCTTTCCCCAAGGTAAAGGTGGGACTAGGAACCACGGGTTAGTAATTCTATGTGATACAACTGATAAGGAATTATCCATCACATGTGGGCATATAATTTGTTGAGCTTTCCTTAATCAGAATCCCAAGGCATATGAGTCTTAACACCTACTAGTGAATTTGAAAGACTTCTATATTTCTCTTAGGGTTTGGTGAAACATATAATACTAGTGGGAGCCATATTAGGAAAATGAAATGATAACATTTAACCTTGCTAATATTGTAAGAACACATACTATATAATGGTATAATAATCTACATTGATAAATTAGTGCATTTGATATGATTGATAAAAAGCTTATCAACTAAGATATACAATTGAACTAAACTTAAAATTGACAAATAGAAATATAATATATACTTACTAATAAATGTTTCTTGCATGTTAATATTTCAATACCCATGTAAGCGCCTGATTTTATGACTACTAAATACATTCATAGTTTGGTTGCTTACATGTTTATTTGATCGAGACCGTGTATTGCATTCTATGATGTTATCCCATTTTTTGGTCAAAACTGGAATATCAGCAAATTGGCAAGGAATTATGAATATCAGGATCGGAGATCGGTTGGAATCAAGGCTGCGATCGATATCGTCAAAATTTTGTTAAACTCCGATTGAGACGAAATTGGTTGGAGACAATGATAAGGACTAGAAAAGGCTATGTTTCAAATTTCAGGTTAATCGGAGTTCGTATGAAGGAAATATGGTGGATTCAAGGTGGGAGAGGTATGCTGTTCGAATCCTTCAAGATGGAGTGCTCGGTTCGAATCCATCAAGATTCGAACCCATCAAGATGGTTTCGAACCCACCGAGCTCGCATCGATGGTACTTCGAATCGATGGGGGCTCGATGGATACATAGAACATGGATTCGAAGGATTGGAGATGGATTCGAAGGTCGTGGAGTCGAAGGATTAGAGATGGATTCGAAGGTCATGGAGTCGAAGGGTTTGGACTCGAAGATGATGGATTCGGACAATGGACATGGACTCGAAGATGATGGATACGAAGCAATGGACATGGATTCGAAGATGATGGATTCGAAGAGGATGGACTCGGAGGATGTGGACTCGAAGGAGGCGGCTTCAAAGAGCATGGATTCGAAAAGTATGGATTCGAAGGAGTCGGCCTTATGGATGCGAAGGGGATGGTTTCGAAATGGATGGTTTCGAAGCATGGGTTCGAACCTAGCAGAACGCACGGAGCTCTGATCTTGAATCGATCATATCTTCCAAACCGTTGATCCAAATGCAATGAAATTTTTACAGGAGCTTACATACATGTTGAAGAATGTTCTCACCAAATTTCAGCTCAATTGGACAATTTCTAGATTGATTCGAATGGAGTTCGAATCGATCCCAGTGTGGGCCCGGATCTCCAGGTTTCGGTCGTATGGGCCCTCCCACGTGCCTGAAGCGGTCTACCTTGTTTCTAGGAGAAATATCTGCCTTCTACGCCTATAAATAGAGCCCCTGGTCATTCAGAAAAGGGGTCGGAGAATTTGGAGAGAAAAAGCACACCCGGACGCTGCCAGAATCATTCCTTAACATCATTACTGCTATTTATTTCAAGTTTTGGATTTTGTAACTGCTGTAATCATCTGTAATCATCAAGGATAATCAATAAAAGGATAAAAACTTCGGAGTGGACATAGGCCGGAGATAGCCGAACCACTATAAAACTTGTGTTTCTGTTCTTTACTTTTGAACTGCTGTTGAATATTTGCTGAGATCTGAGATTTGTGTTTGAATATTATTGATTTGTATTCATACACTGGTGCTTTCATGGTATTCGGGGTTTGTGACCAATTTTGGCACAAACACTTTGGTGCTTTCACTGAGAAAGACTAGCACCCGCTACATCGGATTTGAAAGTTGGATCTGAAGATTTTAAAGAGTTTGGATTCAAGGACAATGACTAGGCAAAATAGTAGAAGGCAGAGGGCTGAGCGAAGCCAACAGGAAGGAAGTCAACAAGCATCCTCCGGAGCCGGGGAAGGACAGGCCTCAATCTACATAACCCGGGATGAGATGGAGGCTATGGCAAACTCATTGCAGGAGAGATTGTTAAAGAACCAACAAGAAATGATGCAGACTTTCTTTGAGCAAATGAGAGCTGCAGGGATGCAGAACCTAGGGACAACAACAACCGCTGTGGATGCAGGACAGGGGACTAGGGTTGTGGAACCCAATGGAGGTCGAGATATGGAGCCACAAAGCAATCAACAAGGGCTTGGGGGCAGACCCACAGGATCCAACACAGGAGGACCTCTGGAAGGAGTTCAACAGGCTAGAACCAACGTTGCTACTAACGAGCCACATGAAGAATATGTGCCGGAGTTCCCTCGGGGGCTACCCCCGACAGACAACGCTGGATTGGTAGAGATGATTAGGAAAACTGTGCGAGGTGGTTTGGCCAAAGGAGACTTGGAAGGAGTGAACAGGAGTCCGTTTGCTCGGGAAATAAGGATGGCTCAGAACCCACCTAAGTTTAAGTTGCCTAGCGTGGAGATATATGATGGCAAGACAGATCCAACAGATCACTTGATGAGGTACACCAGACACATGGAGGTGCTGGGGGCATCGGAGGAAGTGATGGCCCGATGCTTCCCTTTGTATTTGACGGACATAGCTGCGATGTGGTTTAGGCAGCTGGAAGAAGGATCTATCAGGACTTGGAGGGAGTTAGTGGAAAGGTTTTTGGGGCAGTTTCGGGTTCACGTCAAGAGGCCGAAGAATGTGATGACACTAACATCGGTGAAGCAAAGAATGGATGAATCGCTTAGAGCTTTTCTAACTCGATTCAGTGCGGCAGTCGCTTCGGTGGATCGGCCCGATCCTTCGATGGTTTTAATGGCAGCAGTATCAGGAGTCAGGGAGGACTCTGATTTCAAGGTATCTCTGATACGAGATCCCCCACAAGATCTCGACAAATTCTTTCACGAGGCAGAAAGGTTCCTTCGACAAGAAGATGCAAGTATGGATTTAAAGGTGAAAAAGATCAGTGCAATCGAGGTTGGAGCAGTATCCAGCGGAGGTTCGGATAAAGACAAAGGAAAAAGGAAATTGGACAATGATTCTGGAAATGCTAGGAAGAAATGGAAGGATCCAAAGTTTTCCACATACACAGGATTGAACGAGACGCTGGAGCGGATATACATGGATACTCGGAATCGCCTTCCCTACCGGAGGCCAGCCAGGAGAGAACCTTCTGAACGAGAGAAGGCATCAGGGAGGCATTGTCTCTTCCATGATTTAGACGGACATGACACCAACAGCTGCAGGCACTTGAAGGATATAATCGAGGAGCATGTAAGGGATGGACAGTTACAGCAGTATGTCGGAGCTCGGAATGCAACGGTGGAACAGAAACAACCACCGACCACCTCACGACGTGATGATGTGAGGCCCAGGGATGATGGTCGACTGATCATCCACTGATCGGGATAATGTGAAATAAGTAGCGAACTATTAGCGAGCAACCGAGTCATTTACGCATGTACGGGGACGGAGATAGCCCCTAGGCATGCTCTGAATGAGGATAATCTGCGAAGCTATGGCTTGTGAAATCTGTTTTTCTGTTTTGGATTGGACACTTGGTTTTCTGGTTTGGTTTTGGAGTTCGGATTGGACTCCTGGTTTTTGTTTGCTTTCTTGTTTGGATTTTTCCTTCGGATGATTGATTTTGTTTTGGTTGCTGGTTTGGTTTTCTGATTTTATGGTTTTGATTTGGATTTTCGGATTTGGATTTTGGATTGGATTTTGGTTGGATTTTTATCTGATTTTTGATAAACGGTCATCGGGTATGGATTATGCCTGTCAAGGGGTGAGTCACTTTGCCCGAACGTGGTAAATTGGCTCATTCAGGTCATCGAGTATGCACTATGCTCGGCAAGGGTCCGGAGTGACCAGGATTCGGCCTAGGACTTAGGCCCTCTATTATCAATTGTTGTTTTCAGGTCGTTGAGTATGGACTATGCTCAACAAGGGTCCAGAGAGATCAGGATTCGGCTTAGGACATAAGCCATGGCATTGTTAGGCACCCAGGGACACTGGGCCAAGGTCGTCAAGTGTGGATCACGCTTGGCAAGAACCCGGAGAGGTTAGCTCAACGTCCAGGGACACTGGACCAAGGACATCAAATGTGGATTACGCTTGACAAGAATCCGGAGAGGTTATGGATTTGGATATAGACCCAGAGAGGTCCCGGATTCGGATATTGGCTATTGGATAAGGATGGATTGGAACTCAGTTGTCGAGTTCGAATGGATACGGAATTGGCTAAGGCTTTGGCTATTGGATCTGGAATTGGACATCGACTCGAAGCAGTCAAGGATTATATACTCAGGCAATATGGCTTTGGACTTCGGATATTGGATTCAGAACTATTCAAAACACGTCTTGTTGTCACAAGGCATGTTTTGGGGGGCAAAGTGTTATCCCATTTTTTGGTCAAAACTGGAATATCAGCAAATTGGCAAGGAATTATGAATATCAGGATCGGAGATCGGTTGGAATCAAGGCTGCGATCGATATCGTCAAAATTTTGTTAAACTCCGATTGAGACGAAATTGGTTGGAGACAATGATAAGGACTAGAAAAGGCTATGTTTCAAATTTCAGGTTAATCGGAGTTCGTATGAAGGAAATATGATGGATTCAAGGTGGGAGAGGTATGCTGTTCGAATCCTTCAAGATGGAGTGCTCGGTTCGAATCCATCAAGATTCGAACCCATCAAGATGGTTTCGAACCCACCGAGCTCGCATCGATGGTACTTCGAATCGATGGGGGCTCGATGGATACATAGAACATGGATTCGAAGGATTGGAGATGGATTCGAAGGTCGTGGAGTCGAAGGATTGGAGATGGATTCGAAGGTCATGGAGTCGAAGGGTTTGGACTCGAAGATGATGGATTCAGACAATGGACATGGACTCGAAGATGATGGATATGAAGCAATGGACATGGATTCGAAGATGATGGATTCGAAGAGGATGGACTCGGAGGATGTGGACTCGAAGGAGGCGGCTTCAAAGAGCATGGATTCGAAAAGTATGGATTCGAAGGAGTCGGCCTTATGGATGCGAAGGGGATGGTTTCGAAATGGATGGTTTCGAAGCATGGGTTCGAACCTAGCAGAACGCACGGAGCTCTGATCTTGAATCGATCATATCTTCCAAACCGTTGATCCAAATGCAATGAAATTTTTACAGGAGCTTACATACATGTTGAAGAATGTTCTCACCAAATTTCAGCTTAATTGGACAATTTCTAGATCGATTCGAATGGAGTTCGAATCGATCCCAGTGTGGGCCCGGATCTCCAGGTTTCGGCCGTGTGGGCCCTCTCACGTGCCTGAAGCGGTCTACCTTGTTTCTAGGAGAAATATCTGCCTTCTACGCCTATAAATAGAGCCCCTGGTCATTCAGAAAAGGGGTCGGAGAATTTGGAGAGAAAAAGCACACCCGGACGCTGCCAGAATCATTCCTTAACATCATTACTGCTATATATTTCAAGTTTTGGATTTTGTAACTGCTATAATCATCTGTAATCATCAAGGATAATCAATAAAAGGATAAAAACTTCGGAGTGGACGTAGGCCGGAGATAGCCGAACCACTATAAAACTTGTGTTTCTGTTCTTTACTTTTGAACTACTGTTGAATATTTGCTGAGATCTGAGATTTGTGTTTGAATATTATTGATTTTATTCATACACTGGTGCTTTCACGGTATTCGGGGTTTGTGACCAATTTTGGCACAAACATATGAGTTTCGAAATTTAGAAGCAAAATAAGATTATGGATATTTGATCCATATACTATCGCATATAAGTGTTAAATGGGGAGCGGTCATAGTTCGTAATGTATGATACATCATTGAAATTAGTTCTGAAAGTGCACACCGATCTTGTATAATATAGCTTATATGTATATTCAAGTATATAGTCTAAACTAATCAGTACAAGCTAGTGGAGTATTATAAAGTAAAGTAAATAAAAGCTATCACACCAGGATTTTTATACTAGTTTGAACCTCCTGTCCTACATCCAGTCTTGAACCTCCCCTTCGGAATTTGCTTACCCTCACTTTGCCCGAACGAACAGGCAATACAGTAGAGTTTTTGACTTGATAAGATTGTGTTCTAACACCATAAATTTTGACCAAATGTAGAACTCTTCCTATAATCTCCTTGATGATTCAAGATCCATGCTTTGTGATTATGGAAGTAAACCAGATGATTCATGAGTAGAGAATTGAATTTGAATGCAATAGAGTTTTAAGTATGCTCAAGAGAACAGAGATCAAGAAAGATAGATTGAGAAAAGTTCAAAATGATTTAGATATTGATCTTTATATGTAGATATCAAAGATTATGTCGAATAGTTGTAATCGTTCAATAGCAGCCATTATCGCTCACAAAGATGCTCACGAACGATCACAACTATTGGAGTTGACTTTTTAAAAAATAGCCGTTACAGGGTAAATAGCCAACTAAGTGTAAAAAGTAAATCTACTAAATAAGAACATTAAACTACAAGGAAAAACAAAAAACAAGTTTGTATAATAAAACATAGGAGTTCAGTCGATTAGGATTATTTTCAGTCGACTGCCCTCAATCGACTGAACTGTGTAAAACCAGTTTTTATATATAATTGCTTCTTAAAACTTATTTAACTCTTTGATAATTAAAAACCTTTGTATACAGGTATGTGCACGTGCATATGAACTATCAATGAGATTTTAGAAAGACATACAGTTGACTTGATGATCCATATTTTCATCGCTTTTAGAATGTAAATAATTTGCCTTGCTCTCTCTTTGATTCTCCGATATAATAGCTCATTGTACCTGCATACTATTGTATTCTGGATATACACAGAGATATGGTTGTCATCTTAAAACATAAAGTTAGGGTTCTAAGAATCTTCTCCTATTTTATGATGACAACTATATGAGTTATTAATTAAAGACATATGTATTTCTCCCTCTTATTACGTGATTCCCTTATCAATATTCTCTCCTCCTTTAGCATCAACAAAAAGGCTAGAACAGAACATAGATTATAGTATACTAAGATATATTATAGGGGATGATGATATACGAACACTTGTTGTAAAACACATAATCAAATGCAAGAACATAAAGAAGACCAATGTATTATAAACATGCATGTGCGTGTGTGTGTGTGTGTATATATATATATATATGACATAACATATACAACAATTCATAAAATAAACACGAGCTCACATAATACAACAAATTACAACACCATATTGTTCAAAACACAACTGACTACAAGATTGACATACTAGTTTGAAAGTTGTTACAACACACATAATAAATTCAACACCTAATAGAAACCACAAACATAAATACCACAAGTTCAACACAAGATGCAAACAACAAAACACAAATACGACATGTTCAACACAAGATGTGAACAACAAAAGAAAACCAAGGCCATCGCCAAACTATACTAATTAAAAGCTTACCAACCCAAGAAGCATGTCTAACTCTCCCGCTCGGAGTCATGAGGTGAGAAAGGTCATGAGCATGAAAGGGCTTGTTCCATATATTCTCCATGAAATGAAGTGTCATCTTCTCAAAAGTCTTTTAGCACTTAAGCATTTTCCATTGTTGTTTATAGAGGATTTCTTGGTTTTTAAGAATGACGGTATTAGCGAGAATGTTCTTGGATGGCTCAACAAATGCAGGTTTTTTATCGCTATTGGAACTCTAATTAATTTCTTCGAAAATCTCTTGTCGAATAGGTTGTTGCTCAACCGGTGGATCTTGAGAAGATGATTAAGCTAAGTCATGTTGAACTGTATGAGCTAAGTGGATGTTGTATGGTACAAGAGGTTCCATTTTTGATGATAGCTTCATAAGAGAGATGGACTTTTGGTTCATCACCTTAGGTAGAATGAAATCTTACATGCTTTCAACATTAGTGCCATATTGAATGAAAATCTTAGTCAAGTATGATGCAAAGAACATCATGTGCCTATATCATGCATGAAAACTCTTGATCTCATCGTGAATGATCTTGGCCAATTTCTTATTGAAGTAAATAGCATACAGGACCTTGTAAGTGTAATCATAATTTTATTCTATAACTATTATTATGAGGTAAGATTGTATGAATGGTCATCTTGTTTAAAATTCTAGCTTAGGGTCGAAGATTTATAGAAGTGTTTATCGTGCGTTCCACATGAAATAGATAATTAGCAGAATTTATGCAAAATCACCATAATCATTGCCCTCTAATACATGTCCAATATTAAGAAAACCAAGAATATTCAAATCTTTGATGGATACTATGATATCTATTCCTAAGACCTTATTCAAAAAAATTCCTTCATCATCTTCGGTTTGTAAAAATTTCCATAAAGATTTGCATAGAACATCCTAACTAGAAATGGATACATTTTTACCTTGTTATGATTTACATCTATCAAAGAAAGAAATTCATGTTCCTTAGCAATTGCTTCAATTTCAAATGCTTCGAAATTCCACATCTTAAAAATGTTTCTTAAAATACCCTTTTTTTGTTCAACTCATTAAAGTGTTTCAGCATAATTTTGCTGCCATTCAACTATTGTAGGATTTGCTCATCGGATGCAAACATGGGATGAGAGGGATTAGATGATGAAGCCGAAGCTTTGTATTTTTAGGGTCTTTTCTTTGAAATGGGAAGTTTTTGGAGTCTTTTCTTTGTATCTATAGAATCGATAGAGAAAGCTCATAGGGAATTAGGGTTTGAAATTTGAAAGAGTAAAGTGATGGTTTCAGTGAAATGTCATGACCTTTTATTTAGAAAAAAGGCAACTACCAATTCAATCGACTGGCCAAACCAATCAGTCGAGTGAATCTATACATAGTGGTTTCCCAAGAGTAAAATACAATTTTTAGTCGACTGTCAAAAATTGAGTTAGCTAACGAAATTACACTAGCTCAGTCGACTGGAATTTTTGTTTAGTCGACTCAACTGGATGAATTTGAAAACAAAGAGTAGGGTTGTATATAGTCGACTGTTTTATTATTTTTTAGTTGCCGTTATTGTTTTTGACCCTTGTTCAGTCGATTGGGAACCATGTTTACTTGACTAAAACTGGCTTTGAGTGTTTTTATTTTGTAGTTTAAGTTTGTTGTTATATATATTTTATAGCTTATATAAACCTTAAATTATTTATTTGCCTATATTTAACTATTTAAGAACTAATTCATACTACATTTTTTTATATATTTGAAAAGCTTATACACACATATTACATATATAAATCTATTATAAATCTTCTTTCCCTCTTGAAGGTTGTTATGCTAGACCGAGCTGCTTCGATGGGTTTAGAGCGAAAGCATTGTTTAGTCGATGATTTTCCACAGAAAGCCTTAAGCTTTCTTTTAATAAAGTTCAAATGCTCCCCTTTTCTCCTTTGCTTCCAGTAAATCTCTTTTTGGAGTAGCATGACCTCACCTTCTTACCTTTAGGAGAATATTAGGTTCTTTTGGAGAGGGATGAGGTTATTCTGATATAGGATGAAGTGTTGTCCGATGATGACATTGCTCTTAAAGGTTTTGAAATTCGAAATTATTGTTTGATATTGTATTTTAAATCTTATTATGTTTTTTATATATGTAAGCATTTACTAAAAATAGGAATTCAAAATTATTGATAGGTAAATTATTCCCATACAATTTTTATCAACTTCACTTCTATAGAAAATTCACATATAATTTCTAAAGTTTTTTTGTAAATAAATATGGGTTAAAAATATTTCAAAAACTATTTTACCAAGATATTTGTAAATTTTTTGGTTTTTAAGTACCTGAAAAAGAATAGAAATTTCATTAACAACTACTTTCTAGGTTAGGATCCTACGTGTTAGTAGAAGAAGATAGGCATACTCAAGTGGGTTTAGGACCTTTAGAAATATTATTAAAGACATTTAATAGATAGTCATCTATATATTTTTGCCTAATCAATTTATTATTAGTTTTTGGAATCCAAATTTTCATAATTTTTGAATTTGAATTACCCGTTTTAACATTCTCTTTGGACTTCTTGAACTGAGTATACAAAGTATTATATTTCTTATTCCTATGTTTAGCTTTGAAACCAAGTCCATCTCTGTTGCCAAAAGGTTTGAAATTTTAATTAAATTTTTTAATTTCTACTTCCTTTTATTAAATTTTGAAACATTATTAGTAATTTATTCCAACTTTTGCTTCAGTTCAAAATTTTCACTTCTAGTTGAGTTTAGACTAGATCTTAGTTCACAATTCACATTACTAAGCTTATTGTTCTTATTTTTTCTAGCCTTAAGTTCATTGCTTAGAGCTGCACTTTGAGAAGATAAGTTTTCACAAGATTTTTGTGAAATTCCTATTTCCTCCTCTAGAATACTTTTCTCATTTTTAATAAGTCAATTTCTAATTCAGCTCTATGTAATTTTCCTATATTTTCTTTATATAATTTCTTTAGGTCTCTCAGTTTATCATCTAATTCTATACTATTTCCAAAATCTAATTACAAGAGAGTTCATTACTTACCTTTACCGTGGTTGCTATAAAGCAGACATTTTGCCTATTCTGAATCACTGTCGTTATCACTTTCTAAAGAAGATGAGTCTGAATCGTCCAATGTCACTTGGAATGCCTTCCTCTTTTTCTTGAACTTTTCAAACTTGTTTTTCTTCTTATCATTATTCAGTAGCAAATATTCTTTCTTTATATGGCCAAATTTGTTGCACCCATAACACTTGATAGATGCCGGGTTATATGAATTTGAATTGCCGCATTTCTATACCTTTGTAAACTTCTTAAATTTGTTATTGTTTTTAGCAATGAATACAATCTCATCATTGCGTAGATCCGAGTCATCGTTATTTGCTTGGAATGCTATACTCATTTTCTCTTGATTTTTCTCTTTCTTTAGTTGTAAGTTATCTTCACGTGACATCAAATTTCCTATTAATTCTTCAACTTTGAGTTGAGAAAGATCGTTAGCTTCGTCGATAGCTAAAAAATTTCTTTCGTACTCAACAGTAAAAGAATTTAAAATACGTGTGACTATATCAAAGTTTGTAAAAGTGACTCCTGGTGCCATGAGATCTTGTTGAATTATTTGAAATCTAGCATACATGTCTATGAACATTTCATTTGCATTCAATTTGAATGATGAGAAGTGATTACGTAAAATAGGTATTTTGGTTTGTTTTACTTTATTCGTGCCAGTGACTTGTGGTGTACGCCGTATATTATATGCCGTTTTACAAAGCAAAACTATTGAGAATTCATTTTATCGATTGAACATGATAATGCATTCATAGCTTTAGCATTGTTGGTTATTGTGGTCTTTTGAGTTTATGTCCAAGCACTCATTTATGTACTAGGAACTTCATACCTGGTTTGAGTAGCTTGCCAGATTTCAATACCGTTAGCTTCCATAAAGATTCTAATATGCGTAAACTAGTAAGCATAGTTAGATCCAGTGAATAGTAGAGGACATGTGGTTGATTGACCTTCTAGAAAAGTGCTTTCCATATTATGATAATTATTCAAATATTTTGTTATGGTAACTGAAAAGACCTGCTCTGATACAAATGAAAGTGCATACATGGCTTATATGTATATTCAAGTATATAGTCTAAACTAATAAATACTAACTAGCATAGTATTGTAAAGAAAAGTAAATAAAAGCAATCACACCAAGATCTTTATACTAGTTTGGACCTCCCATCCTATGTACAGTCTCAAAGCTCTCCTTTGGAATTTCTTTCGACCAAATACCCTCACTTTGCCTGTTGATATTGGCTATATGGTAGAGTTTTGGGCCTGTTATCCTTGTGTTCTTACAACATAGATTTTGATTGAGTATACAACTTTCTATAACCCCCTGATGATTCAAGATGTGTGCTTTGTGATTATGGAAGTAAATCAGATGATTCTTGAGTAAAGAATTGATTGAATGCAATAGAGGTGTAAGCATGCTCAAGAGAATAGAGATCAAGAAAGATAGATTGAGAAAAGTTCAAAATGATTTTAGATATTGATCTATATGTATATGGATATTAAAGAGTTATGTCGAATACCTGTAATTATTCAATCGTAGCCATTAACATCAGTAGAGATGCTCACGAATGATCGCAACTATTGGAGATGAATTTTTAGAAAATAGCTATTATAGAGTAAATAGTCAACTGAGTGTAAAAAGTCAGTCTGCTGAATAAGAACATTAAATTAAGTGGAAAAATACAAAAACAAGTTCGTATAATAAACATAGGAGTTCAGTCGACTGAGAATATTTTCAGTCGACCGCCCTTAGTTGATTGAAATATTCTCAGTCGACTGAACTATGTAAAAATAGTTTTATATATAATTCCTTTTTAAAACTTGTTTATGTAATAACCCGGATATTTTAACGGTTTTTAAAGTAATTTAATTAGCTGAATTTGTGCGAAATTTAATAAAAATAAATAAAATAAAATTTTGAAATATAAATTTTATATTTGGAACGCGTCTAGTTAAACATAGAAACAGGTAAATTTTCGTCCGAAAATATGAAAGTTTATTTCGCACGTAAATTTACTTCAATCTAATCAGTTAAAAAGCGATGAAAATAAAACGTTTTCAAAACCAAAATATTTTTACATAGAAAAATTCTAAAACATCTTTTGAGCAAGTTGTCAGTTTGTCGTTTTTCCAAATTCGGACATCTTTGGCTCCGTCGATCTTATTTTTCTGCGATTTTTATGCATTTCCGTAGTAGAAAATTTCGAATTTTTATAATTCAATCATACTACTGATATCTGTATACCGTTGGAAGCGCCTCAACGCGCTGATCAAAACGGTATAATCATTCGTGTGTTTCGGAGACCGTACGCGGTGGAATTTGCGAAGCGGCTAACCGTATCGGTACGTTTCTTGAGAATTTTGGTTCTTTGTGCCTTTTATTTCCAACTGCACAAACCCAACGGTCATTTGCTTTATTTATTTCTGAATTCTCGTGCGTAACTTATTCTATTCCCAACGTTCAATTGATCATACGTTGCTTCATTCCATTTCTCTCAGCCGCCTCGTCTTCTATCAGTTTCATTTAGAAACATTATGTACAAAAGAAGTGGAATACATTATTTGCTTGCTATCACCAAAACTTCTCATGGCCGATCCTCCTGCCTTCTATTTCTCCACGCCTCTTTTCCCCTCCTCCCGACTTCGCGCAACGCCACCTAACATACTCGGCCCGCCTCTCTTCCTTGCCGACTCCCCTTCTTTCCTCCACATCCTCCACTCTCCGCTCGCAAACCGCTACCTCGTGTCCGTCACATCTCGCTCTTCCCCGTTGCAGCAAAAAAAAAAAAAAAAAAAAAAAACCCCAAGGCCGAGGCTTGACTTGCCTTGCTCTTCCATTCCTTGCTAGCAGCCGCGTCCGACCTCGCTCGGCCTCAGCCTCTCCTTGCCGAGATCTCGATCTCCTCCTTCTTTTCTTTTCAGGTTGGACATATTTCAAGTACTGCTCCATATGCATTCATCTATGAACATGAATTGTTGTACATTATGAGTTATATGGATATTACAGTTTGCATGAACATTCATCTTTACATTGAAACCCAAAGCCTCCAAGATACGCATGCAAACAACTTGTTTTTCTCCTTCTCTTTGTGTAAGTATGCATGTATTATGTTTCATAACTGTAGCTGAAATTGTTTATATTAGTATATATATGTTGGCCAAAAAAAAAAAAAAATCAAATATCACGTGTATAATATGGTAAGCATAGTATAGTATATCTCTTCGGCTTAGAGCACGTATGAGTTGTATGCATATCCTACTTTACCTTATGTAATATATTAGTTATGCTATATAAATTAATACATATATGTATATTATATTCTATCTGAAAATAAATATTATTTGAACATTGCTCTAGCCATATAAAGATTTTCGGGTTATACAGTTTATGAAGTTATAAAGATTATACAGTTTGAAAGAAAAAAATGGTGTACGTTTATATGTGCATGCTATAGGTGTAAGTTTATACAGTCATTCAACCGTGCATCCATTTTTTTTATAATATTTTTCATACAGTGTATATTAGTATAAATTGTTTCAAAGTTTGAAAAGGTTAGATTTATAAAGTATTTTGTTCGAATCTGCTTCATAGTCGTATAAGAGTTTATATATATAGTTTGTATGCAAAATGGAAAAGTATTAAATTATATATATAGCCTTATACCTATATTTGTTTCAAGTACAGGTGTTTTCGGCCGTATGGTTTATATGTGGCTTCCAAAGTTATGATGGTATATATATATATACATGTATTATATATTAGTGTAGGCATGAGTTAGCTATTTGAATTTATGAAAATGCTTTGGTCCTATCTAATTTATAGATATTACATAATCTGGGGTCGGAGTTTCCATGTATATAGCAAGTATATAGCCTTCATACGTTAAACATATCTTTTGTTTCTTTTGTTTTGATTGAGGGGATTGTCCTATTGTGCTGGAAAAAAAAGAAGGTGTATATATTTTTGAGAGGCAGTGCATTTTCATCAGTTGTATATAATGAATATTTACTAAATATTGTAAGTTGTATACTATCTATATATATAACGCGTTTACCTATATAACAGTATTTTTAAATGTCTGTTTTAATATAAATTTTATGTTATTCATAAGTTGTATGTAAACTGTTGCTGTATTCATAGCATTTTATAAAGGTATGTATAAATACTATGGTCTGCATACATAAGCTATGACTTAATTGTAATGGTAGATGTGAACTGTTTTAATATATGTGTTTTAGAATGTATGATTTCGGAATATATATTCTATTTTAAAATATTTGTCTAAAAATTTAAATACGGATTTATAAATTTATCATAATAGTGTAACATGTATTGTCCATCGATATCAAGCTAATTCGTTGCTTTCGTCAATTCCTATTTATCAGCTGGTTCGTTGAATCGAGCCAATCTAGCTTCGCTTTGAAACTCGTGCTTGGATTCGCAACTCGTTCATTGACAAATCTCCTCTAACCTCGAAAGGTGAGCAATCACTCACGATTAATATTCTTTTATTTATTAAATTTGATTTCAATTGAAACGACAATTGAAAATACTGTTGTTATTTATTGCACTGTTATCAGTTCACCTTTGACATCTGACACCGTTATCTGTTATGTATGCAATAATAATACAGTTTGGTTGATAATTGATTGATTGTTTATTGTTTATATTGGATGTTAAATTGAAATGTATAAGTGATAAATATTATGCAATTGAATTTGACGTATGATAGTCTAAAATTTTGAATCGACATATGTGTTGAATTTGATTAGTTAATTTGTATAATATTACCCCTTTAAATGTTAAATTAATTGACACGTAGGATTTAATTAATTACACCTTGAACCATTGAATGTATGCTATATAAATTGATGAAACTGAAATTGAAATTGAACGACAAGTGAAAAACTGTAATGTAATAGTTTTTAATCTACATGAAATGATAGTGTAGATTCTAGAAATAATTATATTAATTTGCACAAACAACAATGTGAATTGATACGGTTATTTCGGGATTATTCAAATTAATTATAGGATTTTTATTTATTGAATTGTTATTGATGTTTATTATTGCTTGTTTATTTAATTTGACACCATCCCAGTTATCACACTGCAAGTTTCCTTTGCTATACTTTGATTTTTGAATTGAAATTGGAATCGGGTTGAAATGATAAATACCTAAATGAACTTGACTTAGGATAGAGAATTAAATAAAATCCGATTGGTCAAAAATTTGATTTAAAATAAAATAATGATTTGATTCGACCAAAGAATAAGTTTTGAAATGAAGTTGGAATTTGAATTATTTGAAAGGAAAATGTAAAGATCGAAATATGAAATAGATATAACGTGGTAATTGATGATAGAACGTTGTTTGAAATTTGATTATCTAATAATTAAATTTGGACTATTAATAAATAATTTGAAATTAGTAATAATTGAGTTTTGAAATTATTAAGTTGAAATCATTTAATAATTAAATTTGAAATTATAATTAAGCTTGGAATTATAATTAAGTTTGAAATTATTAAGTTGCATTTATAGTTAAGTTGAACTGATTTGATAATTAAGTTTGAATTCATAATTAAGTGGAAATGATTTAAAAATTAATTTTGAATTTATGATCAAGATTGTAATTATGAAGTTTTGAAATTATTAATAATTAAGACTGAAATTATTTAATAAATGAATAAGATTTAATTATTTAATAATTGAATAAAAATTGAATTCTTTGATAAAAGAAACCGAACTTTTGAATAAGTGGATTTGAACTTCGTTAATAAATGAAACTGAGTTTCTTTATTTATTAAAGTTTTGAGAAATTTATTTAAGTAGGTTAATAAGTGAAATTGAAACTTCTCGAGCATGTGAAATTTAGTTCTTTATTAATTAAGTTTGAAATTTGTAACAAAGTCAACAAATGAGTGAAATTTGAATTTCTTTAACAAGAAATAAAATGTGATTTATTGAAATGAATATGATTTATCGAAATTAACGTAAGACTTGTAATTTAAAGAATTGATTTGGCGAATCTAATTGAACTTAATTTGTAAGTTGATATAATGAAGTTGAACTTAAGAAATTGATTTAACGAATTGGAAATTAATAGTAATTGTTTTGAATGATAAAGTAGCTTAACGAATATTGAATGGAATCGATAAATGAGTTTAGATTGATTTGAATGTTAAATTAAATTAATTTAAAGGATTTCGGAATGAAATTATATACGAACTTGAATCAATAATCGAATTGTTTTAAATAAAAGTTGAAATTGAATTGTAAGATTTTGAAATGGTAATTTGGAATTTTGAAATGTAAGTTATGGAAATTGATTTTGAAAGACAAATGAATTGTTGATTCACGAATTGAAATTGAAATTGAATTTGTTTTGGTTTTGAAATATATAAATGATCAATCGGTGTAATGATTACGAAAGTTATTAAAGAAACCGGAATCGGTTATGGACATACTCTCTGTCTAAACCGAAAACCACTTTAATAACTATACGCGGAGTGATGATCCAGAATGAAGTGGTTGGAATGATGTACGTGATGATTGAAGAAAGAGAACGATAATGGATAGCCTTGACACTTGTATCAAATTGGAAATGACTAAAATCAGGAGCCGTGCCGAGCCAAATGGGGTTAGCCACCTCGAGCGAACACACTTCTTCGTAACTACTACTCATTACTTGTGATTGATTGGTGCACCCCCGGAATTCCAGGAGTGTTGTTTCGCGGTGTTGCGATCGCTGCGGCGATGCGTTCTCACCAGTCCGGATCAGGCGAACGGTAGTTTCACTATCTTGGGTATTGCCTCATGTGCCTTGTCATACTTGTATCCCTATATGCGCGACCACTACGAATTTGTTTTGTTTTATACCTATGGAGTACTCCCTGATATCCCACTAGTTTATGGTGGAGTTTACAGTGCTTTATAGACTATAACGCTTATATAAAATGTGTTAAGGGGGATAATGGTAACGCCTTAACACTATTTTGATATTTTATATTACTGATAGACGTTATCTATTTAGCGTATACTACTACATAGTAGATAGTTTAACGGATCCTTAGAGGATGGTGATTCCAACATCCTTTGAGTTACTTGTATTTCGATTGCTATTTCACTTGAGTTGAATTTATTGATATGAGAATATTAATCCTAACTCGAGTGTTTTGTGTTTTGCTTTACGCTCGGGACAGACTGAGAGTACCAGCTTTCGAGGCTCATCTTTGGAGTTGGAGCTTTGCTTGAAGATCCAGCCATCTATTCTGCTTCCAGTATTTGATGATTCCAGTGATGTATTTTGATTTGTACATGATGTATCGTATTTCTCTTCTGTTGTAAACTCTGATGTATCTTATATATTTATATAGTAGCTTCATGAACTACTATCTCTTTTACTTCCGCTGCATATTATTACTCTGTGTCTGTGATTCTGTGATTATTTATTTACTGTATATCTGAGTTTTGCCAAATTTAAATTAACAATTCGGTATTTTGAATTATTCAAGTCCGACATGTGCGGATGCGAATAGTCCAAAATAGCGGGTCGTTACAGTTTAACTCTTTCATAATTAAAAAAATTTGTACGCAGGTGCGCACACGTGCATACGAATTATCAATGAGATTTTACTAGTGTATCTAGGACCAAATATATACATTTTACTAGAGTATCCATATTTTCATAGGTTTTAGAATGTGGATGATCCACCTTGCTCTCTCCTTGATTCTCTGATATACTAGCTTCTTATGCTTACATAATATTGTATTCTAGATATACACAAAGATATATTTTTCATTGTTAAAACATAAAATTTGGGTTCTAACAAGTTCATGCAAAATAAGCCAATAAACGGTACTATGAGATCGAGTATTCAATTTAATTGACTACAAAAAGATCATATTATGTTAAATGTAACATTATACCAAAATTACAAGAAAGATCTAAGAACTCGATCACCGAACTGTTAGTTTGATCAGTTTCGTAAAGTGAAACATATTTGATTCGTTAAACGTTAAGGATAATCGAATGCACTTTTGTAAAGAGTTCATTATGATGTTACAGTAAGGGCGTACATATAAGAGATCGTGGTTGAGTCATTAGCTTGCATAGCGCCACAAAAAAACATTGTGTCTATATATAATAAATGCACAAATTTATAACTGAACCGAAGGCGATACCAAACGTTGAGCATCATATAACATCGTTATATGATAACAATGTCACATTAGTTTGTAATAGAACTTAGATCTCATTGGAAATTGAGAGACATTCTCCAAATTGTTCCACATGATAAAGTTATTTTGTCAGTGTCAGAGAGAATTAATTGACAAAGTACCTGATTGGTTTTGAGAAAACTGATTGGAGAAGTTAGAATAAGATTCCATAATTGACCCCAAGTTCAAGTGGGAGATTGATAGAGTTAGATGTATGCCCTAGGGGAAATTATGTAATGTGTTACATATATATAACTCGTTGACCAATCTTGTTCGAAAAAGGTGTTTTCTTTCTATTGTATACTTGATATAATATGTCATAATAATTTATTTATTTAATTCAAAGTTTATTTAATAGAAAATTCATAAATGGTATGTTTTGCGATAGTAGTTACAAAGGGTTGTAACTATGAGTAATTTATCAGGATGAAATAAATGTACTACTTTAAATGTTCCTTGTCAAGATACACTGAGACTAGATATCGATGTATTCATTGATACTAGAGTACGCAACACTCTCCAAATGTTGGGTAGTGTATTACTCATGACTGCTGGAGGCACCAAGATGTTACATACTGATGGTTGTTGGACAACCATGGAATGACCCACTCGATAGTTTTCTGTTGGTTAATATAACTAAGGTCAAACAGAAAATATAGATGTGACTAACTTACATAGTTTTCTCAATTTGAGAATATATGGATCTTCAATATGAAAGCGCCTCTTTCACTGTAGTCAAATCATGGAATGACGCCCATCACGTGACTATAGTTTGGTCAAGTGGAAGTATTAGAAGTGAAGCATTATTCAAAAGAGGATTCGTCTCCTTAGTTATATAGGGATAGTATCACAATCAACTTAAGTCAACTCAAAGTCAATGTCTAGCTAGAGTAGTTTGATTAATAAAAATTGTTATTATTAAACCAAGGACTTTGTGTTCGGTCAATAGAGTTAAATATGAACGATAGTGGAATTTTGACCATTATCAAATTTTATAAGTCCAAAGTGATATAGTTTTGATGAAGAATTGGTGTAAATAAATGCCACAATAGGTAACACTTAATAAATTAAAATTGGATTTTACCAAAACTAAGTGAGTGATAAGTTTGGCCAAAATGTCACGCAACCTACTAAGTGACTTATGAACATTAACATTCAAATAGTTCGATGTTAATCACTGACCAAATTTACACCTAAAGAATGATGAATTCTCTTTAGACCAAACGATTTAATTAGTTTATAATTATTATAAATTAATTAATATCTATGAAATATTAATTGAAAATTTTCAATATGATTTGAGGAATAAATATCATTAAATATATTTATAATTGTTATAGATATATCGATCAATATGTGATTTCGATAAGGTACTAAAGAAGATTTAGTTAATAATATTTATTTAGGCTTAAATGGGATGTAGTCCATGATGATATGGTGATAATTAGGTTGTGATGAAGGCTATAGGGGGCTAAAAATAGGCTAGAGGGGTTGTAAAAGGTTGGCTGAGATTTGGTGAATATTGGTATGAGATATGATCCATATCTTTTCTCTTTCGTCTACTATAAAAAGACCTCTAACCCTAACGATTTAAAGACTTTTTGGCTGCTACTTTCTCTTCTATTGCTAGTCAATCACATCCCCTAGGAGCCTAGGAAAATCCAATTCAAATCAATTCAAAACATGTACTATTTGATAGTCAAAGGTCTACGGTTCAAGGATTAGCAATCTCCCGAAATCGAAAATCTTTCGATGGAGAGAGAGTTCACCATTACTAGGTGTGCTTTAGGGCATTAGTTTTAGGAATGTGTTTGCTATATTATATTGCTTATAATCTCAGAATACTATTTTATATACATACATACATACATATATATTGTTAGCACCAAAATTGGTCACTAACACCCTTGAATAGAATTGTGTAGAGAGATTAATAAACAAAATAAATTAAAACAGAGAAATAATGGAATTGAATGCAAAACGAACAACAGAAAAGGAAAACACCAGATTTATAGTGCTTCGGCGTAATTACCTACGTCCACTTTGAATATGATCTTTATTACTTTTCCAATCAGTTGAGTACATATATAATCCGTAAATAAACAACTTGAATGCAAGTTCGAACAGAAAAGAAGTGAGTACAAAAAATTGTTGAGTATCTCTAGAGTTTTCGAAAAAAGGTCCTTTCTACTGTACCTCTATCCCTCTATTTATAGACGAAGATAGGCTGGTTCTCTTTCATAGGCCCATGACCAAGACACTCCGACCCGCTACTGACAATTCCTTTATACAGAACCGAGCAGACCAAGTCTCCAATACCGAATGGTGGTCGCCGACCCACTCTGGCCGACCTAGAGGTTGTCTTGTTGCTGACTCGAAGCAGACCCTCAAGGAACTCGAAACAAGCGGTAATGTGACTCGAAGCATAGAAATGTTGGTCGCATTACTCTATTTAAACCAAATAAGTTGTCAACCTCTTCAAGGTGCACCGACCCAGATATGCCGAACCACATACGACCGAACTACATTAACTTTTCTACCATGACTGAACGACACACCACCTTCCTTCCTTTGTCAAGCCACGTTTATAGGCCAAACCATATGTACAGGTCGAACCGTACATATAGGCTGAACCAACATGGCCGATCCACTTCCACTTTATCCACCTTGACTGATCCACCAAGGCCCAACCATTATGACCAATCCAACTGAAACAATCTCTCTGAGGCCGACCATAAAAATGCCGAGCCGCTCTTCCTTGAATATCTTAACTGATCTGCTTAGGCTGATCCACGCAGGTCGAACGTCCACCACCGAACCACACATTCAAGCCGATGAATTCACACCGGGCCTCATACTACCAGCCACGTCATAACTCAAGTTTTCTGATCACAGACTCTGCAACTAGCGCCTTATAGCTGGGCCAAAGTGTCGGGTAACATCTTCCCCCCATAGTGCTTCATGTGAATCAACATGACGCGCAACGAGTAATTCCTGCGTTCAGTAACCAGCTTATTCAGAATGATAATTGGTTGCTGCTTTTTCATTGGCCTTCGACGAAGCTTCACGTCGTCTGAACGTATTAGTTCAGTCTCAAAGAGATTCTTGAAATCCTATTTTAACTTTTCAAAACCCGAATGCATACAACCCGTCGAAGGCTGAATCATACTGGGTTTCTCAAACCCATGCTTCTTCACCTATCGAGTGAAATCCAACTTTTCATTGCGCTATCATCCTTAGTTATCATTACATGCATACACACACACACACACATTTTATTTAAATATCATTTTCATTTATTATTATTATTATTATTATTATTATTTTTAACAAGGAAGGGATCGGTAGACGAAGGCCGACCCACTCGTTCGGTTTACCTAGGCTTAGGTCGGCATGTCAACTAACTGATCCCTTGAAACAAGGTGATTGGGTTTTTGAGAAAACACCGGTTCACATCCCGCTCTTGATATAAAAGCCCGGGCCCCTACTTTCTTCTTCCCACTTTCACTTTACTATTTTCTTTCTTCGGCTCTACTCAAAACCCAAGCTCCATCTCTCTTCCGAATTGCCGTCCTCTTCCATTCAATCATCATCCTCCACGTGATCCCTTATCATTCTAGACTTCAATCCTCAAAAATTACTCGCCCTAGATTGAAATTACTACATAGGTAATGATCCACGCTCCATTTAGAACTATTAGGGCTTTCCTTCATGAACTCGACCTAGGCTTGAGCCGTATATGCATACGACTCTTCGTGGTGAGTGTGAGAGGAGAGAAATATGGGGAGTGAGAGTATAGTCAAAGATAGTGGAGTGAGGGAGTTTAACATAGGTGTTTTTAGAAAGGGAGGTGGGTAAGTTTGAGATCGGTGCATAGGCTACAGAGTCACGCTCACCATACCGATCAAAGGAGCGGATTCAGTAGGTTCATGGAATAGGGTTGGATCTGTAGGCATTCAACAGAAGTCTGGGTCGGTAGGAAATGTGAGAAATCGATCAGTAAATCTGTGGTAGGAGTTGTGCTAAAGAGAGGCTCAGTACTCTAAGAGGGAGTGTCGATCTTTCCGAATGAGAGAGAGAGAGAGTGTGTGTGGGTCGTTCAACACGTATTTAGGAGCGTGGGTCACTCAGTGTTAAGAGAATTGCTATGAGCCGACAGGAGTTTAGGGTAATAGCTCGGTATGTACTAAGAAAGGTGAAGGAGAGGAATACAGTGAGTATGGCTCGTCATCCGGTGAAGTGATGTAGGTTGGTAGAAGTCCAAGTGAGGCCGGATCGGTGGTTAGGGAGAGATAGCGAGTGAGTGGGTCGGCATTGGCAATCAAAATTGTTTTAACTTGAACATAACACACATTTGGGTAACTTACCTCCACAACCAAGCATAGCATATTGGACAATGACAAGCAATAAAGCATACAAGCTCAAGAACCCAATTTGAACTAACTCCCCCATAGCTTGAACAATCTTAAATGCAAATTTAATTCAACAAATGAGAATAACAGCCTTCACACTATATGATGCCAATGTTTCAATCCAAGACTTCTACTACCAATCATATGATAAACTGTAGGAGACGGTCAGCGATGACGGTCACCAAGGATAACAACTTAAAGTTCTATTACACCACATTTGTGTTTAAAACTTTAGTTTTTTCTGCACTCATGTTTGAGTCGTCGCATTAGTTCACACATAACACGGGGGAATGTATTATTGTCGTTATATTTGATATCGATTGTCTTTCAAGTATAGCTTAAACATGTATCTATCCATACTAAACGCTCATTGAAGATATCCAAAAAATCAAGCTCTATTACAGTTTCTGATAAGCCTGAGCCAAGTTCTTGGCAGGAAGTAGGGGGAACTTCAAATCCACCGGTAGTACCTGCACTTGGCATCCCCGATCTGCCTACTGCGGCTATAGGCCCGGCTCTTGACGCCGTAGATGGAGTCATTGTTCTAGATAATCCCACTGATTCAAAAGCCTCAAAAATTGGCAAAATTTCTCTTCGTTGGTTGTGCTCAATCCATGGAATCCCCTTTGATGATGTTTTGGTACCGTCCGGCCAAGATCGGCCTCACCTGCCCCCGCCAGAGATACAACATGAAACAAATTTATATGCTGGGTCGAAAGCATGCCAGCTTTCAATCATTTCTCCATGAAGTGTTGCGGTATATCGGGATTGCTCTGGCACAGCTACACCCTAATAGCCATGCATTTATTCATGGTACTTGTATCCACTTTATGAGCACCTTATTCAGACTCCATACTCAGTCCATCCTTCATATTTCGTGAGCCACACTCCAAATGCCAGACTCTGTCGGGTGTGTGGAGTAAATTTTTCCAGTATAAACAAGAGTGGTTTTATGTACGCTATCCTCCCGGGTTTGCGAGAAGATGGCTAGAAGGGAGTAAGTCTTATTTTTAGACTAATATTCGTCTAAGGCTCGAAATGCACCTTTTCGAAACTTCTTTAAACTCTTACAGATATCCGCCCATGACCTAAAGGCGCTAGATATTCTGAGGCCATTCGAGCTATTCCAATGAAAGACCGGGACATCAAATCTGTTATCTCCAATGAGCTGCTTTCGCAGTTCGGACTACTAGAGGAGGGTCATCAAGCTAGCCTTCCAATTGGCGCCACTACAACTGGACCCGCTGCGGAAAAAGGCAAAGAGCAGGTCAAACCTTCAGTACCCCAACAGGAGGGGCCCCTAATACAACTGAGGAAGGTGAAATCCAAGAAACCGAAGTGCTAGAAGAAACTGACGGGAATATAAGTTTCAACTTAGCACCAGTAGCTAACGCACCAAACAACGATGAACTGCCTCCCCCTTCAAAGAGGAAAAAGATCCTAGCTTACAAACTAAAAAAACAGTGGGCGGAACCTCAAAGGTTACAATAACTCCAGTCGAGAAAAGGTCATTTCCCCAAAATTTAGAGGCTTCATTAAAGGGCCTATTTGACCTGACCATCCCTGACGACTTACTAAATGATGGCTTCAATGACCCTGAAGCTATGGGACATAATTCGCCCGTGAGAATCAATGAAGGTGTTCGTGCTCGTCATTAAGGTGAGAAAACTCAAATAAGTAAAGTGAAAAACACTGGTCCGTCGGGGGGAAGCACTAGGACACTCAAACACTTACACTTCACCCTATACTTGAATTTTGGTCATCATATGATTCTCACCAATTCGTCCTTACTTGATTTTCTATGTAGGTGATATGGGGCATACACACGGTATTGACCACCTTCGTGGATCCTCTATCTTCTACCATTCCACTTGGGATTCAGGATCAGGTAGACGACGAGACAGGGATGGCATCAATGATAGAGATTATGTCTCAGAGAGTGGTCATCTTTTAGAAGAAGAACTTACATCCATTCCTCATATCCAAATGATCATCCCCTCAGTCAGAGCATAGTAGGGAGAAATCTGCTCAGATAAGATCTTAATTCGAAGCTCCCCGTGGCCAACATTCTGGCTCGTCGAGCAGCAAGCAATTCCGTGAGCCCCATAAGAAATCTGTGATTCCGGCTAGGCAAACTCCTCCAACCTTCGCACATGACCCATCGCCAATAGAAAAATTAGCTGAGCTTAAGGCTACATTCCCAAAGATATGCTTCGATGGATTAAAATTTCTCCCTGCAATTCATCCTATTCCTAAACATGTCAAACAAAGCGCCATTGCCTGCAACAATGATGTTTATGCCTAGCATGATGCGTTCGTACACTTGGCGGAAAAAGTTTAAGAGATTGCCATGGAATGTCAACACAAAATTGATCGCTTGAAACTTGTAGCCATTCATGAAAAAGATATCATCAAAGCCTTGGATGAAGAGCTATCCTCGTACAAATCTCAACTTGAGGCTACCCAAAAAAAGGCCAAGGAAATGGCCGAGGCAGTTAGTCGCTCGGAGGCCACTCACAAAAAAGAAATCGATGAGGCAGTCCAATACAGCGGTGCTCTAGCTTTAGAGAAAGACTCTATCCAGAAAGAAAAGGATATTCTCGCCTGATGGGTTAAAGAGCTGGAGGAGCTACTCGTTTAAGAGAAAAAAGAAAAAATTTCTGTGCAAGAAGAGTCACAACGATATTGCGATGAAATCGTCGCAACACGACTTCTAAAGACGAACCTCGATGAGGAACTTTTCGTGGTCGAAGCGCTAAAGGAGGAAGCTCGTGAGGAGGGTAAGAAAATGGCGCTCACAGAACTCGAATCTCATCTTGAGGCAGCTACTGAAGCCGACAGAGAAGAAATTAAGTACTCATTTGATCCGCTTATTGTCGAGTATAATGCACAGGTTCTCATGCACCGTGACCTATCTTTTCTAGGCGAGGGTTACCGCCAATCTTTGGCCGAAGCATGGGACACTTTGATAAAAATTAAAATAGTTGAGCTGGGTGTCGAAGAGGTTGATGGAGAAGCTCTTGTGAGGTAAGTGCTTCAGGGAAACGAGCCTTTAGACTTATCTGTAGCAAAAGCCCTCTTCGTAAGAGACTCCTTGTTATCAAAGGGTAAGGATGATATTGCTGGTCTGTCCGACACCGAGTCTCCAGTTCCTCCTCCCACTCAGCCGGCCAACAGCTCGTCACTTAAGCCACCTGAGCAGCATGCTTGTTATCACCTGGAGAAGCTTGGGCATGGTGTCCATATTCTATCCCCTATTCCGAAGGGTGATACTCTGAGAACCACTGAGAGTCGTTTAAAAGCTGGTATGTAGCTTCACTCTTTAGAGTTTAGGAATTCATCGCATTTGACGAGTGATGAATGTGTTCTAACATTTGTTTCTCATGAACTTGTATAGGTCACTATGAACCCGAGCCGACTCCAGGGGACGAAGTCACCACAGAGCTGGATGAAAAAGTGGTTGAGGCACCTCATGCTAGAGATACCCCTGGACCCGATGCTCAAGTGATCGAGGAGCTAGATGAGGATAAACTTGAAAATCCCTCGCCTGTATATGAACATGACGAGGTCAAAATCATAGGCGCCTCCGAACATACTTCGAAACTTAGCATAGAGGAGAAAATCGTGGAAGAGGAGAAAAATAGAGCCGAAGTTAAGATTGAACCTCAGGTGGTGGAACTTGATGATCCTCTAAATAGCCCCCTGAAGGTAATTCTCACCGGTGGGACCACATCTCTGGAGGTCCCTCTTCCTCCCCCTTATATCACCTCACTGGGAAGCAAGGCGTCCAGGAGAAAAAGTTCAGCTGAGGGGCCTTCGAAGAAGCCGAAGAAGGAGAAAAAGTCCAAAAGGTAGCTCTCATCTTGTCATACCTCGCTCAGCCTGAATAAACCTAAATCATATAGTTTTTTCTTTTTTATAGTCGTTGCGGATAGACTTTGGCTCCGAACTTCGAAGAAGTTGTAATGGGATTTAATTTTTTATTAGTAAATAAAATTTTGTTTCTTTTGTATTCACAGACTCTCATCGTTTAGCTTATCACCTAACTTGTAGTTAAAATTCAAAGCCTTGTGGGTTACGTAAGCTCCAATTCGCTTCCACATGACTTGGAGATTTTTGAATTATTTATACTTTAGTCCGCACTGCGAGGACTTAGAGATTTTTTGAATCCCGCACTCCAAGGGCTCAGAGTACTCTAGCCACACACCATGGACTTAGAGATTTTTTGAATCATTTATACTCTAGCCCGCACTCCGGGGACTCAGAGTACTCTAGTCCGTGCTTCGGGGACTTAGAGATTTTTGAATCATTTATACTTTAGTCCGCACTCTGAGGACTCAGAGTACTCCAGTCCACGCTCCGAGGACTTAGAGATTTTTGAATCGTTTATACTCTAGTCCGCACTCCAGGGACTCAGAGTACTCCAATCCGCGCTCCAAGGACTGACAAATTTTTGAATCGTTTATACTCTAATCTGCGCTTCAAGGAGTCAGAGTATTCCAGTTCATGCTCCAGGGACTTAGAGATTTTTGAATCGTTTATACTCTAATCTGCACTCCGGGGACTCAGAGTACTCCAGTCCGCGCTCCGAGGACTTAGAGTACTCCAGTCCACGCTCCGAGGACATTGAGATTTTTGAATCGTTTATACTCTATTACGCACTCTGAGGACTCAGAGTACTCCAGTCCACGCTCCGGGGACTGAAAGTACTCCAGTTCGCGCTTCGGGGACTTAGAGATTTTTGAATCATTTATACTATAGTCCGCACTCTAGGTACTCGGAGTACTCTAGTCTGTGCTCCGAGGACTTAGAGATTTTTGAATCGTTTATTCCTTAGTCCGCACTCCGGGGACTCAGAGTACTCTAGTCCACGCTCTGGGGACTTAGAAATTTTTGAATCGTTTATACTCTAGTCCGCACTCCGAGGACTCAGAGTACTCCAGTCCATGCTCCAGGGACTTAGAGATTTTTAAATCGTTTAGAAGATCGACTTTTAATTTTGTGCGTACGTTAATACGCCAGATAGATTAATGCAGTTTTATTTTGCCATGAAATTATAGAATACAAAACACTAATAGTACATAGAAAAACAGCTTCGAGCCTTTATTGATGGTAGAAAATAAGGACAAACTGAATTGTCTTATTGCATGTCGAAAACAAAGAACAATCAAGGAAAACGTATTCTGGAAACAATTGCTACTACAATGCAAAAGAAATAAAATAAGTGCAATAACGACACAAATGCTTGCTATTCCATGGCCTGGGGAGTGTCTTGCCATGAACAGTCGTTAGCTTGAAGGTTGCTTCTCTAAGCTTCCGTTCGATAACTTACGGACCTTCCTATGTGGGATTCATATGTGACGAGACTGGAAAAACTCGCTTCAAAACAAGGTCGCCCAATCGAAGGTTCTTGGTCGAACTTTTTCATTATAATATCGAGCGACTCAGTGCCGATATGCGGTTGCCCTTAAATCAGGTTCTTTGTGTTTCTTGTTGAAAAAGTACAACGATTCCAGTAAAAGATCCTGTTTTGTCCTAGGATCATAATGAGTCACCTGGTGAGAGGGAACTTCAAGTTCCACGGGTATAACAGCTACAGTGCCGTATGCCCACTGATTGGAGTGTGGCCAGTCACGGACTTGTGGGTAATTTTGTAGGCCTAGAGTGCTATTGGAAGCTCACCCACCCACTTGCCTCTAGACTTCTCCAAACTTATTTTCAATATGGACTTGATTATCTTATTTACGACTTCAACTTGTCCATTGGCTTTAGGGTGAGCGATAGCCGCAAACTTTTTTCAATGCAATATTTTTGGTACAATTTTTTGAACTCTCTACTCTCAAATTGAGTTCCATTGTCCGTAATGATAGTTCTGGAAGGCCAAAAAAACATATAATGTTTCGCACAACAAAATTAATGACCTTTTTTGCGGTGATCGTAGCTAAGGGCCCCTTTTCTGCCCACTTGGTGAAATAATCGACCATGACGATTGCATATTTCGCATCACCTTTGAAGATCGGCAAGGAGCCAATTATATCGATCCCCCTTATTGCAATTGGCCATAGACTAACCATTTGCGTGAGTTCCGTCGGTGGGGCTATCGGGATCTTTGCATACTTTTGACATTTGTCGCATCTTCTTACATAGTCCGCAGTGTCTCGCTTCACGGTTGGCCAATAGTATCCATAGCGAAGGATCTTTTTGGCTAACGTCTGCCCCCCAGTATGTTCTCTACATTCTCATTCATGAAATTCTTTTAAGACCCGCTTTATTTCGTCATTGGCGATGCACCGAAGTAAGGGGACTGAGAATCCCCTCCGAAACATTATTCCACCCTGCATTATATACTGCGAGGCCTTGCGAACAACTTGTCATCTCTTGTTCTTTCCCTCAAGCAAAGTTCCATGCGGTAGGTATTCTTTGAATGGGGTCATCCATGACTCCCTTTCAGTCTCCGTCCCTAACACAAAATCTACTTCCACTTCATTTATACTCGGGGTATGTAAGGTTTTGACGGGAACCTAGCCCATCTGTTATGCATCACCAGTACTTGCGAATTTTGCCAATGAGTCGGCTTCCCTATTTTGTTCACGTGGGATATGCGAAATGTCGTAATATTCAAGGTCTGCCACCAGTTCTTGAACCCGAGCAAGGTATGGGGCAAGTCTCTGCCCCTTTGCCTGATAGTCTCCCCGTACTTGGTTCGCCAATAATTGTGAGTCACAAAAGATTTCAACCGATTTTACTCCGAGTTTCTTGGTAAGTTTCAAGCCAGTAATCAATGCTTCATATTCGGCTTCATTATTCATAGCTGGGAAATCGAGTTTCAAAGCATAACAAATTGATCAGTTTTCGAGAGTTACAAGAATAACACCAGCCCTAGAACAACGGTGGTTGGATGCCCCATTGGTGTATAACTTTCATCGAACGGCGGGAACGACATTACCCCCACTTGGCTCATCTGATATGGGGAATTCTGCAATGAAGTCTGCTGGCGCTAGCCCTTGGATAGCCCTCCATGGCAGGTAGTGATATCGAATTGACTTAGCTCAATGTTCTATTTGAGTAGCCTTACAGAAGTTTCTAGTCGTTGGAGCACCTGCCATAGAGGTTGATAGGTATAAACACTGACCGAGTGTGCCTGAAAATACAGACAGAGCTTGCGTGATGCGATCACCAAGCAGTAGGCTAGCTTCTCAATCTTAGGGTAATTTCTCTCTACCCCCATTAAACGCTTACTAACATAACAAACTAGCTTTTAGATTCGGTCCTCTTCATGAATCAAAGTCGCACTGATGGCGTGTTGAGATAAGGCCAAGTAAACATATATCTCCTCATGGTCTACAGGCTTTGACAGAATCGAGGGCCTCTCCAAGTGTCTCACTAGAGCTCGGAATGCATCCTCACAGTCCGACGTCCAATCAAAATTTCTCTTCCCTTTCCTTATCACATCGAAGAAAGGAATACACTTGTCGGTCGCTCTGGATATGAATCGACTGAACGCGGAGATTTTTCCATTTAGGCTTTGTACTTGCTTTTTAGGTATGGGAGCTTGTATGTCTCAAATAGCCTGAATCTTTTCAGGGTTGGCTTTGATTCCCCATGCATTGATAATAAAACCCAAAAAATTTCCCGACGTAATGCCAAAGGAACATTTTAGTGGATTGATTTTCGTTCCGTAGTACCTGAGTATATCAAACATCTCCGCTAAGTCTCAAATGTGGTCATTTGATTATCGTGACTTCACGAGCATGTCATCCACATAGACTTCCATTGTTCTACCAATTTGGTCCTTAAACATCCGATTCACCAAACGTTTATAATACATAACAATACAGTCCAACGTCCGTGACAAAACTATTATGTTCATGATCTGGAATGCGCATCGGGATCTAATTATATTCCGAATACGCATCCATAAATGATAATAATTTGTGCCCTGCCGTCGAGTCGACCAACTGATCAATTCTAGATAAAGGAAAATTGTCCTTAGGGCATGCCTTGTTTAGGTCTGAGTAATCAAAAAAGGTCCTCCACTTCCCGTTTGCCTTTCTCACCAGTACGGGGTTAGATACCCATTCAGGATAGAGGGTGTCGTGGATGAACCCATTGGTCTTGAGTTTATCCACCTCTTCTCTGAGAGCAGCGGACCTCTCCGGGTCCATGCCTCTCCTTTTTTGCTTCACTAACACATACTTTGGGTCAATGTTCAACATATGACTTGCAATAGTGGGAGAAATACCACACATATCAGAATGAGTCCAAGCGAAAACATCTAGAATCGCTCGGAGGAAATTGGTAAGATCCTCTATCATCGAGGGTTTGAGCAATGACCCAATCTTAAGCGCCCATGATGGGTCATCATGGCTGACTAGAATGTTAATCGTCAGTTCAGCAGGTGCTGCTTTAGCCTCCTTTGGTTCTTCATCATCGTCTCTCGGATCTATGTCCCTATAGATCTGACCCTGTTGCCCAAGCCAAGGCTCGGGCACTACTTGTCAATTTTCAGCAATACGGATGCAGACAGAGTTGTCCACACCGTTCTTCTTCTCTCTTCGCTAGGCCTCTCTCAGGTCAGCCACATAACATGCATGACCAGTTGCTTGATCGCCATGCACTACACCAACTCCTCTATCCGTCGGAAATTTCAAGGTTAAAACCATGGCGCCAAAGCTGCCTTAACCTTCGCCAGGGCTGGTCGTCCCAAAAAACATTATACAGGGAATCAACATCCAAAACAATGAACGGTAGGATCCATAGCCTCTTACTTTCACCTTCTCCTAACTCAACAAGCAATTCAACAAAACCTATTGCATCAGTGGCTCCACCATTAAAGTCATGAATGCGGGCTTTATATGGTTTTAGATCCTTTGCCTCCATCTTCATTTGGTCATACGCCTTTTTGAAGATAATATTTACAGAACTTCCATAATCAATCAGCATCCTTCTCACAAACGTTGGTCCAATCGTGGTTGAGATGACCATCGGGTCAATGGTAGGTGCCTCCACCTGATCGACATCCCTGCTCCTAAATACTATATCATCCGTCATCATTCGCTGCTGTTTCGCTGGGGTCCCATCTTCTGTGTCAGAGCAACATTCGAAATCCGCATGCCTTAGGGAACTAACATAGCATTCCATTTCTTGCCAACTCTTGTCTGCAGGGTGAGGTCCACTAACTATCGTATTTATAACTAGTCTACCTCCAGTCCGAGCGGGTTCCTCAGGTCGATGTAGAGCCTGCCCGCGATTGGAGTCGGATGTCCCCTATTCGCCTTCCTGTGGATTCTTAACAAACCGCTGTAACTTCTTTTGTCGAATCATCTTTTCTATAGTATCGTGAAGGTGTCTAAATTCTTTAGTATTGTGCCCATAAGTCTCATGGAAGCGACAATACTTCCCAGTCTGGTTTTGTTCCTCAGTGGATTCCTTTGGGCTTCAGCTTTCGGTATTGGAATGTATTACAAGTTGATAAATAAATATTCTCCAGAGATGTGTTCAGAGGAGTATATTCATTATAGATTGGGATCCTTGGTTTCCACTTTCCAGCTTCTCTCTTTCTTCCGGAATTTCCTCCTCCAGATCCTGTAGAATGCTCCGGCTTATTTTCAACATTAACCTAAACCTTACTAGAGTTGTCGCCAGATTACTTTACCGCAATGTTGCTTTGCACTGCTTCCTTGCTGGGCCCTGGCGCACTACTTTGCCTTGTCCACTTGGCCTCTTCTCTTCTCATGAATTGGTTCGCCTTTGAATAGAAATGTTCCAGGGTAGTCGGTGGTTTTCCTACCAACCAATCACCAAACTCTGAGTCCGAATCTACCCCTTGCATCACAGCCATAAGAATAGCATGGTCATTTGGGTTGCTAATTTTGGTAGCAGCAACTTGAAATGTTTGCAAATATTCCTTTAACGACTCTCGTGGAGCCTGGATCATACTAGATAAAGACATCACGTCCTTTGGGCGAGTGGTATGGATCCTAAACTGCTCCATAAATTTTGTCACTAACTCATCAAACCTGGATATCGATCATGGGGGAAGTCTGGTAAACCACATGGTAGCGATTCCGGATAAGGTTATTGGGATACATCTGCATTTAGATGCATCATTTTCCCTAGCCGAGTCCATCATCCACTCGTATCTCATGACATGCTATCGGGGATTAGTCTTCCCTTCATAGGCTAGAATAATTGGCATACTGAACTTTCGAGTGTACTCAGCCTATAGGATAGCATCTATGAATGGAGTATGGATCCTAGATATGCCCCAATCATCGTTGGATAAGCCCTGATTTTCCCTCATCAGTTGTCTGACCACAACTGATAAATCCATAGTCTGGATGGGAGGTGGCAAGTTGGAATCCGTCCTGCATGATCGTTCTGACGGTGCCTCCTTGGTAAGTGATCTCTCAAATGCACGTCGTTGGGACCTGCTTCGCTACAACCCTAGCGAGCCGGTGGAATAGCTTCCACTCGCGCTCCAGATCCTAATTTTTCCACTCCAGTTTGAGTGCGATTTCCCAGGTGCAGGTGAGGGGCCATGGTCCCAGGTAGGGAACCTGGACCATTTCTAGAGGATTGCTCTGCTGCACTCATTTGCGCCGATTCAATCCAATGGCGTCTACATCTGGGATGTTCATCTGACGAAGTAGAGCTGTCAGATGATGAGTAGGAAGCGGGGCTTCCTCCTACATTCTGACGCTGTTGCCGAGCAAACTGGTTATGAGGTTGGCCTTTTTTTGAATCTGCTTGTTAAGTTGTCTCCTACTTTCCATGAGCTCTCTCATCAGCTCATTAAATTCCACCCTGGTGATAAATTCTGATTGGTTTAGGGCGATGGTGGCTCCTGCTGCTAAATTAGCTTGCTGATTACTGGGTCCCACTTGTTGGACACTGGCGGTCCCATTGACATTCGCATTGTGGAAGGCTGATCTGGTACATGGTCTTCCCATCTTAGAGTTATCCATCAGAACTCTGAATAGTATCTATGAACTATTGAGAATGAACTTGGATCTCCTTCGAGGGATTTCTTCAATCCAGTAGTGACAAAGTTGATCCTAGTAGCCTGAGAATGCACGTTCTCAGTGTAAGCACCAAAATGTTAGTACCAAAATTAGTCGCTAACAACCTTGAATAGAATTGTGTAGAGAGATTAATGAAAAAAATAAATTAAAATGGAGAAATAATGCAATTGAATGAAAAAAGAACAACAGAAAAAGGAAAACACCAGATTTATAGTGGTCCGGCGTAATTGCCTACGTCCACTTTGAATATGATCTTTATTACTTTCCAATCACTTGAGTACAGATAAAATCCATGAACAAACAACTTGAATGCAAGTTCGAACAGAAAAGAAGTGAGTACAAAAAATGGCAGAATATCTTTGGAGTTTCCGAAAAAAGGTTCTTTCCACTGTACCCCTACCCCTCTATTTATAGACGAAGATAGGCTGGTTCTCCTATGTAGGCCCATGACCAAGACATTCTGGCCCACCACTGACAACTCCTGTACACCGAACCAAGTAGGCCGAGTCTCCAATACCGAATGGTGGTTGCCGACCCTAAGGTTGTCTCGTTGCTAACTCGAAGCAGACCCTTAAGAAACTCGAAATAAGCGGTAATATGACTCAAAGCATAGAAATGCTGGTCGCATCACTTTGTTGTAAGCCAAATAAGTTGTCAACCTCTTCAAGGTGCACCAATGCAGATATGCCGACCCACACATGTCGAACCACATCTGATCGAACTAAATTAGCTTTCCTACCATAACCGAACAACACACCACCTTCCTTCCTTTGCCGAGCCACGTTTATAGGTCAAACCATATATACAGGCCAAACCATACATGTAGGCCGAACCAACATGGGCGATCACTTCCCCTTCATCCACTTTGACCGCTCCGCCAAGGACGAACCTTTATGGCTGATCCAACTGAAACAATCTCCCCGAGGCCGACCTACAAAATGTTGAGCCGTTCTTCCTTGAATATCTTGACCAATCTACTTAGGCCGATCCAAGCAGGCCGAACGTCCACCACCGAACCACACATTCAAGCCGATAAATTCACATCGGGCCTCACACTTCTAGCCTCGTCGTAACTCGAGTTTTCTGATCGTAGACTCTGCAGCTATCTCCTAGTAGCCAGGCCAAAGTGTTGGGTAACATATGTATTGTTAGTTAGGTGACGATTCTTATATGTATTAATGTTGTCACATACTAGATTGATTAAATGTATATATTAAAAAACCATTTTTTACATATAAATCATATATGCACAACAAAATACGTTATATATAAAATCATTATTTTATTAATATATATATATATATATATATATATATATATAATATGTCATTCGATTATAATGATATGATTTTTATTTATTTACATCATCATATCATGCTAATAACTAAACATATATTTTATACATGTATATTTAATACAATTATAATTACTGGTAATAGTAAAGTATTTTTAAATAATTATTTACTATTAGTTAAATCAATATGTTATTTAAATAATTTATATAACATAAAATATGTTTCAAAAATTAATTTTAAAAATTTTGAGGAATTATTTTATCATGAAATAAGACCTCAGCCAAAAATTGAGAATTTGATAGTCAATTTTTATATTTTTACAAATTATTATAATATACGGTTAAAATTAATTAATCATTAAAAAATAAATTTTTATCGAGAAAAATTATGGAAAAGTTTTTCAAACCTCAAAATATCATGCTAGATTTTTTGAAAATTTAAAATTTTAAAAATATATTTCTGAAATATTTTTAACAATATTTTATTATATTTCGACTAATTAATTAATATAATATAGTTTATAATAAAATTTTGTTATGCTATGTATACAATCCAGAAGTAAAAAAATTAATTTTATTAATTAATACATATATATACACGTTTGTATATATATGTGTGTGTGTGTGCGTGCATGTGTATTAAAAAACTTTTTATATATTATATATATATGAATATTATTTTAATATTTAATAAATAATACATAATTATATATACATAAATTACTAATATTTTGCATATATATATATAAGTTATATATATAAGCATTTAAATATTTTCATGCTCATAAAATTGTTTAAATAAAATTTACTTACACATTCACATGCACACGTACACATATATAGATTTATAATACATACATACATATATATATATAACAAACTTAGATATATGCATATATTTGGACAATAAACAATACATATCAGATGAGCTAATATGTCTATTGCGATTTAAATCCCAACATGTATATATGGGTATGTTATTCCTTGGACGGGTGATCATGTTACACATGCACACATACATACATACATATGATATATATATATATATATGTATATGTAAATGTACTAATATATAAATTAGATAAATTTATACACTATATAAATTTGAATAAAATAAGTGATTATATTTAAGCAAAATTTATAAATGTTCCAAATAAATTATACTTCATAGGCCCAATAAAGATCAATAAAGGAATTTTTTTTGGAATTCAACCATAACTATCACTGCGGGTTAGCCCAGTCCCAACATATTTAACTTTATTTCATCTTCAAACATCTTTATATAACATACATTTTGAGTTTTAAAGCATAGAAGTCTCTATTTGAGTTTTGGAAAATAAAAATAAAAAATACATTGGGTATGTCGACAGGCTTCTTGGGACTATGTCGACAAAGTGACAGTAGTTTGGCTTTTAAAAATTCAAATGAAAGGATTTTGGCCCCTACTCTTCACCAACAGGCACTTCCTTTCATCTCCTATTTAAGGAGATATGGGAAATGAAATTCTATTACCATTTTCTTGATCTTCTCTTACTCTTACTTTCTAATGCTTTTATGAGAAAATTTAGTATGCTTCCACTCCCTTTTAATATCTATACCCATTCATTCATATTCTTCAGGGATCTGAAAATAAAAAGATCAGGGAGTTTGTACTTGAATTCTTAATCGATCTCTCTGGTCTCTTCTCATTGCTCAATGTATTCAAAGATACATTGTTATTGGATGTCTATAGGACCGTAATACCAAAACTACAAGATTATGTATTAAAGATACAACTACTTATCTCTAATTTAATGTTGTATACAAATGGTATCCTTATCACCCATGGAAATTCAAGAGGAAAGGTGCATCTTATCACCTATTGAATTATAAGATTACAAAGATGTTCTTGCCACTCGTGAAAAGCAAGGAGTGATAATGACATTTTGTAGAGGGAGGGGGGTAAAGAACCGATAGATATCTGATCTAGTATAAAAATGCTTATGTTTTTACTCTTTACTTTTTTAATTTACTTTGAATTTACTACTTGATTATCTACCTATAATCCTGATTCTCTTACCCATTTAAATAGATAATTTATACGTTTGCAAGTTAAATTTTAAATAGTTGACATACATTATTCACACTCTCTCTAGTGTATTAGTGGCCTTAAGATTCATTTGACATAAGTGTGCTTAGGTATTTCATAACCTTTTTTTGGTATCTGAGCACACGATTTTAAAAAGATTCATAATTTGAGTTTAAAAAAGAATTAATAGCCAGTCTTAATAGTAGTACACTTTTAACATTTTTTAGATGGTCAATCTACTACAAGTCCACAACTTTTTAATGGTGGTAATTATGTTTATTGGTCGTGTAGAATGAAAGTATATTTACAGTCTAATGATTCAGATATTTGGAATATCATACAAATAGAATACAATTTTCCCCAAAAAAGTTACACATAGCAGATCATTGAAGAAAAGATGCACACACTCGAAAATTTAAAGGCTATTAATATTCTATTATGCGCCTTGGTGAGTTTAGTAGGGTGTCATTCCGTAAAAGTGCATTTGAATTTTTGAGAACTCAATAACTTACACATGAAGGAACAAGTAAAGTTAAACTACCTAAAATGTCAATGCTAAATAAGTGGTTTCAACTTTTGAAAATAAAATAAAATAAAATGAGTCAATATTTGATATATATATGCTAGATTTCAAGATATTTCATATACATTAGTATCATTAGAAAAACATTTTTTAAAGAAAACCAAGTTAGAAAGATCTTAAATTCACCCTCTAGCGAATGGGATAAAAAGACATTGGCCATAGAAGAAGCAAATGATATTAGTACTCTGAAAGTAGAGGAATTAGTTGGAAATCTTACGTACTATAAAGTACAGTTACATGAAAGAAAAAAAAATCATGCAAATGGGGAAAGTCATCGACATCCAATGCTACAAAGATAAATCATGATATAAGCAATGATGATAATGAGGAAATGGAATTTATGACCAGGAATTTCAAGAATATAAGAGAATGGATAGATTTAAAAAAATAACTACTATACAGATAATTCTTGAATTGGAAATGTAGTTAAGTATTTTGACTGTGACAAAATTGATTATTCGAAAAGGGATTGTCCAACTCTAAAGAAATCAAATGTAACAACCCGGTATTTGCGTCGATTAATAATCGACTTTTAAATGATTAATATTGACACAAATTTCCATTTGAAGTTTTAAATTTTGAATTTTTAAATTTCTTTTATAAATTGTTAAAAGAAATTTCGGGCTTTAACGTTTTAATATAGGCCCATGTTTATTTCGTTGCCGTTCCTTTTTATTCAATTCGACCCGATCCCCTCTTTCTCTTTTTCTATTTTTCGTTCGTAACCCTTAAACCCTCAAAAGAACAAAAATGGCGGCCTCGTATTGTTCGTCCTTCATCGGCAAAAATTAGGGCTTCATCAATTAATGGCTGCTCACGCTCGTGCTCTCGTCGGCTGCTCCAACTCGTGGCATAGGTGAGTGATTCTCTCACTCACATCTCAATTCATCCTTAGTGTAGTGTTTCGGTAGTTCGAGTTTATCTTGTTATTGATTCGAGATGAAAATTTATTTGGGGTATTGCTTTTATGGTTTCTTGCTTATGTTCGAATCTGTGAACTCGCTAACTACTTGATTTTTGAATTATGGCTTTGATTTCTCGGCCGCGTGAGCCTCGTCTCTGACCATCTCGGTGTCCATCTTTTACTTGTCGTACTTGCAGTATATTGATTATTGCAGTGTATATGAGTTTGATTCATATTTATGCATTTGCTGGGAGTTGCATTTCTGGTCAATCTTCATACCTGTGTCACTGATGTCGGCTTGCCTTATTCATTTTTCTGTCGAACTATGGTTCATTTTACAGTGTCATCCCCCTTGTAATTTGCAGTTGCATTTTTATATTGTACACAGCCTTGTGCACTTGCTCATTTGAGTTATGCTTCTTCTCGTGCACCTCTGAATTGTTTAGCCCTGTACAGTTTGTTATGTACATTCATTTGTATACATATTTTACATTCACTTGTGGAAGTTTTAAACTGCTGCCACTTGCTTCTTGCATTTGTTGGCACTGTTAAACTTCATGTTGAGGCTGCACTTCCCTGTCTGCTGCTTGACTCGAAGTTTGGCACTCAATTAGCTTGTTCTGTCCACATCATTAATACTTGACTTGGAACTAAATTTTTATGATACTTGTTAACTGCAACTTGGTTTTGCATAACTGATATGCAGATACTTGAGCACTTTTGTTGATTCACTGCAACTTCTGAATTCATATTTAATATGCAGATAAACTAAGCATTCATTGTCTTTCCACCTCTGTTTGCATTAATGTTGAGTTTGCATTTTCGTACCACTAGTGTTCATGTAGCTCTTTTTGCATTTTTAATGCCTTGGTTTCATTTAGGCTTCACTGGAATTTAGTTCGAACGACGGCTTTGTTATTTCAGTCATTTAGACATGAATGAAGTTGCTTTGTTGATTTTAGCCTTGACTTCCTTGCTGCTGTACCTACTTTACTTCTACTTAGTGGCAATTGGTTTGTATATGGGTTTTTATTGCTCTGTGTCTTCATTTGTACACTCTCAAGTCCTATAGCATTGTGTGAACTGAATCATGCAGTTCCATTTTTGTTGCATCTTTGAATTTTATTGCCGTGATGTTTTACTGCCATCATGAACATTAGTGTACATTCCTGGTAGCTCTGTCCAGTTTCACAGTTGTAGAACTGTTGTATCTTTTGGAGCTTGCATTGTATTGTTTCGACCAGTTCACATGTTTAGCTGGGTTATATGTTTTGATCACTGCTGCACTTCCCCTACCAGTTGCATTGTTTCACTTGAGTACAAGTAGCTCCACTGCTACTTGCAAAAGAATGTCCAACCTGGTACATTTATTCATTTGAACGATTTCTGGTTAATTGCAGTTTTATTCGAACTGCATCTTTCTGTGCATCATGAATGTACCACTTTGTAGTTCACCGTACCATGTGCATTTGGATTGATATTTGAACTTTCACTGATTTTGGTTCGTTGATCTTTTGGGTACATCATCACTATAGTGGCACGGCAGTGCACGCAAGCGTGAACTGCAGCCACACAGTATTTATTGGGTACATCATCACTATAGTGGCAAGGCAGTGCACGCAAGCGTGAACTGCAGCCACACGGTATGGCGTGTATGATAATCTATTTGTTTGATTTATGGATCTTTTGCGTATTCCATATGCGGTAGTGGCGAGGCAGTGCACGCGTGCGTGTACTGCAGCCCTACTTGAATTAATATTTTAATTGATATTTAAATGGTTTGAACTGTTTTGTTATTTCAATTCAATATTCTGAATTGCATTCTGATTTGGTTTAATTACTGTCGTCTATTCATTATTTGATTATTATTGCTTCTGTGCACTAATAACTGAGTTTGAATTAGACTGACGCGGGTATTATTTTCTTTGAATCTAATACTCGGGTCAGACCGAGTATTTCAGGTTGTAGATATTCTGCTTTGGGTTGTTGCTTGAGCTATGAAGTTCTTTCATATCTTTTGGAGTAGTCATCGTCATTTGTAGTAGTCTGTATAATTGTATAGGAAAATATGTATTCATGTATATTATATACGTTAATGTACTTGTATATGTAACTTCCTGAGTCGACTGTGGTAGTTGTATCATATGTACCGTGTCATAGGTATTGTATCAAATGTATTGTAACTGACATCAGTTATTGTATATATGAGACTTTCTATTTTATTTGTGTTCCGCATTATATTATCTGTGTAATATTTTATATTTACTGTTCTAAACTATTATGAACCATCGTAGTTCGTTTTATACTGGTATTGGGGTATGTCGATGGGAGAAAATAAATCAGAGATGAAAAATTACGAATATTTATATATATATATATACCACACCTATCGAGATAACCAGTACTAGTGTAAGGCCTAACTATTGATGGCCGCTCCTCAACAGCCTTATTCTCCGGGCTAGTTGACAGCACTACACCGTAGTGTTCTTGGCTAGCGCGGGTATAGAGGTGGGGCGTCACATCAAAGTACTCTTCAAATACTGATACATTCAATAAGAAGAGGAAGTATGCTTTCGACACTACATGGGATGATTCAAACATGTCATAAAGTTGCAGTGAGTCAGAGACAAGAATATGCCAACATGTGTTTCATGAAAGATGATAACCATGTACATGATTCTAATAAAGAAATTATGAATGTTTTAAATGATGTATAAGTGTTATAAGATACCTAGAAAATGATATAAAACAATTTAGCAGAAATAAATTAGATTGGAAAAAAAATCTCCAGAAGATGAAATTAAAAGACTCAATGGAGTTAATAATGAAAAGGACCTGAAATTAGAAAGGTGGAAAACTAGAAAGTGAAAATGAAACTTTCAATGAAATTTGAGATGATTTGACTAAATAATGAAATTACAACTCTATATAATGTAATTCCAAATTGCATTAAGGACGTTGATAAAATTAAAATAGTTGTTGATAATTCTAATAAGGGCAAAGAAAATTTTAAAAACTTATTATCTCTATCCAAGCCTTTAAATAATAAACATGGACTTGGATAAACCCTAAAGCCTAAATCAAAGAAAAATAGTAATTAAAGTACCAAATTTGTTAAAGCTACCTAGTCTAAACCTAAACAAAGAAGGATAAAATTAAAACCTCCAAATAAATTTATTTGCTATTCAATGAAGATCCGTTGCAGTTTGAATTACACTGATAAAAAGTGTGTTGAGTGTGTTTATCAAAATTTAAGACAACCGTTACAATCTCACACGAGAGTTTATCACTCATCTAATAACATTATCACCTTCTCGTTTTCCTCTTTCACTCTTATTTACCAACTTGTCAACACCATCGACGTAGATAGGAAATATGATTCTATGCATTTTTTAATACGTTATTTCAGCAACATTCAAATCACATTCACTTTAACAAAATAAAATAATAGTAAAATATGATAAATAGATAATAAATTCCACCTAAAAATGTAACCTTTTCAATTTAAAGTTCAATAATCAACGAATGACCTAATAAAACTATTACACTTGACTAGTTCCATAACCTCTCACATACTAAGATTTCACTAGAAATCTAACATTCCGACTCCTGTTCCCATTATTTTTGTCCTCGTTACGATAAATGTAAGCAAATCCACCATGCCTAATAAGGTCCATACCCGCCATCTCATCCATTTCCAAAATCCTCAACAAACCATCGTACCTATTCTATGAAACAAAGGCCCCATTGTTACACTAACCCACCCCATAATCACCAACATCTCCACTAAATGCACCTCTAAAAGCCTTCCTCCGCCCCCACCGAAGTGGAGTATCCAAATTAAAGTTTAACAATATTCTTGAGTTAAGAGCTATGTAACATCATTACTCTGAGATTTCCCATTTGACCTAGTTATTATTAACCAATAGGAAACACTTGGATAAGTCATTTCACAGTCATCCAATAACTATAAGTATGTAACCTCTTGGTTCCCCTCAATAGCTATGAGTAAAATACTACCCAACATTTGGAAAGTGTTACGTACTATAATTTTAACAGATTTATCGATATTCTCGAAACACTTGACCAATAACATTTAAAAAAAATGTTATTGTAACATCCTACCTTTATACCCATACTAACAAAAATTATTACAGAGTAGTATTGTTTGGTAATACAAGGAATGAGGCTTGCTAGGAGCAACCATAAGTGAATATTCTTTTGGACTAACACCGATTAGTACTCTTTCCTCACATAATTCATAAACATACATACTCGGTATCGGCACAAAGCAAGAAACATGTGGTTTTCCATGATAGAACAATATACAATACAATCAGAAAAGTCAGAGTCACATATGCAACAAAAAAGTATAATGTCATATCATATACATAACAAAGTAGGTATACAAAATGTGGTATTTGACTACCTACAAAATAGATATATCGATATAAGTCAAATGCGATACACGCCTCAACCTCATCACACATATACATATATGGAGACATCAAAGAAAATGTACGTAATTGACTTCCAAAATACAAGATAGCCCATAATTGTCTCCTCAATAAGCCCAAATCAAAGAAATGCTAATATCCATGTACCTATAAAGTCTCGAACTGAACCAAGTAACATTTAAATAATAAACGGGTTAGACTTTGCCTAGTTTAAATGTAAGGTCGTCATAATGATACATATAACCATAACCGAGAATGATATGCTGAACGGGTTTCATAACATACATAATGAATGTAATACACACTTAATATTAACTCCATTCCTCGTCATATAACATTTATGATGTCCAAAACATATGAGTCATATTGCTATTTAATGTGATTACGATCACAATTTTACTCAATCACCATTCACCTCTAATCACAGTTATTTAGTATCACATTTTTTAATTATCTACTGGTTATAAATTGATCATATTTAATTATATAACTCATTGAGTGTAGAATACATTCTTACAAAAGCTGAGTTGGTGCTAAATAATGCCATAGCGTTCCTCTCGACCTAGAATTTTCATAATTTGAATTAAACATTATCTCTTTATGTAACTAGTTGGGTGTAGAATACACTCTACCTGACGCTGGTCAACACCAAGATACATGATCTTTTTCGTCTGTGTATCCCTTAACCATAATTGTAACTCTAGTAGACACTGATCGACACCAAGATACATGGTTGTTTTCATCTATGTATTCCTCGATTATAATTATAACTATACCAAACACCGATCGACAGACTTTTACATCCACATATCCCTTGACTAGAATTATAATTTCACCAGCCACTGATCGACACTAAGATCCACAGCTATTTCATGTATATCCCTAGATCAGAATTATGGATTCCCTTATATGAAGTTGTGATGTGATATTCTTTATTTAGTGGGCATCATCATTTCCATCAAATATACTACGTGCCCAACATCGTTGGTGTTCCCATACAAGAGGTAGCCCAACTACTGACAAATGGGCCAGAATTTCACTTGTTCCTAACTAGAATGGTTCTAGCGTATCTGCTATCTCATCTCATTTGATGAATTCTTTATATTATGTGCTCTTGTTACGATAGTGAACAATCCTAACTATCATTTAACTAATCCTAACTATCATTTAACTAGTGTCACTATGATTACCATTCAATACACACAATATCATATCATATCCTATACAATGAGTCAAAAGAGTAATCAAAGAAATATTACAGAACTTCCCATACAGCTGGTACGATAACTTTGCTTATTCATAATTCTCATACAGAAGTTTACGCATCCCATATGATTCAACCATTTATTGATCTAGAAAGGGTTTAATTATATATTACTTATTTCCAAAATATTCAATATGATTTCAAATATTAGTATTAAATTTAAAGAGATTTAATAATTTGGAAATTTTCATTCTTCCCTAAAGTCTTAGTTAATTGCAAAAGTCCATTATTTAAACCTTTTATTTAATTTTCAAATAATTCAAAATTTTAAACTTCCTTTCGATTCCAAATCACCTTACTCCTTTTAAAATAATCACATTATTGGAAATTCCTTTTGAATATTATAAAAATGCTATTCAAGAATACCATTTAAGCTTCAAATTCAATTTATATTATTTTTCTGCCAAAATGATCACAGTCCTAAATTATTTCCAAAGATAAAATATATGTAATTTCAAAATCAATATTTAAAATCATTATTTACTATCATATCCTTTTAAACTGTCTTTGAAAAATAGTTTGTAATCTAAAATTCTCTTTTTAAAAACATCTTTCAAATATTTAATCGCATAACATTTATTTATAAAATTCATTTATTAACCAAATTCCAAAATTTCCTATTTTAAAAGTAATTCAATTCATACACTTTTATAATATTTCCAAAATTATTTAAATCAATTTAATTTTACTTAAAGATGATCAAATATACAAAATAAATTGCTTCTAAAAATTATACTTAAAAAAATATAATAGTAAATTTTCATTAATAATGCTTTTTTCATACAATAAATATATAACATTCAAACTTATTATTGTTCTAGAAATAATTTTTTTTAACTCCACATCCATTTAATTTTCCATGAAAATTAGCTCATTGCTTTTGAAATATGAATTTAATCCCTTTTATAAAAATCCTTACAACTATTATATATATAATATCTTTTCATAATTATACACATAAAACAAGTGACATATTTTCAAATTCAAAGTTAAATTTCTCTTATTTTATAAAATCCCTTAATTTAATCAATTTCCAAAATCTCTAAGTTCAAAAATGGTATAATTCAAATAGATTTTTGTAGATAATTCCAAAGAGTATTTAAATCAGAGTTTCCCTTTCTAATCAATTTCCAATACAAATTCTGGTCTAATTTTTACCAAATAACAACATATATACTACATACATACATACATACATACATACATACATACATACATACATACATACATACATACATACATACATATGTTGGAGCTTCATCATCAATAATAATCAAACTCATCATAACACAATCAAACAATGGTATGCATCTCAATTTCAAATAATCTGTCTATATCCAACCATAATCATCACATAGCAATCAAATTAAGACATGTAAGAGAAATTAGTACTAGAACATAGACATGGATTAAGAAATAACTCATAGAAATGATGAGTGTAAGAACTTAACTTTGCCCTAACTTCCCTCCACCGTGAATTACCCAACTTCATGCACTAACTCAGCCGCTTGATTATCACCTCATTGCTCATACCCTAACATTGTTAACACATTGCTTCTTCTGTCTTGCGATTCACCAATCATGTGGCTACAAACTCCAGTCATGTCCTGCCTTCAACCAATGTTTGTGTGTAAGTACCTCATCACCACCAGGCTCCTCGCTTCGCTCTGCCATATCATGCACCATGGACTATATGTCTTCCTTCTCCTAATTCATGCTTTGTTGTATACATATTTTAGTTCCTTTTCCATAGATTTTTTTTTCCAGATTTGATTTTTTCTGCCTAACCTAGGGCATGCGAAATAAAAGAAGGGAGAATGGGTTTGATTTTGGGCCTGGTTGATTTGATGCAAAGTGAGGAAAGAAAAGAACAAGTTTGGATTTTCATTTAGTTAAGGCCAATAAATATAATAAGGGATACAAATATTTCTTTCCTTTATTTCATTTAACCCCTTACATTTATTTAGTTCGAACCTCATAGTTTCCTTTACATTTAATTGACTCTATCATTTATCTATAAATTCACTTCGAAGGACTAATTTAAATTGATCTGTTAAATATTTCACAAAATATATCATAAAAATTTAACTATATATTTCAATTCAATAGTTACTTGTATTTGTTGATTTATTTATTTTATTAGTATTGATATGCACTTCTTTTCATCTATTTAAATTATATACAAAAAGCACAAAAAAAAAATTATACTCAGTATAAATATTTATTCAAGTTCAATATGTTTTCTAAAAAGAATTTATTAAAATAAAATTGTTTATCAAAAGAATTTAATTCCTTCCAAAAATAAATTTTTATCCAAAGTTGAATTCAAACATCTTAATTTAATTTAATTATAATAACAATGTAAAATGTAGGGTTGTTACAGTTATTTTGTTTCATGATTAATTACTCATGATTGTAACTATTTGCAATTACAATCACACAACATTTATCTAAGAATTTTCTTATTAATATAGTTTAAGTTAATTACTTAATTAATTATATCACAATAACAAAGTATATAATAGAAATCAAAACCCTTTATTACGAACAAGATTGACTACAAAGTTAGATATATGTAACAAATTACATAATTTTCCCTGAAGCATACTACTAACCGTTTCAATCTTCCACTTACACTTGGGGTCCATTACGGAATCTTAATCCCATTCCTCCAATCAGTTTAGAATTGATCAAGCTAGTCTTTTAGTGAACAGATCTTCTATATTGTTTACAATCTACTCCGTCAGCCAACATCTCTATGTTGTTTATAAATTGTCTTTATCGTGTAGGATATTAAGAGAACGTGTCTAGGCTTCTTGTAAGCCCTATGTTATTTTTCCATCTGTGTCATAGCATATTTTTCAAAAATAATGTCACGAGATTCTCTACATTTTGATTCATCCATAGCTCATTTATAAATTTGTGCATTTATGGATATTACTTTTATTGCGGTGCCATGCAAGGTGATGTAATTGGCCTTTGGTTGAAGCAACCACCACCTTTCGTTTGGAATATTGTCAACTCAAAGCTCCTTAACTAAGGTTGATTATGAATTTAGGATTGACATATCATATCATATATCACTTATGAAGTTTGAGTTCGAATACTCCTTCACGAGGAATTCGTTGTTTTCATAAACAATTCTCTAGCATTTCAAAAATATTTGAGAATAATTGTAAGTACCATTTAGTAATCTTAATTCAGATTTGATACTCGCTTAATGCATCAATTACATAAGCGGTTAATAATATAATTGACAACATAACATACACGATACCTTTTATTGTTATTGCATAAGGAATCCATTGTAACATCCCCTATCTAAGGCCCAAAGCTAAGTGCTATAGACGCTGCAATCATCTATAGTATTAACTTCCGGCGACAAAATACGGTAATGTTATTGGTATCCATAATGTCAAAAGCACATGAATATGTAATAAAATCACAAATTAAAAAAAAAGAACCTTTCTTATACATTTCAAAAAATCATGTTTCATATCCAATTATATAATTCCAAACATTTCCTAGGCATTGAATAAATATAATTATTACAAAATATGCCAAGAGCAAGATATGAAAATGCCTCCTTGGATGATCAGACCATTAAACAGGCAAAAACTATCTTAATACATCACAGCGGAAATAGAAATAACATAACAACTCCTAAATATCTAACATCAGCCTCCTGCTCATCTTCGGAAGCTTTATTCGTCCACCTACTAAAGATTATAAACCTCTACTCTCAACTTATTCGAATCAATTTTGAACACCCGAGAGTTTAAGCGAAAAACATAAACTCCGGGTCAGTAATGGGAGTGGTATTAGTAAGCAAGAACAGTTGTTTGTACGAAAACAATTTATAAAAGGAAACTATTCGTGCTTTTGGAAAATGAAACTACCATAAGACCTCTCGCCACACACACAATACAATCGCAGAATTGGAGGAGATTCTTCTTATTATAGTCAAACATGCTTGATACGAAAAAATTCTTTGATATTATTATTAGTGCATAGTGTAGAAAAACATTTCGAAAGTATAATATAAATCTTAGCCAGCATACCACCATTATGGTATACATACTATAGCTACCATCTAAACAGTGGGTCACCACCATAAGTAAATGGCAGGTTATACAACTTAAGCCGTACATGGTTCGTGTTGGTGATTGGATTTTCAACAAATGGTCAGGCTAAGGAACTTCCTGGGCCACATGGGTACGCCTCTGGAGGGATGTCCCGAGAACTTAACCAGCTCTCTGCTAACACAAGACCAGGTTACCTCTATAACTAGGTAATTAACTGTCACGAGTATGCCATCCCCCGGTCGTAACCGACCTTTGTCCGGGACCCCAACAACAATAACCACAAAGCAACATAATTGCAATATCCACATAAGTTAAGTATCTAGGCTCCATACCATGATACCACTTCTATCCAGAAGGAAATGCACATTCCCTAAGGGGCGCTACCCCCAATAACCTTGCTGCATCCTTCCTGTTTCGATCATTTTTGGGTTGTGAGGTTCGACGAAGTCTCATCCACAAAGCTATGCTTTTCACAAAATCCATGCTTCGATCAACAAATGATCAACAACACTCAGCACGCCACACTACCAAATTGGGAGTATATCACTAATAACCATCAACTGCATAACCTCTGAGCTCGTACGTCTCAGAGAAGGGTGTTAAGCTAAGAGAATAAATTCTCTGCCACCAACAGAAATGTCTTTAAGATAAATCATCTTTATATCCCAAAGTGTAATGTCAGACATACAACCATACAAGTCTATTTCGTGTTCGAACAGAACCGAAGGAACTTCCAAAGAACCCTTGCAATTCGGGCATCCACAATCCCAATCGGACTCCCCATCACATATGGAGATCTCTATACAGTGCAGAGTCATTCGGCAGGTTATCCTATCATTCTCGAAGACACTAGGTCTTCACCACCGTCTTCAAATGCTATCCATTTCATCGTACACTATTCAGAATGGGTTATATGACATAAAGTCCTCTCCCGGTTAAACGAAATAGTGAGCGCTTGTTTTTAAAACACGTGGATATATCAATCATAAAAATTCATCATCAAGATTCGATGTGGGTTTCGGATAACCAACTGAAATCCGATTCCCTATCACATCGAAATTCAAACACCGTTTTATGGGCCAATGGGGTTTTCACCTTCATACAGAAATATATCACAGATATCATAGCTCAGCACAAAGCAATTCATATCACATGATATCACAATCACATATCAGAGATATCAATCAATACAAAGCATTCAATAATAATCAATCATCTACAATGAATTAATCATGTGATTATAATTAATTAACCACATAATTACTTTCATTAATTATCTTTAATCAATGATTAATTATCCTTAATTATAAATTAATTAAACCTTAATCACCTTCATTAATTAATTATTCCTTAATTAATTACCTTAATTCATTAATCCTTAATTATAAATTGATTAATCTTTTTAATTAATAATTAATTAACTCTAAATAATTATTCTTTAATTATTAAGTAATTATCATTAATTATTTAATTATCATTAACAATATAAATTAATCTAACTTTTAAGTTAAAATTTTAAAAACATTTGATTAACTTCTTAATCACTTTGTTAAGTTTTTATATTTAAAACAAACTCTTTTAAAAATATAAGTTTAAAACATCCTTAACTTAATTATTTAAAGTATTTTATTTTAAAACCTTTTATTACATATTCCAATTTAACAAAAATCTTTATTTTAAAAAGAATCGATTTAAAAATTTAATTGATTTAAATTGTTAAAGTTTTAAAAACTGGAAATGCTAATACTCGAATCAACTTCAAGTGTTCCCCGAGTAAATCGCCTGTTTACTTCGAGTTCCCCTTGAATCAAACCCCAATTTTCATTTTTAACTTAAATTTTTGGTTAAATCTTTTTATACCCGGGATAAACTTACAAATACCCAATTCCAAACACGAGCCAACGCACGAACTCCTCGAAGACCACTTCGAGACATCCACCCCTCCTTCCTCTACCAAGCTACCTGATACAAACCAGGCCTCGTGCACATGCACAGACGGAATGAACACCTCTGGTCGAAGCTTCGACCATCATCAAGTCATCGACCACCCGGCCTAACCTCCAGACCACCCAGAAACCATAAACTACGACGAATTCGCAAAATAGCAATCTGACCCATCCCGGAATAAAAGTTCGATCGACCTACCTTCCTAGTGTCGGTGATATAGACCACCGGAGGCCACGCACCCTCATCCAGAGCTCCTCCTATCAACCACGCACCTCTTCCATTCATCCTGGACCAGTCCGATGCAACGTCGATGTTGCAATTGATCGAATTTCGACCAATACAGAAACGCGACTTAAACCCTAAATCATCAAAATTTAGCCACCATGACGATTGGAAAATTTTTCGAGCATTTTTCCTAAACTCCTCGACCTCCCAGCGAGCTTCATCCATGATCGCATCAATCCACAATTTGTCGATGATCAAAAATCATCAAAAGTTCTAAATACGTTCAGCCCCAAATTTCTTGATCAATACTTCACTAAAAATTTTAATTTTACTTTTAAAAATCCTTATTTTTGAAAACAATTCAAATGTTATACCTGAAATCGGAAAACACGATTCTTGAAATTTTGATATGTTTTGTGCTTACCTGTATTTCTTGATTTTTAGGAAATTCTTATGTTAATTATGGTTGGATTTATTTTTAGAGCTTAAACATGTTCAAACGAACATTTTTTTTTGAATCATAAGGTTAAACAAGAACCAGGGAAGAAGGATTTCAATTTTAAAATAGGTTTTGAAAACCTGTTTCCAGACAGAGGCAAAATGCCTGATATCAGGCATGCACAGTCATCTTACATATATTTACATATATATGCTTGCATGTAAACACTTTACAATTTTATCTCAAGCATCATCACAAACAACAAGTGCCATTCCAAATTTTTAAAGAAGTTTACTCACGTGTCAACCTGATACAGAGGGTTTTTACATTTTTCTTAAATTTGAAAAAAAAACTTGGACTTGTTTTCTGGGTTGTTGTTTCTAATCTTCTGATTTTTTTTCACAGGCTTTTGATTTTTTTATATAGGTTTTAGATATTGAAAATGAATAAAAGAGATGAGAAAGAGGAGATGAAACATTTATATAGATTTAAATCTTCTTTTTATTAATTTAATTTTCAAAAAAAAACTAAAATGACACTTGTTAATTCTATTGATAAAATCATTACACTCGTAAACTTCATATCTTAATTCCTTCACACTTGTATTATGCATGCATAAATATTTAAATAGATTTTTTATTACTTTTTCTTATTTATATAACTACATTCCTTTGTTATATTTATACAACTTTTAAGGAGAATGTTTTAATACTAATTTATACATAAATAAAATCATACACATATGTTAATATTTTTAATCCAAATATTTTTCTTAAGATATTTATTTAAATTCAAATTGAAATACAAATTCAAATTCAAATTTGAATTACAATTCATTCTATATATATAGATATATAAATAAATAAACACAATATTCATTTGTTTTGAAAATTTAAAATTAATTCAAATTAACTCCAAATTTTTATATTAATTATTAAATTTAAATTTGATTTAAGAACACGATCGTTACAGTTTTCTCCATTGTGATCGTATCAAAATTTCAGACAATTTAGATTTGGTTTGGTTATCTATGAGACTATTGGATTTTTGGGCTTTATTTGGGTTTTAATTCGACTAAAAATCAAAGGTGAGTGATTTCACCCACTCACGAATAATAAACCATCTTATGTTTGTTAAATTAAAATTATAATGTAATTAGAAATTGATTGATTGTTGTTTGGTATATTTAAATTGTCATTCAAGTTTAATTCAAATTTATATTGAATTAAATTGCCATTTGAATTAATATTGAATTTAATTACCAGTTAAATACCTGATAATGATAACCGGTTTATTTGTTGCGATTTATTGGTTGATTTGAATGATGATTGTGATGGATGTTTAATTGTTGATATTTGCATGATTGGATGTTATATTTATTTTATATGTTGTTATCACACTGCAAGTTCCCTTAGTTATTGTTAGGAAATCACTATGGGTTGAAATGAAACATACCCGAACAATCTTATAAACCAGGGAAAAATCGCTAAGGGTCGAAATGATAAACTTGAGCAATTTTATAGATTTTAAATTTTCTCGGGATTGTGGGTTGAAATGATATATACTCGTAAATTTAAATTATTGTGGGTCTGAAATGATATATATCCGTATCACTTGACCATACGGTAGAAAATTATATACAGACACCGGATTGGTTAAATTAAATGATTTTAAATTCTTAATTTTTGAATCCAGTTAAGTGATATTATGAAATAAAATTTGATTTATTTGAACTGAATTATTTTCAAAATCTAGGCTTTAAATTTTTGAAATTGAAATTGGTTTAAATGAATTGTTTAGAGAATTTAAATTGAAATCTCAAAGTTGAATTTTGAAATATAAATGCAATTTATCAAAATTGGAGTTGTTGTAAATGTTTGAATATTTAAACTTTGAAACCTATTGAAATTGAAGTAGTTTAAATATGTAGTTCAAACATGGATTTGAAATCGATATAAAATTGAAATAGTTTTAATGAGAATTTGAATTGAACCTTTAGCCTTTTGAATTAAAATTGTTGAACTGGAATTGATTTAAATTGTACTTTGGAACTAAAGTTGATTTGGATTAATATGTGAAATTGGAAGAAAATTCTAATTTTAGACTATTTTCGATATAAACTCTTTTTATATACAAACTCTTTTAATATATAATATTTTTAATATATAACCAATTTTAATATATGTAAACTATTTCCAATATATAAACTTTTTTTTAAATATAACCTTTTGTTAATATATAAACTCTTTTAACATATAAACTATTTTTAATATATAACCTATTTTAATATATAAACTATTTCTAATATATAAACTATTTTAATATATATTATTTTAAATTTATAAATAACTTTTAATATATATATTTTTAATATATATATATTATTTTAATCTATAACCTATTTTTAAAATCTATACTTTTTTATTGTATAACTATTCCAATACATATAAATTACTTTCAATATTCAAACTGTTTAAAGTTGGAACTATTATGATTTTGATTAATTGATTTACATGCGAATATTTTGATACGATGGTTTAGCATATAATTTGGTTATGATTTTGAAAATGAATATAATTTTGAAGTGAATATGATTTCGAAAGTGATATGATTTTGAAGTGAATTATGATATTTTGATATCAATTATGAATCAGTTTTGGAAATGTATAAGAACCAACCTGTGTGAAATAAGGATTTGGTTCTTAACGAGACCGGAATTAGATATTGTCATACTCTCTGGCAATATCGAAACCCACTTTAACAAATGTGCACGTGGTAGAAAATCCAGAACGAAGTAGTATGATTTGGCAAACGCGGCTGCCCCTCGGGTTAGCTTGATATGACTAAAATAGGAGCCATGCTGGGCCAAGTGAGGTCGCTCCATCGATCGAGTCGACTCTTCGATACCATATTGTTACTTTTTGCTTTATTGGTGGCCACCCTTGGTTTGATTATGGGAGTGTGTCCTGAGGTGGGCGGTAGTAGCTGCTATGCATTACACCAGTCTCTGTAAAACGGTAGTATCCTACCTTGGACATTGCCTCGTGTGCCTTGTCATATGCCTTATCGCGTCCACTACGAGTTTGGTTTGTGTCGTACACTATGAAGTGCCCTCTGATAGCCCTCCAGTTTATGGAGGAATTACGGTGCTGTATAGACTATGGTATTTATAAAAATGTGTTAAGGGGATATAAGCAATGCCTTAACGCTATTGTAATACTTTACTTAGACATATTATAATGGCGTATTGTATTACATATGTAAATAGTTTAATGCATCCTTAGGAGATGGAATTCCAAACATCTCTTAAGTTATTGCATGAACGTTAGACACTGGATAGGACATATAAAATCCCATAAACATCTCTGAAGCCGTTACACTCATCTTTACTTATTTTGATTTAACTTACATAAGATCTTTTAGTTCTAACTCGAGTCTTTTGTCTTTTCATTACCTTAGGCCAGCCTGAGTATTTCAGCACATTGAAGACTTTATTTCTAGGGACGAAGACTAAGATTGTATACTATCTATTTTATATATATTCCACTGCATCATGTTGTTTCACTGCATTATTTATTTATTCCTGTTGTATGTATAACTCTAGTTGTATTGTAAAGCATAATCAATGTTATTTGTAAAACAACTTCATGAACTATTTATTTGATGATTATATTTTGTCATTCTGTTGTGATATTTTGTGTTTTTTTCTATCTTTCCCTTATTTTCTTATTTACCGCATAACAAATCTTCCTTTTGAATGGTTTGAGTCCAACATGTGTGGTTTATATTCGATTTAAACGGTCCAAAAAGGTGGGTCGTTACACATAAATTTATTGAAGTTAATAACTTTAATTTTGTAATAGCATGTGTTCTTATGATATTAGAAAGGTTAAATGCAATCCTTTCATTTTTCTAATAAGGCCCAACTATTTTTTCAAATTCTTCAAATGTAACGTCTCGCCTTTTCGTTCGTTTAAGCAGACACACGTGCCAACTCAAACCATACAAAGGGCAGATTGTTATGAGGTAAATAAGAAAAAGTAGAGAAAGAAAAAACAAAACAGAATCTTGCAGCAGAACGATAAAATATAATAATCAAATATATAGTTCATGAAGTTGTTTTACACAATATTTGATTATGCTTATACAATATATATCAGAGTTACACATACCATAGAATAATCAATAACAATGCAACAGAATAGCATGACTATAGTGGAATAATATAATAAATAATAGTAATAAAATCTTTGTCTTTGTCCTCCAGAAATAAAGTCTTCAAACCTGAAATGCTCAGGCTGACCCGAGCGAATTGAAAAGACATAACACTTGAGTCAGAACTAAAAGATCTTATGTAAGTTGAATCAACAATAAATAATATGAGTGGAACAGCGTCAGAGATGTTTATGGGATTTGACATCTCCTATCCAGTGTCTAACTTGAGTGCAGTAAGTCAAAAGATGCTCGGGATATACATCTCCTAGGGATCCATTAAACTATTTACTATGTAGTAATATTTCGCTATTATAGTAATGTCTATTAGTAAAATAAACTTACTTTTAAATAGCGTTAAGGCTTTACATTTTTCACCTTAACACGTAATAGTGCCAATAGTCTATATAGTACCGTAATACCTCCTGATCGGGAGGCTACCAGAGGATACTCCATAGGTACGACACAAATAGAAACCCATAGTAAAGGCTCGGTATGGTAGGTGACATGGCACAGCTAGGCAATGCCAGGGTAGATATACCAATTGCTATCCGGGCTGGAGGTAACATGTAGTAGCTACTACCGCCCACCTCGAACAACACCCCCAAAATCAAAAAATCAAAAGGAGTATAATATCGAAGGAGTGCGTCCGATCAGAGGAATGACCTCATTGGCCCGAGAATCTCTCCTGTTTTAGCCACCTTATGCCAACTCATGGGAGTTGGGTCCACGTATATACCTCATAGGAAACGCCGCCACCATCCTACTTTATTCTGGAATCTCCACTGCGTACACGGTTGTTAAAGTGGTTTTGGGAGTTGGCAGAAAGTATGAAAACTTCCGATTCCGATCTCTTTAACAATCTAACGTTATTATAACACCGCGGTCATTTTAAAATAATTATACTTCAAAACCATAATATAATATCCATTTCAAAACCATATAAATACGATATCATTTCTATTTTAAAACCCAAATCAATATGATATATTTTTATTTCAAATATATCCTTTTTCCAAAATCATAGCACTTTCAAATCTATATACCTTGAAACCCGCAGCTTTGAAACATAATTTCTAATACTTAAATCGTTTGAATATTAAATTTCTTTTTATAATAAAATAGCTCCTTTAGTTTTACAAATAAATTCCAAATACCGGTTTGAACCTCCAAATAAACCATTTCAATTCATATATTTCAAACCTTTAGATATTCCACCATTTCAAAACTAATTCTTTGATAATTCCATTTCTATCAAATTCAATTACTATTATTTTGATTTGAAACGTTTACTTAATAAAACAAATATCATTTAAGTAAAACCTTTAACTTCAAATAACTGGATATTCTTAAATTTTGGTTAACTTGATATATTCATTTAAATCAACTCGATATTTGTTTAAATCACTCTACACCAAATTAAGTTATAAGAATCATACCCTTTGAATTCTCAATTTTAATTAAGTTTCAAATCAAATTTACTTGAGTATAATTCTTAAATAATTCAATTCAAACCAATTTCCTATTTGTCTTCAACTTAATTTTTATTTAAGTCATTAAAAACTCCACATATACAATATCTTAAACAGGTACTTAACTATACAATATAAAACAATCAAATTCCATTATTCAACTTAATTTTATTAAACAAATTTGTACATAGCTTAAATTCAATAAATTAACTGTATATATAAAGTAATATTTATATAATATCAAAAATTAATATTTATTAAATCGTATATTTCTTTCCAAAACTACAGAAAATCATTTCAAAATAATTTTATATGTAGACCACGGTGTCTGTATAAAATTTTATACTCTATGGTCAAGTGTACGAATTTTTATCATTTCAATCTGTAATTTAAAATAAAAATACGGTTATATATCATTTCAAACCGTAATCCCGAATCAATAATGATAAAGCAATAACGTACTTGCAGTTTATGATGATATAAATAAACATCCATTCACCCATCATAAAATCATACATCCATCACAATCATCATCCAAAATAATAAATCAACTAACAATATATAATTGATAATGTTTAACAGGTAATTAACTGGCAGTTATATTCAATAATAAAATAAATGATGATTTAATTTAAATAAATGCAATAAACTGAGATGACGATTAAAATATACTAAACAGTCATAAATAAATGCATAATCACAACAAAAATCAAATTTAACAAACATAAGAAATTCTAGAAGTTGTGAGTGGGTTAAAACACTCACCGTTTGAATTTAAATTGAATTTAAATACAATTTAAACCCAAAATTGGAATGGTCTCAGAATTCGTCGGAACCAGCGCCAAAATGTCCGAAATTCCAATACGAATCTACTGGAGAAAACCGCGCATGAATTGGACTTCGCATATAGAAGTTATACGAATTAAAAGTTGTACAAATTAAATAAAAATAAAAATAACGAAACAAAACAGAAAAAAACAAGCGAACCTGATCGTGCCACTTTGCCCCATCCTATCGTCGTCCCCAGGCACGATCGCGCATGCAGTAACGCAAGCCCCTCCAGAACTCGCCGTTGACCACAAATTTCTAGCGACTCCGGCCACTGCACCAACGCCATTGAGTTCGCCCTCCACCACCGCACCTACCGGTGCTGACTGTGCCGCCTCTGAGCCCACATAACGCCGCCGCCGCTTATGCAAAGAACTAGGGTTTCAGACCCAAATTCGCAAATTCCCACCACCACATGCAAAATTAGGTCGAGCGACCACCAACGGCGAGCTCCATATGCCGAGCTCTTCAAAACCCATATTTCAATTTCGTCGATTGACGACGAAAACAAAACTCCTAGTTCGACTTTGACCGTGATTTCTGATTAATCCGACCACTGTCTTGAAAAACGAACAGCAGATGTAGGTTTGTATCATTAAGATCTTCGATATATATTTTTTTCAAATTTTTTTGAGGAGTTTGAAATTTTTGCTTTGGATTTGAATTTGATTTGTGTTTGGATCTAGAATTCGTTTGTCTACCATTGAGGAGGACAGATAGTTGAAATGTACGTACATACAAATGAGAAATAGAAGTAGGCTAGGGTTTATAATCGGGTATTTATAGGCAAGGTTGAAATAGAATAGATGGATCGGATTGATAAACGCGCTGAGCAATATATGGCCTGAAAAGCCCGTTTCGACTCCGGAACGAAATTGGGTCAACCCATATATCAAAACAGATGTTTTAAGATATTTAAAACGCGATGGAACAGGTTTCACGTCCTAATTCCATCGTATGAAATAGTTATGCTAAAATCAATATTTTCAAACTGATTTCAATTAAATCGATTTTTAGGCGTTTCGCGTTCGTACGATCAAACGACAGGTCCGATCGCTACGAAACTTGAAATCGTACAATTATTCACTGCTACGGATCCGATGAAAATGGTTTCGTCGAAATCCGAGTCAGTGGACAAAATGGCTATTTTTACATTAATTAATTAAATTAACAAATTAAATCAAATTTTCAATTTCAACTCTATAATTAACAGATTCATCATTTTTAAATTTCTAAATCATTTACATTAATTTACCCAAATTTAAATGTCAAATTAGAGTTGATTAATTTATCAATTTCAGTACCAACCACAATTTCATTAAATTCAAAAATTATAAATTTAATTTCTAAAAATTCTATTAAAATATATTTTCATTCTATTATTCATTTCATTATTATCCAACGGATGAAATTAACACTAGTTCATGGTTTATTACATTATTATTCACAAATTTCATCTTAATTTCAATTAACGCAAAAATTAAATATTAAATTTCATCAAATTGCAATTAATCCAATTATTTAATTTTACACTTCAATTTAATTAATAAATCTTGCTTTCTATTCTTTAAATCAACCAATTTTCATATTATAAATAGAGTTAGCATTAATTTCAATTATTTCCTTAATTTATACAAATATAACCTTAAATTGAGATTCATTGCAATTTATTACAAACTTGATTTAATGGACTACATAAATGATTACTTTATAATAATCGTTGCCACTAACCCTTAATCATATTTGTATAAGTTATCATTTCCAAACAATTACATACATAACATTGATTTTAATCCAATCACTATTTATTCATTATTAATTTATTGATTACTCCAATATTTACATTTATTTTCTTATATTAATTTATTACCAAATATTCCTATTTACCATCAATTATAACCCAAATAGTTGTTTCAATCAATTGGGACTGCATTGAATTAATTATTTATTAGTTTATGTTTCATTCTCGTTATAAATTCATTAACACATTACAAGTTTCCTTTATTGATACATCACTTACATTCATACTTAATTACATTAGTTTTATCCCATTACACTAATATATGCCTATTTACCTCTTAATTTGAATAAGTATTCCATTTCTAAATGTGTACTTCTAGCAATTGTACACAATAATTTAGGTTTAAATCCAATTAATGAATTTACCTTAATTCCATTATTTTTACCAATTTATTACCTTATCAATAAATTTACGATTCTATCTAATTTACATTCACACTTCCGTTATTTTATTAATTACCATTAAAATAACGTTAATTATCTACAACAAACATTATAATTACTTATCTACATTGATTGTATAAATTTTCCATTTATTTCCAATACATTCTTCTTATGGTATAATTAATTTGTTGCATAACTATTACCTTAATGTTTCCCAAATTCCTCTTAGTTCTAATCACCGTAGTATTAAATTCCTTTTGCTACTAAAATTCCATTTATTATATATTAAATTTCAATAAATTGGTCTGTTTTCATTCCATCCCTTTTATTAAGTTCATTACTACTCTATAACCTAGTTAACCTTTTATTACTTTTACTATACTCAAATTTGACAACCCCTAAACATCTTATTGCATTTTCCATTAATGTAACATTTCAGTAGTTAATTTCATTTAATTGCCATTAATCCTATTATCATATACTAAATTCCAAATATTTTGACAAAATTTTATTTTGCATTCCTTTTTAATGTTTTCTTCATTATAAATTATAAATTTTTATTTCTTTCTCAATTTAATTACAAAGATCCAATTAAATTAACCAATTATATCTATTAAAATTTCTGGGTCGTTACATCAAATCTCTAAGAGAAATTTAGATTTGATTTCTCTAGTGAGTGTTAGGACTCACTTGTCTTGAGATTCTTAACTTGAGTTCGCCTCAACAAATCATAGGTCGACATGTGATGGATAACTTTTTATCGGTTGTATTGTATACAACTCCTAGCTTTCGTTTGGCTCTAATCTTGACCTTGACCTTGAGTTTGGACAACAAATTAAGATAGATTATTAACTCTTACCTATCATTTAACGATGACTTACATATAATGCACACACTTTGAGTTGCTCACCAACACATGCATGTTTCTTACCTCGTCTAGAAAGTATATTAATAATACTACATATAAAAGCTCTAACTTAAGTTTGCTCGTGCATATGCAAGTAATCTATCAATACATAAACAATAGAGGATGACTATGTTAAAGATTCATATTCTTTAATATAATTTGAGTGATATAAATTTAACAAATAATGTATTTCTTATGAAATACTTTCATGATTCAAGTGTCAAACATATCTAAAATCACTATATATGTATCATATGTATGTAATTATTCCAAATATTTATTTGGATTTATTTTAGTTCCACTTAAATTTAATTTATCCTTATAATTAAATAAGTTCAATTTATTTATAACTATTATAATTTAATAAACTTATATAATATTTAAATGTGTCTCATTAATTAAATCATATTTAACTAATTTAAATTCTTAATTTAATTAACAAATTTAATTAAATATTATTTTAAAATTTCAAAATTTAGTTTATTCCTCATAAACTATTTAAGAAGAATATTAACTATAACCTTTATGATTTTATATATATCAAATTTATACATATATTAATTAATTAATTAACTAGTTAATTAATTTAGTTATTTAATTAAACATTTTAGTTAAATATTTAATAAAATTTGAAAATTTGTTTAGTTTAATTACTCAAAACAACTTTAAGGAAATTAAACATTTTAAATTATTAAATTATAACCTTTATAGCTATATATTTGTATATTAATTAACTACCATTTTTTTAATTATACATTTTAATTAAATATTTCAATAAATTTTGAAAATTTTATTTATTTTACCTTGCACAATTTTTAAGATAAATATCCAGTTATAACCTTTATGGTTATATATATATATATATATACATCAATATACATATATATACATACATATATATACACATATGTTAACCGACACCTTGGCCCGGCTGCAAAACGACAGTTGAAGATATTATTATTAGCACTAGACAAGGTTCTGACCAAGAGGAGCCTGGTAGCATACGGGTTTGATGTGGTCAACATGTTCGGCAAGCCTCGTTCGGCACAAGCCTCGTTCGGCAGTTGCCGTTCGGCATCCGTGGCTTGGTGCGCAGAAGTTACTTACCAAGGGCCGAAGTTATATGTTCCTAGGCCCATTAGGGAAGTCCAACCCATCTTCGTCTATAAATAGAGAGGCAGGGGCATAGTGAAATGGGCCTCTTTTTGAGAACACTAGGGAGACCCTGCCATTTTTTATACTCTCCTCTTTTTAATTCGAACTAGTATTCAAGTGATTGATTTACGGATTATATCTGTATTCAAGTAATTGAGAAAGCAATAAAGATTAAACTCAAAGTGTATGTAGGCAATTACGCCGAACCACTATAAATCTGGTGTTCGTATTTTCTGCATTTAAATCTGCATATTATCCTCTGTTTAATTTACTCTCTTCATTAATCTCTCTACATAACTCTACTCAAGGGTGTTAGTAACCAATTTTGGTGCTAACATTTTGGTGCTTTCATTGAGAGTTGAATTCTCAGCTTGATTGGATCTCATCGTCTACTAGTGGATTTCCATATTCGCGAGATAGATCCAGTTGTCTACTAGAAAACTTCCTATTCTACTCGGATTTTAAAGAAATCTAAAGGAAGCTGATAGCCGTAAATTGGATTCATTAATGTACGCAAGATCCAGGAATTGGACGTTGAAGTTTGCATTCGAGTTGAATAAAGGCCGACCCTCCTGTGAAGGCGATTCGGTCGATTGTTCCATAAAAGGCGTATGCCGATCGCCCAGAAAAGGAATATGCCGATCGCCCCAGGAAAGAATAAAGGCCAAACAGAATTTAGGCGGAACGGAATGAAGGCCGAACAGAATTTAGGCCGAACAGAATTTAAGCGGAACAGAATTTAGGCCGAACAGAATTCCGACCGAAAAGAATGAAGGCCGAACTGAATTTAGACCGAACAGAATATAGGCCGAACAGAAAGAAGGCCGAACAGAAAGAAGGCCGAACGGAATTTAGGCCGAACGGAATTTAGGCCGAACGAAATTTAGGCCGAATGGAATGAAGGCCGAACAGTATTTAGGCCGAACAGAATGAAGGCCGAACAGAATGAAGGCCGAACAGAATTTAGGCCTAACAGAATTTAGGCCGAACAGAATTTAGGCCCAAAAGAATGAAGACCGAACAGAATTTAGGCCGAACAGAATTTAGGGTGAACAGAATTTAGGCCGAACTGAATTTAGGGCGAACAGAATGAAGGCCGAACTGAATGAAGGCCGAACAGAATTTAGGCCAAACAAAATGAAGGCCGAACAGAATTTAGGCCGAACAGAATGAAGGCCGAACAGAATGAAGGCCGAATAGAATTTAGGCCGAACAGAATTTAGACCGAACATAAAGAAGGCCGAACAGAGTTTAGGCCGAACAGAATTTAGGCCGAACAGAATAAAGGCCGAATAGAATGAAGGCCGAAAAGAATGAAGGCCGAAAAGAATTTAGGCCGAACAGAATTTAGGCCGAACAGAATTTAGGCCGAACTGAATTTAGGGCGAACAGAATGAAGGCCGAACTGAATGAAGGCCGAACAGAATGAAGGCCGAACAGAATTTAGGCCAAACAAAATGAAGGCCGAACAGAACTTAGGCCGAACAGAATGAAGGCCGAATAGAATTTAGGCCGAACAGAATTTAGACCGAACAGAAAGAAGGCCGAACAGAGTTTAGGCCGAACAGAATTTAGGCCGAACAGAATAAAGGCTGAATAGAATGAAGGCCGAACAGAATTTAGGCCAAACAGAATTTAGGCCGAACAGAATGAAGGCCGCACAAATTTTAGACCGAACATAATTCAGGCCGAACAGAATTTAGGCCGAACAGAATGAAGGCCGAACAGAATTTAGGCCGAAAAGAAGTTAGGCCGAATAGAATTTAGGCCGAACAGAAAGAAGGCTGAACAGAAAGAAGGCCGAAAAGAACAAACGCCGAACGTTCTTGAATGCCGAACGCTCTTGAGTGCCAAACGCTCTTGAGTGCCGAACGCTCTTGAATGCCGAACGATCTTGAGTGCCGAACGGTATGTGAATGCCGAGTGCCAAGTTTCCTGGTCAATCCTCCAGGTTACACCAAGCCACATTCCTATGATGAGTAGCATCCAGGCCGATCCAAACTTAAGTTATACTGGTCTCTTATACGACCCCTATTTTCAAAAAAAATTCGGGTACGACCCAAATTTTCAAAAAAGAGGCAGCGCAGTGCCTCCAATTAGTGAATTCAAAACTCAACTTAATAAAGTAACATTATATCCACTTCCCTTAAATCCCATGATCGACCAGGGCATAGACGATCTAGTGACAGCTTTTGAACGACGACAAGGGAACGGACAAACAACCACTACTCAAACGATACTCTCAAAAGGATATTATACTGATCGAGTTTGAGGAAAGTCGACCTCCAGATATATTTTGGCAGCTAGTTAGCTGGAGAGCCTCCTACGACTATGGATCGTTTTTATGACAAAAATGAATGTAAACCAACGTGTGGAGGAGCGAAACAAACTAAGAAAAATAACAATGGAGGCCCGTTGGCTAAGGATGCAGATCCCAGTAGCCAAAACAAGATCTTAAAATTCGGCTCATATGCTCTTTGAAAGATCCAATTGACAACCTCTACTTGAAGACTCGCGACTCGGAGTGGTACTGGAAATCAACCTCGAGAGAGCACACCAAAATCTAAGAGAATTAGGGGAATGTTGTATATTCCCAGATGCTCACCGATCCTAACACGGGCGATAACAAACACCTCCGAGGCATGATCGAAAAGCTGATCTGGAAAGGAAAGCTTCAATAGCGACCAGCTACTCAGATTTGGTCGCCAATCAATCCACGCAGACCATGATCGGACGTGTGGAGTTACATCTAGACGAGCATAATTCAATCGTCCATCATCAACCATATGCCTTTGATTTGGGGCTATGGACTAGATATTGAAAAGCTCATCACGATTAGAGCCCAAATACAAAGTCAGCATGACTGATCATCCATTCATTGACCTCCACATTTGACTTGGAGACCTGAACAAGGCTTGGAATGAGTATGGCCCGATCGTCCACTCAAATCAAGTCATAGAACAAAGTCTGACAAAATACAGAGGCCTCTTCTAAAGCTCAATGACTCCAGGATCTGTCTAGAGTGGACGTGATTTGATCATCTACACATCAAATCCTACCTTCAACACAAAAGGTTGTTCGAAAGCCCGACTTGAAGTAGTTATGGTGGACCGCCTACTCATTAACCATCGCTCTTAATGCATAGGCACGACTGCACCTTGGAACATATGCGACTTACTTTGTCTACTCAACAATCTATTATCCTTATTTTCTAGAAGGAGATACGAAGCAAATTCTAAGAGATTTGGCTATCTAACCCAACATGGATGTGATCCAACCATCTGTCATATACCTCCTTCTTGACTTGATTGGAAGAGCTATAATCACCAAGCAGACGACAATTGATCGTTCATTTTTCAAATTTCGTCCCTCATGCTGGGGGAAGAATCCCATTTCATGAGAAAACGTGATTTGATTGTTCATTCGACAACATTAGCCTCGATATGGTAGATAAATACAAATTAAAGAGTGGAAATACGACTGCTCTCAACTTAAACCTACAAGTCCCCAGAGTGTGGACTGGAGTACTCTAAGTCCCTAGAGTGCGGACTCGAGTATAAACGACTAAAACCTCCAAGTCCCCAGACTGCAGATTGGAGTACTCTAAGTCCCCAGAGTGCGGACTCGACTATACACGACTTCAATCTCCAAGTCCCCAGAATGCGGATTGGAGTACTCTAAGTCCCTAGAGTGTGGACTCGAGTATAAACAACTTGAATCTCCAAGTCCCCAGAGTGCAGACTGGAGTACACTATATCTCCAGAGTGCAGACTCGAGTATAAACGGCTTAAATCTCCAAGTCCCCAGAGTGCGGACTGGGGTACTCTAAGTCCCTAGAGTGTGGACTCGAGTATAAACGACTTCAATCTCCAAGTCCCCAAAGTGTAGACTAGAGTACTCTAAGTCCCCAAAGTGTGGACTCGAGTATAAACGACTTGAATCTCCAAGTCCTCAGAGTGTGGACTGGAGTACTCTAAGTCCCCAGAGTGGGGACTCGAGTATAAACGACTTGAATCTCCAAGTTCCCAGAGTACAGACTGGAGTACTTTAAGTCCCAGAGTGTGGATTCGGGTATAAACGACTTAAATCTCCAAGTCGCCAGAGTGCGGACTGGAGTACTCAGAGTGCGGACTCGAGTATAAACTACTTCAATCACCAAGTCCCCAGAGTGCGGAATGGAGTACACTAAGTTCCCAGAGTATGGACTCGAGTATAAACGACTTGAATCTCCAAGTCCCCAGAGTGCAGTCTGGAGTACTCTAAGTCTCCAGAGTGCATACTCGAGTATAAACGACTTAAGTCTCCAAGTCCCCAGAGTGCGGACTGGAGTACTCTAAGTCCCCAGAGTGCGGACTCGAGTATAAACGACTTAAATCTCCAAGTCTCCAGAGTGCGGACTGGAGTACTCTAAGTCCCCAGAGTGCATACTTGAGTATAAATAACTTAAATCTCCAAGTCCTCAAAGTGCGGACTAGAGTACTCTAAGTCCTCAGAGTATGGACTCGAGTATAAGCGACTTAAATCTCCAAGTCGCTAGAGTGCGGACTAGAGTATAAACGACTCAAAAATCTCTAAGTCCCTAAGGCGGACTAGAGTACTCTAAGTCCTCTGAGTGCGAACTAGAATATAAACGACTTAAATCTCCAAGTCCCCTGAGCGCGGACTGGAGTACTCTAAGTCCCCAGAGTGCGGACTAGAGTATAAGCGACTCAAAAATCTCTAAGTCCCTGAAGCGGACTAGAGTGCATTAAGTCCCCAGAGTGCGGACTAGAGTATAAATGACTTCAATCTCCAAGTCCCCTAAGTGAGGACTAGAGTGCTCTAAGTCCCCTGAGTGCGGACTAGAGTATAAACGACTTAAATCCCCAAGTCCCCAGAGTGCGGAATGGAGTACTCTAAGTCCCCAGAGTGCGAACTCGAGTATAAACGAATTAAATCTCCAAGTCACCAGAGTGCGGACTAGAGTACTCTCAGTCCCGTGAGTGCGGACTAGAGTATAAACAACTTTAAAATCTCTATATCCCCAGTGTGCGGACTAGAGTACTCTCAGTCCCCTGAGTGCGGACTAGAGTATAAATGACTTAAAAACCTCTAAGTCCTTGAAGTGGACTAGAGTACTCTAAGTCCTCGGAATGCGGACTGGAGTATAAACGAATTAACCAAAATCTATGCGTCTCGAACTGTGGACTAAAGCATAAACATTCGACAAATCTCTAAGTCCCCGGAGCGTGGACCGAAGCATGAACACAAATTGGGCGCGAGTCGACCGAGGGTAGAATAACACTAGGTCACCAGAATGCAGAGTGGTGTATAAACATCGATAAATAGACGAGTGGATTCCGACCGTTATCTATTCCGCAAAAACCTGCCTAAATTCGACAAGAGGATTATTAACTCGCCAAGGATGAAGTTCGACCATCCAACTATTGGCCTGGCCAAATCAATGCTGGGAGCAGGAGTACAAATCTCTAAAAGCTAAATACGACAGCTTACTGTAGCTCTAGCTTGGCTTCTTTATAGCTTAAGGCAGCGACTACATGGAGGCCTCAATACAGAATCAATTGAAACGACATCCAAATCTATGGGCGACCGGCTATATCATACCTTAGATCGATGGTTAATACCGATCCGCACCAAGCACATACGAATGTGACTCGGATGTTCCTTGAAAAAATACGACCTCCAAAGTGTGGTAAGGAGAATAAACCACGAAGACTTGGTCAAAAATTCTCCAGCACCCCCTTTCGATCCGTCAGGAGGAGTATGAAGCTGGAGAGCATGACCCGACTGCATTTACACCAACTTTACCCTAAGATCTGATTACGGAGCATAAACCAAAATGGACGTGGCTGACCGTCCAGTGTCCAAATTATGCCCTGAAACTGACGATACATTGAAATATTCCTCTTGGAATGAAAAACCACAATACAATCTAGGATAGGAGAGACTTAGCCTTCCACCGACTGACCTCATCCCACGATTCAACGGGAAAGAGAGTAAAGCTAAAGTGGGCGTGGCTGGCCTTCCTACCAATCAGTATATGCCCCAGATTTTGGGGCACGAGCGAGAAGCAAGATGAATGTGAACCGACTATTCACCGATCAACTCTATGTCTTTGGAGTTTTGGTGAGAATATAAACATAGCTAGGACGAGACTCAACCGTCCATGCAATACATTTATCAACCCGAGAATGGGAGCAGACGCGTGGTCATCCGAAGGCTGGCTGCGATAGCTCAATATTGAAGCTTATATATGATGTTTGCAACTACTCTAGGCTACGACCGAATGAATGCCTAGGGATAGAATCATTAAATCGATACCTAAGCTAGTGGGCAACTAACTGTCACTCCAACCCGAGGCATGCCGGTCATGAATGTTGCTCGAATGTGGAAGATGGAACCCCTGCAAAACAACAACGCATGATGATAGATGATATAGTGTTTAGGAGTCGAGATGCATACAATATGGACAGCTCCGTCTTTATCCAAAACACCGACAATTGACAAGTAGTTCCAAGCCCTGGCTCGGGCAGCCTTCTCGGATCTATAGAGACATAGATCCGAGAGATGATGATGATGGGAGACCTAGGGAAATGAATGCAGCACCGGATGACCTGACGGTTAGCATACTAGTCTGCCGGTATGACCCGTCACGAGTCCTTAAGATTGGATCGCAACTCGACCCGTCATTGGCCGAAGATCTTATTGATTTCCTCCGAGCGAACCTAGACGTCTTCGCTTAGACACATTCTGATATGCATGGGATTTCTCTCGCTATTGCGAGTCATATTTTGAACATTGACCCGAAATACGTCCCTGTAAAACAAAAAGGGAGAGGCATGGACCCAGAGAGGTCCGCTGCTCTCAAAGAGGAGGTGGACAAACTCAAAGCCAATGGGTTCGTCCACGATGCCATCTACCCTGAATGGGTTTCTAACCATGTGCTTGTGAGGAAAGCAAATGGAAAGTGGAGAACTTGTGTTGATTACTTTGATCTGAATAAAGCATGCCCGAAGGATAGTTTCCCTTTACCAAGAATCGACCAGCTCGTCGACTCTACGGCCGGACACGAATTATTATCCTTTTATGGATGCGTATTCGGGATACAATCAGATCCCGATGCACATTCCAGACCAAGAACACACCAGTTTTGTCACAAATGTGGGGCTACATTGCTGTGTAGTAATGCCTTTTGGATTGAAAAACGTGGGAGCAACTTATCAGCGTCTGATGAATTGAATGTTTAAAGACCAGATTGGTAGAACGATGGAAGTCTATGTGGATGACATGCTCGTGAAGTCACGGCAGTCAAACGACCACATCCGAGACCTAGCAGAGATGTTTGATATACTCAGGCATTATGGAATGAAAATCAATCCTTTGAAGTGTTCATTTGGTGTAGAGTTGGGAAATTTTTTGGGTTTCATTGTGAATGTGTGGGGAATCGAAGCTAACCCAGAGAAGATTCAAGCTATCCGAGACATACAAGTGCGCAAAATTATAAAGAAGGTACAAAGCTTGAATGGAAAGGTGGCTGCGCTGAGTCGATTCATATCCAGAGCTATAGACAAGTGTATTCCTTTCTTTGATGTGATAAAGAAAGGAAGGAGGAATTTCGAGTGGAAATCCGATTGTGAGGAAGCATTCCGAGCTCTGGTAAGGCATTTGGAAAGTCCCCCGGTGCTATCGAAACCAATAGACCATGAAATGTTGTATGTGTACTTGGCAGTATCCCAGCATGCTATTAGTACAGCTTTGGTTCGCGAAGAGGACCGAGTTCAAAAGCCAGTTTACTATTTTAGCAAACGTCTGATGGGGGCAGAAAGAAATTATCCCAAAATCGAGAAATTATCCTATTGCTTGGTGATTGCATCACGCAAGCTTCGCCCATATTTTCTGGCACACTCAATCGGTGTTTACACTGATCAACCCTTGCGACAGGTACTCCAATGACCGGAAACTTATGGAAGGATGTTAAAATGGAATATCGAGTTGAGTTAGTTCGATATTACCTACCTGCCACAAAGGGCCATACAGGGGCAAACACTAGCAGACTTCATTGCTGAATTCACTGTGTCGGACGACTCAAACGGCCACAATGTCATACCTCCCGTTTGGTAGAAGATGTACACCGATGTGGCATCTAACGACCGTTGTTCGGAGGCTGGCATAGTTCTTATGACTCTTGAAAACCGATCAGTTTGTTATGTTTGGAAGCTTGAATTCCCAGCAACAAATAACGAAGCCGAGTATGGAGCATTGATCACTGGCTTGAGACTTATCAAAGAACCGGGAGTAAAATCGCTTGAAATCTTTTGTGACTCGCAACTGGTGGAGAACCAAGTGCAGGAAGACTATCAAGCAAAGGGACAGAGACTTTCCCCGTATCTTGCACGGGTTCAGGAGCTGCTAGCAAATCTGGAATATTATGATGTCTCGCATGTCCCACGTGAACAAAACAAAGAAGATGATTCATTGGTCACATTTGTGAGCACTAGCAATGCCCAGCAAATGGGACTGGTTCCCTTTCAAACCTTACATACTCCGAGTGTAAATATGACGGAGGTAGATTTCATGTTAGAAACCAAAATCGAGAAGGAATCATGGATGACCCCATTTAAGAAATACTTACTACATGGGGTCTTACCCGAAAGAAGGAGTGAAAGACGACAAGTCATTCGTAAGGCTTTGCGATATGAAATGGAGAGCGGAATAATGTATCGAAGGGGATTCTCGACCCCCTTACTCCGGTGCATAGCCCATGATGAGATAAAATGAGTCCTGAAGGAAGTTCATTAAGGAGAGTGCGATGACCACACTGGGCGACATACATTAGCAAAGAAAATCCTCCGCTATGGATACTATTGGCCAACTGTAAATCGGGATGCTGCAGACTATGTGAGAAGATGTGAAAAATGTCAGAAATATGTAAAAATCCCGAGAGTTCCGCCTATGAAACTCACAAAAATGGTTAGTCCCTGGCCATTCGCAATGTGGGGGATCGATATAGTCGGTTCCTTACCCCTATCCAAATGTGGTGCAAAATATGCGATAGTTGCGGTCGATTACTTTACTAAGTGGGCAGAAGCAGAGCCTTTGGCCACTATCACCACCAAAAAGATCATTAATTTCGTTGTACGAAATATTATATGCCATTTTGGCCTTCCACGAACTATCATTACAGAAACTGAAACTCAATTCGAAAGCAAGGAGTTCAAAGAATTTTGCCAAAATATGGCATTGAGATAAAGTTTGCAGCAGTTGCTCATCCGAAAGCCAATGGACAAGTGGAAGCCATGAACAAAATAATCAAATCCATGTTGAAAAAGCGTTTGGAAAAGGCTAGAGGCAAATGGGTGGATGAACTTCCAACAGTATTATGGGCTTATAGAACTACCCATGAGTCTATGACTGGTCGTACTCCATTCTCCCTTGCTTACTACTCTGAGGTCGTCATCCATGTAAAAGTTGAAGTCCCCTCTCATCAAGTGGCTGATTACAACCCTTATTTCACAAAAAAATACAAATCAGGAATCGCAATTGAATTGCAATTAAACTAGATGAAATTGGAAATGACTTATAAGCATATAAAACGCATCTGAAAGCCAATGGCAAGAGCATGTACCCGAACATGCATGTGTACATCCGAAAAAAGTTCGACTTCTTGAATTCAACAGGGAATTGAATTCTCACTTAAGGTTATTAAGAAAAGACTATATCAAATAGCCAAAGCTTACTGGCCCTGTAGAACCAGACAAGGATGGCCACTGATGAACTACAACCCTGGATTTATAATATTAGGAATCGACCAAGCGCCATGACGACGAAAGAAGGATATGACACCTTGGGAGGATAAAATTAAAGGATAATGACTATTCAAGAAACATGATGGGTTTCTTTCTGGAGACATGGAATGCTCGCTGATTCAAAGCGTGTCGTGTTGCTTCACACGACACACTTTGGGGGGCAAGTGTTAACCGGCACCTTGGCCCGGCTACAAAACGACAATTGAAGATATTATTATTAGCACTAGACAAGGTTCTGACCAAGAGGAGCCTGGTAGCATATGGATTTGATGCGGTCAACATGTTCAGCAAGCCTCGTTCGGCACAAGTCTCGTTCGGCACAAGCCTCGTTTGGCACAAGCCTTGTTCGGCAATTGCCGTTCGGCATCTATGGCTTGATGTGCAGATGTTACTTACCACAGGTCGAAGTATATTGTTTCTAGGCCCATTAGGGAAGTCCAACCCATCTTCATCTATAAATAGAGAGGCATGGGCATAGTGAAATGGGCCTCTTTCCAGGAACACTGGGGAGACCCTGCCATTTTTTATACTCTTCTCTTTTTAATTCGAACTTGTATTCAAGTGATTGATTTACGGATTGTATCTGTATTCAAGTAATTGAGAAGCAATAAAGATTAAACTCAAAGTGGATGTAGGCAATTACGCCGAACCACTATAAATCTGGTGTTCGTTTTTTCTGCATTTAAATCTGCATATTATCCTCTGTTTAATTTACTCTCTTCATTAATCTCTCTACATAACTCTACTCAAGGGTATTAGTGACCAATTTTGGTGCTAACAACATATATATACATTAATTAACTTATAATTAATTAATTTTTTAATTACTCATATTTTTAAATATATATCTAAACTTATTGGATTAATTTCTCAAAACAATTTTGAAAAAATTTAAATTTTATAATAATATTTGAACATTTTCCTTTTATATTTAAATTTAAAAATATTTTAATTCCAATCTTAGTTCGAAAATTAGGTCAACGCCTAAAAAAAATCTGGGCCTTACATTTGAACCAACCTTTTGGACTTACTCCATCCAGTGGGCCAGACAAATAGCTAAGGAGAGGAAATAATTTTTATCCAAACCTAATATTAGACACTGCTATTTTAGACACCCATCAAATTAAAAAATTTATTCATTGGCTCCAGTACTGACTAATTAGTGTGCATGGACCATACAGGCTTTGAAATGGTTGTCGAAACAAAGCTCTTACGATCTTAATGGGTCTATGAGGTCTATCAAATATAATTAGATCTAATCTAATTATTGAATAAAATCATTATCTAGTTACTGAATCATGTATACTTCAGTAACATGATAAGACAAAATAATAGAGTATAGACATCTGTTTTGTGTATGTGTTTGTGTATATATATGTGTATGGGTGTTAGGATTTATATCTGTTACATATACATATGTATTATACTTATATATGCATATGACAATTTAATATGAATATCGAGAGTATAAATGCCCATATATATGCATGTTTAAATATACTACAATATTTTTATATTGTTTATATATAGATAGTTAGAGTGCCATATATACATAATAGTTTAAAGATATATACACAGATATGTGATTTTAGATCAAATCAAATGTGAATCTGAAGAGGAAGAAGAATGTCACATCCTTAATTGATTACACCTTCCTCTTTTGCAAATAACAATTAATATTATGTCCAATCTCTATATGAGAAAGATTATATACTTATCCATAATCAAAATTATCTTAGCTTTAATCTTTTATTCCAAAATATCACATAAGCACAAATGTAAACATGATTAATATAATGCTCCACTATTATTATTATTAATTAATTAATTAGTACATTATATATATTGTAAAATTTAATTTAAGTTTGAAATATGTATATTTGGCTAAACAATAAAACATTGAATACATTAGTTTGAAAATAAAATTAATTTAACTAAAAGATTTAACTTAACATTGTTTCACTATTTGAATAATATAAAGACGTATATGCCCAACACCTCTACCCCAAAAGTTAGGCACTTTAGCTTTGATCTATGAGGTTACAAGTTCATCCTGCATAGCATGATTCGAACAACTAGAAATATATAGACTTGTAATATGTTATATACAACCTAAGATTTGTACTACAATTATATACTACTACCTAAGTACCTAATTTCAAAAAAAAACCATAAAGATATACACACATACAAATTCAATTATTTAAATATCAATCTATAATTATAAATAAATTAAATTGTGAAATTTTATTATAACAAAATCAAATGCAGGTTAACAAATAGTTTTAGATCCATTGAACTTTAATAATGCACAAATTTAAAGTCAGACATAAAAATAGTTTTATGTTTAAATGACAACACACAAATATTTTTAGGTCAAATCCAATAAGTGACAATACAATACACATATGTGTATTTGGATTATGGTAAACATAATGAATGAATGAAATAAAAAAGGAATTGAACCCGAGAGAACCTAGCCCTTTTTAACACCTTGATTTGCAAATTGTCTCCTAGTAACTAGAATCATCTCCAGATCCTGCTAGAATCGAATAAACTGTGGTTTAATTTTTTTGATGTTTTTTTTATCTTTTCGAGATAAAATATTCAACCGTAGAAATGAAAGGAGGTAGTGACCGTACTTGTCTGAGCAAGAAGAAAAAGAGATTTAAAATGAGAAATGGATGAGAGGATTTTGTTTAAGGATAGGATAAAAACATTTCACATTCTCTCTTTAAACTTCATCATTCGACTCCCTAATTAATTCTTAATTTGATCTCCTCCAAATCACTTCCTCTCTTTTTAATATGGCCGACTATATCTTTCCATCGCATGAATCAATATTCGCCAAAGCCCATTAAGTAGTTAACTATATTAAGAAATTATTTGAAATATATATCGACATCGTATATTGATACATGTATATATAACTTTTATATATACTAAATAATTACCAACAACACCCATAAACATCAAATAAATTAATGATTTTGATAATTTTAATTATTAATTAATTCGATTAATTATGAAATTTTATGAACTAAATAAATCATGTGGTTTTTCGGAGAATTCACAAATGCAATTGTGTGAGTAAAAGGTATGAATTCAATCAAATATTATCATTGAACAATTCAAATGTTGACATTCATATAACATTTTAGCTAGTGGTTCGGTAGTTTGGCCAAAATTATCACTTAATAACCTTTTTGGTATAACCATATTTTATTTTATATTAAGCAACGCTAGTAGTGATAATAATTTACACACATTCTCTTCGCTAACACTATAGCATATAAGGGTGTATGGAGTTAGGTATTAGTCAAAATTTGAATATTATCCACACTCTACTCGATCTATGCATAAATAAAGTCTTTGGCTTAACAATGAAATTTATTATTAATTGTTCTACTCTGACAAGAAGTTTTGACATTAAGTTGACAACAGTTGACCGAGATACTAGCCTTATACAACCGGGGAGATGGATCCTCTATTGAATAACTATTCATTCCAATGCTTCAACTCAGACCCAACTATATCCGTTCGGTTAATGTTATTTCATGATTTAACTATAATCAAAGTAGAGTGTCCATATTGAAGTTTAACAGTTTCTCAAGTAGAGAAAACCGTGTAACGTTGTCACTTTGAGATTTTTTGTTTGATTTAGTTGTCATTAACCAACCGAAAACTCTTGGATGAGTCTTTCCATGTTTATCCGATAATTATGAGTACATAAATCCATGATACCTTCAGTAGCCATGAGTAACACACTGCCTAACATATAGAGAGTTTTACGTACTCTGGTCTCAACTGATGATCGGTATTCTTTCTCAATACACCTTGACCAGGAATATTTAAAACAAAATATTATTTTATTTTGTGATTAATTACTCACATATTTCAACTATTTGCAATTACAGTCACGTAAGGATTTTATTATTAGTACACTTTAAATTAATTACTTAATTAATCATATCATGATATAATAAAGTATATTTCAGAGTTAAAACCTTTTTGTTAGAAACAAAACTGACCAAAGTTATATATATATATAACATATTACATAATTTTCCTTAGAGCATACTACTAACTCTTTCAAAAGAGACCTTTGTCATGACTCTCCTTTGGCACGAGCAGAGGCATTGCACTCGTACCTTCTTGAGATGGTTGCTTATTTTCCAACCGTGGGAGCTAGGCTCATTATCAATAACATTGTTTGGATAGAAGTACCTTATTTATTTACATAAGAAATATTAAAATCATTAGTTGCCTTATATCTTCGTGCACATATATTTTAATGCCTCGTAATTTTGGCTTACAATGACTGATTAAATATAATAGGCCTAGATTTTCTTTGGATTCCACATCTGAGGGATGTTGGTACCGTATGGATGGGTAAGGTGGTATGTTCAATTGGTTATGGCAGCGCTAATGACATATGACTCCTCCTAACTAGGCCAAGGATCCCGTTGGTAGGATGCTTTGTGTTAGTGAAGGCTCGTCGTAAGACGAGGTCGCCAACTGTGAAGTTTCATTGTTTGACCCTGATATTGTAGTGTTTTGCAACTTTTCTTTTTGTAGGCTTTTATTCATAGTTCGACTTCAACTCTTTGCTTATTATGGGCACTAAAGCCTAATCGAATCAATTCTTCATTTTGTTTGAAGTTATGAATGAGGAATCTTAGCAAGGGGACATCACCATAGAGAGTGTTCAAATTCTTTTTCAAAAAAGGGACATTACTGGTTTTAAAACTCGGATTTTCCATTGTTTTGAGTTTGTAATTGTGATTCAATATGTATCAATGAAAAATTGTAATGACAAATGATTAGAATGGACGTAGGCATAGTCAAACCTTATAAAATCTCTTATATTTTTCTTTTACTTTCCTTTTGCAATTAATTGTATTTTTGCTATATTTGGATCTATGATCTAAGAAAATTGGAATTAAAACAAACAAATCAGAGGCTCAAATCTACATATAAACTTAAAGGAATAATCATATTATGGATTATTGTTTCTTTATGATCTCTACAATGGCGTTGACCAATTTTTTTACCATTATTCACTGTTTATCGTATTTAGTTATTGATTTATATTAACATTAGTAATTATGAAATTTTAAATTAGCAATTATTTAATTCTTTATTAGTTAAATAATAAATTTATAGTATTGATTAGACATTGTTATATAATTATATTATTAATTTTAAGTTTAATAAATTAGTTAGTAATCAATGATAATAACTATTTAATTCATATGTCAAATAAATCTTTAATAGTAGTAGTTGAACCAAAAGATGGCACAATACCCCCAATCGAATGAAAATAAGATAGGTCAAAGTAATATCAACAAGAACTGTAAGAACCTAGAGAATTTAATAGTGGTTCGGCAAATTCTATGGTCTACGTCCGCTTAAATCTTATTGGAATAGGATTAGCCACAAGTACAAGAGCTTTACAAGTGATTTTAGATCTAAACAACCAGTAAATAGCCTTTAGTGACCAAGAGTTGGTAGTGGATAGGAGATAAAGAAGATGGAGAGCCAAAGGTCCACTTTAAGTTGCTCTAGCCTTCCAATTTATAGCTGGAATTACCCACCATAGTCGCTTGATCATAGAAGAACGGGCAAGAATCCAGATTTCAGAAAGTAGGAAAGAAGAACATGTCATCCTAAAGAGGAAAATCATGCTCATATCGGCCACAATTGTGGTCGGTACAGACCATAATGGTCATCATAATGTTATGTAGGAGTTCATATTTCTTCAAGTCTTACACCTCCAAAATTCATATATAGACCTCAATGTATCGCCTTACTACACTATTCTTCGATCCCAGTACAAAGCTCCAAGTTTTCCCCCTAAAAATCATATCGGTACCGACCATCATTGTGGTCCTTACCAACCAAACTGCTTAGCACATTTTCACTTTAATTCCTTGAGCCACCTTCCATAGTTGTTCTAAGCTTTCCCCCAAGTCCTCAAATCATTTTGCCTTCATCCTAAATCTAGATTCACATAGAAGATGCTCGTTTCAAATGTTGGATAACACTTGCTCTCCAAAATTTCTTTGAAATCAAAGCATACTTTGGATCCAGACAAGCAATATCGTCCAAGATTATTCTAATAGTCAATATTCATCTTTGAAGCATCGTATCTATTTTGAAGATAACCATTCATCACTTCAAATTGTTAGCATACCAAATTTTTCCTTGCAACCAAGTGGTGGCTCTAGTCATCTTGGTAATCGTAGTATGTCTTAACTAGGTACGCTCTTCAACCCTTTTTAAAAAAACAACTGCTGAATCATATTTGTACCAACATGATTTCCATTATAAGTTAACTTATGTGAAAGGCTAGGATTTAACAAATTTATCACTCCATTTTATTTTTCAAATCTCCAATCCTCAACTATTTTCCTCTAATCTCGAGCCTGTAACCACTATCGTTGCTTCTCCGACCTCGATACCAAGCTTCCACTTCACTTGTCACTCTAACGACCAGCCATCGACATCACCTTAAATGAACTCCATGCCATCTACATAGTTTGGCCTCAAAATCATTGACCCTGACTTCACCCCTTTTCAGATCTAGTTCAAGTTCAAGGTGGGCTTCTAACCCGAGGTTCATGAGGTTGTGGTTGATGTCGAGACCATTGCCACCTTGTAGCTCTCACCGCTATCATCACACTAAAACTAATAGGTGATTTGGGCTTCGATTCATGGCCGAACATTTCTATTACCTTGCTCTTCATGGATGTTGCAAGATCTAGGTCGCCTTGGGAAAAAAAATCATGGTCTTGCATGAAGTTAACACTAGGAATTCCCCAAGTTTTATTGGTATCACTTCTACTTGGTGTTGGCTTCGTGTCATTATCGCTCAAGCTCTGGATTTTTTCCATGATCAACCTTAATTTTGTGATAGCACTATGTTTCTTCATATGCAAAGTGTCGTGATTGGCCTTATCGAGCTTTGGTCGAGCATGAATCGTTACTTAAGCTTCGATGAGACAGTTTTGAAGAATTGTCGCATCGAATGCACTCTAACATTCGAATAGGTCATACAAGTTAATACTTTGAGTCACATCACAGTCTTGTATTCCTACAAAGAAGGCTCTGTGTCACTCCAAATAGCGATTACATTATCATTCACTTCACAGTAACAGGTGAAATCTAGCGCATGGTTCCATTGTACGAAGGGGTCGTTTGCCAACATGAGAAAGCTATCTATACATTGTTATATACACTGTGGTTCAAACATAGGATGCACAATGCATAGATTGACACATCACACCGCCTTGGTCGATGTCCAAAATCTGATTGGTCAACACTAACATCCATATGATTATACACATTAGTTATACGGATCTTAACTAAAGTAGATTTAAAATAAACATACCTAATTGATTTTGATATCAAGCTTTTTAGTTCACAATGATTTGACAAACTCCTTGCCTCAAAATTGGTTATGAACTTTCTACTCCTCCTGAGGCTAGTTCTTCTAACATTCAGGCCTCCGCGTCTACTTCATTTGGAGAAAGACGTTTAATTATAACTAGGCTTCATAGACAAATTGTTCTAGTGGCTCCTCTTTAAATCAATCTCCATCACCTAATAAATAGCGTGCCCCAATATTCTTGCACAACCCTACATACCAGACACCAACTTTGCTAAATACACAATCACTCTAAACCATTTGCTTCTGTCATATAATCCAAGAGAGTGATGTCTTATTATTGACGATTAACCAACGACCACATAATTCACCTCAAGGATATACATCTAGCAATAAATATATGTGCTTGGATGTAACTGTTCCGCCCTTCAATGATTCCTTAAATAAGAACTTGGGCTGGCTCAGACTCAAGTATGCCGTAATGGATATGCTCTACTCATCTCCTTATACATCTTCTTCATGATGAAATTGAATCATCCCTAAACTTTGAGAAGCTCATTCATCTTCTTAGCATCAAGAGAGAACCGAATCACTTTCCTTATTGTTACTATAACCTTGGAATCATTGCAATGTAATCGAGTGTTTCACAATAAGCATGGTTATTTCAAAAGTGAATACTTCTTCGTTTGTTGTCCTTATGGCTTCAACTACTTATGGTTGTCAGGATTTAGGTCCCTTCTCCTATCTCCTTCCTTTCATTCATATTTTATTTATCCAGATACTTATCTTCTTTTACATGTCCTTCACAGACCTTTTTGATCGAGATGACAATAGTGCACATGCGTAAACCCTAGCGCTCTTGAAGGAAGTCGAATTTTAGTTTTACACTACCTCTTTCTTGCTCACTAATGAAAGGCTTTGCCAGTACGATCTTATGCATCCCAATAGGCATGATATTCCTCTTTTGCACCCCTTTAAGAAATCTCGAGTAGTTTTTGGGGCTTCTGCCTATTTTTGTGATTTCGATAATGATGATCAAAGGGATGATGAAGACCAAGGCAGTGAAGTGAATATCGATAAAGAAGAGAAGAGTTTAGTGGAAGAGAATATGGTAAGGAAAGGACATGAAGGAATAAGAAGCAAAGAAGTAAGAGGAGAAGAAGGAGAAGGAGGGAATAGAAAGGGAGAAGAAGATAAAGAAGAGGAGCAAGAGAGATAAGGAGAAGAAGAGGACGCAGGAGACGATAACGATGAAGACTATAGTTTGGGCTAGAATGAGTCATACAGGAAAACATTCTCCAAAGGTGACAAAATTTCTATTCTGTCTTGCCCAACGTAATTGTTCATCAAGTCTTCGAAACAAGCTCTTGGACTAAGTCTAGTATCAATTGGTGAGGTGACACCACTTGTAGGCTCTTCGAAGAACATCATTAGTAATCGTTATCGGAGTTCTTTCAACCTTTAGTACTGGAGATGCTACAATTAAAGATATTCTAAATGAGCATGCCAAGGAATTTACCTTTCCATTCGAGGGTATCCTTATTGAGGGTGATGAAATCTCATCCTTGTAACTCCCAGGCCATGGTCCATATAATTATAGGGAAATATCAACATTTCATACACTTCTAGGATCACGAACACCAACACTTTGCATTTGTCCTTAACCAGGTGCCTTAGTTCTAATACACCTACTTCTTCTTTCTAGGTACAATGGTAAAAGAATGTTTGAACTAGATCGTTCATCAAATTCTGACCTTTACATACATTTCTCCCACTCACACCGGGAGTTGGAAAAGGAAAGAAGAAGAATGAAGTATAAAGAATATATGGATGAAGAAGAGAGAAAAAGGCATTGCATAGAAGAAAAAGAGCACCATGATTTGAAAAAGAAATTGCATGGTTCCTATGATCATTTCGAGCATAACACTGGTGCTTCTCAACCGCACACTTCATCCCAGATTCCTCAACAACAACCTCCAACAACTCAGTCATTGATTACCTAACAACCCACCCTGAAACTGATGTAAATTATGAACCAAAAAAGGCCCAACAAAACTTAGACCCATTCCAAAGCTGGTTATTGGTTGGTACAAAAAATAATACAGAGCTATTTATCTACACATTAAGAACTCACAATGGAAGGATAAAATATAATAACAAAAACAGTACCCATTTCATTTAAAATTCAAATGTCATAAAATTCTGTAACATAATACCAATAACAACCCTTAAATATCCATAGTACAACATTTTCAAATTTTAACTTTTTTTTCAATATGTACATCAAAAAATACATCAATAGATAAATAGCTAACTCGCACAAGTTTCCTCCTCGCCTCTGCCTTTAGCATCGTCTTTTCTAACCTGTGTTGTAATAAGGAGGGAGTCAGAACAACATATATCCGCTGAATAAAAATCTTAAGCCTTACTATTATAGTACTTGGGCAATTTAATAGGAATATGTCTTTCGTATATCAATGTTATTCTAAGTTTTCTAACTTTAAACCTTAAGGCTTTCCTAATCCAATTCTCTAGTCATTATGCTTTAAGTCCAATAACCATATCTATCATTAATAATGTCATATCAATGTAAGAGATAGTGTCCAAGTCATTTAATACCTTTTAATGGAAACTAGGCAGACTTTGACAATTTAATACATGTATTAAGACAGGTCCCCATCATTTAATACCTTTTTCAAGATGGACTCCTCACTGGAACTTATCTAGTTGATGTTTTATAGAATCTCTTCATCCACTTAATACTTCGTATCGAAGTGTGCCCTTTTTCAAGATGTCCTCTATCGTGCCTAATCAGTAACCCCAACCATTTACTACTTTCTACATAGGCAAAAGGCGGGCCCTCACACAACCACGTAATATCTTCATCCCTGAAGCAGGTACTTCGTATTATAACTTGTACCTCATAGTGACGTCTCACATTAGTCTGACTATTCATAGGTTCAGGTAGCCAGATTAGCTGGGCTGATTTACCCTATAGAATTTAGGACCAACCTCGTGTTATCCGTAGTTGCTTATAATAAGCGATGTCTTATATCAGCCTCAAAGTCACACTATTGGTAGCCAGATTACCTAGGTAGGCTTTTATGTGCTTTGCCTAACCTCGCATCCTAATAACATAGTCATAGTTTATAATACTCTCTACATATATTATCACACATCTCACCATATTCAATATCTAAGCCTTATAAGAAAACGTTTTCATTTTACCTTTGCAATTAATTTATTTTGAAGGGGGATTTAACAATAATCAATAACCTATTAACTATGCAATAATATGTTATAACTACATGTCATTTATGCTAATACACACACACACACACGCGTGCACGCCCACTTAGTAAATTCTAAACATGCGGAGTATATGACTTAAACTAATGTTTAAATGTAAAATCTTCAAAATTATTCAAGTCACATTTCCATATTAACACAAATATCATAAATAAAATATCCAAAAATCAAATCAGAACACCTGTATAAAAACAGAATCCAAACCCACTTATTTTACATTAAAACAACGGAATAAATCAGCAATAGAAACTTGCAATTGTAGGATCTAAATTAACCCTAGAGGGAGGGGGGGTGAATAGGGTTATAGAAAATTTTCTTGATTTAAACACAAAAATAAACTGCAGAAATAAATATACTGAAAAGTAAATCACACACAAGATTTACCCAGCTTTGGCAACTCCTGCCTACTGCTGCATTCCCAGATTTCTATTAGAATTAAACAGTATCACGCTTACAAACACTCTAACAGACTTGCAAACCCTACTACCGCCTATAGAGTTTTGCAAACTCGCAACCCCTGCTTACTGAACTAACTCTAAATAGACAATCAGACACAACCTAAAACCTAGGTGGTGATTTACCTAAACTCTTTGATTCGTAAAATAAAAACAATAATTAAGAACAATATAAAATAACCCTAAACTAATTAACAATATTAATAAAAGCCTATAGAAACAAAACCCCCTTTTGATTTTAAGACCGGCCCACTTCCTTATTTCACCCGATCCTCTCTTGTCTCGTTCGTGAGAAATAATGGCGGCTTCGTTCTGATTAGGGATTCGTTCCCTTTTGTTCCAGTTAGGGCTTCGGCTCTTTGTTCCAATTAGGGCTTCGGTTTCTTCAATTGATCTGTGATTTGTTGCCCTAGCTCGCTGCTTCTCTGATGGTTGACTTTTGCTTGTTTGCAGTTGCTCGATCGAGTTCGATGCTTGTGAATTCGGTATGTACTGTCTCCTTTCGCTTTTCTAAATTGATACTTCAACTCGATCGAAATAAATGCCGATGATGATTAGGGTTTTAATAGGATTTGATTTACTATTTTTGCGTTCGACTGATTGCTGCAAAAATTCTTGTTTTGCCGTTCGATTACGCTTTGATGCTGAGGATTAATCTGACTTTGTCAATTTCGTATTTCTAGTAACTTGATTCACACGGCTTTGAATTGATTTCATGATTTGAGATATTTGACTTTGTCAATTTCGTATATCTTTGACTGTTGATTTTGGGTATGTCAATCCACTACTCTGTATTAGCTTCGATCATCACCATTGCTTTTAAATTTTCTCTGCTGCATACCACTTCATTTCACTGCACTGTTGAAATTTGTGTCTGCATTTTTTATTTCTGGAGCTCGATTTGCACTTGCTCACTGCTTGATGGTCTTGTGACTCTTGCTATGCCATTGTATTTTATTCTGTATGCTTCATCGTGTTTGTTTATGCGATTCCATGGTTTTGGTTTAACTTTGTACCATTGACTTAATATTCTTAACTGCCTGTATTTTGCATTCATGTACTTGCTGCTATGTTGGTGGCAATCTTGTGTAAGTGCTTCACCATACTTGTTGTTGCAGTATTCAAGTTTCTTGTACTTGTGCTACTTTCACTGTGTCACTTGAGGTCTTGCACTGTTTCATGCATGTACTCTGAGCTGTTTATGCATTTGCCACTGAGTTTGATTCATGCTTACTGTCACTACTGCTTCGAGTCAGTTTCATGGTCACTTATGCAGTTTGAAGCTTGCCACTGACTTTGGTTCTTCGCTTGCATCGTTGTAGTTGCATTTATGTCACATAGTTGCATACTTTGACTTGATGCTGCATATATGTTTGTTGCAGTCCCTTTTTGCTGTTGCTATCCACATTGAACTGCCTTTGATGCACTTTTGAGCTTTGTTGCAACTTGGTCTTGAGTTGTTTGATCTGAACTTGACATTGTATTCACTGGTCAGTGGTGTTCATTGTGATGATTTGGCTTGTAGCACTTATGCAGTCTTCACTGTTGCTGTTTGATGCTGTCTTGATTTTTCTGCTTTCACTTGTGTACATTTTCGAGTTGCACACTGCTGCTTGTACTTGTAGTCTTGGCCAGTTGACTGTTGCTTTGAGTTGTTCATTGCTTGGTCTCTGTTGCCTTGAATTTCTGGTTGGAGCTGTGCACACGAGTTGGCGAGGCAATGCACACGTGTATGAATGTACACGTGTGTATTGCAGCCACTTATGATTACCTGTCCCTGTAATATCTATGTGCACGACTTTGTGATGAATTCAAGTGTGAATGATGACGAACAACCCAAATAACTGAGGCAAACGATATTTTCAAAATCATCTTTTCTTTCAAATTTCAAAAATATTTCTCTTTCAATTTTACTGCGTTTGAAAATATTTTTGCAGATTACTCAGATGCTGGATTCAAACTGGATTATAGTTGAAGACAAAAATATGAGTGTGAGTGATATGTAGTAAGGTTTTGATGTAAATGTGAAATGTCATGTATTGTAGTCAAAATTGTATATGTATAGTGAGAGCTTGAAATTGTACTATCAAAGTTGTAATAAATATTTGTTTGAATAAAAATTTCTGTTTGAATTCAAAATCTGTTTAACTTGTTCTGTTTGAATTCAAATTCGAATACTGTGTAATTTAATTTTATTCAACAAATATTTATTTATTCTATAAAAAATAAAATAGTACATTACCAAATACATTTAAATGAATGTATATATGTTTATTATCATCAAACAAAAATCATATAGCGCAAGGCGCATATTCAACAATCTCCCCCTTTTGATGATAACAAACATATATTTAAGATTTTGAATATATCAAATGTTATTTGATAATTTCAATTTGCTCCCCCTATTTGAATGCTCCCTCTCTACACAATACTCCCCCTACATATATGCATAGAAATATATAAATGAGCCTATATGCACAGTGAAAATTATTTGACCTTTGCTTGATTCTATTCGACAAAATCTTAACTTTTCTCTCCCCCTTTTGTTATCAGCAAAAGAATAATAGTGTTATAAAATAGGGATGAAGTGATAGACATGAATCAAACATTTAACTCAATTAAATATAAATATCAAATTTCAATAAAACTCAAACAAAAATCATAATTGCCCTTGTCAAGCGCATATTCCACTTTCAGAAGTGATGGGCATAAAAAAATCATCAAAAATCATACAATTCTGTCTATTTGTGGTATATTTATTTTAGGAAATTTGAATATCTACTAACCATGCATAACCGTTAGGACTTTTAAATGAGATTAGTAGTATTCACAATTTTTAAAAAATGAAATCAAGTATCTTCTAATCACGCATGACCGTGAGGACTTTTAAATGGGATTAGAATCAACTTGTCTATTTAATTAATTAATTTTGATATGCGTTCCATACATGCATAACCATGAGGACTTTTAAATGAGTATGGAAGCACATAATCATAAATCCAAGTAATTCACCCATGCATAACCGTGAGGACTTTTAAATGAGAGTGAATACTTTGGATATTTTTTTTAATTGCTGAATATAATAAGTTGAAGCACAAATAATTTCCTTCACAGATTTAAAGATATTGAAGAACAAATGATTTCCTTTGTAAACTACCACAAATTTACATACTAAATATGATCTTGAAGAGTGATGGTCGATAGAAAGATGATAGAAATAGAAATGGTCATGGAATTATTACCCAACAAAAAATTTTTATAACTCTTGTTATGAAATTCTAAAGAAATTTTCTAATTATACTTTCTCGAGTTATAATATATGATAAATATCAACACTCATCACTTTTTCAATCACTATTCATCTTTTCGATAATCATTAGGGAGTTAGATTAGTTAAAAAAAAAATTTTCATTTAGAATCAAATTCAAAAATCAAATTTTTAAAAAAATGATTAGTCAACCTCTATAATTCCCAAATCTAAACGTAATTTGGAAAATCTGTCTTCGGGGAGAGGTTTTGTGAATATATCAGCAAGTTGAGTTTCTGTTGAAATATATTCAATGCAAATGTCTTCTTTAGCAATGTGATCTCGAAGAAAGTGGTGTCTCACATCAATGTGTTTTGTGCGAGAATGATGGACAGGATTATTTGACAAATCTATAGCACTCTTACTATCACATTTTAATGGAACTTGTTTATAGACTAAGCCAAAATCAGAAAGAGTTTGCATCATCCATAGAATTTGAGCACAACAACTTCCCAAAGCAATATATTCTGCTTCAGTGGTGGATAATGCAACACAATTCTGTTTCCGACTTGACCATGAGACTAATGAATGTCCTAGCATGAAACATGTCCCACTAGTGCTTTTTCTGTCAACTAATGAACCAGCATAATCAGCATCGGAATAACCTACTAAATCAAAATTTTCACAAGAAGGGTACCATAGTCCAAATTTGTGTGTGTGTGAAAGATATCTCAAAATTCGTTTAGTAGCTTTTAAATGAGATTCTTTGGGATTAGCTTGAAAACGTGCACACAAGCACACAGAAAACATAATATCAGGTCTAGAAGCAGTAAGATAGAGAAGTGAACTGATTATCCCTCGATATTTCTTTTGATCAATTGCAATTCCTTTCTCATCTTTGTCCAACTTTGTTGATGGGCTCATAGGAGTTCTCAATGGTTTGGAATTTTCGACTCCAAATTTCTTCAATAGCTCCAATACATATTTGGATTGTGAAATGAAAATACCATCACTACTTTGCTTAATTTGAAATCCAAGAAAGTATTTCAATTCACCAACCAAACTCATCTCAAATTTAGCCTGCATGACTTGTTCAAAATTCTCACACAAAAGCTCATTAGTAGCACCATAGATAATATCATCCACATAAATCTGAACAATCAAAAAATCACTTTCTTTATGTAATAGAAACAGAGTCGTGTCAGCACTTCCCTTTTTAGAACCATTTTCCAAAAGATATGTACAGAGGCAGTCATACCAAGCTCTTGGTGCTTGCTTAAGACCATATAATGCTTTTTCTAGCTTATACACATGATTTGGAAATTCATGATTTTCAAAACCGGGTGGTTGTTCAACAAAAACTTCTTCTTTTAAATCACCATTCAAAAAGGCACTTTTTACATCCATTTGTTTAAGTTTGAAACCCTTGTAACATGCAAAACTTAGCAAGATTCTAATGGCTTCTAACCTAGCAACTGGAGCAAATGTTTCATCAAAGTCTATGCCTTCTATTTGGTTATAACCTTTTGCAACCAACCTAGCCTTATTTCTAATTACATTTCCTGATTCATCAAATTTATTTTTAAACACCCATTTAGTCCCTACAATTGGATAGTCATTAGGCCTAGGAACTAAATTCCAAACTTTGTTTCTCTCAAATTGATTAAGTTCATTTTGCATTGCTAAAAACCAATTTTCATCATTAAGAGCCATTTCAACAGAATCAGGTTCAATTTCAGAAATAAAACCACTATGACAACAAAACGCACACAAATTTTCATCAAATGAGGAACGAGTACGTATACCTTCCGTAGGATCACCAATAATTAATTCAGGAGGATGATTAGGTTTGAACCTTAATTTATCAGCATCAACAGTCCTTCTTTCAGTTTTCTCACTAAATGTCCCTTCTTCAGTGCCTTCAGGATCTACTCCATCGTCAACCATCCTTTCAGTCGTTTTTTCCAGATCAGATTCATCAAATTTCACATTGATTGACTCAACAATTGTCTTTGTTCGTTTGTTATATATCCTGTAAGCCTTACTCCTTGTTGAATAGCCCATGAAAATTCCATCATCAGCCTTTGATTCAAATTTTCCAAGTTGATCACCTGTGTTAAGAATGAAACAAGGACACCCAAATATACGAAAATAAGAAATGTTAGGTTTCCTTTCATGCCACAATTCATAAGACGTTTTGCCAAGTATTGGTCTAATCATTACTCTATTCATTACATAGCACGAAGTATTCACTGCCTCTGCCCAAAAGATTAGAGGTAGCTTATACTCACTTAACATGGATCTAGCCAATTCCTGTAATGTACGATTTTTCCTTTCAACCACCCCATTTTGTTGAGGTGTTCGTGGAGCAGAAAATTCATGTTTTAAACCATTTTCTTCACAAAAATTTTCAAATTCAAAATTTTCAAATTCGCCTCCATGATCATTTCTCAAGGTTTTAATTGTAACTCCTTTTTCATTTTGAACAAGTTTTGTAAATTTTGAAAAATATTCGAAAGATTCAGACTTTTTGGCTAAAAAGTAAACCCATGTAAATCTAGAATAATCATCAACTAATACATAACAATAACGTTTTCCATTCAAGCTTGAAATTTCATTTGGTCCAAATAAATCCATGTGAACTAGTTCAAGGACCCTTGATGTGCTAACAATGTTTTTAGGACGAAATGATGATCGACTAAGCTTGCTCGAGGAACATGCTTTACACACTTTATTATTTTTAAATTTCTGATGTGGTAACCCTCTGACTAATTCTTTTGATTCGAGTTTTTCTAAGAGACTCATGCTAGCATGTCCAAGTCTCCTATTCCATAAATATGCCTCTTCGTCAGTGGCTACCAAACATCTAGAAAGATTTAGATTATCAAATGAAAGTGAGTAAACATTCCCTTTTCTTTTGCCCATAAAAACAATGTTATTAGAAGATTTATCAATGATTTTGCAAGTATCACTATCAAAAATCACGTTCATACCTTTGTCACATAGTTGGCTAATAGAAATGAGATTGTGATGCAGATTTTCAACGTATAAAACATTAGTCAAGGAAAAAATACCGTTACCAACTTCACCTTTGCCAATAATCTTACACTTGCTATTGTCTCCCATGATCACATTTCCACCTTTAAAATTCTCTAAGCTAAGGAACTTTGATTTGTCACCTGTCATATGTCTAGAACAACCTGAATCTAGAAACCATTCTTGTTGTTCCTTAGCCCGCCAACAGACCTACATAAGAAGAGAGGAAGATGACCTAGAGAAACTCTTAGGTCCAATGTTATTAGTGATAGAACCATTGTGAATAAACAATCCCTTTGGAATCCATACTTGTTTAGTCCTTTTATTTTTATTCCAATAAACATGAAATTTGTTTGTAGAATTCTTAGGAACCCAAACTTGTATAAATTTTGTGTTCTTGTTCCTATGACTATAATTTTCAGCACGACATCTAAATATTTCACATCTATCAAAGACATTCTTATATTTTGCATTATCATCAACTTGTGTTTTCCCAAAACCTAGTCCTTTTCCGTTGTTAGCAAAAATTTGATTTCCCAATAGCATGTTGAAAGATTTTTTGCCTCTTGAAAAGTTATTCAAAGATTTCTCAAGATTTTGGACTTTGGTTTTTAATGTTGAGTTTTCAGTAACAAGTGAGGTGCATCGATTAATAAAATCCTTTCTCCTAGTGTCGATGGTTTCCTTAAGATTCAAGTTTTCATTTTCAAGACTTTCAAAGTTATTCCTTAGTTTTGATAATTCTGAATCTAAAATCTTACATTTTTTACATTCTAGGTTTTGAATATTTTCAATTTCAGTTTCTAACCTAGAATTTTCATGAACAAGTTCTCTCCTATCAGATTTTAGTTTTTCAATTTTAGATTCAAGAGTATCAATCATTTTAGTAAAATCACAACACATTGAAACAAGTTCTTTATAAGAATAGTTACTTACCTCACTAGATTCCTCTAAGCTTGCTTCTGAATCCGATTTTGACATAAGACACAAGTTAGCCTCCTCTGAGCTATTATTCGAAACTTCCTCTCCTTCTTCATCATCCCAAGTTGCTGCAAAGGCCTTCTTTTTCTTTTTCTTTCCTTTGTTGTTTTTGAGAAGTGGACATTTTTGTTTGAAGTGGCCAGGCTTCTTGCAGTTATAACATGTCAATTCATTATCGGAATCGTCAGAATTCTTTGACTTATTACCACTTATTTTCTTCTTTCGTGACTTGAATCTTGACCATTTTTTAAGATTATTGACAGCCATTGCAAGCTCTTCAATTGGATCTTCTTCTTCTTCATCGCTTTCTTCTTTGCTCTTTAAGGCAATCGTCTTCTTCTTTGGTTCGGAGTTGTTGCGTTCTTCCTTTGCTTTTAGCTCAAGCTCATATGTCATCAAGTTGCCAATCAACTCCTCCATGCTTAGTTTGCTCAGATCTTTCGATTCTTGGATTGCTGTGACTTTTGCCTCAAAGTTCATTGGTAAAACTCGTAGTATCTTCCGCACAAGCTCTACCTCAGTGAATACCTTCCCAAGCGCTCTAGCATTGTATACCAAAGTTGAAAAGCGTCCAAACATATCCTTTATGCTCTCGCCTTTGTCCATCACAAAATTTTCGTATTCATTGCTGAATAGGGCTAGCCGAGACTCCTTGACTTGAGAAGTTCCTTCGTGTGTCACCTCCAAAGTATGCCATATTTCCTGTGCTGTTGTACAATGAGAAATTCTATTAAATTCATTTTTATCAAGAGCACATATCAAAGCATTCATGGCTTTAGCATTTGTTGTTTTCAATTTCTTATCGTTAGCATCCCACCTATCCTTAGGTTTAGGAATCTCAGTATCACCAACGATTATAGTGGGGGGTTTATAGCCAGTTTCAATAATATCCCAAACTTCATAATCAACAGAACTGAGATAGATACCCATCCTAACTTTCCAATAAGCATAATCGTTCCCGTTAAACATGGGTGGCCTAGCAATAGATTGCCCCTCAGAAAAAGCATTATTTTGTAGACTCATGACTCTAGAGTTAAAAAAAATATACCGGGCTCTGATACCACTTGTAGGATCTAAATTAACCCTAGAGGGGGGGTGAATAGGGTTATAGCAAATTTTCTTGATTTAAACACAAAAATAAACTGCAGAAATAAATATACTGAAAAGTAAATCACACACAAGATTTACCCAGCTTCGGCAACCCCTGCCTACTGCTGCATTCCCAGATTTCTATTAGAATTAAACAGTATCACGCTTACAAACACTCTAACAGACTTGCAAACCCTGCTACCGCCTATAGAGTTTTGCAAACTCGCAACCCCTGCTTACTGAACTAACTCTAAATAGACAATCAGACACAACCTAAAACCTAGGTGGTGATTTACCTAAACTCTTTGATTCGTAAAATAAAAACAATAATTAAGAACAATATAAAATAACCCTAAACTAATTAACAATATTAATAAAATCCTATAGAAACAAAACCCCCTTTTGATTTTAAGACCGGCCCACTTCCTTATTTCACCCGATCCTCTCTTGTCTCGTTCGTGAGAAATAATGGCGGCTTCGTTCTGATTAGGGCTTCGTTCCCTTTTGTTCCAGTTAGGGCTTCGGCTCTTTGTTCCAATTAGGGCTTCGGTTTCTTCAATTGATCTGTGATTTGTTGCCCTAGCTCGCTGCTTCTCTGATGGTTGACTTTTGCTTGTTTGCAGTTGCTCGATCGAGTTCGATGCTTGTGAATTCGGTATGTACTGTCTCCTTTTGCTTTTCTAAATTGATACTTCAACTCGATCGAAATAAATGCCGATGATGATTAGGGTTTTAATAGGATTTGATTTCCTATTTTTGCGTTCGACTGATTGCTGCAAAAATTCTTGTTTTGCCGTTCGATTACGCTTTGATGCTGAGGATTAATCTGACCTTGTCAATTTCGTATTTCTAGTAACTTGATTCACACGGCTTTGAATTGATTTCAAGATTTATATTTGACTTTGTCAATTTCGTATATCTTCGACTGTTGATTTTGGGTATGTGAATCCACTGCTCTGTATTAGCTTCGATCATCACCATTGCTTTTAAATTTTCTCTGCTGCATACCACTGCATTTCACTGCACTGTTGAAATTTGTGTCTGCATTTTTTATTTCTGGAGCTCGATTTGCACTTGCTCACTGCTTGATGGTCTTGTGACTCTTGCTATGCCATTGTATTTTATTCTGTATGCTTCATCGTGTTTGTTTATGCGATTCCATGGTTTTGGTTTAACTTTGTACCATTGACTTGATATTCTTAACTGCCTGTATTTTGCATTCATGTACTTGCTGCTATGTTGGTGGCAATCTTGTGTAAGTGCTTCACCATACTTGTTGTTGCAGTATTCAAGTTTCTTGTACTTGTGCTACTTTCACTGTGTCACTTGAGGTCTTGCACTGTTTCATGCATGTACTCTGAGCTGTTTATGCATTTGCCACTAAGCTTGATTCATGCTTACTGTCACTACTGCTTCGAGTCAGTTTCATGGTCACTTATGCAGTTTGAAGCTTGCCGCTGACTTTGGTTCTTCGCTTGCATCGTTGTAGTTGCATTTATTTCACGTAGTTGCATACTTTGACTTGATGCTGCATATATGTTTGTTACAGTCCCTTTTTGCTGTTGCTATCCACATTGAACTGCCTTTGATGCACTTTTGAACTTTGTTGCAACTTGGTCTTGAGTTGTTTGATCTGAACTTGACATTGTATTCACTGGTCAGTGGTGTTCATTGTGATGATTTGGCTTGTAGCACTTATGCAGTCTTCACTGTTGCTGTTTGATGCTGTCTTGATTTTTCTGCTTTCACTTGTGTACATTTTCGAGTTGCACACTGCTGCTTGTACTTGTAGTCTTGGCCAGTTGACTGTTGCTTTGAGTTGTTCATTGCTTGGTCTCTGTTGCCTTGAATTTCTGGTTGGAGCTGTGCACACGAGTTGGCGAGGCAATGCACACGTGTATGAATGTACACGTGTGTATTGCAGCCACTTATGATTACCTGTCCCTGTAATATCTATGTGCACGACTTTGTGATGAATTTAAGTGTGAATGATGACGAACAACCCAAATAACTTAGGCAAACGATATTTTCAAAATCATCGTTTCTTTCAAATTTCAAAAATATTTCTCTTTCAATTTTACTGCGTTTGAAAATATTTTTGCAGATTACTCAGATGCTGGATTCAAACTGGATTATAGTTGAAGACAAAAATATGAGTGTGAGTGATATGTAGTAAGGTTTTGATGTAAATGTGAAATGTCATGTATTGTAGTCAAAATTGTATATGTATAGTGAGAGCTTGAAATTGTACTATCAAAGTTGTAATAAATATTTGTTTGAATAAAAATTTCTGTTTGAATTCAAAATCTGTTTAACTTGTTCTGTTTGAATTCAAATTCGAATACTGTGTAATTTAATTTTATTCAACAAATATTTATTTATTCTATAAAAAATAAAATAGTACATTACCAAATACATTTAAATGAATGTATATATGTTTATTATCATCAAACAAAAATCATATAGCGCAAGGCGCATATTCAACAGCAATTTACATACTTTTACGCTTTATTAAACTTCTTTTTACATGAAATTAGACAAAATGAATTTCTATTCAAATTGTAGAAATAGGTAGTGCAAACTACGAATAAGAATTCATACCTTATGCACCATTTCCTAATCAAAACACTTAATCAGATCTAAAGAAAAAGTTAAAAAGTGGAATAGAAGGTAAAATATTGAGACTGCAAAATATACACAAAATCCATTGTCTTAATATAAAACAATTGAGATTCCAATCTAAGAATTGACATTTCTCTTTGTGGAAATTTTGGGGGTTTAATATGATGTTTTCATAAACTAAAATTTCCAAGGCATATACTATTCAATTACTAAAATAAAATGACTATGATTTCCACTCACCATAGGTCCGATGCTTTGCTCCTTTTTGGATTTGACATGCCTACAACAATTTCTTTTAGATCTGTTTTTTAGAAATATGCAACAAGGGAATTTTATACAGATTATATTCCGAAATTTAGAAGTTGGAGGAGAAAAGGGTTAGAAAATAAGTAATAAACATATACAATTTATTACCTGAACCCTAAAGAATTTTTCTAAATATTTTTGAAGAGAGGAATTGATAAAATGTCACTAGATTCCCAAAATAATTTATAAATGAAATTGAGGTGGTTGGGATGCACCAGAACCGTCAGATTTAGGTTAGTTTAAAATAATAAAAATCTGGACGTTCAAAGTCTTAAACCCTAGCCTCCAGTAGCTTCCATCAGTTGGCCGCCCCTACCCTACTGTACTTAACCCCCAAGTCTAATTAATGTTGATTCAGATTTTAAATTTAATTATTAGTTGTTATTTGAATTTAAATTCTGTTTAAATTACTTTGAATCCAAAAACTTCAAACGTCCATAACTTTTCCGTTTGAACTCTATTTGCAACATATGATGTATGAAAATTGATCAAAAAATCATCGCCAATGCAACAACATAACTTCCATGGTTAAATTTTGACTTCTAAAAAAAAATTCAAGTTTAACCTTATCTTATTTAATTAATTTATTTTATTTATTTCTTATTGATTTTTATGGGGTATTACATTCTCCTCCTCTTAAAAGGATTTCGTCCCCATAATCTTTCCAAGGGCGAACAGCGTAACATACAATGACCATCCATGTTATACGACCAAGTTATCTACATAGCCTTCTATTCAACCAAAAGTGCAATGTGATTATGTGTGCAGATATACAATAGACGAGCTCAATTCTAGCACGAATGTACGTGTCATGACATACAGGCATGTAGGCAAACGTCGTAAACATGCAAAAAGTGTTCTATATGAATGCAAAAGTGATAGCAAAAGTGTACTAACCACCTCTTACCATCCAATTTAGCAACCACGATGCAATCCAAAACCTAATTTTAGAGAGAAATGTTCACTAGTGAAAAGCTTAGGATGTGAAGTCCTCATGCTTTCCGCTGGGTTTATCCCTATTGTACTTGAACTAGCCTAATTTTTTTATTGCGGAGTTTCCTAGTTCCATACAACACACTGCGTGCGGTGGCATCAAGATGCTATTAGCTCTATCTCATTGTTCTCAATTGATCAGGCTCTACCATAATGGCTATGCTATAAAGGCATTTCCTCAAGTGTGAAACGTAAAAAAGGTCAAGGATTCCTGCCAACTTATCCGACAACTGCACTCGGTAAGCAAGTCTTCTTATACTTTTTAAAATTAGTAAAGTCCCAGCAAATTTTGGTGCCAACTTTTCCGAGTTTCCAAATCTCACAGCCTTTCTGAGAGGGGAAACTTTGATAAACACCATATCCCCTACTTCAAACTCTAACTCTTTTCTTCGCTTGTCCGCATAGGATTTTCGAGAGCTTGTGCACCCTTCATTATTTGCATAATCAATTCTATCTTTTTCATTTTGGCATGTCAAACGCCTAGTGGAAAATTCTGCCACTTTCTTCTTCATCCATGTCCAATGGAAAATTCTCTTCATATCCCTATTCATCTTATCCCCTCCAGGGTGAAGGGTCATCCTTGAATGGCGTCGCTCCCTAAACTAAATTATTTTTCCCCAAAATCCTAAAAATTTAGGATTAAAGCACCCTTTATTCCTAGTTCTGACCCGATTTCCTCATTAACTTCTAGTCATACCTATAGTTTATCGCTATTTAAGTGTCCTTAAGAAATTTCCTTATTTATGTTATTAATATATGTGTGTATCTTGCAGTTTAATCCCATCCATAAAATCAACGCAATGACAAAACATGAACATATCTTGTACCATATCATACGCTTATTCCCATAATATAAAGAAGGCAAGTAGCGATAGCAATTCAAAAAACTCTAAAAGAAATTTTTGCTAGAAGTTGCCAGTTACTGGTATTAATTATGGTGGGGCCTTAATACTCCTTACTAAGTTAAGATGAACATTCTTAGTATGTCATTCCACTTAATTATCCATCTTTCTCAATTTTCCTTCTTGGTTTCTAATAAATGTGATTTAGTCATTACTTCAATTAATATACCATTGATAATTGATCATTATTGTCAAAATTGGGTTATCTCTAATAAATACTTATTTAATCCCTTTTATTTTTACCAATTTCAAAATCCCTCTATTATACCGATTCAATTCCCTTATGAATACCATATTAAATTTCATAATCGATCCTCGTTTAATTCCTTTCATTAATTACAAAATTATTGACCATTAAATTAGTAATTTATGCCCATAAATCTTAATCCTTTAGTTACTAATGAATACGTATATATTGGTAAATTTATATATTTCTATTTTTATACGTTAAGCATGGTTATACGTTCATGTATATATCTCTTATTTCTAATCATTAATTTCTAAACTAGAACATTCCTTTTCGTATTTTAATTTATCAAGGCTACCATTTTAAAAAGGATTACTGTAAAAAAATTCCTTAAATTAACCAAAGTGAGATCATTGCTTTGTCTGAAATTATAGAGAATTATTTATTTCCTTTTAATGAAAGAGACAGTGTAAAATATGGAAAAGATTATCCATACCTTATAGAACTCTTTTCCTTTTTGGTACATCCTTATTAATTCAAACGCCGTAATTTTATACATATTTTGAAATTGGAAAATGTATGGAAGGTACATGAAAACTGCACCAAATAAATCAAAATATTGAAATTCACATTCCAAGCAACAAAGGCAACCTAAGGCAACTTAACTTAAAACCCAATTATAAATCTGAAATATCTTCACAACTTTGCCAATATTCTACAGTTAAATATTTGTGACTGATTTAAAATTTCCAGATCAGGTCATACGTACTATTCCTCTTTTATTCATATCCTAAAACATTTATCCTATCTTACCTAGGTGGCGATTCTTATCTACTCCATAAATTTTAATTGTTTAGTCCTTGCCATTCTTAAAACTAGAATTTAACAATTAAAAAAATACCTTATCTGAAACCTTTATCTTTAAAAATATCAACTTTGATACCCTTTTTGTCAATTTTCAAAAATTGCGACTTCCCAAAAGGAGTCACAATTATTTTTTCTTTTTCAAACCAACTTTTCATCTTTAAGGACTTTCTGCAATGGAGATTTATTTCTTTAGAAGTTGGACTTTTAATTCAAAATATTTAAAACTCAATTATTAAACCAAAGATATAAAAATTGCTCAATTCCATAAAGGACAAAATAATTTCTCTGCTCAAAAACTTCTACAACATACAAAATAATTTTCAATAAAAATTATTCATACAAATAAACTTATTATATTAAATTCGAAATCAACATTTATTACTACATGAACTTATGGCCTATACTATAAAAAGTTCATAAATGGCCATTTTAAGGATATATTATTATTATCTTCGAAATTTAGCTCCTTTTAAATCTGTTACAAAGATCATAATTTCAACAGCATTACGTAATAACATATTTTCCTTTATTAGACATTCATCATTTCAAGGATATTTCTAGTTACAAGACAATCATTTTAGTAGACAACATGCATGCCAAATTTCTACTTTCAGGTTGTTACATTATCCCAAAAATATACACCAATATCTATGGCTTTATTACTCAAAATATGTCGTCGCTTAACTATGTACTTTTTATAACTTTGTTTATGTCTTATTTAAACTCTTGTAATCTTTCATAATCCTTTTCTTATCAATCCCAATTAATTGTTCTTTCACTACCATTTTAAATTCAATAGTATTTTATTTTTATTCAACAAGTTCTAAACAGAAAAATATAGATATATAATTCTCATTCTCACATAAATGCTTTTCCTTATAACATTCACAAAATTGTCCCAGCTCATTTATTAATTATCATCATTTAATTCCATTCAATTGTTTATTTTTTTAAAAACATGTTCTACAACCTTAAACAAAGAAAAGTGGAGTAAACAAGGATATCTTCCATCCTATTAATTCTTAAATAGATTAATAATCCTATTTTATATAAATTTCTAATGCTATTTCTATCCAAATCTACTAATGTTGCCTCTATTTATATTTCTTCTAATTAATTGGCTTCTACTTCAGCTATTATCCTCCGTATTTTCCTTAGTTCCTCCTATCCTAGGTATTCTTATCCTTCTATTCTCTATTCCTTCATTTAATTAAGTTCCATTTTCATTTATTCTCCTTTTAATAAAGAATTAAAAAAAAGAAACTTCTAATTTATGAAATAGAAGGAAAATCATCAAGTCCAACGTATGCTCTATTTTATATTTATTTCAAAAACGAAGAATCCCTTTCCCTAAAAATTGAAAACTTTTTTACTCAACCACTTTAAAACTAATATTTAAAAAACAAAAAAAAAATCCTATTTATCAAAAAGCCTTTTAATCGGAAACTTTTGACTCAAAAATTTTTAAATTATGAATTTCCTTGCGTTTTAAAATAGCAACTTCCAAATAAATCCCTTAAACAACTTATTCAAAGCATTTCAAGTAATTTTCTGAAAATCTTTTATCAAATTCTTTTTCATGGGGTTGGATTTAGAAGTTGACTTTAATTGTCCTTTCTTTTGAAATTTCTTTCTATCCTACTAAATCTTTATAAAAATCCGATTCTCCTTGTGGTGATTAATGTACAACTTCGTGCAGGAATTTGCTTCACTATGTTTTTCTTTATTCATATTATTCCTTACTTCCGGATGTTTACAACACATAGATTCTTATCTCCCGTCTATTTTTATGTATTAGGCTAGGACCACTAACTTTCTTCTGTATAATTAAGGCTATATAATTTACCTTAATGACAATTATACTACCTTATAAAATTTAATTACAATCTAATATGTTTTCTATTTCTATAAACGACAATTATTCGCACTAAATGATTATTATTCTAACGAACAACTTTTAAAGGCAATTATTTATTCATTCTAAATTTTCTTCTATTATGTCTTCCTTATCTTTACATAATAACCCTAATTTTTTATCGTATTAACTTCTTGTAACTCCCTATTTATTACATATTTATTGCCTTGTTAACTTTGGAGTTACAATCTTTTCCTTCTACATTTCCTAAGATAGTATTATATGTTGAAATAAAGATTTGCCTAGTGTTTTTTCATACGTTTAAAATAAGTGTGTAGATGTGAAGACCCGCAAATCCGTACTCCTTGAATATACACTAATCTCCATAGATTAATTCAAGATGAACAGAAATACGAATTCTCAATGTTCAAGAAAAAGAAAAAGACGGAAGAAGAGAGAAAAAGATAGAAAACAGAGAGAAAAGAAAATAGAACGGAACAGAAGAAAGCAGCACAACAATATCAGAATCTCACAATTCGCAGCGGAATAATAAATGAATAATCTTTAAACAAAGAACTATATCAGTTATTACATTTTATACATTAGATTACATCATATCATCAGAGTGTACAACAACAAACAACAAACAGCGGAAAAAGAATACTATATACACTAGTAATACGCCATGCCATCCAGCTTGCCTCCAGCAACTCCTGAATATCCTGATAAACCTTAACTTTTGAATGCCCGTGTGGAAATTGGTGGGAACCCAGAGTTTAGGAAGGAAAACAATAAACTCCGAGTCAGTCATGTGACTGATGTGAGAACTCAAAACAGTTTATTTATCTTTGAAAACAAATAGAGGAATATTTTTAAAGTCAATTCGCAATGCTTTTAAGAATGAGACTACCATAAGGCCTCCCGCACACACACACACAATGCAAACGCAGAATCGGAGGAGATTTCTCCTTATGATAGTCAAAGATGCTTGATATGCATTAAAAAGAACATTTGATATTATTACTAGTGCATGGTGTAGGAAAAATTCATTTCGAAAATAAAGATATAAATCTTAGCCAGCATAGACATTTCGAACTATGCCTACTATAGCTACCATCTAAATAGTGGTGACCACCATAAGTAAATGGCAGGTTCTACAACTAAAACCGTACAGGGTTTCGTATTGGGAATTGGATTTCCAATGAATGATCAGGCCAAGGAACTTCCCATTGCCACATGAGAACGCCTCTGGAAGGACGTCCCCGAGAACCAAACCGGATCTCTGCCAACACAAGGCCGGGTTACCCCTAACTGGGTAACAACTGACACGAGTATGTCATCCCCCGGTCCCATTGGACCTTTATCCGAGCGCTCGTAATCAACATCACACAATCATAAATAAAGTGTTTCAACATGAGTAAGCATCTGGGCTCCGTACCATGATACCACCCTTTCCAGAAAGAAATGCACATACCCTAAAGGGAGCTACCCCTCATAACTTTGCCGCATCTTTCCTGTTTTGACCATTCCGGGGTGTGAGGCTCGACGAAGTCTCGTCCACAAAAACATACTTTATACAAAAGCCATGCTTTGGGTCAACAAATGATCATAGAAATGATCACCAAGATAAACGATCAAACAAATGATCTTATCACAAATAATCAACACAATAATCATTTCACAGCAACACTCAGCATGTCACATTACCAAATTGGGAATATATCGCTGATAACCTTCAACTACATAACCTCTGAGCTCGTATGTCTCAGAGAAGGGTGTTAAGCTAAAAGAATAAATTCTCCGCCACCAACAGAAATATATTTGAAAGAAATCTGCTTTATATTTCAATTTGTAATGTCAGAAATACAATCCATACAAGTCTGTTTCGGGCTCGAACAGAACCGAAGGCACTTACAAAGAAGTCCTTGCAATCCGGATATTCACTAATCACGTCCGGACTTCCCATCACATAGGGAGTCTCTATACCGTAGCTACTCGGTGCAAAGACAATCGACGAGTTGTCCTTTCGCTTTTAAAAATATCCGGTCTTCAACACCGGTCATCAATGCTATCCATTATGTTGTATCACTATTCGGAATGGGTAATCCGAATAACGAGCGCAATAATTTAAAAATAAGTGTAGCATTCAAATTTAAGCAAATCACAACAAATACCTTTCAAAGGTAAATATTGATAGTCGGTTATTGAACTATCAATGGATATGCACGACATCACCAGATTCCAAATAATTTTCCCAAATTATTTATTTCCCAAAAATATCTTTACTAGATATATAATTTCACACTTCAAAAATAAATCAATATTTATTTTTAAAGAAATTCCCTTTTCATTTATAAATTCCATAGTGAATTTTTATTCCAAAATATCCATGCATATACGATTTCAATTATTCATTTCAATTTATCTTCAAAAAGATAAATTCTCAACATATTCACTTTATGTTGGAAAACATTTTCATACTTATTTATTCATAAGTAATTCACAAATTTTATTTATTTTCAACCTTTGGAAAATATTCAATATGCTTAAATCGAAATTAAGTATATATTTCATTCTTTAAGGAAATCATTCTCTTAAACATATTTATTTGGGCCAAAACGAATGTTGCGTAAAACATCGTTACGACAACCCAAAATCACTAGTATAGGGATTCAAAATTAAAATAGATATATAAATCCCAATACTATACAAAATATTTCCTTTCGGAAATCATTTACTATAACAACAGTGTTATAGTCTACCATTTCCTTCTATTTCTCGAAAACGTCTATTTCAACAATCAATGTTGAAATCTATGGCTTCGAACCTCAACACATTTAAAACATCGTTAGATCGTTTTAATTCTATTTAAAACACCTAATCCAAAACATTTTCTTTAACATATTATTCACTATTCAAAAACGTGAATATACTACGTTAACCAATTTCGTCCTTTCTATACACTTTATTTTAAAGGATTATTCACTGTCTAAAACGTGAATATAACTCCATTAATAGGTTTCCACAATTTGCTTATCAAAATAAGTCGTTTGCGAATTTATAAAACAATGTTTATAAATTCCTTTTCTATTTATTTTATAACAACTTCCTTTTATAAATTCCTTTATTAACCTATCTCAATTTATATCTCGATGATATACTAGAAATTCATATTATAAGTCAAATACTTATAATTTATTTGTTTGCAAAAATCGTTCTTTTTAAACTTCATAATTATAAATCTTATAACTTATAAGATTCGTTTATTTATCCAAATCTATTCTTTCAATAACTTTATAAATTTTATAAACCTACTGCTTATAAAATTCCATTTATAACTTCACGGTTTATAATTTTATGAATTTCATTCATTTATGAAATTCATTCACAATTCATTCTAACACTTATAAAACTCGTTTTATAATTCCAATATTTTAATTTATAAATTATCAATTTATAAATCTTTTATATAAATCAATTTATACTATTATTTTAAAACATCTTTAATCTCCTTTATAATTTCACCATTTTGATTTATAAAATAATCAAATTTTATAAATCCTATATTTTAAACTTTTCACAATAAATTCAAAAATTCCGATTTGACTATTTTATAAAATCATTAGCCTCATATTTTCAAAAATCAACCTTTTACTATTTCTCAAAAATCATAATTTTTATAACATTAAAATTATATCGTTTGTTTTTTTTTTAAAATGAATCAATTCCAAACATATAGTATATTTTCAAAAATCACTTTAAAAATCATTTTAAAATTCCAAAACTTGGTCCAATGATGCTACACACCAAATAGTAAATCACGACAACAACGACATCATATATCGATATGATAATCCATCAAATATCAAAATATCTGAAATCAAATAAATACTGTTGAGGAATCTAGTTGGATCCCTCCAACCCGTTTTCCTGCATCCACAAACATTAGCACAATACCAATTCCGTTCCAGTGCGGAATTATCGCGGTATATGGGATTTAAAATATTATCCGCTTAATAGACGGCGCAATAGGGTCTCATCCTCTATACAAATGCGGGAAATCAATAACTGCAATATATACATATGCCAATATATATATATATATATATTGCTATTATATATAATACCAATTTCACTGTTTATGAAATATTCACGGTATATGTATTTAATAAATAACATCCGCTTACTAACGGCGCATAATGTCTATTTTAACAATTAATAGATATCAATCATCATTCAAACATACAATTAAAAATTTTAAATCTAACTATTTAAAATTAAAATCGAAACCGATTTGATTGAGTGAGAAGTTCTCACCTTGATTTCAATTTTGTTTTAGCGATTTATTTCGAATAAAATTAAACGCACGTTTAATTTTACCCGAAATTCTCACTAACTCCAAACGACTCCAATCCAATTCCATAGCGTAGTGCTCGTCCATACGATTCCAACACAACTGGTTTCACGCGTTTTCGACCTTGTATGAAAAAGATATGCATATTTGAAGTTACACGAATTTTTATATAAATAATTTACAACTTAATTTCTTTTTATAACCTAAATTAAATCCTGGCCGTTCATTTCTTCATGCCAAATCGTGGCCGCCCACTGTTGTCTTCCTCATCTCCAGGTTCGAACGCGACATAGGAACCCATACGCGCGCCATCTAGGTTTACATGCCGCTCCACCTGCCGACGTCGAGAGTTCATCAGACCACCTTCATTCGAAAGCCAACGTCGAGCTCCACCACTGCCGTGAGTACGGCCAAACTCGGCCACCCCCTGAGCACAGAAAAACGTGCCGAACGCATGGCCTTTGCAGCCACTTTCCCGATGATCCACTACGAATTTTCTGATCATGACCGTTGGAATTAAAGATCTCGTCGAGCTCTTCAAGATTGTAGTTGAGAGTTTCTTGCAAAAGTTTATGGATTGGAAGATAAATGAGGGAGAAGAACTGACATTTTCGGCCATTCATATATGTGGGTGGCGGCTGATGATAGAAACCCTAGTTTCTTTTTATTTTTATTTTTGTGAATTAAGTGGTCTATTTATAGGAAATAAAACGAAACACTATTTATTTCGGAATTTCCAAACTCCGATTTACGCGCGGTGACCAGCGTTTCTTGGGTTTACCCCGCGTTCCGGACATAATGGAACAGTTTTCGAAAGCTAATTCGGACATCTGTGCGAGTTATGGCAATAAACGTTCAATTTAAATTAAACCGATTTAAACGATTTTCTAGGCGTTTTAGCTTGCACCGAACAAACGGTAAATCCGATGACACGAAATTTGAAACCATACAATAATATCACATTACGGATCCCATGAAACTGGTTTCGTCGAAATCCGAGACATTTTGAAAAATGGCTATTTTAACTCGCCAAATTAATATTAAAACAATTTCGATGCGTTTCGAGCTGCTACGATCAAACGATAACTCCGATTGCTACAAAAATAGAAATCCGGTAATAACAAACTATTACGGATCCAATGGAACTAGTTTCGTCCAATTCTGAGACTGTTCGAAAATTGGCTATTTTCACTAGTCGATTTAAATATTAAAATATTCAATTTTCACAAATTAACTTTTAATTCAATTTTAAAAGTTCTAAAATATCGTTCTAACTTCAATATGATATAATAAAATTTTACAAATCATTTTCAATCATATTTAACCAAATTTTCAATTATTTATGTATTTTCACTTATTAAATTATCGATTTAATTATTCAATTAAATCCAATTATTCGAATTAAAATTTATTCGACTTATAAATTCACTTATTAATATTTAAAATTAATTAAATATTCAATTTTTAATTAATAAAAATCTTGGGTCGTTACATACTTCCCCCCTTAAAAGAATTTCGTCCTCGAAATTACTAAGTAAGAAAAGTTACAGAATCTATTAACTTTCCCAAAATCCATAGTTAAACTTCTTACAAAATCTTACTAAGTTTTCAAATCATACTTAGTTATCTTTTCAAAAACAACTACTATCGTTTAACTTTCATTTCCTAATCAAAGTTAAAGTTTTCAAAACTTTCCAATTTTTCTCAAATTTTTTCTAAAGCCTTAAATTTCCGGAAAAATTCGCCATAGTCTCCTTTGTGCGGCTCGATCCGAAAAAAAATGACAGTATATATATCACAAATATACATCTCATCAAGTAATGAGGCATCCCGAAGGGAAAAAAGTATAAAAGTACGATATTTAATCCGAGATATGTACCTTATATTTTATTAGCAAGCATATACGGCTAATATAGCGCGAAAGCGAGCTCCAAATGCGAAGCAAACGCGATCCGCACCTACTAATCACTCAACAAACAACATGAGAACATGTATATATGAAAATAATATCAACATACATCTTATAGTAACATAATAACTATACATGCCAACGTAACAAATGAAACAAAAGCAATATGTTCAACCATCAACCAACTATCATCCAACAAGCATCCATAACCAATAAATATTCATTCATATTCTCATTAATATTCAATGAATTGGGTTTTCAATTTAATCACATTTGATTTATTAACAGTGGATGTTTTTACTAACATTCATTTTCAATTAGTTTATATTCAATAATTCATATTCAAGTTGGTTCACTTCCAAATCAAATTCAATTCTATTCAAGATTCACTTAACTTCCAATTGAATTTCAATTACTTTAGCTTTCAATTTCATTAATACTTAATGAATTATATACAATCAACTAACAATCATATAACATCCAATGTATATTCATTTCAACCAAATTCCTTTGCTTCTAACTGGTTTAGTTAAATTGATTTTCATTCAATTATTCAACTTTCCAATAACATTAGATTTTAATGAATTAACACTTATATCCATTATTCCATATCAATTATTCACATTTAATTGATTAATATTCAATCCATTCATTCAATTCAATTACAAAAGTTGAATTTCATTTATATAACTCAAGTTCATATCTATCACTTAACTTTATTAATTTACTTTGATACCAATATCAACTTCAGTCAACATCTCTTAAGTTATACTTCCATTTTATAAATTCACTTGGTTTTATATAACTTAAATTCTCACTTATAAATCAATTCAGATTCCAATTCTAAAGTAAATTTTCCATTTAACTTTAAATTCATTTTTTATTTTATAACTCATATTCATAAATATATTCATATAGTTTCGCTTCTTATATATATAAGTTTATTTCACAATTGTAAATCACTTTAATTATAATTTCATACTTATAATTCTTTTTACTTATACAATTATTCTCTTATTTAGATTATTCAAACAACTAAACAATCAACTTATATACACTTTAATAATTCTGAAAAATTATTCCTTTATATATAAAATATAATCAAGGTAAAATTATTTCATTTACCCAATTTAAAACAATATCGTGTCGAATTGTTCTGTTCAAGTGTTTAGAGATCCCTATCAACAACGTTAATTACTCGTATTAACCAGAATCCATATACCACTCAACAAACCAATCATCAGAATATAAAACAATTTTATATTCACTAACAAATACGCTCTCATAGCTATTATTACACTCAAACTCATTCTAGAGTACTACTGACTCTATCTCTAATGAGTAATACCCAACAGAGCCATGGTTGTCGCTTAACCATAAGCTCTGGTACCACCTGTGAAGACCCGCAAATCCGTACTCCTTGAATATACACTAATCTCCATAGATTAATTCAAGATGAACAGAAATACGAATTCTCAATGTTTAAGAAAAATAAAAAGACAGAAGAAGAGAGAAAAGATAGAAAATAGAGAGAAAAGAAAATAGAACGGAACAGAAGAAAGCAGCACAACAATATCAGAATCTCACAATTCACAGCGGAACAACATATAATAATAAATGAATAATCTTTAAACAAAGAACTATATCAGTTATTACATTTTATACATTACATTACATCATATCATCAGAGTGTACAACAACAAACAACAAACAGCGGAAAAAGAATACTATATACACTAGTAATACGCCATGCCATCTAGATTGCCTCCAGCAACTCCTGAATATCCTGATAAAACTTAACTCTTGACTGCCCGTGTGGAAATTGGTGGACATCCAGAGTTTAGGAAGGAAAACAATAAACTCCGAGTCAGTCATGTGACTGGTGTGAGAACTCAAAACAGTTTATTTATCTTTGAAAACAAATAGAGGAATATTTTTAAAGTCAATTCGCAATGCTTTTAAGAATGAGACTACCATAAGGCCTCCCGCACACACACACACAATGCAAACGCAGAATCGGAGGAGATTTCTCCTTATGATAGTCAAAGATGCTTGATAAGCATTAAAAAGAACATTTGGTATTATTACTAGTGCATAGTGTAGGAAAAATTCATTTCGAAAATAAAGATATAAATCTTAGCCAGCATAGACATTTCGAACTATGCCTACTATAGCTACCATCTAAACAGTGGTGACCACCATAAGTAAATGGCAGGTTCTACAACTAAAACCGTACAGGGTTTCGTATTGGGAATTGGATTTCCAACGAATGATCAGGCCAAGGAACTTCCCATTGCCACATGAAAACGCCTCTGGAAGGACGTCCTCGAGAACCAAACCAGATCTCTGCCAACACAATGCCGGGTCACCCCTAACTGGGTAACAACTGACACGAGTATGTCATCCCCCGGTCCCATTGGACCTTTATCCGAGCGCTCGTAATCAACATCACACAATCATAAATAAAGTGTTTCAACATGAGTAAGCATCTGGGCTCCATACCATGATACCACCCTTTCCAGAAGGAAATGCACATACCCTAAAGGGAGCTACCCCTCATAACCTTGCCGCATCTTTCCTGTTTTGACCATTCCGGGGTGTGAGGCTTGACGAAGTCTCGTCCACAAAAACATACTTTATACAAAAGCCATGCTTTGGATCAACAAATGATCATAGAAATGATCACCAAGATAAACGATCAAACAAATGATCTTATCACAAATAATCAACACAATGATCATTTCACAGCAACACTCAGCATGTCACATTACCAAATTGGGAATATATCGCTGATAACCTTCAACTACATAACCTCTGAGCTCGTACGTCTCAAGAAGGGTGTTAGGCTAAAAGAATAAATTCTCCGCCACCAACAGAAATATATTTGAAAGAAATCTGCTTTATATCTCAATTTGTAATGTCAGACATACAATCCATACAAGTCTATTCCGGGCTCGAACAGAATCGAAGGCACTTACAAAGAAGTCCTTGCAATCCGGATATTCACTAATCACGTCCGGACTTCCCATCACATAGGGAGTCTCTATACCGTAGCTACTCAGTGCAAAGACAATCGACGAGTTGTCCTTTCGCTTTCAAAAATATCCGGTCTTCAACACCGGTCATCAATGCTATCCATTACGTCGTATCACTATTCGGAATGGGTAATCCGAATAACGAGCGCAATAATTTAAAAATAAGTGTAGCATTCAAATTCAAGCAAATCACAACAAATACCTTTCAAAGGTAAATATTGATAGTCGGTTATTGAACTATCAATGGATATGCACGACATCACCAGATTCCAAATAATTTTCCCAAATTATTTATTTCCCAAAAATATCTTTACTAGATATATAATTTCACACTTCAAAAATAAATCAATATTTATTTTTAAACAAATTCCCTTTTCATTTATAAATTCCATAGTGAATTTATATTCCAAAATATCCATGCATATACGATTTCAATTATTCATTTCAATTTATCTTCAAAAAGATAAATTCTCAACATATTCACTTTATGTTGGAAAATATTTTCATACTTATTTATTCATAAGTAATTCACAAATTTTATTTATTTTCAACCTTTGGAAAATATTCAATACACTTAAATCGAAATTAAGTATATATTTCATTCTTTAAGGAAATCATTCTCTTAAACATATTTATTTGGGCCAAAACGAATGTTGCGTAAAACATCGTTACGACAACCCAAAATCACTAGTATATGGATTCAAAATTAAAATAGATATATAAATCCCAATACTATACAAAACATTTCCTTTCGGAAATCATTTACTATAACAACAGTGTTATAGTCTACCATTTCCTTCTATTTCTCGAAAACGTCTATTTCAACAATCAATGTTGAAATCTATGGTTTCGAATCTCAACACATTTAAAACATCGTTAGATGTTTTAATTCTATTTAAAACGCCTAATCCAAAACATTTTCTTTAACATATTATTCACTATTCAAAAAAGTGAATATACTACGTTAACCAATTTCATCCTTTCTATACACTTTATTTTAAAGGATTATTCACTGTCTAAAACGTGAATATAACTCCATTAATAGGTTTCCACAATTTGCTTATCAAAATAAGTCGTTTGCGAATTTATAAAACAATGTTTATAAATTCCTTTTCTATTTATTTTATAACAACTTCCTTTTATAAATTCCTTTATTAACCTATCTCAATTTATATCTCGATGATATACTAGAAATTCATATTATAAGTCAAATACTTATAATTTATTTGTTTGCAAAAATCGTTCTTTTTAAACTTCATAATTATAAATCTTATAACTTATAAGATTCGTTTATTTATCCAAATCTATTCTTTCAATAACTTTATAAATTTTATAAACCTACTGCTTATAAAATTCCATTTATAACTTCACGGTTTATAATTCTATGAATTTCATTCATTTATAAAATTCATTCACAATTCATTCTAACACTTATAAAACTCGTTTTATAATTCCAATATTTTAATTTATAAATTATCAATTTATAAATCTTTTATATAAATCAATTTATACTATAATTTTAAAACATCTTTAATCTCCTTTATAATTTCACCATTTTGATTTATAAAATAATCAAATTTTATAAATCCTATATTTTAAACTTTTCACAATAAATTCAAAAATTCCGATTTGACTATTTTATAAAATCATTAGCCTCATATTTTCAAAAATCAACCTTTTACTATATTCTCAAAAATCATAATTTTTATAACATTAAAATTATATCGTTTATTTATTTAAAATGAATCAATTCTAAACATATAGTATATTTTCAAAAATCACTTTAAAAATCATTTTAAAATTCCAAAACTTGGTCCAATGATGCTACACACCAAATAGTAAATCACGACAACAACGACATCATATATCGATATGATAATCCATCAAATATCAAAATATCTGAAATCAAATAAATACTGTTGAGGAATCCAGTTGGATCTCTCCAACCTGTTTTCCTGCATCCACAAACATTAGCACAATACCAATTCCGTTCCAGTGCGGAATTATCGCGGTATATGGGATTTAAAATATTATCCGCTTAATAGACGGCGCAATAGGGTCTCATCCTCTATACAAATGCGGGAAATCAATTACTGCAATATATACATATGCCAATATATATATATTGCTATTATATATAATACCAATTTCACTGTTTATGAAATATTCGCGGTATATGTTTTTAATAAATAACATCCGCTTACCAACGGCGCATAATGTCTATTTTAACAATCAATAGATATCAATCATCATTCAAACATACAATTAACAATTTTAAATCTAACTATTTAAAATTAAAATCGAAACCGATTCGATTGAGTGAGAAGTTCTCACCTTGATTTCAATTTCGTTTTAGCGATTTATTTCGAGTAAAATTAAACGCGCGTTTAATTTTACCCAGAATTCTCACTAACTCCAAACGACTCCAATCCAATTCCATAGCGTAGTGCTCGTCCATACGATTCCAATGCAACTGGTTTTGCGCATTTTCGACGTCGTATGAAAAAGATATGCATATTTGAAGTTACACGAATTTTTATATAAATAATTTACAACTTAATTTCTTTTTATAACCTAAATTAAATCCTGGCCGTTCATTTCTTCATGCCAAATCGTGGCCTCCCATTGTTGTCTTCCCTATCTCCAGGTTCGAACGTGACATAGGAACCCATACGCGCGCCATCTAGGTTTACATGCCGCTCCACCTGCCGACGTCGAGAGTTCATCAGACCACCTCCATTCGAAAGCCAACGTCGAGCTCCACCACTGCCGTGAGTACGGCCAAACTCGGCCACCCCCTGAGCACAGAAAAACATGCTGAATGCATGGCCTTTGCAGCCACTTTCCCGATGATCCACTACGAATTTTCTGATCATGACCGTTGGAATTAAAGATCTCGTCGAGCTCTTCAAGATTGTAGTTGAGAGTTTCTTGCAAAAGTTTATGGATTGGAAGATAAATGAGGGAGAAGAACTGACATTTTCATCCACTCATATATGTGGGTGGCGGCTGATGATAGAAGCCCTAGTTTCTTTTTATTTTTATTTTTGTGAATTAAGTGGTCTATTTATAGGACATAAAACGAAACACTATTCATTTCGGAATTTTCAAACTCCGATTTACGCGCGGTGACCAGCGTTTCTAGGGTTTACCCCGCATTTCGGACACAATGGAACAGGTTTTGGAAGCTAATTCGGACATCTGTGCGAGTTATGGCAATAAACGTTCAATTTAAATTAAACCGATTTAAACGATTTTCTAGACGTTTTAGCTTGCACCGGACAAACGGTAAATCCGATTGACACGAAATTTGAAACCATACAATAATATCACATCACGGATCCGACAAAACTGGTTTCGTCGAAATTCGTGACATTTTGAAAAATGGCTATTTTAACTCGCCAAATTAATATTAAAACAATTTCGATGCGTTTCGAGCTGCTACGATCAAACGATAACTCCGATTGCTACGAAAATTGAAATCCGGTAATAACAAACTATTACGGATCCAATGGAACTAGTTTCATCCAATTCTGAGACTGTTCGAAAATTGGCTATTTTCACTAGTCGATTTAAATATTAAAATATTCAATTTTCACAAATTAACTTTTAATTCAATTTTAAAAGTTCTAAAATATCGTTCTAACTTCAATATGATATAATAAAATTTTACAAATCATTTTCAATCATATTTAACCAAATTTTCAATTATTTCTGTATTTTCACTTATTAAATTATCGATTTAATTATTCAATTAAATCCAATCATTCGAATTAAAATTTATTCGACTTATAAATTCACTTATTAATATTTAAAATTAATTAAATATTCAATTTTTAATTAATAAAAATCCTGGGTCGTTACAGTATATATATATATATATATATATATATATATATATATATATAGTAGGATTTTTGAAAAAAAAAATTCAAAAATAACAAATATGCCTCTCATACATATACATACCCCCATTGATAGCTAACCTAAGCTCTGATACTAAATGTAATGACTTGCCCTGAAGCGGACCAAAACTAGCCCAGTAAAGGCCCATCGAAACATAGACCCATTCCGAAGCTAGCTATTGGTCGGTATAAAGAAAAATACCTATTTATCTACACATTCAAAATTCACAATGGAAAAATAAAATATAATAACAGAAACATAACCATTTCATTTAAAATTCAAATGTCATAAAAATCTATAACACAATACTAATAAGAACCGTCACATATCTGTAGTACAACAATTTCATAATTTAACATTATTTTCAATGGGTACACTAGAAAATAACATAAATTCATAAATAGATAACTTCCACAAGTTTCCTCCTTACCTTCTCCCTCAGCATCATCTTTTCTAACCTCTATTGTAATGAGGAAGGAGTCAGAACAACATATGTCTGGTGAATAAACATCTCAAGTCTTATTATTATAGTACTTAGGCGGTATAATTTAAGTAGGAGTATGTCTTTTGTATATCGGCATTATTATCTAAGTTTTCTAATTTTAAGCCCTAAGGGTTTCCCAACCCAACTCTATAGCCATTATGCTTTTAGCCCGATAACCCATCGTTATCGTCAATAATATCCTATCAATGTAAAAGAAGATACCCAAGTAATGTAATACCTTTTAATAGAAACGAGGAAAAATCTGACCATTTAATACCTTTATTTAAGGCAGGTTCCCATCATTTAATACCTATTCCAAGGCGAACACCTCACTGGTACTTATCTAGTTGACATTTCATGAAATCTCTTCAACCACTTAATACTTCATTATCGAAGCGGGCCCTTTCCCAAGGTATCCTCTATCATACCTAACCAATAACCCGAACCATTTATTACTTCCTATATAGGGAAGAGGCTGGACCTCACACAGCCACTTAATACCTTCAATCCCCGAAGCAGGTACTTTGTATTACAACTCATACCTCACAATGACGTCTCACATCAGTCCGACCATTCGTAGGTACCGGTAGTCAGATTTGCTGGGCAGATTTACCCTATAGAATTTGGATACAACTACGCATCATCCGTAGTTACTTATTATAAGTGATGTCCCACATCAGCCCCAATGTCACACTGATGGTAGCTAGATAGGTTAGGCAGGCTTCCGTGCGCTTTGAGTAGCCTTGCTCGATTCCAAAGTAATTTGTGAATGGAAGTGAGTGGGCTAGGCTCTTATCTATAGTGGTTAGGATGCACTAGAACCATCATATTTGAAATAATAAAATCTAGACGTTCAAAGTGTTAAAAACCCCTCCATTACTAGCTTCCACCAGTCGACCGTCCTAACCCTACCGGTCGACCGTTAGTGATCGACCGGCCTTGGGTAGGCGGTCGGCCAGACGCCTATTTGGAGAATTTACTATACACCATTGTTTTTATTTATAATATTCCTTAATTATCACTTAACATTAATGTTAATTTTTAACGATTACCTAATCCCCAAGTCTAATTGTTGTTAACTTTCAAAATTCAAATTTAGGAATTATTTATTTACTTGAATTTGATTATGAATTCTGTATAAATTATTTTAAAGCTAAACACTTCAAACATCCATAACTTTTCCATTTGATCTCCGTTTTCAACATATTATATACGGAAATTGATCATAAAATAGCCACAGACGCAACGGTATAACTTCCATGGTCAAATTCCAACTTTTTCAAAATTTCCATTTTTTGCCAGTCCTTATTTAATTAATTTATCTTATTTCTTATTAATTTTAATGGGTTGTTACATTACCATTGTCTTAAGATCCCATAAATCCAAAGAAGCAAAAAATCACACTAATTTTCCTTCACCCCCTCTAGGTCCATCCACACAGCTATCAATACTAGGGTAAATGCAGCTTTGCCTAATATTGAATGATAGGGGTCATGTTTGAGTACAAGGTTAAAGACATTTTTTTCTAGGAGGCCAAACACATAGTCGTTGGAAATAATGAAATAGTATATCGGTTCTTTGAGTGGGAGAAACTCACCAAAGCCCTCAATGACATCAGAAGAATCAACTAGACTACCGTCCAATCATTCGAGATTGGCAACAAATATCAGTTGAGGTTGTCTTTAATCTTTATTTCAACATCTGTGAACTTATAGCTCACCTGTCGCTTTCTTCTCTACCACCAACAACTCAAAAGCTTGGGTCCTAGTGCCATATCTACCACGTCAACCTCCATTACTATATAATCGATTGTCCAATTTCCTCCTTCCAATTTTGGCCTCGACCCGAATTCAGAGAAAATTAGGGCTTTGGAAAGGCTTGAAGATGTCAATCAATCTTAGGAGGAAGACATTACTATCATAAGTGAGAAGGAACCCAACGATCATATCACAATGGCAGAGAGGTTGAAAATTGACTGTGAGAAAATTAAGATTAAGCTTGAGCCAAAAACAGAAAATCTACCATGGACTCCAAAAGGCCAAGCCTTATGTAACATTGCAGATTTTTGGTAACATTATTTAGAATATTTAGTTAGTTAAATTAAATAATGTGTTGATTAGGAGATTGAGATTTGATTTTAATTAAGGTACAGTCGTGCCATTTAACAATGAATTAAAATAAGAGTTAAATTGAAATAGAGGAGGGGTAAAATAAGAAAGAGGTCATTCCTATATCCTCCAACCTTTGGCCATGTAAAATTCTACACGTTCGTTTCATTTCTAAATTTTGAAAGCTCAAGGTCGACCACCGTTAACATGGAAAAGGGAAAAAGAAAGAAGATAATCTAGGAAGAAGCTTAAGCAAATCAAATCTATTCATATCTCAATCTCTTCAATCACAAAGGCTAAGATGAATAATATTTACATCCCATTTTTGATTTTATTTTCGGGTTTAAGATGAATTTCGAATATTTTTTAATGATTTTCCATATTTTTGAATGATGGGATGAAGATATATACTAGTTGATGAATTATGGTTTTTCGTAATGAATTTATGATATGTTTTAAGATGAAAACTCTATTAAATGATATCCAATGCCTTGTGAATTTTTATGAAGATCATACATAATATTTTAAACATGGGTTTTAATTTTTAGATTTTATTGAATTTTTGTGGAATTAATATGAATTTTCTAGTAAAGAAAATGGTATTTTAGGTTATAAATCATTTATGGGTAAATGATTATTAGTTTAGGTCTGAAATTTTTATACGTTAGAAAACATATATAAAGTGATTTTCTGGAATTTTTTCAGATTTTCCTTAGAGTTTTGATAGGTATATAAAATTATTTAAGGCATGAGATGTAAATGTTTTATATATTTTAAAATAGAGAAGGGGATTTTTTAAATAATTTGAATTTGTTAATTCTGGAAAATTGCAGCCCTTTTGAAAAAGATTATCACAACCAATCAGATTTAGACAAATAAGGCAGGTTAGGTACAAAAGAATAATTTAAATGTACTAATAAATATGTTTTTCACTGTTTTGTCTCTTTCGGCACAAGGTTCCACCTCTACACTATCACCTCCGACACTGTCGAAACCAATGCATATGGTATTAAGCAACTGGTACATAATGAATTGGATGTGCGCGAAAGGTATAGGGTCGAAACCAAGGGGTTTCGAAAGGGTGGAAGCTTTGCTTTGGTTTAAAAGAAAAATGTGCCTACTTGCATTCGATTAAGATGCTTTCGACTTAATTGGAATTCTACTAGGTCAAATGGTTTAAAAGAATGGTTTTGATTGGATTGTATCTTTTTTTTGAATGAATGCTTTCGACTAAGTCAAAACACCTAGCTTCTGCCTTTTTACCTTTTGACCTAGTAAGTTTCAAAGGGGTTGTTTTGTTTTAGAAAATCTACCCACCTCTCCAATACTTTCAAAGCGATGGTTTCAACACTTCCACTTTATTATTTAGGAAATGGTTTCGAAATAGAATCTTTTGAGTTAAATGTTTTTAAGATCTCTTTTTATATTTGAAGTAAAACCTAAACTGGTTTCGACCATGATGTTTTCAAAGGGTTTCGAAGGAGTTAACTTTGAATGGTTTCGAAAGGCCGTAAGTTTTAAATGAATGGTTTCGAAAGGGGTGGTTCCCTATGGTTTCGACAAAGTTGAGAAGGGAAGGTTTTTCCTATGTTTTCGAAAGGCAAGGTTTAAAAGGTTTTAAAGGAGGATGTCTAATGTTTTCAAGCTTTCGAAAGAAAGACTTTTATTAGTTTCGAAAGAGTTGCTTTTAATGGTTTTGAAGGGGTTACCTTCAACGGTTTCAAAAGGGTTGTTTAAAGGTTTTAAACAAAAGTTTCAACTGTATTGAATAGGCAATATAGCCTAAGTATTTCAAGTTAAAAAGGACTTTAACTTATTTTGGAAGGATAGTTAATCCTCATTACAGTTCATCAATATTATTTTGAGTAAAGTATATATATCATGGAAAAATATCTTAGAGTAAAGCTAAAGATATATTTTTCCTTGTATATATATGATTTGAAGGACTAAGTTATTTTGAAAAGGTTTTCAAGGAAAATTCAAAGGTTAGTTAACATAAGTAAAATTCGGATAGTAGTTCATTTTGATTCGGACAGTTAGTCCAGTTTGTGAGCAGTCAACCCAGTTTTATGGACAGATGTCCACTTGTAGCATAACAGACCTTGCTATTGTTTTCTGTATAATTAGTTCTTTTGTTAGCATAATGGACCTTGCTATCTTGTTGTGGGCAGATAGCTCACATAGTTACTTGTTTTACGGATAAATAGTCCATTTATTGGCATAAAGAATATTACTATTTTGTTGTGGGCGGATAGTTCACATATAGCTTGTTTTACGGACAGATAGTCTATTTATTAGCATAAAGGATATTGCTATTTTGTTGTGGGCAGATAGTTCACATATTACCAGTTTCATGGATAGATAGTCCATTTATTATCATAAAGGACATTGCTATTTTGTTATAGGCAGTTAGTTCATATTACCTATTTTACGGATAGATATCCCATTTATTAGCATAAAGGATATTGCTATTTTGATATAATCAAATTTATTAACCAGTTTGGTTGTAGGAAAGGAATTGTAATATATATATATATATATATATATGTATGTATGTATGTTTTGAAAGGATATTAGTGAGGAGAAACCCATTCTGTTAAGCGGCTTGGTCTCACTTAATATTAATAAACTGAGATGTAACAGAAATATTCACACCGGGCTTTATATCTGACTCGTAGTTTTTATTTCCCCTTAAAATCTCGGGTGCTCAAAATTGATTTGAGTAGGCTGAGGGTTAATGATTTCAAGTTTTTGTCTTTCGACAAATAAAGCTTCCGAAGACGAACAGGTGGCTGACGGATAGCTAATTAAGAATACAGATTATTCTATTCATTTTTCCGCTGTATATATTAAGTCAAATATGACTATATTTCTCTGATCAACCAATGGGGTATCGTCATAAGTCGCTCTTGGTGTAGTTTTGTAATGATTATAATTAATCTTTACTTGGGCCATAGACATAGCATTATGTAACTTGAATATGAATTTGTTTGAAATGTAATTAGTATAATGTTAACTTTAGAAATCTATGATTTTGTTCATATTCAAGTGCTTCTGATATTTTGAATACCATTAGCATTACCATATTCTGTCACCAGAAGTTAATACTAGAGATGACTGCGACATTTGTAGCGCTTAGCTTTTGGCCTCCAAATATGGGATGTTACAACTTGCTATCAAAGCATAGGTTTATGGAAAAAAATTAACTGAAAATGGCCTTTTAAAACATAATCCTAAAGAATTAGAGTATGGTTGGGGTATGGGATTACGCTATAGTAACGTACTTGTGTTTGCTATATATAAGTATATGCTTTATCTCTAGTCTTCTACCTTTGTTAGGATGTTTTCTATATCTCATGAGGTTTGAATATAGATATGGAAGGAAGAAGAGGAAGAGTTAACCGAGGAGGGGAAAGCACCGATAAGAATGTCTGGCCTAATGTGAGAAGTGTATGATCGATTTCATCCTAGAGGGGGGTGAATAGGGTGATACTGTTAATTATAAAAATAAATGCGGAAGCTTACAAAATTATTTTAACATAGATAAATCAAAATTATAGCAGCACATATAATAGCAGAATAATAAATGCAGAAATAGAACGACAAAGAATTTACCCAACTTTGGCAAAACCCTGCCTATGTGCTGCCCCCAAGGTTTCTACTAGAAATTAAGTAGTCACACGCTTACACACGTAAACTCGCGACACCCCCTACTGACTAACCTAACTCTACGCTCAAAACCCTACCACAACTCAGCCACTGAGTTGCAATTCTCAAACTACGCCACGTAGTTTGTCCCCTAGTCACACGACTAGTAATTACAACGATCAAAAGAGAAATACAAATAAAAAACAATTTAAAAACAACTAAACGAACACAAAGCCCTTAATTAAAAATTAAAGCCCAAAATAAAACAAGGCCGGCCCCAAATTAAATGAGGAATCCCCTTTCTCTTTTCTTATGTATTCGGCCCGATACCTTCCACTTTGATGCTTTGAAAATGGCTGCCTATTGTTCGTTCCTCTCTGATTAAAAATTAGGGCTTTGAAATGTCGGCTTTAAATTGATCGATCGAATTGGGATTTCGCTTTCTTTCTTTTTTGATCGATCGTCTCTTCACTTTGCTAACGGCTCCTTTGATGATCGAGTTCGATCTTGCTCCGATATGTAATTTGTGCTTTTTGCTTTTCTGGTTTTGCTTACTTGAACTTGATTACGTTTGTATCCGATGATGATTGGGTTTTTATATAGGGTTCGAACCCCTTGATTTTCATTCGTATATATTTGTTTGAATTTGTCTTCCGCCATTTGATTATTCTTAAATGATGGTGATTTATCTGACTTCTTCAATTTATATAATTTCGTTGCTTGATACTTACTGTAACGACCCGACTTTCCACTCTCGGAAAATCGCATCACTAATTAAGAAAGAAAGGGATAGAAGAAGAAAGAAAGAGAAGAAAAAGAAACAACACATCAGAATCTCACAGCGGAACGATTTAAATATAATATAGAACCTAAACATAGTATCATATACATCAGAGTACACAACTAAACATCTCAATTTAGACAGTTATAACACTTCTGTCTAATATACAATACAAGAACATCAACACAGAATAACACACAGCGGAAACTCTAACTATATATCTACACGCTGAAGCCTCCTGCTCCATAGCTCCTCCAGAATTCGTCAAGAGATAAACTGAATCTCTTGACTACTCATATGTAATATGAGTACCCAAGAGTTTAATAAAACAGAAAATAAACACTCGGGTCAGACAGGGGTCTGGTGTGAGTAAACGGTTTGAGATTTCTTAACTTTAGAAAAACCTTTGAAAACAAATGGTATCACGTAAGACTTCCCATACATAAACATGGAAAAGTTTTTACCTTACGCTAACCAAAACATTTGATAGAAAATCCAGTGATATTATAATAATGTCTAGGGTTTTCAAGTAAATATGAAATAGCCGAAATTGTTACATCTATTAAATTCCAGCTACTAGCCAAAAAAGTGGGTAATACAAACAAAACTGTAGGGTCTCGTAGGGAAAATGGGTTTCCATCAATGGCAGGGCTACTGGGGTACCGCCCGTCACAGTACGTGGCCTAGATCACCGTACCAAGGATTACTCCCTTCATCCCCTGAAACACAACGCCGGGACCATTCCTTACTGAACAGTCCCGAACAAGACCACCCCGCAGTTGGCTGCAGTTCCAACCGCCCATAAAGCCGAAATAAAAAGGAACATCTAGACAGGGATGTATCTTGCTCTCCAGTGGGAGCGACCCACGAAGCCTTGCTGCACCTCCCCTGTTTTAGCCATTCCCGGTTGATGAGGCTTGAGGCTGTGATTACCTTTATAGGACCAATTATCTTAGAATGCTCATCGCCCGCCTGACGATGTTTTGAAAGCATTCAATCCATACAAGTTCGTTCCGGGTTCGAACGAAACCGAAGGCACTATCTCATTGCACTCATTTTGGAATCACCCTCAGAGTCAACGACCATAGCCCTTGCACTCTAAATCACCATCTCGAATCTATAAGCACTATTCCGTCAAACTCATTACGGAATCACCCACAGAGTTATACTGACGTATAGCCCTTACACCTCGAGTCTTCACTTGCTCCACTTGGATTAACGACCTATGTTCAATTGGTATCGATGTGGTTTTCGGATATCCAAATATGGAAACCCGATCCCGGTCTCACCGAAACCAAACGCCATTTTAAAGTCCAAGTTATACTTAAGGGATTTAAACAATAGATATTTCAGAAAATATCACTTGACATAAACGGGTGTATTCACAACACAGATAGATAGGCATCTATTATCACATGCATCGATACATATCACAAAGCAGTATATATATCACATTCAGATATAGCATATTCACATCATCATCCATCAATCAATGACATCCAATAACATCCAAATATCATTAACTCATTCAATGATATATATCATTCAATCGATTATCATTCATAAACAAGTTTGATTCAAACTTGATTAATTTAATTAATCCTTAAATTAAATACTTAGATTATCTTCAATCCAACTCCTTACTCATTAATTAATTACAAATTAATTAATTGACTAACATTACTTAATTATCCATTTCAATTAATCCTCCCTGATTAATTATCACTTAATTACTTTAAGTAATTATTACTTAATTATCATATTAATTAATCATCCTGATTAATTACTACAAATTATACTAAGTAACTACCTCTTAATATCCTTTTAAAAATTAATCAATCCTTGATTAATTATTCTTTAATTATCCTGATAATTATTCCTTAATTATCTTTTAAAATTTATCATACCTGATTAATTACTTTTAATTAATCACATTTGATTAATTATTCTTAATTAATCATACTTAATTAATTATTTTTAATTAATTACCTTTGATTAATTACCTTTAATTACTTTTAGTAATTAAAACTAAATTATAAATTAATTATTCTTAAATTATAAATTAATAATTAATTAATTATTTCTATTAATTAATGATTACTACATTAATTAAATTTCTTTCTTAATTAATTACTTTAACAAGTAATTAATCACATAATTACAACTCTAAATTCATTTATTAATTAACCTTTACTTAAATAATTAATACCTTTAACTAATTATTAATTAATTCTTTAATTAATAACTCTAGTGATCAACTCTTAATCACGTTACTTAATTACTTTAAATAAAGTAATTATCCTTTATTTAATTACCTTCTAAATTAATCACTTAATTACTTTAAGTTACTTCCCTAAGTAATTAGATTAGATTAATCCAAAGTGATTATCTTAATTAATCACAAGTTAATTACTTAATTAACTATTTAATTTAATCATTTAAAATTAATTAAATGATTTTTAACTTCTTATATAATAATGGTTCTTGATTTAGAAAACATCATCTTAATTAAATCATTTATTAACAAATAAAACTTGATAATTAAAAATGATTTAATTATCTCAATTATCTTTACATATTTAATTATCTTTAAATAAAATTCAAAATAACTAAAGATAATCTTTATTACAATTGAATATCAAATTCTAAATCATTAAACTTTATTTAAATAAAATATAACCTCTGGAAATCAATTTATAAATAAACACATTTAAATTTAAACTATTAAATCTTTAAAACCTTTACGAATTTATTTATTAAAGTTTAATACAAATTTTATTTCAAATCCACTTATTTTAAAACTTCCATAATTTAAGATGTACAAATTTGTTTAAAACATAATTTTGAAACAACTTTAGTTTCGAAACCTGTTTAATCTTTATCTTTAAAAACTTTATTCCTAAAACCAAATTTCCTTTGAATTAACACTTAAACATTAAGTTCTAAAGCCTGAATATATGAACATTCGAGTAACCCTGCTAAAACTCGTGCCTACCCCGAGAAAGACACACGCTAACTCCGAGTTCCTCCCCTACCCAAGCCTGCTTCGAGTCAGCACGCCAAAAACCCGATGCCATTTCCGAGTCTTCCACCTTCTTCTCCCCAGAACATTTGTAGTAACCCATAAACATGCATATGAACGTGCACGGCGCAACTGACCAACGGCGATCACCACTCCGATCATCCCCAAGTCGTACTCTACCACCACATCCTTATGCAATACCCAGAAAAATTATTTCGATTGAAAATCGAAATATAGCCCTCCATCCCAAAACTGCTCAGAAAACCCATCCTCAATTCCAACCACCGCCGACCATCCCCTTCACCGGAGTCCATGCCACCACCTCCGTAGCTTCCCCACAACCCCTAGATCCTACGACACACGAGCGATCAACTCCGACAGCCTTATGACGCCTTGAAGTCGCGATGAACCCATCGGCCAAAATCAGGCAATAAAACCCTACACGATCGAACTACGGCCATCTCGACCCATTAAAAATTACCACAGTAATTTTCCCATGAACAACGACACACCAACCACCTTCAACTCCAACCACGATCTCTGACTCGCCGTGGTTCACCATTAAATGGCCGAAATGCCCAAAACCATTAACACGAAAATTCTCTTAAATTTCTAATCTAAAAATCATGATACAAATCCCAAAAATCATGATTTTGCATTAGGAATTCAACTATATAATTCAAATCTAAAATTGATTCGATTAACTTTTGACCCAAAATAAGATTTTACTGTAAATTTTAAACTTTGAACTAAATATCCATTACAAAATCCTATAATTATTTTTAGAAGGAAGATTACATGTTTTCTAACAAACTTTATTTTCAAATCATAAGCTAGTTTGGATTTAAATCTGAATTATTGAATTATATAAAGAAGGTGAAGCCTGTTTATAAACAAACAGAATCATTTCATCATCACAAGCATCAAAAGGCTTAACATTCAAACATGCATAAACTTTTTAATTCAAGAATTCATCAACATCATGATATTCATCGTAAGAACAAATTAAAATTCAAAATAAACTATTTTTAAATTCCATTTACTCACCTGTATATTTGCAGAAAATAGAGAGAAGATCTGCATATTTTTTTTTCCAGGCTTTCAATCCATATGCATGCTTCTGAATTCCATCTGTATGTTGATTAATTCTTCTGAATTGCTTGTTTGATTTCCAGATTGTATGTTGATGTTTTACTTGCAGTTGATTTCTGAGTTGGTTGATAATTTTGATGGTGATCTTGCATTTTCATTTTCCAGATTTACAATTTTGTATTCATCTTTGATTTGTTTTTGATTTGCATTTTTTTCTTGATCTGTTTTGTATTAATTTTGTTGCAGAAGAGAGTAAAAGAAATTCTTTTTCCTGAAAATGAAGCTCATTTGTATTTTACAATTTAATTTTAAATTAAATTTACAAGAGAGTGACATTTGTCTATCTTATATTCTAATTAGCTTACACCTATACATATTAATTTACATTTGTCTTAACACATATCTAAAAGTTTAACAAGTGTTATTATTGTTTAATTAATGTTTTATAAATGTTACTTCTTTTTATTTTATAATTATTAAGCTATGTATATGTAATTATGTAATATAGAAATCTGTATTTACCTTTTTAATAAATATTCATGTAAATTTAAATAACTTATATTTTGATTTATAAGAGATGTTTATAAGCTTGAAAAATTGATTTTAACCTCTTATATAAATTTTTAAAACAATTTTATCTTATTAAAAACAAAAGCTAAAATATATGTTTATAAAATAAGAAATTAACTTTATTATTTAAAATTTAAATTTCAAATACCATTTCAAAGACATTAAATCAGATTATCATTTCAAATTTCAAAACTAAATATATTCAAGTTTGAAAACTCTTATTAAATTCAAAATAATAATTTTCCTATTCAAATATATATACACATTTCAAATAGAGAAATCATTAAATTTGTTAATTTCCATATTAAATTTTAAAACAAATGTCAAATCACAATATATACATTCATATATATTACAATTTGAATATAAAGTTTTATTACATTAAAAACTTCTTATTTACCACAATAGATATTTCCAAATCAAATTATTATAAACTTCCAAAAGAATTTAATCTTCCTTATTTATATTGTCAAGAAAATATTAATAGATATTAACAAATTATTATTATTAATCTTTAAAATAAATTTTAACTTGTCAATTTATAATTTAAAATGATCAAATCAATTTAATTATTACCAAGGATTATTAAATTGATATTGCTCAAAATTCCAGGTCGTCACATTCCTCCCCCCTTGAAAGAATTTCGTCCCCGAAATTTAAAAGCAAAGATAATTTAATAACCCAGCTAAAGAATTTAATTTTTTTTCCCAAACAGCGATCACACAATCAATCATAGCAACTCATTTAAACAAACAATTTTATCTATTCAGAAAAATTCTGAATAGAACTTACTAATATTATCTAGAGTTTTCCAGGTACCTATACTGGAATACTCGCTCTACAAAACCTTAAGTAACTACACTATTAAAACCAAGAACTCCCTCATCTGGTTCTACAAATCTGAACAAGATATCAGACTAAACTCAAAACCAACTCAACTACCAAATCCTTCTTAACTACTGATTCTATCACTCGAAGAATCATACACATATTCCTCAGAGATATGAAATATAATGAATTCCAGCTATCCAAACTGGCAATTCAATCCTGTAGATCAAAATCAAATCCCTAAAGAATACAGATAAAACTCAAAATACTTCCAGAGCGAACTCTCCAGTTTTACCCATTCTTATATCTCCTTTGATTGGATAAAACCAAATCAATATCCAAACTCTAACTGCACATTCCAAAATTTCTCAGTTCTTAACTGCACAACCCTTCAGATGCTCCGAGTCACCTCCAATATTCCTGATCAGCCTAACCCTTGCTGATTGCTTCAAGAAACATCAGCACCAATTCAAACCAAATCTCCAGATCCTACTCAACAAAATGGCTTTCCCAAAAATAATTCGCTAAAATCCAAAACACGACTTTATACCACAAGCATCAATGGACTTCAAACCTATCTCTCTTATCTGGAATAGCCAAATAGTTGTACTTGACAACCTTACGTTCAAACTCCAGAAAATTCCTACGTATTTGAATTTCCAGTAGAAATCCTCAACTCCAAGAAAACTGCAACTCCCGGTTGCTCCCATTCTAGAATAACTGCTAGCTCGCTTCCGCTGCACAACTCTGATCTAGAGTAGATAAGGATGCTATCGAAGAACATAAGCAAAATCTTTCTCCATATACAGTTCACTCGACTCATAAAATCTTAGTGACCATTCCACTTGGTCAAAACATCTTAGCAGAATCTCAACTTAGAATAAGATGATCAATCCTTCTCCAAAGAATCTTGAGCTGCCTCAACAAACTCTTCTTGCTCCAAGAGTCATCCCACTATATGGTTGAATCATCAAAATTACTCTTGAATTCCAAGTTGATAAGAAAACTCAATCCAAAGAATACTCAAAGATTCCCAAACTAATCGCAAGTCACTTTTGCGATTCCACTCAGTTCTGATTCAAAAGAACTGTCTCCCCAACTAGAGCAGCTTTCCTAATCAAGATAAACCCTTGCAGAATGACTTACCTATCAGAAACTGATAGATCACTTCCAACAGATATCCTGCTCTGCTGAGCTTCCCAAAGAAATGGATAAGCCTTCACCATCTGCCTGGTCTACTGATAGTAGGATCTCAAAGATTTCTGAATCATCGAAGAAATAGGTCTATGCTGCTACTTCCAAACTTCACTTCAATGATACTGCTAAGCCCCAAGATTATTCTTAACCCAAAAGCTCCTTGAAACACAAAACTAACATCCAATTTTGCCAAAAATCCTTGAGACGAGTCGACATCTTCTCAAGAAAACTCGGCTCCAAACCAAACACCAACCACTTATCTTCTCATAAAGAAAACAAATGAGACCATATCTGAAATGAGGTAACTCATCGACCTTAGTCTCCTACTTAATATGGACAAGACATCCTTACTTGAGATCCAGAGAATCTCTAAACATTCGAATCTTCACTGCAGCAGGCATCAATGCTCTTCCAACACCATCTAAATCTGGCTCCAAAAGAAACATCTTCAGAACCATCTATTGAAACTGCACCTCATCACAGAGCTATTCTTACCTGAAGCTATCAAGATACCCTTACCTGCTTCTCCTCAGCGGACAGATTCACTTTTAGAAATCTCGCTCACTTGAGAGCAAATCAACCTCACACTTCAAGAATATACTCCAATTCTTGAAAATACTTCCTTCGGACTCAAAGAAATCCTTTCTACAATCCACAAAACTTATTCGAGACAGTGTTAGATCTACAATCTCGACAGAACCACTTCCAACCACAACATATAACCCTTAACCATTAGGGGTAGTTGTGTTCCATACACTCCTACCTTATCTACCTTTATAACCTATGTTGGAAAATCTGAACAGATAATCCAACAGATTAGGTAGTTATATAAATATATATATAAAAATTACAAGTACGCTCTCTCAAGATAGACACCACTCCAGAGCCTAGGTATTCACTCAACCTAATGCTCTGATACCAACTGTAGCGACCCAACTTTCCACTTCTGGAAAATCGCATCACTAATTAAGAAAGAAAGGGACAAAAGAAGAAAGAAAGGGAAGAAAAAGAAACAACACATCAGAATCTCACAGCGGAACGATTTAAATATAATATAGAACCTAAACATAGTATCATATACATCAGAGTACACAACTAAACATCTCAATTTAGACAGTTATAACACTTATGTCTAATATACAATACAAGAACATCAACACAGAATAACACACAGCGGAAACTCTAACTATATATCTACACGCTGAAGCCTCCTTCTCCATAGCTCCTCCAGAATTCGTCAAGATATAACCTGAATCTCTTGACTACTCATTTATAATATGAGTACCCAAGAGTTTAACAAAACAGAAAATAAACACTCGGGTCAGACAGGGTCTGGTGTGAGTAAACGGTTTGAGATTTCTTAACTTTAGAAAAACCTTTGAAAACAAAAGGTATCACGTAAGACTTCCCACACATAAACATGGAAATTTTTTACCTTACGCTAACCAAAACATTTGATAGGAAATCCAGTGATATTATAATAATGTCTAGGGTTTTCAAGTAAATATAAAATAGCCTAAATTGTTACATCTATTAAATTCCAGCTACTAGCCACAAAAGTGGGTAATACAAACAAAACCGTAGGGTCTCGTAGGGAAAATGGGTTTCCATCAATGGCAGGGCTACTGGGGTACCGCCCGTCACAGTACGTGGCCTAGATCACCGTACCGAGGATTAATCCCTTCATCCCCTGCAACACAAGGCCGGGACCATTCCTTACTGAACAGTCCCGAACAAGACCACCCCGCAGTTGGCTGCAATTCCAACCGCCCACAAAGCCGAAATAAAAAGGAACATCTAGACAGGGATGTATCTTGCTCTCCAGTGGGAGCGACCCACGAAGCCTTGCTGCACCTCCCCTGTTTTAGCCATTCCCGGTTGATGAGGCTTGAGGCTGCGATTACCTTTATAGGACCAATTATCTTAGAATGCTCATCGCCCGCCTGACGATGTTCTGAAAGCATTCAATCCATACAAGTTCGTTTCAGGTTCGAACGAAACCGAAGGCACTATCTCGTTGCACTCATTTTGGAATCACCCTCAGAGTCAACGACCATAGCCCTTGCACTCTAAATCACCATCTCGAATCTATAAGCACTATTCCGTCAAACTCATTACGGAATCACCCACAGAGTTATACTGACATATAGCCCTTACACCTCGAGTCTTCACTTGCTTCACTTGGATTAACGACCTACGTTTAATTGGCATCGATGTGGTTTTCGGATATCCAAATATGAAAACCCGATCCCGGTCTCACCGAAACCAAACACCATTTTAAAGTCCAAGTTATACTTAAGGGATTTAAACAATAGATATTTCAGAAAATATCACTTAACATAAATGGGTGTATTCACAACACAAATAGATAGGCATCTATTATCACATGCATCGATACATATCACAAAGCAGTATATATATATCACATTTAGATATAGCATATTCACATCATCATCCATCAATCAATGTCGTCCAATAACATCCAAATATCATTAACTCATTCAATGATATATATCATTCAATCGATTATCATTCATAAACAAGTTTGATTCAAACTTGATTAATTTAATTAATCCTTAAATTAAATACTTAGATTATCTTCAATCCAACTCCTTACTCATTAATTAATTACAAATTAATTAATTAACTAACATTACTTAATTATCCATTTCAATTAATCCTCCCTGATTAATTATCACTTAATTACTTTAAGTAACTATTACTTAATTATCATATTAATTAATCATCCTGATTAATTACTACAAATTATACTAAGTAACTACCTCTTAATATCCTTTTAAAAATTAATCAATCCTTGATTAATTATTCTTTAATTATCCTGATAATTATTCCTTAATTATCTTTTAAAATTTATCATACCTGATTAATTACTTTTAATTAATCACATTTGATTAATTATTCTTAATTAATCATACTTAATTAATTATTTTTAATTAATTACCTTTAATTACTTTTAGTAATTAAAACTAAATTATAAATTAATTATTCTTAAATTATAAATTAATTAATTATTTCTATTAATTAATGGTTACTACATTAATTAAATTTCTTTCTTAATTAATTACTTTAACAAGTAATTAATCACATGATTACAACTCTAAATTCATTTATTAATTAACCTTTAATTAAATAATTAATACCTTTAACTAATTATTAATTAATTCTTTAATTAATAACTCTAGTGATCAACTCTTAATCACATTACTTAATTACTTTAAATAAAGTAATTATCCTTTATTTAATTACCTTCTAAATTAATCACTTAATTACTTTAAGTTACTTCCCTAAGTAATTAGAGTAGATTAATCCAAAGTGATTATCTTAATTAATCACAAGTTAATTACTTAATTAACTATTTAACTTAATCATTTAAAATTAATTAAATGATTCTTAACTTCTTATATAATTATGGTTCTTGATTTAGAAAGAATCATCTTAATTAAATCATTTATTAACAAATAAAACTTGATAATTAAAAATGATTTAATTATCTCAATTATCTTTACATATTTAATTATCTTTAAATAAATAAAATTCAAAATAACTAAAGATAATCTTTATTACAATTGAATATCAAATTCTAAATCATTAAACTTTATTTAAATAAAATATAACCTCTGGAAATCAATTTATAAATAAACACATTTAAATTTAAACTATTAAATCTTTAAAACCTTTATGAATTTATTTATTAAAGTTTAATACAAATTTTATTTCAAATCCACTTATTTTAAAACTTCCATAATTTAAGATGTCTAAATTTGTTTAAAACATAACTTTGAAACAACTTTAGTTTCGAAACCTGTTTAATCTTTATCTTTAAAAACTTTATTCCTAAAACCAAATTTCCTTTGAATTAACACTTAAACATTAAGTTCTAAAGCCTGAATATATGAATATTCGAGTAACCCTGCTAAAACTCGTGCCTACCCCAAGAAAGACACACGCTAACTCCGAGTTCCTCCCCTACCCAAGCCTGCTTCGAGTCAGCACGCCAAAAACCCGATGCCATTTCCGAGTCTTCCACCTTCTTCTCCCCAGAACATTTGTAGTAACCCATAAACATGCACATGAACGTGCACGGCGCAACTGACCAACGGCGATCACCACTCCGATCATCCCCAAGTCGTACTCGACCACCACATCCTTATGCAACACCCAGAAAAATTATTTCGATTGAAAATCGAAATATAGCCCTCCATCCCAAAACTGCTCAGAAAACACATCCTCAATTCCAACCACCGCCGACCATCCCCTTCACCGGAGTCCATGCCACCACCTCCGTAGCTTCCCCACAACCCCTAGATCCTACGACACACGAGCGATCAACTCCGACAGCCTTATGACGCCTTGAAGTCGCGATGAACCCATCGGCCAAAATCAGGCAATAAAACCCTACACGATCGAACTACGACCATCTCGACCCATTAAAAATTACCACAGTAATTTTCCCATGAACAACGACACACCAACCACCTTCAACTCCAACCACGATCTCTGACTCGCCGTGGTTCACCATTAAATGGCCGAAATGCCCAAAATCATTAACACGAAAATTCTCTTAAATTTCTAATCTAAAAGTCATGATACAAATCCCAAAAATCATGATTTTGCATTAGAAATTCAACTATATAATTCAAATCCAAAATTGATTCGATTAGTTTTTGACCCAAAATAAGATTTTACTGTAAATTTTAAACTTTGAACTAAATATCCATTACAAAATCCTATAATTATTTTTAGAAGGAAGATTACATGTTTTCTAACAAACTTTATTTTCAAATCATAAGCTAGTTTGGATTTAAATCTGAATTATTGAATTATATAAAGATGGTGAAGCCTGTTTATAAACAAACAGAATCATTTCATAATCACAGGCATCAAAAGGCTTAACATTCAAACATGCATAAACTTTTTAATTCAAGAATTCATCAACATCATGATATTCATCGTAAGAACAAATTAAAATTCAGAATAAAACTGTTTTTAAAATTCCATTTACTCAACTGTATATTTGCAGAAAACAGAGAGAAGATCTGCATATTTTTTTTTTCCAGGCTTTCAATCCATATGCATGCTTCTGAATTCCATCTGTATGTTGATTAATTCTTCTGAATTGCTTGTTTGATTTCCAGATTGTATGTTGATGTTTTACTTGCAGTTGATTTCTGAGTTGGTTGATAATTTTGATGGTGATCTTGCATTTGCATTTTCTAGATTTACAGTTTTGTATTCATCTTTGATTTGTTTTTGATTTGCATTTTTTTCTTGATCTGTTTTGTATTAATTTTGTTGCAGAAGAGAGTAAAAGAAATTCTTTTTCCTGAAAATGAAGCTCATTTGTATTTTACAATTTAATTTTAAATTAAATTTACAAGAGAGTGACATTTGTCTATCTTATATTCTAATTAGCTTACACCTATACATATTAATTTAAATTTGTCTTAACACATATCTAAAAGTTTAACAAGTGTTATTATTGTTTAATTAATGTTTTATAAATGTTACTTCTTTTTATTTTATAATTATTAAGTTATGTATATGTAATTATGTAATATAGAAATATGTATTTACCTTTTTAATAAATATTCATGTAAATTTAAATAACTTATATTTTGATTTATAAGAGATGTTTATAAGCTTGAAAAATTGATTTTAACCTCTTATATAAATTTTTAAAACAATTTTATCTTATTAAAAACAAAAGCTAAAATATATGTTTATAAAATAAGAAATTAACTTTATTATTTAAAATTTAAATTTCAAATATCATTTCAAAGACATTAAATCAAATTATCATTTCAAATTTCAAAAATAAATATATTCAAGTTTGAAAACTCTTATTAAATTCAAAATAATAATTTTCCTATTCAAATATATATACATTTCAAATAGAGAAATCATTAAATTTGTTAATTTCCATATTAAATTTTAAAATTTTAAAACAAATCTCAAATCATAATATATACTTTCATATATATTACAATTTGAGTTTTATTACATTAAAAACTTCTTATTTACCAAAATAGATATTTCCAAATCAAATTATTATAAACTTCCAAAAGAATTTAATCTTGCTTATTTATATTGTCAAGAAAATATTAATAGATATTAACAAATTATTATTATTAATCTTTAAAATAAATTTTAACTTGTCAATTTATAATTTAAAATGATCAAATCAATTTAATTATTACCAAGGATTATTAAATTGATATTGCTCAAAATTCCGGGTCGTCACACTTACGGTGTTGATTCTTGACTTGGTCAATTTGCTTGGCCACCACGGTTTTGAATTTGAACTGTTCGATTCCGTTCTTTTTGACTTCAGCTTGTGATATTGTTTATGTGATGGTTTCTGATCTTCGTGGTTGAACTTGCTACTATTGGTTTCTGACTTGGTTCGATGTTGACTTTGGCACTGATTGAATTCATTATTGTAGCATACTTGACTTGTTTTGTTCTTTGTGCTTGTTAACTACTGCTTTTCTGTCTTGTTCAACTTGATGTTGCTTGATGTTGTGTTGTTGAGCTTTGTTCGAACTTGTATCACTTGAGTCTGCACTTGCATTATCCAGTTTCACAGTTGCATACATGTTGTATCTTTGGTGCATTTGGTTTGTGATTCACTGTTGCATTCCTGTATATGCACTTAAGTCTGATACTTTTCGAGGCTTGTTCTGTCTAGATTCATTTGAACTTAGTTGTAGACTTTGTGCATTGTTCATGTCTTTAACTTGTACTATCCAGTTGAGTTCACATGTATTGAGCTCTGGTTTCATTTTCATGTGCAGGTTAGCTTGTTGATGATTTGATGTTGAATTTACAATGATGCATTGTGGTGAGTTCGATGTGCATGCTTTGTACTTGTAGTCTTGTATATTGTTACTGCACACTCTCGCCTTCATGTATACTAGTTGTTGCTGCCATTCACTGCTACTTACATCTATTGGTCTGCACATCCCTATCTACTTGTAGTTTGTACCACTACCTGTTCATGGTGAAGTTCATTTCAATTTGTCGTAGTATTGTTGCCATATTGGCTTGTTCCTTCGAGCCAGTGAAACTTGTATATGATTATTAGTGCTGCACTGAGTTGTTTTCATGTGTGACTTGAGCTTGGTTTGGATTTTCTTCGAGCACACTTCTGGTTTGATGTGCACTGTGCCTTGAGTGCGCTTGAATCTAAGTTTCATTTGTTTCAGACCCATAACGTGCATGTTGCTGTTCCTTTGGTGCAATTTCATGTATTTTGTTTATAGCCATTTCATTGTTGCTGTGTTGCCATATTATTCCCTCTGGCCATTATGTTGCATTTGTTTCATTTGATTTTGGTCAAGGCTGTATATATGTATGAGCTGGTACATGTTTGTATACTTTGACTGGCTTGCTCCTGACCATTTTATTGAACTTGTATATTCGAACTGCACTTGTGTTGAATCCAGCTTTAAAGCTCGGGTTTGACCTTGTGCTGATATTGTGACATTATTTTTATTGCACTTGAGTTGAACCCGGCGTTTTGGGTTTGACCAGTGCTCACCTGTCCCTGTAATTTTATTAAGTGTATATATTGGTGTGCACGGCCTTTTGGCATATATAGTGATACACTGTGTATGTCACAAGCTGTTCGTGAAAGATGAATTCAAAATTAAATGATGACGAACAACCCAAACAACTGAGGCAAATATTATTTTCAAAATCCATATTTTATTTTATACTGCAAAAATATTTTATTTTCAATTTTACTACATCAATGTATATTTTTGCAGATTGCTCAGATGCTGGATTCACATTGCAATGAAGTTGAAGATAAATACGAGTTGAGTAAATGAGTGAAATGTAGTGAGGTTAAATTGTAAATTTGAATTGTAATTTAATCAAATTTGTATTGTAATTGAAATTGTATATATAGTGAGAGTTTGAAATTTGTACTATTAAAAAATTGTAATAAATATTTGTTTGAATAAAATTTCTATTTGAATTCAAATTGTGTGTTATTTATTTTATTCAACAAATATTTATTTAATCTATGAAAAATAAAATAGTACATTAACAAATACATTTAAATGAATATATATATGTTTATTATCATCAAACAAAAATCATATAATCGCATATTCAACAATCTCCCCTTTTGATGATAAAAAACATATATATAAGATTTTGAATATGTTAAATGTATTTGATGATTCCATTTGCTCCCCCTATTTGAATGCTTCCTCTCTACATAAAGCTCCCCCTTCATATATGCATACAATTAAGAATATGAAAATGAGCCTAGATGCAAATAGAAAATATTTGACCTTTACTTGATTTTATTTGACAAAACCTTAACTTTTCTCTCCCCTTTTGTTATTAGCAAAAGAGTAATAGTGTTAGAAAAAATAGAGATAAAGTGATCGATATTAATCCAACATTAAAACTCAATTGAATATAAATATTAAATTTCAATAAAAAATCAAACAAAAATCATAAATATTTTGTTAGGTTCATATTCCACTTTTAGAATGATGTCATCATATAAAACCATATAGTTGTGTCTATTTGTGGTATATTTATATCAGGAATTTGAATATATACCAACCATGCATAACCATTAGGACTTCTAAATGAGATTAGTAGTATTCCAACTTTTTTGAAAAAAAAATGAATTCAAGTATCTTCTAACCACGCATAGCCGTGAGGACTTTTAAATGGGATTAGAATCAACTTGTTTATTTTAAAAATCAATTTTGATATGCGTTCCATACATGCATAACCGTGATGACTTTTAAATGAGCATGGAAGCACATAACAAATTCCAAGTAATTCACCCACGCATAACCGTGAGGACTTTTAAATGAGAGTGAATACTTTGAATTTTATTGTTAATTTATTTTATTATTATTATTATTAATTTTTTATTTTATTTTTTTATTTTATTGAAAATGTAAAATGAAAAACGAACGATTCATGTTTAAAGTACCACATATTGACAAACTATATAGAATTTTGATGAGTTATGGTCGTTAGAAATATGATAGAAATAGAGATGGTCATGGAATTTTTATAACAAAAAGTTTTATAACTCTTGTTCAAATTTCTAAAGAAATTTACAAATTATACCATCTCGAGTCATAATATATGATAAATATCAACACTCGTCACTTTTTCAATCACTATTTATCTTTTCGATAATTATTAGGGAGTCAGATTAGTCAAAATAGTCATTTAAAATCAAATTCAAAAATAATTATAAAATCAATTTTTCAAAATGATTGATCTGAAAATATGGTCAAAATTGATTTTCTCGAAGGGGCTATATGAGAAAAATTTCTGCTGTTTGAAATGAAAAATATGCAGATATTTTCTTTGAAAAATGATGCAGTTACTAAATGTCTCAACAAAAAATCACATTCAACTAGTAATTTTTCTATCAACTAAATTACTAGTGTAATCTGCATCTGAATTTCTCTTTCACTCAAAATTATCATTAATTGAATTTGATAGACCAGACCATGAAGTGTGCAACAAAAAATCTCAAAATCAATTTTAACAGCTTTTTAAATGACATTCTCTTGAATTTGAATTGAAGCCGTGTAAATATTCAAAAACCGTGAATATAGAGTCAACCGTATGACCAAATGTATTATCATCCAATAAAACACTATTATTAATCCAAAATAATATATATGAAGTAATTCAAAGACTCTACAGATTTTTATAGTTCTTGGCATAAGAATATAATCGGCCAAATTTTTTGAATAAGTCAGAATCAAAATCATCATTATTTCATCATCGTATTTTGGCTGATTTAACTCAGATTAAGGTGCAGATTATCACATTTAATATATCGCTCAAATAAATATACCATTACCTATTTTACCTTTAAGATATTTTTCGTTGTTGTCCATTGTGATTTTATCACCTTTATACTAGGCTAAGGAACTTTGCTTTATCGCCCGTTGTGTTTCTGGAACAGCCAGAATCCAGCTAACACTATTGTTGTTCCTTAGCCTGCCACCACTTTTACACGATAAAAGATTTTTGTGACCTATTTGTTTTTATAGGTCCATGATTGTTAGTGGCAGAATATTTTGAAAGATAATTTTGTGGAGACCCAAAACTATTTATATATGTTCCTTTAGGAACCCAAATTTGTTTAACTTTGAGAGATTTTATATTTATGCCTTTTTGAACCCAAATTGGTGTAGTTTTCACGTGTTTGGGTCTATACTAACAATTATATTGATTGTGTCCATATTTTCTACAAATTGTGCATATATAATTGACTTGGTTAATTTTGCTTTTAACATTTTTAGATTGATATATCCATGTCCTTGTCTAACTATATTAACAGTTTGCTTTCCTAATAGCATATTCAACGATTTTTCACTTTTTGAAAATTTATCTAAAGTCATTGACAATTGTTGGACTTGAGTTTTGAGAGATTCATTTTCATTTAACAATTGTGTGCACTTTTTAATAGAATTTTCTCTCCTAGTATTTTCACTCCCTTTCAAAATCAGAATTTCATTTTCACGTGATTTTATATTAATTTCTGATTTTTTAATTTCTTCTTCAAATGTTGGACACTTATCACACTTAGGGATCTTACTTTGATAGGTTTTAAATAATTGGTCAAGTTGTTTATTTAATTCTATCAAAGTGTCTTTTGGCGATTCAAGTTTGGCATACTTCTCCCTAAGTCGTTCAAAACAGCCATTTACTTCGTGGAAATATATAAGTAATTCTGAGTGAGTGAGTTTTGATACCTCGCTTGGCTCATCATCGTCACCATCAGTTATATTTCCTTGAAGGCACATATCTGCTTTCTCACTCTCACTGCTAGTACTTTGATTATCTTCATCACTTGTATTCCACGTGGCTGCAAAACTTCTCCTTTTTTATTTCTTTTCAAAGTCGCATGGATTTTGAGGAAAATTGGGCTTGATGTGTCCGGGCTGGTTGCACTTATGACAGATGATTTTCTATTCTTCTGAATAGTCTAGTGCTTTGGCTATTCTCCTTTTCAATTTTTGATTTCGAGCTGGATTTTCGTATTTGTGATTCCACCTTTTGAATTTCTTTATTATCAGCTCCAATTCTGCTGCTCCATCATCATCATCATCATCACCATCACTTTCTGTTGTTCCTTTAAGAGCTATTGATTTCTTTCAAGTGTCACCTCCTTCACGCTCTTCCTTGAATTTCATTTCTAGCTCATAAGTGGTGAGATTTCCGATGAGTTCTTCAACTTTCATTTGTTTTAAATCTTTTGATTCTTGACTAGAAGTCACTTTGGCTTCAAAACTTCGTGGAAGGACTCTGAGGATTTTTCGAACTATCTCCAACTCTGTGTATGATTTTCCAAAAGCTTTTGATTTGTATACGATATTGGAGAGTCGTCCATACATCTCTTTGACATTTTCTTCCTTTGCCATTGTGAAGTTCTCTTATTCGCTGCTTAGAATGGCAAGTGAGATTCTTTGACTTGAGAAGTTCGTTCGTGAGTCACTTCTAGTGTGTGCCATATTTCCTGTGCAGTTAGACAATGTGAGACACGATTAAATTCAAATTGATCCAATGAACAGATAATAGAATTCATAGCTTTAGCATTAGCATTTTGTAATTCCTTTTCTAATTCTATCCATTGATCCTTTGGTTTATCTATTTCCTGATTATCTACAATTATAATTGGTGCTCTATAACCTGTCTCAACAATATTCCAAGCGTCAATGATTTTCATAAAAATTTTCATTCTATTTTTCCATTAGGCATATTCACCATTGAACATTGGTGGTCTAACTATGGATTGACCCTCAGCAAAAGCAGTATTAAAAGAAGCCATTTTAAAATTTCAAATTTTTAAAACAAAAATTGGTTTTTGAAAAACGAATTTTTTAAAAACAAATGTTGACTTCTAAACCTGGCTTTGATACCACTTGTAGGATTGATTTCACCCTAGAGGGGGGTGAATAGGGTGATGCTATTAATTATAAAAATTATTTAGCAGCACAGATAATGGAAGAATAATAAATGCAGAAATAGAATGACAAAGAATTTACCCGGCTTCGGCAAAACCCTACCTACGTGCTGCCCCTAAGGGTTTCTACTAGAAATTATGTAATCACACGCTTACACACATAAACTCGCGACACCCGCTACTGACTAACCTAACTCTACGCTCAAAACCCTACCAACTCAGCCACTGAGGTGCGAATTCTCAAACTACGCCACGTAATTTGTTCCCTAGTCACACAACTAGTAATTACAACGTTTAAAAGAGAAATACAAATTAAAAACAATATAAAAACAATTAAACGAACATAAAACGCTTAATTAAAAATAAAAGCCCAAAATAAAACAAGGCCGACCCCAAATTAAATAAGGAATCCCCCTTTTCTTTTCTTATGTATTCGGCCTGATTCCTTCCACTTTGATGCTTGAAAATGGCTGCCTATTGTTCGTTCCTCTCTGATTAAGAATTAGGGCTTTGAAATGCCGGCTTTAAATCGATCGATCGAATTGGGATTTTGCTTTCTTGCTTTGTCGATCGATCGTCTCTTCACTTTGCTCACAACTCCTTTGATGATCGAGTTCGATCTTGCTTCGGTATGTAATTTATGCTTTTTTCTTTTCTGGTTTTGCTTACTTGAACTCGATTGCGTTTGTAGCCGATGGTGATTGGGGTTTTACATAGGGTTCGAACCCCTTGATTTTCGTTCGTATATATTTGTTTGAATTTGTTTTCGGCCATTTGATTATTCTTGAATGATGGTGATTTATTTGGCTTCTTCAATTCATATAATTTCATTGCTTGATACTCACGGTGTTGATTCTTGACTTGGTCAATTTACTTGGCCACCACGGTTTCAAATTTGAACTGTTCGATTCCATACTTTTTGACTTCGGCTTGTGATATAGTTTATGTGATGATTTCTGACCTTCGTGGTTGAACTTGCTACTGTTGATTTCTGACTTGGTTCGATATTGACTTCGGCACTGATTGAATTCATTACCGTAGCATACTTGACTTGTTTTGTTCTTTGTGCTTGTTAGCTACTGCTTCTCTGTCTTGTTCAACTTGATATTGCTTGATGTTGTGCTGTTGAGCTTTTTTCGAACTTGTATCACTTGAGTCTGCACTTGCATTATCCAGTTTCACAGTTGCATACATGCTGTATCTTTGGTGCACTTGGTTTGTGATTCACTGTTGCATTCCTGTATATGCACTTGAGTCTGATAATTTTCAAGGCTTATCTGCCCAGATTCATTTGAACTTAGTTGTAGCCATTGTGCATTGTTCATGTCTTTAACTTGTACTGTCCAGTTGAGTTCACATGTATTGAGCTCTGGTTTCATTTTCATGTGCAGTTTGGATTGTTGATGATTTGATGTTAAATTTACAGTGATGCATTGGGGTGAGTTCGATGTGCATGCTTTCTACTTGTAGTCTTGTATATTGTTACTGCACACTCTGGCCTTCATGTATAATAGTTGTTGCTGCCATTCACTGCTGCTTACATCTATTGGTCTGCACATCCCTATCTACATGTAGTTTGTATCACTGCCTGTTCACGGTGAAGTTCATTTGAATTTGTCGTAGTATTGTTGCCATATTGACTTGTTCCTTCGAGCCAGTGAAACTTGTATATGATTATTAGTGCTGCACCGAGTTGTTTTCATGTGTGACTTGAACTTGGTTTGGATTTTCTTTGAGCACACTTCTGGTTTGATGTGTACTGTGCCTTGAGTGCGCTTGCATCTGAGTTTCATTTGTTTCAGACCTGTAGCATGCATGTTGTCGTTCCTTTGGTGCAGTTTCATGTATTTTGTTTATAGCCATTTCATTGTTGCTGTGTTGCCATACTAATCCCTCTGGCCATTATGTTGCATTTGTTTCATTTTGATTTTGGTCGAGGCTGCATATATGTATGAGCCGGTACATGTTTGTATACTTTGACTTGCTTGCTCCTGACCATTTTATTAAACTTGTATATTTGAACTACACTTGTGTTGAATCCAGCTTGGAATATTCAACAAGAAGAGGTCAAGGCTAGGCACAAGCAGAGAATATGGATGTTGACGTCCCACAAGTTAGAATGGAAGCTATGTATAAGTTCTTGGTGAATATGGTGTGGGTAGGTGTTGCTGCTGGAGTAGGGAGAGGAGGAATTCTGGGAGCTACAGTTGTCAACGATTATGCTAAGTTGAGTGGGGACTACATTATGCTTGGAAGGAAGTTGTTTGTTGGAACGGAGGATGCCGTTGAGGTAGAGAAATTTTTTGTTGCTCTACGAAAGCATTTTTTGTAGATTTGGGGCTCAATGATGAGCAGAAAAGGAGGCTGGCATCTAGACAGATTCCAGGAGCTGCTATGTTCTTATGGAATAGTGTGACTGTGGCGGTGGATAAAGATGCTATGACCTGGGAGGGTTTCAAGGGAATGTTCCAGGAGAGGTTCTTGTCTGCTATGGCACAGTTAGCTCTGATTAGAAAGTTTGCTGAATTAGAGCAAGGAGAGATGTCTGTTATGGGGTAAACTAGGAGGTTCGAAAAGTTGGCCAAATATGGGTATATTTCAGTGGATATAGTCATGAAGAGAAACGAGAAGTTTATCAGGGGGTTGAAGCCTGAGTAAGCTAGGGCTACATTACCTCATACTAGAGATCCTTCTGGTTTTGTAGTGGAGATGGGCTTAATGCATGAGGAGTTGCTTGATTCTTTAGAGAAGAGTAAGGCTAAAGAAGTCCCGATAGGGCAGGGTCAAAAGAGGAAGTTCTTTTCTAAGAAAGGTGCTCAGAAGGGTGGAGCAGCTAAGAAAGGAAAGTCCGAGATTGTATGTTTCAAGTGTGACAAGAAGGGGCACTTTGCCAATGAGTGTCATGCTGGGAAGGTAAAGGAAGTGGCTGGAAGGAAGATTTCAGGTGCTACAACTATGACCAGATTGGCCATTATAAGAGCCAGTGCAAGGTGCCCACAAAGGATGGAAACGGAAAGGTGTATGCATTGGAGCCTGCTGCTTCTAAGCCCACGTCACAAGAGAAGTGAAAGGCAGTTTTGGGAGGTATGCTTCAAATTCATGGTATTCTGTTAGCGTTCTATTTGATACTGGTGCATCGCATTCTTTTATATCTAGATGTCTGATAGATAAACTTAATCAAGAACCCACATATTTAGTTACTTCCTTATGGGTTTCGAATCCAATAGAAGGGTATAAAACTCTAGGGTTGAGGTATGACCACTTAGAGTTTGACCTGTAGGTCATGCTCGTAACGACCTGATATTTTCAACCATTTGGATCCACACATGTCGAACTTGAATTGCTCAAAATATCAGATGGTTAATTTAAAATTTTGGCAAAATTCAACATATACAGTAAATATATCAACCACAGAATCACAGACACAAAGTAATATAAATAATGCAGCGAAATAGATAAATAGTAGTTCATGAAGCTACTATATAAACATCAGAGTTAGAAATAAAATACAATAAAATATCTCAAATACAGTGAAGTCTCTAGTACAAACAGATGACTTCTCTAAACCAATCAATTGGAAAGCTGAAAGCTGAATCGATAGTTGGATCTCCATACGAAGCTCCATACCCCAAAGGTGAGCCTCAAACGCTGTACCACTCAGTCTGACTCGAGCGTGTAGCAAAACACAAAACACTCGAGTCAGGATTAACATTCTTATATCAATAAATCTAACTCAAGTGAAATATTAACTGAAAAACAATTAACTTAAAGGATGTTTGGGATAACCATCCTCTAAGGATCCATGGAACTATCTGCAATGTAGAAATATACACTATAACACCGGGGTCATTTCAAATTAATTTATGCTTTAAACCAAGATATCATTTTCATTTCAAATATATCTGTTTTTCAAAATACTATATATATTGAATAATTTAAAAAGTAAATTATTTTCAATTTCCTTAAATTTCGCAAATCGTTTCAAAAATCAACTCGACTTTCCCATTGAAATTTCATTCAATCTCAATTTATCAACTTCCAATCGGTTCAGTTTCTAACTAAACCAATCCAAATTTTATCGATGTCAAATATAGGTTTGAACAAAAATAAACCATTTAATTTCAATATAATTCAAAGTCAATATATTTCGAAGCTTTAAATATTCATCATTTCAAAGACTAAATTTGATAATTGTATTTGTCTCCCAATTTGACTTCACTATTATTTAGTTTGAAATATTCACTTAATAAATTCAATATTATTATATGACCTTCAATTTACAATTTCTATATATTACCTTCAATTTCTTTAGACGCGAAATATCCACTAAATTACTTAAATCAAAAATCAAGTTATAAGATCCTACTGTAAAGTTTCGAATTCAATAGCTTCAGATCGATTTAATTAAAATCCTTAATTAAATATAATTTCAAATAGGTCTTAAATATAACTTCCAACCTTAGCTTATAAATTTATTCCACAAACCTATTTCTGAAATACAAATTTAATAAATCCTTAAACATATTTCATATTAATTCTATTAATATTAATTAAATCATATATTATTATCAAATCTATACGTAAATTAACCTTTATATATAATATTTTAAATCAATATTTATTAAAATCATATATTTCTTTTCGATACCATAGAATTAAATTTCAAAATATCTATATAAACCAACGACAACGGTGTATAATTTCTATTTTATGGTCAAGTGATATGGATATTTATCATTTCAATCCGTAATTTAAATATATACGGGTAGATATCATTTTAACACGCAATCCCAAATTCAAATCAAATGAAAATCGTTTGGGTCTATCATTTCAACTCATAACGATTTTCTCCTATTCTAAAGTCCGTTCGGGTATGTATCATTTCAACCCATAGTGAATTCTATACTAACAGGGAACTTGCAAAGTGTAACGATCTCGGATTTTTACTAAGTTTAAATTGATAATTAATTTAATTTTTTGAATAAAAATTGTGAAATTAATTTGTAAATTGATTTGAGTTTCTCCAAATTCGAATAAAAATATGAGTGTTATTTTATCAAAGTATAATTACGTTTTAAAAACGATTCCTTTAGAAGTTAAATATCTATATATATAGGAATGCAAAATATAAAATATGGAAATAAGTATTAAAGTTAAAAATAAATATGTATATAAAATAGATTAAGAAAAATATAAAAATAGATATATATATAAGATAAATTAAAATATAAAGTGATTACACTAGAATAAGTTATAACAACATATTAAAAGTGGAATTTATTTATATTATAATAAGACAAAGCAAAAGGAAAGAGATCAAATAATAAATAATAATAAAACATAAGTACTAAAACAAAACAAAGAAGACACTAATGTGTATATGCAAGTATGAACAAACAAAAGAAAAAAATATCTAAGTATAAATGTAAATGAAGATAGGCATAAGCTTGCATAGGAAGATAGTAACATATTTCAAGTATGTAGATTAAAATATCTATAAATAAGACAATGCTAATTAATGCTTAGCACACAAATTAGATTCATCAGCCGCCTAATATAAAAAAAATCTCTGACCTTTTGTACCAAACAAATAATAATCAACCTGTAAACTTCTTTTTATATATATACCAAGCTTTCTCCTTTCAGTTTCGATCAAGCAAAAAATTTCAAAACCTGTTTCAACACAAAGTAGGCTTCATCCTTAACTTTAAAATAGAAATTCAATTTTAAAAAATAATTCACTTAATATAAACCAGAGGATCAAGAGAAAAGTCTCAGCTAGCAGAAAAGAAAAAAACTCAAGCCTGTTCCAAACAAGCTTTGTTCATTCTGGAAGACAACTGTGAGTAACATCACTTTAAACAGTTTACAAATATGGATCTGTTACAAGTTATATTAGTGATAAGTATGTCTGAATATAAACATGAGTTTTCTGTGTATATTTGGTTGATGGGTGCTTGGTGTGCAGGCTAATGTGTATAAAAGTTCTCTGTTCTGAGATCGTAAACACAATTTTTGATTCAACAATTATTTCCTCCCAATGTACTTGCTGTTTGAATTTGGTGTTAAAAGAAAAACTGATTGTTACAGCATATATTAATGATTGAAAATTTATTTAAGTAGAAACAACTTGTAAATACCTCTAGAAAGTAAATAATCTGAGCAAACCTTTAAATAAGTTAAAATTTTAAGTTGCTTAATTTACAAATTTAGGTATGTAACTTGAATTCGTATGCTTTAACATGATTTTTAAAGCTAAAATCATAATTCTTAGATCAAGGGTGGAAGAGCAGTTTGGGTTTGCCTGATTTCCTTTGATTTGGTGATCTGTGGTGATCCATTGTGTTGTAGGGGTCGGGATTTTGTTTGGTGATGGAATGATGAACGGGGTTTGTAGGAAAAATAGTGAAAGGAGGTGAAGTTGAACATGGTGGCGGCGGCGACCTTTCGAAATTTGTAAACCTAGTTTTTGTGAAGTTGAGTGTTTTAGTTCGATCTTCGTCTGTAGATGATCGAGCGCGGTGAGGCTTTAGGGGAGGATCTCAGGGAAGTTGACGAGTTGTTAGCCGTAGTTGTCTGAGTTCTAGTGGTCGGGGTGTGGCGAGCGAGGCGATGACAGGTTTGAGGTGGTGGTAGCTTTGATGTTTCCAGGTTTGGGTATTCGAACTCGAATTTCGATTTCGGGATGATTACGAGATTCTGGTGGTCTGGAATTGGGTCGAGGGTGGTCGTCGACTTGTTCGACGATGCAGCGTCGCCTGAAGTTGGTCGGCGATGTTGTGCACGTACACCGTGCATTAATTTTTGTGATCTGGAAATTATGTAGTTGGGGGGAGAAGTAGCGATGGTGCGCGTATTTGACTCGAGTTTCAACTCGAGGTAAATGGTTGGGTGGCTTGAAGTCTTTAGCTGTTGAACTCGGAGGAAAAGTATGTTGCCTCGGTTAAATCATTAGTAACAGGTTTTACTAAAACCTGTTGCTTTGGTTTTAAATTTTTAAAATAAAATTTAAAAGCTAGTTAAATGAAAAGAAAAGCTTTGAAATGAGTTTAAAATCCAAGTTTAAATCTGATCAAATAAGTTTTGAATCTCATTTTAAAAATAAATAAAGTTTTAAAATTTTAAACTGTTTTAACTACTTTAAAAGGGTTTAAGTAGTTTGAATTTTAAGGTGAAGTTTGAATTGTAAGTGAAGTTTAAAATCAGAGGTCAAATCTTGATTCAAATATAATTTGAATCTTAGTTCTGAAATCAAAGAAGTTTTTCAAAATTTAAATCGTTTTAAATAACATGAACGATAAATTGAATTTTTAAATTGATTTGAATTTAAAATGAAATTGGGTTTTTAACTCTTTTAAACATCTATTATAAGATAAATAATTCTTTAACTTGTGAATAAAAAGTGTTTTGAAAATTGTTTTAAACTTTGTTAAAGTTAATTTGTTTTCATTTTAAATCTTAAAATTTAAAATAAAATTTAAAAATAAAATATAAAAGTAAATTGTTAAAGTGACTTGTTAATGATAACTTGACTTATTGACAAGAAAAATGTTTTTATCTTTAAAGTAAATGAAGATTAATGATTTGTAATTATTAAATTAATTAAAATGGATAATTAATGATTAATTAAGAATGACTTTATTAATTAAAGTGTTTGATAAATTAGTTTATATCAAATGATTTATAATTAATAAATCAGGATTAGATAATTAATTCATAAGTAATTAATCTAATTGGAAATAAATTGAATTATCTAGAATTAAACAATTAATTAATCCTGCTTCTAAATGGTTATTGAATGCTTGACCTTACTTATGAATGATTGTATTGTATGAGATGCCTTAATTGATTTTCCTATCTGATCTGTGATATTTTGTTCTGTGGATTGAGCTGTGTATTTTATTCATTTATTTACGATGCATCTGTATATTATCTGTGAATATGTGAATGAATGATAAGCATTATAGTTTATACCTCTTATCAATTATATTTTTGTGTTTTGATCTGTGATGATTGAAGGATGTTGCACTATTGTGTTAAATCCTTGGACCGCACCATACACACACAAATATGGATTTCACGAGGAAATCAATTAAGTGACAGATTTTTTGAAATGATTTCTAAATAGACAATTTGAATTCAATGGTTTGGAAATGGGGTAGGGTTAAATGTGAAAAGCTTTTGAAATGAAATTTCAAAGTTAAAATTTATTTTTGAATAACTTAATTAAGATTGAAGTTTAAATAATTTGATTTAAATTTGAATTCAAAATTTGAAATTGAATTCTATGATTTAAAACTAGGGATTAAAGATTTATATATGGGTTAAACCATTTCAAATGTATGATTCGGGAATTTGAATTTAAATTCAAAGGCTTTGACTCATGCAAATATAATTGGATTCTTCCGAAACAAAAACTATTTGTTTTCAAATAATAAAGCTTTCACATAAGAAATGAACGTCCAATTTGTGTTAAAAGGAATTTCAAGTTTGAAATTAAAATGATTTCCAAGTTATGGAAACGGTTTGAAAGCTATAATTTAAATCTTTGTAATTAAAGATTTAAATGAGTTAATCCTAATCGAAATGGGAATTGCTTTGAAATCCGAAAATGGATCTTTGTGAAACTGGGTGAACTTTGTGAAACAAATCTTTTTGTTTAAAGATTTGAAATGGTAATTTGTTTAACCATTTGAAAGGAAAGCTTTGGATTTTAAGTTGTGACTTAACTGAAATCCCATATCTATATGTTTTAAATATTACGCTCATTATTCGGTTTAGCCTAGAGAGGACCTTTGTGCCATATAACCCATTCCGAATAGTGATACGTCGTTATGGATAGCATTTGAAGACCCGTGGTGAAGACCGGGTATTTGTGAGAACGATAGGATAACCTGTCAGCCGACTCTGCACTGAGTTGATCCGGTATAGAGTTCTCCCTAAGTGATGGGAAGTCCAATCGGGATTGTGAATACCCGGATTTGCAAGGGCTTCTTCGGAAGTGCCTTCGGTTCTGTTCGAACCCGGGACAGACTTGTATGGTTGTATGTCAGACACTACACTTTGAGATATAAAACAGATTTCTTTCAAATACATATCTGTTGGTGGCGGAGAATTTATTCTCTTATCTTAAGACCCTTCTTTGAGACGTACTAGGTCAGAGGTTATGTAGTTGAAGGTTATCAGTGATATACTCCCAATTTGGTAGTGTGGCATGCGGAGTGCTGCTGTGTGTTGATGATCATTTATTGATCATTTGTGATCAAAGAATGGCTTTGGTATAAAGCGTAGCTTTGTGGACGAGACTGCATCAGGACCTCGCACCCGGAAATGGTCAAAACAGGAAAGATGCGGCAAGGTTATGAGGATCGCGCCCTTTAGGGTGTGTCATTCCCTTCTGGTAAAGGGTGGTATCATGGTATGGAGCCCAGATATTTACCTATGTGGTGGGATTCAATCTCATTTCTGTGTGGTTGTTGCTTTGTGGTTTAGAGGCGCCTCAGATAAAGGTCCCAAAGGACTGGGGGTGGCATGCTCGAGTAGTAGTTACCCAGTTACAGAGGTAACCCGACCTTGTGTTGGCAGAGATCCGGTTAGGTTCTCGGGACGTCCCACCAGAGGCGTACCCATGGACAGTGGGAAGTTCCTTAGCCCGACCATTTGTTAGAAATCCAAACAAAACAATACAAGCCCTGTATGGTTTTAGTTGTGGAACCTTCCATTTAAAATGGTAGCTATAGCTGGCATAATATAATGGTACCTATGTTGGCTAAGATTAATATTGTACTTTCGAAAGGTTTTCTGCACTATGCACTAATAGCAATATCAAAGGATTTTGCATATCAAGCATTTTTGACTATCATAAGGAGAAATCTCCTCCAATTCTGCGTTTGCATGATGTGTGCGGTGGGTGGCCTTATGGTAGTTTCATTTTCCAAAAAGCATTGCGGATTTCAGTGTTCTAAAATCTTTTATTTGTTTTTAAAGACAAACTTTTTTTGTTGCTCAAACCAGTCCCATGACTGACCTAGAGTTTATTGTCCCTTTCCTAAACTCTGGGTGCCCACAATTTTCCACACGGGCTGTTATCCCACTTTTTGGGTAAAAACTGGAATACCAACAAATTCGCAAGGAATGATGGATGTCGGGATTGGAAATCGATTGGGATCAAGGCTACGGTCGATGTTATTAAAATTTGGTTGAGTTCCGATCGGGACGAAATTGATTGGAAATGATGATAAGGAATAGGAAAGGCTATGTTTCAATTTTCAGGATAATCGGAGTTCGTATGAAGGAGATATGATCTGCTGGGCACGTTTTTACCTATTACCGGTCCAAAACAATGCCGGTCAAGCTCCATCTTCAAACAATGCCGGTCCAAAGCATAGCCAAACCAGCCATCTTCCCTTCCCAACGAACCAACTCCACTTCCTCTCACCACCGAACCAACTCCACTTCCCTTCCCACCGAACCAAGCTCCACCGGTCCAAGGCCTCGCCGAACCAACTCACCACCGAGTCAAACCAACCACTACCGGACCGGGGTTACCGAACCAACCCACGCTCCACACACTACCGGTCCGTCAACACTCCACTCACCGCCGAACTAAGGAGCTACCGAACCAACTTTGCCAGGCCAGATTGCATCAGCCCAGGCCCACCAGCAGCTATATACATCCAAGACCTCTGCCCCCAGCCTCACTCTATAAATAGAGGGGCAGGGGTACAACAATGGCGGACAAGTTTGAGAGCTCAAGCCTGAAAGGAACTTTCAAACAACGTTGATATACTTGTAATCAAAGCTTTGTACTTGTAATCGGATCGGAAAAGGAGAATAACATATAAAGTGGACGTAGGCACATTCTGGCCGAACCACTATAAATCTGTGTGTCTTTGACAGTTTAGTCCCTGTTTTTTACATATTTGCATAAACCACCCAAATCACTACGAACAACATAAAATCAACTAAATGATACGACTTGGAGGTGTTTACCCATTTTTTGTGCAAACATATTTGGGTTATTTGCTGAGATCTGTGATTTGTGTTTGAATATCGCTGATTTGTATTCATACACTGGTGCTTTCACGGTATTTGGGGTTTGTGGCCAATTTTGGCGCAAACACTTTGGTGCTTTCACTGAGAAGGACTAGCACCCGCTGCATCGGATAGAAGTTTGGATTTGGAAGACAATGGCTAGGCAAAATAGTAGAAGGCTAAGGGCTGAGAAAAGCCAACCGGAAGGAAGTCAACAAGCATCCTTCGGAGGTGAGGAAGTACCAACTTCGATCTACATAACCCGGGATGAAATGGAAGCCATAACAAATTCACTGCAAGAGAGGTTGTTGAAGAGTCAACAGGAGATGATGCAGACTTTCTTGGAGCAAATGAGAGCTGCAGGGACCCAAAACTTAGGAATGGCTACAGCAGCCGTGGATGCAGGACAAGGAGCTAGGGTTATGGAACCCAATGGAGGACAGGATGCAGAGCCAAAGGGAAATCGACAAGGACTTGGGGCCAGGCCCGCAGGATCCAACACAGGAGGACCTTTGGAAGGAGTTCAACAGGCTAGAACTAACGTTGCTGCTAGCGAGCCACATGAAGAGTATGTACCGGAATTCCCTCGGGGGCAACCCCCGACAGATAACGCTGGATTGGTGGATATAATCAGGAAGACTGTGCGAGGTGGTTTGACCAACGGAGACTTGGAAGGAGTGAACAGGAGTCCGTTTGCTCGGGAATTAAGGATGGCTCAGAATCCACCTAAGTTCAAGCTACCTAGAGTGGAGGTATATGATGGCAAGACAGACCCTACGGATCACTTGATGAGGTACAACAGACACATGGAGGTGCTGGGGGCATCGGAGGAAGTGATGGCCCGATGCTTCCCTTTGTACTTGACGGACTAAGCCGCGATGTGGTTTAGGCAGCTGGGAGAAGGATCTATCAGGACTTGGAGGGAATTGGTGGAAAGGTTTTTGGGACAGTTTCGGGTTCATGTCAAGAGACCGAAGAACGTGATGACATTAACATCGGTAAAGCAAAGGATCGATGAATTGCTTAGAGCCTTTCTAACTCGATTCAGTGCCGCAGTTGCTTCGGTGGATCGGCCCGATCCATCGATGGTTTTAATGGCAGCAGTATCAGGAGTCAGGGAGAACTCGGATTTCAAGGTATCTCCGATACGAGATCCCCCACGGGATCTCGATGAATTCTTTCACGAGGCAGAAAGGTTCCTTCGGCAAGAAGATGCGAGTACGGATTTAAAGTTAAAAAAGGTTAATGCAGTGGAGGTTGGACGACCATCCAGCAAAGGTTTGGATAAAACAAAGGAAAAAGGAAGTTGGACGATGGTTCTAGAAATGCTAGGAAGCAATGGAAGAATCCAAAGTTTTTCATGTACACAGGATTGAACGAGACGCTGGAGCGGATATACCTGGATACTCGGAATCGCCTTCCCTACCGGAGGCCGGCTAGGAGAGAACCAACAGAACGGGAAAGGACATCAGGAAGGCACTGTCTCTTTCATGATTTGGATGGACACGACACCAATAGCTGTAGGCACCTAAAGGACATAATTGAGGAGCATGTAAGGAATGGACAACTGCCACAATATGTTGGACCTCGGAATGCAACGGCGGGGCAGGAGCAACCGCCGCCTACCTCAAGCTACGATGGTGGGAGGCCCAGGAATGAAGGTCGGTTGATCATCCATTGACTAGGTTAATATGAAATAAGTAGCGAACTATTGGCTAGCAACCAAGTCATCTACACATGTACGGGGACGGAGGTAGCCCCTAGGCATGCTCTGAATGATGATAAACTGCAATGCTATGGTTTGTGAAATTTGTCTTTTGCTTTTGAATTGGACACTGCTTTTTTTTTTGGTTTTCGGTTTTGGAGCTTGGATTGAGCTCCTGGTTTTTCTTGCTTTTTGATTTGGATTTTCCTTTGGATGATTGTTTTCGGTTTTGGATGCTGGTTTGGATTTCTGGTTTTGATTTGGATTTTGGATGTGGATTTTGGATGTGGATTTTGGATTGGATTTTGATTGCATTTTTATCTGATTTTGATAAACGGTCGTCGGGTATGGATTATGCCTGGCAAGGGGTGAGTCGCTTTGCCCGAATGTGGTAAATTGACTCATTCAGGTCATCGAGTATGGAATATGCTCGGCAAGGGTCCGGAGTGACCAGGATTCGGCCTAGGACTTAGGCCCTGTATTATCAATTGTTATTTTTAGGTCGTTGAATATGGACTATGCTCAACAAGGGTCCGGAGAGACCAGGATTCGGCCTAGGACTTAGGCCCTGTATTATCAATTGTTATTTTTAGGTCGTTGAGTATGGACTATGCTCAACAAGGGTCCGGAGAGACCAGGATTCGGCTTAGGACTTAAGCCATGGCATTGTACAGCGTCCAGGGACACTGAACCAAGGTCGTCAAGTGTGGATTACGCTTGGCAAGAACCCGGAGAGTTTAGCTCAACGTCCAGGGACACTGGACCAAGGCCATCAAGTGTGGATTATGCTCAACAAGAACACGATGAGGCTAGCTTAACATCCAGGGACACTGGATCACGACCGTCAGGTGTAGATTGCGCTTGGCAAGAGCCCAGAGAGGTTATGGATTTGGATATTGACCCGGAGAGGTCCTGGATTCAGTTATTGTCTATTGGATAAGGATGGTTTGGGACTCGGTTGTCGAGTTCGAATAGACATGGAATTGGCTCAAGCTTTGGTTATTGGATTTGGGATTGGATATCGACTCGGAGCAGTCAAGGATGATAAACTCTGGCAATATGGTTATGGACTTCAGATATTGGATTCGGAATTATTCAAAACACGCCTTGTTATCACAAGGCATGTTTTGGAGGGAAAAGTGTTATCCCACTTTTTGGGTAAAAACTAGAATATCAACAAATTCGCAAGGAATGATGGATGTCAGGATTGGAAATCGATTGGGATCAAGGCTACGGTCGATATTATTAAAATTTGGTTGAGTTCCGATCGGGACGAAATTGATTGGAAATGATGATAAGGAATAGGAAAGGCTATGTTTCAATTTTCAGGATAATCAGAGTTCGTATGAAGGAGATATGATCTGCTGGGCACGTTTTTACCTATTACCGGTCCAAAACAATGCCGGTCAAGCTCCATCTTCAAACAATGCCGGTCCAAAGCATAGCCGAACCAGCCATCTTCCCTTCCCACCAAACCAACTCCACTTCCTCTCACCACCGTACCAACTCCACTACCCTTCCCACCGAACCAAGCTCCACCGGTCCAAGGCCTCGCCGAACCAACTCACCACCGAGTCAAAGCAACCACTACCGGACCGGGGCTACCGAACTAACCCACGCTCCACACACTACCGGTCCAGTCAACACTCCACTCACCGCCGAACTAAGGAGCTACCGAACCAACTTTGCCAGGCCAGATTGCATCAGCCCAGGCCCACCAGCAGCTATATACATCCAAGACCTCTGCCCCCAGCCTCACTCTATAAATAGAGGGGCAGGGGTACAACAATGGCGGACAAGTTTGAGAGCTCAAGCCTGAAAGGAACTTTCAAACAACGTTGATATACTTGTAATCAAAGCTTTGTACTTGTAATCGGATCGGAAAAGGAGAATAACATATAAAGTGGACGTAGGCACATTCTGGCCGAACCACTATAAATCTGTGTGTCTTTGACAGTTTAGTCCCTGTTTTTTACATATTTGCATAAACCACCCAAATCACTACGAACAACATAAAATCAACTAAATGATACGACTTGGAGGTGTTTACCCATTTTTTGTGCAAACATATTTGGGTTATTTGCTGAGATCTGTGATTTGTGTTTGAATATCGCTGATTTGTATTCATACACTGGTGCTTTCACAGGTATTTGGGGTTTGTGGCCAATTTTGGCGCAAACACGGGCGTGGCCAATTTTGGCGCAAACACGGGCGGTCTAGAGTTGGGTTTTTCATATAGTCGAATAGTAGGAATTGATTTGATATTCTTCAAAGCCTTTTGAATTTGTGGATCGCATTCTCTACACTTCAGCTTTCATAGCTGACCTTGCTTAGCTTTGTGAGACTATATGGGAGTTCTCGCTAGCTTTGGATTGGAGATGGATTATTTGGAGTTTGGCATTGAAGATATTCTTTTCCGCTGCTATTTCTTATATCTCTGATAGCATTGATATTCAGTTGTATCATTCTATTGTATCATCTATTGTATCTGGATATTATGTTGAATATCAAATGTATTATTCATTTTCTTCCGCTATGTTGTACTTAATGGTGTTATAAGCTCCGGCGAACCAGATTCAACGTTTGGATCTTCGGCATTTGAATACGAGTGTCGTATTCAGTGCCGATTTTCGAAGGTCGAGTCAGGATCGTTATACAAAGTGATACCAGGTATAATTTAACATATAACAACAGGCATATATCATCAGTAATTAAATAACAGATAAACAGCGAGATATGGTGTCATATCCCATAGGTGAACAAATACAGATAATAGCATGAATAACAATTTAAATAACTACACTGCGTATTTCAATTGTTGTTTCAATTGAAATCAAATTTAATAAATACAAGAACGTTAATCGTGAGTGATTGCTCACCTTTCGAGGCTAGAGAGTACAGAAGATGACACAGATGCGCACATTGATATGGACATTGAAATTTGAATGACGAACCGAAGTAAAGTGAAATCGGCATGAATTCAACGATCAAAGCTGATAATAGGAATTGACGGAATCAAATTAGAAGCGGATTGATAAAGATAATTGGTATAAGCGAATTTGTAAAAAAATCAATATCCATTTTGAGCACGTATATATAGATCAAAATAAATATATTATTTTCAATGCCTCATATATTCAAAACCAACATATATATAAAAATCAAGATTAAAATTAAAAGTGCGTATAAACAGATATAACTGAATGACTTCCTTTAAAATATACTATTCTATACAACTAATATATCTACACTAACAGTTCAAATGTATAGTCACAACGTAATCATTATCATGTGAACAATATAAATGTGAAAACAAATGCATATACACACTACAAAATGCACACTAACTACAAATGCAGACTGTCACATATATATGACAAAGAAAATGCGAACAATATAATAAATGCAGACCACACTTCCCAAAAAAATAGGTAAACACTTATTCAGGCTACATATATTATACCAATGTATATATAAACTGTTATATATATGCTACATTTACAGTTCACAGGATCCTATTCTACCCAATATTTTACTACCCTGTACACGCGCAGATCTATATAAAAAATCAGCATATATATATATATATATATATATATATTCATGTATAATACCTCTCTGACAACTTCTAAAAGCAAGCTTTAAAACGTATAAACTATATAATGCTTTAAAAGCATGCACATACAATGCTTTAAAACATATAAACTAACCTACGTAAGTGCCAGCACATACAATGCCTCAAAACATATAATCAATACTTTAAAACATATAAATCACTAAACACTTATGTAACTTTATATATATATACACAAAACCAAAATTAGTATAAATAAACGAATATATATATATATATATATACACACAAAACCAAAATTAGTATAAATAAACGAATATATATACACACACACTTAGACAGCTTATAACACATATATCAAAAATATATTACCGAAATACATATGATACTATACATGCATATATTAATCGATACAAACCAAAGAATATGTACATGCATATATTAGTATTTATATATAACTTTAAAACTGATAATACGTGCAAAACTTAAATTAACATTTGATACATAATATAAAACAAAGACAGTCATACAAAAAAGTAGATATATATACCCACTCACCCAGATAACGCACAAAAGGAAGCGAGCAGAACACGACTGAGAAGAAGCCGATCTGGGTGGAGGCCAGAGGAGCGCGAGTCGGTGAGGAGTGGATTCGGTTGAGGTCTAAGCGGAAGGAGGTGGTGATAGGGTGGAAATCACGATCAGTTGTTGCTGCAAAAAGGGAGGAAGGTGGATGCACGGCCGTTGCCTGGGCGTGATGCGATGTTGTAGAGTTGGAGGCGGGTGGAAGAATTAGCAGCAGCTGTAGAGTCGAGGTGGAGGGGAAGAAGGAAGCGGCGAGGTGGATCTCAGGTTGTAGGCGAGATGCAGGTTCGAATGCAAAATGGAAGAAGCAGATCTGAAGCGAGCATTCTTTCTTTTTTTAGTTATTATATTTTTTTCGTTATAACAAAGATATGGAGGTAGAGGACATATACGAAAGAACAGAAAGATGAATAGCAGATAAGAAAGACCAACTGGGAAAATAAATGAATCAAATAGTAATGAACCGGAAAAAATGTGGAACGATTGAAAATGTAAAGTCATGCACATTAATTAAGGGATGCCAAAAGTTTACGGCTGTTTGATTCAAGTTGGACAACGAATAGTCACTAGAAAACCAAAAGACTCTGTTGCGGAACTGATACGCTGAGTGTTCCGCAGACTGCACCACAGACCGATCTCCAAAATACAAAAGTGAATATACCGCAGACATCAGCACGACGAGATGATCAAAATGGTATATAGATATCAGTGGTACGATTGAATTATAAAAATTCGAATTTTCGCAAGCGAAAAGGGCATCAAAAACGTTGAAAATAAGATCGACGAAGCTATAGAAGTCCGAATTTTGAAAAATGAAAGATGATATCTCACCCAAAAGAAGATTTAGAAATTTTCTACAGAAAAAATATTGAAGTTTTGAAAATAAATTTATTATTATCAATTATTAACTGATTTGAATTTAATAGAATTATATAATAAAATAAACTTCCATATAATTAATTGAAAATTTACCATTTGCTATATTTAATTATACGTAATCCAAATATTAAAATTTTATTTTAAAATATTTTTATTTAAAATTTCACTAAAAATTCAATTAAATACGTTATTAAAACCAATTAAAAATTTTGGGTCGTTACAATGCTTTTGTTTGCAGTTTGCATGTGTTTGATTTTTTGGGGTATGAAATTATTCTTGGGATGGACTGGTTAGATGAGTACTAGCATATTTTGCCAGGATAAGAAAATATCGCTTAAACACCCAGATTGTAGTAACAGGATTGTTTATACCGTAGAAGGTTCTTACGGTGAGATGTATGCCTGATTGAGTATTATGGAATAAGAAGTTGAACTGAGTCGAGTTTTTGTGGTTAGAGAATTCGCAGATGTGTTTAAGCCTGTGGTTAGATTGCCGTCGAAATGAGTCATTGAGTTTCAGATAGATTTGGTTCCAAGAGCAGAACTAGTGAGTAGACCATCGAGCAGGATGACCCCTTCAAAGATGAGGGAGTTGAAGGTGCAGCTAGTGGATTTAGAAGGCAAGAGTCTTATCAGGCCGAGTAGTTTGCCTTGGGGAGCACCTGTAGTGTTTGCTAAGAAGGCGGATAGATCATTCAGGCTTTGTATCGATTATCGTATGTTGAATGAGAGGATGATAAAGTGTCGATATCCGTTGCCCAGGATTGATGATTTGTTTAGCCAGTTGGGTGGAGCCAACATATTTTCGCAGTTGGATTTAGCGATAGGTTTCCATCAGCTTAGAGTAGCAGAGGATAGTACACCTTTAACGGCGTTCAGGACCAGGTATAGTCGTACGAATGGTTAGTCATGCCGTTCGGACTGACGAATGCGCCAGCTTTCTTGGTTGATTTAATAAACCGGGTTTTCTAAGAGCACTTAGATAGGTTAGTATTGGTTTTCATATATGATATCTTGATGTACTCTAAGGATGAAAGAGATCATGAAGTTCATCTTCGAGTGGTGCTTGAGACGCTAAGGCAGCATCGGTTGAAAGCGAAGTTTTTGAATTATCACTTCTGGAAGAAAGAAGTGAAGTTTCTTGATCATGTAGTCTTAGAGGAAGGGTTGTCAGTTGATCCGACTAAGATTGATGTAGTAAATAGTTGAAAGAGACCCGAGACAGTAACCGAGATAAAGAGTTTGCTTGGGTTGGCTGGTTAGTATCAGAGGTTCATTAAGGATTTTTTGTGGATAGCGGCACCGATGACCAAGCTAACAAGAAAGGATGTGAAGTTTGTGTGGATTGATAAGTGTGAGGAAGCATTGCAAGGTTTGAAACACTTATTGACACATGCGCCAATGTTGGATGTTCCAGTAGGGAATCAAGATTTGGTGGTTTATGCCGATGCATGTGGAATAGGACTAGAAGTTGTGTTGATGCAGAGAGATAAAGTGATTGTCTATACTTCTAGACAACTCAGACCGCATAAGATCAGATATTAGACACATGATTTAAAATTGGCCGCAGTTATTTCTTCTTTGAAGGCATGGAGGCATTACCTTTTGGGAGAAAGGTTGAGTTATATACCGATAATAAGTTGTTGAAGTATTTATTCTCTCAGAAGGAGTTCAACAGGAGACAGCAGAGGTGGTTTGAGTTTATCGTTGCTTATGATTTTGGGATTGAGTACACACCGGGGAAAGGCAACAAGGATGCAGATGCACTTAGCAGGAAACATCAGAATGCGGTTTTGGCAATGACTGCTAAGTGGAAGGATTTAGAAGCATTAGCAGATTGCAGAGTGTAGTGGAGATCCGAGGCTGGGTCTAGTGGAGATGCAGTTGTATTATCTTGTTTGGAATTTCGACCGCTGTTGATCGAAAAGATTGCTTCTAAACCGATGGAGGATCTGGTGTTAGCCAAACGGATCAGGTAGCTAAGAGAAGGAAATGAGAGCGATGACTCGAAAGATTTCAGTCTTGATCAGAATGGTTGGTTGAGAAAGAAAGGAATACTATGAATTCTGAGTCTAGGAACATAATAAAAGAAGTCCTGGGGGAATGCCATCATTCAAAGTTCACCATTCATCCAGGAGGTACTAAGATGTATCAGATATGAAGAGGAATTTCTTCTAGAAAGGTATGAAGCGGGATGTTGGTTTGTGTGTAAAGCAGTGCTTGAATTGCCAAAAGGCAAAGGCCAAACACTAGAAACCAAGTGGTTTGCTTTAGCTGTTAGATATTCCAGTGTGGAAGTGAGATTCTATATCCATGGACTTTGTTGATAGGTTGCCAAGGTCGAACAGGGGAAATGATAGTATATGGGTCATAGTGGACAGACTAAACAAAAGTGCCCATTTCAATTTAATTAGGTCAACCAAAACAACACCTTTTTTAGCAAGGTTGTTCATGAGGAATATGGTTAGATTGCATGGAGTTCCTAGTAGCATAGTTAGTGATAGAGATCCTTTGTTCACTAGCGATTTCTGGAAGAGTTTGGAGGAAGTTTTGGGAACTAAGTTAAAGATGCTGCTTACAATCCGTAGACAGATGGGCAAACGGAAAGGGTTAACAAGATCTTGGAAGATTAGTTAAGAGCTTGTTTTCTAGATTTCATAGGATCATGGGAAGACCATTGGCATCTAGTCGGGTTTTCGTATGACAATAGTAATCAGACTATATTGGGATGGCACCATTTGAAGCTTTGTATGGAAGGCCATGCAAATCTCCTGTATGTTGGCTAGATAATGGGGATAGATTGATTCTTGGTGTAGAATTAGTCAGAGAAGCTACAGAAAAGGTTGAGGTCATTCGGGCTAGAATGAAGGAGGCTAAATCTAGGCAGAAAAGTTATGCAGATAAGAGATGGAAAGATTTAGAGTTCTCGGTTGGGGACCAAGTTTTCGTCAAAGTGACATCAATGAAGTGTGTGATTAGGTTTGAAAAATTAGGGAAGTTGGCACCGAGGTTCGTTGGACCTTTTCCTATTGTTAAGAGGATCGGGAAACTCACATATAGAGTTGATTTACCGAGCAGTTTGGCAGGAGTCCATGATGTTTTTCATGTTTCTCATCTCAGAAAGTGTGTTAGAGACACGGAGACTACTATTGCACTGACTGTGCTAGATGACTTAGTGGTAGAACCGGATTTGACTATAGTGCGAAAGCTAGTTCGCATTATTGCGAAAGATGAGAAAAGGCTTAGAACCAATACGTCAGGTTAGTCAAAGTCCAACGGAGTGACAATGACAGATACTATACTGGGAGACTAAGAGCATGATTAAAGATGCTTATCCTGACTTGTTTGATGGTATGTTTTACCTCATTATTTGATTTATTGTGTACCTAATCATAATTTTGAGGATGAAATTCTTTAAGAAAAGGAGTCTGTAACACTCTGGATTTTTAGTAACGTTGTTTAGAATATTTAATTAGTTAACTAAAATAAAATAATGTGTTGATTAGGGGATTAAGATTCGATTTTAATTAAGGTATAGCCATGCCATTTAACAATGAATTGAAATAAGAGTTAAATTGAAATAGACGAGGGGTCAAATAGGAAAGAGGCCATTCCTGCATCCTCCAACCCTTGGCCGTGTAAAATTTTACAAGTTCATTTAATTTCTAAATTTTGAAAGCTCAAGGTCGGCCACTATTAACAAGGAAAAGGGGAAAAAGAAAGAAGATGAGTTAGGAAGAAGCTCAAGAAAATCAAATCTATTCGTATGTCAATCTCTTTAATCCCAAAAGCTAAGGTGAATAAGGTTTACATCTCATTTTTAATTGTGTTTTTGGTTTTAAGATGAATTCCGAATATTTTGCAATGATTTGCTATGTTTTTGAATGGTGGAATGAAGATATATACTTATTGATGAATTATGGTTTTCGTAATGAATTTATGATTTGTTTTAAGATGAAAACCCTATTAAATTAATTCCAAATGACTTGCAAATTATTATGAATATCAAAAATAAAATTTTGGATATAAGTTTCAATTTTCAGATTTTTTTGAATTATTGTTGAATTAATATGAATTTTCTAGTAAAGAAAATGGTACTTTGGTTTATAAATTATTTACGGGTAAATAATTATTAGTTTGGGTCTGATATTTTTATATGTTAGAAAACATATATAAAGTGATTTTCTAGGATTTTTTTTTCGATTTTTCCTAAGAGTTTTGATAGGTATATAAAATTATTTAAGGTATGGGACTTAAATGTTTTATATATTTTAAAATGGAGAAAGGGCATTTTGTAAATAATTTGAATTTGTTAATTCTGGAAAATGGTAGCACTTTTGAAAAAGTATTATCACAACCAATCGGATTTAGACAAACAAGGCAGCTTATGTACAAAAGAAATAGTTTAAAAGTACTAATAAATAGGTTTTCCACTATTTCGTCTCTTTCGGCACCAGGTTCCGCCTCCATACAATCGCCTCCAACACGGTCGAAACCAATGCATACGGTATCAGGCAACTGGTACGTAATGAATTGGATGAGCGCGAAAGGTATAGGGTCGAAACCAAGGGGTTTCGAAAGGGTAGAAGCTTTGCTATGGTTTTAAAGAAAAATGCGCATGCTTGCTTTCGACTAAGATGTTTTAGATTTTGTTGGGTTTCGACTAGGTCAAATGGTTTAAAAGAACGGTTTCGATAGGATTGTATCTTTATTTTGAATGAATGCTTTCGACTAAGTTGAAACACCTAACTGTCGCCTTTTTACCTTTTGACCCAGTATGTTTCGAAGGCTTGTTTTGTTTTAGAAAATCTGCCCATCTCTCCAATGCTTTCGAAGGAATGGTTTCGACACCATCACTTCATTACTTAGGAAATGAATTTGAAACAGAAGCTTTCGACTTAAATGTTTTTAAGACCTTTTTTTTCTATGTTTGAAGTAAAATCCAAAATGTTTTCGACCAAGATGTTTTCAAAGGATTTCGAAGGAGTTAATTTTGAATGGTTTCGAAAGGTTTCCATATATTTTAAATTGAACTCAAAGTGCTTTCGAAGGGTCGAGTCTAAAGATTTCTAAAGGTTTTAATGAATGCTTTCGAAAGGGGTGGTTCTCCATGGTTTCAACAAAGTTGAAAAGGGAACGTTTTTTATATGTTTTCGAAAGGCAAGGTTTAAAAGATTTTAAAGGAGGATGTCTAATGTTTTAAACCTTTTGGAAGAAAGATATTTATTGGTTTCGAAAGAGTTTCTTTCAATGTTTTCGAAGGGGTTACCTTCAAGGCTTCGAAAGGGTTGTTTAAAGGTTTTAAACAAATGTTTCGAATGTATGGAATAGGCAATATACCTAAGTATTTCAAGTTAAAAAGGACTTTAACTTATTTTGGAAGGACAGTTAATCCTCATCAAAATTCATAAATATTATTTTGAGCAAAGTATATATATCATGGAATAATAACTTAGAATAAAGCTAAAGATATATTTTTCCTTGTATATATATATATGATTTAAAGGACTAAATCATTTTGAAAAGGTTTTTAAGGAAAATTTAAAGGGTAGTTAACTAAGGAAAATTTAGACAGTAATTCATTTTGATTCAAACAATTAGTCCAGTTTGCGGGCAATCAACCTGGTTTTATGGACAGTTGTCCATTTGTATCATAATGGACCTTGCTATTGTTTTCTGGACAATTAGTCCTTTTGTTAGAATAACAGACCTTGCTATATTGTTGTGGGCAGATAGCTTACATAATTACTTATTTACAGACAGATAGTCCATTTATTAGAATAAAGGATATTGCTATTTTGTTGTGGGCAGATAATTCACATATCACCTATTTTATGGACAGATAGTTCATTTATTGGCATAATGGATATTGCTATTTTGTTGTGGATAGTTCACATATTACCAGTTTTATGGACAAATAGTCCATTTATTAGCATAAAGGAAATTTCTATTTTGTTGTGGGCAATTAGTTTACATATTACCTGTTTTACGGACAGATAGTCCATTTATTAGCATAAAGGATATGCTATTTTTATATAATCAATTTGATTAACTAGTTTGGTTGTAGGAAAGGAATTGTAATATATATATATATATATGTATGTATGTATGTATATGTGTGTGTGTGTGTGTGTGTTTTGAAAGGATATTAGTGAGGGGAAACCCGTTCTTTTAAGCGGCATAGTCTCACTTAATATCAGCAAAGCGAGGTGTAACAGAATTATTCACACTAGGATTTATGTCCAACTCATAGTTTTTGTTTCCCCTTAAAATCTCAAGTGCTCAAAATTGATTTGAGTAGGCCGAGGGTTAAGGTTTTTAGGTTTTTGTCTTCTGGCGAATAAAGCTTCCGAAGACGAGCAAATGGCTAATGGATAGCTAATTAGGAATACAAATTATTCTGTTTATTTTTCCGTTGTGTATATTAAGTCAAATATGACTATATTTCTCTGATCAACCAAGAGGGCATCGTCATAAGTCGCTCTTGGCGTAGTTTTGTAATGATTATAATTGATGTTTACTTAGGCAACGAATATAGGATTATATAACTTGAATATGAATTTGTTTGATATATAGTAAGTAAAACGTTACCTTTAGAAATCTGTGATTTTATTCATATTCAAGTGTTTCTGATATTATGAATACCGTCAGCATTGCTGTATTTTGTCACCATAAGTTAATACTATAGATGACTGTAGCATTTGTAGCACTTAGCTTTTGGCCTCTTGATACGGGATTTTACACCTTACTCCCAAGCTTCCTCTGAAAATCAAGCCCCCAAAATGTTATGGTGTTAAAAAGCCTGAAGACCCCATCCACCTGACCTCCGAAGAAGTGAATACACCTTAGGGAAACACTCTAGAGAAGGGAAAGGCTAAGGATGGAAACATTTTAAAGAAGCACCAAGATAATGATGATATCAAGAGCAATAGGCGAGGGAAGAAGAAATAGACGACTAGCCGAGCTTTTTGTAGGACAGTTCTTTTTAGTCCTTTGATATATTTCAGTTTTCTTTTACTTATAGGTTGGCATTATGCGAGAGCGACCCCACAATTCTTGTATAAAAAATTAATGTAAATGATAGACTTTTTTCTGTACAATATTTTTCTATTTTCCTTTTCATATTTATTACTTTACCTGCCTAGATACCATTACATGTATATATAATATAATTATTTGTGATTCCATTTATATTATAAATGCCTGTGTTTATGCTACGCCATTACTTGCTGTAGTTATGTACATATAAAAAATTCTACAATTGCTTAGTAATATTTTATTATTTAGTTCCGTTTATCATTCCAAAGTATTTCTTTCTTGGCTAAACAAAACATGTTATTCATTTGGCATTCTTTATAGCCAACCTCGTTTATTCTGAGTTGTGTTCTGTCTGACTATAAATAAAGCTGTAGATGGAGAAGCATTCAACTTTATCATCTTATATCTCTAGGAAGAAATATTTTGGATGTCTATCTCTGAACATCAAACTTCGATCCTGCCAGTTGTGATGGTTACCTATACCATCGACACCCAACATAACCAGATAGTGTGCTGCTACGGTGCCCGACCAATGTAGGACATTTATGAAGATTTAAAAGAAATAAAACATCACATATACTATCATATATCTCACAGCATATCGAATAATATATAATAATCATCATATATCCCTGGACTCCTTTCAACATCAAGCCACCATCATCAAAAACTATCTCCATTCACCATCGAATTAACATCACCGAAGTTCTAAAGCTAAAATCCTTCATCATGCTACTACATCGCCATCGAACCCCAAGCAAGCAAACAATCACCTTCAGCGCGACTTACAACGACCCTTCAACATGCCCCAGAAGTTGGCTCACATTAGACAAAGAAATTCAAGTCGCTGCTAACCAGAAGTGGCTCGTACCAATCAAGTTATAGTGTCCAGTCCTTCTAAATATGACATGTGAGTTGTTATGAGAAGAAGGGGTTAAATAATGTTTTGGTGGTTAGAAAATTACATGCTTTACTCATCCGATTAATTTATGCCAATTGGATTCCATTTAAGTGTTACGTCTTTTATTTACAGCTAATCTGTTAAATCCTATGTGCACGTATGATATGCCTAGCCTAACCATCTCCAATGTATCATTATGTATATATACCTATATTCATTTACATATAAACATTTCACTACCCATAACCTCGGCTACTTAATACTTTTTAAACAGGAAGGAGGCTGACCCAACGACCATTTAATATCTCAAGTCCCCAAAGTAGGCCCTCTACAATATAACTGCTAGTCAATCAGTACTAGTTACAGAGACCAACGACACTTAGATAAGGCTTTATAATATAATTTTTGTATTACCAACACATCTCAACTCTACAACTTACCCTCAACTGTAGGCCAAAGGCCCTTCCCAGCCTACGTAACTACCGTCAATCATGTCCTAAAAATGTAAGATATAGTACCCAAGCTGCTTAATACCTTTTCAATGGGAACTAAGCATTTTTTTTATTTAATACCAAAATTTTAGGTATGATCCTGTCATTTAATACCTGTCCCAAGGTAGGCTCCTTTCCGATACTATCTAGCTGACATTGCACGGAATCTCATCAGGCCATTTAATACTTCTTTATGGGAGAGGCAGACCCTATAATAAATACCTAATACCTCAAACTCGAAGCAGACCGTACCCAAGATATCCACTACCATGCCTAACTACCGACCCTGATAATTTAACATTTCCTAAATAAGGAGGAGGCAAACCTATAGCTACTTAATATCTCTGTCCCAGAAGTAGGTCCTACATCCTACAATTATCCCTTCCTCATAATTCCTATGGTTGGAGATGTCCTACATCAATAGTAAGTATACACGACTGTTGGTAGCCTTTAGTGAAGGAAAGACTTCTGTTGTGTAACTCTACTGACCTCACATCTCAACCCACTAAACTAAACTAATCACCCAAAGCCTATGTGTTGGACTAAGCCCACTAATTCATGATTGTTCTAAGCATATAATTGAAGCTATGTAATTTCCTACTATGAAAATTATATTGCCTCTTACGCATATTCAATAGCATTAATATTTACTTGTTTGCTACATAATTATTCCTGATTTATACGTTTAGGCTTTGGTTTGCTTGTAATGTCTAATAAATGTCTATTACCTATAGTAATTAATTGACCACTAATGCCAAATTGAACAATCTCTAATCAATCCTCGTTTAATCCAATTAATATTTACTAGTTCAAAATCCATCTATTATGCTTATTCAACTTCCCCATAAATGACGTATTAAATTGCCTAATCAGTACCATTTAACTTCTTTTTAACTCTCTATTAACTATAAATTTATTGCTCATTAAATCTGTAATTAATGTTCATAAATCCTAGTCCTATAATTACTACGTTGTTAATAACTAATACAAATATCATCGTAAATTACGCTATCTATGTATTTCTATCTTTGAACGTTAAGCATGGTTATACTTGTTTGTTTGTTTATTTATGATTCTAACTATTGATTTCTAAACTAGAACATTCTTTTCCATATTTTAATCTATTAGAGCTGCCTTTTCAAAAAGGATTACCATTATAACTTGCCATAAATTAACCAAAAGTGAGATCTTTTCTTTATTTGCAGTAACAAGGAATTTTTTCTTTTTTTTATTGAATTAGACAGTGTAAACTAAGGAAAAGAATATTCATATCTTACACGTCTCTTCCTCATTTTGGTATATCCGCTGTTAATTCAAACGATGCGCTTTTATACATATTTTAGAATTGGTAATTAATGGATGGTACATGAAACCTGCTCCAAATAAATCAAAACATAGAAATTTACATTTCAAGTTAACTAGGGCAACCTAATTTACAAAGCAATTATAGATCTGGAATAAACAAACATTCTATAATAATAAATATCTAGGACTGAGTTTAAATTTCCAAATTATGTTATACATACTATTATTATTCCAATTACCTATTTTATTGAATATGTCAACGATATTCCTATACATTTGTTCTAAGCCTACAATTCATCAAATCTTATATAGGTATAGTAATCAAATTAAATCCAATGATATAAATGTTAATGTTATAAATAAATTATATGATTTCCCACAGTTCTTTTGAAGCTTTCCAAATCTCCAAACCTAAATCCATTCCTTTACTTAACTCATTTTCCTTTCTAATCCAAAAAGAATGTATAACAAGGTGTATACATACTGTTAGAATTACATATCTGAAAATAGATTTAAGGTTAAGGGGTATATAGATTTATAGCTGTAAAGATTACCTTTTTTACGTAATATTGATTCGCTCTTTCTCTTTTTTTTTCTACCTTTCTTTGATTATATTTTTATATATATAATTTTATAATTTTTAGAATAGTGAAGAAGAGAAAGTGGTAGAGCTCTACTGCTTGGATAAGAAAATATGAGAATAGAAGTGAGGAGTTAGGCCATTATTTATAGGTGCACGGATCAATCGTAGTTAACAGATTACAATAATTAAATCTAGGCCATTGGCCAAGGTTCAAACCCTAGCCGCCATGTTCGAATCAGCCGACCGCTTCCTTATGGATGGTCGACTGACCCAGGAGAAGGTCGGCCGATGGAGTCCCGTATTTAATGTTATTCATTTCTTTCTTCGTTTTTAAATTATTTTCGCTTCAGAAACTTCAAACACCGATAATTTTTTCGTTTGAGCTCCGATCACAAAACTCCAAATATGAAAGTTGCTTAGAAAATCGCCTTGAACACGATTGTGCAAGTTTCGTGGCCAAATGAAATATCATCGACTGCAGCCTACGCTCTATTTTACATTTATTTAAAAATGAAATATCCCTTTACCAAAAATCTTTAAATCTAAACAATTTGACTTAATAAAATTTTAAACTTAGAATTTCACAATTGAAAAATCCTTTTTACCAAAAAATCTTTAAATCAGAATATTTTTACTCAAAAAATTATCAAATTATGAATTTTCAAATTTCCTTGTTTTTTCAAAACAACTTCCCAATATAATTTTTGAAAAACCGATTCAAAACGTTTCAAGGAAATTTTTAAAGAAATTTTTTTTTTCAAATTCTTTCACATGATTGGACTTAGAATGAACTTTGATTGTCCTTCCATTTAGACTTTCCTTCATGACTACTCAATCTTCATTCAAAATCCAGTTATCTTCTTGTGTGATTAATGTACACCTTTATGCAGGAACTTCCTCCACTCCTTCACATCTTTTAGATGTTCACAACCGATAGATTCTTATCTCCTATCTATCTAGATGAAATGTATGTCCTCCATCGGCTATCTATCAAAATCTGTAGTTATACGGCAACCTAGGTCTCTCAAAGGAGTCAAGTACTCTCTATCTTCGGGTTGCTTCAATATGTTGCAATCATGCTCTTCTTAGTCAGTACCTCATGGTATAGGTAACGTTCCATGGGGAAATCAGAGTAGATGTATAAATTTAATTCTATTTATTGGTCTAACTCATAGTTTCCTTGCTTATCCTTTTAGAATATGGTCACAACTACTTCTATAGTAGGAACTTATAGAGTTTGACGTATAATATATATACATATGATTATAGGTAAAAATAAAATATATTTTCTAAGCATATCTAAATTCCTACAATCGACTAAGCCAAGCTCTAATACTAAATGTAACAACCTGCAACTTAGTAGGCCTGAATTTCGCCTAAATTAGATCGTCGGTTTTGGTAAGCTATAATAATGCAAGTGTATCAGAGCGCAATCAATATAAACTCATAATGGAATTGAAAAACATAATATAAAATAAATATTGATTAAGACTACTACCTCAGAATATCATTCCTTAATTTCCTTGTCTAGCTTAGCATGAATAAGAATTCCCATCTTGCTTCAGCATCCAGTCTTTCTAAATCTAATATATGGGTTGTTATGAGGAGAGGGGGTCAGAACAACGTTTTGGTGATTGGAAAATTACATACTTTATACATCCTACAAATTTATGTGGATTATTTTCCACTTAAGTGTTATGTCTATTATTTACGTTAATCCGTTAAATCCTATGTGCACGTACGATATGCCTAGCTTAACCTTCTCCAAGGTATCATTATATATACACACACTTGTATTCATTTACAACCAAACATTTTACTAACCAAAACGCCGGCCACTTAATACTTCTTAAATAATGAGGAGGCAGAACCAACAGCCATTTAACATCACAAATCCTTGAAGCGTGACCTCCACAATATAAATGCTAGACAATCGATCCAAACTATAGACATCGATGACAACTAGATAAAGATTTATAATATAATTGTCGTATTATTAACGCATCTCAACTCTACAACTTACCCTCAACTATAAGCCAAAGGCCCTTCCCAGTCCTACGCAACTACTGTCAACCATGTCCTAATAATGTAAGCGATAGTACCTAAACTACTCAATACCTTTTCAATGGAAACTAGACATACTCTGACCATTTAATACCTATATTTTAGGTAGATCCCTGCCATTTAATAGTTATCCTAAGGCGGACTCCTCTTCGATACTATTTAGCTGACATCGTACGGAATCTCATCAAGGCACTTTACTTCTTTATGGGGGAGGCGGACCCTATAATAGCTACTTCCTAACTCAAACTTGAAGCGGACCCTTCCCGAGATATCCACTGCAATGCTTAATCGCTAACCCTGACAATTTAATATTTCCTAAATAAGAAGGAGATAGGCCCCATACTAGCCACTTAATACCTCCGCCCATAAGCAGGTCCTATGTCCTATACATATCCCTTCCTAAAGGGACCGATGGTTGGAGATGTCCTACATCGGTAATAAGTATACACAACTGCTAGTAGACTCTAGGTGAACGGAAAATTTCTATTGTGTAACTCTACCGACCTCGCATTCCAACCCAATAAACCGAACCAACCACCCAAAGCATGTGCATTGGGCTAAGCCCACTAATTTATAGTTGTTCTAAACATATAATTGAAGCTATATAATTTCCTACTATGAAAATTATATTACCTCCTAGGTAGACATTTGATAGTATTAATGCTTACTTGTTCGCTACATAGTTGTTCCTAATTCGCTATGTAATTATTCCTAATTTATACGTTTAGGCTTTGGTTTCATTATAATGTCGAATAAATGTTTTGTCCCCTTAATAATTAGTCGTTAATGTCAAAATTGGACAATCACTAATCAATCCTCATTTGATTAATTTAATATCTTTACAAATTTCTAAATCCGTTTATTATGCACATTCAGCTTCCACATAAAATGTCATATTAAATTCCCCAACCAGTCCCCATTTAATTCTTTTTTAACTCTCTATTAATTACAAATTTATTTCCCATTAAATTTGTAATTAATGTCTATAAATTCTAGTCTTATAATTACCATGTTGTTAATAACTAATATGAATATCATTGTAAATTATGCTATTTGTATATTTTTATTTTTAAACATTATGCACAATTATACATTTTTGTTTATTTATTTATAATTCTAACTATTAATCACTAAACTGGGAACATTCCTTTCCACGTTTTAATTTATCAGAGCTACCTTTTCAAAAAGGATCATCGTTATAAATTTTCATAAATTAACGAAAAGTGTGATCTTTGCTTCCTTTAAAATTACAAGGAATTATTTATTTATTTTTTTGAAATAGACAGTGTAAACTGTAGAAAAGAATATCCATATCTATACATCTCGTTCACTTTTTGGTATAACCCTTATTTATAACGATCCGTATTTTTAACTATTTTAATTATAAAATTTAATATGATTAATGAATAAAAATGGTTATTAATAAAATTTAATGTTTATTTATATAATTTATTTAATATGAACTTGAAGGAAATATTGAAATAACCAAATTCGAAGATTTTGGCAATAATAGATATTGAAATAAATTTAATGTATTGAATGTATTTATAATCAATGGTTGGATTGAATAATAAATGTTGACTTATTTAGTTGAAAGTAAATAAATTGTCAATAAGTAAAATTTATTGAGATTTTATTATTGGGTAATCCAATTATTTATGATTAATAAATAATTGAATTCTGAATTAAATATAAATGAGAATGATGCTAAAAGTTGATTTAGATTTTATTTAAATATGAATGAAGATGTTAACATTTAAAATTGGATTTAAAAATGAATAAATAGAAGTTGAAAATTTTATATTTTAATTAACGAGTAAAAATAGCCATTTTGGCGACTGTCTCGAATTTCGACGAAACCAGTTTCAGCGGATCCATAATAGTTAATTATTATAGGATTTCAAGTTTCGTAGCGATCAAATTTGTCGTTTGGCCGTGCGAGCTTGAAACGCGCAGAATTTATACGTGCGATCGAACTTGGACTTGAGACTAGTTCCATTTGTTCGGAATAGGCGTAAAATACATAAAACGCCAGGTGGCACACCTCGTTTGGAGCTCAAGAAATTTCAGAGACGTCGTAAGCTAGATATTTTCTAATGTAATAATATATATTTACTTTCCCTTGTCCCTACACTTGTACACATCTGCCCATTTCTTTGTCTCCATCACACATTACCCCTCTCTCTCTCTCGTTTTCAATTTCACAGCCAAAAAGAAAAGGATATATAAAAAAATCAATCAAACGGAGTCATATTTTTGTCTCTGGTCGTGTGCGACATGTAGCACCGTTGGAGGAGGTCACGCGTATGCGCTGATGGAGGCGAGGTCGACCGTGTTTAAGGTTTGGGTTCCTCGATGACCACTCCCGCACGCACATAGCTGTATGGAGGCTCGAGTGGCGGCGATGTCGGAGGTGGTCGGTGATGATGTAGGCACGACGTTTGATTGTTATAAAAAATTAAAGAGCAGGAAGTCGCGATTATGTATCCTTGGAAGAGATTCAGCGTGCCTGGAACGATGATGAAGGGTTAGTGTTAATTATTTTATTAATTGTAATTAGTTGTTAATTTTATTTTAAATTATACCGTTATATTAATTAAACCATAACTCTTGCATAGGAGGTCCGTTTCGGATGAAATAAGCGCCATTGAAATCGTATCGACGTCGTCTACGTCATAGAAGCGAAGCGGAATTTATTTAAAGCTGAAAAATTTTCAGTTTCAAATAAAGGTAAGTGTTTTATATGCTCACGGAGTACAAGAATATTTTTATGTCAGTTAAATTCAGAATTATGAAGTGATTTAAATTTATTGATTGTTGCTTTATAATTTTAATTGACATTTAATTTGACATTCGAGTTAACTGATAGAAATTTAAATTGACAGTTAAATTGAATTGGCATTAAATTACTAGTAAACTACCGATTATTGATAACTAGTTAATTGTTGTGATGTTGGCAATCTGGATGATTGATTGTGATGGAGGTCAATTGATTGATGTTTTGGTTGATTGGATGTTATTTATTTTATAATCCTATGTCACCCTTTAATTATCCGATAGTATATGAAACAGTAAATTGAATTATTTCAAATAAATTAAGAAATATGTTGAAATAATATAGATCTATGACATTTACTTTGGATTGAAATAATATATATCTTTCCTTGAAATTAAAATCCAAGCAATAGATTCATTTGGTTATAGGATAGAAAATTATATACGGACACCGGATTGGTAAAATAAAACGATTTAAAAATAATTTGATTTGAAATTATTTAAATGATTTTGATTTTGAGAAGTCAAAATTGAATTTATGGAAATTGAATTATTTTTGAACTTGAGCTCAAAATGTTGGAATTAAAATTTGTTAAACTAAACTGTTTAAAAATGAAATTTGAGATTTTGAAGTTATAATCGAAATATGATTTGAATTTTGGAATAAGTTGTTTTTAAAAGATTTGAACTTTTATTTGAACTTTGAATTATTGCGAAGTAAAAGTAAATTAAATGGATATATAAAATTTGGATTGGAGAATGGAATTAATTTTAAGATATGAATCTAAATTCGAAAATTGAAGTTTAGTTTGAATATAGTGATTTAAATCGATTTTTTAAATTGAACTCGAAATTGATATAAATTGAAATGGTTTATATTAGAATTGAATTGAAATTTAAATCATTGACTCGAATTATTGAATCGAATTTGAAGTTAAAAATGAAAATCAAAATTGATTTGAAGTGGAATTGAAATGGGAGTTAACTCGAACTGAAATCGGAATTGGATCGATTAAGTTGAAATGGAAATTGAAATTAATTTGGAGTTGAAAGATTTGGAATAGAATCACTTTGACTTTAAAACTATTTTTAAATAAAATTATTTTAATATAAATTGATTTAAAATCTGTCTTTTAAATTTCAAATTATTTTTATTTTCCAAGCTATTTTATTAAATAAACCATTTTCAATACTCAAACTATTTTATATTAAACTATTTTAACTTTTAAACTATTTAAAACTTTTCATACTATTTTCTAAAATTTCAAACTGATCAGAGTGTAAATTGTTTATATTTAAATCATGGATTTAAATACGAATTGGGTTAAAATGAAGCTATAACCTAAATTGAAATTCGGAATGGAAATTCGAATGACATGATATTTTTCAAGTGAAATTGATCATATTTAAGTGAATACGATAATTTTAAAATGAAATTGATTTTGAAGCGAATATGATATTTGGATATCAAGTATAAATCGATTTTGAAATGTAAAAGTACCAACCAGTGTGTAAAACGACGTTTAATTGTTAAAGAGACCGGGATCTCTTATTGGCATACTCGCTGTCAATATTGAAACCACTTTAACAACTTGTACGCGAAGGATACTACAGAACGAAGTGGTTGGATTTGGCGTCATTTGCTGGATTTGAAGAAAGAGAACGATGAGGGATAAACCTCGGCACTTGTGCCAATTTGAAATGACTAAAACATGATGGCTTGACAGAGCTAAGCAGGTTAGCTATCCCTAGTGGACATTCATTCTTCAATTTTCTTAGACTTGGTCTGTATTATTACTCAAGTTGTGGTTTCGATTGGTGCACCTTTATTTTGGGATGACCTCCCTTTGACTCGATATGGGATGGATGGATGCGGTGTGCGATCGTAGCTACGATGCGTTACAACCAGCCTGCGACCCAAATTGGCAGTATCCTGCCTTGGGCATTGCCTCACGTGCCTTGTCATACTTTTATCCCTGTAAGATACCACTACGATTTTATTTTAGTGTTGTCGTATCACGGCGCATCCCTATCCCCCAACATGCTACTGGAGCGTTACATGCAAACTGTACGACAATGCTTAAAAATGTGTTAAGGGTGATTAATGTAAAGCCTTAATGCTAAGAAAAATATTTATGTTACTGATTAGACATTATATATATAATGTATTCTACTATATATAAATAATTTTATGGATCCTGAAGAGATGGAAAATCCTGTAACATCTTTTGAGTTATTGCACACACGTTATACACTGGATATAAGATGTGAAACCCCGTAAGCATCTCTGACGCCATTAAACTCATGTTATGTGATATCAATTTGACTCACATAAGGATATTTTAGTCCTGAATCAAGTGTTTTGTCTTTTCATTACGCTCGAGTCAGCCCAGAGTGTCATTTTTTGGAGGATGAAGACGAAGATTCGGTATATTACTACTACTATTATTCCTTGCATCATGTTGTCTGCTGCATTATTTTATTTACAGCTATTATGTATATAACTCTGATAAGTGTTGTATAAATTATAATCAAATGTAAAATATAAAGAGCTTCATGAACTGTTTGTGATTATTATATTTTACCATTCTGCTGTGAGATTCTGTGTTTGTTTTCTTCTTCTTTTATTATTTTTCTTAACTAACCACATTGATTATCTATGCTCCAGATTGTTTGAGTTGAACGTGTGTGGACTATTGTCGATTTTAACCATCTGAAATGTGGGTCGTCATAGTTGGTATCAGAGCTCTGGTTTAGCGATAACCTTAGCTTTGTGGGGTTTGACTCATTAGAGATAGGTAGTTATACCCTAGAATGAGTTGTTTAGCGTTTTTATATGAGAGTGTGTACTATTTAGTGTTACAAATATTTTACATTGTGTTTACTGATCCATTGAGTTGTTTATGAATTCTTGTCGGTGCGTGGCACGTCGTGTTATCGATAGGGGTTTCTAAACACTTAAACGAGGCAAGTCGACATAATATTAATTTAAAATCAAGTAAATGAAATAATTTTGCCTAAATTATATATTATATATATAAAAAAATTGAATGAGTAAGTGAAATTAATACGAGTAATTGAATTTGATTTAAATTGGATATAAATAAACTAGATGTTAACTAATTGAATATGAAATAAGTGAATGTTAAATAAAGAAATGTTGGTACACTTAAGTACAAGAGGTAAGAAATATAAACTTAAACTATGAAATGAAAAGAATTATAAAACAAATTGAATATGAAGTGAGTAGGTTGTAAAACTAAGTTTGGAATATTAACTAAACTAATTTGAGTTTAGGGATGTTTATAAACTTAAGTAATGAGCTGTGAAATAAAAATCTAATCCTAATTTAAGTTAAAAGAATGAATTTAAACTGAGAATTTGAGAATTTAAATTCCAATGCTTTTGAAATTATTTCTAGGATTTTAAAAATTGTATTAGTATTATTTAAAAATATTTATGAATCGAAACTTTCTCAAAAGGAATTAAAGGGGAAATAAATTCTATACACCCCTCTTCTGTCACTGGAGAATAATTTCGGTGATGACGGCCGCATCATCGACATTCATTTTCGAGTCTTAAAGTGGAGGATATCACTTAATAACTTTGCTATGCATTTGGGTTGATAAACAGATTTTGATTTAAAATTCCTTAATATGATTTGATATATATAAAAGATATGAGTATATATATTATTTCAAAATGATTTAAAATGAACCCGATATTTTAATACTTAAGTTCTTATTAATTAATGATTTTCAGCTGTAGAAATAAAGTGAATTATTTTAAATAATTGGAAACTTTTAAAATGGGAGATAATAAATTAAAGCTAAGTGATTAAATACATTATGATAATTTAAATTATAAATCTTAAATTTCAAGATAATGGAAATTTAACTTGTATAAATTATTATATGTTCTTGTTAACTAAAATGAATAAAATAAATTTGTATTACATTCAATTACATTATAAAAACATATATATAACTTACCAGAATGTAAAAATTTGAAATGTTAAATATGAATGTATAATAAAATACTTTTCAAGTTTGAACTCAATTAATAAAAATGATCAATTTGAAATTGCGTTTAAGGATATATTTGTAAAAATTTAAATTGAATTGTTATAAAGAAATGATAGACACTTAGTTAATATTCTAAGAAAAGGTAAATGAATAATTTGAGTGGAAGAAAAGAAAATACTATGTAGATATGAACTTAAGAGAAGGTAAACAAATAATAAATAAAACCATACCTTTGTAGATTGTTGTACTATAAAAAGTAAACTTTAGAGATGTTGAAATTAAATTGTGACTTCCTAAGGTAATTGTAAATTTGAATAAAGCTGTATAGAAGAGAAAGAGTTTTAATAAAATATTTATAAACTTAAGAAAATGATTAATGAAGTGTTTTACAAAGAAATTTGGCATTAAATGAAAATGTGAAGATAAATATGAATTAAGTTGTAAAGGAACTTAAGTAATGATATGAGACATATAAATTCATAAATGATGTTGATGTGAAAAAGAAATATGAGCATTATAATTTAAATGTTTTGTGAAACATAAAAGCTATAGTTTGCTTATAAATTTGACAAATATGAATGATATGAAAAGAAAATATGGAATGCGATATGAAATCAAAATTTACTTGAGTGTAGTTAATGACATGAATTACTGAAATGAACTAATGGAAACGAAAAATGAATGTAACTACAATAAATGTAAATTAATAGAATGTGAATTCATTAATGTTTATAAGTGCAAGTCGATCAATTGAAAGTAAATAAACTAAATGAAAATCAATTGAATGTGAATCAAATTGAATCTAAGTTCGTTGAATACAAATAAATTGAAATGAGCCAATTAAGTGTTCATAAAAGATTGGATGTTAAAGGAAATGATAATGTATGAATTAAATAATTACATTAGATAATGTAAGTTCATATAGTTACGAATTAATTGAATGAATATTAATTATTGGATGGTTTCTTTTGTTGTAAATCACTGCTTTAACTATTTTGATTGCATACGATTGTTGTATGTTGTATATTCATGCTTGTGCTTATGATTTGAATTCAAAATCACGTTTAATAGTCTATTAAAACACATGCATGCATTTATATCTTTTTAAGTGACTAATATTTCAGGTTGAGTTGAGATAGGTACATACAAAACCCATTGGACGTATACGTGGATTTATTTTGCTTTTACTTGCTTAATACGAGCAAACTCGCTCATGTTAATAATAAGGTACGTATCTCGGATTACATACCACACTTTTATATTTTCCTTATGGGATGCCTCATTATTGAGATTGGATGTATATTTGATATATTTAGTATATATTTGTGTTACATATTGTACTGAATTTTTTTCCGATCGAGCTGTGCAAAGGAGACTATGCCTAAATTTTTCGTAAATCCTAATGTTAATTTTTTTAAGATTTTTAAACTTTTTTTATGTATAATTTGTAATTTCCATAAGCTGATCGGAGTGGCATAGCGAGAGCGTAGTAAAAGTTTTGTAAATAAGATTTAAAGTTTTATTAGTTGATTATATTGGATAAAATATGTCATATGTTAAATTCCTTACTTAAATAAAAGTCTTGAGTAGTGGAGTGTGTAACGACCCGTATTTTTAACTATTTTAAATTATTGAATTTAATATGATTATTGAATAAAAATGATTAGAAATAAAATTTAATTTTTATTTATGTAATTTATTTAATATGAACTTGAATAAAATATTGAAATAACCAATTTTGAAGATTTTCGCAATAACGGATATTGAAATGAATTTTCATATTGAATGTATTTATAATTAATAGTTGGATTGAATAATAAATGTTGACTTATTTAGTTGAAAATAAATAAACTGTCGATAAGTAAAGTTCATTGAGATTTTATTATTGGATAATCAAATTGTTTAAAATTTAATATTGAAAATCATTTAAATAATTGAATTCTGAATTAAATATAAATGAGAATGATGCCAGAAGTTGATTTAAATTTTATTTGAATATGAATGAAGATTTTTAACATTTAAAATTGGATTTAAAAGCAAATAAATGGAAATTGGAAATTTCTTATTTTAATTAACGAGTAAAAATAGCCATTTTCGCCATTGTCTCAGATTTCGACGAAACTAGTTTTATCGGATCTGCAATAGTGAATTATCGTAGGATTTCAAGTTTCTTAGCGATCAGACTTGTTGTTTGGCCGTGCGAGCTTGAAACGCGTAGAATTTAATTTTCGAATTTTAAGTAAAACGATTAATTTTGAAAAGCTATCTTCTGCATGCAATCAAACAAAGTCTTAAGACTAGTTCCATTGTGTTCGTAATCGCTATAAAACGCCGGGCGACACGTCTCGTTTGGAGCTCGAGAAATTTCGGACGTCGTAAGCTAGATATTTTTTAGTATAATAATATATATTTACTTTCCTTTATCTCAACGCTCATACACATCCGTCCACTTCTTTGTCTCCCTCGTACATTACCTATTTCTCTCTCTGGTTTTCAATTTCATAGTCGAAAAGAAAAAAATGGATATAGAAAAACAAAATCAATCAAAACGTATCATGTTTTTTTCTTTGGTCGTGTGTGACATGTAGCAGCGCTGGAGGAGGTCGCACATATGCGCTGATGGAGGCGAGGTCGACTGCGTTTAGGGTTAGGGTTCCTCGATGACCACATGCACGTGCACATAGCTATGTGGACGCTCGAGTGGGGGCGATGCCAAAGGCGCTCGGCGACGATGTAGGCACGACGTTCGATCGTCATAAAAAAATAAAGAGCAGGAAGTCGCGATTCTGTATCCTGGGAAAAATAGATCCAGCGTGCCTGGAATGATGATGAGGGTTAGTGTTAATTATTTTATTAATCGATAATTAATTGTTAATTTAAGTTTAAATTATACCGTTATATTAATTAAATCAAAACTCTTGCATACGAGGTCCGTTTCGGTTGAAACGCGTGAATTTGGAATCGTATCGATGTTATCTACATCATGGAAGTGTAACGGAATTTATTTGAAGTTGAAAATTTTTCCATTTCAAATAAAGGTTAGTGTTTTATATGCTCATAGTATAATGATCTGTAATTTTTGATAATTTAAAAATATTAAATTTAATGAGATGTTGGTGTTTAATATTCGAAGAAATTAAAATTATGATTTATTAATGAGCAAATAGCTATAATGAAATTCGATAATGTTAATTTAAGGTAATTGATAATTATTTTAATGTAATTTCAATAAATTGAAATGATTGTAAAGTTAAATTTAGAAATAAATTCAATGTTGTATGCAATGGTGAATTTTATGTAATTAATTGAAATTGGTTAATATAGAATAATTAATCAGTAAGTGAATATATTAGTTTTGTTCGTAAACAATAAACATAGAAATATGTTTGAAATTATATGTTGTAACAATGATTTAATTATCATTTCACTATTTAATCCATTCAAATTAAATTGGAAATCAATTGCAATTAATCTACTTAAATATTGCAGTTAATATGAAATAAAATGTTGACTGTAGAATATTGATGTAATAAATGATAAACCAATGTTAATTATATCCATAAGGTGAGAGTTGATTGAATAATAAGATGAAAATCAAAATAAATGAATTTATGGGATTTAAATTATAATTGATGAATTTATTTCAATTGAAATTGAACACTATAATTAGTGCAATATTTAACATTGGATTTGACGTGGAAATTTATTTTAAAAGATAAATTACTAGGTAATCAAAAATGATAAAATTGTTAGGTATAAAATTTGAATTTGAAAAGTGATTTAATTTATTAATACTAATCTATTTATTTAACGTGAAAATAACCATTTTGGCCACTGTCTCAGATTTCGACGAAACCGGTTTCATCGAATCCATAACGGTGAATTATTGTGAGATTTCAAGTTTCGAAGCGATCAGACTTTACGTCTGATCGTACGGACTCGAAACGCATAGAAATCAATTTAATGAATTCAATTTAAATAAGCTAATTTTAAAAGCTATTTTTGTATACGATGGAATTTGGGGTTGAAACTAGTTCCATTGAGTTTAAAAATATCGAAAACATCTATTTCGATATATTGGATGGCTCCGTTTCGTTTCGGAAACGAAACGGGTTTTTGGGGTCGTCGTTATCGTTTCGAACTAATTCGAATTGTCCATTCATTCTTATCTTTTCGTGTCTACATAAATAGCTTTCTTTCCTAAACCCTAGCCGCCTTTTATTTCTGCATGTACGTATAATTCTATTTATCTGTTCTTCCTTCTTTCTATGGTAGAAACCAAATTCCAATTACGAACCCTAAATCCAATTTCAAATTCGAATCGAAATTCAAACTCCTCAAACTATGTCATATAATATAACGTTGGAAAGCTCTCGCCGAGCGTAATCTGCTACATTGTTTCATTTTTATATTTGATGCACCGTTTGGCCTGAAAACATTGAAGAACCTCGACCGTTCATTTTTAGGGTTTTTGATCCAACGGCGGATCTTCGTCCGATTGACCATCAAGGAGCGGCGTTTGGAAGAGGATGGAGAGAAGATCTTAGTGCTGGTGTTCATTCATCCCCAGGTCTTAAAAAATCGTAGAAAAACATGCTTAAAGCTCGGTGGCGATGGCGGTGGAGGAGGAGGCCGGAGTGGCCGTGGGTGCGGCCTGAGGAGGGCTGGCCAATGGCCGTGGCTGATCGATGGTCAGGCGTCTGGGGTAGCATGCGTTCGTTAATGAACGTGGGCGGCATGGGTTTGATCAAGTTTTTTGTCCTCGTGATTGTTTGTTGCAAGAGGATAACGTGTATCATTTTTATTATTTATCCTAATTTAAAATTTAAATTTTGCATGTTCTAACTATCATATCTTTTGCATACGAACTCGGATTCACATGCAGTTTTCTCCCCTGCGATCAAATCGAAATTCCGAACATTATAGAGCTAGTTTGGTTGAATTCTGAGACTAATATAATTTTTGGTCATAATTGGAATTTAAATTGATTTGAAATCAAAGGTAAGTGTTTTAACCCACTCACAACTACTAAATTGTATTATATTAGTTAAATTAAATTTATGATGTGATTAGAAGTTGATTGATGGCTATTTGGTATATTAATTTGTCATTCCAGTTAAATCTGAATTTTTTCGAATTGTGATGACCCGTAATTTGAAAGCAATATCAATTCAATAATTTGAATTAAAAATTAAATTGATTTGATAATCATTGTAATAAGATTTGAATTAATTTAATAATCCTATTAAATAAATATTTGATTGATAAGATTTTACCTCTTTAAATCTAAATAAATTTTTTATATTTATAATATATATAGAATATTGTATATACTGTAAATAGGTATTGTTTTAAATTTAATTAATAAATAAATCATGTTTCTATAATAAATTATATATCTTTAGTAAAATTGGGAATTATGATTTTATTTTAAAGTTAAACTTTTAAAAGGCCATTTAGTAAATAAATATGGTTTTAAATTGATAAGATAAAAATTTAATTTGTTTAAAATAATTTATTTGATATTAAGTTTTTAAAAGTATATAATAAATAACAATATGATTTTAAATACCTAAGGAAAAATATTGAAATGATTTAAAATATGTTTAACTCAAGATTTAAATTTAAATTAAAATAACAATAAGGGTTATTTTGATATAATTGGATAAAATAAATAATTTATTAATAAAGGAAACAATTTCTTTTAATAAGTTATTTATGGTTATCAAATGTTGTTATTTTTAAAAAAAATATAATAATACATTGTTTTAACAAATAAAATTTTAATAAAAATAATTGTTTTCAAAACTTAAATTGTGTAGTTATATTTGTAAATAAACTTGATTTCAAAATTTAATTTGGACTTGAATTCAAAGCTTTGAAAACTAAAGTGTAAATATTTTTAATTTTCTTTGATTTTGAAATATTTGTATAGGCTTCATTTTATAAATTAAATTTGATTTATTCATTTTAAAATTTTCTACATGTAAATAATTACATATTAACTAATTAATTAAACAAAGATTTACAATTTTCTTGTATTAACATCTAACTAAATACTAATTAACTTTTAATTAAATACTAATTACTTTTATGAGACAAGTGTAACATCTTAAGGTCTTACATAACACTTGTTAAATGATAAAATAAAGTTTTTGACAAATGTTACATTGTGAGACAAGTGTCAAAATTTAATTTAACATTTTCTTTTGTTTTTATTTTTGAATAATTTCAGTTTATATAAAACTTCTTTCCCTCATCTTCTTTTCTTCTTCAAAAATCTGAAGACAAACAAATTTAAAAATAATAATAAAACACTTCCATTCAAAAACTTAAATCTGTAAACATCTTCAACTCTGCAAATCCACTTCACAGACCTGAAACAAAGGCTACACGTTTTCTAACATGCAATCCAACCTGCACATTGTAAATCATTATCTCTGTACAATTGTAAAGCAAATCTGTCACCATTTTAAAAATCTGAAGCCTGCCTGCATTTCTTTTTCAAAAATATGAGATATGCTCTCAAGCAAACAACTGCAAGTTCAGATGCAAGCCAGAATGCATGTAGTTCCTTTTTAAAAGTCATGTCTCAAAGCTTCAACAACTCAGTTTTTAAAGCACTCAAGTTTTAATCAAAAATAGAAGAACTGCATATTTCCAGTTTTTAAAGCACCAGTCTTTTTTCAAAATTCACTGCTCTTCCCCCTCAAGTTAAGGTGAGTAACATTTCTATTCCTAAAATATTTAACTTATAAACAAGGTTGCATGCTTAATCTCTGTGATAAAAATGTATTGAATGCATATTTGAATGAAATCTGCTGTGACTATTATATGCTTGTGATTTTCAAAAGTACTCTCTGTTTTTATGGATCATATGTTCAGGTTATGATTTAAATTCAAAATCTATAGATTTGTGCCTCTGATTAAACTTTAGATTTAATCAAACTTGTTTGTTTATGTTAAGCTTTAGTTTAAGATTTTAGTTAAGTTAAAATAACTTGTAAACATCTATGTAAACCAGAATTTGATTAATCAAGTTTAAATATGTGAAAATTTATATTGAATAAATTATAAATTCAGTATTAAGAATTAAATACTAAGATAAAACTTGATTATTAGAATAAAAATCAGTCTTTTTAGTTAAGAGGTTGGGTACAGTTCTGTGTTTAACTGTAAAAGAGGAATTTTGAGTTTTTGGGTGATCTAGGCAATTTGGGGTGACGAGGTTCTTCTGGTAGGTGGAGGAGTAGTCAGTGACGTCGGAAAAAATATGGGGTGGTGTTGCAGTTCATCGTGGTGGCTGCGGTGATGAGATTTTGTCCAGAACCCTAGTTTTAACTAGGACATTTGTTATGCTCGACATGGCTTATTGAAGTGATCGAGTTAGATGAGATTTTGGGGAATGTTAGTATGAAGGTTGATGAACACGTGGCCGGAGTCGCTGCCATTCCGGTGGTCAGATGGTGGAGGATAAGGCGTGTTACAGGTTTGGGTAAAACCTGTTTTCTTCTGTTCTAGGTTTTGGAATGAAAACTTGTATTCGATTTCGTGTATTGAAAGGAGAATCTGACGGTGGTGATTGATTGTGGGGTTGGTTGTTGATGTTGGGAAGTCACCGGAGGTAGGTGATGGTGACTGGAGGCACTGTGCACGTGCACCGTGCAATTTTTGAGTTCTGATGAAAACGGGTACTGCAGAGTTTTGAACTCGAGTAATACTCGAGTGTTTGTTGTGTCTTGCTCGAAGATATGGGTCTGATGGCTCGAAGCATTTTAAGGTTAGCTCGGGTATTTGTTAAAATAATATTTTTTTCTGTAAAACTGTCTGAAGTTTTAATTTAAATCAAAATTTAAGTGAATAAGTTGTTATGATAAGATTTAAACAAAGTTTAATACTGCAGTATGTATTATAGTTCAAAAAGATTTTGAAATCTTATAAGTTTTTAAAATTTTGAAAGAGGTTTTCAGTTTTGTTTTAAAAAAGAAAAGAAAACCTGACGGTTTCTTTTTGGAAATTGAATTTCATTTTGAAAATGTGAAACCTGACTTAAAACAAGCAGCTTGAATTTAAATTTTAAGTTCAGTTTTCTTAAGGCTTTTGAAACCTTCAGGTTTAAAAAAAAATGAATTTGTATTTCAAATAAAGAGTTTTAAAATCAAGGTTTAAATCAAAAGATTTAATTCAAGTTTAAATCAAATAATTTAAATAAAGAATGGGTTCTTGTGTCTTGAATTTAAACCTGGATATTTGAATAAGTTTCAAAATTTTGAATGTTTCCAAACAAGTTTAAATTTAAATTTCTTGTTAGAAGTAAATTTGTTTTCAAACAAATATTTAAAACATGATTCCTTTTTGAATGAACTCATTTATAAAAGGTTTATAAAAGAAAGTTAAATGATTTGTTAACTTGAATTTGTAATTTAAATAGTAATGTACTTAAAACTTAATTTTTTTAAATTAAATTAAGTAAATTAAGACTTATCTTGTATAAGTTTTAGAGGAAAGTAATAAATGTTATTTACATTTATTTTAAAGGATTATAAATGGAATTTAAATTGGTTAATGCTTAAATAAATATCATTTTGAATTTTAGATTCAAAATGGAATTTGAATTTAAATTTAAAGATGCAATGTTCTAAGTACACTTTAATATTAATGAAATTATTAATAAGGAATGGATTATCTTAGAAAATTATTAAGATACTAAAACAAATAAATAAATAAGATAATTAAGGAATGACTTATTTATTTAATTTATAATTAATAATTTGGATTAATTTTAAATTAAAGATTAATTAATAAATAATTAAAGACTAACTAGTTTATAATTAATATTGATTTATGAAAGTTAATTACTTAAGAAAACGAAATTAAAGAATTAATAATAGTTAATGATGGTCATTAACTAAGAATTATTTAGTAATTAATTAATATGATTAATTTTTAGTAATTAATTAGATTAATTAATTAATGATAATAAATTGTGAAATTTATTTAAGTTAATTACTTAAGTGGAAGTAATTAAGACATTAATTACTTAATGTAATTGATGGAGTTTATTGAGATTGGATTAAACTAATTAACTAAGTTTAATTAATTTAAACATAGAAATTGATAATAATTACTGGATGTAATTAGTGGATAATGATGGAACTGTGAATGTAATTTGGATTAAATTATTTTGTATAATTAATCAAGGGATTAATTAAAGAATTAAGTAAGAAGCAATTAATTTGATAAAGTAATTATGGGTAGTTAATTACAAAATGAGATTAATCAAAGGTGATTAATAATTATGGTTTAAAGTGAGATTAATTACTGAAAGTAATTAATTTAAGTGAGTAATTAATTAAATATAATTAAGGATCATTAATTAATATAATTAATGAAGTAATTAAGATTGATTTATCAAGATTAATTAATCAATAATAAGTGATTAGGTGTAATTAATTAACTGTAGTTAATTGAGGTTAAATGTAATTAATTATAGTTAATTAATGAAGTAATTAAAGGTTAATTACTGTATTTGGTTTAGAGTAATTAATTTTGTGAAATTTATTGAAGTATAATTAATCAGGATTGATTAATTAAGATGATAAATTAGAGGTCAATTAATTAATTAATTTGTAATTAATTAATGATGATGTAAGCAAGATTTATATTGTGTAAGTAATTAATTTAATTCATTTTAAATTAATTAAAGATGATGTAATTAATTTAATTCATTTTAAATTAATTATAGATAGTATGATTATTGGTCATTGCTTATGAATGGATGATACGGTTACCTTGAATGGTTTGGAATCTCAACTATGAGATTAGTAATGTTGAGTGATATGGATGCATTGGTTGCATTGTGATAATGATATGAATTATCTTTGATAATGATAATATGGATTATCTATTGTGATGATAATGATAATTATCTGTTGTGAATCTGTGTATTATCTATCTATGTGTATATAGATAATGTAATTGAATTGTTTTAAACTCTAAAACAACTTGGACCTAAAAGACGCGCCTTGGATTTCGATGAGACCGGGATCAGGTTTCCATATTTGGATATCCGAAAACCACATCGATCCAAATTAACGATAGGTCGTGAATCTTATGTGAAGAGTGAAGACTCGAGGTGTAAGGACTATTAGTCAGTATAACTCTGGGGGTGATTCCGTAATGAGTTTGACGGAAATAGTACTTACAGGCTCGAGATAGAGATTCAGAGTGCAAGGGTTATCGTCGTTAACTCTGAGGGTGATTCTAAAATGAGTGTAACGAGATAATGCCTTTGGTTTCGTTTGAACCTGGAATGAACTTGTATGGATTGAATGCTTTCAGCATATCGTCAGGTGGACGATGAGCATTCTAAGAGATGTGTTCTCTAAAGGTAAGCGTAGCCTCAAGCCTCATCAACCGGGAATGGCTAAAACTGGGGAGGTGCAGCAAGGCTTCGTGGGTAGCTCCCACTGGAGAGCGAGATTTTCCCCTGTCTAGAGGTCCCTTTTATTCGGCTGTGTGGGCGGTTGGAATTGCGCACCAACTGCGGGGTTGTCTTGTTCAAAACTGTTCAGTAAGGAATGGTTCCGGCCTTGTGTTGCAGGGGAGAGCGCATACTCCTCGGTACGTTGATCTAGGCCACGTACTGTGACGGGCGGTACCCCAGTAGCCCTGCCATTGTATGGAATCCAAAATCCAATAAGTGCCAACGGTTTAGATTGTATTACCCACTTTTGTGGTAGTAGCTGGAATTTAATAATTGTAACAATTTCGGCTATTTAATATTTACTTGAAAACCCTAGACCTATTATAATATCACTCGATTTCCTATCAAATGTTTTGGTTAGCGTAAGGTAAATTTTTTTCCATGTTTATGTGTGGGAAGTCTTACATAATACCTTTTCTTTTCAAAAAGTTTTTTTAAAGTTAAGCAACCTTAACCTGTTACTCACACCAGACCCATGTCTGACCCGGAGTTTATTCTTTGTTTTCTTAAACTCTTGGGTACTCAATTTTTTTTACGAGTGGCCAATGGATTCAGGTTAGCTTTGACGAACTGTGGAGGAGCAATGGAGCAGGTGGCTTCTGCGTTGAAGATGTATAGTTTCAGCTGTGTGTTTTGTGTTGTCCTTAAATTGTATTGAGTTGCAAATATTAGACAGGTGTTTATAACTGTCTAGAATGTGTTGTATTATCTGTGTACTCTGATAATTGTGTTGTACTATGTAATATTTTATGTTATTAATATAATTTATTCGTTCCGCTGTTTAGATTCTGATGTGTTGTTTCTTCTTTCTTCTCTTTCTATCTCTTTTCTATTCCTTTCTTTCTTATTAGCGATGCGACTTTCTGGTGTTTGGAAGTCGGGTCGTTACAGTGGTATCAGAGCATTAGGTTGAGTGAATACCTAGGCTCTGGAGTGGTGTCTATCTTGAGAGAACGTATTTGTAATTTTAAATATTTATATACATATTTATCTATTTCTACCTTTCTATTGGGTTACCTATTCAGGTTTTCCATTATAGGTTATAAAGGTAGATGAGGTAGTGGTGTTTGTAACAGATTCCTACCATTGGTTAGAGTCTGATGTTTGAGGTTGGAAGTGTATTTTCGAGACTGTAGACCTAATACTGTTTCGAGTAAGTAGTGCAGAGTTTGGATCTATCGATTGGGCTGGAACAAGTGACGGTATTTTGATACCTCAGGAAGTTGTAACTGCGTGATGAGATGCAGTGACTATGGATGTGTCCGAAGATATTTCTTTGGAACAAGTTTTGGAAGTATTCTGCTTCGATGTAGTGGCTGAAGTCAGCAGGATGTTGTGGTTAGCATTGAAGTCCGAGTTCCTCGAAGAACTTTGGATTAGAAGGAAGTTTGGAATCGGTGTCAGCAATGCAGCTTGGAGTGTTCTGTGAGTCGACAGAGAGGTCTTAGCTGAGTAGTTTTTCTAAAGATGGAATTCAAAAGCTGCAGAGTGAATCCGTTTCTTCAATAGATTGATTAGACCAGTGTAAGCTGCTCTGTTTGGTAAAGAGAGGACAGTTTTCGTTGGAAATTGATCTGGGTTAATCCCAAAAATGACTTGCGATAGTTGAGTGTTCTCTTGAATGGTTGGAGTTTTTCTGGTTGTCTTCTGGGGAAGACCGAGGTTTGTTCGCATCTGGAGATTGAGTTTTCTTATCGACTAGTATTCCAGGAGTGGAACTGGAGGTTCTGTTTAGTTGGAAAATGATTCCTAGAGATGGAGTTTGATGAAGCAACTCAGTTTTGGAGAGATTTCCGAGTTTTCTTTTATGGATCTGTTGAACCATATTTCTGGAAGATGATGTCCAGTGGATGTTTGTGTTCTTCGTCAGCATTTTCTTATCTACTTCGGATCAGAATTGCGCAGCGGAAGCAGTTTGGAAGTATTTCTGGTTGTCTTTTTCAGATTAGGAGAAGTTTGTTGTCTTCTGTTGTTTATGGAGTAGAATAGTGTTTTGGTTTTGGATTGATCTTGAGGAGATCATTGTGATGGGTTGTTTCTGGTTCTGTTTGTTTCTAGAGTAATCAGCAAGGGGTTGAGCTGATCAGTTTGGATGTTGGCAACCCAGGATCTTCCGAAATTTTTTGTAGATAAGGGACGGAGGAATTTGGAATTCGAAGTTGGAGACTTCGTTGTTGTTGGAGTTTTCTCTGATCGAAGGAGCTATAAGATGGGGTAAGACTGGAAAGCTAGCTCAGTGATGTTTGGATCTTTTCTCTATGTTTTGGTTGGATCAGTGTTTGGTTTTCAGGATTGAATTGCCAGTTTGGATAACGGGGATTCGATGAGTTACACGTGTCTCTGAGGGAGTACGAGTATGGTCTATCTCTAGTTTTAAAACCAGCAGTTATAGAGGTTGGTTGCTGAATCAGACTCGTCTATAGTCTGATATGCTGTCTAGTTCTGTAGATCTAAATGAATAGGAGCTCTATAGCTTAATAGTATTGATTGTTTGGAATCTATAGAGCGAGTATCCCAATATTTATGCCGGGGAAACTCATGGAAGTTCTATCCCGAATTTTTCTGGATAATTAGATTTGTTTGATTGGGTTAATTGATTGCTATGATTGTTAGCATATCATTGGTATATGCTTGTGTTTTAAAATTTAATCTTTAAATAGATTATTAAATTACCTTTGTTTTAAATTTCAGAGATGAAATTCTTTTAGGGGGGAGGAATGTGATGACCCGTAATTTGAAAGCAATATCAATTTAATAATCTGAATTAAAAATTAAATTGATTTGATAACCATTGTAATAAGATTTGAATTAATTTAATAATCCTATTAAATAAATATTTGATTGATAAGATTTTATCTCTTTAAATCTAAATAATTTTTTTATATTTATAATATATATAGAATATTGTATATACTGTAAATAGGTATTGTTTTAAATTTAATTAATAAATAAATCATGTTTCTATAATAAATTATATATCTTTAGTAAAATTGGGAATTATGATTTTATTTAAAAGTTAAACTTTTAAAAGGTCATTTAGTAAATAAATATGGTTTTAAATTGATAAGATAAAAAATTTAATTTGTTCAAAATAATTTATTTGATATTAAGTTTTTAAAAGTATATAATAAATAACAATATGATTTTAAATACCTAAGGCAAAATATTGAAATGATTTAAAATATGTTTAACTCAAGATTTAAATTTAAATTAAAATAACAATAAGGGTTATTTTGATATAATTGGATAAAATAAATAATTTATTAACAAAGGAAACAATTTCTTTTAATAAGTTATTTATGGTTATCAAATGTTGTTATTTTTTTAAAATATAATAATACATTGTTTTAACAAATAAACTTTTAATAAAAATAATTGTTTTTCAAAACTTAAATTGTGTAGTTATATTTGTAAATAAACTTGATTTCAAAATTTAATTTGGACTTGAATTCAAAGCTTTGAAAAATAAAGTGTAAATATTTTTAATTTTCTTTGATTTTGAAATATTTGTATAGGCTTCATTTTATAAATTAAATTTGACTTATTCATTTTAAAATTTTCTACATGTAAATAACTACATATTAACTAATCAATTAAACAAAGATTTACAATTTTCTTGTATTAACATCTAACTAAATACTAATCAACTTTTAATTAAATACTAATTACTTTTATGAGACAAGTGTAACACCTTAAGGTCTTACATAACACTTGTTAAATGATAAAATAAAGTTTTTGACAAATGTTACATTGTGAGACACGTGTCAAAATTTAATTTAACATTTTCTTTTGTTTTTATTTTTGAATAATTTCAGTTTATATAAAACTTCTTTCCCCCGTCTTCTTTTCTTCTTCAAAAATCTAAAGACAAACAAATTTAAAAAATAATAATAAAACACTTCCATTCAAAAACTTAAATCTGTAAACATCTTCAACTCTACAAATCCACTTCACAGACCTGAAACAAAGGCTATACATTTTCTAACATGCAATCAAACCTGCATATTGTAAATCATTATCCCTGTACAATTGCAAAGCAAATCTGTCACCATTTTAAAAATTTGAAGCCTGCCTGCATTTCTTTTTCAAAAATATGAGATATGCTCTCAAGCAAACAACTGCAAGTTGAGATGCAAGCCAGAATGCATGTAGTTCCTTTTTAAAAGTCATGTCTCAAAGCTTCAACAACTCAGTTTTTAAAGCACTCAAGTTTTAATCAAAAATAGAAGAACTGCATATTTCCAGTTTTTAAAGCACCAGTCTTTTTTCAAAATTCACTGCTCTGCCCCCTCAAGTTGAGGTGAGTAACATTTCTATTCCTAAAAGATTTAACTTATAAACAAGGTTGCATGCTTAATCTCTCTGTGATGAAAATGTGTTGAATGCATATTTGAATGAAATCTGTTGTGACTATAATATGCTTGTGATTTCCAAAAGTACTCTCTGTTTTTATAGATCATATGTTCAGGTTATGATTTAAATTCAAAACCTATAGATTTGTGCCTCTGATTAAACTTTAGATTTAATCAAACTTGTTTGTTTATGTTAAGTTTTAGTTTAAGATTTTAGTTAAGTTAAAATAACTTGTAAACATCTCTGTAAACCAGAATTTGATTAATCAAGTTTAAATATGTGAAAATTTATATTGAATAAATTATAAATTCAGTATTAAGAATTAAATACTGAGATCAAAACTTGATTATTAGAATAAAAATCAGTCTCTTTAGTTAAGAGGTTGGGTACAGTTCTGTGTTTAACTGTAAAAGAGGAATTTTGAGTTTCTGGGTGATCTAGGCAATTTGGGGTGACGAGGTTCTTCTGGTAGGTGAAGGAGTAGTCAGTGACGCCGAGAAAAATATGGGGCGGTGTTGCAGTTCATCGCGGTGGCTGCGGTGATGAGATTTTTTCCAGAACCCTAGTTTTAACTAGGACATTTGTTTTGGTCGGCATGGCTTATTGAAGTGATCGAGTTGGATGAGATTTTGGGTAATGTTAGTATGAAGGTTGATGAACACGTGGCCGGAGTCGCTGCCATTCCGGTGGTCAGAAGATGGAGGATAAGGCGTGTTACAGGTTTGGGTGAAACCTGTTTCTTCTGTTCCAGGTTTTGGAATGGAAACTTGTATTCGATTTCGTGTATTGGAAGGAGAATCTGAGGGTGGTGATTGATTGTGGGGGTGGTTGTCGATGTTGGGAAGTCACTGGAGGTGGGTGATGGTGACTGGAGGTACGGTGCACGTGCACCGTGCCGTTTTTGAGTTCTGATGAAACTGGGTACTTCAGAGTTTTGAACTCGAGTAATACTCGAGTGTTTGTTGTGTCTTGCTCGAAGATATAGGTCTAATGACTCGAAGCATTTTAGGGTTAGCTCGGGTATTTTTTGATATTACAGTTTTTCTATAAAACTGTCTGAAGTTTTAATTTAAATCAAAATTTAAATGAATAAGTTGTTATGATAAGATTTAAACAAAGTTTAAAACTGCAGTATGTATTATAGTTTAAAAGGATTTTGAAATCTTATAAGTTTTTAAAATTTTGAAAGGGGTTTTCAGTTTTTTTTTAAAATAACCCGACAGTTTCTTTCTGGAAATTGAATTTCATTTTGAAAATGTGAAACCTGATTTAAAACAAGCAGTTTGAATTTAAATTTTAAGTTCAGTTTTCTTAAGGCTTTTGAAATCGTCAGGTTTTAAAAATATGAATTCGTATTTTAAATAAAGAGTTTTAAAATCAAGGTTTAAATCAAAAGGTTTAATTCAAGTTTAAATCAAATAATTTAAATAAAGAATGTGTTCTTGTGTCTTGAATTTAAACCTAGATATTTGAATAAGTTTCAAAATTTTGAATGTTTCCAAACAAGTTTAAATTTAAATTGCTTGTTAGAAGTAAATTTGTTTTCAAACAAATATTTAAAACATGATTCCTTTTTGAATGAAGTCATTTATAAAAGGTTTTTCAAAGAAAGTTAAATGATTTGTTAACTTGAATTTGTAATTTAAATAGTAATGTACTTAAAACTTAATTTTTTTTAAATTAAATTAAGTAAATTAAGACTTATCTTGTATAAGTTTTAAATGAAAGTAATAAATGTTATTTACATTTATTTTAAAGGATTATAAATGGAATTTAAATTGGTTAATGCTTAAATAAATATCATTTTGAATTTTAGATTCAAAATGGAATTTGAATTTAAATTTAAAAATGCAATGTTCTAAGTACACTTTAATATTAATGAAATTATTAATAAGGAATGGATTATCTTAGAAAATTATCAAGATATTAAAATAATTAAATAAATAAATAAGATAATTAAGGAATGAATTATTTATTTAATTTATAGTTAATAATTTGGATTAATTTTTTGGCCAGGCCGACGGGGTTGTATGGTCCCCGACCATTTTATTGCAGCACCAGAGATTACATGACACAAACTACAACAAGATGAGCAAGAGCTCATCGAAAACGGAGATAAAACATGGTGCTACAAGAAAAAAGGAAGAAAACCGACAAAAACGAAAAATTAAAAAAGACACAACATTTACATTCTATAGTTTAGACCTATCCCTAGATCAAAGGTGAAAAGTAGCTTCAGGGAAGTATCAATTTCATGCATAATCCATAGCCTAAAGTCAACAGTAGTCTTTGCCTTGGAGACATCAAAAACTTTGCAGTTACGCTCTCTCCACACCGCATATATAAAACTCTTCAACGCGACACCAAATATTCTCTTTCTTCTTTGCTTGTTACCTGTCTTTGTGTATATCTGCTCCTATTCATCTTGATTATTATTCATGGGACGTTTACTTTGTAGTTTAATCATCACCTCAGTCCACAGCAGTTTGATCTCAGAACATTCAAAGAATATGTGCTCGATAGTCTCTGGTTGGGCACAACAAAAAGAACAGTATATATCAACATTCATGCCTATACTGACAAGCTTTGCCTTGGTCAGCATGGATCGGTTCAAAATTTTCCACAGCGTAAAGTTCTCTCTCATGCTACTGTCTTTGTTCCAAGTTCTCTTCCACCATTTCCAGTTTTGATTAGCATTGTTCTGCATCAAAAATTCGTAAGCTTCACCAATTTTAAATTTACCTTTTTTCTGTCCCCATACAACTAAATCAGAAGTAGGAGTCATAGGGGAAAACTTTTTTATTCTATCCCAAAGTTTTTGAACTCTTTGATTAGAAGAAAACGTTTGAATCCCCTGAAAGTACTCAAGAATATCTCTGACTTTTGTATCAGCATGGACACCAGTCTGTTGAATTTCATTGTATGTAAGTTGCCTTCTAAGAATGATACCAATATCAAGCCATGGATCATCCCAGAAGTTAACGTTGTATTCATGGTTGGTGTTCATTTGAATGAGAGGAAGAAAGAGTTCCTTAGTCTTGTACATACTCTGCCCGGTCCAGCTCATGTTTTGTCGTTTACTCATGTTCCATATCCTCCTGCATTTTAGTACATTTCTTTTGGACCACTCAGCCCAAAGGCTATCTGGGCAGTTAAACATGGTGTCAATAAAGATTAATTAATAAATAATTAAAGACTAATTAGTTTATAATTAATATTGATTTATGAAAGTTAATTACTTAAGAAAAAGAAATTAAAGAATTAATAATAGTTAATGATGGTCATTAACTAAGAATTATTTAGTAATTAATTAATATGATTAATTTTTAGTAATTAATTAGATTAATTAATTAATGATAATAAATTGTGAACTTTATTTAAGTTAATTACTTAAGTGGAAGTAATTAAGACATTAATTACTTAATGTTATTAATGGAGTTTATTGAGATTAGATTAAATTAATTAACTAAGTTTAATTAATTTAAACATAGAAATTGATAATAATTACTGGATGTAATTAGTGGATAATGATGGAACTGTGAATGTAATTTGGATTAAATTATTTTGTATAATTAATCAAGGGATTAATTAAAGAATTAAGTAAGAAGCAATTAATTTGATAAAGTAATTATGGATAGTTAATTACAAAATGAGATTAATCAAAGGTGATTAATAATTATGGTTTAAGTGAGATTAATTACTGAAAGTAATTAATTTAAGTGAGTAATTAATTAAATATAATTAATGATCATTAATTAATATAATTAATGTAGTAATTAAGATTGATTTATCAAGATTAATTAATCAATAATAAGTGATTAGGTGTAATTAATTAAATGTAGTTAATTGAGATTAAATGAAATTAATTATAGTTAATTAATTAATGAAGTAATTAAAGGTTAATTACTGTATTTGGTTTAGAGCAATTAATTTTTTGAAATTTATTAAAGTATAATTAATCAGGATTGATTAATTAAGATGATAAATTAGAGGTCAATTAATTAATTAATTTGTAATTAATTAATAATGATGTAAGCAAGATTTATATTGTGTAAGTAATTAATTTAATTCATTTTAAATTAATTAAAGATGATGTAATTAATTTAATTCATTTTAAATTAATTACAGATAGTATGATTATAGGTCATTGCTTATGAATGGATGATACAGTTACCTTCAATGGTTTGGAATCTCAACAATGAGATTAGTAATGTTGAGTGATATGGATGCATTGGTTGCATTGTGATAATGATATGAATTATCTTTGATAATGATAATATGGATTATCTATTGTGATGATAATGATAATTATCTGTTGTCAATCTGTGAATTATCTATTTGTGTGTATATAGATATTGTAATTGAATTGTTTTAAACTCTAAAACAACTTGGACCTAAAAGACACGCTTTGGATTTCGATGAGACCGGGATCAGGTTTCCATATTTGGATATCCGAAAACCACATCGATCCAAATTAACGATAGGTCGTGAATCTTACGTAAAGAGTGAAGACTCGAGGTGTAAGGACAATTAGTCAGTATAACTCTGGGGGTGATCCCGTAATGAGTTTGACGGAAATACTAATTACAGGCTCGAGATAGAGAATCAAAGTGCCAGGGTTATCGTCGTTAACTCTAAGGGTGATTCCAAAATGAGTGTAACGAGATAATGCCTTAGGTTTCGTTCGAACCCGGAACGAACTTGTATGGATTGAATGCTTTCAGCACATCGTCAGGTGGACGATGAGCATTCTAAGAGATGTGTTCTCTGAAGGTAATCGTAGCCTCAAGTCTCATCAAATGGGAATGGCTAAAACAGGGGAGGTGCAGCAAGGCTTCGTGGGTAGCTCCCACTGGAGAGAAAGATTTTCCCCAGTCTAGAGGTCCCTTTTGTTCGGCTGTGCGGGCGGTTGGAATTGCACACCAACTGCGGGGTTGTCTTGTTCGAAACTGTTCAGTAAAGAATGGTTCCGGCCTTGTGTTACAGGGGAGCGGGCGTACTCCTCGGTACGTTGATCTAGGCCACGTACTGTGACGGACGGTACCCGTAGCCCTGCCATTGTATGGAATCCAAAATCCAATTAGTGCCAACGGTTTTGATTGTATTACCCACTTTTGTGGCTAGTAGATGGAATTTAATAAATGTAACAATTTCGGCTATTTCATATTTACTTGAAAACCCTAGACCTATTATAAGACCACTGGATTTCCTATCAAATGTTTCGGTTAACGTAAGATAAAAACTTTTCCATGTTATGTGTAGGAAGTTTTACGTGATACCTTTTCTTTTCAAAAAGTTTTTTTAAAGTTAAGCAACCTTAACCTGTTACTCACACCAGACCCATGTCTGACACGGAGTTTATTCTTTGTTTTATTAAACTCTTGGGTACTCAAATTTTTTTACGAGTAGCCAAGAGATTCAGGTTAGCTTTGACGAACTGTGGAGGAGCAATGGAGCAGGAGGCTTCTGCGTTGTAGATGTATAGTTTCCGCTGTGTGTTCTGTGTTGTCCTTAAGTTGTATTGAGTTGTAAATATTAGAAAGGTGTTTATAACTGTCTAGAATGTGTTGTATTATCTGTGTACTCTGATAATTGTGTTGTACTATGTAATATTTTATGTTATTAATATAATTTATTCGTTCCGCTGTTTAGATTCTGATGTGTTGTTTCTTCTTTCTTCTCTTTCTTTCTCTTTTCTATCCCTTTCTTTCTTATTAGCGATGCGACTTTCTGATGTTTGGAAGTCGGGTCGTTACAGTGGTATCAGAGCATTAGGTTGAGTGAATACCTAGGCTCTGGAGTGGTGTCTATCTTTAGAGAGTGTATTTGTAATTTTAAATATTTATATTTATATTTATCTATTTCTACCTTTCTGTGGGGTTACATGTTCAAGTTTTCCAATATAGGTTATAAAGGTAGATGAAGTAGTGGTGTTTGTAACACGATTCCTACCATTGGTTGGAGTCTGATGTTTGAGGTTGGAAGTGTATTTGTCGAGACTGTAGACCTAATACTGTCTCGAGTAAGTAGTGCAGAGTTTGGATCTATCGATTGGATTGGAACAAGTGACGGTATTGTGATACCTCAGGAAGTTGTAACTGCATGATGAGATGCAGTGACTATGGATGTGTCCGAATATATTTCTTTGAAACCAGTTTTGGAAGCATTCTGCTTCGATGTTGTGGCTGAAGTCAGCAGGATGTTGTGGTTAGCATTGAAGTCCGAGTTTCTCAAAGAACTTTGGATTAGAAGGAAGTTTGGAATCGGTGTCAGCAATGCAGCTTGGAGTGTTCTGTGAGCCGACAGGGAGGTCCTAGCTGAGTAGTTTTTCTGAAGATGGAATTCAGAAGCTGCAGAGTGAATCCATTTCTTCAATAGAGTGTTCTCTTGAATGGTTGGAGTTTTTCTGGATGTCTTCTGGGGAAGACAGAGGTTTGTTCGCATCTGGAGATTGAGTTTTCTTATCGACTAGTATTCCAGGAGTGGAACTGGAGGTTCTGTTTAGTTGGAAAATGATTCCTAGAGATGGAGTTTGATGAAGCAACTCAGTTTTAGAGTGATTTTTGAGGTTTCTTTTATGGATCTGTTGAACCATATTTCTAGAAGGTGATGTCCAGTGGATGTTTGTGTTCTTCGTCAGCATTTTCTTATCTACTTCGGATCAGAGTTGCATAGCGGAAGCAGTTTGGAAGTATTTCTGGTTGTCTTTTTCGGATTAGGAGAAGTTTGTTGTCTTCTGTTGTTTGTGGAATAAAATTGTGTTTTGGTTTTGGATTGATCTTGAGGAGATCATTGTGATGGGTTGTTTCTAGTTCTGGTTGTTTCTAGAGAAATCAGCAAGGGGTTGAGCTGATCAGTTTGGATGTTGGCAGCCCAGGATCATCCGAAGAATTTTGTAGGTAAGGGACAGAGGAATTTGGAATTCGAAGTTGGAGACTTCCTTGTTGTTGGAGTTTTCTCCGATCGAAGGAGCTATAAGATGGGGTAAGACTGGAAAGCTAGCTCGGTGATGTTTGGATCTTTTCTCTGTGTTTTGGTTGGATCAGTGTTTGGATTTCAGGATTGAATTGCCAGTTTGGATAACTGGGATTCAATGAGTTTCACGTATCTCTGAGGGAGTACGAGTTTGGTCTATCTCTGGTTTTAGAACCAGCAGTTATAGAGGTTGGTTGCTGAATCAGACTCATCTGTAGTCTGATATGCTGTCTGGTTCTGTAGATCTAGATGAATAGGAGCTCTATAGCTTAATAGTATTGATTGTTTGGAATCTATAGAGCGAGTATCCCGATATTTATACTGGGAAAACTCGTGGAAGTTCTATCCAGAATTTTTCTGGATAATTAGATTTGTTTGATTGGGTGAATTGATTGCTATGATTGTTAGCATATCATTGGTATATGCTTGTTTTTTTAAAATTTTATCTTTAAATAGATTATTAAATTACCTTTGTTTTAAATTTCGGGGACGAAATTCTTTTAAGGGTGGAAGGAATGTGATGACCTGGAATTTGAAAGCAATATCAATTTAATAATCTGAATTAAAAATTAAATTGATTTGATATTCATTGTAATAAGATTTGAATTAATTTAATAATCCTATTAAATAAATATTTGATTGATAAGATTTTATCTTTTTAAATCGAAATTATTGTTTTATATTAATAATATATATAGAATATTGTATATATTGTAAATATGTATTGTTTTAAATTTAATTAATAAATAAATCATGTTTCTATATAAAATTATATATCTTTAGTAAAATTGGGAATTATGATTTTATTTATAAGTTAAACTTTTAAAAGGTCATTTAGTAAATAAACATGGTTTTAAATTGATAAGATAAAAATTTAATTTGTTTAAAATAATTTATTTGATATTAAGTTTTTAAAAGTATATAATAAATAACAATATGATTTTAAATACCTAAGGCAAAATATTGAAATGATTTAAAATATGTTTAACTTAAGATTTAAATTAAAATTAAAATAACAATAAGGGTAATGTTGATATATTTGGATAAAATAAATAATTTATTAATAAAGGAAATAATTTCTTTTAATAAGTTATTTATGGTTATCAAATGTTGTTGTTATTTTTAAAAAATATAATAATACATTATTTTAACAAATAAACTTTTAATAAAAATAATTGTTTTTCAAAACTTAAATTGTGTAGTTATATTTATATATAAACTTGATTTCAAAATTTAATTTGGACTTGAATTCAAAGCTTTGAAAACTAAAGTGTAAATATTTTTAATTTGCTTTGATTTTGAAATATTCATATAGGCTTCATTTTATAAATTAAATTTGATTTATTCATTTTAAAATCTTCTACATGTAGATAATTACATATTAACTAATTAATTAAACAAAGATTTACAATTTTCTTGTATTAACATCTAACTAAATACTAATTAACTTTTAATTAAATACTAATTACTTTTATGAGACAAGTGTAACATCTTAAGGTCTTACATAACACTTGTTAAATGATAAAATAAAGTTTTTGACAAATGTTACATTGTGAGACAAGTGTCAAAATTTAATTTAACATTTTCTTTTGTTTTTATTTTTGAATAATTTCAGTTTATATAAAACTTCTTTCCCTCGTCTTCTTTTCTTCTTCAAAAATCTGAAGACAAACAAATTTAAAAAAAAAAATAAAACACTTCCATTCAAAAACTTAAATCTGTAAACATCTTCAACTCTGCAAATCCACTTCACAGACCTGAAACAAAGGCTACACATTTTCTAACATGCAATCAAACCTGCATATTGTAAATCATTATCCCTGTACAATTGCAAAGCAAATCTGTCACCATTTTAAAAATCTGAAGCCTGCCTGCATTTCTTTTTCAAAAATCTGAGATCTGCTCTCAAGCAAACAACTGCAAGTTCAGATGCAAGCCAGAATGCATGTAGTTCCTTTTTAAAAGTCGTGTCTCAAAGCTTCAACAACTCAGTTTTTAAAGCACTCAAGTTTTAATCAAAAATAGAAGAACTGTATATTTCCAGTTTTTAAAGCACCAGTCTTTTTTCAAAATTCACTGCTCTGCCCCCTCAGGTTAAGGTGAGCAACATTTCTATTCCTAAAAGATTTAACTTATAAACAAGGTTGCATGCTTAATCTCTGTGATAAAAATGTGTCGAATGCATATTTGAATGAAATCTGCTATGACTATAATATGCTTGTGATTTCCAAAAGTACTCTCTGTTTTTATAGATCATATGTTCAGGTTATGATTTAAATTCAAAACTTATAGATTTGTGCCTCTGATTAAACTTTAGATTTAATCAAACTTGTTTGTTTATGTTAAGTTTTAGTTTAAGATTTTAGTTAAGTTAAAATAACTTGTAAACATCTCTGTAAACCAGAATTTGATTAATCAAATTTAAATATGTGAAAATTTATATTGAATAAATTATAAATTCAGTATTAAAAATTAAATACTAAGATCAAAACTTGATTATTAGAATAAAAATCAGTCTTTTTAGTTAAGAGGTTGGGTACAGTTCTGTGTTTAACTGTAAAAGAGGAATTTTGAGTTTTTGGGTGATCTAGGCAATTTGGGGTGACGAGGTTCTTCTGTTAGGTGGAGGAGTTGTCAGTGACGCCGGGAAAAATATGGGGTGGTGTTGCAGTTCATCGTGGTGGCTGCGGTGATGAGATTTTGTCCAGAACCCTAGTTTTAACTAGGACATTTGTTTTGGTCGGCATGGCTTATTGAAGTGATCGAGTTGGATGAGATTTTGGGTAATGTTAGTATGAAGGTTGATGAACACGTGGCCGGAGTCACTGCCATTCCGGTGGTCAGAAGGTGGAGGATAAGGCGTGTTGCAGGTTTGGGTGAAACCTGTTTCTTCTGTTCTAGGTTTTGGAATGGAAACTTGTGTTCGATTTCTTGTATTGGAAGGAGAATCTGAGGGTATTGATTGATAGTGGGGTTGGTTGTCGATGTTGGGAAGTCACCGAAGGTGGGTGATGGTGACTGGAGGCACAGTGCACGTGCACCGTGCAATTTTTGAGTTCTGATGAAACTGGGTATTGCAGAGTTTTGAACTCGAGTAATACTCGAGTGTTTGCCGTGTCTTGCTCGAAGATATGGGTCTGATGACTCGAAGCATTTTACGGTTAGCTCGGGTATTTGTTGATATTACAGTTTTTCTATAAAACTGTCTGAAGTTTTAATTTAAATCAAAATTTAAATCAATAAGTTGATATGATATGATTTAAACAAAGCTTAAAACTGCAGTATGTATTATAGTTTAAAAGTATTTTGAAATCTTATAAGTTTTTAAAATTTTGAAAGGGGTTTTCAGTTTTTGTTTTTTAAAAACCTGACAGTTTCTTTCTTGAAATTGAATTTCATTTTGAAAATGTGAAACCTGATTTAAAACAAGCAGTTTGAATTTAAATTTTAAAGTTCAGTTTTCTTAAGGCTTTTGAAATCTTCAGGTTTTTAAAAAAATGAATTTGTATTTTAAATAAAGATTTTTAAAATCAAGGTTTAAATCAAAAGGTTTAATTCAAGTTTAAATCAAATAATTTAAATAAAGAATGGGTTCTTGTGTCTTGAATTTAAATCTGGATATTTGAATAAGTTTCAAAATTTTGAATGTTTCCAAACAAGTTTAAATTTAAATTGCTTTTTAGCAGTAAATTTGTTTTCAAACAAATATTTAAAACATGATTCCTTTTTGAATGAAGTCATTTATAAAAGGTTTATAAAAGAAAGTTAAATGATTTGTTAACTTGAATTTGTAATTTAAATAGTAATGTACTTAAAACTTAATTTTTTTTTAAATTAAATTAAGTAAATTAAGACTTATCTTGTATAAGTTTTAAAGGAAAGTAATAAATGTTATTTACATTTATTTTAAAGGATTATAAATGGAATTTAAATTGGTTAATGCTTAAATAAACATCATTTTGAATTTTAGATTCAAAATGGAATTTGAATTTAAATTTAAAAATGCAATGTTCGAAGTACACTTTAATATTAATGAAATTATTAATAAGGAATGGATTATCTTAGAAAATTATCAAGATATTAAATAATTAAATAAATAAATAAGATAATTAAGGAATGACTTATTTATTTAATTTATAATTAATAATTTGGATTAATTTTAAATTAAAGATTAATTAATAAATAATTAAAGACTAACTATTTTACAATTAATATCGATCTATGAAATTCAATTACTTAAGAAAAAGAAATTAAAGAATTAATAATAGTTAATGATGGTCATTAACTAAGAATTATTTAATAATTAATTAATATGATTAATTTTTAGTAATTAATTAGATTAATTAATTAATGATAATAAATTGTGAAATTTATTTAAGTTAATTACTTAAGTGGAAGTAATTAAGACATTAATAACTTAATTTAATTATTGGAGTTTATTGAGATTGGATTAAATTAATTTACTAAGTTTAATTAATTTAAACATAGAAATTGATAATAATTACTGGATGTAATTAGTGGATAATGATGGAATTGTGAATGTAATTTGGATTAAATTATTTTGTATAATTAATCAAGGGATTAATTAAAGAATTAAGTAAGAAGTAATTAATTTGATAAAGTAATTATGGGTAGTTAATTACAAAATGAGATTAACCAAAGGTGATTAATAATTATGGTTTAAGTGAGATTAATTACTGAAAGTAATTAATTTAAGTGAGTAATTAATTAACTATAATTAAGGATCATTAATTAATATAATTAATGAAGTAATTAAGATTGATTTATCAAGATTAATTAATCAATAATAAGTGATTAGGTGTAATTAATTAATTGTAGTTAATTGAGGTCAAATGTAATTAACTATAGTTAATTAATTAATGAAGTAATTAAAGCTTAATTACTGTATTTGTTTTAGAGAAATTAATTTTGTGAAATTTATTGAAGTATAATTTATCAGGATTGATTAATTAAGATGATAAATTAGAGGTCAATTAATTAATTAATTTGTAATTAATTAATGATGATGTAAGCAAGATTTATATTGTGTAAGTAATTAATTTAATTCATTTTAAATTAATTAAAGATGATGTAATTAATTTAATTCATTTTAAATTAATTATAGATAGTATGATTATAGGTCATTGCTTATGAATGGATGATATAGTTACCTTGAATGGTTTGGAATCTCAACTATGAGATTAGTAATGCTGAGTGATATGGATGCATTGGTTGCATTGTGATAATGATATGAATTATCTTTGATAATGATAATATGGATTATATATTGTGATGATAATGATAATTATCTGTTGTGAATTTGTGAATTATCTATCTGTGTGTATATAGATAATGTAATTGAATTATTTTAAACTCTAAAACAACTTGGATCGAATAGACACACTTTGGATTTCGATGAGACCAGGATCGGGTTTCCATATTTGGATATCCGAAAACCACATCGATCCAAATTATTGATAGGTCGTGTATCATATGTGAAGAGTGAAGACTCGAGCTGTAAGGACTATTAGTCAGTATAACTCTAGGGGTAATTCCGTAATGAGTTTGACGGAAATAGTACTTACAGGCTCGAGATAGAGATTCAGAGTGCAAGGGTTATCGTTGTTAACTCTGAGGGTAATTCCAAAATGAGTGTAACGAGATAATGCCTTCGGTTTCGTTCGAACCCGGAACGAACTTGTATGGATTGAATGCTTTCAGCACATCGTCAGGTGGACGATGAGCATTCTAAGAGATGTGTTCTCTAAAGGTAATCGTAGCCTCCAGCCTCATCAACCGAGAATGGCTAAAACAGGGGCGGTGCAGCAAGGCTTCGTGGGTAGCTCCTACTGGAGAGCAAGATTTTCCCCTGTCTAGAGGTCCCTTTTATTCGGCTGTATGGGCGGTTGGAATTGCGCGCCAACTGCAGGGTTGTCTTGTTCGGAACTGTTCAGTAAGAATGGTTCCGGCCTTGTGTTGCAGGGGAGCGGGCGTACTCCTCGGTACGTTGATCTAGGCCACGTACTGTGACGGGCGGTACCCCAGTAGCCCTTCTATTGTATGGAATCCAAAATCCAATAAGTGCCAACGGTTTTGATTGTATTACCCACTTTTGTGGCTAGTAGATGGAATTTAATAAATGTAACAATTTCGGCTATTTCATATTTACTTGAAAACCCTAGACCTATTATAATATCACTGAAATTCCTATCAAATGTTTTGGTTAGCGTAAGGTAAAAACTTTTCCATGTTTATGTGTGGGAAGTCTTACGTGATACCTTTTCTTTTCAAAAAGTTTTTTTAAAGTTAAGCAACCTTAACCTGTTACTCACACCAGACCCATGTATGACCTGGAGTTTATTCTTTATTTTCTTAAACTCTTGGGTACTCAAATTTTTTTTACGAGTAGCCAAGGGATTCAGGTTAGCTTTGATGAACTGTGGAGGAGCAATGGAGCAGGAGGCTTCCGCGTTGTAGATGTATAGTTTCAGCTGTGTGTTTTGTGTTGTCCTTAAGTTGTATTGAGTTGTAAATATTAGACAGGTGTTTATAACTGTCTAGAATATGTTGTATTATCTGTGTACTCTGATAATTGTGTTGTACTATGTAATATTTTATGTTATTAATATAGTTTATTTGTTCCGCTGTTTAGATTCTGATGTGTTGTTTCTTCTTTCTTCTCTTTCTTTCTCTTTTCTATCCCTTTCTTTCTTATTAGCGATGCGACTTTCTGGTGTTTGGAAGTCGGGTCGTTACACGAATTCAGTTGCCATTTAATTTAATTTGGAATTTAATTTTCCAGTTAAATACATGTTGATGATAACTCGGTTATTTTTTGTTATTTATTGGTTGATTTGAATGTGTTGTAATGTATTTTTAACCGTTGATATTAGATGACTGGATGTTATGTTATTTTATATATATTGATATCACACTACAAGTTCCTTAGCTTATTGTTAGTAAATCACTATGGGCTTAAATGATACATACCCGAACGATCTATAGGTTAGGCAAGAATCGTTATAGGTTGAAATGATAAACCCTAGCGATTTTATGGATTTTGAATTTATTTTGGGCATGTAGGTTAAAATAATATATACCCGTAAATTTTAAAATTATTGCGGATTGAAATGATAAATATCTGTATCACTTGATTATAGGGTAGAAAATTATATACGGACACCAGATTGGTTAAACTAAATGATTTTAAAGCCGAAATTTTTGAATCCGATTAAATGATATTTTGTAATAAAATTTGATTTGTATAAACTGAATTATTTTCGAAAATCCAAGCTTTAAATGTTGAAATTGGAATTGGTCTAAAGGAACTGTTTAAAGAATTTAAACTGAAATTTGAAAGCCGAATTTTGAAATATAAATGGAATTTATCAAAATTTGAGTTACTGTAAACATTTGAATATTAAATTTGGAAATCTATCAAATTTGAAGTGGTTTAGAATTTGTAGTTCAAACATGGACTTAAAATTGGTATAAATTTAGATGATTTATGGGAATTTGAATCGAAATAAAAATAGAGTTTTGTAGATTTGAAATCTGGATATAGTCCAGATTTGTTGGAATGGAAGAAATAGTTTAATTTGATATTATTTCCAAATTGATATTTTAACTAAACTGTTTAAAGATATATTATTTAAATCCAATTTTATTTAGATTTTCAAACTATTTATTTTATAAACCATTTCAATAATCAAATTATTTCATATTAAACTATTAAAACTATTATTAAACATATTTTAAACTACTTTAATCTATTTTTAAACTAATTTAAACTGTTTAAACTATTTTAAAGTATTTTAAGCTATTTTAAAACTAATTCAAATATTAAAGACTACAGTAAACTATTTTATCTGTTAAAAACTATTTTAAGCTATTTGAACTATTTACGACTATCTAAACTACTTTTTAAACTTCAAACGGTGCAAGATTGAACTGTTATATTTAAATCCTTTATTTAAAAGTAGATATGGTTAAATGAATGTTATAACTTACGTGGAATTGAAACATTATTTTTTAGTGAAATGACATATTTTGAGTAGATATGATGATTTTGAAATGAGGGTTTAACCTATTTTATGAATATGATTTTGAAAATGAATTCGATTTCGAAAGTGATATGATTTTGAGAATATGATGTTTTGATATCAATTATGAATCGGTTTTGTAAATGTAAAAGGCTCATCCGGTGTGAAATAAGCATTTGGTTGTTAAAGAGATAGGAATCAGATATTTTCACACTCTCTGCCAATACCGAAAACCACTTTAACAACTATGCATGTGGTGGAGATTCCATAACGAAGTAGGATGGTTTGGCGAACGATTCTATATGAGGTATTAACGTAGCCCTGACTCCATCGAGTCAGCTTGATGTGGCTAAAATAAGAGCCACGCCGGCCAAGGGAGGTCGCACCTCTGATCGGACATGCTTCTTCGATACCATATTATGACTTTGTGATTGATGTGGTGGCCACCCCTTGATTTGGATTATGGGAGTGTGTTCCTAGGTGGACGGTAGTAGCTGCCATGCGTTACCACCAATCCGGATCTGCAAAACGGTAGTCTCCTATCCTGGGCATTCCCAAGCATGCCTTGTCACATGCCTTATCGCGCCCACTATGAGTTTGGTATGTACCATACCTACAGAGTGCTCACTGAGTAAACTACCGATTTAGTGGAGCTTACAGTATCTGTATAGACTATATAAATATATAAAAATGTGTTAAGGGAGATATGGATAATGCCTTAATGCTATTTTAATACTTTACTGTAGATATATTATAATAGCGTATGTTACTATATAGTAAATAGTTTAATGAATCCTTAGGAGATGGAAATCCAAAACATCTCTTAAGTTATTGCACGCACGTTAGACACTGGATAGGAGATGTAAAATCCCGTAAATATCTCTGAAGCCTTTACTCTCGTATTATTTATTGTTGATTTAACTTACATAAGATTTTTTAGTTCTAACTCGAGTGTTTTGTATTTTCATTACGCTCGGGTCAGTTTGAGATTTTCAATGTGTTGAAGACTATTTTCTAGAGGGGGAAGATTTAGTATATTAATACTATTTATTTTATTTATTCCATTGCATCATGTTGTTCCACTGCATTTTTATTTATTTTTGTTGTATGTAACTCAGACCTGTATTGTAAAAGTACAATCAAATGTTATTCGTAAAACAGCTTCATGAACTGTTATTTGATTATTATATTTTATCATTTCGCTGTGAGATTTTATGTTTGTTTATTCTTTATCTTCTTTTTCTTATTAATAATCATCCCTTTTGAATGGTTTTAGTTTGACATGTGCAGTTTATTGTCAATTTAAACCGTCCAAAAAGGTGGTTCGTTACATTTGGTATCGAAGTTTTGCTTTAGAGATAACCTTAGATTTGTGGGGTCTGGCTCATTAGAAGATAGAGTATTTATACCCTAGAATGAATTTGTTTGTGTGTATATTGTTGAGTGTGCAAGTATATGATTTTTGTTTGATGATAATAAACATAAATATTCATTTAAATGTATTTATTTATGTACTATTTTATCTTAAACATAATTAAATAAATATTTGCTGAATAAAATAAATAACACAGAATTTTAATTCAAACAAATATTTTATTCAAACAAATATTTTATTACAATTTTAAATAGTACAAGTTTGTGCTCTCACTATATATATATATATATACACATATATATATATATATATATATATACAAGTTTCAATTACAATACAATTTGTCACTATACAATAATCATTTACATTTGCACCTCACTACATATCACTCGTTCACTCATATTTATCTTCAACTCCAGTCCAGATTGAATCCAGCATCTGAGTGATCTGCAAAACAGACACTGAAGCAGTAAAATTGCAAAAGAAATATTTTTGTAGTGTAAAATAAAATGATTTTTGAAAATATTATTTGCCTCAGTTATTTGGCTTGTTTGCCATCATATTCATTTTTGAATTCATCATACACGAACAACTTATGACATGCACAGTGTATCACTGTACATGCCATAAGCCCATGCACACCAATGTACACTTGATAAAATTACAGGGACATGTGAGCACAAGGTCAAACCCAATTAAAAGCCGGGTTCAACTCAAGTACAATACAAATAAAGTCACGACACGAGCACAAGGTCAAACCCAAGCTATAAACTGGATTTAATAGAGGTGCAATCCAAATGTACACATGAAGTTCAAAGTGAAGCTACAATGAAATTGCACTAATCTAGACAACGTGAACAAATGGTCAATGTCAACATAAATGCTCCAGACCAGATCAACAAAAAAATATGGTATGGATAAAAAGAGTTCATATGTACTGGCTCGAAGTAACATGTATACAACACAATGCAAACCAGAAATGAGTCAAAGCACTAACGCATATAGACAAGAAGACCACCAGTTAATTAATATCACACAAACAACTATATACATATGCAAATATATATTATAACAAAGTTAAAATGAAACTGGTTCAAAGCAATATAACTTCAACAAGATCACATGCAACACGGCAATGAACCGATACAAGTGACTCAATCCAGGACCAGTGAGCAGTGCCAACAGATCGGAGACAAGTACACAAGTCATGTACAAAGGCACACTGGAATATGTAATGGCTCGATATTTTTAACCATTTGCATCCACACATGTCGGACTTGAATAAATCAAAATACTAAATTGTTAATTTACATTTGGTAAAAACTCAGAATATACTGTAAATAAATAAATCACAGATCACAGGCAAAGAGTAATATAATGCAGTGGAAGTAAAGAGATAATAGTCCATGAAGCTACTATATAAATATACATCAAAGTTAAACAAGCTACAACAGAGATAACAAGATACAACAGAAGTCTCAATATGGTAATCCAGTAAGATCAAAATACATCACTGGAATCAACTTGATAACTGGAGTCAACAGGATAACTGAAATGAAATAGATAGCTGAATCTTCAAGCAAAGATCCAACTCTGGAGGTGAGTCTCAAATGCTGTATCACTCAGTCTGACCCGAGCGTAAAGCAAAACACAAAACACTTGAGTCGGGACATACATACTTATACAATGTAAACCAACTCAAATGAACTGTAATATAAGGTACAGTTAACTTAAAAGATTCTTGGGACTGCCCATCCTCTAAACTTACTTTTAAATAGCATTAAGGAGTGACCCAATATACCCCTTAACACATAATAGTCCCAGTAGTATATCCGGTATCATAGTCCCTCCTAATCGGGAAGCCAGCAGAGGATACTCCACGAGCTACGGGAGAAAACCAAACTCGTACAAGGCGCGATAGGATTGGTGATATGGCACAACTAGGCAATGCCAGGGTAGATATACCAATTACGCTTCCTGATTGGTGGTAACGCGTAGCTGCTACTACCGCCCACCTCGAGCCACACTCCCAAAAATCGAAAGGGCCCCAATCAATCACAAAGTAATAGAATGGTATTGTAGGAGTGTGTCCGATAAGAGGTGCTACCTCCTTAGCCTGTCAATCGCTCCTATTTTAGCCACTTTATACCAACTCATGGGAGTCGGGTCCATGTACATACCTCAAAGGAACGCCACCGCCATCCTACTTCATTCTGGAATCTCCATCGCGTACCCAGTTGTTAAAGTGGTTTTTGGTGTCGATAGAGAGTATGCCCATATCTGATCCCGGTCTCTTAAACAACTAACCGTTATTATAACCCATGGATATTTATTTCAAAACATTTATTTTCCAAAACCATTTAAAATCAAATACCATTACTTTCCAAAATAATATCAATTTTCAAAACTAAATACTATATCATTTACAACCAAAGTAATAATATACCATTTAAATTCCAAAACCAAATCAATATATCATTTAAATGAAACCCACATTTCCAAACCACTGAATATTTCCTTGAAATATTCCTTTAAATCATCTTAACCCAAACCACTTTGTAAAGCCATATTCTTAAAACTTCAATTCAATAAGTTTCAAATTAATATATTTAAAGACAATCCTCAATTAAATACAATTTCAAATAATTTCCTTTCCAAAATCATAGTACTTCCGAAGCTATAACAATTCCAAAACCTAACACTTTGGAACCATAATACTTTGTAATCATGACACTTAAGAAATGTTATCATTTGGAAATCATACTACTTAAAATCATAACACTTCGGAAATGTTATTCTTTTGAAATTCGTAATATGTGACGACCCGGGTTTCTGAAGACGGTTAATTGGGTAATTAGCTATTTTTATTTTTTGATATATTGATTTATTAAGTCGAACAAATAAATTTTTGATATTTAAATGTCTGAATATATAAAATTGATTTAAAAACTATATTAAATGTTGGAGTATGAATTCCTGAATATGATGAGTCCTATAAGAAAAATATTATATACTTCACCATTTAAATTCAAGATAAAATATCTACAAATATAGACAAGTTTTATGATATTTAAAGATAAATATATAAGTACATAAATGAGAATTAAAAAGATATATAAGTATGGGTGTGTATATATATATAATGGTTAGATGAAAGAGTGGATAGGTAAATGAACATGTTGAGAAACATTGTATATGAAAGTAAGTGTATATACAAAAAGTACAGGTTTTATAGATAAAGAATTCCAAGGTATATGAATATAATATCTAGACGTATGTTCATATTAAATAGTGAAATGCAAGCATATATTTATATTAACAACAACATTATGGATAAAAATATATAACTATATATAAATATACATACATACATACAAAGGATATATACACATATAAATTCATATAATAGTATTTGTAAACACAATAGGGGACAACCTCATAAATGCATATCCTTTCAAGCTTACAAAACATAACATCGATGTTTTTTTTTAAAAATCAAATCGCTTTATAAAATCAATACCTTTTCATATCAAATCAAAATGAAAGGGAGGAGATGAAAAGCTTGTACAAGATGTTTCAGCCCTATAGCTTACACCGTACTCTTTACCATCTCTTATATAGATGGTTTTATAGTTTATATTCACGCATGAAAATAAAAGTGCTGTGCTGTATGCTTTCTCTCTATATATGTATATCTTTCTTGTTCCATTCACCAAACTAAGCATAACAGAAAATGAATAAGCATTACCATCTTACAACTTAAGCTAAATAACATCTCGACCAAACAAACAAGAAGATCAAAGGGGATCAAGCTAGCAGCTTTTTAAAATAGGAGTCTGTTCTCTGTTCAAACTTTTCATAGGTGAGTAAACACTTTTTTTATAAAAAAAAGAAGTTTATCTGGTTTTAACTAAGCTGCATGTGATGATATTGATTTGCATCAAATTCTCCAGTTTGAATTTATTTGGATGTGCACATATATATGTATGTGAGACGTCTGATTTTATATGCATTCTTTACTTTGTGATCCAGGCTATGATTTTTTCCTTTAAAAATTCAAATCACCTAATCAAACCAATGTTAGATCTCGATGTATAAATTAAAGCTCTTTGTTAATGAATGAGGATGTTTATAAAAGTAATTCTAGGATTTTAAATTTAGCAAATAAGTTTAAAAATGGGAATAACAGTGGAAAATACATGTACATGTTAAAATCAACTATCTTAATTTCTAATTCAAATTACGGAATTGGATTCGTGATTCGAAAACACGAATTTGATTTACATTTCATGATTTTTAGGTTGTTAGTTCTTGTGAATTCTTGGGTTGTTCGAATTGGGTATTTTGGTGGTTTGCCGTTGATCGGCATGGTGGAGTTGGTCGAATTTTGGGCTGGAGGTAGAATGGAAGTTAGGGGTTGATGGAAAAATAGTAGTAGATTTTTTTGATGGCTGGAGTGAGCCGACGAAGGTGAACTAGGGTTTTGGGAGGTGGCTCTGTCGAGTGTAATGGCGAGGTGTTCTCGATTAGATCGAAGCGTCGAGTTCGATCGCAAGGCATGGAATCGAATCTGGATGATGTGACGTTGCTTGGGTGAGGAGCGCCGATGATCTCGTGGTCGGAATTGATGTGGAAGAATGATTTTTCGATGTGGGTTGCTTCCAGTTTTGGGTTGATGGGTTCGATTTTTGTTTCGAGCTTAGAACGTCGATCTGGGTTCTCGCTTGGGGTCGTGGGGGTTCGAGTGATCGTTAGGAATGGTCGCGACAATCGTCAGCGGGCGGCGGCGATGGTTCAGGTGCACCATGTGCACGTAGAGGCTGGACATAGGTTTTAGTGTTTGACTTGGGTTTTCCTTCGAGTTTTCTCGTGTTCGTCTCGAATTTTTTGGGGAATGTTGTAACCCGAGGCAAGCGAGGGTTGTGTAGGGTTCGACTCGGGTTTTAGAGGTGGTAAACTCGAGTTTCATTGTAGTGATGCTAATATGGTTTTTTAAACAAATTTGGAAGGTGAATCGGGTCTGCATAATTTGAAGGCAAAGTTATGTAGAAAGAAACAAAGGTTTAAAGTGTAAACTAATTTTCAAACGAAACAAAATATCAATTTTTTTGGTATTTCAATTTAATACATTTTCAACTTCAAATGTAAAGATGGTCGATTTTAAATAGTTAATTAAATTAGTTTTGAATCTTAAATTCAAGATATTTTCAATTTAAATATTTGTTCAAGTTTTAAGGAAGTATTTAATATAAATACAAATTTATTCTAAGTTAAGTTGAGGTTAATTAAGAATAATTAATTAATAAAATAAATTTAAGCTCAATTACTATTTGTAATTAAGGACAATTACTTAACAAAGTAATTAGTGGATGGTTGAGGAATTAATTAAAGATTAAGTGATTAATTATTTGGTTAATTAATTAATGAAATTAATTTTAGATTAATTAATTAGTCTAATTAATTTAAGATAATCACTTGTTAATTAATTGAATAATTACTTGGTGAAGTAATTAATGGATAAATTACCGGATGTAATTAATTAAGTGGAAAATTACTTATGGAAGTAATTAAATAGAAGGAATTACATGGTGTAATTAATTAAAGGATCAATATAATTAATTAAGGAGTAAATTGATTAAGGTAAGGATGGTTAATTACTGCTTATGATTGATTAAGGCTGGTTAATGGAAGTAATTAATTAAGGATCATTAATTAATGTAATTAATGAAAGTAATTAAAGATTAATTACTATAAATAGTTAAGGATAATTAATTCATGTAATAAATTGAAGGATAGTTACTTTATGTAATTGAAGATAATTAATCAAGGATGATTAATTGAGATGGATAATTAAAAGATGCTTAATTAATTGATTTGGAATTAATTAATGATTAAGTAAAGGTAATCTAAGTGATTAAAAGATAAGTAATTAATTTAATTTAATTAGAGATAAATTAAATAAATTTTTGAAATGATCCATCTTTCTTATGAATGATTTAAGTGAATTGGACCATTTAGTCTAAGTTTTGGTACTTAGAAATTGATGTGTGAAATAAATGTTGTCTTTAACAAATTGTGGATTTGTAAATTGACTCGAGTTACCCCAGGTTTTATGTAAGATTTTTGCATTAGTGTTTCTTGATTAGTTGGGTTTACTCACGCTGGTTTCCAGCTTGACCCGGGTGTTACTTTGATGTAATGCTTGGGTCAGACCGAGTATTACAAATTTTCAGGTTGGGACGTTATGGAGCTCAAAATGCGAGCTGGATGGCAGGAACATATAGAGAGTATTCCGCTGTAATATATTGTTATTTATCTGGGACAGGTTATTTTAACTGTCCAGTTATTGTGAAACGTTGTAACTCTGATGTAATAAAATGTAATTGACTGATACAGTTTCCTTTGTATAGAGAATATTATTTGATATTGTATTTTATCCGTTGCGAATGTGAGACTATCTCTTTCTTCCTTCCCTAACTATCTGAAATTTCGAGATCGAAATTTTTAGGTCGTTACAATTGGTATCAGAGCGAAGGTTAAGCGAGAACCTTGGCTCTGGTGGGTGTCCTCATTAAGGATAGGGTCAATAGTACCCTATAATGAGTTGAGTGTCTATATATATGAGAGCGTACTTCTTATATAAAGATTTTAAATGATTTTATGTCAGAATATATTTTGATATTTATAAGGCAATATTTCTTACTAATAAATATTAAGGTAATTAGTTGTTAAATTATTGGAATTAAATTAAGTGGTAATGGAAATACAACCAAATTGAAAATTAAATAAAGGTAAGTTTGAAAAGGATTCAAACTGAAATTAAATCTTGAATTTGGGGAAAAGTTTCAGAATAAGATAATAATGAATTGGTTTCCAGATATGATAATCTTGGCTACTATTATAAATAGTTATTGTGTTTAATAATGATGTATTTGTTAATAAGTAAGCCAAATAAAGTAAACTTTTAAGATGAGTATAACTTCTAAATAGAAGCGGGATTTAAATTGTGGAATTTTAAAACCTAAATCTAGAAACATTTGAATTGTTTCAAAATGTTAAGAGAAGTTTGTTTTGAATTAAAAAACAAAGGTGGTTTAAAATTTGAGTATGAATTAGTGTGTAAATGAAATAATATGTATATATGAGGAACATACATAATATCAAAAATAGTTTAAATAAACTCTAAATGTTGAGTTTTAAATTTTGAATGAGATGTGATACTCAAGGTGATGAGTTTTGAACTTATAAGATTATTAATGTGAAGTTAAAAATTTGAAATAGCAATTCAAATTGGGTAAGGTTGGCTGGATTAAGCAAATGGAATTTGACTTTGGGAAAGTTAAATAAGTTAACAAGCAACCTGAATTGGAAGTTTTAAGATCAAGTTTGGATTTAATTTGGAAATTTAAGTGGTTAATTTGAATTGGGAGTTTGTGTGATCTCAAAATGGGTTTGAGATCTGGAAATTGGAAATGGATGGATGTTTTAAAATAAATTGAGATCTCAAAATGGGTTTGTGGATCGGATTTGTTTAAATGAATGAGAAATGAAGTGTGGTAATTTATCCATTATTGAGATAAAAGGAAAATTAAACTTTAATTTGAAATTAAGGATAAGGAATTACTTTGAACTGAAAATTTGAATAATTGCATTTGTAAATTAAAACTGTTTGAAGAACTGGTTTCAAACTAGAAGATAAAATTGAGTGATAAATTAAATTTTTAAGATAAAATTATTTTTAACTCTTATTTGAACTTTGAAAAAAGTTAAGTAAAGATAATTTAAAATGGAATTTTGAGAATTGGACTCAGAATTAAATTGTTTAAAGATCTAGATTATTGATTTAAAAATAAAGTTAATTTGATTTAAGGGGTTGAATCAACATTTGGGAAATTATTTGAAATTGAAGTGGATTCAATTTGAAATTAGTCTAAATTAATTAGAATAATTTGGAATTGTAGTTAAAGTGAATATGTTTAAAATCAAATGGAATTTGATTTGAAATTGGAAAGGAATTGAGGTTAATTCAAATTGAATTGGGGATAAATCAAGTTTAAGGGAAATTGAAGTTATTCAAATTAGAATTGAGTCAATCTAAATGGAAGTGGAAATTTAAATTGAATTGATGGGGAATTGAACAGTTTGGCTCTGGACTATTTTCGCAATAAATTGTTTTAGTATAAATCTATTTTCCTAACTATTTACTATACAACTTTACTTTTTAAATTCCAAAACTATCTTATATTTATTTAACAACTACTTTCGGAACTATTTAACTATTTTACAACTATTGTATAAACTAATTACTATTTTTCCAACTACTTTACAACTAGTTACTATTTTACAACTATTTTGCAATTATTTTACTATTTTTCAACTATTTTACAATTACTTAATTATTTTGTAGCTATTTTACAAAATACTAATTATTTTTAAACTATTTGTCTATTTTTAAAATTTTCAAGCTATTTTCTAAATATAAACTGGTCGAAGTTCAAATTGTTATTGGTTAAATACCCAATTGAGATAAGAATTGAAGTGATAATCCAAATAGGGATTAAGGCAAATGTGAATAAGTGAATAAAATCAAAGTGAGGATGAATAGAAAGGAAATTGATTTGGCTAATAATCAATGAAGTTAAATGCATAGGATGTATGTATATTATTCTATTCGCATAGTGATTTGATCCAGATTCGAGCACAGAATTTCGAGATAGTTTATCGATCCGAGTTGGGATTTTTCACTCGATTTTCGACGGTGAACCTGGATATGGATTATTGATTGGTTGTGGATATTCTCTATCATAGTTATGGCTATGCAAGTAGAATGACGGTTTCTGATCAAGAAACAAGTTCTGAGTCCGCACTAGGAAGTCGGGTGGACGATACTAGTTCTGAAGTGAAATTGTGTGGTCGAGTGAGTGATCAGATTAATATAGCATACTGATGATATATATATACATCGTATGGGTTTGAATGAAACTGATATTAGAAATTTTCATGATAAAACTGACTTTATAGAGTAATCAAATTTGAATATTTGATTTGGAATAAACAAAGTTTTATACCTTTGTTATAAGATAAATCTCCCTTTGTTGAATCTATTGCCAGAAGAAAAGGGCTTTTGAAAGTATTTGAAGTATAAAAAGGGTTTTATACAAGTTTGAAATGATTCAAAGATTTTTATCAAGGTTATATATATATATATATATATATATAAAGGATCTTTTGAGAATGATTTTGGAGGAAAGGTTTTTGGAATCTATGGACTTTGGAATGGCTTTTGATTTTTGGGCAAAATCAATATTGGACTTTTGGGAAAAATCAATATTGGATTTGGAAAGCCTTGTTTGAGAATTATCGATTTTGGAATAATCAATTTAATAAAGGCGATTTATATGAGATTCATACTAGGTGTATGATCTGGAAGATACTATATGTGCATAGTATAAAGTGTTTTGAAAATGGCTCTAGAGAAATAGACGCTCCCTTGAAATGAACTTCTCAGGAGTACCACAGGGTGGTACTGCCTTGAACCCTAAGGGTGTGTTCTAAAGTTGATCCTGTGAGGAGTCCGGACAAAACTAGTTCCTGAGGATTATGTGTAGTGTGTAGCGAAAGTCGAGGGCGTTGATGCCTACAGAGGCATTTGGGTTATGTTGTGACGACAGTGTAACTCGATGTCACTGCAATATACTGTAGACCATAGCGAAAGTCGTGTGTGTTGCTGAGAGCCAATAGTCTGCGTTTGATTTTACATCGGTAGACTGCAACCTATGTGAGAGTGGAGAAGTATCATTTTTGGCAGCGAAAATCGAGGGCTTTGATGCCTACAGTTACATGGACTTTTGTTGTGATGGCAACGTAACCTTGGAATGTAACTGCGATTTATTGTGGGTTCCATGGCGTAATCGAGGGGCGCGGAGTGGCTACAGTTACATGGACTTTTGCTGCGACGGCAACGTAACCCAGGATGTACCTGCGACCATGGATGAGAGTGATGATTTCCAAAGCATTCTCACCAAATATATTTCCTCTATTTAAAAAAAAAAATCTGTTTTCTATGTTTTCAATAAAATTATTTTCCCAAGTATTTTCACTGGGTGTTGAAAACGGGTTTACTAAGTACTTATAGATTTTGAATCCTACGCCTGATCAACGTATGATCGAATTTCTGTGAGGACAAGGATGGACTTGTCGAAACATCGAGTTATAAAAGTATTGTTATAAAAACTATTTTAGTAATATTATATAGTTTTTTAAAGTATTTTAAAAATGATCAAAGAAAATTTATCTGATTTTAAGCATTTTAATAATTCTGGCTTCGTTCCTTTTCGAGGACGAAAAGATTCAAAGGGGGGAGGAATGTGACGACCTGAGTTTTTGACGATGGTTAATTGGGTAATTAGCTATTTTTATTTTTTGAGATATTGATTTATTAAGTCGAACAAATAAATTTCTGATGTTTAAATGTCTGAATATACAAATTGATCTAAAAACTATATTAAATGTTGGAGTATGAATTCCCGGATATGATGAGTCCTATAAAAAATATATTATATACTTCACCACTTAAATTCAAGATAAAATATCCACAAATACATCTACATATACATAAAGTTTTAAGATGTTTAGAGATAAATATATAAGTACATAAATGAGAATTAAAAAGATATATAAGTATGGGTGTATATGTACATAATGGTTAGATGAAAGAGTGGATAGGTAAATGAACATGTTGAAAAACATTATATATGAAATTAAGTGTATATACAAAAGGTACAGGTTTCATAGATGAAGAATTCCAAGGTATATGAATATAATATTTAGACATATGTTCATATTAAATAGTGAAATGCAAGCATATATTTATATTAACAACAACATTATGGATAAAATATATAACTATATATAAATATACATACATGCATACAAAGGATATATATACATATATAAATTCATATAATAGTATTTGTAAACACAATAGGGAACAACCTCACAAATGCATATCCTTTCTAGCTCACAAAACATAACTTCAAAGTTTTTTTTTCAAAATCAAATCACTTTATAAAATCAATACCATTTCATATCAAATCGAAATGAAAGGGAGTAGATGCAAAGCTTGTACAAAATGTTTCAGCCCTATAGCGTAAACTATACTCTTTACCATCTCTTATATAGATGGTTCTATAGTTTATATTCACGCATGAAAAAAAAGTGTTGTGCTGTATGCTTTCTCTATATATATGTATATATTTATTGTTCCATTCACCATACTAAGCATACCAGAAAATGAATAAGCATTACCATCTTATAACTGAAGCTAAATAACATCTCGACTAAACAAACAAGAAGATCAAAGGGGATCAAGCTAGCAGCTTTTCAAAACAGGAGTTTGTTCTCTATTCAAACTTTCTACAGGTGAGTAAACACTTTTTTGTTTTAAAAAAAAAGAAGTTTATCTGGTTTTAACTAAACTGCATGTGATGATATTGATTTGCATCAAATCCTTCAGTTTGAATTTATCCGGATGTGCATATATATGTATGTGAGATGTCTGATTTTATATGCATTCTGTACTCTGTGATCCAGGCTGTGATTTTTGTCTTCAAAAATTCAAATCACCCAATCGAACCAATGATAGATCTCGATGTATAAATGAAAGCTGTTTGTTAATGAACAAGGACGTTTTTAAAAGTAATTCCAGGATTTTAAATTTAGCAAATAAGTTTAAAAATGGGAATAACCGTGGAAAATACTTATATATGTTAAAATCAACTATCTTAATTTCTAAATCGAATTATGGAAATGGATTCGTGATTGGAAAACACGAATTTTGATTTACATTTCATGATTTTTAGGTTGTTAATTCTTGTGAATTTTTGGGCTGTTCGAATTGGGTATTTTGGTGATTTGCCGTTGATCGGCATGGTGGAGTTGGTCAAATTTTGGACTGGAGGTGGAATGGAAGTAAGGGGTTAATGGAAAAATAGTAGTAGATTTTTTTGATGGCTGGAGTGGGCTGACAAATGCGAACTAGGGTTTTGGGAGGTGGCTCTGTCGAGTGTAATGGCGAGGTGTTCTCGACTAGATCGAAGCGTCGAGTTCGATCGCAAGGCATGGAATCGGATCTGGATGATGCGACGTAGCTTGTGTGAGGAGCGTCGATGATCTCGTGGTCGAAATTGATGTGGACGAATGATTTTTCGATGTGGGTTGCTTCCAGTTATGGGTTGATGGGTTCGTTTTTTTTTCGAGCTCAGAATCGTCAATCCGGGTTCTCGCTTGGGGTCGTGGGGGTTCGAGTGATCGTTGAGAACGGTCGCGACGATCGTCAGAAGGCGGCGGCGATGGTTCAGGTGCACCGTGTGCACGTCGAGGCTGGACATTGGGTTTTAGTGTTTGACTCAAGTTTTCCTTCGAGTTTGCACGTGTTCGTCTTGAAGTTTTTGGGGAATGTTGTGACCCGGGGCAAGCGTGGGTTGTGTAGGGTTCGACTCGGGTTTTAGAGGTGGTAAACTCGAGTTTTATTGTAGTGATGCTAATCTGGTTTTTTAAACAAATTTGGAAGGTGAATCAGTCTACATAATTTGAAGGCAAAGTTATGTAGAAAGAAACCAAGGTTTAAAGTGTAAATTAGTTTTCAAGCAAAACAAAATATTAATTTTTATGGTATTCTAATTTAATACATTTTCAACTTCAAATGTAAAGATGGTTGATTTTAAATAGTTAATTAAATTAGTTTTGAATCTTAAATTCAAGATATTTTCAATTTAAATACTTGATCAAGTTTTAAGGAAGTATTTAATATAAATACAAATTTATTCTTAGTTAAGTTGAGGTTAATTGAGAATAATTAATTAATAAAATAAACTTAATCTTAATTACTAATTATAACTAAGGACAATTACTTAACGAAGTAATTAGTGGATGGTTAAGGAATTAATTAAAGATTATGTGATTAATTAATTGGTTAATTAATTAATGTAAATAATTTTAGATTAATTAATTAGTCTAATTAATTTAAGACAATCACTTGTTAATTAATTGAATAATTACTTGGTGAAGTAATTAATGGATAAATTACCGGATGTAATTAATTAAGTGGAAAATTACTTATGGAAGTAATCAAATAGAAGGAATTACTTGGTGTAATTAATTAAAGGATCAATATAATTAATTAAGGAGTAAATTAATTAAGGTATGGATGGTTAATTACTGCTTATGATTGATTAAGGCTGGTTAATGGAAGTAATTAATTGAGGATCATTAATTAATGAAAGTAATTAAAGATTAATTACTGTAAATAGTTTAGGATAATTAATTTGTGTAATAAATTGAAGGATAATTACTTTACATAATTGAAGATAATTAATCAAGGATGATTAATTGAGATGGATAATTAAAAGATGCTTAATTAATTGATTTGGAATTAATTAATGATTAAGTAAAGGTAATCTAAGTGATTAAAAGATAAGTAATTAATTTAATTTAATTAGAGATAAATTAAATAAAATTTTGAAATGATCCATCTTGCTTATGAATGATTTAAGTGAATTGGACCATTTAGTCTAAGTTTTGGTACTTAGAAATTGATATGCGAAATAAGTGTTGTCTTTAACAAATTGTGGATTTGTAAATTGACTCGAGTTACCCTGGGTTTTATGTAGTATTTTTGCATTAGTGTTTCTTGATTAGTCGGGTTTACTCATGCTAGTTTCCAGCCTGATCCAGCTGTTACTTTGATGTAATGCTCGGGTCAGATCGAGTATTACTGATATTCAAGTTGGGACGTTTTGGAGCTCAAGAGGTGAGCTGGATGGCAGGAACGTATAGAGAGTATTCCGCTGTGATATATTGTTATTTATCTAGGACAGGTTGTTTTAACTTCTAGTTATTATGAAACGTTGTAACTTTGATGTAATAAAATGTAATTGACTGATGCAGTTTCCTTTGTATAGAGAATATTATTTAATATTATATTTTATCCGTTGCGAATGTGAGACTCTGTATTTGGTTTTCTGTTTCTTCTTCTTCTATCTCTTCCTTCCTTCCCTAACTATCTGAAATTTCAGGATCGAAATTTCTGGGTTGTTACATAATACTTACAAAATCATAACACCTTTAAAATAATCTTCATTTAAACCATTTAAATTCAAGGTCAAATAATATTCATTTCAAAGTTGAAGCTCTTCTAAGTTCATTCATTTAATTATAATATTTCCAAAGCATTGTAAATTTCAGCTACAATAGCACATATTAAATGTTATGGTAGATATAGTAATATTTCAAAAACATTGTCAAATTCAAAAACAGCAGCACTTATAAAGTGCTACGGTAGGTATTTAGTTATTATTTCAAAACAGTTCAATTTTAGAAACAACAGTTCTTATAAAGTAATGTAATAGTTATTTAGTTATTTTCAGAAATAGTTCAAATTCAGAAACAACAACACTTCTAAAGTGTTGTAATAGGTATTTAGTTATTTCAGAACCTAGTTAAGTTTCAGAATTTATAGCACATAGCAAATGCTATCCTAAAACCACAGCATTTCTGAAGTGCTACCAATAAAAATTCAGATTTTATACTAACATTTCAGCCACATTAAAATTTCAATTTTTAGTCATTTTAACTTATAAAAATCATATTTCACGCTTTAGAAAATATTCATTTGGATATCATTTAACTTATGATTTAAATCCAAATTCAATAATTCATTCATTAAGTCAAGGAACACTATTTTACTTAACTTTTACTTTAACAAATAACTTAACACCTATTTCAAAATACCCATTTCATAAAATAAGATATTTTTTAATAAGTCCAACTTTAAATTTCCATTTGAAAACCCAATTTCCAACTATAGAGTTAAGTCATATTAAAATTACATTTTCCCATTTAAATCATAATCATTCATTTACAAAACATATCCATAAATAAAATACTTTATCATAGTTAATACAACAATCAGATTTCTTTACATTAAATAACTATGATTTTCTAGTTAAATAAATTTTATGACAACAATTCCATTTAAGACCGTATTTCATTTTATCAATCCCAATTCATTATTTACTATACAAAACATATCCATTTCAGGAATTAACCTTTATTATCATTACTAGTTTGGATTTAAGATTCCAAATTAAATCAAACTTAATGATTAAGATAATTATCATAAATAAAATCTTTAAGTTCAAATTAAAACCAATAATAGATTAAAAAAACTCTAGCTTATAGAAAAACCAAATCTCATTATATTCCAAGTCATTAAATCAAATCTTTAATCTAAAATTTCATATACTCAAAATATTCAAAATACTTAATAACTTTTTAGGAAAACATTAATTTAAAAATATTAACTATGGGCCTGTATAATATTTTCTAATCTAGGTCAAGTGATTCGGATATGTATCATTTCAATCCGTAATTTAAAAAGGAAATCTGGGTTCTATCATTTCAAACCTGCAATCCCAAATAAAATAAATACAAATTAAAATCATTCGAGCCTATCATTTCAGCCTATAATATTTTTTTCCTATTCTAATGTCCGTTCGAGTATGTATCATTTCAAACCATAGTGATAGGGAACTTGCAATGTGGTAAATAGGAAATAAGTAACAGTATAGCATATAATATCATATCAGGTGATGTAGCAGGCATATAAACAGCAATTAACATCATATAAACATATCACAGGCAGGTATGAACATAGCATATTAATTTATACAATTCACTTGTCATCACTTCACAATTATAAAAGTATGTATGTCGAGAGTGATAAACTCGCCTTTTAAAAGTTGGAAAACAAATTCAAAACACAATCTAAACTCCACAAAGCATGAAAAGGCACGACAAAGCACGACAATATTTTTGAGTGAATGAAGAGTCAGATCCAAATCGTTTATGCAAACAAATACAACATATATAAGAATATATTTCAATATAGAAGAATATAAATTAAAACAATGGAAAATATGAGATAAAAGTGACACAACCTCTGCTCTAACCCACAACTGGGCTCGGCCATGGTCTAATAGACTAGACCTTCATCATGTGGCTCGACCTTTTGGTTTGGGTAGGGTCTAAGCATCACAAACTCACGGCTAGGGGATGGTAAGGTCATGGGAAAGCAATTTGGTGAGGAATATATGTTGTGGCCGAGGTACATAAAGAGGAGGTGAAGGAAAATAGGAGTTTGGCTAAGTTTGAACAATTTTTTGTGGTGGGTTTTGATCTAGGAGTCACCGCTTGGTGTTTGAGGTAATGAAGAGGGGATGATGGTCGGCATGGTGGTGGTGGAGATGGTGATAGGGTCGGCAATAGGTGGAGAGGCCGAGCTATGCATTGAAAAACAAAAGAAAATAAAAGAAAAAGGAGAAAGAAAGAGAGGAGAAGCCATGGAAATTAGATCTAGCATATTATTTTTTTCACGCAAATGGAAATGAGAGATGAGAAACTATTTATGTGAATTGCAAAATGATATGGTGGCTATGGTTTACAAAAGAAAAATGAACGGCTAAGGTAAGTAATAAAGAGGCTAGGCAATAAAAAGCAAGAGTTTGAATGGTTAGGAAAATAAAAAGGCAACACTATAAAACAGTAACTTGATGTACGTATTTAATTAATTTTTTCCTTTGTTAGGAAATGAGAAAAGGTGAGAATGTTTTGTGCATAAGTTAGAGGAGTGTTTCTAATGGCTAGAGAAGGTTTGGATGGCAAGAAAAGTGGGAGTGAATGCTAAGAAATGGAAAAGGCATGAGTTAAGGGAAAAAGAAACTTACAATATATTTATTCTTAAATGCAAATAAAAATGAGGATATTAAGATGAGAAAGAAACATTCTTGCACGCGATTGAGATAGGAATACACGGCCAAGAAAGACAAGAGTGAATGGCTATGGAGTGTAAATGCTAGAAAAACAAAAAGGCAAGAATTTAAACAATGTAACCCATGTCTCCTTGGTTTTCTCCAAGCCATTTGAAATAGATAAATCAATCAAAAATCAATAAATACAATAAAAGTCTAGATAAAATAAAATAGAGAAATAAAATAAAGAGATGGACATAGGAAAATATAAAATAAAATACGTAAATTAATTGCGTGTAAAAGCTATAATTTATCCAATTTAAAAGGTATAAATCAGAATTTAACGAAACAAAAAGCAGAACGGATATCAGAATTATATTCTGCTTCAAAGAAAAAGATTAAAATTAAATCTAAAATTTAAAATTTGACTAGAGTTGACCAAGATACAAGATTTTCAGAAAATGTTTAATTTATTTTATTTGGAAATTAAATTACAAACAAATTCCAAACTTATATTGAAAAATTCCTAAAATTCAATTTTTAATGACTTAAAATCAAAGTTTTCAAATAAATTAAATTAAAAATACTTACAAAATTATAGGCTATTACACTCTCCCCCACTCAAAACGTTTTATCCTCGAAAAGGAACAAGGCACGAAAAACAAAGAAAACAAGATAAAATGAGATAGGGTTAAGACAAGATAAAAAAGAAGATTGAAATTATACCTGATAACCGTTGTTATAGGTGAATTCAACAAGATGGAGATGATCTTCCCAAGATCCTCCATAAACAAGAACATAAGCATGAAGAAGATCCTCTAAAATCTGATTCACTCTTTCCATTTGACCGTTGGTCTGTGGACGGTAAGCAGGGCTCAGATTCAAATGAGTACCAAAGATTCTTGAAAAGTTTCCAAGACTGACAAGTGAAGATAAGTTCTTCTGGGAGGAAGAACTACAGGACGAACTTCAGGAATCAGATCAATTCAAAATTCAATTTCCTGCTTTAGGATGCAGGAGAATAGAAACATCCCGAAAGGAAGATAGATTGGAACAAAATAAGTAATGAATTTTAAAACCATGAAAATTTCAACTTAAATTAATACTCGATTTCACCTAAGTTAAATAAATCTTAGCTAATTCTAATTTTGTTATCTTATCATCCAATTATCAATTTATAAAATCATGAATTTGGAAAAATAATTTACTAAACTTATAATTTATTCAATAAATTTAATTATTCTTTATTAAAAATTATTATTAACTTTATTCCACCTAATATATATCTAATCACATATATTAAGTATAATTACATATATTGTAAATATTCCAAAGTATTTATAAATTCCTTTAACATCATTTTATATTTTATATTATTCAATTAATCTTTTATTCTATTTACCTCTATCAATCTTTTATAACTAAAATTTACGTGTATAACATTTATTATAATCACTCAAATTTTATTTATAAAATCCTTTTTGTATTGTACATTATCCAATTACATTGTTAACTTTTAATAATTAAGGTAAGTTATATTGGAATGAAATAGAATATTATACAAATAAAATTTTCTAATTCAATTATCTCAAGCTTAATTATTTATTTATAATTTTGATTTCATTTTATAATTGACATTATCCTTTAAGAAAAGTTTAAGAATTAAATTTCCTATTACTTCAAACAATTTTAGAGATAAAAATATGTACACAATATATATCAATCAAATCTTAAATCATATATCACCTATATTTTACATCAAGTCATATTTTAGAAATCCAAATCTTTAATTCTCCAAAGCAAGACTATAGCAAAACTACAAAATGGACTTTCCACTTCGAAACTAAAAAATGAATGTCGATGATGCTGCAGTCATCACCGAAATTATTTTCCAACGACAAAGAAAAGAGCACTGATTTACAAATTAAAAATTCTTCGAAATAATTTCTACTTGAAATACTTTAAATAATACACCCTTTAAAACTTCAAACACAAAATCCGAAACCATCGGAAACCAAATTCTTAGTTTCTGGTTTTAAATTCATTTAAATTTCCAAATTAATTTATAGCCATGTTTTATAGTTCAATTATTTATATATGAAACAAAAGCTAATGGTTATAAGCTATATACAAAGTCAAATATTATTTATGAACATCCAATTCAACTAACTATCAAAATTCAAAAAAATTATACTTATATACATATACAATATAATTATACTAAATTTATTTCATTTACTAAATTTGAAAACTATATTGTGTCGGTATGCTCTGTTCAAGTGTTTTGGAGATCCTATCGATAGCGTTGATCAGACGAATTGATCGAAAACACAAATCAACATCAACAACTCAAGCAACACAATATATAAAACATTTTAAATATAGATTTACAAGTACACAATACAGGGATAAAGATTCAAATTTGATTAACTCAAATCGAAGAAAATTCTGATTTGAAGATAAGTTCGAAACAAAAGAGAAGATGGTTAAACAATAGAGTAGGAAGATGGATAAGCTTATATAAATCGCGGGCAACCTTAACTAGGTCAACCTTAATTTAAAGAATAAGATTGATGTAGAATTCTGGGCAAGTCCACTTTCGATGTCAAAAAATAGAATTCGGGACAACAAGAGATACTAGCATCTAACCGAGGATATACATAAATCTTTAGTGAATCAATGCCTATTGTAAAGGAGTTTCACTCCTTCACAAATCAATCGAATATTGGCGAGACCGCCAATTTATTATAAAGATCATTCGAAATGGAGTTATGGGATGCTCTAGAGTTCAGAAGAATACGAATAGTGAGGGACAAGAATGGATTTTGAAACCGAGGGAACATTCCAAAATTCAAAGGAAACAGAGCCTTCGAGAAAGAGATTCAAACTCGAACAAAAGTGATCATGTAAATAAATTTACCATAAATGCTAAGTTTTGCCTAGAGCCAACGCTCTGATACCAACTGTACGGACCACCCGTCAGTGGGGTAACGCCCACCGCAGCATACATTGGTACCTGTGTTCTACCTTTACGGCCAGCCTCGCGACTGCACCAACCCTCGAAGGGACATGTAGGAGTAAGAGTCAACCGTTCGCTACCAAACCAGGAAGCGAGAACCCCCAATCATGCTGCACCCTCCAAGTGCATAGGCAGACACACATGTCGGACTTGAATAGCTCAAAATACCGAATTGTTAATTTAAATTTGGCAAAAAATCAAAATATACAGTAAATAAATAAATCACAGATCACAAACATAGAGTAATAGAATGCAGTGGAAGTAAAGAGATAGTAGTTCATGAAGCTAGTATATAAATATAAATCAGAGTTAAACAAGCTACGACAGAGATAACAAGATACAATAGAAGTCTGAATATGGTAATCCAGTAAGATCAGAATACATCACTGGAATCAACTGGATAACTAGAGTCAACAGGATAACTGAAATGAAATAGATAGCTGGATCTTCAAGCAAAGCTCCAACTCTGAAGGTGAACCTCAAATGCTGTATCACTCAGTTTGACCCGAGCGTAAAGCAAAATACAAAACACTCGAGTCAGGACATACATACTTATACAATGTAAACCAACTCAAGTGAACTGTAATATAAGGTACAAGTAACTTAAAGGATGCTTGGGACTGCCTATCCTCTAAAGATCCGTTAAACTATTTACTATGTAGTAATATTTTGCTATTATAATAATGTTTATAGTTAAATAGACTTGCTTTTAAAATAGCATTAAGAAGTGACCTAATATTCCCCTTAACATGTAATAGTCCCAGTAGTCCATCCAGTATCATAGCCCTCCTGATCGGGAAGCCACCAGAGGATACTCCACGGGCTATGGGAGAAAACCAAACTCGTGCAAGGGGAGATTGGGTAGGTGACACGACACAACTAGGTAATGCCAGGGTAGATATATCAATTACGCTTCCGGACCGGTGGTAACGCGTAGCAGCTAATACCGCCCACCTCAAGCCATACCCTTAAAAATCAAAAGTGCCCTAATCAATCACAAAGTAGTAGAATGGTATCGAAGGAGTGTGTTCGATAAGAGGTGCTACCTCCTTAGCCCATCAATCGCTCTTGTTTTAGCCACCTTATGTCAACTCACGGGAGTCGGGTCTATGTGTATACCTCAAAGGAACGTCGCCGCCATGCTACTTCATTCTAGAATCTCCACCGCATACCCGGTTGTTAAAGTGGTTTTTGGTATCCACAGAGAGTATGCCTATCCGATCTTGGTCTCTTTAACATCCGACCGTTATTATAACCCATGGATATTTATTTCAAAACATTTATATTCCAAAACCATTTAAAATCAAATACCATTACTTTCCAAAATAATATCCATTTTCAAAATTAAATACTATATCATTTCCAATCAAAGTAATAGTATACCATTTAAATTCCAAAACCAAATCAATATATCATTTAAATGATACCCACATTTCCAAATCACTGAATATTTCCTTGAAATATTCATTTAAATAATCTTAACCCAAACCACTTTATAAAGCCATAATCTTAAATCTTAAATTCAATAAGTTACGAATTAATATATTTAAAGACAATCCTCAATTAAATAAAATTTCAAATAATTTCCTTTCCAAAATCATAGTACTTCCGAAGCTATAACAATTCCAAAACCCAACATTTTGGAACCATAATACTTTGAAATCATGACACTTTAGGAATGTTATCATTTGGAAATCATACTACATAAAATCACAACACTTTGGAAATGTTATTCTTTTGAAACTCGTAATACTTAGAAAACTATAAAACCTTTTAAAATAATCATCGTTTAAACAATAAAAATTCAAGGTCAAATAATATTTATTTCAAAGTTGAAGCACTTTTAAGTTTATTCATTTAATTATAAAATTTCCAAAGCATTGTAAATTTCAGCTACAACAGCACTTGTTAAATATTACAGTAGATATAGTAATATTTCAAAAACATCGTCAAATTCAAAAATAGCAGCACTTATAAAGTGCTATGGTAGGTATTTAGTTATTATTTCAAAACAGTTCAATTTTAGAAACAGCAGCACTTATACAGTGCTGTAACAGTTATTTAGTTATTTCCAGAAATAGTTCAAATTCAGAAACAACAGCACTTCTAAAGTGCTGTAATAGGTATTTAGTTATTTCAGAACCTAGTTAAGTTTCAGAATTTATAGCACTTAGCAAATGCTATCCTAAAACCATAGCATTTCTGAAGTGCTACCAATAAAATTCCAGATTTTATATTAATATTTCAGCCACATTAAAATTTCAATTTTTAGTCATTTTAACTTATAAAAATCATATTTCACGCTTCGGAAAATATTCATTTGTATATCATTTAACTTATGATTTAAATCGAATAAAATTTATTAAATAAAATATCCAAATTCAATAATTCATTCATTAAGTCAAGGTACATTATTTTACTTAACTTTTACTTTAACAAATAACTTAACACTTATTTCAAAATACCCCATTTCATAAAATAAGATATTCTTTTAATAAGTCAAACTTCAAATTTCCATTTGAAAACCCAATTTCCAATTATAGAGTTAAGTCATATTAAAAATACATTTTCCCATTTAAATCATAATAATTCATTTTACAAAACATATCCATAAATAAAATATTTTATCATAGTTAACACAACAATCAAATTTCTTTACATCAAATAAATATGATATTCTAGTTAAATAAATTTTATTACAACAAGTCCAATTAAGACCGTATTTCATTTTATCTATCCGAATTCATTACTTACTATACAAAACATATCCATTTCAGGAATTAACCTTTATTACCATTACTAGGTTGGATTTAAGATTCCAAATTAAATCAAACTTAATTATTAAGATAATTATCATAAATAAAATCTTTAAATTCAACTTAAAACCAATAATTGATAATAAAAAATCTAGCTTATAGAAAACCAAATCTCTTTATATTCTAAGTCATTAAATCAAATCTTTAAGCTAAAATTTCATATATTCAAAATACTTAATAACTTTTTAGGAAAACACTAATTTAAAAATATTAACCATAGACCTGTATAATATTTTCTAACCTAGGTCAAGTGATATGGATATGTATCATTTCAATCCGTAATTTAAAAAGAAAATCCGGGTTCTATCATTTCAAACCCGCAATCCCAAGTAAAATATATATAAATAAAAATCACTCGAGCCTATCATTTCAACCCATAATGATTGTTTTTCCTATTCTAATGTCCGCTCGAGTATGTATCATTTCAACCCATAGTGATAGGGAATTGGCAGTGTGATAAACAGGAAATAAGTAACAGTATAGCATATAATATCATATCAAATGATGCAGCAGGTATATAAACAACATTTAACATCATATAAACATATCATAGGCAGGTATGAACATAGCATATTAATTTATACAATTCACTTGTCATCACTTCACAATTATAAAAGTATGTTTGTCGAGAGTGATAAACTCGCCTTTTAAAAGCTGGAAAACAAATTCAAAACACAATCTAAACTCCGCAAAGCATGAAAGGCACGACAAAGCATGACTATATTTTTTAATGAATAAAAAGTCAGATCCAAATCTTGTATGCAAACAAATACAACATATACAATAAATATTTCGATACAGAAGAATAGAAATTAAAACAATGGAAAACATGAGATAAAAGTGACACAACCTTTGCTCTAACCCACAACTGGGCTCGATCATGGTCTAATAGGCTAGACCATCATCATGTGGCTCGGCCTTTGGATTTAAGTAGGGTCTAGGCATCACAACCTCATGGCTAGGGGATGGTAAGGTCATGGAAAAGCAATTTGGTGGAGGAATATGTGTTGTGGCCGAGGTATATGAAGAGGAGGTGAAGGAAAATAGGAGTTTGGCTAAGTTTGAACAATTTTTGGTGATGGGTTTTGATCTAGGAGTCACGGCTTGGTCTTTGAGGTGATGAAGAGGGGATGATGGTCGACATGGTGGTAGTGGAGATGGTGATGGGGTTGGCAATAGGTGGAGAGGCTGATCTATGCATCGAAAAACAAAAGAAAATAAAAGAAAAAGGAGAAAGAAAGAGAGGAGAAGCCATGGAAATTAGATCTAGCATATAATTTTTTTCACGCAAATGGAAATGAGAGATGAGAAATTATTTACGTGAATTACAAAATGATATGGCGGCTAGGGTTTACAAAAGAAAAATGAACGGCTAAGGTAAGTAATAAAGAGGCTAGGCAATAAAAGGCAAGAGTATGAATGGTTTGGAAAATAAAAAGGCAACACTATAAAACAAATAACTTGATGTATTTAGTTAATTTTTTTCCTTTGTTAGGAAATGAGAAAAGGTGAGAATGTTTTGTGTGTGAGTTAGAGGAGTGTTTCTCATGGGTAGAGAAGGTATGGATGGCAAGAAAAGTGGGAGTGAATGCTAAGAAACGGAAAAGGCATGAGTTAAGGGAAAAAGAAACTTACAATATATTTTATTCTTAAATGCGAATAAAATGTGGATATTAAGATGAGAAAGAAATATTCTTACTCGTGATTGAGATAGGAATACACGGCCAAGAAAGACAAGAGCGAATGGCTGTGGAGTGTAAATGCTAGGAAAACAAAAGGCAAGAAATTAAACAATGTAACATATGTCTCCTTAATTTTCTCCAAGCCATTTAAAATAGATAAATCAATCAAAAATCAATAAATACAATAAAAGTCTAGACAAAATAAAATAGAGAAATAAAATAAAGAGATGGACATAGGAAAATATAAAATAAAATACGGAAATTAATTGTGTGTAAAACGCTATATTTTATCCAATTTAAAAAGTATAAATCAGAATTTAACGAAACAAAAAGCACAACGGATATCAAAATTACATTTTGCTTCAAAGAAAAGATTAAATTCAAAATTCAAAATTAAAATTTTAAACTGAAATTCAAAATTTGACTATAGTTGACCAAAATACAAAATTTTCAGAAAATGTTTAATTTGTTGTATTTGAAAATTAAATTACAAACAAATTCCAAACTTGCATTGAAAAATTCTAGAAATTCAACTTTTAATGATTTGAAAATCAAAGTTTTCAAATAAAATAAAATTAAAAATAATTACAAAATTATGGGCTGTTACGGAATATGTGTGAAACAAAGTGGATAGGTCTAACAACCAATCTGATGTCAATAAAGCATCCAGTGAAACCAAGTGTAGAATAGCTACATGGAGACAAAACGCAGAGCGGTGAATGCAGCACTTCAATGCACAATGCATACTTACAAATACAATGCATATGTTAGCAGTGATGTACACATTGAACCAAACAACTATCATAATGAGAAGATATCAAGTGCAGCGCACTGCAGCTCGAATGAGCACTGCACAAGACCAATCCACTTAAATGTAATATCAAAGGCAACAAAGGTCAGGCAACAAGACAACTCAGCCAACATCATCATTGAAGACTAGAAAATGAAGAAATGCAGACAAATGTACAAAGGTAGAACCAAGTACACACATATATGTAACAGTTCAAAACATCACAGCAACAAGCATGATGATATACAACAGAGAAAACTGCAGTGTAATTCGAGTGAATTCGGGCTAGTATATCAGAGATGTGCGGATACAAGAGAACAGCAAACTACAGACTTCAAATCATGAAACAACAATACAAACAGTTTCGTAAGCAAGTGAGTATGAATCAAAACTGGTCAGATGCCATGGGTTGTCAAAGTAGAATTCGAATAAAATAAATTCGCATAGCAGATTTTTTACAAAAATCAAAGCAGTAGTTTCAAATCAAAGTCAGAGCCGTGGTAGCCAAGAAAACGAAATTCAGAATCAAACAAGCCATGACAATCTAGTAATGAAGATATACGAATTGAATAAGTCGGTACAAATCACCAACATTCAAGTTGCCAAAGCAAAATTATCAAACGAATTCGAATAATATACTCAAACAAAAATAAAGGGTTTGAACCCTATATAAACCCTTAAAAATCATCGGCAATAATTCATTCGAGTTCAAGAAAAAAAGAGAAGCAATCAATCATTAAAACTCGAATCAAGTCGAGCATAAGCATATTGGAAAAGCAAAAGTCACATACCATCTTAAATATTCAAGCTCGACAATTTTGAAGAAGCCAAAAGCAAATCAAAGAGACAAACGATCGACGAAAGCAAGGAACGGGAAACATCTACTCGATCGAACAACTAAGTCGGCGTCTTCAAAATCTCACAAACCCTAATTTTGTGAAAGAGGAATGAGAAATAGCCATTTTTTCAAAGAAAAAGGAACAGGACAAATAATAGAAAAGAAAAGGGAGATTTACTTTTATTTTTATTTGGGCCGGTTTTCTCTAATATCGTGCTATAGTTTACAAATTAGGGCTTTGTGTTATTTTTAATTGTTTTTATTTGTAATTTACTTTTAAACATTTGTAATTTCTAGTCGTGTGACTAGGGGATGAACTACGGTGGTGTAGTTCGGGAATTCGCAAATCAGTGGCTGAGTTGTGGCAGGGTTTTGAGCGTAGAGTTAGGTTAGTCGACAACGGGTGTCGCGAGTTTACGTGTGTAAGTGTTTGACTACTTAATTTCTAGTAGAAACCTTAGGGCAACACGTTTGCAGGGTTTTGCCGAAGCTGGGTAAATTTGTGTGTTCTATTTTCTGCTTTTTATATTCTGCCATTATCTGTGATGATATTATTCTGTTGTGATCAGTGCTGCAATTATTTTATATAAACTTCCACAATAATTTTTATAATTAGTAGTACCACCCTATTCACCCCTCCTCTAGGGTGAAATCAATCATACAAGTGGTATCAGAGCCCGGTTCAAAAGCCATTTTCGTTTTAAAAGTTTGATTTTTCAAAGACCAATTTTTGTGTTACAAGTTTGAACTTTTAAAATGGCTTCTTTTAGTAATACTTTTGCTAATGGCCGGTCCAATATTATTCCTCCTGTTTTTTATGGAACGGATTTTTTACATTGGAAATTAAAAATGGAATTATATTTAAAATTTGTTAATGTTAAATGTTGGGATATTATTGAAAATGGGTGTGATATAGTAGATACTTCGATAAATGCTCTTACTATGCATATATTTTATTCTCATTTAATCAAGATAATTTTAACTTTATCTCTCATTGTGAAAATGCATAGGAAATCTGGAATAATTTTGATGCAATATATGGTGCAAAAGTCAACAACCATGAGAGATCCCCATAATCGACTCAGAAACATGCTTAACAGGATTAACAAAAGGCAGTAGTGATGATGATGATGGAGCAGCTGAGTTGGCGCTACTAATAAAGAGATTCAAAAAGTGGATCCACAAATACGAAAATCCAGCTCCGATTCAAAAATTGAAAAGCAGAATAGTCAAAGCACTAGACAATTCAGAAGTGCAGGAAATTATTTGTCACAAGTGCAACAAATCCTGTCATATCAAGCCCAATTGTCCTCAAAATCAACACGGCCAAGAAAAGAGATCAAAAAGAAGAAATTTTGCAGCCATGTGGAATACAAGTAATGAAGATAATAAAAGTACTAGCAGTGAGAGTGAAAATGCAGATCTGTGCTTTGGAGGTGATATAACTGATAGCGATGATGACGAGCCAAGCGAGGTATCAAAACTCACTCACTCGGAATTACTTACATATTTCCACGAAGTAAATGGCCGTTTTGAACGACTTAGGGAGAAATACACTAAACTTGAATCACAAAGAGATACTTTGATAGATTTAAATAAACAGCTTGATCAATTGGTTAAAAACTATCAAAGCAAGAGCCCTAGGTGTGACAAGTGTCCAACATTCAAAGAAGAAATTAAAAAATCAGAAATTAAAATTAAATGGCTTGAAAATGAAATTCTGATTTTGAAAGAGAGTGAAACACGAGGAGAGAAATTCTATTAAAAAGTGCACACAATTATTAAAGGAAAATGAATCGCTCAAAACACAAGTCCAACAACTGTTTACGATGTTAGGAAAATTTTCAAAAAGCAAAAGATAATTAAATGTGCTATTAGGAAAACAAACTGTTAATACATATAGACAAGGATTTGGATATAATCAACCTGAACTTGTTAGAAGCCAAATTAATCAAGTCAAATCTGAGTGCACAATTTGTAGAAAAACTGGACACGGTCAAAACCTTTGTTCGTATAGACCCAAAAACAAAAAAACCATTCTAATTTGGGTTCCAAAAGGCACGAATATAAAATCCCTTAAAGTTAAACAAATCTAGGTGCCAAAAGGAACAAATATAAATAGTTTTGGTCTCTATAAACATATTTTTCAAAATATTCTGCCACTAACAACTATGCAGCTATAAAGAAAATTGGTCACAATTTTTTTTTATCATGTAGGTGTAGTGGGAGGCTAAGAAACAACAAAAATGTTACTAGATTCTGGCTACTCCAAAAACACAACGGGCTTCAAATCAAAGTTCCTTAGCCTAGTATAAAGGTGGCAGAATCACAATGGGCAAAGACAAAAAATTATCAGTAAATGTAAAATAGGTAATGGTATATTTATCTTGAAAGGTTTATTAAATGTGATAATCTGCACCATAATTGAATTCAGCCAGTTATTGATAAAGAAATAAATGCTGATTTTGATTCTGACTTATTCGATATGTTGAACAATCATTTTTGAACTATTTCGTATAGATTTGCTTGGATTAATGATGGTGTTTTATTGATTGATGATTACTCATGATACATGTTGATATATTTTACTCGACATTATATTTTGTGTTTGCTTGTTTACATGGTTTCAATTCAAATTCAAGAGAATTTCATTTGAAAGCTGAAAAAATGATTTTAAGGAAATTTGTTGCAACTTCACAGCCTGGTCTATAACATTCAATTTATGATAATCTTGAGTCAAAGGGAAATTCAGATGCAAATTACACTGGTAATCTAGTTGATAGAAAAATTTCAAGTGGAACGTGATTTATGTTGAGACATTCAGTAATTGCATCATTTTTCAAAGAAAATATCTGCATGTTTTTCATCTTAAATAATTTTCAATTAGTAGACATTTTTCTTTTATAAAACCCCTTTTTGAAAATCATTCTTGTTGACCTTATTTTAGACTAGTCATTTTTGGAAAATTTGATTTTATAAATATCTTTGGATTTGATTTTAAATGACTACTTAACTAATCTAACTCTGTACTAATTATCGAAAAGATAAATAGTGATAGACAAAGTAATGAGTGTTGTTATTAATCATATATTATAACTTGAGACAGTATATTCAGTAAATTTCTTTAGAAATTTAAACAAGAGTTATAAAAACTTTTCATTTTGGTAACAATTCCATGACCATTTCTATTTCTATCGACCATCACTCATCAAAATCCAATATAGTATGTCAGTATGTGGTATTTTTATAACAACCCGCATATATAACGATTTTATATTTAAATGTTTTATTTAAATATAGCGTCGTTAGTCGGATTTAGGTCCGAAATGTTACTTTTTGCAAACGGCCGAATTGGTGCTCGAAACTACCCCCATTGGTTCCAAAATGGCGTTTGCGATCTTTTTGACTATAATCTTTGATATGTTTGGAGTTTGTGAAATTTTGACCCTTTTTCTATTGGGTTTTGGGTTTGGGTTCAGCCCCAATCTCCACTTAACCCTCTAACTCAACCCCTTCACTTCATTCATCTTCTTTTCATTTTCATTTTCATTTCTCAAGCAAAAACTGAAAATGGTGGAAGGGAAAGAGAAATAGAAATTGCAAGCCCTAATTCCATTTGCAAACTCCAAATTCTTGCTTGAAAATCATAGAGAAGCCATTGGTAAGACTCCTTTTCATCTTCTCCAACTCTTCTCCTCTTCAATTTCAGAAAAATTTCCTAAACCTAAATTGGAAAATATGTGTTTTCTTCTTAGATTGAAGCTTGTTGAGTTGAAGTAGTGTTTGGTTGGTCTTCTCCATGTTATTGAGCTCCATCTTCTTTGTTTTGGGTTAAAGGTGAGTTTTGAACTCACTTCTACTTCTCTTGATTTCATTGATGTTGGGTATGAATTCCTAGAACTTGTTCATATGCTCTTGCTTTGATTTGGATTGAATTGGAGAATATCCAAATTTTAGTGTTTGGGTTCAATTCTTTAAAGATCCTAACTTTGATGTTTGAATATGTTTTTGGTTGCGAATCGGAGAGCTAATGGAGCTGGGGTATTTATTGGCTAAAGCTCCTTAGGTCCATTGCTCGAACGATCGCGGTTTGGAAGAAATTGCATTTCATTGAAAAAGGCAGGAATTGCAAAATCATCAGGTTCGGCCGACCGAGCCCTGTGGCCGGTCGACCGACCTGCTACCCCGAACCATGTTCTAATTTCTGCATCTGGCCAGCCGACCGAGCCCTGCAACCGGTCGACCGACCTGCTCCTATTTTGCTGTTTTGCCTATTTTTGCATATTTGATTTGTTTTTTTCCAAATTTTATCGATTCAAGTTACTTTTTAGTGGTTGTCATTGCATCTTTGGCTTTGATAACTTATTTTTGACTTCATTCTTGGGTTTTCATAAATAATCCCTCTAAATCGTATTAAAAGTTTCCTTCTCCAATTCTTAAATTCTATTTAAAATGCACATACACAATTTCGCACTTCGAGCGGAGTGGAAGGGTGATTAAATGGTTAGGTAAAACACGGACCATGAATCCATGCGTTTGTCTTGCCGATTAATCCCCGACCTATTCGATTGATCATTTTGACCTTCGAGTTTGGTTTACCGATGATATGAGGTGAACTTTGTACTACTTTAAGTGTGAAATTAATTAACGGATAGTAAACCATTTAGTGCGAACGAGTGGTTATGGGACTCACGTTACCACTTTTCGGATTTCTTTTTGAGAGTTATGACACATTCCGCCAGTTAGTGGTGTCCAGTACTAGGTCTCTGAACATCACCACTACGGTTTGTTGCCTTCGGGTATGTGCCTTCGGGTATGTGCCTTCGGGTATGTGCCTTCGGGTTTGTGCCTTCGGGCTTGTTACCCTATAGTATCGCTTCCGATGTTGGTCGTTATGAGCCGCATGGGTGATATTGGGTTGCCCTATAGTATCGCTTCCGATGTTGGTCGTTATGAGCCGCATGGGTGATATTGGGTTTGGAGTCTTCGGACTCATGGATCCTTGTTTATACAGTACTGAGCTCGAGCAATTTTCTAATGTTTCATTCATATGGATATTCCCTAGGTATCGCCCTTCGATGTTGGTCATTATGAGCCGCATGATGCGTAGCGTTTACCTTGCGAAACTTGTATACCTTATTGGTATTTGTTATTTGCCTTTTTGGCTTGATTTGGGATATTTGTATCCTTTGTTTCTATATGTTGCCGATGATACGAGGCTTGTTATCATATGATTCATCTTTTGTTAGATGATTGTGTTATCTCCTTTAGAGATATTTGTTATGCCTTGTAACCTTGCAGGTTTATTGTTGTTCAGTTTATCTAACTGATTTGTTTAGCTAGACTGACCCGTGTATTTTATACTCGGGTCAGACCGAGATGTTTCAGGTTAGGTGCTTTTGGACTTAGCCTATTTTGCTTCCGCATGGACTACTCCGCTAGCTTCTTTTTGTCATAGCTTTTTGTGTAGTACCATTTTGTAGTAACTCTGATATGTATTCTATTGACTCGTCTGTATATTGTGGTTTGCTATACCACTTGACTTGTATTATTTTGTATACTCTGTTATGTATTCAGTACATGTGTATATGATGATTTATTGTTCTGTGATGTATATTACATTTGATTTGTTATATTCTGTTCTGATAGATCCAACCACCTATGGTTTTGTTTTAAGTATTCATTGAGTATGTCGACCTACTTGGTATGTGTATTGTCGATGTATTCAATAGATAATTAGAGCAAGGCTATAGATGGTCGCTCCTGACCAGCCTTATTCTCCATGTTAGTTGACGGCATTACCTTGTAGTGTCCTTGGCTAGCGTGGGTATAGAGGTGGGGCGCCACAGCGTGGTATCAAAGCTGAGTTCAGGACAAAATATGATAAACACAGAATAGAGCACATATTACGGTACATCAAAGTATACAAGTGATACAAATCTTTGAATCATCGTGTCTCTTTATTCCATCAAGGTTAGATAGAAATTGGGAATACGTCTAGGAATGCATTTTATTCCATAGTATTCCGTAATGAAGTATCTACCTTGTGAATTATCTTGTTCTTATCTTACTTTCAGCGTATGGCTGGAAGAGGCAGGGGACGACGTTCGGATGTTGGGCAATCCAGTGGCTCACATCCGGATGGCGTTTATATGTCTGCTGATCAGTTCTTGGAGTTGTTTAGGAGCACTCAGCCTCCAGTTCCTCCTCGAGTGTCTCCACCTCGCAAGTCTGCCTTTGCACGCCAATGCAGTGATTTTGCTCATCTTGGAGGAAAGCCGTTTAAGGGCTCCGAATCTGTTCTTGAAGTCCAAGCTTGGTTTCGCACGTGCGAGCGTATCTTCTCTCGTATGGATCTTTCTGACCATGATAGAGTTCTTGTAACTTCTATCTTATTACAAGAGCGTGCTCTTGATTGGTATGAGCTTCTTGTAGCCGAAATTGATGAGTCTACTCTTTCTTGGACTCAGTTTCGGGAGCGATTTGAACTCAAGTTCGTTCCTGAATCTGAAAAAGTTTTATTGACCCGTCGCTTCCTTGAGTTGAAGCAAGGGAAGTCTTCTGTTTCTGAGTATGTTGCATCATTCGAGGCTTTATCTAAGTATGGTCTTGAATTCATCAGCACTTCTTATAAGAATAATTTGAAGTTTGTTTCTGGTCTTAAGAAATATCTTAAGAAGTCTTTGTTGCTCCAGCTCAAGCTTTCTTTTGAGGAGTTGGTTGAATCGGCACTTCACTTCGAGACCGTCGAGAAGGAGTGTGATAGTGATGTTGATGTTGAGTTTTCCAAGAACCCCAACAAGAGGTCGTTTCCAATTCAGAAGTCCAGGCCTTTTCCTTCTAAGAAGAAGAAGACTGGTGGTCCTAGTTCTCAGCCTCAGTCTTCCGGAACACCTTTCGTTCGAAAGTGTTTTAATCGTGGTTCTCCGGATCATATTATTCGAGCTTGTCCTAAACCTCTCTTCTGCCGATATTGCAAGAAGGAAGGTCATCATGTTTCAGCTTGCCCTACTGTTCCGGCTAGTGCCAAGTCTAGCAGGCTTTATGCTGCTAAGGCTTCTGAAGGTCCCACTCAGCCTAAAGGTATATCTCCATCTATTTTGGAAGGTTCTATTTTATTTCGTGATCATAGTATTCGAGTTCTTTTCGATACGGGTGCTTCACATTCCTTCGTATCGGAGAAGCTCGTCGATGATTTATCTTTGGATGTTTCTTGTTTGGTTACTTCATTGAGGATTGCGAATCCTATTGGGGGATCCGCGACCCTTAGCTTGATTTGTGATGATGTTGAGATTGTTTTATGTGGCTTTTCTTTTCGTGCGAATCTGCACGTTATTTCTTGTCTGGGATTTGATATGATTTTGGGTATAGACTGGCTAGTGAGATATGATGCCAGGATTATTTGTTTGGAGAGGAATATATATCTTCGACATCCGGATTCGCCTACTCAGCTATCTCTTATTCTTCGGGATGTGGATAATTTCAAAATGGCTTTATATTCTCTTGATTCGTGAGATGATCATGATATATCTCGTATTCCTATTGCTTGTGACTTTTCTGATGTTTTTGAGCCTGTATCGGGTTTGCCACCCAAGAGGGCAATTGAGTTCCGCATTGATCTCATTCCAGGCGCGCAGCCAGTTAGTCGTCCTCCTACGAGGATGTCTACAAAGGAAAATGAGGAACTCAAGAAGCAGCTTTTAGAGCTTGAGTCCAAGCAGTTGATTCAGTCCAGTTTTTCTCCGTGGGGGTCCGTGGTTGTCTTCGTGAAGAAGTCTGATGGAACTCTTAGGCTTTGCATTGACTATCGCAAGCTTAACGAGTTAACCATCAGGAATAGGTATCCATTGCCTAGATCGATGATATGTTCGATCTATTGAATGGTGCTAAGGTCTTTTCTTAGCTTGACCTTGCCACAGGTTTTCATCAGTTACGAGTCGCGGAGGATAGCATACCTCTTACAGCTTTCCGCACTCGATATGGATCTTTTGAGTGGCTCGTTATGCCGTTCGGTTTGATGAACGCTCCTGCTTTCTTTGTTGATCTCATGAATCGGGTATTTCAGGAATATCTCGATAAGTTCGTTCTGGTGTTCATTGATGATATCCTTATTTATTCTAAGTCTGAAGCCGAGCATGCTAATCACTTGAGGATTGTCTTGAGTACTCTCCGTCATCATCAACTTAAAGCCAAATTCTCCAAGTGCTACTTTTGGGAGAATAAGGTTAAGTTCTTAGGCCATGTTGTATCTTCCGATGGCATTTCTGTCGATCCCTCAAAGATCGAAGCCATCCAGAATCGAAAGAGGCCTGAGAATGTTCATGAGATTCGTAGTTTCCTTGGATTGGCGGGTTATTACCGTCGGTTCATTAAGGACTTTTCCCGTGTTGTGCTTCCTCTCACTTGCCTTACTCGGAAAGGCATTCGTTTTGATTGGTCCGATAAGTGTGAAGCTTCCTTCCTGACATTGAAGGAACTTCTCACTAATGCTCCTATTCTTATGGTTCCCGAGGGGAATCATGATCTTGTTGTCTACACCGATGCTTGTGGTAGTGGTCTCGGTGCTGTTCTTATGCAGAAGGATCGGGTAGTTGCTTATGCTTCTAGGCAACTGCGTCCGAATGAAGTTCGCTATGCCACTCATGATCTTGAGCTTGCCGCCATTGTCTTTGCCTTGAAGATTTGGCGACACTATTTATTGGGCGAGCGCTTCATTCTCTATACCGATCATAAATATTTGAAGTATTTGTTCACTCAGAAGGAACTCGATATGAGACAACAACGTTGGCTCGAGTTTCTTGCCTCCTGTGACTTTGATATCCTATATACCCCTGGTAAGGGTAATCGTGTTGCTGATGCGCTTAGTCGCAAACGTTCGGTTGTTGTTTCTATGATGCTTGCCGAATGGGATGTTCTTGAGACTCTATCTTTTTGTGAAATTCGGAATCAAGGTTCATCTTCTGATTCTCCTATCCTATTATTTAGTTTGGGAGCTCGACCTATTTTTTTGGATCGTATTGCCGATGCTCAGCGGCGTGATCCTGATTTGTTGCATCTTATTCAGCTTTGTGAGTCTGGATCCTGTGACGAGGCGTTGCGGGATTTTAGTATTGATTCTCATGGGTGTCTTCGTAAGAAGAACCGTCTATTTGTGCCTTCTGATCTTGCACTTAGGCATGACATTCTTGATGACTGTCACCGTTCTAAGTATACTACTCATCCCGGTAGTAGCAGGATGTATGCCGATATGCGTCGTCTTTATTATTGGGAAGGCATGAAGCGCGATGTGGCGAGTTATGTGAGTAATTGCATAACTTGTCAGCGTGTTAAGGCCGAACATCAGCGTCTTTCTAGTCTTCTTCAACCTCTTGAGATTCCATTGTGGAAATGGGATCAGATATCTATGGATTTCATTGACGGCCTACCTCGTTCGAGATCAGGCCATTCTAGCATTTGGGTTATTGTTGATCGCCTTACCAAGTCTGCTCATTTTGTCCCTACTAAGTCTAATAGAACTGCTTCGCATTTGGCTAAGTTATATGTCAAGGAAATCGTGAGACTTCACGGTGTTCCTAGTTCTATTGTGAGTGATCGTGATCCTTTATTCACGAGTCATTTTTGGAAGAGTCTTCAGCAAGCTTTGGGAACAAAGCTTAATTTTTCCACAGCTTATCATCCGCAGTCTGACGGGCAGACTGAACAGGTGAATCGTATCTTCGAAGATCTTCTCCGTATTTGTATTTTTGATTTTGGTGGAAGTTGGGAGGATCATCTACCTCTTGTAGAATTCTCCTACAACAATAGTTTTCAGTCTAGTATCGGTATGGCTCCTTTCGAAGCCTTATATGGAAGGCCATGTCGATCACCTTCATGTTGGTTGGAATCTGGAGAGAAGCTTATTCTTGGTCCAGATTTTGTTCGTGATTCTTCCGAGAAGATTGATCTTATTCGGTTGAGAATGAAAGAGGCACAGAGCCGCCAGAAATCCTACGCGGATAACCGTAGGAAGCCTCTCGAGTTCTCGATCGGCGATCTTGTTTTTATTCGTGTTTCTCCTTTGAAAAGGGTTATGCGTTTCAGTACGACTGGGAAATTGGCTCCTCGCTTTATAGGACCATTTTCTATTACTGAACGTATTGGCCCTGTGGCTTATAGAGTTTCACTTCCAGCTCATTTATCCGGCATTCATGACGTGTTTCACGTCTCGCAACTTCGGAAGTGTCTTCGGGAGTCGGATTCTGTTATTACTTCTCCTGATTTACAAGAGCTTGAGATCTCACCGGACTTATCTATTGTACAGCAACCTATTCGCGTGCTTGACACGGAGGTGCGACACCTTCGAAATAAGGACGTGCTGCTCGTTAAAGTTCAATGGTCCGCTAATCCCAATGACTGTACTTGGGAAACCAGAGAGTTTATCGAGCGATCCTATCCGGGTTTTCTATCTTAGCTTGTAAACGGTGAGTATGTCTTTTCATCTCAAGCTTATTTCCTTTTTCTTTTGATTGTTGTATGTATGTAGTTGTTACAAATATCGTCTCTAGGAATTGCGGGGACACAATTTTGTAAGGAGGGGAGATCTGTAACAACCCGCATATATAACGATTTTATATTTAAATGTTTTATTTAAATATAGCGTCGTTAGTCGGATTTAGGTCCGAAATGTTACTTTTTGCAAACGGCCGAATTGGTGCTCGAAACTACCCCCATTGGTTCCAAAATGGCGTTTGCGATCTTTTTGAGTATAATCTTTGATATGTTTGGAGTTTGTGAAATTTTGACCCTTTTTCTATTGGGTTTTGGGTTTGGGTTCAGCCCCAATCTCCACTTAACCCTCTAACTCAACCCCTTCACTTCATTCATCTTCTTTTCATTTTCATTTTCATTTCTCAAGCAAAAACTGAAAATGGTGGAAGGGAAAGAGAAATAGAAATTGCAAGCCCTAATTCCATTTGCAAACTCCCAATTCTTGCTTGAAAATCATATAGAAGCCATTGGTAAGCCTCCTCTTCATCTTCTCCAACTCTTCTCCTCTTCAATTTCAGAAAAATTTCCTAAACCTAAATTGGAAAATATGCGTTTTCTTCTTAGATTGAAGCTTGTTGAGTTGAAGTAGTGTTTGGTTGGTCTTCTCCTTGTTATTGAGCTCCATCTTCTTTGTTTTGGGTTAAAGGTGAGTTTTGAACTCACATTTACTTCTCTTGATTTCATTGATGTTGGGTATGAATTCCTAGCACTTGTTCATATGCTCTTGCTTTTGGTTTGGATTGAATTGGAGAATATCCAAATTTTAGTGTTTGGGTTCAATTCTTTAAAGATCCTAACTTTGATGTTTGAATATGTTTTTGGTTGCGAATCGGAGAGCTAATGGAGCTGGGGTATCTATTGGCTAAAGCTCCTAAGGTCCATTGCTCAAACGATCGCGGTTTGGAAGAAATTGCATTTCATTGAAAAAGGCAGGAATTGCAAAATCATCAGGTTCGGCCGACCGAGCCCTGTAGCAGGTCGACCGACCTGCTACCCCGAACCATGTTCTAATTTCTGCATCTGGCCAGCCGACCGAGCCCTGCAACCGGTCGACCGACCTGCTCCTATTTTGCTGTTTTGCCTATTTTTGCATATTTGATTTGTTTTTTTCCAAATTTTATCGATTCAAGTTACTTTTTAGTGGTTGTCATTGCATCTTTGGCTTTGATAACTTATTTTTGACTTCATTCATGGGTTTTCATAAATAATCCCTTTAAATCGTATTAAAAGTTTCCTTCTCCAATTCTTAAATTCTATTTAAAACGCACATACACAATTTCGCACTTCGAGCGGAGTGGAAGGGTGATTAAATGGTTAGGTAAAACACGGACCATGAATCCATGCGTTTGTCTTGCCGATTAATCCCCGACCTATTCAATTGATCGTTTTGACCTTCGAATTTGGTTTACCGATGATATGAGGTGAACTTTGTACTGCTTTGAGTGTGAAATTAATTAACGGATAGTAAACCGTTTAGTACGAACGAGTGGTTATGGGACTCACGTTACCACTTTTCGGATTCCTTTTTGAGAGTTATGACACATTCCGCCAGTTAGTGGTGTCCAGTACTGGGTCTCTGACCTTCACCACTACGGTTTGTTGCCTTCGGGTATGTGCCTTCGGGTTTGTACCTTCGGCTTTGTTGCCCTATAGTATCGCTTCCGATGTTGGTCGTTATGAGCCGCATGGGTGATATTGGGTTGCCCTATAGTATCGCTTCGGATGTTGGTCGTTATGAGCCGCATGGGTGATATTGGGTTTGGAGTCTTCGGACTCATGGATCCTTGTTTATACAGTACTGAGCTCGAGCAATTTTTTGATGTTTCATTCATATGTATATTCCCTAGGTATCACCCTTAGATGTTGGTCATTATGAGCCGCATGATGCGTAGTGTTTACCTTGCAGAACTTGTATACCTTATTGGTATTTGTTATTTGCCTTTTTGGCTTGATTTGGGATATTTGTATCCTTTGTTTCTATATGTTGCCGATGATACGAGGCTTGTTATCATATGATTCATCTTTTGTTAGATGATTGTGTTATCTCCTTTAGAGATATTTGTTATGCCTTGTAACCTTGCAGGTTTATTGTTGTTCAGTTTATCTAACTGATTTGTTTAGCTAGACTGACCCGTGTATTTTATACTCGGGTCAGACCGAGATGTTTCAGGTTAGGTGCTTTTGGACTTAGCCTATTTTGCTTCCGCATGGACTACTCCGCTAGCTTCTTTTTGTCATAGTTTTTTGTGTAGTCCCATTTTGTAGTAACTCTGATATGTATTCTATTGACTCGTCTGTATATTGTGGTTTGCTATACCACTTGACTTGTATTATTTTGTATACTCTGTTATGTATTCAGTATATGTGTATATGATGATTTACTGTTCTGTGATGTATATTACATTTGAGTTGTTATATTCTGTTCTGATAGATCCAACCACCTATGGTTTTGTTTTAAGTATTCATTGAGTATGTCGACCTGCTTGGTATGTGTATTGTCGATGTATTCAATAGATAATTAGAGCAAGGCTATAGATGGTCGCTCCTAACCAGCCTTATTCTCCGTGTTAGTTGACGGCATTACCCTGTAGTGTCCTTGGCTAGCGTGGGTATAGAGGTGGGGCGCCATAATTTTAAAAGGAAAATCATTCATTTTTCATTTTATTAAATATTAACCAATAAAAACATCCAAAGTATTCACTCTCGTTTAAAAGTCCTCACGGTTATGCATAGTTGAATTACTTGGAATTTTAGATTATGTGCTTTCATGCTCATTTAAAAGTCCTCATGATTATGCATGTATGGAACGCATATCAAAACTGATTGATTAAATAGACAAGTTGATCCTTATCCCATTTAAAAGTCCTCACGGTTATGCGTGGTTAGAAGATACTTGAATTCGTTTTAAAAAAAAATTGGGAATGCTACTAATCTTATTTTAAAGTCCTAATGGTTATGCATGGTTAGCACATATTCGAATTCCAGACATAAATATACCACAAATAGACACAAGTATATCGTTTTACATATTGACTTCATTCCTATCATTCTAAAGTGGAATATGCATCAAACATAGGATTTATGATTTATGTTTGATTTTTTATCAAAATTTAATATTTATACTTGATTGAGTATTAATGTTGTATTAATGTCTATCACTTTATCTCTGTGTTCTAACACTATTACTCTTTTGCTGATAACAAAACGGAGAGAGAAAAGTTAAGATTTTGGAAAATAAAGGTCAAATATTTTATTTTGTATTTTCTATTTGCATATAGGCTCATTTGCATATTTTTATTTATCTGCATGCATATATAAAGGGGGAGCTTGTGTAGAGAGGGAGCATTCAAATAGGGGGAGTAAATTGAATGATCAAATACATTTAGTAAATTCAAAATCTTAAATATATGTTTGTTGTCATTAAAAGGGGGAGACTGTTGAATATGCAAGTATATAATTTTTGTTTGATGATAATAAACATATGTATATATATATTCATTTAAATGTATTTGTTAATGTACTATTTTATCTTTCACATAATTAAATAAATATTTACTGAATAAAATAAATAACACAAAATTTAAATTCAAATAGATATTTTATTCGAACAGATATTTTATTACAATTTTAAATAGTATAAGTTTGTGCTCTCAATATATACATACACACACAAGTTTCAATTACAATACAATTTGTCACTATACAATAATCATTTACATTTGCACCTCACTACATATCACTCATTCACTCATATTTATCTTCAATCCAGTCCAGATTGAAATAGCATCTGAGTGATCTGCAAAATAAACACTGAAGCTGTAAATTTGAAAAAGAAATATTTTTGTAGTGTAAAATAAAATGATTTTGAAAATATTATTTGCCTCGGTTATTTGGGTTGTTCGTCATCATATTCATTTTTGAATTCATCATACACGAACAGCTTATGACATGCACAGTGTATCACTGTACATGCCACAAGGGTTCAACTCAAGTGCAATACAAATAAAGTCACGACACGAGCACAAGGTCAAACCCGAGATATAAGCTGGATTCAACACAGGTGCAATCCAAATGTACACATGAAGTTCAAAGTGAAGCCACAATGAAACTGCACTAATCCAGACAACGTGAACAAATGTTCAATGTCAACACAAATGCTCCAAACCAGATCAACAACAAAATATGGTATGGATAAAAAGAGTTCATATGTACTGGCTCAAAGTAACATGTATATAACACAATGCAAACAAGAAATGAGTCAAAGCACTCATGCATATAGACAAGAAGACCATCAGTGAATTAATATCACACAAACAACTATATACGTATGCGAACATACAGTATAACACGGTTTAAATGAAACTGGTTCGAAGCAATATAACTTCAACAAGACCACATGCAACACGGCAATGAACTGATACAAGTGACTCAAACCAGGACCAGTGAGCAGTGCCAATAGATCAGAGACAAGTACACAAGTCATGTACAAAGGCACATTGGAATATGTAGTGAAACAAAGTGGATAGGTCTAACAACCAATCTGTTGTCAACAAAGCATCCAGTGAAACCAAGTGCAGACAAGCTACATGGAGGCACAACACAAAGCGGTGAATGCAACACTTCAATGCACAATGCCAACTTACAAATACAATGTATATGTTAGCAGTGATGTACACACTGAACCAAACAACTATACGTATCAAGTGAAGCACACAGCAGCTCGAATGAGCAACTGCATAAGACTAGTCCACTTGAAAGAACTATCAAAGGCAACAAAGGTCAGGCAATAGGACAACTCGGCTAACATCATCATTAAAGACCAGAAAATGAAGCAGTGCAGGAAAATGTATGAAAAAAGAACCAAGTACACATACATATATGTAACAGTTCAAAACATCATAGCAACAAGCATGATGATATGCAACAGAGAAAACTGTAGTGTAACTCGAAGATAAATTCGAGCTAGTATATCAGAGATGTGTGGATACAAGAGAATGGAAAACTACAGACTTCAAATCATGAAACAATAATACAAATAGTTTCATAAGCAAGTGAGTATGAATCAAAACTGGTCAGATGTCGTGGGTTATCAATGTAGAATTCGAATAAAAGAAATTCACTTAGCAGGTTTCTACAAAAATCAAAGCAGCAGTTTCAAATAAAAGTCAGAGCCATGGTAGCCAAGAAAACGAATGTCAGAATCAAACAAGTCATGAAAATCAAATGACCCTAATATACTGGGGCTTTGTTCCTGGATTGAACTGCCTATTGAACTGGCAAGATGAAACTGGCACTCATGGCACACTTCCACTCGTTGTTTTCTTCTCAATGTTCGGGTCTTCGAAGGGAATCTTGCACTGAAGCTAAATAGGGGGGCTTGGATCCAGTTGTTTATACCAAAGCAAAGCGAGCCCCTAAAACGAAGATATACGAATTGAACAAGTTAGTACAAATAATCAACATTCAAGTTGAATCGAACGGCCAGAGCAAAATTATCAAATGAATTCGAATAATATATTCGAACGAAAACAAAGGGATTCGAACCCTGTATAAACCCTCAGACATCATCAGCAATAATTCATTCGAGTTCAAGAAAAACAGAGAAGCAATCAATCACTAAAAGTTGAATCAAGTCGAGCATAAGCATATTGGAAAAGAAAAAATCACATACCATCTTAAACATTCAAGCTTGACAATTTTAAAGAAGCCGAAAGCAAGTCAAAGAGACAAATGATCGACAAAAGCAAGGAACGGGAAACATATACTCGATCGAACAACTAAGTCGGCGTCTTCAAAATTTCATGAACCTTAATTTTGTGAATGAGGAACGAGAAGCAGCCATTTTTTTCAAGGAAAAAGGAACATGCCGAATAATAGAAAAGAAAAGAAAAGGGAGATTTACTTTTATTTTTATTTCGGGCCGGTTTTCTCTAATATTGGGCTATAGTTTATAAATTAGGGCTTTGTGTTATTTTTAATTGTTTTTATTTGTAATTTGCTTTCAAATGTTTTTAATTTCTAGTCGTGTAACTAGGGGACGAACTACGGTGGTGTAGTTCGAGAATTCGCAACTCAGTGGTTGAGTTATAGCGGGGTTTTGAGCGTAGAGTTAGAATAGTCGATAGCGGTTGTCATGAGTTTACGTGTGTAAGCATCCGACTACTTAATTTTTTGTAGAAACCTTAGGAGCGGCACGTAGGCAGGGTTTTGCCGAAGGGGGGTAAATCTGTGTGTTCTATTTTCTTTTTTTTATATTTTTCCATTATCTGTGCTGCTATTATTCTGCTGTGATCAATGCTGCAATTATTTATATAAACTTCTTCAATAATTTTATAGTTAATAGTATCACCCTATTCACCCCCTCCCCTCTAGGGTGAAATTGATCCTACGTATATGAAAAAGCTTACTTGTTAGTGTTATTAAAAATATTTTATATTGTGTTAATTTGTTTCGTTGAGTATTTATAAATTCTGGTCAGTATATAGGACGATATGGCATCGATAAGGATAAATGAAATAAATTTACCTAGTATAATATTTTGTATATAAAAGAATAACTTTATAAATGGATATATTTGTGTGTGATATGTTTGTTTGTTAGGAAGTGAAATTTTATAAATATTGGTTGTAGAATAGAATTTACAAATAAATATAAATTGGAGATTTGAGGACTTAAGTCCAGGATTTTGTAATCTGTTTTCAAATTTTTTTGGATATAATATTATATTTATTTAGAAATGTTTTCGAATAGAAATATTTTCAATGGGATTTAAAGGAAATGTTTTAAAAAAAAATTTAAAGGGAAATGAGTTCTGTACTACCCTCTCTGTTGTTGGAAAATAATTTCGGTGATGAGTGCATGCATCATCGATGTTCATTTTCGAGTTTCACTGCATATTTGTTTTGATAAACAAATCTTAATTATGAATTTATAAATATGATTTGATATATATAGAAGGATATGAGTATATATATTATCCTGAAATGATTTGAAAATGGAACCCGGTGTTTAGTTCTTGAGTTTCTGTAAATTTGAAGTTTTAATTATGATAATAAATGAAATATTAACTATTTTAATTGTTGTAAACATTTAAAATGAAAAATAAGAAATTAAGAATTAAGTGATTAATGAAATGTAAAGAAATTAAAGATTATCACTTGTAAATTTAAAGAGTAATGAAATTAGAAGATGTAAATTATTTAATACTTTTATTGACAGAGATGAATAGAATAAACTTGTGTAACATTCAATTACATTCTTAAAACATATATATATATATATATATATATATATATATATAACCAAAAATGTTCAAAAAGTTGTAATGTTAATAAGAATATGTAATAGAATATTATACAAGTAAAACTTAAGTAATGAAAGTGTTCAGTGGAATTATTTCTATAAATAGGAATTCTGATGTTATAAAAATGTTATAAACTTAAGTTAATAATTTGAGATTCTAGTAATTAAGTTTAATAGAACAGTGAATACTATAAGTAAATGATTATAAACTTAAGATAATATTTGAAGCTATTTATAATTGAAGTGAATAGAAAAAATGAATACTATATTAAATAAATGATTGTAACTTTAGAAAATGTTGAAATGATTCAGAAATAGATTCAATATTCAATAATACTATATGAAATAAATAAATGTGAAAAACAAATAATATATTAATGATGAATAAATTTTTTAAAGAGACTTACATAATATTTTAAGAACTGATTATGGTTGATCTAAACAATTGAATGGAAATAACTTATGTAAGTAAATGAATGTAAATTAATGGAAAAATTGCACTGTATGAATGAATGGAAAATGAATTTTGAGTAATGAAGTTAAATTAATAAAATAATCATTGTATGAATGAATGAAAATAAATGAAAAGTAAATGATATGAAAGGAAATTAATAAGAACGAACTTAAATAATACCTGAAATTCTTGGATGTTTTGGCTTATGGATGTTTGGGAAATGATACTTCTAATTGTATAAGGATGTATAAATAATCTATTAAGTTATTATCTAAGGCTATTGTGCACAGGGTACACTTGATAGTTTGTTTATCACTCTTGTACAACTAAAAGTTTCTGAACAGGAAGAAACCAATAGTATCGGTTGCTATGGATATATAATTGATTCTTTTATTGCATGGAATGGTTGTACTGTTTTGTTTGCCTATGTATTGTGATTTGCTTTTGTTATAAATTGAAAACAACTAAATATTTCTCTTGTACATAATTCTAACTCTTTTGGATTATATAAGTGAGATACAGGTTTATGTAAGCAATCGCTAATGCTTTTGGTTACATAAGTAAAGCGTTGTTTCCCCGACAAATATGTGCATTTTCGGATTACTGTTTATAGCGATATTATATTATTTTCCTATAGTTTAGGATATTTTATTATTTAAATATGATATATATATATATATATATATATATATTGTAATTATTTATATTACTATTTTACGGACCTCTCCATACAAAGGAGATTCTACCAAAATTTTCCGTGAATTTTAGACAGAAAATTTTGTGAAAGCGAAATATTTTCAAAATTTTATTAGCTTGAATATAAAGGATTTAATTATTTATAAATTAGTATGTTTTATTTAGAGTATTTAACTACGTAAATTTAGTTAGCTATAAATTTAGGTACTTTTAATAAAACATATTAATTCCTCAATTCCTTCTCGTTCCTTTTCGGGGATGAAACGTTTTGAGTTGGGGAGAGTGTAGTGACCCATAATTTTTAAAAATATTAAATTTAATAAGATGTTGGTGTTTAATGTTGGAAAAAATTAAAATTTGTGATTTATTAATGAGAAAAATAGTTAAAATGAAAATTAATAATGTTAATTTAAGGTAATTGATAACCATTTTAATGTAATTTCAATAAATTGAAATGATTATAAAGTTAAATTTGGAAATAAATTCAATGTTGTATGTAATGGTGAATTGTATGTAACTAATTAAAATTGGTTAATATAGAATGATTAATTAGTATGTGAATTTATTAGCTTGGTTTGTAAACAATAGACATAGAAATGTGTTTGAAATTATATGTTGTAACAATTATTTTCGTTATTTAATCCATTCAAATTAAATTGGAAATCAATTGCAATTAATTTACTTAAATGTTGTAGTTAATATGAAATAAAATGATCACTGTAGAATATTAATGCAATAAATGGTAAACCAATGTTAATTATATCCATAAGATAATAGTTGATTGAATAATAAGGTGAAATCAAAATAAATTAATTTATTAGGATTTAAATTATAATTAATGAATTTATTTCAATTGAAACTGAACATTGCAATTAGTGCAATATTTAACATTGGATTTGACATGGAAATTTATTTTAAAAGATTATAAATTACTACGTAATCAAAAATGATATAATTGTTAGTCATAAAATTTGTATTTGAAAAGTGATTTAATTTATTTAATAATAATTTATTTATTTAACGTGATTTTAGACATTTTGGCTACTATCTCGGATATTGACAAACTAGTTTCATTAGATCCGTAACGGTGAATTATTGTAAGATTTCAAGTTTCATAGTGATAGGACTTGCAGTTTAGTCGTACGGACTCGAAACGTGTAGAAATCAATTTAATGAACTCAATTTAAATAAGCTGATTTTAAAAGGTAACTTCTGTGTACAACGGAATTTAGGTTTAAAACCCATTTCATTGAGTTTAAAAATATCGAAAACATCTATCTCGATATATTGGATGACCCACTTTCGTTTCGAAATGAAACGGGCTTTCCGGGTCGTCTTTTCTAAACTCTAGCAGCTTTTTATTTCTACCTGTTCGTACAATTCTGTATGTTCATATTCATATAAATAGCTTTCTTTCCTAAACCCTAGCAGCCTTTTATTTCTACCTATACGTACAATTCTATCTGTCTGTTTTTCCTTTTTCCAATGGCAAAAACCAAATTTCAATTACAAACCCTAAAGCCAATTTCAATTCCAAATCGAATTTCAAACTCCTCAAATTATGTCATAAATATATCATTGGAAACCACTCGATGAGCGTAATCTACTGCAATGATTCATTTTTCGATTTGACGCATCGTTTGGCTAGAAATCGTCGAAAAACCTCGATCGTCCATTTCTAGGGTTTTTGATCCAATGGCAGATCCTCGTCCGATTGACCATCGGGAAGCGGCTTTTTTGGAAGAGGATGGAGAGCAGATCGTAGCGGTGGTGTTCGTTCGTCCCCAGGTCTTAAAAAATCGCCGAAAACTTGCTTAAAGCATGGTGGCGGTGAAGGTGGAGGCCGAAGTGGACGCGTTGGTGGCCGTGGGTGTGGCCTGAGGAGGGCTGGCCAATGGCGGTGGCTGATCGATGGTCAGGCATTTGGGGTAGCATGTGTTCCTTGATGAACGTGGGCGGTGTGGGTTCGATCGAGTTTGTCGTCTACGCGATTGTTTGTAGCAAGAGGATAACGTGTATCATTTTTATTATTTATCTTAATTTAAAATTTAAATTTGCATGTTCTAATTATCATATCTTTTGCATACGAACTCTGATTCATGCACGATTTTCTCCGCTATGATCATATCAAAATTCAGGACATTATGGAGCTAGTTTGGTTAATATCTAAGACTCTTATAATTTTGGATATAATTGGAATTTAAATCAATTTGAAATCAAAGTTGAGTGTTTTAACACACTCACAACTAACGAATTAACTTATGTTAGTTAAATTAAATTCATGATGTGGTTAAAAGTTGATTGATAGTTGTTTGGTAAATTTAATTTGTCGTTCCAGTTAAATTTGAATTTTTCCGAACTCCATTGCCATTTAATTTAATTTGCTAGTTAAATATTTTTTAATGATAATTAAGTTAATTTTTGTTATTTATTGGTTGATTTGAATGGTGATTATAGTGGATGTTTAACTGTTGATATTAGATGATGGGGTGTTATGTTATTTTATACATATTGATATCACACTGCAAGTTCCTTAGCTTATTGTTAGTAAATCACTATGGGTTGAAATGATACATACCCGAACGATCTATAGATTAGGGAAAAATCATTATGGGTTAAAATGATAAACCCGAGCGATTTTATGGATTTTTAATTTATTTCGGGCTTGCGGGTTGAAATAATATATATCCGTAAATTTTAAAATTATTGCTAGTTGAAATGATAAATATCCATATCACATGACCATAGGGTAGAAAATTATATATGGATACCGGATTGGTTAAATTAAATGATTTTAAAGCCTAAATTTTTGAATCCAGATAAATGATATTTTGTAATAAAATTTAATTTTTATAAACTGAATTATTTTTGAAAATCCAAGCTTTAATTGTTGAAATTGGAATTGGTTTAAAGGAATTGCTTAAAGAATTTAAATTAAAATTTTAAAGCTACATTTTGAAATATAAATGAAATTTATCAAAATTTGAGTTATTGTAAACGTTTGAATGTTAAATTTTGAAATCTACCAAATTTGAAATAGTTTAGAATTTGTAGTTCAAACAAGGACTTGAAATCGATATAAATTTAGATAATTTTAATGGGAATTTAAATAAAAATAAAAATAGAGTTTTGCTGATTTGAAATCTGGATATAGTTCAGATTTGTTGGAATGGAAGAAATAGTTTAATTTGATATTATTTCCAGATTGATATTTTAATAAAAACTGTTTAAAGATATATTATTTAAATCCAAATTTATTAAGATTTTCAAACTATTTATTTTATAAACCATTTCAATAATCAAACCATTTCATATTAAACTATTAAATATATTTTAAAATATTTTAATCTATTTTTAAACTTTTTTAAATCGTTTAAACTATTTTTAAGAATTTTAAGCTATTTTAAAATATTTAAAACTAATTTAACTATTGAAACTACTTTAAACTATTTTACCTATCAAAAACTATTTTAACCAATTTATGACCATCTAAACTATTTTCTAACTTCAAACGGTGTAAGATTGAACTGTTATATTTAAATTCTTAATTTAAAAGTGAATATGGTTAATTGAATGTTATAACTTACATGGAATTCAAATGATATTTTCAAGTGAAATGACATATTTTGAGTAGATATGATGATTTTGGAATGAGGGTTTAACCTATTTTGTGAATATGATTTCGAAAGTGAATATGATTTCGAAAGTGAGATTTTGAGAATATGATATTTTGATATCAATTATGAATCGGTTTTGGAAAAGTAAAAGCACCATCTTGTGTGAAATAAGCGTTTGGTTGTTAAAGAGATCAGGATCGAATATTGCCGTACTCTCTGTCACTGCTGAAAACCATTTTAACAACTGTGCACGTGGTCGAGATTTGTAACGACCCGTACTTTTGACTATTATAGGTTATTAAATTTAATGAATTTAGTAGATAAATATGGATAAAAATAAAATATATTGATTCATTAATATTGGTTTATTGGATAAGTAAATTGTTTAAATTTAATATTAGAAATTGAAAATTTTATATTATAATTAACGAGAGAAAATAGCCAATTTTGCCACTTTCTCAGATTTTGATGAAACCAGTTTCATCGAATCTGTAATAGAGAATTATTGTAGAATTTCAAGTTTCATAGCGATTGAAGTTGTTTGGTCGTGCGAGCTTGAAAGGCTTAGAAATTTAATTTCGAAATTTAATTAAAATAATTGATTTTGAAAAGCTTTCTTCTGCATACGATCGAATTAGGCCTCGAGACTAGTTCCACTATGTTCAGAATAGGGGTAAAACATTATGAACGCTAGGCGATACGCATTAGTTCGGGATTTTCATGGGAAATCGGTTAGATAATTTATTTTAATATAATATTATATATTTCTTTACTTCTCGAAATTTTCCATGCACAGCCCACATCACATCCCTATTTCTGGTAACCCACACTCCCTCTTTTCCCTCTTTTCAAATCATCTCCAGATCTATTAAAAAAGATTCGATCGAATAAAAAACAAATTGAAGTCGAGAATCGGGTGCCGCTGTGGAGGAAGATCGAGTGACCAGAAGTACGGAGGACGATGGCACGAGGGAATAGGAGTCACGTGTTTAGGGTTTGGGATTCAGTTCATCGACATCAGCGATTAAGACGTCGGTGTTTACATTGGTTGTCCAAGGTTGTTCTCCTGGACGCAGAGGGTCGTGGGTGGAGCATTATGAGGGTGTACAGCTGTAGGCTTGGATGGAGTTTCATTCGATGATGAGGAGACGCAATTGGGGTTGATGATGGTCGCGTTTGGTTTTCTTTATCGGGTGGAGATCGCAGTTTCAAAAAAAAAATAGAGTCGCAATTTTTGATGGAGATGAAGGAGGGGGAAGGAAGCCTGTACGCAGTGATGATAGGGTATGATAAATCTTATTTATTTTTAGTTAATTTATTTTTATAATTATCATTTGCTAATAAAGATAGTAACTTTTCAATACGAGGCCGTTTTGGACGAAACAAGTTGCAGTAGATTCGTATCGATGTCGTATGCGACGGGAGATTTAAGTGGGATTTATTTGAAGCTGAAATATTTTCATTTTCAAATAAAAGGTGAGTGTTTATGCGCTCTTGATTGACTAAATTATTTTTATAATTAGTTAAATTAAAATTCTAAAGTGATTTAAATTATAGATTTTTGTTTGGTAAATTTAACTATCATGGAAATCGATATAGGAATTTATATGATAGAGTCTATATTAACAAAATATTTGAATTAGAATTAAACTGTTTGAAAATTTTTGTTTATTGATAATTCGTAAATTGTTGTGAATTGTTGATTATTTGGATGATTGGTTGTGATGGATGAAAATTTGGTTGATATTTTGAATGTTTGGATGTTTATTTATTGTTAAATATATCATGCTATCATCTTGTATATTATTTACAGTATATGAATTGTTAATCAAATTATTTCAAATAAATTAAGAAATAGGTTGAAATGATATATACCTACGACATTTATTTTGGATTGAAATGATATATATCCATCCTTGAATTAAATTTGAATAATTGATTCACTTGGTCATAGGATAGAGAATTATATACGGACACCGGATTTGTAAAATTATGATTTTAAAATTATGATTTGAAATTATTTAAATGATTTGCTTTTAAGAAATAAAAATCGAATTGTGGAAATCTAATTATTTTTGAATTGGAACTCATGATGTTGAAATTCAAATTTGAAATAGGAATTGTTTAAATAATCGAGGTTGAGATTTTTAAATTTATAATCGAAATATTATGTGAATTTGAGAAATTGATTTTTTTAAAGATTGGACTTTTATTCGAAATTTGAATATTACTAAATAACAGTGATATAAAACTATATTTTGAAATTGAGTTCGGATTTGAAATAATTTGAAGATTTGGATTTTTAGTTAGATATTGAAGGAAAATTTGATTTACGCGTTTGGAATCAATATTTTGGAAATCGAACTAGGAATTGATATAAAATGAAATGATTTAAATTTGAGAATTGAGATGAAATTGGAATTTAAATTAATTTGAATTTGGAATTTAAATTAATTTAGAATTGTAATTTAAATTAATTTGGAATTGGAATTTAAACTAATTTGGAATTAGAATTGAAATCAATTTGGAATCGAAGTAAAATTCGACTTTAGATCAGAATAGATTCGATTAAATCGAATGGAAATTGGAACTGATTTGAATTAGAAAAATTGAAAAGTAAACCGGTTTGACTTTGAAACTATTTTTAAATGAATATTTTAGTATAAATGGTTTAAATCTGTATTCAAGTTATTTTGATTTTCCAAACTATTTTACTATATAAACCATTTTTTATACTCAAATTATTTTCTGTTAAACCATTTTGACTATTTTACTATTTCAAAACTATTAAGACTACTTTCTTAAAATTCAAATTGGTCAAAGGGTGAAATGTTTATGTTTAAATCTTGGATTTAAATGTGATTTGGGTTTAAGTGAAGTTATAATCTAAATTGTACTTCGAATCAAATTTTAAAGTGAAATCGATATATTGAACAGAATTGACATTTTTGAAGTAAAAATATGTTTTTTAAGCAAATATGATGATTTCAAAATGGATATGATATATTTTGAGTAAATACTTGATTTAGAAATGGATTTGATTTTGAAATAAATATGATATTTTGATATCAAATACGAATTGTTTTCGAGATATAAAAGAACCGACCGATGTGTAAAACGACGTTTGGTTGTTAAGGAGACCGAGGCCTCTTATTGACATACTCTCTGTCAATATTGGAACCACTTTAACAACTGTGTACGCGGTGGATGGTATCCAAAATGTAGTGGTTAGATTAGCGACGTTTAATGAAATGAAGTAAGAGAACGATGATGGATAGCTTTGACACTCGTGTCATCATTAAAATGGCTAAAAGAGGAGCGTATGTCTGGCCAATGAGGTTAGCTACCTCTAGAATTGTGATTTCGTATTAGATGGGTGCACTTTTTTCATTTGGATTGATTGTCGTGGTCGGCCATTGATAGGTTACGACTAGCCAGAAAGGGTAAACTGGTAGAATCCTACATTGGGCATTGTCTCACAGTCAAATTTATACCTATACAAGCCCATTACGACTTTGGTTTAGAACTGTAAAAAAGTGCGTTAAGGTGGATCAATGTAAAGCCTTAAAGCTGTTTTGATATTTATTTTACTGATAGACATTACATAGTGAAGCGTACAATATTATATATAAATAGTTTAACGTATCCTTAGGAGATGGAAAATCCCGTAACATCTCTTAAGTTATTGCACTCATATTTGTGATATTGATTTCACTTACATAAGAGCATTTTATTCCTGACTCGAGTGTTTTGTTTTTTCATTACGCACGGGTCGGTCTTGAGTTCTTTTCTAGCGTATTGAAGATTATTCCCTAGAGGACGAAGATGGAGAATTGATATATTACTATTATTATAATCCCCTGTTTCATGTTATTCTGCTATGTCGTTTATTTATCCCTGATGTATAGATATAACTCTAATATGTATGTATAGATTATAATCAAATGTATGATATAAACAACTTCATGAATTATAATTTGATTATTATATTTTATCGTTTCCGCTATGAGATTCTGTGTTTTTTTCCTTCCTCTTTTCTTATTCTTCTTATTTAATCTCATTGATTATCTACATTCCGGATTGTTTAAGATGGACATGTGTGGATTACTGTCAATTTAAACCTTTCAAAATGTGGGTCGTCATAGTTGGTATTAGAGCCAGGTTCAGCGGTAACCTTGGCTTTGTGGGTTTCGACTCATTAGAGATAGGGTAGCAATACCCTAGAATGAGTCTGTTTGAGTGTATATATATGAGAGGACGTACTTGTTAGTGTTATAAATTGTTTTACATTGTGTTTACCTATCCATTGAGTTGTTTATGAATTCAAGTCGATGTGCGGGACATCGTGTCTAAGGGTTTCTAAACACATGAATAAGGCAAGTCGACATAATATTGTTTTAAAAGGGGGGTAAATGAAATAATCTCACATAAATTATATTATATATATATATATAATGATTATTAATGTAGTTGTTAGGAGATGATAATATTTAATTATCATCGATTATAATTAAAATAAAACGAATATTTAATGAATTTTATTTTATGAAGCATTTAATAACTAAATTGAATTGAATCTAATTATAATAAGAATTGTTTGAAATAATAAATTGTAAATTTAGCAAAATATTTTCAAAATGAAGTAATGAAATTTTATGAGTAATTTGAATATAGCATATAAATAGAAGGATCTAAAAAAATGAGGATTTTAGAATTTAAAATCCTTTGTTTTCCAAATTTGTTTTCAAAGCCTTCAAAATTAATATTAATATTATTTGAAAGAGTTTTGACTAGAAAAATATTTTGAATTTTTTTTTGAAAGAAATAAAAGCATTAAACTCGCTTTGGTAGCTGGGAAATAATTCTGGGGGCGACTATAGCATCGCCGGTATTCATTTTTGAGTTTCTCAACGAGAATTGCTACCAAAAGAAATTTATTTTCCATCAAAACAATTTTCAATTATGAAAAGTATTCTAAGTATGACTTAATAAACATATGAAAATAGTTTGGAACTTGTAATTGAAATTAGTATATAAGAAATAAGTTTGTAACTTATAAATTTGAATAGAAAAAAAAGTTATAACTTATAGATTGAACAAGGAAGTAAAACTAAATTCTAAAATGGTTAAACATTTTAATTAAGTGGATAAAATAAATTTGAATTCGAGAAATGAAATAAAATATTTAATTTGCGCATTGTTAAATTAATCGAGTTAGTGAAATGAAGTAAATAAATTATAAAGACCTGGTATTTCGAACCTTTCGCATCCGCGCATGTCGGACTTGAATTGCTCAAAAACTTAGATTGTTAATTTATATTTGACAAAACTAAGCATATACAGTAAATAATCAATCACAGAATCACTGACACAGAGTAATAAAAAAATATACGACGGAATAGATAAATAGTACTTCATGAAGTTAATATAATACATCAGAGTCTAAAAAAAATACAACAAAATATCTCAAATACAATATGGTCTCGAATACAAACAAATGACAAGTCTGACAAAACAATTGAGTAACTGAAATCTGAATAGATATAGATGGATCTCCAAGTGAAGCTCCAACTCCAAAGGTGAGTCTCAAATGCTGTGTCACTCAGTCCGATCTGAGCATAAAGCAAAACACAAAATACTCGAGTCATGATTAACATTCTTATATAGTAAATTCAACTCAAGTGAAATATCAACTGAAATACAAATAACTTAAAGAATGTTGGGGATTTCCATCTCTAAGGATTCGTGGAACTATCTACTATGTAGTAATATACGCTATTATAATATGTCTAAGTAAAGTAAAAGTATTAAAATAGCGTTAAGGTGTTACCCATATCCCACATAACACATTTTATATATTCCCATAGTCTATAAAATGTCGTGCGCTCCTCCGTAAACTGGAGGTTTACCCAGAGGACACCACATAGGTACGGTACGAAATAAAATCGTAGAAGGCGCGATAGGGCATTCGACAAGGCACTCGAGGCAATGCCAGGGTAGATATATCATTTGCGGATCTAGGCTGGTGGTAACACATACCAACTACTACCGCCCACCTCGTGACACACTACCAAATTAAAGGTTCTCCCAATAAAATCACAAAAGCAACAGAATGGTGTCGAAGGAATGTGCCCAATCGAAGGAATGACCTCACTTGGCCCGGCGTGGCTCCTGTTTTAGCCGCATGAAGCGGACTCATGGAAGTCAGGTCTATGTAAATACCATATAGAATCGTCACCAAACCATCCTACTTCATTCTGGAATCTCCACCACGTACACAGTTGTTAAAGTGGTTTTCGGTATTGGCAGAGAGTATGATAATATCTGATCCCGGTCTCTTTAACAACCAAACGCTTATTTCATACCATGGTCATTTCATTTCAAATACTTCATACTTTATATCAAAATATCATATTCATTTCAAAACCATATCAATTTGATATCATTATTCACTTTAAATAATATTCATTTCCAGAACCGTAACACTTTCAAATTTATAGCACTTGTCAACATCATAATACTTTTGAAATCATAACACTTTTGAAACCATAACACTTTGAAATCGTAACACTTTCCACCTAAACAGTTTAGATGTTGAAAATAGTATATATAGAACAATAGTTATGATTTAAAATAGTTTATATGTATTAGAAATACTTATGTAATAAAAGTAGTTTCCTCTAATTTCACAAATCAATTCAAATCAGCTTAAATTCCAAAGTTCAATTTAAATCAATCCAAGTTTAACCATTTCAAATTTGAAGTTCAAAGATTCAATTCAAATTCTCAATAAACCATTTCAATTTATATCGATTTCAAATCCAAGTTTGAACTATTACTTCAATTCCAATAAGATTCAAAATTTAAATATTCAAACATTTTTCAATATAGGTTTCATATATATATTTCAATATTTCTCTTTTTTTAAATTGGAAAGTATTCACTTAATCATTTCAATAACAATTTATTAAAATCCCAATTTATAAATTTAAAATCAATGTTAGATATTCAATCTCAATTTTATTTAAATTTGGTAATATTCATCTAATCAAATTTTTACCAAATCAAGTTATAAATCATATTTTCCAAAATCTCAAAATCAATAAGTTCAAATAAATTTTTATTTAAATTCAATTATTAACCAATTTAAATTCCAAGTCAATAATTTTTTATCCACCCAACCTTTATTATTAAAGTCAAAAAAATCTATGTTTGAAATGTTAATATAAATTTAAATAAATACTTAAACATGTTATAAACTAGTTAATTTAAATTTTTATTAAATTAAATCTTAATATTAAATGTATTTTGTATTAAATCTTATTTTATATATTTTTAAAACAATGAATTTATAAGAAAAATCTTAAAAATTATCTTTCAGAACTAACTTATAATTAAAATTTCCAAAACATATAAATTTAAAAATTTAAAATTTAGACATACATAATAATAACATTTGTACATATATTATATTTTTAAAAATAAGAATTTATTAAAACCATATATTTTCTTTCAAAATTTTGGAAATCATTTTCAAAATATAGACCAACGGTGTCCGCATATAATTCTCTATCCTATGGTCAAATGATATGGATATTTATCATTTTAATTCGTAATTTAAATATCTACGGGTATATATTATTTCAACCTGCAATCCCAAAATTTAAAATAAAAGAAAATCGTTTGGGTTTATCATTTCAATCCATAACGATTTTTCCTTATTCTATAAAATCGTTTGGGTATGTATCATTTCAACTCATAGGGAATTTCTAAACTAATAGGAAACTTGTAGAGTGAGAAATATGATAATAATATAACATATCAACACAGAAATATATCATCGGTGATAAATAAAATAAAATATATAGAACAGAATATGGTGTCATACCTCATAGATGAACAGATGCAGATAATGGCATATCATATACAGCAATTAAATGATTAACAGTTCAATTTAGCAGCATATTTCAATTATCGTTTCAAATGAAATCAAATTGAATAAATATAAGAATGTTAATCGTGAGTGATGGCTCACCTTTCAAGGCTAGCAAGAGAACATGACAAGCACACGGAATGAATCATGAATTCGAAAATCCACCAATCCCAACAATAAATGTCAAAGCAAAGTAGTTGAACACGGATTTGGCAGACGAAGCTGATAAATAAGGATCGATGAGAACAAATTAGAATCAGCTTGAAATAATTAAAACTAAATGTATATCATATTATTAATTTTCTTAAAAGCAATATTGAATTTAAAAAAATGGATATTTAATTTGACATATCTATATATATTACGTTTAAATAAAGATCCGAACATAATGTATGTATATAAAGTTATTTCAAAATCTATTTAAAAATATTAACATGCATTCAAATGAATACTTGTAACATGTAATATACTCACACTGAACCTATTGTAAATTTACAAAAGAGGAAAAAAACCTTGGCTGACCACTTCCCAGATCAAAATATATATATATACAAAAAATCAATTTCTAATTTAAACCCGTATAACATAGAACAAATCTTTATCTTATCCTTGAAAAATCCAATAGATAAAATAAAACCTGTGTACATATTATATTTCAAATCATAATTTCTTAAAAATACATATCAAAATCATAAAATATAAAACTGAAATCGAAATACCTATATAATATATACCATATATATAACACAATATTCAAATCAATGTAAAAGTCAAAATTAATACTTAAGGAGAAAGTGGCTGCTACATGTTTTCAAACTATGCGAAACTACCTTTATATTAAACAAATATATATAAACCTTTTAAATATGTATATATATATATAATATAACGGAGTTGGGTTGCTCGATTTGGAGTACTGACATGAGGAGGCGGGTCGTTGCACAGGGGTTGCTGCACACGTGGTCAGGTGGAAGGTTGTCGTGTGGCGGTAGCCTAAGCAAGGCCGAGGGGTGGAAGGCTACACACAGAGGGTACTGGTAAGGGGAGCACAGTTTGAGGAGAAGAAAACTTGGTCGGTGAGGAAGCAGGTTGCGGTTGTTGGTGGAAGCGAGTCGGCGAGGTGGCTGTGAGGTTCGGTTGTGGTGGAGGGAGGCCGAGCTTGATGGGTTCACGAAGGATGGTGGAAGGAGCTTGCGGGGAAGAGGAGATGTATGGATATGGTAGGCAAAAGAAGGATGGGGCAAGCAGCTATCAAAAATTGGAATGAGCAGGTGGCGAAGCAAAATATAAATGCAACAGATTGTAAAAGCTTTGGAAGATTAAACATGAGAAGGATTTGATTGGCATGAGGGAAGAATGTTGGAGCTAGGGAAGATGTGCTGGCAACAATTGTTTCAAACAATTATATGCAAGTCACATATTTTTTCTTCTTCAAACGAACAGAATGAAATTGCAGAGAAGAAGGAGAAATAGAAATGAATGAGAAATATGGAAACTAGCATATTATGTTGAACATTGGGAATAGAAAAGGTCAAAAGCTGAAATAATAATTGTTGATGGCTGTTTGATTTCACGTGGATAACTGAAAAGTCATAGAATCCCAAATGTGTTTAAACGGGTGCCGTTACGGAAATCGTTTTACTTATTTCGTGACGCACCAGAGCTCGAAATATACAAATGAATATACTGTGGAGATAAATACGATGAGACGAACAGAACGGTACGCAGATACCTATGATAAGACAATCCTATCAAAAGTCGATATTGGTATCAAAAATGCTGCTAAAATGCCGTAAATAAGATAAACGGAGCAATAGCAGTCCAAATTTGGCGAAATGAAATATGAGAACTCACTCAGATGATGATCAAATTTTTTATTATATAAAAATATTCAAATTTAAATAATATTTTATTTACATCAATTTTAACTGATTTAAATTGAAATTGCAATTTATACAACAAAACTAACTTCCATATTTTCGATGAAAATTTACCATTTGCTATGTTTCAATAGACGCATATCAAATACCAAATTTCCATGGTTAAATTCTATTATTTAAATTTCAAGTAAAATTTCAGTTAATTATGTTATAAAAACCGTTAAAATTTATGGGTCGTCGCACTCTCTCCCACTTAAAACTTTTCGCCCCCGAAAAGGAAAGGGATAGGAGAATAAAAGCAACAGACATGAAAGATAGATTTTGAAATACATATATTCAAAACAATATAAAATTTCATCGATTTTTAAATTGATTTATATTCAATAAATTTGGTTTCAATCCACTTTATTTAATCAATAATATTCATTTATATTCATATTTTGTTGATTTTTAATTCAGGCTATTTCATTCAATTTGGTTTGTTCCAGTTTATTAATATTTGTTACAAAATTTGTTTCCAAAACCAAAATTTATTTTATTTAACTTATTTATTCAAGTTAATTCTACTTATAGCACAATTTCAACTATTCTTAAGTTTAATATTTATACACTTAAATGCCATTCTCCATTTATTATTCAATCTATTCCACTTCACATATCTTATAACAAAGATTGGTATATAAAATTTTATTATAACAACTCAAATTTTACTTATAAATTCCTTTAACAAAATTTAATTTTTTTGGACATCTAATTTCTTCCTTTATATCATATATTATTCGGTTACCTATTTTCATTAACATTTTAACTTCTCTAGGCAAGTTATATTAATGTTTTTGAGTGTAACTAAATATTGTACAAATTTTCCTTTTATTTACAACATTTATATTAAGCTAGATCCTAGTTTGAACAATTTATTACTTAAGTTTTCCTCTTGTATAACCTTCAATTGCAAATTCATCTTAATATTTCAACTTTTTAAATAATTCAGGTAAGTTATATATATATATTAAAATTGAAATTGCACATTATACAAATAAATTTTATCCTAGTTCAACTTTTTCAACTTATTTTAAAATTCCAATTTAAAGTTTAAACACTTCAAATATTTCATAATTTTTGATTTATTTCAATAATTGAAACACTAACTTAACATAGATTTAAGGATTAATTTTTGGTTTCACTTTAAACGATTTTGAAATAAATATATACATATATATTATATAAATCAAATCATATTCAAAAAAATTCAAACCGAAAATCCATTTTCCAAAACAAAGTGTAGCAAAGCTATTAAGTGGTCTCTCCACTTTGAGACTCGAAAATGAATGTCGATGATGCTGCTATCATCACCAAAATTATTTTCCAATGACAGAAGAGGAGAGTACTGACTTACTACTTTAAAATTCTTTGTAAACAATTTCCATTTGAAAATACTTTCAAATGATATATTTTCCAAAACTTTGAAAATTAAATTTGAAAAGCAGCGGAAATTTAATTCTCAAATTCTTAATTTACATTTGTTTCATTTTCAAACCAAATAAACCCTATTTGTAAATTTTCAACACCATATAACATATAATAATAGAAAATGATTTAGTAGTGTTGACAAAAATAATGAATGATAATCTAGTATTATCATTCCGAATAACCAATTTAATTGACTTTTTAATTTCATAAAATTATACCTTTATATCTAAAATATAATCATACACAAAATTATATCATTTACTAATTTTGAAAACAGTATTGTGTTAGTTTGCTCTGTTCAAGTGTTTTGGAATCCCTATCGATAACATTGGCCGGACGAATCGATCGAAACCGCAATTCAACTTTAACAACTCAAACATCACAATATAAAATAGTTTTATATTCATAACAAATACACTTCCTCACACGATGATTCAAGGATGGATTATCGAACAAGAATGAAGATTCAAATTCAGAGAGACCCTAATCAAAGAAAAATCTGATCAAGAAGATAGGTTCGAAAGGAAGATAAAATATAATTGAATTACAAAAGTGGAAAGGTGATGGATCGACTAATATTCATTGCGGGCGACCTTAATCGGGTCAACCAAGATTCCTGGAATAAGATTGATGTGGCAATTCATTTTCCCACTTTAAGGGAAGAGAAGTGACCTCATCTAATATCAGGATAATCTCTGATTATCAGAGTGGAGTTATGATTTTAAGGGAATCACCCTGATCATCTACTAGAGAAATATTCGGGCATAGCAAGAGAGAGCTACGTCCAAACCGAGGACACATAATCTCTGGTAAATCGACGCTGGTTGTAAAAGAGTTTCACCACTTTACAGATCGTACAAAGATTGGCGGGACCGTCGATGGAGTTAGAAACACACAAGGACGAAATTTCCAATGAAGGTGGCAAGATGTTCACAAAATTCATTATAAAGATCAACCCCAAAATGGAGCTATGAGGTGCTCAAAATCAAGAAGAACACGAACGAGATGGACCAGAATTTATTTCACAACAAGTTAGGGTTCCGAAGTTCGAAAGAAATCCGAATCAAGGAGGAAGAAATTTAAACTTGAATGAAGGTGATTCTTTAATTAAATTTTACTCTATATGCTAAGTTTTGCCTAAACCAAAGCTCTGATACCAACTATTAGGGCCTGGTATTTTGAACCTTACGCATCCGCATATGTTGGACTTGAATTGCTCAAAATCTCAGAATGTTAATTTATATTTGGCAAAACTCAGCATATACAATAAATAATCAATCACATAATCATAGACATAGAGTAATAAAACAATAAGCGGCGGAATAGATAAATAGTAGTTCATGAAGTTACTATAACACATCAGAGTCTAAAACAAAATACAACAAAATATATCAAATATAATATAGTCTCGAACATAAATAGAAGACAAGTCTGACAAAACAACTGAATAGCTGAAAGCTGAATAGATATAGATGGATCACCAAACGAAGCTCCAACTCCAATGGTGAGTCTCAAATGCTGTGACACTCAGTCTGACCCGAGCATCAAGAAAAACACAAAACACTCGAGTTAGGATTAACATTCTTATATAGTAAATTCAACTCAAGTGAAATATCAACTGAAATACAAATAAATTAAAGAATGTTGGGGATTTCCATCTCTAAGGATCCGTGGAACTATCTACTATGTAGTAATATACGCTATTATAATATGTCTATAGTAAAGTAAAAATATTAAAATAGCGTTAAGGCGTTACCCATATTCCACTTAACACATTTTATATATTCCCATATCTATACAATGTCGTGCGCTCCTCCGTAAACTGGAGGTTTACCCATAGGACACCACATAGGTACAGTACTAAATAAACTCGTAGAAGGCATGATATGGCATGCGACAAGGCACTCGATGCAATGCCAGGGTAGATATATCGTTTGCGGATCTAGACTGGTGGTAACGCATAGCAGCTACTACCGCCCACCTCATGACACACTCCCAAATCGAAGGTGCATCCAATCAAATCAAAAAAGCAACAGAATGGTATCGAAAGAATGTGCCCGATCGGAGGAATGACCTCACTTAGCCCAGCGTGGCTCCTGTTTTAGCCGCATCAAGCTGACTCATGGAAGCCAGGGCTACGTAAATACCATATAAAATTGTCATCAAACCATCCCACTTCATTCTGAAATGTCCACTATGTACACAATTGTTAAAGTGGTTTTGGGTATTGGCAGAGAGTATGACAATATATGATCCCTGTCTCTTTAACAACCAATGTAACGACCCAGAATTTCTGTCATTTGAAATTCGTATATTTAATTGATTTTAAATATTAACAAGTAAAATTTGTATGTCGAATAAATTATATTTTGAATATCTAGTTTAATTGGATAATTAAATCGGTAATTTAATATTTGAAATTACAGAAATAATTGGAAATTGGGTTTAATGTGATTAAAATTGATTTGTAAAGTTGTATTAATCATATTGGAGTTATAATGATGTTATAGAACTTTTAAAATTGAATTAAAAGTTAATTCGTAGAAATTGAATATTTTAATATTTAATTGATGAGTAAAAATAGTCATTTTTCAAACAATCTCGGATTTCGATGAAACTAGTTTCATCGGAACCGTAATGTTATATTATAGTAAGATTTCAAATTTCGTGTCAATCGGATTTACGGTTTGTCCGGGGCAAGCTAAAACGCACTGAAATCGGTTTAAGTGAATTTTAAATTTAAATAATTCGATTCGAAAACCTATCTTCCAAATTTGATCGAATTGGCTCCCATTATATATTCCATTACGTTCGGAATAGGGGTAAAACATTATAAACGCCAGCCGGCACGCTTCGTTTGGAGTTTGGAAAATCTTGGATGAATAGTGTATTGGCAATTTTCTATAAAAGGACATTTGTTTTTCACTTTTGCAAAGCAACTAGGGTTTAAGCTTCAGGCCGCCACCTTTTCGTTAATGGCCCGAAACACACAATTTTTCTCCCTCTAAATCACTCAATACGTAAACAATCACGTAAAACTCTCAACTACAATATTGTAGACAACAATGAGAACCACATATCCAACGATTGTGATCGGAAACGGAGCTACGGATTGGCGGCAATCGACGTTTGAACGGCCAGTGTTCGTGTATGTTTTTCGAGCAATATTGGCAATCGAGCTTAGCGTGGCTGGGACCGGGGGTGTAGCGCGTGATGGCGTTTGAGATGTCGTGCTTCGATCGACCTTCGATCGTCGTGGGTGGTCGCGATAATTCACGAAGTGGCGACGGCAATTGGGTTTCTCACGCGTGCGATACCTGGGAGGAAGAAGAGAGAATGCTTGGCCCTGATCTCATGTTGCAGAAATGAACGGCCGAGATGATAGAAGGGTTTGAAAATTAAAAAGAAATTGTGAATTTATACGTTTTATAATTCGTTCGATGTTTAAAATACCATATCTCTTTCATACGAGGTCCGTTTCGCATGAAACGAATTGCGTTGGAACCGTATGGACGAGCACTACACAATGGAGCTGGATTGGGATGGATTTGAAATAGTATAAATTTTTGATAAAATTAAACGCGCGTTTAATTTTATTCGAAACGAAACACGATAACTGTATTTGAAGCAAGGTGAGAACTTCTCACTCAATCGAATTTGTTTCGATGTAAATTTAAAATAGTTAGATTTAAAATTGCTTGATTGTGTTGATGTATGCTTGGATGATAAATTGCTACTGTTGTATTGAAAAAGACCCTATACGCCGTATATTAAGCGAATGTTATTTATTAAACACATATACCGCGGTATTCCACCTTGAAGTGGAATTGGTATTATATATGTACTTGGAGTTGATTTCCCCGCATTATATAGCGGATGAGACCCTATTGCGCCGTATAATAGTGGATAATATTTTATATAAACCCATGTACCGCGATATTCCGTCTTGAAACCGGATTGGTATTATGCTAACATCTGTGGATGCAGGGAAACTGGTTGGAGGGATCCAACTGGATTCCTCGACAGTATTAATTTATTTACAGATATTTGAGACATATTCTGTTATCATATTGATATATGATGTTTGGATGCCGTGGTTGATGTATTGGCGTCGTTGCAGCATTGGGCCTATTTTTGGAGTTTTAAAAAAAATGTTAAAGTAACGATTTCGAATTTAAAAGGATTTTCAAGTGATTTTTGAAAGTACACATTTTATTGAATTTTGGAATTAATTCATTTTAAATAAATAAACGTTATAATTTTTATGTTTTAAAAATTATGATTTTTGTGAAATATAACCGAAATGTGATTTTTGAAATAAGTAGTTGATTAATTTGTAAAATGGTTTAAATTGGGATTTTTGAATTATTATAAACGGTTTATATAAAAGATTTATAAAATTGATATTTATAAATTAAAATATTGGAATTATAAAACGATTTTTTTATAAGTGTTAAAATGAAGCATAAATAGATTTCATAAGTGAATGAAATTTATAGATTTATAAATTGTGAAGTTATAAAATGAATAGATTTTGTAAAATAAAAGATTTATAAATAATTGACTTATAAATTGGATTTTGGCATTTAAATGAGATATAAATAAAATTTGTTAATTAAGGGATTTTATAAGTTGAAGTTTTTATAAAATATATAAATGTGAATTTATAAACATTGTTTATAAATCTGAAATCAATTGAATTTGATAAGTAAATATGAAAGCTTATTAAAGGAGATATATCCACGATTTTGGACAGTGGATAATCCTTTAAATTAAAATATGTAGAAGTGTTGAATTTGGTAAGCAATTTATATTCACGATTTTGGACAGCGAATAATATATTAAAGAAATGTTTTAGGAAGTGATCTTTTAAATAGAATTAAAACGATTTGAAGTTGTTTTAAAATGTGTTAAGGATCGAAATCATAGATTTCAACTTTCATTGTTGAAATAGACGTTTTCGAGAAATAAGGAAAAGATGGACTATAACACTGTTGTTATAGTAAATAATTTTAGAAAGGAAATGTTTTATATAGTATTGGGATTTATATATCTATCTTAATTTCGAATCCCTATACTAGTGATTTTGGATTGTCGTAACGATGCTTTACGCAACATTCGTTTTGACTCAAATGAATATGTTTAAGAGAATGTTTTCCTTAAAGAATAAAATATATACTTAATTGTGATTTAAGTATATTGAATATTTTCCAAATGTTGAAGATAAATAGATTTGTGAATTACTTATTATTAAATAAGTATGGAAATTTTTTCCTATATGAAGTGAAATCTTTTGAGATTTTATCTTTTAAAGATAAAATGAAAGTGAATATTTGAAATCGATTTTGAAAATCATATATCAGTGGATATTTGGAAATTTGAATTCACCATGGAATTTATAAAGGAAAGGGAAATTTGTTTAAAAATAAACATTGATTTATTTTTGAAGTGTGGGAAAATATATCTTATAAAGATATTTTTGGAAAATAAATAATTTGGGAAAATTATTTGGAATCTGGTGATGTTGTGCATATCTATTGATAGTTAAATAACCGACTATCAATATCAACCTTTAAATGGGTATTTGTTGTGATTTTCTTGAATTTGAATGCTACACTTATTTTTAAATAAGCGCTCGTTATTCGGTTTAGCCGGGAGAGGGCCTTTGGGTCATAAATCCCATTGCGAATAGTGATACGTCGTAACGGATAGCATTTGAAGACCGGTGTTGAAGAACGGATGTTTTCGATAACGGAAGGATTACCGTCGGATGTCTCTGCATCGGCTAATCTCCGATATAGAGATTTTATCACCCTTTGTGATGGGAATTCCGGACGTATTAGTGAATATCCGGATTGCAAGGGCTTCTTTTGGAAGTGCCTTCGGTTTCGTTCGATCCCAGAACAGACTTGTTTGGATGTGTGTCTGACGTTACAATTTGAGATGTAAAGTTGGTTTCTATTAAATACATTTCTGTTGGTGGCGGAGAATTTATTCTCTTAGCTTAACACCCTTCTCCGAGACGTACGAGCTCAGAGGTTATGTAGTTGATGGTTACTAGTGATATATTCTCAATTTGGTAACGTGGCATGCTGAGTGTTGCTGATCATTTGTTGATCAAAGCCTGGCTTTTATGAAAATCGTAGCTTTGCGGACGAGACTTCGTCGGACCTCACACCCCGGAAATGGTCAAAACAGGAAGAATGCAGCAAGGTTATTTGGGGATAGCGCCCCCATGGGGTATGTACATTTCCTTCTGGATAGAGATGGTATTATGGTATGGATCCCAGATACTTAACCTATGTGGTTGCTGCAAATTTATTTCTTTGTGGTTGTTGGTGAATCCCGGGATTTAGGTCGGTTACGACCGAGGGATGGCGTACTCGTGTCAGTAGTTACCTAGCTCGAGGTAACCCAGCCTTGTGTTGGCAGAGATCTGGTTAGGTTCTCGGGGCGCCTTTCCAGAGGCGTACCCATGTGGCAATGGGAAGTTCCTTGGCTTGACCATTTGTTGGAAATCCAAAGAAACAATACGAGTCCTATACGGTTTTAGTTGTAGAACCTGCCATCTAATATGGTAGCTATAGTAGGCATACTATAATGGTACCTATGCTAGCTAAGATTAATATTGTACTTTCGAAATGTTTTCCTGCACTTTGCACTTATATTAATAATATCAAAGAAATTTGCGTATTAAGCATGTTTGACTATCATAAGGACAAATCTCCTCTAATTCTGCGTTTGCATTGTGTGTGTGGCAGGAGGCTTTATGGTAGTTACATTTTCTAAAAGCATTGCGGATCTATTTTAAAAATATTTCTTTGTTTGTTTTTAAAGATATAACTGTTTTAAGTTCTCACACCAGTCCCATGACTGACCTGGATTTTATTGTTCCCTTCCTAAACTCTGGGTGCCCATCATTTTCCACACGGGCAGTCTAGAGTCAGGTTATCAGTTCATTCTGGAATTCAGAAGGTACTGTGGAGCTTAAGAGGCAAGCTGGATGGCGTGGCGTATCAGCTAGTACATAGTATTTCTTTTCCGCTGTCTATTATTGTAAACTCTGATAATGTATATTGACTCCGATGATGTAATGTATAAAATATATAGTTCTTTGTTTTAAAGATATTCATTTATCTATTATATGTTGTTCCGCTGCGATTGTGAGATTCTGTTATTGTTTTTTTTTTTCGTCCTTCTTTCTTCTTCTACCTCTTCCTTTTTAACCTTAACGGTTGGGTTTTCCGGCCTTCGATTGCTCGGCAGTTGATACAGTGGACGTATTAATGTCGATTTTCGTGAGTCATTTCCAAATATAACTCATTTCATTTTATTTAATTAACTTAAAGTTTCGCTTTTGAACAAAATTCAAAAATTTCCAATTTCAGTTACATTTCAAAATTCAACTCAATATTCATTCATTTAACATTTTAACTTTATTCAAAAATGATTAATATATTATAAACATCATTTTAAATTTATTTAAATTCAAAATATCATAAATTTATCATATTTTCATATTTAATTTAAATTCCATTTATCACAAATTATAATTTCCAAAATTACTTACATTTCAAATTTTCTAACTTTAACCTTAATTTATTTCACTTATAAATTCTTAGAAAATCAATAATACTTTACAAAAATCATTTTTAATTAAGTTTTAAATCAAAATATTATAATATTTACATTTCAAACATATTTTTAAAATTTTTTAAAAATAATAATTTAACTATGGGTCTGTATATAATTTTCTAGCATAAGAAAAGTGATACGGGTAATATATAATTTCAACCCGTAATTTACAAAGAATACCTGGGTTTTATCATTTCAAACCCGTAGCCCCAAGTAAATGAAAAATAATTGAAAATCATTCAGGCCTATTATTTCAGCCCATAACGATTTTCCCTTATTTTAAAGTCCGTTCGGGTATGTATCATTTCAACCCATAGTGATTCTAATCTAAAGGAACTTGTAGTGATAAACTGATAAAAATAACAGAACAGCATAATATAATAGTAACAGATGATATAATAGATGTTAAAGCACGGGTGAACACCATATAATCATAACATAGCAAATATAATATGGTGATGCATTTTACAGATTCACATGTGATCAATGTACTAGTTATGTAAGTACAAACTGTCTGGTGAGAATAACTCACTGGTATAAGCTGGAGATGACCACTGAAACACACAAACAACGATCTTCAAAAGCACGATAGCACGATAAAGATTCGAGTGGGAGAGCCAAAGATTAATTTCCTTGAATACAATTCAAACAAAACCATACAAACAACATGAGTTTCAACCAAAAATACGATTAAACAATGGTAGAAATGAATGCATAAATCATCTCCAAACCACTTGCACTTTCCTTCTACAACATATGCCTCAGCCCTAGGTTGGAAAGGCACGGCTAAAGCAAGGACTAGGATCTGGTTTGGGTTCATAAGAGGTCGACCTACATGGGTTAAATGGTGAAGGTGTGCATGAACTAGAATACACAAAACAAGGCCACTACAAGTGGTTTCAAGGCCTAAATAGGCTCGGCCAAAACAATGGTTGGCACGGCCGTCTCTATAGAGGACTGGAGAATGGTGTGGCAGTGGGTTTCTGATCGGCTATGGGTGGTGAAGGTGGAGTAGGTGGCGGCCAAAGAGGTGGTTGAAGGTGATGGTGATGACGGCCATGGCGAAGGAGTGGAGAGGAGCCGAGCTACAAAGGTGAGAAGGCAAGTGAAAATCAACATAAACAAGTAGAAAAACAAGAAAAAAAATGAGTAGAAAGAAGAAAGATTTTACCCAACTTTCTTTGCTTCAGAAATGGCCGAATATTTATGATTTGAGAAACTCTTTGATACATGAAAAATGAAGAAAAGAAGCGGCTGAAGATAGAGGTAGGGTCGGCCAAAGAAATGAATGCAAATGTTGGTTGAAAATTGAACAAGTGATGAGGTGAAAAGTCAGGGGATATAAAAAGTTTCGATAACTCTTCATATATCCAATATTTCTTTTAAATTTTATATAACTGAAAATATATATACATTCAGATAAAAATATGAAAGTTTAGTAAATAAACAAAAATAAATAAATAAATATTAATTATATATAATTAAATTAAGAAAATAACAAAGAAAATGTAAACTAGTCTTGAAAATTTGAAAATAAATGGAACAAACTTTGGAAAATTATTATGTACTTGAAAAATATTTATAAATAAAGATAAACATACAAAATAAAAATTCATTCACAAAATTAAATAAATAGATTTTAATTAAGTATAATTTAAATGAAGAAAATAGCAGAAAATAGAAACTAGGCTTTAAAAATAGAAAGTAAATTCAAGAAGCTTTGGAAAAATTCAAACATCACTTTAAAATATCTAAAAGACAAAAATATATGTGACATAACATATAATACAAATATGAATAAGATATGACAAATAAAAATATTATTTATATAATTTAAAATAAACAATATTGTTAAATAAAATAATTTACACCCAATATTGAAAAAAACATAACTTTCACAATATAACTCCGATTTCAATGAAATCAAAAAGAAGTATTCTTAAAATTTAATTTATTTTCATAATAAAAGAAAAAATTCAAAATTTTAAATATTTAAATTTAAAATTTAAAAGTCAAAGTTTGACCATATTGACCAAAAATTCAATTTCTAGAGAAATATTCAATTTTACTCAAGTTTGGAAATATAATTCACATAATAATAAAAATTTATATTTAAATAAATTTTTTTATTCATTTTAATAAATAAAATAAAGTTTCTAAATCAAGAAATTCAAATTAAAAGAAATAAAATAAACAATAAAATAATCCCAAAATATAGGGTTGTTGCACTCTCCCCCACTCAAAACTTTTCGTCCCGAAAAAGGAATGAAGTACGGAAAATGCAGAATAGAATAATTGAATGACTAAGGGAAAGAAAAAGAAAGATTCCCACTGATCGCAGCAATCATGACTGGATCAACAGAAATTCCATTACTAGAAACAATATGTCTAAGGAATCAGACTTCATCTTTCCAGCAACGGCATTTAGAACACTTATTTAGCACAGCACGAAAATAAGATTCATCAAATCAACAAAGAAAAAAAGAGCTTTAGTCAAACCAAAAGGCATGACTAACCTTTATAGAACTCATTCCCAGAGTTTCGGGAATAAGATCTGTACGAAAAGAAATTTCCCACTTAGGAGGTAAAGCAGTGACTTAACCAATATATCAAGATAGAGTCTTACTACAGGAGTCAAATGAAGATCTCCACTAAAGCAATGATCAGAGTAGAAAGTTGCACATGCTTACAAATCCTATTAAGGTTTGCGGAGCCCCAATTGGATTTGAAACACATAAAAGAACAGAAGAAAACTCAGGAGAAATGAGATACTGAAACTTATCATACAAATCAACAGAAATAAGACTATGGAAAACTCTAGTATCAAATAAAACACGAATATGATACAGAAATAAAGAAAGGTTGCAATGAAGAGTACCTTCGTCATCACTAGGAGTAGGAGTAGATGGAGGAACTGGAGAAGATGCAGATGAGACAGCAAATATACCTGAAGGCTTAATATCAGCAAGAGGAGGAACAACTGCACCAGCTAAGGTAGGACAGCTATTGGCATAGTGTCCCTTCTGATCACATCTGAAGCAAGTGATGGAAGAAAGGTCAACAGGTTGCCTATGAGAAGGAGGAGATGAAAAAGATCCCAAACCCGAATTCTTGAGCCAATTTTGCTTCTACTGTTGGAAATTAGGCTTTCTCTTCCTAGAATTGGCAAAGGAAGACTGAGATGAAGGAGTACCATTAGGAGCAGGAGCTGGAGCAGGACCCTTAGAAGTAGGGTTCCCATAACGGCTAGCCATATCCATAAGCTGGGTGAAAGTGCCATGGACATGAGAGATGAGACAATCATAATACTCGGGACGAGCACCAGATATGAACTTCTCATTCTTCTTGAGAGGAGTGTCAATCAGGCTAGGACCGAACTTAGAAAGTTCATTGAACTTCCTCTCATACTCAGCAAAAGACATGGTACCCTGCTTGAGATCCATAAATTCATGATAAAGTTGAGATTTCCCGGCTTCGGGCATCCATTTTGCCACAAAAGCCTCTCTGGAAAGATGATAGATAAACTTAGAAAAGCACAAAAAGATAGAAAAATAGAATTCAAAGAAACACGAGAATATACCTAAACTGCTCCCAAGTAATATCGGCTTCGACGGTGTTAGCCGTGACAGACTCCCACCAATCTAGAGCAGACTCATGCAACTGCCAAACTACTAACTGACGCTTTTGGGCATCAGTAATCTCAAGACCAGTAAATATCCTCTCAAGACTCTACAACCATTGCTGAGCCTCAATGATGCTCTCTAAACCGGTGAATGGGGTTCCATCAAGTTGAGTGAATTCCTTACAAAGAACAATGAATCTAACAAGAGCAACAGGTTGAGGAGCTGGGGCAATACCACGACCCCTACCTTTGGTATTTCCTCGATTCATCCTGAAAAATAAATAATGAATTTAGGACAAGATAAAGACAAGCAAAAGATAAATTAAGATAAGACAAGAGAATACACTTGGATGAATATCCTAAAGAAAGAAAAATCTAACAAGGTAGATACGAATGGAAGGAAGTTAGAAAAAATTTGAAAATCCTTTAAAACAAGAAAATTTTATATCAATATAATCTTGAAAAATCTTTTGAAAACATTTTGAAAAATCATTTTATACTTTGAAATTATGTCTCTCACAAAGAAAGTGATTCTGAGATTGATTTCACTCATTCAGGGTATTTCTACCCTATCTCTAATGAGTTTTTGCTCCTCGGCAATGGTTTGCCAAAACCAAAGCTTTGATACCAAATGTAACAACCTGCCATTTCGTACCATTCAAATCGACAATAATCCACACATGTCGGACTTGAATGATGCGAAATTTGGAGCAAATGAAATCAAATACACAGAATCACAGAAACAGAACAATCAGAATAACTCGCAGCAGAATATGAAAATAACATAGTAGTTCATGAAGCTACTATAACAGATTTTCAACCCAAATACATAATAACAGTCTGAAACAACATAATAGAAATCCCAAATACATAGAAGTTCACTAATACATGAGATAAACTAGAACAGCTGAAACAAATATAGATATATAAATAGATAGGCATAATCTCCAGCAAAGACCAGCTCTAGAAAGAGAATCCAAAGCTGTAAATACTCAGGCTGACCCGAGCGTAAAGTAGAACACAAAACACTCGAGTCAGGACAATATATACTTATATAATGTAAACCAACTCAAGTGAACTGTAATAAGGTACAATTAACTTAAAGGATGCCTGGGACCGCCCATCCTTTAAGGATCCGTCAAATTATTTACTGTATAGTAATATTGCGCTATTATAATAATGTCAACGTAAAAATAAACTTACTTTTATATAGCGTTCCGGGCTACCCATATCACCCTTCTAACATAATAGTCCCAGTAGTCCATCCAGTATCAGCATATCTCCAAATCGGGAGACTGCCCTAAATACTCTATGGGATACGGGAGAAAAAAAACTCGTAGTAAAGGCTCAGTATGGTAGGTAGCACGGCACACAAGGCAATGCCAGGGTAGATATACTAATTACGCACACAGGCTGATGGTAACGCAGCAGCCACATACGCGCACCTCGAAACACACTCCCGTATCAAAATCGGAGGATGGCCATCTAATCAATCACAAGTAAGAGTATAGTATCGAAGGAATATGTCCGACCAAAGGAGCTACTCCTTTTGGCCCGAGATCGCTCCTGTTTTAGCCTCCTTAAGCCAACTCACGGGAGTCGGGTCCACGTAAATATACCTCAAGAACGTCGCCACCATCCTACTTCATTCTGAAATCTCCACCGCGTACACGGTTGTTAAAGTGGTTTTCGGTATCGACAGAGGGTATGTCCATATCCGATCCCGGTCTCTTTAACCACCAATCATTATTATAACCCGCAATTATAATTTAAAAGTCATAGTTTATACTTCAAAATAAATTATCATTTCAAATTCAAATCTTTATCAAAATAAAGATTTAATCATTTCCAAACCATTTCAATATATCAAAATATCATATCTTTCAAAATTCATTTCAAATCATTATTTGAATTCAAATCCAAATATATACATTTAAATATCCTTTTTAATTCAAAGATACCATTCATTTATTATCCTTTCAAATCACCTTTTAAATAGTTTATATTTAAATCAAAACAATTCATTTAAACCATTTAAAATGAAGTCATTATTTTTAAAATAAAATATTCAGTTTCCAAAATTTTAGACAAATTCTGAGCTCATTTATTTAAATCAAAACCCAAACATTCATTTCAGCCTACCGCAACACTTATCAAGTGCTATTGTAGCCCTTTATTTAGTTTCAGATTTTAATTATCTTTCTGCTATCACATCACTTACCAAGTGCTGTAATACCACTTAGTTATGATTTATACATAGTTCATTTGTATCAACCACAGCACTTACAAAGCGTTGTAATATCATTTACGTTAGAAATAATAGCATTTCAAAATACTGTTAATTACATTTTTAATATTCAATATAATTTCACAAACAATTATTCTTTTTTTTAATCATTTAAACTTATAAAATCATATAATTTCACCTTTAAAACAATCATTTAAATACCCATATATTCATGATTTTATAAGGTTAAATTTCCATTGAAAAAATAATCAATATTTAATAAGTGTTAACCCACCTTTTTACAAGGCTACGGACAGGCAGGTTTAACTTAATCGACTGCGCGTTCGTCAAGGCTTGTGTACGATGGATTCAGTCAACTGGATGGATGGATGACGCAACGCACTTGAAAGATGAAAATTGGATTGGACAGAGATGGGTCGACTATAATTTGGGTCAAGGAAATGTGGTTCGGTCGGGAAGTTAGAAATGGTTCGGCATTAGTTGCCGCTCGGCATAAAGGAGTCGCGCCTCGATACCTCGATACCTCGCACCTCGATACCGCGGACCTCGATACCTTGATACCTCGATACCTCGCACCTCGATACCGCGCACCTCGATACCTTGATACCTCGCACCTCGATACCTCGATACCTCGCGCCTCGATACCCCGCACCTCCATACCCCGCACCTCGATACCTCACACCTCGATACCTCGCATCTCGATACCTCGCACCTCGATGCCTCGATACCTTGCACTCGATGCCTCGATACCTCGTGCCTCGATACCTCGTGCCTCGATACCTCGATACCTCGCACCTCGATACCTCGACACCTTGCACCTCGCTCGGCATTGGCGGCTCGGTAAGGCTCACTCGGCGAAGATGGCTTGGTGGAAAGTCGTTCGGGATAAGACGAATGTGACTCAGTGGAAATTCTTAATGGGCCTTTACCGTTCAGAAAGCCCAACAACTCAAAATTCGCTTATAAATACAGTTTGTAGGGGTTCAAAAAGGGGGATCTCCTTCTTCTCTTCTGCTCTCTGACTTTTTCCTAAGAATAAAGCTAGTCTCCCACTTTGTAACCGTAACTGATTCATACATCAATAAAAAGAAAACTTCTGGAGTGGACATAGGGCGGAGTTAGCCGAACACTATAAAATCTGTTGTTCTTTACTACTTTCATTTTAATTTTGATTGTTCTTCATATTATTACTCTCTACATACGTCCTATCAGTGTGATGTGATTGTGATTTGGTGCTTTCATCTGGATTTGGGTGTTAATGACCAATTTTGGCACTAACATTTTGGCGCTTTCACCGAGAAAGCTAGTACTCAGGAATTTTGGAGCTTGAATTTTGGATTGAAAAGCTTGAAAACTCGGATTTTATGAAGCAATGGCTAGACCACCAACAAGAAAGCAAGCAGCGGAAAGGAGCAATCAGGAAGGAAGTCAAGCGGCCTCTTCTGGATCTAGAGAGGATCATGCATCCTTCAACATAACTCGGGACGAGATGCAGGTTATGATGAATTCTATGCAGGAGCAGATGATGAAATGGTAAGAGGAGATGATGCAGGCTCTTCTTAGGCGATCTGGACAATTAGGAATTGCAGGTGCTCAAGTTCTCAGAACTGGACTAGAGGGACACAACCAGCGTGTGGATGGAGTAATTCAGCGGGGGCAACCCCCAATCAACAGACAACTAACAATCCGGATGGACCTGGACACGGGGGCGCACCACCAGAAAATGCTGAACCAGTTCATGGAGGAGTTCCAGTTAACACCACGCAACAGGATGCTGGCAGGAATGTAAGAGCAAGAGATGAAGAGTATGTACCAAAATTCCCTCGGGTACTCGGGGGGCAACCCTTGACGGACGATGCTGGATTAGCCGAGATTATCAAGCGAACTATGCGTAGAGGTTTGACTAATAGAGATCTGGAAGGAATAAACAAGAGTTCGTTCACTCGTGAAATCAGGGTAGCTTGGAATCCGCTAGATTTCAAGCTACCTAATATGGAGATGTACAATGGCAAGGCCGATCCAGCAGATCACTTGATGAGATATACAAGGCACATGGAGGTGCTGGGGGCATCGGAAGAAGTTATGGCTCGATGTTTTCCTTCATTCTTAACGGACAAAGCTAATATGTGTTTAGACAGCTGGAAGAAGGATCCGTCGGGACATGGACAGAGTTGGTGGACAGGTTTCTGAAGTAGTTTCGGGTACATATCAAAAGGCCAAAGAACGTAATGACGCTGGCATCGATAAAACAAAGGACAGACGAGTCACTTAGAGCCTTCTTAGCTCGGTTCAATGTAGAGGTCGCTTCGGTGGATCGACCGGATCCATCGATGGTCTTAGTGGCAGTAGTATCAGGGGTCAGATTTCAAGGTATCTTTAATACGGGATCCACCAATGGATCTCGGGGAATTATTTCACGAAGCAGAGAAATTCCTTCAGTTGGAAGATGCATGCTCAGATACAAAGTTAAAGGAGGTGAACGCGGCGGAGGATGGAGGGCCATCCAGCGGAGGCTTGGAAAAAGATAAAGAAAAAGAAAAAAAGGAAGCAGGATGACGAATTAGAAAAGGCTAGGAAGCGGTGGAGAGAGCAAAAATTCTCCACTTACACAAGATTGAATGAGACGTTGGAACGGATTCATTTGGAGACTCAGGATCGCCTTCCCTACAGAAGGCCGGTTAGGATAGAACCCTCCGAACGTGAGAGGGCATCAGGAAAACACTGCCTCTTTCACGATTTGGACGGGCATGATACCAACATCTACAGGAACTTAAAGGACATAATTGAGGAGCATGTAAAGAATGGACAGTTGCGACAATACGTTGAAGCTTGGAATGCAGCGGTGAGGCAGGAGCAACCACCGTCTACCTCGCACAGTGATGGTACGAGGCACGGGAATGATGGTCGATTGGTTGTCAATTGACTGGGATATTATGAAATAAGTAGCAAACTACAGGCAAACGGCCAAGCCACTTACTCATGTACAGGGAAGGAGATAGCCCCTAGGCATGCTCTGAGATGATGATAAGCTGCGACGCTCTAGTTTGTGAAATCTGCTTTCTCTTTTTTGACTTGGACATTTGCTTTTTTATGGTTTGGTTTGAACTTCTGCTTTTGTTTGTTTCTTGGTTTGGACATTTTATTTGGATGATTGTTTTTTGGTTTGAATGTTGGTTTGGATTTTCGATATGGATTTTTTTTTGTTTTCTGATTTGATCTGGATTTTGGATTGGCTTTCGATTGGATTTTTTATCTGGTTTTTGATAAATGGTCGTCAGGTATGGAGTATACCTGGCAAGGGATAGGTCGCTTTGTCCAAGCACGGAAAATCAACTTATTCAGGTCGTCGAGTATGGACTATGCTCGGCAAGGGACCAGAGAGACCAGGATTCGGCCTAGGACTTAGGCCCTATATTATCGGTTACTATTTCAGGTCGTCGAGTATGGACAATGCTCGGCAAGGGTCCGGAGCGACCAGGATTCGGCTTAGGGATTAATCCATGCATTACTCAACATTCGGGGACACTGGACTACTTTCGTCAGGTGAGGGTTGTGCTTGACAAGAACCCGGAGAGGTTACGGATATGAATATCGACTATGAACGGCAAAGGATTTGGATATTGACTCGGAAAGGTCCTAGATTTGGTTAGTGGTTATTGGATATGGATGAAACATGGACTTTGGATGTTGAATTTGAGGCTATTCAAAATGCACCTTCCAACAGCAAGCATGTTTTAGGGGGCAAGTGTTAACCCGCCTTTTTACAAGGCTACAGACAAGAGGCCTTAACTTAATCGACTGCGCGTTCGTCAAGGCTGGTGTACGATGGATTCAGTCGACTGGATGGATGGATGACGCAACGCACTTGAAAGATGGAAATTGGATTGGACAGAGATGTATCGACTATAATTTGGGTCAAGGAAATGTGGTTCGGTTGGGAAGTTAGAAATGGTTCGACATTGGTTGCCACTTGGCATAAAGGAGTCGCACCTCGATACCTCGCACCTCGATACCTCGCACCTCGATACCTAGCACCTCGATACCTCGCACCTCGATACCTCACACCTCGATACCTCGATAGCTCGCACCTCGATACCTCGATAGCTCGCACCTCGATACCTTGATACCTCGCACCTCGACACCTCGATATCTTGCACCTCGATACCTCGCGCCTCGATACCTCGATACCGCGCGCCTCGATACCTCGCACCTCGATACCTCGATACCCCGACACCTCGCACCTCGCTCGGCATTGGCGGCTCGGCATGGGTCACTCGGCGAAGATGGCTCGATGGGAAGTCGTTCGACATAAGATGAATGTGGCTTGGTGGAAATTCCTAATGGGCCTTTACCATTCAAAAAGCCCAGCAACTCAAAATTCGCCTATAAATACAGCTTGTAGGGGTTCAGAAAGGGGATCTCCTTCTTCTCTTCTGCTCTCTGACTTTTTCTAAGACTAAAGCTAGTCTCCCACTTTGTAACTGTAACTGATTCTTACATCAATAAAAAGAAAACTTCTAGAGTGGACGTAGGCCGGAGTTAGCCGAACCACTATAAAATCTGGTGTTCTTTACTACTTTCATTTTAATTTTGATTGTTCTTCATATATTACTCTCTACATACATCCTATCAGTGTGATGTGATTGTGATTTGGTGCTTTCATCTGGATTTGGGTGTTAGTGACCAATTTTGGCACTAACAATAATAATTCACATATTAAATTCACACATTCAATTTCAATTCTTGATAATTAAATTTTAACTTAACATTTAAGTTTACATTTCCAAATATAACTCATTTCATTTTATTTAATTAATTAAAGTTTCACTTTTGAACAAAATTCACAAATTTTCAATTTAAGTTACATTTCAAAATTCAACTCAATATTCATTCATTTAACATTTTAACTTTATTCAAAAATCATTAATATATTATAAAAATCATTTTAAATTCATTTAAATTCAAAATATCATAAATTTATCATATTTTCATATTTAATTTAAATTCCATTTATCACAAATTATAATTTCCAAAATAACTTACATTTCAAATTTTCTTACTTTAACCTTAATTTATTTCACTTATAAATTCTTAGAAAATCAATATATCATTTATAATTAAGTCTTAAATCAAAATATTCTAATATTTCCATTTCAAACATATTTTTAAAAATTTGAAAAAAAATATAATTTAACTACGGGTCTGTATATAATTTTCTAGCCTAAGAAAAGTGATACGGGTAATATATCATTTCAACCCGTAATTTACAAAGAAAACGCGGGTTTTTATCATTTCAAACCCGCAGTCCCAAGTAAATGAAAAATAATTGAAAATCATTCAGGCCTATCATTTCAGCCCATAACGATCTTCCCTTATTCTAAAGTCCGTTCGGGTATGTATCATTTCAACCCATAGTGATTCTAATCTAAAGGGAACTTGCAGTGATAAACTGATAAAAATAACAGAACAACATAATATAACAGTAACAGATGATATAACAGGTGTTTAAGTATGGGTGAACATCATATAATCATAACATAGCAAATATAATATGGTGATGCATTTTACAGATTCACAGGTGATCGATTTACTAGTTATATAAGTACAAACTGTCTGGTGAGAATAACTCACTGGTATAAGCTGGAGATGACCACTGAAACACACGAACAACGATCTTCAAAAGCATGATAGCACGACAAAGATTCGAGTGGGAGAGCCAAAGATTAATTTCCTTGAATACAATTCAAACAAAACCATACAAACAACATGAGTTTCAACCCAAAATACGATTAAACAATGGTAGAAATGAATGCATAAATCATCTCCAAACCACTTGCACTTGCCTTCTACAACATATGCCTCATCCCTAGGTTGGAAAGGCACGGCTAAAGCAAGGACTAGGATTTCGTATGGGTTCATAAGAGGTCAGCTTACATGGGTTAAATGGTGCAGAGGTGTGCATTAACTAGAATATACTAAATAAGGCCACTACAAGTGGTTTCAAGGCCTAAATAAGCTCGGCCAAAATAATGGTGGGCACGACCATCTCTGTAGAGGACTGGAGGATGGTGTGGCAGTGGGTTTCAGGTCAGCTATGGGTGGTGGAGGTGGAGTAGGTGGCGGCCAAGGGGGTGGTTAAAGGTGATGGTGATGACGGCCATGGTGAAGGAGTGGAGAGGAGTTGAGCTACAAAGGTGAGAAGGCAAGTGAAAATCAACATAAACAAGTAGAAAAACAAGAAAAAAAATGAGTAGAAAGAAGAAAAATTTTACCCAACTTTCTTTGCTTCAGAAATGGCCGAATATTAATGAGTTGAGAAACTCTTTGATACGTGAAAAATGAAGAAAAGAAGCGGCTGAAAATAGAGGTAGGGTCGGCCAAAGAAATGAATGCAAATGTTGGTTGAAAATTGAAAAGGTGAGGAGGTGAAAAGTCAAGGGATATAAAATGTTTCAATAACTCTTCATATATCCAATACTTCTTTTAAATTTTTTATAACTGAAAAATATATATACATTCAGATAAAAATATGAAAATTTAGTAAACAAACAAAAATAAATAAATATTAATTATATATAATTAAATTAAGAAAATAACAAAGAAAATGTAAACTAGTCTTGAAAATTTGAAAATAAATGGAACAAACTTTGGAAAATTATTATGTACTTGAAAAATATTTATAAATAAAGATAAGAACACAAAATAAAAATGCATTCACAAAAATAAATAAATAAATTTTAATTAAATACAATTCAAATGAAGAAAATAGCAGAAAATAGAAACTAGGCTTTAAAAATAGAAAATAAATTCAATAAGCTTTGGAAAATTCAAACATAACTTTAAAAATATTTAAAGACAAAAATATATGTAAAGTAACATATAATACAAATTTGAATAAGATATGACAAATAAAAATATTATTTATATAATTTCAAATAAATAATATTGTTAAATAAAACAATTTACACCCAATATTGAAAAAAACATAACTTTCACTATATAACTCCAATTTCAACAAAACAAAACGCAGTATTCTAAAAATTTAATCTATTTTCATAATAAAAGATAAAATTTTAAATATTTAAATTTAAAAGTCAAAGTTTGACCATATTGACCAAAAATTCAATTTCTAGAGAAATATTCAATTTTATTCAAGTTTGGAAATATAATTCACATAATAATCAAAATTTATATTTAAATAACAAAATTTATATTTAAATAATAAAATTTATTCATTTTAATAAATAAAATAAAGTTTTTAAATCAAGAAATTCAAAGTAAAAGAAATAAAATATACAATAAAATAATTCCAAAATATAGGGTTGTTACAACTGGATTTCAAATTCCACATGAATTCTATTTACCTTTCATTTATAATTATTGAGTTCAATTCATTTCAAACCATATTTATCTTGTCATTCCTTCAATTAGTTTCACTTACTAATTTTATTTCAGTACTTTGCTTTATTTGATCCAACTTATTTATATTTTAACTTTTCTTCAAGTTAGATTTTTATTCTAACAATTCCAAATTTTACAAGTTATCAAACTCAATAATATTCCACAAATATTTTATATAGGATTCCTGAGTCTTTCCATTATTCAAAATCATCTTTGAAATAAATCCAAATTATCCTTTGAACTTCAAAACCCAAACCCAGTTTTACAAACAACTTTTATTTAAAATAATTTTGCAGCAATTCCTCTCATAGAAACTCGAAAATGAACATCGATGATGCTGCAGTCATCACTGAAGTTATTTTCCAGCGACCGAAAAGAGTTTAGTTCTTTTACTCCTTCAAAAATATTTTTAAATATTTTTAGTTCCAAACTCCACCAGATTTCAAATCCAATTCAAAATATTTTCCCAAATAATCTCACCATTTTTCCAATCCTTTTGAAAATCATTATCAAACTAAAAAGGAATTTAATTTCTAAAATTTCGAAATTTAAAATCTTTTTCAAAAACATTTTCAAATATTTTTCTGGAATTCTATTTCAAATTATAAATCACATTTACAATTTGTAACAACCCTAGATTTTGACTATATATTTAAATTTGACTTTATTTCATTTTGAAATTAATTTAAATTTGGTTATTTGTGTGATATCATTTCTAAACATTTTTAAAATGATAATGTAATTTTTCCAAAATTTACTGTATTTATTTCCTATTTTTTAAAGGCTGTTTTCTAATTTTCTGCCATTTTCTTCATTTTAAATTTCTTTATTTTATTTTAAATTTGTTTTATTTGTGAAATTTCATCTCTAAATATTTTAAAAATAATAATAGAATTTTTCCAAAATTTACTGTATTGATTTCCTATTTTTAAGGGCTGTTTTCCCATTTTTTGCTATTTTCTACATTAAAAATTATATTTAAATTAAATTTTAAATATTTATTTTGTGAATAAAATTTTGTTTTATGTTATTATTTATGTTTAAAAATAATTTACAAGCTCATATGAATTTTCTTTATTTATTTCATTTACTTTCAAATTTTCTTGTCTAGTTCACTGTTTTAACTATTTTTTCTTAATTTTTCTCTATATAATTAATAAATGGTATATATATTTTTATATTTTGTTAAAGTTTCGAAATTTTATCTGATAATATTTTTATTTCAGAATATATAAACATTTATAAATAATTAAAGGTAAATTGAAAGGGTTTGTGACCTTTTATTTCTAATGGCTTTTGATTTTCCCACCTCTTCATTTTCCTAAACTCTTGCCATCAATTAGCCATAACTCTCCACATCTTCAGCCGACCACTTCATTCTTCATTCACGTACATCATTTCTCACCTAAATTATGAAAAAAAATTCGGCCATTACTTGCTTGAGAAGTTGGTAAAATTCTATTTTTCTTTTATCTCCTTTTGTTCACTTATGTTGATTTTTCGTTTGATTTGCACTTGATTTTCTTTATCATAGGATCGGCCATGCCCCTCTCCAGCCCCTGCCGCCACCGCCACCACCTGAGCATGCCACCAGCACCTCCTCCTCACCGACCATCCCCATCCGTACCACCCTAGGTGGTAGTTCCTTCACCAAGTTCACCAAACTCCAACATCTTGACCTAGCCGAGCACAAGCCTTCACATCCACCACTTCCACCACCCATGGCCGCCACCTACATGACCACCACCACCTCCAGCACCTCCATCACCCTCTGCCACATCACCACAGTGGACCCTACGCCTATGGCCATGACCACAGCAGCCTTGGCCGAGCTTTGTTCGCTTGAAACTTGTGATGTTGTTAGTAGTTATGCCTTGTTGTGTTGTTGTTCCATCTCCATAATTTTTGCCATCAACAAACTCATGTTAGGCCGACCTTAGCAACCCAGACCTGACCCAAAACCATTGCCTTAGACCTATACTCCACCTCTGGCTGAGCCTATGGGATGTCGGAAGCAAGTGCAAAGCATTTCAGCTTTGTTTTATGAAGTTATTTCTAGCATAGTTTATCGAATTTTTGGTCGGAAACCTTATAATTGTTATATTGTTTTGTTTGATTGGTATTCAAGGGAATTAATCCTTAGCTCCTCCATTGGTATCTGTGTCGTGCTTTTTTGCTTGTGTAGATCCCATTTGTGCAATTCGTCGTTGTGTCATCAACTCAAAACAGTGAGTTATTCTCACCAGACAGTTTTATACTTATATGAATAGTAAATTGATCACTTGTGAATATGTAAACTGCATCACTATATTATTATTTGCTATGTCACTATTATATGATGTTCACCCATGCTTAAACACCTATTATGACATTTGTTACTGTTATATTATGCTGTTCTGTTATTTTATCCGTTTATCACGCTGCAAGTTCCCTTTAGGTTAGAATCACTATGGGTTGAAATGATACATACCCGAACGGACTTTAGAATAAGGGAAAATCATTATGGGCTGAAATGATAGGCCTGAATGATTTTCAAATTTATTTCATTTACTTGGGACTGCGGGTTTGAAATGATAAAACCCGGATTTTTCTTTGTAAATTACGAGTTGAAATGATATATTACCCGTATCACTTTTCCTAGTGTAGAAAATTATATACAGACCCGTAGTTAATATATTTTTCTAAAATTTTTAAAATTATTTTAGAAATGTGAATATTAAAATATTTTGATTTAAACCTAATTAAAAATGATTTTTGGTAAAATATTATTGATTTTCTGAATAATTACAAGTGAAATAAATTAACGAAAAGGTTAGAAAATTTTGAATGTAAGCTATTTTGGGAAATTTGATTTAATTATAATTTGAAATTAAATAGAATATGAAAGCATGATAAATTTATGATAATTTGAATTTAAAGGACTTTAAAGTGATTTTATATCATATTAATGATTTTAATAAAGTTGAAATGTGAAATGAATGAATATTTAAGTTGAAATTTTAAATTGTAACTAAAATTGGAACTTTTGGAATTGACTTAAAAGTGAATTTTTAATTAAGTAAATAAAAATATAAAATAAGTTATATTTGAGAATTTTAACTTAAGTGTTAGGTTGAAATTTAAATGTAATGAATTTAAAATTGGACACTGCAATTTAATAAATGAATTAGTGTTAAATATGAATTTTTAAATGAAAATTTAACTTTATGAAATCATGAAATTAAAGAAAATTAAATGATGGTTATAAAAGTAAAATTATGTGATTTTATAAGTTAAAAGTGAATTATAGAAAATATAATCATTGGATTAAACTAAGTTTTTTTTCTTTGAAACTAATGTAACACTATTACAGCATTTTAAACGCTGTCGTTGTTAAATTTAACTGTTTTGAATATAACTTTCTGTAGCAATTTCCAAATGCTGCGAAAGTTGAATTTTCACTGTTTTAATAAAATTAAGTGAATGAATGAACTTTGAAATTTGAAAATTTTGGAAGTTTAATAATTTAATTATTAATTGTAATAACTCCACTTGTAAAGGATTTAAATGAAGTAATTTGTTGGAATTGAACTATTTTGAAATGTGAATGGTATTTTTAAATTGAATAAAAATGAATATGTTTTTCAAATGAAATGATAAGTTGATATTTTGAAATGGATTTGAAATGATATTGGATTTTGAGAAATAAATACCATTTTTGAAATTATAACAACGGGTTATAATAACGATTGGTTGTTAAAGAGACCGGGATCGGATATGGACATACTCTCTGTCGATACCGAAAACCACTTTAACAACTGTGTGCGCGTTGGAGATTCCAGAATGAAGTAGGATGGTGACGACATTCCTAAGGTACATTTCGTGGACCTAACTCCCGTGAGTTAGCATAAGGTGGCTAAAACAGGAGCGATCTCGGGCCAAAGGAGGTAGCACATCTGGCTGAACACACTTCTTCGATACCATTCTATTACTGTTGTGATCGATTGGGTGCACCCCTTGATTTTTGGAGTGTTGTTCGGGGTGGGCGTATGTGGCTGCTGCGTTACCACCAGCCCGTGTGCGTAATTAGTATATCTACCCTGGCATTTCCTTGTGTGCCGTGTCACCTACCATACCGAGCCTTTACTTCGAGTTTGTCTTTCTCCCGTAGCCCGTGTGGTATCCTCTGACAGTCACCTGGAGTGGAGATGGCATGATATTGGATGGACTACTGGGACTATTATGTGTGAAGGGTGATATGGGTAGCCCGGAATGCTATTTAAAAGTATGTTTATTTTACTGTAGACATTAGTATAATAGCGAAATATTACTATATAGTAAATAGTTTAACGGATCCTTAGAGGATGGGCGGTCCCAGGCATCCTTTAAGTTACTTGTATCTTTATTACAGTTCACTTGAGTTGGTTTACATTATATAAGTATATATTGTCCTGACTCGAGTGTTTTGCGTTTTGCTTTACGCTTGGGTCAGCCTGAGTATTCACAGCTTTGGATTTTCTTCCTGGAGCTGGTCTTTCACTGGAGTTTCCACTTATCTACATATTTATCTACTTTTGTTTCAGCTGTATTAGTTTATCTCATGTATTAGTGAACTTCTATGTATTTGGGATTTCTATTCTGTTGTTTTTCAGACTATATTATGTATTTGGTTTGAGACTCTGTTATAGTAGCTTTATGAACTACTATGTTATTTTATATTCCGCTGCGAGTTATTCTGTTTGTTCTGTGTCTGTGATTCTGTATATTTGATTTCATTTGCTCCAAATTTATTTACAATCTGTTATTTCGCATCATTCAAGTCTGACATGTGTGGATTATTGTCGATTTGAATGGTACGAAATTGGGGGTTGTTACAGTTGGTATCAGAGCTTTGGTTTTGGCAACCATTGCCTCTGCGGAGCAAAAACTCATTAGAGATAGGGTATTTCCACCCTAGAATGAGTGAAATCAATCTCAGTATCATATCTTTGTGAGAGACGTATTTTCAAAGTATAAAATGATTTTTCAAAATGTTTTCAAAGGATTTTCAAAGATTATTTTGATATATAAATTTTTCTTGCTTTTAAAGGATTTTCAAATGTTTTCTAACTTTCCTTTCTTTCGTATCTATCTTGTTAGGATCTTTTCTTTCTTTAAGATATTCATCCCAGTGTATTATCTTGCCTTATCTTAATTTGTCTTCGGCTTGTCTTTATTCTTATCCTAAATTCATTCTTGATATTTTTCAGGATGAATCGGGGAAATGCCAGAGTTAGGGGTCGCGGTATTTCCCCAGCTCCTCAACCTGTTGCTCCAGTCAGGTTCACTGTTCTTTGTAAGGAATTCTCTCAACTTGGTGGAACCCCATTCACCAGTTCAGAGACTATCATTGAGGCTCAGCAGTGGTTGCGGAGTCTTGAGAGGATATTTACTGGTCTTGACATTACTGATGCTCAGAAGCGTCAGCTTGCAGCCTGGCAGTTGCATGATTCTGCTTTAGATTAGTGGGAGTCCGTTACGGCTAACACCGTCGAGGCTGATCTCTCTTGGGAGCAGTTTAGGTATCCTTTGGGTTATCTTAATGTTGTGCCTATTTTTCCTTTCTTTGAATCTATCTTAAGCTTGTTTTCTGTATCTCTTTTCTAGGGAGGCTTTTGTGGCAAAATGGATGCCAGAAGCCGGGAAATCTCAGCTTTATCGTGAGTTTACGGATCTGAAGCAGGGTACCATATCTTTTGCTGAGTATGAGAGGAAATTCAATAAACTTTCCAAGTTCGATCCTGGCCTTATTGATACTCCTCTTAAGAAGAATGAGAAATTTATTGCTGGTGCTCGACCAGAGTATTATAGTCGCCTTATTTCTCATGTTCATGGTTCTTTCACCCAGCTTATGGATATGGCTATTCTCTATGAGAATCCCACATCCAAAAGTCCTGCTGTTTCTGGTGCTCAATCTTCCTCTGCAGTTTCCAAGAAGCGTAAGCCAAATTTCCAGCAGCAGAAGAAGAATTGGCAGAAGCGTCCTGGTTTGGGATCTTCATCATCTGCCCCTGCTCAGAGGCAACCACTTGATCTCTCCTCCATCACTTGCTTTAGATGTGATCAGAGAGGGCACTATGCCAATAGCTGTCCCACATTATCTGGTGCTGCAGTTCCTCCACCTGCTCAGTCGGTTAGACGTGATCTCTGCCATATCTGTCTCCAGCCCGGTCATTTTAAGAAGGATTGCCCTACCCAGCAGAGGGGTACTCCTTCTGGTATATTTGCTGTCACTTCTGCCTCATCTCCAGTTCCTTCACCTGCCCCTGCTCCTAGTGATGACCAAGGTACACTCCAGGGTTCATTTACTTTATTTCATCATCCTGTTCGTGTGTTGTTTGATACTGGTGCTTCACATAGTTTTATTTCTGTTGATTTGTGTGATAAGTTTGAGCATCTCCTTTCTCCTGAGTATACTTCTGTTCCATTATGTGTTTCAAATCCTATTGGGGTCCTGCTAACCTTAATCGGATTTGTCGAGAGGTGAAACTTCTCCATTCTGATCATCGCTTTAGTGGTGATTTTTATATTTTGGGCTTCGATGCTTTTGATTTATTGCTTGGTCAGGATTGGTTAGTGAATCATAATGCTCATATCTCTTGTAAAGCCCGGTCTGTTCAGCTTGTTGATGATCGAGGGAATTCCTTAATTATTCAGTGCCGCATGCCTCAGGATTTTGCTGGCAACTTTATTTATTCTTTGGATTCTTCTTCCAGTGACCTTGATTCTACTCCTGTGGTTAGATTATATCCCGATGTATTTGGAGAAGTCATTTCTTTACCTCCGAAGCAGGAAATTGATTTTCGGATCGATCTTATTCCTGGTGCTCGACCTATTGTTCTTCCTCCTAGAAGAATGGCACCCCGCGAGAAGGTTGAAATGGGAAAGCAAATTGAAGACTTATCTTCCAAAGGTCTGATTAGGCCCAGTTTTTTGAATGGGGAGCTGCGGTAGTTTTTGTCACCAAATCTGATGGTTCACTTCGGATGTGTGTTGATTATAGGGAGATGAACAAGCTCACTATGAAAACCAGATATCCTATGCCTCGTATCAATGATATGTTTGATCCGCTTCATGGTGCCACTATTTTCTCTCAGCTTGACCTTGCCACAAGTTTTCATCAGCTCAGGGTTGCTGAGGATAGCATTCCCAAGACTGCTTTTCGCACTGAGAATGGATTTTATGAATGGTTAGTCATGCCTTTTGGTTTGACTAATGCTCCTGCTTTCTTTGTTGATTTGATGAATCGTGTTTTTCGTGATGTGCTTAATAAATTTGTGCTAGTCTTTGTTCATGATATCCTTGTCTTCTCTAAGACTAAGGATGAGCATAAGTCGCAATTGAAATATGTTCTTGAGACTCTCAGAAATCATCAGTTAAAGGCTAAATTTTCTAAATGCCATTTCTGGAAGGATGAAGTCCGTTATCTCGGGCATATTGTTTCTAGTAATGGAGTCTCTGTTGATCCAGTTAATATTGCTGCGATCAATGTAAGTCTTTCTTTTTTCTCTTTCTCTATCATTTTAATAATTCTATTTTTTCCTATTGTTTTATTTTCCCCCGATTTTTCCAGGAGTGGGAAACTCCAAAGACTCCATCTGATATTCGTAGTTTTCTGGGCCTTGCCGGTTACTACCGGAGATTCATTAAGAATTTTGCTCGGATTGCTGCACCTCTCACAGCTTTAACTCGGAAGAATGCCAGATTTGTCTGGAGTGATAAGTGTAAGGCTGCATTCAGTGAGTTGAAGAGCAAGCTAACTTCCGCACCAGTTCTTACTGTTTCGAATGGGAGTGTGGGATTTACAGTTTATACTGATGCTAGTCGTGAGGGTTTGGGTGCTGTTCTCATGCAGGATGGTAGGGTTATTGCCTACGCCAGCCGTCAGTTGAAGACCCACGAAGCAAATTATGATGCTCATGATTTAGATTTACTTGCTTTTGTCTTTGCTTTGAAACTTTGGAGGCATCATCTTCTTGGAACCAAGTTTGAGCTTTTCACAGATCATCAGTCTCTGACATATATCTTCACCCAGAAGGATTTGAATCAGAGGCAAGTTCGTTGGCTTGAGTTTCTGGATTCTTACGACCTCAACATTAACTATACTCCCGGTAAAGCTAATGTGGTGGCCGATGCTCTGAGTCGGAAGAAGGCTTTGTTGTGTCAGCTTGTTGTTTCTTCTTCTCCTCTTCTGGATCAGATTATGGCTAAGCAGGATGAGGATGAGATGCTTAGATTGATGAAGGAGAGTGTTCGTAGCAGAGTTGGTGGTAGTAGAGGTAGTAGTGGAGCTCAGATTGATGACAAAGGGATTTTGCGGATTAATGGCAGGATTTGTGTTCCGAAGGTTGATAGTTCGAGACAGGAGTTGCTTCAGGAAAATCATAGATCCAGACTTTCTATTCATCCTGGTGTGTCGAAGATGTATCAGGATATGAAGAGGCTTTATTGGTGGAAGGGGATGAAGAGGGATATCTCTATCTTTGTTAGTTGGTGTGTGACTTGTTAGCAAGTCAAAGCCGATAACCAGAAGACCCCTGGTTTGTTGCAGCCCCTCGAGATTCCTAATTGGAAGTGGGAACATGTTTCCATGGATTTCATCGATGGTTTACTGAGGACTCGGAAAGGCAATGAGAGTATCTGGGTTATTGTTGATAGACTGACCAAGTCCGCTCATTTTATTCCGGTCAAGTCTACTCGTTCTGCTTCTAGTTTATCTGAGATTTACATGAGAAAGATCGTTCGTCTCCATGGTGTTCCTTTCAGTATTGTTTGTGACCGTGACCCTATCTTTACTAGTCAGTTCTGGAAGGCTTTTCAGGAATCTTTGGGTACACGTTTGAATCTGAGCACTGCTTATCATCCTCAGACCGACGGTCAGACGGAAAGAGTAAATCAGATTCTCGAGGATCTTCTTCATGCTTGTGTGCTTGATTTTAGAGGATCTTGGGAACATTATCTCCATCTTGCCGAATTTACCTACAATAATAGCTATCAGGTATTCTCTTATCTTCTGTTTTCAGTCTATTCTTGATCTTTTATCTATCTCATTCCATCTTTGCATTCAGGCCAGTCTCAAAATGTCTCTGTTTGCTGCTTTATACGGGCGACCTTGTAGATCTCCATCTTACTGGATTGAATCCGGTAATCGTTTGGTTCTTGGTCCTTAAGTGATTTTGGAAGCTTCTGAGAAAGTTGAGGAGATTAAGAAGAGGCTGAGAGTCGCTCAGGATAGACAGAAGAAATATGCTGATAGGCGTAGGCGGAATTTGGAATTTGCTGTTGGTGATTAGGTGTTCCTTAAGGTTTCTCCCTTAAGGAATGTCATTCGCTTTGGTCGTAGAGGGAAGCTTTCTCCCAGGTTCATTGGTCCTTTCCGCATCATGGAAAGAGTTGGTTCTTTGGCTTATCGTCTAGATTTGCCCGAGAAGCTTTCTGGAGTGCATGATGTATTTTATGTCTCACATCTTCGCCGTCATCTCCATGATCCATCTCTTATTGTCCAGCCTTCCGCTCTAGATAGTTTGGATATTGAGCCTAACCTGATTATTGAGAGGAAGCCACTTCGTATTGTCGATAGAGATACGAAGCAGCTCAGAAGAAAATCTGTTAATCTGGTCAAAGTACAGTGGAGTACTGATGATCGAGATTGTACTTGGGAAACGGAGGAGAGCATTCGTGCTTCGAATCCGGAACTATTCGTTTCAGGTACTATTTTGTTTCTCTATCTTGTTTCTCTTTATTTTTCCTTTCCGTTCTTTTCGAGGACGAAAAGATTTGAGTGGGGGAGAGTGTAACAACCCTAGATTTTGACTATATATTTAAATTTGACTTTATTTCATTTTGAAATTAATTTAAATTTGTTTATTTGTGTGATATCATTTCTAAACGTTTTTAAAATGATAATGTAATTTTTCCAAAATTTACTGTATTTATTTCCTAATTTTAAAGGCTGTTTTCTAATTTTCTGCCATTTTCTTCATTTTAAATTTATTTATTTTATTTTAAATATGTTTTATTTGTTAAATTTCATCTCTAAATATTTTAAAAATAATAATAGAATTTTTCCAAAATTTACTGTATTGATTTCCTATTTTTAAGGGCTGTTTTCCCATTTTTTACTATTTTCTACATTAAAAATTATATTTAAATTAAATTTTAAATATTTATTTTGTGAATAAAATTTTGTTTTATGTTATTATTTATGTTTAAAAATACTTTACAAGCTCATATGAATTTTTATTTATTTATTTCATTTACGTTCAAAATTTCTTGTCTAGTTCACTGTTTTAACTATTTTTTCTTAATTTTTCTCTATATAATTAATAAATGGTATATATATTTTTATATTTTGTTTAAGTTTCGAAATTTTATCTGATAATATTGTTATTTTAGAATATATAAACTTTTATAAATAATTAAAGGTAAATTGAAAGGGTTTGTGACCTTTTATTTCCAATGGCTTTTCATTTTCCCACCTCTTCATTTTCCTAAACTCTTGCCATCAATTAGCCATAACTCTCCACATCTTCAGCCGACCACTTCATTCTTCATTCACGTACATCATTTCTCACCTAAATTATGAAAAAAAATTCGTCCATTACTTGTTTGAGAAGTTGGTAAAATTCTATTTTTCTTTTATCTCCTTTTGTTCACTTATGTTGATTTTTCGTTTGATTTGCACTTGATTTTCTTTATCATAGGATCGGCCATGCCCCTCTCCAGCCCCTACCGCCACCACCACCACCTGAGCACGCCACCAGCACCTCCTCCTCACTGACCATCCCCATCCGTACCACCCTAGATGGCAGTTCCTTCACCAAGTTCACCAAACTCCAACATCTTGACCTAGCCGAGCACAAGCCTTCACATCCACCACTTCCACCACCCACGGCCGCCACCTACATGACCACCACCACCTCCAGCACCTCCAGCACTCTCTTCCACGTCACCACAGTGGACCCTACGCCTCTAGCCGTGACCACAGCAGCCTTGGCCGAGCTTTGTTTGCTTGAAACTTGTGATGTTGTTAGTAGTTATGCCTTGTTGTGTTGTTGTTCCATCTCCATAATTTTTGCCATCAACAAACTCATGTTAGGCCGACCTTAGCAACCCAGACCTGACCCAAAACCATTGCCTTAGAACTATACTCCACCTTTGGCTGAGCCTATGGGATGTCGGAAGCAAGTGCAAAGCATTTCAGCTTCGTTTTATGAAGTTATTTCTAGCATAGTTTATCGAATTTTTGGTCTGAAACCTTATAATTGTTATATTGTTTTGTTTGATTGGTATTCAAGGGAATTAATCCTTGGCTCCTCCATTGGTATCTGTGTCATGCTTTTGTGCTTGTGTAGATCCCGTTTGTTCAATTCGTCGTTGTGTCATCAACTCAAAACAGTGAGTTATTCTCACCAGACAGTTTTATACTTATATGAATAGTAAATTGATCACTTGTGAATATGTAAACTGCATCACTATATTATTATTTGCTATGTCACTATTATATGATGTTCATCCATGCTTAAACACCTATTATGACATTTGTTACTGTTATATTATGATGTTCTGTTATTTTATCCGTTTATCACGCTGCAAGTTCCCTTTAGATTAGAATCACTATGGGTTGAAATGATACATACCCGAACGGACTTTAGAATAAGGGAAAATCATTATGGGCTGAAATGATAGGCCTGAATGATTTTCAAATTTATTTCACTTACTTGGGACTGCGGGTTTGAAATGATAAAACCCGGATTTTTCTTTGTAAATTACGGGTTGAAATGATATATTACCCGTATCACTTTTCCTAGTGTAGAAAATTATATACAGACTCGTAGTTAATATATATTTTTCTAAAATTTTTAAAACTATTTTAGAAATGTAAATATTAAAATATTTTGATTTAAACCTAATTAAAAATGATTTTTGGTAAAATATTATTGATTTTCTGAATAATTACAAGTGAAATAAATTAACGAAAAGGTTAGAAAATTTTGAATGTAAGCTATTTTGGGAAATTTGATTTAATTATAATTTGAAATTAAATAGAATATGAAAGCATGATAAATTTATGATAATTTGAATTTAAAGGAATTTAAAGTGATTTTATATCATATTAATGATTTTAATAAAGTTGAAATGTGAAATGAATGAATATTTAAGTTGAAATTTTAAATTGTAACTAAAATTGGAACTTTTGGAATTGACTTAAAAGTTAATTTTATTTAAGTAAGTAAAAATATAAAATAAGTTATATTTGAGAATTTTAACTTAAGTGTTAGGTTGAAATTTAAATGTAATGAATTTAAAATTGGACACAGCAATTTAATAAGTGAATTAGTGTTAAATATGAATTTTTAAATGGAAATTCAACTTTATGAAATCATGAAATTAAAGAAAATTAAATGATGGTTATAAAAGTAATGTTATGTGATTTTATAAGTTAAAAGTGAATTATAGAAAATATAATCATTGGATTAAACTAAGTTTTTTTTTCTTTGAAACTAATGTAACGCTATTACAGCATTTTAAACGCTGTCTTTGTTAAATTTAACTGTTTTGAATATAACTTTCTGTAGCAATTTCCAAATGCTGCGAAAGTTGAATTTTCACTGTTTTAATAAAATTAAGTGAATGAATGAACTTTGAAAGTTGAAAATTTTGGAAGTTTAATAATTTAATTATTAAATGTAATAACTTCACTTGTAAAGGATTTAAATGAAGTAATTTGTTGGAATTGAACTATTTTGAAATGTGAATGGTATTTTTAAATTGAATAAAAATGAATATGTTTTTCAAATGAAATGATAAGTTGATATTTTGAAATGGATTTGAAATGATATTGGATTTTGAGAAATAAATAGCATTTTTGAAATTATAACAACGGGTTATAATAACGATTGGTTGTTAAAGAGACCGGGATCGGATATGGACATACTCTCTGTCGATACCGAAAATCACTTTAACAACTGTGTGCGCGTTGGAGATTCCAGAATGAAGTAGGATGGCGACGACATTCCTAAGGTACATTTCGTGGACCTAACTCCCGTGAGTTAGCATAAGGTGGCTAAAACAGGAGCGATCTCGGGCCAAAGGAGGTAGCACCTCTGGCTGAACACACTTCTTCGATACCATTCTATTACTGTTGTGATCGATTGGGTGCACCCCTTGATTTTTGGAGTGTTGTTCGGGGTGGGCGTATGTGGCTGCTGCGTTACCACCAGCCCGTGTGCATAATTGGTATATCTACCCTGGCATTGCCTTGTGTGCCGTGTCACCTACCATACCGAGTCTTTACTACGAGTTTGTCTTTCTCCCGTAGCCCATGTGGTATGCTCTGACAGTCACCCGGAGTGGAGATGGCATGATATTGGATGGACTACTGGGACTATTATGTGTGAAGTGTGATATGGGTAGCCCGAAACGCTGTTTAAAAGTATGTTTATTTTACTATGGACATTAGTATAATAGCGAAATATTATTATATAGTAAATAGTTTAATGGATCCTTAGAGGATGGGCGGTCCCAGGCATCCTTTAAGTTACTTGTATCTTTATTACAGTTTACTTTAGTTGGTTTACATTATATAGGTATATATTGTCCTGACTCGAATGTTTTGTGTTTTGCTTTACACTCGGGTCAGCCTGAGTATTCACAGCTTTGGATTTTCTTCCTGGAGCTGGTCTTTCACTGGAGTTTCCACTTATCTACATATTTATCTACTTCTGTTTCAGCTGTATTAGTTTATCTCATGTATTAGTGAACTTCTATGTGTTTGAGATTTCTATTCTGTGTTTTTTTTCAGACTATATTATGTATTTGGTTTGAGACTCTGTTATAGTAGCTTCATGAACTACTATGTTATTTTATATTCCGCTGTGAGTTATTCTGTTTGTTCTGTGTCTGTGATTCTGTATATTTGATTTCATTTGCTCCAAATTTATTTACAATCTGTTATTTCGCATCATTCAAGTCTGACATGTGTGGATTATTTTCGATTTGAATGGTACAAATTGGGGGTTGTTACACAATTTATATTTACAAATCCTATTTGTATATGGATATTTTTTCTCAGCCTTAAGATATGATTTCAATTTCTGATTCAATAATCAATGATAACAATTTAATATTATCACTTCCTAACAACCAAGCAACTATATACTATAATAATTTACGGAAAATGATTTCTTTTCTATATAAAAATAGTTTGGGTAAAATTATTTCATTTACCCTATTTTAAAACAATATCGTGTCGAATGTTCTATTCAAGTGTTTAGAGATCCCTATCGATGGAGTTGTACAGACTATACCAACCAGAATCCATATACTACTCAACAAACCAATCAACACAATATAAAACAATTTCATATTCACTAACAAATACGCGCTCATATCTATTATTACACTCAACTCATTCTAGAGCACTACTGACTCTATCTCTAATGAGTAACCTCCACCAGAGCCAAGATTGTCGCTTAACCAAATACTTTGATACCACATTATAACGACCCAATTTTTCGACGTCCGAAAGTCGACATTAATACGTCCACTGTATCAAATGCCGCGCAGTCGAATGCCGGAAAACCGAACCATTAGGGTTAAAGAAGAAGAAGATAGAACAAGAAACAGAAACAACAACAGAATCTCACATTTCGCAGTGGAAGAAATATAATAGATAAATGAATAATCTTTAAAACAAAAGCACTATATCAGTTTATACATCACATATCAGAGTTTACAATGACACAATACAAACATTGGCAGTTATTTTAACTTGCTTACATAGAAATTTTAACTTGCACCAAGCCAAATGCAATGGACACTACATAGTATAAGTGGTACGTCTCGCCATCCAGCTTGAACTCCAGATTTCCACAGCAACTTCTTGACTTTGCTCCAGAATAATGATAACCTGACACTAGGCTGTCCGTGTGAAAAATTGTGGGCACCCAGAGTTCATAAAGGGAACAATAAGCTCTAGGTCAGTCATGGGACTGGTGTGAGATCTTAAAAACAGTTATTTTCACAAAGAAAACAAAAGAAATCCGCTATGCTTTTGGAAAATGAAACTACCATAAGGCCTCCTCGCACACACACATTGCAAGCGCACAGTTGGAGGAGATTTCTCCTTATGATAGTCAAACATGCTTGATACGCAAAATCCTTTTTGATAATATTATTATTAGTGCATAGTGTAGAAAACCTTTCAAAGTATAATATTAATCTTAGCCAACATAGGTACCATTACATTATGCCTGCTATAACTACCTCCTGAGGAGGCAAGTTATACAATTTGCAATCGTAAAGGGCTTGTATTGTTTCTTTGGATTTCCAACAAATGGTCAGGCTAAGAAACTTCCTATTTCCACATGCGTACGCCTCTGGAGGGATGCCTCGAGAAATTAACCATTTCTTTGCCCACACAAGGCCAGGCTACCTTTGTAACTACGTAAATACTACACGATATGCCATCCCCCGGTTGTTAGCGACCTTTATCCGAGGATCCTCAACCATAAAGCAACGACTACAAAGTAATAAATTTGCACAACCACTTAGGTTAAATATCTGGGCTCCATACCATGATACAACCCTTTTCCAGAAGGAAATGAACATATCCTCAGGGGGCGCAATCCCTAAATAACCTTGTCGCATCCTTCCTGTTTCGACCATTCCGGCTTGTGAGGTCCGAAGAGGTCTGTAACGACCCAGAATTTTTGTCAATCAAAATTGTATATTTAATTAATTTTAAATATTAATAAGTGAGATTTATAAGTCGAATAATTTATTTTTCGAATATCTGGATTTAATTGGATAATTAAATAGATAATTTAATAGTTGAAATTACAGAAATAATTGGAAATTGGGTTTAATGTAATTAAAAATGATTCATAAAATTTTATTATATCATGTTGGAGTTAGAATGATGTTATAGAACTTTTAAAATTGAATTTAAAGTCGATCTGTGAAAATTGAATATTTTAATATTTAATTGACGAGTTAAAATAGCCATTTTTCAAACAGTCTCGGATTTCGACGAAATCAGTTTCATCGGATCCGTAATGTTATATTATTATATGGTTTCAAATTTCGTGTCAATTGGATTTACCGTTTGTCCGGGGCAAGCCAAAAGGCGTAGAAATTAGTTTAAATCGATTTAATTTAAAATTGATCGTTTATTGCCATAACTCGCGCATATGATCGAATTGGCTCTTGAAACCTATTCCATTGTGTTCAAAACGTGGGGTAAACCCTAGAAACGCCAGCCAGCATGCTTCGTTTGGAGTTCGGAAACTTTTCGATGAATAGTGTTTTTGGCGAATTTTCTATATAAGGACTTCATAATTCACTTTTGCAAAGAAAAAAGCCCTAACCCTAACAACCTTCTTCAGCCGCCTCCAATAAACATCAATGGCCAAAAATATTGTTTTCTTCTCCCATCAATTTCTTCAAATCCGTAAGCTATTACAACAAACTTCCAACTGCAAAGTTGAAGATCATCACGAGATCTACATATCCAACGGTGATGATTGGAAACAAAGAATTGTGGAGCCCTAAAATTGCCCCCATTCATGCTCATTTTATGCTAGTTTTCGAGATGATGACAGGGATGAGCTCGACAATATCTCGCCGATGGTAGGCGTGGTGATGAGCTTCGAAGTGGCGTAGGTTGATCATTGTAGAAGTGGAGGTGGAGGTCGCGATATTTGGATGATGATCGGCGGCTATGGGTTCAAATTGATACATGTTTCACCTGTAGAACGCACGCGTGAGGAGAAAGCCTCAACGGCCTAGATTTGCATCAAGCTTGAACGAACGGCCCATATTAGTTAGGGTAAAAATTAAAAAGAATTTGTTAATTTATGTATATAATAATTCGTGTAATATTAAAATTGCTATAACTTGTCCATACGAGGTCGGAGTTTGACGAAACAACTTGCGTCGGGTTCGTTTTGTCGAGTACTACGCAATGGAGCTGGTTTGGAGTCGTTTGGATCTAGTGAAAATTTCGGGTAAAATTAAACGCACGTTTAATTTTATTCGAAATAAAACGCTACAACTGTTATCGGAAACTCAAGGTGAGAACTTCTCACTCAATCGAATTGTTTCGATTTAAATTTTAAATAGTTAGATTTAAAATTGCTTGATTGTGTGATTGGATGATAATTATTATCTGTTATATAGTAATAGACCCTATACGTCGTATTAAGCGGAGGTTATTTATTAAAAACATATACCGCGAATATTTCACTGCAAAGTGAAATTGGTATTATATATGTACTTGGAGTTGATTTCCCCCATTATATAGCGGATGAGACCCTATTGCGCCGTATAATAGCGGATAATATTTTATAAATCCCATATACCGCGATATTCGTTTTTAAACAGAATTGGTATTGTGCTAACATCTATGGATACAGGAAAACAGGTTGGAGGGATCCAACTGGATTCCTCAACAATATTGATTTTTTTACAGATATTTGTGATATATTCTGTTATCATGTTGATATATGATGTTTGGGTGCCGTAATTGATTATTTGGTGCTGTTGCATCATTGGGCCTATTTTAGAGTTTTAAAAATGTTAAAGGAATGATTTTCAAAATTTAAACGGATTTTTAAAGTAATTTTTGAAAGTGTACATTTCATACAAATTTTGGAATTGATTGATTTTAAATAAATAAAAGTTATAATATTTAAAGTTGTAAAAGTTATGATTTTTGAGAAATATAGCCGAAATGTGATTTTTTGAAATAAATAGTTGATTAATTTATAAAATGGTTTAAATTGGGATTTTTGAATTTTTATAAACGGTTTATATAAAATATTTATAAAATTGATATTTATAAAAAAAAAATAGAATTATAAAACGATTTTTTTGTGTTAAAATGAAATATTAAATGGATGGATTAGTAAGTAATAAAATTTATAGATTTATAAATTGAGAAGTTATAAAATGAATAGATTTTGTAAAATAAAATATTTATAGTTAAATTTACTGATAAACTAGATTTTGGGCATTTAATTGGGACATAAATAGAATTGGTTAATAAAATGATGTCTTAAATTGAAGGCTTTATAAAATATAAATGGGATTTATAAACATTGTTTTATAAATCCGAAATCGACTTACTTTGATAAGTCAATTATTTTAGATTTTTAAAGGAGATATATTCACGGTTTTGGACGGTGGATAATTTTTAAATTGAATATGTAAAATGTATTAAGTATCGAAACCGTAGATTTCAACATTCATTATTGAAATAGACGTTTTCGAGAAATAAGGAAAAGATGGACTATAACACTGTTGTTATAGTAAATGATTTCCGAAAGGAAAGGTTTTTGTATAGTATTGGGATTTATATATCTATTTTAATTTTGAATCCCTATACTAGTGATTTTGGGTTGTCGTGTGACTCCCCACTCCGAGAGCCTCGTTAACAAAGAGTATTACATAGATAATACTGTCGGCTAACGCGGACAATAGAGTATAATGGAAGCGACCATGTGTAATCTTACCTTAACTATTCACTAAACACGTCGAAGAATAGAATCACAAACAGTTCGACGTATTCAATAAATATTTAAAGCAAGACTACAATGGCTATAGGATCTATCAGAACAGAATATAACAACTCAAATGTAATATACATCACAGAATAGTAAATCATCACATACACATATACCGAATACATAACAGAGTATACAACATAATACAAGTCAAGTGGTATAGCAAACCACAATATACAGACGAGTTCCAGATGAATACATATCAGAGTTACTACAAAATGGGACAACACAAAAAGCTATGACAAAAAGAAGCTAGCGGAGTAGTCCATGCGGAAGCAAAATAGGCTAAGTCCAAAAGCACCTAACCTGAAACAACTCGGTCTGGCCCGAGTATAAATTACACGGATCAGTCTAGCTAAACAAATCAGTTAGATAAACTGAACAACAATAAACCTGCAAGGTTACAAAGCATAATAGATATCGCTAAAAGAGATAACACAATCATCTAACGAAAGATGAATCATATAGATCAAGCCTCATATCATCGGTAACATATAGAAACAAAGGATAAGAATATCCCAAAGCAAGCCATAAAGGCAAACAACAAATACCGATAAATACGAGTTCCACAAGGTAAACGCTATATTTCGTGTGGCTCCAAAGAACCAATACAGAAAAGCAATACCTAGGGAATATACATATAAATGAAACATCATGAGCGGTGGTGAGTAAACCACTCCGTTATCTCTTGAGCGGTGGTGAAGAAACCACTCCAATATCTCTTGAGCGGTGGTGAAGAAACCACTCCATTATCCCTTGAGCGGTGGTGAAGAAACCACTCCGAAAGCAATACTAAAGATAACTGACAACCCCAAATATCTTTCGAGTCGGGGCAAAGGACCAACTCCAAAAGCGATATTTAAAGGAAACAAGCCAGAGGAGACAGTCCGAAGACACTATCCCAAAGGCAGCATGTGTCACAAACTCCCAGAGAGGAATCCGAAAAGTGGTAACGTGAGTGCCATAACCACCCATTCGCACTAAACAGTTTACTATCCATTAGTTAATTTCATACTCAAAGCAGTACAAATTTACCTCATATCATCGATAAACCAAACCCGAAGGTCAAAACGATCAATCGAATAGGTCGGGCATTAATCAGAAGGATAAACGCACAGATTCATGGTCCGTGTTTTGCCCAACCATTTAATCACCCTTCCACTTCGCTCGAAGTGCGAAAGTGTGTGTTTTAAATAGAATTTATGAATTGGAGAAACGAGCTTTTAAATGCGATTTGAGAGATTATTTTATAAAAACCCGTGGATGAAGTCAAGAGTAAGTTATCAAAGTCAAAGATGTAATAACAAACACTAAAAAGCAACTTGAATCGATAGAATCCGGAAAAATCAATCAAATATGCAAAATAAGGAAAACAGGCAAAACAAAGCAGGTCGGTCGACCGGACTGCAGGGCTCGGTCGGCCGGCCAGATGCAGAAAACCCAATATGGCTCGGGGCAGCAGGTCGGTCGATCGGAGCCTGCGCTCGGTCGGCCGAACCTGATGATTTTGCACTTCTTGCCCTATTTCAATGAAATGCAAATTCTTTCCAAATCCAAAGCAATGGCACATGCATACTTGTTAGGAATTCATACCCAACACCCATGAAATCAAGAGAAGTAGATGTGAGTTCAAAACTCACCTTTAACCCAAAAACAAGAAGATGAAGGAGCTAAAACACAAGGAGAAGACCAACTAATCACTACTTCAATTCAACAAGCTTCAATCTAAGAACAAACAAGTATTTCCTAAGTTAGGTTTAGGAAAACTTTCTGAAATTGAAGGAGAAAGAGTTGGAGAAGAAGAAGAAAGACTTACCTATGGTTTTTCTATGATTTTGGAGCAAGAAATCAAGTTGGAAGTTGAAACTAGGGCTTGCAAATTTCTATTTCTCTTTCTCTTCCACCATTTTCAGTTCTAAGCTTAAGTTTTAAGAAATGAATAAGTGAATGAGAGGAGAGGGCTGAGTTAGGGTTAATTAGATAGTTAGTGGGCTGAACCCAAACCCAAAACCCAATAGAAAAAGTCAAAATTTCACTTGCTCCAAACATATCAAAGATTATACTCAAAAAGATCGCAAACGCCATTTTGGAACCAATGGAGGTAGTTTCAAGTTCCAATTCGGCCATTTGCAAAAAGTAACATTTTGGACCAAAATCCGACTAACGACGTTATATTTAAATTAAACATTTAAATATAAAATCGTTAAATATGCGGGTTGTTACATGTCGTAAAGATGTTTTACGCAACATTCGTTTGGACCCAAATAAATGTGTTTAAGAGAATGTTTTCCTTAAAAGAATGAAATATATACTTAATCGTATTTTAAGTATATTGGATATTTTCTAAGTATTGAAAATATATATAGATTTGTGAATTACTAATTATTAAATAAGTATGGAAATGTTTTCCAATATGAAGTGAAATGTTTTGGGTTTTTATCTTTTAAAGATAAATTGAAAATGAATAAGTATTTGGAATTGTTTTTTTCAATATGAAATTGAAATGGTTTGGAGAATATATCTTTTTAAAGATAAATTGAAGTGAATATCTGGCAAGTTATTAATTTATGGAAAATTAATAAAAAGGGCCTAGTGATTGTTATGGTGCTGGATATTTGGTTGTTGGCCTCGATAGTTAAATAACCGACAATCAATATTTACCTTTAAATGGGTATTTGTTGTGATTTGCTTGAATTTGAATGCTACACTTATTTTTAAAATAAGCGCTCACTATTTGGGTTAGCCGGAAAAGGACCTTTGGGTCGTATAACCCATTCCGAATATGTGATACGTCATTATGGATTGCATTGATGACCGGTGTTGAAGACAAGATATTTATGAAAATGGAAGGATTACTGTCGAATGTTTCTACATCGGCTGATCTCCGATATAGAAATTTATTACTCTTTGTGATGGGAAGTCCGATCATGATTAGTGAATATCCGGATTGCAAGGACTTCTTTGCAAGTGCCTTCGGTTCCGTTCGATCCCGGAACGGACTTGTATGGATGTGTGTCTGACGTTACAATTTAAGATGTAAAGCTGGTTTCTATCAAATATATTTCCGTTGGTGGCGGAGAATTTATTCTCTTAGCTTAACACCCTTAGAGGTTATGTAGTTGATGGTTACTAATGATACATTCCCAAATTGGTAATGCGGCATACGAAGTGCTGATGATCATTTGTTGATCAAAGCATGGCTTTTGTATAAAGCGTAGCTTTGTGGATAGACTTCGTCGGACCTCACACCTCGGAAATGGTCAAAACAGGAAGGATGCAGCAAGGTTATTAGGGGTAGCGCCCCTTTAGTGTATGTCATTCCTTCTAGATAGAGGTGGCATCATGGTATGAAGCCCAGATACTTAACCTATGTTGTTGCTGCAAATTTATTACTTTGTGGTTGTTGGAATCGAGGATCCTCGGATATAGATCGGTTACGATTGGGGAATGACATATTCGTGTCAGTAGTTACCCAGTTTGAAGGGTAACCCGGCCTTGTGTTGGCAGAGATTTAACCGTAACGTTAGGTTCTCTGGTCGTCTTTCCAGAGGCGTACCCATGTGGCAATGGGAAGTTCCTTGGCCTGACCATTTGTTAGAAATCCATAGAAACAATACGAATCATATGCGGTTTTAGTTGTAGAATCTATCATTCACTTATGGTGGCACCCCACTGTTTGGATGGTAGCTATAGTAGGCATAAGTGCGAAATGCCTATGCTGGCTAAGATTTATATCTTTACTTTCGAAATGATTTTTTTCCTACACTATGCACTAGTAATAATATCAAATGTTTCTTTTTAATGCGTATCAAGCATCTTTGACTATCATAAGGAGAAATCTCCTCCGATTCTGTGTTTGCATTGTGTGTGTGTGCGGGAGGCCTTATGGTAGTTTCATTTTCTAAAAAGCATTGCGAATCTATTTTAAAAATATCCCTTTGTTTGTTTTAAAAGATAAACTGTTTTAAGTTCTCACACCAGTCCCATGACTGACCTGGAGTTTATTGTTTTCCTTCCTAAATTCTGGGTGCCCACCAATTTCGACACGGGCAGTCTAGAGTCATGTTTATCAGGATACTCTGGAATTCAGGAGTTGCTGAAGGCAAGCTGGATGGCATGGCGTATTCACTAGTATATAGTATTTCTTTTCCGCTGTCTGTTATTGTTTTTTGTTGTAAACTCTGATGTTGTAATGTAATGTAATGTGATGTAATGTAATGTGATGTAATGTAATGACTGATATAGTTCTTTGTTTAAAGATTATTCATTTATCTATTATATGTTGCTCCACTGCGATTGTGAGATTCTGTCATTGTTTTATGTTTCTTCTTCTTTCTTCTTCTTCTACCCTTCTCTTCTTCTATAACCATAAAGAGTCGTAAGTTTGTTCCTTTTTGGCTGGATTATTGTGGAATGTTGCCAGTTCAAAGGAGTACGGATTTTCGGGCCTTTACAAGGTCTCGTCTACAAAGCTGCACTTTTCATAAAGCCATGCTTCGATCAACAAATGATTAGCAGCATTTCGTATGCCACATTACCAAATTGGGAATGTGTCACTAGTAACCATCAACTACATAACCTCTGAGCTCGTACGTCTCAGAGAAGGGCGTTAAGCTAAGAGAATAAATTCTCCGCCACCAACAGAACTGTATTTGATAGAAACTAGCTATACATCTCAAAGTGTAACGTCAGACACACATCCATACAAGTCCGCTCCGGGATCGAAAGGAACCGAAGGCACTTCAAAGAATCCCTTGCAAATCCGGATATTCACTAATCAAGTCCGGACACTCCATCACAAAGGGTGATATTATCTCTATACCGTAGCAATTCAGTGCAGAGACATTCGACATGTAATCCTTTGGCTTTCGAAAATACCCGGTCTTCAACACCATCTTCAAATGCAATCCCATTTCGACGTATCATTATTCGGAATGGGTTTTATGACACAAAGTTCTCTCCCGGCTAATCCGAATAATGAGCGCTTATTTTTAAAAATAAGTGTTACAATCAGATTTCAAGCAAATCACAACCAATTTCTACTTTGATCTTTTAAACAAAAGATCCATCACAAAGATTCAATATGATTTTCGAATATCCATTTGGAATCCGACTCCCGGTCGCATCGAAATTCAAATGCCATTTAACGGCCAATATTGATAGCCAGTTATTTAACTATCAATAAATATTCACAACAATCACCAGATTTAAATAATTTTCCCCGATTATTTATTTTCAAAATATCTTCGCAAGATACTTTTTTTAACACGTCAACACTTTGAAAACAAATTTCAAATCACCTTTCACATTTCAATCCTTTGAAGACAAATTTCAAATCACTTTTCTCACGTGGAATAAATTTCCAAATATTATTAATTTCCACTGAAAAGTTGCCGAGTTCAAATACTTTAAAATAATTCAAATCACTTATGCAAAATATTCTTGGAAACATTTAAAATAAAAACTATTTTTAAAACAATTTATTTAAAACATTAGTTGTGAAAATATTATACTAATATCTTATATAAACTTCAAGCCCAACACTCCGGAGAAGTGCTGTCAACTAGCACTCCGGAGAAGTGCTGTCAACTAGCACGGAGAATAAGGCTGTTGAGGAGCGACCATCCATGTAATAGCTTATCACACGGTGGCTATAAATAATCTTCGGAAACAAACATAGAAATAATCATATCACAAATCAGTCACAGATATCCATATCACAAAGGCGGAAGAAGATATGAATATATAACTAACACATGAAAGTGTACATCAGAGTAGTGGTCAATAAGATCCACGATAATACAAAAGAATAGCAACACGTGCTATACAAAAGAATACCACTATGAGTCTATATCTTAAGTGTATACAACAAAAACTGCTAATCTAAACAGTTAGCCAAAAGTCAGAGTGATGAATCCCTGGGAAGAAGTCAAGCAGAAGCACCTGTAACATCTCGGTCTGATCCGAGTATTATTTAAGAAAATAATAAACGGATCAGTCTAGCTATAAATATCAGATGACATGATATAACATAAAAGATATGGCATAAACATAAACATCCATAACGACATACCGCTATAAGTATGTAAATAATGATCAACAGAAGATCAATCAATAAGAGATAATCAATATCACAAGAATCTTCTCAAAGATTCGAAGGGGGCATCATACCCTAAACTTGTACTCATAACAAGTCAATGACACAAATTCCAGAAATCAACACGAGAAATCCAGAAATCATAAAAAGGGAAAGAGGCCTATCACATGACGGTCCGAAGACCATGGGGAGCTACCCCACATGTGTGAGTGGAATCACACAGAATGAGGTCAAGACTAACCAAAAAGCAGAAAGGTATGTGTGAATGGAATCACACAAGTGGTGTCTAGTCTAACCTTGCAATGAAAGAGACATCGCGCAATTGCTAGTCTAATTCATAAAGCGATCATCAAGATCAACGAGAAGTGTCAATTACACTAAGCTAGTAAATATAGAAGTTTAGCTTCATGTCCCATAACCACTTGCTTAACTTAAATATTTACGAACAAACTGTAAATCTTCACTAATAAAATTGTCACAAGGGGTTCAATCGAACAAGTCCAAGAATTAACCGACGAAGTGAACGCAAGCGTTTCATACCACTTGTTTTACTAAGTCGTTTAATTAGATTTCTCATCCGAGTGAGGTAAAGGCTTGTATATACTAATAGATTGGAAAACGGTTTAAGAAAATATTTACTACTAGTATTGAAACCTTCATATTTTAAAGTGACAAATCACAGAAGCGATTGTAGAAACAATCAATCACAAAGATCACATTCGAAGATGTGATAAAAATCCAAGGAAATCAGCTCAGGAAGTTCGGTTGAATGTTCTTCAGATAAGATCGCCTACGCAGAGTTGTACGGGGTTCGACCTGCCCGGTCAGGTCGCGGGGGTCCAGGGGGCAGCGCCCCCGGCGGGGTGCGGGGCAGCGCCCCGTCACGGTACGACCTAAGTGAAGACAAGCGGCTTACGACCTAAAGCAAAATGAGGTCTAACGACCTAAAGAGTTCGCGGCCTAAGGGATACGACCTAAGTGGCGCGACCTAGTGGATGACAGGTCATACGACCTAAGGGTAAGGTCGGAGGCGACCTACGACTTAGTGGGGTCGAACGACTTAAGGACAGCCGACTTAACAAACAGGTCATACGACCTAGTGGAGCATAGGTCGGAGACGACTTACGAGATAACACGCGAACGACTTACTGGAGCTTAGGTCGGAGACGACTTACGAGATAACACACGAACGACTTACTGGAGCTTAGGTCGGAGACGACTTACGAGATAACACACGAACGACTTAACTCTTAACTCGCAGCCGACTTAGCACTCCAACTCGTGAACGACTCAACACAGGCGAACAGAAATACAAAGGCGGTGACTTTTCAACGCGCGCGACTTACGACTTAGGCTTAACTCGTGGACGACTTAGCGATGGCCAGAAACGACTTAAGGCCAGAACGACCTAACTCCGAGGCAGTGCGACCTAACTGCAGTTTTTTGTCAAAAACGCTAAAAATTGGAGTTTTTCGCCAATCCAATCCAAACCAAATGCAAATGCACATGCTAAAGTGACGGGGAATCATTCCCAACAGTCCAATATAGTTATATGCTAGAATTGTGAGATAAAAATCTCACCTTTGCACTAAAATTTATGAAGATGAAGCTTGAAAGCAAGGAGAAGCAATCCAAAGCTTGAATCCAATACCTTCTACTTGAATTTGGAGTTGAATGATGGAGTTGCAATTGAATTTGAGCTTGGAGTTTTAATTTCCCATTCTCTTCACCATTAATGCTAAAGCTTGGGTTAGTTAGGAAATTTATGAAGAGTGAGGAGAAGAGGGTTGGAACTTGGGCTTAATAGGCTAAACTAACCCAAAGTCCAAAGCGGGAAAAGTTAGTGAAATTTCACTAACTCCAAACCTATCGATGTTTATACTTAAAAAGTTGTAAACGACATTTCGAACTCAATGGAAGTGGTCTCGAGTCCTAATTTGACCGTTTGCAAAAAGTAGTTTTTCGGACCAAAATCCGATTAACGATTTAATATTTAAATAAAAATATTTAAATGTAAACTCGATAAATATGCGGGTTGTTACAAAACGTATCACCTGTACGCATATACAACATAAAACAAAGTTTTATATATAAACTATGTATATGCTTTTAATATCTATTAACGAATATAACTTATAAATATACAAAATCAGATCATTTGAAGTACTAATATATATACCTTGTTAACATTGTAGGATCGATTTCACCCCAGAGGGGGGGTGAATAGGGTGATAGCGTTAATTATAAAAATTAATCGCGGAAGCTTATAAACAAATATTAACACAGATCACAGAATATTACCAGCACAGAAATAAATAGCAGAATAATAAAATGTAGAACAGAACAACACAGAATTTACCCAGCTTCGGCAAAACCCTGCCTACGTGCTGCCCCCAAGGTTTCTACTAGAAATTAGATAGTCCCTCGCTTACACACGTAAACTCGCTATACCCGCTATTGACTAATCTAACTCTACGCTCAAAACCTTGCCACAACTCAACCACCGAGTTGCGAATTCTCAAGCTACGCCACGTAGCTTGTCCCCTAGTCACACGACTAGAAATTTAAACGGATTAAAATTTAAAATACAAATTTAAAAACAATGAGAGGCGGCTTTATTTCGATGCTCTTTAATTTTGGCTATTGCTCGATCTTCGTTGCCCTGGAATTCACGGCTTCGCTTTCTCGTGGTACTGTGATTTAGGGTTTATGGATATGGGGCTTCGATCCCTTGAATGCTCTGCTTTGCGAATTAGGGTTGAGATGATTATCGGCTTGGCTTGGCTTCGCTTTGGTGAGTTCCGTTTCGCTTCAGGTAAATTTTTTAGCTCTGTTCCTCTTCGATTTTCGTATTCAAACTCACGCTTTCATGCCGATGATGATTGGGGCATTTTATAGGAGTCAATTTCCTGAATTCTCGTTCGTCTGATTTTTTCAATTTTATGCTATCGGCCATCTGATATTTGTTGAACGATGATGATTTATTTTACTTTGTCAATTTCGTATTATCGTTGCTTGGTTGACACGGTTTCGAATTGATATCATGGTCATCACGATTTTGACTTTGATTAGAAACACGGCATTGATTTCCTTGATTACCCGTGACTTTCTCTTTGACTTTGGCATGTTCGAACTGTTGTATTTGGTATTGATACATGGTTGTTCTGTTGGTTCTTCTCATCCTGATGTCGAACTTGCTTGATATGAAAATCTGGTCGCATTGCTTTGTTGTATCATGATACTTGTTGCATTGGCTAGTTTGGTTCACCTGTTTACTGTTAGTCGAGTCTTGTTGACATGCTATCTGAATTGTGCTGCATTGTTGTGTTGAATAACAGCATGACCATATGCATAGTACAACTTGTACATGCTTTGATTTTCATTCAAAGTGTTGTTTACCGTGACTTGATGTATTCGTATTCAAGCTGCACATATGTATATATGATGTTTCATTTATTTGCTGGTCTTGTTTGTTCTTGATGTCATCTGTTTGCGGTGGCTTCATTTTTATCTGGGTTGACTTTGTTTTTGCTGTAGTCTTCAAGCAATGCCGATTCATTAATTGGCTTGTGGTCTTTGCTGTGTTGTCATCATGTTGGTTTAGTTGTACTGCCCCCATGCCTTGTGTCTGGCCATTCTTTGTTGCCTTGAGTCTGTTGTAATGTGTTAGCTTGTAGTCATTGACTTCTTTATGCTGTACTTGGATATTTGCAGTTCCACTACTTTGTGCCCGAGCTTGCATGCTTCACGTTTGCTGTGTCACTTACAAATATTGATGCATTTTTCTGGCTTTAGAGTCTGTTATGTACATTCGAGCCAGTGCATGTGAACTGGTGCATGCTTTGTACTTTGGTGCATTGTCGTGAGTAGTTTGTAGTTGCTTCTGTGCATATATATTGGCCGTTTAATTGATGCTGCAGTCTTCAATCATTGTTGATTCATTGGTCTTTGTTTACTGTGTACTTGAAGGTTGCTGTGCACTTTTGTGCTTTGAGTCTGGTCCATTGAGGTTGATCACTTTTGTTGTCCATATTGTATTTGATACTGCTGTGTGCATGCAGTTTTGTAGGCTTGGAGTCTTTGTTCATTGATGATTTTGGTCGTTGCTGTTGCTGGGTACACGGTCTTGACCTGTTGCAGTATGGTCCATTGAGTTTAATCATCTGTTGTAGCCTGACTTGGTCTTGTTTCATGTTGGCTTGAGTCTGGGCATGTGTACTCCCGACCATTTTATTGCATTTGAATTGATTTTTGAATTTGCACCTGTGTTGAATCCAGTTTCACAACTCGGGTTTGACCTTGTGCTCGTGTCGTGATTTTCAATGTTATTGCACGTGAGTTGAACCCGGTTTTTCATTTGGGTTTGACCTGTGCTCGCCTGTCCCTGTAAATCAATCAAGTGTATATATCGGCGTGCCCGACCTTGTGGCATATACAGTAATACACTGTGTATGTTTCAAGTTGTTCGTGTATGATGAATTCAAATTTAAATTATAACGAACAACCCAAATAACTGAGGCAAATCATATTTTCAAAAGTTATCTTTTATTTTTGAATTGCAAAAATATTTCTTTTTCAATTTTACTGCATTAGTTTATATTTTTGCAGATTTCTCAGATGCTGGATTCAAACTGGAATGAAGTTGAAGATAAATACGAGTGTGAAAGATATGTAGTGAGGTCAACTGAAAATATGAAATTGTGTAAATATGAAATTGTGATATGTTGTAATCAAAGTTGTATATGTATAGTGAGAGCTTGAATTTGTACTATTCAAAATTGTAATAAATATTTGTTTGAATAAAATATTCGTTTGAATTCAAATTCCGTGTTATTTATTTTATTCAGCAAATATTTATTTAATCTGTGAAAAATAGAATAGTATATTAACAAATACATTTAAACGAATGTATATATGTTTGTTATCATCAAACAAAAATCATATAAGCGCATATTCAACAATCTCCCCCTTTTGATGATAACAAACATATATTTAAGATTTTGAATATGTTAAATGTATTTGATCATAGATATATCCTAATTGCTCCCCCTATTTAAATGCTTCCTCTCTACACAAAGCTCCCCCTACATATATGCATACAAATAAAAATATGCAAATGATTCTAGATACAAATAGAAAATTATTTGACCTTTGCTTGATTTTATTTGACAAAATCTTAACTTTTCTCTCCCTCTTTTGTTATCAGCAAAAGAATAATAGTGTTAGAGGAAATAGAGATAAAGTTATCGATATTAATTCAACATTAAAACTCAATTGAATATAAATATTAAATTTCAATAAAAAGTCAAACAAAAATCATAAATATTTTGTTAGGCGCATATTCCACTTTTAGAATGATGGAAATGATGTCATCATATAAAACCATACAGTTGTGTCTATTTATGGCATTTTTATATCAGGAATTTGAATATCTACTAACCATGCATAACCGTTAGGACTTTTAAATGAGATTAGTAGTATTCCAATTTTATTTTTAAAAAAAATGAATTCAAGTATCTTCTAACCACGCATAACCGTGAGGACTTTTAAATGGGATTAGAATCACTTGTTTATTTTAAAAAAAAATCAACTTTTGATATGCGTTCCATACATGCATAACCGTGAGGACTTTTAAATGAGCATGGAAGCACATAACAAATTCCAAGTAATTCACCCATGCATAACCGTGAGGACTTTTAAATGAGAGTGAATACTTTGGTATTTATTATTATTATTACCCTTTTTTTTAAATGTGAAAAATGAAAAACGAATGATTCCTGTTTAAAGTACCACATATCGACAAACTATATAGAATTTTGATGAGTAATGGTCGTTAGAAATATGATAGATATAGAGATGGTCATGGAATTTTTACCAACAAACAGTTTTATAACTCTTGTTTAAATTTCTAAAGAAATTTATTAATTATACCGTCTCGAGTCATAATATTTGATCAATATTAACACTCATCACTTTTTCAATTACTATTTTTCTTTTCGATAAAACATTAGGGAGTCAGATTAGTCAAAATAGTCATTTAAAATCAAATTCAAAAATAATTATGAAATTAATTTTTCAAAACAGGAAAATAGGCACAAGGAAAAGGTTACAAAAAAATTTAGTCTTAGGGACGGTAAGTTTGTTTTTTAGTCTGAAGGACACTTTATAGTGTAAACAGAAAATGATAGCTACATCTATCATTCTGTGATTTACACTATAAAGTGTCCTTCAGACTAAAAAACAAACTTGCAGTCCCTGAGACTAAATTTTTTTGCAACTTCTTCCCTGTGCCTAAAAACCCCTTTTCAAAATGACTAATCTGAAAATATGGTCAAAAATGATTTTCTCGAGGGGGTTTTATAAGAAAATTTTCTGCTATTGGAAAATTATTTGAAATGAAAAATATGCAGATATTTTCTTTGAAAAACGATGCAGTTACTAAATGTCTCAAAAATCACGTTCAACTAGTAATTTTTCTATCAACTAGATTACCAGTGTAATCTGCATCTGAATTTCTCTTTCACTCAAAATCATCATTAATTGAATTTGATTGACCAAACCATGAAGTGTGCACCAAAAATTTCAAACTCAATTTTAACAGCATTTTAAATGACATTCTTTTGAATTTGAAGTGAAGCCGTGTAAATAATCGAAAACCGTGAATATAGAGTTAGCCAAATGTATTATCAACAATCAATGAATTTCCTAATACCAAAACACCATCATTTTTCCAATTTAATCTGTATGAAGTATTTCAAGAATTTGTAGTTTTTTTGGCATATAAAATACAATTGGCCAACTATGTTGAATAAGTTAAAGTCAAAATCACCATCTTTTCATCATCTCATTATTGGCTGATTTTAATTCAGAATATGGTGCAGATTATCACATTTAATATATCATTTAAAACATACCATCACCTGTTTTACCTTTACGATATTTTTCGTTGTTGTCCATTGTGATTCTGTCACCTTTATACTAGGCTAAGGAACTTTGCTTCGTCGTCCGTTGTGTTTCTGGAACAGCCAAAAATCCAGAGTACACTATTGTTGTTCCTTAGCCTGCCACCACACCTACACGGGAAAAGATTTATGTGTCTTATTTGTTTTTATAGGTCCATGATTGTTAGTGGCAGAATATTTTGAAAAACAATTTTGTAAAGACCCAAAACTTTTTATAATTGTTCCCTTCGGCACCCCAATTTGTTTAACTTTGAGAGATTTTATATTTGTGCCTTTTGGAACCCAAATCGGTATAGTTTTCACATGTTTGGGTCTATACCAACAATTATTGTGATCGTGTCCAAATTTTCTACAAATTGTGCACATAGAATTATCTTGATTAATATTGCTTTCAACAATTTTCAAATTATTATATCCAAGTCCTTTTCTAACCGTATTAACAGTTTGCTTTCCTAATAGCATATTCAACGATTTTTCACTTTTTGAAAATTTATCTAAAGTCATTGACAATTGTTGGACTTGTGTTTTGAGAGATTCATTTTCGTTTAACAACTGTGTGCACTTTTTAATAGAATTCTCTCTCCTAGTATTTTCATTCTCTTTTAAAATCAGAATTTCATTTTCAAGTGATTTTATATTGATTTCTGATTTTTTAATTTCTTATTCGAATGTTGGACACTTATCACACTTAGGGATTCTACTTTGATAGGTTTTAACTAATTGATCAAGTTGTTTACTGCATTCTATCAAAGTATCCTTTTGAGATTCAAGTTTGGCGTATTTTTCCCTAAGTCTTTCAAAACAGCCGTTTACTTCATGAAAATATATAAGCAACTCAGAATGGGTAAGTTTTGATACCTCACTTGGCTCGTCATCGTCACTGTTAGTTGTATCACCTCGAAGACACAATTCTGCCTTTTCGCTTTCACTGCCAGTGCTTTGATCATTCTCGTCTATTTCATCCCAAGTGGTTGCAAAACTTTTCTTTTTCTATTTCTTTCCATGGCTGAATTTAATTTGTGGACAATCGGGCTTGATATGGCCGGGTTTGTTGCACTTATGACAGATGATCTCCTGTTCTTCTGAGTAGTCAAGTGCTTTCGCTATTCTGCTTTTCAATTCATGATTTCGAGCTGGATTTCCGTGTTTGCGATTCCACTTTTTGAATTTCTTTATTAGTAGCGCCAATTCTGCTGCTCCATCATCATCATCGTTATCATCATCACTTTCGGTTGTTCCTTTGAGCGCTATTGATTTCTTTCGATTATCTCCTCCTTCACGCTCTTCCTTGAATTTCATTTCTATCTCATAAGTGGTGAGATTTCCGATGAGTTCTTCGACTTTCATTTGTTTCAAATCTTTTGATTCTTGAATGGCAGCCACTTTTGCTTCAAATTTTCGTGGAAGGACTCTAAGGATTTTTCGGACTATCTCCAACTTTGTGTATGATTTTCCGAGAGCTTTTGATTTGTAAACGATATTGGAAAGTCGTCCACGCATATCTTTGACATTTTCTTCCTTCGCCATTGTGAAGTTCTCGTATTCGCTGCTTAGCATGGCAAGGCGAGATTCTTTGACTTGAGATGTTCCTTCGTGAGTCACTTCTAGTGTGTGCCATATTTCCTGTGCAGTAAGACAATGTGAGACACGATTAAATTCAAATTGATCCAATGAACAAATAATAGAATTCATAGCTCTAGCATTAGCATTTTGTAATCTATTTTCTAGTTCTGTCCATTGTTCCTTTGGTTTCTCTATTTCCTGATTATCTACAGTTATAATTGGAGTTTTATAACCTGTCTCAACAATATCCCATGCGTCAATAGTTTTCAAAAAAAAATTCATCCTATTTTTCCAAAAAACATATTCACCATTGAACATTGGTGGTCTAACTATCGACTGACCCTCTGCAAAAGCATTATTAAAAGAAGCCATTTTTAAAAATTCAAAATTTTAAAACAAAAACTGATTTTTTCAAAAAAAATCGAATTCTTAAAACAAATGTTGACTTCTATTCCTAGCTCCGATACCACTTGTAGGATCGATTTCACCCTAGAGGGGGGGTGAATAGGGTGATAGTGTTAATTATAAAAATTAATCGCGAAAGCTTATAAACAAATATTAACACAGATCACAGAATATTACCAACACAGAAATAAATAGCAGAATAATAAAATGCAGAACAGAACAACACAGAATTTACCCAGCTTCGGCAAAACCCTACCTACGTGCTGCCCCCAAGGTTTCTACTAGAAATTACATAGTCCCTCGCTTACACACGTAAACTCGCTATACCCGCTATTGACTAATCTAACTCTACGCTCAAAACCTTCCCACAACTCAACCACCGAGTTGCGAATTCTCAAGCTACGCCGCGTAGCTTGTCCCCTAGTCACACGACTAGAAATTTAAACGGTTTAAAAATGAAAATACAAATTTAAAAACAATGTAAATAAAAATAACCCTAATTCTAAAATAAAAACCCTTATCATAAATTTTAAAAAAAACCCAAACTAAATTAAGGCCGGCCCAATTATTCTTTCTCTATGTTTTTATCGGCCCCGTTCCTTTGTTTGTGATGGCGGCTCTTATTTCTTCATTCGTTCTTCTATGCAACTGAATTAGGGCTCGCGTCTTCGTTCTTCAATCTGAAAATTATGAGAGGCGGCTTTGTTTCGATGCTCTTTAATTTTGGCTATTGCTCGATCTTCGTTGCCCTGGAATTCACGGCTTCGCTTTCTCGTGGTACTGTGATTTAGGGTTTATGGATTTGGGGCTTCGATCACTTGAATGCTCTGCTTTGCGAAATTAGGGTTGAGATGATTATCGGCTTGGCTTGGCTTCGCTTTGGTGAGTTCGGTTTCGCTTCAGGTAAAATTTTTAGCTCTGTTCCTCTTCGATTTTCGTATTCAAACTCACGCTTTCATGCCGATGATGATTGGGGCATTTTATAGGAGTCAATTTCCTGAATTCTCGTTCGTCTGATTTTTTCAATTTTATGCTATCGGCCATCTGATATTTGTTGAACGATGATGATTTATTTTACTTTGTCAATTTCGTATTATCGTTGCTTGGTTGACACGGTTTCGAATTGATATCGTGGTCATCACGATTTTGACTTTGATTAGAAACACGGCATTGATTTCCTTAATTTCCCGTGACTTTCTCTTTGACTTTGGCATGTTCGAACTGTTGTATTTGGTATTGATACATGGTTGTTCTATTGGTTCTTCTCATCCTGATGTCGAACTTGCTTGATATGAAAACCTGGTCGCATTGCTTTGTTGTATCATGATACTTGTTGCATTGGCTAGTTTGGTTCACCTGTTTACTGTTAGTCGAGTCTTGTTGACATGCTATCTGAATTGTGCTGCATTGTTGTGTTGAATAACAGCATGACCATATGCATAGTACAACTTGTACATGCTTTGATTTTCATTCAAAGTGTTGTTTACCGTGACTTGATGTATTCGTATTCAAGCTGCACATATGTATATATGCTGTTTCATTTATTTGCTGGTCTTGTTTGTTCTTGATGTCATCTGTTTGCGGTGGCTTCATTTTTATCTGGGTTGACTTTGTTTTTGCTGTAGTCTTCAAGCAATGCCGATTCATTAATTGGCTTGTGGTATTTGCTGTGTTGTCGTCATGTTGGTTTAGTTGTACTGCCCCCATGCCTTGTGTCTGGCCATTCTTTGTTGCCTTGAGTCTGTTGTAATGTGTTAGCTTGTAGTCATTGACTTGTTCATGCTGTACTTGGATATTTGCAGTTCCACTACTTTGTGCCCGAGCTTGCATGCTTCATGTTTGCTATGTCACTTACAAATATTGATGCATTTTTATGGCTTTAGAGTCTGTTATGTACATTCGAGCCAGTGCATGTGAACTGGTGCATGCTTTGTACTTTGGTGCATTGTCGTGAGTAGTTTGTAGTTGCTTCTGTGCATATATATTGGTCGTTTAATTGATGCTGCAGTCTTCAATCATTGTTGATTCATTGGTCTTTGTTTACTGTGTACTTGAAGGTTGCTGTGCACTTTTGTGCTTTGAGTCTGGTCCATTGAGGTTGATCACTTTTGTTGTCCATATTGTATTTGATACTGCTGTGTGCATGCAGTTTTGTAGGCTTGGAGTCTTTGTTCATTGATGATTTTGGTCGTTGCATTTGCTGGGTACACAGTCTTGACCTGTTGCAGTATGGTTCATTGAGTTTAATCATCTGTTGTAGCCTGACTTGGTCTTGTTTCATGTTGGCTTGAGTCTGGGCATGTGTACTCCCGACCATTTTATTGCATTTGAATTGATTTTTGAATTTGCACCTGTGTTGAATCCAGTTTCACAACTCGGGTTTGACCTTGTGCTCGTGTCGTGATTTTCAATGTTATTGCACGTGAGTTGAACCCGGTTTTTCATTTAGGTTTGACCTGTGCTCGCCTGTCCCTGTAAATCAATCAAGTGTATATATCGACGTGCACGGCCTTGTGGCATATACAGTAATACACTGTGTATGTCACAAGTTGTTCGTGTATGATGAATTCAAATTTAAATTATGACGAACAACCCAAATAACTGAGGCAAATCATATTTTCAAAAATTATCTTTTATTTTTGAATTGAAAAAATATTTCTTTTTCAATTTTACTGCGTTAGTTTATATTTTTGCAGATTTCTCAGATGCTGGATTCAAACTGGAATGAAGTTGAAGATAAATACGAGTGTGAGAGATATGTAGTGAGGTCAACTGAAAATATGAAATTGTGTAAATATGAAATTGTGATATGTTGTAATCTAAGTTGTATATGTATAGTGAGAGCTTGAATTTGTACTATTCAAAATTGTAATAAATATTTGTTTTAAAAAAATATTCGTTTGAATTCAAATTCCGTGTTATTTATTTTATTCAGCAAATATTTATTTAATCTGTGAAAAATAGAATAGTATATTAACAAATACATTTAAACGAATGTATATATGTTTATTATCATCAAACAAAAATCATATAAGCGCATATTCAACAAACATGTCTACCACTAAGAAAATAAACACCGAAACCATTTATACAATCAAAAGTCGATATCGGTACGAAAATGCGGCTATTTCGCCGAAAATAAGATCGACGGAGCAATAACAGTCAAAATTAGGAGAAACGAAATATGACTTCCCGCTCAGAAGATGATTTACAATTTTTCTATAGAAAAATATCAAGTTTGGAAAACATTTTATTATCATCAAATTTAACCGATTTAAATTAAAATAGAATTGTACACGAAAATATACTTCTATATTATCTTATGAAAATTTACCGGTTGCTATGTTTAATTGGATGCATTTCAAATATTAAATTTCTATTTCAAAATTTTATTGTTTAAATTTCACACAAATTCAATTAATTAAATAAATAAAACAAATAAAATTATTAAAAATTTACAGGTCGTCACACTCTCCCCCACTCAAAACTTTTCATCCCCGAAAAGGAACGAGATAGGAGAATAAAACAACCAGAAAGAAAATAGATTGAAAACGGAATAAAAATATTAATTTAAAATCATATAAATTTTAAATTTTAAATTAATTAATATTCAACAATTGATTTTTAATCCATTTGATTTCACTTAGGTTAAATCAATCTTAACTATTTCTAAGTTGATCGTCTTATTATCTAATTATCTTTTACTTAACAATTTCCAAAATCATAAATTTGAATATTTATTATAATCACATTTTATTCAAAAAAAATTAAATTTTTATTTATTCCAGATTATTATTAAATTTATTCCACAATATATATATATATAATCACATATAGTGCACTAATTATAACTACTCAATTTTATTTAAAAATTACTTCAACATCATTTTACATCGTATAATCTTCAATTACATAGTTAACTTCTGTAGAAATTAAGGTAAGTTATATAAAATGCAATTGAGTATTATCCAAACAAAATTTTACAATTCACTTATTTCAAGTTAAGTATTTATTCAAAAGTTTTGGCTTCATTGAAAATCATCCTTAAATCAAAATTTTAAGAATTAATTTCCAATTAACTTCAGACAACCTTGAGATAAATATATATATATATATATATATATATATATATAAACTATAGATATCAAATCAAATCCAGAATCATATACCTATATATATATATATATATATATTATAAATCAAGCAATACTTTAGAAATTTAAATCAATTTAATTTCCAGCATAATAGTGTAGCATGGCTATATAATGGACTCTCTACTTTGAAATTCAAAAATGAATGTCGATGATGTGGCCGCCATCACCGAAATTATTTTCCAGTGACAAAAGAGAAGAGCACTGATTTAAGCATTTAAAAATTCTTGAAAACAATTTCTATTTGAAAATACTTTAAGTAATATGCCCTTTAAAACTTTAAAACTAAAGTTTGAAACCATCGGAAATTAAATTCTCAAATTTTAAATTTTAAATTCAATTAAATTTCCAAAACAGTTTCTAAACCATGTTTTTATAATTCCATTAATTATAGTTTACAATACATTGAAAAATCAAATATTATCATTTCTGACAACAAATTCATTAATAATTTAGTTTCGAAAAAATTTATACTTATATATAATATAATCATACAAAAATTATTTTGTTTACCAAATTTGAAAACAATATTGTGTCAATTTGCTCTGTTCAAGTGTTTTGGAAATCCTACCGATAGCGTTGATCAGACGAATCGATCGAAAATCCAAACAACATGAATAACTCAAACAACATATTATATATAAAACATATTAATATTAATTTACAAATACACTTCCTTGCTCGACGACACAAGAATGGATTTCAATTCAAGGATAGAGATTCAAATTTGATGGACTCAAAGCAAAGAGAATTATGATTCGAAGATAGGTTTGAAACAAAGATAAGATAATGAAATAACAAAGTAGGAAGATGGATAGTTTTTATAAATCGCGAGCAACCATAACCTGGTCAACCGTGACTTAAAGAATAAGATCGATGTGTATTACTCATGAGATAGAGTTTGAAATTATAAGAGATACTAGCATCTAAACCGAGGATATAAAATCTTTGGTGAATCGATGCTGTTATAAAGGAGTTTCACTCCTTTATAAATCAATTTGAGATTGGCGCGACCGCCGACTCATTATAAAGATCATTCGAAGTGGAGTTATGGGATACTCCAGAATCAAATGAAGACGAATAGTGAGGGACACGAATGGATTTTGGAACCGCAGGGATTGTTCCAAAATTCAGAGGAATCGAGTCAAAAAGGACGAGATTCAAACTTGAATGAAAGTGATTCTGTAAATACCTTTACCATACATGATGAGTTTTGTCTAGGGCTACCAAAGCTCTGATACTAGATGTAACAACCCGATATTTTCAACCATTCGCATCCGCACATGTCGGACTTGAATTTGCTCAAATACCATATTGTAAAATAAAATTTTGCAAATCTCATCATACAGTAAATAAATAATCACAGATCACAGACACAGAGTATTTAATAATACAGCGGAAGTAAAAGAGATAGTAGTTCATGAAGCTACTATATATATACAAGAGTTAAACAAGATACAACAGAAGTCTTAAATATAATAGACAAATATAAGATCAGAATACACCACTGGAATCAACTGAGTAACTACAAGCTGAAAAGATATAGCTGGATCTCCAAACGAAGCTCCAACTCCAAAGATGAGTCTATAAAGCTGTTCCACTCAGTCTGACCCAAGCGTAAAGAAAAACACAAAACACTCGGGTCAGAATTAACATTTTTATAGCAATAAATCCAACTCCAATGAAATAACAACAAAAATACAAGTAAATCCAACTCAAGTGAAATAACAACAGAAATACAAGTAACTCAAAGGAGGTCGGGATAACCATCCTCTAAGGATCCGTTAAACTATTTACTATGTAGTAATATTTCGCTATTATAATAATGTTTACAGTAAAATAAACTTACTTTAAAATAGCGTTAAAGGGTTACCCATATAGCCTCCAACACGTAATAGTCCCAGTAGTCCATCCAGTATCAGCATATCTCCAGATCGGGAGACTACCCTAAATACTCCATGGGCTATGGGAGAAAAAAACTCGTAGTAAAGGATCGGTATGGTAGATAACACAGCACACAAGGCAATGCCAGGGTAGATATACCAATTACGCACATGGGCTGGTGGTAACGTAGCAGCCACAGACGCCTACATCGGAACACACTCCCAAATCAAAATCGGAGGATGGCCATCAAATAAACCACAAGTAAGAGTATAGTATCGAAGAAGTGCGTCCGACCAAAGGAGCTACCCTTTTTGGCCCGAGATCACTCCTGTTGTAGCCACCTTATGCCAACTCACGGGAGTTGGGTCCACGTAATATACCTCAAGAACGACGCCACCATCCTACTTCATTCTGGAATCTCCACCGCGTACACGGTTGTTAAAGTGGTTTTCGGAGTTGACAGAGAGTATGACAACTTTCGATCCCTGTCTCTTTAACAACCAAACGCTATTATAACGCCATGGTCATTTCAAAATTGTTTACTTCAAAAATCAAATCATTTCATTTCGAAACTATATTTCTTTCAAAATAGTTTATACTTCGAAACCAAAACCATTTTTATTTCAAAATCCAAATAAATACGATATCATTACCATTTCGAAAACCAAATTCATATGATATATTTCCATTTCAAATATTTTACCTCCAAACCAATATTACTTTCAAAGTTATAACGTTTCAAAACAAAATATTTTGAAACCGTAAGATCTTGGAAACCATAATACTTTGGAATCATACACTTGGGAAATCATAACGTTATGAAATCATAGCACTTAAAAATCATAATATTTTAAATCATAACATCTAAAAATTCACGACTAGAAATCATAACTTCCACCACTTAATCAGTTTAGATATTAAAAATACTTTATATAATAAAATAGCTTCTTCAATTTTTCAAATAAATTCCAAAATAACTCCACTTCCATAATTCAAATTTTAATCAAATCTCAAACCATCAATTTCAATTCGATTCAGTTTTCAATAATCCATTTCAATTTATATCAATTCCAAATACAGATCTGAACCTCAAACAAACCATTTCAAATTCCACATATTTCGAAGTTAAATATTCATAATTTCAAAACTAAATCTTAAAAATTCCATATATATCACCATGACTCAAAAATCAAAGTTATAAAATTATATCCCTTTAAAATTTAAATTCCATACGTTCTAAATTGATTTACTAAATAAATTCTTAATTAAATCCAATTTCAAATCAATTTCAAATCCATCTTCTCAACCTTAATTTATTAAATCATTATAAACTCTATATTAAAATATAATTTAAATAAATACATATCCATATTATATTTTAATAAAATCAACTTTATTATTGAACTTATTGTATATCAAACAAATTTATAGGTAGCTTAAATCAAGAATTTAACTATACATATAAAATAGCATTTATGAAATATCAAAGACCAATATTTATATATATCCATATACTTTTCCAAAACCATAGAAATCATTTCAAAATATTTTTATATATAGACCAGCGGTGTCTATATGTAATTTTCTATTCTAGGTCAAGTGATGCGGATATTTATCATTTCAATTCGAAATTTAACATATAAATACGAGTATATATCATTTCAACCCGCAATCTCAAATTCAATTCAAATGAATATCGCTTGGGTTTATCATTTCAACCCATAACGATTTTCTCCTATTCTAAAGTCCGTTCGGGTATGTATCATTTCAACCCATAGTGAAATCTATACTAACGGGGAACTTGCAGAGTGATAACAGATATGATAACAATATAACAGGCATATATCATCAACATAAATAACTGATAATGGTGTCAGATGTCGCAGGTGAACGGATACGGGTAATAACATATACAACAATATAAATAACTAATAACAGCATATTTCAATTGTCGTTTCAATTGAAATCAAATTTAATAAATATAAGAACATTAATCGTGAGTGATTGCTCACCTTTCGAGGCTGGAGAGATTTGACACAGAAAAGAGTTACGAATCCAGAGCAAAGTGAGATGGGCACGAATTTGATGATCAAAGCTGGTGGATAAAATTGATGAAAATGAATCAGATCAATTTTGATCTTAACTGGAAAAAAATACATTATTATATTGTTATTTCTCTAAAACCAATATTCATTTAAAATATTCAAATAAATATTCAATTACCGTATCTAAGATAATTATTCAAAAAAAATCCACCTTTATATTTTGAAATCAATATAATAAGATATATATATAATATATATAATAACAATAATAGAGTAGTAAACAAAGATCAATATATAATACAGGTATAGGCTCTGGAAAAAATATTGTTTTATCTAACTGGCGTATCCGTAAACACACACACACACACACACACACACACACACACACACACACACACACACACACACATATAGATATATATATATAATTGTAAACAATATACATAACTCATACATTATATACAGTAACTATTATATAATTTAACAAATATATTTATATACAATAACTTATACAACTTATAAATAAAACTCAATATCACGTGTATAAACTAATATATCTACACAGACAGATCTACATCCTATCCTACAGCGAATATAAATGCTATATATAAACGTATCACCTGTACGCATATACAACATAAAACAAAGTTTTATATATAAACTATGCATATACTTTTAATATCTATTACCGAATATAACTTATAAATAAACAAAAGCAGATCATTTGAAATACTAATATATATACCTTGCTGACATGTCTACCACTAAGAAAATAAACACCGAAACCATTTATACAAAATCTATGCTTATATAATATATATAATAAAATATACATATAAAACAAAACATGACATATCTTTATTCAACTAACATATATTTCCATACTGAGGCAAATATGTAGACCTCAAACATATGTATTTAACTGTATATACATTCATAAAGCACAAAAAATAGGTATATAACAGAGTCTATTATATAGATGTACTAACAATATATATAACTCTAACCGAAGCAATACCAGACCAAACAGTTATATATACCTAAATATGCACATAAACTAACACTGCAACTATAAATATATATATATATACATATATATATATATATATATATAGAACCGTACTTTATATGGACTTATAAAATATAAATATATAACAACCACAACACACAATATAAATATATATACCTTAAGCGATCATTAGGGAATCACGGCCACGGCAGGAAGACCGGTTCATGCACAGATGAGAAAAGAGGGGAGGATGAGTGGTTTTTGCCATGGAGGCCAACGGCAGCTGTCTCGAGTTGCGCGAGATGTAGGCCGATGGGTAAGCGATGGCGCAAATGGGAGTCGGTCGGCTAGGTGGCTCGAGGGGAAAGCAGTGGGGAAAGAAGTGGATCGGCCAGCTAGGAATATAGGTGGCGGAGACTTGAGCTAGTGGAGGTGTGGGGCGGCGATGTGGCTGAGGCCGATGGGTTGCTGAAGTGGAGGGGAGATCAGTTGCGATGACGAGGCCGGCGAAAGGGTGGCCTATGGGCGAAGCTCGGGTGTTTCGATGTATGTCAGAGAGGAAGAGGGGACGAAGTGGGAGAGAGAGAGAGAGGAGGTGACGCGGGGCAAAGAGCGGAGAGGATTTGGGAAAGAAATTGAGGGGAGGCTAGTTACAGCAAGAACAAAATGAGGAATAGAAGTAGGCTTTGGATAAATATATTTATTTTTCTGAAATATTTTGAAAACGTATATAGCTTTCACAAAAAAATATGAAATGGTGGGAAAACAATCTGTGACGAACGTGCATATCAAGGGATATTAAAAGTTTACGGCTATTGGATTTCCTGTGAAAAATAGAAAGGCGCCAGAACAAAAGGACTTTAAAACGTACTGATACAGTTGACATTTCACGGTTATCACCGGGTACCGGAAATCCGAAACACATAATTGAATACACTGCAGCGATCAGCACGACGAGACGGTCAAAACGGTATACTGATGTCAGCTACACGATCGTCCTATCAAAAGTCGATATCGGTACGAAAATGAGGCTATTTCGCCGAAAATAAGATCGACGGAGCAATAACAATCAAAATTAGAAGAAACGAAATACGATGTCTTGCTCAGAAGACGATTTACAATTTTTCTATAGAAAAATAATCAAGTTTGGAAAACATTTTATTATTATCAAATTTAACCGATTTAAATTGAAATAGAATTATAAACGAAAATAAAATTTTATATTATCTGATGTACCTGTTGCTATGTTTAATTGGACGCATTTCAAATATTAAATTTCTACTTCAAAATTTTATTGTTTAAATTTCACACAAATTAAATTAATTAAATAAATAAAACAAATACAATTATTAAAAATTTATGGGCCGTCACATTGATGATGGTTGCGTTTTTGGTTTCTCTGTCCAGTGACGATCGTAGTTTCAAAAAAAAATAGAATCGTGATTTTTTGATCGAGATGAAGGAGGGGGAAGGAAGCCTGTACGTAGTGATGATAGAGTATGATAAAAAAATTAGTTAATTTTATTTTTATAATTATCATTTGCTAATAAAGATCGTAACTTTTCAACAAAAGGTCGATTTGGACGAAACAAGTTGCAGCGGATTCATATCGATGTCGTCTATGGCATGGGACTGAATTGGGATTTATTTGAAGCCAAAATATTTTCAGTTTTAAATAAAAAGTGAGTGTTTACGCACTCACGATTGACTAAATTATTTTTATGATTAGTTAAATTAAAATTCTGAAGTGATTTAATTTATAGATTGTTGTTTGGTAAATTTAACTATAATGGAAATAGATATAGAAATTTATATGATAGAATTTAAATTAACAGAAAAATTGAAGTTAAAATTAAACTGTTAGAAGATTTCCATTTATGGATAATTGATAAATTGTTGTGAATTATTGATTGTTTGGATGTTTGATTGCGATGGATAAAAATTTGGTTAATATTTTCGATGTTTGGATGTTTATTTATTGTTAAATATATCCTCTTATCATCCTATATATTATTTACAGTGTATAAACTGTTAATCAAAATATTTCAAATAAATTAAGAAGTAAATGACATAAACCTATGACATTTATTTTGGATTGAAATGATATATATCCATCCCTGAATTAAATTTAAATAATTGATCCACTTGGCTATAGGATAGAGAACTATATACAGACACCGGATTGGTAAATTAAATGATTTGAAAATTTTGATTTTAAATTATTTAAATGATTTGGTTTTAAGAAATAAAAATCGAATTGTGGAAATCTAATTATTTTTGAATTGAAATCGGAATGTTAAAATTCAAATTTGAAATGAGAATTGTTTAAATAATCGAAGTTGAGATTTTTAAAGTTATAATCGAAATATGATGTGAATTTCAGAAATTGATTTATTTCAAAAAGATTTGACTTTTATTTGAACTTTGAATATTGTTAAGTAAAAGTGATATGAAACGATATTTCGAAATTGAGTTCGAATTTGAATTATATTTGAAGATTTGGATTTTTAATTGGATATTGAAGGAAAATTTGATTTAAGTGTTTTGAATCAATATTTTGAAAATCGAACTTGGAATTGATATAAAACGAAATGGTTAAAATTTGAGAATTAAGATGAAATTGGAATTTAAATTAATTTGAAATTGGAATTTAAATTAATTTGTAATTGTAGTTTAAATTAATTTGGAATTGGAATTTAAATTAATTTGGAATTGGGATTGAAATCAATTTGGAATCGAAGTAAAATTTGACTTGAAATCGGAATTGAATCAATCAAATCTAAATGGAAATTGGAACTGATTTGAAATGGAAAATTGGTAAAGTGAACCGGTTTGACTTTGAATCTATTTTTAAATGAATATTTTAGTAAAAATAGTTTAAATCTATATTCAAACTATTTTGATTTTCCAAACTATTTTACTATATAAACCATTTTGAATACTCAAACTATTTTCTATTAAACCATTTTAACTATTTTGAAACTATTTAAACTATTTTCTTAAACTTCAAACTAGTCAAATGGTGAAATATTTATATTTAAATCTTGGATTTAAATGCAAACTGGGTTAAAGTGAAGTTATAATTTAGATTGTAATTCAAATCAATTTTTGAAGTGAAATCGATATATCGAACTGAATTGACATTTTGAAGTAAAAATATGGTTTTTAAAGAAAATATGATGATTTCAAAATGGATATGGTATATTTTGAGTAAATACGATGATTTAAAAATGGATTTGATTTTGAAATAAATATGATATTTTGATATCAAATAAAATTGTTTTCGTGATATAAAAGAACCAACCAGTGCGTAAAACGATGTTTGGTTGTTAAGGAGACCTGGGCCACTTATTGGCATACTCTCTATCAATATTGGAACCACTTTAGCAACTGTGTATGCGGTGGTTGATATCCAGAATGTGGTGGTTGGATTGGCGAAGTTTACTGGAATGAAATAACAGAACGATGACGGATAGCTTTGATACTCGTGTCATAATTAAAACGATTAAAACAGTAGCCTATATCTGGCCAGTGAGGTTAGCTACCTCTAGCAGCGTTAATCCCTCGTATTACTATTGTGATTTCATATTCGATGTGTGAACCTTTTTCGTTTGGATTGATTGTCATGGTTGGCCATGGATGTGTTACGACCAGCCAGAAAGGGTAAACTGGTAGAATCCTACCTTGGCATTGCCTCACATGCTTTATCATATTTATCCCTATACGAGCCCATTATGACTTTGGTTTAGAATTGTAAAAAAATGTGTTAAGGTGGATCAACGTTGTAACAACCCGCATATTTATCGATTGTATATTTAAATATTTTATTTAAATATTTCATCGTTCGTCGAATTTTAGTCCGAGAAGCTACTTTTTGCAAACAGCCGAATTAGGACTCGAGACCACTTCCATTGGGTTCATAATGCCGTTTGCGACCTTTTTTAGTATAAGCTTCGATATGTTTGGAGTAAGTTGATTTTTGCTACTTTTTCTATAGGGCTTTGGGTTGGGTTTCAGCCCATTAACCCCACTTATACTCTAGCTCAGCCCTCTCCTCTCCATTCACTCATTCCCACTCCTCAAACTCAAGCTCCAACTGAAAATGGTGGAAAGGAAAGGGAATTAGAAACACCAAGCCCTAGTTCCTCTTGCTAGCTCAAATTCTTGCTCCAAAATCAAAGAGAAGCCATTAGCAAGCATCTCCTTCTTCCTCCAACTCATTCTCCTTTTAATTTCAGAAATTCCTAAACCTAATTTGGGAAATGTTTCTCCTTTAAGCTTAGATTCAAGCTTGTTGGGTTGGAATTGAAGAGTGATTGTTCTTGCCATTGCTCTATAGCTTCTTCTTCATTTGTTTTGGGTTTAAAGGTGAGATTTTTATCTCACATCTTAGTCTATAACTATCTTCGATTGTTAGGTATGAATTCCTAACACTTATTCTTGTGCAATTTATTTTGGTTTGGATTGATGTGGTAAATATTTTAAATTTTAGTGTTTTGAGTTCAATTCTTTAAAAATCCTAACTTGATGTTTTGATCATGTTTTGGGTTATGAATCGATGAGCTTAAAGGACCGGGAAGCCGATAAGCGTAAACCCCTAGCGTCCGTGCTTGTCCGTTTGCAAATTGAAGGAGTTTTCACCTCATTTGAAATGGGTTTCAAATTGCAGAACCTCAGGTTCGGCCGACCGGACCCCTGGGCCGGCCGACCGACCTATAGTCCGAGACATTTCTGGGCTGTTTTTCGATCGACCGAGCTCTGTAGCCGGCCGACCGACCTGCTGCTATTTTGCTATTTTTGCCTTTTTGTGTGGTTTCCAAATTTAACCGATTCGTGTTATTTCTCTATTCGTTGTTATCATTTAGTATCGACTTTGATGACTTCTTTTCTTTGGGATTTTTGGGAATATCCATTTTAATGGATTCAGTATCGATTTCTTTGGATTTTATTCACGTCTTTGAATGTGAATTTTTGGTGATTGGTTGTTCTACAATCATTTTTGTGATTTGTCACTTTAAAAATACAAAGGTTTCAATACTAGTAGCAAATATCAAAACTCTTTCATCAAAACGATTTCAACACTATTTTATTACAATGCTCGTTTCTTAAACCGTTTTTCCAATCTACTAGTATATACAAACCTTTACCTCACTCGTATGAGAAACCTAATTAAACGACTTAGTAAAACAAGTGGTATGAAATGCTTGCGTTTACTTCGTTGGTTAATTCTTGGACTTGTTCGATTGAATTTCTTGTGACAATTTTCTAGCGGAGATCTACAATTTGTTCGTAAATATTTAAGTTAAGCTAGTGGTTATGGCACATGAAGCTAAGCTCATATATTTATTAGCTTACTGTAATTGACACTTCTTGATGATCGATGATGGTCATTTTATGGTTTAGACTAGCAATGTGCGATGTCTCTTTGATTCAGTTCATCGGACGTTACGCTGTACGACGTCGTTGTTCCGTTTTATTGTGATTTGGTTCATTGGACGTTACGCTGTACGACGTCGTTGTTCCGTTTTATTGTGTTTTGGTTCATCGGACGTTGCGCTGTACGACGTAGTTGTTCCGCTTTATTGTGCATGGGTTCATCGGACGTTACGCTGTACGACGTCGTTGTTCCTATTTATTGTGTTTCTGGATCATCAGACGTTACGCTGTACGACGTCGTTGCTCCGAATTATTTAATCTCTGGATTTCTAATAGTTGATTTCTGGAATTTATGTTTCACTAACTTTTACAGATTGACATTAGTATGTATGTCGTTGTTTGTGGCTTGGTGAATTAAATAAAGAATATGACATTCTTTTTATGCTATGAGATTCGTGAGATATTTGTATGATTTTCCTTTGTTGATTTTCTAATGTATACTTGTCGTGGTATGACATTTTTGGTTATCATACGTTTTTATTATATCTCTTCTTATATCTCATTTTATCTGATAATTATAGCTAGGCTGATCCGTTTATTATTTTCTTCTTAAATAATACTCGGGTCGGACTGAGATTTTATAGGGGCTACTGCTTGACTCCTTATCAGACCATCATCTGATCTTTTGGCTAACTACTCTAGTTTAGTAGTTTTTGTTGTATACTATTGAGATATAGAGTCCTTGATGTATACGTATTCTTTTGTCTAGCACTTGTATCTATTCTTTTTGATATTGTGGATCTTGTTTGACCACTACTCTGATGTACACTTTCATGTGTTATATTCATATCTATTTCCGCCTTTGTGATATGAATTATCTGTGACTGATTTGGGTTATGTTTATTTCTATATTTGTTTCCGAAGACATTATAGCCACTTTGTAGTAGCTTTGAGTTTGTGTCGGTATGTCGGATTTCCTCTTGAAAAGAATGCAAGTTATATTATATCTGGCATATTGGTACTCGCACAAAGCAATTATACAGATGGTCGCTCCTCAACAGGCTTATTCTCCGTGCTAGTTGACGGCATTACACCGTAGTGTCCTTGTCTAGCGTGGGTATAGAGGTGGGGCGTCACAAACGTAAATCCTTGATGCTATTTTGATATTTATTTTACTGATAAATGTTACATATTATAGCATACACTATTATATATAAATAGTTTAATGGATCCTTAAGAGATGGAAAATCCCGTAACATCTCTTAAGTTATCGCACTTATATTTGTGATATTGATTTGACTTACATAAGTGAATTTTAGTCCTCACTCAAGCGCTTTGTTTTTTTCATTACACTCGAGTCAGTTCTGAGTTCTTTTTCAGCGTATTGAAGGTTATTCCTTGGAGGACGAATATGAAGATTTGATATATTACTATTATTTTCCCTTGTATCATGCTATTCTATTGTATCGTTTATTTATCTTTGATGTATAGATATAACTCTGGTAAATGTGTACAGATTATAATCAAATGTATGATATAAACAACTTCATGAACTGTTATTTGATTATTATATTTTATCGTTTCCGCTGTGAGGTTCTGTGTTTGTTTTCTTTTTCTTTTCTTATTCTTCTTATTCCTTATTGATTATCTACGTTCTGGATTGTTTAAGTTGGACATGTGTGGATTACTGTCGATTTAAACCTTTTGAAATGTGGATCATTACAAGATTCCAGAATGAAGTAGGTGAAACAGGCTATGAGGTGGGATCATGTAATATGGATTAACGGAATAGTCTAGGTAGATAAAGTAAGTAAAAGCAAGGAGACACCATGATTTTATACTGGTTCGGACCTCTAGTCCTACGTCCAGTCCCTAAGCTTCACTTAGGAATTTCACTAACTAACACCCTCACTTAACCCGGAGGAATAGGTTTACAACTTACCCGAACAACTGAACGGGATTTCTTGCCTCAAACACCGAAGAGGACTTCAACTCAATTAAAAAAACAATATACGACTTATTGTGTTCTTATCAACACTAATGAGTCTAATGTAGTACAGTATTCCTATAATCTTATCCTCGAAAGTATGCAATGTGTTTGTGAAGATTTAGGAAATGTGAATTGCTATGAATCAAAGAATGTTGAAAATAAAGCAGTGATTCAAGCAATAGATCTGTGAGTGCTTTTAGAATTTATAGATAATATGTTCAAGAAGATAGTAAGATTAAAGCAAGAGAATTCGGTGAATTGAAGATGTTAAAATTATGTATTTATACTTATAGAAGAGGTGCATTTGTTGGCTAAGGTTGCAGACAAGAGATGCTTCCATTTCCATTGGTGAATGGTTGCAACTCTTGGGGGAAGAAGGTGTCCATTCATAGAAAATTCGCAAGTTCAAATTTAGTCGACTGAACAGAGAATTCAGTCAACTGAAAATATGAAGGAAAATTTTCAAGAACAAATTCAGTCGACTGAGCTGGGTGTTTCAGTCGACTGAAACTGTACATGTTTGTATATGTGTAACAGGTTCAGTCGACTGGTCATCCCTGTTCAGTCGACTGAACTATTAAGCTGTGCACAGTGAGTGTGTATTAAGAAATGAAATTTATAACATGTATTCTAGTGTGTGTGCAAGCCTCTTGAGGATAGATTTTAACAATAAATCTAAACTAAGACCTATAAAAATCATACTTATGTTTATCCTTGGTCTTCATCGTTCTTTCTTTAGCTTTGCACATATCTCTTCCTTTTTGTTGAAGCACGTTGCATTGATCAAAATCTTAGCGTATCAACATTCTCCCCCTTTTTAATTGATGACAATACTCATGTGTATAGAGATTATTTCCTCCCCCTGAATATATGCACTATATTTTCTACAAAACAAGGTTAGTAACATAGATTTCTCCCCCTTTGTCATCGATAAAAAGGAAGTAATAATCACAGAAATATATTGTCAAAGCAATCACTGATATGCATGTCTATCGTTTAAGAATGTAGCATAGAATATAGCATAAAAATGTAGCATGAGAAATAGAATGTTGCATGAATGAATAAAACATAAAATGTAGCATAAAAGATTATTTATGCAATCCTTGTGATAATAAGAAGCCACAAAAGAGTTTATTCATCTTTGTCCTAATCATATGAGGCTTCTCTCCTTCCTCTTGGTACGCGGATAACGGGTCCACCTGTGGGAGGTCTATAACTTCCTCCTTGACCACCACTAGTGCCACTCGTGCTGCTGCTTGTATGTTCTTCGGACGATGTCCATGTGAAGGTAGGTGCAGGACGTTTACCGCGTGATGTTGAAGTGGTAGTGGAAGTTGAGCATGAGATGGCATCCCATAATTTATTAAAGAATCCTTTAATTTTATCAAGTTTGTGATCTACTTTCTTGAGGCGATTATCAATAATTTGTTGATTTCTTGATAAAACTCCTAACGATTGATTGGTAGTAAAACTTCGCTCAATGATACGAATTTCATCTTCTTGGTCGAAGGGTTCTTCATGTCGAGCTTGTGGAGGTTGTTGTTGTTCTTGATGCCTAGCTTCCCATTCGGCAAGAGATATGATTTGAGGAGGTCTATCCGGGAGTTGCATAAGGCTTATTGTCCGTTGGTTAATTTGATGGACCATTGTATTTTCGGACTCGGTTAATGGCGTAACAACATTGAGGAGAAGTCTCATGATATATTCTCCAAAATATATAGTTCGCATTTTGCCATTGTTAAATGTGAGAAACTCATCAAGGATTAGTTGGACCCAATTGACTTGAATATTGCCGAAAATAGCGTATAGAGCTCGATAATTTATTGGGTAGACAAGTTCATATGAACCCGTTCGTGGAGTAATTGTTTTCATAAGAGCTTTGTGAAGGATTCTAGCTCTAGGTCGTAGGGAAGTGGACTTAATATCTCGAATGTTAACATTATCATCCAGAAATTGATGAAATGTTATCTCGAATTTGTGGACTGAATTCTACCTCATCAAGCTTTCTCTCTACGTTAGGTGATCCTAAGATGTGTGCCATTCGATCTAAGGAGAACCAAACTTTCTTCCCACACACCATACTCCAAATACTATCATTTGGATTTCTTGGAGTTTGGTGTCCAAGATTAAGATTTGCATAAAATAATTTGACCATGATATGGTTTATTGCATGGTCATTTCTTTTCAAGTCCAAAAGAGAAGTTAAACCTGCCCGATCCGTTAATGCTTGAATGTTGTATGTCTGAAGGCTTTGAAAATCAACGAAGGAGTGCTCGAAAATGCGAGAATTCTTCATTTTATTCCACCTTGTTATAGCTACGTCATTATAGAGTCATTGTGCTATTTGAGAATCAAGTGGCTCGGAGGATGAAGAAGAAGAAGCTCTTGATCTTTTTGGGGCCATTTTTTCGTGAAATTTGAGAGTAATTTGTGAATTGGGGGTAAGGGTTTTGGAAAACAATGGGGAAGAGAGAGCTTTTGGAAGGTAAAAAGTGAAGGTGAAAGGGTAAAAACTGGTTGATAAAAGGGGAAAAATTGCCTGGGAATTGGCGTTCAGTCGACTGAAAAAGTCTATTCAGTCGACTGGATTTTTGGCTGAAATTTTCTGTGTTAAATTCAGTCGACTGAACAGAAGTTTTAATCGACTGAACTATTGTACATTTGTTTTCTGCGTAGTGTTCAGTCGACTGAGCAAGAAGGTTCAGTCGAATGAACCTTGAGTTTTTGGAATTCTAAATTTTAAAATATATTTCAATAAATGATTACAATAGTATAGATATAATATGATATAATAACATGATTTGGCCACCGAAATAATCATTCTTTGGAGATGGACTCTTTTTCTTTTTGCGTCCTTCATTCTCCATATAGTTTATATCCCATGAATTTGGACTATACTGAGGAGTCTTTGGAGACATCCAAGGATTCACGGGATCGGCTGGTGTACGATAGGACGAAGATGGATCATACGAACTAACCGGTCGAGGTAGAGGCTCAGTCACTTCGTTTTTCTTTGAGCCACAAAAACGTAAACCTATTTGCTCTAGGAAACTCAATCGTCTCGCCGTTACTTTTTGTTCGAAATATAATTCTCGTTGAAGATCAATTTGTTGTTCTTAAAAGTGATGAATCTTATCAATCTTTCTTTTCGTATCTAGTGAGATAAAAATACCACGTTTAGCCTTCTTCGATTCCGGTGTGTAGCCAGTTCGATAGTTGTTCCATTTATAGAATGGCTCATGCTTTGGTGTTGGAGTAGGAAGTTTTGGTGATGTTGGTGAGTTATCGATCGAAGAGGTGATGTTGATTGGGGAGTATGAGTTGTTTGAGGACATTTTTATATCAACTTCTCAATCTTTTGCAAGTGAAAATGAGTTGTGAAAATGAAAATAAGTTAAACGTGTATTTATAGGATGAACATTCTAAAAATATTGTGGTGATAATTTATCAAAGTTTTTAACCAAAAAAATATTAAATGGTTAAAATAATTCAGTTAGAAATGTATGGATTAGAGATAACCCGTTTATAATGTATCATTATTTTGAAAATATAAAGTGAAAGTCATAGTTTTTTTGTTCAGTCGACTGAGCATATAGATTTGGTCGACTGAATTGTGAAAAAAAATTTGATAACTTTATAAAATATCTTTAAAAGATATTATTCCTAATTCTCGTCGTAACTTCATAAAGGAGTTTTCTAATAAAGGTTTGGTAAATATATCGGCAATTTGATTTTCGGTAGAAATATGTTCTAAATTTATGATTCCTTTTTCAATATTGTCACGTAGAAAATGGTGACGAATATCTATATGTTTTGTACGAGAGTGATTAACCGGATTTTTAGATAAATTTATTGTACTTGTATTATCACAATATATTGTAGAATTTGTTAAGTTTATATTAAAATCCTTAAGTGTTTGTTGCATGTAGATAACTTGAGTACATGCTATGGCGGCTGATATATACTCTACTTCACAGGTGGAAAGTGAGACACAATTTTGTTTCTTATTAAACCAAGATACAAGTGATTTTCCGATGAAATGGCGCGTACCACTTGTACCTTTTCTACCTGTTCGAGATCCACCAAAATCAGCATCACTGAATGATACTAACTCAAATGGACACTCTTTTGGATAGAAAAGACCAAAATCTTTAGTATCATTAAGGTATCGCATAAATCGTTTTACCGCTCTTAAATGTGATTCTTTAGGATTAGATTGAAAACGTGCACATAAACATACACTCATCATTATGTCCGGTCTACTAGCGGTTAAGTAAAGTAAGGAACCTATCATACTTCTAAATAATTTTTTATCTATATTTTTGCCATTTTCATCTCGATCGAGATGGGTAGTGGTACTCATAGGAGTAGGTTTTGCAGAAGTGTTCTCCATTCCGAAACGTTTAATTAGATTAGCACAATATTTTTCTTGATTTATAAAAATTCCATTTGTTAATTGTTTAATTTGAAGTCCGAGAAAATATGATAATTCTCCCATATGAGACATTTCGAATTCTTTAGTCATTATATTTGAAAAATCTTTACATAAATTTTCATTTGTCGAACCAAATATAATATCATCTACGTATACTTGAATTATTAAAATATCTTTAGTAGTATTTTTAATGAAAAGCGTTTGATCAACTTTTCCAATTTGAAATCCCGAATTTAGCAAGTAACTTTTAAGTCTTTCATACCAAGCACGAGGTGATTGTTTAAGACCATATAGTGCTCTCTTTAATTTATATACATGACCTGGATGTTTTTCATGTATAAATAAAGGAGGTTGTTCTACGTATACATTTTCTTTTATAAAACCATTTAAAAATGCACTTTTAACATCCATTTGATAAAGTTTAAAATTGTGAAAACATGCAAAAGCTAATAGAATACGTATTGCTTCAAGTCTTGCAACTGGAGCAAAAGTTTCTTCAAAATCGATACCTTCTTCTTGATTATATCCTTGTGCTACTAGTCTAGCTTTATTCCTAGTTATATTACCTTGTTCATATATTTTATTTTTGTAAACCCATTTTGTTCCTATAACAGATTAATTATTCGGACGGGAAACTAACTCCCAAACATTGTTACATTCAAATTGATTTAATTCTTCTTGCAATGCAATAATCTAGTAATCGTCTGTTGATGCTTCTTTAGGATTTTTAGGTTCGATTGTAGAAATGAAAGCTACATGTCCCATTTTATTTAGTTGATTTCTTGTTTTCACTTGAGAATTGATTTCACCTATTATGTTTTGAGTAGGGTGATCTCGTAATATTCTTGGTGATGATCCTAATTCATTATTACAATTTTCAAGATTTGTATTTTCTATATTTATAAATCCTTCATCATCTTTTATACTTAATTCTTTGTTGAAATTCTCATCAAAAGGTACATGTAAGGTTTCTTCGATTACGTTTGTTCGTTTATTAAATATTCGATATGACTTACTTCGTTCTGAATATCCTACAAAAATTCCTTCGTCGGCTTTTGGATCAAATTTACTTAGTTGATCTTTTGTATTTAAAATTAAACATTTTGATCCAAATATTTTGAAATAAGATATATTTGGCTTTTTGTTGTTGAATAGTTCATATGAAGTATTTTTAGTTAACGGTCTAATTGATATTCTATTCAATACATAGCATGCAGTAGCTACGGCTTCTGCCCAAAAATGTTTTGGTAAAAAACTTCCATTTAATAATGTCCTAGCACATTCTTGTAATGTTCTATTCTTTCTTTCTACAACTCCATTTTTTGAGCAGTTCTAGGAAATGAAAAATTATGATTTATTCCTTTCTTTTTACAGAACGTTTCAAAAGGTCCATTTTCGAATTCGCCTCCATGATCACTTCGTATATTTTTAATCTTTAAATCTTTAGTGCTTTGAATTCTTTTGACAAATGTTTAAAATGCTCAAAAGTATCACTTTTATTTTTCATAAAAATAGTCCATGTATATCTTGAGAAATCATCAACTATTACAAACACATATCGATTATGATTAATGGATTGAACTTGTGTTGGTCCAAATAAATCCATATGTAAAAATTCTAATGGTTGTAAAGTTGAAATATTTTTCTTAGATTTGAAAGATGATTTTGTTAATTTTCCTTTTTGACAATCATCACAAAGATTTTTTATTTTAAAGTTTATTTTGGGTAAACCTCTTACTAATTCATTTTTGGAAAGTTTTCTAATAGTTTTAAAATTTATATGACAAAATCTTTTGTGCCATAACCAAGGATCATTATCTTTGGCTAGTAAACACATACTTGTATTATGATTTATATTCATATTTAGAACGTAAATATTCCTATCACTTTTTCCTTCAAAAACAAGATTTTGGTTTTGATCAAAAATACTACATTTATTTTCCGAAAAAGTTATTTTAAATCCTTTGTCACAAAGTTGACTTATGCTAAGTAGATTATGTTTTAGATTTTCAACTAATGAAACATTTGTTATAAAAGGTAAATTTGATGTACCGTAATTGCTCACATCTCCTTTGCCAATGATATAGCCTTTTGAATTGTCTCCGAAGGTAACTGAGCCACCATCAAAGTATGTGATGTTTGTAAGCATACCTCTGTCTCCGGTCATGTGTTTTGAGCAACCATTGTCTAATATCCATTTTTTCTTTTTAAGTGGGACCTGAAAATAAATACAAAATTATTGGTACCCACCTTTTAATAGGGTCCTAAAAAGTTAGAACTTAGGAAGCCAAACCCAATTTGGTTTACTATCCTTTTTATAAATATATTTTTTTATTATTATGAACACTATCCATAAATGTTTTAATATATTTATTTCTAATTAAAATATTGTTAGTCTTTGGAACCCAAATTTTGACTATCTTGGTTTTTACTTTTGTTTTAATAGGTTCTTTTAATAATATTTGTTGTTTTGAATCAATATTCCTCTTAAAATTTGAATTTTTCTTTTTAGGAATTTTTGACTCCTTTTTATGTCCTAATCCATGTTTATTTGAAGAGAATTGAGAATTTTCTAAAATCTTAGATAAATTTTTTCTTCTTTTGTTAAAGTTAGAAACATTTTTAGTGATGTTATCTAATCTAGCTTGAAGACTATTATTTTCTAACTCAACTTGTCTAATCTTAGTTTTTAACTCATGATTTTCAGAAACAATTATATCATTCTTCGTCTTTTGAGTTTCAATTTTTTGACTTAAAAGTGATAATTGAGTTCCCGAATTTGAATGAGATTCTTGAACTTTTTCAAATTCTTCTTCTAAAATTTTCTTTTCATCTTTTAATATATCCCTTTCAAATTCATTTGTTTTGATTTTCTCGAGTTTCTTTGAGTTTCTTTTTAAGAGTTTTTGTGTTCAAAAGTTCAGTGTTTACTTCAATTAAGTCATCAAAAGTTAAATTACTTACTTCAGATTCTTGAGCCATGAAGCATACATTTGCCTGTTCATTGTCGCTTTCATTTTCACTTTCGGATGAAGATGAATCCGAATCATCCCATGTCACGGAGAATGCCTTCTTTTTGAATTTCTCTCTCTTGTTTTTGTTGTTGAGAGCTTTTTGATTCTCCTTCTTTTGCTCTGGGCAATCCTTGTGCATGTGACCTTTCTTGTGACCGTTGAAACATTCTATATTCGAGGATGTAGGTTTGTTCAAGAAATTCTTATTGAATCCGTTTTTATTTCCTTTTCTATATCTTAAGAATTTCTTGAAATTTTTGGCTATAAATGCTAAATCCTCATCTTCAGACTCTGATTCTTCCTTTTCTGCATGAAAGGCTACATTCTTTCTTTCTTGAGCTTGATCTATCTTAGCTTGCATATTTACTTCATACGACATAAGATTTCCAATCAATTCCTCTGGTTTCATTGTAGATAGATCATTTGCTTCCTCGATTGCTAGTACTTTTCTCTCCCATTCATCAGTGAGTGAATTTAGAACTTTAGACACAATGTCAAAATCCCTGTATTTTTCTCCTAGTCCGATTAAAGCATGATGAATGTCTTGAAATCTCGAGTACATGTCATTGATGGATTCATTTTGTCACATTCTAAAGTTTTGGAATTGATTCTTCAGCATGGATATCTTTGTTTGTTTAACATTGTTTGTGCCTTCATGTATGACTTTAAGTGTTTCCCAAATTTGATATGCAGTAGTACATATGCTAACACAGTTGAATTCGTTTCTATCCATGGCGCAAAATAGCATATTCATAGCTTTGGCATTTGCACTAGCTTCACTCTTTTGAATTTGTGTCCATGTAGGATAATCGGTTGTGGATACAACGAACTCTGCTTGAGTAGCATTCCAGGCTTCGAAACTTGTTGCTTGCATATAAATCCTCATCCTTGTAGCCCAATAGTTATAGTTTAGTCCATTGAATAGAGGAGGTCTTTGGGTAGATTGTCCTTCCACAAATGTAGAACTATAGGCAGATGTTGTGCTTGTACTTGCGTTATTTTCCATATTATCAATATGTCTAATAACGGTGGTATGGTTATAGGATGACCTTGCTCCGATACCAATTGAAAGAGGCTATGCAGTAGGATCGTGTAATATGGATTAACGGAATAGTCTAGGTAGATAAAGTAAGTAAAAGCAAGGAGACACCAGGATTTTATACTGGTTCAGACCTCTAGTCCTACGTCCAGTCCCTAAGCTTCACTTAGGAATTTCACTAACTAACACCCTCACTTAACCCGAAGGAATAGGTTTACAACTTACCCGAACAACCGAACGGGATTTCTTGCCTCAAACACCGAAGAGGACTTCAACTCAATTACAGAAACAATATTCGACTTGTTATGTTCTTATCAACACTATGAGTCTAATGTAGTACAATATTCCTATAATCTTATCCTCGAGAGTATGCAATGTGTTTGTGAAGATTTAGGAAATGTGAATTGCTATGAATCAAAAGAATGTTAAAAACAAAGCAGTGATTCAAGCAATAGATTTGTGAGTGCTTTTAGAATTTATAGATAATATGTTCAAGAATATAGTAAGATTAAAGTAAGAGAATTCGGTGAATTGAAGATGTTAAAATTATGTATTTATACTTGTAGAAGAGGTGCATCTGTTGGCTAAGGTTGCAAACAAGAGATGCTTCCATTTCCATTGGTGAATGGTTGCGACTCTTGGGAGGAAGAAGGTGTCCATTCATAGAAAATTCGTAGGTTCAAATTTAGTCGACTGAACAGAGAATTCAGTCAACTGAATATATGAAGAAAAAATTTTAGGAATGAATTCAGTCGACTGAGCAGGGTATTTCAGTCGACTGAAACTGTACATGTTTGTATATGTGTAACAGGTTTAGTCGACTGGTCATCCCTGTTCAGTCGACTGAACTATTAAGCTGTGCACAGTGAATGTGTATTAAGAAATGAAATTTATAACATGTATTCTAGTGTGTGTGCAAGCCTCTTAAGGATAGATTTTAACAATAAATATAAACTAAGACCTATAAAAATCATACTTATGTTTATCCTTGGTCTTCATCGTTCTTTCTTTAGCTTTGCACATATCTCTTCTTTTTTGTTGAAGCACATTGTCATTTATCAAAATCTTAGCGTATCAACAGTAGGATGGTTTGGCGAATGATTTTGTATGAGGTAGTAACGTAGCCCTGACTCCCTCGAGTCAGCTTGATGTGACTAAAACAGGAGCACGCCGGGCCATATGAGGTCGCACCTCCGATTGGACATGCTTCTTCAATACTATATTATGACTTTATGATTGATTTGGTGTCCACTCCTCGATTTTGATTATAGGAGTGTGCTCTGAGGTAGGCGATAGTAGCTGCTATGTGTTACCACCAGTCCGGATCTGCAAATCGGTAGTCTCCTACCCTGGGCATTGCCTCGCGTGCCTTGTCACATACCTTATTGTGCCCACTATGAGTTTGGTTTGTACCGTATCTATGGAGTGCTCACTGAGTAAACCACCGGTTTGGTGGAGCTCACAGTATCTGTATAGACTATGGGAATATATAAAAATGTGTTAAGGTGTATATGGGTAACGTCCTAACGCTATTTTAATACTTTACTTTACTGTAGACATATTATAATAGCGTATATTACTATATAATAGATAGTTTAATGGATCCTTAGGAGATAGAAATCTTGAACATATCTTAAGTTATTGCACGCACGTTAGACACTAGATAGGAGATGTAAACATCTCTGAAGCTGTTACACTCATATTATTTATTATTGATTTAACTTACATAAAATCTTTTAGTTCTGACTCGAATGTTTTGTCCTTTCATTACGCTCGGGTCAGTCTGAGCTTTTAAGTGTATTGAAGACTATTTTCTAGTGGACGAAGATTTGTGTTTAATTACTATTTATTTTATTTATTCCATTGCATCATGTTGTTCTGCTGAAATTTTGTTTATTTCTGTTATATGTAACTCTGATCTGTATTGTAAAGGTATAATCATATGTTATTTGTAAAACAGTCATGAACTGTTATTTGATTATTATATTTTGTCATTCCACTGTGAGATTATGTGTTTGTTTTATTCTTTTTTTTTCTTATTTACCCCATAACAATTCTCCCATTTGAATCGTTTGAGTCTAACATGTATGGTTTATTGTCAATTTAAACCAATCAAAAAGGTGGGTCATTACACACAGAGTACTAGAGTATTTTTATGCTAGTTAAATTTAGAACTATGAAGTGATTTAAATTTATTGATTGTTGTTTGATAATTTTAATTGACATTTAATTTGACATCAGAGTAAACTGATAGAAATTTGAATTGACAGTTAAATTAAATTGACATTAAATCACTAGTAAACTCCCGATTATTGATAACCTATTAATTATTGTGATGTTAGCTATTTGGATGACTGATTGTGATGGATATCAATTGATTGATGTTTTGGTTGACTGGATGTTATTTATTTTATATATCAGGTATCATCCATTAAATTATTTGGCAGTATATAAAACTGTAAATCGAATTATTTAGAACAAATTAAGAAATAAGTTGAAATGATATTGTGACGACCCGACTTTCTCCTCAGAAAGTCGTATCATCTTTAAGAAAGAAAGGGATAGAAAAGAGAAAAGAAAGAAGAGAAAGAAGAAACAACACCAGAATCTCAACAGCGGAACAATAAATTATATTAATAACATAGGTATTTACATAATATACAACATCAATCAGAGTTATACAGCATATACATCACATACTAGACAGTTATAAACACCTGTCTAGTTATTACAACTCAATATAACTCAACAAAGAGATACCAACATAGAGAACACACAGCGAAAAACTATATATCTACAACGCAGAAGCCTCCTGCTCCATTGCTCCTCCACAATTCGTCAAAGCTAACCTGAATCCCTCGGCTACTCGTAAAAATTTGAGTACCTAAGAGTTTAAGAAAAACAGAAGATAAACTCCGGGTCAGACATGGTCTGGTGTGAGTAACAGGTTAAGGTTGCTTAACTTTAAAAATCTTTTGAAAAGAAAAGGTATCACGTAAGACTTCCCACACATAAACATGGAAAAGTTTTTGCCTTACGCTAACCAAAACATTTGATAGGAAATCCAATGATATTACAATAGTGTCTAGGGTTTTGAAGTAAAATACAGAAATAGTGGAATGCTTACATCTCACGTTCCAACATAGTTGGGCACATCTAAAACGTACGACACTTATTGGAGATTGGATTCCATACAATGGCAGGGCTACTGAGGTACCGCCCGTCATAGTACAAGGCCTAGATCACCGTATCGAGGAGCCATCCTAACTCCCCTGCAACACAAGGCCGTGACCATTCCTTACTGAACAGTCCTGAATAAGACAACCCCGACAGTTGTTGCAATCAACTGCCCCACCAGCCGAATATAAAGGGACTTCTAGACAGGGGTAAATCTCGTCCTACTTGGGCATGACCCACTTAGCCTTGCTGCACCTCTCCTGTTTTAGCCATTCCCGATTGATGAGGCTTGAGGCTACGAATACCTTTAGAGAACACATCTCTTAGAATGCTCATCGTCCACCTGACGATGTTCTAAAAGCATTCAATCCATACAAGTCCGTTCCGGGTTCGAACGAAACCGAAGGCATTATCTCGTTACACTCATTTTGGAATCACCCTCAGAGTTAACGACGATAACCCTTGCACTCTGAATCTTCATCTTTACTTGAGATTCACGACCTATCGTTAATTTGGATCGATGTGGTTTTCGGATATACAAATATGGAAACCCGATCCCGGTCTCATCGAAATCCAAAATGCCATCTTTTAGGTCCAAGTTGTTTTAAGGTCTAAAACAATTCAATTTAATATTATCTATAAACACATAGATAGATAATTCACGTCACAATAGATAATCAACACTATCAACATAAACAGATAACTCATATTATCAACTCAATGCAACCAAAGCATGCATATCACACAACCTCACTATCTCATATCTGAGATCTCAACTATTCAGGACGATCAATATCAACCAGCATTCATAAGCAATGACTTATTAGTACCCATTCTATAATTAATTTGAAATGAATTAAATTAATTACTTCTTCTCTAACTAATTTAAAGTAAATTAAATTAATTACTTCATCCATATAAATCTTGCTTACATAATCGTTAATTAATTATAAATCAATTAACTAATTACCCTCTAATTAATCACCTTAATTAATCACCCTTGATTAATTATCCTTTAATTACATTCAAGTAATTTGCCTTTAATTAATTTCACAAATTAATTATCCTAAACCAAATTCAGTAATTAACCTTTATTACTTCATTAATTAATTAACTATAATTAATTACATTAATCCTTAATTAGTTACATTAATTAATTCCTTCATTGATTAATTGTTCTTAATTAATCAATCCTTAATTACATCATTAATTATATAAATTAATGATCCTTAATTATTTTTATTTATAATTACCCTATTTAAATTAATTACATTAACTAATTAACCATCAATTAAACCAAATTGATTAACCACTCTTGGTTAATCACATTTAGAAATTAACTACCTTTAATTACCTCATTAGATAAATTAATTACTCCCTAATTAATTATCTTAATAATTAATCTTTAATTAATTATATTTAGTAATCACCTTAGATTAATCTCACAAAGTAATTAATTACCCTTAATTAATTAAATCTCTTAATTATCTTCAAATAACATTATTAATCAATTCTTAATTAATTACACTAAGTAATTAATTATTAATTATTTCCTCTAGTATTTATTCTTTATATTAATTACATAAAGTAATTAATCTCCAAAACTCTTCCATTACCCAATTATCCTTCAATTTAATTACATCCAGTAATTGTCTTCTTAAATACTTCACTAAGTAATTATTCTTCATTAATTACATTAAGTAATTACTTCTTAAATTAATTAAACTTAATTAGTTAACTTAAACTAATCAGAATAAACTTAATTAATTACGATTAGCAATTAATTCCTTAATTAATTCCATTAAGTAATTACACTTAAATAATTCACAAATGATTATCTTTAAATTAATTAATCTAATTAATTATTAAAATTAATCACATTAATTAATTATAAATAATCCTAAGTTAATGACTTTCATTAACCATTAACAAAACTATAATTACTTCTCTAAAGTAATTAACTAAGATTAATCATTATTAATTACAAATTAAATTATCTATAATAACCCATTAATTAATCTCTAATTATTTAATTAATTAAGTGTTAATCTGTAACTTAATTAATTTTTGATTACTTGATTAATAAATTTCAAATAATTAATTTAAAATCAAATCTAATCTAATTAGTGATTCCTTATTTACAATTTAATTAATCTTAATTATCTTACTTAATCCTTTAATTTAATTAAAACCCTTGATTATTTAATTAATTAACCCAAATCGTTAATTAATTAAATTAATTAATTACAAATCTTAATTACCTTAATCATTTCAATGAATTATAAATCATTAAATTCTAATAAACTTTAAGATAAACATTAATCTTATTAATGATTAAATTATCATTAATAAAGTATTTTAAAAACAATTTGCCTTAAAATTTTCCTTTAAATTCCATTTTAAATTTAAGATTTAAAATGAAATCAATTTTAACTTTAACAAAGTTTTTAAAACAATTCAAAAACCTTTTTAATTACATGTTAAAGAATTACTTATTTTATAAAAGAATTTTAAAAGAAATTTAAACCAAATTCATTTTCAACTTTCAAACCATATTTTAAAACATTAAAAGTTGTTTTAAAACATTTAAATCCAAAATTTTATTTATTTCAAATTAGAATTCAAACTAAGCTTAGAATTCAGATTTAAACTTAAATTTAAAATCCTGTTTAAATCTTATTTTCAGATTTTTAAAACCACATTATAAAATACTTTAACAAATTAAAGTTGTTAAAAACCTTCCATTTTATAAAACTTATTTATTTTGAAAACTAGAATTCAAACTCATTTTGAATTCAAATTTAAACTTGTTTTCAAAACCTTTGTTTTAAAATTGATCTGCTTCTCTTTTTTTAGTTCAAATTTTTAAAACTGAACACTGTCAGGTTCCCAAAACCTGAAACTAAAACTTACTCGAGCCCACTCTGTTTTACTCCGAGCCTTACCCTAAATTCCTTCGAGTAAATACTCGAACTACTCGAGACAAACGCGAGAACATCTTCACCCATTCCAAATCCACTTCACCAGGCAACATAAGTGCATGGTGCACATGCACCGTGACTCTGATCAACTCTGGCCATTCACCAAAGCTTCATCTCACCGGCAACCATCCACGGACCATCCCACGATCACCAGAACTTCACCATCCACCTGAATTCAAAATCGAGACTCCACACCCAAACCTGGAACACAAAACCACCCCAAACCCAAACCTGTCAACGCCCCAATCACTGTCCTCCGACCACCGTAAGTGTTGTAGCTCCTACCATGCCCTCGTCATCGGTTCAGCTACCATCTCTCAAAGCCCCATCGCACTTGTCAACAAGGGAAGCCGAGTCGATCAAATTAGTCGAGCAAACCAAAACTAGGGTTAAAAATTTATTTTGATCACCGCCGTCGCCACACTAACTTGATCACCATATAGGCAATTTTCCATGATCCTCTGATCATCCTACTATCACCAGAAGGAAACTTGAACCTCCAAATCATTCAGATCACCAGAGACCACTCCAAAACCAAATTCTGATCAACCCTTACTTACTCGGTCAAACCCAAATTAAAAATTATGATTTTACTCTTAAAAATCATGTCTTAATTTATGGATTTAGTTTGTATACATGAATTGCATAATTAACATGTTTGAATTTTTACGAAGACTCGAGTTTCCTGTTAAATTTTATTTCTAGAGAAATTCCAGATTTAATTTAAGTTAAATAAATTTTTTAAACTTATTTTATAATCAAACAAACAATATTTGTTTGGATCCTAAGTCCTAACAATCAATGGATCAAGAGGAAATGATTTTAAATTGAAAATTGGGGTTGAAATTTAGAACAGAGATGTTCTACAGGCATTTCAAAATCATACATGCATCACACATCACAAATACACAGGAATTTTCCGATATATATATATATATATATACAAATACAACTTATTTTAGGCATAACTCAAACAACCAGATTTATCTTTAAGTTTTAAAAAGAGTCACTCATCTGAAACAGAAGCACAGAGCATTATTTATAAAATCTTTTAAAACTTGAGGGCTGAGATGTTTAGAAACTAAAATGCTTTTGCTCCCTATCCAAAACTACATGCATGCAGGCTTGAAAATGCAAGCATGCTTATGGTTTCCAGATGAAGAAATGCAGGTATTGATCACTTTGTTTTCAGATTATGTTTTGATTTTTGAGGATGACAGGTTGTAGTATGAACTTGGAAATGATTACAGGATTTATTGTTGAAAATTTCCAGACGAAACGCAGACATTTGATTTTCAATTTGGTTTTGAGGAGTGTTACTTACTGATTTGAATTTGTTTTTGGTTTTAGAGATGATTTCAGATTTGCTTAAGTTTTTTTTCTTAGCTTAGAATAAAAGATAGGAAAAAGAGTGAAGGGGAAGAAATGTGGTTTATAAAGGCTGAAATTAATTTAACAAAATAAAAGAAAATGATAAAAATAAAATGACACTTGTCATATACCTTTGTTCATTAATTAACACATGTATTTAGATAACTTAATATATTAACACATGTTGTTTGATTACTTAATATGTTAACACTTGTCTTTGATTAATTTTCTTTTTATTTTAAATGTTTACATGAAAGCTTTTATATTAATTTATAAATTACAAATAATTATTCATATATAGATAATTTTAAAGAAAATAAAATCAATTATATTTATAAATAAAAGCTTATACAAATATTTTAAAATCCAAACAAATATAAAATCTATATATTGAATTTTAAAACTTTAAATTCAAATTCAAGTTAGGTTATAAAAATAAAATTTAAGGATCATGTTATATTTATACATATATAACTACTTATTAAATTTAAAAAAAATATCAATTCTATATTCATTAAAAATTATTTATGGTTATAAAACCTAAGTATTGTAAATATCATTGAAAATAACAAATTTAACAATTTTTAAATGATTTATAAAAGAGATTGTAAATCACTTCTATTATTAAATGAATTAAGACCATATGCTATATTGTGATTTAAACTTCTTTTTCAAATCATATATATATATATATCAAGTAATATTTAAAAGAAATAAAACAAACCTTTTATTTAAATTTAAAAATTAAGCTATGATAAAATCTCAAGCAATTAGTATTTATTTTAAGTATTTTCAAACATATAGTTATAAATTAAATAACTTTGAAAAGCTTAATATTAATTTAAATCATAATTTCCAAATTATTAAATATATTATTAGAATTTGAAAACAGTACTTTATTTATTTATTAAATTCCAAATCAAAGATTATCTATAATATATATACAAATATATATATACACTATAGATAGAAACATTTATTTAGATTTTAAAAGATAAAATCACTAATTAAATATGTATTTAATTAGATTATTAAACCAATTCATATTTTATTAATCAATATTATCAAATCAATTTAATTTTAAATAAAGATTATTAAATTGATATTGCCAAAAATTCTGGGATATCACAGATATAGACCTATGACATTTATTTTGGATTGAAATGATATATATCCATCCATGAAATTAAAATCCAAATAATTCATTCACTTGGACATATAATAGAAAATTATATAAGGACACCAGATTGGTTAAATAAAATGATTTTGAAAATTTTGATTTGAAATTATTTAAATGATTTTGATTTAGAGAAGTAAAAATCAAATTTATGGAAATCGAATTATTTTTGAACTTGAGCTCTAAATGTTGTAATTAAAATTTGTTAAACGAAAATGTTTAAAAATGAAATTTGAGATTTTGAAGTTATAATCAAAATATGATTTGGATTCCAAAAATTGATTTGTTCCTAAAAGTTTTGAACTTTATTCGAACTTTGAATTATTGCTAAGTAAAAGTAATTTAAATGGAAATATAAAATTTGGACTGGAGAATGGAATTATTTTTAAGATTTGAATCTAAATTCGAAAATTGAAGTTTAATTTGAATTCAGTGATTTAAATCGATATTTTGAAATTGAACTTGAAATTAAAATAAATTGAAATGGTTTAAAATTAGAATTGAATTGAAATTTAAATCATTGACTCGAATTGTTGAATTGAATTTGAAGTTAAAAATGAAAATCAAAATTGATTTGAAGTGGAATTGGAATCGAAGTTAAACTCGAATTGAAATCGGAATTGAATCGATTAAATTGAAATGGAAATTGAAATTGATTTGAAGTCAAAAGATTTGGAATTAAATCGGTTTGACTTTGAAACTATTTTTATATAAATTATTTTAATATAAATTGATTTAAAATCTATCTTTTAAATATTCAAATTATTTTGATTTTCCAAGCTATTTTATTAAATAAACCAGTTTCAATACTCAAACTATTTTATATTAGACTATTTTAACATTTAAACTATTTAAAATTTTCAAACTATTTTCTAAAAATTCAAACAGGTCGGAGTGGGAATTTTTAATATTTAAATCATGAATTTAAATATTGATTGGGTTAAAATGAAGTAACAACCTAAATTGAAATTCAAGATTCGAGATTCGGAATTCGAATGAAATGATATTTTTCAAGTGAAATTGATCATATTTAAGTGAAGATGATAATTTTGAAATGAAATTGATTTTGAAGAAAACATGATATTTTGATATCAAGTATAAACCGATTTTGAAATGTAAAAGTACCAACCGGGTGTAAAACGACGTTTGGTTGTTAAATAGATCGGGGCCTCTTATTGGCATACTCTCTTCAATATTGGAACCACTTTAACAACTGTGTACGCGCAGGAGACTCTAAAATGAAGTGGTTGGATTTGGCATCGCTTGTTCGATTTGAAGAAAGAGATTGATGATGGATAGACCTCGGCCCTTGTGCAAATTTGAAATGACTAAACATGATGGCTTGACAGGGCCAAGCGGGCTAGCTACCCGTAGCGGACATCCATTCTTCAATTTTCTTGGACTTGGCTCCATATTATTACTCTAGTTGTTCAGTTGTTGGTTTCGATTGGTGCACCTTGATATTGGGATGACCTCCCTTTGACTCAATAAAGGATGGATGGACGCGGTGGGCGATCGTGGCTACAATGCATTACCACCAGTCCTATGATCTGAGTTGGTAGTATCTTACCTTGGGTATTGCCTCACGTGTCTTGTCATACTTTTATCCCTATATAAGACAACTACGATTTTGGTTCAGTGTTGTTGTATCACGACGCATCCTTATCCCCGGATAGGGCGTTATATACAAATTGTAAGACAGTGCTTAAAAACAAGTTAAGAGGGATTAATATAAAGCCTTAACGCTAAGAAAAATATTTATTTTACCGACTAGATATTATATATATAGCGTATTCTACTATATATAAATAATTTGATGGACCCTTAAAAGATGAAAAATCTCGTAACATCTCTTGAGTTATTGCACGCACGTTATACACTGGATAGGAAATGTGAAACCCCATAAACATCTTTGATGCCATTACACTCATGTTATATGATATCGATTTGACTTACATAAGGATATTTTAGTCCTGACTCGAGTGTTTTGTCTTTTCATTACGCTTCGGTCAGCCCTGAGTATTTCAGTGCATTGAAGATCATTTTTTGAAGGAAGATGAAGATTCAGTATATTACTGCTATTATTATTCCTTGCGTCATGTTGTCTGCTGCATTATTTTACTTATTCCTGTTGTATATACATGATAAATGTTGTGTAAATTATAATCAAATGTAAAATATAAACATCTTCATGAACTGTTATTTGATTATCATATTTTATCATTCCGCTACAATATTCTGTGTTTGTTTTCTTCTTCTTTTCTTATTTTTCTTAATTTACCTCATTGATTATCTATGTTTCGAATTGTTTGAGTTGGACATGTGTGGATTATTGTCGATTTAAACCCTTCGAAATGTGGGTCGTCACATTGTTAGTTCGAACGACATGCTTTTGTACATATTTTGTAATTGGATAATTTATGGAAATTACATGGAACCCGCTCCAAATAAATCAAATCATAGAAATTCACATTCGAAGTCAATTTGGCAACTTAATTTACAACTCAATTATAGATCTGGAGTAAACAAACATTCTACAATAATAAGTATTTGGAACTGAGTTCAAATTTCCAGGGTATGTTGTACATACTATTCCAATTATCTATTTTATTGAATGTAGGGGATATTCATATACATTCGTTTTAAGCCTGTAATTCGTTAAATCTTATTTAGGCATAATAATAAAATAAAATCCTACGATATAAATTTCAATGTTATAAGTAAATTATATAATTTCCACTCACCTTTTAAAGCTTTCTGAATCCCCAAATCTAAATCCATTCCTTTACTTGACTCTTTTCCTTTCTAATCCAAAAGGATATATATAACAAAGTGTATACACACTATTAGAATTACAGATTTAAGAATACATTTGGGCATAAAATTACCTTTTCCATGGTATTGATTCGCTTATTCTCTACTTCTCATTTATTTTCTACCCTAATCCGATTATATATTTATATAAAATATTTTATAATATTTAGAAGCGGTGAAGAAGAAGAAATGGTAGAACTCCGCTGATTGGATAAGAAATATGAGAAGAGAAGTGAGGGGTTAAGCCTTTATTTTTAGGCGCATGAATCAGTCATAACCGCTAGATTAAAATAATTAAATCCAGATTGCTGGCCAAATTTCAAACCCTTGCCATCACGTTCGAACCGATCGACCTCTCCTCTATAGGCTATCGATCGTTAGTGGCCGATCGGCCTAAGGCAGGGGTCGATTGGTGGGATCTCATATTTAATTTTATTTATTTCCTTTTTTGTTTTTAATTATTTTTGCTCTAGAAATTTTAAATGCTGATAACCTTTTCATTTGATCTCGCTCGCAAAACTCCAATATGAAAGGTGCTTAGAAAATCACCAGAAACACAATGGTGCAAGTTTCAGACCAAATTCCAACATTTGCTCAAAATCCATTTTTGGAGCATTTTTATTTATTTTTTAATTATAGTTAATTTTTGGGGTGTTACATGGCCGATGTAGGACGATCGTCAAGAGTTAAAAGAAATAAACAATAATGAATCTGTCATATATCTCTCAATGCATCAAATAATATATGATAGTCGTTTCAAATATGAACATGAGAGACGGTAATAACTAAGTGAACTAAATATTAGAGCATAGATCAAAAGATTTATACAAAACGGTAATAAAGTTTATATAAAGCAAAAATAAACTCTAATAAATTGTTTCACAATTGTAAAGCAAGCTTTGCCCAGGCTCCACAACATTGGATAGCAGAACAAGAAATAGAATATCCATATATAATATGAGAAAGCTCCATCCAACTGATCCTCTTCACAGCCACCATATGTCACCTGGACCTGCTATCTAGTCTACTCAATTAAGAGTACCAAGATAATAAGAAGAAAATCATAAAACCTCGAGTCAGAAAATAGGCTAGCATGACCAATAAATGAATCTCAAAATACTATACAAGTCGATATAGTAAGGAGCAATGAAATGCGAAACATACATGGCCTGCCCCAGCAACTAAAGAGTTAGCACATAACGAATATGATATGCTACTCTACAACATCATAAGAGTGTACAACAGCCTAAGTATGATGACAAGTGTCCAGGTATCTCAATCCGTAATACCTATCTCAAATGACGTCTCTAGAGCAATGGACTATAAGATAAAACAATCAAATAAAACGTAGCATCCATCAAATAATCCTCACTATCACTTAGTATTCCCTAGATATATGATAACTCATACGACCTTTCACCTGTCAGGGATTAATGGAAATCTCGTATTTCAGTGTACTCGTCTTTAGCCAAAATTTGGTACAATACCTACTACACTGGTCCTAGGTACACAAATCCATTCAACCAATCTGGGAAAGCCAAACAAAATACCTATGAGCGGCCTCACGATACCTCTGTTTTCGAGTACATCAGAATACCCTCTGAGTATCATTGATCCCTTAGCACGTGTATCTAAGCCTTTTCCTTGCACCATCTAGTTCCCATTATCCTTAAGAAACTATTCTACATTCCTTCTTTCCACGACCGAACCATTCAACATTCTATCCATGGATCACCATTCCTACAACCCACCCTTTGTGGAAAATCATTCCCATGCTCCTTTCAACATCGACCTGCCATCATCAGAACTAACTCAATTACTATCGAGTTATCATTACTGATGTTTCGAAGATAAAATCCTTCATCGTGCTACTACGTCGCCATCGAACCCTAAGCTAAAAAACAAACGCCTTCAGTACGACCTGTAGAGACCCTTCAGCATCCCCAAGAAGTTTGACCTATATTGGTAAAAGAAATTCAAGTTGGTACTGACCAGAAGTGGTTGGTATCAATATGCTTTCTTAACTAATTTTGGCAAAGTGTCTACACCTCAATCTCTTCCATCATTTTGCTCCCTTCAAATCCCATTTTTCATGCTTCAAGTTCCTAAGTCTTCAAAAACTCTCTAGAGCCCCAAAAATTAGTCAGTACCAGCTTGAATCAGGTTAGTACCAATATGAATTTACACCCCCAGTCCCTTTCCTCCTTGCTCGCTTTAGACTTCCCTTCTTAGTGTGGCACTTTCCAAATCCTCCGATGCTCCTCTTTTAGCCTAAAAGTGGTTAGTAACGATCACTCTCCTTAGGCAAAATTCCAACTTCGAGTTTCTTAACCTCTTCCCACCTTCAATCCAAAGTCTTACCTAATGTGTTGTAGCCCAAGCCTCCAAACAACCCACTCCAACCGAATAGATCTAAAACGACTTTATCGAGCAGTTCTACTCGTCTCTATCCACCAAATCAACCACAAATGTGCTATGACATGAATCTAAGGCTCCGCCCTTACTCCAAAGCCTCTCCTTCAAATTTCATCCAATTCTGATCACTTTTACCTTCGATTTGACCAATTTGATGATCTCTTTTCCTAACTACCTAAAGCACTGATAACCTATATCAAAGCATAACATAGAAAACTGAAATATCATTCATATACATCCATACACATATGTGACTCATCAAAACATGACTATCCTACAAATCGTAGTCTAGATTTAACTTTTACACTAGCATGTTAATATGATCAAAAAGGGTTGCAAAACCATTTTAAATCATTTTAGTTTCAGCCATAAATATTTATAAAGATGTGATTGAAGTTAAAAAAACATTTTAGGATCAAAGTCATGTTAAAAACATCAGTACTAACTACATAAATATGCATATGATTGTGAGAGGTTAAGAATCACTCACCGAATACATAAAATACTAACTTTTCTCCTCAAATCCAAAATGAACAATGGTAATTCGGGTCCCAAGGTTGCCAAAATGATAGATCTACAATTTTATTTGCTAATTACCCATTTAATGATGATTTATTCTAAGATTAGTAAGAAAAATGGATGACTTTTAAAGAGATTAGGGTTGACAGAGGTTTAGAACTATTTTGGGGAAGATGGAAATGACTTGGAATAGTCCCATCGACCCCACATAGGCTCCAATCCTGGTATGGGTTAGTGGCCTAAGTGTGGTTTAGCCTAATTACCCAATAATATTGGTCAGTGGTAGCCCAAACTTAAAACAATCATAACTTTCAAACAGTAAATCCATTTTACTATTATGAACACTCTATGAAATGAGAAATCATCATCCTGAAGCAAGATATAAGTGGTTCAGACCTTACGTTGATTGCTACCAAAAGTTATAGGCTATTCAAGATTTTCGAGGTCAAAATGGTCACATAGAAATTCGATAAAGATCATAGATGTGGAAGATGTCCCTAAGATTCATTTCCTAAAATATCAGAGTATACGACATCATATGAATTAAATAAAATTATTTTATGATCATTCGATATGTACAATACCAGTCGGCACTCCTATCTTCAGGCGTTGATTGAATTTGTTCTCGGAACTTCATAACTAATAATTGGCTGGGCATAGCTCGTCGGACTATAAGTGTGGTCATAGTCATAGATAATTCAACCACTCATCAACCCCTACGATATTTTCGATGCTTGACTCTGGGCATCGACTTCAACCACACCTATCTCTGGGTATTAATCGAAATCGCTCATCGACTATTATCATTAGTCTTCAAGCAGACATGTCTTATCGGGCCGTAAACTTAGTCATGAAAGCTTCGATTGCACTTTGGCTTTTATCTACGAAAATTGGTGCTTCAATTTCCTAACTCTAGGCATCCCTAATTCACTTTGCGTACCTCAGGGATTAGTCAAAGATCTAAGGAACAAGGACGAATTTTCTGATTGACCCCAAAATTGATTACACTTCGATGGCCCGATCATGGATCAAAGGAGTTGGTCGGTACCTACCTCTAGGAACATGCTTGCTCGATTATGGGTTGTCTAATACATGTTTAATACTTATGGACTTCCTATCCAGTTTCTTAGTTTTCATAGGATCACTATGAACTTAATCCTCCGATAGGGTTGGAAGATTTGGTAGTATAGCCTAATTTGACTTTTGTTGGACAACCAGTTCTGGTTGTAGCGAGAGATGAGAAAAGATTGAGAAACAAGACAGTCGAATTGGTGAAAGTTCAGAGGAGCGACAAGAGGACTGTACTTGGGAGACAGAAGACACGATTAGAGATACTTATCCTAATCTGTTTTCAAGGTATATCTATATTAGCTTTATATAGATAGTTGCTAATCAAGTAAAATAGTATGGTTGTTAGGCGTGTTACAGATGGTTGTTATGTTTAGTATTTAGTCCTTACTGAATTTCGATGACGAAATTCTTTAAGAAGGAGGGCCTGTAACACCCTTAATTTTTAATAACGTTATTTAGGAGATTTAACTAGATAAATTAAATAGAATAATGTAAATATTAGAGCGATTAGGGGATTGAGATTTGAAAATAAATTAGAGGCCAAGCTTAATGATATAAATGGGTTTATAAATGGTTTTAATTGTTAATTAACAAGGACACAATCTTCGTGATCCTTGTAATGTAGTAGTGGAGATGGAAATCCGACATAAGGGGATGCTTGCTATTTATGCTAGAGAAAAGTCGGCTGAAACCCAGGGCCCTCAGGGAAAGAAGATGAAGTTATTTAAGAAGAAGGGAGCCTAAAAGGAGAGGCTGCCAAGAAGGAAAAGGCTAGGCCAACTACAAGTGAAAGGGTTTTGTTGTTAGACCATCATATGCTACAAGGGAAAGGGTTTTGTTGTTAGACCATCATATGCTAGGCCAACTACAAGTGAAAAAGGGAAGACTGTGATGGAATGCACGCTTTTGATTCAGAGTATACCAGTTAGGTACTATTTGATATCGATGCATCACATTCATTTATATCTCAGTGTTTGGTAGATAGGTTATGCCACATACCTTGTTACTTCCTTAAGGGTTGCAAATCCGATAGGAGGGTATGCAACCCAAGGGATGTGATGTGACCGGTTAGAACTAAAATTCTTAGGTCATAAGTTTGCATGTAGATAGTATGTTTTCAATTTCGTAGATTTTGAAATCATTTTGGGTATTGACTGGTTGGGTAAGTATGAGGCTAGGATATTTTGCCAGGATAGGAAAATTTCACTAAGACACCCGGATAATCATGACTGAATTATATTCTCAATGGATAATTCTGACCGGAGTAGTTGTGCTTTGTTAAGTGCTATGAAAGTTGGAGAAGAGTTAAGTCAAGTCGAGTAGCAAGAGAGTTTGCAGATGTCTTTAAGCCAATTACAGGACTACCACCAAAACGGGTTGTTGAATTTCGGATAGATCTTATGCCAGGAGCTGAACCTATGAATAGATCACCTAGCAGAATGACACTGAATGAGATAAAGGAATTAAAGGTGCAGCTAGTGGATCTAGAAAGAAGGAATTGTATTAGACCAAGCAGTTTGTCTTGGGGAGTGGCCGTGGTGTTCATGAAGAAATTGGATGGTCGTTGAGGATGTGCATCGACTATCGTAAGTTGAACGAGATGATGATTAAGAATAAGCATCCTTTGCCGAGAATAGATGATCTATTTGATCAGTTATGTGAAGCCAGAGTGTTTTTTCAGTTGGATTTGGCGACGGGTTTTCATCAGTTAAGAGTGGAAAAATACAATATTCCTTTGACAGCATTTCGGACTAAGTATAGTTCGTACGAGAGGTTAGTAATGTCATTCGGGTTAATGAATGTACCTGCTTTCTTCGTGGATTTAGTGAACCGAGTTTTCTGAAAGTACTTGGATAGGATAGTATTAATGTTTATACATGACATTTTAGTATACTCTAAGGATGAAAGAGAGCACGAGGATCATCTTACAGTAGTGCTTAAGAAGCTAAGGCAGCATTAGCTGAAGGTGAAGTTTTCCAAATGCCATTTCTGGAAGAAAGAGGTTAAGTTCCTTGGTCATGTGGTTTCAGAGAAGGGCTTGTCAGTCGATCCAGATAAGATTGAAGTTGTTAATAATTGGAATAGACCAGAGACAGTGACCAAGATTAGAAGTTTTCTTGGATTTGTTGCCTATTGCTAGAGATTCATCAAGGATTTCTTATGGATAGCAGCACCATTGACCAAGTTAACTAGGAAGGATATGGAGTTAGTCTAGTCTGAAAAATGTGAAGAAGCATTCCTTAAGTTAAAGCATTTGTTGAACAATGCACCTATGTTTGTAGTTCCAAACGGAAACCAAGGGTTGGTGGTGTATACCGATGCAAGTGGGATTGGATTAGGAGTTGTATCGATGGGAAGGGTAAAGTTATTGTCTACGCTTCACGACAGCTTAAACCGCATGAAGTGAGATATACTCATGATTTGGAGTTGGCTGGGGTAATCTTTGCATTGAATATTTGGAGACATTATCATCGAGGAGAGAGATTTGAGCTATACACAGATCATAAGTCATTAAGGTAATTATTCTCTAAGAAGGAGTTGAATATGAGATAGCAGAGGTGGCTGAAGCTTTTAGCGGCTTATGATTTTGGTATAGAGCATACTCCTGGGAAAGGTAATAAGGTAGCAGATGCTCTTTGCAGAAGACATCAGAATGTGGTGTTAGCTACGTTAGTAGAATGGAAAGATTTAGAAGCTTTGACTCCTTGTAGTGTGCAGTTAAGATTGAGTGCTAGTTCTAGTCAGAGCACAGCCATGTTGTCTTGTTTAGAAGTTCAACTAGTATTGATCAAAAGGGTTTCTTCTAAGTAGAGAGAGGATCTAGTATTAGCCGAGTGGATCAAAAGATTTGAGGTTGGAACCAAGATTGATGATCTAAAAGATTTTAGCCTTGACCAGAGCGGATGGTTGAGAAAGAGGCGACGGTTGTGTGTTTCGAATGTTAAGGACTTAAGGAAAGAAATTTTGGAAGAATGTCATTGGTCCAAATTTATGATTCGTCTTGGAGGGACCAAGATGGATCAAGATATTATGAGGAGCTTCTATTAGGAAGGTATGAAGAGGGATGTTAGCTTGTGGGTTAGGAAATGTTCAAACTGTCAATAAGTGAAATTCGAACATTAGAAGTCGAGTGGGTTACATCAATCTTTAGAGATTTTGGTTTCGAAATAGGATTCGACATCCATGGATTTTACAAATGGGTTGCCAAGGTCAAATAGGGGTAATGAAAGTATTTCGGTCATAGTGGACATGTTGACCAAGAGTGCCCATTTCATTCCATTTAAGTCTACCAAGATGACACGTGTTTTAGCTAAGTTATTCATGAAGAACATAGTTAGACTACACGGAATTCATAGTAGTATAGTTGGTGATAGAGATGCTTTGTTCACCAGTGAATTCTGGAAGAGTCTAAAGAATGTGTTAGGTATCAAGCTTAAGATGAGTACTGCATATCACCCTCGGATGGATGGACAGACGGAGAGAGTCAATAAGGTACTCGATGATTTATTGAGAGCTTGTGTATTGGACTTTAGTGGATCTTGGGAAGATCACCTGCATTCGATTGAATTTTCCAACAATAATAGTTACCAGACTAGTATAGGAAAGACGCTTTTTGAAGCTTTGAATGGATGACCATGCAAATTTCCAGCATGTTGTTTGGAGACTAGAGACAGATTAGTCTTAGGTCCAGATCTGGTTAGAGAGGCTACAGAGAAGATTGAGTTGATCCGAGAAAGAATGAAAGAAGCTCAGTCCAGGCATAAGAGTTACGTAGATAAGAGGCGTAAAGACCTAGAATTCTCAGTTGGAGATAAGATTTTCATTATAGTATCATCAATGAAGGGTTTGCATGATTTGAAAAGTCAAGGAAACTAGCACCAAGTTATGTTGATCCGTTCCAAGTTATAGAAAGGATCGGGAAGCTCGCATGTGGAGTAGAGTTGTCGAGCAGTATGGCAGGTGTCCATAATGTGTTTTATGTATCCTATCTCCGCAAGTATGTACATGATCCAGAGACTACTATTCCTTCGATGGGGTTGGAAGATTTGATAGCAGAGTCTAATTTGAATTTTTTTAGACAACCAGTTCGGTTGTAGCGAGAATGAGAAAAGATTGAGGAACAAGACAATCGGGTTGGTGAAAGTTCAGTGGAGCTACAACGAGAAGGACTGTACTTGGAAGATAGAAGACAAGATTAGAGATACTTATTCTGATCTGTTGTGAGGGTATGTCTATATTTGCTTTATGTAGATAGTTGCTAATCAAGTAGGCTAGTATGGTTGTAAGGTGTGGTTACAGATGGTTACTATGTTTAGTATATAGTCCTTACTGAATTTCGAGGATGGAATTCGTTAAGGAGGGGAGCCTGTAACACTCTTAATTTTTAATAATATTATCCAGGAGATTTAATTAAATAAATTAAATAGAATAATGTAAATTTTAGAGTGATAAGGGATTGAGATTTGAAAATAAATTAGAGACTAAACTTAACGATATAAATGGGCTTATAAATGGTTTTAATTGTTAATTAACAAGGACATAATTAACGCAAGGGCTTATTAGGAAATTTCCACACTATTACCTCATATTCTCGTTTCATTCCTATACACATTCATTTTACAAAATACAAACAAACGTAAACAAAGAGGAGCAAAGCCAGCCATTAGAAGAAAAGAGGATAAAATCAATTTAAAGCTAAGGATTCAAGCTAGGGGAAGATTAATATTAATCAAATCTCAAAGTCATTATCCTAATCAAGGTGAATGATAATCAAAACATCTCCAATTTTATTTAGTGATCATTTGATTTTCGGGTTTAAGATTAAATCCAATATGATGATTTTTAATGATGATATGCTTTGATTTATAACATATTTGATTCAAACAAGAATGTTTGATAATTGTTTTATACATGTTTTTAAAGGCAAAATCGTTTAAATTGAATTTAAAATGCCGTAAGGAATATATATGTTATGTAAAACATGCTTTTGGAGATGATTTTTAATTTTTATAATTTTCCAAGCTATGGAAAATTTATTATGAATTTTCAAAGGAAAATATGAATAATTGGGTATAGAAATTAATTTCGGTCATGAAGAATTTGGGTCTGAAATTTTTATAAGTTAGATAACTTGTTGAAAGTGAATTTCTGTAAACTTTAGGGATTTTTCTGAAGTAATTTACTATGAAAATAAAATTATTTTAGATGAAGGACTTAATTGTTTTATTGCTTTTGCTTAATGGAAGGGATTATTTGTTAAACTAATCCTTGTTCAGATTTGAAATTATGCTATAGTTATTTTTATAAAGAATTTAAAAGGATATGGCAACCAATCGAATGTTTACAAATAGGTAGGTTAATTATAAAGTATACACGTTAAATGGCATTAAATCAGACTTTAATCAGAAAATATGTTCCGCCTCTTTTAGAAGAAACCTTTTGCCTTTATGCTTCCGCCTTCAACCAGGTTGAAACCTACTAGATTGAAAGCAACTAAGACGAAACCAATACACAAGGTATCACCATGTTGGTATGTAGTTTATTGGAGAAGGGCGAAAGGCATGGTGCGGAAACATAGCTTTCGATGGGGTTGAAACCTTTATTTTATTTTCCAAAGAAATGCATTTGCTTGTTTTTATTAAAAGTTTTCGAAGGATTCAAAAAAAATTCTTTTGAAAGGGTTTTTTAAATAGCTTTCGAAGGGGTTGCCGCTTCTCATTTAAATTGTAGCTTCCAAATGAGTTACTTAGTTTTAAAATCAATGCTTTCGAAAAGGGTAGTTTTGACCAAGTTGAAACTTTTCTGTCGTTCCTATGCCTTTCGAATGGATTGAAGTCGTTAACCAATTCGAAAGGTAGCTTTTGTTTTTAAACATGTACTAAGCCACATTCTAAATCCTTCGAAAGGATTCAAGGGTTTCAAAGGAAATGGTTTCGAAAGGGTTTTCGAAACTATCCTTCAAATGTTTCACTTAATTGTTTTGAGATTTTGAAAGGATGGTTCCGAAGCCATAAATTTTCCCCAAACATCTTTATATGAAGATTAATGGTTTCGAAAGGGGTCTTTTCGTATATATTCACTTTGACCCAAAAGATATTTTAAAGATGAACCCAATGTTTTCGAAAGGGGTACTTTCAAATGGTTTTGAAGCTAAACTTCTATAATTTAATGGTAATACTTCAATACATTTGAAAGGTTTCGAAAGAAAGGTATTAAAGTGTTTTGAAAGGCAGGTGCCTAGCATTTTGAAAAGAAGAACTGAATGCTTTTGGAAAAAAAATTTGCAATGGTTTCAAAAGTAAAGATTAAAGGTTTCGAAAGTCTTAGTTTTCAAAATAAAGACCCCAGTATCAATTTTTAAAGGCAAAACCCATGGAATTATAAAAATGCTTTTAAATACTTTTAAATTGGAGTTTTTGAAGAAGCTATCCTTAATAAAATAATAGTTTAAGTGATTAATCATGTTTTATTTGAAAATGATTTCAAGGATATTAAACCACAGATGTAGGTAATTATTATATTAATATGTTTGCTTCTTCTAGTTAACATGTTCACCTTAATATGGACCCATAACTGTAATGTAGGGAAAAGAGGTAGAATAACCAGCTAGGTTGACCCAATAGTGAATATAAATTGAGTTAACTCCTGAATGAGTAGAATTTCATCCAGGATGTCAGGTAGACCAGAATATAGGATGCGTAAATACTAGTTAAAGAAGTTGTCAGATAGACGGGATTCATAGTAATCCCATGAAAACTATATTTAGAATAAGTTATTGGCAGGGGCCAATAGGTTCATAATAAACCCATGAAAACTATGATGAGAAAGAGTTATTGGAGGGGCCAAAAAATTTGTAGTGAATCGAGGAAAACCATTTCCGGATTAAGTTATTAGCAGAAGTCAATAAGTTCCTAGTCAACCCTCGAAAATTAGGATAAGAGGAAAGTTATTGGAGATACCAACAGTTTCAGGGAGAACCCATGAAACAATGAAGTTATTTGCAGGGGCCAATAGGTTCTTAGTGATCCAATGAAAACTATGAAACTAGATAGGGAGTCCATAAGCATTAAACAGTTTATTAGTCAGCCCATGAAAACTATTAGGTTAATAGTGACTCTAGAAACTATGACGAAGGCAGATAGTCAAAAATGAATGGAGATGGGTAATCCAGAATTGATTTACTTGTTTGTATACCATCATAATATTTCGAATGATATGTTCTAACCACTGTGGATGCTGGAGCACGGTATATGGCTTTATAAACTTTTGAATATGATAATAGTGAGGGAAAAACCCGTTTCGCTAAGCAGCATGGTCTCACTAGATATCTAAATGGTTGATGAAAAATTATTATTCATACCAAGCTTTATGTTTGACTCGAAGTTTATATTTTCCTCTTAAACTCTCGGGTGCTCAATTGATTTTGAGTAGTTTGATAGTTGAGGTTTTCAGGTACCTCTTTAGACGTATAAGCTTTCGGAGACGTGCAGAAGGCATGATAGCTATTTAGAGTTCTTTTCAATTTTGATTCCGCTGCGTTTTGTTGTAAAGGCAAAGTTGTTTAATTTCCTAAATATATACTACGATCGTCCAAGGGGGCATCTTCATATGTTGCTCTTAGTGTATGTTGTAATAGTTATATTTTATATGAACATGGTAAATGATTACAACATTATGTAATGAATTTGAAATGATTTGAAAAGGAATGAAAAAGTTCATTGTTGATTTTAAATTTTTTTTATATCCATGTGTTTCTATTATATCAGTGTATCTAACATTATTCTATTTGGTTGCCAAGGATTAATAACTATGGATGATTGCAGCATCCGTAGCCGTTAGTTTTGGGCCTCCAAGTGGAGGATGTTACTCACTACTAATCTCATAGCACAAATTTTAGCTTACAAGAACACGGTTCCATTGGTGCTGAAAGATAACTTTATTTTTAGACAAAGAAAATGGCAAAAACTGCCTTGTTACATTGGCTTAAGTTCACTAGGATGGCTTATTTGCAGAAAATAAAATTAATAAATCTAAGTGAAATAGTGTCGTAAATGTTCGTTATTTCATGTCCGTGGAATTGGGATCCCATCAACAATTTCTAGCTTGAAAGTCCATCCCCAAGCTTTTGTTCAATCACTTAAATAAAAGGAACTTCACATGACAAAGGTATTTCTCATGTTTCTCCAGTGTTTAAGAAGCTTTAGTTCTAACCTGAGGCGGTCTCTAATCTTTATTTAACCATCTGTCAATTTACATGCCATCCGTCGCTTCCTCCTCTACCACGAAAAATTTAGGGCTTGGGTCCTAGAGCTTACTCTACCGTGTCAACCTCTATTACTATAGAGATGAACGTCCAAGTTCCTCCTTCTAACTCTGGCCACGGCCCGGATCCAAAGAAAATATGGGACTTTGTAAGGGCTTGAAGACGTCGATCAATCCTAGGAGGAAGACGTTACTATCATAAGCAAAAAGGACCCAGAAGATCATCACATAGCTGCGGAGAGGTTCAAAATCAACAATGAGGGAATCAAGATTAAGCTTGAACCAGGAACATAAAAATCTACCGCCGACTCTAAAAAGCCAAGCCTTAACCTATGCTTCCTCCTTTTAAAATTAAGCCCCAAAAAAGGTCGTAGTGCTAGTGGTTCTTCGAAACCCTTTGATCCTATCATTGACCAGATTAAAGATCCCATCCACCTGAACACTAAAGAAGAGAATGCAACGTTCGAGGGAAGTACTCCAGAGAATAGGAAGGATAAAGATGGAAAGAGTTCAAAGAAGCCCCACGAAAAGGACGATAACAAGGGCAACAAGTGAGGGGAGAAGAAATAGATGACCAGCCCAGTTTTTTGTAAGAAAGATTTTTTTGGTCCTTTGATGTATTTTGCATTTCTTTGGCATATATGTATTTTGCGATTCTTGTATAAAAAATGAATGCAAATAAAGGGCTATTTTTATATATAATTCTTGTTGTATTTACCTTTTTATACTTTTTACTTTATCTACGTATATACCATTGCATGCATATATAATATGATTATCTATGATGTTATTCCATTATATTATACATGTCCTTGTCCATGCAATGTCACTACTTACTATAGTTATGTACATATAAGTAAATTTCTGCGATTTCTTAGTAATATTTTATTAGTCGGTTCTGCTTATCATTGCCAAAATATTTCTTTCTTGTCTAAACAAAACTTTTTATTCATTCTGCCAACTCTATGACCAGCCTCATTTATTCTGTGTCTGTTATATCTGACTATAAACAAGGTTGTAGTTGGAGAAGCATTCAATGTCATATTATTTTCTATCTCTGGGAAACAAAATTCTGTGTGTCTATCTCTAGACATGGAACTTCAATCCTACCTATCTCCAAGCATTGATCGAATTCATCCTCTAACCTTCATTACTTATCATTGGCCGAGCATAGCTCGCCTAGCCGTAAGTGTGGTTATAATCATAGATGGTTCAACCACTCATCGACCTCTATCTCCAAGAACAGATATTTCTGATGCTCGACTCTGAGCATCGATCTTATGTCTCACCTATCTTCAAACATTGATCGAAATCACTCATCAACTATTATCATTTATTTTTAGTTGGGTATGTTTTTCTACGTCGTGAATATGGTTGTGAAAGCTTCAATTGCACATCAGCTTCTATTTACGAGGTTTAGTGCTTTGGTTGCCTAACTCTAGGTATCCCTTATTGACTTTGCCTATCTTCGGGCATTAGTCAAAGATCAAAGGGATAAAGGTGAATCATATGATCAACCCCATTGGTGATTATACTCCGACGAACCAATCAAGGATTAAAGGAGTTAGTCGGTAGCTATCTCCGAGTATCCTTCTTGCACCGCTAATATTGTAACACAAAGTTTAGCTTACAAAAACATGGTTCCATTGGTTTCAAATGCTAACTTTATTTTAAAAAAAAGGAAATAGCAAATCTTGTATTATCACATTGCCTCTAGTTCACTAGGGTGATATATTTGCAGAAAATAAAATAAAATAATCTAAGTGAAATAGCGTCATAAGTGTTCGTTATTCCATGCCCAAAGAATTGGGATTCCATCAACAATTGCTAGCTTGAAAGTCCCATTTCTAAGCTTTTGTTCAATCATGTATCGGCCTTCCTAATGTGGACTAAGTGCCCCCATATCAGTGAAGGCTCATTTCAAAATGAGATCTCTTACCTCAAAGGTATTGTTCCCAACCTTGGCATTGAAGTCTCGTGCGACTCTTTTATCATAAGTAGCTAACCTCGGCTCGGCCTCTTTTCGTTTCTCATCAATCAAGTCGATCGACTCAATCAATAGTTCCTCGTTCATCTGGGGATCATAATGTTTTCTCGAGTGAGAAGGGATTTTCAGTTCTATTGGAATCATGGCCTCGGCTTCATAGGCCAAAATAAATGGAGTATACTTAGTCATGGACTTATGGGTCATTCTATAAGCCCATAATGCTAGTGGTAATTCATCGACCTATTTTCCCTAAGATTTTGTTAGTATTTCTTCAAGATGGATTTGATGATCTTGTTCTCCGCCTCTACATGTCCATTCACTTGCAAGTGTTTGACGACCAAGAAGCTCTTTGTAATTTAGTACTATTTACAGAAGTCTTTGAACTCGGTACTCTTGAATTGAGTTCCATTTTCAATAGTGGTTTCTATGGAACGTCAAATCTTCATATGATGTTCTTCATCACAAAGTGGATAAATTTTTCATTGTGATCATCGCTAGCGGTTCCCCTTCAGCCCACATTATAAAGTCGTCCACAACTACAATGACATACTTTGCTCCGCCGTTCGACATCTACAGCACATTGATTGTTGAATATGCAAGTATATGATTTTTTTTGATGATAATAAACATATATATATTCATTTAAATGTATTTTTTAATGTACTATTTTATTTTCACAGAATTAAATAAATATTTGCTGAACAAAATAAATAACACAGAGTTTAAATTCAAACAGATATTTCATTCAAACAAATATTTATTACAATTTTTAGTAGTACAAATTTGAGCTCCCACTATATATATACAAATTTCAGTTACAATCATATCACAATTTTTAATTTACAAATGCACCTCACTGCGTTTCACTCATTTACTCGTATTTTATCTTCAACTATTCCAGATTGAATCCAACATCTAAGCTATCTGCAAAAATAAATACTGACGCGGTAAAATTGAAAAGAAAATATTTTTACGGTGTAAAATAAATATATTTTGAAAATATTATATGCCTCGGTTATTTGAGTTGTTCGTAATTATTTAGTTTTGAATTCATCATACACGAACAGCTTGTGACATGCACAATATATCACCATATATGCCACAAGGCCGTGTGCACCGGTATACACTTGATAAACCTACAGGGACAGGTGAGCACAAGGTCAAACCCAAATCAAAAACCAGGTTCAACTCAAGTGAAATAAATATTAAGTCACGATATCAACACAAGGTCAAACCCGAGCTATAAGCTCAACGCAGGTGCAATCCAAATGTACAAGTTCAAGAAAATGGTCAAGATAACTAAATAAAGCCTCGACCAAAGTTCAAGTCTTATACACGAAAACAGAGGCTATAACCCAAAAGCAATCAAACCAGATCAAGTGAGAAAAGAAGCTCAAGAACTTCAATATTTACAAATTGCACATATAGACTAGAAGCAAGTAGCATGATCAGAAGTACAAAAGTCCAGACTTGTATCAAAATAGTTCACCAAGCTACAACACAAATACAATGTAAGAGTGCAATGAACAAGACCTGGCAACAATGATGAACCAACAAACTATCCAATGGAGACTCAAAGCAACTCGAGCTAGCTCAATGAACCAGCTTCACAAATATCATGAACCAGACCCAAGTGGATATACAATGGAGCAACAATATGAATGCAATGAATTGGTCAGAGCAATCCAAAATACCAACAAGCTCCAAAATGTCTATTCGATGCAAACCAAAGCTTCACAAGTACATACATACTTGTATATATATGCAGACAGTGATCAATATGCAGCGTAGTGATGGATATGCAAGCAAATGCAGTAAACATGTACACAAGCATCAGGTCGAAAAGAGCATCAGGAATTTCAAAATGATACAAGTGCAGTGCAACTCAATGCAAACCAGAAATGCAACATCTCTACAAGACATATGTACAACTACAAAGTAAACAATATGTACCAGCTCAACATACTATGCAACATAAACAGTGAATTACAAAATCAAGACAGTGCCAAAATCAAAATAGTTCAAGTGGCCGAAGTCATGGAACGGCAAGTAAAAACGAACAAGTCAAGTATGTTATAGGGATGAACAGTTTTTACCAAAGTCGAAGTCAGGTGTCAATGAACAAGTCAAAGTTAAGCCAATAATTCATACAGCAGAATCAAAATGGCTGAAGTCAACACGTTCAAAGTCAAGGCCGATGTCAACAGAGAGTTCAAAATCGTAGGGACCAAGGAAGTTTGAACAAATCAAAATCAAAGACATGTTAAACAAGCAATCACAACATATACAAATTGAAGACGTCAAAAATCATCTCAAACATTCAATCAAAATCATAAGGCTGAGCAAATCATTAACGAATTCAAATGATTATTTAAGAACGAAATTATAGGGGATCGAACCCTATATAAACCCAGTCATCATTGGCGTAGAAAAGCAATCAAGTTTGAGCTAAACAGAGAAGAATAAATCATAAAACTCGAATCAAAGTTGAGTGCTGTATAAATCAAAAAGGAACAAACGTACCAATTCTTTCAACAATCAAATTCGACTAATCGGAAGCGATCGTAAACTAAATTAAAGAAGGTCGTGAATCAAATAATTGATCGAAGAAAGGAATAGAACATCGGCAATCAAATCGACAAAGCCAGCGACTTCATCACGTAACCCTAAATCAGGAAGAGGAACGAACAAGCTAAACGAAGCAATCATTTTTTGGAGCAAAGCAGGCCGAATAACAAAAGAAAAAAGGGACACTTGTTTATCTCTAGTTTAATTTTTGGGCCGGTTTTTCCCTTTTTTTAAATTAGGGCTTTTAGTTTTAATTGTTTTAAATTTGTATTTTCTCTTTTAAACGTGTGTAAATTCTAGTCGTGTGACTAGGGGGCGAACTACGGTGGTGTAGTTCGAGAATTTGCAACTCAATGGCTGAGTGGTGGCAGGGTTTTGAGCGTAGAATTAATGTTAGTCGATAGCGGGTGTCGCTAGTTTACGTGTGTAAGCGTCTGCCTACTTAATTTCTAGTAAAAACCTTGGGGGCAGCACGTAGGCAGGGTTTTGCCGAAGCTGGGTAAATTCTGTATTGTTCTATTTCTGCATTTTTATTATTCTGCTATTATCCATGCTGAAATTATTTATATAATTTCACAATTAATTTTATAAATAATAGTATCACCCTATTCACCCACCCTCTAGGGTGAAATTGATCCTACAAGTGGTATCAAAGCTAGGAGCAAAGGCCATTTTTGTTTTAAAATTTTGATTTTTCAATAACCAATTTTTGCTTTACAAATTTAAAATTTTAAAATGGCTTCTTTTAATGAGGGTCGGTTCAATATTATTCCTCCTATTTTTGACGGAACAGATTTTTTGGATTGGAAATTAAAAATGGAATTTTATTTAAAATTTGTTAGTTTTAAATGTTGGGATATTATTGAAAATGGGTGTGATATAGTAGACCAAAAAATTACTTCGGTTAATGCTCTTGCTATGCACATACTATATTCTCATATTAATCAAGATAATTTTAACTTTATCTCTCATTATGAAAATGCACAGGAAATTCGGAATACTTTTGATGCAATATATGGTGCAAAAGTCAACAGCAATGAGAAATCCTCCTCAATCGACTCAGTTAAAGAAACGAGCTTAATAGGATTGGTAAAAAGCAATAGTGATGAGGATGGAGCAGCTGAGCTGGTGCTACTAATAAAGAGATTCAAAAGGTGGAACCACAAATACAGAAATCCAGCTCTAAATCAATAATTGAAAAGCTGAATAATCAAAGCACTAGACAGCCCAGAAGAACAGGAGATCATCTGCTACAAGTGCAACAAACCCGGACACATCAAGTCCAATTGTCCTCAGAATCGACACGGCCAAGAAAAGAATTCGAAAAGAATTTTTTTTACAGCCATGTGGAAAAGCACTAGCAGTGAGAGTGAAAGAGCTGATTTGTGTTTTCGAGGTGATATAAGTGGTAGTGACAATGACGAGCCAAGCGAGGTATCAAAACTCACTCGCTCAGAATTATTTAATTTCCAGGCTGTTTTGAAAGACTTAGGGAGAAATACACTAAAATTGAATCACAAAGAGATGCTTTGATAGAATCAAATAAACAACTTGACCAATTAATTAAAACTATTAAAGTAGGAGCCTAAAGTGTGGTATGTGTCCATCACTTGAGAAAGAAATTAAAAAAATCAGGAATTAAAATTAAATCACTTGAAAATGAAATTCTGATTTTAGAGGAAAGTGAAAATACTAGGAGAGAAAACTCTATTAAAAAGTGCACGCAATTATTGAACGAAAATGAATCTCTAAAAACACAATTCTAACAACTATCAACGACTTTAAGAAAAAATTTCAAAAGTGAAAGATCGTTAAATATGCTATTAGGGAAACAAACTGTTAATACAGTTAGACAAGGACTTGGATATAATCAATCTTAAAATGTTAGAAATGAAATTAATCAAGTCAATTCCATGTGCATAATTTGTAGAAAATATGGACACAATCAAAATAATTACTGGTATAGACCCAAACACGTGACAACTATACCAATTTGTGTTCCAAAAGGCACGAATATAAAATCTTTCAAAATTAAACAAATTTGGGTTCCAAAAGAAATGTATATATCAAACATATTCTTCAAAATTATTTTCCACTAACAACAATGGACCTATAAAAACAAATAGGTCACAAAAATCTTTTATCGTGTAGGTGTGGTGGCAGGCTAAGGAACATCAATAGTGTTATCTGGACTCCGGTTATTCCAGATTCACAACGGATGACTAATCAAAGTTCCTTAGCCTAGTATAAAGGTGACAGAATCACAATGGGAAACAACGAAATATTATTGATAAAGGTACAAGAGGTAATGGTATATTCATATTGAACGATATATTTATGTGATAATCTACACCGTAATTTGATTTAATTCAGCCAGTTATTGATATAGAAATGAATGCTAATTTTGATTCTGACTTATTCAAAATTGTTGGCCAATTATATTATTATGCGAAGAACACTATAAAAATCTCTAGAGTCTTTGAACTACTTCATATATATTAGTTTGGATTAATGATAGTGTTTTATTGGTTGATGATAATACATTTGGTTATTTTACGGCTGACTCTATATTCACGGATTTTGTTTATTTACACGGCTTCAATTCAAATTCAAGATAATTTCATTTAAAAGATGTTGAAAATGATTTTAAGATATTGTGTTGCATATTTCTCAGTCTGGTCTATGGCACCCAATTAATGATAATCTCGAGTGAAAGAAAAATTCAGATGCAGATTTCACTGGTAATCTTGTTGATAGAAAAATTACTAGTAGAATGTGATTTATGTTGAGTCATTCAGTAGCTGCATCATTTTTCAAAGAAAATATCTGCATATTTTTCATTTCAAATATTTTCAAATAGCGGATTTTTTTTCTAAAACCCCTTCTAGAAAATCATTTTTGACCTTATTTCATATTAGTCATTTTTTAGAAAATTTGATAATTATTTTTGAATTTGTGCTTAAATGATTACATTGACTAATCTGACTCCCTGCTGATTTTATAATTATTAAAAAGATAAATAGTGATTGAAAAAGTGATGAGTGTTGATACTAATCATATATTATAACTTGAGACGGTATATTTAGTAAATTTCTTTAGAAATTTGAACAAGAGTTATAAAAACTTTTTGCTGGTAAAAATTCCATGACCATCTCTATTTCTGTCATATTTATAACGGCCATCACTCATCAAAATTCAATATAGTTTGTCAATATGTGGTATTTTAAACAGGAAATCATTCGTTTTTCATTTTATATTTTTTTGAAAAATCTAAAGTATTCACTCTCGTTTAAAAGTCCTTACGGTTATGCATGAGTGAATTACTTGGAATTTTTGATTATGTGCTTCCATGCTCATTTAAAAGTCCTCACGGTTATGCATGTATGGAACACATATCAAAATTAATTGATTAAATAGGCAAGTTGATTCTAATCTCATTTAAAAGTCCTCACGGTTATGTATGGTTAGAAGATACTTGAATTCATTTTTTTTAAATTTGGAATACTACTAATCTCATTTAAAAGTCTTAACGGTTATGCATCGTTAGTAGATAGTCAAATTCCTGAGATAAATATACCACAAATAGATACAACTATATTGTTTTTGCATCATCCCTATCATTCTAAAAGTGGAATATGCACCTAACAGAGTATTTATGATTTTTGTTTGATTTTTTATTGAAATTTAATATTTATACTCTATTGGGTATTAATGCTGTATTAATGCCTATCACTTTATCTCTATTTTTCTATCACTATTACTCTTTTGCTGATAACAAAAAGGGGAGAGAAAAGTTAAGATTTTGACAAATAAAGGTCCAATATTTTCTATTTGCATCTAAGCTCATTTGCATATTTTTATTTACATGCATATATAAAGAGGGAGATTTGCGTAGAGAGGGAACATTCAAATAGGGGGAGGAAATAGAGTCTATCAATGATCAAATACATTTAATATATTCAAAATCTTAATTATATGTCTGTTATCATCAAAAGTGAGAGGTGGTTGAATATGCAAGTATATGATATTTTTTGATGATAATAAACATATATATTCATTTAAATGTATTTGTTAATGTACTATTTTATTTTCACATAATTAAATAAATATTTGCTGAATAAAATAAATAACACAGAGTTCAAATTCAAACAGATATTTTATTCAAACAAATATTTATTACAATTTTGAATAGTAAAAATTTGAGCTCCCACTATATATATACAAATTTCAATTACAATCACATCACAGTTTTTCATTTACAAATGCACCTCACTACATTTCACTCATTTACTCGTATTTTATCTTCAACTACTGCAGATTGAATCCAACATCTGAGATAACTACAAAAATAAATACCGACGCAGTAAAATTGAAAAAAATATTTTTGCAGTGTAAAATAAAATGTATTTTGAAAATATTATATGCCTCAGTTATTTGGGTTTTTTGTCATTTAATTTTGAATTTATCATACACGAACAGCTTGTGATATGCACAGTATATCACTGTACATGCCTCAAGGCCATACACACTGGTATGCACTTGATAAATCTACAGGGACAGGTGAGCATAAGGTCAAACCCAAATCAAAAGCCGGGTTCAACTCAAGTGAAATAAATATTAAGTCACGGTATCAACACAAGGTCAAACCCGAGCTATAAAGTTGCATTCAACGCTGGTGCAATCCAAATGTACAAGTTCAAGAAAATGGTCAAGATAACTAAATCAAGCCTCGACCAAAGTTCAAGTCTTATACATGAAAACAGAGGCTATAACTCAAAAGCAATCAAACCAGATCAAGTGAGAAAAGAAGCTCAAGAACTTCAATGTTTACAAATTGCACATATAGACTAGAAGCAAGTAGCATGATTAGAAGTACAAAAGTCCACACTTGTATCAAAATAGTTCAACAAGCTACAACACAAATACAATGTAACAGTGCAATAAACAAGACCTGGCAACAATGATGAACCAACAAACTATCCAATGGAGACTCAAAGCAACTCGAGGTAGCTCAATGAACCAGCTTCATAAATATCATGAACCAGACCCAAGTGGATATACAATGGAGTAACAATATGAATGCAATGAATTGGTCAGAGCAATCCAAAATACCAACAAGCTCCAAAACATCTATTCGATGCAAACCAAAGCTTCATAAGTACATACATACACAGTGATCAATACGCAGTGCAGTGATGGATATGCAAGCAAATGCAGTAAACATGTAAACAAGCATCCAGTCGAAAAGTGCATCAAAAATTACAAAATAATACAAGTGCAGTGCAACTCAATGCAAACCAGGAAGGAAACATCTCTATAAGACATATGTACAACTATAAAGTAAACAATATGTACCAGCTCAACATACTATGCAACATAAACATTGAATTACAAAATCAAGACAGCGCCAAAATCAAAATTGTTCAAGTGGCCGAAGTCATGGAACGGCAAGTAAAATCGAACAAGTCAAGTATGCTACAGGGATGAACAGTTTTTACCAAAGTCGAAGTCAGGTGTCAATTAACAAATCAGAGTCAAGCCAGTAATTGACATAGCAGAATCAAAATGGTCGAAGTCAACACGTTCAAAGTCAAGGCCGATGTCAACAGAGAGTTCAAAACCTTAGGGACCAAGGAAGTTTGAACAATGCAAAATCAAAGCCATGTTAAACAAGCAATCACAACATATGCGAAATGAAGAAGTCAGAAATCATCTCAAAGATTCAATCAAAATCATACGGCCGAGCAAAATCATTAACGAATTCAAATGATTATTTACGAACGAAATTATAGGGGATCGAACCCTATATAAACCCAGTCGTCATCGGCATAGAAAAGCATTCGAGTTCGAGCTAAACAGAGAAGAATAAATCATAAAACTCAAATCAAAGTCGAGTGATGTATAAATCAAAAAGGAACAAACGCACCAATTCTTTCAACAATCAAACTCGACTAATTGCAAGCGATCGCAAACTAAATTGAAGCAAGCCGTGAATCAACTAATTGATCGAAGAAAGGAATAGAACATCAGCGATCACATTGATAAAGCCGGCGACTTCATCTCCCTAAATCAGGAAGAGGAACGAACAAGCTAAACGAAGCAATCATTTTTTGAGCAAAGCAGGCCGAATAACAAAAGAAAACGGGGACACATGTTTATCTCTAATTTTATTTTAGGTCGGTTTTCTCTTTGGGCTTTTACTTGTTTAAATTAGGATTTTTTGTTTTAATTATTTTAAATTTGTATTTTATTTTTTAAATGTGTGTAAATTCTAGTCGTGTGACTAAGGGACGAACTACGGTGGTGTAGTTCGAGAATTCGCCACTCAGTGGCTGAGTAGTGGCAGGGTTTCGCGTGTAGAGTTAATGTTAGTCAATAGTGGGTGTCGTGAGTTTACGTGTGTAAGCAGCTGACTACCTAGTTTCTAGTAGAAATCTTAAGGGCAACACGTAGGTAGGGTTTTAACGAAGCTGGGTAAATTCTGTGTTGTTCTATTTCTGCATTTTTATTATTTTGCTATTATCTATGCTGTTGACTATTGTCTGTGCTGAAATTATTTTATATACTTACGCAATTAATTTTTATAAATAATAGTATGACCCTATTCACACCCCTCTAGGGTGAAATCGATCCTACACTGATTATATCAATTCCTCAAACTATAAATGGCCATTGGCTACTCAGTTGCATAAGCTCTGTAGAATGGGATCTCGGTATTTTCACAAACCTTTAGCATTTATCACATCGTCTGGTATAATCAGCTGCATCTTGGTTGATCGTCAGTCAAAAGTTTCCATGGCGAAGCATCTTCTTTGCTAAAGTCCACCCCCAGTATGATCGCCATAGCTTCCTCCATTTATATTCGAAAGGATTTTATTTTCTTTATCTTTAGAGACACACCACAGCCGAGAGATTGAGAAACCTCCCCAATACATCACTCCTTGTATAATAAATCGTGGCACTTTACGGAGAAGTTTTATCTGTTCATTCCTGCCAGTAGGAAGAGTTCTGTAACATCCCGTATTTGGAGGCTAATAGTTAAGCGCTATAGATGTTGCAGTCATCTATAGTATTAACTTTTGATGACAAAATTCGGTAATGCTAATGGTGTCCATAATATGAGAAGCACTTTAATATGAACAAAATCATATATTTCAAAAACAAACTTTTACTGATTATATTTCAAAACAAATTCATATCCAAGTTACAAAATCCCATAATGTTTTCCAGGTAAAGGTTAATCGTAATCATTACAGAAATACGCCAAGAGCGACATATGATGATGCCCCTTGGTTGATCAAAGAAATATAGTCATATTTGACTTCATACACACAGCAGAAATAAATAGAATAAACTGCAACTCCTATTTAACTATCCGACAGCCACTTGATCGTCTCTGAAAGCTTTATTCGCCAAAACCAAAACCTGTAAACCTCAACCCTCAACCTACTCAGATCAGTTTTGAGCACCCGAGAGTTTAAGGGACAAAAAATTCCAGTCATACACAAAGCCTGGTGTGAATAATACCGTTACATCTCGGTTTACTAGTATTAAGTGAGATCACGCCGCTTAGCAAATGAGTTTCCCCTCACTAATATCCTTTTCAGAACATATATTTTGCAAATCATTTCCTCCAACCAAACTGGTTAATCAAACAGATTATAATAATAATAATTGCAATGTCTGTTAAGCTATAATCAGGTCACTAATGGACTATCACTCCACAAGTAATAAATGGACTATCTGTTCGAAAACTAGGTTGACAACCGCAAACTGGACTAACAATCGACAAACTAAACTAACTGTCGACAAACTGGACTGACTGTCCGAATCAAAATGGACTATCTATCCGAAACATTTTCTTAGTGTTAACTACCCTTGATCTTTTTCCTTGAAAACCTTTTTAAAATAATTTAACCTTTTAAATCATACTTATATAAGGAAAATATATTATTAGCTTTACTCTAAGCTATTTTGCATGTTATATATAATTTACTCAAAATAATGTTGATGAATTTTAATGAGGATTACCTATCCCCTCAAAATAAGTTAAAACCTTTTTTAACTTAAAACACTTAGGCTATGTTGCCTAGTTAGTATATTCGAAACCTTTGATTAAAACCTTTAAATAACCCTTTTAAAACCCCTGAAAGTACCCCTTTCGAAACCATTGAAAGTACCACTTTCGAAATCATTGGAAGTACTCCTTTCGAAACCATTAAAGCCTTTCCTTCGATAGCTTTAAAACATTAGACATCCTTCTTTACAACATTTAAAACATGCCTTTCGAAAACATTGAAAAAAGCTTTCATCTTAGACCTTTCAAAACCATTGAAAAACCTTCCTTCAAAACCTTTCGAAATCATTGGGGAACCACCCTTTTGAAACCTGCATTTAAAACCTTTTCGAAAGCCTTTGGGTTCAATTTAAAATATGTGGAAACCTTCCGAAAGCATTCAAAAATTAACTGCTTCAAAACCTTTAAAAACCGTTCGGTCAAAACCATTTGGATTATGCCTTCAAGTAGAGCAAAATGATCAAAAACCCATTAAAGTTGAAAGCATTCCTTGCGAAATCATTTCTAAGTAAAGAAGTGATGGTATCCAAGCCATCCACTCGAAAGCATTGGAGAAGTGGTCAAGTTTAAAAAGCAAAGCAAAACGGCCCTTTCAAAACCAATTTGGGTCAAAAGGTAGAAAGAGGCGGTCATGGGTTTCGACTTAGTCAAAAACAATTATTTAAAAACAAAGGCGCAACCCAATCAAAACCATTTCTTTAAAACTAACTGATCAGATTGAAAGCCAACCCAATCGAAAGCTATTCAGTCGAAAAAAAGCAAGCGCATTTTCATTTAAAAGAAAAGTATCGCTTCAACCCCTTCGGAACCCCTGGTTTTGACCCTATACGTTCCGCATATATCCAATTCACCGCGTGTCGGTTACCTGATACCATATGCATTGGTTTCGATGGAGGCGAAGGTAAGTAGGTGAAAGCCTGGTGCCGAAAGCATCGAAACGGTAAAAATCATGTAGGTTATTCCCTTTTAAACTATTTCTTCGTACCCAACATGCCTTGTTTGTCAAGTATGATTGGTTGCAAGTTTCCCTTTTCTAAAAGTTTTGCCAATTTCCAGAATTAACAATTTTGAATTATTTACAAAATAACCCTTCTTCTTTATGAAAATATATAAAACATTTAAGTCTCATACCTTAAATAATTTTATATATCCATTAAAACACTTATGAAAATTCCACAAAAATTCCAAAAAATTACTTTTAATATGTTTTCTAACATATATTGATTTTAGACCCAAACCATTAATTAATTAACCGTAAATAATTTTTAACCCAGCTTCACTAGAAAATTCATATGAAATCCATATAATTTCAGAAAATTCTAAAAATTGAAATGAATCTCTAAAATATCATTTCTGGTGTATATAAAAATTTGCAAGGCATTTGGATGTCATTTGATAGGGTTTTCACCTTAAAACATGTCATAAAGTCCGTATGAACATCCATCATTCAAAAACATGGAAAATCATTGCAAATAGGTTCCGATTTCATCTTTAAACCAAAAACAATAAGAAATTTGAGATGTAGTCATTATTCACTTTAGCTTTATGGATTAAGGAGCTTGAGATTAGAATGGATTTGATTTAGCTTCTTCTTTAGCTTTTCTTAATCTTCTTCCTCTTTCTCTTGTCAATGGTGGTCGGCTTTATGTTTAAACAATTTGATAAATGAGAAATGAACGCGTATGGAGATAGACGACCAAGTTTTAAAGGTATAAGAATGACCTCTTTCCTATTTTACTCATCCTCTATTTCATTTTAACTCTTATTTTAATTCATTGGTTAAATGGCATGGCCGCCCATTAATAAAAATCAAATCCCAATCCCCTGGTCCACAAATTATTTTAGTTAATTTAACTAATTAAATATCTTAAACAATGTTACCAAAAATATGGGGTGTTACAAGTTCCTTTCAATAACAAGTCTTAAACTTGAGTTATCCACGACTCCTTTTCTTCCTCGGTCTTTAAGATCCAATAAACATCCATCTAGTCAATGCTCAAAACCAATGAAACCTCTAGTGGGACAAGTCACATAAGCTACGCATCCCCAGAGCTTGCTAGTTTGGCTAATGAATCAGTTTTTGTATTCTCTACTCAGAGTATGTGCGTGATTGTATAGTGTTCGATATCATTCAACAGTTTCGGTGCCTTCGTCAAGTAAGGGGCAAGTCTTGCTCCCTTAGCCTGAAATTCCTTAACTTGGCAGAACACCATCCAAGAGTCGCTGAATATATGCAGTATCTTGACCATTGATTCCTTCGCTATCTTAAGTCTCACAATCAATGCTTAATATTCAGCTTTCTTGTTCATTGCTGGGAACTCTAGCTTTAATGTGTATTATATTATTCGATCTTTTAGGTTCACGAGAATTGTTGAAATATGCGAGTGTATGATTTTTGTTTGATGATAATAAACATATATATATATTCATTTAAATGTATTTGTTAATGTACTATTTTATTTTTCACATAATTAAATAAATATTTGCTGAATAAAATAAATAACACAGTATTTAAATTCAAACAGATATTTTACTCAAACAAATATTTTTTACAATTTTGAATAGTACAAATGTGAACTCTCACTATATATATATACAAATACAATACATATTCGATTACATCACAATTTATCATTTACAAATACACCTCACTACATATCGCTCATTCACGCGTAATTTATCTACAACTTTATTCCAGACTGAATCCAGCATCTGAGCAATCTGCAAAAATAAATACTGACGCAGTAAAGGAAATATTGTTGTAGTATAAAATAAAATGTATTTTGAAAATATTATTTGCCTCGGTTATTTAGATTGTTCGTCATCATATAAATTTGAATTCATCATACACGAATAGCTTGTGACATGCACAGTGTATCACTGTACATGCCACAAGGCCATGCACACCGATATATACACTTGATAAAATTACAGGGACAGGCCAGCACAGGTCAAACCTAAATGAAAAGCCGGGTTCAACTCAAGTGCAATAAAAATAATGTCACGATATCAGCACAAGGTCAAACCCGAACTACAAGCTGGATTCAACTTAGGTGCAATTAGAAAAACAAATCCAAATGTACAAATGCAATAACGGTCGGGAGCAACTCAGACTCAAGTAGATATACAAATGGAGCATATCGCATATACATGTATATCAGACCAAATGCCATCAAATGAACAAGACTAGAGAAGAAAATAAAATGGCACATGTATATAAAGTGCATATCATCATCAATAGAACCATAAGCATGGGACAAAGCCGCACTCAAACAAATGTACACAAGTGAATGCAAACTGCAAACTGACTTGCAAACTGACTCGAAGGATCACAATGCAACAGTCAATGGTGAAGCAGACTATATACATGAACTAGGTCGAACTCAAAACAGTGCACAGGTAAACATAACAGTGAAATAAAAATGTCTCAACCAAATGATCATGTGATAGTGTAGTGCAAATGAACTCATGTGGAACAAGTGAAGACATGTATATAAACATGAGTGGATAAGAATATATATGTGCAGCAAAACTCTAAGGCAACCAGAAAATAAACAAAACCAAGTGAAACACAGTGAAACCCAAATGTGCATATATGGTGATAAACAAGTTTAAAACAAATGAACTTAACATCAAAATGAAACTCAAGGCAAATATAACATGAATGTACAGATTCAGATGAAACTGGACTTCAACATGACCACATGCAACTCTACGACTTCAAGCATGCGAATATAGGAAAACCAAACAATGTACACAGTGGCCAGAACTATATCTACACCAGATTTCGAGGCATGTACATGAAGGCAGCAAAAACAGGTATAACTCGATGCATCACTGAGACATGGGTGCAGGAGGAAAATGTACAAAACATATGCAAACTGAAACATGCAGTGGCAACAACAACTATAAAGTATGAAGGCGATGCACATGTTAACAAGACAACTAGAGGAATACATATATGCAGCAGTGACCAAAGTCAAAGCAAAACCAAAAACAACTACAAGCAACATATAACTGATTATATACATACGTGAGCATATATATATTTATACATGTGTAGGATGCAAGTTCAAACAAATCCATGTCAAAGCCAGGTGATAAAAATCACATATTTGAAGTAACCGAAGTAGCAGGTTTTACTAAAATCAGAAAAGACTCAAAGTAGCAGTTTCAAAATAATCAAAGTACAAGCCAGAAAAAGATAGCTTGCATCAAGAATTTCAAGTTGAACAAGTTAATGCCGAAGTCATAGTGAAATCAACATCGTCAAATCAAGTCAGTGCCAAAGTTGAACAAGTCAGAAATTGAAGCCGTGGTGGCCACGAAAGAGATTAACACCGTGATTATCAAGTAACCAAATATACGAAATTGACAAAGTCAGAAATCATCATCAACATTCAATCAAAATCATACGGCCAAGGAATTATCAGAACGAACGAAAATCAAGGGGTTCGAACCCTATATAAAAACCCAATCATCATCGGCTACAAAATAATCGAGATAAAGGAAACAAAAACAGTAAAGAAAAAGTAATAAATTACATACCGAAGCAACTCCGAACTCAATCAAAATTGAACGAGCCGAGTGCAAAGAAGAAAGCATCGATTTGAAGTAGCCGAAGGAGATCGACAGAGAGAAAGAAGAAACCAAAGCATCATCAATCGAATCGACAGAAACCCACGCACTTCAATTTTCCAAACCCTAATTTCAGAGGAACGAATGAACAAGAGCCGCCATTATCACAAACACAACGGAACGGGCCAATAAAAGAAAAAGCGGAAGAATACTTTGGGTCGGCCTTTGTATTGGGTTTATAATTATAAGGCTTATAATTCTTTAATTAGGGTTTTTTTTAATTGTATTTTTTCTTTCAAACTTTTGTGTAATTTCTATTCGTGTGACTAAGGGACAAACTACGTGGCGTAGTTTGAAAATTCACAACTCGGTGGCTGAGTTTTGGCAGGGTTTCGAGCGTAGAGTTAAGGCTAGTCGATAGCGGGTGTCGTGAGTTTGCGTGTGTAAGCGTTTGACTGCTTAATTTCTACTAGAAACCTTGGGGGCAGCAGCAAGCTGGGTTTTGCCGAAGCAAGGTAAATTATGTATCATTCTATTTGTGAATTTATTATTCTGCTATTATTTGTGCTGCTATAATTTTGATATATCTGTGTTGAGATTATTTTATATACACTTCCGCGATAAATCACCATATTCCCCCCCCCCCTCTAGGGTGAAATCGATCCTACAAGTGGTATCAGAGCTAGGAACAAAAGGCGTTTTTGTTTTAAAAAGTTTGATTTTTCAAAAACCAATTTTTTTAAAAAAAATGAATTTTTAAAATGGCTTCTTTTAATAATGCTTTTGTGGAGGGTCGGTCCATAGTTAGACCACCAATGTTCAATGGTGAATATGCTTACTGGAAAAATAAGATGGAAATTTTTCTGAAAACCATTGACGCTTGGGATATTGTTGAGACAGGGTATAGAGCACCAACTATAATTGTAAATAATCAGGAAATAAATAAACCGAAGGATCAATGGACAGAGCTAGAAAATAAATTACAAAATGCTAACGCTAAAGTTATGAATCCTATTATCTGTTCATTAGATCAATTTGAATTTAATTGTGTCTCACATTGTTCAACAGCGCAGGAAATATGGCACACACTCGAAGTGACTCATGAAGGAACATCTCAAGTCAAAGAATCTCGCCTTGCCATTTTAAGCAGCGAATATGAGAACTTCACAATGTCGTAGGAAGAAAATGTCAAAGAGATGTACGGACGACTTTCCAATTTCGTATACAAATCAAAGGCTCTTGGAAAATCATACACAGAATTGGAGATACTCCGAAAAATCCTTAGAATCCTTCCACGAAGTTTTGAAGCCAAAGTAACTGCCATTCAAGACTCAAAATATTTGAAGCAAATGAAAGTTGAATAACTCATCGGAAACCTCACCACTTACGAGCTAGAGATGAAATTCAAGGAAGAGCATGAAGGAGGAGACACTCGAAAGAAATAAATAGCTCTTAAAGGGACAACTGAAAGAGAAGATGAAGATGATGATGATGATGGTGAAGCAGAATTAGCACTATTAATAAGAAGATTCAAAAGGTGGAATCACAAATATGGCAATCCGGCCAAAAATCATCAAGTAAAGATCAGAATAAACAAAGCACTAGACAACCCAGAAGAGCAGAAATTCATTTGTCACAAGTGCAATAAACCTGGTCATATCAAGCCAAATTGTCCCCAAAATTGACTCAACCAAGGAAAGAAACTGAAAAGGAGAAGTTTTGCAGCTACTTGGGATGAAAGCGATGAAGATGGAAGTGATAGCACTGGCAGTGAGAGTGAAAAAGAAAATTTGGGTCTTCATGGTGAAATACTGACAGTGAGGATGAGAGCCAAGTGAGGTATCAAAACTTACTCGTTCAGAATTACTTACATATTTTCACGAGGTAAATGGGCGCTTTGAACGTCTTAGGGAGAAATATGCTAAAATTGAATCACAAAGAGATAGTTTGATAGAAGTAAATGAACAACTTGAACAATTAGTTAAAAACTATCAAAACAAGTGCCCTAAGTGCAACAAGTGTCCATATTTTGAAGAAGAAAATAAAAATTCAGAAATTAATATAAAATCGCTTGAAAATGAAATTCTGATTTTGAAAGAAAGTGAAAATACAAGAAGAGAAAATTGTATTAAAAAGTGGACACAATTATTAGACGAAAATGAATCTCTCAAAACACAAGTCCAACAACTGTCAACGACTTTAGGAAAATTTTCCAAAAGTGAAAGATCATTGAATATGCTATTAGGGAAACAAACTATTAATACAGTTAGACAAGGACTTGGTTATAATCAATCTAAAAATGTTAGAAATGAAATTAATCAAGTCAATTCCATGTGCATAATTTGTAGAAAATTTGGACACAATCAAAATAATTGTTGGTATAGACCCAAACACGTGAAAACTATACCAATTTGGGTTTCAAAAGGCACAAATATAAAATCTCTCAAAGTTAAACAAATCTGTGTGCCAAAAGGAACGTATATAAATAGTTTTGGGTCTCCACAAAATTATTTTTCAATATATTCTGCCACTAACAATCATGGACCTATAAAAACAAATAGGTCACAAAAATCTTTTATCGTATAGGTGTGGTGGCAGGCTAAGGAACAACAACAGTGTTATCTGGATTCTGGCTGTTGCATAAACACAACGGATGACAAAGTAAAGTTCCTTAGTCTAGCATAAAGGTGACAGAATCACAGTGGACAACAACGAAAAATTATCATAAAGGTAAAAAAGATAATGGTATATTCATCTTATTAAATGTGATAATCTGCACCATAATTTGAATTTAATTCAGCCAGTTATTTGATAAAGAAATGAATGCTGTTTTTGATTCTGACTTTTTCAAAATTGCTGGCCAATTATACTTTTCATACCGAGAACACTACATGCATCTCTAGAGTCTTTGAATTACTTCATATAAATTTGTTTAGACTAATTATGGTATCTTATTGACTGATTATTAATCTCGGTGCACATAAATATATTTGTTTATCTTACGGCTTCTAAATTTGACACTATATTCACTGATTTGTTGATTGGCACATCTTCAAAATTCAAATTCAAGAGAATTTCATTTAAAAGCTGTTAAAATTGATTTTAAGATATTTTGATGTACACTTCACGGTCTGGTCTATCAAATGTAACTAATAATAACCTTGAGTGAAAGAAAAATTCAGATGCAGATAACACTGGTAATCAAGTTGATAGAAAAATTACTAGTGGAACGTGATTTATGTTGAGACATTTAGTAACTGCAACGTTTTTCAAAGAAAAAATATCCGCATATTTTTCATTTCAAATAATTTTCAAAAAGCAGACATTTTTCTTATAAAACCCCATCTAGAAAATAATTTTTGACCTTGTTTCAGATTAGTCATCTTAGAAAATTTGATTTTATAATTATTTTTGAATATGATTTTAAATGATTACATTGACTAATCCGACTCCCTACTAATTATCGAAAAGATAAACGGTGATTGAAAAAGTGATGAGTGTTGATATTAATCATATTATAACTTGAGATGGTATATTTAGTAAATTTGTTTAGAAATTTGAACAAGAGTTATAAAAAAAATTATTGGTAAAATTCCATGAACATTTCTACTTCTATCATATTTCTATCAACCATCACTCATCAAAATCCATTATAGTATGTCAATACGTGGTGATTTAAACAGGAATTATTCGTTTTTCATTTTATATATTTTTTTAAAAAAACCAAGTATTCACTCTCATTTAAAAGTCATCACGGTTATGCATGGGTGAATTACTTGGAATTTTTGATTATGTGCTTTCATGCTCATTTAAAATGAAAAAATGCTATGCGGTAGGATCGTGTAATATGGAATAACGGAATAGTCTAGGTAGATAAAGTAGGTAAATGCAAGGAGACGTCAAGATTTTATACTGGTTCGGACCTCTCGTCCTACGTCCAGTCCCTAAGCTTCACTTAGGAATTTCACTAACTAACACCCTCACTTCACCCGGAGGAATAAGTTTACAACTTACCCGAACAACCGAACGGGATTTCTTGCCTCAACTACCGAAGAGGACTTCAACTCAATTACTAAAATACAATATTCTACTTGTTGTGTTCTTGTCAACACTAATGAGTCTAATGTAGTACAATATTCCTATAATCTTATCCTCGAGAGTATGCAATGTGTTTGTGAAGATTTAGGAAATGTGAATTGCTATGAATCAAAAGAATGTTATAAACAAAAACAGTGATTCAAGCAATAGATTGGTGATTTCTTTGAGAATATCTAGAGAATATGAACAAGAGAATAGTAAGATTAAAGCAAGAGAATTGCATAACTTGAATGATGTTGGAATCATGTATATATACTTGTAGAAGAGGTGCATTTATTGTCAAATGTTGCAAACAAGAGATGCTTCCATTTACATTGGTGAATGGTTGCAACTCTTGGGAGGACGAAGGTGTCCATTCATAAAAAATTCGCAGGTTCAAATTCAGTCGACTAAACAGAGAATTCAGTCAACTGAAAATATGAAGTAAAATTTTCAGGAACAAATTCAGTCGACTGTGCAGGAAATTCAGTTGACTGAAACTGTGCATGTTTATATATTAGTACCAGTTTCAGTCGACTGGATATTCCTGTTCAGTCGACTGAACTTATAAAATATGCACAGTGAAAGCTTAAATAAAAAAGAAGTTTTATAAAATATTTTCTAGTGTTCGTGCAAGCCTCTTGAGGATAGATGTTAACAATAAATCAAGACTAAGACATATATAAAAACATACTTTATGTTTGTTTGGTCTTCATTGATCTTCCTTTAGCATTGCATATATTTCTTCCTTGTTTGTCAAAGCACGTTGTCATTGATCAAAATCTTCGCGTATCAACATTCTCCCCCTTTTTGATTGATGACAATACTGATTTATTCTAGAGATGTTTTTACTTATTTTCTCCTCCTGAATGTATGCACTATCTTTCCTACAAAACAAAGTTAGTACCATAGATTTTCTCCCCCTTTGTCATCGACAAAAAGGAAGAACTAACAGTAGTAATAATTTGTCAAAACAATCACTGAAGCATAGAGAATATTTGCATAATCATGGCTTAAGAAAAGTAAAAAATGTTGCGACAAAAAAGCATAAAATGGCTATTTATACAAGCCACTAGAAAGTTAGAAATACACATCAAACCATAAAAATTACTCATCTCTATCCCAGTCATATGAACCTTCTCTTCCTGTTGGTTCACGTATGACGGGTCCTCCTGTTGGTGGTATGTGCGCTCTTCCTCCTTGGCCACAACTAGCTCCGCTTGCGCTGCTACTTGTATGCTCTTCGGATGTTGTCCATGTAAACGTAGGTGTCGGACGTTTGCCGCGAGATGTTGAAGCAGTAGTGGTGCTTGAGCACGAGATTGCATTCCATAGCTTGTTGAAGAATCCTTTGATTTTGTCAAGCTTGTGATCTACCTTTTTAAGATGAGTGTCAAGAATTTGTTGATTTTTTTGACAATATCCCCAAGGATTGTTTGGTAGTGAAGCTTGGGTCAACAAGACGAATTTCATCATCTTGCTCGAGATGTTCTTCGTGGTGAGGTTGAGGAGGTGGTTGTTGTTGTTGTTCTTGATGTATTGCTTCCCATTCGGCGAGTGGTATTATGCGAGGAGGTCGAGACGGGAGTTGCATTAGGCATATGGTCTGGTGGTTAATTTGATGGACCATTGTATTCTCCGACTCAGGTAATGGCGTATCGACATTGAGGAGAAGTCGCATGATGTACTCTCCAAAGTAGATAGTGCGCATTTTCTCATTATTAAAAGTGAGAAACTCATCAAGAATAAGCTGTACCCAATTGACTTGTATATTGCCAAAAATAGCATATAGAGCTCGATAGTTATTTGGGTAGACAATTTCGTACGAGCCCATTCGATGAGTAATTGTTCTCATTAGGGCTTTATGGAGGATTCTTGCCATAGGTCGAAGAGATGTGGACTTAAAATCTCTAAAGTTGATATTATCATCCATAAATCGATGGTTTATGTTGTCGCGAATATGTGGATTGAATTCAATCTCCTATAGCTTTCTCTCGACATTTGATGATTCTAAAATGTGTGCTATTCTATCCAAGGAAAACCAAACTTTCTTTCCACAAACCATACTCCAAACACTATTGTTTGGATTTCTTGGAATTTGGTGTCTAAGATTAAGATTAGCATAAAATAATTTGACCATTACATGATTTATGGCATGGTCATTTCTTTTCAAATCTAAAAGAGAAGTTAAACCTACTGGATCGGTTAACGCTTGGATGTTGTAGGTTTGAAAGCTTTGGAAATCAACGAAAGAATGCTCGAAAATTCAGGAATTATTCATCTTATTCCATCTAGTGACAGCGGTTCCATCGTAAAGCCATTGTGCTATTTGAGCATCAATTGGCTCGAAGGATGAAGAAGATGAAGCTCTTGATCTCTTTGGTGCCATTTGGGTGAGATTTGAGTGGATTTTGAGAAATTGGGGGCTACGGTTTCGAAATTAATTGGGGAAGAAAGTTTGTGGGAGGTAAAAAGTGATTTGGTAGGGTAACAATTGGTGGTTAAAAGGGGAAGTTTGCCTGGAAATTGGCGTTCAGTCGACTGAATACTCTGTTTAGTAGACTGAATTGAAGGCCGAAAAATTTTCTGGGCTGAATTCAGTCGACTGAACAGGGTTTTTAGTCGACTGAATGTTTGCCTGAAAGTTTCTGTTATTATTTTAGTCGACTGAGCAGAAGATTCAGTCGACTGAATTGTTAAACATTTTGCATTCTGTCATAAGTTCAGTCGACTGAACAGGGGGTTTTAGTCGACTGACTTATGTATTTTGTTGTTCTTTGTTAATTTTGAAGGCAAACTCTTTATTTAAGGAAATAATTACAATTATATAGATGAAATATCATGAATAGATTTCAACACTAACTATTTCTTAGGGGATGGACTTGGATTCTTTTTCCCTTCATTCTTCATATAATTAATATCCAATGAATTTGGACTATATTGAGGAGTCTTAGGAGACATCCAAGGACTCACAGGATCGACTGGTGTACGATAAGATGAAGGCGGATCAAGTGAGCTAACGGGGCGAGGTAGGGGTTCAGCCACTTCGTTCTTTTTTGATCCACAAAAGCGTAAACCGATTTGCTCAAGGAAGCTTAATCGTCTAGCCGTAACCTTTTATTCGAAGTATAATTCTCGTTGAAGATCTATTTGTTGTTGTTGAAAGTGATGAATTTCATCAATCTTTCTTTTTGTGTCTTGAGAAATAAAGAGTCCGCGTTTTTCTTTCTTGGATTCTGATGTGTAGTCGGTACGATAATTGTTCCATTTGAAAACTGGCTCATGTATCGGTGTTGGAGTGGGAAGTTTTGGAGATGTTGGAGTGTTTTCGACAGAAGAGGTGATGTTGATCGGGGAAAGAGAGTTGCTGGACGACATTTTTATAAGACTTTTATTTGTGAGAATGAGTTGTGAAAAAAATAATATTTTTAAGATATATTTATAGTAGGAATTTTTCTAAATATATAGAGGCTATAATTCCTTAAAGTTTTTCATCCACTTAATGATTTAATGGTTACCATAATTCTGTTAAAATGTATGGTGAATATTATTTGACAATATATTATGTAACATATTTGAAAAACAAATTGAAAATCCCATATTTTCTTTATTCAGTCGATTGAACAGATAGTGTTAGTCGACTGAATTGTATAGATTTTTCTCTATACGATATCTTTAAAAGACATTATTCCTAACTCTCGTCGTAATTTTATGAAGGAGTTTTCTAATAGAGGTTTAGTAAATATATCGGCAATTTGATTTTCGGTTGAAATATGTTCTAAATTAATTATTCCTTTTTCGATATTGCCACGTAGAAAATGGTGACGAATATCAATATGTTTTGTACGAGATTGATTAACCGTATTTTTAGATAAGTTTATTGTACTTGTATTATCAAAATATATTATAGAATTTGTTAAATCTATATTAAAATCTTTAAGTGTTTGTTGCATGTATATAACTTGAGTGCAAGTTAAAGCAGCTGATATATACTCTGCTTCGCATGTGGAAAGCGAGACACAATTTTGTTTCTTACTAAACCAAGATACAAGTGATTTTCCAATGAAATGGCAAGTATCACTTGTACTTTTTCTGTCTGTTCGAGATCCACCAAAATCAGCATCACTAAATGATACTAACTCAAATGGACACTCCTTTGGATAGAAAAGACCGAAATCTTTAGTTTTGTTAAGATATCGCATTATTCGTTTTACTGCCCTTAAGTGTGAATCTTTAAGACCGGATTGAAAACGTGCACATAAACAAACACTCATCATTATGTCAGGTCTACTAGCGGTTAAGTAAAGTAAGGAACCTATCATACTTCTAAACAATTTTTTATCTACACTTTTGCCATTTTCATCTCGATCGAGATGTGTAGTGGTACTCATAGGAGTAGGTTTAGCAGAAGTGTTTTCCATGCCGAATCGTTTAATTAAATTAGCACGATATTTTTCTTGGTTTATAAAAATTCCATTTGTTAATTGTTTGATTTGAAGTCCGAGAAAATATGATAATTCTCCCATATGAGACATTTTGAACTCATTAGTCATTATATTTGAAAATTCTTCACATAAATTTTCATTTGTTGAACCAAAAATAATATCGTCTACGTATATTTGAATTATTAAAATATCTTTGGTAGTATTTTTAATAAAAAGAGTTTGATCTACTTTTCCAATTTTAAATCCCGAGTTTAATAAATAACTTTTAAGTCTTTCATACCAAGCACAAGGTGCTTGTTTAAGACCATATAGTGCTTTCTTTAATTTAAATACATGATCCGGATATTTTCATGTATAAACAAAGGAGGTTGTTCTACATGTACATTTTCTTTAATAAAACCATTTAAAAATGAACTTTTAACATCCATTTGATAAAGTTTAAAATCGTGAAAACATGCAAAGGCTAATAGTATACGTATTGCTCCAACTCTTGCAACGGGAGCAAAAGTTTCTTCAAAATCAATACCTTCTTCTTGATTATACCCTTGTGCTACTAATCTTGCTTTATTCCCTGTTATATTACCGTATTCGTCTACTTTATTTTTGTAAATCCATTTTGTTCCAATTACTGATTGATTATTAGGACGGGGAACTAATTCCTAAACATCGTTACGTTCAAATTGATTTAATTCTTCTTGCATTGCGATAATCCAATAATCATATGTTGATGCTTCTTTTGGATTTTTAGGTTATATTGATGAAATGAAAGCTACATGACCCATTTTATTTAGTTGATTTCTTGTTCTAACTTGAGAATTTATTTCTCCTATTATATTTTGAGTTGGATGATCTCGTAATATTCTAGGAGGAGATCTTAGTTCATTATTATTATTTTCAAGGTTTGTTTCTTCTATATTTATCAATTCTTCATCATCTTTTATATTTGAATTTTTATTATAATTTTCATCAAAAGATATATGCAAAGTTTCTTCAATTAAGTTTGTTCGTTTATTAAATACTCGATATGCTTTACTTCGTTCTGAGTATCCTACGAAAATTCCTTCATCAGCTTTTGAATCGAATTTTCCTAGTTGATCTTTTGTATTTAAAATGAAACATTTTGATCCAAATATTTTAAAGTAAGATATATTTGGATTTTTATTATTAAATAGTTCATAAGAAGTATTTTTAGTTAATGGTCTAATTGATATTCTATTTAATACATAACATGCAGTAGCAACAGCTTCTGCCCAAAAATGTTTTGGTAGAGAACATCCATTTAATAATGTTCTTGCGCATTCTAGTAATGTTCTATTCTTTCTTTCTACAACTCCATTTTGTTGAGGAGTTCTAGGAAAAGAAAAGTTATGATTTATTCCTTTCTTTTTACAAAAAGTTTCAAAAACTTCTTTTTCGAATTCGCCTCCATGATCGCTTCGAATATTTTTAATTTTCAAATCTTTAGTGTTTTGAATTCTTTTGACAAATGTTTTAAAATGCTCAAAAGTGTCACTTTTATTTTTCATAAAAATAGTCCATGTATATCTTGAAAAATCATCAACTATTACAAATACGTATCGATTATGATTAATGGATTGAACTTGTGTTGGTCCAAATAAATCCATATGTAGTAATTCTAATGGTTGTAAAGTCGAAATATTTTCTTAGATTTGAAAGATGATTTCGTTAATTTTCCTTTTTGACAATCATCACAAAGATTATTTATTTTAAAGTTTATTTTGGGTAAACCTCTTACTAATTCATTTTTAGAAAGTTTTCTAATAGTTTTAAAATTTATATGACAAAATCTTTTGTGACATAACCAAGGATCATTATCTTTGGCTAGTAAACACATACTTGAATTATGATTAATATTCATATTTAAAACATAAATATTTCTATCTCTATTTCCTTCAAAAACAAGATTTTGGTTTTGATCAAAAATACTACATTTATTATTCAAGAAAGTTATTTTAATACCTTTGTCACACAGTTGACTTATGCTAAGTAGATTATGTTTTAAATTTTCAACTAATGAAACATTTGTTATAAAAGGTAAATTTGATGTACCGTAATTGTTCACATCTCCTTTGCCAATGATATAGCCTTTTGAATTGTCTCCGAAGGTAACCGAGCCACCATCAAAGTATGTGATGTTTGTAAGCATATCTTTGTCTCCGGTCATGTGTTTTGAACAACCACTGTCTAATATCCATTTCTTCTTTTTGAGTGGGACCTGAAAATAATTATGAAATTATTGGTACCCACCTTTTAATAGGGTCCTAAAAAGTTAGAGTTTAGAAAACCAAACCCAATTTGGTTTAGTGTCCTTTTTATAAATATAGTTTTCATTATGATGAACATTATCCATAAATGTTTTAATATATTTATTTCTTATTAATACATTGTTAGTCTTTGGTACCTAAATTTTAACTACCTTGTTTTCTACTTTTGTTTTAATAGGTTTCTTAAGCAATATTTGTTGTTTGGAATCCATATTCCTCTTAAAATTTGTATTTTTCTTTTTAGGAATTTTTGACTCCTTTTTATATCCTAATCCATGTTTACTTGAAGAGGATTGAGAATTTTCAAAAATTTCAGATAAATTTTCTCTTCCTTTGTTAAAGTTAGAAACATTTTAGTGATGTTATCTAATCTAGCTTGAAGACTATTATTTTCTAACTCAACTTGTCTAATCTTATTTTTTAACTCATGATTTTCAGAAACAATTATATCATTCTTTGTTTTTTGAGTTTCAATTTCTTGACTTAAAAGTGATAATTGAGTTTTCGAATTTGAATGAGATTCTTGAACTTTTTCAAGTTCTTCTTCTAAGATTTTCTTTTCATCTTTTAACATATCCCTTTCAAATTCAGCTTTGTTTTGATTTTCACGAGTTTCTTTAAGTTTCTTTTTAAGAGTTTTTATTGTGCTTAAAAGTTCAGTGTTTACTTCAATTAAATCGTCGAAAGTTAAATTATTTACCTCAGATTCTTGAGCCATGAAGCATACATTTGCCTGTTCATTGTCGCTATCACTATCATTTTCGGATGAAGATGAATCTGAATCTGAATCGTCCTATGTTACAGAAAATGCCTTCTTTTTGAATTTATCCTTCTTGTTTTTGTTGTTGAAGCTTTTCTGATTTTTCTTCATTTGTTCTTGACAATCTTTTTGCATGTGTCCTTTCTTGTGACAATTGAAGCATTCTATATTTGAGGATGAAGGTTTGTTCAAGAAATTCTTTTTGAATCCGTTTTTGTTTCCTTTTCTATACTTTAAGAATTTCTTGAAATTTTTGGCTATAAATGCTAGATCCTCATCTTCAGACTCTGATTCTTCCTTTTCCGCATGAAAAGCAACATTTTTTCTTTCTTGAGCTTGATCTTTCTTAGCTTGCATATTTACTGCATACGACATAAGATTTCCAATCAATTCTTCTGGTTTCATTGTAGGTAGATCATTTGCTTCCTCGATTGCTAGTACTTTTCTCTCCCATTCATCAGTGAGTGAATTTAGAACTTTAGACACAATGTCAAAGTCCATGTATCTTTCTCCTAATCCGATTAGAGCATGATGAATGTCTTGAAATCTTGAGTACATGTCATTGATGGATTCATTTTGTCGCATTCTAAAGTTTTGGAATTGGTTCTTCAGCATGGATATCTTTGTTTGTTTAACCTTGTTTGTGCCTTCATGTATGACTTTAAGTGTTTTCCATATCTGATATGCAGTAGTACATATGCTAACACGGTTGAATTCATTTCTATCCAGGGCGCAAAATAGCATATTCATAACTTTGGCATTTGCACTAGCTTTATTCTTTTGAATTTGTGTCCATGTAGGATAACCGGTTGTGGGTACAACGAACTCTGCTTGAGTAGAATTCCAAGCTTCGAAACTTGTTGCTTGCATAAATCCTCATCCTAGTAGCCCAATAGTTGTAGTTTAGTCCATTGAATAGGGGGGTCTTTGGGTAGATTGTCCTTCCGCAGATGTGGAACTATAGGCAGATGTTGTGCTTGTACTTGCGTTATTTTCCATATTATCAATATGTCTAATAACGGTGTTATGGTTATAGGACGGCCTTGCTCCGATACCAATTGAAAAAATGCTATGCGGTAGGATCGTGTAATATGGAATAACGGAATAGTCTCGGTAGATAAAATAGGTAAATGCAAGGAGACACCAAGATTTTATACTGGTTCGGACCTCTCGTCCTACGTCCAGTCCCTAAGCTTCACTTAGGAATTTCACTAACTAACACCCCCATTTCACCCGGAGAAATAGGTTTACAACTTACCCGAACAACCGAACGGGATTTCTTGCCTCAACTACCGAAGAGGACTTCAACTCAATTACTAAAATACAATATTCGACTTGTTGTGCTCTTGTCAACACTAATGAGTCTAATGTAATACAATATTCCTATAATCTTATCCTCGAGAGTATGCAATGTGTTTGTGAAGATTTAGGAAATGTGAATTGCTATGAATCAAAAGAATGTTATAAACAAAAACAGTGATTCAAGCAATAGATTGGTGATTTCTTTGAGAATATCTAGAGAATATGAACAAGAGAATAGTAAGATTAAAGCAAGAGAATTGCGTAACTTGAATGATGTTGGAATCATGTATATATACTTGTAGAAGAGGTGCATTTATTGTCAAATGTTGCAAACAAGAGATGCTTCCATTTACATTGGTGAATGGTTGCAACTCTTGGGAGGACGAAGGTGTCCATTCATAAAAAATTCGCAGGTTCAAATTCAGTCGATTGAGCAGAGAATTCAGTCAACTGAAAAATATGAAGTAAAATTTTCAGAAACAAATTCAGTCGACTGTGCAGGAAATTCAGTCGACTGAAACTGTGCATGTTTATATATTAGTACCAGTTTCAGTCGGCTGGATATTCCTGTTCAGTCGACTTAACTTATAAAATATGCACAGTGAAAGCTTAAATAAAAATGAAGTTTTATAAAATGTTTTCTAGTGTTCGTGCAAGCCTCTTGAGGATAGATTTTAACAGTAAATCTAGACTAAGACATATATAAAAACATACTTTATGTTTTTTTGGTCTTCATTGATCTTCCTTTAGCATTGCATATATTTCTTCCTTGTTTGTTAAAGCACATTGACATTGATCAAAATCTTCGCGTATCAACATAAAAGTCCTCACGGTTATGCATGTATAGAACGCATATCAAAATTGATTTATTAAATAAACAAGTTGATTCTAATCCCATTTAAAAGTCCAAACGATTATGCGTGATTAGAAGATACTTGAATTCATTTTTTTTAAATAAAATTGGAATACTACTAATCTCATTTAAAAGTCCTAACGGTTATGCACGGTTGGTAGATATTCAAATTCCTGATATAAATATACCACAAGTAGACACAACTGTATGGTTTTATATGATGACATCATTTCCATCATTCTAAAAGTGGAATATGCATCTAACAGAGTATTTATGATTTTTTTTTGATTTTTTTATTGAAATTTAATATTTATATTCGATTGAGTTTTAATGTTGTATTAATGTCTATCACTTTATCTCTATTTTTCTAACACTATCCCCCTTTTGCTGACAACAAAAGGGGGAGAGAAAAGTTAAGATTTTGACAGATAAAGGTCAAATATTTTCTATTTGCATCTAGGATCATTTGCATATTTTTATTTACATGAATATATGAAGGGGAAGCTTTGTGTAGAGAGGGAGCATTCAAATAGGGGGAGCAAATTGAATGATCAAATATATTTAACAAATTCAATATTTTAAATATATGTCTGTTATCATCAAAAGGGGGAGATTGTTGAAATATTAGAGTATATGGTTTTTGTTTGATGATAATAAACATATATATATATATTCATTTAAATGTATTTGTTAATGTTCTATTTTATTTTTCACATAATTAAATAAATATTTGCTGAATAAAATAAATAACATGGTATTTAAATTCAAATAGATATTTTATTTAAACAAATATTTATTACAATTTTGAAAGTACAAATGTGAACTCTCACTATATATATACAAATACAATACAAATTCGATTATATCACAAATCATTTACAAATACACCTCACTACATATCGCTCATTCACTCGTAATTTATCTACAACTTTATTCCAGATTGAATCCAGCATCTGAGCAATCTGCAAAAATAAATACTGATGCGGTAAAATTGAAAAGGAAATATTGTTGCAGTATAAATAAAATGTATTTTGAAAATATTATTTGCCTCGGTTATTTGGGTTGTTCATCATCATTTAAATTTGAATTCATCATACACTAACAGCTTGTGACATGCACGGTGTATTACTGTACATGCCACAAGGCCATGCACACCGATATATACACTTGATAAAATTACAGGGACATGTCACCACAGGTCAAACCCAAATGAAAAGTCGGGTTCAACTCAAGTGCAATAAAAATAATGTCACGATATCAGCACAAGGTCAAACCCGAGCTACAAGCTGGATTCAACTCAGGTGGAATTCGAAAAACAAATCCAAATGTACAAATGCAATAACGGTCGGGAGCAACTCAGACTCAAGTAGATATACAAATGGAGCATATCGCATATACATGTATATCAGACCAAATGCCATCAAGTGAACAAGACCAGAGAAGAAAATAAAATGGCACATGTATATGCAGTGCATAGCATCATCAATAGAACCATAAGCATGGGACAAAGCCGCACTCAGACAAATGTACACAAGTGAATGCAAATTGCAAACTGACTTGCAAACTGACTCAAAGGATCACAATGCAACAGTCAATGGTGAAGCAGACTATATACATGAACTGAGTCGAACTTAAAACAGTGCACAGGTAAACATAACAGTGAAACAACAATGTCTCAACCAAATGATCATGTGACAGTGCAGTGCAAGCGAACTCATATGGAGCAAGTGAAGACATGTATATAAACATGAGTGGACAAGAATATATATGTGCAGCAAAACTCTGAGGCAACCAGAAAATAAACAAAACCAAGTGAAACACAGTGAAACCCGAATATGCATATATGGTGATAAACAAGTCTAAAACAAATGAACTTAACATCAAAATGAAACTCAAGGCAAATATAACATGAATGTACAGATTCAGATGAAACGGGACTTCAACAAGACCACATGCAACTCTACGACTTCAAGCATGCGAATATAGGAAAACCAAACAATGTACGCAGTGGCCAGAACTATATCTACACCAGACTTCGAGGCATGTACGTGAAGGCAGCGAAAACAGGTACAACTCGATGCATCACTGAGACATGGGTGCAGGAGGCAAATGTACAAAACATATGGAAACTGAAACAGGCAGTGGCAACAACAACTATAAAGTATGAAGGCAATGTACATGTCAACAAGACAAGTGGAGGAATACATATATGCAGCAGTGACCAAAGTCAAAGAAAAACCAGAAACAACTACAAGCAACATATAACTGATTATATACCTACGTGAGCATATATATATACACATGTGCAGGATGCAAGTTCGAACAAATCCATGTCAAAGCCATGTGATAAAAATCACATATTTGAAGTAACCGAAGTAGCAGGTTTTACTAAAATCAGAAAAGAATCAAAGTAGCAGTTTCAAAATAATCAAAGTACAAGCCAGAAAAAGATAGCTTGCATCAGGAATTTCAAGTTTAACAAGTTAATGTCGAAGTCACAGTGAAATCAACATCGTCAAATCAAGCCAGTACCAAAGTTGAACAAGTCAGAAATTGAAGCCGTGGTGGCCACGAAAGAGATCAACACTGTGATTATCAAGTAACCAAATATATGAAATTGACAAAGTCAGAAATCATCGTCAACATTCAATCAAAATCATACGGCCAAGGAATTATCAGACCGAACGAAAATCAAGGGGTTCGAACCCTATATAAAAACCCAATCAACATCGGCTACAAAATCATCGAGTTCAAGGAAGCAAAAACAGTAAAGCAAAAGTAACAAATTACATACCGAAGCAACTCCGAACTCGATAAAAATTGAACGAGCCGAGTGCAAAGAAGAAAACATCGATTTGAAGTACCCGAAGGAGATCGACGGAGAGAAAGAAGAAACCGAAGCATCATCAATCGAATCGACAGAAACCGATGCACTTCAATTTTCCATACCCTAATTTCATAGGAACGAATGAACGAGAGCCGCCATTATCACAAACACAAAGGAACGCGCCAATAAAAGAAAAAGAGGAAGAATACTTTGGGCCGGCCTTTGTATTGGGTTTATAATTATAAGGCTTATAATTCTCTAATTAGGGTTTTTGTTTTTTTTTAAATTGTATTTTTCCTTTCAAACTTCTGTGTAATTTCTATGTGACTAGGGGACAAACTACGTGGCGTAGTTTGAAAATCCGCAACTCGGTGGCTGGGCTGTGGCAGAGTTTTGAGCGTAGAGTTAAGGCCAGTCGATAGCGGGTGTCGTGAGTTTACGTGTGTAAGCGTCCGACTGCTTAATTTCTAGTAGAAACCTTGGGGGCAGCACGTAGGCAGAGTTTTGCCGAAGCTGGGTAAATTCTGTGTCGCTCTATTTCTGCATTTATTATTATGCTATTATCTGTGCTGCTATAATTTTAATATATCTGTGTTGATATTATTTTATATAAACTTTCGCGATGAATCACCCTATTCACCCCCCCCCCCCCCTCTAGGGTCAGTGCAGCACTTGCCTTAGTAGCTGATCAGTCAGAACTTTTATCGGATAAGCCTGATATGGTCGTAGTTTCCTCGAAGCAATTAACAAGCAGTATGCCAGTTTCTCCAAGCATCATTATTGATTGTAGCTGGAATACGCGTCCATGAAGGATAGCAATTCATGTTCGGCCATTGAGTCAGCGGGAAGCTATCCTTTGGGCATGCCTTATTCAAGTTCAAATAATTGATGCATGTCCGCCATTTTCCATTTGGCTTCTTAACTAACATAGGATTCGATACCCATTCAGGATGTAAGGCATCGCGGATAATGTCATTTGCCTTAAGCTTATCCACTTCTTCCTTTAACATAGTGGATCGCTCCAAATCCAAAATGTGTCTCTTCTGCTTTATAGGATGGCATTTTGGGTCCACATTCAACGCATGACATGTTATCTCTGATGATATTCCAAAATATCAGAGTTTTTCTAGGCAAACACATCTGAGTTTTCCCATAGAAATCCTACTAATTCCTTTCTTATCTTTATGTCGAGCTAAGATACGACTTTGAGGGCCCTAGTAGGATCATCCCCATTGATTCGGACGTTGATCGTCAACTCTTCTAGTACCAACCTCGCGTCCTCTGCCACTTTTCGGAGGTCCATAGGCTTGTGGAACTTGCTATGTGACCTAAGCTAAGGCCTTGGCGATAATTGCTATGCATCCGCAGTTTTGATGCAGAGGGCCTTCTATGCATCTTTTGCTTTCCTATGTCGCTTCACCTCTTTGAGCTCAATGACATAGTATTCGTGACCAGTGATTTGGTTGCCTTGAATAGCTCAAACCCCATTCTTAGTAGGGAAATTCATCATCAAACACCATGTAACCAGCATTATTCTAAAATGGGTCAGGACCGATCGACCCGGAAAAGCATTATAAATAGAAAACTCATCAACAATCATGAAGGTTAGCACCTACACAATGCAGACACCTTCACCTAACTCTACTGACAAGTCAATGCATTCAATAGGATCTTTTACCTCTCTAGTGAAGACTTGAATGCGGGGTTTACATTCCAGATTTATCATCATCTGGTCAAACGACTTCTTGAACATGATATTAACCGAGCTTCCACACAGTAACCATGGTGTCAAGCATCGGCATTTGCATCCATCATCACCTCTATCTCTAAAAACAATATCATCACTCATCGTCTTTAGTTGTTTTACCAGAGCTCCATCTTGGATAGTAAGACAACTCCCCCACAACACATGCTTTATTGAAATCTCATGCCGCTCCATTTTGTTTCAGCCCTCCTCCGTTGGAAGTGGTCCTCCTGTTATCGTGTTAGTCACAATCCTACCATCCGGTTGCCTAGACCCCTCTCCGCTAGGCCCAGGTTAATCCCTTGAGAGTTCTGCCCATGAGGTCTAGCATTATGCCAACTATCTTGTGGGTCTCTCACAAATTACTACAACTTCTTGCATATCAATCTTTAATTATGTCTCTTAAGTAACGAGACTCATTAGTATTGTGCCCATGGGTGTCATGGAGGCAACAATACTTCCCCAACATCGTTTAGCTTCGCTCACCTCCATCCAAGGCGGCTTCTTATAATTCTCAGTTCCTTGCATAACAATGTATATATTTCAACCGTATCATCCCATGGAGTATAATCTTTCGGCTTTAAGTATCTCGGATGTTTTTTGGTGTCATTTATTTTACCTCAAATGCTTTGATTTCTCCTTTTTGGTTATTGCTATTATTTCCCACATTTACCATAATGTTATCGGCGCTCTTGTTGGTTCTCTCAATAGTGGCGTTGCATCGCGCAATTTCACTCGACGATATACCACCAGTCTTTCTAGCGGCTAGATCTGCCTCTTCTAAGCACAGATACCGGGATGTCATGCGACAGAACTCCTCCACACTAGGTGGTTGTTTTCTCTTTAAACATATACCAAACTCCATGTCTGGGTGTATCCCCCAAATTAACGCCATCAAAACAATATCCTTCTTTGAATTGCTTACTTCGATCACAACAACATTAAATCAACTCAAAAAAAATCCTTTAGGGTCTCCCTGATACCCTAATGATTACTCGACAAGGACATCAGGTCCTTCGATCGAGAGGTGTGGAGACTGAACTGCTCCATAAACTTTTTTGCCAATTGATCAAATATAAATATGGATATTGGCGCAAGCTGAGTAAACCATATCCTAGCCACTTCATCTAGGAATATGGAGAGATATATACACCTTATCGTATCAGTCGCTCTGGCACTATCCATGACACTCATATTTCAATAGATATTGTCTAGGGTCTGTTGTCCCATTATACAACGACATCGTTGGTATGACGAACTTCCTGGGACACTCCTCCCGTAAGATATCAGCAGTAAATTTGGTTCTGCTAGGTGTTAATCCGTGTTCTTTGTTATTTCTTCACTAGTTCTCGTTCGTTTATCTTCTTATCACATCAACAATATATTCTTGATTGGCTTGATTATGCGGATAGCGACCGTCAAGAATAGCCCCAAGTATTTGACTCTGCAAATACTCACGGTTCATTCGACGACATCTAGGCTTTCCTGTCTTTGGGAGAGCTACTTATCCGGGCCTTTTTTGGGGACTACTTATTCTGTGGTGTTCACTTGAGAACCAATATTTTATGCATCGGTATTTTTCCCAACAAGGTTGTCAGTATCCTACAAATCATCATCATTATCAGAAAAATTAATGACTTCGGGCAAGTACGCTCTGACGCCATCCAAGATGCGCTCGGTACCGACCACATTGGTCGTGGCCAAATTCTAACCACTCCCTGCGCTCTTCTTTGACGTCCCAAAACCTTTTTCTATCATCTTTTACTTGATGTCTCTCCTATTTTGACCTGATGAAGACGAGCTATCTTCTTCAGAACTCGAAGGCGATGAATTCTTGACTCTTCATATGCCTTTGTGTCTGCTGGGCTTGCAAGGAAAAGCTTTCTTCCATCTTATAAAAAAGGGTTTTTTGACTGGTTAACATCATTTGGTTCATCTCAGCCATCATCCTATCAAGTTCAACTTTTGATACCATTTCCTACGGAGCAGAGCAGTTTCATCATTATGGTGAGAAGCTTCATCTTCTCTACCGGTGGCTCTAGATCTCGTGAATTCTTATGGGCTATTTCTTCAGATATACATCAACTATCCTTCATGTCTAACTTCTAAACACTTGCAATCTACAATACTAAGCTAGATCTACTCTTGACAAGCTTCGTTCTTGTGAAAGCACCAAAGATGTTGAACCAAAAGTTGACACAAAACCCACAGTCGAATAAAAACGAGATAGATCTAAGTAGTATCAACAAAAAAGTAAGAACACAGACAATTTTATAGTGGTTCGGCAAATTATATGGCCTACATCCATTTTAATCTTATTGGAATATGATTAGTCACAAGTACAAGAGCTTTAGAAGTGATTTCAGATTGAAACAGTGAATACCCTATGGACAATGTTATACATATCTACCTTGATAACTAACCTTGTTCGAAATAAAATGTATTTTTTTCTGTTATATACTTGATATAATGTATTATACTAGTTATTTATTTAATTTAAGTATATTTAATAGAAAATCACAAATGACATGTTTTGTGAAAGTGGTTATAATGTGTTGTGATCATGAGCAATTTATCACAATAAAATAAACATATTGTTTTAGGATCCTAGTCAAGATGTATCGAGACGGAAATTGATACATCCGTTGGGACTATAGTACGTAATGCTCTTCAAATGTTGGGCAGTGTATTACTCATAAATGTTGCGAGCACCAAGGGATTACGTACTGGAAGTTATTGGATAAATATAGAATGACTCAGTCGAGAGTTTTCTATTGTTTATATAACTAAGGTCAAACAGAGAATCTCGAAGTGACGATGTTACACAATTCCCTCGACTTGAGAACACTCGAAACTTAAATGTTGAACACTCCACTTTGATTGTAGTTAAATCATAGCATGACGTCAATCACACGGCTATAGTTGGTTCTGAGTTGAAGCATTGGAAGTGAAACACTATTCAATAGAGAATTCGTCTTCTCGGTTGTATGAGATTAGTATCACAATCAACTGTAGTCAACTCAAATTCAAAGTCTCTGGCCAGAGTAGTATGGTTAATAATAATTGTTATTATTGAACCAATGATTTTGTGTTTGAAATTACGAAGTTAAAATGCGAACGATATAGAAATTTTGAGCAAAACCAAATTTCACAAGTTCTAATGTGATTTAGTTTTGACGAAGAGAATTGGTCTAAATAATCGTCACTACCAATTACCGTTTATAATAAGTAAAATTGGGTTTTACCAAAAAGATGTGTAAGCGGTAAATTCAACCAAAATGTCATGCTATTAACTAAGGTGACATGTGACTGTTAATATTCTAATTGTTCGATATTAATCACTGACTAAGTTTACACATTTGAGTCATACAATCATAATGATGAATTCTCCAAAAAAACACATGCACCGATATATGATATCAATATAATTTCAAATTATTATTTAATTTAATTAATGTTCAGGAGTTATTTGTAATTATTAAATACATTTATAAAGGTTATATTTACATGCACCGATATATGATATCAATGTAATTTCAAATGAGTTCAAATAAAAGATAATTGCATGAAGGGATTTATAAAAATTATGTGACAATTGATGGCATGTAATTTCGACCATGCCATGTAAAAAGAGAGAAGCGGAGAGAGGAAGACAATTAAGAGAATTGATACCGAAAGTTTTAACTAAAAACTGAGACATAATTCATTCTTTCAATTAAAACAAATCCACTGATACATTTTCTACTAACATTCATTCTTTCTCATTCATTTTTCTCTTCTCTCCTCTTAACCTTCCATGGAAGAAAACAAAATAAAGATTTTCAAAAGTTTCAACTCCAAATCAAATGTAAACATAAAAATTATTGAAACGTAAGTGGTTAATCCGTCTCTTGCAAGGATTGGGTGTGGATCTTGAAGATCTGAGGAGATAACTTCATCCAAGGTGTGATTTTTTGGCAATATCCGTATGTAATTGTCTAATTTAATTTATTTTTGTTATTTGTACGTTTGGATCTCATGCGATTCATGTGCTGATTTATGGTTCATCTTGTAACAAGTTGTTCAAACCTATTTATCTCTATCTTTGCTGAAAGTATGTTAATTAAATTGATTTAATTCAGATCTACTTTTACTCTTCATTTGATCTCAAAATGTATCCATTTTTATTGATATAATCTATCCTCCCTTTTTCCTATTAATTTGTTGACTTCTTTTGTGTTGTTTGAATTTATGTGTCCATCACAAATTTACATATATCTAACTTGTCCAATTCCTTTTCTAATGCATTGAAAGTCTGTAAATAAAAAAATAAAAAAACTAATTTTGATTGGTATATTTTATAATTTTATATTATATATATAATTTTCAAGGTGAAAGTCGATTAATTAACATCAATAGTTTATTCAGGTTTATATATATATATATATATATATATATATATATATATAAACCTGAATAAACTATTGATGTTAATTAATCGACTTTCACCTTGAAAATTAATTCCTTTTTTCAAATGGTTGATGTTTAGAGCATGAATGTTTTTATCATTGTTTCAGAAAAATAATTATTTTCTTTTGATCTACAATCTATAATGAACTTTTGTCTAAATCTAATCCTTCAATTCTTTTCAACTTCAAAGTTTTGTGTATTCCCTTTCTAAACTAAAAGCTTAATTTAAATAAACTTTAAATTCTAACACACACATATTCAATTCTCAAATTTTTATATATAAATAATTGTTTCAAATCTAAAACGTTAGTTGATAATATATGGTAATATATGTAATGCACTATTTTGAAATCACAAGATGGACCTTGTGTAGTAAATGTCATATTTAATTTCAAACATTTCTTAATTAAAACTAAATTCATTATTGGTAATTTTAGATTTCAAATCTATTGGCTGACATGTTTTTAATGTGTGTGTTCGTACGTTATTCCACTTTTATTATGTATAAATATTTCGTAAATTAAAATTTTGGACAAGTAAGGTGTATATAAAGGGAAATGGACTCGTTGTAGTGTAAATCCCAGCACTTACATAACATTGTGCACTTCTTGCTTATTGCACTTCAACGGTATTCACTTGAGTACGTCTGGATGTATTCACATTTATGTTATGTATAAATTAATTGTTCATTGATGATATTTAATACCTCATTCAAGTCAATTAAAGAGAGTGATGATAAGTTTCTCTCTTAAAATAATGCAAAATCTACCCTCAATTAATTACATTAATTCAATAGATAGAAACAAATGGTTTCATTCTCTATATTAACAAGTAATTGTTGCACACATGAGTGTATTTGATACGCTCATACATATAAATTTAATTTAAATTCACACTTTTTTAAATAATTTAAATGAAATATGATTTTATTTAAAACTTAAATCTATTATACCTTTAGACTTCATAAGTCTAATAGCTCCCAAATAGGAAAATATTTTGAAACTTATCTATTTCACCTGCTTCTGACTAATCCAGTTCCAACAAAAAGCAAGTAAACAGCCATCAGTGACCAAGAGGCAGTAGATGATAGAAGATGAAGATGAAGAGCAAAAGTCCTCTCTAAGTTGCCCTAACCTTCCTATTTATAGCTGGAATTGCCCATCATAGTCGTCAGATCGTGTAAGAATCCAAATCCAAGAAAGTAGGATGAACAACATGTCTTCCATAGAAAAAAAATCATGTCGGTGCAGACTACAATCTGAGAAAAAAATCACGTCGGTATAGACCACAATTGTGGTCGGTTGTGGTCGGTACCGACCACAGTAGTCATCACAGTGTTATGTAGGAGTTCATATTTCTTCCAAGTATTACACTTCCAAAGTCCATAAATGAACATCAATGTGACCGCCTAACTACACTGTTCTCGATCCCTCTGCAAATCTCCAAGTTTTCCCCTAGAAAATCATATTGGTACCGACCACCATTGTGGTCGGTACCGACCAAACTACTTAGCAAATTTTCACGTTAAATTTCTTGAGCCACCTTCATTGGTTATTCGAAGCTTGCCCCCAAGTCGTCGTATCATTTCGCCTTCGTCCTGACGTGTAGATTCACTTAAAAGTTGTTTGGTTCAAACATTGGATAATAGTAATTGTAGTACATTTAGTGTCACGTACTTTTCTCGTGTAAACGTAAAGTTTCCAAAATACCATTTAAACTTAAATTACATCTCGATATATTTAATTACATTTACACATTAACTAAATTCAAATTTCCATATTCTATTATTTGGTCAACCACTCTCATCCTTTAACTAAAATTACTCATGCAAATTTTTCGTCTATTAAAAATGAGTCGATTGATTATATCTCGATTAGATTTTAAATTAAACTACTTCTACCTTAATTAGAATGCAAGTTTATTTGTACTAAAACTGAGTCAATTGGTTTTATACCTAACCACTCATGTTTTTTTTTTAAATGCAAATTTTCGTTAGTTAAAATGCTAAATTTTCTTATACTATAACTGAGTCGATTAGTTATATCTTAATTAAATTTTAAATTATATACTAATACCATGCGCGCGTAGTAAGTAAAATATATATATATATATATATATATATATATATATATATATATATATATATATATATATATTTCATGCGTGAAGCGCGTGTTATCATCATAGTAGAATCGTGTGCGGTAACGCTCGTATTAACTAATTAACTTAATTAAATAAGACAATATGAAATCTCATCTTTTAACTTAGTGTTTAAAATGTTCGAAAAAGCTAGTGAACAGACAGAAGCACGAGATCAACGCATCCACTGTCACAAGCCTTAAAAGCCGCATTATTTTCAAAGTATTGTACCCCTAATATAGCATATGACCAGAGAGAAGCACAAGATCAACAACTGAAAAAAGCCTAATTCCCTCTGAACCATCAACTGATATAATTGCCAGCACACAGTGCAAGCATACCCTCAAAAGATCTTTTTGCTAAAGAGTTTCCATATTACTGTTATGTATTTACATGAAGCAGAAGAAAATTAAAATAAAATGATAAGAGCTCTTGTCAGAAACAGCCCATTTAAACTTACAAAAGAACACATTTTGTTGACTGATGCTCCGTGAAAATCAAGCAACTGATAGTGGATACGAACACGTATATTCATTTCTTGGGCAAAAAGAAGTGTAGGGTTGTATATAACAATGCTAAAAATAAGTACTCATTCAGCTTTACCTGAGACTGCATTATAAGTCCCATAACAAGCAAAAATAACTCCTGCGATGAGTAGAAAATAATCCAGTAATCTTTCCCATGACTTCATCTGCGAGCCCACAAGAGTGAGATGAAATGTTGCTGGCAGAACAAAGGCAAGCATGGCACATACAGTGCTACCAACAAGGGAAATGAAATTTCCAAATGCAGGAATATATGAAGCTAAAACAGCCATTAAAGCAACCATTAATGCACGACCGACATTGAGGCCACAGGTTTCTGCCCTAGGTGCATTATTGGACATTTTGTGAAACCAAGTGCTTGACTTTAGCTTTGAATCCACGATGTCGTGAAACGGGTGCATCATCATTGGAAACGTGAATGCTAATGCGATGCACAACCCAAGCTGTTGAATCAAAGTTAATGACTCAAGTTAAATATTGAGGTAAAATTAAAACGTTACTTAATATATCAGGAAAAAAAAAGTCAATAAACTACACTTTTTTTTTTGGATACTCAATTTTTTAAGGCAGTAGATGTTGTCTTTTTAAGATTTCCAAATATAAATTGCTACCTCCAGTGAAATGTATCTGGGGGTGCACGCATGTGTTTATAAAAATGATAAAAAACACATTCAATAAACGACTATTTACACCGTTGACCCTAAAAAAAAACATCACGTGCACACTTCTGAAAGCAGTTGTTTGGATTTAAGACATTGCTTAAATTTCAAGGGATTGAGATGCAAAGATTATATATAAAATAGAAAATTAACAATAAAACTAAATAGAATAACCACAGTGAAACTAGAAAGGAAAAAGTGAAACAATCATCTCCACAAATATAAGTATAATTGTCTAATTTGTTCCAGATGCCATTTTTCTGATTCCGAAACCCTTCACCACATCTCCCCTTCATCTCAAGAAGAATTCCCAGTTCATCTTTTAAAGAATGAGGTAGAGAGGTAAAATGCTGTTCGTTTGGTTAAAATCATGCCGTGAAGGGTTGCAGATGATATAAACCACAAAACGTGTACCATAGAGTTGAGATCGATGCAATTATACCACAGAGCAGCGAAGGAAAACTTACTTTTATCACCTTCTAAGACCAATGCAGGCTATCACTATTTTTAGGTGGAAATTGCTAAGGATGTCTCAGTTTGTATAACATAAAAGTTTCACTTTGATTGATAATGTTGTATGAAGCATGTGCTGTTAAATGGATCTGTGCATCAGATAATACTGGAAATAAAGTTAATTAGCTTAATAAAAATTGCAAAGTTTTAAATCTTCGACTTCAGTAATGTCTGGCCTCGAGATCTTCACATACCGTCTCTGGTATCGGATGATCTCTAGAATGAGATAAGCGTATAAATTAATGTCCATTTATTCTCATTTGACACTAAATTCATATCCACTAAAAACTAAATGTCTAAATTCTACTTTGATCTTCATCTAGAATTTATTTATTTTATCTGATGACATTAACATTTAATCCACGTACCAAAGTACTAGTACTCGATAAAGCAAATCAACAAGCATAAAATAATAATCATATCAATGTCTTAAGACAAATTTAATGAAAGGACACCAAAGCCAAAAGTACTAACTGTTGATGGTTCATCGTAGAGCTTGTATAGTTTTTGTTAGATCTCGGTGATACAATAATTTTATATGAAAGAAAATTTAAAAGATATTGTTGACTTCAATGACACAACATTTCCAACTAAAGAAGATTTAAATGATATTTGAGTTAACTCAAATATAGTCTCTTTTATAGCGTTAAAGAGGGTAATAGATTATCTAACATGTAAAGAAGAACTATTTTAGGAGAATGAACTAATCAATTAATTCTGCAATCATCTGATTAAAGAAGACATCTTATCATGTGTATACCAATTGAAGGAAACTGAAAATTCGAATAAGTAAACGTTTCTCATATGAATAGAAGAATTGATTAAAATCATTCATTCTATTTGTATTTCTTGTTTTCTTCTTAGCCTTCATTGTCAATCTGGTAAAAAAATCTTTTTCAGAACATCTTTCCAAAGTGGATATATATTATCTCGCGACAGTAGAACCACTATAAATCTGTGTGCAAACACTCTATTTTTTTGGTGATACGCTGTTTGAATTTTCTTGTTGCTGTTTGTTTTAATGTATTACAACACGATCTTATTGCTTCCACGTGCATTTGGTTTGATTTACAGTCACTTGTGTGAATTTACCACAACAGTTTTGTATCAGAGCTTTGAAGGCTGTTGAAGCATAAGGCTAAAAGATGATCGATAGAATGTCAGGATCGGAAGATGAAAGTGAGAAAATTAGACCTACCCGAGAAAATTAGACCTACCCAAGAGTACATCCTACACTACGGGTTCATATACAACATCCGGTTCGCAGTTAGCTATAGAGAAATATAACTAACATAATGATTTTGAGAAATGACAGTAGAATATGTAGGATTCTTTAGTGACATTATAATGAACACATTTTATCAAATATATGATGTTTCGTTGGAAAAAGCATTTCCATCAACTCACCATACTAGGTATATGCATGAGGTTGCTATCTTATTGAATTTCCCGATCGATAAAGATGATCTACCATATCCTGCCTTCAATCAATCATTAGACAACAAGTTGGATTCAATTCTTTAAAGATCTCATTCCCTGGTAGTTTTCATGAAATCAAATCTGAAGATGGTGTTAAAAAGAAATCGTGTTCATTAGGTTGTGTTTGAAGCAGAATCGTTGTCAGCGGATATCTCGGAATTGAAAAGGAAAAAGATGGAACGATGAGCCTTTACTACCCTCCAACCGATCATGCACTCATGGGTGAGAACGTCATTCCATAGATAATAGTGAAACTAGCGCTACAGACTTGTGAAAAAAATTAGAGGATCTCTACATGAAGAAATCGCTCACGAATAGACTAATTTTGTTGCAGACTTTCTTTATTTATAAGATATGGAAAGGTACATCATTGAAAGCACATTTAACTTCTTCGATGACCTGATGATGAAAACGAAAGCTGTTGATTTGAATGTGGACGAAAAGCAAAAGGCTATGGTTGTATTGCCCTCTCTTTCAGAGCGATACACGGTATACGCCAACAACTTGATTTATAGAAGAAGCACGTTGACATTAAAAGATACGAAGACGAGGCTCCTGAGTGAAGAGATTAGAGGTCAGATGAAACTTGTGAGCGAAAGTGGAAAAGCTAGCAATAGTCAAGGGTTGTTCATAAAAAGAGGAAGAAAGAAGAAGGATAATAATTTCAAAGGGTGATTCAAGTCGAGGAAGTCTGAAAGTGGCTGGAGAGCAAAGTCTAAAGACAACATGTGCCATTGTAAGAAGCGCGATCACTGGAAGAAAGATCGTCCAGATTTAAGGAAGAGAAATGAAACCGATGGTTCGTCATCTATTGCGATGGAGAATGTTGTTTTTAATGATGTGTCAACTGCATCTATTCCCGATGTATCAGACATTGGGTGCTGGATTCACAGGTGTCTTTCCACGTGACGCTTAGGAAGGAATATTTCTATTCTTACGAAGGTAAGAAAGCAAGTGTCATATTGATAGGGAACGATGCTACTTGCAGTTCATTAAGAGAAGAATCGCTGCATATTCGCATGCACAATGTTGTGATACGCACTATCACTGTAGTCCGCTATGTTTCGAATCTAAGGAAATTTCTTCTGTCTTTGGGGTAGCCAGCATCTTTGGGTTGCAGGATTACGATAAAGCCTGATAGCTTGAAGGTGGCACATGGTGCTCTTGTATTGATAAAAGAAGTGATGGTCTGAAATCTTCATCTGTTGAAAAGATCTATGGTTACTGAAGAGTCGTGTGTTCGAGTTGATAGTTAATGAGCTTTGGATGCGAAAACTTTTGCATCTCAGATCGGGTCAGGTTTCGGAGAAGAGCCGGTAGCTGCTTCGTAGAAGGAAAATAATTAAAGGTGAATGCTTCAACCGTTTGGATTCATTGAAATTCTATCAAGAGTGTGTATTGGGAAAGCCGACGAAGATTTCTTTCGGTGGTAGGCATGAGTCCAAAAGAGTCCTAGTATGTCTATACGGATGTTTGGGAACCAGTAATTACAACTTTTATTGGTGGAGTAAGTATTTTATCTCTTTCGACGTTCGTGAAAAAGCCAAGTCGGAGTCGTTGGAGAAGTTCAAAATTTGGAAGGCATTGGTAGAAAATGAAGTCAGTAGACGATTGAAGGTGCAAAGATCTGACAATGACGGTGAGTTTGTTTATAAGGAGTTCATAGATTTCTGTAAGCAGTATGAAATTCAAAGACACTTCACTGCACCCGAGGAGATTTGCAATCAAACGAAGCACTGAAAGGATGAATAACACTTCACTAAAAAAACTCGTTGTTTGAGATTGATGGCGAGTTTATCTAAAGGCTTTTGATCTGAAGCTTTATCTAATACAGCGTATATTATCAATCGAATTTCGTGCTCAACCATTGATGGGAAGATTCCAGAGAAAAGATGAAAACGTACATCTATACATATCGGTTATTTTCGTATATTTGGTAGCCCCGTGTATGTTCACCATGCACGAAATGATAAGTTAAAGGTAAGAACCTATCAAGCATATTTTTGAGTTGTACAGAAGGCATAAAAGGGCTATGCATAAGCTATCGAGGACTAGTAGAGTCGGAGCTACAAAAGAATATAGCATAATTGCAGTCGTTGACACATCACATGAAGGTCCATATAATTCCTTTAACGATGATGGTGATGGTCATGAAGCTAGAGATGGCCAGCTCAAGGTAGAGTTGACAGAAGCTTGGACAAATTTATACTATTCAGGTCAACTCTAGAGTTAGAAGGCCACAAATAGGTAGAGACATGAACTATGCAAATCTTAGCCATGATAATTTAGTTTGACTACGCACTGCATATAGTGCAAGATAAGTCTTTCGACCTTGAAGAAGCTATGAGTTTGAGTGCCAGCTCGAAATGGATGCATGCTATGGAGGAGAAGATTGATTCATTGAAGAAGAATCAGACTTCCATTCCCTCAAGGAAGCCAAGTCATAGGATGCAAGTGGGTATATGACGTGAAGAATGATGAAAGATATAAGGTTGGACTTGTTGCAACTTGATTTGTTTGCTTAAGTGCTAGGTGTCACTTGGTGGCACATGAAGAGAGTGGGTTGGTAGATGAAGATGTTTGCTTTTGTTGTGGAGATTGATAGTCCTACATATAGAGGGCACTTCCTGTTGGAATTCCAAAGGAAAAAATGAATAAAACATACATAAAGTCCCACATCGCCAAAATTTCAAAACCATTTCAATATATATACGGCTTTGCAATGAGGAGGTTGGGGGCCTGGGGCTCCCAAATGTATGCTTCGTTGTAAGGAGGGAGATCATGCATCTCCACCACACACGCGCGCGCGCCGCCGCCGTCCGACCGGGCTCGGGTTCGGGTTCGGGTTCGGGTCTAATATGATTCTAATTTTACTGCAAAACTGGACCGGGTTTTTTTAACATTTGCAGACGAACGAACAGATGCGACTGTTCATAAGCGGACGCGGTTAAATGAAGAGGCGCGACCCGTTAGTGACGAACAGAAGCGGGTGCGACCCGTTGGAGGCGAACAGAAGCGGGTGCGACCCGTTAGAGGCGAACAGGTGCGGCCTGACTGATGAGACGCGACTGAACATAAGCAGACACACGAACAGTAGCGATTAAAGGAAACGGGCGCGACCGTTTGGACGAACGGTTGCAGACACGACCGTTCGAAGGGATGCGGACCAACTATAAATAAGTAGGAAAACTGATCACTTTCCTCACTGAATTTTCTGATCTCTTCTCTTCTGTTAACTGCTGTTCTTATATTCAAATCACAGAGTGATATACTCATTACAGTTTCGAGCAGAATTCGTCTGTTGTATCTTGGGAGAATTTTGAAATAAAATTCTTAAGGAAATCATTACGACGAGCCTCGGACACAAACCGGTTAGAATTTTAGTCTGTTTGTATATTCATATACATTATTCTTTATTCTATCCTTTATTTTGGTTGTACTATTTATTCAAAATAGTATAACGCTGTTGTTGTAATTCATTTACAACGTTCATATTGTTATAATATTTACTACAGAATTCCAATGTAGTGGAAATCTGAGTTATAAACTTGTGCGACGAGTTTATATTTGATTATTCTCTGTTTTGGTATACTAGACGTATAACATCTTAAGAATTTTACTATTTTCTTACTAAAACAGAGATGGCAACCGTAGAATTTTCAAAGAATACTACTCACAACAGACCTGAACCGTTTAAGGGAGATGATGATGGTTTCTTGACATGGCAGAATCAGATGTTATTTTATCTCACCACGCTCGGTCTACAAAAGTACCTCGACGAGGAGGAACCGATTCCTGCACCAGGCAAGGAAGCAGAGGTGAATATGTGGAAGCATTCCGATTTTTTATGCAGAAACTATATTCTGAATTGTCTCGATAAGGCGCTATACAAAGTATATCAGCCTTTAAAGACGTCAAAAGAACTCTGGAATGCACTTACCGCAAAATACAAGACGCAGAATATCAGTCTTAAAAAATTTATTGTAGACAAATTCATGGACTACAAGATGGTTGACTCCAAACCAGTAACCGCTCAACTGCATGAACTGTAAATCATCATTCATGAACTTGAGACGGAAGGTCATAAGGTTGGAGAATCATTTCTGGTTGAAGCCATCACGGGAAAACTGCCGCCGTCGTGGAGAGATTACTGCAATTATCTAAAGCATAAAAAGAAGGAAATCTCTTTGCAGGATCTCATAGTCCGATTAAAAATTGAGACGGACAACCGTGCTGTTACAAAACCAAGCGAGGAGGCATTTGTGGCTGAAGGGTCGAAGACCAAAAACAAAAAGAAGAGTTTCCAGAAGAAAAGGAAAGCTCAAGACAACAAACCAAAAGACAACAAACGAACCAAGAAATTTAATGGCGAATGTTGGGTTTGTGGAAAAGTTGGACATGCCGCTAAAGATTGCAGACACAAGAAGGAACGCAATAAAGAGGCAAATATAGTGGATAACATGGAAGTAGACGAGTCCAACTTCTCGGCGGTGGTATCTGAATGCAATCTGGTTCAGAATCCTAACCAACGGTGGGTAGAACAGGCGCTACTCGTCATGTTTGTTCTGACAAATCCATGTTTTCTACATATCAGAAATTCGATCACGAAGAAAAACTCTACATGGGTAATTCTGCAGTTTCCATGATCGAAGGCAGTGGCACAGTAATCCTCAAGTTTACTTCTGGAAAAACTGTTAAGTTGAATGACGTGCTTCATGTTCCAGACATACGCAAGAATCTCATCTCTGGTGCAGTCCTATCAAAGAAGGTATTCAAGATGGTGTTTGAGTCAGACAAGATTGTTCTGTCCAAAGCTGGAATATATATAAGAAGGGGATATTTATGTGATGGCCTATTTAAGGCAAATGTAGCCGTTATCGGCAATAAAACTATATATTCTGATTGTGCTATTAATAAAATTGAAGTTTCTTATTTGCTTGAGCATGAAATTTTACTATGGCACGATAGATTAGGACACATAAACTTCCGAAAAATGAAGAAATTATCAAACTTGAGATTGATTCCAAATTTCCAAGTAGATAAGAACTACAAATGTGAAACACGTGTAGAAGCAAAAATGGTCAAACAACCATTTAAATCTGTTGACAGAAGCACCGAACCATTAGGTTTCGTACATACAGATTTATGTGATTTTAAATCACTACCTACAAGAGGCGGGAAAAAGTATTTCATTACTTTCATTGACGATTATACGCGATATTGCTATGTATATCTTTTAAATCGTAAAGATGAAGCAATAACAGCGTTTATAAAATACAAGGCTGAGGTAGAAAATCAGTTAAATAAAAAGATCAAGATATTAAGATCTGATCGAGGTGGAGAGTATGAATCACCATTTGAACAATTCTGTGAAGAAAATGGAATAATTCATCAAACAACGGCTCCATATTCACCACAATAAAATGGTGTAGCCGAGAGGAAGAATAGAACGTTAAAAGATATGATTAATGCATTGCTTTTAACTTCTGGTCTACCGACGAACTTGTGGGGGGAAGCACTAAATATGTCTAATCATATATTAAATAAAGTTCCTCACAATAAAACAGAAACAATTCCATATGAGATATGGAAAGGACACAAACCAAGCTTTAAACACCTCAAAGTGTGGGGGTGCTTGGCAAAAGTTCCAGTTCCGCCTCCCAAGAGAGTCAAACTTGGACCAAAAACAGTAGATTGTTATTATCTCGGGCCAGCCCAAAATAGTAGTGCCTATAGATTTTTAGTATTCAAGTCTGATATAAATGATATTTATGTAAATACAATCATGAAATCAAGAGATGCCTCGTTCTTTGAAGATGTGTTCCCACATAAAAGAAACGATGGAAATCATATCCCAAAAAGGACAAGAGATAACAGAGATGAGACATGTGAAGATGAAACTCATCAGGACAACGAGGAGGTTGAACCAAGAAGAAGCGTAAGGGCTAAAACTTCCAAAACATTTGGTTCGGATTTTTTAACTTATATGTTAGAACACGAACCTCAAACGTACAAGGAAGCAATGTCATCTTCTGAATCTTCATATTGGAAAGAAGCAATCCAAAGTGAGATTGATTCAATTATAAGTAATAAAACTTGGGAAATTGTTAATATTCCACCAGGAATAAAACCAATTGGCTGCAAATGGATTTTCAAGAAGAAAATGAAAGCAGATGGCTCTATCGACAAGTATAAAGCTAGATTAGTAGCCAAAGGATATCGTCAAAAAGAAGGAGTAGACTTCTTTGATACATATTCGCCGGTAACACGAATAACCTCTATAAGAATGTTAATAGCAATTGCATCCATCTATAATCTAGAGATTCATCAAATGGATGTAAAAACAGCATTCTTAAATGGAAATCTCGATGAGGAGATTTACATGGAGCAACCTGAGGGATTTATTTCCAAAGGAAATGAAAACAAAGTCTGTATATTAGTCAAATCATTATACGGACTAAAATAAGCTCCAAAGCAATGGCACGCAAAATTTGATAGTGTCATGATGAGAAATGGTTTTCGTATAAATGAATGTGACAAATGTGTTTATTATAAACAAATTGGACAATCATATGTGATGATTTGTCTATATGTAGACGATATGCTAATATTTGGTCCAAATACTCAAGTCATAGAGACCATAAAGAAAATGTTAACTAGCAATTTCGATATGAAAGACTTAGGAGTTGCAGACGTTATCTTGGGAATCAAAATAATACGAACTCCTAATGGAATTGAATTGTCTCAGTCACACTATGTAGACAAAGTGATTGAAAGATTTCAAAATTTTGGAATTAAAGGAGTAAATACACCTTTTAATCCATCAGAAGTACTGCACAAAAACACTAATGAGAGTGTAATGCAACTGGAATATTCTCGTGTAATAGGATGTCTCATGTATCTCATGAATTGCACAAGACCAGATATAGCTTATGCAGTAAGTCGATTGAGCAGGTATACAAGCAATCCAGGGAAGGAACACTGGAAAGCACTAATGAGATCAGGGAAGGAACACTGGAAAGCACTAATGAGAGTGCTTGGATATTTAAAAAATACCACTAACTATTCCTTACATTATGGAAAATATACTGCCGTCTTAGAAGGATATAGTGATGCAAACTGGATTGCAGATTCAGAGGAATCAAAATCAACGAGTGGTTATGTCTTTACCCTAGCAGAGGCAGCGGTGTCATGGAAATCTACTAAACAAACATGCATAGCTCGATCCACTATGGAATCAGAGTTCATTGTATTAGATAAAGCAGGCGAAGAAGCAGAATGGCTTCGTCACTTTTTAGAAGATATTCCATTTTGGCCTAAACCTGTACCGGCCATATGCATACACTGTGATAACCAAGCAGCGCTAAGCATAGCGCAAAACTTTGTGTATAATGGAAAGTCATGACATATTCGTCGACGCCATAATACAGTTAGGCAGTTACTCTCAAATGGAACTATTTCCATAGATTATGTGAGAACAAATGATAACCTAGCGGATCCATTTACTAAAGGTTTATCAAGAGAGAAAATTGACTGCGCATCGAGAGGAATGGGCTTAAAGGCCTAAACCATCAAGAGTTATCTTATACGGAAACCTATCTTAGCGACTGGAGATCCCACGGACTAGGATCAATAGGCAAACCAGTTCTGAATAACTCAAGAAGTAATGCATTTGTTTGGACATAGTCCAATTCCATTCCTATGGTACATAATATAAATGCATGCCTACAGAAGCATTTAAAGGTTAAAACTATGTTTTTTAATGATGACCATATCTTGAATATAACAAGTGGGGTATTTGTAGGATACTCTTAATGGTTGCGATCACCTATGTAAGTGTGAGCTGGGTCGGCTCTATGAGAATTTTACAAGGCTTTAAATTCTCTATAACACTCGCAGAACCAAGTACTGTTCAGGACCAAAATGAACACAACCAAGAAATTGGATGAGAAGAGAATCAATGCTTCGTAAAGCTTATTGTCTGGATATACAATAAAGGCTGACGGTTCAAGATGAAATATTTCACCAATTAGCCAAGTAAATCCGATAAGTTTTAACTAGGGAAAGTTCAAAATGAAATATCTACTTATCCACGATAAAGCATTAATTCCATATATACTCTGTGATATTTCGCTTTGTGTGGGGGATATGTATATTATCATTCATGTGGGGGATTGTTGGAATTCCAAAGGAAAAAATGAATGAAACATACATAGTCCCACATCGCCAAAATTTCAAAACCATTCCAATATATATATGGCTTTGCAATGAGGAGGTTGGGGGCCTGGGGCTCCCAAATGTATGCTTCGTTGTAAGGAGGGAGATCATGCATCTCCACCACACACGCGCGCGCGCGCCGCCGCCGTCCGACCGGGTTCGGGTTCGGGTCTAATATGATTCTAATTTTACTGCAAAACTGGGCCGGGTTTTTTAACATTTGCAGACGAACGAACAGATGCGACTGTTCATAAGCGGACGCGGTTAAATGAAGAGGCGCGACCCGTTAGTGACGAACAGAAGCGGGTGCGACCCGTTGGAGGCGAACAGAAGCGGGTGCGACCCGTTAGAGGCGAACAGGTGCGGCCTGACTGATGAGACGCGACTGAACATAAGCAGACACACGAACAGTAGCGATTAAAGGAAACGGGCGCGACCGTTTGGACGAACGGTTGCAGACACGACCGTTCGAAGGGATGCGGACCAACTATAAATAAGTAGGAAAACTGATCACTTTCCTCACTGAATTTTCTGATCTCTTCTCTTCTGTTAACTGTTGTTCTTATATTCAAATCACAGAGTGATATACTCATTACAGTTTCGAGCAGAATTCGTCTGTTGTATCTTGGGAGAATTTTGAAATAAAATTCTTAAGGAAATCGTTACGACGAGCCTCAGACACAAACCGGTTAGAATTTTAGTCTGTTTGTATATTCATATACATTATTCTTTATTCTATCCTTTATTTTGGTTGTACTATTTATTCAAAATAGTATAACGTTGTTGTTGTAATTCATTTACAACGTTCATATTGTTATAATATTTACTACAGAATTCCAGTGTGGTGGAAATCTGAGTTATAAACTTGTGCGACGATTTTATATTTGATTATTCTCTGTTTTGGTATACTAGACGTATAACACTTCCAACACTTTGTTGGTGAGCGGTAATATTGTCGGAGTTTGTTGACAAAGTGCAATGGGTGATGGCCATGTCTAAGCTCTATGGGAAAGTATCCATGCTGTCTTGTCTGAGAGTTGCTTGAAGTAAGAGGATGTAGGTGAAGTTGGTAGGGTCGTATCAAGTTGGAGATTGTTAAATTTCAGCGATACAATATTTTCACACTAAAGAAGATTTAGAAGATATTATTGATGTCAATGATACAATATTTCCAGTTAAAAAAGATTTTGAAGATGTTTGAGATAATGACTCAAATACGTTGCATCTTTTATAGCATTAAAAGAGCAGTTAATTATTTACATGAGAAAAAGAATTATTTTGAAAGAATGAAGTAATCAATTAATTTTTCAATCAGCTTGTTAGAGAAGGCACTTATTAGGCGTATACAAACTGGAGGGGACAAAAATCTCAAATAAATGTTTCACATATGAATAGAAGAATTGATGAGTCATTGATTTACAACAATTTTCTCAAGTTGTATTTCTTGTTCTTCTTCTTAGCCTCCATTATCAATCTTGTAAAACAAAATCTTTTTCAGAAAGTTTAATATCTCATTTCTCCAAAGTGGATGTACACTGTCCCGCAATAGTGGAACATATAAATCTGTGTATGAACTCTCTATTTTTGTGATTTGTTGTTTGAATTCTCTTATTGTTATTTGTTTTGTCCAGTTACAACACGATCTTATTACTTCCGTGTGCGTTTGGATTGATTTACAGTCATTTGTGTGAATTTACCCTGACAGTTTAGATGTGTAAGAAACTTTTGGAGGGATATTAAGTCTTCTTTTTTATAGCATCTTGATCTCCAACAAAGGTTACAATTTTAGAATTTTGTTATTTTTAAACTTAATTATAATTTCAAAGTGGCTTATTACAAATATAAGCCCGTTGAAAACCACACAATACCATAATTAAATAAGTTGATCAAAAGACAATACGTTATTCCAACATACAATACCTATGATCGTAGTTGAGATTTGAATTAGATAGTGATCAAGACGGAATAATGAGATTTGGTGTGAAGTGTTTGTAAAACTTTGATCTTTAAATAGGATTAGAACTAGCTGTTGCAAAAAAGTCATTGTATAAGAGTTGTTTAAAAAAAACCACCGTTATAGACATGAGTGTTTGTTGAACATGCATCCAACAGAGATTACCAATATATAATCTCTTTACCTCGATTTTTTGTGATAGCACACCCTGGAATGGACTGTTGAAGCAATTTTGGAGTTTAAATTACGTAATGTAATCCGCATACTCACTAGTGGAGATGCTTTTTAAATGTTTTAGCATGTTAGTTAGAAACAATGTGTTGCATGTATGTGTTCATGATAGGTTTTCATTGCTTACCAATTTGTATGCTTGGAGCATTCAACAAATGTCAAAATTTTCATAGAGATCTTAAACTTGTCAAAATTATTTGAGCCACACAGCCCCTTTTCCCCCACAACATTCAGGTAAAGAAATGAAAATAGAGGAGAATCGTATAAAGGTTAATGGATGGTATACAAGGAGTGGTACCTAAAAATTAAAGTAATATCCAGTTCAAATAACATACAGAGGCCTGCTGTCTAAGTTACTAGGTTAACTGTAAAACATCAAACATAAACCAAAATCTTAACTAGAGAAAGGTTGGTGTAAAGCAGTAGCATTTTACCTTGACAGCAGTGGTCAACCAATTATCAGAAAGATTTAGGGTAATAATATCCAATGTATCATCACCATATGCCAAATACCCAAAAATTCCAAAACAGATGTAACCAAAAGTGATCCCACAAAATGCCAAAGAAAGAACAGAACGAAAATTCTTTCTTTCTGCCATCGACGCCTCCAATGCTAATGTCATACTAAATCCTTCAAAGCAAAACACAGCCATTCCTGCTGCAAAAGGCAATCCTAAAGCACCATTAAAAGCATGCCGTGTTTCATTAGAACTTGTAATCAATTGAAAATCTTGTTTAATGACCATAGCCATCGCTAAAATATTGCATGCATCAGCAAAAGCACTGAAAGGGGCAAGAGTGGAGAGGGAACGGATAAATGAGAGGACTATTTCGAGAGGTAGGAGAAGTAAAAAGATGAAAACTGAAGGTGAAACAGAATAGTGGCTGATGAAGATAGAGGAGAGGTTTTGACCAATGAAAATTAAGTACGCTATAGCACCCCCAGCTTGTGATATGAGAACTAATATTTCGGTTATCCAGCGTCCTGTATTGCCGAAGGCTTTTGCACCCAAGTCCCCATAGCTTTGTATATTTGTAGTTTTGTCTGTGCCATCTTGTTTTATCCTGTTTCTGCATTGAACCTGTAAATATTGAAAAAAGAACACAAATATTTGACTCAAAATACATATATATGAAGTTTCGCTAACTCACGTACCTTAAAACTAAAGGAACAAATTTTGTATGTACAGATGTATTTTTTATGAGGATAGGTTAAATCTAATAATGCAGTGATATGCACATTTTCATCATCATTTTTCCAGTTATTTTCATAACGTCAAGTTACTACCCTATGCAGTTTAAAAGTTGAGGTTTAGTGCCTTCATAACAAATTGTTAGCGGTCTAATTCTGTTTTAAGGATAGTCTCAGGTGTTAGAAGATTAACATAATGGAATTTACATAAGCATTAAGTGATAATATTTTACATAAGCAATTTAGTTTTGTGATGATAAATGAGTCTTTCATACGGTAAAAGCCTTTCATAGGGTATGAAAGCAACATCAAAATCATGTGTTCTCACATGTTTCGCTCTAACAAATATAAATATTCACATGTTTGCCTTAGAATAGGTCAATGGGTCCACACAAGGGGTGTGTCAGTGGATAACCTAGAGTTTTACTCGGATTTCAAACTCTTCAGCCTTTGCAACTTCTCCAACGAAATTATTATTAAAAAACTTAAAATGAGAGTAATACCAATTCTCAACCAAATTGTATCTACCTCTCAAGTTGGATTCTAGCTGATCACGGTACACTACAGTACAGACCACAACTGATTAACACAAGAACTGATCTCACAGATTGATAAGAACAACCAAGGATATAACATTGTCATTAAACTCGATATTTCTAAAGTTTATGGACAAATGACATGATTTGAAGAAGGGAAAGTTTATTGAGACACGATTAGGGACACAATGGAGTTACACCATTGGATTTCCCCCGATTTTCATCTTCCATATAAGGACACAAAGATCTAAAGGTCCAGATATTTTGTGTCACCGGTTGTGTTTTATTTTGTACCCAAATAGCCAACCCCTTTGAAGAATCATCTCGTACTGTTACTCTACCCTTTATTTTGTGCTCAAATAGCCAAACCTTAAGAATCATCTCAAACTATAACTCTACCCTTGTCAATGGTTAGGCATACATTGAATGATCCACGATACGACCTATACTCCCCCCCCCCCCCCCCCAACACACACACACACAAACTTTTTGTGCAATCAATTGATTGTTTAATAATAAGTGGTTTTCTAACAAATTAACATAGTCGTATATGTCTCAGGCAACACAACCTGATAGTTTGAATGTTCTTCAGTATTGCTTTTAAACTAATTTGTTGAAGTGCCTATTATTTTCTTTTGGAAGTAAATGATTTCGCTATAGTTGTTACGAAAAGAGCCGAGCGTGCTACTTTCACACTGCACATAAATCTTAAGAAACATATACAACGATTAAATAAACCACTCAATTTGGTCCACATACTTTATTTCCCAGGATAACCCTATACGTTTGTTATTCAAGCTGACGTAAACCTCCAACAACAACCCCCCCCCCCCCCCTTCCTTCTATTGTATGTCCTATAAACCACAGCTCTTCTCAATCAACAATTTCTAATACAAAATAAGCGTGCCAAAAACCAAAAGCAATAAAATCCTATTTTGAAGCGGAAATAAAGACGAAATTGAGATTTATGTATTCACATGAACATTTTCAACTTCAAGAATCTTTTATCTGAAATAAGAATTAGAAACATTGAATTAAGAATTGGTGTTTTGAATGAAAAAAGAGGGAAAATCAGGGCAAAGAAGAATAATAACTGGAATAGAAGATAAATATGGCAACGACAAACTAGTACGTGTGCAATAATTTTATAAAGGGAAATTCATTGATTTGATTTTTTCATTAATAAAAAAAAAATGTAGATTTCTAAACGTTTTTCATGTGCCTTATCAGATCTATTCTCCCTTCAGCATGATTTTAAATTTTGTCAACAAACAATTGAAAGAAAACAACAAAAACTACACTCAAAAAAGGATAAAAAAGGAACATTGCTCTTATACAACGTGTGTGTGTATTTATATACATACATAATATATATACATATATATATAAGTATACATGTATATACACACACATATGTGTGTATACATATATATACTAATACACACACGTATTTGTATGTACATACATATGTGTGTGTATGTGTGTGCGTTCAATGACATCCCAAATAGTGCAGCATCCCATTAGCCTCAGATTTCCACTACAAGCTTCGAAATAAATAATACGGTTTTCTTTCTTCCCACCAGCCATATTATTTAATTCGGAGCTTCTGGTGGAAATAACGGAATCAAATACACCTTAAGCCCCCGATTTCTCCCACATTCTTATTTAATTAATTATTGTTTCTCTCTCTTATGTGGTGAAAATTAGAAGAGGGGGGGAAATAAAGCCAATCCTTGTCCTATATGTACACACATATGTCAACTAGCTCTTTGTATGCATAGAATGTGTGCTAATTTATGAAGATGATTTTGACCATGGGTATCTCATATCAACAAAAAATGAAGAGATTCTGAAACATATACATGTATTGTGGATGCTTAAGGGCGAACCGATGTACTATAACCGGTATATATTCATAGAACCTTAGCTCATATGAAAACGATGAAAGCTTATTACACACTTCGTTCACTTAAGAGGAGGTTCTGCAACAAATTTACATGTTGATTTAAAGGTAGTTAATCAAGTTTTAACTTGTAAGTCCAAAGCAGCAAAATATTGCTTATATATCAAATTATAAAAACAAATAAAGTTCTTATAAATAAAAAAGAAGATGAAAGTGTTAGAAATTCTATGGGTCCTTACACCCTTAGATTAAGACTAAAATCAAATAAAACAATAAATGTGAATTTTAATAACGTCAATCTTTTATCGATTCAACGGTAAATTTTAGAAACCATCTCCTCAACCCAAGAAAGCGCAAAAATACTTTTTTATTGTTCTTTAGTAATAGTTTTACCTAAAACATATCTTCATAGTAGTTATCAATGAATACAAGCCACAAGAAATATTTTTGTATTTTATTTCATTAAATCCTAACCATCAGAACAATATAACAATACATATTCTTGAATACTCATCAACCCAAAGCAAATGATATATATCTTGCAAACTATAAATGATATACATCTTGCAAACTAGCTCAACAGCTCAACATGCAAGACTAATTGCACAATCCTTGAGCATATTGATGTGTCTAGAACCGCTTCAACTATCGATGCATTTAGTTATATGTCGACAAGTGATGACCTACATGACGACAGATGGTTGAGCTTAAGTTATAGTAGATGAAGTAGATGAAGATGGTATAGCTCAAACCGATGTTCCTTTTCGAACGGCAATATCGAAGTATAGCATTGAATAATTAGATGTGATTGTTCTATGGGGCTTAACCCAATGGAGTCTATTAGAGTGATCTTGCTATTAGGATAGAATATGTTAGGCTAGGGACACACGGGCAGCCTAGAATCATGTTAGCAGTTGCTTTGGAGCGAAGTCAGAAAAGATATACCGTGGAGATGTGAAGTTCAAGCTGGATGGCGAGACGTATCATTATACTATGTATTATCCGCTGCGTTGGGATTGCTGTGAGTTTAGTTTAATATGGATTAGTTGTTGTAAATGCCTAATTTTGGATGGTATCGTTGTAAACTCTGATGTTGTATCGTAATAACAGAGATGATTCTTTGTTTTCAAAGATTATTCATTTATCTATTATATGTTGTTCCGCGGCGAAACGTAAGATACTATTGTTTCTGTTTCATTTTCTATCTTCTTCTTTTTTAACCCTAACGGTTCGGTTTTATGGCATTCGACTGTGCGGCATTTGATACAATGGATGTATGAATGTTGACTTTCGAACGTCGTAAAATCGGGTCGTTAGAGTAAGTGGTTGGTTCGGTTTAAAACCGATTAAAAAAAATCAAAAACGAAATAATCGTGTAACAAAAAAATGAAAACATACGAATGAGCCATATATGAATGAAAATATATGAAAACCGAAATAATCAAAATCGAAACAAACAAATACAAAAAATCGGTTCAATTTGGTTAATTTAATTGATTTTCTATTAAAATACAAAAAATCGGTTCAATTTGGTTAATTTAATTGATTTTCTATTAAATGAGCCATATTATCTAGTTGTCAACAAAATATATGAAGAACAAACGATTCATTTCATATATATGTGTGTGTGTTATGATGCTATGATTTTAAGAATCGGACTATTTCTCTTTTACAGACATTAATATAGATTGAAAGAAAAATAATATTAAGGACATTTAGCTTACGCGATTACAGGTGTAACGCTTAGAGAAAGGTTCTAAATGTCATATGTCAGAGCCTTTAAGACATCATAATGAGTATTCTGTTTGAATAAAGTATCACTCTTATTAATATAAAAATTTAAGAGAAAACTAATATTGCTAAGACGATAATATAAAAATAACATTTTCAGTAATTATGTTTCTTATAGTTAACTATGAAAACCAGAACCGATCAAAAAACCAGACAATTACAAAAATAAAAACCGGACCTAACCAATTAACTAATAAAACCGAACCAACCCAACCAAATATATTTGGTTGGGTTGGTTCATTAGGCGACCCAAGATGAAACCACTCGAATTGCTTCGCCTTGAAAACGAAATTTCAATCTCGAGCTTATTGAGATTTGAAACCTGATAATCCATGATTTATATGCTCGCTACACGCCTTGTTTTAATTTTGAATTAACCAGATTTCGATAATTATCAAACAAACAAGCCCATGAAGTTTTATGTGGATGATAAGCCCATGAAAAATGAACTTGAAGCAAAATCACATAATACATCTCAAAGACGTGCATACAATTTTACAGTATAATACGAAGCTTAATCTAAATAGGATTCCAAATGGAATGTAGAGTACATCCACAAAGATTATCAATAGATATAGCTCAAATAAGTTATCGGTCAGTTTTGGCTTCAGTTTTAAATAATTGAGATGTGTCACTTATATTCACTTCTTAAATGAATTAAACCAAATACAAACTTACACTTGTATTATTATTTCGATTACTTATAAAATCCTTGGATGAATTATAATTGTTCCTTGTTCTTGAAGGAGTAAATAAGCAACTAAGAGAAGAACGATAAGTAATACAAGCAAATTCAACCTAGATAAGAATAAGTAAATAGAAGGCCAAAAAAGACAACACCTAAAAAAATGTAGAAACATTGATTAGTTGCAAGTATAGGACCTTAAAAGGTCAAAATCTACAATAGCTAAGTTGTGAATGGTTGGTTTCTTCCTTTGCCAAACAAAAATTACCCAATCTTGCACTGTTGTTTCAAGTGATGCAGAATAACCACCCCATGAAAAAAGTAAAACCGAGAAAGCATCAAATAAAAAAACCATTGTCCACTAATGTGACAAGTATAACAAATTAAGCATCCAACTGGAAACCTCGATCATACGCTACAATAAGGGAAACCCTCACTAAATACAAACAAAAGCCTTCTCCTTGCAAACCAATCTAGCTCACAATCAAATGGAACTTAAAGCAATTTGATCATTACATTATAAGAGATCCAACCCAAGCTAGCCAACCAAGGGATGTTGGTCTTTACGTTATTCAAAGAGATCAAACTTAATGTTTTAAGGACCTAATCTTAGAATAATAAACTGTTATGGTCTAAAAGGCCCATCCTTACCCACGAGCTTCCTGATTACCAAACACATCTTTATATATATGTATGTATGTATGTATGTATGTATATTTAACAAATGACATGTGTTTGATGCCCCCTCACACACACAGAGCACACACAAACTCTAGCATATAGAATAAATATGAAGCAACACAATGGTTGAGCTTCATTTCAAAAGAAGGTCGTACATACTAGGACATTTAGGCCTTAAATACAAAAAGAAAAGGCAACCTTAAGGAGGCAATGAGATCAGAATGTATGCCAGACCAAGAAGTTGGAAGCCCATGTCGTTCAAGCAATCAATTAGACAATAACAATGAAAACTTTAGATGCCAAAGCTCGATCCCATTGAAATCTACATTTTATTTTTGGAGCTCTAGAGTTCTGCCCCGTACCTTGTCAAACTTAAGAGCAATGATCTAAGCCTATAGGATTCTCGTTTTCTAGTCATTGGGCATTTTCAATATTTCAATCCGATGGGTGAAAATAGTATTTAAAATATTTTTGACACATGCTAACTTTCTTTTCCATTTATAACGAAGCAAATATCATATTATGGAACACATCTAGAAGTGTGGGCTCAAATATCACATACAAAAGCTATGGCTAGATGTCAAACACATCCTTGACCAACACGGTTATTGTAGCCCTAGCCTTATCCAAACCACTATACCACTCAAAAGGAGAATACATCTCATTTCTCTTCCACTCGGAAGATCCTTTAATGTCAGAGGAAGAAAAAATCCTTTCAGAACTTGGTTGTAGTTTGGCACGAATCGCTGCTTGACATGACCGGTAAGTAAAAGATGTTTTGAACAAATCAAAGTTGGTGAAAATTAGTATGATGGAAACTATTTATAGCAGAAGATTTTTTGGCTGTTTATAGCTTTACAAAATTTATAACTAATAAGAACATAATTATCTAAGGCATGATGATCACAAAACTCGAGTGGATTGCAAATTTGAGGTTTTGTTCGGAATATTAAAATTATATTCATCTCGGATCAATTTTGACGGATAACGATCCGAAATGGACCTTAAATTTTAATTCCGGACAAAGTGGGGAAAACAATCATTTTACTGTATACTTTAGAATATGAGAAAAGGTAGAGTAATATACGTCTGTGGAAAAATAAAAATAAAAGACAACCTATCCGGTAGTCATTAATTTATGAACGAAAATGAAGAGGAAGGGAAAAAAGAAAAAAAATGAGGTGGAAAGAGAAAAGGAAGAAGCGTGGAAAGAAAGGAGGAATAAGGAAATGACAATGTAACATATAGCATACGGGTTCCTTTTACCTTTTTTGTGTATAGCATTCAACCATGTTGCAATATCCTTATTATCCTACTAGTTCTATTTTGAAATGTATATTTTACAAGTTATTTGTACACATGCTATATGTAATCCGTCATTGTGCAAAATACTATTTTCAACATTCTATCCACTACAAATTTAAAACATAAGAATTTAAGTATTGGTAGAGCATTTGAAATGAGTCGAACAATATAATGAAAAAATATAGAACATTTGACATAAGTTGAAATTTAGTTCTAAATTTGGAAAATATCAATATTTGGCTAGATTATGAAAACCAATTACTTATATTTAACATTAGCATATTATAATTCAGAATTTTAATGACCATTTTAATTTAGGATTAACTAACTAAATATAATAAATGGTTTTGATTGTAATGACTATGATTAATGCTACTACAGTATTTTCTAATTTTATCTGTTACATTTCGAAACCGAAACTAAAACCGAAACTCTTAAAATTTACCAAAATATGAAATTTTAAATTATCGAAACCGATTAGGAAATCGAGTTCTCGAACTTTGCTGCTATCAACGTATGTCCACACCGAAGCTGTGGGTCTACAAGCCAAAATCTTTTATCTATGAGAAAAATGGCTTGGACAAATACAAAAACTCCAAATTGGAAAAAATTCTCGAACTTTGATGCAATTAATGCATATTAACGTATGCCCACACCGATGCTATGGGTCTACATGCCAAAATCTTTTGTCTATAAGAAAAATGCCTAGATAAATACAAAAACTACAAATTGAAAAGGGTTCAAATCATGTTATGACTTAAAACATTGATATACTCAATTGTGGTGATTTTGAATAACTAGGTGTCCTGGTTATGAAAGAACATTCAAAACACCTAAGTGAAAACAACGGAAATTACTTCCCGCGCAAATTAATCATGCACAAATCAAGCAAAAAACAAGGCATGGAACAATATCTTTTAAATATACCATATAAAATCAAGCGAGCAGATGTAGAAAAGTATAACATATGATCTTTGTGATTAATGTTAGAACCGGCCATGTATATCATATCTTCTCTAACCAAAAAGGGGGCATAAGGGCACAAAAATTTGTATATGTATAGGACAAAAGGATAAAGATTGGAATTTTTTTTGCTCATGGTCTTCGTTAAAACCAGGTTTCGTTTTTAACCCCTGTGTGGTTTACTTTTTTCTCTTATAATTTTCCACTGGTTTTCTTCAAGTGAATTACGAAAGCTATGCGCACGTGCGTGTGTGCGCACACACGCACATATATATGTGACGCTTTCAACCTAGTTTCAACATGACAAACATTTTGCACCATGCCTGAGCATATTAATAAGTCAATAAATGCTTTTATTATCGCTACATCAAGTTGCTTGTCAACATGTGGACGAAGTCAGCCACAAAGCAAGTCTACTAAGACTAATGCCTAGAGCAACACACTTAGTAGGGGTAATTGTACAAAAACAGGACCATGACGTATACCTATTACTAGGACTTTTCAAAATAATTTGTTAATTATCTAAAACCTACAAATTTATATGTTATAAAACTATTGTGTTGTTTGCTATATTTACTATAAACTATTTAGATGTATTGTAACATAACACATCCAGTTTATAACATGGTGTACTTGATAAAATTTGGCTTGGACAACCAAAAGTTATGGGTCGCCCTTGGATATTAACTGCCTCAATTATGTTTTAATAAGTACAATTAAAGCATGAGTTCCTAATGCTTACCCCGAAGAAGGTTTATAAGGAAAATAATGAAATATAACAAGCGACCAAAACCCAACAAATAAGAGTTGTCGAGACAATAAAAATATTGTTTGGATTGAATCGAAACTTAGATGCACTTTTCTTATTATTTATCTTTGGATATATGTTTGGAAACCATATAGAGGTTGCACAAACAACATTTTGAAAAACATAAAAAGCGACAAAACTTAAATTTCACTTATGTTAGTGGACCATTACATTTCTCTTAGTTGACCAACCTTCAACCTACTACCTTACAGCTTTAATTTTCAAAAAAAATAAATACTCTTTAGTTTTTGAATTTCTTAAATGTTTCTTATACATCACTTCACTCTTATGTATATCTGTGTCTATGCACACATGTGTGTGTTTTCTTCTCACAAAAGACATTTATTCTCTCTTATTTTCATAAAAGCAAAACTTTATTCTACCGAAACATATTGGAAGATCATACTACACTAAATTCTAACGAATTCATCTTTTTGCTTTCGAATTACGAACTCTTTGTGCTCTTAATCAAATCCCTTTCAAATTCATATATTATAAGCGATAAACTTATTGCATTACATAACATACATCAATCCAATACATGTTTGATAGGAATTTGTATTAAACAATTTTCACTCAAATAATCTTTGTGCACATTTCTCGATTGAGATACGAAGGCTTCCCTCAAACTGAGTAAGGAAGAGATTGTAAAGTATTCATCTTTGCAGATGAAAACGAGGTACATGAAATGCAAGGTAAAACGCAATGTATTGGATTTACAAAATTACAATAATTAAGTAGTCAAAATAAATATTTGTGTCACCTCTTCAAGTTAGCTTTATCAAACCTTATTTACTTTATCTGTTGGTTTTTTATTATTATATATATATATTCATCGTGTAGAAGATTATCATCGTTACCATTCATATCTTTATTCTTTGCGCGCACATACAGTGCATTTAAGAGATATTTAGAATTTGTGTTTCTAAATTGTAACAAATACACTACCATAAAGGGTATTATTTGCACAAGACTCAGCTACGCCATTTCAATCTCTGTAGATTTACATAAACATGATTTGGCTTTTCTTGAAAGTAAGAAAAAGATATGGAAGAGAAAAAAGAAGTGTGGATAATGGTCGCTTCTATATATCATAAATGAAGTCTTGTCTTCAAATTAATTTACTTGACGATGTATATGTGTGCACCACATGCGTTCCAATATAGTAGTTTTGAAACTAAATTATTTTCAATTATGGCATTATTCGTTCCCTTTAGGACTTTATTTGATTCTAGTATCATCACCAAGTGGTTATTCTCGGCTAAGCTTTCCTCTGCCTCACTTTTCCAATCTTCGCTTTAATCCTCTCTTTAATGTATTCATATTACAAATTTAACTGAAATAAGTCACTTCAGAATATAATTTGCCGTCAAATATTCTATTAACCAAGTTAAACTTTATATGTTGTTTTAGTAGGTTGCTGTTTTAGCCAATATCATATGCTTTATTTTTATCTTCAAGCTGTTTTATACATACATACATATATACATACATACATACATATAAATAAATTAATATATATTGGACGGTCCACAATAAAGTCGGCTAGCTTTGCTAAAAAAATACTTCAAATGTTGTTGCATTGCCGCACAACAAAAAACAAGAACCTAACTTACATTACCGTCTCCAACCACCTCGGAAGAACTTAGAAGCTTACAAGATCCGCTAAAGTCAAATACGATAAAGCTATGTTTATCTTTGAGTTCTCTAATTTGAAGGATATACAACAAATTCTTGAAGTTAACTCCATTATAATTGGGGATTAAGTGTTTATTATCATTCAATCTAGTTCAACTATTGATATGACCTCGGAGCAAGTACTTTCTATAACTCTCTTCCTTGGTTTGGACATTGTTAAGATTCAATTGGTTACTTGTCAGGTGGAAATCTCATCCGTTTTAATGCATTTGCTAAGAGATTAGGGAGATTTGAGCTAACACATACTGAAGTAAAACCAAACCAAGTTTTACCATCCAAAATTTCAGTTTGTATGCAAAAGACCATCATTCCTCCGCTGTTGGTTCTTACAATTGGAAACCTGATATTGGTTTCTGTAGCCCATCTTTTGATCATGACACGTCAAACTGCAATAAACACACTTCCTAAATCGATCCAAAAATCAATATTAGGAAGTTGCTACCAAAATCTTGTGGTAAACAGAAATAACACCTCATCTTCCACATGATAGGACAAAATTTGCTTAATTTCAAAATAATTGCACCATTATTGAGGATAGTGGCTGCCATGAACCTGACACTTCTTTGACAAACATATTTGATCCACCGGTTCTTTGACAAACATATTTGATCCACCGGCTTCCTCTCCTTCGATGAACATTAAATGCAAATGGTATTGTTTCAAGAACCTAATACCATTTACATTGACTCATGTAGACTCTTCACACTAATTTACCAAATGGTTGGTTGGGGCTATCATCACCACTTCAATCTTCTCTCCGTCACCTTTCAATCGTGACAGGGCGAAGCAACAAAAGTAAGGATAACACGGATAATAAGAAATAGCAAAAACTAAAAATACAACTGTAAACCAGTATGACATCCGAAGCACATCTTCTGATTAAAACTGTATTCCTTGTCATCCTAAGGAATTAATTGACTATTTGTATTGGGATAGAAAAAGGGAAAGAGTGAGAGAGTGATTGATATTCCTCCTCTTCATTTACGTAGAATAGGAACAGACAATTGAGAAATTAATGCATGATCTTTATCGTTCCAATTAATGAAACACGTCTGATTAGTCAAAGTGGTCCAAGTGGAATCAGCAAACTGTTATGATTATGTTTTGACTATAAAATGAAAATAGTGATAGTGATGATGCCAGAAGTTACCTTTCAATATCCAAGTTATTTTCCAGTTCTATCAATACAACATTTGTTATTAATAAAAAGTTGCACTTAAAAACTCCACGCTAACATTATTCATTTAATCTAGCCCTCTGTAATATTTAATATAATTGACAGTCAACCAAGTAAAAGGGAGTGATTCAGTTTCACAGATACATCTTAGTAATAATCAATATTCACGATAAGAACTACAAAAGGAAGAATCAAATAAAAGAGATAAAGGAGTACTGACAAGAAGAAGCATGCAATAGCAAATGGACAATCCGGACAGAGCAACTCCAAGTGAGCCCGCTAACCAACCCGCAACCCGAAAAGCGTAGGGCAGCCCTAATACGCCCGTCCCTATTATCGAAACCACCACGTTGCCAAATGTCTGCGCCCATGTGGCAAGTCCCCGATTTTCGTCTCCTCCGTTTCTTCTTAACAATGGTGCTTCGGCTTCCATCTGTTCTTCTAATCCTATTTTTTGTTCTATGTGCTTACTATTCCTTTTTGTATGTTTGCACTGTCAAATCGCCACGATTAGTTCAGATAAGGATATGCGGTGGCACGAAGGCACAAAGACTAATACGGAAAATCAGTTTTTGTCCTGCTCTGTAGACTCCATTTCTTTCCAACTGGGCCTTCTTTGTATGATAAATGGGCCATGGGATTTGATAACTTAGGATGACTGTTTGCTCGTAGGAGTCGAGAAAAAGCAATGCTTAGCTATAGAGTTGCTTTGAAGAGTTGGTTTTACATGTTTTAGAAACTAGTCCGACCGGTATCAGAATTGGTTGGTTTTTTATCCCATGAGGTCCGAGGTCACGAGTTCGAGCTCGAATAGGTAAGTTGAATCCTTTTAAAAAAAAATAAGACGGTGTGTGGTTTGTCATTTCCAGTTTTGCGTTTTCGTCCTTCTAAAAATGCGTAATACGTATATGTATTGTCGAAAATGATCAATTTAGAAACCAAAATTAACATAAAATAGAAAACAATATTTTTTATTTTCCGTGTTTTAAAAAATAATAAAAGCACGAGAAACAATGCATTCTTCTGTCGTTCTTCAATCCCTTCCGTCGGTCCTCCATTTTCTTTTCATCGTCTCTGCATCACTTCACTTCTTTCATATTTGATATAATATTGAAAACAGAAAACTAATAGTTTGTTTTTAAACCAAACATTACCTAAAATTGTAATCATGTTTTGAGGCACATATTGTTTTCCTTAAAACGATATTTGGTCCCACTTTATATGGAGTTTGTTAATGTGTTTGATGACAATTTGTTTTTCAAAATATAATAAAATCTGAATCCATAAATAACGAACTCGGTAAATTCATAACGAAATTTACTGATGAAAACATAAATTAAAAGTGATTTGTAATATAGTTTTATTGTGATTATATATGTATATGTATGTGTGTGTGTATGTATGTATGTATATGTATATGTATGTATATGTATATATGTGTGTGTATGTGTAAAAAGGATACGTGTATAAAGAGAGATGACTGTTTGAATTTTAACCATCACAACCATTCCTTGACAATTAAAATTTATAAATACAAATGGTTGTTTTTAAACATCTATATCCATTTGTTTGATTGCTGTGGATATCTTTACACAAGCGTACGAGCAAAGTGATATGCGATTTTCGCACATGTGACGTGGAAGTGTCAAGTATCCCTTTTTCTATTTGTTCTTTTAATCAATAAAGCAAGTGCAACTTCATTTATGCACAAAATTATTCAAATTGTTTTCTCGATAAGGGTTAAAAGTAAATTGCTCTCACCTTCAAAACAATCTACTCTAATGATACCCTGCTAGATTGTTTATTAACCAGTTTAAATTACTTTAGGATCATGCATCATATGTGGTATATATTCGATTAAACCACATACTAGTATAAACATTTCAAGATTTTAAGAATAACTTGGTGTTTTTAACCTAAACAGAACCCCGTTATTTTAAAGTCGAAAATATCACATGCACATAGACTTGTGTTTTTATTGAATTTCATTTTCCTTTGTGCATCTTTATGGTCATGTCTTCATGTAGGCTTAATGAACTCTTACAGGAGAAACGCCATTTAAACTCTTGCTTAGAAGCGCACTGCTTCCACGTTCCTAAAGGTAAAATCTGTTGGAATTCCTAAAGGTTGAATGAATGGAAATATACAAAATCCCACATCGCCTAATTGTTGAGAGTTATATTGGTTTATATATGGCTTTCTCATGAGGAGGTTGGGGGCCTGGGGCTCCCAAAGGTATGCTTCGTTGTGAGGAGGGAGATCATGCATCTCCACCACACGCGCGCGCCGCCGCCGTCCGACCGAACCGGGCTCGGGTTTGGGTTTAATATGATACTCGTATTTTTACTGCAAACTGGACCGGGCTTTCAGACAGTTGCAGGCCATACGAACAGATGCGGATCTATTCGAAAGCGGACGCGAGTTGAATAGGCGCAGCGGATGCGAAAAAGAACTGTTGGACGCGAGCAGATGCAAACCAGTAGCAGGCGGGTGCGACCCGTTAATGAACAACAACGGCCAAAAGGCAACGGGTGCCGTAACGACCCGCTATTTTTGACCATTCAAATCGACACTAAAACCATACATGTCCGACTTGAATAATTCAAAATACCGAATTGTTAATTTAATTTGGCAAACTTAAAATATACAGTAAATAAATCAAACACAGATCACAGACACAGAGTAATATAATGCAGCGGAATAGAAAAATAGTAGTTCATGAAGCTACTATATACATCAGAGTTTAAATACATCAGAATCTCTTGAATACAGAAAAGTCTTCAGTACGAGCCGATGACTTCTCTGAACCAGTCAACTAGAAAACTGAAAGCTGAAACGATAGTTGGATCTCCAAATGAAGCTCCAATCTCCAAAGGTGAGTCTCTAATGCTGTATTACTCAGTCTGACCCGAGCGTAAAGCAAAACACAAAACACTCGAGTCAGGATTAACATTCTTATATCAATAAATTCAACTCAAATGAAATATCAACTGAAATACAATATAACTTAAAGGATGTTTGGGATGTCCATCCTCTAAGGGTCCATAGAACTATCTACAGGGTGGAAATATACACTATTACACCGTGGTCATTTACTTAATTTATACCTCAAACCCAAATATCAAATTCGCTTTAAATAATCATATTTCCCAAGATAGTATTTATATATTTTAATAATGTATACAGTAAAGTACTTTCAATTTCCTTAACTTAACAAATCGTTTCACATCAACCCGACCTTCCCATTTAAATTAAATCCAATCTCATTTTATTAGTTTAAATCTTCCTAAAATAACCACCTAAATCTATAATTCCCAAATTTGGATTTGATATCCCAATTTCCCCGTTTATTTCAATATGTTTCCATATTTTAAGTATTCAACATTTCAACTAAAATTTTCCCAATCTAGTTTTCTAAATAAAATTTCCAATCTAGTTCAAACTCAAATTTCACTAAGTTCGGTTAGTTATCTACATAACCAATTCAACTATCTTGGTTCCAAATACATACCGAACCTCTACACCATTTAATTACACTATGGTTCATAGCTTATATATAACAATTTAAATTTAACAGTTTCATATAGATTCTCGATTTTTACATCGTTATTATCTAGCCTTGAACCCTCCCTTATTTGATTCAATATCATTTTAGTGACCTTATTTTACTCAATATTTCTTAATTTATTTAAACGTGAAATATCTCCTTCGATAAATTTCAAATTGATTTAAATAAATAAATCCTTATCTGAATACCGTTAAAAATAACCCAAATTTATCTCCCAATCTTAATTGTTCAATATTATTGCAAAATTTTTCCGAATAAAATTTACATAGATATTTATCATGATTTATGTATTAAATCAAATCTTTGATTAAACTAGACATAATTAACTCTATCTTTATCATTACCCTTTATACATGTATTTAAGAATTTACATTAAATAAGACCATATATTTCTTATCACATGGTCAAGTGTTACGGATATTATCATTTCAATCCGTACACTAAATGTATACGGGTGGATAGCATTTCAACCCGTAACCCCAAATTTGATTAAATGGAAACCGCTTGGGTCTATCATTTCAACCCATTTCAATTCAAAAACAAACATAACAAAGGGAACTTGCAGTGTGATGACAGGGATGGTGTCAAAGTAAATAAACAAACAATAACAACAATCAATAGCAATTAAATAAATAAATCAAATAACCCCGAAATAATCGTATTAATTCGCATTGTTATTTCGGATTAATTCGCATTGTTACTTGTATAATTATTTCTAGAATCTACACTATCATTTCATGTAGATTAAAGATTATTACATTACAGTTTTTCACTTGTCGTTCCTTTTTAAATTTCAGTTTAAAGCTACAACAATTAATCCAAACTACGTTCAAATATTTAGAGTATAATTTATCAATTTCTACGACAATTAATGGGTCAAATTTAACTAATCAAATTTACATATGTCAGGGTCAGGTTTTAATAAATTAAGGTCCATCATATATAATCCGTTAAATTTGTAAACTATACTACCCCAACTTAAACTAGCAAACTAGTTATCATTTAACAATAATAATTAACATCCAATTTAAACAACAATCAATCAAAAAATCAATTATCAACAAATCTGTATTATTATCACATAAATAATTAACCGATAATGGTGTCAGGTGTCATAGGTGAACAGATACAGATAATAGCAGTCATAACAGTAAAAACAACTAACAGCAGCATATTTCAATTGTCGTTTCAATTGAAATCAAATTTGATAAATAAAGGAATGTTAATCGTGAGTGATTGCTCACCTTTCGAGGCTAAAGAAGATCGACAACAGAGCAAGCTATGAATTTTGGTTACGCTCTAGAAAATCGAACAAATCCAAACAAAATCGCAAAGCGAAGTAAGAATGAAAGTGGATCTTGACGTGTAAAGCTGAAAGATAGAGTTTGATGGAAATGAATCAGAATCGTATTGATATAATCGGAAAAGAAAATATAAGTTATAAATTATTCCCTAAAACGAATTTTCCTTTAAAACATATATTTAAATAAGAGGGATATATGTATTATACTTATTCCAAATCAAAATAAATTTAAACATAAATTAAATTAATACGCTTTGTAAAACATCAGTGTATATACTCTATTTAAACAACAGACCGATGAACCAAAGATAACTAAATTTCTATAATATAAATACAGACACTTTGTATAAATTCAAACCCTTATGCAAAAAAATATGTACTACTTTACCAATATCATAAATTATCATGTTATGTTTTGAAATGTTACCAACTGTACACAACTGTAGATGACAAAACCAATATATATAACACATAGACAAAGCTTTATATGTATATATACTATACGTAAACCTATTTATATAAACCGACTTATATACGTATAAACTAACATTGATTTAAATATATCATATACACATATAAAAATTAATAAATATACATATACTTTTATCATTGACCGTAAGAGAAAAAACAGAGATTTTTAACTTCATATACTTACAGTACTTTATTCCATGTGTATAATCAAACAGTCTTGCTTTATATAATATAATATATGCTTATAGATATATATATATATATATAGCTTACCTTGTAAACATTTAAACATAGACTCAAAGAATTATTATACTATGTATACATATAGCTTACAAATCAATATTCGTAACTTATAATATACCTTGTAACCTATTACTGTAAATATGTATGCTATAAACATATTTATTTTATTAAAATAAATGTTAGTCAGAGAATCAATATGGGTTTGTCCCTTCATATCAGTATACCAATATAAAAGTACCCTAGTCTACTGCAATATTAAAATTGAAATCCTTAACATAAAATATGTGTAAACAAATGTATAAAACATGCAATCGAATACATAAAATACAAATGCAGACCTAAATTGTATCAACTTATCTAATCTAACCTTTTTAAACAAACTACATTCATCAACTAACTGAATGCATCATATATTATAAACGAAAAAAAAAATCAAAATATAGATACAAGTTAAATATGTACATATATAATACTAACTTGCATCATCTACCGGCTATACAAGAAAAGGAGGGGACGCGGAGGAGGAAGGAGTGGTTTCACGTGAAAAGTGGGGGTGCAGACATAAGTGGAGAGGTAAGAAAAATAGAGAGGAGAGAAGAAAGGCTGATTGTGGAGAGAAAAGTGAATAGGAAGGGTATAAATTTGATTGAAATGGAAACGTACAGGAAATTAGAATGGAAATAAATGAATGGAATAAAACATATAGGAATTTAGAGAGGAAATAAATAATTGAAATAAAACGTATAGGAAATTAGAAAGGAAATAAATGAATGCGTAAAGAACGTATAGAATTTTATATGTTTCAAAATCAACGATACAATTAAAGCAATTTTATTATTTGGCAGGTTATAAGTTTTATATTTATTTATTTCCTAGATCTCAATCCATTGCCTATTATATTAAGCAGATTTATTATTATTATCAAACGTTCAAAAATTTATCACCCCAAAATACAGAGATGACATAACAACACCTAGAAGCATAGATTTAGGAAATATTATTAAAGCAATAAATTTGATTGGATGGCACACTTTGAATTTTGAAACGGAAGGGAATTTTGAACGAAACAAAATGAATGCACTATCAACAGTCACCCTATGATATAGCTAGAATTTTAAAGCAATTAATTTTGATGTTTGTACATCACGTCATCAGTTTGAAAAGGCAAGGATAAAGGGGAAAAGAATGGGCAAAGAAATGTAAGCAAACGGAAAATTATAAAGGCAAAAGATGAAACAGCTAGTCTTGTTTTGTTTTTTTTTCAATGGCGAGAGAAACATGAAGATGAATTTAGGCAAGCATATATATTAAAAGCAGAGAGGATGGAGAGGTAATAAAACTTCAATAGGAAGAAAATATATAGCTTAAATTTATTCTGTAACCGAAATCATAAAAAAAAAGGAAACGAATATGTATAAAATAGGAGAAAGAATAAGGTAATATCAACTGTCAAATTCCCTGGATTTGAGCTGAGCAATTTGTTATTATTTTTGTCCAGCACGTTTCAAAGTTTTAATTGTAAAAGAAACGGAAATTGCCCATTGATTCATCAACGTGATTTAATCAAAATAAAAGGAAATGAAGAGTAACTGTCAAACGTTTTGATTTGGTGAATATTTACAGCAATTAAACAGTAAAGAAAATAAATGAGCCAATATAAAGTCAAAGAAGGTCACGAATAAATTTATTGAATACATTGAAAATGGAAACGGCAAGGTAAGCTGAATTCAAGGAATGGGGAAATCTATCCAAAGATTGAAAAATTTACTAAAGCAAATAATAATTTGAACGGTAGGAAAAAATGATAGCTACCCACTGATTTAGACCAATTAAGGCGATTAATAGCTGGAATGGATATCACGTTCAAATTTTGAAACGGGAGAAATAAAGTCAAAATTAAAGGTACCGTTACCTCGAACAATTTATTTTAATAGAATGTGTCAGTGCATGCAGTAGAGCACACTACTATTCAATATGTACTTTTCTTCTTTATTAGTAGGTTTATCACGTAAAAAGTGAGAATTTGAAATTATTTACAAATATGAAATATTTATTAACAGGGAGTTTGATTTCTTTATTAGTATAATGATATATACGTATAGGAACTTTATGCGTTAGTTATTAAGACATATACATTTAGGCATGTCAGTTATACTATACTATATTATAATTTATTATATTATCTTATATGTATGTTTGATTTTAATAAATGTAAGTTTGATTTTTTTTTATATATATATGTTTGAAACGCATGTGTATTAAATTTATTATATTTGGATTTAGAATGAAAAATTTTGTTTCAAAATATTATTATTTAAAATTTCTCAAAAATCTAATTAAGTACGCTAAATAAAACCATTAAAAATTAACAAAACTTTATGGGTCGTTACACTCTCCCCCACTCAAAACTTTTCGTCCCCGAAAAGGAAGAAGGGAGGAGAATAGAAATGACTAAATAGATTGAAAGACAAGGATTAACAATTTATTTAACTATATACATTTTATTTGAAATATTTATTTGAAAACTTCATTTGAAATTAAATTTTCTTTAAATATGTTTTATTTAATTAATAACTTCAAAGATATTTATACCACTAAAATTTTATATAAAACAATGCAGTATACAAATAAGCAATATTTAAAAGATTTATTCAAAAAGGAAAGGAAGGTAGATTCCGAAAACGGAATATAGGTGAAAAATGAAGGTGAGCAGATGTGGTAGATTCAAAAGAATAGAATCGGGCACGAATAATTTATTTCAAACCATAAGAATTTAAATTTCAAATATTTATTCAAAATTTCTTTGTTGGGAAAAATACTTTTATAATAAAATACCTTTATAAATAAAATATTTTTATATCGAAACCAATTTTTCTTTCGAAAATACTTTTATAACTCAATGTTTTAACAAGTTTATCCTCGTTCTTGCAGACTCTGGCCATGCGTTGATCAGGCGCAAAGCTAGAATTCTTCAAGTACTTAGTAGACTTGTTTCAACACCCAGTGAAAATACTTGAAAACCTTTAAAAACAGATATGGAAAGTACAATCCAAACAAAACAACCAAACCAAAACCTTTGTCCGATCATGGTTCGCAGATACACAATGGTTACGCCTGGGTCCCCCAGGAAACAATCCATATCCGTAAGCTTTCTCAGCCCTGCGAGTTACGCCATGATGACTAGTAGAGTGCAGGATACACAATGGTTACGCCTGGATCCCCCAGGAAACAATCCGTACCCCCAGGCAAGACTCAGCCAGGCACTTGCGCTACTATTCGCGACCTACACAGATTGCAGGATACACAATGGTTACGCCTGGATCCCTCAAGAAACAATCCGTACCCCTAGGCAAGACTCAGCCAGACAATTGCGCTATGCATTCGCGAGAGAAAAAAAAACCATGGGTTACCCACGGTGGGAATACTCGAGTATTACATCCGGAAAACCGAAAATCAGAGAGAATAATATCGATAGAATGAATCCACGCTGTGGCCACAAAGCGGATATCAAGCAGAAGGCACTTTCCATATCCTTACTTGGAAAATATATATTATATAGTACCTTTCAAATCACTTTCAAATATTGTACTTATATATAGTCCATATATATATAGGATTCTATTCTTCCCAAATCGAATACTTTCCAAATCAATAGTAGATCAAATCATACTTATATAGACTTCGATTATATAAAATCTCTTTCCAAATTGAGTACCTTTCAAATCAATAGATTTCAAATCAACTTCATACTTATACAAATCCATTTTATATAAGTTCGACCACTCCCAAATCAAGTGCTTAATAATGTAAGGTTCTCAATTTCAAATCATTTCAATATCAATTCAGTTTCAAAATCATATATGATTTTACCAAATTTTCTTCCAATTTAGATCTCTTAATTTCAAAGTTCCCAAATAACAGGTTTATAAAATAATCCCAGTTTCCTGATTCAAGTCAAACAAATTTATTTCCAACATTACCATATAAATACTGGTTTTTTAATTTCAATTTAATTTCAAAACCAAATATTTTCTCAAAATCAATTATACTCAAAAACGGTTTCCAAATTTATAAGTATCCCTTTAAAACTTTTAAACTATCTATTTTTAGTTGAAATATTCAATTTACCTTTCTGAAAACTATTATTCAAAACTATATATATATTTTTTCAAAACATTTCAAACTAAATTTATATTCTTTATCAAACATTTTATACTCTTCGAAATTTCTTAGTTTTAAAATTTTAATCTCAATTTGGAAGTGTTCGAACATTCAAAATAGTTAGGAAAATCAAATTTTAAATTCAAGAGTTGAAAATCAACAATAAATCAATTATTAAATCTGAAACTCGAGGACTGAACACCGGTCTCACTTTAAATTGTTTCGAATATATATATATATATATATATATATATATATATATATATATATATATCTTTTGAAAATATCAAATTATACTTCGGAATTTGAAATCATAACGGTTTTACAAAATCACTCGCATAGCGAGCTATTAAAGTGGCCTCTCCCCCACTCTGAAACTCGAAAATCAATGTCGATGATGCGTGCACTCATCACCGAAATTATTTTCCAGCGACATAAGTGAGTTCTGGACTTCTATTTTCTTGAAAACTCCTTTGAAATTTCTTCAAAATTATCGGAATTCATTTGAACTCATTTAAAACATTTCTTATTCGGAAAAATACTTTTAAATCGTATTATTTTTATATAATTTCCAAAATCTTAAAACCAATTTCAAAATACCGGAATTCAATTCTCGAATTTCAAATTTAACACTTCAGTTATAAATCGTTTTTATATAATCAATTTCTTATAATTTTTCAAAATTTCAAAAATCCTTTCAAAACCTTTTTATATAGAATAACATTTCTTATTTGATTTATCCTTATCGAAAACATTTTCACTTTTATATAAAGAATAAAATCATAGTTATCAAAATAATAATTTCGATATATAAAACAATTTCAAAAATGCAAACATACCCGATTTTCAAAGGATAATTTTAAGAATGGATTTCAAACAAAGATGGAGGTTTAAATTAGAGGAACTCTAATCAATAGAATCCTGATACGAAGATAGACTCAACAAAGTTGAGAAAATCAAAATACAAAATAGAAGATGGATATACCTCTATAAATCTCGAGCGACCTTAACCGGGTCAACCGTGACTTCAGGAATATAATTGATGCGGAATTCTAAAGCAAATCGACATTTGATTGCCATAGATAGAATTCGGCATATAGATATAGCAGCATCATAAACCGAGGATACAGAAATCTTCGGTGAATCAATGCCAATTGCAAAGGAGTTTTCATCCCCCTTTACAATCATTTAGGGGAGTTATTGGATACTCCAGAATCAAAAAGAATATAAATAGAGAGAGACAAGAATGAATTTTGGAACCGAGGGACATTCCAAAATTCAAAGGAAATCGAGTTAAAAGGAAGAGATTCAACTCGAACGAAAGTGATTCTGTAAATAAATTTACCATATATGCTAAGTTTTGCCTAGAGCCAAAGCTCTGATACCAACTGTAACGACCCGCTATTTTTGACCATTCAAATCGACACTAAAACCATACATGTCCGACTTGAATAATTCAAAATACCGAATTGTTAATTTAATTTGGCAAACTTAAAATATACAGTAAATAAATCAAACACAGATCACAGACACAGAGTAATATAATGCAGCGGAATAGAAAAATAGTAGTTCATGAAGCTACTATATACATCAGAGTTTAAATACATCAGAATCTCTTGAATACAGAAAAGTCTTCAGTACGAGCCGATGACTTCTCTGAACCAGTCAACTAGAAAACTGAAAGCTGAAACGATAGTTGGATCTCCAAATGAAGCTCCAATCTCCAAAGGTGAGTCTCTAATGCTGTATTACTCAGTCTGACCCGAGCGTAAAGCAAAACACAAAACACTCGAGTCAGGATTAACATTCTTATATCAATAAATTCAACTCAAATGAAATATCAACTGAAATACAATATAACTTAAAGGATGTTTGGGATGTCCATCCTCTAAGGGTCCATAGAACTATCTACAGGGTGGAAATATACACTATTACACCGTGGTCATTTACTTAATTTATACCTCAAATCCAAATATCAAATTCGCTTTAAATAATCATATTTCCCAAGATAGTATTTATATATTTTAATAATGTATACAGTAAAGTACTTTCAATTTCCTTAACTTAACAAATCGTTTCACATCAACCCGACCTTCCCATTTAAATTAAATCCAATCTCATTTTATTAGTTTAAATCTTCCTAAAATAACCACCTAAATCTATAATTCCCAAATTTGGATTTGATATCCCAATTTCCCCGTTTATTTCAATATGTTTCCATATTTTAAGTATTCAACATTTCAACTAAAATTTTCCCAATCTAGTTTTCTAAATAAAATTTCCAATCTAGTTCAAACTCAAATTTCACTAAGTTCGGTTAGTTATCTACATAACCAATTCAACTATCTTGGTTCCAAATACATACCGAACCTCTACACCATTTAATTACACTATGGTTCATAGCTTATATATAACAATTTAAATTTAACAGTTTCATATAGATTCTCGATTTTTACATCGTTATTATCTAGCCTTGAACCCTCCCTTATTTGATTCAATATCATTTTAGTGACCTTATTTTACTCAATATTTCTTAATTTATTTAAACGTGAAATATCTCCTTCGATAAATTTCAAATTGATTTAAATAAATAAATCCTTATCTGAATACCATTAAAAATAACCCAAATTTATCTCCCAATCTTAATTGTTCAATATTATTGCAAAATTTTTCCGAATAAAATTTACATAGATATTTATCATGATTTATGTATTAAATCAAATCTTTGATTAAACTAGACATAATTAACTCTATCTTTATCATTACCCTTTATACATGTATTTAAGAATTTACATTAAATAAGACCATATATTTCTTATCACATGGTCAAGTGTTACGGATATTATCATTTCAATCCGTACACTAAATGTATACGGGTGGATAGCATTTCAACCCGTAACCCCAAATTTGATTAAATGGAAACCGCTTGGGTCTATCATTTCAACCCATTTCAATTCAAAAACAAACATAACAAAGGGAACTTGCAGTGTGATGACAGGGATGGTGTCAAAGTAAATAAACAAACAATAACAACAATCAATAGCAATTAAATAAATAAATCAAATAACCCCGAAATAATCGTATTAATTCGCATTGTTATTTCGGATTAATTCGCATTGTTACTTGTATAATTATTTCTAGAATCTACACTATCATTTCATGTAGATTAAAGATTATTACATTACAGTTTTTCACTTGTCGTTCCTTTTTAAATTTCAGTTTAAAGCTACAACAATTAATCCAAACTACGTTCAAATATTTAGAGTATAATTTATCAATTTCTACGACAATTAATGGGTCAAATTTAACTAATCAAATTTACATATGTCAGGGTCAGGTTTTAATAAATTAAGGTCCATCATATATAATCCGTTAAATTTGTAAACTATACTACCCCAACTTAAACTAGCAAACTAGTTATCATTTAACAATAATAATTAACATCCAATTTAAACAACAATCAATCAAAAAATCAATTATCAACCAATCTGTATTATTATCACATAAATAATTAACCGATAATGGTGTCAGGTGTCATAGGTGAACAGATACAGATAATAGCAGTCATAACAGTAAAAACAACTAACAGCAGCATATTTCAATTGTCGTTTCAATTGAAATCAAATTTGATAAATAAAGGAATGTTAATCGTGAGTGATTGCTCACCTTTCGAGGCTAAAGAAGATCGACAACAGAGCAAGCTATGAATTTTGGTCACGCTCTAGAAAATCGAACAAATCCAAACAAAATCGCAAAGCGAAGTAAGAATGAAAGTGGATCTTGACGTGTAAAGCTGAAAGATAGAGTTTGATGGAAATGAATCAGAATCGTATTGATATAATCGGAAAAGAAAATATAAGTTATAAATTATTCCCTAAAACGAATTTTCCTTTAAAACATATATTTAAATAAGAGGGATATATGTATTATACTTATTCCAAATCAAAATAAATTTAAACATAAATTAAATTAATACGCTTTGTAAAACATCAGTGTATATACTCTATTTAAACAACAGACCGATGAACCAAAGATAACTAAATTTCTATAATATAAATACAGACACTTTGTATAAATTCAAACCCTTATGCAAAAAAATATGTACTACTTTACCAATATCATAAATTATCATGTTATGTTTTGAAATGTTACCAACTGTACACAACTGTAAATGACAAAACCAATATATATAACACATAGACAAAGCTTTATATGTATATATACTATACGTAAACCTATTTATATAAACCGACTTATATACGTATAAACTAACATTGATTTAAATATATCATATACACATATAAAAATTAATAAATATACATATACTTTTATCATTGACCGTAAGAGAAAAAACAGAGATTTTTAACTTCATATACTTACAGTACTTTATTCCATGTGTATAATCAAACAGTCTTGCTTTATATAATATAATATATGCTTATAGATATATATATATAGCTTACCTTGTAAACATTTAAACATAGACTCAAAGAATTATTATACTATGTATACATATAGCTTACAAATCAATATTCGTAACTTATAATATACCTTGTAACCTATTACTGTAAATATGTATGCTATAAACATATTTATTTTATTAAAATAAATGTTAGTCAGAGAATCAATATGGGTTTGTCCCTTCATATCAGTATACCAATATAAAAGTACCCTAGTCTACTGCAATTTTAAAATTGAAATCCTTAACATAAAATATGTGTAAACAAATGTATAAAACATGCAATCGAATACATAAAATACAAATGCAGACCTAAATTGTATCAACTTATCTAATCTAACCTTTTTAAACAAACTACATTCATCAACTAACTGAATGCATCATATATTATAAACGAAAAAAAAAAATCAAAATATAGATACAAGTTAAATATGTACATATATAATACTAACTTGCATCATCTACCGGCTATACAAGAAAAGGAGGGGACGCGGAGGAGGAAGGAGTGGTTTCACGTGAAAAGTGGGGGTGCAGACATAAGTGGAGAGGTAAGAAAAATAGAGAGGAGAGAAGAAAGGCTGATTGTGGAGAGAAAAGTGAATAGGAAGGGTATAAATTTGATTGAAATGGAAACGTACAGGAAATTAGAATGGAAATAAATGAATGGAATAAAACGTATAGGAATTTAGAGAGGAAATAAATAATTGAAATAAAACGTATAGGAAATTAGAAAGGAAATAAATGAATGCGTAAAGAACGTATAGAATTTTATATGTTTCAAAATCAACGATACAATTAAAGCAATTTTATTATTTGGCAGGTTATAAGTTTTATATTTATTTATTTCCTAGATCTCAATTCATTGCCTATTATATTAAGCAGATTTATTATTATTATCAAACGTTCAAAAATTTATCACCCCAAAATACAGAGATGACATAACAACACCTAGAAGCATAGATTTAGGAAATATTATTAAAGCAATAAATTTGATTGGATGGCACACTTTGAATTTTGAAACGGAAGGGAATTTTGAACGAAACAAAATGAATGCACTATCAACAGTCACCCTATGATATAGCTAGAATTTTAAAGCAATTAATTTTGATGTTTGTACATCACGTCATCAGTTTGAAAAGGCAAGGATAAAGGGGAAAAGAATGGGCAAAGAAATGTAAGCAAACGGAAAATTATAAAGGCAAAAGATGAAACAGCTAGTCTTGTTTTGTTTTTTTTTCAATGGCGAGAGAAACATGAAGATGAATTTAGGCAAGCATATATATTAAAAGCAGAGAGGATGGAGAGGTAATAAAACTTCAATAGGAAGAAAATATATAGCTTAAATTTATTCTGTAACCGAAATCATAAAAAAAAAGGAAACGAATATGTATAAAATAGGAGAAAGAATAAGGTAATATCAACTGTCAAATTCCCTGGATTTGAGCCGAGCAATTTGTTATTATTTTTGTCCAGCACGTTTCAAAGTTTTAATTGTAAAAGAAACGGAAATTGCCCATTGATTCATCAACGTGATTTAATCAAAATAAAAGGAAATGAAGAGTAACTGTCAAACGTTTTGATTTGGTGAATATTTACAGCAATTAAACAGTAAAGAAAATAAATGAGCCAATATAAAGTCAAAGAAGGTCACGAATAAATTTATTGAATACATTGAAAATGGAAACGGCAAGGTAAGCTGAATTCAAGGAATGGGGAAATCTATCCAAAGATTGAAAAATTTACTAAAGCAAATAATAATTTGAACGGTAGGAAAAAATGATAGCTACCCACTGATTTAGACCAATTAAGGCGATTAATAGCTGGAATGGATATCACGTTCAAATTTTGAAACGGGAGAAATAAAGTCAAAATTAAAGGTACCGTTACCTCGAACAATTTATTTTAATAGAATGTGTCAGTGCATGCAGTAGAACACACTACTATTCAATATGTACTTTTCTTCTTTATTAGTAGGTTTATCACGTAAAAAGTGAGAATTTGAAATTATTTACAAATATGAAATATTTATTAACAGGGAGTTTGATTTCTTTATTAGTATAATGATATATACGTATAGGAACTTTATGCGTTAGTTATTAAGACATATACATTTAGGCATGTCAGTTATACTATACTATATTATAATTTATTATATTATCTTATATGTATGTTTGATTTTAATAAATGTAAGTTTGATTTTTTTTTATATATATATGTTTGAAACGCATGTGTATTAAATTTATTATATTTGGATTTAGAATGAAAAATTTTGTTTCAAAATATTATTATTTAAAATTTCTCAAAAATCTAATTAAGTACGCTAAATAAAACCATTAAAAATTAACAAAACTTTATGGGTCGTTACAGGTGCGACCCGTCAAGCTGACGCGACTGTTTGAAGGGATGTAAACGAAATTATAAATAGGAGAGAATACTGATCACATTCTCATCCCATTCTAATCTAATTTCTTCTGCTTCTTTGCTCTACTGCTCAATATTCCATATACATCACAGAGTTGACATACTCATTACAATCTCGTGCATATTACGTCTGTTGTATCTTGGAAGAATTTTGAAATAAAATTCTTAAGAAAATTGTTACGACGAGCCTCAGACGGAATTTCCTACATATACTGGTTAGATTCTCTGTAATCTTTCCCGTTTATAAGTTGTACTGTATCTTACAATAGTATAACGTTATTGTTGTAATTTATTTACAACGTAACATATAGTTACAATTATCTAATACAGAATTCCAGCGCAGTGGAATTCTAATTGATAAACTTGTGCGACGAGTTTATTGTAGCGTGCTATCTCTTTTAGTACACTAGCCATATAACATCTTAAGAATTTTATATGGCTAGTGTACTAAAAGAGATAGCACGCTACAATAAACTCGTCGCACAAGTTTATCAATTAGAATTCCACTGCGCTGGAATTCTGTATTAGATAATTGTAACTATATGTTACGTTGTAAATAAATTACAACAATAACGTTATACTATTGTAAGATACAGTACAACTTATAAACGGGAAAGATTACAGAGAATCTAACCAGTATATATAGGAAATTCCGTCTGAGGCTTGTCGTAACAATTTTCTTAAGAATTTTATTTCAAATACTAAAACTGAGATGGCAACAGTTGACAACATGAAAATGGATAAGTCCACCTTTTCGGCGGTAATTTCTGAATGCAATTTGGTTCAGAACCCTAACTAATGGTGGGTTGATACAGAAGCTACTCGTCATGTTTGCTCTGAAAAATCCATGTTTTCAACATACCAGAAATTCGATCAGAAAGAAAGACTCTACATGGGTAATTCTGCAGTTTCCATGATCGAAGGCAGTGGCACAGTTATCCTCAAGTTCACTTCTGGAAAAACTGTCAAATTGAATGACGTGCTTCACGTTCCAGACATACGCAAGAATCTGATCTCCGGCTCAGTGGTATCAAAGAAAGGATTCAAAATTGTGTTCGAATCAGACAAGATGGTTCTGTTCAAAACTGGAATGTATATCGGAAGGGATTATTTATGTGATGGCCTATTTAAGGCAAACGTAGCCGCTATCGACAATAAATCTATGTATTCTGATTGTGCTATTAATAAAATTGAAGTTTCTTACTTGCTGGAGCACGAAATTTTACTGTGGCACGATAGATTAGGACACATAAACTTCCGAAAAATGAAAAAATTATCAAACTTGGGATTAATTCCAAAATTCCAAGTAGATAAGAACTACAAATGTGAGACATGTGTAGAAGCAAAAATGGTCAAAAAACCATTTAAATCTGTTGACAGAAGCACCGAACCATTAGGTTTGGTACATACAGATTTATGTGATTTTAAATCACTACCTACAAGAGGTGAGAAAAAGTATTTCATTCCTTTTATGGACGATTATACGCGATATTGCTATGTATATCTTTTAAATAGTAAAGATGAAGCAATAACAGCGTTTATAAAATACAAGGCTGAGGTAGAAAATCAGTTAAATAAAAAGATCAAGATATTAAGATCTGATCGAGGTGGAGAGTATGAATCACCATTTGAACAATTCTGTGAAGAAAATGGAATAATTCATCAAACAACAGCTCCATATTCACCACAACGAAATGGTGTAGCCGAGAGGAAGAATAGAACGTTAAAAGATATGATTAATGCAATGCCTTTAACTTCAGGTCTACCGACGAACTTGTGAGGGGAAGCACTAAATATGTCTAATCGTATATTAAATAAGGTTCCTCACAATAAAACAGGAACAATTCCATATGAGATATGGAAATGACACAAACCAAGCTTTAAATACCTCAAAGTGTAGGGGTGCTTGGCAAAAGTTCCAGTTCTGCCTCCCAAGAGATTCAAACTTGGACCAAAAACAGTAGATTGTTATTATCTTGGGCCAGCCCAAAATAGTAGTGCCTACAGATTTTTGATATTCAAGTCTGATATAACTGATATTCATGTAAATACAATCATGGAATCAAGAGATGCCTCATTCTTTGAAGATGTGTTTCCGCACAAAAGGAATGAAGGAAATAATGTCCCAAAAAGGACAAGGGAAGAATCAAACGATTCGCATGAAGATGAAACTCATCATGAAATTGAGGATGCCGAACCAAGAAGAAGCGTAAGGGCTAGAACTTCCAAAACATTTGGTTCAGACTTTTTTACATATGTATTAGAGCACGAACCTCAAACATACAAGGAAGCAATGTCATCTTCTGAATCCTCGTGTTGGAAAGAAGCAATCCAAAGTGAGATTGATTCAATTCTAAGTAATAAAACTCGGAAAATTGTTGATATTCCACCAGGAATAAAACCAATTGGCTGCAAATGGATTTTCAAGAAGAAAATGAAAGCAGATGGCTCTATCGACAAGTATAAAGCCAGATTAGTAGCCAAAGATATCGTCAAAAAGAAGGAGTAGACTTTTTTGATACATATTCGCCAGTAACACGAATAACCTCTATAAGAATGCTAATAGCAATTGCATCCATATATAATCTAGAGATTCATCAGATGGATGTAAAAACAGCATTCTTAAATGGAAATCTCGATGAGGAGATTTACATGGAGCAACATGAGGGATGTATTTCCAAAGGAAATGAAAACAAAGTCTGTAGATTAGTCAAATCATTATACGGACTAAAACAAGCTCCAAAGCAATGGCACACAAAATTTGATAGTGTCATGATGAGAAATGGTTTTCTTATAAATGAATGTGACAAATGTGTTTATTATAAACAACTTGGACAATCATATGTGATGATCTGTCTATATGTGGACGATATGCTAATTTTCGGTCCAAATTCTCAGGTAACTGAGACCATAAAGAAAATATTGATCAACAATTTCGACATGAAAGACTTGGGTGTTGCAGATATTATTTTGGGAATAAAAATAATAAGAACACCTAATGAAATTGAACTATCTCAGTCACACTATATAGACAAAGTGATTGAAAAATTCCAAGAGTATGAAATTAAAGGAGTAAGGACACCTTTTAATCCATCAGAAGTACTGCATAAAAACACTGATAAGAGTGTAATGCAACTGAAATACTCTCGTGTAATAGGATGCTTAATGTATCTGATGAATTGCACCAGACCAGATATTGCTTACGCGGTAAGTCGATTGAGCAGGTATGCAAGCAATCCAGGGAAGGAACACTGGAAAGCACTAATGAGAGTGCTTGGATATTTAAAAAATACCACTAACTATTCCTTACATTATGGAAAATATCATGCCGTCTTAGAAAGATATAGTGATGCAAGCTGGATTGCAGATTCAGAGGAATAAAAATCAACAAGTGGTTATGTCTTTACCCTAGCAGGGGCAGCAGTGTCATGGAAATCTACTAAACAAATATGCATAGCTCGATCCACTATGGAATCAGAGTTCATTGCATTAGATAAAGCAGGCGAAGAAGCAGAATGGCTTCGTCACTTTTTAGAAGATATTCCGTTTTGACCTAAACCTGTAGCGGCCATATGCATACACTGTGATAACCAAGCTGCGCTAAGCAGAGCGCACAATTTTGTGTATAATGGAAAGTCACGACATATTCGTCGACGCCATAACACAGTTAGGCAGTTACTCTCTAATGGAACTATTTCCATTGATTATGTGAGGACAAATAATAACCTAGCGGATCCATTTACTAAAGGTTTATCAAGAGAGAAAATTGACTACGCATCGAGGGGAATGAGTTCAAAAGCCTAAACCAACAAGAGTTACCTTATACGGAAAACTATCCTAGCGACTGGAGATCCCACGGACTAGGATCAATCGGCAAACCAGTTATGAGTAACTCAAGAAGCTATGCATTTGTATGGACTTGGTCCTACTCCATTCGTATGGTGCAAAATATAATGCATGCCTACAGAAGTGTTTAAAGGTTAAAACTATGTTTTTCAATGATGACCATATCTTGGAAATAACAAGTGGGGTATATGTAGGATATACTCTTAATGGTTGCGATCACCTATGTTAGTGTGAGCTGGGTCGGCTCTATGAGAATATTAAAATGCTTTTATTCTCTAAAAACACTCGCAGAACCAAAAATTGTTCAGGACCAAAATGAACACAACCAAGAGATTGGATGAGAAGCGAATCAATGCTTCGTAAAGCTTATTGTCTGGGTATACAATAAAGGCCGACGGTTCAAGATGAAATAATTCACCGATTAGCCAAGTAGATCTGATAAGTTTTAACTAGGGAAAGTTCAAAGTGAAATATCTACTTATCCACGATAAAGCATTATTCCATATGTACTCTGTGATATTTCGCTTCGTGTGGGGGATATGTATATTATCATTCATGTGGGGGATTGTTGGAATTCCTAAAGGTTGAATGAATGGAAATATACAAAGTCCCACATCGCCTAATTGTTGAGAGCTATATTGGTTTATATATGACTTTCTCATGAGGAGGTTGGGGGCCTGGGGCTCCCAAATGTATGCTTCGTTGTGAGGAGGGAGATCATGCATCTCCACCACACACGCGCGCGCCGCCGCCGTCCGATCGAACCGAACCGGGCTCGGGTTTGGGTCTAATATGATACTCGTATTTTTACTGCAAACTGGACCGGACTTTCTGACAGTTGCAGGTCATACGAACAGATGCAGATCTGTTCGGAAGCGGACGCGGGTTGAATAGGCGCGAACAGTAGCGGGTGCGACCCGTTAGAAGCAAACAGGTGCGAGCCGATTGAAGCGGACGCGGGCGAACAGATGCGGGTGCGACCCGACTGAAGAGGCGCGGGCGAAACAGTACCAGGCGGTACGAGCGGGTGCGAAAAGAACCGTTGGACGCGAGCAGATGCAAACCAGTAGTAGGCGGGTGCGACCCGTCAACGAACAGCAGCGACCAAAAGGCAACGGGTGCAACCCATCAAGCGGATGCGACTGTTTGAAGAAATGCGGACGAAATTATAAATAGGAAAGAATACCGATCACATTCTCATTCCATTCCAATCTAATTTCTTCTGCTTCTTTGCTCTACTGCTCAATATTCCATATACATCACAGAGTTGATATACTCATTACAATCTCGTGCAGATTACGTCTGTTGTATCTTGGAAGAATTTTGAAATAAAATTCTTAAGGAAATTGTTACGACAAGCCTCAGACGGAATTTCCTATATATAGTGGTTAGATTCTCTGTGATCTTTCCCGTTTATAAGTTGTACTATATCTTACAATAGTATAACGTTATTGTTGTAATTTATTTACAACGTAACATATAGTTACAATCATCTAATACAGAATTCCAGCGTAGTGGAATTCTAATTGATAAACTTGTGCGACGAGTTTATTGTAGCGTGCTATCTCTTTTAGTACACTAGCCATATAACAAAATCTACTTTAACATCTACCATGAACTTCATTAAGAGTACTTAATGTCCTCGCTTTTATGTAACAACGTGTACTAATTCAAATTTTAATGTTTTCCAATCATACTATAAATTGTTATCATCCATTAAAATTTAAAACTAAATTATTTATTATTGATTCTCAAGACAGGGTTTAAGACTCATTCCAACTGACGTAGATCTTACCATTTCTCTATCCATGGCTTTCGTGAATGGGTCAACTAGATGATCATTTGATCCTAGATAGACAATAGTAATCATTGATTATTTTCTAGCATTTCATGTCTAAGACTAATATATCTTGATTTCACATTGTATACATTATTATAAGTTGTGAGCATTGTTGTCTTACCCTTCACTACACCAAACAACCCATTTTGCAACACTTTTTCCGTCTTAATTTGTAGCGGTTATTTTCATTACAAATTACTAACGGATATTGCCACTAAAAAATGTTACCACACTTATTACAGTTACCAAAGTCGATAATATCGTAAATATATCAAATTTTGCTAGAGTACTTAGTAGTTTTTTCTTTTACAAGCATACTCTGTCCAAAGCTTTATTAATTTTTTAGTCAACAACGAAACCCCTTACTAGGGCTGTTATGGTAAAGGTTATCATTACCATTTCACAAATACCGTTACCGTACCATTTTTACTGGTAAACGAAAATTGCTTAACGTTACCGTTACCGATAGGCTGGTATACCGAAGACTGGTATACCGATAATCTGGTAATCGTTACACCGGTAATGGTAAATTACCGTTTGTCTAAAAAAGGTTAGTAACATAACACATATTTACACCATAACGGTGCTTCATTATACAATTTATATTGTTACTTAATAAAAGATATAAATGAGAAAGAAATAAAGTGTATTTAACATTATTTCACCTGGTTAATAAACTAAATTTAATCATTTGCTTGGTTCTAAATGCCTATAATAAAGCATGTTACATGAATATACATGTGTTATAAATTTACTGGTAAAATTACCGTTACCGCTGGTATTGAAGAAATGTTACCGATGATTTACCGTAGAAAATGGTAAATTTACCGTTACCATACCGATTAAAGTAGTATACCAATTTCACTCGAAAATGGTAACCGATTGGCTGGTAATGGTACGATAACGGTATTACCATAACAGACCTGCCCCTTACTAATGGAATTGGGAATCACAGTCGCCGTCTAAATTCTTCCTTCAACGCTCATCTTTGCTTCTCCCTTGCTCTTCCGTTCTCGCCTATCCTTCTCTCCACCTTACGCGTTGTTCTTCCCTGTAACCAGATCTCTTCACTTAAGATTTGGCTCATTTGATCAACATTTGTTGTTTTGAAACCAGGGTTTCTCCCTAAACTCACAACTACGACCATCCGTCTCAGTCTGGTCAGATCCGACCTATGTCACTATGCTAGAAGGCAAGGTTTTATGAAAGACTGGAATAGAGAATTGGATTAGGGCTTCTAGCATTTCATCCTTGCCAATTGTTCCAGCTAAGCGGTTTGCTGCCCTTTTTGAAGAAAGGGTAGGATGAGAATGGAAAGATCTAGAGCCATACATAAAGTATGTTGATTACAGTGAACATACAATATGTCATAGTGTTTATAGTTTTTCAATTTGTATCATAAATCCCTTTAAATAATCAAATTTATTAGATGGTTGCATCATCATTCCACCTAGTGCATGTACAGTTTGATACATTTATCCATTTTAATTTTGCAGTTTTGTAGGTGCAAGTACAACCACATCATACATGTTATGAGAGTTTATTTTTATGAACTTTCCAAAATTAGAATCACTTTTTTCCTAGGATATTAGTAATTTCTTGTACTATTTGTTATGGCAAAAACTAGTTAGTTTGAGTATTATATGAATATATACCAACTGGAACTGCTACATGAAATGTTATATTGGTGGTAATAAGAAACATGAATGCAATACCAATTCCAACTTTCAGATGTTCAACTTAGGAGTATAATCCATTTTTGTAATGTGATTTTGCAAATGTTGACAACTATGGCCATCCATCTCAATCTGGTCAGATCTGACCTAAGTCATTGTGCCACTATATCTGGTCTCGTCTTATTCATTTCCATAAAGAATCTATCACTTGCTATCCCTACATATGGGTTTTCTTCTATTGCAACTATATCGTATGGAATCAATTCTTTTATCATCTTAATGTTTGGTGTTTGGAAACTATGAGTAAAGTATTCAGTGATTGGAGATAACGTGGACTTCAATGCTTCCAGTAATGTAGTTCATATTGTAAGGTTATTCCCTCCTTGCACTTGCCATTTTATAGTCCAACTTCAATATTGGTACCCTAAGTTATGGGAATTATTCCAGCAATTAATGAGTTGTTTATAGAAAATAACTAAGTCTATAGAGTTAAATTAAGTTTATAAAAATATAACTAAATTGAATAATGTTATAAAAATTAAATTACTTTTATAAATTTTAACTAAGTTAACTAAGTTTTAAAAAAGTTAAGCAAGTAAACCAACTTTTATAAAAAGAAAATAGGTTTCTCAAATTTAACTATATTTCATAAAAATTAACCAAGATTATAAAAATTAACTAAGTTAACTAGGTTTTATAAAATTTAAATAAACTTATATATAAATATTTAGTCGATTAATTAAGTTTTATAAAAATTATCAAAATTTATAAAAAATTAACTTATCTCTACTATTAATAATGAGAATTCAATCTATTAGTTTCAACTATGTCTTTTTGAAATTCCAAAATTTCCTTCCACATCATTAAATTTTCAAAAACATAGATATCATTTTTCACTACGATGCGATCAACTTAACTTCACTTACTCTCCCTACCTCATTTCAATTTTATAAGCTCCTCACAACAGGACAACCTATTACTTCCTCTCTTAGCTTATATAAACTAACAATTAAGGTATTTTTGGTGATGTGAAACTAATTAAAATTAATCAGCTTATATACTTTAAATTATATTGAGTTTTTATGACTGAATGCGTCGTGCCTGCTTCCACGCTTCTTATATTAATGATGATCGGCACCATTGATTATTTTTTAATTGAGTGCACATTTAAGATATCATAAACATACAACTACAGGTTGAAAAAATTATTGATTAAATTTTGTCTACTGTTTGTTTGAGTATTCAACCCTCCTCCACTGAAAATATTGCTTTCTGGACGTATTTTTATAACAAATTGTTTTTTACTCACTTGATATTATTGATGGTGGAGTCTTAGTATTTCGATTCATTTGAATATTTTATAACCAAATGCTCTCCGTTGTGCTGCTGCCACCTTCTACTAATCATTTGTTCACATGCCCTATTTCTGACTGGGCATACATGTCTTCTATATCTCTACTATTAATAAAGAGAATTCAATCAACATAATTTACACGGTGTCGTTTTGAAATTCCAAAATTACCCTCATTCGTCAATGGAATCTCACCGCACTTTCTGCCTACCCACCAACGGGATTTTACTATCAATTTGTTATTGATATCACCAACAAAACAACTTGAAATGTATTGTGACCACAAAACATTTGCACTTAAAACACACATCTGTCCAAGGTAAACATCTTTGGATATTAACTGCACGTATGCGCATTGTATACTAGTTTTTATAAAATTAACCAAGTTAACTAAGTTTTATAAAAATGACTAAGTTTATAAAATTAATTATGGCATGGACAGTAGTCCAATTAATTATAGAGGGAAATGTTCTTTATATTAAAAAACAGATTTGTATGTGTATTATGTTACATACACAAGTTTACAAATGTATATAAAAAACTGATTTGTGATATAATACAGGATGTTGCAATTGCTTATGGGTTTAATAATATTACCAAGTTAAAGCTGCAAAGCGTGACAATAGGAAGGTGTGAACCTTTGACTTATTTTTTTTAATGAAATCAGATTACAGGTATCAACTGTAGGATATATGGAAGTAGCAACATTCGATTTATGTTCACGTGCGGAGAACTTATATTTACTTAAGCTAGAAGATTTTGCTGGTAAAACGGTGGTTGGTGTCAATCCTCTTTCATCTGCTTTTCAGGTTATGTACATTTTAGTTTACTCACTAGGCATACTGGTAAAATAGGTTTTTGGGTGGTTTGTTCCCATACCCTGAATATGGAAACTAAAGTAGCGTTTAATTAATGCATCTGTCACAAGATACCTACATTATCAGATTATTATCAAAACCTACTAGCATGTTTTTAAAATGGGAGAAGAAAATTTGTATGTTTTTTTTTTTGGATTTGTTGTCCTTTGTAAATCTTTCAATTGTGTTATCCTGCAATGTAACTAGACAGACTGTTTATGGATCATACATGCTTACTTTGGCCAAAACGTATATGGCTAAAACGTATAGTCACCAAAGCCTTTAAAGTTATGGTAAATCATGTGAGGTATTTAACATCGTTTCATTTGAAACTACTGTGTACCACCATCTAGATATTCTGCATTTTATTTTGAAGGGATAATTTAAAACTTTGTATATCTAAACAGTATAGTACTTGAGATACTCCAACAATAAGAGCCAGTTTTGCCTAGATTAGTAACTATTATATCCGTAACAAAATAAATTGTGTGCATATAGTCATATTTTACTATTTACCCCACCGCATGTTTCATGTCATAACAACTATTTGACTTTGCCAAATGGTAAAGCAAATAAATGTTGGTAACACCATTATTTCAATGCAAACGTAAAAAATACATTAATATTTGCATCAATCAAGCAGATAATAGTATCTAAAGACAATCGATATAAAAACAAACAGTTAATATTCATTGTATAATAACATTTTATGCTCTAATATAGAACTGGATATACTGTTAATGTTATTATAGTAAAATTCAATTGAAAATATTTACTAGATTGAGTGTCACTAGCATTAAACCAAAATATTAATAATATTGCCATTTAATCATCTTTTTATTAGCCTATCCAATTGAACGACAATACTACATTAAATGGCGGTGTATCTGCTAACTAAATGATAGACAGTAACATATCATTTCACAATACCATTTGGAATATAATATGATGAGATGTTCCAAATATAGCATTTAATCTGCTAATTAAATGACATTAACTTCATTTTACATTACCATTTGGGATGTAATGCATGATGTTTAAAATATAGCATTTAATCTACTGCTGTAGCCTATAACTAGATAAAATGGTAATAAGTAGTTGAGTACTCTTCTGTCGGTAATAAATTCTCACCAAAACTTTAAGGAACCAAATATACAAATATATATTTTCTATTTATACCAAATGAGCAACTTCTTATATACCATACCGATTTAAACATTATGGTAGCTTATTGTATAAATTTCAATACTGCATATAAGTTTATTGCAGTACAATTTAAACATTATATTATACTTGTTTGACTTTAGCATAAAATCATTAATTATGTATATAAATATCTTTTTTAAGAATGGATCAAATCTTCTCCTATTTACACTTCAGACTAAACTCCAACAAAATAAATTACGTAGCTATGTGAAAGAAAAAAAAAAGATTTATGTGTATGCGTACCTTTTTTATCGGTTGTTTGTTTTCAAACAAAAAAAACAATATTTATTTTATTTATCAAAGACTTGAACTTCTATTGCTGTGTGGGATATTTGTTTGGTTGTATAAGATTATATGTAAGAAGCCACCATCTTGATTCTCTTGTAACAACCAGTTTGTATTTATTTTGTACACACTTACATTATTAGTGGTCATGGTGTTTTAATGCTCAATCAGCTAATACAGACCAACAATAACACAGTTCAATTTTTTATACCAATCCCAGATTACAACACAATTTCCGGTTTTGTGTACAATGTATTCATTGCTACCTCCAGTAATGCATATCTAGTCTACATGCAAACACTTCTCTTTTAAGTCAAAAAAACCTCTATGTTATTGCCAAACACTTCTCTGACAATAACAATCATAGTATACTTAATTTACTGGTCGTTTAAACATGTTTTGGTTTTTAACTTGAGGCCGATGGCCTCAGTTTTCAACCTGAGGCTGATGACCTCGATTTTTAATTTTTTATGAAGAGTTTAATTTATTATACATACATACATACATACATACATACATACATACATACATATATATATATTTGTATAGATTTTTAACTAGTTTATACACTTTCCGTATTGATCCCAAAAAAATGTATGTGGGACTTTTATCATAACACATTTTTAAATATGTTTGAATTAATTGTTATTTTGGTTTTTAAGAAGATGTGAACATATCAAACAGACAAAATGTAGAAATAAAAGAACACTCTAATAGAATGATACTTTTATGTACTATACAGCATTGAATAGGACTTTCCCAACACTAACACATAAGTTTGTATGTACAAATAGTCATCTCTAGTGTTTTACGATTCTTCCATCTTCCTGTTTATAAACACTAATTTAATTAGTGTTGTAGAATGGGCTGGCTATTATGATCATGTTTATAAACTTATTGTTTTATTATGATAATAAAATGTGTTAATCTGTAGTAAAGAAATACATACATATGGTACCGTAAATCCATTTTGCATGTGTTTGCATAATCATCTTAAGTCTTTGGAAATTATTATATTTTAAATTAAGAAAAAATTAATAGGTTTTGGATTAGTTATAGGTAAAATAAGAAAACAAGATACTCTGGGATTTAAGGTACATGTTATTCATTGGTGATATAAAGGAAGTAGTTGAGTGGTTGTTACTAGAAGACAATGATGTGTGAGTTGTCCTAAAGAGTAAACTACTTAAGATTGTCACATGGTTAGGTTGCAACTATTAGTCGGTGACAGCCTAATTCTCCATGTTCCCTCTTGCTATACAAATACCAAATTCATTCATGATCGCTTGGTTATTCGTTTAATCTTTTATATCCATGTTCCCACCAATCGCCTCGGTTTAAAACCGAGGCCATGCTGGCCTCGGTTTTAAACTGGTTGCTGAGCTTTAGTTTAATCAACAACCAGTTTAAAACTGAGGCTCGGTTGCCTCAGTTTTAAACTGAGGCTAGTATGCAATTTGCTTGTTTTATTTAATGTATTTTATTGTTAAATCATGTGTTATCACTTTGATTACCGTTTGTCATTGTTTTTAGTATAAATCAATTTAATATTGTATTGAATGCATATAGGCACTTGTAGAAGAAGCAGAAGAAAAGAGGAATTGGATGGTAGTTCTAGTGGTGATGGTTAAGTAGAAGATCTTGAAAGTAATCCAATTGCGGAAGTTTTTGGATTCGATAGAGAAAAATTATTGTCGAGCAGTTAGTTCTACTTCTTCTATGAAACAAGTAAAGAAAAATTATTGACCCAATTATTGTCTTATCTTTTGTTATTGCAATTTGATATTAGCGTGGAATTTGCAAACTATGTATTGGTAAACTTAACTATGCATTGAACTTCTCTTATTTTAATTGATGCTCTATTTTATTACTATGATTGTGAATATTGTTTATTGAAATTGATTGGATTATATTAATTTGTTAAATTAAGATAATATTTCATATTAGATATAATCTACATTATATCTTTCAACATTCGCATTACCAATAAGCGGTTATTTGTTTGCATATATTTTTAACACTTATAAGCGTCGAGAATATTTTTTCCCGACGTTTATAAGCATTGGGGAAAAACTTACAACGTTTATAAGCATTAGAAGATATTTTTCGCTAGCGTATATAAGCGTTGGGAGATATTTTTCGCCAACGCTTATAAGCATTACAAATAAATGCCCACGCCTCTATAACGACACATATAAGTGTTATCGAAATTCTTGGTAGCGCTTATACTCGTTGGGAATTCTCTGTTTTAGTGTAGCGTCGCAACGTCAGGATATATCCAACATTGGCTTCAACCATAACTTAATATTTAATAACATATTTTGATATTTGCATTTGTCCATTAATTGCAAGAGCTATAAATTCTAATTTCATTATAGAGAGCGTAATGCAAGGTTGTTTCTTTGATGCATATGAAACAACTCCATCTAATGTAAAAATCTAACCTGAAGTTGATTTATTATCACTAACGCTTGTTATCCAACTTGCATCAATATATTCTTCTAATACATTTGGAAATCTATTATGGACAAGTCCAGTTTTTTCATCTTTTCAATGATAGCCAAGGAGCCTTCCAATTGCTTTGTGGTGATTTATTCGAAGAATGTTATATTGTACAAGTTCGCATACGGCGTATGTTTTGTCAAGTCTTGTACAATTCGTAGCATATATCAAACTTCCAATAATACTAGCATATTAAAGTTGTGCAATGCCTCCGCCTTTCATTTATTGAGATTGATGCTCTAATCTATTGGTTTATTGGCGCCTTTAATTTTTAAATGCTCAAATTTCTGAAGTACGTTGTTAATATAATGTGATTGACTTAATGCATTGTCCCACTGTTTTTAGTAAATTTTATTCACGGTATTGTATCAGTCTCTTCAAACCATTCATTTTGAGTCCACGATCACCATCTCAAGTGGTGACTTCTCTATGTTGTGGCTCTAGAGGTCTTAGGTTTGATTCCTCGAGATGATACGGTAAGGGATATGCACTAGGGACAATCATGTAAATTTCCATACATATCTAACTCGATAACCAATCTTATTTATAACAGGGTTTTGATTTCTATAACATACCCACTATATTGATCATCAAAAGTCGACACCGAACACATCTACAGTATTCAAATGTCGAACATCCAATTGTCGGAAAGACGGATTGTTAGGGAAAAAGAAAGAAAAGAACGGAGAACGGGAAAATCAGAATCTCATGGCGGAATCGATAACATATAATATATCAAAGACAATAAGAATTGAAACTCCAAAATACAGAGTACATTAGAGTTAAAAACCAACCTTATCAGCTAGACAGTTATAAAATTCCGACTTTACAATTGTTGATAGGTATACAATATAATACAGTGGAAAATAAAACACTATGATAGGTGAACATCCAGGTCGTCTCCAATAAATCCATATCACTAAAGCCAACTTGGGTAAAACTTGATCTGACCCGAGCATTATAATAAAATAACACCCAGATCAATCTACAAAGCCAGCATGATAAAACTCAAGTAATATGATGAACATCAAAAAATTCCGTTAGTCCATGCTGCTAACTACAAAACAGGTTTTTACCTCACAAGAACAACACCATAAATGAAGAAATGAGAAACAAATCAAAAAAAATCCAATCAAGAAAGAGTGAAAATAAACAACAGAAACAATCTAATAAAAGGGTGGGAGCTGGTAAGAACAAATCTCATAATGAATGAATGGGCATAAACAATATCAAATTCTAGACTTGAAAGAATGGTCACAAATAATTAAACATGGAGAATAGCACAAGGCGGTTCTCCATGCAATTTAGGAAACAATTCAAATGTTTGAATTAACAACAAAGGAAAAATAGAAGTTTTTCCAATAATTACTAGGAGGGTACGCCCCCTTTACCGAAAGTATAATTTTAGAAATATACTTGAGAACTCCGATGACTCTCAGAAACCTCCAAGCTGGACCCTACCAACTGTTACCAAGAATTCAAGTATTTCATATCTCATTGCACAGCACCAAATCCAATCTAGAGTGGATGTGAAAATATCCTAATAGTGGCAACTCCACATGACTTGGCCCCCACTCGCTTTTTGGGTTTAGTCATTTCTGACAAAGGATATCAAGGCTCATGAACAACACATCATCTTAGAGTGAAAAAAATATAATAAAAAAAGAAAAATCAAAGTCGACAGTCGATAAATCGACTATCGGGAATGATAAGATGGTTGTTTTCGCTTGAGCTTGATTTTCAGTCACAATACTTTTAAAGACATTTTAAAAAAACACTCTTTAAAATATTCTTTTAAAAGAGGAAATTGTATTTTCTAAGTGTATTAAAACCAATGTCAAAACAAATGTCGAAACATTATTTATTATAAACCCAAAACAAATTTACACTTAGCTTTATTTAAAACAATTCTTTTTAAAAGATCCTTTTGTTTATAATCTATTATATATTTATAAATTTTAAAACAATATTTATTATCCCAAAAGAGAATAAATCAATTAGATTAATTGTATAAGTTTTAATCAAAGGTTAATAATCCCAAGGGATAATTTATATAACCTTTCTTAACTTTTAAAACCACATTACTTTTCCCAAGCAAAATAAATCAAATTTAAAATCTATTCTATAAGTTTGGACCAACATTGATTATCCTAAAAGATAATTAATCACAATATTAATCTTCATAAATTTCAAAAACAATATTAATTATCCCGAATGATATTTTATCAAATTTATAATATATTTTAAATAAACCAATCAAATATCTTTATTAAACGGTTAATCATTCAAAAACACCTTTATTAAAACAGTAAATTAACTTTTAAACCTTATTAAATCAGTGCGTTAACTTTAATACACTAAATCAGTTAACTAACTTTAAAAACACTTTTATTAAATCAATTAATTTACTTTACACTCTTTTATTAAATTAGTTAATTAACTTTTAAAACACCATTAATTAAAAATATTAATGAAATTCAAATATCATTAATTAAAATGGTGAATTAGATTCAAACATCGTTAACTAAAACGATTAAATAAATTTAAAGCATCATTAATTACAATAATTAATTAAACTCAAATATCATTATTTAAAATGGTTGATTGCCTATAAATATCATTAATTAAAATGATTTATTGACTCAAATATCATTAACTAGAATGATTAATTCATTTAAATATCATAAATCAAAACGATTAATTAAATTTAAACATCTTTGGTTAAACTGATTTGTTAATTTAAAACCATCATTTCTTAAAATGATAAATTAAATTCAAATATCATTAATTTAAATGATCAATTAATTGTAAACATCATTAATTAAAACAATTTATTAAATTTAAATAATCATTAATTAAAATGATTAATTAAAATGATTAATGAATTTGAAATATCTAAATACAAGCTCAAGTTCAACTTCCCCAAAGGGTTTAAGAGATGATATTCAATAATTGACGATATAGCAAAAATTGCTATAATGACACTTAATTATTTAAATAGAATATCCCGATTAATTTCAACTAAACATCAATAAGATCGTAGAGAAATAAATACTTATTGTTGACGAGAAATCCCTTAGGGCTTCTCTACAAATATTCCCCACAAAACAATGTTTACGGATAATACATATAATCATACGGTTCACAGAAATTAAGTTAATATGTCATTTGTTTTTCAAAATAGGATTTTCAACCAAACAATCAATCGACCAACAACAAAAATATCTAAACTAGCAACCAAGCATTCAATAATAAATTTGTAGCATTACCGATATTATATAGCTAATTTAAAGATGAGTAAACTCACAGAAATTTCAGTAATCGCCAAAGCGTTCTGGTTTAACGTTTGATTTTGGCACAAAATCCTACAAGCTCCAAACTCCTCTAATCCAATTCCAAAACATAGACAATGATTCAACTGACCGCATTTGATTTGGACCTCATACGAAAAAGTTACGCATTTTATAAGTTTCCAACTAATTAAATATAATTAAACACTAATTACAAATATAATTACCAACATTAATATAATCTTTATTCTTCCCTAGAAGTAATTCGTGCCTATACATGGACATATGCACGGCCAAAATGCCATGCATCTCCACCACCGATCTTCTTCGTCTCTCCATGATTTCGAAATCCAACTTCGTCAAACAATCACCCTTCGCACGAGCTTCACTCGACACCCGACCACCACGACCCTGCATCATTCGAGCATTATTCAAACCTTGATCATTGTATGTACGAATGCCGAACTCCTCCTCAGGCGATCGGACCTCCCACAACATCACCACCCCTGACGTTGCCCCGAAAAACCCAACGCAACCCTCTTATTCATCTCCAGATGCCTCAAACTCCAACCACATCGAACCCTAGTTCGGCCATTGAAGTTCGAACTCCTCAGCTCACGATCGCACTCTACGAAACTTATACTACGTCGAAGCCTATGCTTATACGAGCTTAACGAATCTTGTATTATGATTTTTCATTGAGTATGGAGTTTGATTTTTATTTTTTAGCATTGGGCATTATTTCATAATTTGAAATGAAGAACGAATGAAAGGAAGAGGGAAAAATGAATTAAAGAAAGTAGGAAGCTTCGTGTGTTGACCTTTTTCATTTTAACCAAATAAAAGAATAGATGATTGTGTTTTCTTTTACCATATCAAATGGATTTCTTAAGCCCCCAAATTGTCCACCCAAGGACAAACAATGCAAGAAATTTATGTATGTGTACTTATATATTTGTTTTTTAAATAAAACGTTTTGGGAAACGATGCTACACAATATTACGTTCGCATATGGATCGCAAACGACAAAAATAAAAATATGGTCGCGTACAACAATATGATACGATCGCAAAACAACAATAAAATAGACAGGTTAAATTATTCTAGAAAGTTTCGAAAATACCGATGTATGCCGCAAAATGCGTTGGATTGGGATTTAATTATTTTTCAAATTAAACGAAAACAAATACTATAAATTAAATTAAAAATACATCACCAAAAATCAAGTCTTTATATTGAAATTTGATTTTCTTATTATTTATTATTTTCGAACCATTTATTATTGCCAATAAATTTACAAAAAGAATTCACCGTTATCATTTATTAATTTAAATGGTGTTAAATAAGACTCCATTTAACTAATATTTGATTTACAATTCAAATATTTAAATGATCACTATATTTGAATTTGAGTTATTACGTTCAAAAATCCAATTATTCAAATATTAAAAATTAATTAACTATTTAAAATTTAATGATCAAAATTCTGATTGTTACATTTTCCCTACATTAAAAGAATTTCATCATTAAAATTCCCAAGGAAGAAAATGTCACAAGACCCCTAAGGTTTAAACTATTAATTAAAATGAGTTATTAATTTCTTAAAGTTCCTAAAATTATGGAAAACTTTGGCAGCATCTCCTTTGCGCGGCTCTATCAGAAAAACTATAAATTGCCTCTACGAGCCCCAAACCAATCAAAAGAAAATAAAAGTCAAGTGGTCGCCCATATCTAGTGTTTGCACCAAAATTGGGCAACACCCTTCGGAAGTCTTTGAAGAGATAATAAGTGAAGAACTTAAATTGGAAATGAAAATTATCTAACAAAAACTCCAAGTTATAGAAAAGTAAATTGCATAGAAGACAAGAATTTAGAGTGGTTCGGCGATGCGCCTACGTCCACTATGAAGTTTGATCACTTTATTGCTTAATACTTGAAGGTTACAAGTGTTTTGAAGCAAATTACAGCAGACAACAGACTTAAATTCGAAATCAGCAGCCAAGATGGTGGTATGGAGTGATTCTGGCAGCGTTTAGGCGTACTTTTTCTCTCCAAATTCTCCGACCCCTTCTCTGAATGACCAGGGGCTCTATTTATAGGTGTGGAAGGCCAAAATCCCGCCTAAATCATGGAGAGGCTGCTTGGCACGTGACGGGGGGCCCACAGGCCCGCGTTCTTGAAGTGCGTGCCCAGTTTGGGATCGATTCGAAGTGAACTTCGAATCGATCAAAAAATTGTCCAATTGCGATGAAACTTGGCGTGGACGTTCTTCATCATGTAGACAAACTTCTGTAAAAATTTCGTGGGATTTGGATCAGTAGATTGGGAGTTATGATCGGTTCGAAATTGGGTGTTCGGCATGCTGTTTGGTTCGAATCGATGGAATCGATTCGTTCGAATCGATGCATGGCCGAAGCGAATACTTCGAATCGATTGGGGCGCGCCTGTCTTCGAGCCGATCCATGTTCGTGCTAGCTTAGCCGCTTTGTTGGATTCGAAGGTCGTCTTCGAATCGATGGAGTGGATTCGAAGTTGTCGAAGTCGATGGAGTCGAAGGTGAGTGATGGAGTCGAAGATGATGGATGGATTCGAAGGTGTCTGATGGAGTCGAGGCTGTGATGGGTTCGAAGCTATTAATGGATTCGAAGCTGTGGTGGATTCGAAGCATAGGAAGGACTCGAATTTGTGATGGATTCGAAGTAGGGAGTTCCTTAGATGGATTCGAATGTCGCCTCTTCCTATGGGTTCGAATATGATGGGTTCGAAATAGATGGTTTCGAACACGATGGGTTCGAATATGATGGGTTCGAACATGATGGGTTCGAACCGAGCAATGTGCACCTTCTTAACTTGAATCCATCATAACTTGAGCATATGACCTCGGATTGACTTGAAATTTGAAATGCTGGCTTCTATGGTCTTTCTTGTCATGCCTTATCAATTGCGGCCCGATCCGGACTCGGACAAAATTCATCGATATCCATAGCGAAGAGAAGTGCAACCAATCTCTGAGACGAACTGTCCTTTGTTTTTGGCCAATCTTTTGGTATCACGGCTTTGCCAAAAAGCGGGATAACATCTAGGGCATCAAACCACCAACAAATTTCAAATCTACTACGTAGCTTTTTGTGTTTTATTTTTTTTCAAGCAGTTAATTGTCTCGATGCAAATGCAGATGCACAAGAATCAAATAGCAATCTCTTACTTACATCTACTTACACAATCCAATAGAGAGTTAGGCTGACAAAAGAGTAATATGATGCAACTAAAAATAATGAGGCAAACTTACATGTAAAAACTAGCATGATATAATTCTAGATACAACTCTATTATGAAATAAAGCTACATGCAACCAAAAGCAACATATCAACAAAATATAGAAAATATTATGTAACAAATGATACGCATCCAATATTTTCAAACTAAAAATTTAGAACCAAATGTCCGGGTTTTATGTTCAAAAATATAATATAAAACTCATTCAAGAAGAAATAAACCAAAACTAGATCCAACATGACTAGAAGGGTGCGCCCCCATCCGAGCATGGTATATCTCTAAACAAAAACAACGGAGCCTCCGGTGGTATTCTGATACCTCCTAAACACAATAGAATAAATACACTTGGAAAGCCCCAAAATGGGAAAAACTCTCAATTGTGCTTTGATTTTAGTCATTCATCGCAATAAATAAAAATATTTGTTAAACACTTTGCAAATATCTATTGGAACAAATTCCCCTTTTTTGTATCGAAATAATAATATTTCTTTTCAAATGTTGAAAACAATAACACTTCACCAATTTCTTTTAAATATTTTGAAATAGTAATATTTCCCCAAAAATTTTCAAAATATAAATAATATTATTTCTTTCATAATTTCCTTCCAAAAATTCTTTTAATACGATTTCAAAACCATCGGGATTTAAGTCCTAATAAACAACAATTCAAAAACTTTCTGTAAATTCAAACTTTATAAACTATGGTATATAAATCACACAATCAATCAAATTAAATCAAATTCCATATACGAATAACACTATCGATCAATTAAATTCCATAAGGAAAAAATCTAACACTTAACATTATTATAAAATGTTAAATAATTAACAAACAAATGTAGAATTTTGCTTAAGTTCACAATTTTCTTAAGTCACATACTAATTATACAATTATACTTAAGTTTGTATGATATACATAAATCATTTGTACGCTATGTTTGAGCTGGTCACTTGCTCAGATACATAGACTTCCACTTTCGAACTAGTATCGCACGTTTGACCTCCCTTAGAGCGGACTCCAATCAGATTCCTCAATTAGAAACTTCCATTCTCCTTGCATAGCCATAAACTATGATGGATAGCTTCAGTATCGTATCGAGAATCTGAATCGAGTGTTCACTAACAAGAATCCAGTGAGAAATCCTTTTTCGCACTAGTGTGAATCACCTGAAGTTATGTATTCAAATCCTAGATCAAGAACCATGCAAATAAAATGATCTATGTATAATTTACGTACTTAATTCAACTGGTTTCTTAATACCAATCCCCTCTAAATTACTCATATTTTCTACTTAGTATTTTATCCAACACTAAATTTATTTTATGAATTACTTCATACATTTTTACCTAAGTTTATAAATAATTTACAAAGATAATTCTTTTAAAACAACAAATATAAGCTTACTCTATTCTATATACTTGTATAATACCCTTCCAGATCCTAAGAGTATATACAAAATACTAATTTTATTTTATTTACTTGTTATTTACTTTTATTTTTCTCAAAATTTAATTGGAATTCCAAACAAAAGATGTGCTTTTAAAGCTGAGTCAACCCTTCAACCTCTTTACCTTAGAGCACTTTAAGAAAAAATGTCCATAGGATGGCTAAATATCACTAATTAATTTACACAACTTACCCGATTAACAAACTATGGTTTTAATTGAATAAATTTACCAGAACCTTTCTATCTAATTTTACCCATTTAAACTTGACTTAAATTATCTCTTTTCTATTTAAGAGTTCCAAAATTTTGCATTTATCAATTTATTTATCAAAACACCTTTTATTTCAAATGAATTTCCTTTAAGGAAACTTAAGAATTAAATACTCATATTTTTTGTAAATTTCAAAACCCTTTTGAAATCATACTACTTGTATTTCTTTATTAAATAAATTTAACAGTTTACTTATTAAAACTCACTTTAGCTTCATCCGTATTTGAACTCATGTCGATCGCACAATAATAAAGAGAATAATTTACTAAGTACCCCATAACATTTGCCTAAGCAAACATCTTATCGCCACTTAAAAGATTACTCAGATTACCAAAAAATTAATAGAGACGATTTCCACAAAACTAATTGAGACAATTTCCTCCAAATTACCCTAATGAAAATGCATTCCTTTTAAAATTTATCTTCAATTTTTTTTAGAAATACTTCAAAGTAGTACTACTATTTTTTTCCAAAAACCTTTCAAAATTATTTCAAACAACTCCAGGGTTTAAATTCAAAAATCCTTTTTAAAACACATTTTATAAATCAATTTTATATAAAAATACCTTTATATAAAATCATTTCATGTTTCGATAATTCTTCTATATTACTATAAAAAAAATTAAATATTTATTCTTTAAATGTATTGTCCTACCATTTAGATTATTTTAAACAACCTTTATTAAAAGATTACTTTAATTTAACATTTACTCCGAACACCTTATATCAAATTATGAAACTTAATTTACAAGGGGTTTGTTTTAATGCACTTACAATTATCAAACAATATATGCTCTTAAACTAGTTGAGCATGGATTAACAAATTAACAAACAATAGTCGATGCTCCTAAACTATTTAAGCACGTCAAATTAAACAATAAAGATAATAAAGAAGTATTATATTAACAAACAAACACTATAAATAATTATATAAATTTAAAAATTATTCCTTATATATTAAATTAGAGGTAAAATATTTCATTTACCAAATTTTCAAAAATCAATATCATGTCTGTTTGCTTGTTCAAGTGTTCAGAAATCCCTATCGATACTGTGGCATCCCACATCTTGACCAAAATTCATAAACAATTCAGTAGACCAACTAACACAATATGTTTTTATAATAATAACAAACACGCTCTCGTAATATATAATACTCTCAAACTCATTCTATGGTGTCACTTAACCAATCTCCAATGAGTTACTCGACGACCCGCCTTTTCGACCATCGAAAGTCAACACTGAATACATCCACGGTATTCAAATGTCGAACATCCAATTGCTAGAAAGACGGATTGTTGGGGTAAAATAAAAGGAAAAGAACATAGAATAGAGAAATCAGAATTTCATAACAAAATCGACAACATATAATATATCAAAGACAATAAAAACTGTTATCCAAAATACATAGTACATCAGAGTTAAAAACAAATCTTATCAGGTGGACAGTTATAAAATTCCGACCTTATAATTGCTGGTTGGTATACAATATAATACAATGGAAATTAAAACACTATGATTATATATCTTATTTGATTGTGTTATACTTGATGTTAATATAATTTAGATCTCATTTATGCTACATCTCATATGATTATATATCATCTTGTGTGTATAGTTTAGATCTCAAGCATTATATAATAAATTTATATATGCTTAAATTTTCCAATCTAATTTTTGTTATTTCTTTAGAAATTAATGTAAAAAGCATTTTGGATCGGAAGCTAATTTTAGTTAATCGATATAATTTTGCAACTTATTATATACAAAAACATAAATGCACTACATATGTTGATTACTTGAATCATTTTGAAACTTAAACACATGTTTTGTATGTTTGTTGGTTATGTATGTAAATTTATTATTGTGTTCATATGTTTAAAAGTTGTTTCAACTCTAAACACATAAGTGGACTTTTGTGAAAAACCATAAATCTATTTTGAATCTTTCCTAGGTTAAAGCTAGATTTCTATTTGGTAACTTTATATTTTAGAACATATAAAATTACAAATTGTACATATATATGTTATTTTAAATTTAAAATATAATTTGTAATTATTCATACATATGTGTGTGTATAATTTCAACTCAAAGGTTATAAAATGGACTTTAGTGTAAAATCATAAATTTAATTTTAAATCCTTCCTAGGCTGAAAACTAGACTCAAAATTGTTAATTCTTGATTTCAAAGCATATAGACCATGTACACTACATATATGTTAATCCCAGCACCTACATACGTACACATTGACCATGTACACTACATATATGTTGCACTTGTACTATACACACATGAGTGAATTTTTGCAGCCAAAGAAAAATATTATTATTTTGCATAGGCAAACCAGTTTTATAGTGGTCGTACCATTATTACAAAATTATTACAAGAATGGAGGAGAAAGTCTTCAACAGCCAACATTATCTCTCACATACATATTGATTCATCAGTGGCACATATGCCAACATAGCATAAACACACATGAATAGCTAAAGGAAGTTACATTATTATCTTATTATAGGACTGGAAAACCAAACAATACACCAGAAAAGGCCTTTCGTAACATTGAAAAAACGCTGCTAAAACTTTTAGTAGCGTTTCGGTAGATGTTGCATAACGACATGCAATTAAAAGTCTGAAACTTTTTGTAGCGTCGTAGAAAAGGCTATGAAAACTTGATCCATTTTAAGGTTTAAAAACGTTGCAAATAGTTTCATACTTTTAGTAGCATGTCGTATCGTAGTGTTTAGGCTAGTAAAAGTTATTAACTATTTTAAGCGTACTGTACACGCTACCATTTCTTTTTAATGGCTTGTATCTTTTCCAATCATCGCTCACATAATAGTCTTATTAAAACCAGTAACCAATCACATAATCATCGTATTCAAACCAACAATCAATCAATCACATAATCATCATATTTAAACAATCGAAAAAACACATTAATCATATAATGAAATATAATATCCATAACCATTTCGATAATAGTTTTTCGACAAAACGAGCAAATTCACATAAAATCATAACCATTCATAAACAAGTTTATTAACAAAATTTTATAGTGTATATAATAATTAAAGCCATGTTCATTGCTTGCAGCTGGTCTTTATCCTAAAAATCTAATTACTCGTAAACAGGTTTAACAATCAACGGATGATTATGAAATTGTTTTGCATATATAAATTATGCTGAATATCCTTGGTTAAAGTTATATTAGATTTAAATAATTTTATACAACTTAGTTTAATTAGTTAAATTTTTATAAAACTTGATTAATTTTTATAATAAACTAATTTAATTATTAAAGACTCGTCAACTCGGTTAGGTTCTAATAAAACTTAATTAATTTGTCTAAATTTATTTATTTTTTATAAGACGTAGTTAACTTATATAAAACTTAATTAATTTTTAAAATTTTGGTTAATTTTTATAAAAATTAGTTAAATTTTTATAAAACTCTGTTAACTTATTTATAACTTTATTTATATTAACTTGAACTTATAAATTATCTCAATTGCTAAAACATAAAATGTCATAACTTATATTTTAATTAACTTAAACTTATAAATTATCTCAAACTTAGACTTTATTAACTTGGTTAGTTTTTATAAATTATCTTGAACTTATAAATTTTTTGTAAACTTAGTTTATTTATTATTATTATTATAAACATAGTTAATTTTTTATATACCTAATTAACTTATTATTATTACTATAAACTTATTATTTATATTAATCTTAGTTAATGCACTTACATACACATTTTTGAAAATAATTTGGGAAAGTCAAGTTTTTTGTATAATTAAAAATTAAAACAAGATTTTGCTCATTTTCTAATCATTTAGCTGATATGTCTACGCTTTTTCCAGAAACAGACTCGCAAAAGAATACATCTCTAATATAAACAAACGTGTAAAGTAAAAACACTAACTATACTTGAGTTATCAATGGCCAGAGGGGATGAATCCAAATGCGGTATGACCAACGATTACCATTCAGGTAGCGATCTTTTATTAGACACATTTCGATTCATGCATGTTTAATCTCTGGCCATTCATTTTGAATTGAAACATGATGCTGACTGTTTTGTACAATGTTTTTAAATATTCTGCTCTAATCTTGAAAGAATCAACTATTTACTTGAAAAAAAACTAGTATAGAAAATTAAAGTAAAACTATGATGTAAATTTTACGAAAACCAAGTTTTAAAACATAGATTTTTCCGCAAACAAAAAAGATATAAAAGAGAGTAGGAAGTGCTGCTGATTGTATACTAATTGAGTGGAACAGAACCTGCACCTGCATATATGCTTAGACGATGATGAAGCAGCAGGATGCATACTTGAAAATGAATTATCAATAGGAGTCCTTACTGGATTTTGAAATTCTGAACATGAGAATGAGTATCTTTATGCTGGAAATACGTTGCTTAAAAAATCCCTGAAATAATGAAAAAGAATTGGTATATTTTGATTAGACAATGGTAGAAAATAAGGTGTAAGCAAAAAAAATTAAACACATAACAGAATCCTGAAGTAGTTTTGCTTCTGTAAATTCATTAAGGCAGTAGCTTTAGCACACAATATCAGTAATCACGAATAAACAGACCGAATTTCATTAAGGCACTATGTTAGTCCACCCAATCAACCATATACCAGCTTAAGTTATACTAGAACCTCGTTTTTCTTACCTTCCCATTCTACTAAAATTTAGTTTGCTAAATACTGTAAACATCACTCTGTTTACATTCTCAACTTCAATATACGAACAACTAGGCCATTGATTTAAAGAATAGCATGAAATATCAATGGGTTTAAAGTTGCATAACATGTTATCCATTTTGTCCAGCAACCTCCCTTCCAATTTTCATATCTTTATTTCTTTTTTGTAAAATCATAAACCGTAAAGTTCAATTTCAAATTGAAATTGGATTTAAGTTGTATTTCATTGGTTCAAGGAATTTATATTTTGTTTTGTGTACATGCTTGTATGCTAAATATTTTTGTTCCTTCTGTATTACTGGCTCAGATTTGAAGCCGGTCTCAGTTCTGATATATTTTTGTGTACATGCTTGTATGCTAAATATGCTTGTTTCGTGTGTATGTATGGGAATGTATTTTCGCAGTTGCAGTAAAGCAAGCCAATCTCAGATTTGAAGCCGGTCTCAGTTCTGGTATATTTGCTTGTGATTGTGATCTGAATTAAAGGAATATTTGATGAACAGATATACCAACTCCAAAAAACCACTACTATGATTACACTTAGAATCATATGCTCTACCCTTCTCATTTCTACGTAGTAGTTTCACATTACGGCCACAATAATACAAATAAACTAGATCATTAAAATAACAGTGAACTAATTATTATTTTTGTTGTATCTCTTCTTAATGACATTACGTTGTTGGTCGTATTTTGATATATTGGCCTGTTTTCTCTTATGAAGGTCACTCTAAAACTATATTATGCTTGAACGTACGCCATTATCTATATGGATAAAGGTTTCTTGTAGCCATTGTAGTAACACCTACGTGCACTTGAATTTCAAAATATTTTTTCTAGAGATATTTTTTTTTTTCCTTCAGTACACTAGAAGTTGTTTCAAGTGTAGAACATAAACTTGAATGTTAACAAAGAATTGTGATTCTGGATTGGTTTAATTATCATGAAAATTGGATTGTGTTATATTTTTAATTCTGTAAGGGGTTCATAGCAAGGTATCAAAGTCCGGCCGGCACGCCGGAGTTCCGGCCATCTCGGCCCGGTTCCGGCGTGGGCCGGACCGAAACAACGTTGTAAAACCGCAACCCGTTCTCGTCTAAAAAAAAAAAATTTGCAGAGATTCGAACGCATGGGAAAGAACTGAAGCGAAGACAAAAGTAAAACCTTTAATCTAATCAAGCATAATGCTGTCTGCCATTTACAAATTCACTTACAAATTCACGTGAATCACTTTATAATCATTCACGTGAATCACTTTATAATCTATAAATTCAGACTCCAGACGATTCAATCAATAAGCAAGAGCTGCAAAACATACCTCTCAGTTAGAAGCGATTCAATCAATTCACGTGAAACACTCGTTCGCGGCAGCACGCAGGCTCGAGCGCAACTTCCTTCAACAGCAAACGACGACCAACTGCGGCGACGGCGACCAAGTGCGGCGACGGCGACAAGTGAGGCGACGGCAACTAGCGCGGCGACGGCGACAAGTGCGGCGACCAGGTTTTTAATTTTTTACCCAAATTTGTTACTGCGTTATTTCATTTTGCTCGAGCTAGCGCAAAAATCACAGTGGAGATATAAATGGGCCGGTTGGGTATGTCACTATGTTGCTGTGTTTATGTCAAATTTGTTATGTTTGCTTGTATATTGAAGTGAATATTGTTTGCTATGTTTATTTGCATTAACAATTTGAGTAACAGAGGAGATAGTAAATTTATGTCATATTTGCAGTAACAATTTGAAGTTAATGTAAAATTTGCAGTAACAAATTGAATTGTGAAGGTTAACATTTATTCTGTATATGATAATTGAACAACTATGAATAGATGTTCTATAATGCAAATAATTATATTGTTTAATTTGCATTAAAATATATTAGCGTTAAAGTAATTAAACATTAAATTATTTTGTTTTCTATTTAGGTGGCTGATTATGGCAAATCGTGATATCGTTTGGAATTATTGTACGGCGGTTATTGGTGAAAAAAGAAAAAACAAATGTAATTATTGTCATAAAATAATTTCTGGTGGTGGTATAACACGTATGAAAGAACATTTAGCAGGACAAACAGGCGACGTGGCAGTATGTCCGACTGTTCCCAGAGAAGTCAGGAAACTTATACGAGAACATCTGAATAAAAAGAGAATTGAGCGAAATCAAGGGAAGCTCGAAAAACAACGTGTGCAAGAAGAGCTAATGAGCATGCCCGAACAACAAAATGAAGATACCGACAGTGATGGAGGTGAAGATGACAGAGAGCTAAGATGCGCCTTGCAAGAAAGTAAAGAAAGTTATATGAACTCGGGTGTAGGATCTAGTGGAACAGGTATACGATCTAGCGGACTAAAGCGCAATGACCGTTCTAAATCAATCAGAATAGATGACGATTTAGCAACACGGGCAGCTGGAAGGATTGATCCCTATGTACAAAAACGAGGAGGTAGAACTCAACCTTCTATTAGAACTGCAATAAAAGGCATTAAAGATGCCAAAAAACACATAGGTCGTGCAATATCAAAATTTTTTTACTTTAATCATATCCCACACAATGCTGCTAATAGTCCTTACTATGAAACTATGGTAGAGGCCATTCAAGAAGCTGGTCCTGGAATTAAAGGACCCACGGCACATGAATTATCAAAAACATATTTAGATTTAGAGTGCACTGAAATCAAACAACACATCGACACTTACTCCAACTTTTGGGATGAGTATGGTTGTACGTTGATGTGCGACGGTTGGAGCACACAAAATAGAAGAAAAATCATAAATTTTCTTGTGTATTCTACCCAAGGAACTGTCTTTCTTAAATCTGTAGATGCTACCGACAAATTTCAAAGTGCCGAGTATATTTGTGGTCTAATGGATAATGTTGTTAATTTTATTGGAGAAGATAGAATTGTGCAAATAGTAACTGACAATGGAGCAAATTACAAAGCTGCTGGCCAACTACTGATGGAAAAAAGAAGAAAACTATATTGGACACCATGCGCAGCACATTGTATCGATTTGATTCTTGAAGATATTTCAAAAGAAACCGAGGTAAAATCGATAATTTTAAATTGTCAATCAATAACAGGATTCATATACAATCATGGTTGGTTGCTTACCATAATGAGAAAAGAAACCAATAATAAAGAGCTGATTCGGCCAGCAGTAACCAGGTTTGCTACTCACTTTATTGCGTTGGAATCCATATATACACATAAAGAGAATCTAAGAAGAATGATTTCTTCGAGGGAGTGGAGCGCAAAGATTCCGAAACTCGGTCCTAAAGATAAAAAAACTGCAATTCTTATCTATAATTTGATTCACAGTGATAAATTTTGGGCCAACGTTGCTGCTATAATCCTCGTATTTGGTCCACTTGTAAAAGTTTTAAGAATGGTGGACAATGATGATAAAGCAGAGATGGGATATCTATATGAAGCAATGGATCGAGCGAAGGAATCAATTAAGAAAAATGTTGGTGTAAGACAGTGTCAAAAGTGGTGGAATATAATCGATAAAAGATGGGAAAGACAATTGCACCGACCTATTCATGCAGCAGGTATTTTTTTTTTAATTATTGCACAATTATAAAAGTAAATATCATGTCAATATTTCTTTGAAATATCAAATTGTTTTAGGTTATTTTCTCAATCCTCATATACAATACGGAGATAATGCAACAAACGATGATGAGGTTCTAAATGGATGGACAAATGTTCTTGAAAAAATGGTGCCTGATATTGCTATGCAAATTCAAATTTCAAAAGAGGTAATAAACAAATTATTAAACTTAATGTTTAGCGCAAAGAATAACTTGGTTTATTATGAATGATTCGTAGGTTGAAAAATATAGAATGAAACTTGATGTATTTGGTTCTGCAAAAGCGAAACGTGCAGTTAAGTCGTGTCTTCCAGCTATGTGGTGGTCAATAATTGGTAGGGAAGCTGCTCCAAATTTAACACGCATAGCTATGCGTATTCTTAGCCAAACAGTTTCTTCTTCAAATTGTGAAAGAAATTGGACAACATTTGCAATGATTCACACGAAGTTAAGAAACAGAATAAAAATGGAGAACTTAGAAAAATTGGTATTTGTACATTATAATATGCGATTAAGAGTACGACATGCTAAACGCCAACAAACAACCGACCAACTTATTGATTTAGATTACATCTTTCATGAGGAGGATCCTCTTGCAGAATGGACTAGAGAAGCTGAGAATCCACTACTTGATAATGCAAGCGATAATCCTTGGTCGGACAATGATAATGTATCTGCAGAAAATACTGAAAATGATAGTTCATCAAATGATGATTCAGGTAATGCTGGTGGTGACGGTATTGGTTCGAGTGGTTATGGCGTTGATTCCACTTTTGATGAGTCTCAAAGACATATACAAAATTATGAAGCAGATGACTATAGTCGACGAAGAGATAGAAATTTAAACGTTGTTCATGAAGATCAAGGGGATTATAATGACAGATATACTTCTAACAATGTCCCCAGTTTTAGGTATTCTACATCTGACTATACCGGAGGTTATTCGTATTGTGGGTTACATCAACCGTATGCTGCTGAGCCATCAAGTAGCCAAGATGAACCCTCACCCTTTGATAATATGATGACGACATTTTTAAGTTCGGATCAGATACAGCAGTATGCTTTTCCAGCATATTATAATCCGACACAAGATGAAGAGAACGATGGACAAAATTTATATGATGCTCAGAGAAATAGCTTTTGGTATTAAATTTTTATGTTGTATGTTTTGTAACTTTTATGTGACTTGAATAATTTAATGTAATTGATTATTAGTATTGCATATTTATTTGCGTATTTATAACAAAAATGTACCGGAATTGACAAACCGGATTTAAAACGGAATTTCCGGAAATCCCGAAACGGGACCGAAATTTTGAATATTTCAGATGACCGGAACGGAAACGGAATCCGGAACTTCGAACCTTGGTTCATAGGCATCCATTTTGAAAGGATTATCCAAAATGAACTGAATAATATTAACTGGTGGCGGATGGAAAAACTGAAGCGTATGCCTTTTAACTAATAAGTGCCTTTAGTCCAACCACTAAGAAAATACGTGAACTATAGATCTAATGACCATATGGCTAGGACATTCAATGTATTGTATCTGTACGAAACAACACGCATAGACAGGAAAAATGTGCAACTACATGTGTATTGTGTATAGTTCTAGTGCAATTCGGAAATACGAGTAACCATTTGAAGTTCTTATTTGTTATGGGACGATATTGAGTTGTGGGATACTTAAAAGTAAGAGTGCAACATCTAAAGTTGAATAAAATAAACAAAGACCGTCTGTCTTATCACTGAGATCTTTGTATATTGCTGGAATGGAAACATCAAGTGCTAGTGCATTGATGATCATTTCTTTAACTAATGTTTTCTCTGTTGCTCTCAAACGGCAGAGAGTACACATGGAGATGAGTTATGAGATAAAGTTATACCTTTGATCTAACATTTCACGTGAACGCAGATGATTTTATTTTCAAGAAACGAGTACATGTCTCTACTTTTGATGTTGTTATAAGAAAAGTCCCTGTATATATAAGTATGTAAATTTAGTCCCTATTTTTTTAAAAATAGAAAATGTAAGGTGATTTGCACTTTTCTGACAGAAAATGCAAGCTAACTTGCAACTTTTATCATAAAAGCGCAAGCTAGTTTGCGCTTTTTTATTTTGAAATTTTTCTTCAAATTTTGAAATTTTCAAAAAAAAATTAAATTTTTGAAAAGAAAAGCTCAAGATAGTTTGCGCTTTCTGATTTACAAAAAACAAGGACTTAATTTACATACTTATTATCATAGAGACTTTTCTTACAACAACATCGAAAATAGGGACCTTCGGTGCAAAGCTCTTTTATTTTACTTTTAGGTTCCCTCTTTGCTTGAGAACATTGCATCACAACAGCTAAATCAGCCACATTTTCAAATTTGGGATTATCGCGTCAATTGTTATTTGCCATTTCGTGGAATTAAACAGTGCATAGGAAGGAAGAGAAGTCGAAAAGGAGAGTTCAATTAACAAGAATTAAAACTTAGATATTTTAAAAACAAAATTGGTGCATAGCCCTCCCTATTTTTACCATTGAAGTGGCATTATTCATGAGACAATGGTGGGCATAAATTGAATACCAACACACCCTTAATTTCTCATTAAAGTGGAAGATCATAAAATCTAATTAATTCAAGAAACATGTGGAATAAACCTCATCATAAAAATCATTAAATGTAGATCATAAGTTGCATTGTAATCTTCTAAACATAAACGGGTTACTTATATTTTACGGGTACCTACCCATAGCTGAAGGACTGATACCTTACAATGGCTAGCTGTTGAGGTTGGTGTACTACATACATAATTTAAGGAGGCATTTTAACAGAAGGACAAACTTTGTAGTCCAATTAGTTTCTAGCACACACATCCACAAAAATTAATTTCAAAGACAAAGTCAATAGAATAATTATTTTTAAGGACAAAATCAACATTCCATTTACTTTCAAGGACATAATTTCATAGGTTTTTAAGCCTTAGAAACTAATTATTTTGCATTTTGTCCTTAAAAATAATTATTTGAGTTGTTTGTCCTAAAAATTAATTACACTTGCTAAAAAGACCCTTATGGCTAATTTCCATAAATTTTAAGTGTGTATTTATTGGTAGACACTCCACATATACGTAAGAAACAATAATAACGTTCTATATAGACCCCAAGTTAACAATAACACTAATATATATTAATTATCATGGAATCCTCTAAACCAACCAAGTTGTCGGAGTTGTCTTTACCGTCCCAATTAGTGAGTGCACGAAATGGTTGAGGAATTAAACTAAATATTGATGATGGTGAGAGCTTAATACACATCTATCTACTTGGATTCTATTAATTAATTGCATGCCACAGGTCATAAATTTCTTATTGTTTATGTAATTGACAGCTGACTAACTAATTATGAATACATAATCTCATCTAAGCCTCCATAAAAACGTTAGAGTGCTTTAGTGGATTCTAAGCTTATGACTTGGATAGTGCATGGCAAGTTGCTGATATCTGGCATGGTCGATTCCATTTAGACAAACACAGCATAATAGTTGCTTAGGCATTTCTTCAGGCTTGCTTCTTGTGAAACAAGTAAGGTTTAAAAAAATAACAGTTAATAGAATGTCTTGAAGTTTACAGGTATTTTAGACTACTTCTGTTGTAGTGAAAGGGGCAACTGACACTCATAACCCAAGACATTACAGGAGCGGCTTTATGACAAATAAGGACTATGACCATTCAACAACCTAGTAGCAATGGCATTGTCACCTTAAGCAAGCAATTCCAAACGTAAAACATGTAATAGAAGTAAATAACAGTAGCTAGCATCACTGATAGATTTTAGTGATATAATATTCCATATTTAATTAGATCTTGGAGATATTTGAGTCTAGACAGAATTATGACTCGAATTCATTGCCTATTTTACAGATTTGATAGAATCTGGAGTGTGATTAATTGCACTTTTTAGAGATTTTGTGTATTTGATAGAGTTATCAGTTGCCTCTTTTATTGCATTAGAGAAAACAACAAATTATCTACATGGAAAGATTAATGGAAGTATTCAATAGCTTCTTAAAGAAGATATTAGTCAAGTCTATTATAAATAGACATGTCTAGGGTTGATAAGAGAGGTGTGAGAAAAAGTGTATTTTGTTGGGTGTTTGAGATTGAGATTTCTTCTCAATTTTAAGTCTCTTTTGTATTTTCTTGGTTGAATCAATAAAAGTTTTTGTTTTTGGGGAATTAATTTTATTTGTTTTCTCACTACTTTCTCTTCTATATCTAATTGTGTAGTGATCCTGAAAAATTCTTAACATTTGGTATCGGAGCCAACTACACAAATTTTTGGAAGAGTCTTTAGCTATGGAGAAGATAAGTGTTGAAAAGCTTAATAGAAGGAACTGGGGGTTATGGAAGGCGAAGATGGAAGATTATCTCTATCTTAATGATCTTCACCAACCCTTAGAAAACAAAAAGAAAAGCCAAATGGAATAATGAGGCAAAGTGGGAAATTTTGGATAGGAAGACAGCTGCAACAATTCGGTGTTTTATGGAGAATTCTGTGTTTCATATCGTCGCTTGTGAAACTTCTGCTTTTAGCATATGGAAGAAATTTATGCAAAAAAATCTGCGATGAATAAGGCATTCCTGATGAGAAAGTTGGTCAATCTAAAACTAAAGGAAGGCGAATCGATTAGCGAACATCTCAACAGCTTTCAAGCAATTGTGAACCAATTGGCGGAGATAAGCTTCAAAGTTGATGACGAAACTCAAGCTTTAATATTAATGAGCTCATTGCCTGAAAGTTGGAAAAATCTTGTTGTCGCGTTGAACAATTCATATTTTAGTGGTGTTATTTCCATGGAGACTGTGGTTAGCAGCCTTCTTAATGAGGAGACGCGGAGGATAAATTCATCAGAAGGAAAGGCCACTGAAGAAAATAAAACAACAAATCCATTGGCAGAGGTTCACTTTGCAAAGAGAGAAAGATGCCCATTCAAGCCAAATACGGATTGAGATTTCATTTGCTATTACTGTGAAAAACCAGGCCATCAGCTGAAATTTTGTAATAAATTAAAAGAGGATAAAGAGAGGATGAAAACTCAAGAAGGAAGCAAAAATAAGATGGATGTAGACGATGATGAGGAGGTAAACTTGGCATTAGCAATGATGTTCTTTGCGTTGATATGAGTATGGAAGGAAAATGGGTGCTAGATTCCGGTGCATGTTTCCACATTTGCAATCAAAGGGAAGCATTCACTGATTATAAGGAGGAAGCATGCAAGGTGGAGTCCGCTAATGGAGGAGATCTACAAGTTCAAGGCATAGGTTCTGTCATGTTGAAGATGGATACTGGAAGGTTGGTGACGCTTACAGGGGTTAGGCATATCCCAGAAATTAAAAGGAATCTTATCTCTGTTGGACAGCTGGAAGGGAAAGGTTGTAACTTCTCGGTTCGAGGTGGAGTAACTAGGGTTTGGAAGGGAAATAGGAAGGTGTTGCGCGCGAAGAGGAAAAACAATAATATTTATTTATTGTTTGGAAAAACCTTAAAGATTGCAAATTCTTATACAAGTGAAGTTGGAGAGACAAATCTATCTAAATCAAGGTGGAGCCCACAACGGAAAACCACAAAGCCTACTTGGAGGTCTTTGTGGTATTACAAGCAATTCTGATCTGTTGATGATGTGCATGTTCTATTGGCGGGCATGCATAGTTTGGAGGGGATTTAACTTTTGGTGAAGACATATATTTCCTTGGATATATTGTTTGGAGTTGAGGTTCGATGAGGAGCTTAGATGTCATTTATGAAATATTATATCAAGGTGGAGATTGTTAGATTTTAGTGATATAATATTCCATATTTAATTAGATCTTGAAGATATTTGAGTCTATGTTGAATTATGACTCAAATTCATTGCTTATTTTACAGATTTGATAGAATCTGGAGTGTGATTAATTGCACTTTTTAGAGATTTTGTGTATTTAACAGAGTTATCAGTTGCCTCTTTTATTGCATTAGAGAAGGCAACAAATTATCTACATGGAAAAGATTAACCGAAGTATTTAATAGCTTCTTAAAGAAGATATTAGTCAAGTCTATTATAAATAGACATGTCTAGGATTGATAAGAGAGGTGTGGAAAAAAGTGTATTTTGTTGGGTGTTTGGGATTGAGATTTCTTCTCAATTTTAAGTCTCTTTTGTATTTTCTTGGTTGAATCAATATAAGTTTTTGTTTTTGGAGGAATTAATTTTGTTTGCTTTCTTCACTACTTTCTCTTCTAAATCTAATTGTGTAGTGATCCCGAAAAATTGTTAACATCATAAGATCAACATAAGCCAGCACGCCCAATTTGCCACCATCCTTAACCTTGACAGGGAAGTATAGAACTCATTAACAATATGCAACATAACAGTTGCAACATTAAATCCCAGATGTGATGTATTGAAGGGAATTAAAGATTCAAAGCATTGGACGTTAATGCACTAATTCACAATGACAAATATAGTACAACCAATTCTATAGCAGCGGAAGTCCAGAAACAAATATGACGCCGACCACCCCTTAGAGAGACATAATCAACACCAATTGAACACGGGCGAACGTTGTAGAGTAATCAAGTAGGAAGATCGATGAGAGGGGAAAGAGAAACCAGTATATGATAGAGGAACTTCAACCAAATAAAACCAAACAAATGTAGGCCATGACCTTACGTCTAGCATAACATTACATCGCAACTATAAGGAGTAGACCTAGCACTACCCATAAGGAAGTAAGCAAACTAGGATAAATCAACAACCAGAAACACCACCCGTTGAATCTAAGAGCCACCAGAAAAGTATTCCCACGTTCCCAGAACCAAAAAAACCATAACACCAAACCTAGGCGCCCAAACATATTCGAACCGCCCACGAAAATGCACTACTTTGACGTAGTGAACAAATTTTCATGGATTTCAATGGCGGTAGTAAAAGATATTAAAAAATCAATACATTTCATATCTTATGGACATCTAGCACGAATATGGAAAAGGAGGATGACTAGGAAAGATAGAGTAGCCTAAATGGTAAGGGAAGAACAAGTTCTGACATGGACGAAACGCTGAGCTAGGGACGAGAGAGGTCAAAAACATGCTAAAAGCGATGAAACGAGGCAAATCTAGGGTAAGAAACAAAGGTGAAAGTGGAAGATAAATGAAATGGAAGATGAGGTCGATGTGGAGGAAGAGGGGGACGATTGCGTGGGAGAGAAACAAAGAAAAGAGAAGAATAGGCGGAGGCACCTCAAACCTAGATCGCCATTATCTATAATTTTTTAGAAGAATACTTGAGCGCATTTGATACACTCATTTCTACATATTTATTTTGAGTTAAACTAAAATTCCCTTTTAAATAAATTAAATATAAAATTTATTTAAAAGCATATTATATTGGATCTAATAAATCAATTAGACTTCATAATCCCACTAGATCAACAATGGGAAAACAAATAAAATCTACCCATTTCATCCGCTTTTGACTAGTTTGATACCTTCAATGGTATTAGAGCCTAACGGTCTATGCATTATAAATTTGCAACATTAAGTTAACTGATTAAAGCCTGCCTTTTTAGTAGGGTGTCTAAAAGGTAATATTTAAGGTTGGATTCGGATAACAAGTACTCTGCCCCCACCTGGCTACTGGCATGACCCCGTAGGGTGAAGTAAGCCTAAAATTTATACTCGTTATAAAGGTTTGAATTGATTTTGAGCCTTGGGTTAATTTTCAAAATCTATTTGAAAATTAAAAGATATTCTGAATTTGAAAGTTAAATTTAAAATAAAAAATAACTATTTATAAAGTTATAAAACAATTCAATATTTTTATGAAAATAAATTTCATAAATTTTAAAATTGTATTAATTAATTAGATTAATTAAATAATTAAAAGTTAATTGACTAATATAAAACATGTATATATATACATACATTTATCTCAAATTGTTTAATGTGAATAATAAACTAAACTATTGAATTTTCTAAAAATATTTAATTAAAAATGTTTTAGTTGAATAAATATTTATTTGATATATATATATATATATTAATTAAATGTTAATCAATAAATCAATATATGTATATTATACATATATAACTGTAAGTATTTTAGTTAATATTCATCTTTAATTATTTAAGACGAATCCAATAAAATTTTGAAATTTTAAAATAATATAGTTAACTTGTTAATTGAATTAATAAATTAAAATTAATTAAATTTAATTTATTTAAAAATATACATAAAAATATTATATAAGTTAATGAAATTATAAAAGGTTATAAATGAAGCCACTTATATAATATTAATGTATAAAACTTAAGCGGAACTATAAGAAACCCAACCTGGATTTAAAGGATAAACAAATATGTGATGTACATATACCGTAATTTCCGATGTGTTCGACACTTAAATCATGAGGGTATTTCATAAGAAATACATTATTCCTAAATTAATATCACTCTTGTATATACATACATAAATACATAATTGCATACATATATATGTGTGTGTGTGTGTGTGTGTGTGTGTGTGTTTTTGTGTGTATGTATGTATATAAAGGACTATAAATCTTTAATATATAAGTTGTCCTCTACCATTTATATATTAAATATATTACTTGCATACTTTTTATTTGTTGATATTCCTCAAGTTAGAGATGGTATGTGCAGTATTAGTAATAATCAAACTAAAGAGGTAAGATACATTCATGTATTTGTTGATGTTCCTTAAGTACGTGCATTATACTTAGGTCGTCATAAAATGGTGGATACGTATGAATAATCCTTTTAATCTGTTGATATTCCTCAAGATCGACATGATATTAGGACAAAGTGTTGGAATAATTCAGCATTATGGGGCCACATATTTTAATATTTGAATGTATGGGCTATCTTGGGATTAAGTTTGATTATGTGATCTATTTGGAATAAATACAACAAGACTTAAGGGGTATATTCGTCATGTAAATTTATAATGTGTGGATACCAGAGTGACAATTTTAGTTTGTTGAAGGGCCGAACTGAAAAATGTCACACGCTATATATATGGGGTTATGGTCCCCAAATTACACAAGTCTTATCATATTCTCTACACCCTCTTCTAAAGATATTTTTCAGATCTAAGCTTGTGTCAATTTGGAAGATCTAAAACCTAGTTGATCTTCTTTTTGTAAACATCAATGAATTCAGGTACGACCTATGCTAAACTATTTAATTTCATATATTTGTTTCTCGATAGAATCAATATGGGTTGTATGTATTCAGATCTAGAATTTATTTATTTATTACAACAAGTGGTATCAGAGCTACCCATCATTGATTTTATTGAGAAATTCTTTGGTTTTAAGAACATATGAAATTAGGGTTCTTGGATTTACAATTTTCGGTTGATTCACCCGATCCACTTATTTCATTCTGATTTGTGAATGCTTCAATTATGGTGATTCAAAACATGTTAATAAACAGTATTATACATGGATCCATAGAATTAATGAAATATTGGATTCTGTTGATTTGACCAAAAGTTTCCTGAAATGATAGCAATTTGGATTTAATCGAACCGTATCATTGGATTTATGATCTAAGAATTCATCTACATCTTTTATAATAATTGTACCATGACATGTTTGTGGTTTTGTTTTCTCCTGCAAAAGCATAAAATAGCAACATGCATTGTTGAAGTATTGGCCAAGCTTTTACTATTCATTACTTTTGTACACTATGAATCAGCACATTAATTGATGCTGTCAGATTTGACATATTTTTTTTTTTGTAATTTATTGTTACTACTTAATATGTTTCACCTTCTATTTTGAATAGTAGCAGTTAAATAAAGTACGCAATAATCTGATACTAATTATTATTGCAAGTATTATTCATTTATGTATTATAACAGTTTCCTTGATGTCAAATTTGACATTGAGATTTATGGCAAATTTATAAATGAAGGAGTTAAAATAAATTCATATACTATTTGGCGTCTTTTGCAAATTGATTGTGAATATCCTACATTATAAGTGAACTAATTGAAATAATATGTCACCAAAGTGACCTCTCTTATTTTAGTTGCTCATGAAAAATGTTAGATATTTGTGTGTATTTATTTATGCGAATATTAGTCGGCCCAAAGGAAGGTTAATATATGGCCAAATTAGATACACATGTGTGATGATAAATATGTAACAATTATAAAGTTTTACAAGAAAATAATTAATCGGCCCAAGGAAGATTATTATTTGACTTGAATTTATTGTTAATATTTGATGATTACAACAAGAATACCACTTACAGTTAATATTACTGTCCAAAGACTTGATATTAATGTTGTGCTAGGTATCTTGAGCAAAGACTTACCAATTATATTAAATTTACTACAGTTGTTTTATAATGTAATCATATTTGATTAATTTAAAATTACAGCTAATTTGACTACGGTATCTGCTAATGTGAACAACATTTCTATTCTGACGGGAACAAACTTCAAGGATTGGAAAGAGAACATATTGCTTGTTCTTGGCTGCATGGATCTTGACCTTGCACTTAGGATAGATGAACCCGCCCCTCTTACGGATGAAAGTTCTTCTGATATTATAAAGAACTTTGAGAGGTGGGATCGTTCAAACCGCATGAGTCTAATGATCATAAAGCGTGGCATTCTGGAGGCATTTAGGGGTGCGGTATCTGAAAAGATAACCAATGCTAAAGATTTCCTTGCTGAGATTGAAAAACGTTTTGCTAAAAACGATAAGGCGGAAACAAGCACGCTTTTGCAACGCTTGATTTCCATGAAGTATCAAAGAAAAGGAAACATAAGGGAGTACATTATGTAAATGTCTAACACTGCTTCAAAACTTAAGGCACTTAAGCTTGAGCTTTCAGATGATTTGCTCGTGCATTTGGTATTAATCTCTCTTCCTTCACAATACAACCAGTTCAAAGTCAGATATACCTGTCAAAAAGAGAAATGGACTCTTAATGAGCTCATTTCGTATTGTGTACAAGAAGAAGAGAGATTGAAGCATGATAAGGCTGAAAGTGCTCATTTAGCATACACCTCTAAGGGAAAAGACAAAAAGAGAAAAAAGGATAAAGAAACTGCTAAGGGTCCGACTGAAAAGAAACAACAAAAGAAGACTGATGGTTGTTACTTTTGCAAAAAGGCTGGACATTTGAAGAAAGATTGTGCCAAATACCACGCATGGTGTGTTAAGAAAGGTACATCTTTTGCTTTGGTCTGTTCTGAAGTAAATTTAGCTACAGTGCCTGGAAACACTTGATGGTTAGATTCTGGTGCTTCTACTCACATAAGTGTTTCTATGCAGGGTTGCCTGAGCTACCGAAATCCAACTGATGCTGAAAGATACATCTATGTGGGTGATGGAAAATCGGTAGAAGTGGAGGCTATTGGGCATTTTAAGCTGTTATTAAGAACTCAGTTTTATTTGGATTTATTTGATACTTTTGTTATACCGTCATTTAGACGGAATTTGGTTTCTGTTTCTAAGTTGGAAAAATTTGGTTATTCATGTTCATTTGGGAATGGTACTTTTAGTTTATCAATAAATTCAACTCTTATTGGAACTGGTTCTCTTAATGTTTATGATAACTTATATATGCTTGATGTTAATACCTCTTATAATGAAGCCTTGCATGTAGAGTCACATGGTACTAAAAGAAAAGCTAATAAGGAAACTTCAGCCACATTGTGGCACAAGCGCTTAGGTCATATATGTAAAACTAGAATTCAAAGGCTCGTGTCAGATGACATTTTGGAATCCGTTGATTTTTCAGACCTTGATGTCTGTGTAGAGTGTATCAAGGGAAAACAGACCAAACATAAGAAAATAGGTGCCAATAGAGCTACTGACGTCTTAGAATTAATACATACAGACATTTGTGGGCCATTCCCTGAGGCATCATGGAATGGTCAACAATATTTTATAACATCATAGACGACTACTCAAGATATGGCTACATATATCTTATTCATGATAAATCAGAATCCTTAGACATGTTTAAGAAATTTAAGGTAGAAGTTGAGAACCAACTCAACAAAAGGATTAAAACTGTCAGATCTGACCGTGGCGGTGAATATTATGGTAAATCTGACGGATCAGATGAACAATGTCTAGGACCATTTGCCAAATTCCTAGAGGAATGTGGAATAGTCCCACAATACACTATGCCAGGTTCACCTAGCATGAATGATGTTGCTGAGAGACGAAACCGGACTCTTAAAGACATGGTAAGGAGTATGATCAGTCATTCTACCTTATCAAAATCACTCTGGGGAGAGGCATTAAAGACAGCAGTCTATATTCTTAATAGAATACCCACTATAGCAGCTACTAAAACACCTTATGAGCTCTGGACAGGCAAACAGCCTACTCTAAAGCATTTTCACATTTGGGGATGTCCAGCTGAGGCAAGGCCATATAGGCCAAATGAAAGAAAATTGGACTCCAAAACAGTGAGTAGCTACATTATTGGTTATTCTGAGCGATCTAGGGGCTATAAATTTTATGATCCCATACCGAGGAAAATATTTGAGACGGGAAATGCAACATTTTTTGAGGATGTTGAGTTGAGAGGGAGAAATGAAGTAAGGAACATTGTTTTTGAGGAGGAATCATCGTCTATGATTCCTACTACAGTTACTTCTTCGGACAATGTGCAGATTAATGTTCCTGTCATTGATCAAGAAGTGAATGCAGAACCCCAACAAAACAATGTTAAAGAAAATCCTCTTCAAGCTGAAGTTAATGTTCCACAAGAACAAATTCAACAACTTCAAAATGAATTGCCATTAAGAAGATCCACTAGGGAAAGAAGAAATGCTATTCCGGATGATTATGTTGTATTTCTTCAAGAGTTAGAGGATAATAATGGATTGATGGAAGATGATCCTATCAACTTTCGCCAAGCCATGCAAGATATTAATTCTCAAAAGTGGATTGAAGCTATGAATGAAGAGTATAAATCAATGCAAGATAATAAAGTTTGGGATCTTGTCCCTTTACCTGAAGGTAAGAAGCCCATTGGTTGTAAATGGATATTTAAAACCAAGAGAGATGCAAAAGATAAAGTGGAAAAATATAAGGCTCGTCTTGTAGCAAAAGGTTTTACTCAAAAGGAAGGCATTGATTTCAAAGAGACTTTCTCTCCGGTTTCATCGAATTACTCTTTTGGAATAATTTTGTCACTTGTTGCACATTTTGACCTTGAGTTGCATCAAATGGATGTTAAGACTGCATTTCTCGATGGAGACAATGAGGAAACAATTTATATGGTGCAACCGGAAAACTTTGTGGTCGAAGATCCAAAGAATATGGTTTGCAAACTAAAGAAATCCATTTATGGACTCAAACAAGCTTCTCGTCAATGGTACCACAAATTTCATAATGTAATTACCTCTTTCGGTTTTGAGGCAAACATCATTGATAACTGTGTGTATCACAAGTTTAATGGGAGTAAATTTATATTTTTAATTTTATATGTTGATGATATATTACTTGCCAGCAATGATTTGAATATGTTGCACGAAACTAAGAGATTTCTTTCAAATAATTTTGAAATGAAAGATCTTGGTGATGCCTCTTTTGTATTAGGGATCCAAATACATCGTGATCGTTCACGAGGCATTCTTGGATTGTCACAAAAGAACTATATAGAAAATGTGCTTAAGAGATTTGACATGCAAGATTGTAAACCAGGTGATACCCCTGTCGCTAAAGGAGATAAGTTTTGTCTCAAACAATGCCCTAATAACATCCTTGAAGTTAATGAAGTACAGAAGATCCCTTATGCATCTGGTATAGGGAGTCTAATGTATGCTCAAGTATGTACGCGTCCGGATATTGCGTACATTGTAGGAGCATTAGGCAGGTATCTTAGTAACCCTGGAATGGATCATTGGAAAGCAGCAAAAAGGGTTACGAGGTATCCTCAAAGAACAAAGGACTATATGCTTACATATAGAAAATTAGATCAGTTGGAGATCATTGGGTATTCTGATTCTGACTTTGCTGGATGTCCGGATAGCAGAAAATCCACTTCAGGATGCATATTTATGTTGAGTGGAGGGGCTATATCATGGAAGAGTATTAAGCAAACGCTTATAGCTTCTTCCACTATGGAAGCAGAGTTTGTGGCTTGCTATGAGGTATCTAATCATGGAAAGTGGCTGCGAAATTTTGTCACTGGGTTGCTCATTATAGATAATATTGAAAGACCACTAAAGTTGTTTTGTGACAATAGATCAGCAGTATTATATTCTAATAACAATAGAAGCTCAAGTAAGTCAAATTACATTGACATCAAGTTTCTAGTTGTGAAGGAAAGAGTGCAAAATGGGTTAATATCCATAGAGCATATCGGGACAAATTCCATGTTAGCGGATCCACTTACAAAAGCATTACCACCCAAGGTTTTTCATAAGCATGTTGCTAAAATGGGTGTATCTTTTATGTAAGAATATTTTGGTTTAGGGGGGGTTTGTACTAAGTCATTTCTTTTGTGACATTGCTCTATATTTTATTGTGGATATGCTTCAGTTTTTCTGATCAGAATTTTTTTTTTAACTGCACTCAAATTATTTATATATGTTTAGATTTTGATCTCATTAAAGTAAAGTAGGACCAATTGGAAATATACATGTAAAGATCACATTTCATGTAATTTTCATGCTACACATACATGATTGATCTATGTCATTTGATTATATTGATATACGTGACCATTGATGGGTTTAGTTACACTAACGATAATGAAAACTGCTTTGATCCTATGTTAACACAATCAATAGACGAGATTGTTTTGGATATACCATATTGTCAAGATAGCTATTTGAGAGCTCATAAAGTTAAATACATTCTATAAGTTTACATATGTGACCCAGGGGGAGATTATTGGAATAATTCAGCATTATGGGGCCACATATTTTAATATTTGAATGTATGGGCTATCTTGGGATTAAGTTTGATTATGTGATCTATTTGGAATAAATACAACAAGACTTAAGGGGTATATTCGTCATGTAAATTTATAATGTGTGGATACCAGAGTGACAATTTTAGTTTGTTGAAGGGACGAACTGAAAAATGTCACACACTATATATATGGGGTTATGGTCTCCAAATTACACAAGTCTTATCATATTCTCTCCACCCTCTTCTAAAGATATTTTTCAGATCTAAGCTTGTGTCAATTTGGAAGATCTAAAACCTAGTTGATCTTCTTTTTGCAAACATCAATGGATTCAGGTACGACTTCTGCTGAACTATTTAATTTCATATATTTGTTTCTCGATAGAATCAATATGGGTTGTATGTATTCAGATTTAGAATTTATTTATTTATTACAACACAAAGACCATGGGTTATGGGTTGTATATGATATAATCGATAAAGTATGATCCACCACTTGCGGACCTATGATTTTTAAATACTCCTCAATGTCGGAATCCCTAGTTTAGCAAGTCGTAGCACCAACTAGAGAAATCGAAAGATTTCTATGTTTCCTCTTAGTTTTTTGAAACATATAAATGTTTAGTGGGAGCCTTATTAGAAAAATAAAATGATAATATTTAATATTTCTAATATTATAATACTATATACTATAAAGTTAAAATAATCCACTTAGATAAATTTGCACAACCATTATAATTGATAAATTGTTTCTCAGTCAAAATATACAGATAAACTAAATTGAGATTGACAGAGCAAAATAAAATATATCTACCAATAAATCTTTCAATATGTTGTCACTTCATGATCTATGCAAGGTCTAATTTATACAACCATCAAGCCAAGAGATACAAGACACACCTAGGAATTTAGTCACTGAAATGTCGGTTTAATCATTTTACAAGAGGTGGAACTTATTTGATATCCTTAATGTAAGGATGACGAAATGCATTTTATTAAAGAGTTTGATACCATCTTGTAGTAAGAGTTTCCTTTGAATAGTTTGACCATTTTGAAAAAAAAGCAAATGTATAAGAGCGGATGTAACTTGGGGACAATTAGGATGAAGATAGTGAATAGTCACTTCTCCTTGATGAAGAGACCTCGCAAAATGAGAATTGTAAAAATACCAAAGGATACTCAATATGGAAAGAGAAATGTGATTTTTATTCCAAATTTTTATTTCATATAAAAATTATTTTCCATAAAAATTATTTCATGAGTTCAAGATAATTGATCTGAAACTCGTGACTATAGACTAATATAGCAAATGAAATAAAATCTCATAATAATCAGTTAAATGGAGCTTTATATTTAGTATGTTATTATAGTAATGGTGGAAGTAGTGGACACCATATAACACTTCTTAGCAGATGTATCAAGTTACGAAAATTGTTTTCATAAATATACCAAATATTATTCATGAAATGGTAAATGTTTTAGTTTTGATTGAAAACATAAACAGTTTTATTTTGTTATGAATATTAATTATTAAATAAATCTAGAATAACGGTATTTTTTGCATGAGCCACATAATACAGAATTATCTACAATTTTACAATTACTTTAGAATGGACTAAGCCACGATTTCGAGAAATAATTTATTAATCATATGATTATGAATCACATGGTACCGGTGGATTATATCTCAACGATTAAGGGTAAAGTGCTCATTCAGTGGGAGTGACATAAAAGCTGATGAACTTCTCAGATTGATACACATAGATGTATGCAATTGTATGTCTAATAATACTAAAACGATTCCACATATTTCGTTAAATTCATTAATGAATTATCACACACAGAACACGTGTGTTTGATATACTTATAGCATATCTATGATAAATTCATACGATGTGAAATCAAAGTAGAAACTATAAAATACAAAGAAAATAAAGAAATTTGATTTGATCGAATAAGTAAATGTATTGGAAATGATGTCAAATGTACCTAAAAACGAATAAGATTCAATCTCAAAAGTTACTTCTTTCTATAATACATAATGATCTGTTAATAAAGAGTAGTCAGATTTCGTTGCACGAATTATGATTGATGATGAGTGAAGTCGAGATAAATTCTTTCAGCAAGGACGCATACTTAAGAGTAAGTACATGGCTTGAACTTAGTTTCATTTAAAACAAAGTTTACAAAATCATATAAGATAAGAGTTGATGATATAACCCAACATATCCTAGGTCAAGGAGTTAACAACATATGTGACTTGAGAGAATTCACGTAATACTAGGGATCTTTGTGGACGATCCGAAGGAGTTTGGGACCGATCAACATTAATTGACACTATAACATAGAAGATTTTTTGCATTTGAATGAAAATGTGTGTGTATGTAGTTCAAAATTAGCTAATATCTATAACATATTCAAATCAAACAACAATCATATCATCTAAAATATCAAAATATAATATATTAATCGCATCCAAATTCTTACATATTCAAAAACCAAATTCATATAATTCCATGAAACATATTTTCACGATATCCATACACCAAGTTTTGATAATAACAATACATCAAGTTTTGAGAAAATGCACAAATCTAAAAAAACATCAGTTGCTAACTATCCAAAAAAGAACTTCAACATCTTGCTACTTCTTTGCTCCAAAATCTTCTTTTACCTATAAAAAAACAAATAGAATAACTAGCGATAAAATAGAAATAAAAGATGCTTCATATTTTGACACTGATATTCTGAGGCGAATGCTTACGAATATCTGAGTCAAATGAATCAGAATTCTTAGAAGAAAAAAAAAAGGTGAGGCATTCGCCTCACAAAATCCGAGGCAAATGCCTCGGATTGCCTCATTTTTCCCAAGCCAAGCGCTCGCCTCAAAAAATCTGAGGCACTCACCTCAGAAAATTCTGAGGCATTCGCCTCATGATATCAGAGACAAATGCCTCGGAAATAGAAGGCATTCCCCTTAGGAAATTCAAGGCATTCGCCTCAAGAAATCCCAGGCATTCGTTTTTGAATTGGGATAGACTTCATAAACAGCGGAATCTTTGTGAAAACATGTACGCATCTTATAAAGTCTATATACCACCCAAGCATTATCCTTGGTAGATTTTTGCTAGTAAGAAAACATAGTGATTCAAATTTAGGAATCGATTTCCAAAAACTTGAAGGTTAATATTTTCATTATTCTTTTGTAAGTAAATATAACATGCAGTATTATTGCTTTAGTATGCTATAAAAACTCTGAGAATCTTATTGAGTACTGTGTAGCAACATTTTTTCGTTATTGTAAATCTGAGACTCTCTGCCAACTCATGTTATATGATGCACTTCCCAGATTACTTGATTTTTTATTCTTTTAATATGCACTTCCAATCAGATTCTTCAATGTATGACCGCTTCATAATATATGTGTAATCCTAGGTTTGGTATATGCCAACACTAAATAAATGTACTACTCAATTGTGCAGTCACATTTTTATTATATGCATTTTTACTTCTCTAATATTTCTTGTTGCTCAAATGTTCACTCTTTTTTCTGTTGATGAAAACATCATATTTTATTAACTTGCAGAATTATATTGTCCTATCAAATGCACTAGATATTAGCAACATTTTAATTTTGAAAAGTAATGCAAATAATTTATCCTACCAATTATTAAGCAAATCAATTAAACAATAAAGCATGCTGCCTGCCTTAGATATGAGCATACTTTCTCTGATTTTCTTAAAAATGAACTATATGCCTATGTAATTTTTTTCTCCATTTCCATTTAGAAAATTTCAACACTAGAAAGTACTTCCAGTGAAATACAAACTTCCAACAAGCAAATTGAAATTATTCAACAGCTGAAGAAAATTTCTCCAACATTATCCACTATTTTTAAAGTGGATGCTGTACATCGCACTACATCGCTGAAAAGATACATAGCTTCTGTGGAGAATGTTAGTAATATTTCAAGAGAATATTTCTTATGACATTTGCCTCAAGAAATCTGAGGCATTCCTCAGAATATTTTGAGGTAAATGTCTCATCTAAGGCATTTGCCTCAAAAGCTCTAAGAGGAATGCCTAAGATTTCTGAGGCATTTGCCTTAGATTTTCTAAGTCGTTTTCCTTCGAAAATTTATCCCCATGCTTGTAACCAAACAATTAGTACCAAATTCATGTTTAATGCCTCAGAAAATGAGTGGATGTTTAATACCAGTAATCGCAGTAACTCAGTTCATGTTTATTAACAAAACAAATTTCAAAAACACAAAAATTTATCCCATCATAACATAAGTAATGTGGATGAAACTTTTAGCACATTAATGATCTTGGAGTGTAAACATAACTCATTACTATTCATTATCGACAATTAACTTCTTGTTAGTTGCCATTGTAACAAAATATCATATGACATATAACAAACATTTAGAAACTTGCACTTTACTATAAATATATTTTCCTATTGCTCGGTGAACTTGACTATATAATATTAATATCAACAGTGTTAAGGAATACAATACATTCAATCGAAGATATTTGATTCCTCTCAAGTGAAGTTATGGAGCTTCAAAGGATAAATCCATGAGTAATCCTCTTTCAGTGTTACTTTCCCAAAAATAAAGCTACCTGTAGATTAAGATAATGAGCAATTTTCCACTCTACCATGAATGAAACAAATATGTTACACACAAAAAATTTAGGGCAGGAAAAAAATACGTGTAATAACATATGCTAACAATAAACTAAAAAGGAAGTACAAAATAACTGCAACAACCACAATAAGATACATTTTATCCGGATTAAACATAAAATAGATTTTACAGACTGGACCAGGGACCGCTTGACTGGTCCCCTTGATTAGTCGATTGGATGGGGTCAAGAATAAATTTCAATCTACTATAATGATCATATCTACCAATCTATTCTACGTTCGATTAACAAAAATCATTTTTGAAATTATGGAACGATTCGAATTGTCTATAACAGTATGGACCTGACGCTCAGAAGTATTTACAATCACTCTTAGCATCACTACACCAAACCAAATGGTGTACATTGTGTGCTTTATCTTTCTCATCATGTCCATGTGCTAAGTCTGTCCCCAACTGTTGGTATCACCTATGGTAGCAACAGCAATCACTTCAGCCTGCATTGGTTGCAAAGTGCTTGCTGAATTGCTCATAAGTTATACGTACACTGATCAAGGTTGATACTTCCTTGGAAAATTTAAGGTTATCAACTACTAATTCCAACAACTATGTCATAAACACGATTATATGCTAACCATATTGTCGCTAGATTAACCATGCAGTCTAATTGTAAAACATAAATTCGCATTTAAACAAACTTCTACCTATTAATGCTACAAAAAAGAACAGTTTAAAATGTACATATCAAATTTCAATAACAGAGATATTTCAAATAAGCAATAAAATTACTATTGACATCTAACTGTAGTCAAAAAAGCAAACGAGCTTTTATGTTATTTATACAGTTCGAGCACGAAAATTTATGAGAAACACGTGTCAAAATTGACTAAATAAAAAACGTTCACTACAAGAAAAAAGGCTTTCTATGGCAATTTTCTATGGCAATTTCAAACAGCGTTTCTTCTAAACCACTAAAAAAAGCACATATAAATATTCAAATGCTATTAGTTTTGTTAAGCGGTCTATAGTAAACAAAACTGCTTCACATAAACTTTTTATTTTCATTACGCGGATAGGGCTGTTAATTATGTACGAGTGTCCGATGTCCGTTTGTGTCTGTGGCCGAAATATGTGCGTCCAAGTTCGTTCGATTTAAAATTAGGGCACGAGCTAGGACAAAAAAAATTGTACGAGAAAAAATCTCATCCGATCCGTGTTCGTTCGAATTCGTCCGAATTTCTTATAATTAAGAATATCATCTATGTTTCTCAAAACATATATGACAACACTACAAGAGAAACGGTTATTTCTAACGGCGATTGGCCGTTGGAGGCCGTTGGAAAGCCGTTGGAATTACCGTTGGTATACACTTCAACAGTTTCCAACGGCCTCCAACGGCATCAACGTGGATATACCAACGGCTTCCAACGGCAAATTTGCCAACGTGGCAAAGCCTGTTGACCAACATGCCGTTGGAAATCGTTGGAATATGCCGTTGGATGCCGTTGGAGTTAAATGGCCAATTGGCCGTCGGTAGCCGTTGAAAGCCGTTGCAAATTTGGGTATTATTTTTTTATATAAAAGCAGCAGCGCTTGCTTCCAGCCACACATAACTACAATTATATCAAAACAGCTCCATTTCAAGCATATACATATAACAACTATATCCAAACGTATATATATATATAAAACCAAATCTTACATATATTCCAACATAAAGCAACAACCAAACAGAACACAACATAACCATCATTAAAAAATCCAAACCAACATCAACAAATCCAAACCAACATCCACAACCAAACCATCAGAATGTATGAAATCCAAATATACACAAACCATCACATCAAAATGTATCAAATTCCCACCAACTCCAAAATATACATGCCAATAACAAAACATACCTAAATCACTCAGCACCAGAACCACCAGATGAAGGAGACTGTCCATACCGTGCGATGAACTCCACCATATGCCGGTTCAACTCCTCCGTCCTCGCTTCATGCAGCAAATTGCGTTCCCGCATCTCAGCAAGCTCGGCTCGTAGCTGCGCAATCTCTTCTTTATCTTGATCCCTTTGATATTCTTTCTGAGCTGTCTGAACCTGTAAACAAATTTAAATTATCAACTGCACTAAAAAATTAGTATTAAAATAATTGCAAATTAACTAACCGATTGGCTTACATATCCGTAGCGTCTGTCGCGGGTCACTGGATACATGACAGACTCAAAAATGGCGTCCTCCTCATCGGGGGTCAAGTGAGCTCGTCCCGTACTCTCAAGTAATGCTGTCCGCGCTTCCTGAAACTTTTGCTGTCATGCAAAATATAATTGAATTTAGTTAATTACGTTATTTCAATTAACTTGTAAGTTTTAGTTACTTATGTTATACTTACATAGGCAGCACGCGCTTTGTCATCGTGGTCCCAAGAGTAAGAAACTGCGCCGGAATCATCGACCTGAGTCAATGCATGTGTATGGGTAAACACATCCCAATAACTAACAGCCCCCCGCGTTGTCTCTCCTAAAATATGCATATATAAATATACATTATTTATGATTTAACAAATTAAAACTTAAAATAATTAACTATTTGTCTTATTTAATAATTATACCAAATCTTCCCAGTGATGCTGGAAAGACTTGGAACCACCGCGATGTGTAACGGGGTTCCTGCTCCTGTTTGCAGAATTCCTCTCGGACTGCCTCTGCAAATTTAAATTGAAAACAAAAATTGTTTTGACAGTTTTAATTATTTATATATTATTTGTCTCAAACAATTTAAATTAAATATATGATAGAGATTTACCACAAAATCCTCGTTGCTCCACCAGGTGGCGAACTCATCAAAAACAGCTTCACTCATCCAATGAGGCCTCTTTCCCGATGTTTTGATGTTGTTAATCGTTTCGCGATAGTTTTTTGCAATTTTGCTGCTCCAGTGGCGACGGACAACTGAAACATCAGAATCGGCCAAGTCCACTTCCCCCTGCACGTTTGAAAAAATATGAGTTATACAGTTGTTATAAATAGTGCAAACATGAATTGACATAATGTACATAACTACATAACGCAATAATTGCTATACCACACATACCAAAAAGTCCTGCCAGATAGCCTCCCGCACCCCCTCTGGTATCGCAGTCCACCTCGGCCAACACGAGGTCATACGAGCCATATACGCCCGTCGCGAGATCGTGAGTACTATGTTGGAAGGCTCCAATGAAAACCCACCGCTGTGTAAAAACAGAAAAAAAAAAAAACATTTAATATTCCGTTACTACTATATATATTTGATAAAAGATTGTATGGAATAAAATTCAATTTTGAAACTTTATACTTACCTGCCATCGGCTTTGGGTTTCAGCCATACCATAGGCCGAACACCCGGCTGTGAAGGACCAACATCATCACCTCTCTGTGAGCTAGAAGATCCGGAGTGTGAACGTCTGCGTCCCGACATACTTATATGAAATCATAGTATAAAGAAAAGCAAGGGTAACATTGATTAATTTAATATGCAAATGGTGTCAGAATAATGAACATGGCGTAACATACATTATGGCGTAACATAAAAGAGACTTTGTCGTACATATCATATAAAATTACTTTGGAAATAGAAAAATGAAAAAAAATTACCTTCTCAAAATATTGATTAGTGGTCAATCCTCATCGCTTTCGGATTCTGACTCTTCTTCGCACTCTATATTTTGTTCCTCTATACTCTCAAATGCTTCAATTAATGCATTTGATTCATCGTTTAGAGGTCCAAAATCTATTTGATCGTCAGTTAATATTATTCCTCTATTTTTCTCGATATCTGGTTGGTAAGCTTGCTGTTCAGGAATATTTCGTCCATCAAATGTAAACCTTGGTTTGGTTTTAGAAACAGCCGACCAATCTATTTTATCTCTTCTTAAAGATGGGTAAGGAGCATAATAAACTTGAATAGCTTGTTTGGCAAGTACAAAAGGGTCGTACTTATAATATCTCGAAGTATGTTTTATTTCTATAAGATTATATTTTGGATCCACGTTTATTCCAGAACCTGTAACGTTGTTGAACCAGTTGCATTTAAACAAAAATACTTCTTCCACGGGTCAAGTGAAATATGTCAAATGCAAAATCTGGGTCAGCACGCCATAAAATTCATTTATGTGATCATTTGGATCATCACTACCATTGACAAATACACCAGTATTGTTAGTTGGTTTTTCGGCACCGCATTCTTTGGTATTAAATTTATATCCGTTGATAAAGAATATTGGATATGTCTTGACTATCCTTTTTGGTCCCATAGCTAAATGTTTCAATCCTTCATCTACAACACAATTTGTTGTATCAAAAACGTAGTTAGAAAACCAAGCAGCAAATTCTTTACCGATATCGTCGTTTGGATGTTGTGATTCGTAAATACTGCAATTATAGAACAAATGTTGCATTATGATTAAAATACATGTGTGCATATATATTTGTGTATACATATGTGTAGACGTATGTGTATATATATTACCTAATAAATGGTGCAACTTCGGCACAGTTGAGAAGAATGTACGTGTGTGCTACTTGATAATCTCTATCATCCAACCATACTTCCACATATTTACCAGCAGGCCGACCAGTTTTTTTAAAAATAGATAAAGTCGCTTGACAATCATCTTCATCGATGCCTTCATCATTACGCGTAGCACTTTCAAATGATATGTTCACATGGTCGCTGAAATAGTGAGAGAAAAAAAACGAAGCTTCTTCTTCGATGTACGATTTGCAAATCGAACCTTCAACTCGAGCTTTCTGTCTCACTTTTTTCTTTAGATGATTTAAATACCTAGCAAAAATTATTTTAATTTAATTTTGTATACATTTAATTAAACCAATATGTAATAAACTAAATAGTAATATACCTTTCAAATGGATACATCCATCCATATTGCACAGGCCCTCGAAGACGTGCTTCAAATGGAAGATGAATTGGTAAATGCTCCATAACATTGAAAAAACCTAGAGGAAATATTTTTTCCAGTTTGCAAAGCAATATCGAGATTTCTTCCTCAAGTTTACGTAGACGATCAACTTTTAATGTTGTTGAAAAAATCTCTTTATAAAACAGACTAAGTTCTGTTACAACAGTCCAAACTTTTACGGGCAACAGTTCTTTAAAAGCGACGGGTAACAAATTTTCCATCATAACATGACAATCATGACTTTTCATCCCGCCAAGTTTATTGTTCTTATAGTCAACACATCTACGAAGATTAGAAGATATGCCATCTGGGAATCGTAATCCTTCCACCCATTTTAAAAGTAATTTAACTTGATTATTGTCTAGCTCATACCAAGCTTTTGGCTTTTTTGTGTCATTTGGTTTTATATGAAGCTCAGGACGATTACATATTACTTCGATATCACGTCTTGATTTCAAATCATCTTTCGTCTTCCCTTTAACATTCAAAATTGTATTAAACAGATTATCAAACACGTTTTTCTCATTATGTCAATATTATGACGAATCAAGAGATTTTTCCAATAAGGCAATTCCCAAAATATGCTCTGTTTGCACCAGTTATGTATCGATGATTTACCCTGAATTTCAATTTGTTCTCCGGTTTCATGTATCTTTGGATAATCCTTTACAAGTTCATAAATTTCTTCGCTTGACCAAACCGTAGGTGGTCTCAAAGTTTCATGTCTATTAGCTGTAAAGTTTTTTTTATCTCTTCTAAAAGGATGATTAATATGAAGAAAACATCGATGACAGTCAAACCACGAAACTTTCTTTCCATGAGGTAAAAAAATTGCTCGTGTTTCTTCCATGCAATAAGGACAAGCTAGACGACCGGCCGTACTCCAACCTGAAAGCATTGCATATGCAGGAAAATCGCTGACTGTCCACAATAAAGAAGCATATATGCGAAAGTTCTTTTTTTGGAAAATATCATATGTCTCTACTCCCTCGTACCATAATTTTTTTAATTCATCAATCAATGGTTGTAAATAAACATCGATTCCTTGTGTCGGATCATCGGGACCAGGAACGACAACTGTAAGAAACATATATGGAGTTTTCATACACATCTAAGAAGGTAAATTATAAGGTGTGACAATTATAGGCCAGGACGAATATTTCGAACCAAATTGACAGAATGGGAAAAATCCATCTGTACATAAACCAAGTCTAACATTACAAATTTCGGACGCAAAATCGGGATACTTCTGGTCAAAATGCTTCCATGCTTCCCCATCAGCTGGATGTGTTAACGTACCTACTTTCTGTGTTCTCACACCGTGCCATCTCATATGTTGCGCAGTTACAGAAGATGCATATAACCTTTGAAGTCTAGGAGTAATTGGTAAATAATGCATACGCTTATACGGGACTTCCTTTCCCTTTTTCTTTCTTGGTTTGTATCTTTCCTGATTACATATTTTACAATTTCTAAGGTTGATATCTTCCTTCCAAAACAACATGCAACCCTTTAGACACGTATCTATATTTTGATACGGTAAACCGAAAGCCGACATCAGTTTTTTTACTTCGTAATGATTTTCGCACATTAGATTATTAGGAGGCATATGTCGTTTCGCACCTTATACAACAGCCGTAAATCCAGATTCTGTGAGGTTGTATTTGGATTTCATCGCAATGTATTCAGCAGTTACTGATAACTGGGTTCCGCTTGTGCAGCCTTCCCAAAGGAGTTTTTTCGCGGCATCTAACAAATCATTTTTTTTTTGCCCCAATATTTGGTTCTTCTTCAGCATTACCATCATCATCAGTTAATTGAGGAACATGAAACATTGAACGTGCAGTATCTTCAACCATATGTTCTACAAGATTTGTCGTACCAATTTCATTACTCACCACCTCCTCATCTTGTACAGGATTAGATGCTAACTGTTCCCCATGACGATCCCAAATCAAATAGTTCGATACGAAACCGTACTGACGCAAATGAACTCTAACCATTTGTGGTATCAAATGCTTTAACAGTTTGCATTTACTACATGGACAACGGATTTCTTTGTAGTTTCCGATATTACGTAAAGCAAAATCCATAAATACGCTAACACCATTATTAAAATGTTCACTTGTTGAGCCTTCAGTATCGGCCCTTCGTTTTTTGTAGATCCAGCTCCGATCAATAAAATAATTGTCCATTTACCTACGCACATAATTAAAAAGTACGATATAATTTTGCGTTGACATTTTTTATTAAAACAATTTTATAAACATTCTTCTTGTTTTTGTTATATCTGTTAAAATAATACTTAAAGCTTATTTTGAAATGAACATTATATTCTATTTAAACAATTTTATTAGCGAATTTGATATTAATTGATCATTGACACTTTGTTGATGGGTCATCCTACCTCCCATTATAAATACAATAACGTAATTAAATCGCATAAACCATTTCAATTTAAACGATCCAACAAAATTTCGACAGCACTTCGCTTTAATTCCCTGAACAGTACACAACTGCGTGTACACAGGGAACATAAAGGGAAGCGCTGTCGAAATTTTGCGAACCGTTTAAACTGAAATGATTTACGAGATTTAATTACGTTATTGTTTTTGTAACTTGTCCAATACAGGGACAAATCCAACAAATACTGTATACGATGAATATAGATGTATGTTCTATTAAAAAACGAATATCCATACAACGGTCATATACAATACTTATCAGACGGGGCCAAAAATACTCTAAGGGTTTAAAATTTTAAATTAGCGATATAAAAGTTTAAATTTTATTTTCATAAAATTTAAACTTTTATATCAATAAGCAAATTGTTGAATCAACGCATATATAATGATTTTTTCCTAAAACAAAAAAAAATCCAGTGTGTGCGCGCAACGTATAAAATAAACGAACAATGTTATACATATAATCGCATCACAAATCACATTCAGTCATGCACAAACTGTATCACGTATATATCGTATCATAACATGTCAAAAGTGAACAATTTATATGTCAATATAACCACTTAATTTCTACGTACGTTTTTACGCAATTCAATCACCAATATAATAACAAGTGAGGTTCATGCTTAGGTTAGTGACAATTATTAAGTTTGAAACTAATTTAATAATAAATCTAATTTAACAAATCATAGTTAAACATGCAATAATTAGTTTAATAACAGTAATTAAGGTCCAATACACTACACGAACAATAGCACAATACATACATTAAAATTACCAATTTAACCTAAAATAAAAAATTTAACAAAATTAGGGTTTTAGCAAATAATACCTGATTTTGAAGGTTGTGAAGCTTGCAAACGAAGATGGGGATGCTAGAACGTGTAGAAGGGGATAAAATGGGGTTGGAAATGTTTTAGGGGGAAATGGGGGGTTTTGGAATAAATTTCGGGTGAAGATGGAATGGGGAAGAAGAAGATCGAGCTGCAGGTTACTCTCGGTTTTCCAACAGCTTGCAACGGCCGCCAACGGCATATTTCCAACGGCTTCCAACGGCAAGTGTTTTTTGTTATTAAAAAATTCCGGGAAAAAGCTTGCCGTTGCTAGCCGTTGGTCAATGGCCGTTGGAGACCGTTGCCCCCGCCCGTTGCTATAAACAGTAATTCTTGTAGTGAACTATTTGGTCGGTTAATTGAGTAAAGATTCATAAAATGCTTATACTTCAATACACACTGATAAAAATAATATAGCCGATGGAAATTCTATTAAACAACATAAAATTTGATGTAAATACCATTATCCGTCCGTGTCCGTTCGAGTCCATGTCCGAAAAATATATGTATGTGTCCGTCCGATTTTATTTAGAACACGAGCTAGGACAATAAAAGTTGTACGAATATAAATCTCGTTCGATCCGTATCCGGTCCGATTTTATTTAGGACGGAAACTGAACACATCTCCGGTCCGGTCCAACCAATACACCCATATACGCGGGTACTTGGCTGACTTTCATTCTTTCTTTTCGTCTCCTCTCTCAAAAACGACGAACGGGTGGAACCCAAATTCGTCCTAAAAATTACTTCGATCCCAATAAAAATCCAAAATCCAAATGGAATCAATGTTGAAATCCTGTTCAGAATCCTGCCACAATTTCTGGTACATTCGAATCCCCTTAAACCCTTCTACAGCATCCGACAATTTCTTATTCATTGTCGTTATTTCGTTCATTCTACAATTAAGAGGGTTCTGCACTCAAGAACTCTCGATCAACTATCTTTGGAGCTATGATTTTAGGTAATTTTATTAACTTGTATCTTATGCAATATTGAAAATTATTATTCTACGATATTCTTTATGTTTCCAGTTTATATTAATTGTGCTAATTATGTAGATTACTTTAACTGTTTCTTATTATTGCGATGCACAATACTGAAAGTTGGGTTTACGAAGTCTAGAGAAATAAGATGATTTGTTTGTTGATGTTTTCTAGTTACTACATACTTAGTGAAATGGTAATAATTATGCTTATCTTTTAAGCATCATTTTTAAAGACCAATTTCTAGTAGGGTTTAAGTTGCCACTTAGGAGCGACTATTCAAAGTTGCAAAATTGTGTTTTACGAGATTTATTGGATTTATTTTATTCCTATGTATATTTGTTAATTTATATCATAACTACTTATTGGCAATTAAAACCAAGCAAACAGAATAATAATGTTATGTTATCTCGTTATCTTAAATCAGAAGATGCAGACTATACTATAAGAAAATATTGATCTGTATTTTGTAAGTGAACGAGTGTTTGCGGTTTGAAACAAAATACTTTTTTTTAAGTAGATGTAAAAACTAGTATATTTTTGTTGCTTCAGTGTTTACAGACTAAACCAACGCTTCAAATGTGTTAACTGAATTCAAAATAGCAAAAACTAAATACATCGTATAACACATATATATTTGTTTGACATTCGTCCAATTTTTTATAGTGTTCCGCTCACCATTCATTCGTTGATCATTCAAAATATTTGGTAATATATTTTGCACATATACCAATCAGCAGATGGGTACGAGGTAGAGTGGAAGTTGTCACCTTTATTGACATTTGTGTAAAACCAAACTCTCATGGAGATCAACCACTATCCAAAATGTTGATAATAATAACATACTTGCATCGTCTGCACAACATAATATACTATCAGAATATACATAATAACATATATATATATGACATGCAATTATCGTAATGAAACGTAGATGAATATTTTTGCTAAATAGGTAGGCAAGAGTAATAAGCAAATAGGTTATGTATGGTGAAACGGTCGAACATTTATAGGCTATATTTTGTACTATTGCAATGCGTTTTTCTTACTGGTGATTCTTCCATTGTATCAACCAAAAGAAAGACCACTGCCAAAGTTGTGAGAACATATTCAAGTATTACAAGCTTAAATAGTTAAAGCTGATCAGGTTAGAAAATAGATATAATCATTCAAGATTGCTTATATAGTTTCAACAAATTTGAATTGTTTTATGGCACAAATTTGCACTACCTTACATAGTACTTTTCTCTCGAATAAAAAAGAGAGACTGTAGTTGAAATATGTTATAAATAGCGGCTACTTTTGACCACAATCATTATTGAACCAATTTAATTAGAAAAAGATTGATCCAAGATGGATTTTGTGCAGTTATGGCTGTACCTTGTAAAAATATAGGAAGGTCAGCACTATCTCCGATTCATGAATATTTTTGTATGGGTGTCCAGCTGAGGTTTGTCGATTCAAAATATTAACATGCTGTTCAACCATAGGTTTTGTTTGACTTATTTACTAGATTGAATGCCAGTTTCATCTGACATACAAATGAATAACAACCCATTTTAACTATACGCTGTTTTTTTTATACCCTGTTTTGCCCTTGTATGTACTTCTTCCTTCACCATTCAAAAGAAATACGAGATGCTTGATTTAGGAGATTGTGAAGGTTTGCTTATATATAACATTGATTTTTACAAATAGTTTGTTACCTTTTTGCAAAGTTGTTTTCAATTTTTTTTAATTCAAGTGGGATAATCGTTTTATATCGTAGGCATGTCGCATATGAATTGTATAACTTTTACAACCTAGTTTTATATTTGAAAAAAAAATGTCATTCTTTTAAGTACTACCAAATTTTTTCTTTATTGGCATGCACAAAATATACGTCTCATGTATTTTGCATGCTTTGCAAGTATTGCACTAGGTTGTACACATAACACAAAGTTCATACCCTTTGAAACAAATGAACTAGCAAGAAAAATGAATAGCGCGGAGCATTCCATTTTATGATTCATAAACAATGAAGCCAAAAGTTACAATGAACACACACATGATTATACATATATATTTGTGTGATAATGTAAAGTCGCTCGTATTTTTATTCATTTTATTTCTAGTTCTTCATGCTTCTTTAAAGAACATTACTTTTTTCAGAAATAAAATTAACTAATATCAAGAACCAAATACAATCAGTAAATGATGTTAATATGTAGAAAAGGAAAAATGAACTTGATAACTTCAAAAATAAATGCACTACAACAAAAAGACCTTATTACAACTATAATTTTACAACTGGCACAAAATGCCAGTTGTAATAATGGTTTTTTACAACTCTTTTATTTTGCCAGTTGTAATAAACTTATTTTCAACAACTCTTTTATTTTGTCAGTTGTAATAGATACATATTACAACGTTTCTTTTTTGTCAGTTGTAACAGATGCCTATTTTCAACAACTATTTTATTTTGGCAGTTGTAATAGAAACATATTACAACCTTTCTTTTTTGCTAGTTGTAATAGGTGTCTATTTTCAAGAACTCTTATTTTTTGCCAGTCGTAATAGATGCCTACCCTTTTTTATTTGCCCATGTAATAATAAATTAATAATTATAATTAAATAATAATAATTAATAGTTAAATTATTAATAAAAATTAATAATAAATAATAATTACTATTAAATTATAATAATTTATAATTTCTATAAAGTATGACATAATTACTATTCAATAATTAACAGTTAACATACTAATTAATAAATAATAAATAAATATTATTATTAAGTAATTAATAATTAATAAATAAGAATTAATTTTTAATAATTAGTAACTAATATTATTAATAATAATTAATAAGTAATATTTAGTATTTAGTAATTAATTTTCGATAATTAGTAATTGATGATTACCAAGTTTTTTCAGAAAGTTGTATAAACGTACCTTCAACAGCTTTTCTTTTACTAATTGTAATAGAGGCCTATTAAATATTAATAATAATCAATATTTTATAATTAATTTTTAATAATTAATCTGAAATATAATATAATTACTATTAATAATTAGTGATTAATAATTAATTAGTAATTAATAATAAATTAATGATTGATAAATTAACTATCAATAGTAAATAATAAATAATAAATATTTAATTAATAATTTATAATATATAAACAATAAAATATCAAAATAAAAGTAAAAAATAATTAATAAATTTTTTTTATAATAAATAATAATTAATAAAATAATAATAATTAATTTAATTTTTAATATTAAATAATATTGATAATTAATAAGTAAGTTCACATAATAATATTTAATACAAATATTAGTAATAAATGAAATAAATAGTACTTTTAAATAATTAAATGTTAATACATAATAATTAATAACTACCATTTTATAGAACAATAACTAAAATGTGAAATATTTCCTTTTAATAATTTGTAATTAAAAATTAAAAATTGATTAATAATCAATACTCAATAACCAATAAAAAATAAAAGATATATCATTAATCATTAATAATTTATAAATAATCATTATTATTAAATAATTGTAACTAATAATCTATAATTAATAATTTATTTTTAATATTTGATAATTCATTATAATTAATCGTTAATAATTAGTAAATTATAACAAATATTTATTAATTAAATTTATTAATCAATAAATGTAATTAATAATTAATATTAAATTACCAGCGTGAGTAAACTCATCAAACATGAAATACCAATACATAAAACTCTTTTAAATCCCGGGTGACTCATCAATTTACAACTTCGCAAATTGTTACTACTTATTTCACACATCAATTTCTCAGCGCCAAAACTTATATTAAATGGTCCAATTCACTTAAGTCATTCCATTCCAGTTTATCGATTTCACATATACATCTATAAAGAATCGAAGTGGTTTCGAATATTGTCTAACACCCGAACCTGTCTCTTCGAGTCTCAAGTCATCCTAATCCAAGTTATTCAAATGGAATACAACATTTCATATCTGAGATATCAACTCATTCAAAGCATTCAAAATCATTCAATTATCCATAAGTAAACTTAATCACACACAAATTAAATTTAATTAATTCTGAATGAATTACTAACCTCACCCACTTAGATTTCTTCATTTAACATAAATTTATTTCAAATCAAATAACCAATCATTCCTTATTTTTCATCTTAATTAACCATCCCTGAATTAAATCACTAAGTAAATAATCCTTTTATTTGCTTTTATCAAGTAATTATCCAATGGTTAATTATCCTTACCTAATTTAACCTTTTTACAATTTAATTACTAAATCCTTAACACATCAATTCTTAAGAAATAAATCTTTTAAATTCCTTACATTGATTTCTCAACTAATTAACAAATTATCTTAATAATTAAATTAAGTATTTATTCCCTTAAATTGATTTCATTAATCAACTACCATCCTTACTAAATAATTTGTATTCATTCAATTGCATTATTCAAAACATCTCGAAGACCTATAGGAATAACCTATTATAATCCTCTGAAAAACCTGTAACCAAACACTTCACCCGAGCTACCCTTAAATTCTTCAAGTAAAACCCTACCCTTCTTCGAGCAAAATTTCAATTTACTCGAGATAAATTCGAGTATACCATTCTTAAAAAAAATGTACTTTAACAATTTAAAGCTGTTTTAATCATTTTATATTTTATAAAACTTATCTATTCCAACTAGGATTCAAATTAAATTTGAAACCATATTTTTAAATTGATTTAACTGTTTAAAATTTTTGCCTCAAGTTTAAATTCTTTACAGGTTTTTAAACCTGAAACTAACAATGTTCCAAACCCAAACTTCTGAAACCCCAAAATCTTCGAGCAAATCTCCTAAAATCTTCAAGCAACACTCGAGAACGTCTCGAGTATTTCCATGCTTCCAAACCAAACTTTATCAGAGATAAAAAAATGTGCTATGTGCACATGCACCATGATTCCGGCCTCTTCCAGCCACCCGCATCACCTTCCTCACATCCATGATCATCTCCTCAGATCATTCAAACACCAAGCCCCTCGATTCACACTTGGAAACAAAATCGAGTAGGTAAACCCAAAACTGGACCCAACGACCAACCCGTAATCCCCTTATTCTCGCGCCTCCGACCACTGGAGTGCTTAATCCTCCGGCCACAACTTCGTCAATTCGCCTTCTTTCATTTCCCAAAACCATGTATTACTCGATCAACAATCGAAGTTGTGCCGATCAAAAACCACAACCTAGTCCAATTTAGGTTTACAGCCTGAAAACATCCACTGTCACCACCACAGTGTTTTGCTCCACCATCTGACGAATTTACTGACTTTTCCGATCGTACCACGACCACTGGCAAGAACTTTGACCTCCCAAACCACTGGGATCACCAGAATTTCCTCAAATACCAATTTCTGGTTAAACCAGAAATACTCTCAAACTCCTCTGCTAAACATCGTAATTTCACTTCCAAAAATCATGATTCAGTATAGAGGATCAGATCATATCCCTGAATCATTAATTTAAGATACTTGAATTTCAGCCAAGACTTATACTTCCACAGTTCTTAGGTTCCCAAGGTTATTTTCAATTTATTTTAACTTGAATAGAATTTTAAAACCAAATTCAAGATTAAACAAACAGTTTTTGTTTATAACTTAAATTCTATCCAAGTCTGGATCAAAAGATTAAGGATTCCTAAACAAACTTGTACCAGGGAACTAAAACAGTGAGAGCTTAGATGAAACCAATATGCACAACTCATCCATATATTCCTATATATTCATACACTGAAAAAATATATATGGACAACACATTCTCGGTCTAGATTTTTAAATCATGCAACCAGAGTCATGTATTTAATTTTCTTTAGAAAGATTGTTACTCACTGTGTAACTTTGATCGGGGAGACAGGGTTTTGAAATAAGGTTTCTTACTGGTTTTACATGAATACACATTTTTTTTTAACAGGATTTAGGCTTGGTCAGTAACATACATTTACATACCAAGACATACCTACAGAATTCCTCCTGTATTTCTAACAATTCCATTTATTCTACTATGGAATTCAAATCCAAGTCATCCTTTTATTTTTCTTTCAAATCATATTTTACATTCACAAGGATATAAAAGAATTGGGTTTAAAAGAAAAGATGTTTTTCTCATAGTAAAAAAAAGAAAACAGAGAAGCCTTCTGATTTTCAGGTTTTATTTCTTTTCTTTTGCAGATATATTAACAGTATGCAGGCATCAAACACTCCTAATCATACATGCATTCATATTTTAAACAAGCATGCATACATATATCTAAACATGCATCATAAAATTCCCATCCAACATTTCCACATACATCAATATAAATTGTTTAAGTTTTAAGTTTACCCACAGTATTTGGTTTAACATAGTAAATGTTCTTGTCTCCCACATGCATATCTCATTTTCATGTATCACATACATGCAAGCAAATTCTCACATCCGAACTTCAGTAATTATTTCATTTAGATCAAAATACTGGCAGATTCAAAATGTTAAAGGGTAGTTCACTCACCTTAAAAATGCAGAAGACTTTAAACTGGATTTGAAAATGTGCATGCTTTCGTTTTTGATTCCAGAAAACTGAATTGCTTGAAACATCAAGATAGAAATGCTTTGAAGCTTGATTTGTGTAACTGGAACAAAGTGATTATGATTTAGGACTTTGAAAACCTTTTTGGTTCCAGGTTTTGAGCAAATGGTTACAGGTTGATGACATTTCTCTGGTTTGAGGAATTTGTTACGAGTCTTAACTTATTTCTGGTTTTAGCAATGAACTTATTTCCTTTGATTACAGGGTTTAACTTGAAAATGATTACAAGTTTGATCTTTGATTTTGAACTTGAGGAATATTTCAGGTTATTATTTCTTAGTGGATTTCTGAAAATAGTTTACAGGTTTGTTCTTCTTACATTTTTTTTTGAAAAGAAAATGAAAGTGAAGAGGTAGATAGGAGTTTAAATAGAATCTTATTTTGATTTATAAAAATTTAAAGAAAATGAAACAAATTATGACACTTGTCTTATACCTTATTTAATTGCTTAACACATGTTACTTAAGAGGTTTAAAGTTTTAACACTTGTTGTCATAACTTGTTATTGTATTATTTATAAAAGATTTTAAAAGTTTTTGAAATAAATTTCCCAGTTAAATAAATACCTTTCTAAATTAACAAATGCTTTTCCAACTCTAAATAAATAAAACCTTTAAAAGAAAATAAAATAAAAACCAATTTTATATAAATAAAATCTTATACATATATTTTAAATCCAAACTATTTAAAATATTTATCTTTTGAATTTTAAATTTAAATATTTATATTCAAATTAAATTTCAAATTAAATTTCAAAAAATCAATTTGTTATATATATACATTATATATATTTAAACAAACACAAATACAATTTGTATATAATAATTCTATTTAAAATTTATATAAATATATATACAACACATTATTATTATTGGTTTGAAATCAACAATTTTTCCCAATTTAAATAATTTAAAATGGAGATTATCACATTTAAATTTGTTCAATTTATAAATCAATATTTTAAAAGTTAAACTAGATAACTATCCAATTATCTGATGCCCGAAAATCCGGGATATCACAATGAACAATTAGAATTAATTATTATGACCAAGCACTAATAGACTTTGAAAGAATAACAGTATATGGAAAATAAAAACGAGAAACAAATGCATTGTTTTTTTAATTAAAGCCTTTATAAGTAAAAGAGTTAGTACAGACAAACAAACATTAAAGTCCGCACACATTACGTGTACGAGAGTTGCTAATTAATAAATTTTATACGATGTGTGAGGACAAAATTAAATAATATCTATTAATAAACGCAATCATAATATTAGTTTTACCATTAAGAAATTGGACCAAACCTAAGGTGGAAGTAGTGGGATTTAAGGTTAAAGTGAATGATATTCAGTCTATGAAAGGAAACACACATATGGGTACAAGTTGTTTTTACAGTTCTATTAGCTGAATTGTTATTTAAGTCAATGTAAGAAAGTTAAATTTCTATGTTAGCTGATTTTTATTTTGTTTACCATACATTACGTTGGGAATCACGCATGCATCTCTTGAGTTTCTAATGATGGTTTTTTGTTCGCCTCCATAAATTATTTTAGTGATGGTTCTTTACCAAATATGGTTCAAGGGTTTCCCAAACAAGGTTTGTTTTCACACCAAGAAGGTACGCCATTGGCTTTACTGCCTATTCATTGTAATATAAACGGAACTTTTTTTGGATGGTTGTATCGCTCTTGAGTGAAGCTGAGATCATGGGTGGCTCAGGCGTTTATGGGGTTCGTGTCTGAAGTTCGATTGTAGGCAATGAAGTCGGAGAAGAAAGTGGTTGTATGTGTGTTATGGCAGTTGCGTTGGTATATGGTAAGCTGCAATGATCGATGGAAAGGCAGTGACGCGTAGGAGTATGGTTTTGTTTTGTTGAGATGTTGCAAAGGTTGTTTTGACTAGTTAGAGTTCAGTGTATTTTGGGTCCGGCGAATGATTTTATTTTTGGAGAAGTCGACAGTGGAGTAATATGAAGGATAATGGCAGGGGAAGGTAAGTACGTGCGCTGGTATATCAGGAATGAGTTGAGTTATTTGTACAGGTGAAATGCAGTGCTTAGCCGGGGGAGGAGATATGGAATTGCGAAATGGGCAATGTAATATTGCATTGTGAAAGGGTTGATGTAAGAGAGGGTAGGGAGTGTAGTTTTGAATGGTTGTGGAGAGTTGATGTTTAATAGTTTTTCGGAAGTAGATGGTTTGGCTGAATGAAATTGCAATTAGAAAAGAGTCAGAGGGAGTTAAATGGTTATTTGGTGGAGATTTTTGGTTTATTGAAGGTTGAAAGATGGGTAGCAGCAAGTTGTAAAGTGTGGATTTGTTATGGCAGAGGAAGGTTGGATGTATGTTGATGACTGGAAGTGTAAAAGTAGCAAGAGGAATGAGACTGTTGTAGTGGAGTAGAGACTGTATCGTGACAGTTTTGGTTAATTGTATGGTGATATGCAGGCAAATAAGAAGGGTTTATGGCAAGAGAACGCAGTTAATGTGTAAAGGTGATGGAATAATAGAAGGGATGATTGTGGCAATATCTGGTAGTAGATAGTTGAATGATTGGGAATTGTAGTGTGGAGATGGAGATGGAATCATTAGCTTTTGCTGTTGGTGAGAGACGATGGTTGAGGATTGTGGTCAAAGCAGGCGTGAAAATTGTTGGATGTTTTTGTGTGTAGTTGGAAGTTAATGGTTAGTGTATGTAGAGATTTGAAAGTGGGATGGTTAGTGGTATATACGTCAGTGTGTTAGCAAGCGGGGGGCAGTAGAGGGAATTGTGTCGGGGGATGTGTAGGCACAGAAAATGCAATCTAGTTAAGTATATTTATGCATTACCTTTGATTTTAGTGTGCATTTCTATTATTTTACTATTCCAAATCTTGGTAATGTATTGTATCTTACTGGGATTTTGGTATTATCAACTTTTTTGGTATTTGTGTACATCCACTTATGCATGTAAGCTTCACTAATTTATAATTGAAAATATATAATATATTTATATTTATATAGGTGAAATCAATACATATAAACTATGATATTTACTTATGTGGTATTATAAATATACGTGTGTAATAATAATAAACATAAAATAAAGAATGAATATAAAATGGTTCATATGTGTAGCTGCTGTTTATTTTGGCATGCTTGGATAATCAAATTGAATGAAGTCAGGAAATTATGTATATCAATGCTCCATTAATGGCATATTTTTTATACTTATAAATAAGCTAGTCATTCGAATATTGAAATGGTGATAACTTTTATATTTGCTTGACATAATTGGGAATTAAATAATACAATCATTTAAGTTTTCTCCTTGTATCAATTCACCTAATTGTTTCATGATGGCAAGGTTGGCAATATATGATCCCATGTAGTATAATCAGTCTCCACTCTCTATGTTGGCCAGGTGAATTTTGGTTCCTGTTTTTTTAGATTTTGGAAAAGCTTTGAAAGGATTTACATTTAGACAAATAGGCGTACATGTTTTTGTTGATTGGTAAGTATAGTAATATTCTTGTTCAATGCAAGTTGTCCCTTTGACATCCTTTCGGCTTAATTATATGAACACTGCTGTTATAATTAGCTCTTGATTATAATTCAGTTACAATCTGAGTATACATTGCAAGATCTTATGCTTGAAAGCACTCAACTAGATTCCACTCACTAGATTGCACTCATATGCTAATTCATATTACATCATACATCTGTACTATTGGACTCAACTGGATTCTTAAGCACTCAACTAGATTGCACTCAACTGGATTCTTAAGCTATTCCATATAGGCCAACTTCATATGTCTGTACTATTGGATAAGCGGTTGGGAAGATTGTTGCTTAGCATGGGGAATTTATCTCTTTTAATTAGTACGTATCTATATTTATATTGACGTATGTTATAGATTTAGTTATATTTTGTAATAAAATTATGAATTCAAAAATGGTGTAAAATTGAATTATTTTAGCTTTTATTAAATGTGAATGGTTCATGTTATTTCAAGTAATGTTAACGATTGTAGTTATTATTAGTGAAATATCGGTTTTAATTATAATGTTGTGAAATTTATGATTAATGGCAGTTGTCGAAAGATGAATTGCAATTGTTGGTAGCGGTTGTAAAAAAATTTATTGCAACTGTCAATAACAGTTGTAAATGAATCTATTACAACTGCCAAAAGCAGTTGCAAAAGTTATTGTTGCAACTGCTATTAGTAGTTGCAAAAGAGACCTATTACAACTGTCAATGCAACAGTTACGATAGACTTTACCACAACTTTCAAAAGCAGTGGTAAAAAGCTTTTTTACAACTGCTCCTGCAACTGTCGGCAGCAGTTGTAAAAATATTCAACTCTATTAAAACTCCGGATATTAAGACTGGCGGCCGCCAGTTGTAATAGACCTATTACAACTGTTTTTGGCAGTTGCGAAAAGGTATTACTGTTGTAGTGATGATAACTTCATTTATATTTTTATAGTTAGTACTCATAGAACATGGCGTAGAATTAGTTTGAAGATAAGGACACCAATTATTAATAGAAAAGAAGTAAGTTACCGACATTATAGATTGGAATGTCATGTTATTCATGAAAATGTTTCCTGATTTTTTAGAGTAGCTAGAAATTCTGACATCGCCTTCAATGTAACCAACAGTCTTTTGGACCTGCCAAAACATCCATAAGAGTCATCTTTCCTAATCTTTATATTTTATAACTTAAGAACATACTTTTATCCATATTGCACTATTTACATGTATAAGTGTACAATATATTGCTCTGTGTGCGCCGAAACTTTGACAACAGCTACATAAACTACATTCACAATTATCATATTCCTTACCTTTATATGCAACAAGTTACATCACCAACTCTTATAACTTTACAGATTCTTTGAATCATAAAGGCTCTCGCGGGTTATAGGTTTCTAAACTTATTAATATGTATATGAGCTTAATTGGATCTGAATTCATTAGGTTATGTTTGCCTAAAGGAAACTGCTTATTAAAATGGCTGAAGTAACAATTTTCTATAGAATGCAATAAGCCTGTTTCTTTTCGCTCAGCACAGGCACAGACATGCATGCTTCAGATTTCCTATAAAATTCAAAAGTCTATGACACTATTATTTGAAAATCCTTTGTGAATTACAACTGCAATTTATGATATATTGGACTGGCCTATGTGAACCAATGACACTTTCAATTAATAATAATCAAACTGACAGTTATAGGTCAAAAGGCAACTAAGTATTACACCTAATGTAAAGCTGTGGTCATATTCAAATGAAAAGTTCAAATACCCATAAGTAGCGGTATAGAGGCAAGTGGTCTAGCAAGAACCAGGTTAATATCTTCAGTTACAGCTCTTGTGCTATTTGTTTTTATGACACTTTCTAGCTAAATTTTGTCTGTAATTTTTTTCTTTTTATCATCTCCTTTAATATAACATATTTTAAAATTACACAGCTTCACTACAACAAAATGTGGTTTTAATAGCATTAGAAATCAGCATTTCTACCCTGACTGCTGACAAAAGTGTACTGAAAAACGAAAACTAGAATATTAAACGCTGTGTTGACATTTTTTCATTTCGCGGTTACTTTAGCCGCCTTTCTTTCTTTCTTTTACTTTTAACTTCTCCTAAAATCCTAAATCCATCACAAATTTTCAACATCCACAAATTAATGGCGTCGTCTGTATCGCTTTTGCCCACGTCAACTTGTTTTCGCTCCTTCTAGCTTCCTTCGCCCCTGCCTCCTCCTCTTCCTCTTCCGTCCCCAATATGCCTGCTTCGCCTCAACTTCCCCTCCTCCCCTATCCTCCGTCCCCTTCACCTTCTTCCACCAGATCTAGAAGAGTTTTTAAGGACTTGCCTCCTGCGCCGAATCGCCCTGTGCCTTCCTTACTAGCCGACGATGATTTTCCTCCGCTGCCCACATTACCTACTACCCTTGCTGCAGTTGTTAACACTTGCCCGCGTTCAGGGGGTTCGTCTCCTTTGCCTGGTGAAATTTGCCCATCTGATTTTGTAGGAATGCAATCGCGTGTGTCTGTGTTCGATGGCACTTGTGTTGACGGGGAGGGGTTTGGATTGTCTGGCCAGGAATTGCCTGTTGCAGCTACTGTTTGTTCGAGCCTTGTTCAATGCACCCCTTGTGTTCGACAAAATGCTGTTGAGAATTGTACTCCCATTCTCATTGATAAGGGTTCAGTTGAAGCCTCTACTGATACACCCTTTGATGTGGAGCCTCCTGCTGCTCCTGCCCTGGCATGTTCGAAATCTTGTCTTCGCTATTTACTTCATTTCCCAGAAATGCGGGGGTTTACAATCCGACTGAATTTGAAATTATAGAGGAAAATGGAGTGATGATCCCTCCTCCTATTGTTATGCAAGCTGGTTTGGATTATTGGTCAAATTACTTGGTTGGAATCTTTCTAGACCCATCTCATCGCCTGCACGATGCGGCTTCGGTTTGTCGTAAGATTTGGCGACTTCGTGGCGATCTGCGTGTTAGGCTGGTTGATTCTATGTATTACGTTTTATTCTCCTCCCCTGACGATCGCTGTCGCGTTCTTGAGGCTGAGCCTTCTTTTTTTGGTGGGAAACCTTTTATTATTACTCCTTGATCTCCGACTGTTGCATGTGCTCGTGAGCAAGTCCTTTCTATCCCCGTTTGGGTTTACTATTCCCATATTCCATCTTCTCTTCAACCTTTACTTGGTTTGAATTGGCTGGCTTGTAATGTAGGTAAATTGAAATGTTTTGACTCTAATACGGTTGCGCGAGATAAATTGATGTTCGCTAAGGCTCTGGTCGAGATTTCCCCTTCTAAGCCCCTCCCTTCCTCTATTCCTGTTCAGTTAGCTGTTGGGCATGTCGTGGAAGTCCGGGTTCGCTACGGTTGGGTTCCAGATATTTGTTCCTCCTGTCACTCCTTTGGCCACCTTGCTATCGCCTGCTCGCATTATGTTGTTAGCGCGGCTGCTCCTAAGATCCCTCTTCCTCGGCCTCCGCTCAGAAAATAGGTTCCTAAGGTTTCTTCTCAGGTTGCTCCTCCTCCTCCGCCTCCTTTAGCTGTCCCGGATCCGCCTCCTTTTACGGTTCCTATTCCGGTTCCAGTTCTGCCTCGTTTGCCAGTTGTTTGGGACGAGTCCGAGAAATGTTGGATTGATCACATTTCTGATATGAGATTGAACCCCTCGGATGACTCCTATTTTTGATTTGTTTCGGATGATCATTTGGACCTTAGATGCCTTTATTATAGGCCTTCTAGTGACTCCTTAGTTCTCGATTTGGATGGTCCGTATGCGGCTTTGAATACTGTCTTGCTTGCTGATTCTTCTTGGGATCGTTCCTTCATTTACTCATCTGATGCTGTGGTATATGGTCCTTGTCTTGCAATCCTTTTCCGCCCATTTGCCGGTATTTTTGGGAATGTCCCTTTAGTTTCTCCCCTTGTGATTGTGGATATTGGTGCATATGCTTCTCCAGAGGAGACGTAGTCTAGGCGTCTTTTTTTGTAGCTGTGGCATGTTTGTCACACTCCTATGCTCTATTTTCCTTTTCATAGCAGTTAAGGTGTTTTTACCTTACTCCTGTATCTAAAGCTTTTATTACGTTCGTAATAAAAAGTGGACGGTCCACTATAAAACCGGCTGGCCTTGCTAAAAAAAATTCCAAATCCATTGATGGATTATTTTAAACCTAATCGAAATACCAAATACACATGAAATCTCCTATGAAATTTCATTCGTCCTCTCATTTTGCCTACAATATCCAATTCAGTCGACCCTAATTCCTCTTAAATTTGTCCTCGGCAAAAAGAAGAAAATGATCTGATTTTGAGTTCACTTAATAGTTAAGACAACCATTCACTAAAGAATCTCTAACGGTTCTCTTCAATAGTCTGGTTTGAGGTAATTTATGAAGAATATCGAAAGTTAATTTGTTAATTAGGTTGGACAAAACAATATCAGAAAGGTGAATTTATCTAACAGCTTTAGTATTTATCAATTTCCTACTCCTATAAATTGAGAGGTTTCTTCTTTTTCATTATATACAGATGGAAAAATTGTTCTATAGGTTTTAGGGCTCTCGAATATGCATGTTTGAGGGATAGTGGATTAATGCAGTAGCTTCATCCTTGTTGGAATCGGTATGTTCCATATTTTTTCTTTGGTTTGTAAATCAGTAAATTCGTTGATAACGTGTAATATACGTCTTAGTAATTTGTTGATACCCAGATTTCCCTTCTCCAATAATTATGGATTCCTAAATCTTACAAACTTTATTGTATTTGGCAATTAACTATAGGTTGAGAGTGGAGATCTATATGTGGTATCATTCTAGAGTTTATTGGAAGATTTCCTATATTGGTTAGCATGTCAGCATTAACGGTAACCAGATTGTTTAGGTAGGGGTTACTTGTAGGATTATATTTTGTCAAAATGTATTGGCAGCTGAAGAAATGAGTTATGAAATTTAAAAGAAACTTCTATAAGCAACTTGATATAAAAAGGCCACAATAAGTTCATGTAATGAGGAGATTGTCCTTTGTATGTATTCATTATTGTATTTGATAGGTTAGTTAATTTTTTTTGATATACTCAGGTTCATGCTTTGGCAAGGGTAGAGTAGGGAATATAATAAATGGTTTAAAACAGGGTGGAAAGAAAATAATGGGTTGTTAATAGATTCAGTCTAGTAGTTTATAAGTTAATAAATAAGATAATTATTGTTTTGAATTAGGCCGAAGATTGTGTATTGCTCCAAGCTGTTTAACCCTTATACACATGTCATGAATGAGTATTGTCCAATGCGTAGTTTCTATGATCTGATAGAGCTAACAGTTAAACAAAACTTGATTTAATATATTTACGATAGAGAGTTAAGTTGATATATACTATGTGTATTCTTGGTACCATAGATTTCAGTATAGTTAGTTGCTAATGGACTAATTGTATTCCATTATTTTCCTTAACTAGATATACTTGCAAAAAAGTCCCTGTAAGCTTGAAACCAACATTTTCTTATTGTTTTTTTCCGTGTTAGCAGATAAGGCAGAAAGATATAGCGAGGATAGTAAAATTAGTGGATGTTTAGAACCATTTTACCTAGAAGCTTATGTCATTGGAATGTGCAAATTCATAAGGTATATTTATTACATATACGTGATGTTTGACCATGTATACTTAGTTGCTTAGTTACAGAATTATAATGTATGCAACTACACAATCAAAATTGTTTTTTCATTTGATGTAATGCGCGATTGATAGTAAGTTTGTATCACCAATCGTGACACTTTGACTATAGGACTTGCTGAATTTAGATGTTTCAAAGCTATGATATGCTTTGCTATTATCTAATACCATTTCACCCATATGTCAAAGCTATTAGGGATGTTGGAATACAACATTGTAAAGTTGATACATCCTCATTCATGGTTTAATCAATAATCTTTTTGGGTATAAGAACATATCAAACTCAAATATAATATCAAAATCATTTGATGGGAAAATCACTGCCCTTCAAATCTCTCTTCAAGTCCAAGAACACAAGGCCATTATTTCGATTCTCATGCCATTTCCCTTCCTGAAGTGCTTTAGTTAGTTAAATATTGTCTGTATTTTTTTGTTGCTACAATATTAGTTTATAATCATGTCAACTCAAGGTTCCATGTATGTTGCACTATTTCATAAACAGGATCAGAACATCAAATTTTTGTTGCTTAAACATTCTTTTGAGGTAATTGGATAAACAAGTTTTTGATTCTTATAATCTTGATAGATGTTAAAAATTGTTGATATTGCTTTAATGGCTCAAATTTGTGTTGTTTTAATGCCCAGGTTTTACTTGGACGTATCAATTCCATAACAGATGGATTCACGATGAGATGAACTACTTTTTAGGATATCTATAACAGGTTCTTATCCTCATACCCTTTGGTTGAGTTTGATGTTTGTTTTTTCCCTCTTTCTCTCTTTACTTTGTTCTATAAATATAAAAAAGTACTTAAATTTTTAGTCAAACTTACATATGGTAAAAGATGATTTTATATTTGAATTTTTTGTTATAAAACAGAAATACTCTATGCTAATTACTCTAGTTTTCATTTTCTATAGTAGTTGTGGTCTTTTCCTTGCACTGGCATAATATTTTTCAGTTTGGTATTGTTTGCTTTCTATCTTCTGCATTTGTGACTGAAACAGAAATGGTTAAATGTTTGTTTTATTGGAGTCTGAAAGCAAAATTTAAAAATCAACAAATAATAACGAACAATTGAAACTAAGTTAGAGTCCCTCAAACAAAGTTAAATAAGTATTGACTGCACATAGGTATTAACATGCAATTTTTCAATTATTGGACTAATATTCATTCTAGATATTGAACCAATAAGTGTCTCCATCTAATCACTGTCAGCTTCAGCACTTGGAGCTAACATATTAACCTCATTTGATTTAGTAGTAGATATAGAAGCCTTCAACGAATCCGTGCTCAAATATAGTTAACAGCCACTTCCGTTGTCAGTTGTTATTGTTGATGCTGAACCTTGACATTGCACTTCTTTATCACTGTAGTTCACAATCTGTCGAGCAACTACAACATCCGAAAAAACAACTTAAATAGTTGGATTTTTCAAACCATGCAAAGGAGGTATTTTTGGATTTGTCAAAAATCTACTAATACAAAAATAGCCGTAAACATTTATATATAACAAAGTAAATAAGTTTATAAAAATTGTATAAATTCATAAAGTTAACAAATTTCACCAAGTTTTATAAAAATTATACAAATTAACTATGTTTTATAAATTAAAATAAGTTTACAAAATTTTATTAAATTTAACTAAATTTATAAAGGTGACTAATCTATGGATGCAAGCTTAGTTTCAAACCATACACAAAAAGATGCGAGTTAATATTATATGTTTGTTTATGCATTTTATATAACACAGTTTTTAATCTATGATGTTAAATTTTATTTTAACATGATTTTCCTTATATGATTTTGTTTGTTCATAAATCATCTTGCAAATTTTTGTTAACTATACATGTTTCACATTGATTTATCTTCATTATTAAGTATACCCTTATGATTTAAGTTTCGGTTCTCATGGGCATGTATATATGCATGTAGTGGTGAACAGTATCTGATCAAAATTGAATAACTCTATTTATTTTTATTTTTGCTTCAAAAAAGAATAAAAGAAGAAAATACATTATTTATTATATATATGAAGTACATGAAGGAAATTTCCCCTTACCTTATCAATCGGTGTAAATAAAAATGGTTAATTTATTAACCATGTATGTATTATTAACTTGCTTGCAATTTCATTCTGATTTAATGATCATCATTCTTTAACTACTTACATTGATATATACTTTTCCCACTTCCTTTCGAATTTGCATAAAGCACAGTGCTTGATCGCCTACTTTTAACACCACATGCTATCAAAGAAATTACTTTTGGAAGGCTTAATTATGTTTTACCAAAAATTAATTAAGTGTATGAAAATTAACTATGTTAAATAAGTTCATAAATAGTAATTAAAATTTTAAAAATAACTGAGTTTTTAAAAGTTAGCTATTTTTTATAAAAAATTAGCCAAGTTAACTAAGTTTACTAAAGAATAACTATGTTAGCTAAGTTTATATAATTTAAATATGTTTATAAAAATTAATTAAGTTTATAAAAATCATTTAAATTATATAAAATTTGACCAAGTTAATGAAGTTTTATAAAAATTAATTACTTTATAAAAATTAAATAAGTTATATAAAAATTAACTAGATTTTATAAAGTTAATAAAAAGTAAACAAGTCTTATGAAAGTTAACTTAGATTTATAAAAAATTAAATAAAAATTAAATTAGCATTAAAAAATTAACTAAGTTAACTTAGTTTTACAAAACTTAATTGAGTTTTATAAAACTTTAACTAAATTAACCAAGGTTTATAAAGTTTAACTAAATGTTATGAAAGTTTACTAAGTAAACTAAATTTTATAGAAATTAACCTAGTTTATAAAAGAGAGAACTAGGGAAAAGGATAAACTTTGAAGAAAAAAATAGGCTAAAGGACATAAAGTTTTATTCTTAGACCGAAGAAAAAATACTAGTTATATTTAGCATTATATTAAGCTTCTACGCTATACAGAATGCTAGTTATAACTAGCATTATATTCAGTTTTATGCTGTACAAAATGCTAGTTATAACTAGCATTGTCCTTCAGCCAAAAAAATAAACTCGCTGTATTTCAGCTTAAAAAAATTCTTAGTTTGTCCATGTGCCTATTTTCATGTTTATAAAAATTTACTAAATTTTGTAGAATATAACCATGTAAATAAAAATTAATTATTTTTTATATAGTTTAACTAAGTTTTATAAAAATTTAATTAATTTAACTAAATTTTATAAAAATCAATCTAGTTTATAAAATTAAATATTTTTTGTAAAAATTAACTAAATCTTATAAAACTTAACCTATCTATAAAGTTAACCAAGTTAACCAAATTTTATAATAATTAAATAAGTTGATAAAAATTAACCTATCTATAAAATTAACCAAGTTAACTAAATTTTATAATAATTAAATAAGTTTACAAAAATTAGCTAAGTTAATTTATTTTTATAATAACTAATAAGTTTATAAAAGTTAACTAAGTCATAAAAATCAACAAAGTTAACTAAGTTTTATAATAATTAGATAAATTCATAAAAATTAATTAAGTTCAACCATAAAACATGACTGTTAGATATATAAGATCGGCATGTATATATTCTAATTTTTAGTTTGAATTGTGAATAATAAGTAATATAAACAATCCTTAATTGTGATGGCATTATATATATGACATAAGATTTGTAGAATGTTTATCGAATTAAGCATGTCAATATGTTTAATATGTATGTTTTTGTTTATGCCTTATTCATATATCCTTTTATGTATGTTTTCGTACGTATGCTTTAAATGCTCTTTTTTTCTTTTAGGGAATTGGATGTTTGAAGATGACAAACATAGGCATTTTCCGATTATGATATTTGGGTATTTTCTTTTATAGAGTCCTAATGGTACTATTATCATGTATGTTTAAAAATATCGATTATGAAATCGTGTATACAAAATCGAATTTGGTGTAATTCTGTTTGTGTATAGTATATAATATGTTCTGATTATCAGAAGTTTTATATTATCGTTCCTTGAGTTGATTGTATTTTTCATTAATTGAGGTAAATATATCTTGTTGCTAGATATTCTAATGTATAGATAGATTATTGTAAACTCAAAGCGGGGTAAAGAAAATAGTGTTTTTGAAGAGTATAGAAAATTTATAATGGCCATATTTATACGCGATAGAAAACCTAGAGCATGGTTTTTGTTGTGTTGTAGAAAATATGTATAGCGTTTCCTTTATGCTGTAATAGGCCATAAATCTACCATGACATGATATTATACAACATACATAAAAACTCTGTTAGATCCTTTAACAACATTCTTCAATGCTGTTAAAAATTGGCTGTAAACGCCATAAAAAGTATTATCAGCATTGAATAAAATGCTGTAAAAAAATACTCATAGCTCTGGAAAAACTCTATGAAAAAGCGTGTAATAGCATATCATAAAGGCTATTGAAAGCTTTGCTTTAATAGCGTTTTGTCTAATGTATGTTAGATCCCAAACTTTTAACTGCATGTCGTTATACAACGTCATAAAAAACGCTATTAAAGCCTTTTATAGCATTTTTCGAACGCTGTTAAAAGCCCTAAATGTTAACACAATAAAAATAAACTACTAATTAATTAAGTTCTAAGCTATTATGTCCTTATCTTTTGAACTGATACAGATTGTGGCAATTCAGATAATCCCACCTCCACATAGGGAGGCATTTAATGACGTTTACATCGCTTTTGAACTGATAGACACTAATCTAGATCAAATTATTTGCTCCAATCAAGGTTTATCTAAAGAACATAGTCAGGTAATTTTTCTAAAGAAGGAAATAAGTGCAAGCTGGCATTTGTAGTAGATGCTTTCTGAATAGTGGATAGATTTGCAAATTGTAACTCCATATTTTGATTCATACTACTATTGTTGAATGGTAAATTAATTTTCTAATAAAAGCGACTCCGTATTTTATGGTTCCTTCTACTCAATTCAATTAACCAAAGCTAATCATCTACCATTGTAATAAATGACTTGAAAGTTATAAATGAACCAACATACCTCTTAAATTGCTATAAATTTTATAAATAGATTGATGCACACATGTGTTAAGTGAAAGTTAACCTAAAAAATGGATCAATACCCTAGATTAAGTGTGAAAGAACCAGCCCTATTTATCAGAGCAAACAAAAATAGAAACAAAGAATAATGACTTGCAAATATGGTAAAGAGACAAGAGATTTTTATAGTGATTTGGCCGTTAACGAAGCCTACGTCCACTTTATACTTTTGCTTTTAACTAACTGCTGTTACAAGTTGAATCTGATTACAATTTGATTGAGCTGTGAAATTTTAAAATATGTTATATTAAAGGAGATGATAAAAAAATACAGATAAAGATCAAACTTTAGCTAGAAAGTGTCATAAAAGCAGATAGCACAAGAGTTGTAATTGCAGATATTAACCTAGTTCTTGCTAGACCACTTGCCTCTATACCACTGCTTATGGGTATTTGAACTTTTCATTTGAATATGACCCCAGTTTTATATTAGGTGCAATAGTTAGTTGACTTCTGACCTATAATTGTCAGTTTGATTATTATTAGTTGAAAGTGTCATTGGTTCACGTAGGCCAGTCCAATATATCATAAACTGTAGTTGTAATTCACAAAGGATTTTCAAATAATAGTGTTGTATGCTTTTGAATTTTATAGGAAATCTGAAGCATGCATGTCTATGTGTGTGCTAAGCGAAAAGAAACATGCTTATCACATTCTATAGAAAATTGTTACTTCAGCCATTTTAATGAGCAGTTTCCTTTAGGCAAACATAACCTAATGAATTCAGATCTAATTAAGCTCATATACATGTTAGTATGTTTAGAAACCTATAACCTGTGAGAGCCTTTATGATTCATAGAATCTGTAAAGTAAGAATAGTTGGCGATGTAACTTGCACATAAAGGTAAGGAATATGATAATTGTGAATGAAGTTCTGTAGTTGTTGTCAAAGTTTAGGTGCACACAAAGCAATATATTGTAAACTTATACTTGTAAGTAGTGAAATATGGACAAAAGTATGTTCTTAAGTTATAAAATCAAAATATTAGGAAAGACGACTCTTATGGATGTTTTGGCAGGTCCAAAAGACCACTGGTTACATTGAAGGCAATGTCAGAATTTATGGCTGCTCAAAAAAATCAGGAACATTTTCGCGAATAACACGACATTCCAATCTTTAATGTCAGTAGCTTACTTCTTTTATATTAATAATCGGTGTCCTTACCTTCAAAGTAATTCTACATCATGTTCTATGAGTACTAACTATAAAAATATAAATGAAGTTATCAGGTTTTATTTTTGAAGCACATATATCCACATTTGGCCTAAAATTTTCTTTATGTTTTTTCCTTTTCTACATATTAACATCATTTATTGATTGTATTTGGTTCTTGATATTAGTTAATTTTATTTTTGAAAAAAGAAATGTTATTTAAAGAAGCGTGAAGAACTAGAAATAAAATGAATAAAAATACCAGCGACTTTACATTATTACACAAATATATATGTATAATCATGTGTGTGTTTATTGTAACTTTTGGCTTGCTTGTTTACGAATAATAAAATGGAATGCTCTGCACTATTCATTTTTCTTGCTAGTTCATTTGTTTCAAAGGGTATGAACTTCATGTTATGTGTACAACTTAGTGCAATACTTGCAAAGCATGCAAAATACATGGGACGTATATTTTGTGCATGCCAATAATGAAAATTTTTGGTAGTACTTAAAAGAAAGGCATTTATTTTTCAAATATAAAAATAAGTTGTAAAATTTATACAATTCATAGGCGGCATGCCTACGATATAAAATGATTATCCCACTTGAATGAAAAAAACATGAAAACAACTTTGCAAAAAAGGGAACAAACTATTTGTAGAAATCAACATTATATACAAGCAAACCTTCACAATCCTCTAAATCAAGCATCTCGTATTTCTTTTTAATGGCGAGGGAAGAAGTATATACAAGGGCAAAATAGGGTATGAAAAAAGTAGCGTATAGTTAAAATGGGTTTTTATTCATTTGTATAGTCAAATGAAACTGGCATTCAATCTAGGAAATAAGTCAAACAAAACCTATGGTAAAACAACATGTTAATATTTTGAATCGAAAAACCTCAGCTGGACACACATACAAAAATATGCATGAATCTGAGATAGTGCTGACCTTCCTATAATTTTACAAGGTACAACCATAACTACACAAAATCCATCTTGGATCAATCTTTTTCTAATTCAATTGGTACAATAATGATTATGGTCAAAAGTAGCCGCTATTTATAACATATTTCAACTACGGTCTCTCTTTTTTATTCGAGAGAAAAAACTATGTAAGGTAGTGCAAGTTTTTGCCATAAAACAATTCAAATTTGTTGAAACTATATAAGCAATATTGAATGATTATATCTATTTTCTAACCTGATCAGCTTTAACTATTTAAGCTTGTAATACTTGAATATGTTCTTACAACTTTGGCAGTGGTCTTTCTTTTAGTTGATACAATAGAAGAATCACCACTAAGCAAAACGCATTACAATAGTACAAAATATAGCCTATAAAAGTTCTACCATTTCACCATACATAACCTATCTGCTTATTACTCTGCCTACCTTTTTAGCAAAAATATTCATCTATGTTTCATTACGATAATTGCATGTCATATATGTAAATGTTATTATGTATATTCTGATAGTATATTATGTTGTGCAGACGATGCAAGTATGGTATTAGTATCAACATTTTGGATAGTGGTTGATCTCCATGAGAGTTTGGTTTTACACAAATGTCGATAAAGGTGACAACTTCCACTCTATCTCGTACCCATCTGCTGATTGGTGTATGTGCAAAATATATTACCAAACACTCTGAATGATCAATGAATGATTGGTGAGCGGAACACTATAAACAATTGGATGAATGTCAAACAAAAATATATGTGTTATACAGTGTATTTAGTTTTTGCTATTTTGAATTCAGTTAACACATTTGAAGCGTCAGTTTAGTATGTAAATGCTGAAGCAACAAAAATATACTAGTTTTTACATCTATTTAAAAAAAGTATTTTGTTTCAAACCACAAACACTCGTTCACTTACCAAAATATAGATCAATATTTTCGTATAGTATAGTCCGCATCTTCTGATTTAAGATAACGAGATAACTTAACTTTATTATTCTGTTTGCTAGGTTTTAATTGCAAATAAGTAGTTATGATATAAATTAACAAATATACATAGGAATAAAATAACTCAAATAAATCTCGTGGAACACAATTTTGCAACTTTGAACAGTCGCTCCTAAGTGGTCACTTAAACCTTACTAGAAATTGGTCTTTAAAAATTACGCTCAAATGGTAGCATAATTATTACCATTTCACTAAGTATGTAGTTACTAGAAAACATCAGCAAACAAATCATCTTCTTTCTCTAGACTCCGTAAACCCAAATTTCAGTATTGTGCATCGCAATAATAAGAAACAGTTAAAGTAATCTACAAAATTAGCACAATATAAACTGGATACATAAAGAATATCATAGAATAATAATATTCAATATTGCGTAAGATACAGGTAAATAAAATTACCTAAAATCATAGTTCCAAAGATAGTTGATTGAGAGTTCTTAAGTGTAGAACCCTCTTAAGTGTAGAATGAAAACAATGACAATGAATAAGAAATTGTCTGATGCTATAGAATTTAGGGGATTCGAATGTACCAGAAATTGTGGCAGAATTAGGGTCTGAACAGGATTTCAACATTGATTCCATTTGGATTTTGGATTTTTATCAGGATCGAAGTAATTTTTAGGGCGAATTTGGGTCCCACCTTTCATCGTTTTGAGAGAGGAGATGAAAAGGAAGAATGAAAATCATCCAAGTACTTGCACAATGAAAATAAAAGTTTATATGAAGCGGTTTTGTTTACTATAGACCGCTTAACAAAACTAATAGCATCTGAACATTTATTCTTATTTCTAGTGTGATTTTTATAGTAGTTATAGAAGAAATGCTATTTGAAATTTCCATGCAAAACCTTTTTTCTTGTAGTGTTGGATTTTGTAAGTTAGATCAAGCACGAGTGTTAGAGTTCACTAGAGAATTATAATGAACCATTTAGACGATTGTTGTGTGGGAGGAGAAAAGTGAAGAATAGTTTCTGCAGAGTTTCCATAGCCAGTCCAGAAGATCCTCTTTTTATCTCATAAGAATGAGTATTTATAGGGATCAGAGAGCTATTCGACTAGGCCGCCTTGCCAGAAGCTTGCATTTGAAGATACGAAGGCCCCTAGGAAATTTCATAGCGAGCCGAGCTAATACGATGCATTACTCGTGATTCATAGGGCATGGATCACTAGCGATCCATGAAGTTAGCTTATTATTGGATCGCTTCAATTGTACCATGTTCTATACCTTTTGTAGATGCCCTTCATGCAATTTTATGACTTGATGCCTTGTTTTGACGATGATTCATATAGAGGTTGCATTGAACTATTGCTGGAATCCAACGAATGCCTTTTTCTATATCTAGCTCGCTTGGAACATTGTGAACCATAGTAGGCGTCCCTGGAAAAGATAATGCTTCATGATGCCAAGGGATGAATGACCTATGAGAAATATCTATGGATCGCTAGCGATCCATCCCCTTAGGCTTATTTTGCTCTTTTTCTCTTGAGTCCTCTTGGCTCGTTCTTTTGATCCCTTTAATTGATTCTTGATTCATTTCGACTTGACGTAGACGTTCTAACTTCCTTTGAATTCTACTGTGTTAAAAACCTGATTACCTTTTCCCTCTATAGTATGTATTCGTTGGAAACAAGGCATGCTCTGGAAGTAAATGCTTTTGAGTTCCCAATTGGTGAATGTTAATTATTCATGTTGGGCATATCATGCAAATTTGGCTTCGACCATTCATTCATTTGTCGAGTTTCGATGTGAATCGCTGTTTCTCGTAACAACAAATCAATTTTGAACCCATGACTTTCAAGGTGCTTGCAAATAATACGTAGACCATGCATGGCGAATTTAGAGAGATGGGCTACAATTCTATGGATCCCTAGCGATCCATTGTCCATGGATCGCTAGCGAACCAAGGACTTAGTGGAATTTTTTCTGGCATCCTCCTACTTAACCTTGTTCGAGCCGATTCTTCATCATTCCATTTTTTTCATTTGTGATCTGAGCTGTTGTCGTGCGACCTAATCCAATCGTCTTCAAACCCTTACTCGCTTCCACCATTGCCATTGTTGATCTTTACTGCCGAAGCTTCATGCCTCTAACACCACCTTGCCTCATCGCCACTTCGAGCCGATTTCTAGCACCTAAAATATTTTTCACCTGAATCATGACGACCTATCCACCTTAGATCGTTGCTGACCTAGAGTTTGACCATATTCACCTTTTGATTTTTGACGAGGTGGGTGGAATGGATTTTTGGCATTTTGTTTAATGATTTGGTGATGAGGTTGTATTAGTGATGGACATAACCGTGAATTTGAGTTGATTGTGATGTTATGGAAGTATATAGTAAATCGAGGCTTGAGTTCTTCATGAATTGAAATCTAGATTTTGCTACAGTGATTGACACGTTTTGCTATTTTCGTCCACAGAATCAGAATTGACTTGCAACAAGTTACATTGTTAATCCTGCACGACCTATTACGGGTTGACTTTGGTTTTTCTTGAAGGTGATAATAGCTTAGGGCGGCGTCTTGTATGCAGCTTATGTTGTTATCACATTCCAGAGAACTAAAAACGACTTATGTTGAGAATTCTCTAATCGATTCGGAAACATCAATCTATAGTTGCTAACTTTGAATTGGTCCTTTAATTGCATAATTAGTGTTCCTAGAATGGGAAGAGCCTCTCGTGTTGCTTTGGACAGCGGATCTGTTATCGATCGTTGGTCGATAATGGGCAAGTGTAGGAGAAATAACTTCAATAAAAGATACAAAAAGCTCTTTTCTTTCTTCACTGCGAGTGAACTATCTACATAGGACAGAGCATTTGTAGTGTTCAGGACACCAAGCTCATCCCACATAGATAACACACTGCACTTGCCCCAGTCAATACTTTTAACCCGATGCGTCGTTATAAATCGGTATTTTTTCGGAGTTCAAGTGTTAAGCATAGGGGGACTTTTAGTTAATAATAGAATTACCTGACTGCGTTAGGTACAAGTTCTGATGTATAGAATGAAGCACCCATTATCCCATCGTAAATCCAATGGAGGAAGTCTGGCACTCTCAAAAGCTGAATCGTCATCAATGGCTCCTTTAAAAATGGTTTTAGTAGCACCTACTTCTTTACTATCGCCAGCTGAGCATGGCCAACTGTTTTTGGTTGGTCGGATTGTAGATGGACTCCTCTAAATTTTAGAGTTCCACTAATCCTTCGGAGAGAGCTTTCTATGTGATCTCTATGTGATCTTTGATAAAGTTCTACATAATAGTTGTCTACAACATGGTATTTCGAAAGATGACGTATGCCTTCCATCGAAGAATGAATTTGCACATATGTCACCTTTGGAGTACACCGGTTGCTATCGATATATGTGCTTGAATGAAGCAGTGCCCACGTCAGTCACTTTTTGAGAGAAACTGTTACGAATTTGGAAATTTCTCCACTTCATATTCATCCCATGGATAAGTGATCTTGAGTTTCCTTTATGTCTTGTTTATGCGGACATTCAATCGTGCCCCATGCATTGTCGAGTTGAGATATTTTCTTTCATTCAAAAAGAGAGACGAATGTTCGTCCCTCGTGGTTATCGAGGCTCAAAGAAACTACAAAATCGCATTGTAGCTTTAAAGTAACCTGTCCCAAATCAAGACCTAATATTTTTTTATTAGCTGTCCTAAGAAATTTAATCGTCTTTGGACGACGGGGTGTAAGTCTTCTCTTTTACTTCTTGAGATTTAATATGTTTCTATGGGTTTTTGATGGATTGCATACTCCTCGTGATTATTTCGAGATCTAACAAAGATCCACCAATCGATCCAATCTTCCATACCCTGAAGGCCGTAGACACCAAAGAGAGATCAGTCAAGTTTTTGCTAACGGATGAGAATTTGCTTTGCTATGGGTTGTTGCATCTCAGGAGATTTGCTATAAGCCGCAAGACGAACCGAATACTTTCATTTTTGATCTTATAGGTCCATCTTCTTTACCTACCGACCTGCCGATCTCTTCGGTCCCTAGGCTTGTTGCTATTTCAACTGCCGTGACGCTTGTTTCTGTAGCCGCTTTGATTGCTGGACCTATGTCTAGCTCACAATCAGGGTCGGAATCAGAGAAGATTGCTGCATTGCACGGTCTGGACGACCCTTCCATATCTCTTGAGGGCGATTTCATAGAAGCTGAAACTCAAGAGTAGGAAGACCTAATCGGCCAGCTAAGTAAAATTGAATGGCAGATGGTAGCCATTAAGAAGGGAGAATTAAGGAGAGAAAGTCTTCAAGGAGCTCCCGCAAGTCTTGAAATTGCAAGACCAAGGTAGAGCCTTCTGAGAAGGTCGAAGAATTGGGAGGAGATGTTGGCACACGGGAGATAATTAATATTTCAGATAACGACACAACCCCTAGCAGGGATTTTGAAAAGAAGAAGAAACTTCCGATCAAAGGTGGAAAGTTGAGCGGTGGAAAGAAACATTGGTAGGCTCGAGTAACAGTGGAGCCAGATATTGAGACATTTCAATTTGTTTGATACATGTTTTGTAAAAGTATAGAGTTTGCACTTATTACTTTTGTTGTTTTAGCGTCAGTATTTTCCTTTTTTGTTGGCCGATTTTGTATGGGTACGGTCCTAGATTTTGATTTTATACAAAAAGTGCTATAAGTAATGCAATGCTGACACTTTGATTGTAACTTTATTTGTCTGCTTATCTATGTTTCGTGCACTTAATCTAATTTTATTTACTGCTATTTTATCTACTCCTGTAATTACCGCGAAAATTCATTGTTTGGTGTAACATAACTATGAAGTACTAAATTTTTGTTTTTGAATATTGACATGCGTGTGCTCCCTAGTTCATGGAGCTTTTTACTTCAAATACTTAACAAATGAATGGTTGATCCAAGTGATTCTTCGGATGTCTATAACCGGGCCTATTTTGCGGTTCCTATCTTTGGGAACTTATGATTTGAGCGTCTCTATTTCGGAGATTTTGTCGATCAACAATTGGATTTTTTTCTGATTCGTAGTCATTTGTTATTACTGGTTCCATACCCATTACTTTTGATAGTAGAAGTGGACTGATTCTTGTTAGTCCTACAATAGACCGATTTCCTGGCATTTCTGGGACAATACCGATACTTAAGAGTGTGCACGGATTGTGAAATGCATGGATTTTAAGAGTATGCATGTTTATGAGATGCGCAACTTTTGGGAGTGTCTACGGCTTATGGGATATGTGGCTTATGGGATCGATATGATCGATCGATCCGAAACGGCTTGGAATTTCTCGATGTTACCAATCTTCAGGCAATGTGAGGAGTTCATGTTTACAGAGCATGATTCATGGCTCAAAAAGTAATGCGCGGCTTATGGTGGTGTGCAGCTTTGATAGTTGTGCTTGCTTGGATGTGATTCCAAAATCCAAGAAGTGGTGCACGACTTACGAAATACGCAGCTTTGATTTGGGTCTTACCGACGTCGCTAGAGCGACACCGGTCCATAGAAGGTCGGGATCGGGTGTCGCCGATCCAACAGTTTGAGTCGATTTGCTTCCGTTGACCTAGTGGACTGGCATGGTGTACTTAAGCGTGGTTCCACTATCTCAAGGAATTAATTGATGGTTTTGAATTAATTTGACCTCATCGATTCAGCAGATGACTATCGTGAATATAGTTTTATTGGTTTAGAGAACAAAGCAATCTTATGAATGAAAGTTGGGCAAGTTTTGCTTATTTACAATGCCTATGGTATTCTGGGGTGGCTTATTTGCTGAAAATAGGAAATACATAAGATAGTCTTAGATAAAGTAAGTACGCATCGATTCACTATTCCATGCTCGAGGAATTTGGGCTCCATCAACAGTTGTTAACTTGAATGTGCCATTACCATTACCTAGCTTCTGACCGATCACATAGGGTCCTTCCCAATTTGGTCCGAATGCTCCCGGTACTGGGTAGAACCTCTTGAGGACAAGGTCTCCTACCTCGAAGGTGTGGTTATGAAATATGGAGTTGAAGTACCGTGCGATCATTTTTTGGTAAGCGACAGTCCTTAATTCGGCGTTTTTCCTCTTTTCATCGACCATATTGAGCGACTCAAGTATGCGCTGTTCGTTTTTCCTTTAATCGAAGTTTCGCCTCTGATGTGAAGGGATTTCTATCTCAACCGAGATCGTTGCTTCTGAACCATATGCTAGAGCGAACGGAGAATGTCCTGTTGTAGATTTGTGCATTGTCCTGTAAGCCCATAGTGCACATGGAAGTTCATCGACCCAATTTCATTTTGATTTAGTTAGCCACTTTTTGATGGTGGACTTGATGGTCTTATTTACTGTTTCCACTTACCTGTTTGTTTGCGGATGTGTGACAACGGAAAAGCTTTTCACGATTCCATGGCATTTGCAAAATCTTTGAACTCGGTGCTTTCTAATCGAGTCCCGTTATCCATGATGATTTCCTATACCACCTTAAACCTACAAATAATATTTTGAGTAGCAAATTTAATGACTTTCTTTGTGGCAATAATGGCCAGCAGTTTCGTTTTGGCCCATTTGGTGAAATAATCAACAATAACTAGCATATTTAGCTCATCCTTTAGCCATTGGTAAAACACCAATCAAATCAAATACCCAAATTATGAATGGCCATGGGTTGACCATTTGTGTTAGCTCCGTCGAGGGGGAGGGGTTCTATTGATCTTGTTGAATTTTTGGCATTGATTGCACCATCTGGCGTAATCCGCTGCATTGCGATTACCTGTTGGCCAAAAGTACCTATACCGAAGAACTTTCTTTACAGGGGTTTGCCCTCTAGTATGGTCTTCGCAATCACCTTCATGAACTTCCTTTTAGGATCCTTCAAGCTTCGTCGTAGGTCTCATATCTGAGCAAGGAGTAGAGAATCCCCTTCGGTAGAGTATTCCATCTTGTGTTGCGGATCGTGATGCCTTTCAAAGAAGCTTTTTCCGCTGGTTTCTGTCTATGGGGAGAGTTTCTGTGAGCAGGTAATCCTTGATCGGCGTCATCCATGTCTCTATTTCTTTGGTTGTCTTAAAAATCTAGCATATCCATTTTGCTTATGCTTGGAGTGGCCACGATTTCAATTGGGACTAGCCCCAGTGACCGAGCTTCTCCGAAACTGGCCAGTTTGGCCAGAAACCTGCCTTCGTGTTCTGTTCCTTGAGATATGAGTTGATAATCAATTAAGATAAATACGTAGGGAGTACGTATAAAAGTTGTCTTTTCATCTCCAAACCAAAAACCCTAAATATTTAATTATGACTATAGAGGGAAACATATCTCAATCTTAATTTTCTCTATCCTCATTAAAATCTAGACTAGACAAAATAACATCAATATTAATTTCTTTCCTTCTATTCAAGGTTCTAATTATGTTTTTTGAGAAATTTTAGTATCTTCCATTTTAATTGAATATCAAATTAAGGTATGAGGTTTGATATTAAATTACGGTTTGATATTTTGAAATGTTATAGGGATATTATTGACATAAAGAGTTATAACTTTATATTAAGAATATCTATAGGTTTGGAGATTCTCTGTTCAACAATTCCTTTCTTATATCGTTTCTTTTTTTACAGGATAATATGTCAAAAGAAGTTGATTTGGTAAATAGCTAAATTCGTTGGATAAATCAAAATAATGGGTGCCTATGTTTCTAAGAGAAAAAGGAAGGATTTATACTTCGTTCCTATTCTTTTTTGATAATATTACTTTTTTAGTGGATGATTATACAAGAGCTATATAACGAAAATAAGATTATTATTTGCAAAATATTAACAATATTCTTAGATATTTGAGCCAAAATTGATTTAGTGTGCGTTATCACTAATTTAAATTCAATCAAACTAAATTTAGGACAAAAATGCAATTGATAATTTGATTAATGGATGTAATAATATGGCAACAAATGAGGTAATTAACGTCAAAATGAGTTACTTCTCCACTTATTTTGGTTTAACTTAATCCTTTACAAAGTATTTTGAATCAACAAAACAAAAGATGTAAAAGATATAAACTTTGTATTATAAAAAAATGAATTATACACAAAAAATATAGTCAAGTTGGTTTGGTAACCTTGATTTCCACAATGCTCTAAGAAACTAATTTATTCCTTCTTAAATTACTTTGTACATGGTAATATATATATATATATATATATATATATATATATATATATATTATAATTCAAAATATTACTTCATTTTTTTTTTGCTTTGGGACATGTATACATGTGTTCAAAGTGACTTTTAAACTCAAATCATAATATATAATTGTAAAATAAAATAACTTAATTTTCTCCTTCTAATTCTCTCATTATATTTTCATTTACATCGTGCATATTTTCAAATTTTTTGCATGTTTTCTTGGCCCACGCATTAATGATTTTAAACTATGTTCTTCATATTCTAAATTCTTATCCAATCACTTTAAAATAAGTAGAGATATTTTCACTTAAGTATTTTCAAATTAACACTTTAACTTAAATAATAATATTTCAACTACGAATGTGTCATTCATTATCCAAATAAATTTATTATGCATAACTAAGAAACCTAAAATTTATCAAAATAATTTTTTATTTTAGTAAAAATTAATAATTTTAGATTCAATTTAAATATTAACATGATAATGTTCATGTAACTAATAAAATCTTTACAAAAATAATAACAAATTTAAATAGTTCTTGGTTACCTAATGGAATTTATTTCATAGAAATAATCTTAACAGAAATTAACCTCTAAATGTATAAATTCTAGATTAATTACTACATTCTAGCCATGTTAAACCTTAGCTAGACATGGGAATTCTTCAAAAACCCATATAAATCAAGTCTATTATTTACATACGTTTTGTTTTAGACTTTCATATAAGGTTGTGATGAATTTTATAAATTTTGAATACTGAATAATTTTTTTGATCCATAGCTATTTTTTCTAATTTTTTTTATTGTTTACTTAATACCATTAAAAACAATGAAGTAGTAAAGGAGCAATAAGAGAATGATCCAATCTAAGGATTTAGGAAGTTTAAGTGTCAATATTTCCTATTTAATTTGTTCTTTCATATTTTAATGCCCAAAAAATTATATTGTTATAGCAATTTTTATGTTGTATTTTCATCTTGGTGACTAGCAATGTTACTTTGCTTAGTAACTGAAAATATGAGATATGAAACTGTGGTTGGAAGAGTAAACTAGATTATTATGTATTATCATTGGACACTCCAAAGATTTTAGTTCTGTAGTAATATGTTTGATATTTCAAATTTTTGAGTGTGACATTATTCCTTTTACATCTACTAATCACATATAGACCTATTTATATTTTTTTTCCATTATTGCACGATGATAGCGTTCCATTATTGCACGATGATAGCGTACGCATGGTGCAATTATTTTTCATGTTTTTCATATGTGCACATAGTTACTTAAATTGAGTCATCATGTATGAGTTATTTGATTAATAATGATTGTTGAACTAAAAAATGGACCAACACCCAGGTTAGAGTTTGAAAGCACTAGCCCTGTCTTTATAGAGCAATATCATAGATCACAGATATATGGAAGAAGCAATAAAAGAAAATAGATAGAAAATTTCTATAGTGGTTCGGTTGTTAATGAAGCCTACGTCCACTTTATAGTTTTATTATAATCTGATTGCTATTACACGATCTATTTGGTTACAAGGCTTTAGCTATTTCCTAGCTAGATTGGATCTCTAGAGTTAGAATCCAACGGATAATCACGGTGTATTCCTTCTAAGATTGTTGTGAGGGAGGTAGGAAGTGAAGAATAATTCCAATAAAACTTCAGCCACCAGTCTGGAGAAGAACCTCTTTATATTGCCGGTAACACGGTATTTATAGAGTTTGGAGGGTTTCTGGGCCAGGCCTGTCACTATTATCTCTCAGATTGACTACAGGCAACTCAGAAAATTTTGGTTGGCAAAATGAGCCAACACCATGGGTCGTTGGCGACCCATGGTGTTTTGGTCGCTGGCGACCCGTGGGCCATAGGTTGCTAACGAACCATTGTCTATGGGTTATTTCACTGATCAAATTCCGCTTCCTTTCTTTATATTCCATAATTTTCTTTTTTGATGTTTTAAAGAAGAGCATGGGTCACTGGCGATCCGTTCATATAGAATAATCCTGGGTTTTGAAATTGGAGGTGTTTTCATAGACATTCCCCATCATTATTACGTGTTGATGGCTAGTCACTAGTAGTTTATGTTCAACTACTTATTGGGCTTCAGAAACGTCGGTCCTTTGGCTTCACTGATCCCCACCATCACCTTAACCGTATAGCTTAGCCGTTGTGGGTCTATAATCTTGGCTTCTCTGGATAAGTCTCGAACCATCCTACCTGCTTAAGGTTGTCATGTTTCTTGTCTATATCTACTGGGTTAAAACCCAGATAACATTTACCCCCAGAGCATGTCTTCATCGTAGACAAGGCATGCTTTGGAAGTTGTCGTTTTCAATATACATATGTTGTCTTTCAAGTGGTTGCATTAGGGCTCTGCGCATATGTTGACCCAACGTCGTCGGTTGGTTTTCCCCTATTTTGGCTATTATCACTTGTCATGAAAAAAATGTTTTTTCCTGTAGCTTTTCGGCACGCGTTGGAATAAGGAACAATTTTAATTGATCGAGTTTAAGACGAATAGGTAGGATTTCCCCCTCTTATTATTATTTTACATATATGTGCATATACATATATATCATTTCATTTACATTTTTTTAATGGGTCGCTAGCGACCCAAAGGTGATGGCTCGCTAGCGACCTATTTGAAGGTCGGGCCGCTCGCGACCCCAAATGGGTCGGGCCGCTTGCGACCTGAGTACTTGGCAAGATTTGCAGAGCCTTCCTTTGCCTACTTATATTCCTTAGCCGACCCTCCTATTCATTCGACCCGAGCTGCTCAGATCTCATTTCCTCAAGGCGATCGACTCCCTTAGCAATTCGAACCGACTCTACACGACTGCTTGCTCCAACGATCCTTTGCATTCGTCGTTTGTGCCATCATACCGTTCACATACTCCAAGCCCTAGCCAACCCATTGCTTCGTTTGAACTTAGGCCGATCCATCACCTAGTTGCAGCCGACCCATTCATTAGCTCGCACATGACCTAATTCATAGCTCGCTAAGCTTAATTTGCAGTTGTGCTGCCAAACTGATCTGAGGTGGGTTAGCTTGATTGGTTTGTTACTAGCTAGACTGGGACAATGACTCGATGCCCGATTTTTGTTTACTACGTTGATTACAGGAATTTTGATTTAATTGCAATTTCATGGAGGGAGATAGTAAATCAAGTTCCGAGTCGTTCCCTGGATCGACACTCGGTCTTCGTTGCTTGACGCGGTTTGCCATCTTCATCCACTGAACTAGAATTAACTTATGTCGAGTCTCGCATACACCGTTGCACAGCATATTATCGGTTGACCACAACTTCTTCCATAGAATTTGATCTTATCTTGCTCTTTTACTACATGCCCGATGCCGATGTAATGAGAAGAACTTCCTGTGCTGCTTTGGACAATGGATCTGTTATCGACTGTTAATCGATAATGGGTAAGTACGTGGAGAGTAAAAATAAAGGTAGAAAGTGAAGTAAGGCAGGGGGTTCTTTTCCTTTTCCACTACGAGCGCACTATCTACACAGGATAGGGCATTTGCAGCGACCTGAGCACCGAGTCTATCCCTCGTAATTAGCATGTCACACTTACATACTTGCCTCAGTTCACATTCGAAATATGACACGTCAGTTACAAATTACCGCCTTTCGAAATTCAAGCGAGATTGGAGAATTTTATGAGTTTAGGCTAGAATTACTTGATCATTTGTGCATGCGAGTTCTGTTACATAGAATGAAGCAGCCATCCACATGCCATAAGCCAAGCGAGCGCAGTCCGGTGCTTTCCGAAGCTAAATCGTCATCCACCTTGCAAGCCCAATTTGGTCAATTAGTCCCGGTTGGGCCCATTGTGGATCACACGCCTCCCAGCTTCCGAGTCCTACTCAATCCATTTGAAAAAGGCCCATCAGTGGTTTCCACTAAGGTTCTCCATAAGATATGTATACAACATGAGATTCCAGAAGAGGATATGAGCCTACCGGCGAAAGATGAGTTTGTTCACATGCCTCCTTTGCGGTTCACAGCTTGTCCCCGGTATATGTGTTTGAATGGAGCCGTGCCCCCTTCAACGACTTCTTATGTGAAACGCTCTCTAACATGGGGATCGCTCTATTCCAGATTCATCCAAATAGTTATGCCATCCTTACTTGCCTGCACATTCATTTCATGCAGATGTTTCGGTGCGCTTCAAGTTCGACGAATTGCGGTACCCTTGGCTTTTAAGAGGAGAGATGACTGCCCCTCCCTGATCATAATCGAGGGCAGTGGAATCGAAAGATCGTTTTGTGAATGCAAAGCAACTTGTCGCAATTTAAGATGTAGTACTTCTTCGTTAGGTGCCCCGAGAGGTTTAAACGCCAATAGAGGACAGGGGGTAAGCCTTCTTATTCTCCATTTGCCGAGCTTTGAAATGATGTAATAGAGTTTCTAACTAATCATGTGCTCTTTGCGGTTATCCCAAGGCCGAACAGAGATGCGTCCCTTAATGAAATCTGTCAAACTCTAAAGGCCAATGATGCTGAGGAGCGGTGCATTAGAGTTCTGCAACTGGCGAGAATTTGTGCCAAATCAGACTGTTTTCTTCGGTTGATCCGTTGCTCGGATTAAAGTTTCCTCTCCCAACCAAGCCAGAGTTCGCGCAAGGCCTTCTTCTTCTTCACATGATTCTGATGAGGGTCAGGAAATAGGCGACCTGCCCGAAAGCCCACCTAACGAGGCTAATATGGAGGACATCGCGGTCGGCTTAAGTGGTTCAACTAGAATGTCTCCGATCTAGGAGGAAATGGAAGTTGAGCCCACTCATAGAGAAGGGAAAGCCGTGATGGACTCGCAGAAAGAGGAGGGGGAGTTTGAAGTAGCAGTGGTGAAACCACGGGTAGTGATTAGTTTTCGTTAGAGTCCAAAGGTGAAGATTCAGAGTCATACGACAAGACACCAGGCATGAGTCCCGTTCTTCCTGATTCACCTCCTTATGACACCAAAGGTAAAGGCAAGGCCTTGGAAACTAGTAGATGTCAAGATTCTCCTAGCAAGGCTAGCGAAGCAGACATTTGAGATTTCAGTGATGTATTCATCGACTTCGACGCCCTTATGAAGGACGAATTTAAATTTGACGTGACACCATCCTATCCAGGCGATATTTCACCATCTGTCAGTCTAACTCTACCAGTAAAACTGGAGCCATTCTGATTCTCCCTTTGACAGCCGTTCGCTCTGGTTTGTAACGATGTCTTTGGCCCGTATTAGGAATGCACGACACAACACACTAGGATTGCATTTATTCTTATCTATCATTCTTTCACATGATCGCTTAATTCCTTATTTGTTTCTTAAGCTTTTGTGTATGCTCTTTTCTAGGTATGATGAGAGGGTGTGGTTTTTATGACGACTTCGAGGATTATACCGATTCGCAGCGGTACCTGAAGCGTTCTTTCAACCGCCATCAAGTCCGAGAGACGGAAGATAAATGTAGGTGAGGGAAAGAGCTTGAGGCAGATCCCCGTCGCCAGGAGGAAAGTGATAGGTCTCGTTCACACCGAGGTGGGTATGAGAAAAGACGGTCTCATGATGAAAGGGACGAGCCTTCTAAAAAGCCAAAGTTTGATCACCGTTCTCGTTATTCCGAGCGTGCTTCGAAGCATACTTCTATGGGACAAGAGGTTCCCGTTTCTTCTGCCCCAACTCTGCCTCCAACACATGTTCCATCTTCTTCTATTGTCTCCATCACCCTGGCACTTCTCATCCTCAACGAAGACCGACCTAAGTTCTTCCTATAGGCTCGCCTAAGCTTGAAGCGGCTCTTTCGGGCTGGTTCTTGAGGGGCATTAAGTTTGATATGGATATTCATCCCATTCGCAGGGACTCTTATATGTTTCACCTCCAAGCTATTTAAGACAACTTGGAATAGGCTGAGAAGTGGGAGAAGCTCTACAAGCAATTAGCAGACACAAATAGGAACAAGTACTAGGAGAACCTCTCCTTTGAAGCTGAAAAAGGCTATTTTAAAAAGGCGTTGACTTATCGGGACGCCAAAATCAAGCAGTTGGAGGAGGATAAAGAGATGGCACTCCAAGACAATAGGTGGGCTACTAGACCGATGAAGGAGATGAATAACGCGCATGAGAAGTCCGAAATTGTCTAGAGAGACGAAATTAAGAAGACTCATGTGGAGGAAGCAAAGTTGAACGAAGATGTGGTCGCTTATAATGTTATCATTGAAACTCAAAGGAAGATGATCACCGACCACAATCTAATTACCGAGGGGCACAATAAAACAATTTCCTACCAAGCCGAGACAATTGCAAAATTATAAGCTCAGGTCGCATAACTTAGTGCGGACAAAAATGCCACCGAGATGGAGAAGGCCTTAGTGATAACAATTTATCTGGACCTCCAGCATACTTTTGATCAAAAGATGGAGAAATTAGACGCCATGATCTTGAATTTTTACATCAACTCTTTGCTGCATCAAGGGACACTTGAAAATAATGGGTGCCTATGTTTCTTGTTCCTATGACTACAATTTTCAACACGATGTCCAATTATTTCACATCTATCAAAGACACTCTTCCCTTTTGCATTATCCTCAGCTTGTGTTTTCCCAAAACCTAGTCCTTTTCTGTTGTTAGCAAAAATTTGATTTCCCAATAGCATGTTGAAAGATTTTTCGCCTCTTGAAAAGTTATTCAAAGATTTCTCAAGATTTTGGACTTTGGTTTTTAGTGTTGTATTTTCAGTGACAAGTGAGGTGCATCGATTTATAAAATCCTTTTTCCTAGTGTCGATGGTTTCCTTAAGATTCAAGTTTTCTTTTTCAAGATTCTCAGAGTTATTCTTAAGTCTTGTCAATTCTGAATCTAAAACTTTACATCTTTTACATTCTAGGTTTTGAATATTTTCAAGTTCAGTTTCTAACCTAAAATTTTTACGAGCAAGTTCTCTCCTATCAGTTTTCAGTTTTTCAATTTTAGATTCAAGAGCATCAACTACTTTAGTAAGATCAGAGCACATAAAAACAAGTTCTTTATAAGAAAACTCACCTGCCTCACTAGATTCGTCGGAGGTTGCTTCTGATTCTGATTTTGCCATGCAACACAAGTTAGCCTCCTCTGAGCTGCTATCCGAGGCTTCCTCTCCTTCTTCATCATCCCAAGTCGCTGCAAATACCTTCTTCGCCTTTTTCTTTCCTTTGTTGTTTTTGAGAAGTGGGCATTTTGGTTTGATGTGGCCAGGCTTGTTGCAGTTATAACACGTCAGTTCATTATCGGAATTTTCGGAATCTTTTGACCTATTGCCCTTTGTTTTCTTCTTGCGTGGCTTGAATCTAGACCATCTTCTAAGATTATTGATAGCCATTGCAAGCTCTTCAATTGGATCTTCTTCATCGCTTTCTTCTTTGCTCTTTAAGGCAATCGTCTTCTTCTTTGGTTCGGAGTTGTTGCGTTCTTCCTTTGCTTTTAACTCAAGCTCTTATGTCATCAAGTTGCCAATCAACTCCTCCATGCTTAGTTTGCTCAGATCTTTCGATTCTTGGATTGCCGTGACTTTTGCCTCAAAGTTCATTGGTAAGACTCGTAGTATCTTCCGCACAAGCTCTACCTCAGTGAATACCTTCCCAAGTGCTCTAGCGTTGTACACCAAAGTTGAAAAGCGTCCAAACATGTCCTTTATGCTCTCGCCTTTGTCCATCACAAAGTTCTCGTATTCATTGCTGAATAGGGCTAGACGAGACTCCTTGACTTGAGAAGTTCCTTCATGTGTCACCTCCAAAGTGTGCCAAATTTCCTGTGCTGTTGTACAATGAGAAATTCTATTAAATTCATTTTTATCAAGAGCACATATCAAAGCATTCATGGCTTTAGCATTTGTCGTTTTCAATCTCTTATCGTTAGCATCCCACCTATCCTTAGGTTTAGGAATCTCAGTACCACCAACGATTATAGTGGATGGTTTATAGCCAGTTTCAATAATATCCCAAACATCATAATCAACGGAACTAAGATAAATACTCATCCTAACTTTCCAATAAGCATAATCGTTCCCGTTAAACATGGGTGGCCTAACAATAGATTGCCCCTCAGAAAAAGCATTATTTGATGGATTCATGACTCTAGAGTTAAATAAAAATACCAGGCTCTGATACCACTTGTAGGATCTAGATTAACCCTAGAGGGGGGGGGGGGGGTGAATAGGGTTATAGCAAATTTTCTCAAACTAAACACAAAAATATAATTGCAGAAATAAATATGCTGAAAAGTAAATCACACACAAAATTTACCCAGCTTCGGCAAGCCCTGCCTACTGCTGCATTCCTAGATTTCTATTAGAATTAAACAGTATCACGCTTACAAACACACTACTAGACTCGCAGACCCTTTTGCTCCCGCTCACAAACACTCTACTAGACTCGCACACCCTGCTCCCGCCTATAGAGTTTCGCTCACTCGCAAACACTGCTCCCGCCTATAGAGCTTTGCAAACTCGCACACCCTGCTCACTGAACTAATTCTAAATAGACAATCTGACACTACCTAATCCCTAGGTGGTGATTTACAAATTCTTCGACTCGAAAAGAAAAAATACAGATTTCAAAAATAGATGCAAGAGCAAAATTTAAATTAAAACTTGAATACAAATTTTGCTCTCAAATTAGAAACCCCTTTTTTTAAAAACACGGCCCTTTATATCAAACCGGCCCAACATTCTTCTTTCACCCAATCCACTTTGGCTTTGACCCGTTCCTTCTTTTCCTCTTTCTACTGTAAACAATGGTGGCCGATTTCTTTGTTGAATTAGGGCTTCGGCTTCTTTCGAATTAGGGCTTCGGCTTCTTTCGAATTAGGGCTTCGGCTCTGGATAATTGATACTCTTTGCTCGTGCTCGTTCTTTGATGTTTCGCGACTTGTTCTCTGATGATTCGCAACTTTGAGATTGTGAATTGTTCGCAGCTGCTTCTTTTGATGACTGAGTTCGTTAAATTGGTATGTATTACTTTCGTTTGCTGGTTTGATTGCTTGCTTCGATTGGACTCGATTTTAACTCAATAGCCGATGATGTAAATTGGGATTGCGATTGATAGTTCGATTGTGAATTGAAGCACTTTTCTGATGATGATACCTTCGGGTTGAATTTATATGAATTCGATTACACTAATTAACTCGATACTTTCCTGAAATTCACTTTCGTGATGCACACGACTTTCCTAATGCGTTCGTTACTTACTTGATTCATACGGCTTTGTTTTGAGAACGTTCGATCCTTCTTGAATAACAAGACAGAAACTTTCCTCTTTTTAATATCTCTGACCATTTCAAAAAATAATGATACGAATTTTATATTCATTGAATCCTGACTTCGGCCCCATCTCTACACTGTTGAATCTCGTGGTCATCATGTCTTTGTCTCTGGCCATCTTTTTCTGGTTGGTTTAACATGATCTTCGAATTAGCATTTTTGGCTACCTGAATTTCACTTTAGCATTGCATGATGTTGTCTGATTATTTGTTCATATGATTCCATGTATTACTGCACTGACTCATGTGTTTCACATTTTAACTCTTGATATCACTGCTGTATACATGCATTCCGGTAGCATGGTCGTTGTTCATCTTGTAGTCTTCTTGACGTTGCCACTGTGTTGCATTTGTATCACTGCAAAACTCCATTGATGTGTTGCTCACTGATGCATTGTTGTAACCGGTTTATTGATGCATTCATTGTGGCTTGTTTTGTTTAGTTCCTGTGTTTGGTTACTGATGCATTACTGTAGTTGCCATATCTCATGCTCGAGCTCTTTGCATACTTTATGACTGTACTGTTCTTGTTGAGTTGATATATTTGTGGTACTTTGTCTCTGGCATTGACATTGACATTTGTATATATGACCTGGCCAGTTGAATCATTAACTGTTCATACTTGTGATCTTCATTTGGGTTATTGATCGTGATTTGCACTGCTACACTGTTACATTATGGTCTTCTCATTCTATTGCACTTTGGTTTAATTGTGCATTTGTCCAACCATTCAAACTGATCTTGTACTTCTGGTTTTGATTCATATGTTCTTCAAATCAGTGGTGCACTGTGCCATTTGATCTGTTGCACTGTTGGTTGACTATCTCCTTGAGTTGCAGTGAGCTCGACATTGTTGTTTACTTCACCACTGACTTGTGCTTTTCACTATTGCATAATTGTAGTTGCTTCTGTGCATATATATTGGTCTTTTAATTTATGCTGCAGTCTGCAGTTGCACATTGCTGCTTGTAGCACTTGTATACTTGGTCGAGTCCATTTGCATTCTGCAGGCTTGTACTGTCCACTGCCCTGTAATCTTGAGTTTGTTTACTTGGTGGCATTTTTTTTTTTTTGTGATCTGCCTTGTTGCTGTTGTAATGTGTGCACTTGCCCTTGATATTGTAGTCTTGTTCATTTGGGCTGCTGGACTTGTTGTACATTGCATAGTGCATTGCCTTGTTTGTTGAAGTTGTGCTTGCACGCTTGCTATTTTTGGCTGCGCACACGAGTTGGCGAGGCAGTGCACACGTGTATGAATGTACACGTGTGTATTGCAGCCACTTATGGTTACATGTCCCTGTAATATCTATATGCACGACTTTGTGATGAAAACAAGTGTGAATTATGACGAACAACCCAAATAACTGAGGCAAACCATATTTTCAAAAATCTTATTTTATTTTATATTGCAAAAATATTTCTTTTTCAATTTTACTGCGTTAGTGAATATTTTTGCAGATTGCTCAGATGCTGGATTCAAACTGGAATGCAGTTGAAGACAAAATACAAGTGTGAGTGATATGTAGTGAGGTTATCAATGTAAAAATATTTGTGATGTAATCGTGATGTAATCAGAAATGTATATGTATAGTGTGAGCATGAATTTGTACTATTCAAGATTGTAATAAATATTTGTTTGAATAAAATTTCTGTTTGAATTCAAAATCTGTGTAACTTGTTCTGTTTGAATTCAAATTCAAATTCTGTGTAATTTATTTTATTCAACAAATATTTATTTAATCTATGAAAAAACAAAATAGTACATTACCAAATACATTTAAATGAATATATATGTTTATTATCATCAAACAAAAACATATAAGCGCATATTCAACAGCGCATATTCAACATCACTTAGAATGCCCATCGCCCACCTGACGATGTTCCGAAAGCATTCATCCATACAAGTCCATCCCGGGTTCGAACGGAACGGAAGGCACTACTCCTACTACATCCATTTTGGAATCACCCTCAGGATTAGTAACGACTAGCCCTTGCACTTCACTGCTCCACCTTCGAATGCAAACTCGTTTTCCCCATGAAAATGTATAAACCGGATCAAAGTGGTTTTCGAGAAATTAATCCCGATCTCGGTCTCTTCGAAACGATCAGCGCATTGGCCAATATTGATAGTCGGTTATTTAACTATCAATTAACATTCACAAACATCATCAAACATAAATAATTTCACCAAATTATTTATAAATCTCAAAATAACTTCGCAAGATATATTCCCATTTTCAACCCTTTTGAAAACAGTTTTCAAAACATCTTCCTCTCACGGAATACATTCCTTAAATATTTTCTACTTCCACCGAAATCACCAAGTACAAATCATTTAAAACACTTATTATAAATTATACTTCAAAACATTTAAATTAAAATTTACTTTAATACTTATTCAAATATATATACTTTAAGAATATTTAAAGTAAAACTACTTTGTACTAAATTTCTAACTTCTAAAACATAATACCAAGCCACCTTTAAATAATTACTACTAGAATAAATTTGAAAAATACTTACTTTAAAATTTAAACATTTAGAATAATAAATTTTCTAAAACATGCTTTTTAAAACAACATTAAAGCTTTTAACTTATATTTTAAAAAAATTGCTTTGAAAACGTACTTGGCTATCTAGGGAAATACGCTTCTCTTTCACATCTTTTAAAAATAAATCACTATTTATTTTTAAACAAATTTACCCATTCTTTTAATAAATTCCCACCGTGAATTTATTCTTCCAAATATCCACTGATATATCACTTCGGTTTTATAAACCCAGCCTATAAATTTCATAGTCACATTCTAGTTTAAATTTCCAATTTCAAACACTTAAATCAATTTCCAAATTGATTTTCAAATTACTCCATTTTGAAATAAATTCTTTTACTTACTCATTTATGCCAAAACCCATTGACTTCAGATTTTTATTCCTTAATTATGATTTAAAATCTTTTAACTGAAAATACCAATTTCATATTTCCCAAATTTCTTCTTTATCCTTTCAAATGAATTCAAATAAATTCTTTATTTCTTGAAATAATATCACTTGAGATTAAAAATAAAATTACTTATTCCCATTTATTCAAAATCTCATTTTCCATACTTGGAATTTTATTTATCAGAATTCAAAAATCACTTTTTAATTTATTTAAATTTCTATGCTTATTTTACTCGAAATTCACTCTTTTATTTTCTTTTCAGAAATTCCATTTCTACAGATCTTGATAACTCAGTTCACCGAAATATTTTAAATCAACCATAGTATTCAACATTTCCAATTATCAATATAATTCATCACAGGATAGCAAGTATTATATCACAGAATATTTTATCAAATCTAAATAATTTTAAGGAATCCAGTTGGATCCCTCCAACCTGTTTCCCCGCATCCACGGATATTAGCACAATAAAATATTAACTCCACTTCGAGGTGGAATATCGCGGTATATGGGTTTTAAATATAATATCATCCGCTATTATGTGACGCATAGGGTCTTATCTGCTATATAATGCGGGAAATCAATCACTCCAATATATACTATATATTACAATATAATATACCACATCAAATCAATTCAATCATTCAACCCATTAATTTAAATTTAACCATTTAAATTTAAATAAAAATCTAGAAGACTGAGATTAACTCACCTTTGATTTTGTTTGGCATTCCATCCAGATTCATATTTTCTGCATAGCTTTCCTTCGATTTTAAACCTCATATGAATTATATTAAATTTTATTAGCGGACGTAGTTAAATTTCTTGACTGAGTTATAAATTTTAAAATTAATCTTATCACTGAATTATATACCTCAGTCTGACCAGAATTTCTTCGCAATAAATTATTGAACTTTAGCCACGACACATGATGACTTCCGGCAAACTTTTGCCTCATCCAAAGCATCCCAACTGCCATCACATCAGTCGCCTTTGACATCGATTGCCACGGTATCCAACGACTATGGCAACCTTGCCTTCGTGAATCGCCTTACCCGATAACACCTCGACCTTGAGACGCCTCAGTTCCACTGACTTGCTACAGCAACCCTCTGCCTTGCTCGCTGACGCCTTGAATCGTCGTCGACCATTCCTATGCACATCGCCACTACTCCTCCTTCTCGCATGCGTAGACAAGGGAATCGCGATGCAGCGTGCCTTGGACATCTGAAGAAAAATCATGATCTATGCTTCTTCGATTGCTTTCATTTTGGGAGAAGGGAAAACTGAGGTGAAGGGCGCGATTTCGATTGAAGTGAGAAGAGGGAAGAAGCTCGTGAATTGGCATGATTTGAACCATTTGATTTTAAAAGGAAGCAAGGGAAGAACTTATACGCGATTTAAGCTGGAACGAGATTTTGGCCTTTTTCTTCTTTTTTTTGGTCTGATTTGAATGAAGGGGATACAGTATAGACGTGATATAAAGTTGAGGGAGGTGTGTGGGAGAAGGTTAGCAACAGTGTTTTTTGTTAGGAGGCGAAAAAGTGCTAATATAAAAAGTTTTTGAATGGTCAACACATTATATATATTTTTATATATTATTCCAAATCGTCTCGATTTACGTAACGTAAAATCACAAACCCCTATCGAGACGTGCCGTTAGGCATTTATAATGTTATATCCCTATTCTGAATGCAATGGAAAAGGTTTTAAGTCTTAATTCGATTGTATGGAGAAGATGGCTTTTTGGACTCGGTTATTATATTGAATTTTCGATATAAATTTAGTGTGTTTATATATTGTACGATCACACAACAACTCCAAATGTTAAGAAATTAAAATCCGATAATAATACAATATTCGGATCCAATGGAACTGGTTTCGTCGAATTCTAAGACTGTGCTTCGGAAGGCTATTTTTAAACGTCAATTTAAACGATATATTTTCGAAACTTAACAAAACACTTCAAATTCAATTTTAACACTTTTACTATCTTCAGTACTATCGATATAAATTTTACAAATCCTTAAATTATTTTAACAGGCTTAAAACTCCAGATTCAACATTTGACCCAATTTCCAGTAATTAAATCCAATAATTAAATTTCCAAATAATGGTGATATTTGAAACTTAAGCTACAAACTAACTTTTAAATATTATAATTAATTAAATATCCCAATTTAAATTGTCTAAAATTCCGGGTCGTCACACCTACGGTTCCACCTATCACTCCTTTCTGTAGCTGCTGTTGGTTTCTCTTATTTAGGTCAGAGACGAAGAATTTTCTTGTTCCATGGCAGCCGCAGGCTCTGTCATGGTTCTGGCAGCAACATGTAACTTAAAGCTCAATGGGGCATTCAATTTGCCCATAAGAGCCCTTTGGCTATTTTTCATCTTCTAATTAATTGCACCAACAATTTTGTTTAATTCATCTCTAGTAACAACTTCACGCTGTATAGAGGATCTTGACACTTGATCTTTTGTGCCGCCGCCTTTAACTTCAATTTGCTGAGGATTGATCTCTTCTCCAGCAATCACAACTCCTATGGATGTTTCGAAATCAATCTCCTTCTTCTCAATTCCATTGATTCTTAGCAGTAGATCTTTTAGCAGAGATTGAGGATCTAACTTCTGAACCTATCTGATCCAAAGTAGATAACTTGATCTAAGCTTGGATTTAGTTTTTTAGTGAAAGCACCAAAATGTTAACTTAAAAAATGGATTAACACCCCAGATTAAGTGTGAAAGCACCAGCTCTATTTATCAAGGAAAACAAAAATAGAAACAAAGAATATTAACTTGCAAATAAGGTAAAGAGACGATATTTTTATAGTGGTTCATCTGTTAATTAAGCCTACATTCACTTTATAACTTTTGATATCAATAGACTGCCTTTACAAGTTGAATCTGATTACAGTTTGATTGGATCTTGTAAGTTAGATCAAGTTGCCAGTGTTAGATTTCACTGAAGAATCATAGTGAACCCTTTAGATGACGGTTGTATGGGAGGAGAAGTGTGAAGAATAATTTCTGCAAAGTTTCCACAGCCAGTCTAGAAGATCCTCTTTATGTTACAAATGTATGAGTATTTATATGGATTAGAGATCTATTTGACTAGGCCGCCTTTCAAGAAGTTTGCATTTGAAGATACAAATACGCCAAGGAAATTTCATAGCGAGCCGAGCTAATACGATGGATCGCTAGCAATCCATGGGGAATGGATCGCTAGCGATCCATGAAGTTAGCTTATTTTTGGCTTGGTTCAATTACATCATGTTCCATGCCTTTTGTAGATGCCCTTCATGCAATTTTACGACTAGATGCCTTTTTTTGATGATATTTCATGTATAGGTTACATTGAACTATTACTGGAATCTAACGAATGCCCACTTCTCGATCTATCTTGCTTGGAACATCGTGAAATTTAGCCGACATCCCTAAAATAGATAATGCTTCATGATTCAAGAAGGATGAACGACTGATGAGCAATATGGATCACTAATGATCCATGGGTGATGGATCATAGGTAAAGCCATTTACCTTCAGTTTATCCACTTCTTCTTTCAACGAGTGGATTGCTCTAGGCGTAGAATGTTCAATTTCTACATCACAGGATGGCATCTTGGGTTCACATTCAATGCATGGTACGCTATCTCCGACGATATTCTACACATATTGGAAAATGACGATGCAAACACATCCAGGCTTTCCTGAAGAAACCCACCCAATTCCTTTCTCATCTTTATGTCAAGCTGAGATCCAACCTTGAAGACTATAGGAGGATCATATTCATCAATTAGGATGTTGATTGTCAACTCCGTCGGTACCACCCTCGCATCCACTGGCTCTTTTCAGGGGTCCATCGGCTCATAGAACTTGCTATGGGACCCAAGCCAAGGCTTGTGCGGTAATTGCCATACTCTACAGTTTTGGTGCGGAGAACATTCTTTGCACTTTTTATTTTTTCATGTCACTTCACTTCTCTGAGCTCAACAAAATAGCTTCACGGACTAAGCACTGGTTTCTTTAAATTGCTCCAACCTCATTTTCAATAGAGAACATTATCAAACACCATGGGGCCAACACTATTCTAAAACTGGCAAGTGCCAGTCAGCTTAGAAAATAGTATAAGCAGAGAACTCATCAACAATCATGAAGTTCTACAGGCGCAAAATCTTACGGTCACCTATACCCAACTCCATAGACAAGTCAATACATCTGATATGCTCTTTTGCCTCTCCAGTAATTATTGAATGTGGGATTTACATGCCTTTATGTCCTTCGTACATATCTCCATCTAGTCAAACATCTTTTTGAACTAAATATTAACCGAGCTTCCATAGTCAATAGAACTTGGTGCACGGTTGCTTGCCCTATCATGGTCGTAATCACCATTGGATCAAGCATTGAAGTTTTCACCCTATCGGTAGCTTCTATTTTGAAACACAATATCATCACTTATCATCTTCAGTTGTTTTGCCAGAGCTCCGTCTTCAACTACAAAACCACTCTCCTATGGCATATGCTTTAACGAAATCCCACACCACTCCATCTCATTCCATATTTTCTCTGCTGGATAAGGTCCTTCAATTATCATGTTAACCACAATCCTACCATCCGGTCTCCTAGGACTCTCTCCCCTGGGCTCAAGTCGATCCCTTTGAGCATTTTTCCCCTAATTAAGGTCTAGCATTCTGCTGCCATCATACTGGTCTCTCACATACTACTGCAACTTCTTCTTATGTATCTAAACCTCAATCATGTCTTTCAAATGACGACACTCATTGGTATCATCCCCATACATGGAAGCAACAATCCTTCTCTGAGTGTTTTTCAGCATTAATTGCCTCCCTTTGAGGTAGCTTATTATATTTCTCAGTTCCTTACGTAGCAAGGTATATATTCTCAACTGTATCGTTCAACGGAGTGCAATCCTCCATCTTTAAGTATCTCGGCCATCTTTAGTATCGTTTCTTTTACCTCCAAAGCCTTCGTTTCTCCTTTTTTGATTATTATTATTTGTTCCGACATTCACCGCAATGTTACCGGTGCTCTCATCGGTTTGATTAATAACAACATTGCTTTGCATAGCTTAAGTCGATTGCCTTCTATCAACCTTTCTAGAGGCTATATCTGCCTCTTCCAAGCGTAGAAACTATGTTATCTTTCGATAGAATTCCAAGCTTAATCTTCAGCCATCTACCAAAATCTATGTCCAGGTGTTCCTCAAATCAATGCCATCAAGTCTATATTCCTTATTGGATTGTTTACTTTTGTCATAGAAGTGTAAATCGACTAAGAAAATCCTTTAAGGTGTTTCCATCCCCTTGATATTTATATATATGCGACAAGGACATCACATCCTTCGGTTAATGCTGTGAAGCCTACATTGCTCCATAAACTTTCTCATCGATTAATTAAATATAGATATTCATTTCGACGTAAGCCTGGTGAACCACATCGTAGCCATCCCATCTAGGAGTATAGGGAAACACCTACACTTTACTGCATTGGTAGCTATGGCACCATCCATATGCCATTCGTATTTTAATAGACATTGTCTAGGGTTGGTTGTCCCGTAACACGATGACATTGTTGGCATAACAAATTTCCAGGGATATTCCTCTTGTAAGATATCGTCAGTGAATGGGGTCCTACTAGGTACTAAGCCCATTCCTCATTCTTTCTCTACTGTTTTTCATTCATTAACCTATTTATCATATCGGAAATAAACTCTTGACTGGCTTGATTATCCAGATTGTGACTATCATGAACATCACTGAATGTTTGACCCTACAAACTCTCTCGATTCATTTAAAGATGTCTAATCCTGTTTTTAGGAGTGCCACTTGGCCAAATCTTCTATGAGGCTTAGTTGGTTCTATGGAGTTCATTGGGGGCACTAACATCCTACAAATCATCTTCATTGTTAGAAAAATAAATGGCTTCAGTTCAGGATAACATGCTCTCGGTACTGACCTGATTTTGATCAGTACCGACCAGTTGGCCATGGTCAAAATTTGGCCACCCCCTCCACACCCTTCTTTGATATCCTGTAATACCCCGTAAAATTAATAGGAAAATAATTAAAAGGGATTAATTAATTAAATGCTAAAATGGAAATTGAGAAAACGTTAGAATTCTTCACTGTAACTTATACTATTGTGTTTGTGAAATTATTTAAGCAACTTTCATACATAAAGCTTCATGGTCGAAGTTTAAACGAAGAAGTTATCAATGTTTGATGATTTCAGATCAAAATAATTCAAAATGAATTAAGGAAATAAATATTAATAAAGTTAATAGTAAAGTAAACGTTAAATATAACCTTAACATTTAAGTAAGCATTAAAAATAAAGCTTGGAGGACCACTGGTTAACCGCCCATAGGGACCGATCGATCGTTTATTGCTATGATGGCTAGGGTTTTTCCTAGTCTGAGTGGGCTAGATCCTAAACTATTAAAATATTCTCAATCCAATAGTTTTGCCGCCTCCAAACAACTATAAATAATAGGGCTAGCCCCTTATTATTTTCCTACAAATTTAAAGTCGGGAACGACAATCTACCCATTCTCTTACTCCATACAAATTTCCTAAACTCCAATTTCAAAAATAAATATAAATATCTAAAGGTTTGGGGAAGAGTTGAAGGAAACAAGCTAAGGAAAAAGGTACTAAATCTTATAAATATAAGTACATATTATAAATCTACCTAGTCCTTAATTCTCTAAATCTAATTGTTATATAATACAAAATAAAGAGGAGATAAATCCGACGAAGAGATGGGCAATAGCACGTAAGGAAAATCCAAGGAGATTGCATTTGGGATTATCTAATGAGTGGAAATATCTTTTTTTCCATAGTAGTATTTAATGTAGTTTGTTTTTGAATTTGTACTATGCCTTGAGAAATTTTGAATACGAAAACTTATCAATTCAAAAACCCCAAAATTTCCCCATAAAATGTAAATTGTGAAATTTGTTGAAATTCTAACTGTTTTATTTCAATATAATGGAGTTGGATTTGTTATTATTACAATATGTTATTCATTTGATTCCACCTCTCAAATTTTGATTATAATGGTAAAGAATTCAAAACAGAAAAAGGTATAAATGGGTGTGTAAAGCAAGGAAAAAGGAAATTTATTCCTTTTACTCGTAGTTTGCACCGCCTATTTTACAATTAAAATGAATATACTTTCTTTGTCATTTCAAATAATGTACATGTGAAAAGTTGAATGGAATACAAAAGATTGGAATTAGAAATTTACTTCTATGGAAAAGGAGGAATTGGTTCTACTATATCAACGTAAAATGAGTTGCATGTTTTAGATTCCAAATTAAGCATATACATGTCTATTTAGTGCAGCCAATTCATAGATGATGTTAGCTATTATGTAATTTGTTGTATTGGATTGGAACTTGTACAGAAATTGCTGTTGTTCACAAATTAAAATACATATCACCCCAAAAAAGAAACAAACAAATTACTTGAATATATATATATATATATATATATATAAACAAACTAACCATAATTTGATGTTAGATATAAATGTAATAATAATGTATTCTTTTAAATTTTGAAATTGATCAACCAAAATCACAAAATTGAAACCTGTATAATAAATAAAGAATTTAATAAAGAAATCGACAAGTAAATACTAATTAACAAGCAACAATAAATTTAATAAAACGAGTCAAGGAAAATTACGGAATTTAATCCATAAACAAAATGAAGAATAAGGAGTTTCCCTTATAAGGTTATACATATGTAAATACGGGTGAGCTGTATATAAATTATATGCATACAGATACATACATATGTGTGTGGTTGGCATTGTTCAACGTTAAATGTTTGGGAAGTGGAAATATGACTAATTATAGGGGTGCGAGGTTAGTTGAAAGCACATAGAAGTTTGCCTAGCTAATCTGGTTCTCAGTAGTGTGACTTTTCTTAACTGATGTGGGACACCGCCTATAGTAAATACCCATGGTGGGTGCGAGGTCGGTCCGAATTTTATAGTGTAAGTCTTGATTTGGTTACCAGCACCTATAAATAGTCAAACTAATATGGGGGCATCACAGTTGGGTTATGGGTCATAAGGAAGGGGTTAAGGTATTAAATAGTTGTTGGGGTCTGTCTCTTCCCTGTTTAAAAAGTATTTAATGGTCAGAATTATCTTTTATGGGCATTAGTGGAAATCTCTCAAGGAAGGCGCGCTTTGGGGTTGAGGTAATAAATGGTTAGAGGGCTTGCCTCTTCCCTATCTAAGAAATATATTAAGTAGTCTTAAGAGATTTTCTATGATATCGGTTAGGGAGTACTGAAGGAATTCGCCTTGGGCTAGGTATTAAATTACCATGGAGTATGCATATTCCCTATTTAAAGGCTTAAGTGGCCCAGGTACCTTTTCTCGCATTATTAGGACAAGATTGAACGGGAGATGGGTTGTTGGACCCAATATACTCCATAGTTGAATTGCACCTGCTTTTTCAGTTTTGGAGTTGGACTTGTAGGGCCACTATTCGGCAGATAGAGATATACCTAGGAAAGTATAATAAACATGTAAGACATAATACTTGTTCAATTACTTACTGTCCATATTTCTTATTGTAAAACTTGAGGATTTCATTCACCAAATATTATTTTTCCAACTCCTTTCTCATTACAACATACATGTTAAGTAGATCGATGAGTATGGAAATTTGTTGGGTAGTTAGCTATTTATGTTGTTATGATATACCCAGACTATGTATTAGACATGTTTTATGCACTATTGTGACATTATACTCCCGTGACTTGGTTTTATAAGATGGGTACTTTATTTATTATTATAGTTTATTCCTTCCATTGTGTGACTCTGAAAGCAGAGATAGATAGCACTGCATATTGTTTTATTAAATCAATTATACCGACTAACGGCCGGCTCAAGAGATGGATCTTAGGTTCGAATGGTTTTTATTCGGTCGAAAATAAAGACCTTTTCGAAGAGGATTGTTACATTTTGTACATGAGCTTAGGTTATCCATTCAACGAGAATAGGATAAACGAGAGAACGTATTTGTTATTTTTGAAAATATTTTTTAAAATTCTATTGTATATATGAGTATACATATATAGGCATGCATAAACACACTAGGTAAATTCTTAATTCGGCAAGTATTACTATTGTAAGAAGTCATGACTAAACTTTGAACCTATAAATGGTTTATAATGGCTGAAAACAATGACTCCGAGATCGGAACCACACCACCCAAGAGATACCCACCATAACAGGTATGCCGTCATAGTTTTGGCAACACTTAAGAGTCATGGGGCAAGTCCCCATTACCTAGCAAGCTGCACTAGTGGTGTGAGTTGTTACTCTCGCTAAACCGGCATTCTATCCACTAGACTTCCCTAAGTTGTATAAGGATTTTCAAAATATGGATGGATGAGTATTCTTAGGCACATAAGATATTGTAGAAATCCAAGATTGGATTGATGATTGCGACGACATATTCAAGGAACTAAAGTCGAAGGATGGAGTTATGAGGAAGCTAGCTGCATGGTACTTGAAAGGGTAGGTGCTGAATTGGTAGACCATAGTGACCGCAAAGGACGCCGAGGAAGGCATAACTTAGGATGAATTAAGACTTGCTTTGAGTCGCGATTCATGACAACGTAGAAATAGATCTACAATTTGGAATGGTCATCTATCTGAAACTAGAGGACTCCACGGTAAAGGAGTACATTAATAAGTTCATAGAATTGGCCAAATTTAGGATGGTTCTAATTGACATCCTAACGAAGAAGGAGATAAAATTTGTAAAGGGCCTAAATTATCCTTTAAAGAAACTACTCTTAACTTTAGTTCCCACAAGTGTTACCTATGAGTCGCTAGTCAAAATAGCCCTACTACAAACGGTTGGTAAAGAAAAAAGGGATAAAGTAGAGAAGTCTGATGACCAACCTAGACCAAAGAACGGGAAGTTAAGGAAAGATAAAAAGGCCAAAGGAATGTTCAATAAGGGAGTTTTGGCATGCCGCAAATGCCAAGAGAAGGGGCGCATCTCTAAAGATTACAGGTTGAGATTGATGACATAAGAGTTAAAGGGGAGATGCCATCATTGCTATAAAGAAGGGCACTTCAAGAATCAGTGTTCAAAACTAGACAAGAAGAGGCTGATCATGCAAGCTTACGCCATTGAATTTATTCCTGTCTCAAGCAAACCTCCTCCCAACGTAACATCCCATATCTGGAGGCCAAAAGATAAGTGCTACAAATGCTGCAGTCGTCCATAGTATTAACTTCTGCTGACCAAATACGGTAATGATAATGGTATCCATAATATCAGAAGCACATGAATATGAAAAAAATCGCATATTCCAAAAAACAACATTTTGCTGATTACATTTCAAAACAATAATTTATATCCATATTACATAATCCTTTAACATTTCCCAAGCGATGATTAAATATATCATTACAAAAATATGCCAAGAGCGACATATGACGATGCCCCCTTGGTTGATCAAAGCAATAAAATCATATCTGACATATATACACTGCGAAATCAACACAAAATGAAACGGAAAATCCTAATTAGCTATCCGTCAGCCACTTGCTCATTTTCATATGCTTTATTCGCCAAGGGACAAAAACCTAAAAACCTCAACCTTCAGCCTACTCAAACCAATTTTGAGTACCCGAGAGTTTAAGGAGAAACAAAAAATTCGAGTCAGAAATAAAGCTTGGTGTGAATATTTCTATTAAATCTTGGTTTACTGATATTAAATGAGACCACGCCGCTAGGTGGAATGGGTTTCCCCTCACTTATATCCTCTTTAAAACATATATTTTGCAAATCCTTTCCTGCAACCAAACTAGTTAATCAAACTGATTATATCAAAATAGCAATGTCTTTTAAGCTAATAAATTATATGTCTGTAAAACATGTAATGTGTGAGCTATATGCCCACAATATAACATCAATGTCTGTTATGCTACAAATGGACTATATATCCATACAACTGGGCTGACTGCCCGCAAACTGGACTAACTGTCTGAAATCTAGGCTGGCTGCCTGCAAAAGGGACTAACTGTCCGAATTATTTTCTTAGGGTTAACTACCATTTAGATTTTCTTCGAAAACCTTTTCAAAATGATTTGGTCCTTCGAATCATATATATGTACACACACAAGAAAAATATATCTTTAGCTTTACTCTAAGCTATTTTTTCATGTTATGTATACCTTACTCAAAATAATGTTGATGGGATTTAATAAGGATTAACTATCCTTCCAAAACAGGTCAAAACTCTTTTTAATTTGAAAAAACTTAGGATTCAATGACTATCTATTACATTCGAAACCTTTATTTAAAACCGTTAAACAACCCTTTCGAAAACTATGAAGGTAATCCCTTCGAAATTATTAAATATTTCCATTTGAAAATATTGGAAAAACCTTTCTTTTCTCTGAAATCTTCGAAATAACAGACATCCCCCTTTGAAAACTTCTAGATATTTCCTTTCAAAAACATAGGGAAACCTTCCTTTCAATCATTTCGAAACCCTGGGGAACCACCCCTTTTGAAACCATTCATTAAAACCTTTCAAAGCAGTCAAAACTCAATCTTTTCGAAAGCATTTTGAGTTCAATTTAAAACATGTGGAAACCATTCAAAAATGTCTCGCTGGAAACCATTTGGATTCTCTCTTCTAGTAGTGCAAAAGGACCAGAAACCCACTAAAGTCGAAAGCATCAGTTTCGAAACCTTTTAGAACTATCTCTTTCAAAACCATTTGGGTTTTACTTTAATCATAGAAAAAGGTCTTAAAACATTTAAGTCGAATGCAACAACTTCGAAACCATTTTCTTAGTAATGAAGTGATGATGTCAAAACCATCCCTTCGAAAGCTTTGGAGTGGTGGCTAAGTTTTAGAAAACAGAACAACCCTTTAGAAACCATCTAGGTAGAAAGGCGGAGCATAAAGGTTTCGACTTAGTCGAAAGAAATTACTTAAAAATAGAGACGCAACCCAATCGATACCATTTCCTTTAAATCATTTGACCTTGTCGATAACTACTTAGTCGAAAGCCACTTTGTCAAAAGCAAGTGGGCATGATTCTTTAATTTTTAAAAAGAACAAAAGGACTACCTCAACCCCTTCGAGACCCCTTGTTTCGACCTCTACCTTCTGCCATCATCCAATTCATTACGTACCAGTTGCCTGATACCATATGCATTGGTTTCGACTGTTTCGGAGTCGATAGTATGGAGGCAGAACTTGATGTTGAAATAGATGAAATAGTGAAAAACATGTAGCAAATAGTTCTTTTCAACTAACCTGCCATACGTATCTAATTGTGATTGGTTGCCTCTTTCTTTACCAATAAAAAGTATCGTACTTTGTCAAAAGTACTGCCAACTTTCCATATTTTGAAATTTAAATCATTTTACAAAAAGCCCTTTCTCCTCTTTTAACTATATAAAACATTTAAGTCTCATACCTTAAATATTTTCATATAACCATTAAAACACTTAGGAAAAAATCTAAAAAATTCCAAAAAATCACATTATATATGTTTTATAACATATACAAATTTCAGAACCAAATAGTTAATTATTTACCTGTAGTTAATTTATGACCAAAATACCATTTTCTTTAATAGAAAATTTATATTAATTCCATGAATTCAGAACAATCTGAAAATTGAAACCCATCTCTAAAATAAATTTTATGACCTTCAAAAAAATTCGCAAGGTGTTTGGATGTCGTTTTATAGGGTTTTCACCTCAAAACATGTCATAAATTCAATATGAATAACCATAATTCATCAACAAGTATATATATTCATTCCATCATTCAGAAACATGGCAATCATTGCATATATTCAGAATCCACATTAAAACCGAAAACATAATCAAAACTGAGATGTAAACATTATTCACCTTAGCTTCAGAGATTATGGAGATTGAGATGTGAATAGATTTGATTTGAATTTGCTTCTTCCATGCTTTTCTTCTTCTCTTTCTTGTTAATAGTGGCTAGACCCTTAATTTCAAATTTTGAAAATGAAATGAACGTGTAAAATTTTACACGGCCAAAGTTTAGAGGATATAGAAATGGCCTCTTTCCTATTTTACCCCTCCTTTATTTCAATTTAAACTCTTCATTATTTCATTGTTAAATGGCATGGCTACCCTTAATTAAAAATCAAATCTCAATCCCCTAATCAACACATTATTTTATTTAATTCAACTAATTAAATATCCTAAATAATGTTACTAAAAATCTGGGTGTAACATCCAAGGGCAAGGAAAAAGTGCTATGAAAGGTATAACTATTATTTCTAAGAATACTATTTATACCTTATTTGATTTAGGAGCATCACATTCATTCATAGCTAAAAATATAGCTAACGCCTTAGAATTAAAAACCCAACTTGTCACTAACCTTATGGTTGTGTTGAATCCTGTTGGGGGTTTGACACATTTTTCTATGATTTGCATGGACCTCATGGTGGATATATGTAATATTGACTTCGTATGTAATGTGTATGTTTTGGGTTTTGAGGGATACGGGCTTATCTTGATGATAGATTGATTATCTAACTACGTGGCTATCTTAGATTGCAATAGGAGGATTGTATAATTAAAGAGTAGCAACGAGCGAGATATAGATGTTAATTGCATGCCCTAAGCCTTATAAGTGTTGAGATATTCGTATTCTCTTAGCCTATTATAGGAGTAGCTCTCATCTGTATCCATAATTTGAAAGTTTTTGGATGTTTTTGAAGAAGTCTCCGGTCTTCTATTACAAAGAGAAATAGAGTTTAGGATTTATTCGGAGAAAGAAGCTAGAAGAATCGCACTGCCATTGAGGCACATGACCCTTAAAGAAAGGACAGAACTAGATAACCAGATTTCTAAGCTATTAGAAGAAGTTTATTTGCCATGTTATTACAGAATAGGGAGCACCAGTTTTCTTTGCCACTAAGACGGATGGCTCTTTAAAGCTATGCATTGATTATTGAGCACTAAACAAGCTGACCAAGAAGAACATGTATCATTTGCTTAGAATGTATGACTATTTGATTGATTTATTAGGGCCAAAGTCTTTCCTCAATGAGATTTGGCCACTGGATTCCACCAATTAAGAGTGCTTGAAGATAGCAAGGAGATGGCTGCTTTTCTCACACCAGATGTATTTTATAAATGGTAGGAAATGCCTTTTGGGTTGAAAAATCCCTTACATACTTTATGAATTTGATGAGTAGAGTCTTTAGGGGGCAGTTGAACAAGTTCATGGTAATACTTATGGATGATATTCTACTATTCTCAAAAATTCAAGGTGAATATGAAAACCACTTAAGGGAAGTACTAGAGACCTTGAGAAGGCACCAGCTAAAAGCCAAATTATCAAAAGGTCATTTTTAGAGGAAGGAGATAAGGTTTCTCGGTTATATAGTCTCTAATAAGGGGTTATCTATTGATCCTACAAAGGTAGAAGCTATTCAGGACTTAAAGATTCCAAGGAATGTTATTGAAATTTAGAGTTTTCTTGGTGCAGCCGGTTACTATAGGAAGTTCATCAAGGTTTAGATGGTTACTGTAGCAGTGATATTAACTCGTCAAACAAAGGAAAACTTATCCTTCACATGGGATGAGAAATGCATTAATTCATTTGAGAAGCTGAATGAACTTTAACTAATGCATATGTACTAACGATCTCAAATGGATCGAAGCCTTCCACCATTTATATCGACATATGCGGTACATGGTTAAGAGCTATTCTTATGTAAGAAGGTAAGGCGATAGCCTATCCAAGAACGTAGTTGAAGGACCTGTGAGAAGAGATACCACATTCATGATTTAGAATTAGGGGCTATCGTATTCACTTTAAAGAGTTGAAGGCATTATTTTTTAAGGTATAGGTCTGAGCTATTTACTGATCATAAGTTACATATTTTCCCAAAAAGATTTGAACCTTAGGCAGTAAAGGTGGATGAAGTTTATAGCATCATAAGACTTCAAGATTCGGTGTACCCTCAAAAAAGGAAATATTATAGTTGATGCCCTTGGCCGGAGGCATGCTACTAATAGGTGCTATATATGAGTGGAGACGGTTGGAGTTCCTATCGAATTTTAATTTTCAATCGCTATCTGAATTCACACCAGGATATCTGGCAACAATGGAAGTAAGGGCCGCATTCATGGAATGCATCGGTCAAGTGAAAAACAAGGATGCAACGATAGAAGATATTTTGGTTAAGTTGAGTTGGGGAAAGTATTCCCGCATCTCAGCAGATATTCGATCGATGGAAAAGGGTGGCTATGAAGATATGGACGCCTATGTGTTTCAGTGGTGGAGGACATTCTGGAAGAAGTGTTGGTTGAGTGCTACCATTTTAAGATGACTAATCATTCCATTGGAGATAAAGATGTATATAGTCATGAAGCAAACTTTCTATTAGTCAGAAATGAAGAGGCGTGTAATAGAATATGTAATTCGATGTTTGACATGTCAACGAATCGAAGAAAAACAGAGGAAGCCTGGAGGTCTGTTATTACCGTTAGGGTTTCCAACTTGGAAGTGGGAACATATATCAATGGATTTCATAGATGGGTTTCCTAGAAGTCAAAAAGGCAATGAGGCTATTTGGGTTGTAGTGGATATGCTCACTAAAAGTGCCCACTATTCTAGTAAGAAGTAATAGGACCGCAACATCTCTAACACAAATTAACATCATGGAAGTCATCTGATTGCATGGCATTCCATCAATATTGTTAGAGATAGAGACCCAATTTTATTAGTAAGTTTTGGAGGAGTTTGTAGTCAGCTTTAGGGAATGCTGAATCTTAGCACCACTTACCACTCTCAGACTAATGGATGGACGGAAATGGTGAATGAGATATTGAAGGATTTATCGAGGACTTGCATCATGGATTTCAGAGGATATTGGGAGCAGCATTTACCTTTAGTAGAATTCAACTATAGTGATAATAACCAACGATAATCGGTATGACACCCTTTGAAGCCTTATATGAAATGCTATGCAAGTCACCAAATTATTGGTGAGGAAACACTGATAATTTTTTTACTTTGACTAGATTTAATCTGAGACCATAGAGAAGACTGAGGTAATTAAGCAGTGAATGAAGACTTCTTAGGACCAACAGAAGTTCTATGCTGACAAATGAAGGAAAGAGTTTGAATTTTCAGTTGGGGACGTGGTATCTGTTAAGGTTTTCCCACTTAGGAAGGTTATGAGATTTGGAACCTTAGGGAAGTTGGCATCGAGATTTGTTGTGCCTTTCCCAATTTGGAGAGTTTGGGGAAACTTACGTATTGGGTGGAGCTTCTAATTAGAGTTCATAACGATTTCCATGCGTCACACCTGAGGTGGTGTCTACACAACACAGCCACCATAGCAGAGTCTAATCGATTAGTAGATATAAAGACGAAGTCGATAGCACCCCATGCCACCGGACGCATAGTGGAGCACGGAGTTAGGAATATTTGTAACAAAGAAATTAGGCTGGTCCGAGTACAATAGGGAAATAATCCGATTGAAAGCACCTAGGAAACAGAAGAGAAGATGAATATTTCTCATCCGAAACTTTTCTCCGGTAAAGTTTCTCCCTCTAGATTTAGTATTCTATAGGTTTTGGTTGCATCGTAATTGCTAGATTCGATGGTAGGAGATGGTTATCACACTTTGTTTTGTTAATTTTGCACTCATATAGAATATCATGCATATTTAGGTTATTTGCATATAGTCTTATATGTCACAATCCTGCATTCATGCTAGGATTGAGCTCATAGATATGTTCATGCATAATCACATTACATTTTTGGTTGAGTAGATAGCCATGTAAATAACTTGGTTGTACAACATGGTTGTAGAGTGCATGTTACACTATATGTCCCTTAGCAATTTTGAGGACAAAATTCTTTGAAGGAAGGAGAATGTAACATCCCATAAAATCAATAAGAAATTAATAAGGACAAATTAATTAATGATTAATAATGATAAAAATGAAAATTGAGAAAACGTCATAATTTAGCCATGAAAATTTTACCATTATGTTCATATTGATTTTCTGAGAAACTTTAATGTACAAAGTTTTGCGATCGGAATTCAAACAAAGAAGTTATCAAAGTTTGAAGATTTCGGACTGAAAATAATTCAAAACAAATTAAAAAATATATATTAATAAAGCAAACGTTAATTACAACCTTCATGTTTAAGTAAACGTTTAAAATAATGCTTGGATAAGCACCGGTCGACCGCTCATAGGGACCGGTCGATTGATGATTGTTGTGACGGTTAGGGTTTTCCCTAGCCTGAACAGCTTGTATCCTAAACTATTAAAATATTCTCGATCCGACATTTCTAGTGCTCTAAGAAATTATAAATAAGAAGGCTTACCCTTCATTCTTTTCATACAAATCTAAAGCTGGGATAGCACTGCCAAATTCTCTTACTCCTCATGAATTTCTTAAACTCCAATTTCAAAAATAAATATATACATCCAAGGATTTGGGGAAGAATTGAAGAAAACAAACTAATGGAAAAGGTACTAAATCTTATATGTTTAAACCTATATTTCAAAACTCCATAATCCCCAATTCTTTAAATCTAATTGTTATATAATATAAAATAAAAAGGATATAAACCGAAGGAAGAGGGAGGCAATATCACAGAAGTCAAATCCAAGGAGAGGGCAATTGGGATTATCTGTGAGTGGAAATTTTATTATTTCCATAATAGTAATTTGTGTAGTTTGTTTTGGATCTGTACCGTGCCTTGGGAAATTCTGAATACGAAAATTTATCAATTCAAAAACCCTAAAATTTTCCTACAAAATGTAAATTGTGAAATTTGTTAGAATTCTAATTGTTTTATTTTAACATAGTGGAATTGGATTTGTTATTGTTTCAATTTGAATATTTTGTATTCCATTTGATTCGACCTCTCAAAATTTTGATTATAATGACAAAGAATTCAAAACATGAAAAATAGAAATGGGTGCGTAAAGTAGGGAAAAAATGAAAAACTTTCTTCTTATCCATAGTTTGCACCATGTATTTCGACAATTAAAAAAATGTCATTTCATTGTCATTTTAACGATATACACTTAAAAGTTCAATGGAATATAAAAGATTGAAATTATAAATTTGATTCTTTGAAAAAAGAGATCGTGGTTCTACTATATTAACGTAAAATGAATTACATGTTTTGGATTCCAATTTGAAGGTATATAAAATCTATTTAGTCTAGCTAATTTATTGATGATGTTAGTTATTACGTATTTGCTGTATTGGATTGGGATTTGAATAGAAATTGCATTTGTTGACATATTAAAATAACATATCACATGGAATAAGAAACAAACAAATTGCTTGAATATCTGTCCGCAAACTGGACTAACCGTCAGCAAACTGGACTAACTGTCCGAATCAAAATGGACTATCTATCAGAATCATTTTCTTAGGGTTAAATACCCTTAATCTTTTTCCTTGAAAACCTTGTCAAAATGATTTAACCTTTTAAATCATACTTATACAAGGAAAATATTTTCTCAGTTTTATTCTAAGCTACTTTTCCATGTTATATATACTTTACTCAAAATAATATTGATGAATTTTAATGAGGATTAACTATCCTTCCAAAGCAAGTTCAAATTCGTTTTAACTTGAAAATACTTAGGCTATATTGCCTATTTAATACAATCGAAACTTTTGTTTAAAACCTTTAAACAACTCTTTTGAAATCCTTGAAGGTAACCCCTTTGAAATCAGTGAAATTAATCTTTTTTAAACCATTAAAAGCCTTTCCTTTGAAATCTTTAAAACATTAGACATCCCTCTTTAAAACCTTTAAATATTGCTTTCAAAAACATAGAAAAAACCTTTCATAAGTAAAGAAGTGATGTTGTCGAAACCATCCCTTCGAAAGCATTGAAGAGGTTGTCATATTTTAAAAACAAAGCAAAACAACCCTTTCGAAACCCATCTAAGTTGAAAGGTAGAAAGAGGCAGCTAAAGGCCTCGACTAGTTGAAAGTAGTCATTTAATGCGCAACCCAATCGAAACCATCTCTTTATTTCTATTTGACCTAGTCAAAAGCTAAGTAAGTCGAAAGCATCTTAGTCGAAAGCAAGCAAGTGCATTTTTCTTTAAAACCAAAGTAATGCCTCAACCCCTTCGGAGGTTTCGACTTTATTCCTTCCACTTATATCCAATACACTGCGCACCAGTTCTTTGATACTAGGTACACTGGTTTCGACTGTGTTGGAAGAGAAGGTAAGGAGGCGGAACCTGGAGCCGAAAGCATCGAAACAGTGAAAAACATGTTGATTAGTCCTTTTAAGCTATTTCTTTTGTACCTCGGCTTCCTTATTTGTCTAAATCTGATTGGTTGCCATTAAACCTTTTCACTAGTGCTGCCGATTTTCGAAAATAACAAATTTGAATTATTTGCAAAGAGACCCTTCTTCTTTTACAAATATATAAAACATTTAAGTCTCATATCTTAATAATTTTATATATCCATTAAAACACTTAGGAAAAATCTACAAAAATTCCAGAAAATCACATTTTATATGTTTTCTAACATATAAATTTCAGACCTAATCAATTACTTATTTAACCATAAATAATTTATAATCCAAAATAATATTTTCTTTGTTGGAAAATTCATATTAATTCCACAAAAAATCTGAAAATTTTGAAATTGAAACCCATCTCAAAAATATCATTTATGATCTTCAAAAAAATTCGCAAGGCATTGAATTTCATTTTGTAGGGTTTTCACTTTAAAACATATCATAAATTCGATATGAACAACCATAATTCATCAACAAATACACACACACACACACACCCCCCATTCTATCATTCAAAAACATGGAAAATCAATGCAAATATTTGAAATTCATCTTCAAACCGAAACAATAAAAATTTGAGATGTAAACATTATTCACCTTAGCTTTAGAGATTAAAGAGATTGAGATATGAATGGATTTGATTTGCTTAAACTTCTTCCTAGCTTTTCTCTATCTTTTTGCCCTTTCTCTTATTAATGGTGGTTGGTCTCTTGTTTAAAAAATTTGAAAATGAAAGTGGATGTGTATATTAGAATACACGGACAAGTTTAAGACATATAGAAATGGCCTCTTTTCTATTTTCCCCTCCTTTGTTTCATTTTAATTATTTTCCTAATTCATTGTTAAATGGAATGCATGCCGCTTAAAATAAAATCAAATCTCAATCCCCTAATCAACACATTATTTTATTTTATTTAGCTAATTAAATATCCTAATTAATTTTACCAAAAATCTGGGGTGTTACAGACTCCTCTCCTTAAAGAATTTCATCCTCGAAATTATGATAAGGTACACAACAAATCAATCAAAGAGATAAAACATACCATCAAACAAGTCGGGATAAGTATCTCTAATCCTTCTTTCAATCTCCCAAGTATAGTCCCTATCACCATCCACTGGACTTTGACTAATCTAACCATCTTGGTTCTAAGCCTCTTCTCTTCCTTTGCAATAATACGAATAGGCTTCCTCACTAAAGTCAAATCCGGTTCTATTACTAAGTCCTCTAACACAGTCGGAGCAAAAGTATTTTTCGGGTCCCTAACACACTTTCTGAGATGAGAAACATGAAAAACATCGTGGACTCCTACCAAACTGCTCGGTAACTTGACTCTATATGCGAATTTCCCGATCCTCTCGGTAATAAGAAAAGGTCTAACGGTTCTCGGTGCTAACTTTCCTGATCTTCCAAATATGATAACATCCTTCATTGGTGACACCTTGACAAAAACCCGATCCCCAACTGAGAACCCTAAATCTTTCCGTCTCTTATCTGCATAACTCTTCTACCTAGACCGAGCCTCCTTCACCTAAATATTTTCTACATCTTCCTTAAACAAATCAGGACCAAGAACCAACCTATCCCCAGTCTCTGACCAACATACAGGAGATTTGCATGGCCTTCCATACAAGCTTCGAACGGCTCCATCCCAATACTAGTCTGGTAATTATTGTTGTAAGAAAACTCGACTAAATGCAGATGGTCCTTCCATGATCCCCCGAAATCCAGAACACTTGCCCTTAACAAATCTTCTAAGATCTTGTTAACCCTTTCCGTTTGTCCATATGTCTGCGGATGGTAAGCGGTACTCATCTTGAGCTTGGTTCCCAAAACTTCCTGCAGACTCTTCCAGAACTCGTTAGTGAATAAGGAATATCTATCACTAACTATGCTACTGGGAATTCCATGCAGTCTAACCACATTCTTTATAAATAATTTCGCTAATACAGGTGTCATTCTGGTTGGCTTAATTGAAATGAAATGGGCACTCTTGTTCAATCTGTCCACTATAACCCATATACTTTCATTTGCTCTGTTCAATCTTGGCAACCAATAAAATCCATGGAAATAGAATCCCACTTCCAAACCAGAATATCTAATAGCTGAAGCAATCCACTTGGCTTCTGGTGTTCGACCTTTGCTTGTTGGCAATTCAAGCACTACTTTACTCATAAGCCAATATCCCACTTCATAACTTTCCAGAAGGAACTCATTTTCATATCCTGATACATCTTAGTACCTCTTGGATGAATAGAGAACTTCGAACGATGGCATTCCTCCAAGACTTATTTCCTTATGTTTCCTACACATGGAACACATAATTTTCCTTTCTTTCTCTACCTCCCATTCTGGTCAAGACTGAAAATTTTCAAGTCGTCGCTCTCGGTTCCATCTCTTAACTTCTTGATATGTTCAACTAATATCGAATCTTCTTCTTGTTTAGAACCAATCTTTTCGATCATCACTGGTTGAACTTCCAAACAAGATAACGGTACGGTTTCTCCGCTAGATCCAGCCTTGGATCTCCACTACACTCTGCAATTTGACAATGCTTCCTAATCTTTCCACTCAGCTATCATTGTTATACTGCATTCTGATGTTTCCTACTAAGTGCATCTGCAACCTTGTTGCCTTTCCCTGGTTTGTACTCAATCCCAAAATCATAAGCAGCGATAAACTCTAACCACCTCTACTGTTTTATGTTCAACTTCCTTCGAGAGAACACATACTTCAGCGACTTATGATCTATATATAACTCAAGTCTCTATCCCAAAAGGTAATGTCTCCACAACTTCAATGCAAAAATTACCGCAGCCAATTCCAAATCATGCGTCGGATACCTGACCTCATGCGTTCTAAGTTTTCTAGAAGTATGGGCAATCACTTAACCTTTCTGCATCAACAAAAATCCTAACTCTATTCCACATGCATCAGTGTAAACCACCAAATCCTGATTCCCTTTTGGAACAACCAACACATGTGCATCGCTCAATAAGTGTTTCAAACTCTAGAATGCTTCCTAACACTTATCGGTCCATGCAAACTTTACATCCTTTCTCGTTAGCTTGGTCATCGGTGCCGCTATCCGTGAAAAATCCTTAATGAACATCCGATGATAACCAGCCAACCCAAGAAAACTCTTTATCTCCGTCGCTATCTTGGGTCTCTTTCAACTATTCATCACTTCAATCTTAGTCAAATCTACTTACAACCCTTCCTCTAAGAATACATGACCAAAAAACTTCACTTCGTTGTTCCAGAAATGACACTTCGAAAACTTCACCTTCAACTAGTGCTGCCTCAACTTCTCAAGCACTACTCTAAAAATGAACTTCATGCTCTCTTTCATCCTTATAGTATATCAAGATATCATCTATGAAAACCAAAATGAACCTATCCAAGTGCTCTCGAAAAACTCGGTTCATCAAATCCACAAAGAAAGTCGGCACATTAATCAGTCCGAACGGCATAACTAACCATTCATATGACCTATATCTGGTCCTAAACGCCGTCAAAGATATACTATCTTCTACTAATCTGAGCCGATGGAAACCTGTCACCAAATCCAACTTCAAGAATACATTAGCTCCACTCAACTGGTCGAACAAATAGTCGATCCTCGTCAACGGATATCGATTCTTTATCGTCCTCTTATTTAATTCATGATAATCAATACATAGCCCCAACGATCCGTCCGGCTTCTTAGAAAACACTGTGGTTGCTTCTCAAGGCGAACTACTCGGCTTGATAAAATTCTTGCCTTCTAAGTCCACCAAGTGCACCTTCAACTCCCTCATCTCTAGGTCATCCTGCTCGGTGGCCTACTCATTGGTTCTGCCCCCGAAACCAAATCTATCTGGAACCTAATAGCTCGTTTCATTGGCAATCCTACCAGAGGCTCAAACACATCCGCGAATTCTCTAACCATGAAAATTCGACTCAATTCATCATCCAATTCCAAAATACTCAACAGAGCATTCACTTCTCCGTTGAAACCTTCTACGGTATAAACAAACCAGTCGCTACAATCAGGATGTCTAAGCGATATTTTTCTATCTTGGCAAAATATCCAAGCATCGTACTCACTTAACAAATCCATACCAAGAATGATTCCGAAGCCCACAAAATCAAACACATGCAAACTGCAAAAAAAAGTATGACCAAACATGTCAAACTCTAACTGGTCACACCTCAACTCTAGATTTGCATACCCTCCTATTAGATTCGCAACCTGTAAGGAATAACTAAATATGTGGACTCTAGGTTAAACTTATCTATCAAACATCAAGATATAAAATAATGTAATGCATCGGTATCAAATAGAAAGCTAACAGACATATCATGAATCTGAAGCGTACCTCCCAAAACTGCCTTTCCCTTCTCCTGAGCTGCTGGCTTCAAAGTAGCATATCCAATGCATACACTTTGCCGTTTCCGTCCTTAGCGTCCTCCTTGCACTGGCTCTTTTAGTCGCCAATCTGGTCGCAGTTGAAGCACCTGACATTCTTCTTCCCTACCACCTCCTTTGCCTTTCCAGCACGACACTCATTAGCAAAATTCCCCTTCTTGTCACACTTAAAATAGACAACCTCAAACCTCCCCTTCTTAGCTGCTCCACCCTTCTAAGCACTTTTCTTAAGAAAGAACTTCCTCTTCTGACCCTGCCCGACCTGGACTTCTTTAGCCTTATTCTTCTCAAGAGAATCAAGCATCTCCTCATGCCTTAAGGCCATTTCCACTACAAAATCAGAAGGACCTCTAATATGAGATAATGTAGTCCTGGCTAACTCAGGCTTCAACCCCATGATACTCATTCCTTTTCATCACTGTATCAACTAAAGCATACCCCAACTCCTCAAACCTCCTAACTTACTTCAGAACAGACATCTCTCCTACGCTATTCAACAAACTTTCTAGTCAGAGCTGACTGTGCCATTGCAGACATGAACCTCTTTTGCCACATTCCCTTTAAATCTTCCAAGGTCATAGTCTCCTCATCCACAACCACAGTCACACTATTCCACCAAAACAAAGCTACTCCCTAAAGCTGTCTGGATGCCAACCTCCTCTTCTGCTCATCATTGAGTCCAAATCTGCAAAAATAATTTTGCAATGCAACAACCAATTTTCCACCTCAATGGCATCCTATGTTCCAATAAATGGCTTCCCTCTGAGCTTAGTGTAGTCTCCACTCAACTTAGCATGGTCATTGACAACTGGAGCTCCCGGAACTACTCCTCCCACTACTCCAGCAGCAACACCCGTTTGCACCGTGTTCACGAAGAACTGATACATAACTTCCATTCCAACTTGTGAGACTCTAGCATCCACATTCTCTGCTTGTGCCCGACCTTGACCTCTTCTCGCATTAGGCCTGGCATTCCCATCGGTGCCTTCCCCTCATAGGTTAACTCTTCCTCTTCTACCTTCCATATCTGTATTCAAACATCATAATATACAGAAAAATAACTTAACAAAAATAGGAGACTAGAGATAAAGCGTATACTTAGATATAGCAAATACAAGTACATTACTATAACATTATCCCAAATCCCAATATTACTCTAATTCCTTAGGATTATGTTTTAATAATAATTTTTAGTTTAAAGTTTTCCATAAACCTATGCTCTGACACCAAGTTGTAACATCCCGTATTTAGAGGCCAAAAGTTAAGCGCTACAGATGTTGTAGTCATCCATAGTATTAACTTCTGGTGATAAAATACGGTAATGCTAATGGTATCCACAATATCAGAAGCACTTGAATATGAACAAAATTGCATATTTCCAAAAACAGCATTTTGCCGATTACATTTCAAAACAAATTCATATCCAAGTTACATAATCCCATATCATTTCCCAGGTAAAGATTAGTTATAATCATTACAAAAATATTCCAAGAGTGACATATGACAATGCCCCCTTAGTTGATCAAAGCAATGTAGTCATATTTGACTTAATACACAGCGGAAATACACAAAATATAAATGTGACTCCTAATTAGCTATCTATCAGCCACCTGCTCATCTCCGGAAGCTTTATTCACCAAAATTTCTAAACCTGAAAGCCTTAACCTCGGCCTACTCGAATTATTTTTGAGCACCCGAGAGTTTAAGAGGAAACAAAAACTTCGAGTCGGACATAAAGCCTAGTGTGAATAATATTGTTACATCTTGGTTTACCGATATTAAGTGAGACCATGCCGCTTAGCGGAATGGGTTTCCCCTTACTAACATCCTCTTTAAAACATATATTTTACAAATCCTTTCCTGCAACCAAACTGGTTAATCAAACTGATATTATAATGATAATGATAGTTATACCTGTTAAGCTATAATTAGGTAACTAATGGACTATCTGTCCATAAGAAAAATGGACTATCTGTCTGAAAACTGGGCTGACTGCCCACAAACTGGACTAACTTTCGCATACTGGACTAACTGTCCGAATCAAAATGGACTATCTGTCCAAATTATTTTCTTAAGGTTAACTATCCTCTATCTTTTTCCATGAAAACCTTTTCAAAACAATTTACCTTTTTAAATCATATTTATACGAGGAAAATATTTTCGTAGCTTTATTCTAAGCTACTTTTTCATGTTATATATACTTTTTTTAAAATAATGTTGATGAATTTTAATGAGGATTAACTATCCTTCTAAAGCAAGTTAGAACCCTTTTTGACTTGAAAATACTTAGGCTATATTACATATTTAATACAATCAAAACCTTTGTTTAAAACCTTTAAACAACCCTTTTGAAACCCTTAAAGGTAATCCCTTTGAAACCATTGGAAGTGACCCTTTAAAACCCATTAAAAGCCTTTCCTTTGAAAGCTTTAAAACATTAGACATCCCTCTTTAAAACCTTTAAACCTTTCCTTTCGAAAACATAGGAAAAACCTTTCCTTTCAAAGCTTTCAAAACCCTTAGGAACCACCCCTTCGAAACCATTCATTAAAACCTTTCGAAGATGTCAAAACCTACCCTTCGAAAGCACTTAGGTTTAATTTAAAACATATGGAAACCTTTTGAAACAATTCAAAAATCACCCCTTTGAAACCTTTGAAAATCGTCTCGGTTGAAACCATTTGGATTATGCCTTCAAGTAGAAAAAAATAATCAAAAACCCATTAAAGTCGAAATCATCTATTTCGAAACCATTTAAAACTGTCACTTTCAAAACCATTTGAGTTTTACTTCAATCATAGAAAAAGGGTCTTTAAAACATTTAAGTCGAAAGCATCTGTTTCGTAACCTGTTCCTAAGTAAAGAAGTGAGTGTCGAAACCATCCCTTCGAAGGCACTGGAGAGGTGGCCATATTTTAAAAACAAAGCAAAACAAACCTTTTGAAACGCATCTGAGTCGAAAGGCAAAAAGCGGCAGCTAAAGGCTTCGAATCGGTCAAAAGCAGTCATTTAAAACAAAAGCGCAACCCAATCGAAACCATCTCTTTAAATCTATTTGACCTAGTCGAAAGCTAAATAAGTCGAAAGCACCTTATCCGAAAGAAAGCAGGTGCATTTTCCTTTAAAACCAAAGAATTCCTCAATCCCTTTGGATCCCCTGGTTTCGACTTTATTCCTTCCGCCTACATCCTATTCACCACATACCAGTCCCTGATACCATGTGCATGCTTTTAACTGCATCGGAAGTGAAAGTAAGGAGGCGGAACCTGATGCCAAAAGCATCGAAATAGTGCATGTTGATTAGTCCTTTTAAACTATTTCTTTTGTACCTAACCTGCCTTGTTTGTCTAAATCTGATTGGTTGCCATTGTATCAAAAGTGCTGTCGATTTTAGGAAATAACAATTTTGAATAATTTGCAAAGTGCCCCTTCTCCTTTTATAAGTATATAAAACATTTAAGTCTCATACCTTAAATAATTTTATATATCCATTAAAACACTTAGGAAAAATCAAGAAAATTCCAAAAATTAACATTTTGTATGTCTTCTAACATATATAAATTTCAGGCCCAAACCATTAATTATTTAACCGTAAATAATTCGTAACCCAAAATAACATTTTCTTCACTAGAAAATTCATATTAATTCCACAAAAATTCTAAAAATTCTGGAAATTGAAACACATCTCTAAATATCATTTATGATCTTCATAAAAATTCGCAAGGCCTTCAAATATCATTTTATAGGGTTTTCACCTTACAACATGTCAATTCAATATGAAAAACTATAATTCATCAATAAGTATATGTGTGTGTGCATGTGTGTGTGTGTGTGTGTGTATAACCATTCCATCATTCCAAAACATGACAAATCAATGCAAAGTAGTCGGAATTCATCTTAAAACCAAAACAATAAAAGTTTGAGAAGTAAACATTATTCATCTTAGTTTTAGAGATTAAAGAGATTAAGATGTGAATGGATTTGATTTGCTTAAGCTTCTTTCCAGCTTTTCTCTATCTTTTTCCCCATTCCCTTGTTAATGGTGACCGGCCTCTTGTTTAAAAATTTAGAAAATGAAATTTGAACGTATATAGGAGAATATACGACCAAGTTTAAGGGATATAGGAATGGCATCTTTTCTATTTCACCCCTCCTCTATTTCATTTTAATTCTTTTCTTAATTCACTGTTAAATGATACGGCTAACCCATAAATAAAATCAAATCTCAATCCCCTAATCAACACATTATTTTATTTTATTTAGCTAATTAAATATTCTAAATAATGTTACCAAAAATCTAAGGTGTTACAAAGACAAATTATCTTCTTCAAAATTTAATGGTGGTTGAATTCTTATAGCTCTTCCTACGCCGTTGTATCTACCAGGTTGCAAAGTAAAACTTTCTTTCATCTTATCAAAGAGAACTTTCTAACTATCTAACATTCACCGGTTCATCTTCGTCGTCGTCATCATATCGATTAACTCTGGACACCAACCCTTGTGTTGTAGATGGTCATGGCAAAGCGTTCAATGGCTGATTAGTTTCATCATTATGATGAGAAGCTTTATCTCCTCCACCAACGGCTTCAAAACTCGTGGAAGATTTTCTAGGGGTCAGTTCTTCAAATCTACAGTAACTACCCTTCATATCTATGTAAAGACCCGTAAAATTTTATTAATTTTTATTTTATTAACGTATTTAATTGAATTTTTAAGAATTTTTAAATAATTGAATTTGAAGATAAAATTTTATATTTGGAATATGTATATTTAAATATAGAAGATGGTAAATTTTCATCTGATTTTATGAAAGTTTATTTCATTATGAAATTATATTAAATTCAAGTCAGTTAATAATTGTTGATAATAAAACATTTTTCTAACCTGAATATTTTTATATAGAAAAATTCTAAATCATCTTCTGAGCAAGGCGTCACATTTCGTTTCTTAAAATATTGAGTGTTATTGTCCCGTCGATCTTATTTTCGACGAACTAACAGTTGAATTTACAAGTGTTCCGAAACCTAAATATATCAACATGATAAAATTAATTAGAATGCTCGGAATAAGGCTGCGAAACTCGTTTCGCGAAATTCGAATATTTCTAGCTCCGTTTGGATTTTTCCCTACGGGATAGCAACGTATATCAGTGTCAGTATGGACTTTTGATAGGAAGGTCCTGACATAGATATTTCCGTTTTCTCTTGTTCGTCTCATCGCGCTGATCACCGTGATATATTAATTGGTGTAGTTCCGGTGCGCGACGGAATCAACAGAATGCAAAGTGCGACGATTCGCCAAATTGGGTCCATTTGCAATTCCGTGTCCTCCATCTGGTTCAGCTTACTGTGTTAATCACATATATAACTTATGTCCTTTTCTATTCCTCGGTTTTGCACCCAAAAGTCAAAAACATCTAACGACACAAGAAGTTTTGGTTTACGCGTATATATTTTCATTTCTCTTTCTTATCTTTCCTTTTTCATTTTTCTTCTCCCTAGCCTATTGCTTGTTCTTCCTTCAACCGACATGTTCTCCCTTCCTTCCCACTATGCACGGCCTCCCCTTCTTCCTAAAAAAAAGACAAAACAAAAAAAAATTCAAGGAAGGAAAATAGTAATTTGCATTTGCATGTAAGTTATGTTTCTTTCATACTGAAACCTGAACTCGCCTTGCTCCTTCACTCGGCAACCTCATTCTGAACCACGTCACTCGCCCGTCCCCACGCCTTCCACTCTTTCACCAGACCTTCGCCCCTCACCCTCCTCTGGCCGTGTTCCGCCCCTCCTCTCCTCTTCCCAGTGGCTCACGCACGTCGCCTCTCCTCCCTGGCACTTTTCCCACGGCGTGACCTTCCATCTCCTCCTCTACCTATGCGCATGCTGTAAGTCTTTGCTTTATACAATATGCAGGTTGCATGAATTATTTATAATCTATTCATAGATATAGGCTATTAATATTTTCTGCTATATAATGATATTTGTTTACATAAAGTATTTATATAGGTGACATTAAATTTAGATATGTTGAGGTTTGTTTGTCCTATATATATATTGAAAGGGTAAGTATACTAGGATTTGATTTTCAATATATGCAGATATTCATATTCATTTTATAACAGCAGTATATATTTTACATAAATACGTGAGTTTTATATATAATTTTTGTTTACATAATTTATACACTAGATTTGTATCTAAGATATGTAAACAGGAGATATGTATATATTTTAATCTATATGCATTACTGTCGATGTGTGTATGCTGTTGTATGTTATACTAGAAAGAATTATAAATATAGTTGTAAACAATAGTGGCTATTATTAGTGCATAAAGGACAGCTATATGTATTTTCTACTCATGTGGTACAAAAACTTTATGACAGTAAGTAATTTTATAATATGACAGTAAGAAAATGAGTGGGTTTATATATATAAGTAAAGTTGGGTTTGTTTTATGGTCCTCGCGGCTAGCTGTAACTATTATTGGAGTGCATATAAATAGGGGCGACTAGCTATAACTATTGTTGGAGTGCATATAAATAGAGGGTTAGTCATATATATAATATAAAGATTTTGGGGTATGTATGTGTATGTTCAGGTCTGTAGCGTATATCTTAACGTAGTATAGTTTTTTTTAAAGTATGTTAAACCATATCAAATTTTAAAGTATGGCATGTGTGTAAAGTTTATATATATGTACTTTAAAATTTCAATATGTGTGTTTTAAAACATGTCTCTTATTCAAACTTCTGGTTTACTTTGTATATTAAAAAGAATGTTGCACTATCTAGTTTGAATATAAATTTACGTTATTTCTATTCTGAATTATTTTCGATTGTCATTTAAATTTTAATATATATATATAATGATTTTGATGAAGTTATTTATATATGCGTTTAATACAAAACAATGGAATATTGATTTAATAAGAAATAAGAATATTTTATTTTCAGTTTGTATCAAGACTGATTTGGATTTGATCCCGTCAATTCTGATTTATTTCATCAGTTCCTTGTTATCAGCCCTGTTCATCGAATTCGTGTCAATCCTGCTTTTTCTTTGCAATTTGTGCTTGGATTCGTAGCTCATTCCAATTGTCGAATCATCTCTAGCCTTGAAAGGTGAGCAATCACTCACGATTAACGTTCTTTTGTTTATTAGATTTGATTTCAATTGAAACGACATTTGAAATACACTGCTGCTAGTTATTTACACTGCTATATATATGTTATTAACAGTATCTGTTCACCTGACATCTGACACCATTATCAGTTATTTATAGTGATGATATATGCATGTTGTATTATTATCATATCTGTTATCACTCTGCAAGTTCCCTGTTAGTATAGAATTCTCTATGGGTTGAAATGATACATACCCGAGCGGACATTAGAATAGGGGAAAATCATTATGGGTTGAAACGATAAACCCAATCGATTTTCATTTGAATTGAATTTTGGGATTACGGGTTGAAATGATATCTACCCATATATATTTAAAGTGCGGATTGGGAAGATAAATATCCGTATCACTTAACCATAGGATATAAATTATATACCGACACCGTTGGTCTATATATAAATATTTTGAAAATGATTTCTATGGTTTTGAAAGGGAATATATGTGGCTTTATTTAATATCGAAATATTTATAATAATATGTTAAGTATTATATTCTTAAATCGATTTTTCAATGATTTATATAAATAAGGAAGACAAGGTTGAATTGATTAAAATTGTATTTAGTTGAGGATTTTATTTAATTAAATCGATGTGAACTATTGAATTTGGATATTTTTAGATATGACCTTATAACTTGATTTTGATTTAAGAAATTTAATGAATATTTCCCGTTTAAAGAAATTGAAGGAAAATATAGTAAACTGTAATTTAAGGTTATTTAAACGATTTTGTATTTATCAAGTGAATATTCCGAGACTAAATAATAATGAAGTTAAACCATGATTTATATGAAATTGTTAAATTAGTTTAAAAATGTTGAATATTTAATGCCTTGACAATATTGGAATTTAAATGGTTTATTTTGTGATTCAAATCTGTATTTGAAATCGACATAAATTGAAATGGTTTATTTAGAAATGGAACTAAATGGAAATTGATAAAATGAGGTTGAATAGAATTTGAATTCGGAATTCAATTTGGTTTGAAATTTGGAATTGATAGATTATGATGGAGGTTATAATTTCAAAGTATAGTCTTCCAAAGAATTATGATTTCAAGGTGTTTTGGTCTTCGAAATGTCGTAAATTTGGAAAGGTTATAATTTGGTAATGTATATATATTTTAAATGAAAATGATATATTGGGTTTTGAAGTATAAATAAATTGGGAATGACCACGGTGTTATGGTGTATATTTCTACATTGTAGATAGTTACATGGATCCTTAGAGGATGGTTATCCCAAACATCCTTTAAGTTAATTGTATTTCGGTTGATATTTCACTTGAGTTGGATTTATTGATATAAGAATGTTAATCCTGACTCGAGTGTTTTGTGTTTTTGCTTTATGCTCGGGTCAGACTGAGTAATTAAGCATTTGAGACTCACCTTTGGAGTTTGGAGCTTCGCTTGGAGATCCAACTATTGATTCAACTTTCGGCTTTCCAGTTGATTCGTTCGCAGAAGTCATCTGTTTGGATTGGAAACTTCACTGTGTTTGAGATATCATGTTGCGTTTTATTTCAAACTCTGTTGTCTATATAGTAGCTTCATGAACTACTATTTATCTATTCCGCTGCGTTATTATTATATTACTCTGTGATTCTGTGATTTATTTATTTACTGTATATGCCGAGTTTTGCCAAATTTAAATTAACAATCCGATATTTTGAGCAATTCAAGTCCGGCATGTGTGGATGCGAATGGTTGAAAATATCGGGTTGTTACAGGTGGTATCAGAGCTTTGACTCTAGGAAAACGTAGCATATATAGTAAATTTATTTGCAGAATCACTTTAGTTCGAGCTTGAATTTCTTCCCCTTTGATTTGGTTTTCCTTTGGACTTTGGAATGTTTCTTGCGGTTCCAAAATCCATTATCTTTTTTCCCTATTCGTGTTTCTTGATTTTAGAGTATTCCATAACTCCACTTCGAATAATCTCTATAAGAATAGGCGATCCTGCCCATCTTTAAATGATTTGTAAAGGAGTGAAACTCCATTACAATTGGCATTGATTCACCGGGATTTATATATCTCTCGGTTTAGACGCTGCTATCTCTTACTATGCCGATTCTATCTCTAGCGATCGAATGTCGATTTGCCTTAGAATTCCGAATCGATTTTGTTCTTGAAGTCACGGTTGACTGGTTAAGGTCGCCCATGATTTATATAAGCAAATCCATCTTCTATTTTGAAATTTATTTATCTCATCGATGATCGAGACTACCTTTGAATCAGAATTCTAATTCAGTAGAGTTCCTCTAATTTAAATCTCTATCTTTGTTTTGAAATCCATTCGTGAATCATCCTTTGAAGATCGGGTTTGTTTGTATTTTAGAAATTGTTATATATATCGAAATTATTATTTTGATAAGTATGATTATATTCTATATTTATAAAAAGAGAAATGCTTTCAATAAGGATTATATACCTTTTAAAACGAGAATTTGAGGTTTCGAAAGGATTTAAAAATTGTATAAGAAACTTGATTTATCTAAAAATGATTTTATAACTGAAGGATTTTGAATTGGAAATTCGAGGAGTTGAATTCCAGTGTTTTGAATTGGTTTTTAGATTTTGGAAAATATATAATAATATGATTTGAAATTATTTTCCAAATAAGGAATGTTTCAAATGACTTCGAATGAGTTTCAATGATTTCGAAGGAATTTCAAAGAAGTTTTCAAGACAATAGAAGTCCAGAACTCACTTATGTCGCTGAAAAATAATTTCGGTGATGAGTGCACGCATCATCGACATTAATTTTCGAGTTTCAGAGTGGGGAAGAGGTCACTTTAGTAGCTTTGCTATGCGAGTGATTTTGTGAAACCAATTTTGATTTCAGATTTCGATGTATAGTTTGATATTCGAAAGATATATGTATATGTATATGTATATGTGAAATAATTTAAAGTAAGCCGGTGTTCAGTCCTCGAGTTTCAGAATTGTTTTGGTATAACCTTATCTATTGAAATTGATTTACTGATTTGTTGCTGATTTCCCACTCTTGGATTGGAAAATTTGATTTCTCTGACTATTTTGAATGTTCGAACACTTCCAAATCAAGGTTTAATTTTCAAAGCTAAGAAATTTTCAAAAGGTAAATTGGATCTTCCATATAGAAATAAATAGTTTGAAGGTTTTAAAGGGATGGTTATAAATTTTGAGTATAATTGATTTTGAGAAAATATTTGGTTTTGAAAATAGATTGGATAGTAAAATCCAGTATTTATATGATGGTTTTGGAAATGAATTTGTTTGATTTAAATTTTCTTGATTTGCAAATCCGGGATTATTTGCTAAACCTATTGTTTTGAGAAACTTTGAAACAGAATATATGTAATTTGGAAGAAATGATTTGGCAAAATGATATATGATTTTGAAACTAAAACGTTATTGAAAGGAATTGAAATTGATAACCTTATTTTGTTAAATACTTGATTTGGGGGTTATCGAACTTATATAAAATTGATTTGTATAAGTATGATGTTGATTTGAGACTGTTGATTTGAAAAGGTACTCTATTTGTAAAGTGAAATCTTATATAATCGAAGTCTATATAAGTGTGATTTGATATACTATTGATTTTGGAAAGTTTTCGATTTGAAATAAAATCTTATATATGATGGAATTTGTATAAGTATGATATTCAAAGTGATTTGAAAGATACTATATGATACATATTTTCGAAGTAAAGATATGGAAAGTGCCTTCTGCTTGATATCCGCTTTGTGGCCACATTGTGAATTCATTCTATCGATATTATTCTCTCTGATTTGGGTTTTCCGGATATGATAGTCGAGTGTCCATCAAATTCCATGGCGATCTCCATGGTCTTATGAGCACGGTTGCATAGCGTAATTCGCCTGGCTGAGATGGCTTAGGGATACGGATGTTTCCTGGGGGATCCAGGCGTAACCATTGTGTATCCTGCAATCTATGTAGGTCGTATTAGTAGCGAAATCCGCTGGCTGAGATAGCTTAAGGGTACGAATGTTTCTTGGGGGATCCAGGAGTAACCATTGTGTATCTGTGGTCTACTAGTTATCAGGGCGTAATTCGCAGGCTGAGATAGCTTACAGGTACGGATGTTTCCTGGAAGATCCAGGCATAACCATTGTGTATCTGCGATCCATGGTTAGACAAATGTTTTGCTTTGGTTGATTTGTTTGGATTGTACTTTCCATATCTGTTTTTAAAAGTTTTTTTAGTATTTTCACTGGGTGTTGAAACAAGTCTGCTAAGTACCTGGAGAATTCTAGCTTTGCGCCTGATCAACGCAGGGCCAGAGACTGCAAGAACGAGGATAAACTTATTGAACATCGAGTTATAAAAGTATTTTCGAAAGGAAAATTTATTTCGATATAAAAGTATTTTATTATAAAGGAATTTAATTATAAAAGTATTTCTAACAAAGAAATTTTATATTAATATTTGAAATTAAAATTCTTATGGTTTGAATTAACTATTCGCGCATGATACTATTCTTTTGAACTTACCTTATCTACTCAGCATTATTCATTCACCTATATTCTCTTTTCGGAATCTACCTTCTTTTCCTTTTTGAATATATCATTTTAAAATATTATTTATTTATATACTATCTGGTTTCATAGAGGAAAATTTATTAGTTTTATGCAAGTAATTGATCTTTTTATATAAATAAGCGAATGGATTTAATAAAAATGGGTTTAACCAAATTTATTGAATATTAATTAATTCAAATTGAAATTTATATGGTTTTAAATTAATTGTTTTATTTTGTTTTTCAAATCTGTCTTCTTTTCGAGTTGTTTCTATTCTCCTACCCCCTTCCTTTTCGGGGACGAAAAGTTTTGAGTGGGGGAGAGTGTAACGACCCGTAAAATTTTATTAATTTTTATTTTATTAACGTATTTAATTGAATTTTTGAGAAATTTTAAATAATTGAATTTGAAGATAAAAAATTATATTTGGAATACGTATATTTAAATATAGAAGATGGTAAATTTTCTTCTGATTTTATGAAAGTTTATTTCATTGTGAAATTCTATTAAATTCAAGTCAATTAATAATTGTTGATAATAAAACATTATTCAAACTTGAATATTTTTACATAGAAAAATTCTAAATCATCTTCTGATCAAGAATCACATTTCGTTTCTCAAAATTTTGAGTGTTATTGCTCCGTCGATCTTATTTTCGACGAAATAATAGTTGAATTTAAAAGTGTTCCGAAACCTAAATATATCAACATGATAAAATTTATTTAGAACGCTTTGAATAAGGCTGCGAAACTCGTTTCGTGGAATTCGGACATTTCTAGCTCCGTTTGGATTTTCCCTACGGGATAGCAACGTATATCAGTGTCCGTATGGACTTTTGATAGGAAGGTCCTGACACAGATATTTCTGTTTTCTCTTGTCTGTCTCATCACGCTGATCACCGTGATATATTAATTGGTGTATTTCGGAGTCTGGTGCGCAGCGGAATCAACAGAATGCAAGGTGCAACGATTCGCCAAATTGGGTCCATTTGCAATTCTGTGTCCTCCATCTGGTTCAGCTTACTGTGTTAATCACATATATAACTTATGTCCTTTTCTACTCCTCGGTTTTAGCACCCAAAAGTAAAAAACATCAAAAGACACAAGAAGTTTCGGTTCACGAGTATATATTTTCATTTCTCTTTCTTCTCTTTCCTTTTTCATTTTCTTCTCCCTAGCCTATTGCTTGTTCTTCCTTCAAACGACCTGTTCTCCCTTCCTTTCCACCATACACGGCCTCCCCTTCTTCTTAAAAAAAAGACAAAACAAAAAAAATTCACGGAAGGCAAATAGTAATTTGCATTTGCATGTAAGTTACGTTTCTTCGATATTGAAACCTGAACTCGCCTTGCTCTTTCACTCGGTAACCTCAATCCGAACCACGTCACTCGCCCATCCCCACGCCTTCCACTCCATCACCAGACCTTCGCCCCTCACCCTCCTCTGGTCGTGATCAGCTCCTCCTCTCCTCTTCCCAGTGGCTCGCGCACGTGGCCTCTCCTCCCTGGCACTTTTCCCACGGCGTGACCTTCCATCTCCTCCTCTGCCTATGCGCATGCTGTAAGTCTTTGCTTTATATAATATGTAGGTTGCGTGAATTATTTATAATCTATTCATAGATATAAGCTATTAATATTTTCTGTTATATAATGATATTTGTTTACATAAAGTATTTATATAGGTGACATTAAATTTAGATATGTTGAGGTTTGTTTGTCATATATATATATATATATATATATATATATATGTATGTATATATATTGAAAGGGTAGATATACTAGGATTTGATTTTCAATATATGTAGAAATTCATATTCATTTTATAACAGCAGTATATATTTTACATTAATACGTGAGTTTTATATATAATTTTTGTTTACATAATTTGTACACTAAATTTGTATGTAAGATATGCAAACAGGAGATATGTATATATTTTAACCTATATGCTTTACTGTCAGACGTGTGTATGCTATTGTATGTTATACTAGAAAGAATTATAAATATAGTTGTAAACAATAGTGGCTGTTATTAGTGCATAAATGACAGCTATATGTATTTTCTACTCATGTGGTACAAAAACTTTATGACAGTAAATAATTTTATAATATGACAGTAAGAAAATGAGTTGGTTTATATATATAAGTAAAGTTGGGTTTGTTTTATGGTCCTCGCGGCTAGCTGTAACTATTATTGGAGTGCATATAAATAGGGGCGACTAGCTGTAACTATTGTTGGAGTGCATATAAATAGGGGGTTAGTTATATATATAATATAAAGATTTTGGGGTATGTATGTGTATGTTCAGGTCTGTAGCGTATATCTTAACGTAGTATAGTTTTTTTTTAAGTATGTTAAACCATATTAAATTTTAAAGTATGGCATGTGTGTAAAGTTTATATATATGTACTTTAAAATTTCAATATGTGTGTTTTAAAACGTCTCTTATTCAAACCTCTGGTTTACTTTGTATATTAAAAAGAATGTTGCACTATCTAGTTTGAATATAAATTTACGTTATTTCTATTATGAATTATTTTGGATTATCATTTAAATTTTAATATATATATATAATGATTTTGATGAAGTTATTTATATATGCGTTTAATACAAAACAATGGAATATTGATTTAATAAGAAATAAGAATATTTTATTTTCAGTTTGTATCAAGACTGATTTGGATTTGATCTCGTCAATTCTGATTTATTTCATTAATTCCTTGTTATCAGTCATGTTCATCGACATCGTGCCAATCCTGCCATTGCTTTGCAATTCGTGCTTGGATTCGTAGCTCATTCCATTTGTCGAATCATCTCTAGCCTCGATAGGTGAGCAATCACTCACGATTAACGTTCTTTTATTTATTAGATTTGATTTCAATTGAAACGACATTTGAAATACACTGCTGTTAGTTATTTACACTGTTATATATATGTTATTACATGTATCTGTTCAGCTGACATCTGACACCATTATCAGTTATTTATATTGATGATACGAGCGTTACGGCACGCGCTTCGCGCGTGAATTATTTTTCCATAAATTATATACGTTTAACACATTTAAGATGAATGATTTATTCAAATATTTAGTCATATTTTTGCGATTAAAACAAATGTAGTTAGTTTGAATTTTTATTCAACGCTTCAATGTCTAATTTTTGTTAGTTTGTTTTCTTATTTCTATCATTAATTAATAAAGATCGAATTTGTAAAAAAGTTTATTTGTGAGATTTATTTTTTAAGTGATATTAAGATTTGGTAATACTTGTAGATGTGGATTTTGAATTGGTAAAGAAAGTTTATTTATTTGATTCTATTTTTAAGTGATAGTGAGATTTAGTCATATTTATAAAAGAGTATTTTGAATTGGTAAATGAAGTTTATTTATTAGATCCTATTTTTAGGTGATATTAAGATTTGATAATATATGTAGAAGGGCATTTTCGGTAGTTTACGCTTACACCAAAAAAATGTGACACCAAAGGTATTACAACTATTATTAAATATATGCCTGTTATATTATTATCATATATGTTATCACTCTGCAAGTTCCCTGTTAGTATAGAATTCACTATGGGTTGAAATGATACATACCCGAGCGGACATTAGAATAGGGGGAAATCGTTATGGGTTGAAATGATAAACCCAATCGATTTTCATTTGAATTGAATTTTGGGATTACGGGTTGAAATGATATCTACCCGTATATATTTAAATTGCGAATTGGGATGATAAATATCTGTATCACTTAACCATAGGATAGAAATTATATACCGACACCGTTGGTCTATATATAAATATTTTGAAAATGATTTCTATGGTTTTGAAGGGGAATATATATGGCTTAATTTAATATCAAAATATTTATAATAATATGTTAAGTATTATATTCTTAAATCGATTTTTCAATGATTTGTATAAATAAGGAAGACAAAGTTGAATTGATTAAAATTGTATTTAGTTGAGGATTTTACTTAATTAAATCGATGTGAACTATTGAATTTGGAAATTTTTAGATATGACCTTATAACTTGATTTTGATTTAAGAAATTTAATGGATATTTTCCGTTTAAAGAAACTAAAGGAAAATATAGTAAACTGTAATTTAAGGTTATTTAAACGATTTTGTATTTATTAAGTGAATATTCCAAGACTAAATAATAATGAAGTTAAACCAAGATTTATATGAAATTGTTAAATTAGTTTGAAAATGTTGAATATTTAATGCCTTGACAATATTGGAATTTAAATGGTTTATTTTGTGATTCAAATCTGTATTTGAAATCGACATAAATTGAAATGGTTTATTTAGAAATGGAACTAAATGGAAATTGATAAAATGAGGTTGAATAGAATTTCAATTTGGAATTCAATTTGGTTTGAAATTTGGAATTGATAGATTGTGATGGAGGTTATAATTTCAAAGTATAATCTTCCAAAGAATTATGATTTCAAGGTGTTTTGGTTTTCGAAATGTCGTAACTTTGGAATGGTTATAATTCGGTAATGTATATATATTTGAAATAAAAATGATATATTGGGTTTTGAAGTATAAATAAATTGGGAATGACCACGGTGTTATGGTGTATATTTCTACATTGTAGATAGTTACATGGATCCTTAGAGGATGGTTATCCCAAACATCCTTTAAGTTAATTGTATTTCGGTTGATATTTCACTTGAGTTGGATTTATTGATATAAGAATGTTAATCCTGACTCGAGTATTTTGTGTTTTTGCTTTACGCTCGGGTCAGATTGAGTAATTCAGCATTTGAGGCTCACCTTTGGAGTTTGGAGCTTTGTTTGGAGATCCAACTATTGATTCAGCTTCCAGCTTTCCAGTTGATTCGTTCACAGAAGTCAATTGTTTGGATTGGAAACTTCACTGTATTTGAGATATTCTGTTGTGTTTTATTTCAAACTCTGTTGTCTATATAGTAACTTCATGAACTACTATTTATCTATTCTGCTGCGTTATTATTATATCACTCTGTGTCTGTGATTCTATGATTTATTTATTTCCTGTATATGCTGAGTTTTGCCAAATTTAAATTAACAATCTGATATTTTGAGCAATTAAAGTCCGGCATGTGTGGATGCGAATGGTTGAAAATATCGGGCTGTTACAATCTAACTTCTAAATGCTTGCAATCCATGAAACTAAGCTAGATCGACTCCTAAGAAGCTTTGTTCTTGGTGAAAGCATAAAAAATGTTGAGCCAAAAGATGACATAACACTCATAATCGAATGAAAAAGAGATATCTAAGTAGAATTAGTCGCAAGTATAAGATTTTTTTCAAGTGATTTTATATATAAACAAGGAAACAACCCTTAGTGACAAGAGTTAGTAGGGAATATGAGATGAAGAAGATGGAAAACCAAAAAGTCTAAAGTCCTTTCTAGGTTGTCATATGCTTCTATTTATAACATAATCGTTTGTCCCACCTGCCAAATCATGAAAGATCACGTAAGAATACAGATCCAAAAAAGTAGAAAAGTATAATAATTTTTCCTGATGACCAAATTCATGTCGATACTGACCACTGTGGTTGGTACCGACCACAATGGTCATTGGTGTTCTAGTGAAGTTCATGTTTCTTCTTATGCTCATCTGTATCTTCAAATATTAAGCTTCGTGTACAAATTTTCCAATCACTTCATGTTGGTGGCAATATAATGTGTCTTACATAGAACTTGTTCTTCTCTGCAAAGTTTTATAGTTTAGATGAGATTTCTTAAGTACAATCGACTGAGCACTAATATGGTTAATCTACTTTCTCATTCCTTGATCATGTTTGAGAGCTACCCAAGGAAATGAACGCTCTACCAAAAGAACATCTTGGTACCGACCACAATTGCGGTCGGTATCGACCAATTTTTTTTACTCCTTTGGACTTAAAATTCTTAGAGCAACCTCTCGTGATCATTCCAAGCTTGCCTCGAATTTCTCAAATCATTGCGCCTTCATATCGACGTCTGAATTCACTCAGAAGCTGCTTGGATTAAGTACTGGATAACATTATTTACAATAACACAAGAAAAGGTTCTTATGCTAAAATAAACTATGTATTTTCTTTTTTAAATTTTCCTTTTTTATCCGCCGCATGCATATTGATCCACCAATATTTTGTATGATGCTTTCTCTACTCATATAATATTGCTTAACATTAGCCATTGTGAGTGGCACGCTACTTCGGAATTCATTATCCAAATTGAGTATTTTGCTATATCATTCCTCATGTTCAGGAGTGGTTTTTGAAAGAGAAGTTGAAATAGTAAAAAAATGTCTAAAACTAAAACAAAACAAGAGAATTTTTATCAAAGGTCCTTCATAATTTTCAAAATTCAGTTTCTCCTTTTTTAGAAATACGTTTTACAAAAAACCGATGTAATTATTTCCAGCAAAAATTTGCAGTCTATAGTGCAAATATTTGCATCATACACTACAAATGTTTATTTTACAAATATTTGCAAGGGGGAATTAATTTAAAGGACAAAGATTTTTATATTTTTTGCCTCAAGGACACGAACTTAAGTTCGTTCCTGAATCCGAGAAAGCTCTCTTTGCCCGTCGGTTCCTTGAGTTGAAGCAAGGGAAGTCTTCTGTTTCAGAGTATGTTTCTTCTTTCGAGGCCTTGTCCAAATATAGTCTCGAATACATTAGCACTTCATATAAGAAGAATCTCAAGTTTGTTTCTGGCCTCAAGAAATATTTGAAGAAATCTTTGATGCTCCAGCTTAAGCTTTCTTTTGAGGAGTTGGTTGACTCGGCGCTTCATCTCGAAGCCGTCGAGAAGGAGTGCGAGAGTGGTGAAGAGGTTGAGGTTCGCAAGAACCCCAATAAGAAGAAGTTCCCATTTCATAAGCGGAAGTTTTTCCCTTCCAAGAAGAAGAAGCCCGTTGGATCTGGTCCTAGTGGAAAACCTCCTACTTAGAAGGCGTGTTACAATTGTGGCTCTTATGATCATATGATTAGAGATTGTCCTAAGCCTCACATTTGCCGTAATTGCAAGAAAGAGGGACATTGGTCTTCTTCTTGCCCTAGCAAGCCAAAGTCTTCTCGTTCTGGCAAGCTTAATGTAGTTGATGCTTCTGGTGGTTCTTCTCAGCCTAGAGGTACCCTTTCTTCTATTCTTGAAGGTTCCATTTTATTTCGTGATCGTTCTATACGAGTCCTCTTCGATACGGGTGCATCACACTCATTCGTATCGAAGGAGCTTGTTGATGATATACAGTTAGATGTTTCTTGCCTTATTACTACTTTGAGGATTGCAAATCCTATTGGGGGATCTGCAACCCTTAGCATGCTTTGTGACGATGTTGAGATTATTCTTTGTGGTTTTTCTTTCCGTGCGAATCTGCACGTTATTCACTATCTTGGATTTGATATGATTTTGGGTATGGACTGGCTAGTGCGATACGATGCCTGGATTATTTGTTCTGAGAGAATTTTATATCTTCGACATCCAGATTCGTCTACTCTGCTATCACTTGTTCTTCGGAATGTGGATGATCCTGAAGCATCTTTATTTTCTCTCGACTCACAAGATGAAGATGATATATCTCGTATTCCTATTGTTAGTGAATTCTCTGATGTATTTGAGCCTGTTTCGGGTTTGCCACCCAAGCGGGCGATTGAGTTCCGCATTGATCTCATTCCAGGCGCGCAGCCAGTTGGTCGTCCTCCAACGAGGATGTCTACAAAAGAAAATGGGGAACTTAAGAAGCAGCTCTTAGAGCTTGAGTCCAAGCAATTGATTCAATCTAGTTCTTCACCGTAGGGTGTCGCGGTCGTCTTTGTGAAGAAGTCTGATGGAACTCTTAGGATTTGCATTGACTATCGCAAGCTTAATGAGTTGACCATCAAGAATAGGTATCCATTACCTAGGATCGACGATATGTTCGATCAGTTGAGTGGCGCTAAGGTTTTTTCTCAGCTCGACCTTGCCACTGGCTTCCATCAGCTCTGAGTTGCGAAAGATAACATTCCTCTTACATCTTTCCGCACTCGATATGGACCTTACGAGTGGCTTGTTATGCCATTCGGTTTGACGAAAGCTCCTGCTTTCTTTGTCGATCTTATGAATCGAGTATTCCGTGAATATCTCGATAAGTTCGTCCTTGTGTTCATTGACGACATCCTTGTATATTCGAAGTCTGAAGCCGAGCATGCTAATCACTTGAGAATTGTCTTGAGTACTCTTCGTCATCACCAGCTTAAAGCCAAATTCTCCAAGTGCCACTTCTGGGAGAATAAGGTTAAGTTCTTAGGCCACGTTATTTCCTCTGAAGGTATATCGGTCGATCCATCAAAAATCGAATCCATCCAGAATTGGAAGAGGCCTGATAATGTTCATGAGATTCGCAGCTTCCTTGGATTAGCGGGTTACTACCGACGATTCATTAAGGCATTCGATTTATTTGGTCCGACAAGTGCGAAGCTTCTTTTCAACAGTTGAAGGAGCTCCTCACTAATGCTCCTATTTTAGTGGTTCCTGAAGGGAATCAAGATCTTGTTGTCTACACCGATGCTAGTAGATATGGCCTCGATGCCGTGCTTATGCAGAAGGATCGGGTAGTTGCTTACGCTTCTAGGAAACTACGACCAAATGAAGTACGCTATGCCACTCATGACCTCGAGTTGGCCGCCATCGTCTTCGCCTTGAAGATTTGGCGCCATTATCTATTAGGCGAGCACTTCATTCTATACACCGATCATAAGTCCTTGAAATATCTCTTCACTCAGAGGGAGTTCAATATGAGGCAACAGCGTTGGCTCGAGTTCCTTGCCTCCTATGACTTCGATATCCATTATACCCCTGGTAAGGGTAATCGTGTTGCTGATGCGCTTAGTCGCAAACATTCGGCTGTTGTTTCTATGATGCTAGCCGAGGGGGATGTTCTAGAGACCTTATCCCTTTGTGATATTCGTGATCGAGCTCCATCTTCCGATTCTCCTATTTTATTATTCAGTTTGGAAGCTCGACCCAGCTTATTGGATCGTATTGCCGATGCCCAATGGCATGATCCCGATCTTGTGCACCTTATCCAGATTTGTGAGTCTGGGTCCCGTGATGAGGAGTTGCGGGAGTTCAGCATTAATTCTCATAGGTGTCTTCGCAAGAAGAATCGTCTTGTCGTGCCTTCTGATTCTGCACTTAGGCGTGACATTCTCGATGATTGTCATCGTTCTAAGTATACCATTCATCTCGGCAGTAGTAAGATGTATGCTGATATGCATCGCCTTTATTATTGGGAAGGCATGAAGCGTGATGTTGCAAGTTATGTAAGTAATTGCATGACTTGTCAACTCATAAAAGCCGAACATCAGCGCCCTTCTGGTCTCCTTCAGCCTTTAGAGATTCTATTGTGGAAATGGGATCAGATTTCAATGGATTTCATTGACGGCCTACCTCGTTCGAGATCGGGCCATTGTAGCATTTGAGTTATTGTTGATCGCCTTACCAAATCAGCACATTTCATTCCTATTAAGTCTAGTAGGAGTGCTCCACATTTGGCCAAGTTATATATCAAGGAAGTCGTGAGACTTCACGAAGTTCCTAGTTCGATTGTGTGTGACCGTGATTCGCTTTTCACGAGTCATTTCTGGCAGAGTCTTCAGCAAGCTTTGGGAACAAAGCTTAACTTCAGCACAGCATATCACCCGCAGTCTGATGGACAGACTGAATGGGCAAATCGTATTCTTGAGGATCTTCTCCGTGCTTGCATTCTAGATTTCGGTAGTAATTGGGAGGATCACCTACCTCTTGTAGAATTCTCCTACAACAACAGCTTTCAGTCCAGTATCGGTATGGCTCCTTTCGAAGCCCTATACGGAAGGCCATGTCGATCGCCATCATGTTGGTTAGAGTCCGGGGAAAAGTTGATTTTAGGCCCCGATTCTATTCGTGAAGCTTCGAAGAAGATTGATCTTATTCGTCAGAGAATGAAAGAGGCACAGAGCCATCAGAAATCCTACGCAGACAATCGTAGGAAGCCTCTCGAGTTCTCGGTTGGTGATTTCGTTTTTATTCGGGTATCTCCTTTGAAGGGGGTAATGCGTATCAGTAGGACCGGGAAATTGGCTCCTCGCTATATAGGACCATTTCGTATTACTGAGCGTATTGGCCTAGTTGCTTATAGAGTATCACTTCCAGCCCAGTTTTCTGGTATTCACGACGTGTTTCACTTCTCCCAGCTTCGTAAGTGCCTTCGTGATTCAGATTCTGTTATTAATCCACCTAATATGCAAGAGCTTGAGATCTCACCTGATTTATCTATTGTGCAACATCCTTTCTGTATGCTTGCTTCGGAGGTCAAACGCCTTCGAAATAAGGATGTACCGCTCGTGAAGATTCAATGGTCTGCTAATCCAAAAGACTGTACATGGGAAACCAGATAATTTATCGAGCGATCCTATCCTGACTTTCTAACTTCTCGTGTTGAGGGTGAGAATTTTTAACTCAAGCCTACTTATTTTCCTTTGCCAGATGAAATAAATTGTGTTGAATAAAACTCTTCTTTAAGAAATTGCGGGGGCGCAATTTTTCTAAGGGGGGAGTCTGTAACAACCCTGGTTTTGTGATTACCTGTGAAAATAAATTATAACGATGGTTATAATTTAAAATGGAGGAATAAAATAAATTGGAGATGTAAAATTTTGTTAAGAATTGTTTGTTTTATAATAAACAATGTGTACTTGGTGAAATAAAATGGTAATAAGATGGTTTGGTTGGAAAATTAAATATGGACAATGAAATTATGTTAATTTGGTGGCGAATTAATTAAATAAAAGATAAAAGCAATTAATTCGACATTTATTTGTTGAAAATAAATATAAAATGGAGAGAATAAAGTTTTGAAAACTTTTATAAGTTATTTTGGGGTAATATTGAACATTGAATGGTTTTGTTTTGGTAGAATGTAATAATTGTGGGAAATAGTGGTCTAATAGTTATTTTTACTAATTTTAATGATGTGTTAAAATTAAATATGGATAATATTGTAAATAAAATGTGGAATATTGATTAAAATCAATATTTGTGTGTAAAAATATTTTTTTACATGGTTTGTTAGGACAAAATAAACAAGAGAAATAATTTTATGTAATTTTGTTGTTAGAAATGTTGGTTTGTGTAAATTAAAGTATTTAAAAAAAATAGAATTTTTAATGATGGAAATTGATTTTAATAGCTAAAAAACTTTTATATGTTTATAGGACATTTCATTAAACATAAAATATGTTAGTTTGGTTTTTCTAAAGTTGAAAACATAAAGATTGTAATTAGTTTGGTAAATTATGTGTTGAAATATTAAAATTTGTTAAACATATGTTAATTAATAACATACTTATCATATTATAGGTTAACATAAGCTTAGTGGGTAGGGTTGGTTTAGGATCCAAACCCAAGACCCAAGTTTAGAAGGAGGCAGTAGTTTTCCCTGTACGTACATTTTCCTCTCCTCCTTCTTCTGTATTTTGTTACTCCATACCAAAGAAGCAATGGCTTCCTCTCTAGAATTCTAAAAATCCAAGCCTCCAAATTAAATTAAATCATAAGAAAATTAAGGTATTAAAATCTCCTACAGGTAATCTCTCTAAAACCTTAATCTATTTCATCCATCTTTTGATTTGAGAAAGGGTTGTTACTGTAATTTATTTTTTTCAGTTTGCATGTGTGTTATCTTCTTTCCTACAGGTTTCTAAAGCTTATTCAAGGCTAATTCTTCAAATCCTTGCTTGCAAAAATTGCCAATTCGCTGCAAACAAATTCTAAGGTGAGTATTAGCTCACACTTCTAACTTAAATAAGCTTGAATGCCAATTGTATGTTGTCCTCTTTGTTGTTTGCTCGAGAAAAAAAATTCCAGAGTTTGAACCTGAAACTAATTTAACCATATCTCTCTCGTTTCTTATCCAAATTCGATGATTTTAGATGTTCTGGAAAGTTTAGGCTTTTAGCTAAAAGTTTTATGTTTTGAGTTTTATGTATTTTTGAGTTTAATTTGGTCAAAAATGCATTTTTTTGTCGCTGTTCCGAGAGCAAAAGACAGTGACAATAAATCCAAACCTGATAATTGTTTTGGGTATATCTTTTGACCTGTAAGTTCGAATCAGGTGATTCTTTTTTTGAATTCTAGCTATGAAAATGCTCTTCAACTTTCATGTTTTGTGATTTGTCAAAATCTATGATCTACAGGGTCAAAATGGCTCTTTAAGCCGCAGCCCTGTTGTTATGCATATTGTTCTCAGTTTTGTAATTTTAGACCTGAGAATTAAAATCATCATAACTTTTGACTCGATTGTCCAAATTGGGTAATTCTTTTTCTGTAATTTATCTTTTTCAATGCTCTTAAACTTTCATGTTTTGTGATTTGTGAAAATCTATGATCTACAGGGTCAAAATGGCTCTTTAAGCCGCAGCTCTGTTGTTATGCATATTGTTCTCAGTTTTGTAATTTTAGACCTGAGAATTAAAATCATCATAACTTTTGACTCTATTGTCCAAATTGGGTGATTCTTTTTCTGTAATTTATAATTTTCAATGCTCTTCAACTTTCACGTTTTGTGATTTGTCAAAATCTATGATCTACAGGGTCAAAATGGCTCTTTAAGCCGCAGCTCTGTTGTTATACACACTGTTCACAATTTTATAATTTTATACCTGAGAATTAGAATAGCCATCACTTCTGACACGAATGTCGGAATTAGTTGATTCTTTTTCTGACTTCAAGCTTTGGCAATTATCTTCAACTTTTATGTTTCACGTTTTCTCAAATTTTTAGGTTAAAAGGGGCAAACTGGCAAAACAAGCCGCAGAACTGAGTTCTTTCGCAATGTTTGAGCATTTTCGGTTGAATTGTTTTTGAATTCGATGATTTCGAGCACTTTTTTTTTGAGATGGTTCTAAAAGGCTAACTCCAACTAATAGAAAAGCCAACATTAATGCCAATTCGCACTGCGAATTGATGGTTTCATTTAGATTTTGTCATATGTTAATTTTATTGAATGTTTATCGATTTTTGCTGTTTCTATGCACGTGTTTCTAAACCGTTTTCGGAATGGTTTTTTAAATGGAAAAGCTTTCAAAGTAAATGTTTTATAAAAGTTTATAATTAATTTTAAAGCTATATATATATATATATGTATGTATGTATGTATGTATGTATGTATGTATGTATGTTTTCTCTATAATAAAGAGAATTTCAAAGCAACAATTTCCAAAATCGTTTAAAAACCCGTTTTCTCGAAGTAAGTATTTTCTATATAAAAGAACACATATTTTTGCACTCTTCGAGAGAACGAGGAAGTGATTTAAACGGTATAATAAACCACGTGGTATGGGACACGTAGGTTTGTTATACTGGTTAATTCCGGACTTGTTCCTTTGAAGCTACACACATTTGAAAGTTAGCAACACATTCCGTTGTTGTTGCCAGTACTAGGCCGGAGGGCCACTAGTGCTAGGTCGGTGGAGCCATATATATACATAAGGCCGGGGGGGCCAACGTTGATAAGCGTACTATTATAGTACTTGGTAAGGCCGGAGGGGGGGGCACTTATTATATGCACGTGCAGTTGTTGTTATGGGTCCATACCATAGTTGCTGTTTCTAGATTTCATTCTTATTGAATTTTAGATTTTTGTTGTTTTCATATGTTCACCATAATGTTGTTTTTGGAGAATATATATAGAGCCTATGTACTATTTGAAGATTTTCATATGGTGAATACATTATGTGGTTATGGGGAACTTACGTGTCCTATTTGGTGCTATGATGTGGTTTGCATCTTGTTGTTTTGTTGTTGATGGAAGTCTTTTATTATATCGATGTTGAAGCCGATGATATGAGGCATTTATACATGATTTAATCGATGTTGTTGTTGTTATTCCTTTTCATGAGAATTTCGTATGATATTCTAGTTTTTATCATCTCATGAATTATGAGACGACGTATGTTGTTGTTGCTTCTTCTCTATTGAGAAGAATTATTACTTATTATCTATTATCCTTATACTTCACTTATCATTCTCTAATCAGTTTATTTAAGCTAGACTGACCCGTGTATTTTATGTACTCGGGTCAGACCGAGTTGTTTCAGGTTAACCACCTGCTGTAGATTCTCTTGTAGCTGCTTTCGCTATGGCCCATTTTACTATCCTTTGGATGCTAGTCCACCTTTTGTGTTGCCGTTTAGCTATCTTTTTGTGTACTCTGATCTATGTATATTCTTTTGAGACATGATGTATATATATGTGGTTCGTGTTACCACTCACTTATGTATCACTATGTAGTGTACTGATGATGATGTATCTGTATATATGTGCGTTTGCTGTTCTGTGATATGTTGTATATTTGTTGTTGTTGTATTTTGTTTTGGATAGATCCATTAGCCACCATAGTTTTGTGTTAAACATTTATTGGGTAAGTCGATCCACAAAAAAAAAGTAAAGAAAAAAAAATCAGTATACCCAATCGACGTGTCCAATACTTGTTTAAGGCAAAGCTTTTGGATGGTCGCTCCTAACCAGCCATATTCTCTACACTAGCAGACAGTATTACTCCGTAATACCCTTTGTTAGTGTAGATCTTGGGGTGGGGCGTTACAGCGTCAATATTTTTACCACAAGGACAAACATTCTTCTAAAAATTATTCATAAGGACAAACATTTTTCAAAATTATTCATAAGGACAACAAAACTGCTACCGAGCTAAAACTGATACCTAAAAACTGATACCGATAACTACAAACTGATACCTAAAAACTGCTATCAATAATTAAAAACTGATACCTACAGAAAGTTGTCCTTCGAGATAAAATATTGAAGGTCTGTTATTGAGGCTAAAAAACTGTGAAATTTTGCCCTTGACAATAATTTCCTGTATTTGCAATTTACGCTGTAAATATTTATAGTATTAACCACAAATATTTGTAGCATAAACTCTACATTTTCATTGAAAATAATTAATGAGTATTTCGTGAAACCTATTTCTAGGAAGAGTTTTTGGATATTAAATTTGAAAAATTAGAGAAGGATAACATTGAATAAATACTGAAAGTCGAAAAGGTTACATGAATTTTGTATGATTTGTCCCTAATAAAGAAAGATCAATTCTATCAACAACGCCTTTAGTGGAGTCAAAAGGCACGTGCTGTTGGAATCTAGGTTGTAAAATAATAATATAGGTCGAAGCTTGATTTTACATTTTTAGAAAAGAAAGAGATTTTCTTTCAATTAGCCGAATATAGTGATGGTTTCGATGTGTGTAAAGCTTCAGTACCAAGTGAAGAATGGTTCATATAGCCATACGGGCTATATACATGGCCCATAAAGGTAATGGTTAGTATAATAACATAGGCCATTACATAGCCACAAAGGGCACAAATATATCCACAGCAGAAACATCTGCAAGCACAAATATAGCATCATCTTATACTAAAATATATGTCCACATACTTGAGATTGTTCCAACTATAACGCTACAAGGACTTACTTGAAAGCCCAAGTAATAATATTATAAAACCTGACTTATCCATCTTTGCTGTAATTAAACTCCAGCCATGTCATCTCCCAGTTCCATGAATATTTCCCTGTCCTCGTTGCTACATATCAAATTACAATCAAAACTAAATAGCTCGCCTCCAGGACAAAGCCCATGTAAGCTCTTCAACCTGTCAATGTACTCTCCAATAGTAGGTCCTAAATAAGAGGAAACGCTAGTTCTTCCAGTGCGCATTATTTGTAAAAAGGAGCTGGTGGTCGACTTGAAAATTTTTGAGCAATTGTTTGTTCCATCGAATGACACAGAGGATTGAAATGTGTTGCATTCAGCAGCAGAAAAGGTTGCATTGAAGTTAAGCTCGTGTACCTTTTCTACAATTACATCTTATCCTTTTGATTTGTCTCCGTTGTCTGCAGCCACCTGAAAGTCATTTTTGTCCAAGTCCATTTCATTACAAGATCTATTAATGGCCATAACTTGTTGATATGGTGAACAAGTATTGTAACACATGGTGGCAACATCAGAATATACTACATTAGATTGATAAGCATATGAGTGACACCTTCTATTTCTTCAACTTCACCAACTTGTCACCAACCTGTTATTATAAATAACGACGACGACGACGAGTTCAATATTAGAAATGCATACAAAAATACAAAGAATTATTAAGAGCTTTGCATTTTGAGAATGAAACTGACTGCCTGTTACACCTATTACAATTGTCACTTTAAAACTATATATATGTTACTTTAAAAAAGTTGTTGGCATCGATTTTTAAATTTATTTCCAACATAAGTTACCGGTTTTTTTTTTAAACTCTGCTCTGGAGTGTAGAGCCAGAGAACTCGGCTTCCCGGTACACCAGCCCTAACCAACTGAACTTTGATCGCAGACATATAGGTTACCTTTTTAGTTTCAAAATATGAATATTCTGTGATATGGATTGCGCAAGATATTTTTTGGAAAATGTATGCATGCAACGTTGGATTGTCCACGGTTTTCTTGCGACGTATATGTGCACAACTATGATTCGCATGAATGTGTTTCCAGCAAACATGGTTTGTGCAAATACAATAACTTTCTAAAATTTATTCATGCGCATTTCAGATATAGTCGTATTTATTGTACTTTCTGCTGATTTCTGTAATTATATAGGAAGAAGGAATGCCAGAAAGAGCTTTCTGTTTTACCTTCCAAATATTTTCAGTAAGAGCCCGAAAATAGAGGAATCAGGGAAATTTGGGGAATTAATATGGTCATTGGATTCAATTCCTTGAATTTAGCGGGTCAATGAAACATCTCTGCTGCTCTCTTTTTTTTCTATAAGAGAAAATTGAAGTTTTATTTACATTTGTGCATTTAATTCCTAAAATTACCAAATAATAAAACCACAGTACCAACTCATCACAACAAAAAGTTTGCAACTTAAATCATGAATCCAAAATACAAAATTTCAAATTAAGTGCAACAACCACGATTATATCATATCAACTTTCTTGCACTGTCTAAAAGATATGGTACAATGAAGCAAACAAAAAAGCAATAATGAATAATATATTGAGGTACTTTAGCAAAAATAAATAAATTTAAAATATTTACTGACTTGCATTATAATAATGCTTGTAATTAAACAGTCATCAAAACTATAGTCTACATTAAGCTGGCGTTGTAGAAATGCAAGGTACAACAAAAGCAATCGAAGTTGCACAGAAAATATTACCATGAACATATAGTAGTTCACACCTTTTATTATCATATATGATTTCATTTAGTTACATAATACAACATTTTTCAATAAAATACATCGATGCAAAATTTCCATATAGTTTTCGTGGCAAAATTGCAGTGTACACCAAAACCATCAAAACAGGAGAAAATGGCATAACTTTGAACATTTAATAATGTAGGTCATTTACCTTCAAAAATTAAACAAATTCAAAACTTTTAAATAATTAAAATTCTGAATAATGTAAGGTTTTAATAGTTTACAACCGTCTAGAATGCAAGCTACTGAACTGTGTATGTGGCTTGCATGCCATAAAGTGAGAAAGTTCTATTTAGTTTCTCATACACAAAATCAATCAAAAATCAAAATAAACATACAAACATATTTCTGAGAAAAGAAAGGTAAGAAAAAATGCACAAAATAAAACTTAAAAGCTCATTTTAGTTAAAAAAACAAACTCTTTATTGCTTTTTATCAACCACTTTTGTTGCACTATATACATCTCACAATTTCATGTCGAGCATCTTACAAAAATCAATGATGCATTCGTCTTCAATACGATTATTAGTTAAATACGATAATAAATACATAAGAAGCACACAGAAATCAACGTGATGATTTTCATACTATTGTAACAATTGAAGCAATCAACGAATTAGAAGAAAGAAATAATAGAATTATGATGGAGAGGAAATATTTGTGGATAGAAAGGAAGTAATTTACATGATCTAGAAAGATAAATTTAACGTACCATTAAAAACAAAATAGGAAACCTTTTTTAGTATGAAAAGGAAGATGGTGATTTATGAATAAACAATTTCCTCGTGTCAGAATAAATCAAGCAAGGGAGTCAACAATTAGGGTTAGGTATTCTAACTGAATTATGTTATAATTGATTTCTATTGAATTTCATAAAAGAAACATTGTGTTGTGTTTTATTCTTCTCTTTGCAATCGATTGATAAATTCATAACTGTTGATATCAGATCTTCTAAAGCTTTTTTTTTTTTGAAGGTGACTAGATATTGAAAAGACAAGTATGAAAAAAATTCCGAGAGAGAATTGAACATTTTGGAAAGAAATATTAAAGATTATCTGTATCTCAATGATATACACAAATCACCGCAGGAAGGAGAGAAATTCTAGTGGCATAACTGAAGAAAAATGGACAATAATGAAAACATAAACTGCTGCCAATATTCATTTGAATTTTATATTATTGCTAATAAAACATGGCATATGTGATATGAAATATTGGAAGGCAATTACAGAATTAAATGACAAAGCAAACGCTTCTTATGAGACTGTTCGTGACAAGAAGTTTAAGAAAGATGGATTAATAGGTGAACATTTTCATGGTTTTGAAGCATTGTAGACCAGTTTGCAATTGTCAGCTACAAAGTGGATGATGAGGCACAAGTTTTATATGTACACACATATACATGCATGCGTACACACATATATATCCCTTTCAAGGGAGGGCGAAATTTGCATTTTCTCTATCAGATCTGTAAATCAATAAAACTTGTGAAACATTACAACATCAGAGAAAGCAGAAACAACAGAGCAAACTGAAACATGGTTTGTATAATATATATAGCTATAAAGTGTATAAAGTCCAAAGCAAAAAAAAAAAAAAAAAAAAAAAAAAAAAAAAAACCTGCGAGCACTATATGTCCAAGTACTTGAGATTATCCTTAAAACTATAACGATACGAGGACTTACTTGACAGCCCAAGTAATAAAATTCTAAGACTTGAATTATCCATCTTTGCTGTAATTGAGCTCCAGCCAAGTGTAACGAGCCATGTCATCCCCCAGTTCCATGAATATTTCCCTGTTCTCATTGCTACCCATCAAATTACAAGCAAAATTAAATAGCTCGCTTCCAGGACAAAGCCCATGTAAGCTCTTCAACTTCTCAATGCACTCTTCAACAGTAGGTCCCGATGTCCCAAAATGAGAAGAGGTGCCGGTTCTTCCAGTTCTCGCTATGTGTAAAAAGGAGTTGGTGGTCGACTTGAGATTTTTTGGGCAATTGTTCGTTCCATTGTGTGATGTAAAGGATTGAAGTGTGTTGCATTCAGCAGCAGAAAAGGTTGCATTGAAGTTAAGCTGTTGTATCTTTTCTACAATTTCATCATATCCTTTTGATTTGTCTATGTTGTCGTCTGCAGCTAACTGAAAGTCATTTTTGTCCAAATCCATTTCATCACAAGATCTATTGATGGGCATAACTTGTAGATATGGTGAACGAGGATTGTAACACATAGTGGCAACATCGGAGTGTAGCACGTTAGATCGAAAACATACAAGCGACACCTTCATTTTCTTCAACTTCATCGACTTGTCGCCAACCTGTTATTATAGATAATGATGATATGATGAGTTTAATGTTAGAAAAGAACACGAATATATAAACTTATATGATTTGTGATGTGCATAATGGTTCGGGTCCAAAACATACATACAATTGCATTCTTAGAATATAAACTTTTTAAAACTTGATATATTCCACTTTAAAAAAGTTGTCGGAATTGGTTTAAAATTTATTTTCAGTATAAGTTACTTTCTGAGTTTCAAATATTAATATTCTGCAAATATGGATTGTGCAAAACATTTTTTGGAAAATGTGCACATGCAACATTGGCTTGTCCACGGCTTTATTGAGAAATATATATGCACAATTATGATTAGCATGAATATTTCCCAGGTGCAAATAGAATAAAAAACTTTCTGAAATTTATTCATGCACACTTTGGGTAGATTTCTATTTATGATAATATTGTATTTTCTGATGGTTTCTGTAATTATATAGGAAGAAGGAATGCCAGAAGGGGCTTTCTGTTTTACCTCCCAATTTTTCATGGTAATTATTGAAATAGCTAAGTTACTTTTCTTTGTATAAAAGACAAATGAACATTTTTTTTTGTAAATTTAATCGCTAAAATTACCAAATAATAAAATCACTACACAAAGTCATCACAGCAAAGAGTTTGTAACCTAAATCATATATCCAAAATACAAATTTTCAAGTTAAGTGCAACAACAGCAATTCTATCATATCAACTTGCTTGCACTGTTTAAAATACATTGTACAATGAAGCTAATGCAAAATGGCGGCAGCAGCGGCTCGGTTATGGGTCCGGTTATGGCCGTAGTAGTAGCAGTCGTCGTCGTCGTCGTTATATACGAGTGTCATGGCACGCGCTCTCGCGTGAATTGTTTTCCTTAAAAATTGTATAGGTTTAAATCAGTCAAAAAATGATTATTTTTAATTTTCAACTGATATTAAGAATTGTATATTTGTAAAAATTATATTGAATTTGTAAAGAAAGTTTGATTTTATATCCTATTTTTAGAAGCATTTTGAATTTGTAAAGCATGTTTAATTGTTAGATCTCATATTTAAGAGCGTTTGAATTTGTAAAAAAAATTTAATATTAGATCATATTTTTAAGTGATTGTGATTTGACAACATATAAAAGGACGTTTTTGACAGTTCACGTTCATACCAAAAAAATGCAATATCAAAGCTATTACAACTATTATTAAAGATATACACATATCCATAAAATATATCATTTTTTATAATATAGTACATGTTATTTTAGCAAAAGTAAACAAACTTAAAATATTTAAAATTAAATAAATTTAAAATATTTACGTGACTTGCATGCAATTAAAGAGACATCAAAATTGCGGTCTACATTAAGCCAATATTGTAGAAATGTAAGGTACAATAAAAGCAATCAAAGTTGCACAAAAAATATTACTAGGACTATTTAGTAGTTCATACCAGTTATTACCACGCATAATTTCATTTAATTACGTAATACAAGATATTTCTAAAATATCATATATTTTGCATTGTAAAAGCGCAATGCACACCGAAACCATCAATATTGGAGAAAATGGCATAACTTTGAGCGTTTAAGAACGTTTATCTTCAAAAATTAAACAAATTCAAAACTTTCAAATAACTAAAAAATTTAAATAACGTAAGATTTTGATAGTCTGCACCGTCTAGAATGCAAGTAACCAAATTGTGCAGGTGGCTTGCATTCCATACAGTAAGAAAGTTCTAATTAGTTTCTCATAAATAAAATTAACAAAAAATCAAAATAAATATACAAATATATTTCAAAAAAAATCACAATTACATGTCGAGCATCTTCTCGAATTAACAAAAGCCAATGATGCATTCATCTTCAATACGATTCTTAGTTGAAAATGATAAAAATAAATACATAAGAAGCTCAAAGATATCAACATGATGATTTTTCGTTCTTTTAAAATAATCAAAGCAATCGACAAATCAGAATAAAGGAGTAATACGATTACGATGGAGAAGAAATATTCATGGATGGGAGGGAAGTAGTTTACCTGATCTAGAAAGATAAGTTTTAGAGTGTGCCGTTAAAAACAAAAATATGGGACCTTTACGAAAAGGAAGATAGAGATTTATGAATAAACGATATACTTTGGGGATGCAAAAATAATTTCCTCGCGTGAAAATAAATCAAGCAAGGGAGTCGGCAATTAGGGTTAGGTAATCTGATTGAATTATGTTATAATAATTGATTTCTACTGAATTTAATAAAGGAAATGTGAGAAAACAGTCTTCTCTTTTCAACTGAAAAATAGAATAGGTAACAGTTTGCATCAGATTCTCGCACACTTTTTAAGCGATACTGGATATTGATAAGACAAGTATCGAAAAATTCAAAGAGAGAACTGAAAATTTTAGAAAGAAATACTGAAAGATTATTTTATCTTAATGATATTCACAAATCATTGGAGAAAGGAAAGAACCTAGTGGCATGACAGAGGAAAAGTGGTCAAATATGATACATAAGCCACTGACTGTTCTTAATTTTTCTTAGAGCATTTGAATTTCATATTATTACTAATAAAACATCGGCATATGTGATCTAAAATAAATTGGAAGGCAATTACACAAAGAATTAAACGAAAAGCAAACGCTTATGAGAAAGTTGGTGATATGAAGTTTAAAAGAGGATTAATTAGTGAACATTTTCATGGTTTTCAAACATTGTACATTAGTTTGCAATTGTAAACTACAAATTGGATGATGAGACGCACGTTTATTGTTGATGAGTTCACCAAATGTTGGAAGACGCACATGGTTACATTAAATAACTCAAATTTACATTATTTAATGAGTTTGGTAGTTAATAGTCCATTTAATAAGGAGAAGAGAAAGCTAAATCTCAACAATGAAAAAAGATCGCAACTTTATTGTATTTAATTCTGTAAGAAGGAAACAACCTATCAATATAAAATAAGACCTTGCATGCTATAATTGTCAAATATCGAACCATGTACAAAATATTTGCATCAAGCTCGAGAGATGTTGAAAACTACAGGAAGTGTTGAGGTTTGTAAAAACAAACATGGAGAAAACAATAGTGAAGATGCAAACGTTCACATTAAATATGACAAATACAGGTAAAGAACGAGTACTTGATTCGTGTGGTTATAGATTAAAAGAAGCAAATCAATAAGATGAAATCGGCTAATGGTTGTGAATTGGTGTAAATAGTGTTGGGTCAATCAAATTGAAATGTTTAATGGAAATGTAGTAATGCTAACGAGAGGTAAACATGTTTCACAAAAAGAACCTCAATCAGACAACTGGAAGAGAATACATGTAATATTCTCGACTAGAGATAGAGCTACTGGAGCATGGAGAGTGTTAACCCCGCCTCGGCCGTGGCTCACCGATCCAGAATAATGAGCGAGCTAATGTTCTGCCGATTTAACAAGGGGAGACCGACCTAAGGCTTCAAAGGGAGACCGACCTAAGACCTAAGAGAGGTGCCGATCTAACACTTCAACAAGGTCGCCGACTTAACCACCTTAATAAGGTTACCGACCTAACAGGTTAGAGGGGCATGCCGACCTAAAGCTTTAACGTGGATGCCGATTTAACGCCTTGACAAGGTTACCGACCTAAAATGCAGCCGGCCTATGACCAATGTTAGGCCGGACATGAATTGAGCAAAGGAAGTCAATGCCGCTGCAGAGCACAGTGATCTCTTAGCTCGTACACGACCTTGGACTCATCAGTTGGGTCGCGACTTACGACTTACCAGACTAACTCGGCAGCGACCTAAAAGCCACTGAATGAAGAATCCGATGTTGTGTTACTAGGAAGGGGAGGAGTTAGCTCGGAGGCGACTTGGGACTTGAACGAAAATGCCTCTGTGAAGCTCGGGCTCGCTTTAAACCGGTTGCAACTAGTTAAGTCGTCCACAACCCAACATAAGTCGGTCACGACTTGCGGCCTAAGGGAAAATTTTGCCTATAAATACATGACCATATCCAACATTCAAGGGACCTTTTGGCCAATCATTTCAAGCGCCAATACTCAGCCGAATTCTCAACTCACCCGACACTTCAAGTTCGAAAGGCATCTCAACTAACTTTAAGGGAAAATCTAACGCAATCTACATGGATTCGAAGAATTCTTCTCTACCAAAGTTCTAGTTGTTTGTCTCGTCGTAATTGTAATTGAAGATTGTTGTAAAGTTGTAATCGGTTTAGCAATAAAGAGAATTAAAGTGGACGTAGGCTTGCCTTGAGCCGAACCACTATAAAATCGTTGTTATTTACTGCTTTTTCTATGACTTTCTGCTTATACTCTGTTCCCGAATCATCGGGTGGTGCTTTCACAACTACACTTTATACACCGGGGTGTTAGCGTTCAAATTTTAGCGTTAACATTTTTGGTGCTTTCATTGAGAGCTGAACTCAGGAGTATTATCATCATTGCTCCACGAAAGTTTGTTGAAGTAACCTCTCTGAAGACTAGAAGTTTATCTGAAATCATGGCTTCGGGGAGAAGAAGTAGATCTGTTAGATCTGAAAATGTTCAAGAGGGAACCTCCGCTTCCCCAGTACCTAATCAAGCCACTCCACCTGTTGGGGTTACAAAAGCGGAGTTGGATGCTGTAATCTTAGGGCTGAACCAGCAGATAAATGCCCAAAGTGCACAATTGGAGGCTCAGAACGCTCAAAATGCCCTAATTTTGAATAAGTTGAATGACTTGCTTGGAGTAAACCGTCAACCAACGGGTAATGAAATGAACTTTGCTGGCAACATTCATGAGGATGAAGAAAGAAGCATTCCTGAGAGGGCTGCCAGCCCCTTTGAGCGGACATTTCCTGAGGTTGATGGATCTAAAGCTCGAAATGATGAGGGGTATCTTTCTGAAATGGTTCGACAAATCATGAAAGAAAGCATGCAAAGGAATGAAGATGAGAAGGAATGGGGTTTCGCTCCAAGTAAAACCCCGTTTACCGAAAGAATCTTAAAGGCTGAGTTCCCAAGGAAGTTCGTACCTCCAACTATCCCAGCTTACAAAGGAACAAGTGATCCGAACGAATTCTTGTATAAGTATGATTGGCACATGACAGGTGCCAGAGCTTCTGATGAAATAAAGTGTCGATATTTTCCTGTATATTTGGAAGGTGTAGCTCTGCTTTGGTTCACCAAGCTACCAATTCGGTCTATAGATCAGTTTTCTGACCTAACCCGGAAATTCAAGGAGCAGTTCAGACTATACGCTTCAAAAGCCAAAGATATCATGTCGTTGTCAAGTTTAGAACAGAATCCAGGGGAGACTATCAGATCTTTCTTGAATCGCTTTAATATAGCGCTGGCCGAGGTAGACAATACAGAACCACGGATGATCTTGACCTATCTGATGAGGGCCATCGACAAGTCGAGCGAATTTGAAAAATGGCTTAACATGAAGGAACCAAATTCCCTTGAAAAATTCTACAAGAAAGCAGATGAGTTCATACGCCTGGAAAGCCGTCCGGTACCGGTAAAGGCAGCATTGGAAAAAGCTGAAGATAACGTTGTTGCTCCACGCAAGAATGAATCTGTAGGACAGAAAAGGGAAAATAACGATGGGAAGAAACAGAAAAATCTGAAGAAGCCTCGTTCCTTCAAGCCATCGGAATATACCCCTTTATCAGATACGCCGGAGCGTATTTACCTTGTCACTAAAGATTCTGTTGATTATCCTAAACCTCCCGTTCTGAGAACCGGGAAAAAAGCTGTACAAAGCGGAAAGTTTTGCCGCTTCCATAATCAACCCGGTCATGATACCGATGAATGCCGCCAATTGAAAATTTTGATTGAATAATTGATAAGGGAAAACAAGCTGCAGCAATTTGTGGAAAAGAATAGCAGCAATCCTGCTTCGACTAGTCAGGGGCAACGAGCTCCTGCTCATCAACCCAGGACAAGTGAGAAGACTGCAGGGCATGAATCCGGAAGGCCTGTTATCAATGTCATTACGGGAGGACCTCACCCAGCAGGCAGGAGCTGGGGTGAGATGGAAAGATATACCCGAGCTTTGAAGTATGTACCGACCGAGGAAGATGTATTTGTTTTGGAAGGTGCTATGCCCCTGAAGCAACAAAAAACTTTCAATGATGATATTGTGTTCAGAGCCAGGGATTCCACAGGTATTGAAGCTCCTACCTTGGATCCCTTAGTCATCTCAGCTGGTATCGGGCCAGCTATTGTCAGAAGAGTTCTCATTGATTGTTCCGCATCCTGCAATATCCTCTTCAAGAAAACATTCGACCAAATGAAGATCCCTATGGCTGATGTGCAAGCATCATCGCAGAAAATCGCTGGCTTCACTGGGGAGCTAAAACAGCCGATAGGAACCGTTGATTTGCTTGTAGAACTCGGAGAGGGAGAAAGAAAAGTGGTCCGCAAGCAAACTTTTGTGATTGTTGACGAGTTTTCTGCTTATAATGCTTTCCTTGGCCGTCCAACTCTCGTAGCATTCAAAGCTGTTCTGGCCTCATGGTGCCTCACCATTAAATTTCCCACAGATAATGGAGTGGGAGTTATAAAAGGGATCAAAATGTTGGGCGGGAGTGTTATCTGACAGAGCTACGAGAAACAAGGAAAAGAGAGATGGGAAAGGATGCGGCAACCCCAGTCCGCATCAAAGAACCAGCCTTGTAGCAATTACAGGGCGGACCCTGCACTGGCGAGCACAGCGGAGCACTGAAAGAGATGGATCCTAGGAAAGCCAGTGCAGGGGAAAATAGAGTGGTACCAGTGGAAACGACAATACCGGTACCTGTTGACCCAAAGGACCCAAACAAGGTGTTGAATGTGGGTTCACAACTTAATGTGTCAATTCAGAATATCCTAATATCTTTTTTAAAGGCAAATTTGGATGTTTTTGCTTGGACTCATGCCGATATGTGCGGAATATCCCCAAAAGTTGCCGTACACGCTCTGAATATTGATCCAAAATTTACACCTGTGAAGCAGAAAAGGAGAACTCAAAGTTCAGAAAGGTCAGCAGCGTTAAAAGAAGAGGTTGATCGGCCCATGGAGAATAATTTTATCAAAGAATCTACCTATCCGAATTGGGTTTCAAATCCAGTGCTGGTTAAGAAAGCCAACGGAAAATGGAGAGTGTGCATCGATTTTTCAGATCTAAACAAGGCCTGCCCCAAAAACTGCTTCCCATTACCCAGAATCGATCAACTGGTAGACGGAACAGCGGGACACGAATTGTTATCTTTTATGGATGCCTACTCTGGATATAACCAGATCATGATGCATGAGCCAGATCAGGAGGACACGAGCTTTATCACCGACGTTGGTCTTTACTGCTACAGAGTTATGCCCTTCGGGCTGAAGAATGCAGGGGCAACATACCAAAGACTTGTTAATGCTATGTTCAAACCGCAATTGGGCAAGACTATGGAAGTCTACGTCGATGACATGTTAGTAAAGTCTAAGAAAGCAGTGGATCACATACAACACTTAGCAGACATGTTCACAGTCCTCCGAAAATACGGAATGAAGCTCAACCCTTTAAAATGTTCATTTGGAGTGGAATCCGGAAAGTTTTTAGGTTTCATCGTGAGCGCTAGGGGCATTGAGGCTAGTCCAGCTCAAATTACCGCCTTAAAGGAAGTCAAAGCTCCTAGAACGAAGAGGGAATTGCAAAGTCTCAATGGAAAAGTCGCCGCCTTGAGTCGGTTCATTTCCAAAGCCACAGATAAATGCATCCCATTCTTTGACGCCCTAAAGAAAGGAAAGAAAAACTTCGATTGGACTCCCGAATGCCAAAAAGCCTTTGATGAATTGATTCGCCATATGGAAACGCCTCCAATACTTTCTAGGCCTGGTGATGGCGAGGATCTTCTTATATACTTGGCAGTATCATCTCATGCTTTAAGTGCAGCGCTGATACGAAAGACAAGAGGATTCAACATCCAGTTTACTATATCAGCAAAAGACTCACTGGGCAGAGATGAATTACTCTAAGTTGGAAAAACTCGCCTATTGCCTACTGATTGCCTCCAGGAAGTTGAGGCAATATTTCCAAGCTCATCCTATCAGAGTCCTCACTGATCAACCTTTAAAGCAAGTCCTGTTTCGCCCTGAGACTTCGGGTCGTCTTCTAAAGTGGAATATTGAACTCAGTCAATATGACATCACTTATCATCCCCGAAAAGCAATCAACGGACAAGCTTTAGCGGATTTCATCGTAGAATTCACAGATAAGGGTAACAGTGAGGACGAAACGATCGACGATTCCCCAATCCAATGGAAGTTATATGTCGATGGCGCGAGAAACGACTATTGTTCTGGAGCCGGAGTTGTACTTGAGACCCCTGAAGGTCGATCATTATGCTATGCACTAAGATTGGAATTTCCTTCAACAAACAATGAAGCAGAATACGAAGCCCTTATCGCTGGCTTAAGGATTGCTAAAGAACTAAACATCCAAGCGTTACAGATCTTCAGTGATTCTCAGCTTATTGTATGCCAAGTCAAGAAGGAATTCCAAGCGAAAGGGGGAAATCTGCCCGCCTACTTGTCAAAGGTTTGGGAACTCCTGGGTGATTTCGATCATTACATGATAAGTCATATTCCTCGAGAAGAAAACATGAAAGCAGATTCTCTCGCAAAGTACTCTAGCACAGGCGAAGCTCACTTTCTGGGGTTAACTCCAGTGGAGGTCCTGTCGACTCCGAGCATTGATGAAATGGATATTGATTGGATCATAAGCGTGTCTCAAGAGCGAGAATCATGGATGACACCAATAACAGAATATCTGCTCAATGGCTCTTTACCGAAAAATTCAAAAGAACGAAAGAAGCTACTGAGGAAAGCCTCTCGCTATATAGTCTAGGATGGCCAGTTATACAGATGGGGATTCTCAATGCCGTTACTTCGATGTGTATCCAGGGAAGAGTCCAAAACAATCCTAGCTGAGGTGCATGGGGGAGAATGTGGTGATCATTTAGGTGGTCAAACTTTAGCGAAAAAGATTCTCCGATACGGATATTTTTGGCCAGAAATTAATCGAGATGCAGCAGACTATTCCCGAAAATGTGACAGATGCCAAAGATTCGCCAAAATTCATAGAGCTCCTTCCACTGAACTCACCCAGATGGTCAGTCCATGGCCGTTTGCAATATGGGGGATAGACCTTGTAGGACCGTTACCAACTGCCAAATCTGGAATTAAATATGCCATTGTTGTTGTAGATTATTTTACTAAGTGGGCAGAACTTGAACCACTGGCTACTATCACCTCAAAAAAGATGATAAGTTTTGTGACTAAAAGTATCATTTGCAGATATGGTGTGCCTAAAAAAATAATTACAGACAATGGTACTCAGTTCGAAAGTGAAGAATTTCAAGATTTTTGCAAACGATTCAAAATCCAAAAAAGCTTCTCAGCAGTAGCTCATCCGCAGGCAAACGGGCAGGTGGAAGCAGTAAATAAAATTATCAAGTCAACCATCAAGAAGCAGCTTGAAAGAGCGAAAGGTGGTTGGGTCGATAAGCTACCACTAGCACTATGGGCATACAGAACTACCCACAAAACTGCGACTGGGCATACTCCGTTTTCATTGGCATACGGATCAGAGGCAATGATTCCGGTAGAAACAGAGGTCCCTTCACATAGAAGAATCCATTTCAATCAAGCGGAGAATGAAAAACTACAGCTTGATGCACTAGATCTCCTTGATGAAAAAGGAGAAGAGGCTGAGCTCAGAATCGCATCTCATCAGCAAAGGATAGCCAGACATTTCAATTCCAAAGTTCGCCAACGCAGCTTTGAAATTGGAGATCTAGTCCTAAAGAGAATTATGACAGCGACATGTGTGTTTGGGCCAAATTGGGAAGGACCATATGTCATAGGTCAGAAGCTTCTTGACGGCACATTCAAACTCACTACTGTCGAAGGAGATCGAATTCCAAGAGCTTGGAACAGCAATCACTTGCGTCCATACTTTACTTGATAGCTTTGTTGAAATATTGTAAAAAGAATTATGAATGTATGATTCCTGTAATTGAAAGCGATTGTAAAACCGACGCAAGTGAATAATGAAAGACTATAAAGTGGATGTAGGCCCAAATTCTTGGTCGAACCACTATAAATCTTGTGTTCCTTATTATTACTGCATGTTTGCTTTATTTTCGATATGAGAAGTACATTAAATGTATTACTGAAATGTCGATTTAAATTTTTGCAGGCAACGAAAACAAAACTTGCACATTACAAGACCAAGTGATTCTTGTTATCATTCAACAAACAAATTCCAAGTCACAAAATTCCCGAGCTTAAATCCTAGATAAGAAGAGCTTCAATTGAACGGTCAATGATTTCGCCGAAAACGGGCTTTAGCTAATAAATTGAGAAGTTTGAACAAACAAACATCCGATTAAGAAGCTTATGTCTGTTCTCGTGAACTGGCCTAACAATGAAGTACACTTCTTTGGATTAAATAAATTACTTGTAAGAGAAGGGAGTGCAAGCTTAAAAAAAATAAAAAAAATAATAGAGGATCACTGAAAAGGCATAAGCAAGTGGACAAGGAACAACTAAAGCCCTCTTCGGAGGCACAAGTCCTCTTCGGAGGATAAAGACCTCTAACGAAGCATATGCCGCAAAAAAGAAAGTTCTCTACTCAACCAAAAAAGATTGGAGGAGTCATGACCCTCCAACCATGAGAGAGTAACTTCCAGGCAATCTTCGGAGACCCATTTCACCAGGAGTTGAAGTCGCTCTTCGGAATTTCACTTCACCAGAGTTGAAATGTAAAACAAAATAAAAGCCCTCTTCGGAGGCCCATTTCACCAGGGGTTGAAGTGTTACAACCGCTCTTCGGAATTTCACTTCACCAGAGTTGAAATGTAAAACAAAATCAAAGCCCTCTTCGGAGGCCCATTTCACCAGGAGTTGAAGTGTTACAACCGCTCTTCGGAATTTCACTTCACCAGAGTTGAAATGTAAAACAAAATAAAAGCCCTCTTCGGAGGCCCATTTCACCAGGAGTTGAAGTGTTACAACCGCTCTTCGAAATTTCACTTCACCAGAGTTGAAATGTAAAACAAAATAAAAGCCTTCTTCGGATGCCCATTTCGCCAGGAGTTGAAGTGTAACAACCGCTCTTCGGAGTTTCACTTCACCGGAGATGAAATGCTAAAAAAAAAAAAAAGAGAGAGCCTCTCCCAAGGGGCAGAAACAGAAAGACCTCTTCCCAGAGGCACAATAAGACAGAAAGACCTCTTCCCAGAGGCAGAAATGAAAAGACCTCCTCCCGGAGGCACAATCAAGCAGAAAAGACCTCTTCGGAGGCACACGTTTCACCAAGATTGAAGTAAAACTTCCAAGTGTTGAAACGTGAAAAAGTCTTCCTCAGAGGTGCAACTTTTCAAAGAAACAAAAATCAAGAAGCCCTTTACTGTGGCAAGTAAAAAAAAAATCCTCATTAAGAGCACACTTTAACTTTCAAAGAAAGAGTGAATTACTTGTTCTAGAAAATTCTCTTCCTCAAAAAGAAGTTGAAGTACTTTACAAATATCCGCTTTGCCATATAGAAGATTTCATTCAATAAAATGTGTATATGCACAAGATAAAGAGTGATATCTTCGAAAGTTGAAACATAGAAACTTATTTGTGCTCTATTTTTTAATGAAATCATATTCCTCCAAATGTGGAATAATTATTCTCTAAAAAATAAAAGCACAAGTTCCTCATAAAATAAAATATTACAATGGGCTTATGGTATAGGGGCAGCATGGCGTAACTACATCGGTAAAATTGCGCTCGAACAATATATACCACAAGCTCACTGCAATATCGTACAAAGAAACTTGTACAAAAATAAATAGTAAATGCATTCTCAGATATAGACAGAAGTTTATACAAAGAAAAAGAATCATTTTATTCAACACTATTTTATATAAAGGTACAGGTTCCAACAAAAGAAAAGCGGGGGGCCGGTACCCGCACAATTTCCGGTCATTGCATGCAAAAAAGGCAAAAAAGCGATATGAAAGCCATAGAACCAGAGCCATCATTTCTTCTTCCGCCCACCTTTCGAGCCCGCACCTGGCCGAATGACCAACTTTTTAGGTCGGCTTGTAAGGGTAGGGGATGAAGGAGAAAGAGGCTCGATCGGACTTTCTTCCGTCTCTTCTTCGCCAGTTAAAGATTCCTTCTTATTCTTCTTCTTGGGAACTCCATGCTTCCCTCTCTTCTTGGAGGAAGGCCCACTCCCTGGAGAAAGAAGTTTGGATAACGGTTCAGCGTCGGAGCCAGTGGGTTCTGGCGTCCTCTCGCTTCCTTCAGTTTCTTCTCCTTTCGGATCTTGAGAAGCAACGGGATCATCTAAGCCGTGAAGGGCTTCTATTTGCTCTTCCTGTGACCCGGGTTGCGAGGCAGAAGGAGGAGTGACCTTAGGAGGCGGAGAAGGAATAATTGGAGGAGGAGAAACCTGAACAATGCCCGACGTTTTCTCTGCAGAAGGAAAAAAGTTTAAGTCAGCAAAAAGTGGAGATAAAGGTTCGCTGAGATTCAAGAAGTAGTCAAAAAGCCCATCAAGTTCATAAAAAACAGATGAGCAGTCTACTTGAGCAAGATTGTCAGTAGGGTTACCTGCAGAAGTCGGTTCCCTGACGTCAACTTCGTAAGCCTGTGCCTCGGCACTCTCGCCGCCCTCATCTCCACCTTGTATGCTTGCAATATCAGTGGTGACTTTAGTAGGAGATGGGGAATGAGAACTAAAACCGATAATGTCAATTTCGGCTGAAGGAGAAGGTTGAATTGGAATAGTTGAGGTGATTTTTCCTGAATATTCTCCTGCCGCTGTTTCGGCCCTTAATCTTGCAAGCTGTTCTCTCCCCTGGCAAGAGCGGCGCGAGCATCATCATCAAGATAATGCTCTTTAAGAGCTGACTCGGCGTAGCCAGCGCCTTTACCACCGAGCATATCGAGTGTTGCCTCCCAAACTTCAGCTAGTGTAATTTCATACTTAGGGCCTAGAAAAGCAAGGCTACCGCGCCCCAAGATGCTATGCAGATAGAAATCAAATAACGTTGAGCTGATGTTGGCCCTCGTTGCCTCGTGAGATTCTTCAGCTGCAATTTTGCCGGCAACGGCCTCATCACGCTCCATTTCAACTTTAGAAAGTTGAAGCTTAAGCATTTGGATCTCCGCCTCTTGGGAGTTATTCTTCTTCCGAAGCTCTTCAATGTCAGCGACATAGCCCTCGCTAATTCTTTTCTGCACTTCGAGCCTGTCTTCGGCATCCCTTTGGCCAGCATGGGCATCTCTCACTTGTTTGAGGAGCACTTCTTCTTTTTGAGAATAAGAAGTAGAGGAAGCAGCAAGCTCTTGTTTCAGTTCTTCAACTTTTGCTTCAAGCTCCTCATTGTAAGAAGCAATGCTTCTCATCTCGGTGTCATGTTGCTCGAGCACCTTTTGCCATTCGGCTTAATCATTTTCCATGGTGAACATGGCCTCTATGTTTGCACGATTAACCCTCTGAAGCTCGTCAACAAGCTTCTGCCAGTTCGACATCCTCTCAATATCAAGCTTAACGGCGTCAAGGTTTCGTAACATGGCAGACTTGTCAATGGGGACCAAGTCAAGGTCAAACCTTACTCCCTTCAGACACCACTGAGGAAATCGACTTTGCAAAGTGGCAGGACCCGGTCCAACTTGGAATTTGGGTCTGCTAATTATAGTTTGGATGTCTGACTTCTCGAGAGCGGAAGAGCCGGAAGGAATATCAAGCGAGGCAGGGGCGGTAACCTTTTCAGGAGTTGTGGTGGTGTGCTTCTCACCATGTCGGGCTCGCTTGCTCGAATCTTCAACCACATGACATTTTCCTCTGTCATCATGGGTTTTTCTTTTATGGGAATCGTCACCTCTCTGTGAAGAATCGTGGCGCTCTTCCCTCTCTCTTCTTTCGTAGCGCTCCTCTTGAGCCCTCTTCTCTTGAGCCTTTCGGGCGGCTCTTTCTTCATCAGATCCTCTGTAAGAGGGGAGGTAACGCCTGTAATCATATTGGTTACGCCTCCCGTAGCGCTGGAAATCATCGTAGTATGAGCTGCTGCGCCCCATCGGAGAATCTGAAATAAAAAAAGATAAGTTTTAGAGGTCTTCAAAGTACAAAAGGTGAGAAACATAAAAGTGCCGAAAAGAAATTCTAAGTGTGTGTGGCGTGCAAACTACGCGCATCAAACTACGAACCACTCTTTAATTGAGGAGTGGTTGTGGGTGTAATAGTCAGGGTAAACTCCTGAGTTGACGGAGTCTGCTGCAGGACAGAAGTTGCTTCAACTACTGAAGAAGAAACCCCAGTAGTGATAGGATCATCTTTAAAGATTTCCTGCGAGGTGGCAAAGAGGTCGCTCAGCCCTTCGAAAGTATCATCCCTGCTCTGCTTGGCAAGGCTAGTTTTCTCGGCTTCTTCGCCGGATTTCTGTGAACGTCGGGGAGATCCCTGAGGCTCCTCTTCCTCAATAACCGGGGCAAGTTCGTCAGATGGCCCCGCAACATCAACAGAAGTGGAACATTTCACTAGCAAAGCCTCGGGAGCAGGTCCTTTTGGTTTGGATGTATCTGTAAAAGCTGGGGCATCCAATGCTCTAGCCGGGGAGTCTGAGATTTCATGAGGATGTGTAAAACGAGAAGTATGCAAAAGCCCGTATTGGTGCAATAATTCATCCCCCAACAAAAACTTGATGCTTCTCTCTGCTACAGCCACGGCACTCAATCTATCGAAAGTCTGCTTATGGACCGGATCTCTAGAGGGAAGAGGAAGTGCTGAAAAGAGCAAAGAATGAAATTAGCAATTGGTAATTCGGATCTCGAGAAAGTTTAAAAATGGAGACAAGTAATTTTACTTCCTACTCTCCAATCGGCATAAAACCCTGGGGGGCAGCGAGTAAAGAAAAATTGGTTCAGAAATCCATGAACGCTTTCGGTAAGGTCGGAAATAAGTTTGCGGTTTCTAGCACTCCTCACAATTATAAGGGAATGATGATCTCTACTCTTTGCAAACGAGCATAAATAACGGATTTCTTCAAAACTTGGTAAGCGATCAAAAGTCCTTCTGAACAAAACGCACAACCCCATCAAGATGGCATAACCATTAGGATGAAGTTGGGACGGAGAGATTGACAACCGAAGGAGAAGAATTCGGAGAAAGTCATTAAAAGGAGGGATCGCTCCGCTTAAACACATTTGACGATTGATTGCAATAAAGCCACGGGGAGGATTGTCGGCAGTATCACTTTGCCCAGGGAGCAGGACACCACTCTCAGTAAAACCAAATTGAGTGCGCGGCTGAGTAAATGCTCTCGGGGTTAGAATGGTTGGAGTTCTCTCTGGAGGGTTCTCTATAGATAAAGCTACCGGAAAAGTTTCTTCCTCTTGAGCTGTCATTTCTTCTTGATGAGAAGTCATTCTACATAAATAACTGGATATTCAAACATGAAGGTGCACGTTTCCTAAAGTGTGTGGAGTGTTGTGTAAAATCAATCAAACAATAAGCAAATGCAACTGGAATAAAAAACTAGCAAAATACTTGTCAGTTATAAAATCCGGAGTTCGTTATTCTAACATGCAAGTGTAATGTTGATGCAAACAGGTCGGTTTAAGTTAGCGATGATTTGCATTAATACTTCATTTTAGTCGATTGATTCACAACATTTTATACAGTGTATATAAGTTGCTTATCTTGTCTCGACTAATCTGTCATTTGATGTGGACAGTCAATGGCAGTATTTTCGCCTTGCTTTTCTTTGTTTATTATTTTCAGCAGGTTGGCAGCTTATAAGTTAATACAATCTGTGAAATAATACAATGAGATTCAAACAAATTTAAAGTTGGGGCAGTTCAAAATTTAGGCAACTTAGTTTGGCAGTTCGAGTTAGAAACTCAAAGTGGGTCTATGCTCTTAAAATGTCAACACGTCCAAAGCTTAAGTGTTAACTCGGCTACGATTCAAAAAGTGGTGTGAAATTCCTCAAAGGGTCAACTCGGCTGCAGTTTAAAGGTTGGATCAGCAGAAGTTGGCAATTTTCTCCCAAGGGTTAACTCGGCCACGACTTAAAGTTTAGGCTATTTCACTTAAGAGCCAGGTCGGCCAAAGGCTAGTTCACCCAACTTCACTGACTCGTTCCCGAATCAACATCCCACGGCAATCAACCCGCTAACCCAATAACCGTTCCATCAACCACAGCCTTCATTTCATTTAAGCTATCGGATCGTCCCATCAATTAGTTCGAAACCGCCGCAAATTCAACGCCTTGCAACCCTAGCACGAATCAAATTCAACTAGCCTGGATCATCTTCATCATCGGTCAGTTAAAATCGAACCAAGCAACCTAAACTCCATCAGCCATGGGTGCAATAGAAATCATGATGAAGCATTATGCGAAGTGGCGGTTTAAATGTGAGTGATGGGGTTCGTGGACCAACAATAACCTATGATTGAAGAAGATTCACTTACGTAACAATTATCAGTGGTTGATGGAGCAAAATCGCCTTTTTGAAGCTTGGGGAAGTTTTTAATGGCGGGATCGAGAGAGCAGGTAATGAGAAAGAAGAAGGGGATGTGATTTATACCTTGCAGTGAAGGGATCTGGAGCGGCACATGCGACTTAACTATTAGCTCGCGTACGACCTACCAACTTAGAGAACGGGCAGGTTAAAGGACATCAAAGCACACGACCTAACCGTTAGGCGCGTACTTCGAGGGGCAAATGTTAACCCCGCCTCGGCCGTGGCTCACCGATTCAGAATAATGAGCGAGCTAATGTTCTGCCGATTTAACAAGGGGAGACCGACCTAAGGCTTCAAAGGGAGACCGACCTAAGGCTTCAAAGGGAGACCGACCTAAGACCTAAGAGAGGTGCCGATCTAACACTTTAACAAGGTCGCCGACTTAACCACCTTAATAAGGTTACCGACCTAACAGGTTAGAGGGGCATGTCGACCTAAAGCTTTAACATGGATGCCGATTTAACGCCTTGACAAGGTTACCGACCTAAAATGCAGCCGACCTATGACCAATGTTAGGCCGGACATGAATTGAGCAAAGGAAGTCAATGCCGCTGCAGGGCACAGTGATCTCTTAGCTCGTACACGACCTTGGACTCATCAGTTGGGTCGCGATTTACGACTTACCAGACTAACTCGGCCGCGACCTAAAAGCCACTGAATGAAGAACCCGATGCCGTGTTACTAGGAAGGGGAGGAGTTAGCTCGGAGGCGACTTGGGACTTGAACGAAAATGCCTCTGTGAAGCCCGGGCTCGCTTTAAACCGGTTGCAACTAGTTAAGTCGTCCACAACCCAACATAAGTCGGTCACGACTTGCGGCCTAAGGGAAAAATTTGCCTATAAATACATGACCATATCCAACATTCAAGGGACCTTTTGGCCAATCATTTCAAGAGCCAATACTCAGCCGAATTCTCAACTCACCCGACACTTCAAGTTCGAAAGGCATCTCAACTAACTTCAAGGGAAAATCTAACGCAATCTACATGGATTCGAAGAATTCTTCTCTACCAAAGTTCTAGTTGTTTGTCTCGTCGTAATTGTAATTGAAAATTGTTGTAAAGTTGTAATCGATTTAGCAATAAAGAGAATTAAAGTGGACGTAGGCTTGCCTTGAGCCGAACCACTATAAAATCGTTGTTATTCACTGCTTTTTCTGTGACTTTCTGCTTATACTCTGTTCCCGAATCATCGGGTGGTGTTTTCACAACTACACTTTATACACCGGGGTGTTAGCGTTCAAGTTTTAGCATTAACAGAGAGAAAACAAGGAACTAAACCAAAATAAAATAAAATTAGATAAGGTGATAGGAAAGGCATGATGAACATAGAAACTTTTCGAACTCAAGAAGAGATGTAAATTTACTTGAATTAAGGTGCATCAAGCAAGATATAAGAAAAAAAGACCCATAAAACAAATATGGATACCTTTATGGTTTCATAGGCATTCCTGAAAGAACGTTTGATGCATGTTTCATTGGCACATGCATATCTAAGTGGATTGGCTGTTGGAGAAAGTTTCTGTTCAAATTAAGATGGTTATTGATTTTATTAATAAACTTGTATTTTTGAAATAAGCTTGAATTTTTTGCTGAGTTTAAATTTTTGTTGAAATATTTTTGGCGAGTTTGCATTTATATAATATTATATTCAGAATGACTGTAATTTGGTCATCTCTCATTATATAAGCGAGAATATGTGAGATAACTTAATCAAAAAAATTGAGAATTGAATTTTAGTAGTCTGATCTTTTTTTTTTTCTTTTCATATTTGATTTTGGCTAAATTTAATAAAAGGAAGATGTTACAAATGGAGAACCAATAAATTGACATTTGGTCTACATGAGTATTCAAAAAAAAGATTTAATGAACCTCTGTGTTGTGTTTTATTTTTCACTTTCTATTCTCCTTTTAGACGATCATGCAATTGGAAAAAAAATCATAACATTTTCTATTTGATCGTAAATTCTACTACTTATCGCTTCATTCAATAATTTAACAATCTCATGGAAAAATCCTAATCATCACCTCAAATTAGATGTGGATTTAAGTTATGAATAAAATGATAAATTATATGATCGTTTAGTAAATATTATGAAAATAATTGTGAGTAATATTACGACAATCCGATTATGATTTATGAAGACTCGTGTAGATTTGTGCATATATATTATTGGAAATATCATGACATATAACTTATAACCATCTAAAATAGTTGTCTCAACTGCTAATCATTTAGTCCCATACGATTATTAAGAGAATGGCATGGCCAATTTATTGTGATGATTACTAAGTTGACATTGCATACAAACATGTACGAGAAATAATAATAACTTCGTGGTACATAACCGATACCTAGAAACTCCTTCAAGTGAGGAAATGCCACTTTCAATGAAAGAAAAGGCATTTAAGGCTTTGCTTCTGGCATTTTTCCACCATTCGTATTTGACTAACTCGATTTTTGATATGTTAGAAAGCCTTTGGTCATGCAGTTTCTTAACCATTGATTTTGATTGGTGTAATTTTAATTATATTACTTAACCTTTCGAATTGGTGATTTTCGAGAGTTTCTCGGATTTTATCCCAAATACACCCACACACACATCATATTTTGATTGTATTTTATTCCTCTACCTTATGCTTTATTCATTTTAGTAAAATATATTTTCATAACAATTTCAATGTTATATGCATATAGATTTAGTTACTCGTACTATACTTAACATTACATACTACATTTTATTAGTAAATTTTGATAGCACTCAACCCCCCCCCCTTCCAACACACAGATATGCTCTCACACATCAATCTCATTCAAAGAAAAAAGTCTCTTAGATAATTCAAATCCACAACATTGTAATATTTAACCAGATTATTCTAATCAATTTACGTGAGGTCCGTCTTCTTTTATATAAAAGAATTATGTACTGTATTTAGTAATTCTTTCGCATAGGAATTGAAAAATGCGATTTACTTTCGATAAACTAGTTTAGTAATAGTTTTCATTTTGACTATTTGTTTAAAAACAATGTTCGTATCAAAAAGATTTGTTCATAATTTTTTATTTCGATAATGGTTTTCAAAAGGATTTCAGTTTCATGTTAACTCTATGAGTATATAGGTGATATTATTTTCTAGTTAAACTTTTAAGATCGGCTCATAATTAACCAGGACCATAACCACTAATAAAAAAAACCTCAAAAAATGCTATCACAACAAATGCAAATTAAAAACTAAAAATAAAATAAATACCTTTGATTTGCAAATGTTCAAATACCCATTAACATCCCATCCAAGAACCTCACAAACAACCCTGCCAAATGCCCGATGCGCGCCTACCTTCTTCGTCTTCGCCACTGTACAAGCGTGCTGAACAAGCCCACCACAACTCCCATATATCTTCGTTTTCTTATCTACACCACAAACCAAGCATAGTAGCATGCAAGTTGCCGAATCATTCACATAAATCTCCCTCAAGGTCTCTTCTTTCTCAAACAAACCCCTAAAAAACTCAAAACTTTCCCATTCCCCGCCCTGCCCGTCAAATATTGCATTGCGCAAAAACTCTTGGCTTTCAGTCGAACATCTGCGCTGAACTTCAAGTTTTGGATCAGGATGGCGTCTTGGTTTTGCTTTCGATTCGGTGGTGGGGGAGAAGGAAAGGAGGGACTGAAAATCACGCTCGAGTTTTGTTAGGAGTTTGCTTTCGCGTTTGAATGCTCTTCGTCGTAGAACGCATTGTCTTTTCGATGATTTTTGGGAGGTGATGGAGTGGACTTCGGCGTTAGGGTTTTGGAGCTGGGTTTCGGGTATGAATGTGGTTACGGAAGAATCCATTGAGAATGTACTTGAGAAAAATGACGGATATTAATACGAGGTGCTGCAGAAGAGCGAAATATAAGGCGGCTGTGGAATCGATCCGATCTGACCAGGGTCCAAAACGGAAGTGTATTAGGCTCCATTTGGAGTTTTGAAGCAGCAGACAGGATTTGAGCGTATTGATTTTGATGGCTTTAGATGAAATGTTGTTATGAGTTTAACATAGAGCAGTTTTGAAAGTTTTTAAGTAATATTACATATATATATATATATATATATATATATATATATATATATATATATGTTCTTTAATTTCGTGAAGCTTAATTTTACGGTAGAACTAATGCGAGCTCGTGCTACGCACACAGATTGCAACTATACTTTTTGTAAATTTGATTGAGTTTACTTATTATAATTAACTCAAGTAAACCATTATTTTCAAGGTATATTTTACACTTAAATATTCTTTATATTTTGTATATTCAAAATATTTATCCATAAAACATTGTGTATTATTATGTACGTTTGTACAACTATTTTCATGTACCATACAAAAGAAGATTAATATAATTATGTAATAAACCTATAAATAATTATACGGATGCATACATCAAATTTTCAGCTATAAGACTAAAATATTAATTTGAAAGATCATTGTTATCCGGGTTTTTGACCCAGTACATACAGACAAGAAACATGACAACCTTAAGCAGGTAGGATGGTTCGAGACCTAACCAGAGAAGCCAAGATAATAGACCCACAAAGGCCAAGCTATACGGTTAAGGCGATGATGGGGATCAACGAAGCCAAGGTACCGGCATTCCTATAGCCCAACAAGTAGTTGAACGTAACAGTTAGGGACTAGTCATCAACACGTAATAACGATGAGGAATGTCTATGAAAACACCTCCAATTTTGAAATCCAGGATTATTCTGTGTAATCGGATCGCCAGCGACCCATGCACTTCTTCAAAACCTCGAACAAGCAAATTATTGAATTCGAAGAAAGGAAGCTGAATTCGGTCTACGAAATAAACTAAGTTTATGGGTCGCCAGCGAACCATGGTGTTGGCTTATTTCGCCAACCAGAATCTCCTGAGTCGCCTGTAGTCAATTTGAGAGCTTATAATGATAGGCCTGGCCCAGAAGCACTCCAAGCTATGTAAATACCGTGTTACCTGCAATATGAAGAGGATCTTCTCCGTACTGGTGATTGAAGCTTTACTGGAATTATTCTTCGCTTCCTACCCCACTCACAACAATCTCAGAAGGAATACACCGTGATTCTCCGGTTGATTCTAACTTTAAAAAATTCAATGTAGCTAGGAAATGTCAAAACCTTATAACCAAACAGCTCTTGTAATAGCAATCAGACTATAGGGAAACTATAAAGTGGACATAGGCTTCGTCAACAGCCGAACCACTATAAAAATCTTCTGTCTGTTTTCTTTTATTGCTTCTTTCCTATATCTGTGATATGTGATATTTCTCTGTAAAGACAGGGCTGGTGCTTTTAAACTTTAACCTGAGTGTTGATCCATTTTTTGGGTCAACATTTTAGTGCTCTCACTGAGAAACTCCAACTCAGAATCCAGATCTAGCTATCTACTTTAGATTTCCTAGGTCCAGAAGTCAGATCCCTAGTCTTTGCTTAAATAATCTGCTATTTTGAGGTCAATGACTACTGGAAGAAGAAGAACTGCTTCTGGAAGGTCCACGGGGAAACAGTAGCTACAAAAGGCGTTAGCCTTCAGCAGGCTGAAGTAAATGGTGCTAATTTGGAAAATCAAGCATCGGGATCCTCTAGTCAGCATGAAGTCATCACCATAAATGAGTTGAACAAAATGGCTGAAGAGATTAATCAGAAAATGGATGATAGCCAAAAGGCTTTTAAGCTCAATGCCCTGATAACTCTACAATCAAATCCCACCCATGGGACTGTCCCTGAACTAGCTGCTGCCATGGAGCAAGAAAATTATTCTGTTTTCGGCTTGCATAGAAGAAACGGAAAACAGCCATTAAGAAGGTGAATGACGTGTAACGACCCATAAATTTTAACGATTTTTATAACGTAATTAACTATATTTTTCATGAAAATTAAACAATTAAACTTTGCAATGAAAATTTGATATTTGTAATATGTCTATTTAAACGTAGCAAATGTCAGATTTTTCATCAGAAAATATTAAATTTAGTTCTGTTGTGCAAATTTCAATTTCAATTTAAATCAGTTAACATTTGATGGAAATAAAATATTTTCGAAACTTGAATATTTTTATATAATAAAAATGTAAACTATTTTCTGAGTGAGTCGTCATATTTCGTTTCGTCAAATTTGGACTGCTCTAGCCCCGTTTATTTTATTTTCGGCGTTTTTGTATCATTTTCGGCAGCGAAAAATCGACTTTCGATAGGATGATCGTATCGTTGATATCTGTGTACCATTCTATTCGTCTCATCATGCTGATCTATGCAGTATATTCATTCGTGCATTTCGGTATCCGATACGGGACGAAATCTACGAAACGATTAGCCGTATGGGTTCCGCATTTTGGTCTTTTGGTTCATGTGTCCTTTCGCTTATTTCTCGTGACAACCAATGGTCAATGGCCTTTAATATTTCCAAAAAAATTATTATCCTGACTTTTTATTTCCTAGATTCAGTATATTTCAATTGAAATCTAAATATATTTATTTCTGTTCGTTCCATTTCTTTCACTTCCCTCTTTCTGTTTGCTTCTCGTTCTGATTTTTATAATAAGATATAAAATTTCATTGTTTTGGAAGAAAATTATATAAATAAATATATAATATTAGTTCGCATGTGAAGATCTAAGATCATATCCTGCTCGTGACTTTTCCCTTCTCCTCCGATGACCGCTTCGAGTCTTCCTCCACCAAAAAACAGCCTGCAAATCCCCTCTCCTTGTTGCTTCACGCCCCACCTCTCCACACCGCTCGTTTCCAAGCCCATCACCTAATATTATCCTCCGCCTCCTCAACCTATAACAGCCGCACTAAAGAAAAAAAATATAGTGATAGTCGTATATATATTTTGCCTCAGTTCTACTGCTCGTCCCTTCACGGCTCGACCTTTACCAGACTTGCATCGCCAGCAAACCCATGGATCTACCTTCTTTCCCCTATGGCCACTGCCGCTATGTCCATTGCCATCAACCTCCCTTCGCCTCACATAGCCACCTACAATAGCCGAGATCAACCTAGACGCCAAACCCACGTCCGCCTAGTCCTTCCCCTCCCACTAGCTCGCTAACAGCCACTGTTTCCATTCGAACGCAGCCACCACACTCGAGCCTTCCACTAATCCCCAGTAGCCACCTTGCCACCACAAAGCTCCTCTAACCCCAATGCCACACCATTCGACCAAGCAGTTTGCATCCTATCTCCGATTCCCACATCCAGACCCGAGCTTTGTCATTCTCTTGCTTTATGAATATATATATATATATATATATACACACACACACACACATATTATAAGTTTGTTTGGTCTCAAACATGCTGCTCATATATATAATTTCAAGTTTGCTTTTTTTCTCTCGTGATAACTTGTTCATTTTTTTTTGTGAAACCCAGCCCACTGCAGTTTTGCTTTATATAAATTATAATATATAAAGATATTTTGATATTGATTTTTAAATTATAATATATACTAATATTTTGATTTTAAATATATGTGTTTTAAGAAATAATGATTTTGAAAAATAATATATAAATTTTTTATTTTAATATGTGTTTAAATTGAATATTGATTTGAAAATATATATAATATAAAGATATTTATATGAGTAAATTTTTGATTTTAAAAAATTATATATTTTGTTTTCATCGATTATCGAGTTCCGGCCTTGCTTTGATTTGTTTTGTGTTTGGCGTCTGGAGAAACTTGGCAGCAGTTGTCGCGTTCTCCATTTTTCGTGTGCTTGCAGCCCATTATTGTTTTCTCTAGCCTCGAAAGGTGAGTGATTACTCATGTATAAAATTCTTATATATAATAAATTTAATTCACATGAAGTGACAATTGAAATATTTTGTTAAATTTAAATTGCTAAGTTATTTAATTATTAAATATGATATGCCATTGTCTACAATTATTTACCTATGACATATGACGCCATAACCTGCTGTATATATTATATTTAAATTTGTTAATGATGATATATGTATGTTGTTAATATGTTAATTATTATTATATATATTTGTTCTCACTATGCAAGTTCCCTTTAGTTTGGAAATTCCCTATGGGTTGAAATGTTATATACCCTAACGATATTTTAGAATAGGGAAAAATCATAATGAGTCGAAATGATAAACCCAAGCGATTCTTACTTTTGAAATTTTAGGATTGCTGGTTGAAATGATATATACCCGTAAGTATTAAATTATTACGGATTGAAACGATAAATATCAATATCACTTGACCATAAGATAGAAAACTATATGCGGACACCGTTGGTCTATTTTCCAAAGTTTTTGAAAGGAAAATATATGGGTTTTGATAAATATTAATATAAATTATAGTATAAATATTTATTTTAATATGTGTAAATTTGGATTTTAAATTTATATGTTTTGGAAATTTTAAATTATAAGTTAAGTTCTAAATGTAAATTATAAAATTTTACTTATAACTTTATTATTTTTAAATATATAAAATAAGATTTAAAATAGATTTAATAATAATAAGATTTAATTTAATAATAATCAATATAATAAAATTTAATAAGAATTTAATTTAACTACTATATATAATATGTTTAAATACTTATTTAAATTTACATTAATATTTTAAAAATAGATTTTGTGATAACTTTAATAAAGTATGCTTGGAAAGATAAATTGAAATTGATTTGAAATATTATCTGTTTAAGAATTGGATATAAATAAGAATTGATTTGAACTTATTGATTTTGAGATTTTAAGAATATGATTTTAAAACTTTATAACTTTATTTTGAGTAAGGTGATTAAATGAATATATTCAAATTTAAACAAAAATTGAAATTGAATATTTAAATTTGATTTAAGTTTGAATTTGAGATTTTATTTAAATGTTCATAAAAGGTGATTAAGTGAATATTTCAAAATTAAATAAATTGAATTAGATGTGTAGTATTTTAATTTTGATTTATATTTGAAATTTGGGATTTTATTTTAATGCTTATGAAAATGATAAAATGAATATTTTTAAATTAAAAAAAATTAAAGTTGAATTTTGAAATAAATGAAATTTATCATATTGTTGTGACTTCTTTGAATATTTAAACTTTGAAACCTATTGAATAGGAAGTGGTTTAAATTTGAAGTTCAAACCTGGATTTGAAATCGATATAAATTAAAATGGTTTAATGAGAATTCGAGTTGATTTGTGAAATTGGAAGAAACAATTCTAACTATAAACTATTTTTCATATATAAACTATTTTAATATATAAACTATTTTAATCTATAACTTATCTTTAAATACAAACTATTTTTAATTTATAGCTATTTCAAGAAACATATTATTTTTAATAAATAAACTATTTAAGTTAGAATTGTCATGATTTAGATTTAATGGATTTAAATGCGAATATTTGATATGATGGTTTAAACTATTTTGTAGTTTTGATTTTGGAAGTGATATGATTTCAAAAGTAAATATGATTTTTGAAAGTGATATGATTTTGAAATGAATAGGATATTTTGATATGAAGTATGAATTGTTTGCAATATAAATTACCATGGTGTGAAATAAGCGTCGGGTTGTTAAAGAGACCGGGATTTGATATTGTCGTACTCTCTGCCAATACCGAAAATCACTTTAACAACTGTGTACGTGGTGAAGATTCCAGAACGAAGTAGGATGGTTTGGCGAACGATTCTATATAAAGTATTAACGTAGCCCTGACTCCCGCGAGTCAGCTTGATGTGGCTAAAACATGAGCTATATCGGGCCAAGTAGGGTCGATCCCCCTATCGGGCACATTTCTTCGATATCATTCTATTACTTTGTGATTTGATTAGGTGCACCTTTGATTTGGGAGAGTGTCTCAAGATGGACGGTAGTAGCTGTTATGCCTTACCACCAGTCTGAGAGTGCATGTAGGATCGATTTCACCCTAGAGGGGGGGGTGAATATGGTGATGCTATTAATTATAAAAATTTATTGCGGAAGTTTATAAAATATTCTCAACACGGATATACCAGAATTACAGCAGCACGGATAATAGCAGAATAATAAATGCAGAATTAGAACGACACAGAATTTACCCAACTTTGGCAAAACCCTGCCTATGTGCTGCCTGTAAGGTTTCTACTAGAAATTAAGCAGTCAGATGCTTACACACGTAAACTCTTGACACCCACTATCGACTAGCCTTAACTCTACGCTCAAAATCTTGCCACAACTCAGCCACTGAGTTGCGAATTCTCAAACTATGCCACGTAATTTGTTCCCCAGTCACACGACTAGAAATTACAATGTTTAAAAGAGAAAAATACAAATTAAACACAAATCAAAACCTATTTCTCTTTTTCAATTATACTAAAGCCTTTATTAAAAGACAAGGTCGGCCCTTTTATTTTTTTTATTTCGGCCTTGTTCCTTTGCTCTATATAATGTCGGCTTTGTTCCTTTGCTCGAAATTAGGGCTTTGAGAAATATTGAAGTTGCCATCTTCATTTGCTCGATCGAATGATGATTGACGTGCTACCTTTGTCGATCGATGCTCTCTTCTTTTAGCACGCGGTTTCTCCTATTTGGATCGAGTTCGTCTACAGTGGTATATGAATTATTCTTTTTGCTTTACTGATTAATATGTTGAACTCGATCCTGATTCAAGTCGAATAATTATTCCTTTTTTTCGCTTGTACTCGAATTGGTCCAACTGCTGATGATGTTACTTGTTTATATAAGGTTCGAAACCCTTGATTTTCGTTCGTATATATTTTTTTGAGTTCGTCAATTTCTTTGTTCCAGTTGTTCGATTTTGTTTTGATGCTGATTATGATTTCTGACTTGTTCGTATTCGTATAATTTTGTTTCTTGATTGACATAGTGTTTATTTCTTTTCGTGGCCACCACGACTTGTTTGATTTCTAACTTCGTTCGTTCTTTTTTGCCTTAGTCGTCATGGCATTGATTTGCTGGTGACTTCGATGATGACATTTTGACTTGTTTGTCACAGCTCTGACTTGATTTTGAAACTGCTGACTTGAAACTGCTGTTACATTTGACTTCGGTCATTTATGAAAATTCTTTCTTGAATTTGTCTCGGCCTGTACTTGTGCATTTGCATCATATATATATATATATGTGTGTGTGTGTGTGTGTGTGTATGTGTGTTAGCTTTGGATTTGGTCACTTGATCATCTCTGTTGATTGCCCTGTTGTATTTTCAACCTGATGCCGAACTTGCTTGATCATTGACACTGCTTCATCGATTTGTTACTACATTTTTTGTCATATTGGATTTGCACTTGTAGTCCGGTCTACATTGTTGTCACTGTTATGTTGAAGTCACCTCTGATGTTGTGGCATTCATACTTTACTGTCGTGTAAACTTGTTATCTTCGCCCACATGAGTCCATTTGCATTATGTTGTCTGGTCTTCATATATATATATATATATATATATATATATGCATTCTTATCTGGCTTGATGTCATGGCTACTGCATATTGGATGTGTGTCATTCGCTTGTTGTTCATTAGCTTGGTCTTATAGTCTGCATTGCACTGGAGATTCATTTGAGTTGTGGTGTTGTCTTCATGGTTGACTGTTGCATTGCTCCATGTATTCATGTAGCCTGGTCTGGTCATCATGTTCGCTTGGTGGCATTTGGTCCAGACATGTGTACATCACTAACTGGTCTGGTTAATTTGCTTGTATCTATGCATGTCACTGTGCTTCTTATATTACTATGTTGAAATCACTGTTGCATTGCTTCGAGTCAGTTTGCATTGTTTAATTTGGTAGCCTCGAGCTCTTCCTTCACTGCAACCATATGTATGCCTTGGGTCTGGTCTTTAATGTTGAGACTGTGCCATTATTTTGTACATTCATGTTGTCCAGTCTTGTTCATTGTATTCAATCCTGTACTTATGTTGTCTGCATATCAACTTGAGTTATTCCTGGTGCAGTACGACCTTTGGTATTTGTTCGATATACAAGTCTGGTTGTTTGGGTTCATATGCGCTTGAGTTTTGTATATTTCTGACTGCACTTGATTTATTGCTTTGAGTCACTTGTGCATGCTCTCTGGTGTCTTTATTTTGATATTGCAGTCTGGTCTTGGTCGAGTTGGTAGTTGGGCTTGATTCACTTGTTTACATTGAGTTTAAGTTGAGTTTGAGTTGCTCCAGATCGTTATTGCATTTGCACATTTGGATTTTCGGTCGAGGCTTGTTTTAGTTGTCTTGACCATTTTCATGAACTTGCACTTGTGTTGAATCCAGCTTTAAAGATCGGGTTTGACCTTGTGCTCGTGTCATGACTTTATTTGTATTGCACTTGAGTTGAACCCGGCTTTTCATTTGGGTTTGACATGTGCTCACCTGTCCCTATAATTTTATCAAGTGTATATCGGTGTGCACCACCTTGTGGCATGTACAGTAATACACCGTGCATGTCACAAGCTGTTCGTGTATGATGAATTCAAAATTAAATGATGACGAACAACCCAAATAACCGAGGCAAATAATATTTTCAATATACATTTTTATTTTACGCTGCAAAAATATTTTCTTTTTAATTTTAATGCGTCAGTGTGTATTTTTACAGATTGCTCAAATGTTGGATTCACTCTTTAATAAAGTTAAAGATAAATACGAGTGAATGAGCGATATGTAGTGAGGTGCATTTGTAAATTATAAATTGTGATGTAATCAAAATTGTATTGTCATTGACTTTGTATATATATAGTGAGAGTTCAAATTTATATTGTTCAAAATTGTAATAAATATTTATTTGAATAAAATATCTGTTTGAATTTAAATACTGTGTTATTTACCTTATTCAGTAAATATTTACTTAATTATATGAAAAATAAAATAGTACATTAGTAAATACATTTAAGTGAATATATATGTTTATTATCATCAAACAAAAATCATATATTCGCATATTCAACAATCTCCCCCTTTTGATGATAACAAACATATTTAAGATTTTGAATTCGTTAAATGTATTTGATCATTCAATTTGCTCCCTCTATTTGAACGTTCCCTCATATGCATGTAAATAAAAATATGCAAATAGGCCTAGATGCAAATAGAAAATATTTGACCTTTATTTGTCAAAATCATAACTTTTCTCTCCCCCTTTTGTTATCAGCAAAAGAGTAACAGTGTTAGAAAAATAGATATAAAGCGATAGACATTAATACAACATTAAAACTCAATCAAATATAAATATTAAATTTAAATAAGAAATCAAACAAAAATCATAAATACTCTGTTAGGCGCATATTCCACTTTTAGAACGATGGGAATGATGTCATCATATAAAACCTTATAGTTGTGTCTATTTGTGGTATATGTATATCAAGAATTTGAATATCTACCAACCATGCATAATCGTTAGGACTTTTAAATGAGATTAGTAGTATTCCAATTTTATTTTAAAAAATGAATTCAAGTATCTTCTAACCACGCATAACCGTGAGGACTTTTAAATGATATTGGAATCAACTTGTCTATTTAATAATCAAATTTTCTGATATGCGTTCCATACATGCATAACCGTAAGGACTTTTAAATGAGCATGGAAGCATATAATCAAAAAATTCCAAGTAATTCACCCATGCATAACCGTGAGACTTTTAAATGAGAGTGAATACTTTGTTTTTTTTAAAAAATAAAATAAAATGAAAAACGAACGATTCCCGTTTAAATCACCATATATTGGCATACTATATTGGATTTTGATCAGTGATCGTCAATAGAAATATGATAGAAATAGAGACGATCATGGAATTTTTAGCAACAAAAGTTTTATAACTCTTGTTCAAATTTCTAAAGAAATTTACTAAATATACCGTCTCAAGTTATAGTATATGATTAATGTCTACACTCATCACTTTTTCAATCACTATTTATCTTTTCGATAATTAGTAGGGAGATAGATTAGTCAATTTAATCATTTAAGATCAAATCCAAGAATAATTATCAAATTTTCTAAAAGTGACTAATCTGAAACAAGGTCAAAAATGATTTTCTAGAAGGGGTTTTATAAGAAAAATGTCTGCTTTTTGAAAATTATTTGAAATGAAAAATATGCAGATATTTTTTTTGAAAAACGATGTTGTTACTAAATGTCTCAACATAAATCACGTTCCACTAGTAATTTTTCTATCAACAAGATTACCAGTGTAATCTGCATCTGAATTTTTCTTTCACTCGAGATTATCATTAATTGAATGTTATAGACTAGACTGTGAAATTTTCAACAATTTCTTGAAATCCTTGTTTCAACTTTTCAAATGAAATTCTTTTGGATTTTAATTGAAGCCGTGCCAATAAACAAAATCATGAATATAGTGTCAGCCGTAAATAACCAAATGTATTATCATACATCATCATTAATTATTAAAACATTATCAATAATCCAGACAAATCATTCAAAGATGATTAATTAACAATTTTGAATAAGTCAGATTAATCATCAACATTCATTTCTTTATCACATAACTGGCTGAATTGATTCAAATCAGATATGGTGCAGATTATCACATTAATATATTGTTCAAGATGAATATACCATTACCTCTTTTACCTTTACGACATTTTTTTCCTTGTTGTCCATTGTGATTCTGTCACCTTTGTACTAGGCTAAGGAACTTTGCTTTGTTGCCCGTTATGTGCTTGGCACAGCCAGAATCCAAGTAACACTATTGTTGTTCCTTAACCTTCCACCACACCTATACGAGAGAAGATTTTTGTGACCTATTTGTTTTTATAGGTCCATAGTTGTTAGTGGTAGCAGATTTTGAAAAATATGTTTGTGGAGACCCAAAACTATTTATATATGTTCCTTTTGGCACCCAAATTTGTTTATCTTTGAGGGATCTTATATTTGTGCCTTTTGGAACCCAAATTGGAATAGTTTTTACATGTTTGGGTCTATACCAACAATTATTTTGATTGTGTCCAAATTTTCTACAAATTGTGCAAATGGAATTGACTTGATTAATTTTTCTTTTAACAGGTTCAAATTGATTATATCCAAGTCCTTATCTAACTGTATTAACAGTTTGTTTCCCTAATAGCATTTTCAACGATCTTTCTCCTTTTGAAAGTTTCCTAAAGTCGTTGACAATTGTTGGACTTGTGTTTTGAGAGATTCGTTTTCGTTTAATAATTGTGCGCACTTTTTAATAGAATTTTATCTTCTTGTATTTTCACTTTCTTTCAAAATAAGAATTTTATTTTCAAGCGATTTAATTTTGATTTCTAATTTTTTAATCTCTTCTTCGAATGTTGGACACTTATCACACTTAGGGATCCTACTTTGATATTTTTTAACTAATTGGTCAAGTTGTTTATTTAAATCTATCAAAGTACTTTTTGTGATTCAAGTTTGGCGTACTTCTCCCTAAGTCGTTCAAAACAGCCATTTAGTTCGTGGAAATATATAAGTAATTCTGAGTGGGTGAGTTTTGATACCTCGCTTTGCTTAATCATCGTCGCTATCAGTTATATTACCTTAAAGGCACATATTTGCTTTCTCACTCTCACTGCTAGTACTTTTATTATCTTCATCACTTATATTCCATGTGGCTGCAAAATTTCTCCTTTTTGATTTCTTTTCTAAGTTGTGTCGATTTTGAGGACAATTGGGCTTGATGTGTCCGGGTTAGTTGCACTTATGACAGATGATCTTCCGTTCTTCAGGGTTGTCTAGTGCTTTGGCTATTATTCTTTTCAATTTCAGATTTTGAGCTGCATTTCCATGTTTATGATTCCACTTTTTGAATTTCTTCATTAGTAATGCCATCTCAGCTGCTCCATCTTCATCATCATCATCACTGCTGCTTTTTGTCAATCCTGTTAAGCATGTTTCTATGTCGATTATGGAGAATTTCTCATTGCTATTGACTTTTGCACCATATAATGTATCAAAAGTATTCCAGATTTCCTGTGCACTTTCATAATGAGAGATAAAGTTAAGATTATCTTGATTAATATGAGAATATAATATATGCATAGCAAGAGCATTAATCGAGATAATTTTCCCATCTATTATATTACACCCATTTTCAATCATATCCCAACATTTAAAATTAACAGATTTTAAATAAAATTCCATTTTAATTTCCAATTCAAAAATTCTGTTCCGTCAAAAATAGGAGGGATAATACTTGACCGACCCTCAACAAAGGTAGCCATTTAAAAATTTTAATTTTTTTTAAAAAGATTGCTTTTTGAAAAATCAAATTTTTTTTAAAAAAATGGCTTTTGTTCCTAGCTCTGATACCACTTATAGGATCGATTTCACCCTAGAGGGGGGAGGAATAAGGTGATGCTATTAATTATAAAAATTTATTATGGAAGTTTATAAAATATTTTCAACACAGATATACTAGAATTATAGCAGCATAGATAATAACAGAATAATAAATGCAGAAATAGAACGATGCAGAATTTACCCAGCTTCGGCAAAACCCTGCTTACGTGCTGCCCCCAAGCTTTCTACTAGAAATTTAGCAGTCAGACGCTTACACATGTAAACTCACGACATCCGCTATCGAATAGCCTTAACTCTACGCTCAAAAGACTGCCACAACTCAGACACTAAGTTGTGAATTCTCAAACTACGCCACGTAGTTTGTCCCCCAGTCACACGACAAGAAATTACAATGTTTAAAAGAGAAGAACACAAATTAAACAAAAATAAAAACCCTATTTTTCTTTTTCAATTATACTAAAGCCTTTTATTAAAAAAAGGCTGGCTCTTTTATTTCTTTTATTTCGGCCTTGTTCCTTTGCTCTATAAAATGTCGGGCTTGTTCCTTTGCTCGTTCCTCTTTGCTCGAAATTAGGGCTTTGAGAAATATTGAAGTACCTGTCTTCAATTGCTCGATCGAATGATGATTGACGTGCTTCCTTTGTCGATCGATGCTCTCTTCTTTTAGCACATGGCTTCTCCAATTTGGATCGAGTTCGTCTATAGTGGTATGTGAATTATTCTTTTTTGCTTTACTGATTAATATGTTGAACTCGATCCTGATTCGAGTCGAATGATTATTCTTTTTTTTGCTTGTACTCGAATTGATCCAACTACCGATGATGTTACTTATTTATATAGGGTTCGAAACCCTTTATTTTCGTTCGTATATATTTGTTTGAGCTCGTCAATTTCTTTGTTTCGGCCGTTCGATTTTGTTTTGATGCTGATGATGATTTCTGACTTGTTCATATTCATATAATTTTGTTTCTTGATTGACACGGTGTTGATTTCTTTTCGTGGCCACTACGGCTTGTTTAATTTCTGACTTGGTTCGTTCTTTTTTGCCTTGGTCATCACGGCGTTGATTTGCTGGTGACTTCGATGATGATATTTTGACTTATTTGTCATAGCTCTGACTTGATTTTGAAACTGCTGATTTGAAACTGCTGTTACATTTGACTTCGGTCATTTATGAAAATTCTTTCTTGGGTTTGTCTCGGCCTGTACTTGTGCATTTTCATGATATATATATATATATGTGTGTGTGTGTGTGTGTGTGTGTGTGTGTGTGTTAGCTTTGGATTTGGTCACTTGATCATCTCTGTTGATTGCCCTGTTGTATTTTCAACCTGATGCCGAACTTGCTTGATCATTAACACTGCTTCATCGATTTGTTACTGGATTTGTTGTCATATTGTATTTTCACTTGTAGTCCGGTCTGCAATGTTGTCACTTTTATGTTGAACTCACCTCTGATGTCATGGCATTCATACTTTACTGTCACGTAAACTTGTTGTCTTCGCTTGTTCCACATGAGTCCATTTGCATTATGTTGTCTGGTCTTCATGTATATATCTGTGCATTCTTCTCTGGCTTGATGTCTTGGCTACTGCATATTTGATGTGTGTCATTCGCTTGTTGTTCATTAGCTTGGTCTTGTAGTCTGCATTGCACTAGAGATTCATTTGAGCCGTATTGTTGTCTTCATTGTTGACTGTTGCATTGCTCCATGTATTCGTGTAGTCTGGTCTGGTCATCATGTCCGCTTGGTGGCATTTGGTCCAGACATGTGTACATCACTGATTGGTCTGGTCAATTTTCGTGTATCTATGTATGTCACTATGCTTTGTATATTACTATGTTGAAGTCACTGTTGCGTTGCTTCGAGTCAGTTTGCATTGTTTAACTTGGTAGCCTCGAGCTCTGCCTTCACTGCAACCATATGTATGCCTTTGGTCCGGTCTTTGATGTTGAGACTGTGCCATTGTTTCTGTATATTAATGTTGTCCAGTCTTGTTCATTGTATTCAATCCTGTACTTGTTTGTTTGCATATCAACTTGAGTTATTCCTAGTGCAGTATGACCTTTAGTATTTGTTCGATATACAAGTCTGGTTGTTTGGGTTCGTATGCACTTGAGTTTTGTATATTTGTGACTGCACTTGATTTATTGCATTGAGTCACTTGTGCATGCTCTCTGGTGTCTTTATTTTGATATTGCAGCCTGGTCTTGGTCGAGTTGGTAGTTGGACTTGATTCACTTGTTTACATTGAGTTTGAATTGAGTTAGAGTTTCTCCAAACCGTTATTGCATTTGTACATTTGGATATTCGATCGAGGCTTGTTTTAGTTGTCTTGACCATTTTCATGAACTTGCACCTGTGTTGAATCCAGCTTTAAAGCTCGGGTTTGACCTTGTGCTTATGTCATGACTTTATTTGTATTGCACTTGAGTTGAACCCGGTTTTTCATTTGGGTTTGACCTGTGCTCACCTGTCCCTGTAATTTTATCAAGTGTACATCGGTGTGCACGACCTTGTGGCATGTACAACAATACACTATGCATGTCACAAGCTTTTCGTGTATGATGAATTCAAAATTAAATGATGACGAACAACCCAAATAACCGAGGCAAATAATATTTTCAATATACCTTTTTATTTTACACTGCAAAAATATTTTCTTTTCAATTTTACCGCGTCAGTATGTATTTTTGTAGATTGCTCAGATGCTGGATTCAATCTGTAATAAAGTTGAAGATAAATACGAGTGAATGAGCGATATGTAGTTAGGTGTATTTGTAAATTAGAAATTGTGATGTAATTGAAATTGTATTGTAATTGACTTTGTATATATATAGTAAGAGTTCAACTTTATACTGTTTAAAATTGTAATAACTATTTGTTTGAATAAAATATCCATTTGAATTTAAATACTGTGTTATTTATTTTATTCAGCAAATATTTATTTAATTATGTGAAAAATATTATATTACATTAGCAAATACATTTAAGTGAATATATATATATATATATATATATATGTTTATTATCATCAAACAAAAATCATATACCTGCATGTTCAACAGTGCAAACGGTAGAATCCTACCTTAGCATTGCCTTGCATGCCTTGTCACATGCCTTATCGTGCCCTCTACAAGTTTGTTTTGTACCGTACCTACGGAGTGCTCCCTGAGTAAACCACCAGTTTGGTGGAGCTTACAGTATCTGTATAGACTACGGGAATATATAAAATGTGTTAAGGGGGATATGGGTAACCCCTTAAAGCTATTTTAATAGTTTGGTTTGCTATAGACATTATTTATGTAGCGTATTGTACTGTGTATGTAGATAGTTCAACGGATCCTTAAAGGATGGAATCCCAAACATCCTTCAAGTTACTTTGTATTTCAGTTGACATTTCACTTGAGTTGAATTTACGGGTATAAGAATGTTAATCCTGACTCGAGTGTTTTGTGTTTTGCTTTATGCTCGGGTCAAACTGAGTGTCATAGCATTTGAGACTCACCTTTAGAGTTTGAAGCTTTGCTTGAAGATCTATTTCTTATTTATTCAGCTTTCACTTATTTCAGTCATCTTCAGTTTTTTCTGTTTAGTCTTGTCGATTACTTTTATATTTGAGACTATTCTATATTTGAGATTTCTATTGTATTTATTTCAAACTGTGATGTTTATATAGTAGCTTCATGAACTACTATTTATTTATTCCACCACTTATTGTTTTAAAACTATGTGTCCGTGATTGTGTGATCGATTTATTTACTGTATGTGCTAAGTTTTTCCAAATATAATTAACAATCGGTTGTTTTGAGCAATTCAAGTTTTACATGTGTGGATGATTATCGATTTGAATGGTTTGAAATGCCAAGTCATTACACGATAGGAGGTAACCAAGAAGAAAATGAGAATACCCTGCCTGGCGCAAGACAACCAAATTTGAATTTGAACCAAGGGGCCAAAACCCCACAGGAGGATGTAGCTGTGAATCTCTCTGACTTGGAAGATGGGGAGCAGGGAAATCAAGTATAAGAGGATGCAAACGCATTCACTAATGCTAAGAATATCCAAACTTCCCCAACAAGATCAAATGCAAGCCAAAGGGGTCCTATGGGAATGGCTCTCTCGGAGACAGGAGAGCCTAGGAGTCGACCCATGCACTAAGACTGTTTGCCGAATCAAACAAATGGTACAGTGACTGGCTGCCGCCCCCAGAACTACCGGACATCGGAGGCTTAAATAGCATACATGGTCAAGCGACTGATGGACGAGAGCAAGGGTCGAAAGGATGATGAGTAGGGATCTGCCCCTAGTCGGACTCCTTTCACCGAGGAGATATTGAACGAAAGATACCTAGACAAATTTACTATGCCAAACGGTCCTTTCTACGATGGAACCAAGGACCCAAAGCCTCACTTCTACAAGTATAGTTGGTACATGGATGGAGCCAATGCTCCATAAGTCGTTCGCTATTGGTGTTTCCCTATTTTCCTAGAAGGAGTGACATCTACGTGGTTCACTAGACTTCCCTCAAGATCTATCTCTACCTTTGACCAGCTTGCAACCAAGTTTCTCGACCAATTCAGGCTCCACGCCGCGCAACCGAAGGATGTCATGTCCCTATCTGAACTAGTTCAAGGACACAACAAATCATTGGGATCGTTCATGAGCAGGTTTAACATTGCAATGACAGAAGTGAGCAACCCCAACGAGTACATGGTCTTTATGGCGTTAGTCCGCCTCGGAAACGGAGTTCGAAAAATGGATTAAGATGAAGCAACCTACAAACAGGAATGACTTCAACAGCAAGGTGAGCTAGTACCTGAGATTAGAGGAAGCATAGGAGCAGGAAAGAAAGGCTTCTAGAACACAATATGTGAATACTAAACAGAAAAGGATGGAAAAAACTCAACGCACACAAGATCCTCGAAACAGCCACGAAGTCATAGGAAAGAGTGGGAATTAGAAGAGAAGAAATATGAATTCTGACAAGAGAAATAGTGGTGGTAGCAGTAAAAGATTTAAAGAGTTTGGACCAGGAGACTATACCTCCCTGAATGACACCCCAGAGAATATTTATCTTGCAACACAAGAAACTGAAGAGTGTAGGAAACCCCTCAAAAAGGAGGCAACAGAACAACAGAAGCGCCTAGGGAAGTTCTGCCTCTTCCATGAGACGCATGGGCGTAAAACAAACGAATGCCGCCACCTTAAGGACCTCATTGAAGGGTAAATCCGAGACAACAAACTTTGGCAGTATGTGAAAGAGCTGTGGAAACCCAACCAAGCTATGGTCCCTCAACCACTTAGGGAACAAAGGAATCAGGCGGGAACTAGCGAGGAAGTTTCGAAATGAACTGACCAAAGGCTTGTCAATGGTACAATATCTAGGGGACCACATCCTACACAAAACAATTGGGGGGAGATGGAGTGGTATGCAAGCTCACTAAAGCATGCCCCGAAGCAGGCCTTGAAGGAAAGCATGTTTAGCAATAGACGATGAGACTCCGGTCAAGCAGCAGAAGGCTTGAGCAGTGACATAGTGTTCCAAAATTGAGACACCAAAGGAATTGAAGCTCCAACTCTTGACTCGATGGTGGTGACCGTAGGAATTGGGTCTGCAATAGTCCGAAAGGTGCTGGTTGACAGTGGAAGTTCAGTTAACATACTTTTTAGACGTACTTCCGGTCAAATGAAGATTGGCATGAAAAGTGTATCAGTATGCCAAACAAAGATTCGGGGGTTTACCGGAGAACCCAGTGGGAACTATTGACCTACCTATAGAACTTGGAGAGGGCGAGCGACGAGTAACCCTTATTCAGACTTTAGTGATCGTGGATGAAATGTCAGCATATAACGCATTCTTGGGACGACCCGCTTTAGCTGATTTCAGGATAGCCTTGGCCCAATAGTGCCTTACAATGAAGTTTCCTATCGAGCATGGAGTCGGAATTGTCAAAGGAAACCAAAGCGTCACATGGGAATGTTATATCATGGAATTGCACAAATCCAAAAGGAAGGAAAAGGGGAAGGATGTGGGGAAAGCACTCCACATCCGTAAACCCTTTGAATAGCAACTACAGAACCGCCCCTCGCTCATGGACCATAGCCGGTTTGACAAGGATTTGGACTCTAGGCAGAAGAGTTTAGGGGAGGATCGGCCAACACCGGTAGAGTTGATGGCGTCTGTCCTAGTTTGTATGGATGACGCAACGCAGGCCCTGAGAATTGGGTCACATATGGGAAATAAGATGCAGTCGGAATTAACCAAATTCCTCCATGCCAATTTAGATGTATTCGCCTGGTCGCACTCCAACATGTGTGGGGTGTCACCTGAAATCGCCTGTCACTCCCTCAATATTGACCCTAAATTCACTCCAATTAAATAAAAAGGCACAGTTTGGGCCCTGAACGATCTAAGGCATTAAGAGAAGAAGTGGATAAAATGATGGCTAATGGCTGCATTCGAAATGCGACTTAAAAATCTAATGGAAAGTGGCGAACCTGTATTGATTTTTAAAATCTTAACAAAGCCTACCGAAGGGTAGTTTTGCACTACCTAGGATTGATCAATTGGTGGACGGAATAGTAGGACATGAACTACTATCGTTTATGGATGCGTACTCTGGTTACAACCTGATCCTGATGCATGAACCAGACCAAGAAAACACCAGCTTCATCTCTGATTTGGGACTGTACTGCTGTAGAGTAATTCCATTTAGTTGCAAAACACTGGGGAAACATATCAGAGGCTGGTGAACATTATGTTCAAGTGCCAGATTGGGAAGATCATGGAAGCTTACGTGGACGATATGTTAGTCAAATCCCGAGTAGCCGCTAATCATTTAGATAATCTCCCTAAAATGTTCGAACACTCCGCAAGTATGGGATGAAGTTCAACCCGCTAAAATGTCACTTTGAGAGCAGCCTTTAGATGGTTCTTAGGATTCATAGTAAGTTCCCAGGGCATTGAAGTGAATCCAGAGCAGATAACAACATTACGGGAAATCCAGGCCCCTAAAAATAAAAGAGAACTTCAAAAAGCCTGAATGGGAAGGCCGTAGCACTAAGTCGATATATTTCCAAAGCTATAGACAAGTTGTATCGTTCTTTGATGCACTGAAAAAGGGAAGGAAAAACTTTGAATGGAGCAATGCATGTCAAACAGCCTGTAAAGAGTTGCTACGACACATTTAAACTCCTCATATCCTATCAAAATTGTCGGATGGAGAAGACTTATTCATCTACTTAGTGGTTTCTCACAAACCTTGAGCGCTGCTCTCGTGCGAGAAGAAGAAGAATCAAACGACCCGTGTACTAATTAACAAGCGATTCATTGGGGTTTAGAAGAATTACCCAAAGCTAGAAAAGCTGGCATATTGCCTTTTGATCGCATCTCGAAAATTACGGTCCTATTTTCAGGCTCATCAAATTAAGGTATTGACCGATCAGCCATTAAAACAAGTCTTATACCGACCAGAAATTTTCGAACGATTACTCAAGTGGAACATAGGGTTGAGCTAATACGGTATCACATACCATCCAAGGAAAGCAATCAATGAGCAAGCATTAGCTGAATTCATTGTTGAATTCACTATAAGAACGACGAGGAAGAAGTTCAGCTATAAACGAATGCACAATGGAAGCTTTACATCGATGGAACTCAAACCTCTACTATTCAGGCACATGGGTAGTGCTCGAAACCCCTGAGGGACGGGCCATTAGCTACGCTTTGTACCTAGGGTTCCTAGCTATAAATAATGAAGCGGAATACGAAGCACTTATCATAGGAGTGAAGGTTGTGAAGGAACTCAAAGTAAAATTCGTTCATATATAAAGAGACTCCCAGCCGGTCGTATGTCATGTAAAGGGAGAGTGCCAAGTGCATGGTGAAAATCTAGCCCAAGTATCTATCCAAAGTGCAAGAACTACTGAGCGACATCGAACACTACACGATAACTCACATACCATGGGAACAAAACACCAAGGCAGACTTCTTGGCTAAGTTGGCAAGCTTTGGAGAAGCATGGTCACTGGGAGTGGTTTCGGTTGAAACTCTAACCACTCCAAGCATCAAAGAAATGGATATGGAATGGATTTTTGAAGCCTTTGTGGAATCAAACACATGGATGACGTCGATAAAAGAATATTTGCTGGTAAGAACCCTTCCTACAGATCGTAACCAACAGAAGGAACTACGTCGAAAGGCATCGTGGCTTATGATGTAGGACAGGATACTCTATTGGAGGGGATTTTCGACCCCTCTTCTTAAGTGTGTGACCGATGATGAGGAACAACGAATTCTGAGGGAATTGCATGAAGGCGAGTGTGGAAACCACACTGGGAGCAGATACTGGCAAGAAAGGTCCTGCGATACGGATACTTCTGCCAATAATAAGCCGGATGCCGCGGATCATGCAAGAAGATGCGATTGCTGTTAGAGATTCAGCAAAATCAAGAGAACCCCTTCAGCAGAACTGACGTAGATGGTCAGCCCTTGGTTGTTTGCAATATGGGGGATCGACTTGATTCGCGTCCTTCCAAAAGCCAAAGGAGGAGCCAAATATGCCATAGTGGCTATAGGTTATTTCACAAAATGGGCCAAAGCGAAATTGCTGGCCACCATAACTATAAAGGAAGTTATTAACTTTGTTACCAAAAACATCATTTGTAGGTTTGGCGTATCGCAAAAATTCATCACGGACAACGGAACAAAATTCGAAAGTGTCGAGTTCAAAGACTTCTACAAGCACTTCCGAATTGAAAAATTCTTTTCCACGGTGGCTCATCCGAAGGCAAATAGGCAAGTGGAAGTAGTAAATAAAATCAACAAGTTCACCATCAAGAAGCGACTAATAAAAGAAACAAGAAACTGGGTTGATGAGCTTCCACTCACACTATGGGCTTACAAAATTACACACAAAGCGGTAAACAGCCACACTCCATTCACATTGGCATATGGTTTAGAGGCAATGATTCCTGTCGAGTTAGAAGTCCCCCAGTACCGAAGGCAGAATTTGGATCAAAAGTAGAACGAGCAACTCCAACTCGAGTTGATAGACATGTTTGACGAGAAAAGAGAAGAAGCAGGGTCACTCCAAACTCAAGCTGCTCGCGCTGCCCGGAGATAGGCAACTCTATGTCGCTCCAAACTCAAGCTGCTCACATTGCCCGAAGATAGGCAACGTCAGGTCACTCCAAATTCAGGCTGCTCATGTTGCCCGAAGATTGGCAATGCCGAGTCGCTCCAAATTCAAGCTCGTGTTTCCTAAAGATAGGCAACGCTAGGTCGCTCCAAATTAAATCTGCTCGCATGGCCCAGAGATAGGCAACGCCAAGTTGCTCTAACTCAAGCCATTGGCGTTGCCCGGAGATAGGCAACGCCAAGTCCCTCCTAACTCAAGCCACTCGTGTTGCCTAGAGATAGGCAACACCGAGTCACTCCTAATTCAAGCTGCTCGCATTGCCCAAAGACAAGCAACGCCAAGGAGCTCCAGACTCAAACTTGTCACATTGCCCAATGGTAGGCAACGCAGAGGAGCCCCAGAAGTTGCACACGCAAGCTAAGACTTCTTACACTGCCCAGAGGCACCGAGTAATTGAAAGTTGTTTAGAGTGAGCTGCCCTGTGAACTGGAGGGCATACACCTGCGTACACATATGCTAAGACATAGTTACATAGATACGACAAGTCCACAAGTTCTGTCACTTCAAGCAACAATGGATTTACAAGTTCTATCCCGAAGCTAGCAAAATTTCTAAGTCTCTAAACAAGAGTGTCTAAACTTTAGATATTTTTAGATTTTTTATGAATCTTTAAGACGAAAAATCATTAAGTGTTGTTAATCTCTAAGTTTCGTTATTTTGAATGAAGGACCCCTGCGATGTTCATGGAATTTGAAGTTAATAAAAAACGACATAAGTAGATAGAGCATACATTAACAAGTAGGCAAAAGTAAAGTCAAAATATCATTGTATTTCTTCTAATTATCTGTACATAGGATCGAAATGTGGGGGCCGTACTCACATAGCAACGGCCAACAAAAAAATGTACAAACTCTATAACAAGGACACAAAGTGCAGACTCTGCACTTGACGGCTTAAAAAGAAAACGACTCAAAATGAAGTGAAAAATGAAGCGAGCCAAGCTTCCCGCAAGCTGCATAACAAAGTTCAATACTCCCCCGTGTCGGTCAATCAGCGCTTCTTTCCACTGCTTCCCTATCCACCTCTGGTTACTAGCTTCTGCCTCTTTTAGGGAGAAATGTCGTTGCCGGTAATATCAACATGAAGCTCTTGCTCTATGGCCTTAGTAGCAGTTGTATCACCTTCTAGAGATGCCGAAGGGTCGTCCAAGCCATAGAGTGCCTCAATCTTCTCAGCCTCTGGTCTCGGTTGTGAGCTAGTTTTAAAGGTGGGAACATGAGCTGGGATAGATACAATCTCAGAGGATTTTAAAATGGCAGCATGCACAAGCGTTGAGGTAGCTGGCGTAGTAACCGGAAGAGTGAATGGACCTATAAGATCAAAAATAAAAGCATTAAACTCCTCTTGCTCCTGTGGTGTAAGATGGAGGTCCCCGATTTCGACAGAAGCATGGGCGTTACCTGCGCCGATGGAAGGGTCATGAATGACAACCTCAAACTCATTCTCTTTACCTTTTTTGGAGGCTCTACCACATGAGGAACCACGTCAAGCCCCGAGTTCGTTGGCTGATTATGAAGCTGCCCTGACGGTTCGCCCACATCAATGACAGTCACCAAAGCCGCTTCGGTGGCCTCTCTCTCCTATTCCATCCAAAGAATCTCTTGACCTTCAAGCAATGCCTTCTTGGATTCCTTGTTAAGATAGGTTTCCCGCAACTCTTGGTTCAAATAAACGTCAGCGTTCTTGGCAAAACAGGGCAAGATTTCTTCCCAAATGAGGGCAAGGGTGCATGAGAACTTCGTGCCATGGTAGCAAAGGCTCCCTTGATGCAGCAAAGAGTTGATGTAAAAATTCAAGATCATGGCGTCTAATTTCTCCATCTTTTGATCAAAAGTATGCTGGAGGTCCAGATAAATTGTTATCACTAAGGCCTTCTCCATCTCGGTGGCATTTTTGTCCGCACTAAGTTATGCGACCTGAGCTTATAATTTTGCAATTGTCTCGGCTTGGTAGGAAATTGTTTTATTGTGCCCCTCGGTAATTAGATTGTGGTCGGTGATCATCTTCCTTTGAGTTTCAATGATAGCATTATAAGCGACCACATCTTCGTTCAACTTTGCTTCCTCCACATGAGTCTTCTTAATTTCGTCTCTCTAGACAATTTTGGACTTCTCATGCGCGTTATTCATCTCCTTCATCGGTCTAGTAGCCCACCTATTGTCTTGGAGTGCCATCTCTTTATCCTCCTCCAACTGCTTGATTTTGGCGTCCCGATAAGTCAACGCCTTTTTAAAATAGCCTTTTTCAGCTTCAAAGGAGAGGTTCTCCTAGTACTTGTTCCTATTTGTGTCTGCTAATTGCTTGTAGAGCTTCTCCCACTTCTCAGCCTATTCCAAGTTGTCTTAAATAGCTTGGAGGTGAAACATATAAGAGTCCCTGCGAATGGGATGAATATCCATATCAAACTTAATGCCCCTCAAGAACCAGCCCGAAAGAGCCGCTTCAAGCTTAGGCGAGCCTATAGGAAGAACTTAGGTCGGTCTTCGTTGAGGATGAGAAGTGCCAGGGTGATGGAGACAATAGAAGAAGATGGAACATGTGTTGGAGGCAGAGTTGGGGCAGAAGAAACGGGAACCTCTTGTCCCATAGAAGTATGCTTCGAAGCACGCTCGGAATAACGAGAACGGTGATCAAACTTTGGCTTTTTAGAAGGCTCGTCCCTTTCATCATGAGACCGTCTTTTCTCATACCCACCTCGGTGTGAACGAGACCTATCACTTTCCTCCTGGCGACGGGGATCTGCCTCAAGCTCTTTCCCTCACCTACATTTATCTTCCGTCTCTCGGACTTGATGGCGGTTGAAAGAACGCTTCAGGTACCGCTGCGAATCGGTATAATCCTCGAAGTCGTCATAAAAACCACACCCTCTCATCATACCTAGAAAAGAGCATACACAAAAGCTTAAGAAACAAATAAGGAATTAAGCGATCATGTGAAAGAATGATAGATAAGAATAAATGCAATCCTAGTGTGTTGTGTCGTGCATTCCTAATACGGGCCAAAGACATCGTTACAAACCAGAGCGAACGGCTGTCAAAGGGAGAATCAGAATGGCTCCAGTTTTTACTGGTAGAGTTAGACTGACAGATGGTGAAATATCGCCTGGATAGGATGGTGTCACGTCAAATTTAAATTCGTCCTTCATAAGGGCGTCGAAGTCGATGAATACATCACTGAAATCTCAAATGTCTGCTTCGCTAGCCTTGCTAGGAGAATCTTGACATCTACTAGTTTCCAAGGCCTTGCCTTTACCTTTGGTGTCATAAGGAGGTGAATCAGGAAGAACGGGACTCATGCCTGGTGTCTTGTCGTATGACTCTGAATCTTCACCTTTGGACTCTAACGAAAACTAATCACTACCCGTGGTTTCACCACTGCTACTTCAAACTCCCCCTCCTCTTTCTGCGAGTCCATCACGGCTTTCCCTTCTCTATGAGTGGGCTCAACTTCCATTTCCTCCTAGATCGGAGACATTCTAGTTGAACCACTTAAGCCGACCGCGATGTCCTCCATATTAGCCTCGTTAGGTGGGCTTTCGGGCAGGTCGCCTATTTCCTGACCCTCATCAGAATCATGTGAAGAAGAAGAAGGCCTTGCGCGAACTCTGGCTTGGTTGGGAGAGGAAACTTTAATCCGAGCAACGGATCAACCGAAGAAAACAGTCTGATTTGGCACAAATTCTCGCCAGTTGCAGAACTCTAATGCACCGCTCCTCAGCATCATTGGCCTTTAGAGTTTGACAGATTTCATTAAGGGACGCATCTCTGTTCGGCCTTGGGATAACCGCAAAGAGCACATGATTAGTTAGAAACTCTATTACATCATTTCAAAGCTCGGCAAATGGAGAATAAGAAGGCTTACCCCCTGTCCTCTATTGGCGTTTAAACCTCTCGGGGCACCTAACGAAGAAGTACTACATCTTAAATTGCGACAAGTTGCTTTGCATTCACAAAACGATCTTTCGATTCCACTGCCCTCGATTATGATCAGGGAGGGGCAGTCATCTCTCCTCTTAAAAGCCAAGGGTACCGCAATTCGTCGAACTTGAAGCGCACCGAAACATCTGCATGAAATGAATGTGCAGGCAAGTAAGGATGGCATAACTATTTGGATGAATCTGGAATAGAGTGATCCCCATGTTAGAGAGCGTTTCACATAAGAAGTCGTTGAAGGGGGCACGGCTCCATTCAAACACATATACCGGGGACAAGCTGTGAACCGCAAAGGAGGCATGTGAACAAACTCATCTTTCGCCGGTAGGCTCATATCCTCTTCTGGAATCTCATGTTGTATACATATATTATGGAGAACCTTAGTGGAAACCACTGATGGGCCTTTTTCAAATGGATTGAGTAGGACTCGGAAGCTGGGAGGCGTGTGATCCACAATGGGCCCAACCGGGACTAATTGACCAAATTGGGCTTGCAAGGTGGATGACGATTTAGCTTCGGAAAGCACCGGACTGCGCTCGCTTGGCTTATGGCATGTGGATGGCTGCTTCATTCTATGTAACAGAACTCGCATGCACAAATGATCAAGTAATTCTAGCCTAAACTCATAAAATTCTCCAATCTCGCTTGAATTTCGAAAGGCGGTAATTTGTAACTGACGTGTCATATTTCGAATGTGAACTGAGGCAAGTATGTAAGTGTGACATGCTAATTACGAGGGATAGACTCGGTGCTCAGGTCGCTGCAAATGCCCTATCCTGTGTAGATAGTGCGCTCGTAGTGGAAAAGGAAAAGAACCCCCTGCCTTACTTCACTTTCTACCTTTATTTTTACTCTCCACGTACTTACCCATTATCGATTAACAGTCGATAACAGATCCATTGTCCAAAGCAGCACAGGAAGTTCTTCTCATTACATCGGCATCGGGCATGTAGTAAAAGAGCAAGATAAGATCAAATTCTATGGAAGAAGTTGTGGTCAACCGATAATATGCTGTGCAACGGTGTATGCGAGACTCGACATAAGTTAATTCTAGTTCAGTGGATGAAGATGGCAAACCGCGTCAAGCAACGAAGACCGAGTGTCGATCCAGGGAACGACTCGGAACTTGATTTACTATCTCCCTCCATGAAATTGCAATTAAATCAAAATTCCTGTAATCAACGTAGTAAACAAAAATCGGGCATCGAGTCATTGTCCCAGTCTAGCTAGTAACAAACCAATCAAGCTAACCCACCTCAGATCAGTTTGGCAGCACAACTGCAAATTAAGCTTAGCGAGCTATGAATTAGGTCATGTGCGAGCTAATGAATGGGTCGGCTGCAACTAGGTGATGGATCGGCCTAAGTTCAAACGAAGCAATGGGTTGGCTAGGGCTTGGAGTATGTGAACGGTATGATGGCACAAACGACGAATGCAAAGGATCGTTGGAGCAAGCAGTCGTGTAGAGTCGGTTCGAATTGCTAAGGGAGTCGATCGCCTTGAGGAAATGAGATCTGAGCAGCTCGGGTCGAATGAATAGGAGGGTCGGCTAAGGAATATAAGTAGGCAAAGGAAGGCTCTGCAAATCTTGCCAAGTACTCAGGTCGCAAGCGGCCCGACCCATTTGGGGTCGCGAGCGGCCCGACCTTCAAATAGGTCGCTAGCGAGCCATCACCTTTGGGTCGCTAGCGACCCATTAAAAAAATGTAAATGAAATGATATATATGTATATGCACATATATGTAAAATAATAATAAGAGGGGGAAATCCTACCTATTCGTCTTAAACTCGATCAATTAAAATTGTTCCTTATTCCAACGCGTGCCGAAAAGCTACAGGAAAAAACATTTTTTTCATGACAAGTGATAATAGCCAAAATAGGGGAAAACCAACCGACGACGTTGGGTCAACATATGCGCAGAGCCCTAATGCAACCACTTGAAAGACAACATATGTATATTGAAAACGACAACTTCCAAAGCATGCCTTGTCTACGATGAAGACATGCTCTGGGGGTAAATGTTATCTGGGTTTTAACCCAGTAGATATAGACAAGAAACATGACAACCTTAAGCAGGTAGGATGGTTCGAGACTTATCCAGAGAAGCCAAGATTATAGACCCACAATGGCTAAGCTATACGGTTAAGGTGATGGTGGGGATCAGTGAAGCCAAAGGACCGACGTTTCTGAAGCCCAATAAGTAGTTGAACATAAACTACTAGTGACTAGCCATCAACACGTAATAATGATGGGGAATGTCTATGAAAACACCTCCAATTTCAAAACCCAGGATTATTCTATATGAACGGATCGCCAGTGACCCATGCTCTTCTTTAAAACATCAAAAAAGAAAATTATGGAATATGAAGAAAGGAAGCGGAATTTGATCAGTGAAATAACCCATAGACAATGGTTCGTTAGCAACCTATGGCCCACGGGTCGCCAGCGACCAAAACACCATGGGTCGCCAACGACCCATGGTGTTGGCTCATTTTGCCAACCAAAATTTTCTGAGTTGCCTGTAGTCAATCTGAGAGATAATAGTGACAGGCCTGGCCCAGAAACCCTCCAAACTCTATAAATACCGTGTTACCGGCAATATAAAGAGGTTCTTCTCCAGACTGGTGGCTGAAGTTTTATTGGAATTATTCTTCACTTCCTACCTCCCTCACAACAATCTTAGAAGGAATACACCGTGATTATCCGTTGGATTCTAACTCTAGAGATCCAATCTAGCTAGGAAATAGCTAAAGCCTTGTAACCAAATAGATCGTGTAATAGCAATCAGATTATAATAAAACTATAAAGTGGACGTAGGCTTCATTAACAACCGAACCACTATAGAAATTTTCTATCTATTTTCTTTTATTGCTTCTTCCATATATCTGTGATCTATGATATTGCTCTATAAAGACAGGGCTAGTGCTTTCAAACTCTAACCTGGGTGTTGGTCCATTTTTTAGTTCAACAATCATTATTAATCAAATAACTCATACATGATGACTCAATTTAAGTAACTATGTGCACATATGAAAAACATGAAAAATAATTGCACCATGCGTACGCTATCATCGTGCAATAATGGAACGCTATCATCGTGCAATAATGGAAAAAAAATATAAATAGGTCTATATGTGATTAGTAGATGTAAAAGGAATAATGTCACACTCAAAAATTTGAAATATCAAACATATTACTACAGAACTAAAATCTTTGGAGTGTCCAATGATAATACATAATAATCTAGTTTACTCTTCCAACCACAGTTTCATATCTCATATTTTCAGTTACTAAGCAAAGTAACATTGCTAGTCACCAAGATGAAAATACAACATAAAAATTGCTATAACAATATAATTTTTTGGGCATTAAAATATGAAAGAACAAATTAAATAGGAAATATTGACACTTAAACTTCCTAAATCCTTAGATTGGATCATTCTCTTATTGCTCCTTTACTACTTCATTGTTTTTAATGGTATTAAGTAAACAATAAAAAAAATTAGAAAAAATAGCTATGGATCAAAAAAGTTATTCAGTATTCAAAATTTATAAAATTCATCACAACCTTATATGAAAGTCTAAAACAAAACGTATGTAAATAATAGACTTGATTTATATGGGTTTTTGAAGAATTCCCATGTCTAGCTAAGGTTTAACATGGCTAGAATGTAGTAATTAATCTAGAATTTATACATTTAGAGGTTAATTTCTGTTAAGATTATTTCTATGAAATAAATTCCATTAGGTAACCAAGAACTATTTAAATTTGTTATTATTTTTGTAAAGATTTTATTAGTTACATGAACATTATCATGTTAATATTTAAATTGAATCTAAAATTATTAATTTTTACTAAAATAAAAAATTATTTTGATAAATTTTAGGTTTCTTAGTTATGCATAATAAATTTATTTGGATAATGAATGACACATTCGTAGTTGAAATATTTTTTTTTTGGCAAGGCCAGCCGGTTTTATAGTGGACCGTCCACTTTTTATTACGAACGTAATAAAAATTGAAGTACAGGAGCAAGGTAAAAGCACCTAAGCTACTCAAAGCAGAAAATACAGCACAGGTACGTGACAGCTATGTCACAGTAACTAAAAGATACATAAAAAAAAAAAAACATAGTTTAAAATCATTAATGCGTGGGCCAAGAAAACATGCAAAAAATTTGAAAATATGCACGATGTAAATGAAAATATAATGAGAGAATTAGAAGGAGAAAATTAAGTTATTTTATTTTACAATTATATATTATGATTTGAGTTTAAAAGTCACTTTGAACACATGTATACATGTCCCAAAGCAAAAAAAAATGAAGTAATATTTTGAATTATAATATATATATATATATATATATATATATATATATTACCATGTACAAAGTAATTTAAGAAGGAATAAATTAGTTTCTTAGAGCATTGTGGAAATCAAGGTTACCAAACCAACTTGACTATATTTTTTGTGTATAATTCATTTTTTTATAATACAAAGTTTATATCTTTTACATCTTTTGTTTTGTTGATTCAAAATACTTTGTAAAGGATTAAGTTAAACCAAAATAAGTGGAGAAGTAACTCATTTTGACGTTAATTACCTCATTTGTTGCCATATTATTACATCCATTAATCAAATTATCAATTGCATTTTTGTCCTAAATTTAGTTTGATTGAATTTAAATTAGTGATAACGCACACTAAATCAATTTTGGCTCAAATATCTAAGATTATTGTTAATATTTTGCAAATAATAATCTTATTTTCGTTATATAGCTCTTGTATAATCATCCACTAAAAAAGTAATATTATCAAAAAAGAATAGGAACGAAGTATAAATCCTTCCTTTTTCTCTTAGAAACATAGGCACCCATTATTTTGATTTATCCAACGAATTTAGCTATTTACCAAATCAACTTCTTTTGACATATTATCCTGTAAAAAAAGAAACGATATAAGAAAGGAATTGTTGAATAGAGAATCTCCAAACCTATAGATATTCTTAATATAAAGTTATAACTCTTTATGTCAATAATATCCCTATAACATTTCAAAATATCAAACCGTAATTTAATATCAAACCTCATACCTTAATTTGATATTCAATTAAAATGGAAGATACTAAAATTTCTCAAAAAACATAATTAGAACCTTGAATAGAAGGAAAGAAATTAATATTGATGTTATTTTGTCTAGTCTAGATTTTAATGAGGATAGAGAAAATTAAGATTGAGATATGTTTCCCTCTATAGTCATAATTAAATATTTAGGGTTTTTGGTTTGGAGATGAAAAGACAACTTTTATAGCGCAATAGTACACGTGAATTAGAAACTTAGAAGGAAGAGAAAGAGATTATATAAATGACAATTTAATAATTTTAGCAACATTTTATAAGTGGATAATGTTTTGTTTGACTCAAACCTTTTTAATTTAAAAATTGACCCTTGCCATTCTCCTTGGTCAAAATATGATTCGCCTTTTAAGAATTAACTTTAAAAATTGTTGCTTTTTCTACCAACATATGGAATTATTACTTTTATTAATCATATTTATAAAATTACAATTCACTCAACTCATAAATAAAAGTGGGGATTTAAATCAATATCTACTACTAATAATGCATGTAATTTTTATTGTTACCGCAACATTCAACCACCATGGATAATTTTGAAATCCAACGCCCTAAAAGATAAATAGAGAAAGAAGAAACAGTATAAAAAAATTAAGATGCAATAGTATAATTAAAATAAGTTATATCAACCGTTAAACCATGCTTATAAGCTTCGTACCTTTTGTGCAACTTTGAATCACCATGAATATTCTTGAAATTAAATATCATAAAAGAAGGAGAAAAAAGATCAAATGATCATAGGAAATTAATATGTAGTTATAATAAAAAAAATCGAAAGAAAATAATATAAGAATTCAAACTTACAAAACATAGAAGTAATTTTTTTTTTGTAATGTTGAAATATACTCGTAAGTAACAATTTTGCAATGTTAGTGAGATCGATAAAAAATTTATTAAGGTGTCTAAATAGATATTAAGCAATTCACAACACAAGTAGAATAAAGTCTTTCATCTTAATTATATATTGGATAAATAAATTAGAAGATAATAAAATTGGTTAAATAAGGTATAAATTAAAGTTTGGATCAGTGTACAGAAGGATGTTACAGTAACGGAGAATGAAGATGAATGGGGAAAATATGAAATAAAAATATTGGAAAAATGGATTTGAAAGGGTGTAAAAGGGATACTTATAGTAATAAAATGATATAAATTTAAAAGGTTAAGAAAAGTAAAAAATGAAGATGAATATGAAAAGGTTAAATGTACTTTTGATAATATGTAACAAAAACATATTAGGAAAGAGGCAGGAAGATAAAATGAAATGAGTATGTTACAAAATAATTGTAAACGTGGTAGTTAATATAAGGATGTGGAATATGTAAACAAAAAAAAATTAATTGCTGAAAAAATGGGATTTAACTCTCTAACTTATGAGAAAAATGAGAAGAATGATTAAACATTATTATTATATTATAGAACGGATAGTTGGATATTATAACGAAAAGACATATATTTGATGGTTGCTTCTATAAAATGTCGTATATTATATTTGATTGATAGTAATAACTACAACAACCAAAACCTTCGTATTTTATTTCAAAGCATACATGTTCTGATATACTATTCCATTGAACATGGATATTCTTATTACCAATTAGAATGAATTTTATGAGAAAATGATATATAATGATTACAAATGAAAGGATAATATCATCAAACAACAAACCAATAAGATCAATTTGTTTAGAAATTTACCATTGTGCACTACATCATATTACCATTGATTTCCTCTCCATCCTTATATCCCTTGATACGTTGATGTCCTACCAACAAAATCTCTTAGAGTTATGGAAACTCAAACATCAACTATGCATTCTGCAACTTTAATTTTTCCAACTGCATATTCAAAAAACATGCAAATAACATTAGTATGTACACAATGCGATGTAATAAACGTGCATAAATTATGTAATGTAGTGAAATTAAAAAAAAAATATTGTTTTATCACAAAATCAAAAATTATTTGAGTTTATGTTGTCAATTTTTCCATTAAATTGAATTTCAATGAATGTATTTTAAATGTAATTAGTTCTCTACTTAGTTTAAATTCAAATTAAATGAACCTGATAACTATTTATTCTTTTTGTCAGTTGCATGGTATCATCACTTGATATGAACATTTATATTTCAAGTTAGTTTACTTATAAATGTTGTTCTTATGTACTCTTCAATCCAATATTATCTATAATGAATCAGAATAATATTTAAAATGGTACAACTTCTAACTAATTCTGTAGAAAATAATAGATAATTACTTTATGTAAGATTATTAAGAATTGAATAAAGATCAACTTACATCTAATAGAATATACAAAACTGAAGATTATTTGATGTCAACATAGGAATAATCCAGTTATAACATACAAAACAGATATAGAGACAAAGTTCATATTCTTACTCAATAAACAAAAATGAAATGAAATATGATTTATGTATAAATTTTGAAAGTACAAAATAGTTCAACTTTATCTATAATAGATTTTTGAAATAAATAATATTTTATTGTATCCGCTTATTTATAAATCAAGTAACCTCCTATAAAATAAATAAAGGAAACAAACTCATAAGCTTATGTAATAATAAAAAAATCGGAAGAATATACAATTCGAGGCAAAATATCCAAAGCAAAGACGTAAAATTAGTAGTCTAGACAAAAAAAAATGGCATTAAATGAAAAAAAATAGCAAAATAAAAGTCAAATTTTTTAATCGATCTCAATCAAATCAAACGAAACAACAAATCAAACTCTGAATTAAATGAAAAGACAAATAAAAAATTAAACTTATTAACCAATCTCAATCAAATTAAAAGTTTTTTCTTGGAGGTCTCTAAGTAATGTTTTCATAAATACAATAACGTTGAAGGTAAGGTATAAACGCAATCGCTATAAAATTCTTGTATTGAAACCACTGAACATGAGAAATAACCGAGTAAATACAAAAATTGTTGTACTGAAAATGAAGAGAAGAGGAAAAGAACTATTTTTAAATATAAAGAAAACATAAACGTAGGATCAAAAATATTACATGCCCAAAAGCACAAAGCATACCATTAAACATGGAAGAGGAAATTCTATGATTATAGAAAAAGGACCGAATTTTCCATTTGGATCCAAAGGGAAAAAACACAGGGTATGATGGATTTATGGATTTAAAATTTTACTTTAGATAAGAAGTTAAGAAAATAAAAATATGAAGAGAAAATGAGCATGAAACATTTCTGAATAACTGAGATATAAAATGATTTATTTCAGATAAGAAGTTGAGAAAATGAAAGTAAGAAGAAAAAATGAGCGTGGAACATTTCTGGATAGCTGAAATAGAAAATGAAAGGCCGTATTGTTAATAATATATAATGGAAACTTAATTCGATTCTTGTAATGGTAAGTTATACTTATTAGGGGGTAAGTGAAACTTTTCTCTCAAATCAACCAGAGATGAGGATTGGAAGTAATGAATGAGAAGGAAGAATATAAATGGTCACATATTCAACTTTATATATAATATAATAGATTAGTGAGGGTATAATTTTAAAAAAATTCCCTGTAAACGCCCAAATTAGATCGTTGAGAATCACCATCAAAATTACACTGCATCGGTTTTCATCGGCTTTATAACTAACAACAACCTGTGTGACAAAAAACTTACAACTAAAGGTTATGATAACACCTGAAATACAGAGCCGTCAAAAATTAATCAAAATTGGTAGAAAATAAACTCCCAAGAAAAGGCTTAGACGAATATTTAAAGAGTTTAAAAATCACTGGAATCTCATAAACGTTACCGATATTGGTACTGAAACTTCACTTTTGGATATAAGGAGATTATTTTACTTTCATTCCACTAATATAAAATTACTAATACACTGTATTAAAAATATTTACTATTACCTTTTGTGCCCATCGTTTTTTAACCCCAATTTACTTGTTATCTTTTTCCTCCTTACTTTATCTTAATTAGCTTAAGCTAATCATGGTTCAAACTAAAAACATTGCACATTAATACATCGAGTATTAGGCAAACTTTCGAAAACGGTACGGGTCTGTCGAGGAAAAAATGTATAATCGATGTCATGCCATTGAATACAAGCAAAACTCCTTCAATAATCTATTTTCGATAGCAAAACATTGAATTTCTTGAAAAAGTTTGACATGACTATGCCGAAATTGCTTTGAATTTGTGCTATCATACCCTCGAATATCAACTCCATCAAAATACAACAGCGTATTTTCTATATATTGAAACTAGACAGATCAATCTTTTTTTTTTTGAAAATGGTACTTTATATACAACAAATCATTGGGACAACATATCCCATGTCAATAAACATTCGAAAGCAAGTTTTGAACTTGTGACCTCTTGCACCAAAGCCGAATCAATTAACCACTCGACAATGGTGCTTGTTAATCAAGGGATAGCTATAATATACTAATTAATTCGGCAGATCCCCTCCAAAATTACTAATTTAAAATGACAAAACTGTATCAATTTTAAATTCGAACGGCATGAGAAAAGTTTTCTTTTGTCATCAAACACAAAAAAAATCAAGAATTTTAAAAAAATATTTGATCGATTTGTTGAACAAAATCTACATTAGGTATACTTTCTTTGGTAAGTATTAATCTTGTTTCTTTCTCATTTAGAAGAATTTAATCTGAGTTTGATTACTCCATTGATTATTGGATTACTGATTTAAATTATAGATTAAAGAAAGAGATTGGTGGAGATTACACAAAGTAGGGTAAAGAAATAAAGGGATAAATTAGTCAACATACAATATAATTTCATGAGAGGATTATTTTTATTAGTACCCTTCATAGCAAAAATTTATTTTTAAAAAAATTACCCTCTCATATCCAAAAGTGGAGTGTCTATAATGGCCCTTCATAAAGATACTAAAGCTATATATGAATGAAACATATCAAGGTTACATAATTTATTGTAATCAAATGTATTAATTTGATGTAAGAGGAAATTCACTTAAACGGACAAAACATCGGTACCTATTCATTTTTTGGACAACATCAAAAAAAAGTTTTAAGAATATAAATTAGAAAACTACACTTACCCACACTTTATCAAAACAATTCTATCGATTAAACCAGTCCTCTTTCTATCTTTTACCAAAAATTACTAAAAGCGCTCCTAATTCTCTCGAATCCTCTCCACATTTTTCAAATCCACTTATATTCGCTAAAATAGGTAGAGATTAAGTACCATCGTCTTCAGTTTTAACTTTGAATTAGCTATTCTGATCGATAGGTAAAAACCCTAAAAAGTTTCATATTATTACTGCTTGTTTATTTATCTCATATGTATTGTGTTTGTATTAGAGATGTCGCTGTTTTGTTTTTAATTACTTCTAAATAGTTGTCGAAAATCTAATTTTATGTCGGTGGCTGATTTGAAATAAGATGAACACCATTGTTGATTTACTTTTTAGAACTTTGATCTTGTGCTGCCTCGGTTTATTTATTCACATTGATTAAATTTTCTTAAATTTATCGATTACAAATTACATGTTATTATTTCATTTTGATTAAAAATATACCTGTATAACAATGATTACTATCAGATCTATACTGTTATTTTCAATATTTACCTATTATTACGTAAGTTGGTTATTGTTATGAATTTTTTTGTTGTGAGGTTCATTTAATTAAGTTTGATGTGGAATAAACCATTTTAAAATAATGATTTAATGATTTCAAATTAATGAAATCGAACTAGTTCTTTAATTTCACCGTGGCAATAAACGATAAAGTTTTTGTCATTACTAAAAAGAATAAACAAATTTATCGTTGTAAAATTTTAAACTTATACATAATGAATTAATTATGAATTATTTTGATTATTATTTATAAGTGGTTTCAAGTTTTATCTTAGCCTTTTTCATTATGAGGTAATTATTTAAAATAGTGAATTGATGAAACTGAATATGGTTTTCATTTTGCAAACACATAAAAGGATAAAAGAATTTATCTATATAAAAATATAGAAGAATTTATCATTACATAGAATAAAAAAAGATAATTTTTAATTCTTTTTTTAAAATTCTTGTTAACCCAAGATATGTAAAGAAAGTAAGTCTAGGCTTTGGTCAACCTTGTGTTAGCTCGAAAAAAGTGTGCAAGTCCAAAGTAAAACATGCTTGTTTATGATTCAGCCTTTAGGAAAAATCACATCCGTTTCATATACAAAGTCAGAAGTATGCAAGTTGTAAGGCAAGACATAATCTAAGGACTTTATTTTCTTGTAATATGCGATGCAAAATTCTTAATCTAAGTTCTTATTGTATAAAGTCACAAAAATACAATTGGCTCTAAAATCCCTAATTCAATTTAAGGTTACAACTTTAAAAGAAAAGTGAAGAGAAAAATTCGCCTCATTTTGAATGACCTTGGGGGTCTATTTATAGAGGTATAGTAGGCGGCATAGCTATTGTATGTCCTTGGACATCACTGTTTTTCGACATCCTTCATTATATTGTCAACATGCAGCAACATTCTTCATACTAGTGACTTACTACAACCCTATTCTCATTGATGATGACATCATTCATTATCTTGATGAAATATGACGTCTTCATTTACATTGATGATTTACGATATCGCTTTAAACACTGATGACTCACGTCATCCTTCTCTAGATTGATGACTCGTGGATTCTTCTCCAAAATGGTGACTCGCGGCATCTTTGCTATTGATAGTTCACTGTATCTTTGATCTATTGATGGTTTACGACATTTATTGTCATGTTAGTGAAACACGGTATCCTCACTTGTATTGTCAACTTTCGACATCTTTGATGGTACCGATGATATGCGACATCTTTGAAAGTGTGGATGTTTAATATCTCTCACACACTTTGAAGCCCGACTTCCTTTGCAGCTAGTGCATACTTTAAAGTCGATATAATTGTAAAGTCCCGATATCAACTAAGTTTCGATATATCCTCCTTGTGGTTATATATTCGACATCTTTCAATGATGTGGCATCTCTTGCTAAAGTTTCCACTGCTTTCGACATTTTAAATTCTGACACGTCATATGTTCGACATCTTTATTTGCAGTAACATTTACCCCTCCTAGTGTAGAAGAAATGTTGACTTTTCAAGTGAACACTTCGATATTAGCACTTGATGCCTTGATAAATGTGTAGTAACCTATTAGCATTCCATCTATACCTTGGCCATTCTTTTAAATTAAGATCAAAAGCTCTTGTTCTTCCTTCTTCCTCTATAAATACCTGCTCTTTTCTTTCTTCTTCCTTTTACCTGTGAATTAATTCGCAAAGCAAAATTTTCAATCGTACTTGAAAATTTTCGACCTTCTTCGGCATTCAAGTGTATTTCAAGGTTTTATTTCCTTTTCCTTTTGAATTAACCAAATGAAATAAGTTGGGGGTTTTCAATTTTTTATCAAAATTAGGGTTTACTAATTGAGAACCAGTTGTAATTCCTGGGTTGTAAGTGAAATCATATATTTATTATGCTTTTTGTTGAACATAGTATTCAAACTAGCGTATTGTTTGGGGGTTTTTCTCTTTGTTGATCGATTAAAGACTGGTGGCGGTAATTTGAAAATCTTGAGGTTTCTCATATAATTAAGAACTTGGTTGGCTATTAGAAACTTGAGACCCACTCAAAATCTTACAGTTGCTTAATTTTTGAAGCGATTAACCATTCAAAACTTAAGATTTAACTTGAAGTTTGATACCTAAAGGTTTCAGCCCTTAGTCATTGTTTTGGAAACTGGTTAGAAGCTTTGAATTTATTTAGGATTTCAACAATTGATTTAAAATTTGAAACCCTTATCATGTTGGAAACTCGTTAAAGATTCGATGATATTTGTTTTGATGGGTTGTTACTTAGGTTACAGGTTCGATGTCCTCATATTTGCCCTTATTCTTTCACAAATTCGATAACGATCCATAGAGTTGATATATAGATTAGAAATCGATTTCCTATTTTAAGCTCGATACAACATCATCAGTTCGAAATGTGATTATTGTATCATTAACCTATAATCTTTTTAAGTTATCAACATCCTCAAGTTCGACAACAAGTTAAAATATTTTTTTAAACAAGTTTAACCCTGCCTATTACCTATGCATTTGGTAACATTATAAATTCGACATTAGGTTATTATCCCAACATCCCACTGTAACTTTTACTAAATATTATACTTACGACATCTTGATTGTACCTTATTAGTTAGTCATAAACTCAAATCTATTTATGAATTTGATGGTTGCTAATGCATTTTTGGTCGTTATAAACGTTCTTGGTATTTTATAAGTTTGCTAGCTTATAGATGTTTTAATAATTTATTAGTTTGTCATAAGTTTTGCAGTTAATTCTGGTTTTTCACTCTATCAATTAACCAAGAACAATCGATTAGGTGTTTAGTTGTTTACTTTGCTTCTATATTCATGTTCATTTCCAATTTTTTTTATAGATTGTGAGATACTTCTCTGACTTTGTGTACTATCATTTGGGAAACAAGTGGATAGCAAGAAGCCTAACAACAGCTCTAAACCTTCTCCTTCTACAAAGGCAGGAGACTACAGACTTAAATCCCTTATTACCACTCAAGAGGAGGAAGATATCGTCCTTCGACAGTTCAGAATCATAGGCATAGAGACCATGGCTATTGGTCCCTATGGTCGAATAGACAATCCCTGGAGGGATTTTTGGTTTTACTCCCATCCACATCCAGCATTCTAGGTACTTACCTTTTTGGGAATTTCTTTCGACATTCCTGGAGTATTTGGAAATTGCTCTAATCCAGCTAACCGCTAACTCATATACATACTTAAGCCGTTCGGAGGTCCTTGCCAAGGAAGTTAAACTTCTTTCTTTTAGAACTGAGGTTCTTCATTCCCTAGTAAACCTTGTAAGGGTAAATGAACAAGTGGTAATATTGTGTACCATCTTCTCCCTTTCCCAAAAAGCAGTCACTCATCCATTCAATAAGATGGACTAGGAGAGCCAGTTTTTCTATATCAGATGCTATACCCTTAAGATCAAGAGGTCTTTATCTATATTTAATAAGTTTCCATTTCCCATAATCTATGTTATGTATGTCATTCTCTTTTTAATGAGTGTTTTCTTTTGGGTTCCGCTTCCAAATAACCTAGCCCTTCCATCATTGCTACCATTGAGTCCCTAACTCAGGCTTCTAAGTGTATGGGTGATAGGTTTAAATTTTTGATAGAAATAAATCTTCATAAACATTCTTTAATCTTAGAAAATCAAAAGGTACTTGGAGAACCACCGATGGTGAAGACAAATGCCCAAGGGAATTGATCGTTGATCATTGGTAATCAAAAGACTTTCTCTGCTTACTCTTTTATTCAGCTTGAATCCTCCTATAAAAGTTCATTACAATTTAAGTAGAATTTCTTCTATCGGTACCTTATAGACTTTCCTTTTGATTTATATTTGTCTGCACTCGTTATGGCTTCGAAGCATAAGAAAACTAAAGAAAATACTTCTACTTTAGTCAGACCGACTAAACCTGCTCCTATCGGGATTCCATTGCTAAAGTCATTGGCAACTTATAAAGGAAGGCAATCTCTAGTGCCACAGCTGATGCTTCAACTCCTCCCCCAAGAAAAAAGCCTAGCATCATGATGCGATTAATTTAAACTTTTAAGGGCATGAAATCTAAATGAACGCCGAGGGGGTTCACATTCCAAATCCCTTGCTTACCATCCCACTTCCTACGTCTCTATCTGGTTACTGTCATTTGTACGAGGTGCCTGGTTTGACTCTTGTCCCTAATAGACCCTCACTTCGAAGGCTAATTCTCAGACTCCTACAATGATCTTTGATGATCTCCTTCGTTAGGTTTCCCAATCTCTGACCTTGACTTCTCCTATGCCGCTACAGCCTTCGACCTTCTCGAAAGATCATTATTACATCATACATCGGCAAATCTTACTGGTATGATTTCCCCTCTACTTAGTTAATATAGACTTTTAACTTTGTATATCCAAATTTAATTTATGTCTTTTGTATGTTTCAGACAACCAAACACGTTTTTTTTCCTCCAACAGTCCTCTTAAGGGCCTTCCAATCAAGTTGTTGAACTCAAGGAGAAAGTTTGTTCACTTGCAACTCAAATGATTGATATTACCATGGAGAATGATAGTGCTATTCTTGAGAAGGGAAAACTTACATCCTCCATTGATAAGGAGAAGAAAGCCAAACTGCTACTGACAGAGGAGGTGAAAGCTCTAAGAGCAAATCTTGAACAGTCTAACAAAGAGAAGGCCAAAATGGCTGGTAAAGTGAAGCTTTTGAAAGACAAGGCGCAAACTAAGGACGTATCCCTGGTTTATGCCAACAACATTACTGAATACGCCAAGTAGAAAATTTCCTTCTTTCTTAATCAGGTTCGTACTACAATTATAAAAATTTCTACAAGGATGCTCTCTTCTTGGCATATGGTGATAATATTGATAAATTCTTGGATTTGGATTTTCCTTCCTTTCCACAGCTAATGAAAATTTTAAGAGTTAGTTGAACTTATATTGGGGAGAGCCAATGGATTGCTTCAAGATGAATTCCTTAAGAACTAAGCAGTTGATCTAAAGAGGATGTTATCTTTTGATGACCCCCGTTTGAAGGAGGTGGAGATTCAGATGAAGGGGAGGATGATAATGAGGATAATGATAACAACGACGACGAAAATGATGACGATGGTGGTGGTAAGGGACAAAAAGGACCAAAAGACAAGGGTAATGGATCAAGTGGTTATGACTCTTCTGCCCATGATGCAAATTTAGCTAGCTCACCCGATCTTCAGGGTGGCCTATAGGAAAATATCGCTCCAAAAGAGCTGCTTTCCCCATTCAATAGTCGAAGGAAAAAACTCAAGTTCCAACTTCTCAGGTTCTAGTTGCATAGGTATGGGATTCATTATTTAAATATTTAAAGTTATTGAATGGCTCTTGGTTAATAAGTTTATTACTTTAGTTTAGAAAAAGATCCAAATATTACTATGAGACTCTATATAAAAAGAGCGAGAGGGAGGTGCATCGACTGGGTAGAGAACTTGAAAGGATAATTGAGAAGCATAATAAATTATCTGAAAAGTATAAGCACCTTTCTGTCTACGCCACATAAAGAAAAACGAATAGCCCCGTTACTGAAGAAGTGTCATTTTCATTGGGAGAGAGTCATAAGAGAAGATGCTGAGCTAACTACTCCATTCTGGATGCTTATTGATGACAGAGATACTTTAGTAGAGTTCTTCAACAAAGTTTACTCTAGAAATATTCTTACTGATTTTTCATTCACAGGAGAAAAGAGTGGAGGTTTGCTCGAGCAACGCATAATAGATATTTGGATAAGCATGGAATCGATCTCTATCCTGGAGAATGTTGGAATCTTCCCAAGGCTTCGATTGTTCCACTTTCTCAAAACATTCCTCCTCCCATGCAAGTTAAATTTAACAAAGAGATATTTATTTTCGATTTTTACAAAGGGTCAGTATTGTATGAGTCAAGTGATTTTGTTTCTAATACGTAACTTAGATAGTTTTATGAATTACATTGTTTTCATTTCTTTTAGTTCATTTCTCATAAATCCTAAATATTAGGGAATCGTTGGGTAGTCTGTTTCCATGGAACTTTTAAGTAAATTTACCAAATTAAAGAGGGATTTTAAAGAAAAATCGTTAATTCTCAAGACTACTCGGCTAGCAAAATATTGTTCCATTAGTGATCTCCAGGAGGTTTACACATGGTTTCCACACTTTCGCTTTGATTTCTTAGGTGATGAAAAGGATAGATTGCTCGGTGAGATGTGATCCAATTACGCTGAATTGTTATGTGTTGAAGCCAACCTTCTGTCTAGAAAATTGGACTACCATCAATTCCCTCCAATTAATGCGGCTCTAGGGTTTAATTTTCCTTTTGACTCTACCCTCTCTTTATCCACAAGATCATACAAAAAAGTCCACATTACTGTCATTAAACTTTAAGAATATATAAATTGTATATGCATGTAAACTTTCTTGTTATTAACAAAGAATACATTTTTCCTCTTAATTTTCTTATCTTGTTTACTTATTTTTATTAGGAAAAACAACTAACGCATGTGTCTTGCGATTCAGAATTCCTCAATTGATTGGATATTATTAAAGCTAAGTTCAGGTCAGAATTCGAGCAAAAGCTCTCTTCTCAAGGCTTTTTAACCTTTTCATTTTCAGATAGTCCAGATGCATAGAAATGGCATGAGGGTAATATCGATTGAAGTCCATATTTAATAGTTTAAAAGAAATGATCTCCAACTTAGAGAAAAAAATTAAAGAAAAGGATAAAGGAATTCAAGAGTTAAAATAGAAAATGGATGCGATTAGCCAATCTAGACTTCGTCCAAGAAATTAACATTGATGCAAAAATTGCCCAACTTCATCAGAGGATAATGGATCTTAAAATAAACCTTCTACAAAGCCAAGTATCTTGTCAATCCTTAGAACTCATTGCAAGTGGAGGTGTATCCAACCTTCCTATTCCTACTTCTTTGATTGGTAAGGAACAATTTTATGTTTTATTGAACCCATTTTCGAGTTTAGATGATGGTGAAATTACCAAATGAAGTCAGAGAGTTAATATTAGCGCGTTCAATTTTTGAATAAGCAATGGGACGACAAAGTTTCTCAATAACTTAACAATTATTAGGCTCAGGTGGAAAACTTGAGCATGGAAAATATGCTCTTGAACAAGAGGTTAAGAAATTAAAAGCAAGATTCTAACTTTAAATGCAGCCAGCAAAATACTTGAGCATGCATTGGAAGTTCAAATTAGCTCTATTGATGATGCAAACATGATTCAGAAAAAGGAAAAGAAACGTAAATTTTTTGGATATGATAATCCATCATATTATCCATTCTCCCTCGATTGCTAAAATTTTAGAAAAGGTGGTGCAGAAACTTAACACCTAACTAAGAATTGCTTATGAATTTTTGTCTTTATAGGTTTCCCTTTTGGCTACTCTTTCTTGGTACCTGTAATTTTTGTATATAACATGTAAAATAAGTAAATTTGTATCTGAATGATTATTACCTTGAATGAAACTTTGTGTTCTTCTTTTTTGGATTTCTTGAATTGTTTGAAACATACAATTCGTTCCCAAGAGCTTAGATTTGATTGTTATGTTGTCTTTGATTGAACATTTGGTTGGTTTTCTTGATATAAACTTTGTTGCCAAACATAAAACCTGTTTTAATTAAAAAAAGTTGCAACCTATTAATAAAAAGTTCGGGAAATTCCTTCCTTTATTTAATAGAAAATAAGAAATCCATCTAACAAAGATTCTCGTTATTAGAAAACTTGAACTTTGTTTTAGGAGAACTTAACTTAACACTTTAAGGAGTGAAGCTTTTAATAACATCACCTTTTGGCCTTATCGCCTAGAAATTTAGAGCCTAATGTTGAACCTTTAGTCTCGAAGAATAAATACTCAGAAATCTATTTGGTGGTGAAATTTTTTCCTATATTGAAATGTAGAAATATTCTAATAATATTGTCCGGATAGAAGACCAGAAATTCATTCAAAAATAATTTTAATAATAGACCAAAAAACCTTCTAGCAATAACTTCGAAATAGAAGACTAGAAAAACATCTGGCAATCTTATTCGAACTAAAGATTAGAAATAAATCTAGTAATATTACCATAAATCTGAATAGAAGACTAGAAATCCATCTGGTATTGATTTAAAACTCTATTTAAGAAGATCAGAATTTGTTTGATAACAAGTCCAGAATTCTATCGAGAAATCCAACCATTAAAAAAGATTCCTGTTATTTAGGAACCTGGTTATTAACGGAGATTCCCATTATTTAGGAATCTAATTATGAATGGTGATTTCTGCTATTTTCTAGTTTGAATTCTAATATAGAAATCATGGATTAAAAGTTAATCTGATATTTTGAAGAATGAATCCCCAAGCTCGGAGAATAAGCCATAATCTTTTAGATGTTACTATATGCCATCAAAATTCTCACTTCTGCATGAAAGATAGCTTTTGATCCTTCCTTTGAAGGTTACTTTAACTTTTCTTTAGTAAGGGACTGCATATGTTTGACTTCTTCTCCCTCTAGAAGATTGCATTTGCATTTGATTGATTTTCCTCTAGAAGACTGCCTTGATCCTTCTTTAGGGAAGAGTTTGATTTTCTCTTACATTCATTTTATCTTCCTTTATAAGACTACCTCTTACTACTCTTTGGGTTGTGATTTAGGCTTCGATTGGTTTCTATTGTTAACATCTTTAAGTAATGATCTGAACTTTGATCGAACCCTTTATCACTATCTTAGGGGATGATTTAGGTTTTGGTTTTTGCATTTGTTTAGTTATCTTGAACAGAACCAAAGTCTTGCCCTTCCTCCCTCTAGGAGGTGCTCTATTCAGGTCCTATAGGCGGAACTGAAGTCTGTTCGATGCTTTGGCCAGGCAATCTCAGGAAAGATCAAAGGTTTACTCTGTCCTTCCTCTAGGAGGTGCTTCGGACGGGCCTTATAGGCGGGACAAAAGGTTAGTCGGTAATTTGGTTAGGCTGTCTTTGGCCAGATCAAAGGCTTATTCCATCCTTCCTCTTGAGGTGCTCCAGCCAGGCCATGTAAGCAAGACCGAAGGCTTGTAGTGCTCTAGCTATGCCTTATATGTGGGACTAGAGGCTTACTCCGACCTTCCTCTAGTAGGTACATTACCAGACCATTTGGCTTGATCAAAGGCCTTTTCTTTTATTTTATAAATTCTTCCTACGAAACATCTCTCTTTACTGAATATTTGATCCTTGTAGGTACATCGGTCAAATCTCTTTAACAAACACTCGAAGCTTTCCTTTGGCCAAGAATCTCAATCTTTCCTTTTATAGCCCGGCATGGTTGGTTTCATGCTCATTTTTTCTATGATCATTGGCAATAAGCACCTCCAAGATTCCATTCGTTTTTAGGTTGCCTCTTCTTAGAAGGCCAATAATTCAGTTTTCTCTTAATAAGAAGTTATTGGAGGTGGGAAGAGAAATGGTTCTAGTGAATCGAGATTTTTAGGGAATTGTGTCTTTGAATTCATCTTGGCTTTCTTACGACATTAGTGCATTAGTACCATCCACGAACTTTCCATTTGAAGATTCTTGACTTTTAACTGGGGTAAGAGAATGATCAATTACTTTATTTCATTTTTGGGAAAACTTGTCGAAATCTCTTATTGTTTCCTCTTTAAAGGTAGTTCATTTGGATTGAAATTGAATGGCCCTCCTCATTTTTAAGAACAAACTATCTTTCTTTGGGCTCTTTTTTTCCATGGAAAAGATTGGGGTAGGTCCTATGTGGAATGATTTTATACTCCATTTATTTAGATTCTAAAGAGCTACTTGCTTCTTTTCTTCTATAATTTGAAGGCCAATAATCTTAACATTTGTTCTTCATGAAACCGCAGGTCATGAGTGATTTGAATAAATGATTTGGCTAAACGAGACATGAAAGATCCTTGTTCAGAAATAGTCATTATGTTGCTTAAAGAAGGTTATGCGGAATTTGGAAAGTTCCCTTATGGAATATGCAGGTGAGGGTAAATCTTCTAAACACTTAGATGTAGGCTAAGTGCGGTTCGATATGAGATATATAGGAGATCAGCGGTTCAACACCTCCTTCTAGTGCTAAAATGTTAACAATGTTTCTTGCTAACCCAAGATATGTGAAGCAAGTAAGTCTAGGCTTTGGTCATGCTTGTGTTAACCCGAAAAAAGTATGCAAGTCCAAAGTAAAACATGGTAGTTCATGATTTCGGCCTTTAGAAAAAGTAATGTTGGTATCATATACAAAGTCACAAGAATTATATGCAAGTTGTAAGGCAAGATATAGTCAAAGGACTTTATTCTCTTGTAATATGCGATGCAAAATTCTTAATCTAAGTTTTTATTGCATAAAGTCACAAATGTGCAATTTTCTCTAAAATCTTCAATTCAAATTAGGATTACAACTTTGAAAGAAAAGTGAAGAGAAGAATAGGCCCCATTCTAAATCACCTTGGGGACCTATTTATAGTTATTATAGCAGGCTGTATAGCTGCCATGTGTCCTTCAACACCACTATTTTTCGGTAACCTTCATTGTGTTGTCAACATGCAATAAAACTCTTTATATCGGTGACTTACTACAACCCTCTTCTCATTGATGATTTACGACATCATTCGCTATTTTGATGAAATATGACATCTTTATTTACATTGATGATTTACGGTGTCACTTTATACACTGATGGCTCATGGCATCCTTCTCTAAATTGATGACTCATGGCATCCTTCTCCAAATTGGTGACTCCCAACATCTTTGTTTTATTGACAGTTCACTATATCTTTGCTTTATTAATGTTTACGACATTTATTGTTATATTGGTGAAATACAGTATCCTTACTTGCATTGTCGACTTTCGACATCTTTGATGATACTGATGATATAAGGAATCTTTGGCAATATGGATGTTTGATATCTATCATACACTTTGAAGCCCGACATCCTTTGCTACCAGTACATACTTTACAGTAGATATAATTGTAAAGGCTCGATATCTACAAAGTTCCGATATATCCTTCTTGTGGTTATATAATTGATATCTTTTAATGATGCGGTATCTCTTGCTAAAGTTTTCATTGCTTTCTACATCTTGAATTCTGACACATTATGTATTCGACATATCTTTCAACGATGTGGTATCTCTTGCTAAAGTTTCCACTGCTTTTGACGTCTTGAATTCTGACACATCATATATTCAACGTCTTTATTTGCAGTAACATTTTCCCCTCCTAATGTAGAAGAAATGTTGACTTTTCAAGTCAACACTTCGAAATTAGCACTTGCTACCTTGATAAATGTGTTGTCGCCTATTAGCATTCCATCTAAATCTTGGACGTTCATTTAAATTAAGATCAAAGGCTCTTGTTCTTCCTTGTTCCTTTATAAATAACTACTCTATTCTTTCTTCTTCCTTTTACCTGTGAATTATTCGCAAAGCAAAATTTTCAATCGTACTTGAAAATTTTTGATCTTCTTCAGCATTCAAGGTTTGATTTCCTTTTCCTTTTGAATTAACCGCAAGAATTAAGCTGGAGGTTTTCAATTTTGTATTGAAATTAGGTTTACTAATTGAGAATTGGTTGTTATTCTTAGATTGTAAGTGAAATCATATATTGATTATGCTTCTGAGTGAACATAATATTCAAATTAGCGTGTTGTTTGGGGGTTTTCTCTTTGTCAATTGATTAAAGACTAGTGGTGGTAGTTTGACAATCTGGAGCTTTCTTATATAATTAAGAACTTGTTTGGCTATTAGAAACCTAAAAATCACTTCAAAATCCGACGATTACTTAATTTTCGAAGTTATTAACACTTCGAAACTTGATATTTAACTTGAAGTCTTATGCCCTAAAGGTTTCACCCCTTAGTCATTATTTTGGAAACTAGTTAGAAGCTTTGAATATATTTAAGATTTCAACAATTGATTTAAAATTTGAAACCCTTATCGTGTCAGAAACCAGTTAAAGTTTCAGTGGAATTTTTTTGATGGGTTGTTGCTTAGGTTATAGATTCGATGTCCTCATATTTCCCATTACTCTTTCACAAATTCGATAACTATCTATAGATTTGATATACAGATTAGAAATTCGATGTCCTATTTTAAGCTCGATACGACATCATCAGTTTGAAATGTGATTATTATGTCGTTACCCTATAAGCTATTTGAGGTTTTTGATATCCTCAAATTCGACAATATGTTAAAATATTTTTTAAAAAAGCTTAACCCTACCTATTGTCTATCAATTTGGTAACATTATAAATTCAACATTAGGTTATTATCCTGACATCCCACTATAACTTTTACTAAATTTTATACTTACGACATCTTGATTGTACCCTATTGCTTAGTCATAAACTCAAATCTATTTATGAGTTCGATGGTTGCTAATGCATTTTTGGTTCGTTATAAGTTTTCCTAGTATTTTATAAGTTTGATATCTTATAGATGATTTAATAAATTATCAATCTGTCATAAGTTTTGCAATTAATTCTGGTTTTATCGCTATATCAATTAACCAAGCACCAATCGATTAGGTATCTAGTCGTTTACTTTTCTCTTATAATCATGATCATTTCAATTTTTTTGTAAATTGTGTGATACTTCCATGACATTGTATAATATCATCTGGCGGAAAAATAGATAGCAAGAATCCCGACAACAACTCTAAACCTTCTCCTTCTACAAAGAAAGGAGACTACAGACTTAACCAGTCTCTTATTAACACTTAAGAGGAGGTAGATACAATCCTTCGATAATTCAAAATCATAGGCATAACAGCCTTGGCTGGTGGTCCCTCTGGTCGAATAGAAAATCCCCTGGAGATTTTTTTTGCTTTTACTCCCATCCACATCTAGAATTCTAGGTACTTACCTTTTTGAGAGTTTCTTCTTCAATTCCTAGAGTATCTGGACATTACTCTGATCTAGCTAAATCCTGAGTCATATACATACTTAAGCAATCCGGAGGTCCTTGCTAGGAAAGCTAAACTTCCTTCTCTTAGCATTGAGACTCTCCATTCCCTGGTGAACCTTGTAAGATAAATGAACAAGTGGATAATACTATGTACCGTCTTCTCCCTTTCCCAAAAAGCATAATCACTCATCCGATCAATAAGATGAAGGATCAGAAGAGCCAATTTTTCTATATCAGATGCTACACCCTTAAGATTAAGGGGTCTTTATCTGTATTCAATAAGTTTCCATTTCCCATCATCTATGTTATATCTGCCGGTCTCTTTTTGATGAGTGTTTTCTTTCAGGTTCCGCTTCCAAATAACCTAGCCCTTCCATTGCTGCTACTATTGAGTCCTTGACTCAGGTTTCTGAGAGTTTGGGTGATAGGTTTAACCTGTTGATAGGAACGAATCTTTGTAAAAATTATTTAATCTTACAATTATAAAGTACTTAGAGAACCACTGATGGTGAAGGGGAATGCTCAAGGGAAATGACCGTTGATTATTGGTAATCGGAAGACTTTCTCTACTTATTCTCCTATTCAGCTCCTATAAAACTTCATTACAATTTAAATGGAATTTCTTCTATCGGTATCTTATAAACTTTCCTTTTTGGTTTAGATTCATCTACGCTCATTGTGGTTTCGAAGCATAAGAAAACTAAAGAACATACTTCTGCTTTGGTCAAAATGACTAAACTTACTCCTGTAAGAGATTCCATTTCTAAAGCCATTGATGACTTAAAAAGGAAGGTGAGCTCTAGTACTGCAGCTGATGCTTCAAATCTCCCCGAGCAAAAAGCCTAAGCATCATGAAGTGATCAATTTACACTTTTAAGGTCTTGAAATCCAAACGAATACCGAAGGGTTCAGACTCCAGATCCCTTGCTTAACATCTCGCTTCCTACCTCTCTATCTCTTTACCATCGTTTGTACGCGGAGCTTGGTTTGACTCCTCTCCCTAATAGACCCCTCCCTTGGAGGCTCATGCTTATACTCCCACAATGATCTTTGATGATCTTCTTTATTTGGCTGCCCAATCTCCGACCTTGACTTCCGCTGCAGCCTTCGACCTTCTTGAAAGATCAACTTTACACCATCTATCTATAGCCCTTACTGGTATGATCTCACTTCTACTTAGTTAATAAAGACTTCTAACTTTGTATCCAAATTTAGTTTATATCCGTTGTATGTTTTAGGCAGCTAAACACATTTCTTCCTCCAACAGGCCTCTCATGGGCTTTCTAAACAAGTTGTTGAACCTAAGGAGCAAGTTTCTTCGTTACAACTCAAATGATTATATTACTGTAGAGAATGATAGTGCTATTCTCGAGAAAGTAAAACTTACATGCTCCATTGACTTACTACAATTACAAAAAAGTTCTATGAGGATCCTCTCTTCTTAGCATATGGTGACAATATTGATAAATTCTTGGATTTGGATTTTCCTTCCCTTCCATGGCTAAGTGAAAATTTAAGAGGTAGTTTGAACTTATATTGGGGAGAGCTGAGGGATCGCTTCAAGACGAATTCCTTAAGAAATAAGTAGTTGAGCCAAAGAAATTTTTATGTTTCAACGACTCCCCGTTCAAAAGAGATGGAGATTAAGATGGAGGGGAGGATGATAATAAGGATAATGGTAACAACAACGAGGACGATGGTGGTGGTAGTGGTAAGGCCAAAAAGGACCAAAGACGAGGGCAATGGATCAAGTGGTTTGACTCTTCTGCCTGAGCAGATTTTCCTAGCTTACCCGATCTTCAGGGTGGTCTACAGGAAATTATCGCTCCAAAAGATGCTACTTCCCCCATTTAATAGTCGAAAGAAAAAACTCAAGACTGATATATAATGAGTTTCGATACAGCCTCCTTGTAGTTATATTTTCGATATCTTTCAATGATGCGGTATCTCTTGCATAAGTTTCCATTGCTTTTGACATCTTGAATTTCGACGTGTCTTATACTTGGCATCTTTCTTTGTACCCAAGTTACCAGATGCATAACCTAAGTGGGTATATCATAACAATGATATGTACTCAAGTTAGAACAATAGTTAAGCGAGTTAACCATCAATGTAAAAGACAACCGGACGCATAACCTAACTGCTACATCAAAAAACCAATATGTACCTGAGTTAGGAGAACATTTAACCAAGCTAACAACTAGATGCAAAAGCCACCCATATGCACAACTTAAACTATTAAAGTTTAAAACCAATATGTACCTGAGTTAAAAGAATGGTTTACCAAGCTAACCGCTGGATGCAAAATCCAATCGGATGCATAACTTAAGCACGTAAATTATAAAACCAATATCTACTCAAGTTAGAGAAATGGTTAATTGAGAAAACCAACGGATGAAAAAACCCACCGCATACACAATCTAATCTGGTACATAAGAAAACTAATTAGTATACGAGTTTGAAGGGTGGTCAACAGAGTTAACTACCAAACGCAAAAGCCAATCGGACTAAATATCGAGGTATAGAAGCTTGTCTCTATCTCGAAAGTTAAAAACGTTGTTAAGGCAAGCCTTAGAGGTAACACTACCTTTACTTGCCTTGCTTCATCTTCAATCGAGGGACGGTAAAATTTTGAAATCGACAAGTAGTGGTAAGGGTATGAGAGTTACCTTCCATATATGATCATTTTAATTATTCCTGGTAGTTGATTTATTGACTATTGATTCCACCATTTTGCTGTATTGTCAATCTAAGACAATTTGTTGCTAATTTGAGCATTGATATGCTTTGTTGGAAATGACTAAAATTATAGAGCAAGTCGAGGCCAAGCTATGCGCGGTTGCTCCAATTATGGTACTTTAGATTTGTTTTGGCTATATGCGCACTAAGATGTGAAATACTCAGACTCTAATTAAGGTTGGAGGGGTCCGACTTAAAGGTTTGCAAGAGCTATTATAGTTCTTAAGTATATTTTCTAGAGGGATACTTTTGGTGGGGGGGTGCACCCTCCTAGGCATTGTTGAAAATTTCCCATTTCCTTATTTCCTTGAATTTCTTTCTTTCTTTTGTGTATCAACTTGCGCACTTTATGATATTTAATTACTTATACCTATTATTTGTGGCTGGATGTTGTCTGTATTAGGGGAAACCCATTTCACATTTGGGATGTGGCCTCACATGTTGTTGTTTATTTCCACTCTTTGTGTAGAGTTTATCGATAATAGACTTATTATCTGACCCGAGTTTTTTGTTTTCCCTAAACTCTCATGTATTCATTTATATTTGGGTAGTTTGAGAGTGGCAAGTTCCTTTGGGCTCTTTTGAAGATGATGGACAAGCAGTAGGCTCTAAAGTTACGTATTTCCACTGTTATGTTTATTTATTTATGTGTATTTTGTATTAACAAGTGTAGAGAACGGTGGTTATAACTGCCTAGGCTGATGGTAGTAGTACTTTATTGTTACTCTGATAACTTCATGTTAAGGAGTAATATTCTGTACTATTGTATTATTATATTATATTAACCATTCTATTGTGTCTTTTCTATTCTTTTATTTTATCCTATGACAACTTATCTTTTTCTTAGGCGATGACACATGAATACCATGAATATATTAAGAGTTGTTCCTCGGGGCTAGAACGGTAGGTGTAGCCTAGTAGCAAGGTGCTAAAAATGCTATCATGTCAGCTATAGATCCGGTAGCGGAAGTGGTAGCGCTAGTTCAACCCCTATGAACTTTGCGGCTTTATGTAAGAATTTTACCACTTTGGGCTGGAAACTGTTCTATGGAACCAAAGATATTCTTGAAATGTAGATGTGGTTTTGATCCCGTGAAAGGATATTTGGAGATCTTAATGCGAAAATGCAGAGAAATGTTGTTGGCATTGCGACCACCTCAAAAGTCGGCGATGGATTGCTAGGATTCAGTAAAAGCTAATATTCCAAAGTAGAATTTTTGTTGGGCCCAGTTCAAGAAAGTTTCAGAAGCGTAGTTTATTACAGAAGCTAGAAGGACTCAGTTTTTTATGGGTTTACTTGATTTAAACAAGGTGATATGATGGTGGCACAACATAAGCATAAGTTTAATGCACTGTCTCACTTTGGACCGGGATTGATAGTGTAAAATCCCCAATTTTGAGGTCCGAAACTAAGCACTACGGATGTTACAGTCATCCATAGTATTAATTTTCGATGATAAAATGTGGTTATGTTAATCATATCGGTAACATCAGAAGCACATTACTATGGAAAATTTTAAAAACAATTTTAATGCCAATCTTTCGTATTTCAGTTCATAAATAATATTCCATATTCATTACATAATCCCATCACTATTCAACGTTCAAATAAAATATAAGTGCTACAAAATATTCCAAGAGCAACTTAAGAAGATGCCCCTTGGCCGATTAGAGTCTAACACTTGGTAATTATGTAACTTTCCATATGCGAAAAATCAAACAACATAGCGGATTAGATAAGAGCTCCTAAAGAGGTAGATTGTGCATGTCTCTGAAAGCTTATTCGTCTTACTGAAAACCTAAATCCTTTAATCCCAACCTACTCAAATGAGTACTCTAGAGTTTAAGGGGAAACATAAAAAACATTAAGTCAGATAAAAATCTAGCGTGAATAATAACTGTCTGTACCAAAATCGGGCACAACACTCTTCGGATGTAATTGAAGATATTAGCACGAAGAATTTAAATGGAAAAAGAGGCTAATTTAATAGTCACACCAATTAAAGCAAGCAGAAATATAAAGAGACGAGAATTTATAGTGGTTTAGCGTTGTAGCCTACGTCCACTTTGAATAGTTTGTTGTTTATTGATTATTGACAACCGACTACAATAGTAAAACACTCTAACACTCGAGTTACAGTGGAGTTATGGTAGAGTAACGACATAACAGAGTCAAAAAGTCTTTTTTCTATAGGCATATGGGTGCTATTCATAAGTGTAGGTCTGGAAATATCTCCCCGTAGCCTTGGAATACCCCATTTCACAAGTGGGTGGGCCCGCTAGATCGTTTAGGGGTCATTTGGGATCGATCCTAATCGATCCCCATCATCTTCGTATCAATTGATATTAACTCCATTTGAGCTGCGATCGATCATGGTGGTCCTTCAAATGATAAGAAAGCTTCTATGAAAATTTGGAGGCATTTGGACTTGTAGTTTTCGAGTTATGATCTATCCAAGATTGGACTTTGCAGTTTGGCTGAAGAGTGCGTACCGCTGCCTTCGCATCGATCACTTTCATATCGATGACGTGGCCAAAGCATTTTGTGGAGATCCATATATCACTTTTGCATTGCTTCTTTTGGTTTGCCATGCCATCTTCATATCAATTCTGTGTATTTCTCTTTGTATCGATATTGGCATGAGCCTTCGTATCGATGCTTGGACGTTGCCTTCGTATCGATCTACTAGCTGATCAATACAAAATGTATGGATAGGGGATCGATACGAAAAGTGTTAAATTTCAAGAAAATGAACTCTGATCGATGCCATCACTTGATGGATACGAAAGAAAAGGATGTAGGTTGATGGATACGAAATGATGTCTTCTATATGAATCTTGATCGATCCATAACTTGAGCATACAAACTCCGATTGACCTGAAATATGGATTGTTGGTTTTCATAGCTTGCTTGTCATATCATGTTAATTGTAGCTTGATCCGGACTCGGACCAAATTTGCCTGTATCCATCTTGAACCTTTGTATAACCAATCTTCGAGCCAGATTGTCTTTGGTTTCTAGTCCAGTATCTGGTGTCAAGGCCTTGCCGAAAATGTGTCTTCATATCGATGGAAGTGACCGATTCTTTCGGTAGAGCAACTGGGATACGAAATGTCTTCCTCTTGGTTAAGAGGCCATATAAAAGGATTTTGCACTTAGACAAATCTCTCACTTGCTTTTTTTTTACCTTCCAATTTGTATCGATTAGAAGCACGAGAAAAAGAACTTTCAAGCTTTGCGTCTCCAAAACAAATAATCCGTTAATCCTTTAAATCAACCCTTTAAACTATGTAATTAATTAATTAACTCCCTCCCAACATGGTAAGACTCGAGTCTCGACGCCGCTTCACCCAAGATCATGGCCGATTCTGGTGTCGTTGATGTTGGAATTGGGCTGGAGTGAGGTCGAGGAGGTAGCAATGGAGCCTTGGCTTGGGGAAGAAGAAGAGTGATTGATGGAGGTGATAGAGCCACCTGTATCGATATGAGGCATGGATCGATCTAGGAAGTTGTGAAGTAGTTCGTATTGATGGAGGATGGTGAAGGCTACTTTGCATCGATCTAGAATTATAGGAGTTTGTATTGATCCAGGATGAGGGATACGAAACTGCTCGCCTTGGATCGATACGAAGAGCATCGGTCTGGGTTGATCGATAAGAAGCTAAGGCTTTAGAATCGATACAAAATGCGGTGATTGTGGATCGATCGTACGAAATTTATCCCCTTGAATCGGTACAAAGACATACTTTTGAGGAACGATCCAAGTTGAATTTTAATGGATACGAATTAGTGGCTTCTTTCATACTCGAACATTTTACTCCGATGAGCTTTAGCCTTGCATATTTGGATTTGACCATTAAACTGCATCGAAGCTCGTCGATGGAACTGTAATTTGACAAACATAATGAACTTTAACATGGATCGTTCTTTGAAGTCAGGATGGTACAGTTGGGACGATCAGCAATGACGGTCATTCTGGTCGAATCTTGAAGTCTTTTCGTTTTACAATATTTCCAACTTGTAGAAACTTAAAGTATTGTATAACTGCATTACACAACATGATCACTCACTTTACAAAGAGGGAGGGCATGAGTTTATTGCCATCTAGTGATGATTTTTACTAAGTTCAGTAGCCATGGATCCTGGAAGCTCCGAGCTATAGGAAATCTAAAGTTCTCCACTTCATAGAATCGAAGTACCAGAGATTGTGACAGATGTAGTAAGTCCTGCCCCGGATGAACTGCCGGGTGTAGCTCTAGTTCTGAATCCGGAGGATTCGGTTCATTCTAAATCTCGGAAGACATGTTAGGCACGATCAGCCTCAGGCTTGGATTATCCATAGAATATTTTTTATTATCGAGGCCGAAAGATAGAGCCCACAATCCCTAGAAGGGTATACTACTTCCAATAGGTTTTTGTGCGTAGCCGGAACGATGCCCCCATTCAACCAATTTATCAGGGATGTTCTATTCTTTTCGAGGATCGCGCCTACTACATCTGAATAGATATGCTCTCCTCGACAGCCTATATATTAAATTCATGGAGCATCTTTTTCTGACCCCTAACCGTCGACGAAATCAAATATCTATTCAATGTCAAGAGTCGTGGGGACAACCCTTCGTTCACCTTCTTAGAATCTATCAAAAACTCCCAAGTAGTGGCAAGCGCTTGGAGTAAATTATGCTACTTTAAGACCGAATGGTTCTTCGTTCGGTATCCACCAGGATTCGCCTGATGGTGGCCAGTTAGATGTAAGTGCTCCAACTTCTTTGTCGATTAACTGGGTAATTTAAATTGATGCCGAGTCTAACACTGTGTTTCTTTTATAGCTTTGATTCCACAACCCGAAGGAGCACAATTTAAGGATGTAGTAAGGATTCTCCAATTAGTGTCAGATGAGCTCAGAGAAATCGATGAAGTCCTTACCGATGAAAACTTAATCGTCGTATGGCTTATAGAGAGGGATCAAAGCATCGGGGTAATAGGAGTCCTCAGAGTGGCTCCAACAAGGCAAGGAAAAAGAAACGCTCCTATTGTGCCCCCAGTTGGTGTAGTTCAGATTGCTCCTGGGGTCGTAATCATTGAATAAGGCAATGACGAGAGCACGCCAGCTAGGGATGAGCCCGTGGTTGCGCCTCCGCAGGGACTTCAATCATCGGAGTCAAAAGGGAAAGGCAAGACCCTCGCCCATAAATCCAGAGGCGTAAAACTGTTGTAGTATCTCTGCCCGCTGCAACTGCTATAAGTGAGGAGACTTATTCTCCACAAATGGAGAATTCTTTGAGAAGATTGGCGGATGTCCCTATTCCGGATGACTTAGCTTCATTTCAAGATCTTAGATTAGAGGGGCGTCACTCCCCGTCACAAGCTAACGTAGGCTTGAGTGCATTAGATATAGAGGAGCCAACTCCTACGAGCAAGGCCACCACAATCGGTTGGTTGAGGGGTTTGCACATGCATACACACACTTCACGGCACCACAAAACTTCTAATCACATGTTTTTTTATCTTTCGAGATAACTAATTCTACCTCTTTTTTCGTTTTACAGACACGGTAGTGAAGCATGGATCTATGCTTAACAATCTTCGTTCCAAATGTCATTCTTTCAGCTTTTACTCCGAATCTCACAGGTGTGAAACTGAAAGAGACTATGATCGCGACCATTGCTCTAGCCAAGAGCGTGATCGTTATGAAAGGGATAAGGAAAGGTCATACCAAAGTAGGCACCGTTTTTGGTTGCAATCTCCACCACCTAAAGGTCCCTCGATACCCTCCGGCTCTGGTAGACAATCTTCTGAAACTGCCCACTAAATAGTTGTAAAGGCTCGAATTTCCGTACCCTTTGAGCCGATATTGAACCATACATGTCCAACTTAAATTGCATGAATAAATGGATCTATAAAGGGTGAAAAAGAAAATAAAGAGAGAACAGAATCTCACACGAATGGAATAACTTATATAATATTGAACAATATATTTTTAGCGGAATTTTTTTAAAGATACATATATCAGAGTCTAATCTAAATTCAGTTGGACAGTTATAAACATTTATCCTTATATTTTCTGACAAAAACAAACAACCGCGCAAAGCGGATGATAGAATACATCCATACATAGATGAATATCTCTAGCTCTCCTCTGGAAACCCCAACCATCTTCATTAAACCTGAAACTACTTGGATATAACATGAGTAAATTGAAAATACATGGATCGGGCTTGATAAACTAGCGTGAGAAACTCAAACATAAATGACCATGTCATATATCAGCCTTGGAATAAAAATCCTTTGAAAAAGAAAGAGTATCTCATAAGACCACGCCCACACATAAACATGGAAGGGGTTTTCCCTTATGATAACCAAAACACTTCTATATCAAAACATTTGATATTATTTCTAATGATATATCTTAAAAAATATTTACAAATAAACTTATTAATCTTAGCCAAAATTGTTACCATTATTGAATTCTGGATACTAGGCTCTACAAACAAATCCAAAGGCACTTATTGGAGAATGGATTCCATAAAAATGACAAGGTAAGGGACTACCTTCCGACAGTACACCTCTAGAGGGATGCACCTAGGGTCAAGATCCTTGGGCGCCTAAACCAACACAAGACTGGCCTACCCCTCACACTAGATAGTATCGAATATGTCATCACCGCGGTCATTACCGACCATTAACGGGTACCCGATTTATACATTCACCCCATACTTATACATGTGTAGAGTAAATCTAGAAGGATGATGACATCTCCTAACTGGGAGCGACCCACTTAGCCTTGCTGCTTCTACCCTGTTTCTGTCTTTTCCGGATGAGGCCTGAGGTAAACGATTACCTTTTTCACTTATCACATCATCTTTGAATGCCACATTTCCATTTTCGTTGACTACTGATTGCCTTCCACAAAAATAAAATCCTTGAGCTCATACGTCTCTAGAAGGGTGTTAAGCTAACAAGAATTGCCTTCCCCGCGACCACAAATGTATATTTGTAAAAATCAATGTACGTAATCTCAATAAATGCACTGTCCGACATCCATCCATACAAGTTCATTCTGGGACTTGAACGAAACCGAAGGTACTTTCCTCGACCATTACTAGGCGAGAAGTCCTTGTGGTTTTGAGGTTTTTCATAACAAAGAGACCATTACGACAATATTATGAATCGAGAGTTTATCCCCAATTAATCAACAAGTAGTCTGTTGTCATTATTCGTCTCAATATCTCCGTCTTCAAACATCTTCAATTTTTGAACACGTAAATTGGTTCGAAGTGATTTTCGGATAGGAATCACCCAAATCCAACCTACGTTCCTTCGAAGACAATCATTACTTTAAAAGTCGTTAAGTTCATATTTGGATATCAATCATCAATCAATTACTTCTTCTTTTATTTACATCAAATATATTTCTTAGATATATTCTCTTTAATTTATTCCATTTTCTTTTCAAGAGTATGTGGAATCATTAAGCCTCATTTATTAAATCATTTGATTTATTTGAATATTTCTTAAAATCCTGGAATAATTCCAAATCATTTTCTCTTTTACTTAGGAAAACCTTTCCAAATCATTCATTAAATCTTAATCGTTGATTTTTTGTATTCAAGCTATAACTTTTAACTTAGGGAAAATATTCCCAAACAATTCATTAATTCTAAATCAAAGATTTATTTCATTCAAGTTATAACTTTTAACTTAGGGATAATATTCCCAAATCATTTATTAAATCTAAGTCAAATATTTCTTTCATTCAAGTTATAAATTTTAACTTAGGCACAATATTCCCAAATCATTCATTAAATCTAAATCAAAGATTTCTTTCTTAACTTCAAATCATATTCTAGCAAATCGAAGATTTTCATAACAGAGCACTACTACCACCTTAAATATGGTAAATTTCACCTTTAGGGACTAGTGGCAAGTAATCCTTCATCATGAAAATCTCTTCTTTTATCTTGGAAAAACTTTAAAATATGAACTTTTAGAGCATCCAGGCTTTACTTCGATCTGTTCCACCCCTCGTCTAAAAGATAAAGCAAAGGCCAGGTAAGTTCAGGAACCAGCTGCTCCATTTCTAGTCTTAGTTACACACCTTATTTTACTGTTTAGCTCTCACAGGCGAGACAAATGTACTAGTAGTTTCCGCATATTCAATTTGTTATTATATTCAATATTCTTCAATTACTGTTTAACTGTTATAAACAATTCCTCTTAACCATTTATCCAAACTCTTATTAAAACTTCCAAATCATCTTTAAATGACTTAATTATTCTTTTAAAATCATTCACAATAGATTTTAGGAAAAATCGTTAAGTTTAACTCATATTCCAAAAGTTATAGAATTCGCAGCATAAAAGTGCTATGGAAAGTGCTATATAAGCTTATTTGATTTAAACAACTTTTTAATATTTGAAAATTTATATTTTTCGCTTCAAATCTCTTCTACACTATTTAAATATATTTATTAAATTTATTCCATATTTTTACATAATTAAAACGTTCATTAAAAGGATTCCCCATTACGATCACTTAACTACACTAACGTGATTTTTTATAGAAAACTGATTTGGACATATTTAAAATATACAAGATGAAATCTTGATTTTCTTTCTCTATTTATTTAAAAATATTAAATTTTTATAAAACATTTCTAACTCATTTTAGAAATGTTTCCAAAAGGTTTAAGCGTTCCATATACACCATTTCATTTTCAAAAGGAAAGTGATTTCCTTTGTGCTTATCAACGTATATTAACGCGACTTGGTAAAGCAATTTAGCAACCATATTAAAAAATCAATACATGATGATCAAAGAATATATAAGCAACCATAACAATCATAACAGATCATCAAACATGTATATATCTGAATAACGATGTTAAATAGAGTTTCTCACCATAAACCAAAGGGATTAACTTCCTACCAACATTCTAATCAACCAACACATCACTAACTACTTCCTACTCCATTTAAACACCAGCGAACAACACCTTTGTCGTTCCAATAGCTTGGTCAAGGCTTGATATGGAGGTTGGCCGAAAGTATAGAGAAGAAGAGGTAGAGCTTTGAACTTGAATTTCCAAGATTTTGATCAAAAAAAAGTTATATTGTATTTGATTTTAGGCCCTCTAAATCTCAATTTTTAGAAAAGTTGTTAAATAAAAAGTTGTTGAAAATATATTTCTCTTTAATTTGAAAAAATAATCACTTGAATCCAAGTTTATTTGAGGGAGATATGATAGAATGAAGAAGAGGTATTGTCGGATTGAAAAAAATGAAGCTCGAAAATGCATTTCAAAGAATTGAGTTTCTGGTATAGCAAACCTCAAAACTGGAAAAAGAGATTAGCACAAAAGTTGTAGCCACTAAAGTCTATTTTAAAAAATAATTTCTTAATTTGGATATGTTATGATTAAGTTATGATCAAAACAAAATGGTCTATTCTCTAGCTTAAAAACTGGGCCAGAGAATGCACTAGAAAGAAGTGGAATTTGGCATAGTTAAGTTTAGAATGAGACAAAGTGATCAACATAAAAGTTGTAGCTATTGGAAAAATACATGATTTGAATGAAAGATTTGTGCATTTTGGTTCACTTTTCAAGAAGTTATGACCGAGATAATAAGAGGTAAAATATGGAGAAAAAAGGAGTTTGATTTGAAGAGGAAGAACATTGATTTCTTTTGAATATTTTGTAAATATTTTAACATAATTTCTTTATAATTTTTTCCTATGGATTAGAAGCCACTAAAGAGAAGAGGAAGAAGGTGAATAAGCTTGAGAAAATAAGAATAAGAAAATGTAAATGAAAGTGAAGAAGGAGGTGGGTATTTATATAAAAAGAAATAAGTGCTAAATTTACCAAAATAACCTCTTATCAAATTTCCAAACTAACCTTACTTCAACCTAAAGCAGTCTCCACTTTTTCAATGCTTAACATCATTCTTTCACTTCTTACTTTATGTCTTAATTACTTATAGATTATGTAAATAAAAGTAATTATTTTGTTGGATTTTGATGTGATTTGGATTTGATGTTTACTTTTGACTTTTCTTAAACTTACCTACTTTTCCTGATGATGCTCTGAAGTTTTCTAACCTTGTTTAGTAAAAGAAAACATGTTTAGTTATTAAAATGTGTAATGTATATGTTAAAACATGTTAACAAAGGTGCGATAACGTTGCGGCAACTTATTTTGAACAAAACGTTGATTTTCGACAAAACGTTATGCGGTCACATTTTGACGTTTTTGTTAAACTATTTAGTCATGTAAACCAAACGTCAAAATAAATTTATTATTATCTTTAAATAATTAAAACAATCTATTTGTACCAAAATTGGGCACAACACTCTTCAAAGTATTTGAAGAGATAAAATGAATAAAGTAAATGTTAAAAGAGAATTATCTAACAAACACTTCAAAAACAGATAAGAAAAACACGCATAAACACAGAGATTTAGAGCGATTCGGCGTATTTCCTACGTCCACTATGAAATTTATGATTTTATTGATGTTTACTTGCAAATTACAACTGATTACAGCAGACTACAGTAGTAAATTTCGAGTACAGCAGTGATCTTGGAGTGCAAAAATGGTTTCGGCAGAGTCCCGGACGTAGGAGAGCTAAAAGTACTCTTTCTGTAAACTCTAGGACGCAATTTATAGGCGTAGGATGCAAATATTTTGCTAAGATCTCCGAAGACCCCTTCTGGCATGTGGGTGGGCCCATATGATCAATCTCATGAGATTCGCACTCGATCCGTGATCGATACGAACGAATTTCATATCGCTCAAGATTTGGCCCAATCGAGTCAAAATTTAGCATGAACATTCTTTAGGTCATACGTAAGCTCTTGTGAAAATTTGGTGGCATTTGGCCTTGTAGATTGTGAGTTATGATCGATGCAAGTTTGGGTTTTTCGTATGCTATCTAGTTTGTCTCGATGTCGTTCACATCGATCGGTTCGAATCGATTCAGGAACGTGCCAGCAAGTTGACATGGTGCTAACTCTTCGGATCGATCCACTTTTCATGCTGAGTGATTAAGTGTCTCATTGGAGTATATATTGTTTGCATCGATCCAATTGAGCCTTGTTCGTATCAATCAGAACTGTCTTGTTCGCATCGATCTTCAATCATCTGTTTGTATCAATTGTCATCGCTTTGTTCATATCGATCGATCATTGCTTTGTTCGTATCGATGATCATTGCTTTGTTCGTAACGATTGATTCTTAGTATATTTTGCAATGTTTCACCCTGCACTGTTCACATAGATCACTGGCTGCTCGATACGAGTGTAGAGTATGTAAATGGATCAATATGAAATTGTGGTTTGATGGATACGAAGTTGACCTTGGTGGATCGTTATGAGCAAGCTGGAGATGATGGATGCGAAGCAAATCGGTACGAAGGAGGTTTCTTCCCAGTTGCTGATGGGTACGAATAGTCAGGTTATTGATGGATTCGAATAGATCGAATCGAACATGGTTTTTTGATGGATTCGAACAGCTTGATCACTTGAGCTGTATCAATCATATCTCGAGTTGACTTAAACTTGAAACGTTGGCTTTCATAGCTCTGTCGATCCTGCCATATCAATTGTAGTATGATCCAGATTCAGACAAAATTTACCGGTATCCATAGTAGACCTGTGTAATAATGATCTTCAGGACGAACTACCCTTGGTTTCTGTTCAATTCCTTAGTATCACGGCCTTACCAAAAGGCGAGATAACACAAGCATAATTGACTTATAAAATAATATAAAATAATCGGGCGACTCGACTTCGGTATACGGCAGCCCTCAAATCAGCCTCTTCGTGCTTCTCATCCAACAAATCCAAGAATTCAGCAAGTAATATGGCATTTGTCCTTGGATCATAATATGTCACACGATGAGAAGTTACTTCCATCTCGACTGGTAACGGCTTCTGAACCGTAAGAAAGAGAGAATGGAGTGTTTCTGGTTACCGACTTATGGGTTGTTCGGTAAGCCCATAGAGCCACAGGAAGTTCATCGACCCACTTGCCCCTGACCTTTTCCATTCATTTCTTTAGAATAGACTTGATAACTTTATTAACTGCTTTAACCCGTCCATTCGCTTGAGGGTGTGAAACTGCAGAGAATTTCTTCTGAATGTGGAATCGTTGACAGAAATCCTTGAATTCAATGTTGTCGAATTGGGTTTCATTATCGGTGACGATGGTATGTGGGAGACCAAATCGATAGATAATGTTGCGGACTACAAAGTTGACCACTTTCTTCGTCGCGATTGTAGCAGGGGTTCCGCTTTAGCCCACTTGGTAAAGTAATCAACCGCGACGATGGCGTACTTCGCACCACCTTTGGCCACAGGTAGAGAACTAATAATATCAATGCCCCAAACTGCAAACGGCCATGGACTGACCATCTGGGTTATTTCTGTAAGAGGGGCTTCAGGAATCCAAGCATGTTTTTGACATCTGTCACATTTTCTGGTGTAATCCGATGTATCACGATTCACCAATAGTATCCATATCGGAGTGCTTTCTTAGCTAGAGCTTGGCTCCCTATGTGAACGCCACATTCTCCTTCATGTACATCTGCAACACTCGTTTCATTTCATCGTGAGAGATACATCAGAGTAGAGGAACGGAGTATACTCTTCTATACACGATTCCATTCTGAATAGTGAACTGCGAGGCTTTTCGAAGAACTTTTCTTTTTTCACTCCTACGCTCTGGCAGTGTCCCATGTTCGAGATAATTTCTGAACGGAGTCATCCATGACTCCTTATCTGGAACGATCTCAAATATCCAGTCTGTCCCCATTCGATCGATGCTTGGAGAAGACAACGTTTCCATAGGAAGGAGTCCCATTTGTTGCGCTTCACCTGTGCTGGCTAGTTTTGCCAATGAATCAGCTTTTTGGATGCGCTCTCGAGGGATACAGTAGATAGCACAATAATCAAAATGATTCAATACCTCCTGGACCTGAGATAGGTAAGCATCCAATCTTCGATCTTTGGCCTGGTACTCCCCCCGAACTTGACATACGACCAGTCATGGATCACAATAAATCTTCACAGCAATGACTTTCAAATCTCGGGCAAGCCTCAATCCGGCAAGTAAGGTTTCATACTCAGCTTCATTGTTGGTCGCACGAAAGTCAAAATTTAAACCATAGCATATAGATCAACCTTTGGGAGTCTCAAGTACAACCCCGCCACTTAGGCAACAGTCATTTGATGCACCATCAGTATGCAGCTTCCAGATATATTTGAGAGATTCACTGATTTCAAGCAAGTCCTCCGGGATGGTAAATTCAACTATGAAATCTGATGGGACTTGTCCTTGAATGGCTCGCCTTAGATTATAGGTAATATCAAACTGACTTAGCTCGATATTCCACTTGAGTAACCAACCAGACGTCTCAGGCCGCGTAACGACCTTTCGTAATGGTGATCGGTGTATAAATTGATAGGATGAGCCTGGAAATACGAAGGAGCTTCCTTGAGGCAATAACAAGACAATAAGCCAATTTCTCTATCTTCAGATAATTTCTCTCAGCTCCGGCTAGTCGTTTACTAATATAGTAGACTGGTTTTTGTACTCGGTCTTCCTCCCAAATTAGGCAGCACTGATCGCATTTTTTGATACCACTAAGTAAAGATACAATTTCTCGTGATCGATAGGATTTGACAAAATAGGTAGTATGGAGAGATGATGAATTAGTGCTCGGAATGCGCCCTCACATTTCGTGGTCCATTCAAAATTCCATTTTCCCTTTTCGAATCAAATTGCAAAAGGGAATGCATTTGTCAATGGATTTTAAAATGAACCTGCTCAGTGCTGCTACTTTCCCGTTGAGGTTCTGGACTTGCTTTATGGTTCTTGGAGTCTCAAGATTTCTGATTGTCCAGATCATTTCAGGATTGGCTTCAATTGCTCGGGCGTTGATGATAAACCCAAGGAATTTTCTGGATGCGACCTTAAAGTGACATTTCAATGGATTGAGCTTCATTCTGTATTCTCGGAGGATATTAAACATTGACTCTAGGTCTTTAATGCGATCAGTAGATAATCATGACTTCACTAGCATGTCATCCATGTATACCTCCATAGTTTTTCCAATTTGGTTGGCGAACATCTGGTTAACTAATCGTTGGTAACTTGCACCAGCGATCTTTAGCTCAAAAGGCATGATTTTGTAACAAAAGAGTCCCAGATCGGTCATGAAGCTAGTATGCTCTCGGTTGGGTAAGTGCATGGGTATCTGGTTGTAGCATGAATACACGTTTATGAAGGATAGAAGTTCTTGTCCAGCCGTTGAATCTACAAGCTGATCGATTTGAGGAAGTGGAAAACTATTTTGTAGCAAGCTTTATTTAAGTCTAAATAGTCGACGCATGTTCTCCATTTCCCATTTGGCTTTCGGATGAGTACAGGGTTAGATATCCATTTTGGGTATAAGGCATCTTGAATAAATCCATTCGATTTTAGCTTATCTACCTCTTCCTTAAGGGCGGCAGATCTCTTTGGATCCATACCACGCCTTTTTTGCTTGACCGGGACGTACCGCGGGTCAATGTTCAACGTGTGGCTTGCGATGTCCGAGGAGATTCCATACATGTCAGAATGTGTCCAAGTAAACACGTCAAGGTTTGCTCGAAGAAATTCAACCTATTCCTCTTGCATTTGTTGGCTTAACTGAGATCCAATCTTTATTATTCTAGAATCGTCCCTACCGTCAATCGGGACAACGATCGTCAATTCGGCCGGAGAAGCTTGACTGTCTTTACTTTCATCTTCACTTTCATTATTTCTTGGGTCAAGATCTCTTTGGAATTTGTTGGGGTGCCCAGGCCTGGGCCCAGGCATCAATTGTCAATTTTCAACAAAGCGGACGCAGAGAGATTCCTCCATGCCCTTTCCTTTCTCCTTTTGCTGCGCCTCACGCAGCTCAGCAACATAGCAGGCTCGTCCAGCAGGCTGATCTCCTTGAACGACTCCAACTCCACGATCGATGGAGAACTTAGAGACAAACACCATGGGAAAATGGCAGGCCTAAACTCGGCTAGGGATGGTCAGCCCAAGAAAGCATTGTACGGCAAGTCGATGTCCAGCACAACAAATTGTAATATACGGACTCTTCGGCGTTCTTCGGTTCCTAACTCCACTGGCAATTCCACCACTCCAGCAGGTATGGTTGCACTCCGGTTGAAGCCATGAATACGGGACTGGCAAGGCTTCAAATCTTTAGCCTCCATCTTCATCTGGTCATATGCTCGCTTAAATAGTATATTGATAGAACTTCCACTATCAACCAGGATCCTCTTTATCCAAGCAGGACCTACTTGAGCTGATATGGAAAGTGGATCAATAGTGGGGATTCGACCTTGTCATCATCTCTGTCTCGAAACACGATGTCATCAGTCATCATCTTCAGTTGCTTGGCCGGAGCCCCATCATCAAAACTACTACAACACTCGAATTCCGCATGCCTAATAGAAATGGCATACGACTCCACTTCCTTACAGCTTCGGTCTAGTGGATGAGGACCACCACTAATAGTATTTATCACTAGCCTCCCGCCGGTACGAGCAGGTTTTTCCTATCTTGCCTGATTTGGTACATGATTTTGATTCGATGGGCCCGCACCTCCAAACTACGGCGCTCGAACAAACTGCTCTAACTTTCTTTCTCTTATCAACTTTTCAATGAGATCTTGCAAGTGATGACACTCGTTCGTGTTATGGATGTAGCTATCGTGGAATCTACAAAAATTTCCCATATGGATTTGCTTCTCTGATGATGGTCTCGGGGTTGGTTTTTTGTATTGAATGGTATTGCAAGTCTGTAAGTACACATTCTCTAATGACGTATTCAAAGGAGTGTAATTATCAAACATGGGAGCTCTACGTCGTGGACCACGATTCTGATCCCTTTTCTTATTTCAATCTCCATTACCTTTCGGCTGATTATGTTTATTTTGAATACTTAATTGCACTTTTTTGGAACTCCCTCAGCAACATTGCTTTGAATTCCTTCCACATTGGCTCCTAAGTCATCCTATTTCCTACACTATTTCACATCCTCCCTTCTCAAGATTTGGGCTGCATTAGAATAGAAACTGTCCAATGACGTAGGGGTCTTTCCGGCCAACCAGTTTTCAAATTCTAAATCGAGGTCAATACCCTTAGTCAGTGCCATTAGAATGGAGTTATCATTAGGGTTGCTGATCTCAGCACATGCAGCATGAAATCTTTCTAAACAACGTCGGAGTGTCTCCCTAGGAGCTTGAGTGACACTAAACAAAGTGTTAACATCCTTTGGCCTTGCAACATGCATGCAGAATTGTTCAACAAACTTTGTTGCCAATTGGTTAAAGCTCGAGATAGATTGAAGTGGCGGATGGGTAAACCACATGGTAGCTATGCCCTCTAGAGAGATCGGGGATCTTAGGCACTTAACTATATCGTCAACTCGTGCAGCATTCGTCAACCATTCATATTTCAGGATGTGTTGGTTGGGATCAGAGCTCCCATCATAAACTAGCAAACTCGGCATCCTGAATCGCCAAGGTAGTTCAGTATAGAGTATCTCGTCAGTAAAAGGAGTATGACTCTAGGAGATTCCTCAGTCGTCATTAGTGAAGCCTTAACTCTCTCGGATCATCTGACGGATCATCGTTGGTATATCCGACACCTGGACATTTTGAGCACGCTGGGCCAAGGTGTGGTCAGGTTCCACAATGCGAGACTGGGCCTGACGCGGTCGATGGTCCAGGTCTTGCCTCCTTGGTTCTAAGTCTTCTAGGATATAAGGCTTGGGAGTATGTTGAAGTTGGATTGGGTCTGCCCGGTTTAAGGGCATCAACTTCTAGTTCAACAGGAGCGGTGGTAGCTCGATTGTCTGCAACATGATATAGAATAGTACCTCCTCGGAAGGAGGGTCCAATCCGATGGCAGGTGGATGGGCCAACTATTGGCTACGCAAGGCTTAGTGCGTGCTGATTCCCAGTTGCTTGGGTATGACTCCCATCTAACCGTGGGTGCATGGATCTGTGAGATAGTCTAAAGAAGCTGAACTCTCAGTGGATAAGTAAGAAGCCTATTCCCTCCTAGATCTCCTACGCCTTTGGCGATTCATATGATTGGTCAATTCTGCGTTGCCATGCAGCTGTTGAGTAAGTTGATGATGACTCTATGTCTGCTCTTGCATAACCCTGGTGACAGGGCCTGACGGATCTGATGGTCCGGTGGCATTTTGATCAGTCGGACGTAGCTATATGGGATTCTATCAATCCCGTCCTTCTGGATCTGTAGCAGTAGAGGTGGATCTTGTGTTTACCATGGTGAATAGCGAAGCTCTTACCTAGATTTGATGCAAATATGAATAAGATGGAAGAACTCTGCACTTGAGATCTGGATATTCTTCTTAGATTTGTGCAATCCGATATCGATAGTAGATCCAACGAGCAAGAGAAAAACTTTGAGCTCTCAGTGAAAGCACCAAAGTGTTTGTATCAAAATTGGGCACAACACTCTTTGGAAGTATTTGAAGAGATAAAATGAAGAAAGTAAATGAAAAAAAGAGGATTATCTAACAAACACATCAAAAACAGATAGGAAAAACACGTAGAAACACAGAGATTTAGAGCGTTTTGGCGTATGGCCTACGTCCACTATGAAATTGATGATTTTATTGATGTTTTCTTGCTGATTACAACCGATTACAGTGGACTACAACAGTAAATTTCGAGTACAACAGTGATCTTGGAGTGCAAAAATGGTTTCGGCAGAGTCTGGACCTAGGAGAGCTAAAAGTCCTCTTGCTATAGACTCTTGGACGCTATTTATAGGCGTAGGATGCAAATATCTCGCTTAGATCTTCGAAGATCTCTTCTGGCACGTGGATGGGCCCACGTGATCGATCTCGTGTGATTGGCACTCGATCCGTGATTGTTATGAACGAATTTCGTATCGATCAAGATTTGGCCCAATCGAGTCGAAATTTAGCATAAATATTCTTTAGGTCGTAGGTAACCTCCTGTGAAAATTTGCTGGCATTTGGACTTGTAGATTGTGAGTTATGATCGATGCAAGTTTGGGTTTTTGTATGCTTTCTAGTTTGTCTCGATGCCGTTCGTTTCGATCTGTTCGAATCGATTCGGGAACGTGCCTGCAAGTTGACGTGGCGCTAACTCTTCGGATCGATCCACTTTTCATGCCGAGTGATTAAGTCCTTCGATGGAGTGTATATTGTTTGCATCGATCCAATTGACCTTGTTCGTATCGATCAAAATTGTCTTGTTCGTATCGATCGTCAATCCTCTGTTCGTATCAATTTTCATCGCTTTGTTCGTATCGATCAATCAATGCTTTGTTCGTATCGATCGATTATTAGTATCTTTTGCAACGTTACACCCTGCACTGTTCGCATCGATCACTGGCTGATCGATACAATGGATCAATACGAAATAATGGTTTGATGGATACGAAGTTGACCTTGGTGGATTGTTACGAGCAAGCTGGAGATGATGGATGCGAAGCAAATCGATTGAAGGAGGTCTCTTCCCAGTTGCTTGATGGGTACGAACAGTGTGGTTATTGATGGATTCGAACAGATCGAATCGAACATGGTTTTTGATGGATATGAACAACTTGATCACTTAAGTTGTATCGATCATATCTTGAGCATACGAACACCGATTGAATTGAAACTTGGTGTCATATCAATTGTAACACGATCTGGACTCGGGCAAAATTTACGGTATCCATAGTTGACTTGTGTATTGACGATCTCTAGGACGAGCTACCCTTGGTTTTTATTTAATTCCTTGGTATCACGGCCTTGCCAAAAGGCGAGATAGCACAAGCATAATTGACTTATAAAATAATATAAAATAATATCCAAATCTTTTTGTAAAAATACGACATCGATTTATCGATATGCGACGAAATTTGTAAACTTTTATAAAACAAATTTTATATATTTATCGAACCATTATAAATTAAATTACTATTATTATTAAATAAGTTTGATATATATTATATTATATATATTTAAAAGGAATTATTTATCCTTTAAAAAAATTCATGAATATTTATCTTACTTTATTGGAATCCGATTTTTGTCAATTTCACAATGGAAATCCAAAATCTTTATTCAATATCAAAAATAAGTTTGTCATTCTTATTTATCATATAAAACATGATTGTTTAAGTTTTAAAATTATATATTTGAATATTTAAATAAATTAACATTCCATTTTCAAAGTGGTAAAATTATGGGTCGTTACATTCTCCCCTACTTAAAAGAATTTCGTCCCCGAAATTACCCTAAACCTAAACCCACAATTATTTTACTAAATCATTATTTCACAGACTTAAAGCCATAAGATGTACCCAAATCATCCGTATAAATATCTGATTTGATCTTCTATTCGAATTCACAACTTTATTTCCAAACTAGTATCAATCCCCCGGGCCTCTGTTGTGGACTCTGATCAAGCTTCTTGATCAAATACACTTGCTTTCCTTGCATAGTTCTCAACTATGATAGAAAATTCGAGTAACTCACCACAAAACATCATCAATGTTCGCCGTTCAAGAAATCGAGTGACAAATTCTTTTTCGGATCGGTGTAAACACCTCAAAGTTCCGTACTCAGATATTTAATCAAAAATTTTGTGACGAAATGACTTACTATTCCTATTGGTTTTTATAAATTATACCAAATTCTCTTTATTCACATCATTTATTTGTTTACATTCTTTTTATAGTATATTTTCTTTAATGCTAATTTTGTTTATGAATCGTTTCATAGAACTAGTACTTAGGTTTATTATATCTTATGAAGACAATTATGTAAATCCATTACTTTTAAAAATTTAAGTCCAAACCCTTAATTAATGGTAGAATTCATTAATAAAACATATTCCAGGTTACAATTTCATTTTTTTAAAGGTTCATTATTTCACTTAAGAGTATAAATAGTTCATAACTTAAATCTATTTTCGTATAATACCCTTTTACATCCTTATAGTATATATACACATCCCAAATTTCGATCGGTTTTATATCCGGGTGAATTACAGTTTGTTATAGGTTGCTATCATTTCAAATTCATAATTACAAAATTTATTTATGTCTTAGTGCTATTATAAATTTCTTCACTTTTAAATCCTTTTTATTTATAATCACATTTATAAATTATACTTATCCAATTTCATTTAAAAAAAATATTTCAAAATTGTTTATCTTTGACCAAAAAGTTTCATAAATTCCTTAGCTTTGAGTTTGGTGTGATTCAGAAATTTTCAACTGTCCAAAATCATCGAGAATCCCGCTTTATCTTATCAATTAGCGATTCCAAATTTATCTTTAGTTTAAACCCTTTTATAAATATTACTAATCAATTTATCAATTAATGATTCACCTTATCTACATAACTTAAGAAAATTATATAGATCGAGTAGCTCCAAAATAATACCAAGGAACTGGGTACTACCAATATTATTATATATCCTCTTAACAAGAGGAGTAATACTTAAAGGAAGTGTTTACCGTCCGAACACATCTCCTGCCATTTTTAGTTTATTTTCGAGCCATTCGAATTAGTTATCGTAAAATATCTCTTTTATTTGAAATAATACCATTTTCAAAATCCTTTAGAGATTAATTTTATTTATAAAACCTATTTTATAAATTCATCTTATATCAATCTTCATTTAAATTACCATAATTCTTTTAAATCACTCGAATTTAAATTCTTATTCCTTTTACATTTGCCATTTACATAATTATTTTTTATTTGTTAAATATATTTTTATCTTATATTTTCATTTCTTAAACCTATCTTATTATCAAACACCTTATACTCAAACTGTGAAATTCGAATCATAAGATGTTAATATTTCACCAATCTTGATTTCTAACTATATAACTTTTCGAAATAAATACTTTGTAATCCAAATATAATCCTAGGTAAAATTATTTCATTTACCAATTTTTCAAAAGCAAAACCTTTATATATAACATTAACAAATACACGTTCGTATTTAATGCTCTCAACTCATTCTATGGTGTTACTAACCCTATCTATAATGAGTTACTTATCCTAAGGTATTACTAACCCTATCTCTTATTAGTCTTTACCCCCACCAAAGCCGACATTCTCTCTTAACCTTCAGCTCTGATGCCAAATGTAAAGGCCCAAATTTCCGTACCCTTTGAGCCGACAATAAACTATACATGTTCAACTCAAATTGTACGAATAAACAGATCTTTAAGGGGTGAAAAAGAAAATAAAGACAGAACAAAATCTCACACGAATGGAATAATATATATAATGTTGAACAATATCTTTTTAGTGGAATTTTTTAAACTTACACATATCAGAGTTTAACTTAAATTCAGCTTGGACAGTTATAAACATATGTCCTTACAATTGCCGACAAACAACAAACAACTGCGCAAAGTGGATAATAGAATACGTCCGTACATAAATGAACATCTCCAGCTCTCCTCTAGAAACCCTAACCATCTTCACTTAACCTGATACTACTGGGATCTGACCCGAGTATTGAAAATACCCGGATCAGGCTTGATAAACCAGCATGAGAAACTCAAATATAGATAACAGTGTCATATATCAGCCTTGGAATAAATTCCTTTAAAAAAAAGAGTATCTCATAAGACCACGACCACACATAAACACGGATGAGTTTTTCCATTATAATAACCAAAACACTTTTATATCAAAATATTTGATATTATTTCTAATGACATATCTTTGTAAACATTTGCAAATAAACTTATTAATCTTAACCAAAATTATTTCCGTTATTAAATTTCGAATACGAGGCTCTACAAACAAATTCAAAGGCACTTATTAGAGAATGGATTCCATACAAATGACAAGGTAAGGAACTATCTTCCGACAGTACACCTCTAGAGGGATGCACCTAGGGTCGAGATCCTAGGTGCTTAAACCAACACAAGATCAGCCTACCCCTCACACTGGATAGTACCGAATATGTCATCATCCCGGTCGTTACTGACCATTAATGGGTACCCGATTCATACATTCACCACATACTTAAACATGTGTAGAGTAAATCTAGAAGGATGATGACATCTCCTAATTGGGAGCGACCCACTTAGCCTTGCTGCTTCTATGTTGTTTCTGTCATTCCGGTGATAAGGCCTGAGTTAAGCGATTACCTATTCACATATCACATCATCTTTGAATGCCATATTGCCATTTTCATTGACTACTAATTGCCTTCCATGAAAACACAACCCTTTAGCTCATACATCTCTAAGAGGTTGTTAAGCTAAGAGAAGTTGCATTCCCCGCCACCACATATGTATGTTTGTAAAAACCAATGCACGTAATCTCAGAAAATGCACTGTTAGACATCCATCCATACAAGTTTATTCTGGGACTTGAACGAAACCGAATGTACTTTCCTCGGCCATTACTAGGCGAGAAGTCCTTGGGGTTTTGAGATTTTTCATAACAAAGAGACCACTGCTACAATATAGTGAATCCGGAGTTTATCCCTAATTAATCAACAAGTAATCCCTCTTTATCATTCGACTCAAAATCTCTGTCTTCAAACATTTTCAATCTTCGAACACGTAAATTGGTTCGAAGTAGTTTTCAGATAGGAATCATCCAAATCCGACCCGGTTCCTTTGAAGCCAATCATCACTTTAAAAGATGTTGACTTTATATATGGATATCAATCAGCAATCAATTACTTCATCTTTTATTTAAATCAAATATCTTTCTTAGATATATTCTCTTCAGTTTATTCCATTTTCTTTTTAAGAGTATTTGGAATCATTAAGCCTCAGTTATTAAATCATTTGATTTATTTGAACCTTTCTTAAAATCCTAGAATAATTCAAATCATTTTCTCTTTTACTTAGGAAAACCTTTCCAAATCATTCATTAATTCTTAATCAAAGATTTCTTATATTCAAGTTATAACTTTTAACTTAGGGAAAATATTCCCAAATCAATCATTAAATCTAAACCAAAGATTTCTTTCATTTAAATTATAACTTTTAACTTAGGGACAATATTCCTATATCATTCATTAAGTCTAAGTCAAAGATTTATTTCATTCAAGTTATAACTTTTAACCAAGGGACAATATTCCTAAATCATTCATTAAATCTAAATCAAGGATTTCTTTCTTAACTTCAAATCATATTCTTGCAAATTGAAGATTTTCATAACAGAGCACTACTACCACCTTAAATATGGTAAATTTCACCTTTAGGGACTAGTGGGAAGTAATCCTACATCATGAAGATCTCTTCTTTTATCTTGGAAAAACTTTAAAATATGATATTTTAGAGCATCTGGGCTTTCCTTTCGGTCTGTTCCACCCCTCGTCTAAAAGATAAAGCAAAGGCAAGGTAAGTTCAGGGCACTAGTTTCTCCATTCCTAACCTTAGTTACCCCTCTTGTTTTTCCATTTAGCTCTCACAGGCAGGACAAATATACTAGTCGTTTCCGCATGCTTAATTTATTATTGTATTCAATATTCTTCAATTATTATTTAAGTGTTATAAACAATTCCTCTTAACCATTTATCCAAACTCTTATTAAAAATTCTAAATCATCTTTAAATGACTTAATTATTCTTTTAAAATCATTCATAATAGATTCTAGGAAAAATCGTTACGTTTAACTCATATTCCAAAAGTTATAGAATTCGCAGCATAATGGTGCTGTGGAAAGTGCTATACAAGCTTATTTGATTTAAACAATTTTTTAATATTTGAAATTCATATTTTCGCTTCAAATATCTTCTAAACTATTTGAATATATTTATCAAATTTATTCCATATTTTTTCATAATTAAAACGTTCATTAAAAGGATTTTCCAGTATGATCACTTAACTGCACAAACGCGATTTTTTTAGGAAATTGATTTGGACATATCTTAAAATATACAAGATGAAATATTAATTTTATTTCTTTATTTATTGAAACATATTTAATTGTTATAAAACATTTTCAACTCATTTTAAAGCTATTTCCAAAAGGTTTAAGCATTCCATGTACACCATTTCATTTTCAAAAGAAAAGTGATTTCCTTTGTGCTTATCGATGTGTATTAACATGACTTGGTAAAACAATTTAACAATCATATCAAACAATCAATACTTGATGATCAAAAAATATATAAGCATCCATAACAATCATAACACATCATCAAACACATATATATGTACGTACGTACGTACGTACGTACGTATGTATGTATGTATGTATAAAGACGTTAAATAGAGTTTCTCACCATAAACCAAAGCGATTAACTTCCTACCAATATTCTAATCAACCAACACTTCACTAACTACTTCCTACTCCATTTAAACACTATCAAAAAACACCCTTTTCCTTCTAATAGCTTGGTCAAGGCTTAGATGGAGGTTGTCTGAAAGTATAGAGAAGAAGCGGTAGACTTTGAATTTGAATTCCCAAGATTTTGATTAAAAAATAGGTTATCTTGTATCTATTTTTAGGCCCTCTAAATCTTAATTTTTAGAAAAGTTGTTAACTAAAAAGTTATTGAAAATATCTCTTGAATTTGATAAAAAAGAATAACTTGAATCCAAGTTTATTTGAGAGAGATATGATAGAATGAAGAAGATGTATTGTCGGATTAACAAAAATGAAGCCCGAAAATGCACTTCAAAGAATTGAGTTTTAGGTATAGCAAACCTCAAAACTGATAAAAATGATCATTAAAAAAGTTGTAACCACTGGAATTTCATATGGTTTTTAAAAAATAATTTCTTAATTTGGATATATTATGATCAATTTATGATCTAAACAAAATGGTATATTCTCTAGCTTAAAAACTGGGCCAAAGAATGCATTGGAAAGAAGTAGATTTTTGACATAGTTATATTTAGAATGAGACAAAGTGGTCAACATGAAAGTTGTAGCCATTGAAAAAATACATGATTTGAAAAAATAATTGTTCATTTTGTTTCACTTGAAGAAGTTATGGTCGAGATAAGAAGAGGTAAAATATGGAGAAAAAAGAAGTTTGATTTGAAGAGGAAGAACATTGATTTCTTTTGAATATTCTGTAAATATTTTAAAATTATTTCTTTCTAATTTTTTTCTATGGCTTGGAAACCATTAAAGAGAAGAGGAAAAATGTGAAGAAGATTGAGAAAAGAAGAAGAAGAAAATGTGAATGAAAGTGAAGAAGGAGGTGGGTATTTACAGAAAAAGAAAGAAGCGGTAAATTTACCAAAATAACCTCTTACCAAATTACCAAACTAACGTTACTTCAACCTAAAGCAATCGCCACTTTTTCAGTACTTAACATCATCCTTTAAATTCTTAATTTATGTCTTATTCACTTATAGATTGAGTAAAGAAAAGTAATTATTTTGTTGGATTTTGATGTGATTTGGATTTGATGTGATTTGGATTTGACGTTTACTTTTGACTTTTCTTAAACTTACTTACTTTTCTTGATGATGCTCTAGAAGTTTTCTAATATTATTTAGTAAAAGTAAACATGTTTTGTTATTAAAATGTGTAATATATATGTTAAAACATGTTAACAAAGGTGTGATAACATCGCGGCAGCTTAATTTGAACAAAACATTGATTTTCGACAAAACGTTTTTCGGTCACATTTTGACGTTTTTGTTAACCTATTTATTCATGTAAACCAAACTTCAAAATAAATTTATTATTATCTTTAAATAATTTAAACAAACATATTTGACTTATAAAATAATATAAAACAATATCCAAATCTTTTTGTAAAAACAATATGCGACGAAATTTGTCAGCTTTTATAAAGCAATATTTATCGAACAATTATAAATTACTATTACTACTAAATGAGTTTGATATCGATTATATATATTTAAAAGGAATTATTTATCCTTTAAACAAATTTCATGAATATTTATCCTACTTTATTGGAATCCTATTTTTGTCAATTTTACAATGGAAATCCAAAATCTTTATTTAATATCAAAAATAAGTTTGACATTATTATTTATCATATAAAAAATGATTGTTTAATTTTGAAAATTATACCGAATATTTAAATAAATTAATATTCCATTTTCAAAGTGCTCAAATTATGGGTCGTTACAATGGTGCCACGCATACTTAGAAATCTGGCGATTAACGCTGTAGGACTAAGGCGGAAGCTCCCATCATCACAGAACCAGCTGCTATAGAACATACAGGAGAGGGAGCCATTCAAATTGCCAAAATGAAGAAAGACTTCTCAAACATTTGCTTTGATGGCTTCCACTTCCCTCCAAACTTGAAAAGAATTCCCAACGATGTAGAAAGAATGGTACAGGCTTACGTGCATGATGTCTACAATCAGTACTGGGAGTGGGTAAAACCGCAGAAGGTATTTTTCGAGTAGGCTAAAATAGTCGAGAAACCAGAGACGGGCCTTGCTCAGGAAAATCGGATAATAGAAGTGCTCAATAACGATGCCGAATCTTTAAGGAAGTCGGAGATGGAGGTCGATAAGAGAGCCGAAGAGGCGAAGCGGTCCATGGAAAAAATGCGACAGACTCATATGGACTTGGCTGAGGATATGGGCCACCAGAATACCCTTGTCATGGAGGAGTGGGATGCTGCAGTGAAAGAGCTCAATGAGCTAAAGGAAAACTTGCCAAGGCCATTAAGGAAAAGGACAAGGCCAATAAATCTGCCCAAAAGGCATGTCAACAGGCGGTGGTACCCAAGGATGAAAGGGATGTGGCGAACTTAAAAGCTCAGGAAGCCGAGGCCAAGATTGGGAATGAAATTAAAGCGGTGGAGGCCAGGATGGAGAATGAATTTGAAGATCTCCTGGTCATATACAGCGCCAACGTTTTAAGAAACCACAATCTTACCTGGCTCGACGAAAATTGTCCTTTTCAATTGTACATGGCCTGGAGCCGCTTTGTGGAGGACGAGAAGGAGACTCGTAACACTACAATTGTCGACGAATTAGAACTGGAAAATCAAATGCTTATCGGAGATGAACCGAAAGTCCTTCACGATACAATTGTCGCACTTGAAAGGGAAAAGATAGCTGCTAAGTATCCGAACGTTGGAGAAGGATCTGGAGTTGAGCATCATGGAGTGGGTTCCAAAGCGCTCCAATCTCTTAATCTGAGCCTACTTCTTCCATTGATCTTCCACCCGTTTCGGGATACGACCCCGACGAGCCGCACCTATCTCCGGTACATGAATCGGCTCTGAAGGCACATCAGCCTAGCACATGAGTCAGCCTGAGGAAGATATTCTGAACGCTTCTTCCATTCATCCAAATGTATAAGCACCGTTAGAAAAACGTTACTAATGTTTTCTCCTATCTTTCTTCAACTCTAGATTCTGCATCAATCAATCCTCCTGCAACCCAAGAATTACATCATGAGCATGAGGCTATAATGACGAAGGCCATAACTACAATGGTCGCTACATTGGATGGGGAGTTGCATGAAAGCAGCTGCGTGCTCGACGAACAAATGCTGATAGCACTTCTTAGTCATCAAAGTAACCCGAACATTGAAGTGCCCTCAACATAGATGATGAAGTGATAATTACGGGCTCCTATGGTCCAACCAGCAGTATTCCCATGGGCATTCGTGCGAGGAGGCTTATCAGATAATGGAGGAGATTAAGGTTGAGATGGAGCAAGCCGTGCGGGCTCGTAGCATTGGTGGCATGGTGGGTCCCAGTCCGATGCTGATACTTGTTGTTTCCCCTGGTGAGACTGTTATAGATACAGGTGCACCTCCTTCTTCCAACATTGAAAGTGCCCCTATTCCTCCAGCCCCACACATAGAGTACACTTCAGTCCCTATGAGTTCCTACAAGGAGATAACTACGATTCCCCCGGCCGAGGACTAACCAGTCGGTGCAGGCCAGGGAGGTAAAGGTTCGAAGAGAGGACCGGGTGGCAGTTAAAGTGGGTCTATGCCAAAAAAGAGCAAGAAGGATAAAAAATAAAAGGAGTGGACTTGCACTTTTACATTTTCTTTTTGCAGATAGGTGGAATAGGATTCTCTTTAGCTTTTTGTAGGCCATGTGTAGATGCAGGTTTGGCCCGTGCTCACAGGAATTCTTCGAATAAGATTTTGTACTTATCCTTTTCAAAGAATAGCAAAAATAAAACATCTTTTAGCATAACTCCGTGTATTTTTTTTTACGTATTTCAGTACTCGCGTTTCCATTCAATATACTTGTGAGGATTTAGTCTCTAAATTGAACCTGAGTCCAGTCGTTAAGTTCCAACGTCGTGGCTTCGGTTCATAATCAAATGTTGAGTTGATTCCCAACATTGCGCTATCTCGGCCAATGACTGGTAATTGAGTTATGCCCCCAGTCTCGGGGAAAATTGAAGCAATCAGTCAACAGTCATTGCCCGCCATTACTAATTTTAATTTAACTTAGTCGGAACAAAGTTAAAGTGAAATGAGTTTGAGTGGTCGGATCACACTCGTTCATCGCCTACTACTTGCATCCGCACTCTGGGGATTGAACCTGTATGCTAACAGCCGGCATGCCTGCTTGTCGCTTAGAATCGTATCCGTGCTCCGGGGACATAGGGTAATTTACAGACGGTCAGTCACACCCGTTTGGCGTTCAGAATTATGTCCACACTCCAAGGACATAAGTTACTTTATGGGCCGTCAGTCACACCCGTTTAATGCTTGGAATCATATCCGCACTCCAGGGACATGAGTTAATTTACGACGGTCAGTCACACATGTTTGGCTTTTATGCTCCAGTCCACGCTCTCGGGGATAGAGTTAGTTGATGGATGGTCAGTCACACCCATTTAGCGTTTAAAATTATATCTGCACTCCGGGGACATAAGTTTTTTGCGGGTGGTCGGTCACACCCATTTAATGTTTATGCTCAGGTCCACGCTCTTGGGACTAGAATCAGTTGATAGGTGGTCAGTCACACTCATTTGGTGTTTATACTCCAGTTCGCGTTCTCGGGACTAGAGTTAGTTCGTAGGTGGTCTGTCATACCCATTAATGTTTATACTCCAGTTCGCACTTTGGGAATATGGAGTTGGTTGATGGGTGGTTAGTCATTGTTGGGATAATCTTCATTATAGTGATGATCGTTCGTGGGAGGCCAAAGCGACAAATTATGTTGCGGATGAAAAGTTGTTTACTTTCTTCATCATAATTGCAGCAGGGGGCTCAGCTTCCGCCCATTTAGTAAAGTAGTTAACTGCAATGATGACGTACTTCGCACCACCTTTAGCCAAAGGTAAAGACCCTATTATATCAATGCCCTATGTGGAAAACGACCATGGACAGACCATCTAAGTGATTTCGATAGGCGGGGCTCTTGGAAACCTGACATGTTTCTGGCATTTATCGCAAATCTTGACATAAGTCAATGCATCTCGATTCAAGGTTGGCCAGTAATATCCATATATGAGTATCTTTTTTGCAAGGGCTTGCCCCCTAGCGTGGTCCCCGCACTCTCCCTTGTGCACATCGTGTAACACTCCTTTGATATCATCGTGGGCGATACACCAAAGTAAAGGAACAGAATATCCTCTCCTGTACAGGACTTCATTCTGGATAATAAATCGTGAAGCTTTTCGAAGAATCCGTCTTTTCTCACTTCTGCGTTTAGGTAAAGCTCTGTGCTTAAGATAATTTCTTAATGGAGTCATTCACAACTCCTTCTCTGGTGTTGCATCGTGCACCCAGTCTGTCTCTAATTGATCGATACTCGAAGCGGTAAGTGTCTCAACATGGACTAGTCCCATCTATTGTGCTTTTCTAGTGCTGGCCAGTTTCGCTAAAGAATCGGCTTTCTGATTTTTCTCTTGGGGTATACAATGGATAGCATAGTAGTCGAACCGATTCAACACTTCTTTAACCTGAATAAGATAAGTTGCCAATCTTCGGTCTCTGGCTTGATATTCTCCTCGAACCTGATATACGACCAATTGCAAATTATAGTAAATCTCCACAGCAATAACTCCCAATTGTTTGGCAAGTCTAAGTCCAACGAGTAGAGCTTCATTGTTAGTTGCGCGGAAGTCAAACTTTAAAGCGTAGCATATGGATCGGCCTTCTGGAGTTCCGAGTACCACTCCAGCGCCTGAGTAACGGTGATTTGATATATCGTTGGTGTATAGCTTCCATATGTATTTGGGAGATTCACTGGTTTTGGACAAGTTCTCCAGTACAGTGAATTCAGCTATGAAGTCCGTTAGAACTTTTCCTTGAATGGCTCGCCTAGGTGTATAAGAAATATCAAATTGATTCAACTTGATATTCCACTTGAGCAATCTACCAGACATCCCAAGTTGTGTAAGGATCTGTCGTAACCGCTGGTCGGTGTAAATTGTGATCGGGGTGAGACTAGAAATATGGATGGAGCTTTCTCGAGGCTATGACGAGACAATAAGCTTGCTTTTCCACCTTCGGGTAGTTTCTTTCTGCCCCTGTCAACTTCTTGTTGATATAATAGACTGTTTGTTGGATCTGATCCTCTTCTTGAATTAGCGCAGCACTGATCATGTTTAACCACCAATAGATGTATAATCTCTCGTGATCAACCAGCTTCGATAGAATAGGATGTGTTTCCATATATTGAACTAGTACTTGGAATGAGCCTTTACACTCCTCCATCCATTCAAAATTCAGCTTTCCTTTTCTGATCAGATCGAAGAAAGGGATGCATTTTTTTGTAGATCTGAAGATGAATTTGCTTAAGGCTGCCACTTCGTATTGAGGCTTTGTACTTGCTTTATGGTCCTGGGAGTTTTGAGATTCCAAATCGCCCAGATTTTCTCCGGTTGGCTTCAATTCCTCAAGCGTTGACAATAAATCCAAGGAACATTCCCGATGCAACTCCGAAGTGACACTTCAACAGATTGAGGTTCATTCTGTACTGTCGGAGTGTGTTGAATATTGTTTCTAAATCTCTGACATGGTTGGTGGACAATCGTGACACGAGCATATTGTCCATGCACACCTCCATAGCCTTTCCGATCTGGTTAGCAACATTCGGTTCACAAGCCTTTGATAAGTTGCCCCAGCGTTCTTAAGTCTGAATGGCATCACTTTGTAGCAATAGAGTCCAAGATCGGTGTTGAAGATAGCAAGTTCCCGATCATGTAGGTGCATTGGTATTTGATTGTGGTCGGAATACGTGCCCATGAAAGATAAGAGCTCGTGTCCCGCTGTTGAATCCACAAGTTCATTAATTCTAGAAAGTGGAAAAATGTCTTTAGGGCAGGCTTTATTCAAGTCCAAGTAGTCCACACATGTTCACCATTTCCCATTTGATTTCCTAACAGGCACTGGATTTGGCATCCATTATAGGTATAATTCATCATGAATAAACCCATTCAACTTGAGTTTATTTACTTCTTCCTTCAAGGCGACAGGTCTCTCTAGATCCATATCGCGCCTTTTTTGTTTGACCAGGACACCCGTGGGTCAATATTTAATGCATGGCTTGCGATGTTCGACCAGATCCCACACATGTTTGAATGAGTATAAGCATACGCATTAAGGTTTTTTCCTGAAGAAAATCAACCAACTCCTATCTCATCCGTTGGCTAAGTTGCGATCCGACCTTTACCATTCTAGAATCATCACCATCATAGATCGGAACATCGATCGTCAAATCTGCTCGGGAAGCCGAGATATCTTTGACTTCCTCCTCGTCGTTAGTGTCTCTAGGATCAAGGTCCCTAAGGAACTGGTTGTGTTGCCCGAGACTAGGATCAGGCGTTAGTTGTCAATTATCTGAAAAACGGACGCAGAGAGATTCCTCTACACCCTTTCCCTTCTTCTGCTACGCATCTCGCAGCTCAACAATATAACAGGCACGTCCAGTCGTCCGTTCACCATGAAATACCCTAACCCCGTTATCTGTGGGGAACTTTAGAGTCAATCACCATGGAGCAATCGTTGCACTGAAATCTACAAGGGCCGATCGGCCCAAGAAAGCATTGTAGGGTGAAAGTATATCTAAAACAACAAATTATGACATCTGGACTCTCCGGTGATCTCCATTACCCAATTCAACAGGTAACTCTACCAAGCCAACTGTTATAGTTGCACTCCCAATAAAACCATGTATGCACGACTGACACGGGTTTAGATCTTTCGCCTCCATTCTCATCTGGTCGTAGGCATGCTTAAAAAGTGTATTGACAGAACTTCCGTTGTCGACCAAGATCCTCTTCATCCAAGCAGGACCTATCTGTGCTGAAATGATCAACGAGTTTATAGTGGGGGCCTCGACTCTGTCAGCATCTTGGTTCCTAAAAACGATGTCGTCTGTCACCATTCTCTACTGTTTTTCTTGAGGCCCCATTATCAGACTTACTGCACCACTCGAAGTCCACATGCCTAATCGAGCCAGCATATGAATCCATTTCCTTCCAGCTCCGATCAGCTGGATGAGGACCACCATTCACTATATTTATTACCAACCTCCCGCTAGTACATGCGGATTCTTCGGGCCTAGCTTGGCCTTGCCTTGATTTGGGTTAGATGGGCCCACACCTCCATTCTACGAGCCCGAAAACTGCTCTAACTTCCTTTCTCTTCTTAACTTATCAAATAATATCTTGTAACTGACAACACTCATTAGTGTTGTGGCAGTAACAATCGTGGAATTTACAAAACTTTCCTATCTGAATTTTTTTTTCAGAAGACGGTATCGGAGCCAGCTTCTTGTATGTTATATGTTACAAGTCCGTAGATAAATATTTTCCAATGATGTGTTCAGAGGAGTATATCGGTCATACATAGGAGCTCCCGGTCTCGGTCCATGATTAAGGTCTCTCTTCTTTCCTTGACCTTCGTTACTCTTCGGTTGACCTTGCTTATTACGAATATTTAATTGTACTTTGTCGAAAATCTCACCGGTCTATTTTACAACAACATTATTTTGAATGCCTTCAATATTGGGCCTCGCATCGTCCTGCTTCCTAGATCTTCTTGCATCTTCTCTGCTTAAAAATTGGGTTGCCTTAGCATAGAAATGGTCCAACGAAGAGAGGGGTTTCCCATTAACCAATTGCCAAACTTAGAATCGAGATTGATCCCTTTAGTCAATGCTATCAGAATAGAATTATCATTAGGGTTGCTGACCTCAGCACAGGCATCATGGAACCTTTCCAGATAATGCCTTATAGTTTCTCCTAGAGCTTGAGTAACATCGAACAGGGTGTTGACATCCTTTTGTCTTGTGACATGCATACGGAATTGCTCAATAAACTTTGTAGCAAACTGGTTGAAACATAAAATAGATCCGGGTGGCAGACGAGTGAACCACATAGTTGTGGTGCGTCCTAAGAAGATAGGGAAACTCCTACACTTGACCACATCATCAGCTCGGGCGGCATTCATGAGCCATTCATACTTCAAGATATGCTGGTTACAATATGAACTTCCTTCGTACACGGGTAAGGTAGGCATCCTGAATCGACGAGGTGGCTCAGCATAAAGAATGTTATTGGTGAACGAGGAGATTCCCCAATCGTCATTAGTAAGACCTTGACTTTTTCTGGACATTTGGCGTATCATGGTTGGAATGTCAGGCATGTGGATATTTTAGGCCAAGGCATGGTATGGTTCCATGTTGCGGGGACGGTTCGAGTCATGTCGACGGTCCGTTCCTTGCCTCTTTGGCTCCCATTCTTCAGGGAAGTAGGGTTCGTGAGCATGGACGTATGACGAAGGGCTAGATCTGGCTGGTTCTGGATCTCAGCTTCCTGATCTGTAGCAGCAGTAGCTGCATGGTCATGAATGGTGTGATAAGGAAGTGCCCCTCCTTGGGAGAAGGGTCTAGCTTAATGCCCCGTAGAAGGACCAATCTCGACACGTCCGAGATTCACTACACGCTGATGCTCGGAGGCTTCTGCTTAATTTCCATCCAGCTGACGGCGTGTAGATCTGTGGTTGAAGTCAGATGAAGCCGAGCTTTCAGTCGAGGAATGTGAGACATTATCGCTTCTTGATCTCCTTTGCCTCTCTTCGTTCAACTGGTTTATGAGCTCCATGCTGGCATGGATCTGTTGAGTGAGCTATTGATGGCTCTGAGTAAGCTCTTGCATGAGGGTCTCGAAATCCTCTCTAGTCATTGGACCTTGTGGATCCGAAGTTCCAACTGATGTCTGTGCTGTTGTAGTCAGTTATGCGGGATTTTTCCTATCCCTTCCTTGTAGATCTGCAACATTTGAAGCAATTTTGGGAGTACGCACCATGGTAGATGTAGCTCTTTCCTAGAACTTGATTAATCTGAATAGTCCACCGGAAGACAGATCTGGATCTTCTTCTTAGATTTTAGCAATCTAACAAAGGCAGTAGATCTGCTGAATTAGAGAAAAACAGAGTTTTCTCTGTGAAAGCACCAAAGTGTTTGTATCAAAATTGGACACAACACTCTTCGGATGTAATTGAAGAGATTAGAATGAAGAATTTAAATGGAAAAAGAGGCTAGTCTAACAGTCACACCAATTAAAGAAAGCATAAATATAAAGCGATGAGAATTTATAGTGGTTCGGTGTTGTAGCCTACATCCACTTTGAACAGTTTGCTGTTTATTAATGATTGACAGCTGATTACGACAGCACAACACTCTAACACTCAAGTTACAATGGAGTTGCGGCAGAGTAACGGTGTAGCAGAGTCAAAAAGTCTTTTTCTATAGGCGTAGGGGTGCTATTTATAGGTGTAGGTCAGGAAATATCTCCCCCTAACCCCGTAATACCCCTTCTCACATGTGGGTAGGCCTACCAGATCGATCAGGGGTTATTTAGGATCGATCCCAATCATCTTCGTATCGATCGGTACCATTTGAGTTGCGAGCGATTACGTTGGTCCTTCAGATGATAAGAAAGCTTCTGTGAAAATTTGAAGGCATTTGGACTTGTATTTTTCGAGTTATGATCGATCCAAGATTGGACTTTGCAGTTTGGCTGAAGAGTGCATATCGATGCCTTCACATCAATCACATTCGTATAGATGATGTGGAAAGAGCATTTTGTGGAGATCCATATATCATGCTTGCAGACTGTGTCTTTTGGTTGAATATGCCTTCTTCCTATCGATCCCATGTATTACTCTTCGTATCGAGATAGGCATAAGCCTTCGTATCGATGCCTGGACGTTGCCTTCGTATCGATGCCTCGATGTTGCCTTTGTATCGATCTACTGGCTAATCGATACAAAATGTGTGGTGGGGGATCGATACAAAAAGTACTAAGGGCCGAGAAAATGAAATCTGATCGATGCCAGCACTTGATGGATACGACAAAAATGGATGTAGGGTGATGGATACGAAGTTGATGGATACGTAATGATGTCTTCTACATGAATCTTGATCGATCCATAACCCAAGCATATGAATTCCAATTGACCTAAAATTTGGAATGTTGGATTCCATAGCTTTGCTTGTAATATCATGTTAATTGTAGCTTGATCCGGACTCAGACCAAATTTGCCTGTATCCATCGTGAACCTGTGTATAACCGATCTTCGAGATGGATTGTCTTTGGTTTCTAATCAAGTCCTTGATGCCACGGCCTTGCTAAAAAGGTGGGATAAGGATAGCCAAAATAAAATTATCGTTTTCTTTTTGTAAGCCGTGTATAAACCCGTGTCCCCCCCCCGGGTGTTAAGTGAGTGATCATGTTGTGTAGTGTCGTGCTATATAATACTTTAAATTTCTACAAGTTCGAAAGATAGGAAAACGACAAAACTTCGAGATTCGACCAGAATGACCGTCATCGCCGACCGTTCCAATCGTGCCATCCTGAATTCGAAGAATGATCCATTTTAAAAGTTCGTTATGTTTGTCAAATTACAGTTCCATCGACGAGCTTCGAAGTATAGTCAAGTATGCAATTTAATGGTCAAATCCAGATATGCAAAGCTAAAGCTCGTCGGAGTAAAATGTTCTAGTATGCAAAAGGCGACTAATTCGTATCCATTAAGGTTCAACTTGGATCGTTTCTCAAAAGTCTGTCCCAATCGATTCAAGGGGCTAGATTTCGTATCGATCAATCCACAATCATCACATTTCGTATCGATCCCAAAGCCTGAGCTTTGTATCGATCAACCCAGAATGATGCTCTTCGTATCGATCCAAGGCGAGCGGTTTTGTATTCATCATCCTGGATCGATACTAACTTCTATAATTCCAGATCGATACGAAGTAACCTTCACCATCCTCTCCATCAATATGAACTACTTCACAACATCCTAGATCGATCCATGCCTCGTATCGATACAAGTGGCTCCATCACATCCATCAATCACACTTCTTCTTCCCCAAGCCTCTAAAGCTCCATTGCTACCTCCTCGATCTCACTCTACCCTAATTCCGACATCAACGACGTCGGAATCTGCCCCGACCTTGGGTAAAGCGGTGTCGAGACTCGAGCCTTACCATGTTGGGATGCATTTAATTAATTAGGTACCTAGTTTAAAGGGTTGATTTAAAGGATTAATGGATTATTTGTTTTGGAGATGAAGGGCTTGACAGCTCTTTTTCTTGTGCTTCTGATCGATACGAATTGGAAGGTAAAAACAAATGCAAGTGAGAGATTTGTCTAAGTACAAATCCTTTTATATGGCCTCATAACCAAGAGGAAGACGTTTCGTATCCCAGTTGCTCTACCGAAAGAATCGATCACTTCCATCGGTATGAAGACACATTTTCATATCCATCAACCCAAGGCAATCCAGCTAATTTGTATCCATTTGTACTTCATATGCATTGATAAAAGTCCCATCAATATGAAAGTCACAACAAGTTCAAGTCCATCGATACAAAACACAATTTTCATATCCATCAATTCAAAAACCCACATATTATGTCGATCGATATGCAAAATGCCATACTTGATCTACTTCGTATCGATAGTCATCGATACGAAATCTATATTCAAACACCTTAGATTGATCCAGTACGGGGGATAAGTAAAGCAACCATCAATCGTTGTTACAATTCGAATTTCACATCGATCCAGGAGAGGATAGATAAGAAACTCTATCCAAACAAGGATAATAGAACTTGACAATGACCCATGAACGTGCAAACGCGAACAGGAGTTAGGTTAACATACGTGCATGTGTGACAAAATAACAATTAATTCTCAAGGTTAACAGGAATTGAATGCTTACCTTATGACAATAAGAATAGTGAACAACAAATTGCTAGCACTTAACCTTCAGTTACAACAAAACATCACATGATTATTGGCAGTCTACAATTCAACATTTGTATTACTGGAAATTAATTGAGGGTTACATCTCTTAACGAAAAGACAACAATTATTCAACGAATCGGGTAAAACTTTTTCAAAAAAAAAGAATGCAACTTTTCAAAGCACATCATGTTCACACAGGACGTACTTTAAGGGGAAAATGTTATCCCGCCTTTTTGGCCAGGCCGTTATACAAAGGACTTGACTAAAAACCAAAGACAATCCGTCTCGAAGATTGGTTATACACAGATTCACGATAGATACAGGCAAATTTGGTCCGAGTCTGGATCAAGCTATAATTAACATGATATGATAAGCAAAACTATAAAAACCAACATTCCAAATTACAGGTCAATCATAGTTTGTAAGCTCAAGTTATGAATCAATCAAGATTCATGTAGAAGACATCATTTCGTATCCATCAATTTCGTATCCATCACCCTGCATCCATTTCCTTCGTATCCATCAAGTGTTGGCATCGATCAGAGTTCATTTTCTCATCCCTTATCACTTTTCGTATTGATCCCCCATCCACACGTTTCTTATTCATCAGCCAGTAGATCGATAAGAAGGCAATGTCTAGGCATCAATACGAAGGCAACATCCAGGCATTGATACGAAGGCTCATGCTAACATCGATACGAAAAGCAATACATAGGATTGATACAAAGAAGGCATGGTCAACCAAAAGAAGCGGTCTGCAAGCGTGATGTTTAGATCTCCACAAAATGCTCTGGCCACGTCATCGATACGAAAGCATCGATACGCACTCTTCAGCCAAAATACAAAGTCCAATCTTGGATCGATCATAACTCGAAAACTACAAGTCCAAATGTCTCCAAATTTTCATAGAAGCTTTCTTATCTTCTTAAGGACCACCGCGATTGATCGTAGCTCAAATGGAGCTAATATCGAGCGATACAAAGATGATGTGGATCGATCATATGATCGATTCCAAATGACCCTTGATCGATCTGGTGGGCCGAGTAGGGGTATTCCGAGGTTAGGGGGAGATATTTCTAGACCTACACCTATAAATAGCACCCTACACCTATAGAAAAAGGACTTTTTGACTCTGCTACGCTATTACTTTGTCGCAACTCCATTGTAACTCGAGTGTTAGAGTGTTATACTATTGTAATCAGTTGTCAATCATCAATAAACAGCAAATTATTCAATGCGGACGTAGGCTACAACGCCAAACCACTATAAATTCTCGTCTCTTTATATTTCTGCTTGCTTTAGTTGGTGTAATTGTTAGATTAGCCTCCTTTTCCATTTAAATTCTTCATTCTAATCTCTTCAGTTACATTCGAAGAGTATTGTGCCCAATTTTGGTACAAACAATAACTTACCATCTCGAACCAAAGAGATATATATATATATATATATATATATATATCTAGTGAGACCATGCTACTAAGCAGGATGGGTTTTCCTCTCACTAGTATATTAACTAACAAATCAACCATATACTGTGCTCCTTTATGCAAAATGGCTAAAATATAATAACATAATTATATGTATGTATATAATGTAGGTAAGTCTGACTCTTCTATCAACATAGGGTTATATCTATCCTAAGTTCATCCTTTTACAAAACTGGCAATCTGCCTTAATCCATACTTTTCCTAGGGTCACCATGAACCTATTAGTTTTCATGGGATGACTAATAACCCATCAAATCTCTTAAGGACTACCTGTCTAGAATCATAGTGTTCATGAGATCACTAAGAACCTACTAGTTTATACCAATAACAATTTCCAATCATAGTTTTCATAGGATCACTACGAACCTATTGGAATCTTTAATAACATATATCAAATCATAGTTTTCATGGGATCACTGTGAACCTGTTGGATTCTTCCAATACCATACTTTCAATCATAGTTTTCATGGGATAAATAGGAACCTACCGGATATCCTCCAATAACACTACTTCAAAGTATAGTTTTTATGAGATCACTATAAACATATTAGACCATTCCAATACCATATCTTCTATTATTATCTTTTGATCAGTTCTGGGCATCCTAACTCTTTTGATATATCTAATCTCTTGAATGCAATTCTACTCATTTAGGAGTTAAATTTTATTATACTCATTAATTGGTCAACCTAGTTGATTAGTCACCCTATTTTAATCTCAAAATGTAGTTATGGGTCATGATGACGTGAGTATGATAATACTAATCATGCAAAATAATCAATCAAATAAAATAAGAATATATAACATCCATCATTCAAATACGTACAATCAATTGGCATCTTATAATTACTTAACCTTAAGTAAAAACCCTCTTTGGTAATTTCAAATAAATTCTTAGGCCAAACAATTATTTATTCCTTGAAAACATTTATCATTAAATACGATTAATCCTTTTAATTCATATTTAAAACAAAGAAAATATAGCCCCTTACTTTACCAATTTCTCATGCCACTTTATAAACCATTTTAATACTACCATGTCCACCTTTGGAAATAATAAAAGGATGTCACACCTCTTCATTACATGACTTTAACTCATATATTAGAATATGTTCATTTTCAAAATCTAGCATCATTGATACAGCCATCATAGGACATCGCATCCCTCCATATTAGACCCTTTGAAATAATTCTGATTTTATAAAAATGTAAAGCTATAATGCCAAATTTATGTTGTCGCAATAATAAACTTATAGGTTGTCGAACCTATTAAATACAGCCTTCTATATATGAAAATATCTTGAAGCTAACATTGATAACATGCAACATTGATATCATAAAGCGTTGATATTGGGCACTTTAAAAACACTGTATACTATGCCATAATAAGGAATGCCAAAACTATAGTATAGCAACATCATTGCCATAAAAGATTAAACATTAAAAGTAAGGTTGGTGACATCACCATTTATAACCATAATTACTAAAGTAGACGACATTCGACATCATAGCGACGCCGAAAAGATATCGGCATTAGCGCCGTAAATAGTTTAATGGAACTAAAGATTTGCGGCATCGATGTCGTAAAGTAGTTTAATACCGAAAATAGTGGGTGACGACATTGTTTAAAACCTTGGTGAAAATATGCACATGATGAGATTGAATAATGTGGCATTGAATAAAGAACGCCGAACCTCATTTCAACCTGAATGGGACCACTACATACCAACTTATATTGATATTGTATGTCTTTATTCACGTTAATCTCAACTCCAAAGATGCATCATAGATGGATCACGACATCGACTATCAGCACCATGCCAATCTCGTAAATAACATAAAACTGATTTATTTCTTAAATAAGCAATATCTTTTCACCCACTACAACTCCTTATCAATTTTCTATTAGTTATAAATAACTTCAACAAACTTTCTTTTCAGAAATCTACTGCTAATTCAATTCTATTCCCAAAATCATTTTTGTACCCATTAAATAATCATTAATTATTTCAAATTATCACAAGCTTTTCTAGCTTAATAACTCATATAAAATCACAATTTTAGGAATAATCCCCCAAATTCACAAAAAATCAGAATTAACATATTCTTTAACATATAGCTGTTTCTAGGCCAAAACCATTATTTAATTATTTTTAATAATTAAAACCTGAAATAAATGCCCTTGCTCCCTTAGAAAATTCATAAAATAGTCTTATTAATTAAGAAAATTATGAAGTTTAAAATTTATCTTCAAAATTATGTTTTACGCATCATATCAGAAAATCAAATCATTTAGAGATAGACTTAGATTTTACCCTTAAACCTGTTAAAATAATTTCACAAAAATTTCAATAAATCATTATTCTATCCAAACAATGATAAAATCGAACATGGGACATCTTAACATCATCACGAATCAAAATCCATCAAGATTTAAAATCGACAATTATAAAAATGAGATGACTTATTATTATTCACCTTAGATTGGACAATGGAGTTCAGATTCGATGGAGAATGTATTTTCTTACCTTTGCCTCCTAAGTCCCCTTTTGATTTCCTCCTTTCTTGCTTGTTAATGGCCAGCCTTACTTTGGTTATTTCTTAGTGGATTTTCAAAAAATAAGAATGATAAGGGGTGAGGGTTTAAGGGATAATAGGTAGATCTTTTCCTATTGTCCCTCTCATGCATTATTTTTTGTGTTAAGTTTAAAACAATCTTAACAATCAACTAGTTAAGGCTCAACTTTTTTATTTTTCAAATCCATCCTCTTTATCATACTAATCATTACATTATTCTATTTAATTTATCTATTTAAGTCTCCTAAATAATGTTAATCAAAATTCAGGGTGTTACATGCTCTCCTTTAAAGAATTTCGTCCTTAACATTTAATAAGGACTACATAATAAGCATATCAATCATGCAAACATCTATAACATCACAAAACAATAACACAAGCCTAGTCAACTAGCAAAAAATCTACATACAACAAATACAGAACATACCCTCGAAGCAATGTAGAATAAGTCTCTTTTAATCTTGCCTTATGTCTCGCAAGTGTAGTCTTTCTTCATTATCACTCTACTGGATCTTCATTAACTTAATTGTCTTGTTCCTTAACTTCTTCTTATCTCTTTACACTACTCGTACTAGTTGCCTAACAAAATTCTTATCTGGTTCTACTACTAAATCTTCCAATGCAATCAGAGTAATATTCTTTGGATCATGTTCATACTTCCTAATATGAGAAACATAAAAAACATTATAGAATCCTACTCAACTACTCGGCAACCCTACCTGGTACGCGAGTTTCCCGATTCTTTCTTTAATAGGGAACGATCCAACATATCTCGATGTCAGTTTCCATGACCTCCCAGATCGTACCATACCCATCATCGGTGATATTTAAATGAAAACATGATATCCAATAGAGAACTCTAATTTTTTACACCTTTTCTCTACATAACTTTTCTTCCTAGACTGAGCTTCCGGCATCCTAACTCGGATTAACTCAACCTTCTCTGTGGCTTCTCTTACCACTATTTGTACCAAGGATGAATCTGTCTTCGATTTCCAACCAACATCTTGGTGATTTGCATGGCCATCCATACAAAGCTTTGAAAGGCATCATTTATATACTACTTTAATAACTATTACTGTAGGAAAACTCAACTAAGTGCAAATGGTCTTCTCATGATCCACCAAAATATAGTACATTAGCTCTCAACAATTCTTTAAGTACCTTATTGACTCTCTATGTCCGTCCATCCGTCTGTGGGTGATAAGTAGTACTCATCCTAGGATTTCTTGTGGACTCTTCCATAATTTACTAGTGAATAAGGCATTTTTTTCACTGGCTATACTGCTAGGAATCCCATGCAGTCTAACAATGTTCTTCATAAACAACTTAGCCAATATAAGTGTCATCCTGGTTGACTTAACAGGAATGAAATGTGAACTCTTGGTCAATCTATCCACTATGATCCAAACACTTTCATTACCCCTGTTCGACTTTGGTAACCCATCAACAAAATCCATGGATATCAAATCCTATTTCCAAACCGATCACTAGTACAAAAAGTGCATATTGCTTCGCCTCATTTGCACCAGTTGAAGTAAAAACTGATGCAAATAGAACTATTTGCATCAGTTCTATCTTAATAACCGATGCAATTGGTACGTGAAAAGCAATAGGTAATAAAAAATCAAATTTGCATCAGTTGTCACCAACAACCGATGCATTTGGTACGTGCAAATAGTTTTAGTCGTATCGGTTTTAAATTCAACCGATGCAAGTACATTAGTTTGCATTCATTTTCCATGGTTTGCTACTTCACTTTCATTTTTCCCTCCCCTTAACTTTTCGTTTCCCGCCTTTCATTTATCCCTCCACTTCCCCTGTTAAGAAGAAAACAAAAGCAAATTATGTTCGTTCAATTGAACGACTTCAAATGACTGAGAATTTTAACTTCAAACCAAATTAGCAGTTCCTCCCAAATCGAATCCTCAAAAAAGATTTGATAAAAATTGCTGCGTTTGTTTGTGAAGGCAGGATGATGTGATGGAAAGTGTTTGCGCTTCCCAAAACCCATCGCTTAATTCTTCAATTCAGGTTTTCTGCTGCTGCCTCTTCCTGTTATTCCTTTATTTATTTATTTTTATGTTTTTTTATTGCTGCTGAATAGAGATAGCGTCGCTGAACGAAATCTCGTTTGATTTTGTGTCAACTCGATGTTTGAATTGAAATCGCGACTCAGTATTGAACTTCAAAAATCATTGCCTCTAGAAAGTAAAATGATTCAAAAGTAGGTGTAGAAGGACTGACAAATAAACTGAGCACTATCAAAGTCAATGGCACAAAAGAAGAACCACCTGCTGCTTCTGTGGATGGAACTTTTCTCCAAAATCTGACTTCTTCAGATCTTTACAAAAATACCAAGGTTTAATTAACTGCATTCTTTGATTACTCAATATTAAGCCATTGAATCCCGTTATTTCAATATATATCTGCATGTACATGTTTTCAGGTTAGATATATATCAGGGTCGTTTAGATGGGCGCCGTTTCTCGCCTTGCAGAGTTCGGACTCGTTTCTAACAATGCTTTTGCTGCTTTCAAAGTACAGAATGAAAAGCCTTCCTGTGGTTGATCTTGGTGAGGGCAAAATAGAGAATATAATTACACAGTCTGCTGTTGTTCATATGCTTGAAGAGTGTGTTGGGTTGCATTGGTTTGAAGGTTGGGGCACCAAAAAGCTATTTGAACTTGGACTTCCTATTAATAATAAACTTGTCAAGGTCAGCCTTCCGTTACGCTTTTTCTTTCCTTCAATAATTTTACTTTAAACCGCAAAAGTTAGCTGACATTGAGATACCATCTTTTTGACCTCAGATTCCATTGTCACTTTCTTTGTAGTCTATGTTTATACTTTCGTTTTTGCTGTCTTTGTTCCCAATAAAGCACAAATTTTGGTAAATATCATAACATCTTCCTTAAAATGAAGATTAACAACTATTGCCTTCAACAAAACAAATATTATTATACTGAGCTTGCAAAATACACTTTAACTTTGGTCCTAAAGTACGTACTATAATTTATATTGATACTAGAATAAATGCTAAACCATAAACTATGTACAGGTGAGGGATGATGAATCAGTTCTAAAAGCCTTTCAGCTAATGCACAAAAGAAGGGGATTAGAATTGGTATAGTGTGCGCGATGGTTGCTTTAACGGTACATTTGCGTAGTAGTTCTTTTTTTACCTTTAGTGTCATGACTGTTTTTCCTAAACCACATCGAGTTTACATTATGAATCGTCTTTTGATATATAGACTTTAGGTTGACATTACATCTCAATGCTCTAAAATAACCTTGTTGTTTCATACAATTTACAAGCAAAATGACACAACGTAACATTCACCATCCATTTACATGGACATGTCTAAATTATGTAACCTGGTATATATTCGTTACTTATAACTTATAAGTCATAGCAGTCATTAGTCAAACACAAAAAAAAAACTTATTTGAACTTAAAAGTGAACTTACATCGAAATCCTTTTGCTTATAACCATTTAATCAGATCTACTTAAAAATTGCTATTTAGATCTCCTTTTAAGAAGATTTAAAATAAGTGTTACGAAGCACTCTTATACTAATAATAATGATCTAAATTTGAATTACAAATTGGATTATAGTGACTTTTGTATGAAAATGCTGCTTCCTACCTGGAAAATGACTTTTTTGACTTGAAGTAAGAGTTAAAGGTAGATGTAGTTGGTTGGATAATTTACAATTTTGATAAAGCTTAGTTATAACAAATGAAATAAGTCTATGACTAATTAACTAGGTATCTTATTTCACCTTCTTATAAACTGTTTCCAAATGTTCAATTCCAAACAAGTAATTTAAAAATTACTTGTGTACCTACAAGCAGCTGCCAAACATACAGTTATGAGTTACACCTTATCAATTTCTAAGCAACTTATTTCTCCTTATAAACTGTTACAAACATTCAACAAATAAATAATTTATAAGCTGTTTCCACTACTTGTAACCAGTGTTGAACATGCTCGCGATGTAAAATATCCGATTTCTTCTTCTTCTTTGGAATACTAAAACCACTTCATTTGGGTTAATTTCCCCCTTTTCTAGGTATTGTACTAAATTCAGCAACTTGCACATCTTGTAAAAGAAGAAAAAACCACAAATTGTTTACCGTAACAATTCATAATCTTTGTTTTAAAGTTTTTTATTTACTTAATCATGGCATTTGTAACTAGAACAAGGTATGCCTCTCTTCATAAGTTAATAATGCTGTAATTTAATTCCAATTTGTGCAGAATTTTGACATGATGCCAATTATTGAAACTTTAAATGGATATGCATCCAAAGAGATCAGTAAGTTGTTAAAAGATTCTGATAATTTCACCATTCAGTTGACTACTCAAGGTGGGTCTCTAAGGCAGGTAAGGAATTGTTTTTGAAAAAGTCATCATTCTGCAATAGTTCATAACTCTGTAACCAAAGTGCTTATTCAGATATTAACATTCGTGCTTATTGATGATACATATATAGGTTGTTTTAGCAGCATAGTCATTTTGCTTCAGTGGACAAGTTATTGGGCATAAACATTTCGAGTAATAATAACCATTTTGCTTACAGTGAAGGCAAGGTGGAGGTGTTTGTATAGAGAGAGGAAGAGGTGAAGCACTGATGATGGTCACAGTATGGTGAACTGAAGTGATGTGAACTGAAGTGGTGGTTGAAGTGGTGACTGGTGTGGACTATTTGATGTCTGTAGATATATTTTTATGAGCAGTGATGAAGCAGGGGGATGCCTGTGCAGTGATGAAGGTAGTATGATTGAAGTGGAGAGTTGTGTGACAGTAAGGAGGAACTGTGACGAAGGTATATATAATTTTGTCTTTGTTTCTAATCTTCCAGTAAATATAATATGCATTCGATTTTTTCATCCTAACTGGAGGTTTTGGTTAACAAAAGATTTTGAAGTACCAACAAATTTCCAAGTTTCTGTGGTTATTGTAAGAAGAAGAAAAATCCGTTATTCTTATCTGTTGGAAGGGAGAATATCATAACTTGCTGATTAATTACGTCTCATATCAACAAATCATATTATATGGTCAGTATTCAATTTTCACTCCTAGCGGGAGTTTAATTCGATAGCTAATTCCAGTAAATTTTGTTTAATTTATATAATTAACTTTTCATTTTAACTATATTTCATGTGTACTAGTGTATACATCAAACAAGCATCATTTTGGATTTGAATTATGCAGTTTCTTCTGCTCTTCCAATAATGGTGGGAGATAAGTTAGTACATCCTGAGATTCTGCAGCACATATGCTAGGCATTTCTGCTGCTGCTACTGTTTGAATCAGAACCAATATACACCTCAAATAAAAAAGTTGAGGATCCATTGCCAAGCTTCACATCAATGCTGGAAGGAGATAAAAAGTACTTAAATTTGATTTAGCTTTGACCCATTTGACCTTACAGATTTTGACCCAACTGCCGATTTTCTGAACACCAATCTGCTTGGAACAGGCCTTCATGCTCATGATTCCTTGGTTCTTAAAACAAGTTCTGATTTCGTTGTTCTAGATGCCAATGCAAATGGTACTGTGCTACTTGCTTGATATTAGTTCTTTTACCCAGTTCTTTTACTGGTACAATATAATGAGTGTTTATTACAGAAATTTGAAGTTTTTATCATTTTCTAATTATTACCATGTTGCTAGGTGCCCGACACAAACAAGGGCGAAATTAAAGGCAGCCTGCCCATATTGTCTTGGCAACTGCAACTGCAACTGCACAAAATAACAGATAAGAAGGAATTATTCATTTTGAAGTAAGTCAATGTGAGAAATTATACTTAAATTCATTGAAGTTTTTTCTAATATTCATTATAAATTGGTTGAGGCGCAGTTCGTAGTTATGCCCAGATTAAACGATGTTAGATATATTTATAAATAAAAAAAGACCATTTACAAAATGATTCCCATAAACGATGACAAGATTCGAGTTAAAGGTAAGACTTTATTAATGTGTTTCAATTTCAAATCAAATCATATTAATGTTCTTTTAAATACTTTGTTGATTGATTCTGTTTATGCGTAATGTTTCTAATTAGGATAGAATGTTGAATTTAAAAATAAATAAATTCTTTTTGTTAAAATTGCAAGAGATTATTTGTTTACTGTTGATAAATATTGTTCCACTGGTCTTTGTTAAGCAATGCTTCTTGCGTGAATATTGAAGATTCAAGTTGATACTGTTTATTTTATCAATAATGCAAGATAACGTCCCCATCATCATATAATTAAACATCTCTGTTAAAGCCAAAATGACATGCTTACCAAATTTAACAAACAAAAATGAGAGATTAGTTAGCGTACACAGGAGTTTGCAAATGTTTTAGGCAAAAGAGAACGCAGTAGTTCAGTGAAATTCATCAAAGGAAGAGCTAATGGTCTATATTTGTTGTGTTTCATCCTGTGCTTGTATTTTGGGTTTAAATAGAATTTTCCATTAATATTACCACTGTTTTTAATAAATATTCTAAATTCCCTAGTCAGTTTTTGCTTGTTGCATTGTTGTTTGAAAATTTGAAGTTTTAAACAAAATATTAATTCAGTTGTTGCTTCTTCAGTAGACCGAATATTTGATAGTTATAATACATCTGGTTATCACACTCTTTTAAGTTCTGACTGATAAAGAAATGGATATTTTAATATTGGAGCAGGAAGTTTGAGAAGAATGTGAAGAAGAATAGGCCCAGATAGAGCTAGAGCTGCTGCATATATTGATAAAGTTTAATGGGCAATAAAAGTGGAGTCAGTAACATGATTGTTTGACAGTGGCAAGTGAAGGAGAATTGTTTGTGACGAGTGGATGTTGAGGTGAATAAGTAATGGAGTGTAGAAGTGTACATGCAGGTCGGAGGAAATGTACGATAGTAGTGATAGTGATGACTGGTGATGTAGTGGGTAGTGTTGATGAACTGGTGACTGGTTTGTGGAGTTTGTGTGGTTGCAAAAGTGGGCAAAAAGGTGGATGATGGATGTATGGACCAATGATGTAGATGGAGTTTGAAGTATGCATTGGGAAGAAGTTTCTTATGTGGAGTTGTTGATGACTGTTGAACTGTTGTGGGCAGTGTAGTGCAGTAAAGATAGTGGCAAGGGAATTATGAGCAGTAGCGGATGAATGCAAATGGTTTGGTGGTTATTATGGACAGTGAGTGTATGTGTTGATGGGTTGTTGATTCTTGCAACAGAAGTATGTTGTAGCAGTAATGTATGGTAGGGGATGGCAGGGGTGTAAGGACTGGGTTTGTTTGTGAGAATGGTGGTGGGTTATGGTTATGTGGAGTACGTTCGCAGTGGCAATGTAATAGTGGTTATGTGTAGCACTGTGGTATGTTTGTTGTTGATGGAGGACGTGGTTGGTATGTGCAGTTCGGTTGGTATGTTGCAGTAAGTTGATTTTTCTTGTTGTGGTTTATGTTGAGAAGGAAGTGACAGAGAGTAGTGAAGTGAAGGTTGCAGATGGCTTGGAGATGCTTAGTTGATGTAAGTGGACTTATGCTATTAAATCTAAGAGTACTGTATTTATTAAATCTAACAGTACTGTATTTATTAAATCTGATTATGTATTAACCCATGCACTTATGCTATTTATTAAATCTGATTATGTATTTGCCATCAAATTTAATTTTGAATGATTGTAATATTGCATGCAATAATTGTTTATTATAATCAATAATATATATATAGTTTATTTGAGTACTGTAATAATGGTTTCTGAGAATGGCTTTTTTGCATATGGTATAAATAGTTGATGCAATAGAGGGATTAGTTTGCATCGGTTGTTATAAAAAACCGATGCAATAGAGGGATTAGTTTGCATCGGTTTTCAACAACAACCTATGCAACAAGTTCCTTTGTTGCATCGGTTTTCATTACGACCGATGCAACATGGGGGCTGTGTTCAAGCAACCAACCATGATATTTTGCATCAGTTGTTAATAACAACCGATGCAAAAAGGACCTTTTTGCATCGGTTTCAAAATCGATGCAAAAGTGTTAAGCCTGTTGCATCGATTGCATATGCATCGGTTGCTGAACTGATGCAAAAGGGGGGTAAACAACCGATGCAAATGGTCTGTTTTGTAGTAGTGGATATATAAAAATGATAAAGGAAACCACTTAGCTTCTGATGCTCGGCTTTCATTAGTTGGCAATTCAAACATTGCTTCACCCATAAGCCTACTTCTCTTTTCATACCTTCCTATAAGAAACTTCTTTTCATATCCTGGTATATCTTAGTCCCTTCAGGATGTATATTAAACTTTGATCGATAAAACTTCCTATGAACTTCCTTCCTTAAGTTATGAACATTTGGAACATAAAACCGTCCCTTCTTCTTTAACCGTCCTTTCAGGTTAAGACTAAAAACGTTTAGATCATCAATCTTGGTTCCACTTTCTAATCTCCTAATCCATTCACCTAACTATGGATCATCTCTTTTCTTAGAAGCAATCCTTTTGATTCATACTAGTCAAACTTCAAAACATGATAATATGATAACGGTCAACCTTAACTGCACATTACAAGTAGTCAATGCCTCTAAATCCTTCCATTTTGTCAACATAGCTAACATCACATTATGACATTTTCTACTAAGTGCATCTGCAACTTTTTTCCTTTCCCTAGTGTATCCTCTATACCAAATCACAAGATTTTAAAACCCCCAACCACCTTTTCTGTCTCATATACAACACTTTCTGAGAGAATAAATACCTCAAAGACTTATGATTTGTATACAGCTCGAATATTTCTCCTAAGAGGTAGTGTCTCCACACTTTCAATGCAAAAATCAACACTACAACTCTAAATCATGAGTCGAACATCTAACTTTATGTAGTTCGAGCTGTTGATAAGCGTAGGCAATTACTTTACCCGTTTGCAACAACACAACTCCTAATCCAGCTCTACATGCATCAACATATACCATTAAATCCTAATTCCCATCCCGAAAAACTAAATTGGGTGCATTGGTCAACACATGCTCTTAAGGAATGCTTCCTCACATTTATCAGATCAAATAAATTTTACGTCTTCTCTAGTTACTTTAGTTAGGGGTGCTGCTATGCACGAGAAATCCTTATTGAATCTTTGGTAACGACCAACTAATCCAAGAAAACTCCTTATCTTGGTCACCATCTTAGGTCTCTTCCAATATTTAACAGCTTCGATCTTAGTTAGATCCATGGACAACCCTTTTTTTGAAATTACATTGCCAAGAAACTTCACTTCTCTTTTACATAAATGATACTTTGAAAACTTCACCTTTAGATGATGTTGCCTCAACATCTCAAGCATTATACTAAGATGAATCTCATGATCTCTTTCATCCTTAGAATATATCAAAATGTCATTAATGAACACCAATAAGATTCTATCCAAGCGCTCTTAGAAAATTCATTTCATCAAGTCCACAAATAAAGCAGGCATATCAGTCAATCTGAATGGCATACTAACTACTCATATGAACCATACCTTGCTCGAAAATCACCATTAAAGGAACACTACCCTCCACTACCTTAATTGATGGAACCCCATCGCCAAATCCAGCTGGGAAAATATTTCGGCTCCACTCAATTGATCAAATAAATCAACGATTCTTAGTAAATGATATCTATTCTTTATCATCTTCTCGTTCATCTTACGATAATGAATACACAATCTCAGCAGCCAGTCCGGTTTCTTCACGAACACCGTGGCCGCTCCCTAAGGCGAACTACTTGGTCTAGAAAATTCTTTCCTTACATGTCCTCTAGTTTCACCTTTAACTCATTCATCTCGGTAGGTGTCATCCTACTAGGTGGTCTACTAACGGGTTTAGATCTAGGCATAAGATCTATTTGAAACTCGATAGCTCATTTCTGCGGTAGTCCTGTAACAGGCTCAAAAACATCTGCAAATTCTTTTACAACATAAACCCGATTTATACCATTTTCCACTTCTACGTTTCCCAATAAAGTGTAAACATTTAAACTAGAATTCTTAATCGAGTATATAATTTGGTCACTACTATCAAGATGTCTCAATGATATTTTCCTGTCCTAGCATCATATCCGTTTAGCCAATCCATATCCGAAACAACCCCAACGCTCATAAAGTCAAACACATGCAAACTGTAGGCAAATGCATGAACTAACAACTCAATCTCTAACTGGTCACATCTTATAGCCAGAGTTGCATACCCTCATACCAGATTCACAATCCTTAAGGAAGTAATAAGATATGATAGTTTTATATCTAACTTATCTACCAAGCAATGAGAGACAAATGAATGTGATGCTCCTCTATCAAACAATAATCTAACTTGTATGCTATGAATCAAAAGCATATCTTCTATCACAGACTTTCCTTTCTCCACAACTGGTCTTAAAGACAATGGCTCTAAAGAAAATATCTTTCCTTTATCAGCTCTAGCCGGCTTTGGACACCGATTCTTATAGTGCCACATCTGGCCTTAATCGAAACACTTCACACCTTTCTTTTCCATAACCTCATTTCCCTTACCAGTTCGAAGCTCATGAGCAAAATATCCTTTCTTATCACATTTGAAGCAAATAACATTAGCTTTCCCTTTCTTGGCAGCTTCACATTTTTGTGCTCCCTTCTTCTTGAAGAACCTTCTCTTCTTACTTTGAAAACTCTGAGTCTCCACTGACTTCTCTTTCCCAAAATTTGCAAGCATCTCCTCATTCCTTATAACCATTGTCACTGCTACATTACTCAGATCTTGGACGTGGCATGGTCGCCTTAGCAATCTCTGGCTTTAAACCTGGATAAACTTCTCACTCTGCTTAATCACAGTATCAATGGTGACATATCCATATTTAGACAGCTCATCAAACTTCGTAGCATATTCCAGCATCGAAATTTCCCCTTGCTCCAATTCCATAAATTTCATAGGCAAGGTTGACTTGGCTACTTCAGATAAGAATCTCTTCTCGAATCTCCTTCAAAATTCAGCCCAAGTCTATTCCTTTTCTGGCACTCCAACGACCACTTCGTTACACTAGTACCAAGCATCTCTTTATAACTGCCTTGATACTAACCTCCTTCTTTGATCATCATTCAAACCTAGGTTAGCAAAGGTTCTTTCATAGTGCAATACCAATTCTCTACTTTATTAGCATCCTCTGTTCCCAGAAAAGGCTTACCTCCAAGACTAGTATAATCTCAGTTCAACTTGACATAGTTATTACTAACCGGCACCACAAGATTTAATTATCCCATATTAGCAGCAATCCTCCAACTACCCCTCTATCTACTCCAGCTTGCATTAAATTAACGAAGAACTGATATATAGTCCCCATATCTACTAGTGGGGTTCCAGCACCTATATTGGCATTTGCATTTTGATTAGCATTTGATTGTCGATCCTGGTTCCTTTTGGTATTGGACCAAGCATTTTCATTGGTTATAGTGCTTCCTCCACCAAGATTTACTCTTCCATTTCTCGCGATACCTTGCTTTTACGTAATATGCATATGAGCCTTATTAAGGTATAGAAGAATGGTCCAGGAAAGAGGGGAAAATACTTACTTATACATAGAAAATATAAGTAGGTTATTACAGCATTATCCTGTACCCCAATCTTTTTCTCCGATTCATTAGGATCATGTTTTTAAAAAATCTTTAATATTTTCGGTTTTACATAAGCCTATCCTCTAATACCAACTTGTAACATTTTCATTTTGAGGTCTATAACTAAGTTCTATGGATGTTGCAGGAATCCATATTATAAAATTTTGATGATAAAAAAGTGGTTACATTAATCATATCAGTAACATCAGAAGCGCATGAATATAAAAAAAAATTTAAACACAATTTTACGGCGAACTTTCACATTTCATTTCACAAAATAATATTCCATATTCATTACATAATAAAATTCTCAGTCCTACATTTATAAAATATACAACCACTATAAAATACTCCATGATCGATATATGAAGATGCCTCCCTGGTTGATCAAAGTATAGCCTTGGAAATTATATAACTTGCCATTACATCAACATAGACAAAATCAAACAACACATCAGATTTGATAAGAACTCCTAAGTAGTTATATTGCCACTCGCACGTCTTCAGGAGCTTATTCATCTTATGGGAAACTCTTACTTCCAACCTACTTAAATGAGTACTCGAGAGTTTTAAAGGAAAAACGATAAACTTTGGGTTAGAAAAATAATCTGGTGCAAGTAATAACCTACCATCTTGAACCATAAATAGATATCTAGTAAGGCCATGCTGCTAAGCGGAATGAATTTCCCCCTTACCAGTATCTTAACCTACATATCAACCATATAGTAAGCTCCTACATGCACAATTGTTAAAACATAATAACATACTTATATGCAAGTATTCAATGTGGGTAGGTCTGACTCTTCTACAAACATATGGTTATATCTATCCTCAGTCACCCTTCTACAGAACCAACTTTTTTTCTTAATCCAAAACCAACTGTTTGTCTTAGTCCATAGTTTACTTAAGGTACTATAAACTTATAAATTTTCATGGGCTGACTAAAAATCAATCAAAGCTCTTAAAAGGTACCTATCCGTGGAATATAGTATTCATGGGATCACTAAGAACCTAATGGTTTCTACTAATTAATAATCTCCAATGACAGTTTTATGGAATCGTTACGAACCTATTGGAACTCTCCAAGAACATCTCTCAAATCATAATTTTTCATGGGATCACTATGCACATATTGGATTCTTCCAATACCATACTTTCAAATAATCATTTTCATTTGATCATGAGAAACCCAGTGGATATCCTGCAATAACAATACTCAAACTATAGTTTTTATGTTATCACTATGAACCTATTGGACCCTTCCATTACCATATCTCATATCATAATCTTTTTGTCAGTTCTGGGTGTCCTAACCCTTTTGATTTATGTGATTTTTTGGATGTAATTTGTAACACCCCAAAATTTTGGTGACATTATTTCGAAGATTTAGTTAATTAAAATAAATAAAATAATGTGCTGATTAGTGGATTTAGATTTGATTTTAATTAAGGTAGTCATGCCTTTTAAACTAATGAAATAAAAGACGGTTTTAAATTAAATTAGAGGAGGGGTTTTATATGAAAGAGGCCATTCCTGTATCCCCAAATCTAGCCATGTATCATTTTACACATTCGTTTTCACTTCGAAAAATATTAAAACCAAGGCCGGCCACCATTAAGAAGGAAAGGGGAAGAGGAAATTAAGATATGCTAAAGGAAGAGCAAATTCAAATCAAATCCATTCAAATCTCAATCTCCTTAATCCCTAAAACAAAGATGAATAATGTTTACATCTCAAAATTTTATGGTTTTAGTTTTTAGACTAAATCCGAAAATTTTTGCAAAGATTTTCCATGTTTTTGAATGATAAAATGATTATATATACATATTGATGATTTATGAATGTTCATATGGATTTTATGACATGTTATGAGAAGAAAACCCTATTAAATGACGTCCATTAGCCTTACAAATTTTTAGGATGATATAAAAAGATATTTTAGAGATGGGTTTTAATTTTCAGATTTTCTTGATTTTTGTGGGTTTATTATGAATTTTGTAAGGAAGAAAATGGTATTTTGGATTATAAAATTATTTGCGGGAAAATAGTTACTATTTGGATTCGAAAATTTTATATGTTGAAAAACATATGGTAATTGATTTTCTAGAATTTTTCCATATTTTCCAACGAGATTTAATAGTTATATAAAATTCTTTAACATAAAAAAGTTTTGAGGCCAAAATCATTATTTAATTATTTTTAAAAATTAAAACCCGAAATAAATCCCCTTTCTTAGAAAATTAATAAAACATTCCTACTAATTTGAAAAATTATGATATTAAAAATCATATCCAAAAGTATGTTTCACACATCGTACCAAAAAAGCAAATCTTTTGGAAATCAAAAACTTAGGTTTTAACCTCACAAATATTAAATTAATTTCATAAAAATTCCAATAAATCGTTATTCTATCCAAAATATGATAAAATCAAACATGGCATGTCATAGCATCATCATAAATAAAAATCCATCAAGATTCAAAGTCATTGAGTATAAAAATGAGATGATTTATTATTATTCACCTTAGATTGGGGAATGGAGTTGAGATTTGATGGAGAATGTTTATCCTTAGCTTTGCCTCTTAAATAACCTTTAGATTTCCTCCTCTTTAGCTTATTAATGGTCGGCCTTATTCTAGGTTATTACTTATTGGATTTTCAAAAAAACGAGAATGAATGAGGGGTGAGGGTCTAAGGGATAATGGGTAGATCTATTCCTACTTTTCCTCTCTTATACATTCTTTTATGTGTTAAGCCCTAAAACAATCTTAACAATTAATTTGTGAAGACTTGGCCTTGTTATTTATCAAAGCTCATCCTTCTTTTCTTACTACAATCACATTATTCTATTTAATTTATTAAATTAAATCTCCTAAATAATGTTAACCAAAATTAAGGTTGTTACAGATAGACACACCAGCCAAAAGGAATGAAATGTTTGTGAATTAGATGCGACCAGAGGTCCAACGTGAAATGGCCAATCATCTTATGGGCATCAATCTTAACAATATGGCTTGAGGTTTGAAGCTCTCGATATTAAGGAAGGAATCTAGAAGGTAATAGTGCCAACAATCAATGCCAAGCCATTTTAGTGATACCAGTGGGAGGCAAGCCAAACTTCAAGCGTAAACTTGAGGCGAAGAAGTAGCAGACAGAAAAGAAACTGAAGGTGGGGCTCCAACATAAAAGAAGCAGCCCACCTTGGAAATTTTTTTCAAGTGCAACAAGATGGGGCACTTTACGAATCGGTGCCCAATTGCTACCTATTTCAACTAGGGCCAACAATGATACATGAAGAATGAGGGCATTTTTTCAAAGAAGGAGTATCAAGGATAGGCTTTTACCGTAGAAGAGATATCATCCACTTCTTCACAGAAAGGAAAGCGCATGGTACATTATCCATCCATGATATTCTTATAAGTGTTTTATTCATATAGGTTATTCCTATAGTTTTATTTCGGTTGATTTTGTTGATAAACTTAACTTTAAACTCATCCTTATAAGTAACCCTCTTTGCGTGCCGAACCCTGTTGGGGTTCGAGCATGCTTAACACTGTTTGTTCAAAAGTACCATTTCTTTTTGAAATCATCTCTTTCTTTTAGATTTGTTTGTTCTTGGATTCATGGTTTAGGAGTATTTTTGGGAATGGATTTGTTACCTTAGTCTAGAGAAATCTTGAATTACAATCGAAGGACTATTAGAGTTAGGAGCAATTATCTCTATTCGCTCGAGGTAGCTAAAGCGGAGCTAAGGGATATATCAGTTGTTTAGGATTTCACTGATATTTTTGATGAAATGCAAGATTTACCTCCTCTTCATGAATTTGAGCTCCGTATTGATTTGATTTTAGGATACAAACCTATTGTACAACCCCATGAAATTTTTCTCCTTAGAAGAAGAGGGAGTTTGTATACCAAACATTTGACATATTGTAGAAGGGTTTGATTAGACGCAGTACCTCAAGTTAAAGATTGTCGGTCGTCTTTGTTACAAAGGAGGATGGTTCTCTAAGGTTTTGTGTAGACTGCCAAGATTTGAATAAGAGGACTATCAAAAATCAATATCCTTTACCAAGGATCAACGATGTGTTTGATTAGGTCCATGGCACTTGGATATTTTCCCAATAGGATTTTGCCATCGGTTTCCACCAATTAAGGATAGGAAGGGAGAGTGTATCCTCAACAACTTTTCGGACTCCAAATAATTTCTACGAGTGGTTAATCTTTCCATTTGGACTGACTAATGCACCCACTTATTTTATGGACTTAATGAATCAGGTATTTCGAGATGTTCATAATCAACTTGTCCTTGTTTTTATTGATGAAATTCTTGTCTATTCAAAAATAGAGGAAGATAAATACCAACTTCATGTCGTAATCAATACCTAAGAAGCCAAGTTTTGAAGGTTAAGTATTCTAGGTGCCATTTTTGGAAATCTAAAGTTAGGTTTATGGGGAATGTGGTTTCGGGAGAAGGAATATCAGTTGACCTAGCCAAAGTTGTTGCGGTGCAAGACTAGATGAAGTTCAAAAGTGCGATGGAAGTTAGAAGTTTCTTGGGGTTGGCTTTACCGAAGGTTCATCAAAGACTTCTCAAAGATTGCTTCTCAGCTGACGAAGTTAACAAAGAAATATGTTAAATTCGTGTGGACACTTAAGTATGATAAAGCATTCGATGAATTGTAGGAGAAGTTGACTAATACTCCTATTTTAACCATTCTAGATGAGAGCAAAGGTTTAATCATGTATACAAATGCATGTACCAGATTGGCAGCTGTTATGATGTAGTATGGGAAAGTTATTGCCTATGTGAGTCGATAGCTAAAGCCACATGAGAAAATGTAATGACCTTAACTTTAACGAACATTATTTAGGATATTTAATTAGATAAATTTAATGAAATAATGCAGATGGTTAAGGGGTTGATATTTGTAAATCAACATGGGGAGCCACGCCTTAATGAATATATAAGAATAAGAGAATTAAAAATAAGCAAGTAAGAGAAATATGGTAAGAGAAAAATAGAAATAGTCTTTGTTCCTATACCTTAAAACCCTTCTTATGTTCATTCATCATTTATTTAAACATTCATAAAAAAAACTAAAACCCCCAAAGAGCTCAATCGGCCACCATTAAGAAGAATCAAATGAAGATAAGCTAGGAATCAAGTAGAAAGCTTGAAGAAATTGACCAAAGAGAAAATCTCAACCATCTTAACATCACGCCAAGGTAAATAATTTGATTTACATTTCACTTTTGATAATGATTTCGGTTATAAAGTTTGATCCGTACTATTTTGCAAATAATATGCCATATTTTGTTTGTTTATATACATACATACATACATACTTATTGATGATTTATGCTTTTCCATATAGAATTTATGATATGTTTAGATTGAAAAAACCCATTAAATGACATCCAAAATAACTTGCATTTTTGATATATGGCCAAAAATATTATTTTTGAAGTGGTTCGTAATTTTCTAAGTTATTGTGTATTTATTATGAATTTTCTGTGAACGAAAATAGGTAAAATTAGGTTTAAATTATTTAAGGTAACTATATATTGATTTCAGTATGAGATTTATATATGTTAGAAAACATATTAAAAGTGAATTATGGTGAATTTTGGGGATATGGTTATAAAATTATTTAAATTGAAGGACTTAAATGTTTTATACGTTTTATCAAGGAAAAAGGGCTTATTAGTTAAAATGTTTTCGCTGAAAATTTTGAATTCGGCAGCCATTTTAGAAATAGGATTTTGATAAAAGAAATGGCCACGGATTACGTTTTGACAAATAATGCAAGTTAAGTGGAAAGAAATTACCTTGTAAGAATAAAATCAATTTTGATTAATTTACCACTTTGCCACTTCCGTCTCTTTGCTTTCAACATCGTTCCTCTGCTAAAGAACCAATTTGAAACTAATGCACATGATATCAAGCAACTGATATGTAGTGCATCGAAGGGAGGCAGAAGGGACATTGTCGAAACGTTGCTTTTGAAGGGGTAGAAGATATTGTTAGTAACTTTGAATTACTTCTATTTATAAATGATGCTTTCAAAGGGGATGAAGCCAACTATATTAGCTTTCGAATTAATCCGCTTGCCTTTGTTTCAGAAAAGAGCTTTTGAAAGAGTTACTGCATTTTGTTTTAAAAGACGCTTTCAAAAGGATAGTTGCCTTGAACTTATTCGAAACCCAAGTTGCCGCATTCTTACCTTTCAAACTACTTAAGGTCACTTTTCTTTATAACCTTAAAACAATATATTCGAAAGGGTACTTTCGCCCCTATACTTTGAAGCTGCCTTCGCAATGCTTTCGAAAGGGTCAAGTAGCTACTTTCAATATGGTTTTGGAGGTAAGGGTTTCGAAACTATAGTCTTTCTTTTATTTAGGATCAATGCTTTAGAAAGTAATGCTTTCACCTTTGTTCTTTTACGATCCTCAATTAAATTAAATATCAAACTCAATGGTTTCGAAAGGAATAATTTTAAATGGTTTTGAAGCAATATTTCCACAAATCTTTACTTGAACCCAATGCTTTCGAAAGGTATATAATATGTGTTTCGAAGGGAAGATCACGAATGCTTTTAAAATGTTTATTTTAAGTGTTCAAATGGAGGGTTTCCAATGCTTTCGAAAGACAAGTTTAAAGGTTTTGAAAGAGGATGTTTATAGTTTTAGTAAGGCTTTCAAAAGGGTTATTCTCAATTATTTTGAAGTGCATTGTTTAAGATTTTTAAACAAGGGTTTTGAGGGTTGTACCTTGGTTTTATAGCCTAAAGTCTTTTAAATTAAAAAGGGTTTTAACTTGCTTTGAAGGGATAGACAATCCCACCGATTAGATTTCATCTACATTGTATATATAAAGTATATATCATGTCGTAAGTGTTTTGAATAAAGTAAAGTATATGATTTCCTTGTTCTGTAAAGATATGATTTCAAGGGTAAATCATTTGTAAAGATTATTTACGAGGAAATGAAATTTTAACAGGGCAGTCAACCCTATGTACAAAAATAGGAAAAGAAATATGAATAGGGTAGTTAACCTTAACTTTATGACTCAGATATTAGGAGACCAGGTGGGACTAGTATAGGGTCGCACCCTATACTTTAGCTACTAACGCCTAGCTAAAATAAGTCCAAAATTCCAGTGTATAGGTCTTTGTTACAGATGGGACTAAAATAAGGTTACACATAGAAGGGAATATATAGAGTAAAAGTAGGTCATTGGTGAGCCATCTTTAGGGTCAGTTGACCCCAGGAGAAGGTTGCTAAGGGTATATAGCCCAGTATTGTGTCTAACAAAAGTTAGATTATTGATTATTTTTAGTAGACTCAAGTTAGCCAATGGTTAACAGTTTGCCAAATAAAACTGCAGCGTGGACAAATAATCCATTAATTTCTTGATTATTTTGCATATTTATACTTGTTATTATTGTTATAGTCAGTTTGACTGCAAGATTTTGATTTGAAAAATATATGATTTTAAAAGGATATTAGTGAGGGGAAACTATTTTCGAAAAGCAGCGTGGTCTCACTTAATATCGGTAAATCGAGATGTAGTAATATTATTCACACCGTGCACTATGTCTAGCTCGAAGTTTATGTTTTCTCCTTAAACTCTCAAGTGCTCAAATTTAATTTGAGTTAGATTGACAATTATGGATTTTCAAGTTTAGTAGGTTGGATAAATGAGCTTCCAAAGACATATCGAAGGCAAAGCTAGCTATGTAGAAGCTATTTAATAGTACTTCCGTTGTATTTATGATTGATATATTTGTCTAGTACGTTTATCATCTAAGTGGGCATCTTCATGTGTCGCTCTTGATGTAATTTATAATAATTTTGTTTGATCAAAACCTTGAATTCGTTCTGGAATTATGTAACTGAATGTGAAATATAGAATTTGAAATGTGATTAGAAAAGTTGATTTTGAAATTTGCATTGATTTTATTTCATATTAATGTCCTTCTTTTATTATAGATACCATTAAATCACCATATTTTGTCATCGGAAGTTAATACTATGGATGACTGCATCTGTAACACTTAGCTTCGGGCCTTGACATATGGGACATCATAACTTGGTATCAGAGCATAGGTTTGTGGAAACTTAAAATTATTTTGAAAACATAATCCTATGTAATTAGAGAAAAGATTAGGGTATGGGATAACACTATAGTAATGTACTTGTATTTGCTATATATATAAGTATATGCTTTATCTCTATTTTTCTGTCTTTTTTAGGCTATTGTTCTGTATCTTACAAAGACTTGAGTGTAGATTTTAGAGAAGTAAGATATGGATGCTAGGAGTGGAAGAGTTAACATTGGTGGAGGAAGCATCACAACCAATGGAAATGCCAGAACAAACACTAGAAGGAATCCGGGTCGGGCACAAACAACTAATATGGGTGCTGGAGCGCCACAAGTTGACATGGGAGCTATGTATTAGTTCTTCTTCAACATAATGCAAGCTACGGATGCTATGGTATTTGTTGGAGGAAATTAGGAAGCTCCAGTGTCAGTAACTATGCCGTTTATTAGGATTGAGGACAGAAATGAAGTGTAGATTTAGCTGCTTCATTGCAAAAAGGATCTTTGATGATTTGGGCCTTAATGATGAGTATAAGAGGAGGTTTTCTTCTAGACAATTGCAAGGAGCAGCACAATATTAGTGGAACAGTGTTACCGTTGGAGTTAATGAAGAGACAATGACTTAGGTAGAATTCAGAAGGAGGTTTAAGGAAAGATTCATGTTAGAGATTGCTAAATCAACTCTGCCCAGGAAGTTTATGGAGTTGGAGTAGGGAGACATGATAGTGCTTGAGTATGCAACCAGATTTGAGGAGCTATAGAGATACTAATATGCTATGGTTGATACAGTTATCAAAAGAAATGAGAAGTTCACCCGTGGACTGGAACCCAAGCTTGCTAAAGCAACTTTGTAACATATTAGAGATCCGTGTGATGTATATGTTAAGATGTCTTTAATGTAGGAGGAGATTCTTGCTTTTGTGATGGCAACAAAGCAGAGGAAGCTCAAATTCGGCGGAACCAAAAGAGAAAGTTTTTCCAAGAAAGCTGCTCAGAAAGAAAGAGCAGCCAAGAAAAGAAAGGCCGATGTAGTTTCCTATAATGCGACCAGAAGGGACACTATTCCCACAAGTGCCGGACAGGCAAAGGGAAGAAGGCTGCCGATAAGAAGGAAGTGAGATGTTTCAACTGTGATCAGATTAGACATTGTAAGAACTAGTGCAAGGAACCAACTAAAAATGGAAAAAACAAGATATTTGCATAGCTTAACCTAGAACCCTCATACTAGTTACTTCCTTAAGGTTTGCAGATCTGATAGGAGGGTATGCGACTCTTGGAATGAGATGTGACCATTTAGAGTTTGAACTGTTAAGTCATATATTTGCTTGTAGCTGGCATATATTTGATTTTTTAAGGTTCAGAATTATTCTGGTTATGGATTGGTTAAATTGCTAGGATATTTTGCTATGGTAGGAAAATATCATTTAGACACCCTAGTTGTAATGATCGTATTATATACACCGTAGAAAATCTTAGTTTTGAAGCAAATTCTTTGTTGGGTGTTATGGAGGAAGAAGATGAGTTGATCCGAGTTTTCATTGTTAGAGAATTCATAGATGCCTTTGAGCTCGTAGTAGGACTACCGCAGAAAGGAGCCAGTTTCGAATGGATTTCGTACCAGGAGCAGAACCGGTGAGTTGACTGCCAAGCAGAATGATACCTACCGAGATGAAGGAACTAAAGGTACAGTTGATGGATTTGGAAAGTACGAACTTTATCAGACCAAGAAGTTCACCCAGGAAGCAACTATAGTGTTTGTGAAGAAACTAGATGGATCGTTAAGGTTGCGTATCAATTATTGTAAGTTAAACGAGAAGTCGATAAAGAATCGATATACATTGCCTAGAATTGACGATTTTTTGACCAGTTGAGTGGAGCCAAAGTATTTTCTTGGTTGGATTTAGCAATAGGGTTCCATTGTCTTAGAGTAATAGAGGATAGAATTTCTTTGAGGGCTTTTAGGGCCAGATATGGATCGTATGAATGGTTAATGATGTCGTTCTGACTAACTAATGCGCCATCATTTTTTGTAGGCTCGATGAAAAAAAATCTTCCAGGAGAATCTGGATAGATTCAAGTTAGAGTTTCTAAATGACATTTTGATATACTCTAAAGATGAAAGAGAGCATGAAGCTCATCTTAGAGTGGTGCTTGAAACGTTGAGCTAGCATCAACTGGGCGAAAATTTTGAAGTGTCACTTCTGAAAGAATGAAGAAAAGTTTCTTGGTCATGTAGTCTCAGAGAAAGTGTTGTCCATAGATTTGGCTAAGATCAAGGTGGTGAATAATTAGAAGAGCCCGAGATAGTGACTGAGATAAAGATTTTCTTAGATTTGCTGGTTATTATCGAAGATTCACTAATGATTTTTCATTGATAGTGGTACATATGACTAAGCTAACTCAGAAAGATGTGAAGTTTGTCTGGACTGATAAGTGTGAGGAGGCATTCTAGAAATTGTGACTAATACACCTATGTTAGTTGTTCTAGAGGGGATCATGACTTAGTGTTGTACAAGAATGCATATGGAAAAGGGTTAGGAGCCGTGTTAATGCAAAAAGGTAAAATGATTTCCTTTGCCTCTCGACAACTCAGATCGCATGAAGTTAGATATCAAACTCATGATTTGGAATTAGTTGTAGTAATTTTCACATTGAAGGCATGAATACATTACCTTTTGGAAGAAAAATTTGAGTTATATACAGATCATAAGTCACTGAGATATTTATTTTCTCATAAGGAGTTAAATATGAGATAGCAGAGGTGCTTGAAGCTTTTAGCCTCTTATGAATTTAGAATTGAATATACACAAAGAAAAGGAAATAAGGGTATATATGCACTTAGCAGGAGATATCATAATGCAATATTGGCAACGATAGCAGAGTGGAAAGATTTAGAAGCTCTAACTACATGTAGAATATAATGGAGATCTGAAGCTAATTCTAGTAAAGAAACTGCTATGTCGTCATGTTTAGAAGTTCGACTGGTGATGATTGATAGGATTACTTCTAAGCAAGGGGAGGACCCATTATTTGCTGAATTGGCCAGAATATTTAGGAATGGAAGAAAGAGCGATGACTCGAAATATTTCAATGTTGACCAAAATGGGTGGTTGAGGAAGAAAGGAAGACAGTGTGTCCCGAATATGGGAAACACTAGGAAGGAAGTTCTTGGAGAATGCTATCGTTCAAAGTTCACCATTCATCCAGGAGGAACTATGATGTATCAATACATGAAAAGGAGTTTCTTCTGGGAAGGTATGAAGAGAGATGTAGGCTTATAGGCGAGGCAGTGTTTGGACCGTCAATAGGAAAAAGTCGAACATCACAAACATAATGGATTACTTCAGCCTTTGGACATTCCAGTTTGGAAATGGGATTCTATCTTAATGGATTTTATAAATGGATTTCCAAGGTCGAATAGAGGAAGCATATAGGTTATAGTGGACAGATTGACCAAAAGTGGTCGTTTTATGATGGCACCTATTTTAGCTAAGTTGTTTATGAAGAACATAATTAGACTGTATGAAATTTCTAGTAGTATAGTAAGTGATAGAGATTCCTTATTGACTAGCGAGTTCTAGAAGAGTCTACAAGATATTAGGTGCCAAGCACAGGATAATTACTGCTTACCATCCGTATAAGGATAAACGAAAAGATTTAAAAAAGTCTTAGAGGATTTGTTAAGATCTTAAGTGCTAGAATTTGGAGGATCATGGGAAGACCACCTACACTTAGTCAAGTTTTCGTATAACAACAGTTATCAGACTAGTGTAGGGATGGCATCATTTGAATCTTTTTATGGAAGGCCATGCAAATCTCCCTTTTGTTGTTTAGATATCGAGGATAAGTTAGTTCTTGGTCCAGAATTGGTTAGAAAAGTTGCAAAAAAAATTGAGTTAATTCGAGCTAGAACAAAGAAAGCTTAGTCTAAGGAGAAGAGTTATGCGGATAGAAGATGGATAGACTTAGAGTTCTCAGTTGGAGATCATGTTTTCGTCAAGGTGTCATCGATGAAAGGTGTAATCAGATTTGGAAAATCAGGAAGACTAGCACCAAGATTCATTGGACCATTTCCTATTATAGAACGGATCGAGAAACTTGTATATAGAGTTGAGTTACAAAATGGTTGGCAGGAGTCTATAGTTTTTTTTCATATTTCTCGTCTAAGAAAGTGTATTAAAGATCCAGAAACTACTCTTGCACTGACCATGTTAGATGATCTAGTAGTGGAACGGATAAGACAGCAGTTAGAAAACAACTTCACATATTCATGAGAGATGAGAAGAGGCTAAGGAACAAGACAATCATGTTAGTCATAGTCCAGTGGAGAAATAATGAGAAAGACTATACTTGGAAAATGAGAGTGAGATTAGAGATACTTATCCTAACTTATTTCTTGGTATGTTTTACAGTTATGTTTGATTATTATGCATACCTTATTGTAATTTTGAGGATGAAATTTTTTAACGAGGGGAGTCTATATTTAGGCAAATTTTAACTCACATTATTTAGGACATTTAATTAGATAAATTAAATGAAATAATGTAGATGGTTAAGGGATTGGGATTTATAAATCAACAAGAGGTGACGTACCTTAATGAATCTATGAGGAAAAGAGAATTAAAACGAAGTAAGTAGAAGGAATATATAAGGGAAAAATAGGAATAGTCTTTGTTCTTATACCTTAAACCCTTATTACCATTGTTCCTCATTCATTTCAACATTCATAAACAAAGCTAAAACCCCCAAAGAGCTCGGCCGGCCACCATTAAGAAGAACCAAAAGAAGATAAGCTAGGAGTCAGGTAGAATGCTTGAAGAAATCAACCAAAGAGAAAAGCACAGCCATCTTAACACTAAGCCAAGGTGAATAGTTTGATTTGCATCTCACTTTCGATAATGATTTCGATTATCAGGTTGATCCAAACAGTTTTGCGTATAATATGCCATGTTATGTTTGTTTATAAGGATACATATACTTCTTGATGATTTATATTGTTTCATATAAATTTTATCATAATTTTAGGTTAGTAAAACCCAGTAAATGACATTAATAACGTGCATTTTTGGTATATGGCCGAAAACATTATTTTTGAAGTGGATTTCAAGTTTCATAATTTCTAAGTTATGTGGATTTGTTATGAATTTTCTATGAAAGAAAATAGGTAAAATTGGGTTTAAATTATTTAAGGTAACTATTTTTTGATTTCGTGTCTGAGATTTATATATGTTAAAAAACATATTAAAAGTGAATTATGGTGATTTTTGGAGAATTTTCCTAAGTATTTTACTATGGTTATAAATTATTTAATTTAAAGGACCTAAATGTTTTATATGTTTTAGCAAGGAGAAGGGTTTATTTGTTAAGATGTTTTAACTGAAATTTTTGAATTCAGCAGCTTTTTTTAGAAAAAGGATTTTGATAAAAGAAATGACCACCAATTATGTTATGACAAATAAGTAAAGTTAGGAGGAAAGAAATTACCTTCTAAGGCATAAAATCAATTTTGTTTTGGTTTACCACTTCACCACTTCCATCCATTTGCTTTCGACACCATACCTCCACGAAAGAACCCATTCGAAATCAATTCACGTGGTATCAAGCAATTGACACATATTGCATTGGAGAAAGGCAAAAGGGACAATGTCGAAACATTGCTTTCGAAGGGGTTTAACTTTGAATTACTTCTGTTTATAAATGATGCTTTCGAAGGGGTAGAAGCCAACTATATTAGCTTTCAAATCAATCCACTTGCCTTTGTTTTAGAAGAGCTTTCGAAAGAGTTTCCACCTTTTGTTTCAAAAGAAGCTTTCGAAAGGATAGCTGCCTTGAATCTATTCAATACCCAAGCTGCCGCATTCTTACCTTTCGAACTAGTTAAGGGTGCTTTTCTTTATAGCCTTAAAGCAATGTGTCCGAAAGGGTGCTTTCGCCCTTGTACTTTGAAACCACCTTCTCAATGCTTTCGAAAGGTTCCTGTAGTTACTTTCGTAATGGCTTCAAAATATTTTTGGAGGTAATGGTTTCAAAATGGTGGGTTTTGAAACTGTCCTCTTTCTTTTATGTAGGATCAGTCTTTTTAAAGTATTGCTTTTGCCTTTGTTATTTTAGGACCCTTAGTTATATTAAATATTAAAACCAATGGATTCGAAAGGAATAATTTTAAATGGTTTCAAAGCAATATTTCCATAAACCTTTACTTGAACCCAATGCTCACAAAAGATATATAACATTTGTTTCGAAGGGGAGATCCCCAATTTTTTCGAAAAGTTTATTTTAAGTGTTTAAATGGAGGGTTTTTAATGCTTTCGAAAGACAAGTCTAAAGGGTTTGGAAAGAAGACGTCTAAGGTTTTTGTAGGTCTTTCGAAAATGTTGTTCACAATGATTTCGAAGGGTATTGTTTTAGGTTTTTAAACAAACGTTTTGAAGGTTTTACCTTGGCTTTATCGCTTAAAGTCTTTTAAGTTAAAAAGGTTTTAACTTACTTTGAAGGGACATATAATCACATTAATTAGATTTCATCACCATTGTTTTGTGTAAACTATATATCATGACATAAGTGTTTTGAGTAAAGCAAAGTATATGATTTTCTTGTTTTATATAAATATGATTTTAGGGATAAATCATTTGCAAAATTATTTACAAGGAAATGAAATTTTAACAGGGTAGTTATCCTAAAGTATTAATACAGGAAACGAAACATGAACATTGTAGTTAACCTTAAGTTTATGACTTAGATATTAGGAGACCAGATAGGACTAGTGTAGGGTCGTGCCTAATACTTTAATTACCAGCCTCTAGCTAAAATAAGTCCATAATTCCAGTGTGTGGGGTTTTTTCACAGATGAGACTAAAATAAGGTTACACACAGAAGGGAATATACAGAGTAAAAGTAAGTTATTGGTGAGCCAGCAAAACCTTTAGGATTAGTTGACCCCATAAGAAGGTAGTTAAGGGTAGACAACCTAGTATTGTGTCTAACAGAAGTTAGATTATTGATTATGTCTGGTAGGCCCAAGTCTGCCAATGGTCAATAGTTAACCGGGTAAAACTATAGTGTGGACAAATAGTCCATCGATTTCCTGATTATTTAGCATATGTGAACTTGCTATTATTGTTATAATTAGTTTGATTGCACAATTTAGATTTATAAAAGACATGCTTTTAAAATGACAATCGTGTGGTGAAACCCGTTCCGCAAAGCAGTGTGGTCTCACTCAATATCATTAAATCGAGATGCAATAATATTATTCACACCAGGCTTTATGTCAGAGTCGAAGTTTATGTTTTCCCCTTAAACTCTCGGGTGCTCAAAATTAATTTGATTAGATTGAGAGTTAAAAATTTCATGTTTAGTAGGCTGGATGAATAAACTTTCGAAGATGTGTAGGAGGCAAAGCTAGCTATGTAAGAGCTATTTAATAGTATTTCTGCTGTGATGTATATATGACTTATATGTCTATCTAGTACTCTTATCATCCAAAGAGGCATCTTCATATGCCGCTCTTGACATAATTTGTAATGATTATATTTGATTAAAATTTGGGATTCATTTTGGGATTATGTAACTGTATGAAATATGGATACGAAATGTGATTAGAAAAGTTGATTTTGAAATCCACGTTAATTTTATTTCATATTCATGTGCTTCTGATATTATGGATACTATTAACATTACTGTATTTTATTACCTTAAGTTAACACTATGGATGACCGCTGCATCTATAGTGCATAGCTTCAAGCCTCAAGATATGGGATGTTACAAAAATTTATGCTACGCATGATTTGAAGCTTTTGGCTGTTGTCCTTATAGTAAAGAAATGGAGACATTATTTTTTGGGTGAAAAGTTAGAGTTATACATAGACTACAAATCCTTAAAATATCTCTTTGCCTAGAAAGAATTGAATTTGAGGCAACAGAGGTGGCTGCAGTTTCTCGCTTCTTATGATCTGGAGATTTAGTATACCCAGGTAAGGAAAATGCCATTCAAATGCATTAAGAAGTATTGTTGCAATGGTTGCAAACATAGAAGTTAAGCTAGTATTGATGGATATGATTGCATTTGGTTAAAAAGCAGATCCTATTTTGGCCTGACTTAAGAAGGATGTTAAAAAAGGTGTTTTTTCTAGCTTTAAGATTGATTCATGGGATGTATTGAAATGAATGGGCACATATGTGTTCTAAATGTTAATGGACTTAAGCAAGAAGTGCTAGTCGAATTCCACCATACAAAGTTATCTTTCCATCCTGGAGTAATCAAGATGTTCAAAGACATGAAGAGGGTATTTGGTTGAAGGGGACAAAGCGAGATAATTCGATCTATGTGAGCCAATATGCAAACTGCCATCAGATTAAAAGTGACCAAGTGACCAACAAAAGATAGCTGGACTGTTTCAACAGCTTGAGATCCCAAAGTGGAAGTTTGAGCAGATCTCTGTGGAATTTATTGATGGGCTTTCAAGGTTAGAAGAGGCAATGAAGACATTTGAATTATTGTCGATCGGTTGACCAAGAGTGCTCATTTCATTCCTTTTAAGCCGACTAGGAGTGATACAAGTCTGGTGGTGAGACTTCATTGTATTTCTTGTAGTATTATAATTGATCGAGACCTGAAATTCTGAGCTGAATACAGCTTACCATCCCCATATAGTTGGTCAGACATGGAGAGTGAACTAGATCTTGGAAGATTTGTTGCAAGCATGCATTCTAGACTTTGGAAGTTCTTAGGAAGATCATTTACCCATAGTTGAATTCACTTACAACAGCAGCTATCAAGCAAGCATTTACATGGCCCCTTTTGGAGCTCTTTATGGTCGTTCTTGCCATTCTCCTTCGTGTTGGGTTGGTCTGGTGATAGAATTGTTCTTGGGCCCGACATGATCTTAGAAGCTAGTAAGAAGGCAGCTGATATTAGAAGAAAGATGAAGGAGGCACGGGATTGTAGAAGTGTTATAAAGATCGAAGGTGCAAGGATCTTGAGTTCTCAGTCGGAGATTTGGCGTTTGTGAAAGTTTCTACGTTAAGGAGAGTTATGAGTTTTGGAAAATCAGGGAAGCTAGCCCCTCGTTATATTGGCCCTTTTCCCATACTGGATCAGATTGGTAGACTTGCATATAAAGTGAAGTTGCCAGATGGACTATTAGATATGCATATCATATTTCACGTATCTCATTTACGTAAGCATGTACATGATACTGGCACAACAAGCTGATTTGGAATTTCAACCTAACCTAACTATTCTTAGGCAACCTATTTTTATCGTCGCTCAAGATATAAAGCAATTGAGGATGAAAGATGTGAACCTTGTTAAGGTTCAATGGAGTGGGGATGATAGAGATTACACTTGGCAAACTGAAGACTATGTTAGGGATTCTTATCCAAGGGTATGGTCGTAGTTGTTTGTACTTTGTTGTATCTTTTTAGTGTGCTTACTGGTTATGGCGGGGTTAATTTCTTTGTACCTGTTTGTTGAATGATATCATTGGGTTTCTTTTGATAACTTTTGTTGTGTGTGATTAATTTCGGGGACACATTTTCCCGTATGGAGGGGAAGATGTAAGACCTGTAATTTCATCAGTTTGAATTTGAATTTTTAATATATTTTTAAATATTTAAATAATTAGATTTTATGACTCAAGTTTACCTCTTTTTAGTAAAAACTAATAATGGTAAATTGTTTTAAAATTTGGTATACAAAATTAAGTAGTTTGGAGAAAAATCGAGAATGTGGCTGAAAATCATTTTTATGATTTTCTACTTTTCAAGTACCAAACGTTATCGAAATGTAGCAATACCAAACCAAATACGACGAGTAGTGGGATCCTAAGCTAAAACTTGGAAATTAATGCCATAATGCCTTTCAAATCTTCCCAGCAAGGTGTACAAATGTACATATTTATATAAATAACATAGGCTACTGTTAATGAAGTAATTTGATTACAATTTGGTTTAAAACTATACTTAATTTAGTAAGTTTTCGACTTATGTTTTAAAATTTAAAAAGTGAAATAGATAAAATAAGGATACATCAAGTCATGTGAGGTGGTGATATGATAAAGATGAGGGGGAGGTGGTTGCATATGGAATTGATGAAGGAAGGATGAGGTGGGCAAAAATTTGTGGAGGGTATGGGTTAAGGTCATTATAGTAGTTTACCTCCTTTCATTTTCTATAAAAAACTCACCTTTCGTAATTCTTTCTATACTTTTTTTAAATTCTTATCTCATTTTCTTTTCAAGCCTCCTTCCATAGTTTCTAAAAAGATTTGAAATTAAAAATCACTTCTTGTTCCATTTTTCCTAAGAAAAATTGTTAAACCTTCTTCTTTTCTTCTCTACATCACTCTACTACCAAAACAAGACCTATAACCAACTCAGATTTTTTTGACCAAGCACCATAAAGCCCCTTGGTTGAAAATAAATGTCCCATGTAGCCCCTTAAAGTCAAGTTTTTCCAAGATAAAGCTGCGCAGGGTTGCTCCCGTTAGGGTATTATCACATCTACTGTAGATTGGTTTCGGCTATATGTGCACTGATATGTGAAATACTTGTATTCTCGGTAAGTTTGGACAAGTCCTACTTGGAGGTTTCCTAGAGCCATCGTAGTTCTCGGTTATCTTTTCTAGATGTATACTTTCAGTAAGGAGGTCCACCTTTCTAGTCATTGTTGGAAGATTTTCCTTTCCTTGTTTGGATTCAAACCCTTAAGTTTATTTCTTTCTTACCTGTATCAGGAAGTATCTTGTGCACTTCGCGATATTTAATTATTTATAGCTATTACTTATGGTTGGATGTTTTTCTTGTGAAGGGAAACCCATTCCACATTTGACGACGTAGTCTCATATATTGTTGTTTATTTCCACCGTTTGTTTTAATTTTACTCATACTAGACTTATTGGCTAACTCGAGTTGTTTGTTTTCTCCAAACTCTTAGGTGCTTATTGATATTTAAGTAGTTTGAGAGTAGTAGATTTCTTTGGGCACTTTTGAAGATGATGGATGAGCAGGAGGCTCCTTATCTATATAGTTATCTATTTCTGCTGTTATTTTTATTTATGTATGCGTATATTGTATCAGCAGGTGTAAAGGCGAGTAGTTAAAACTACCTAGGCTGATAGTAATAGTATTTTTATGCAACTCTGATAACTCCATGTTAAGGAGCAACTTTTTATACTATCATATTGTTATATTATATTTAACCATTCTATCATGATATTTCTTATTTTGTTCTTTTATTTTACCCCATGACAACTCGTATTTCGGATTCTTGGGCAACAGTACACGAATACCATGGATGTATTACGTGTCGTTCCTAGGGGACAAAAAGTTGGGTTGTCTTATAATCGGACATACAGCCTAAGCGGGTAATTTAGAAAACCAATATGAACCTGAGTTAGAACAACGAATAACCGAACTAATCGCTGGTTGCAAAATCCGACAGGATGCACAACATAAGTCGGTACATCAGAAAATCAAAATGTACCCAAGTTAGAACAACGGTTAACCGAGCTAGCCATCAATTGAAAAAGCCAACCGGACGCACAACCTATGCAGGTACATAAGAAAACCAACCTATACCCGAGTTCAAACAGAGGTTAACTAAGCTAACCAGTAGGTGCAAATGCCAACCGGAAGCACAACCCATTAGGGTACATTGGAAAACCAGCTGATACCCTAGTTAAAACAATAGTTAAATTCAAAAGCCAGCCGTGTGCATAACCTAAGAAGGAACCTTACAAAAACGTTCTTCAATTGGGTTAGGACATTGATTAACTGAATTAACCATCGAATGCTAAAGCCAATCGGTATGCACAACCTAAGCGGGTACATCGGGAAACCAATCTGTACCCGAGTTAGAATAATAATTAAGCGAGCTAACCACCAAAAGCAAAAACCAACTAGATACACAACCTAAGTAGGTACATCCAAACATAAATCTATACTCGAGTTTGAGAAATGGTTAACTAAGCTATCTACCGGATGCAAAGCTAACTAGACACACAACCTAACCAGGTACATCAAAATACCACTTTGTACTTGTTACCCATATTTTTTTTGACCTTTAAATATGCTTGAGGAGTCATTAAGATAGAAAGAAGCAATGAAACCCATAGAAGATATGGAAGTATTTAAAAAGCTGGCATCAAGCCTATAAGTGCATGTTTTTTTATTAAAAAGGAGATATCGAGCACTTAATATGAAAGCAGATGTCGAGTTTTTACTTAAGAGCTAATAACTTAAAGAATCTGTGGAAAAATAGAGATGTCAAAGTGTAAAGGGTATCAAGCTTGAACACCGAAGGGCGAATGAGTCTACATAACTATAGGTTGTGATGTCGAACTTCAATAACCACAACGTTTGTCGAGGTTATAAAGTAAAGGAAGTATCAAACCTCAACAACCGTAAAGGTTATCAAGTGTCTAAAGAAGTATATGATATTGAATCTTTATGAAACTTGGGAAAATTGAGCATCCAAACACAGGGAGAAAATATACCAAACCTTTAAAGCGTATCAAATCACAACAATAGTGAATGTTACCAAGCATTCACAAGTAAAATGCGATGCCAAACATTAATAATTAAGCTAAGTATCAACACTTAATAACAAGAAGGTATCAAATTTATAAAATGCAATAGAGATGCCAGACTACTACGACATAAAGTGCTACATAATGCAGGATAAAGAGGGGTGTTGCATCACTAAAAGATATCAAACACCTGGTTACAAAGAGGGTATATCGAGTCTCCATGAAAAACAAGTCTTAGATGTGTCTACTGTTATCGAGCCTTTACAGCATTAACTATTATAAATCAAAAAAAGATATCAAGCTTCAAGAAGGATGATAGGCTTCAACACTAGCAAAGAGTTTTGAGTTTTTTTGCAAGCAATGAAAGATACTGAGAATCAAGAGGTGGAAAGGATGTAGAATATTCACAATACAAAATGATATCGAGTGTTTAGCTGAATAGATGCATAATAACCATTCCGCATACCACCGCCTCTATAAAACCCCTCCAATAATTAGGTGTAGCGAATTATACTTTTGTTTACTTCTCAAATTACAAGTTACTAACCCTAAGTTGATTTGGCGATTTCTTGAAAAAATTGTAACTTTTTGAATACATGGACTTGGATAAACATTGCATACCATAATGCCTTTGATATATATATATATATATATATATATAGACTATTATTGAGAGAATGAATGTGCATATAATTTATATCGGCCTTAGAGTTGAATTTGGACTTACATATTGATAATTTGAACAAGGTCATTTAAGCGCTTGCCTAAATTAGAGTTTACTTTGCATTATGACTATTACGCCTGTTGGCATACGAATAAAGATTGTAATATAAGTAAATTGCCTATTTTGTCCATTAAACAATGGAATATTGCACATGTATGCAACTTGCTTATTTTATCCTTAGACATATGACTCGAACTTTTGAACAACTTCATTATTATATTAAAGCTTATGAGTAATATCGGTTCCATTTTAAATAATACAATCTTATGCAATATCTCGAGTGTTAAGGCATATTTTGACTTAAATTTTTGGCACTTGGGGGAGTGCTAGAACTTCTAACTCATCACATCCTTACATAGATACTGACAATGTAAAGTTTTGTTTTAGGGAAATGTTGAGAGCTAAGAAAGTTAACGTTTCATATAAGAAATTGTTCAACAAACAATCTTGGAGGAAAATATTACTCCGAACTTAAATATGGAGAATTTAGAAACTAGACAGCTATCAACACCAGCAAAGCTAATAAATAGCAAGGCTAAAATTCAAGATTTAACTTGACAACTTACAGCGATGCAAGAGCTTCTAGAGGAAGTTCTCTCTAAAAAGTCATCTAAAACAAAAAAGCTTACCAAAGAAGGAGAAGAAATGGAATCTACATGGAGGAATCTAGAAAACTCATTGTTTAAAAGTAAAGACAATGGTAGAAGTATCATGGATTCGCGAAGAAAGAAAGAAACTCAAAATAGAGGACCAACGGTGTATTCCCCGAACTCGCAAGACAATAAAATTAGGAGGAATTATCAAAGAGAAAGCTAAAAAAGGAGAGTAAGAAGATCTTCCGAGCAGTCAACTAGCTCAATGTCAGGAAAAGAATATAATCCCTACATAAGGAACACAATGATGAATCATACTAAAGGAGCATGAACAATAAAATAGTGAAAGACATGCTTGGTCTTAAAAAGAAGAGGACCCTTGACTCAAGGGTAAATAATAATCCTCATAGCTCCATTCACAGAGGAAATAATATCGGTTAGAATTTCATCGCACGTCAAAATCCCATCATTAAAGTAAACGGAACCACTGATCTTGACAACTATCTTTAAGCTATCGGGAGCCAAATGGATTTGCACAATGCTTCTAGAGCAGTACATTGCAAACTGTTTCCTATAACTTTTTAAGGAGAAACTGCCAAATGGTATAGGCATTATAGAGAGAAAACTATGTACTCTTAGGAATAACTTTCTTATGAGTTTTTAGCACACTGCACATGCAAAGATCCTACCATTTTCCCTAGTGTACTGCCAAATGTCAAACAATGACCAGGAGAGTTCCTTGGTAAATATCTAAAAAGATTCAACAATAAGGCACTAAAGATAGAAAACTTGGCTGATAGAGAAAAAATGATGGTAGTGTGCTTAGGTTTAATTGAACAGACTCCTTCTGGAAGGAACTCTACGTCCATAGGTATAGGGATCTACAAGATTTTCATTTTTAGGCTGAGAAGTTTATTTGTATAGGTGAAATGCACCATCCTAAGAAGAAATCTCAACCAAAGAAGGAAGGAGTAATATTTGGCTATGATCACCCGAACAAAAAGCCGAGATGGGAAGAAAATAGAAGAGGAAGATGGGAGGAAATCCCTAAATCCACCTATGTGGCTTTGAATAAACCTATTTCCTATATTTTTCCATGGAAAAACATGGGGAACCTTTACTACTTCCTATAAAGCAAGGAACACTCCTAGACTAAAGAAAGGAGAGATTATTGCACTTACCATAAAGCAAATGGACACAAAACTGACAAATGTCATGTTTTGGCTAGAATAATCCAAAACATGATTAGGTCTGGATCTTTGAAGGAGTTTTTCAAGGAGAATCAAAAATCCTCCCATCTTGAAGGGAACAATCAAAGGCCCCCATCAATGTTGCAAATTTCGTAGAGAATGATTCTCAATCAGACTTTATTCCTCCGATTAACCGCATAGATGTCATTCATGGAGGTCTCCATCTTATTGGAAGCAGCAAAGAAGCCAAGAGTAGACACATAAGGGAAGCGAGAGATGGAGTCTTTTCTATTCAAAAGGAGACACCACTCAAAAATCATATGCATCAACTTCAAATGCCCAACTTAACAATAACCCCAAATAGCTAAAGGGAGTACGTCACTCGCATAATGATCCGTTGATGATAACTTCAAAAACTAAGCTCTTTATTGTAATAAAAATCTCGGTAAACACAGAAAGTGTAATGAATGCCATTTTCAGGCATGCTTTGATCAAATGAATATTCCAAAGGAGAAGTTGGAACCAAGCTTCGAGCCTATTTTTAGGTTCAATAACAAAGGTACTCCAGTAAGGCAGATAAAGCTTTTGGTACAAATGGGAATTCTACCACACTCCAGAACTTTTGAAAATCTATTTAAAATAATGGACCTACTCTCTTATTATTACATTTTCCTTGAAAGGCCAGCTTTAGATGAAGTGGATGCATTTTACTCACCGATGTACCTAATGGTGAAGTTTTTTACTAAGAATGGTTGGGGAACCCTAAGAGGAGAGCAATTTAGCTCATGAGAACTATATTATACTACACTTAAGCAATACAAAAGAGATGATATGTCTTGTTATGATTTGGGGAAAAGTAAATTAAGCAAAACTAAAAATAAGAAGCCCTTGGATAATAGTCTTTCTAGCCTACTATCCAAGGCAAACAAAAAGATAAGAGTATTTAAAAAACCCAAGAATGTGTAAAGAAGATTCAATTTCTCTAAAAGGAAAAGAAAAGAAAAGGAAGCAAACCAGATAACCAGCGAACTAGAGGATGAACAAATCGTCACTAAGTTAGATTGCAATGGGGAGAAAAAAGAACAAAATCTATCAAAGATCTGGAAAACATAAGCTGGATTCACTAGATCCGACAGAAAAGGGTAAAGACTCAAAAAGATTTAGGCGACGAACTTAAATGAGAGCTTATTCGAATTCTCCAACCTGGAAAAGATATATTTTCCCGGACAGACATGGATATGATTAGGATAGATATAACAGTTATGAGCCATGTTTTAAATATAAATCCAAATATCATCCCCGTTCGAAAAAAGAAAAGGCAGTTCGATAAAATTCATGCTAATGAATTGAAAGAAAAAATATATTAAAAGATTACTTTAGAATGGGTTTATCAAGGAAGTGTTTTACTCCAAATAGCTAACCAATCCCATATTGGTTATAAAGTCCAATAGAAAATGGAGAACTTTTGTCGATTACACTAATCCAAACAAAGCATGCCATAAGGATTTTATCCTTTTTATCGAATAATCCAGTTGGTTAATGTCACAAGTGGACATAAGCTATTATCTTTTATGGATGCATACTCGAGTTACAATCAAATTCCTATATTCAAACTAGATGAAGAAAACACAATTTTTATAACAGACTTGAGGACTTATTGCTACAAAGTTATGCCTTTTGGACTAAAGAATGCAGGGGATACGTATTAAAGGCTAGTGAATAGGATGTTTATAGAACAAAATTGATGAAACATGGAAGTGTATGTAGATGCTATGTTGGTCAAATCCTAAGAGAATATTAATCGTCTAAAAGACCAAGAGGAAATATTTGAAGTAATAAGTAAGTACAGAATAAAGCTCAATCCACGAAAATGTTTTTTGGAATATAATTCTGGCAAATTTCTAGGATATATTATCAGTGCTGTAACAACCCGTAAATTTAACCGGTTTTTAATAACGTTATTAATTGAAATTTTGTGGGATTTTAAAAACGATAAAATTTTGATATAAATTTAATATTTGAAAAGCGTCTAGTTAAACATAACAACTGGTAAATTTTCGTCCGAAAATATGAAAGTTTATTTCGCGCGTAAATTTACTTCAATTTAATTAGTTAAAAAGCGATAAAAATAAAACGTTCTCAAAACTAAAATATTTTTACATAGAAAAATTCTAAACCATGTTCTGAGCAAGTTGTCAGTTTATCGTTTTTCCAAATTCGGACATCTTTAGCTCCGTCGATCTTATTTTTCCTGTGATTTTCATGCATTTTCCGCTATTATAAAATTCAAATTTTTATAATTCAATTGTACCGCTGATATCTGTATGCCATTTTGATCGTCTCGCCACGCTGATCTCTATGGTATATTCTATTTTGTATATTGAAGTCCGAAAAGAAAAAAAAACGCAATGTCTACGGACCAAATTCTATATCGGTACCGGTGCCATGCCTTTTGGTTGTCCGACTTTTTGTTTTACATTTATTGCTAACGTGTCGGTACTCACTTACTTACTTACTGTCTCTTCGATTTTCACGAGCATGAACTTTTAATGATGTATAACTTATATTTGTTAACTTTTCATATTATAACTTTATATTCCAAGATAAAGCAAACTGTTCTCCTCCTCTCCTCTGTGAATTTTGTTCTTCCCCACTAAAATGTGCACGCAACTCCTCCCCGTGCTCTGACCTGCCGACCTTTGACCCAGTGCCCTCCTCTATTTTCGACACACTCTCTCTCCTCATCCCACTACCGTGTCCTCATCAACGGCTCCCCTTTCATTTTCTACCTGCCGAGCACCGAGCCTCAAACCTAAACCGCCCCTTCCAGCATACCACCCGCCACCTCTAAAGCACGTGCAGCCACCAAAATCCCTTTAACCATGAACATCTCCCTCCTCATTTCCGCATGCTTTCCCTCTCAAGCTTCCCACCTTCATGCATCTCTTCACCGACCCGAGCACCACCCCATGCCCAGGCCGAGAACAACATGTCCGACCCTGTAGCCTTTGCCGTCACCATTCCCTGCCTAGCCAACGTCCTTTGAGATTAGGTTTGAGTATAAGGCTAAAATAAGTGGATTTACTCTTGATCGAGTTGCTGTATATTGAAATGTGAGATGCCAAACAACCCAGATCAGGTTAAGGTTCGATGTGACAAATGCAAGGACTGGTTTCATCTAAGTTGCATTGGCATGAGTATTGAAGCAGTTAAGAAACTTGACAATTTCATGTGTCCAGATTGTTCAAAAGGTGAAACAAGAAGCTCTGTGTCCGACAATCCTTCTCCATCAGTACCCAAAGTTGCCTGCTCGAACCTCTCTGGCCATCTCGCCTCCACATCAGCATGACCCATTATTGTTCCTCCCTCTCCCACTCTTTGTTGCATTCGTAGGTGAGATATATATAATATACCTTTATAGGAGTTTATGTATATGCTCTGTTTTATAAAAAGAATCATATATATATGTATATTAATATGAGAGTTGTTTGAACAGTTTTTGCAATATGTTAGTATACATAGGCGTATGGTCTGCATAGTGTCAATACTTGCATTGATTTTTGAGTACAAATTTATACTAGTTATATAATATATACGTGAGTTTGAAAGCTTGCATATAATATAGCTGTAGAGTGTTATACAAATATTCATGGGTATATAATTAAATGGGTTTAAAGGTATGGTTAGGTGGATCTGTTCCAATGCTATATAAGTATATATTTATATCATATATAAATATGTGTATGCTTTTATATAGCTCTATATGTATAATTTGTATAGTTTCATATAATATGTTAGTTACAGTAAAGCATACGTTTGATTTTAAGTTAAAAGTATATTTATATTGGTTTATAATAATTATTAATCATAAAGATATATGTATTGTTATGTTTACATTTGAAATTTGATATATTGGTATAAAATGTTTAGGTTGTATTTTCAAGTGTGTACATACATTTATAATATGTTGTTAACTATAGGTCTTAATTTGTTTAAATATAATAAGTTGAATCATATATATACACACACACACACATTTATTCTAATTTTGGCAGTGCTGATTTTATAAAACAATAATGATAATATAATGTGTATAGTATAAGGTGAATTTGGCTTTGAAATGTGTGTATATGAATGTATGTATTGATTTTAATAGGACTGTGTTTTAAATTTAATATGGGTCTTATAATAAGGGTAGATCTTAAAGTACAACACATAAGTTTACATACATTTGAGTTTGGTTTGGACATAAATATATATGTTATTTAATAATTATTTTAGAAAATTAAGTATTGATTACAAGGAAATAATAACAGCTATTTCGGTCTCTCTCAAGCTGATTCTAATTATTCCATCTATTCCTATTTATCAGCCCTACCCGTCGCATTCATATCTATTCTGTTTCGCTTTGGAATTCGTGCCTGGATTTCGTAACTCAACGTCATTGCCTATCTCTCTAACCTCGAAAGGTGAGCAACCACTCACGATTAATGTTCTTTTATTTATTAAATTTGATTTCAATTGAAACGACAATTGTAATATGTTGCTGTTATTTATTGCACTGTTATTTGTGTATCAGTTCACCTTTGACATCTGACACCGTTATCTGTTATGTATGCAATAATAATCCAGTTTGGTTGATAATTGATTGGTTGTTTGTTGTTTATATTGGATGTTAAATTGTAATGTATAAAGTGATAAATATTATGCAATTGAATTTGACGTAGGATAGTTAGATTTGATATATGACATTGGTGTAATATGACCCTTTAAATGTTTAAATGAATTGACACGTAGAAATATGGTAAATTACACATTGAACCATTGAATGTATGTTGTATGATTGATATAGTATGAATCGAATAATAAATGTCAAGTGTAGAACCGCATAAAATAATAGTGAAATAATCTTTAATCTACATGAAATGATAGTGTAGATTCTAGAAATAATTATATTAATTCGCACAAAGAACAATGTGAACTAATACGATTATTTCGGGATTATTTGTACTAATTATTGGATTGTTATTGATTGTTGTTATTGCTTGTTTATTTACTTTGACACCATCCCAGTTATCACATTGCAAGTTCCCTTTGCTATGCTTTGATTTTTGAATTGAATGGAATCGGGTTGAAATGATAAATACCCAAATGAATTTGACTTAAGATAGAGAATTTAACAAACCGGATTGGTCAATAATTTGATTTATAAATAAAAAAACGATTTTATTCGAATAAGAATAAGTTTTTGAAGTGAAGTTGGAATTTGAAATTTTAATGAAAAACAAGGTTAATATTTAATAAAGCTGAACAAAATATTAGCATAGTAGTTATTAAAAGAACGTTGTTTTAAAATGAATTATTCGCAATAAAATTTGGAATTATTCATATAATTAAATTAAAATGATCTGATAATTAAGTCTGAATTTATAATTAAGTTGAAATTCTTAAGTTTGAAACTATTTAATAATTAAGTTTTGAAATTATTTAATAATTGAATAAAATCGAATTATTTGAGAATTAAATAAAATTTGAATTCTTTGAGAAGAGGAATTGAATTTTTGAATAAGTGAATTTGAACTTCGTTAATAAATGAAATTGGGTTTCTTTATTAGTTAAGCTTTGGAAAATGTAAGTAAGTTAATAAGTGAAATTGAACTTCTTGAATGTGTGAAATCGAGTTTCTTTATTTATTGAATTTTGAGATTTTGTAACTAAGTAAATAAATAAAGAAAATTGAATTTCTTTAACAAGAAATAAAACGTGATTTATTGGTATAAATGTAAGTCTTGTAAGTAAAGAACTTGATTACGAATCTAATGTAATTCAAATTTGAAGTTTGATACAATAAAGTTGAACTTGAATAATTGATTTAATAAATTGGAAATTTAATAAAAATTCGTTTTGAATGATAAATTAACTTAACGAATATTGAATGAAATCGACCTATGAATTCAAATTGATATGAGTGTAAATTTAAATTAATTTGAATGATTTCGGAATGAAACTTATATACGAACTTGGATCAATATTGAATTGTTTAAATAAAAATTTAAATCGAATTATAAGATTTTGAAGCAGTTATTTGAAGTTTTGAAATTTAAATTATGGAAATTATTTTAGTAGACAAGAGAAATGTTGATTTATAAATTCTAAATTGGAATTGAATTTGATTTGGTTTTGAAATATATTAAATGACCAATCGGTGTAATAATTACGAAAGTTATTAAAGAAACCGGAATCGGTTATGGACATACTCTCTGTCTAAACCGAAAACCACTTTAATAACTATACGTGGAGTGTGATCCAGAATGAAGTGGTTGGAATGATGTACGTGATGACTGAAGAAAGAGAACGATAATGGATAGCCTTGACACTTGTGTCAAATTGAAAATGACTAAAATCAGGAGCCGTGCCGGGCCAAATGGGGTTAGCCACCTCGAGCGAACACACTTCTTCGAATACTACTCATTACTTGTTATTGATTGGTGCACCCTCGTACTTTTGGGAGTGTTGTTTCGCGGTGTTGCGATCGTTGCGGCGATGCGTTCTCACCAGTCCGGATCAGGCAAACGGTAGTTTCACTACCTTTGGTATTGCCTCATGTGCCTTGTCGTACTTGTATCCCTATATACGCGACCACTACGAAATTGTTTTGTGTTATACCTATGGAGTACTCCCTGATATCCCACCAGTTTACGGTGGAGTTTACAGTGCTGTATAGACTATGATGCTTGTATAAAAATGTGTTAAGGGGGATAATGGTAACGCCTTAACACTATTTTGATACTTTATATTACTGATAGACATTATCTACTTAGAATACACTACTACCTAGTAGATAGTTTAACGGATCCTTAGAGGATGGTGATTCCAACATCCTTTGAGTTACTTGTATTTCGATTGCTATTTCACTTGAGTTGATTTATTGATATGAGAATATTAATCCTGACTCGAGTGTTTTGTGTTTTGCTTTACGCTCGGGTCAGACTGAGTGGTTCAGCTTTTGAGACTCACCTTTGGAGTTGGAGCTTTGCTTGAAGATCCAGCTATCTATCCAGCTTTCAGATATCCAGTTGATTCTAGTGATGTATTCTGATATTGTATTTGACTATTGTATTCGAGACATCTGTTGTAACTTATTTAACTCTGATGTATCACATATATTTATATAGTAGCTTCATGAACTACTATCTCTTTTATTTCCGCTGCATATTATTACTCTGCGTCTATGATTCTGTGATTATTTATTTACTGTATATATGAGTTTTGCCAAATTTAAATTAACAGTTCGGTATTTTGAATTATTCAAGTCCGACGTATGCGGATGCGAATAGTCCAAAATAGCGGGTCGTTATAGTTGGTATCAGTGCTTTTGGTAGCTCTAGGCAAAACTTAGCATCTATGGTAAATGTATTTACAGAATCACTCCCACTCGAGTTTCAATCTCTTCCTTTTGACTCAATTCCTTTGAACTTTGGAACGTTTCCTTGGTTCTGAAATTCATTCGTGTCCCTCACTATTCGTCTTCTTTTAATTCTGGAGCATTCCATAACTCCACTTTGAGTGATCTTCATAATCGGTGGTCTCGCCAATCTTCGAATTATTTGTAAATGGGAGAAAACTCCTTTACAATAGACATCGATTTACCGTAGATTTCTGCATCCTCGGTTTACGATGCTGTCTATCTTCCGCTATGCCTGAACTCTATTTCTTTAGATCGAATGTTGATTTACCTCGAAATTCAGCATCGATCTTATTCTTGAAGTTACGGTCGACTCGGTTAAGATTGCCCGTGAATAAAATAAGCTTATCCATCTTTCGGTTCTGTTAATTGAATTATTTTATCTTCTGTTCCGAACTTATTATCGAATCAAAATTCTTTTGATTTCATTTCCATCAAATTTGAATCTATATACTTATTTTGAAATTTATACTTGTATCGTCGAGCGAGGAAATATATTTATAAATTAATGTTAAAATGTTTTATATATGTTGTGTTGTTTGAGTTGTTGATGTTGATTTGGGTTTCCGATCGATTCGTCTGATCAACGCTATCGATAGGATTTCCAAAACACTTTAACAGAGCAAACTGACACAATATTGTTTTCAATATGGTAAACGAAATAAATTGTGTATGATTATATATATATAAGTATAATTTTCCTGAAGTTAAATTGTTAATGAATCTGTGGTCCGAAATGATAATATTAAATTTTCATTTATTTATAAACCATTGACTATTGCATAATATTATTTAAAAATATTTTCGAATAGGAATGGTTCTCAAAGGATTTTAAAAGAATAAATTAGCACTTTTCTCTTTGTCGCTGGAAAATAATTTCGGTGATGGCGGCCGCATCATCGACATTCATTTTCGAGTTTTGAAGTGGAGAGACCATCAGTAGCTTGCTACACTCTTGTTTTGAAATGAATTTGATTTAAAAATTTTAAAAACACAACATGATTTAAGTTATATATATTAGTATTTGATTTAGATTTGACTTGGATATATTGTATGAATATAATTATCTCTAAATTGTTGAAGTTAATCGGAAACCAAAATTTGAATTAATATTTAAACTTGAGAAAATTTAATTAGGAATTTTATTTGAATAATACTCAATTGCATTCAATATAACTTGCCTAAATTTTCAAAAGTTAACTATGTAATTGAATATTATACAGTATAAAATGATGTTAAAGGAATTTATAAATAAATTGAGTGGTTTTTTTAATAATGTAAATATACTTAATATATATGTGATAAGATATATTAAGTAGAATAAATTTAATAATAATTTGAAATAAGAAGAATTAAATTTTGTCGAATAAACTATGATTATAATAAATGACTATTCAAATTTATGATCTTTGAAATTGTTAATTTAAGATAATTGGATAATATACAATATAAATTGTCTTTATAAATAAAATGTGAGTGCGTATAATAAATGTTATTCACTTAAATTTCAACTATAAAATGTTTATGGAGATAAATAGAATAATAAGTTAATTGGATAATAGATGTGAGTAATAAAATAAAATTTTTGTTTTGAAAGTTAATAAAATTGAAATTAAATCAACTTAATAAGACAACTTGAATTAATTGAATTTAAATTGAAACTCATTTGGAAGGAATCTTTTGTACCTAACATTAATATATGAGAAATCAAATCAATTTAATAAAAACCATGAATTTAAAAACAAATTGTTGAATATAAGTTTATTTAAAATGAAATTTATATGGTCTAAACTAATTATTTATTTTGTTTCTCGATCTATTTTCTTTTGGTTGTTCTTATTCTTCTACTTCCTCCCTTTTCGGGGACGAAAAGTTTTGAGTGGGGGAGAGTGTAACAACCCGTAAATTTAACCGGTTTTTAATAACGTTATTAACTGAAATTTTGTGGGATTTTAAAAACGATAAAATTTTGAAATATAAATTTAATATTTGAAATGCGTCTAGTTAAACATAACAACCGATAAATTTTCGTCCGAAAATATGAAAGTTTATTTCGCGCATAAATTTACTTCAATTTAATCAGTTAAAAAGCGATGAAAATAAAACGTTCTCAAAACCAAAATATTTTTACATAGAAAATTCTAATTGTCAGTTTGTCATTTTTCCAAATTCGGACATTTTTAGCTCCGTCGATCTTATTTTTCTGTGATTTTCATGCATTTTCCGCTATTATAAAATTCGAATTTTTATAATTCAATCGTACCGCTGATATCTGTATGTCGTTTTGATCGTCTCGCCACGCTGATCTCTACGGTATATTCTATTTTGTATATTGAAGTCCGAAAAAAACGCAGTGTCTACGGACCAAATTCTATATCGGTACCGGTGCCATGCCTTTTGGTTGTTTGACTTTTTGTTTTCCATTTATTGCTAACGTATCGGTACTCACTTAGTTACTTACTGTCTCTTTGATTTTCACGAGCATGAACTTTTAATGACGTATAACTTATATTTGTTAACTTTTCATATTATAACTTTATATTCCAAGATAAAGCAAACTGTTCTCCTCCTCTCCTTTGTGAATTTTGTTCTTTCCCACTAAAATGTACACGCAACTCCTCCCCATGCTCTGACCTGCCGACCTTTTACCCAGTGCCCTCCTCCATTTTCGGCACACTCTCTCTCCTCGTCCCACTACTATGTCCTCATCAACGGCTCCCCTTTCATTTTCTACCTGCCGAGCACCGAGCCTCAAACCTAAACCGCCCCTTCCAGCATACCACCCGCCACCTCTAAAGCACGTGCAGCCACCAAAATCCCTTTAACCGTGAACATCTCCCTCCCCATTTCCGCATGCTTTCCCTCTCAAGCTTCCCACCTTCATGCATCTCTTCACCGACCCGAGCACCACCCTATGCCCAGGTCGAGAGCAACATGTCCGACCCTGTAGCCTTTGCCGTCCCCATTCCCTGCCTAGCCAACGTCCTTTGAGTTTAGGTTTGAGTATAAGGCTAAAACAAGTGGATTTACTCTTGATCGAGTTGCTGTATATTGCAAATGTGAGATGCCAAACAACCCAGATCAGGTTATGGTTCGATGTGACAAATGCAAGGACTGGTTTCATCCAAGTTGCATTGGCATGAGTATTGAAGCAGTTAAGAAACTTGACAATTTCATGTGTCCAGATTGTTCAAAAGGTGAAACAAGAAGCTCTGTGTCCGACAATCCTTCTCCATCAGTACCCAAAGTCGCCTGCCGAACCTCTCTGGCCATCTCGCCTCCACACCAGCATGACCCATTATTGTTCCTCCCTCTCCCACTCCTCTGTTGCATTCGTAGGTGAGTTATATAATAATATACCTTTATAGGAGTTTAGGTATATGCTCTGTTTTATAAAAAGAATCAGATATATATGTATATTAATATGAGAGCTGTTTGAACAGGTTTTGCAATATGTTAGTATACATAGGCGTATGGTCTGCATAGTGTCAATACTTGCATTGATTTTTGAGTACAAATTTATACTAGTTATATAATATATACGTGAGTTTGAAAGCTTGCATATAATATAGCTGTAGAGTGTTATACAAATATTCATGGGTATATAATTAAATGGGTTTAAAGGTTTGGTTAGGTGGATCTGTTCCAATGCTATATAAGTATATATTTATATCATATATAAATATGCGTATGCTTTTATATAGCTCTATATGTATAATTTGTATAGTTTCATATAATATGTTAGTTACAGTAAAGCATACGTTTTGATTTTAAGTTAAAAGTATATTTATATTGGTTTATAATAATTATTAATCATAAAGATATATGTATTGTTATGTTTACATTTGAAATTTGATATATTGGTACAAAATGTTTAGGTTGTATTTTCAAGTGTGTACATACATTTATGCATGTTGTTAACTATAGGTCTTAATTTGTTTAAATATAATAAGTTGAATCATTTATACACACACACACATTTATTCTAATATTGGCAGTGTTGATTTTATAAAACAATAATGATAATATAATGTATATAGTATAAGGTGAATTTGGTTTTGAAATGTGTGTATATGAATGTATGTATTGATTTTAATAGGACTGTGTTTTAAATTTAATATGGGTCTTATAATAAGGGTAGATCTTAAAGTACAACACATAAGTTTGCATACATTTGAGTTTGGTTTGGACATAAACATATATGTTATTTAATAATTATTTTAGAAAATTAAGTATTGATTACAAGGAAATAATAACAGCTATTTCGGTCTCTCTCAAGCTGATTATAATTATACCATCTATTCCTATTTATCAGCCCTACCCGTCGCATTCATGTCTATTCTGTTTTGCTTTGGAATTCGTGCCGGGATTTCGTAACTCAACGTCATTGCCTATCTCTCTAGCCTCGAAAGGTGAGAAACCACTCACAATTAATGTTCTTTTATTTATTAAATTTGATTTCAATTGAAACGACAATTGTAATATGTTGCTGTTATTTATTGCACTGTTATTTGTGTATCAGTTCACCTTTGACATCTGACACCGTTATCTGTTATGTATGCAATAATAATCCAGTTTGGTTGATAATTGATTGGTTGTTTGTTGTTTATATTGGATGTTAAATTGTAATGTATAAAGTGATAAATATTATGCAATTGAATTTGACGTAGGATAGTTGGATTTGATATATGACACTGGTATAATATGACCCTTTAAATGTTTAAATGAATTGACACGTAGAAATATGGTAAATTACACCTTGAACCATTGAATGTATGTTGTATGATTGATATAGTATGAATCGAATAATAAATGTCAAGTGTTGAACCGCATAAAATAATAGTGAAATAATCTTTAATCTACATGAAATGATAGTGTAGATTCTAGAAATAATTATATTAATTCGCACAAAGAACAATGTGAACTAATACGATTATTTCGGATTATTTGTACTAATTATTGGATTGTTATTGATTGTTGTTATTGCTTGTTTATTTACTTTGACACCATCTCAGTTATTACATTGCAAGTTCCCTTTGCTATGCTTTGATTTTTGAATTGAATGGAATCGGGTTGAAATGATAAATACCCAAATGAATTTGACTTAAGATAGAGAATTTAACAAACCCGATTGGTCAATAATTTGATTTATAAATAAAATAACGATTTTATTTGAATAAGAATAAGTTTTTGAAGTGAAGTTGGAATTTGAAATTTTAATGAAAAACAAGGTTAATATTTAATAAAGCTGAACGAAATATTAGCATAGTAGTTATTGAAAGAACGTTGTTTTAAAATGAATTATTCGATAATAAAATTTGGAATTATTCATATAATTAAATTAAAATGATTTGATAATTAAGTCTGAATTTATAATTAAGTTGAAATTCTTAAGATTGAAACTATTTAATAATTAAGTTTTGAAATTATTTAATAATTGAATAAAATCGAATTATTTGAGAATTAAATAAAATTTGAATTCTTTGAGAAGAGGAATTGAATTTTTGAATAAGTGAATTTGAACTTCGTTAATAAATGAAATTTGGTTTCTTTATTAATTAAGCTTTGGAAAATGTAAGTAAGTTAATAAGTGAAATTGAACTTCTTGAATATGTGAAATCGAGTTTCTTTATTTATTGAATTTTGAGATTTGTAACTAAGTAAATAAATAAAGAAAATTGAATTTCTTTAACAAGAAATAAAACGTGATTTATTGGTATAAACGTAAGTCTTGTAAGTAAAGAACTTGATTACGAATCTAATGTAATTCAAATTTGAAGTTTGATACAATAAAGTTGAACTTGAATAATTGATTTAATAAATTGGAAATTTAATAGAAATTCGTTTTGAATGATAAATTAACTTAACAAATATTGAATGAAATCGACCTATGAATTCAAATTGATACGAGTGTAAATTTAAATTAATTTGAATGATTTCGGAATGAAACTTAAATACGAACTTGGATCAATATTGAATAGTTTAAATAAAAATTTAAATTGAATTATAAGATTTTGAAGCAGTTATTTGAAGTTTTGAAATGTAAATTATGGAAATTATTTTAGAAGACAAACGAAATGTTGATTTATAAATTCTAAATTGGAATTGAATTTGATTTGGTTTTGAAATATATTAAATGACCAATCGGTGTAATAATTACGAAAGTTGTTAAAGAAACTGGAATCGGTTATGGACATACTCTCTGTCTAAACCGAAAACCACTTTAATAACTATACATGGAGTGTGATCCAGAATGAAGTGGTTGGAATGATGTACGTGATGACTGAAGAAAGAGAACGATAATGGATAGCCTTGACACTTGTGTCAAATTGGAAATGACTAAAATCAGGAGCCGCTGGGCCAAATGGGGTTAGCCACCTCGAGCGAACACACTTCTTCGAATACTACTCATTACTTGTTATTGATTGGTGCATCCTCGTACTTTTGGGAGTGTTGTTTCGCGGTGTTGCGATCGTTGCGGCGATGCGTTCTCACCAGTCCGGATCAGGCAAACGGTAGTTTCACTATCTTGGGTATTGCCTCATGTGCCTTGTCATACTTGTATCCCTATATACGCGACCACTACAAAATTGTTTTGTATTATACCTATGGAGTACTTCCTGATATCCCACCAGTTTACGGTGGAGTTTACAGTGCTGTATAGACTATGATGCTTGTATAAAAATGTGTTAAGGGAGATAATGGTAACGCCTTAACACTATTTTGATACTTTATATTACTGATAGACATTATCTACTTTGCGTACACTACTACCTAGTAGATTGTTTAACGGATCCTTAGAGGATGGTGATTCCAACATCCTTTGAGTTACTTGTATTTCGGTTGCTATTTCACTTGAGTTGGATTTATTGATATGAGAATATTAATCCTGACTCGACTGTTTTGTGTTTTGCTTTACGCTCGGGTCAGACTGAGTGGTTCAGCTTTTGAGACTCACCTTTGGAGTTGGAGCTTTGCTTGAAGATCCAGCTATCTATCCAGCTTTCAGATATCCAGTTGATTCTAGTGATGTATTCTGATATTGTATTTGACTATTGTATTCGAGACATCTGTTGTAACTTATTTAACTCTGATGTATCACATATATTTAAACAGTAGCTTCATGAACTACTATCTCTTTTATTTCCGCTGCATATTATTACTCTGCGTCTGTGATTCTGTGATTATTTATTTACTGTATATCTGAGTTTTGTCAAATTTAAATTAACAATTCGGTATTTTGAATTATTCAAGTCCGACGTATGCGGATGCGAATAGTCCAAAATAGCGGGTCGTTATAAGTGCTCAGGGAATTGAGGCCAACACTGACCAAATTAAAGCAATTAAGGATATGACAGAGCAAAAACAAGTAAAGATATGATGAGTTTAAAGAGTAAGATGGCAACTCTAAACATATTTATCTCCAACGCTACTAATATGTGCATCTCTTTCTTTAACGTGATTAAGAAAAATAAGAACTTTGAGTGGGGAGAAGATTGCAAAAAAGACTTTACAGAATTAAAGGACCATCTTTAGAAACCTTCATCCTTATCTAGTCCCACTGAAATAGAGAATTTACACCTCTACATAGTAGTCCCCGAACATGCATTAAGTTTGGTTCTAGCAAGAGAGGAAAGTAAGACCTAGCTTTTGGTATACAATACTAGTAAAAGGCTTAAAGTGGCAAAAGCCAGATATCCAACATAGAGAAACTAACATACTTTCTAATTCTCACTGCTCGAAAATTAAGAGCCTATTTTCAAGCACACCAATCAAGGTTTTAACTAGTTTTCCCCTTTTCAGCGAGCCTGAGGCATCAGGAAGGTTAGTAAAATGGGGAATAAGGTTGAGTCGATATGAGATTGGATTCCAACCCTCAGTTGCAATTAAGGAGAAGGCTTTGGCTGATTTCATTAACGAATACATAGGATTTATTAAATAACAATCGAAAAGGGAATGAAGCCTAAATGGCAATCGTTTATTGATAGAGCCTCAAATAAGCAAGGAGCTGGTGTAGGTTACATAATCATTACTACTGATGGACATCGGTTACATTATGCAATGAAGGTAGGAAATCCTGCTACCAATAATGTGCTTGAGTATGAATCAGTGGTAGTAGGACTTACTATAGCCATTTAGTAAAGTATCCTAAGGATAGAAATTTTCAATGATTCTCAATTAATGGTAAACCAGTTAAATCAGAAATATCAAACGGAGAATGCAAAATTGTTTCTTTATGTCAAAAAGGTCTAAAAATGTTAACCGAATTTGAAGATTTTTCAATATGCCAAGTACCTAGAGGAAAAAATTTCAAGCGATTCTTTGGCTAAACTAGATAGCCCATGAGGAGCACCAAAAACTCAAAATGTGCCAGTAAGCTATCAACAAAATCCCAATAGTAAGGAAAAAGCCCTCGAACCGAAAAATGGGGTTATAGTATTGAATAAATCCTAAGTTCATACACACGTGGAAAAAGAAAAGGAACTGGAAAGTGGAAACGATGGAATTTAGGAAGGAACTACCCATATGGAAATGAATAGTCAATATAAGAACAAAAGGATGACGCCCATTGTAAAATACATGGTAGAAGGGAAGCTACTAAAAGATTCAAAGAAAACTAGAAGAACAAAACAAACTTCAAGTTTTATTATGATGGATGGAACACTTTATAAAAAGGGATACCTGCTCCCTTACTTGAGATGTGTTAATCTAGAAAATGGCACAAAATTGTTGAGGGAAGCTTATGAATGGTTCTGTGGAGGTCATTTTAATGGCATAAAATTGGCCAAAAGGGTCATGAGAAAAGAATTCTATTGGCCCCATATGAATGACAATGTAGTGAATTATGTAAGGAAATGTGAGAAATGACAAAAAAATTCAACAATCCCACATATGGCCCCAAGTGGGTTAACCCAAACCTCAAGCCCTTGACCATAGATGGGGAATTGAAGTAATTGGACCATTGCCTACATCTAAGGGTGAAACAAAGTTTGCAGTCATGGCTATTGAATCCTTTACCAAATAGGTAGAGATCGAACCAGTACTAAATATAACGTTAGGAAAAGTACTAAAGTTAGTGATTAAGAAATAATCATTCGGTTTGGAATGACATATAAAATAATAACCGACAATGAAACTTAATTTGAAAGTGAGGAATTCACTGGATTTTGCAAAGAGAATGGAAAAATCAAATAAATTCCATCCGTTGCTCAATCTAAGGCTAATGGAGTCATTGAAGCTGCCAACAAACCGTTGAAACTATCCTCATGAACGACTGGACAAAGCAAAAGAAAATTGGATAAAAGAGCAAACACTCGTACTTTGGGCATATCGAACTACTACTAAGACTAAAATAGGGCATACTCCATTTTTTAACATACGGATGTAAAGCCATGCTACTAATTGTAGTGGAAATATCAAATCATCAGAGAATTGCATATGCCTTCAATTCTAATCAAGAGTGGAAAAAAGAATTCCTAGATTTGATAGTTAAGGGATGAAGCAGCCATATAGATGGCTGAACATCGACAAAGGATGTCAAAATACTATAACTTCAAAACTAAGTAAAGATCATTCCAAAAGGAGACTTAGCACTATTAAAGGTCATGAAAATTTACAAGAATCCAATAGTTGGACCGATAGGACCAAATTGTGAAGGACCCTTGTCATTTGTAAAGTAATCCCACCGGGTAGTTATGGACAATGTCGACCTAATGGCAATGTAATGGTAAGAACTTGGAATGTCGAACATTTGAGACCATATTTTCCAACAAGATGAATAAAGCAATTGAGTCAAGTATATCTATGGAAACGATAATCGAAAGAAATAAAGGAAAATATAAAGGAAAAGCCTTTGATCCCGCCACAAGGGCCTGGTCAAAGCACCTCCTAAAGGGAGGTTAGAGTAAGCCTCTGGTCCCGCCTATAAGGCCTAGCCAGAGCAGTACAAGCCTTCAGTATTTCCTATGTGGCTTGGTTGGAGCGCCTCCTAGAGGGAGATATAGTAAGCATTTGGTCCCGCCTAAGAGGACCTGCTGAAGTACCAACCAGCCTTCTGTTTCGCCTATAAGGCTTGGCCGAAGTGCCACTTAGAGGGAAGATTGGTAAGACTTTGGTTCTACCTAAAATGGCTAGCCAAATGCGCTGACCAGCCTAAATCACCATCTAAAAGAAGTAAAGGGATCAATTAAAGCCTAAATTTTCTATAAGCTGATGAGAGCCAAAAGAACTCGATCAAAGCCTAAATCATCACCAATAAGGTGATGAGGGTTGAAAGAAACCAATCAAATCCTAAATCATTACCTAAAATGTAATAAGGAGCAAAAGAAATTAATTGGACAAAAGTGGCTTCATCTAAGAAAGGATCAGAGCAATCTTCTAAAAGGAAGCACGACCAATCTGACGCTAAGCTAAAATAAGGCAACCTACAAGGAATGGGAAGAGAATTCTTACATATTACCTAGAACTAAAGATATCAGCATCCAATATGGACACCTGAAGTTTTGAATCTCTTGGTCCGAAATATTCTAGCAATTAATGAGAATCTCCATTATTGCTTAAATATCAAGTCTACTACAGTTGAGATGTAAAATTACCAAATGGATTTTTGGACTTCTATTCAAACAATACTTTAGTATCATTATCAGGGATTTTTGGTCTTTTATTCAAGTGAAATTATGGTATTTTTACGAGATGGACTTCTGGACTTCTTAAAAATAATGAATTTATGATCTTCTTACCAGGTGGATTTGTAGCCTTCTTATGGTTTTCTTACTATATGGATTTCTGGACTTCCTATCAAATGAATTTATGGTCTTCTTACCAACTAAAATTTTGGTCATCTTATCATAAAAGATTTTTGATCTTCTTGTTAAAATAGATTTTTGGTCTTCTTATCAAAAATATTTTTGGTCTTTTTACGGATTCTTCTTAATGCAAATAAAACCATTGGATAATCATTCAAGAAACCTGGACTAAAGGAAAGAAGTTTACTCTGAAAATCAGTCAAGTTAATAATATCTAAGCAACAAATATTTGTTGATGAACTCATTCAGCATAGAATGATTAAAAGGCAAATTGATCCACATACTTACCAAATTTGAAAGGCTTATTTAAAATTCTGTTAAACCTAATCATTTTGACAGTGATTGTCAAAAGCATGGCTTTTCAATTTCAAAGTTCGACAAGAAAAACAATTTCACAAATATTTGAGAGAGAAACGACGGAGGTCATCATCATTTATTTTATGTTTCAAAAGAACAGGATAATGGCTGGAAAGAAGAGCCATCAAGAGAAAAAGAAGTAATCTTTTTAGTTGAAGGGTATAGAAGCATTTAAAATTAAAAAGATACTTGGTTTTACACTAAGGTGTAAAAGATCTTTTTTATACAAGGAGAAGGGAAAATGTTATCCACATATTTTTTGACCTTTAAATATGCTTAAGGAGTCATCAAGGTAGAAAGAAGCAATGAATGAGAAGATACAGATGCATTCAAAAAGCTGGCATCGAGCCAATAAGTGTGTATATTCCACTAATAAGGTAATGTCGAGAATTTAATATGAAAGTAGATGCCAAGTTTTAGAGATGTAGAAGTGTAATAAGGGGTATCAAGCTTAAACACATAAGAGCTGATGAGTTTATATAACTATAGGAGGTGATGTCAAACTTCGATAGCCACAAGGGTTCTCAAGTTTATAAAGCAAGGGAAGTATCAAGCCTCAACAACCATAAAGGTTGTCGAGTAGGTAAAGAAGCATATGATGTCAAATCTTTATGACACTTGGAAATGTCGAGCATCCAAACAAAGAGGGAAGACATAACGAACCTTTGAAGGGTATCAAACCATAACAACACTGAATGTTACTAGGTATTCAAAAGTAAAATGCAATGCCAAATATTAACAATTAAGCAAACTATTGAATACTTAATAACAAGAAGGCATCGAATTTATAAAAGGCAATGGAGAAGTTGGACCACTACAACATAAAGTGCTATAGAATGTAGAATAAAGAGAGATTCCACATCATTAAAAGATATTGAACACCTAGTTACAAAGAGGGTATATCGAGTCTCTATGGCAAACAATTCTTAGATGCATCTACTATTATCGAGCCTTTACATCATTAGCTATTGTAAAAAAAAAAAATCAAGTTTCAACAAGAATGATGCGCTTCGACACCAGCAAAGTGTTCTGAATATTTTACAAGCAACGAAAGAAGTCAAGAATCAAGAGGTAGAAGAATGTCGAATGTCAACAACACAGAATGATATCAAGTGTTTAGCTGGATAAACACGTAACAACCATTCCGCCTACCGCTACCTCTATAAATAGACCCCTAGGCCACATGGGGGGGGGGGGGAATCATTCTTTTTTCTACTTCTCAAATTACAAGTTGTAACCCTAAATTGATTTTGGGATTTCTTGAAACAATTGTAACTTTTTGAATATATGAACTTGGATAATAAACATTGCATAGCATAATCCCTTTGATATATAAATCTTTGATTATTACTAAGAGAATGGATGTGCATATAATTTATATTTAGACTTGGACTTTAATTTGGACTTGCATATTGTCAATTTGAACAAACCATTTAAGCTCTTGCCTAAATTAAAGTTTGCTTTGCATTTTGATTGTTATGCCCATTGGCATATGAACAAAGGACCGTGATGTAAGTAAATTGCCTATTTTTCTCATTATAAATTGGATGATTGTACATTTACATGACTTGTCTATTTTACCCTTAAACATATGATAGAACTTCTGAACAATTTCACTAATATATTAAAGCTCATAGGTAATATTGGATCCGTTTCAAATAATCTATCTTATGCAACAGCTTGAATGTTGAGCCACTTTTTGGTTATAAATTCCCAAGTTAGAACAATGGATAACCGAGCTAACCACCAGATGCAAAAGCCAATTAGACGTACAATCTAAGCAGGTATTTGAAAAGTAATTTATATCCGAGTTAGAACAACGTTTAATCGAGCTAACAATCGAATGCAAAAGCCAACCGGATGCACAACCTAATCTGGTACATCAAAAAAACAATCTTTCCCCAAGTTAGAACAATAATTAACCAAGCTAACCAGCGGATGTAGAATCTAATCGAATGCACAACATAAGAGTATAGATCAAAAAACCAGTCTATACCCAAGTTAGAACAACGGTTAATCGGGAAAACCAATGATTGCAAAAGCCAACTAGATGCACAACCTAAGTTGTATATCAGAAAACCAATATATACCTGAGTTAGAATAACGGTTAATTGAGTTTACCATCGAACGCAAAATCTAATCGGATGCACAACCTATGTGGTACATCAGAAAACCAATGTATACCTATGTTAAAACAACAATTAACCAAGAAAACCACTGGACGCAAAAGCCAGGTGGATGCACAACCTAAGGGGGTATATCAGAAAACAAATATGTACCCGAGTTAGAACAATGATTAACCGAGCGAACCACCAGATATTAAATCCAATTGGACACATAACCTAAGCGGGTATGTCAGAAAACCAATATGTACCCAATTTAAAGAAAAGGCTATCAGAGGCAAAAGCCAACTAGACGCACAACCTAAGCGCATATATCAGAAAACCAATCGATACCCGAGTTAGAACAATGGTTAACCGAGGTAAACATCAGATGCAAAAGCCAACCGAACACATAACCTAAGCGGAATTTCAGAAAACCAATATGTACTCGAGTTAGAACATTGGTTAACCGAGCTAATAACTGGATGAGAAAGCTAACCATACACACAATCCAAGTAGGTACATCCAAAAACCGAGATGTACCCAGGTTATATAAATGGTTAACTGAGCTAACCACCGAATGCGAAAGCCAAACGGACGCTACTCTAAAGCGGGTACATCAGAAAGCCAATCTGTATTCGAGTTAGAAAAATGGATAGCAGAGCTAATCGTCAGATGCAAAAACCAACCAAACGCATAACCTAAGGGGGTACATTGGAAAACCAATTTTTACCCAAGCTATAACAACATATAACCGAGCTAACTACCAGATGTAAAAGCCAACAAGATGCACAACCTAATAAGGTACATCAAAAAACCAATATGTACCACAGTTAGAACAACAGTTAACCGAGCAAATCATAACTAAAATTTAAGCAAAACAGTCATAAACCAACAAATAAAAATTCAGGAAAAAATCAAAATGTATAAACAATACACAATACTAATATGAATAAGGTAGAGTTAGGCTAAGAAAAGACCTGAGATCAATTTTAGTCCTAAGGACAAAAGTTTTAAAATTTAGTCTAAAGGACAATAACATGATATACTCATATAGCATTATACACATATAATACTATATTCATATAACATCACAAATATAATGTAAAGAAATAAATTATACAAATAATTGCGCATGATAACAATTTAATAATAATAATATATAATAATAATAATATACATAAAAATAAAAAATAAATGTGTGAAAAAATCAAAAGATGAAAAGTTGTCATATGCATGTATTTTGCAATTTTCAGAAGCAACATTAACGATGACATGAATTTGTAAGACGACTGTACTTTAATTTATGGTGTATGGTTGCATACTAAATTATATCAAGGATCCACCCAGTAACCAGAACAAACATTAAAAATCATGATATATATATATATATATATATGTTGTGGGCTTTATGAGATATATATGCTCTAGAGTTTCATAAACAGAACTTACACCTTCTGTATTCAAAAGAAGTGCAAACAAAATTTAGAAGAGTAATAAAATATAATTGAGTAACATAAATATGTTTCGTACACTTGAAAAGAAAGGTCATGCAAAATAACAACTATGTAAAATTTAGTATGCAAAATAACAAATCATGATTAACAAATTTATCAATACCCAATGGCGGTCTTTCCCAAATTGTAAATAAAAGATAAAGGATGTATCATCTTATGCTTTGATCTACCAATCGAGTAACACTAGCGAGAAATATGATCCATAGAAAAATTCTAAATAAAAAAATGCCCATTTTCATTAATCCTTCTTTGAAACCTAGCAACTAGTAATAAATAAATTATGAAAAATTATATATATGTAATTTATTTGCATTATTTATTTCCTAATATTATATAATGCTATATGAATATAGCATTATATGTGTAATGATATATGAATATTTCATTTTGTTGTCCTTCAGAATAAATTTTAAAACACGTGTCATTTAGATGAAAATTGGTCTTAGCTTTTTCATTCGGACTAATTCCTTCTGCAAATAAATCCATAAACTTAAAATACGTAAACTATACAGTACTAATATAAATAATACCATAAACTTAAAACATAAGAAATATATAAATTCAACCAAATAAAATTAAAATTAAAAATATAAAAAACTGAATGAAATCATTTTACAAAACCATAATTAAAGTTTAACAAAAACAGTCATATACCAACAAATAAAATACAAAAAAATTTAGAAGAATTTAAACAATATAACCAATATAAATAATATAATGAACTTAAATACATTAAATATATAAATTTCACCAAATAAAAATAAAAATATAAAAAAACTAAAGTTTATCATTTTACAAAACCATAACTAAAATTTAAAAAAGTCATAAACCAACAAATAAAAATTCAAAAAATATATAAAAAATAAAAAAAATAATACAATGCTAATATAAATAAAATCATAAACGTAAAACATGTAAAATATATGGATTTAATCAAACAAAAATAAAAATATCAAACACTTTATGAAAATGATAAAAGAATTTATCATTTTACAAAACCATAATTAAAATTTAACAAAATAAATTATAAACCAACAAATAAAAATTCTAAATAATATAAAATAATATGAACAGTATACCGTACCTATATAAATAAAATTATAAACCTAAAATACATTAAATATACAAATTTAATCAAATAAAAATATAAAAACTGAACAAAAATGATTAAAGAATTTATCATTTTACAAAACCATAAATAAAATTTAACTATAATCATAAACCCATAAATAAAAATTTAAAAGAAATATAAAATAGTAAAACAATATACAACACCAATATAAATAAAATCATACATGTAAAATACGTAAAATATACAAATTTAATCATAAAAATAAAAATATTAAAAACCGAATGAAAACGATAAAAGAGTTCATCATTTTACAAAACCATAACTAAAATAAAAAAACAGTCATAAACCAAAAAATAAAAATTCAATTTTTTTTAAAATATAAACAATATACTGTACCAATTTAAATAAAATCATAAACTTAAAATACATAAAAGATACGAATTTAATCAAATAAAAATAAAAATATTAAGCACTAGACGAAAATGATAAAAGAGTTTATTATTTTACAAGACATAACTAAAATTTGACCAAAATAAAAATAAACCAACAAAAATGTTCAACAAACATTATATAGAATCAATATAAATCATATCATAAACTTAAAATACTTTAAATATATAAATTTAATTAGATAAAAGTAAAATAAATAGAATCTGTATGTACGTGATAAAGGTATTTTTCATTTACAAAACCATAAATAAAATGCGTTTGCTAATTTCATAAAATAAACTATACTTTTACTAAAAATTAGGTCATTGAACATTAGTCTTCTCAAAGCAAAAAAGAACATGTTTCATCTCAATTTAATATTTATTGTATTGGCTCTTTGATTCAAGTGAACAAGTAACAAGAACTGGCATGTCAATTCCATTTCATTTAGTAAACAGTAGACTTATTTATAGAGTTGCATCAATTTTAACCACACATCTCCTCTTATGAAACTATCAAGATATAAGTCTCAAAATATTCTTATATACTCTCATTTTGAATGTTAAATTCTTGTACAAACAACCTCCAAATAATTCCAGTACTACAAAAAATGTTAAATCACTTTCCATACTCATTTACAACAACCCTTAAATTATCCCAACAGTAGTTAATTTACAAAAAAAATTAACAATTTCACCAACATAACATCATATATTTCCATATCAACCAAAGCAATAGTACAATATAACAATAGTATAATATAACGACAGAATAACCCCATTATTCTATTGTCTAATAATGGCAGTCGATATGAAATTCAACGTATACTAGACTTATTAAAAAAACAAGAACATAACCTAATATCAATAGTCAAAGAGCACCATAAAAACAAAAAATATAACTCAACACACTATCTTTTTAATTTCAGGATTTAGGAATATCTCAAAACAACTAGAAAAATAAAACATACCTATCTTCAAAAAGAAAGACAAATATTATAAAACATTCATCCACTCAATGGACAACTTCTACGATTATGCCCCAACTTCATACTCTTTCCACATTTGTTTTGATTCGCATGAAAAACATCCAACCCACGAACCCTATTAACTATAGGTTTACTAAATCAATGAAAAAAGACATAGAAGGATGAACAACAGAAGATCCTACAAAAACAATATCGTTCGTATCAAAAATAGGAATAAGACTAATAACATGCAAGTAAGAAACACGATAAGCCTTGATTATGAAATTATATTCAATAAAATCATAATCAATAAGTCTAGGCATGGTAATGCACTTCAGCATATGTGCATAAGGAAAACCAGTAATTCTCTGTTGTTTACAAGTGTACATGTGATTTTCAAGGTCAACTTTATGAGAAATAAGGAATGCACTTCAAAACTAGAGGATTGAGAAACGATCCATCCAAATCCTTCTTCTTTTAATTTTAATAAACAGCTCTCAATTTTAGGATAAAAAATACTGGTCCAATTAATGCCTCTTCTCAATGCTTTGACATTTGAGCATAAGCTTAATTCGGGTTCCATTAAAACAACAAGTAATAGGGAGATGTTCTTTCACAATCTAGAAGTTAAAACTCTTAGCAACGTTTGATTTATTCTCACCATAGCGATTACCAGGGAAAAATAAATTACCGCAATGATCAACCAGCTTATCATTTAAAAAGTACAAAAGCTTTTTGATCTCCAATTTGTCTATATTTCATCATAGCTCCTTGAAATTAATAGTGAGTACAATATTAAATAAACATCCAGCTTTTCTCTTAGAGCTCAAGAATATCAACAAAAACCTTTCTTTCTCAAAACTGCTTGAAAGAGCACTTGAGGGATTAAAAGAAAGATAAAGCCATGAGTCGAATAAAATTATGATATGAGAGACTCAAGAAATATGCTGCCAATATATAACAGTACTTTTAGGACCACATGTGGTAACCCAAAAAATGGATCAGACTCTGGATTAAATGTGAAAGTATCAGCCCTTTTTGTCAAGGCAAACAGAATAGAAAAAAATAGCAACTTGTAGGTAAATTAAAGAGATAAGAGACTTTTATAGTGGGTTAGATATTAACGAAGTCTACGTCCACTTTATGACTTTTGTTATTGATTGACTACTGTTAGAAGTTTAATCTAATTACAATCTGATTGAACCCTCTAAGTTAGATCAAGTCACAAGCGCAAGAGTTCACTAGAGGATCATAATAAATACCTAGATGACTATTGTGTAGGAGGAAAAGAGTGAAGTATCATTTCTACGACATTCTATTGAAACCTCGTCTACAACGTTTCATACTTACGATATTTTGACTATATACGTTGATTTTATATGCCAACTTGTTTTGCAGGAATATCTACAACACCGAATTCACATGAACTTCGTACTATACATATATGTTGTATTGAGTCTTTGTCTAGAATTAAAATAAAGTTAAAATCTCTCCTTTGGATATAAATGTCGACACGTGCATATACACACATGCATAGAGCATATTTACATTTTCAGAAATTCAGACGTCTGAATTGACCATTTCAGACAAAAGAATCTGTAATCAAAATTGATTTTTCAGACAATATTTAGACATCTGAATTGGTATTTTCAGACGTCTGAATCAGGTCAAAAATGACCGATTTGCTTTCTGGTTTGCACGTTAACAATTTCAGAAGTCTGATTTTTATTTTTCAGATGTCTGAATTTCTACAATAGCTATATTTTGAATAGACATTTCTCTTCCATAAAGAGATAGAACTTATTATCAATAGAAATGTCCATATATTTTCATTACAACTATTCACGAACAATTGCATCTCTTTGTACTATATATAAACATGTTAGAATCATCATTTTTATTCACCTAATCGATTTAACTCTTTCTATTCTTATACTACTTTGATTCTAACACTTTTGTGCATTGAAGTTCGTACAAAATCATTCATTTACTTCCATATTCTTCACACGCACACACACACATATCAAAAGGAGAAGATTATAGGAAGGTTGTACTATCAAGAGACAAATCCGTGTTATCAAGAACATACCGTGTCAAATACTCTTTGTATAAGTTGAAGTCCTATTCTGCTGTTCAGGCAAGTGAAGTCCTCTTCGACTGTTGAGGCATCGAAATCCTGTTTTGTTGTTCAGGTGTTGTAAACCTGTACCTCTGGGTTCAGTGAGGATTGTTGTTAGTGAAATTCCAGAAGGAGTCTGAGATTGGACGTAGAACGGGAAGTTCGAACCAGTAATATTCTTGGTGTGCTTGTTTTATTTTATTTACTTTACATTACAATAGTATCTTAGTTTATTTCCGCATTAGTTTAGTAAAACTCCATATAGCACGATCCGCACTGTCTTTTCATTTGGTATCAGAGCAAGGCATCTTATAACCGTTACACAGGTATCTGCTATCTTGCTAATATGGAAAACAACACTAGCACTGTTTTTATTGAAGGTCAATCTACTGCACGATCTCCTCTATTCAGTGGCATGAATTACAACTATTGGGCAACACGAATGCGTATTTATATGCAAGCCGGTAGTTTTAATGCATGGAATATTACACAAGCAGAATATACTGCACCTATTACTGAATATACTACATGGGCCGCTGCACAAAAACAAGATGCTTCTGGTAATGCTAAAGCAATGAATATGTTGTTTTGTGCATTAGATAAAAATGAATTTAACCGAGTTAGCATATGTAACACTGCATATGAAATATGGAGAACACTAAAAGTCACTCATTAAGGTACTAACAAGGTTAAACAAAGTAAAATATCTATGCGTAAGAATCAATTCAAAATTTTAGGATGAAGCAAGATGAATCTATAAATGATATGTACTCCAGATTTCAAGATATTCATCATTCTTTACTAGAACTAGGATAAATATACTCCAATTTTGATATTGTTTCAAAAATCCTTAACTCTTTAACAGATGAATAGGAAAGAAACGTCTTAGCTATTGAAGAAGCTAATGATCTTTCTACCATGAAACCAGAATAGTTAATAGGTAATCTAATGTCGTACGAAGTAAATTTGCAGCCTAAAAGAGTACAAGCACAAGACAAAAAAAATATGGCATTTCATGCAGAAAAAGAAGAACCAGACTCGGATGAAGAAGACTTAGCATTCATTGCTAAAACTTTAAAAAGTTTTTGAGGTACAGAAAAGGAAATCAAAACAACAGGAAAAGAAACTTCAACAACAATACAAATAAGCCATCTACATTTATACTAGAATGCTTTAACTGCCACAAGAAGGGGCACATGCAAAAAGATTGTCCAGAACAAAAGAAAACATATCACAATAAGAATCAAAAGGATAAGTTTAAAAGAAAGGCATTTTCAGTAACATGGGATGACTCATATTCTTCTTCTTTAGAAAGCAACAGTGACAGTGAAAAAGAACAAGCAAACGTTTTTTTCATGGCTACAGAGAATGAGGTAAATGATCTTACTTTTGATGATATGATTGAAATTAATTCAGAACTTCTTGATACCTTAAAAAGTATCAAAAGAAAATATAAAGAGGCTCTAGAAAATCAGAGAAAAGAAAAATTCGAGAGAGATATGCTTAATGATGAAAAGAAAATATTAGAAGAAGAACTTGAAAAACTTCAAGATACCTTCTCTAATGATAACTCTCAACTTACTTTGTTGAGTCAAGAAATTGAAACTCAAAAAGAAAAGAATGATTCTCTTATCTCTGAAAATCATGATCTAGAAACTAAGATCAAAATGATAGAACTAGATAATACTTGTCTTAAAACCAAGTTAGATAATATTACTAGAAATGTTTCTAACTTTAATAAAAGTCGAGAAGCTCTATCCAATATTCTTGAAAATTCTCAATCCACTTCTAATAAAAAGGGACTAGGATATTCTAAGAAATCAAAGGCTCCATCTATAAAGGAAATTAGAAGAAATATTTCTAATGCTACTACTCATCCAAAAAGGAACAATAATTCAAAAACCATAAAAATATGGGTTCCTAAAACAAACAATTGTTTGATTAGGAATAAATATATAAATACCTTTTTGGAAACTGTTCATAAAAATAAAAATTATATTTTAAGGGGGATACTGAACTCACTTGGGTTTGGTTTCCTAAGATCTAACTCTTAGGACCCTATCAAAAAGTGGGTACCAATGTCATTATTATTTTACAGAACCCACTTAAAAAGAGAGGAAAATGGATACTCGACAGCGGTTGCTTAAAACATACGACTGGAGATAAAAATATGCTATCAAACATTACTTACTCTGATGGAGGCTCTGTCACTTTTGGAGACAATTCCAAAGGATATATCATCGGCAAAGGCGATGTCACAATGTCGGTACATCTAATTTACTTCTTATTTCCAATGTTTTACTAGTGAAAAATTTAAAACACAATCTTTTAAGTATCGGCCATTTATGTGACAAAGGATTCAAAATCTCATTTTCTGAAGATAAGTGTAGCATTTTTGATAAAAATCAAAATCTTATATATGAAGGAAATAGGGACAGAAATATCTATATTCTGAATATGAAAATCAATCACAATTCAGATATGTGTTTAATGGCTAATGAAAATTATCCTTGGCTATGGCACAAAAGATTCTGTCATATCAACTTCAAAACTATAAACAAGCTTTCTAAAAATAATTTAATCAGAGGTTTACCAAAAATGAACTTCAAAGTCAATCATATTTGTGATGCATGTCAATTAGGAAAATTAACCAAACCGTCTTTTAAATCTAAGAAAGTTATTTCTACATTACAACCACTTGAATTACTACACATGGATCTATTTAGGCCAACCCAAGTTCAATCCTTAAACCACAATGTATATGTGTTTGTAATAGTGGATGATTTTTCTAGATATACTTGGACCATTTTTATGAAAAATAAAAGTGATAGGTTTGAGCATTTTAAAATTTTTGTCAAACGAATCCAAAATTTGAAAGGTTTGAAAATAAAAAACATAAGAAGTGATCATGGAGGAGAATGTAAAAACGAAGTTTTTGACCATTTTTGTAAAAAGAAAGGATTTTTTCATAATTTTTCGTTCCCTAGAACTCCACAACAAAATGGAGTTGTAGAGCGTAAAAACAAAACTTTACAAGAATGTGCATGAACTTTGTTAAATGGAAGCACTCTTCCAAAACATTTTTGGGCAGAAGCTGTTGCAACTGCCTGTTATGTTTTGAATCGTGTGTTTATTCGACCTCTCATAAAAAATACTTCTTATGAACTTTTTACTGGAAGAAAACCAAAGATATCTTATTTCAAAGTATTTGGTTCAAAATGTTTTTTATTAAACACCAAAGATCAGCTTGGAAAATTCGATGTGAAATCCGACGAAGGAATCTTTCTAGGATATTCAGATCGTAGCAAAGCTTATCGCGTATTTAATAAAAGATCAAATACTGTTGAAGAAACATTACACGTATCTTTCGATGAAAATTTTCAACAAAAACCAAATGTAGAAGACGATGAAGATTTTTCGGATAACATCACAAATACGGAAACTACAATCTTGAAATTGATGAAAACATTGTTTATAATAATAATGATGAATTAAGATCTCCACCAAAAATATTACGGGATCATTTCGTTCAAAATATTATCGGAGAAATTAATTCAAACGTACGAACTAGAAGTCAACTAAATCAAATGGGCCATGTAGCATTCCTTTCCAATATCGAACCAAAGAATCCCAAAGAAGCTTCCACAGATGACTACTGGATAATTGCAATGCAAGAAGAGCTAAATCAGTTTGAATGCAATGAAGTTTGGGAATTAGTTCCTAGACCAAGTGACCAAGCTGTTATTGGAACGAAATGGGTCTACAAGAACAAAGCAGATGAACAAGGAAACATTACCAAAAATAAAGCAAGGTTAGTTGCACAAGGATACCATCAAGAAGAAGGAATTGACTACGAAGAAACGTTTGCTCTGGTTGCAAGACTAGAAGCAATACGAATATTAATGGCCATGTTTTCACAATTTCAAACTTTATCAAATCGACGTTAAAAGTGATTTTCTGAATGGTTATATAAAACAAAATGTGTATGTTAAACATCCTCCCTTATTTATTCACGAGAAATTTCTAGATCATGTTTCCAAGCTTAAGAAAGTTCTATATGGTTTAAAACAAGCACCATGTGCTTGGTATGGTCGACTAAAAACATATCTAATTTCTTCAGGATTTCAAATTGGGAAAGTTGATCAAATGATTTTCATTAAACATTCGAAAAAGGATATTTTAATAGTTCAAATTTCTGTTGATGATATCATTTTTGGTTCTACCATTGACAAGTTGTGTCAGGATTTCTCCGAAATAATGACCAAGGAATTTGAAATGTCTCATATAGGAGAACTAACATATTTTCTTGGTTTACAAATTAAGCAACTTCATCATCTACTTCAAACATCGATCAATGGCTATGGAATGAGCAAGCAAGACAACATTTTGCCAAAATGAATAGACCTTATTTCTTTTCGGGTGCTTTCATAAAATTTGAAGAATTCGAGGCTTATCGGATTCAACAAATTGTAAGATCAAATGGGTTAGAATCTTTTGTCTCTTATGCTGCAAATAATACCAAAATCAATAATCTTTTGGTTAAATTGTTCTATGCTAATATGAATTTGGACCATCATACTCCTCACAATCGCAACGATTGTATTTGGACATTAGTTTGTGGAGTTAAAATCTATCTACCACTTGCTAGACTTGGTGATATTCTTCAATGTCCATCAACGGGGACTGATTTGGATGAAATTGATGTTTCTTTAAACTTGGATGTAGAGACGAGGTCTCACCTCAATTTTTGAATGATGCCATAGACTTACTTCCATTCAACTCCGCCCTCAAGCTTGTATCCTCCACAGAGCTTTGATTCGCTTCGCTATTCCACAAACAAGAAGTTATGAAGTTGTTAACAAAAGAAACTTCCAAGCCCTTTATGCTATCTATTTCGGTCAACCCGTCAATCGGGCTCAAGTGATTTTGGAAGAATTCATGGATGTTAATCGTCGAAGGCGCTATAAGACCTTTCATTATGGTGCTTATATAATGAAGATTCTCCAAAATTTTAACATTCCTTTCCTGATTCCGAATTCACAGCGATCAAAGAGCTTGGGTCAAAGACATAGGGTCTTATGGGGTTGCTAAAATGGCCAGGAAGTTTGGCATATATTTCATTTCAAGAATGGGTTGCCAATCGTGATCAAAACCAACCCCAACCTCGTCAGTATGTTCAACATGCTCAAGCTATTGCTCCTCCCTCAAAAGAAGAAGACAATGATGATATAGTGATTCTTTCTCCCGGCTCTAGCTCAAGGAATGCTTTGGTCATTCTTTCCCAAAACCAAGCAAAGCTTAGAACCCGAATGGTCAATCTCAAAAAGAAAACTGAAAAACGTTTTAATTCCATTCGTGGCTTTCTCAACAAAATTTAGGAACGTATTGGATGCTCCATCTCTTCATTTACCGAAGTTTTCAACCCCTCTCCATTTCAATGGTCATCAAGCTTAGGGAACGGCAATGGTGAAGATGAAGATGATGATAATGATGATGTAGGTAGTGATTCAAGCCCTAGGTTTTAATTCCTTTGACTTTAATCAGTTTGTTTTGAACAATTTCGATGTTTGTTATTTCTATTTCTGTCATAAACGCCTTTATTATCTGCTGGTATTGTTGTATGTTTTCAATACTCCACTTTGCTTTCATATATATTCATATTTTCCTTATTGCGATGACATAGGGGGAGAAGGTGTTGATATTGTCTATTTATTCTAACTTGCTTTTTGACAGAGGAAGCTTTTAAATAAGAGGAGTGTGTTTGTATATATATTGCTCGTATTATATAGTTGTCAACGTCAAAAAGGGGGAGAATGTTGAAACATTGTCTACAACGTTTCATACTTATGATATTTTGACTACGACAACTATATACGTTGATTTTATGTACTAACTTGTTTTTGCAGGAATATCTATAAGACCAGATTCACATGAACTTCATACTATACATATATGTTGTATTGAGTCTTTGTCTAGAGTTAAAATAATGTTAAAATATCTCCTTTGGATATATATGTCGACACGTGCACATACACACATGCATAGAGCATATTTACATTTTCAGGTCAAATTCAGACATTTGAATTGACCATTTCAGACGTCTAAATCTGTAATCAAAATTGATTTTTCAGACAATATCCAAACGTCTATATTGGTATTTTCAGACGTCTGAATCAGGTCAAAAATGACCTATTTGCTTTCTGGTTTGCACGTTAACAATTTCAGAAGTCTGATTTTTATTTTTCAGATGTCTGAATTTCTACAACGGCTATATTTTTGAATAGATATTTCTCTTCCATAAAGAGATACAACTTTTTATCAATAGACATGTCCGTATATTTTCATGAAAACTATTCATGAACAATTGAATCTCTTTGTACTATATATAAACATGTTAGAATCATCAGTTTTATTCACCTAATCGATCTAACTCTTTCTATTCTTATACTACTTTGATTCTAACACTTTTGTGCATTCAAGTACATACAAAATCATTCATTTGCTTCCACATTCTTCACATACATACATATATATATATATATATATCCATACATATATATACATATATATACATACATACATATATATATATACATATATATACATACATATATATATACATACATATATATATATATACATATACATATACATATATATATATATACACATCGAAAGGAAAATATTATAGGAAGGTTGTACTATCAAGAGACAAATCCGTGTTATCAAGAACACACTGTGCCAAATACTCTTTGTATAAGTTGAAGTCCTGTTCTGCTGCCCAGGCAAGTGAAGTCCTCTTCGGCCGTTGAGGCATTGAAATCCTATTCTATTTTTCAGGTGTTGTAAACTTATTCCTCCGGGTTAAGTGAGGATTGTTGTTAGTGAAATTTCATAAGGAGTCTGAGACTGGACGTAGAACTGGAAGTTCGAACCAGTATAAAAATTCCTAGTGTGCTTTTTTATTTCATTTACTTTACATTGCAATAGTATCTTAGTTTATGTACGCATTAGTTTAGTATAACTCCATATAGCACGATCCGCATTGTCTTTTCACATTTTAGTAGCCAGTGCAGGAGATCCCCATTACGTTGCAGACGGTTGAGTATTTATAGTGATTGGAGAGCTATTGGGCTAGGCCACTTTGTCAGAAGCCTACATTTGAAGGTACGAAAATGCTTCAAAAGTTTCATAGTGAACTGATCCTATATAATGGATCGCTATCGATCCATATGGCATGGGTCGCTAACGATCCATGAAGTTAGCACATATTTAGCTCGTTTAAAATAGAATGTGTTCCTTGCATTTTGTAGATACCCTCCATGTAATTTCATGATTAGATTCCTTGTTTTGATGATGATTCATGTATGCATTAAACTATAAATGGAATTAGATGAATGCCCACTTCTCGATCTTGCTTGCTTAGACCATCATGAAACTTAATAGGCATCCCTAGGTTTCCTTTTGAATCTTTATTGTTCCTTTTTCTAATCCATCTAGTCGATTCTTGAGTCGTTTTGACTTGACGTAGATGTTTTAACTTTCATTGAGTTCTGTTGGACTAAAAACCTAGGTAACATTCCCCCCAGAGTTTGCTTTCGTTGGAAATAATGCAGGCTTTGAAAGTAACTGCTTTTGAGTTCCTACTGGATGATATTTAATTTATCATGCTGAGGCTATCATGCAAATTTGGCTTTAGATATTCAGCCATCTGTTGAATTGCAATGTGAATAGTCAGTGCTCATCACAATAAAACAATTCGGTCCCATACGGTGATAGCAAATAAGACATGGATCATGCTTGGCAAGTTTTGAAGAAAATTGGTTGCAATTTGATAGATCGCTAGCCATCCATATTCCATAGATCGCTAGCAATTCGACGGCTTAGCAAATTTTCTCAGAGTTACTTCCTACTTAACTATACTCGGGCCTACTTTCTTTCTTTTTATTCTATCCCTTGCAAACCAAGCTATCTGGCTTTTGCGAACCAGTCCAATCTTTTGATCAAACCATAGCCCACTTACGCCACTACCTTCGTCGATCTTCACCGCCGTTGCTTCTTGCCTTTGACCCCACTTGCCTTTGTCGTCACCTTGAGCCGGCCCCTTGTTCGGTTGCTTCATCTATTTGGATCGCCGCTGGCCTTACCTGCTTTAAGTCATCAACAACCTAAGTTCAAATGCATTCGCCTTTTATCTTTTGACTAGAGGTGGGTTATGTATATTTTGGCGTTTATTTAGCAATTTGGGGATGAAGTTATGTTGGTGACGGATGCAATGGGAATTCAAGTTGATTGCGATTTTGTAGAAGTAGATAGTAAATAAATTATTAAGTTCTTCATAGAATTAAGTCTTGCCCCGATGCTTGACACATTTTGCAATATTCATCCACAAAATCAGAATTAACTTTCACCGAGTCACACCGTTGATTCGGTATGCCGGCTTACAAATTGATTTTGGTTTTTTTGGGAGGTGATAATAGCTTAGGGTAGCATCTTGTATGCAGCTCATGCTGTTATCCCTTTCAAGGAAATTGAAATCGATTTATGCTGAGAATTCTTCGCTTAATTCAGACCCATTGATATACAGTTGCTCACTTTGGATTGGTCCTACTATTGCACAGTCGGTGTACCTGGAATAGGAAGAGCTTTCCTGGTCGCTTCAGACAGTGGATCTATTATCGATCGTTGGTCGATGAGGGGTAAGTGTAGGAGAAATACGTAAAACTCTTTTCTTTCTTCACTGCAAGTGAACTATCTACATAGGATAGAGCGTTTGTAGTGTTCAGGACACTGAGCCCATCCCATATAGATAACACACTGCTCTTGCCCCAGTCAACACTTGGAACCCGATATGTCGGCACAAATCGATATTTATTCAGAGTTCAAGTGTTAAGCGTAGGGGGACTTTTATTTAAAAACAGAATTACCCGATCACGTTAGGTACAAGTTCTGTTGTATGGAATGAAGCACACGTCACCCCATCGTAAGTCCAGTGGAGGAAGTCCCGCACTCTCAGAACCCGAATTGCCATCAGTTGCGCCTTCACAAACGTTTTAAGTAGTGCCTACTTCTTTAATACCACCGGCTGAATATGTTCAGTTGGTTCTGATTAGTTCGGTTGTAGATCGAACGCCTCTAAATTTTAGAGTTCTACTCAATCCTTCGGAGAGAGCTTCTTGCGTAATCTCTGCTAAAGTTCTACATAACATTTGTTTACAAAATGGCTTTCCGGATGGTGATATACGCCTTCCATTGAAAAATGAGTTTGCACATATGCCACCTACGGGGCACACCGCTCGCCACTAGTATATGTGCTTGAATGGAGCGGTGCCCCCCTTCATTCACTTCTTGAGAGAAACTATTCTGAACTTAGGAATTTCTCCATTCCAGATTCACCCAAATGGATATGCGATCTTGACTTGCCTTCATGTCTTATTTATGTGGACATTCAATCATGCCCCAAGTTTTGATGTTTGAGATATTTTCTCTTATTCAAGAAGAGAGACAAATGTCCATACCTCGTGGTCATCAAGGCTCAAAAATTGCAAAATTGTGTTATAGCTTGTGGATGATGGGGTTTATGTCTTCTCTTTTAATAGTCTTTATATCGCAAAATCGCAAAAATTTCATTAAGCGTCCCAAGGGATTTAACCGTCTTTGGATGATGGGGTTTATGTCTTCTCTTTTACTTGTTGAGATTAAATACGTTGCTATGGAATTTTTGATGGATTGAATACTCCTTGTAATTATTTAAAGTGTGAGCAAAGATTCATCACTCGATCGAATCTTCCATACTCTGAAGGTTGTAGGAACCAAAGAGAGATCGATCAATTTTTTTCTAATGGATGAGAATTTGATTCAGTACAAGTTGTTGCATCCTAGGAGATCTTCCACGGCCATTGAAGTACATCTCCTTCCCGCTTTAGAATTCTAACATGCCCAACTTCTTTATCACATGACTTCGAAGAGGGCGACCTCCTAGATGGAGAAGGTCCGTCTAGCGGGAAGAAATTCATGAAGGAAGAGGTGTTACAATCGAAGCCAGCTACCCAATTAGGATGGCCCCAATCCTAGAGGGGGAGGAAGAAGAAATTGAGTAGTGTGAAGGCAAGGGCGTGGTGATAACAGAAAAGAAGGAGGATGCAGTTGAGAACAACAACTATGTTTCCTCCTCTAGCGGCGAAGAATTCGATGTAAGTTATGGTGATGGAAACTTCGAATCATGTGATGAAACTCCAGGAATAAGTCCTATTCTCCTCGATTTTCTACCCTAAGAGATTCGTGCTAAAGTTGATCCCATGGAAGCCGAGCGACTTCATGATTCTCTGCTTAAGAAAACTGATATTAACCTTAGGGATTCGAGCAATGTTTATGTAGAAATCGATGAACTAATGGGAGAAGATTTCGAGTTCAAGGAATTATCTCCTTGTCCCAATTATGATATGTCTAGAGTTAGCTTGATTCCCACCATGTGACTTCTCTATTTGGTTTGTGAAGTCCTTTTAGACCGCCTATGACATATTACACATTTCATTAGGATTACATTCACTTACATATGAATTATTTAGCTTCATTTCCTATCAGTAAAGCTCTTTATTTATTATTTTTTCAGTTACTATGAGAGGCCGTGGACTTTATGAGTACCTCGAACAATTTACTAATGCACAATGCTATTCAAAAAGGACTTGGGCCACCATCATCCCTGGGAAACAGAGTAAGAGTGGAGAAGAAGAAAATATTTGGAAGTCGAAGTACAGCGTCGGGATGATAAAGATTGGGGTAGAGTTTGTAGAAGTGGTTATGAGAAGAGAAAACTCCCAATGGTCGAGAAGAGCCACTCAAGAAGTCAAAGGTTGATCATGGTTCTCATCCCACTAAGCACCTATTATTTGCCTCGGCTCCTGTCAGAATTGAAATTTCGGCTTCCACCGTTCAAGTTTCACCTTTCTCCTAGGCCCCATTAACTCGCATAGTGCCTATTTCTAGTTCCTAATGTCCCAGAAAGACGCCGTCTTATGTTCTCCCTTCTGATCCCCATAAACTTGAAGCTGCACTCCGAGGAGGTTTATAAAGGGAGTTAAATTTGACCGCGACATGTACCCAATCCGAAGAGATTCCTATATGCCCCATCTTCAAACGATTCAAAGTGATTTAGATCAAGGTAAAGGATGAGAAAAATTATGCGAGAAAATGGCAAATACGGACCACAACAACTACCAAGACATCCTTTCCTTCAAGTTAGAAAAGAATGATTATGAGAGGAAGTTAATGGAATGTGATGCTAGAATCGAGCAATTAACAAAGAAGATGGATGCTGTACTCCGAGAGAGTAAGTGCAATGCCAGATTGCTGAAGGAATTGAAAGAGGGCCACATAAAAATAGAAATTATGTTATGAGACAAAATCAAGAAGGCACATGCGGATGAGGTTAAGCTGAATGAGGAACTTGAAGCCCGTGACGAGATCGTCGAAGCTCAGAAGAAAACTTGCTCCGGCCATAACGAATTCGTCAAAGCCTATAAAAAGACAATTTTTTATCATGCAGGAATGGTGGAATCTCATGACAAGACCATTTATGATCAGACCAAAAGATTGCTTTGCTTTAGGAAAGAATTGTGCATCTTAACGTTGAGAAGACCCAAGTTAAAGTTGAGAAGGTTGCCGTGACAGCGGACTGCTTGGAGTTACATGATACTTTCAAAAGGAAAATGGAGAATATGGATGACGCCATCTTGAATTTCGATCTTAACTCCTTGCTGTATCATGGGAGACTCATTTATATGGGTCCTAAATTCCTGCGTACTCTTGTTGTGGTTTAGGAAGAAGTTCTGGTCTTTTTCCGAGAGAATAAGGATGTATACACTGAGCAAGATTTGGAGGATTCCTATCTCAACGAAGAGTCGAAGAAGGCTTCGGTAGAGAGTCGGGAGATCAACCGAATTGAGATGGAACATGAGGTCGCCGATGCTGCTACAACTACGACTATTAAAGCGCTATTCGGGCCTTTCATTTCTGGGCCTGGTGAATTATTAAAATAGCCTCACGATTAGTTAGGAATTATTCCGATTTTAGTCGTTACTTGTTGTCTACCTCTCGAGCAGCCGTCTCGAAAGCCTCGGGTGGTCCTAGAACTCTTCAAAGATCTTGCAACCATCCAAAGAAGGAGAAGGTGGAGAGTATGAGACTGAAATTCTCGGCCACCCTTCAGATGCAGGTAACCTTCTTGTTTCCCCCGAGTTTGAGAATTTTCAACTCACGTGCAAGAAGAAGACTGGTCAAATGCTTTCATTTTTGATCTTATAGGTCCGTCTTCTTTAACTATCAACCTACCAATTTATTCGGTCCCTGGGCTTGCTGCTATTTCAACTACCTTGATGCTTGTTTTTATAGCCACATTGATTGTTGCGCCCTTTTCTGGCTCACAACCAGGGTCGGAATCCAAGAAGACTACCGTGCTATACGGTTTGGACGACCCATCCGTATCTTAGGAGGGCGATTTCACAGTAGCTGAAGCTCGAGAGTAGGAAGACCAAATTAGCCAACTAAGTGAAACTGAATAGTAGATGGTAGCCATTAAGAAGGAAATGATTAAGGAGAGAAAATCTTCATGGAGCTCCTGCAAGTTCCAAAAGCACAAGACCAAGAGGGAGTCTTATGAAAAGGTTAAAAAATAGGAGGAGATGCTGGCATGGAGGAGATAGTTGACATTTCAGGTAGCAACAAAACTCCTGGTAGGGATTCTAAAAAGAAGAAGAAACTTCCGACCAAAGTTGGGAAGGCGTTGGAAAGAAACATTCACAGGATGGCGTAATAGTGTAGCTGGATATTAGGACATTTTTATTTGTTTGATACGTGTTTTGTACAAGTGCAGAGTCTACACTTATTACTTTTGTTGTTGTAGCATTTGTATTTTCCTTTATGTTGGCCAAAATTGTGTGGATACTGCCCCCACATTTTGATTTTGTACAGGAAATATTATAAGTATAATGTTGAGATTTTGATTGTAACTTTATTTGTCTATTTGTCTATGTTTCATGCACTTATGCCAATTTTATTTATTACTATTTTATCTAGTATGGCAATCACCTCCAAATTTCTTTTTTTGGAGTAGCAAAACTGTGAAGTACTTGGATTTTTGCTTGGGTAGTGGGGTATGCCCTACCAGTTCAGGGAGTTGTTTACTTCAAACACTTGACAAATGACCGGTTGATCCATGTGATTCCTTGGATGTCTATAACAGAGTCTATTTTGTATTCCTATCTTCAGGAACTTGTGATTTGAGTGTCTCGATTCTAGAGATTTTGTTTATCAATGATCGAAATTCTTTGTCGATTCGTAATTGTGTGACATTATGGGATTCATGTCCATTTCTTCTGAAAGTAGGAGTGGATTGATTCTTGTCAGCCCTACGATAGATAGTTTCCTGGCATGTCCGGGATAATATAGGTGCTTAATAGTGTACGCGACTCATGAAATGCGTGGTTTTGTGCACGGCATATGGGATGCGTGGATTTTTTGATTGATATAATCCGTTGATTTGGAATAGTTTGAATTTCTTGATGTTACTAATTCTTTGGGCAATGGGAGGACTTCATGTTTTGAGAGCACGGTTCCACGGCTCAAGGAGTAATGCATGGCTTATGGGGGTGCACGGCTTTGATAGTTGTGCTTGCTTGGATGTGATTCCATAATCCAAGAAGCGATACATGGCTTACGAAATGTGTGACTTTGATTTGGGCCTTCCTAGTGTCGCCGGAGTGACACCGGTTCTTAGAAGGCCAGGATCAAGTTTTGCCAATCCAACGGTTTGAGTTGATTTGCTTCCATCTATCCAGCAGGTAGACGGGGTGTACTTGAGCATGGTTACACTATTTCAAATAGCGATTTGATGGCTTTGAGTCGATTTGACCCCGTTGACTTAGCAAATTACTTTTGTGAAGAGTTTTATTAGTTCAGAATACAAATTAATTTTATTAATGAAGGTTGGGCAAGTTTTTCCTATTTACAATGCCTCAAATAACTAGAGATGGCTTATTTCCTGGAAATAGGAAATACGTAAGACAGTCTTAGATAAAGTAAGGACGCATAGACTCACTATTCCATGCTCAGGGAATTTAGGCTCCATCAATGGTCAATAGCTTAAATGTGCCATCCCTAGCTTCTGACTGATCGCATGGGGTCTTTCCCAGTTTGATCTGGATGCTCCTAGTTTAGGGTAGACCCTCTTGAGGACTAGGTCTCCTATTTTGAAGGTGCAGTTATGAACTTTTGAGTTGAAGTACCCTGCGACCCTTTTTTGGTGAGTGGCAGTCCTTAATTTAGCTTCTTCCCTCTTCTCATCGACCATATCAAATGACTCGAGTAAGAGCTGCTCATTCTGCCTTTGATCGAAGATTTTCCATCAATGAGAAGGGACTTCTAAATCAACTGAGATCATTTCTTCTGAACCATATGCTAGGGTGAACAGAAAGTGCCCACTTGCATAGTTGTGCATTGTCCTGTAAGCCCATAGTGCAAGTGGACATTTGTCAACCCAATTTTCTTTTGCTTTAATTAGTCACTTTTTGATTGTCGACTTGATGATCTTATTTTTTGCTTTCACTTTCCCGTTTTCTTGTGGATGTGCAATAGCATAAAATATTTTCTTGATTCGGAAGCGTTTGCAAAAGGTTTTGAACTCTACGCTTTTGAATTGAGTCCCATTATCCGTGATGATTTTCTGTTGCATACCAAACCTGCAAGTAAAATTTTTGTTAACAAAGTTAATAACTTTCTTTGTGGTAATAGTGGACAGCGGCTCCACTTTGGCCCATTTGGTGAAATCATCAACAAAAATGATACCATATTTGGCTCCTCTTTTAGCCATTGGTAATAAACCAATTAGATCAATTCTGCAGATTGCGAATGGCAATATGGTGACCATCTATGTTAGTTTCGTCAAGGAAGTTCTTTTGACCTTAATTGAATCTTGGCATTGATCACAGCGTCTGGCGTAACCCGCTACACCACGATTTACTATTGGCCAAATGTACCAATACCGAAGAAATTTTGCAGCATGGGTTTTCCCTTCAGTATAATCTCCACAGTTGCCTTCATGAATTTCTCTTAGGTTCCTTCGAGCTTCGTGGTATCACATCCTGTTTTGCAAACCGTGGTGCCTTTCGGAGAAGCTTTTTCCACTGATTCCTTTCTACGGTGAGGGTTCCTACGAGCAGGTAGTCCTTGATTAGCATCATTAATGTCTTTGGTTGTCTCAAAAATTCAGTCGATATTCATTTCGCTTATACTTGGAGTGGTCAAGGTTTCAACTGAGACTAGCCCCAATGATTGAGCTTCCCCAAAACTTCCTAATTTGGCTAGATGATCCGCCTTCATGTTCTGTTCACTCGAGATATGAATTATGGTGTAATGCTTGATTTTATTCATTAGTTTCTGCACAAGATAGGCATGCGAGGAGGCTCTTCCCCTGAGCCTGTTATTCGCCTTTCACCTGGCAGACGACTAGTAGAAATCCACTACAGATGTGTATGGACTTTTTCTCGAGTTCCTTCACAAATTTCATCCCCACTATTAATGCTTTGTACTCTGCCTCGTTATTTGTTGTAGGAAATTCTAGGCGTAAGGCATAGCAAACGGATCATCCTTTGAGAGTCTCAAGCACTACCCCTGCTCCCAAGCAGAAGTTGTTAGATGCACCATCAATGAACAATTTCCAACGTGTCTCCACTTTCGGAGTCACTTCTTCTTTATTATCTTGTATTGTAAACTCGGCAAAGAAATCAACTAGAGCTTGCCCGTTGCTCGCCTTTCGAGGCTGGTATGTTACTTCGTACTGACTTAATTCGATGTTCTATTTGATTAGCCATCCAGAGGTCTTGGGGCGGTACAAAAATTGCTTCAAGGGTTGATTTGCCAGAACTCTAATCGGTTGTGCCTAAAAGTATGGTCGTAACTTTCAAGATGCGATCAAGAGGCAATATGCCAGTTTTTCCAATTTAAGATAATTATTTTCTACTCCAATAAACAATATATTGATGTAATATACGGGTTGATGGATCTTAGCTTCTTCTCATACGAACGTGGCACTCAATTCATAGGGTAAGACTACTAAGTAGATGTACAAATATTCTCCATCCGCCGGCTTGGACATGATTGGCAGAGTTTCCATATATCGCAACAGCTCTTCGAACGCAGTTTGACAAGCTTAATTCCATTCGAAGTTCTTCTTTCTCTTCTTTAGCACGTCAAAGAACAGTATACATTTGTCAGTTGCTTTTGAGATGAACAGGCTCAGTGCTACAACCTTTCCATTCAAGCTTTGTAACTCTTTCCAATTCCTTGATGCCTCGACTTCTCATAAAGCTATAATTTTTTGGGATTTTCTTCGATGCCTCTTGGGCTTACTATGAATCCCAAGGACTTTCCATAGGCTACTTCGAAGTGACATTTTAAGTGGATTGAGACTCATTACATATTTGTGGAGAATTTCAAACATTTCGGCAAGGTTTTCCAAGTGATTTGTAGCTATGCACGATTTGACCAGCATATTGTCTACATAAACTTCCATAGTCTTCCCAATCTGATGTTTAAACATGGCGTTCACTAGTCGTTGGTAGATTTCCCCCATATCCTTTAAGCCAAATGGCATTATTTTATAGCAATATATTCCCAGATCAGTTAATAAAACTAGTATTTTCCTGATCAGGTTCATGTATCATGATCTAGTTGTACCCTAAGTAAGCATCCATAAACGATAGTAGTTTATGTCCAACTGTCCCGTCCACAAGTTGGTCGATTCTAGATAGAGGAAAGTTGTTGTCTTTTGGGCCAGCTTTATTTAGGTCCAAGTAGTTGATGCAAGTTTTCCATTTTCCACTAGACTTCTTGGCTAAGACCGGGTTGGATACTCATTTGGGGTAAGTTGCTTCGTGGGAAAAACCATTCGCCATCAGATTATCCACTTCTTCTCTCAGCACTTTGGACCATTCAACCCCAAGGCTACATCTCTTTTGCTTCATTGGTGTATACTTAGGATCAATATTAAGTTCGTGCCATGCGATCTTCGATGACACCCCACATATACCGGAATGTGTCCAAGCAAATACATCTAGATTAGCATAAAAAATTTAACGAGTTCCTGTCGCATCCTGTTTTCAAGATGTGATCTGATTTTCAGGATCTGTGTTGAGCCATCCCTATCAACTGGGACAGACACAGTCAATTCTGCTGGTGCTGCTCATTCCTTCCTCGGACTCTTCTTTCTAAAGTCCATAGCCTTATCAAATTGGCTATGGTCCCCAAGACAGGGGCGGCTCTGTAGTTGTTATTCGATAGGTTCACGATGTGGAGAGTTCTCCCTACATTCTTCCCGTTTTCTTTTCTTTCAGACTCGCATATTTCCATAAGATAACATTCTCTAATGGCACTTCGATCTCCTTTGATCACCCCGACTCCATTCTCTATCATAAATTTCATAGTCAGACTCCATTGAGCAACAATAATTCTGAAGTCTGCGAAGGCGGTCGCCTAAGTAAGGCATTATTAAGCGAAACTTTCATCTACAAGAGGGTGAATCTTCGGTTGCCTTCTCTGAGTTCTACGGGTAAATTAATCATTCCGAAAGGTTGTTTGGATTCACTGGTGAATCCTTGGATCTTCATTCGATAAGTGAATACATCTTTCATATTAATCTTCATCTGATCAAAGGTGCGTTTGAAAAGGATGTTCATAGAACTACCATTGTCTACTAATACACATCGGAACATGGCGGGTCTGATTCCAACTGTCACGACCATGTGGTGAAAGTTGGAGCTTCTATCCCTTCGGTTTCTTGATTCCAAAATACTATATCATCGTTCAGGGTTCTCTATCGCTTGGTGGGGTTCCAACTTCGATCGCAAAGCATGAATCTTTTAGGGCATGGCTTACTGAGCTCGCATATCACTCCATTTCTTTCCAACTCTTCTATGTGGGATATGGTCCTCAAGATATCGTTCCAACGATATGTCTTTGGTGAGTCCGTCTAGGTCCCTCTTCACTGGTTCCAGCCTGATTCCCATGATCTCTAGGAGCCTAGGGCACTACGGGTTGCTTAGGATGCTTTGGTTTCCTCACATACTGCTAAAGCTTGATTTCCCAAATTAGCTTCTCAATCAACTTCTTCAGGTGATGACACTCATTCATGTTGCGGCCACGTGTTTCATGGAAGCGGCAATACTTTTCGAAATGCTTTTACTATTTAGTTTCTTCCTTTTGAGATAGCTTCTTGTACTCTTCCATCCCATGTGTCGAAAGATAGGTGTTTTCTTGAGTATCATTGAGTAGGGTGTATTCTTCGGGCCTTGAACCTTTAAGTTGCTTTCTATTTTGCTTGTTGGAATTCTGGTTCTCTCTTTTCTAATCTTTACATTTTCCCGTGTTTCCTTCAGCGGTCCCAAAGGCATTTATGTCTTGGTTTGTCGTTATGTATGTTGGTTGTAGGTTAGCAGATTTTCTTTTGATTTCTGTGCCTATTCCAATCTCAAATACTGGCTTGCTTTTTGAATGAAGTCGTTCCTAGTGGTAGGTTGTTCATTTTGATCCATTTCCCAAATTTAGTTTTTGGGTGGATTGTGAGGACTAAGCCCATGAAAAGTGTATCTTCATTTGGATTACTTACTTTAGTCACCATGGCATTGAATCGATTCATGAAGGACTTCATCGACTCATCAATCCCTAGAATAGGCCGGATAAGAATATCACATATTTTGGCCGTGCCATGTGAAGTCTAAATTGATCAAAGAACCTTGTTGCTAGTTGATTAAAGGTGGAGATAGATCTTGGCATAAATCTGGTGAACCACATGGAAGCAATTCCCTCTAGGAAAATTGGATAACATCTACATTGAGCAACATTTTAAACATTTTCTCCGTCCATGTACCAATTGTACTTATACAAGTAGGGTTTTGGGTCCAACGTTCCATCGTAAGATGGAATAGTTGGCATAGTAAACTTTTGAGGGTACCTCTCATTCTGAATGTCATCAGTGAAGGGAGTCCGACTTGGAGTGGATCTCCATTCATTATCCCTTCTATCTACACTTTCATCCATTAATTGCTTGACCATGTCCGCAATATATGCCTTAGATGTCTGGTAGTCTAATTGGTTGTCAGTGACTACATTAAATGTTTGATTTAGCAAACGATCTTGGTAATTGGGCTGAAGCCTAGGTCTCCTGTCTTCGGAAGAGTCACTCCCTTAGGATTCCGTTGGCTTGCAGTTGGTCTAGTAGGGGCAGTTTGGATCTCCCTAGCATTATTGAATGCATTGGTATTTCCTTTCAACTTGTCGTCATCAAGTCGCTTGCCATCTTCTAAATCAAAGAGATCCATCGCTATTTCTTCCCATGAGGTTTCTGCCCTTAGGTTTAAGTTTGTAGCCAGTTGCCTTGTAGTTAGTGGAGTGCTTGTGTTTCCCCCCATGTTAATTCCTATTGTTCCAACTATCAATCCTTTCTTCTATGCTTTCCATTTCTCATGTTTAGGCCAGAGAAGAAAGAATTTTCTTGTTCCACGGCAGCCTTGGGCCTGTCATGGTTCTTGGAGCAGCATGTGATTGTAAGGTCAATAAAGCATTCAGTTTGTCCACAAGAGCTCTTTGGTTGTTTTTCATCTTCTTATTAATTTCATCAACCATTTTATTTAATTCATCTCTAGTGACAGCTTCATGCTGAATAGAGGATCCCGATACTTGATTTTCTATGTTAGCACCATTGACTTCAATTTTCTAAGGATTAATCTCTTCTCCAGCAATTACAGCTCTTATGGATCTTCCGAAAGTAGTTCTCCTTCTTTCAAGTGCCATTGATTCTCAGCAGCAAATCATTTGAGTAGAGATTAAGGATCTAACTTCTGAACCTATCTGATCCAAAGTAGATAGCTAGATCTAAGCCTAGTTCTACTCTTAGTGAAAGCACCAAAATATTAACCCAAAAAAAAAAAATCAACACCCTGGATTAAGTGTGAAAGCACCAGACTATTTATCAATGCAAACAAAATTGAAAAAATAGTAACTAGTAAGTAAAGTAAAGAGACAAGAGACATTTATAGTGGTTTGGCTGTTAACAAATCGTACATCCATTTCATAACTTTTGTTATTCATTGGCTGCTGTTATAAGTTTAATCTGATTACAATTTGATTAAACCTTCTAATTTAGGTCAAGTTACAAGCACAAGAGTTCACTGGAGAATCACATTAGACCCTTAGATGATTATTATATGGGAGGATAAGAATAAAGAATCATTTCTACAGAGTTCTAGAGCTAGTCCAGATCATCCCATTTATGTTGCAGATGGGTGAGTATTTATAGGGATTGAAGAGCTATTGGACTAGGCTGCTTTGTTTGAAGCCTACATTTGAAGGTACAGAGATGCTCCAAAAGTTTCACAACCGACCCTATATGATGGACCGCTAGCGATCCATGAAGTTAGCACATTTTTAGCTCATTTCAGTTGGATCATATTCCTTGCCTTGTGTAGATACCCTCCATATGATTCATGACTAGATGCCTTATTTTGATGATGATTCATGTACAAGTTGCATTGAACTATTACTGGAATAAGATGAATGCCTACTTCTCGATCTTGCTTGCTTTGAACATCATGAAATTTAACAGTGTCCCTAGAAAAGATAATGCTTCATGATGCAAGAAGAATGGATGACCCATGAGCAATATTTATGGATCTGTAGGTGATGGACTGCTAGCAATCCATCCCTTTAGGCTATTTTTCACTGTTTTCCTTTTGAGTCTTTCTTGATTCCTTCTTCTGATCCTTCAAGTTGATTCTTGAGTCGTTTTGACTTGGTGCAGATGTTTTAACTTCCATTAAATTCCGCATAGTTAAAATCTTGGATAACAACATGGAATTCCATAATGGTTATCCCCTCAAAAGTAGCCCCATCTAATAAGTAAATATTGCGATATAATAGATAACGTCTATGGCGAAGAAAATAAATCAAAAAATATCCGTGGGTGCTTACATTTGTCATACCACGACAATATTCAACAGCTATACAAAAAAATCATAAAGATACATTTGCATAATGGATTTTCCACGGAGACCTCCCTAGTAAATTGTCAACCATTCTCCTACGACAAGGATCAGAAATCATCTTCGAAGCATCGTATATCTCTAGATAAAATTACCATAAGGAAAACACAACTGGCCCAACAACCAAATACTTCTGTAAACAATGTGAACCAAGTGTCAACAACTCACCGTGCACAACATATCTATAAGCATACTCTAGATACAGAGTTGATATACTCCTATGGGTTAGCTAAACCTAGGATCATGCAAGCTGCTCTATCTTTAGTAATATACCGATGATGAAGTCAAGTTCAGCATCTCAACACATGAGCCATTATCACTCGAATAGATCACAAACCTCCAAATGGATTCCAGCATCTTAAATAGATTCACATCCAATAGGTAGAACACATATCTCAGTCTTGAAGTAGTTTTCAATACGTTGAACAATTACCGATCCTGATCACTTCAAGACCGAATATACGAATTTCTGGTTAACTCAATTCCGATTCTTTGAAAAGTAAGTGAAAGCTAGAGACATTTCATATAAATGCTCCTTTTCGAGGGTTTTCAAAGAATATGAAGCCACAAAGCTTTTTGATACTTCTTCAGTTAATTTGGTCATATTATACAGCAATGAAATGATCACATATAGAAACTAAGTCTCATATAGTCATCACATTTCCAACCTTTCAACTACTATTATCCCTCGGTCAAATAAAGAAGCCCGATAGTTTAGTAGCTATTGCTTCTACACTCTACTCGAATAAACATTCTTAACTCTCGCAGATAGAATCAAGTCTACTTCTTTGGATTTTTAGTGCTAGGCCTACGACTAAATATTTTCCATATATAAGTAATGCACAAAGCATGATTAATACACAGAAAGCATGATCAAGTCACATGAACGACTTTTAATCCCCTTTTTATTAAATTAATCTTTTTGTTAATTAAAACATCCTATATTAGTAAAATCTCTTTATTAATCAAGCTTCTCTTATTTAATTAAACTTCTTATAAAATAAAAAATAACTTATTAAACTTGTATATAGATATATTCCTTTATGAAAGATATATACTTGTATTCTACTATTCATGTCCTTTACTATTCATTTATATTATTCATGTATTTTACTATTTACGTATTTTACTATTCGCATATTTTACTATTTATTTATATTATTCATGCATTTTACTATTTATATATTTTATTGTTCGCATATTTTACTGTTTACATATTTTACTGTTCATTTATATCCTTCTTTATATTTCATAAAGTATTCATATACTTATCTTAAATGGTATAAGCATATTCGTAAATCATTAACAAGATTTTGCTTACTTAAAGTATAATCAAAGAGATTAAAAACAAATGTTACTTAAACATTTGTTACTATAAACCCCTTCTCTTCTATAAGTTAAAACTTACTCTTTCTATATTTTTATAAAGATTCCATACTTGTTATTATCTTTAAAATTTCATTATTAAAGATTTAATTATATACTTGAGGGTTAATGATAAGTGTTGCTTAAACAGTTGTCACTACAAATCCAAACCATTTCACACGTAACCGTTTTCTTTAAAACTTGCTTTAAAAGATTTATTTATATTTACAAGGTTTAAAGACAGTTGTTACTTATACATTTGTCACTACAAACCCAAAACCATTCGCTTATATTTATCTTACAATATTCATTATTAAATATCTAATTATATTCCTTAGTATAATTAATAATAAGGGTTAAAAACAAAAGTTACTTAAACAATATATATTTCAACCCAAAATCATTAACTTCTAGCTATCTTTAAAATATTCATTATTAAATACCTAATTATATTCCTAAGTATAATGGATAATAAGGGTTAAAAAAATGTTGCTTAACCAATGTTTACTATAATCCAAAACCATTGTTTGCTAACTACTAGCTTTAGAACGTTCATTTTAAAGGTCAAAGCATATTCACACTTATTAATTAAGGTAATACGCTTTCAATTGAACCTCTCAAAACCATTTATTTAACTTGTGTTAAGTATATAGACTTCTTTTACTGCATTTATAAATTGCTTTACTTACTTTTTAAAACCTTCACACATACACACACATATTTTAAATACTTATAATTAGGTTAAAACACTTTTAAAATACTTAAAAATATGTGATAATTATCTATATATAATAGTATATAAAAATAAAAAAATTGAAATAAATGGAAAAACAAAAAACAAGCAAGTTTTAAATCAAAAGTCACTTAATTTAAAACTTTATATTTAATTATTAAAAATATACTTACACTTGAAACCAATTTTAAGACACTCTAGTATAAGTTAAGAAACAATCCTATAAAGATTAGAGAAAAAAAAATTAATCAATTTATAGTATCAAACAGCAAATATAGCATTTCTGCAAATGCTCCAAAAAAATTCGTAATATTTAAAAGGTATTTCAAAGCAAAGACATTATTCTGGAAATGATATCTAAAGTTTCTGGGTTGTTTTTGACTTGCTTTTGCTACAGTTTATAACTATTTTTAGACACTTAAACAACTGAATTTTAATCCAAAATTTATTCAATAATTAGTATGGTTAGAGTAATTGAAAACCATAAAAACAAACCCTTAAAAATATCTTTAATTATTTTATAAAAAATTCTGCAAATAAGGTACATTTCCGAAGTGCTTATATAGCCATTGTTTCGTTGTAACTTCTGCCATTTCCTTCAACCAACTATCAATGATTTGAGCTTCGAAAGTTTTACAGTAAGAACAAAATATATTTTACTTGCTAAAAAAGAAATAAATTCCTACGGAAGTCTCTACAAAATAAACATTATTTCTCAAAACAAAGTATTTTAAACGTGTCGATATAGCAATCTTTTTACTTCAAACTTTCTTATTTTTGTTTAACTAGTTTTGAAACTTTTTAAAGCTTGATATTTTTACATTATTAAGTACTTATATATTACTTGTTAAATTCATAAATAAAACTGTAAGAATGTCTTCCAATGTTAACCTAGAAATCACCGAACACAAAGCGATTTCAAAGCGCATCCATAACAACTACTTTGCTTCAACTTTTACAACTTTGTTATGTAATTTTCATAACTTTCCAAATCAAATCTTCTTTGTCAAATACACCAAAATATATGTAGAAAACATTCAAATATATGTTCACAATATATTCACATTTTAATAAATTAACTTAAGTCAAATACAAGGGATTTCAAAGTGCGTTTATACGACTTTTTCGCTTCAAACATTCACACACATTTTTACATCACATGCAAAACTACCAAACATGTATACACAAGGTCAAGGCTACGTTTTAAATTTTAAAGGGTATGTAAGAGAGATTAAAATACATATATATTTCCAATTGCTTTCAAAAGCAAGAGAGGTCCAAAAGTGATAATTTGCATTTGTTTTCATATGTCATTTTATATTTTTGCACAACAACATTATATCACAACATATATTAATTTGACGATGAGATAACTCACCAATTTTCAAACCAAACACAAGCCAAGATTAAAATTCCTACCTCCACCCTGCAAGCACACTAAAACACTTCCTACCATCACCTTAGCTCAAGGTTATAGCCCACTTTTTCTCTTGTTGCTCATGTCCTAAGAGAAGATAGGGTGTTGTGCTCCATTTTCTTTAACTTCAAGTTGCTAGATGTTATTTTAGTAATGATATAAGAACTATACTAGAGTATGGAAGAGATAGAAAATGATTTGAAGAAGTTTTAAAGGATTAAAGTGGAGAAATACGTGTAGGAAATATTTTCTTTTTGCAAAAACTTTGGAAATGATATTGTGAACTAAATGAAACATGAGATAATGCTTTAGCTACACAAAAGGATGTCTTCCAATGTTGAGCTAAAAATCGTCGAACACAAAGCAATTTCAAAGTGCATCCATATCGACTATTTCGCTTCAAACTTTTACAACATAATTGTACCATTTCGACAACTTTCCAAACCAATTCCAATGTAAAATACACCAAAACTTGTGTACGTAACATTCGAATATATACATTCTATTCACATTTTAACAAATTTAACATATGTTAAATACAAGGATTTTAAAGTGCGTTTAGAATGACTTGTCACTTCAAACATTCACATACACACTTCTATACCACATACAAAATCATCAAGCATGTATAAAAGTCATAGCCACATTACAAGTTGTAGCGGGTTTATAAGAGAGATTACAATACATATATATTGTCACTTGCTTTCAAAAGCAAGAGCGATCCAAAAGTGAAAGCTTGTATTTGTTTTCATATAACATTTTATATTTTTGCGCAACGACATTATATCACAACGTACATTAATTTGATAGTGAGATAACTAACCTATTTTCAAACCAAACACAAGCATAAGACCCAACTTCATGCCTCTCCCTTTTAAGCACAGAAAAACACTTCCTATCATCACTTTAGCTCACGCCCATAGCTCACTTTCCCTCTTATTGCTCATGGCCCAAGAGAATATATGGGTGTTATGCTCCATTTTCTTCAAATTCATGTTGCTAGATGTTGTTGTAATGATGATATAAGAACTATACTAGAGTATGGAAGAAGTGGAAGAAGATTTAAAGAAGTTCTGAAGGATTGGTGGAGAAAGAAGTATAAGAATTTATTTTCTTTCTGCCAAAAACTTTGGAAATGATATTGTGAACCAAATGAAACATGTCACTACGTTTTATCTACACAAAAAGACCCCTTATATCCACATTTTGGCCAATTAAAGATGCCCCTTTTCCCCCTTTCCAATGCAGGCAAATGCTTCTAAAGACAAGCCTTTATTCCCTCCACTATCCATGCCTTGAATCAAGAGTCAATGTCCCCTTAATTAATCATATTTTACATAAATAATTTGTGGTTAACCTAAGTGTTTTAAATTGTTATTTATGTGTTTATACGTTACTATACAAGCTCCAAAGAATATGAACAACTTTTGTTTAGCAAAAAGTCATTTATCGATAAACGACTTTTGGTCACATTATTGATATTTCTGTAAAAAAAATTCAAAAACTATTTTCTTATCATTAGTTATTATTTAAAAGGGGGTTAATAAGATTATTAGACTAGACAAGCATGATTGTCCAAGTGGTTAAGTGACTTGCCTTGGTGCGAGAGGTCACAAGTTCGAAACTTGCTTTGAACGTTTATTGACATATGATATGTAGTCCTAGTGACATATTGTGTATAAAGTACCATTTCAAAAAAAAAGATTATTAGACTAATTTAATCACAATAAATTCAAGATTCAAGTATTTAAATAGTTTAGATATTTAAATATCGATTATTTCATCCTCAAAATTCCAACACTCGCAATCAAAAAGAAAAAAAATCACAAATCCATATTTAACAACATTTAAGTCATTAGCAAACATAGGCATACAAATATATCAAAGCCTATACGATATATATGGAACATCCGTACACAACATCAAATCCAATCACTAGCTTACATAAATTTCACTTCCAAAGTGGCATATATCACTTGACTTTTCTAGTGCGGACTCTGATCTAGTTTCTTGATTTGATACCTCCACTCTTTTTATATAGCCATATACTATAATAGAAAACTTAGGATCATATCAAGAATTCGTATCAATTTTTCGCCATAAGAATCTAATGAAAAATCTTTGTTCAGACCAGTATATATCACCATAAAATCACGCACTTGAATCCTAGGTCAAGAACGATCGTGCGCATAAAATGATCTACAACCAACTTAAGTAATTTATTCCATTGGTGTCTTAACTACACCAAATTACTTTACATTTTAAATCACCTTTATTTTCTCAAAAATCATTTCTCATTTAATATTACAATCATTTATGAAGAATTTCCGAAAACATTACTTGAGTTTATAAACATTTTATAAAGACTTTCTTTATTTATAAAACAATCTATTAAAAGATAATTTCATTTTGAATCATTACAAGACATAAGTTCATTACTCGTATAATACTCCACTACATCCTAAGAGTATACACAAAACATTTATATTTATTTTTACTTAACAAGGATGTTCTTAAAAATTTAAAGTTGTTTTAACATACTATCTTTTCAAATTAAGAGTTATAAAAATTCTACTTTATTTCAGTATATAAAATTTCCTCAAAGAAAACTTCAGAATTAAACATCGTGCCTTATTTCAAATCATTGACATAATAATACATACATATATTCTTTTGTATACCAAATCTTACTTTTTGGGATTAAACAAAAATCATTTTCAAAATCATTTTCCAAAATATTTTTCTTTAAACTCCATATAAAATATGCCTATTGATCGAGGGACGCAAAAACGATACCAAGGAATTGGGACCTACCAAGTAGTGTAATACATTCCCTTATCGAGAAGGGTAATACTCAAGAGAAGTACTTACCATCCAAACACATCTTTTTCTTATTTTTAATCACTTTGAAGCCACTCGAATTAGATAACACAAAAATACTTTGCTCCCGAATCGATTTGTTGATTTCGAATTTGAGAGAAACCTCAAACTCGAAAAATTCATTAAAATATTAGTCACTAAAAATACCGCAAATAATACTATTATTATTTACTCCAAAATCTTGAAAAACATCTTTCAAAAAAAACATCTGGGTTTTAGTTCTCAATTTCTCAGTTTAAATCCTTTTAATTTATATACCATATTTATCTAAATTCATTTTCTTACATAAAATCATTTCACATTTATTTATTCCATAATGTCTTGCTTCTTTTAAGATTGTAAGAAACATCTTTTATTAAAAATTAACTTTTAGCACATCGTTATCATCGATGCCTTATAGTCAAACCATGAAACTTTACTCAGAAGGTGTTTGTCTCATTATCTCCACAATTACTATCTACCCAAACCATGTAGTAAAAAAGTAAACTAAGTAGAAAACAATAATCAATGGACAATAATCAATGCTCATAAACTAGTCTAGCATGATTAACCTAATAAACAAGGGACAAATGGACATCATTGACCCCTACATAAATCAACTACACTACAACTTTATACTTATATATTACTAAAATATATCAAATACATATACGTTTTCATATAGATAATATACTATCCTCATAATAAAGCATTCATTACCCTATCTCTTGATGAGTTACACCCAACCAAAGCCAAAGTTCTCGCTTAACCTTTAGCTTTGATACTAGATGTAATCATCGCCTTTTCGATCCTTGAATGTTGACACTAATACATCCACGATATTCACGTGCTGTGCATCCAAGTGTCGAAAAGACAAAACGTTATTGTAAAAAAAAGGAATAAGAAAGAGGAGAACAAAAACGTTAGAATCTCACATGCAGAAGGATAACATATAATCTATACTATAATATTAACAATGAGTTACATTTCAAGGGCACACTGGCCTTCTTGGATTTTTCATCAATTTTAAACTGAAACGTCACATTCTTCCTTTCTTTTATTCTCCCTATGCGTCACATTCTTCCTCACATCTCCGTAACTGTAGGAAAAACAAAATAGCAAAATTTATTTTTCCTGCTAATGGCCTTTCTTCTCTCATCTCCACTTCTAGACTTCCGATCAAATCAAACAAAATTGAACGTCTAAACCCTAGGCTTTAGTTGACGTCCTCAATTCCTTCCCTCTACATCAGTATCCACTCTCCACTCCTTTCCTTACTCTCTAACTCTTTGGTTGATTTCCTATGATCCAATTACTATTCGATATTTGATTTCACGTGTACTAATCTTCTTAATCACCTAAATTGAAAGCATCCAACAATGACTTCGTGAATGAGGTATTTTACTATTTCTATTTTTGTTTTTTCCATCTCTTAATGGAATTATTTGATAAAATTTTCTATATTATTTTTTAGGTCATTTTGTACTTTTGATTTTGACAATTTCATGTATAATGATTTTGCGGATTTTCTGCATCCACACGCAATCAAGAACATCCTTAACAAATCTATGGTCTATGTATTTTATTACCGTTTTCAAATTTTCCAGTTACGAATTATCTGATAAAAGTTTGCTTCATTTTATTTCCAGATTGTTAAAGGCTGCAGATACGTGAAATTGAGCAATCTAAAACCGACGGTTGGATTTGTGATTATCGTTATTACATTATTTGATCAGTTTTATTTATGAAGTTTTCAGGGAATCCAAAAGTAGCAAGATAGATCTGGTATAGAGTATAATTTTATGAAACACGTTACCTCTTAACAAACTTAAACTAAGAAACCTCATATTTAACGTTGGTAAATATTTTATAAAATGTCAATCATCTCTGCATTTGACAATTAATCAATATTTAGGTTGGTTTTGTTCTAATAACCATTGTTTATCCATTTATCTTGGTTGTCTCTATCATCACTAATAACTTATATAATCACTTTTTCATTTATCATAAATGCTACCTCTACAGGTTTTGACATAAAGCTTTGTTGAGACTGTTGGCGTTTTCTTTACTACTGATCAAGCAATGGAAGTTGCCATTCATGGTTTGCTTTTAATCAAGCTATACTACAACATTTTTAGAGGTCATTTGGTAAATTACACATGCTTTGTATCAATCTTCTTATCATGCTATTTAAGGCAGGTATCTAAAATTAGCCTTGGCTTTACACATCTATTATGCACAAACATCTCATTATCAATATCATGTATCTATCAAAGTTCAGTCAACGTCCATGTAAATAATGACACAAACCTAAGCACATAACAAGAGTTCTCTCATTAAATTTTAGTACAATGTTTGTTATTCCCAAGTATAAAAGGTTCATACTTAGTTTTCCTAATAATTTTCATTTGTGATATAATAAGACACCATAAATATCTTGAAATTTTATCAGGTTAGTTATTGCATTTCTTTGTATTCATGATCATTAAAACTTAGGATGCATGATTATGTTTATCTCATAAAACCGATTAGATTTGTACAATTTCAATTACTTTGGAGACCATGGATGATGGGGAAATAAAAAATATTTCTTTGAATTAACCACAATGAAATGACATTTTTGGTGATTAACCCAATATTCATTTCCATCCTGTCTGCAAATGCACAATAATGACAATATATATCATGCTCCACAATTTCACTTTCCATGGGTGTTTAGTTGATTTGGGGTTACGACATAGTCTAGTTTTGATTCACTAATGACAACTTAAACAATTGGATACTAAGTTTTAAAGCAATTCAATTAGACTCCAATAATTATAAGCACTTTAACATTCTGTAATGAAAAAAGATAATGCATGTGAGTGGGTGGGCATTAGAAACACAGGTTAAATGTTCATTATAAATGTTTAACTAGGAAAAAAAATATGAATGTGGTTTTGATACAATGTAAATCACACAACATTTGAATAAATGCATGCGATAGTCTGCATACAAATTTCTTCACCAATATCCATTTCATTACCTTATCCACTATGTTTATTGATGTTTCATAATTTTATTCATGTAAACACTTTGGTTTCATCTCCCTCTTATGTCATCATCTTAAATTCAAAATAGCTATTTTGTATCTTTTTGTTTGATGCTTTTGCAGCAGCACGGATTTACCCTTTTTTTCCTAACAATCAATTCTTTGTTGCATGCAATTATTTAGAAAAAATACGTTTGGATTATCCAGTGCTTAAAAAGAAGCATGATTTTCAGGTCAATTTTAATCCAATTTCTATTTTTATTTATTTATAGTATTTGAGTTATATTTTCTATATTTTAGAATGAAAGTTTTTCTTAAAACCAAATTTGATGAAAGCTATCATTTCTGTTAAATTACTTTCTAACCATTAATGATCCTATTTTGTAATTTTCTTTTCACCCATTCCTCAGTTTTCAAGGCAATAATTTTTTTTTTTTTTGAAATGGTACTTTATATATAACAAATCATGGGGGCAACATATCCCATGTCAATAAACGTTCGAAAACAAGTTTTGAACTTGTGACCTCATGCACCAAAGCCGAATCAATTAACCACTTGGACAATGGTGCTTGTCTCAATGCAATAAATTGATTTTGAAAGTTATGAATTTTCCAAACCAAAGACGTTATGGTTTTGCAAGTGTTTTAAAATTTCATTCCATGATCAATTTTTCTTACACAATTATTCACTCGGTTTATTTGTTGAATATAACATTTCCTTACAGGTTACTGTTATGGCTAATTTCAAATGTGCATCAACTATGGTATATAGGTCTACCTTCATCTTTGTTTACCAGTTATGATATTGTAGTATAAGCTGTTTCTTTGCTATGCCTATTTTGGATGCTTAAACTTTCTTCATTAGTCAAAGTGTGTTTATGGATACTTATTTTCTGTAGTAAATGAACTTTTCTACAGCCAAAATCTTTTCATTACATTTACAGAGCTAAGCGTAGCTACATCCACATAGCTGCTAATTATGTTTGAAATGCCTTAATTTATAGGTTCGAACGACAAATCTGTAGTAATTTGTGATGGTTTCTTAACAACAGGGATTCAAGAAATAATTGTTTTTTATTCCATATATGAGGTACTTCTACTGGACTAAGCCAACTTTGGCATCATATTTATATTTTGTACAACTCGTTGATACCATATCTATAGCAATACTATGTTGAAAAAATCTTTTCTATTTTAAGATGTATCAAATATTTATTTTCTATTATACTGTAGAGTATACTTTTCCTTTCCATTGCAAACACGTACTTTGACTTTGGGTTTTTATATTGATCATAAGCTGAGTTGAAAGTTAATGTTCCCAATTTTAGATTATGCCCTTTGGTTTAATTAGTATATAAATTGATGAAAGTATTATTGTCAAGGACAAAATTTCACAGCTTTTTAGCCTCAAGGACAGACCTTCGATATTTTATCCTGAAGGACAACTTTCTGTAGGTATCAGTTTTTAATTATGGATAGCAGTTTTTAGGTATCAGTTTTTAGTTATCGGTAGCAGTTTTTAGGTATCAGTTTTTAGCTCGGTAGCAGTTTTGTTGTCCTTATGAATAATTTTGGAAAATGTTTGTCCTTATGAATAATTTTAAAAAAATGTTTGTCCTTGTGGTAAAAATATCAAGGTCGTGTCCTTGAAGCAAAAAATATACAAATTTTTGTCCTTTAAATTAATTTCCCCTAAATTGATTTATACTTTTATAAAATAATTATTTCCTCACATGTTTGGTCTCTTTATCGGTTTTCATTGTTTGGATGTACTTTGACTTACTCAAGCCAGTTTTGAAGCTCCACATTAAGGTTAAAATATATGCTAAATATTGGTTAATTTACATATTATACGAACCAAATAAAGAATATATTCCTTGCCTTTTTAGTATATTTTTTGCAGTGTTAAGTGCAATCCTCTTTTTTATCTTTTCTATTTTCATCTAAGGGTTAAGCATATACTACATTACCATGTATGTGTGTCTGCGTACATATGTATATGCGCGCGCGCATGTGTCTGTATTATATTTGTGTGTGTGTATAAGACCAAGAAGTTCATATAGATTTATATTAATAATTTTGTTATAATTAAAAGGTACTGCATCAATAAGTGTATACAGAAGTTTGATATATCTTATACAAATATTCTAACCTGTAAATATATGTTTTTAATAGAAGTAAGTGTATTTATAAGCTTTGATTATACGTTTCAGCTCTGAGCTTTAATATCTTTTATAATAATTCAACTTATTGATTTCTGCACTTATAGACTCTTTCTCTATTTTCAACTAGCAATCGCGAATTTTTTCTTTCAACTTGTTGGATAAATAATAAATATTTATATTGTCTGCAGAATTTATTTGGTGATCGTTTATTTTCAAAGATGAGTTGCTCTATAGTTCAAGTCCATTGTTCTAAAAATTTCATATATGTTATCTGATATGTATGTCAAATCTAATATGAATAATTTAGGTCATGTCCTTAAGATTTTCGGTTTTTGTTTTGGCATGTTCATCCAATGGTTTGTCTTTGTTTAGCCGTTGTCACTATGCATATCATATAACTTTTCTTCACATATTTATAATAAGGTCAGTAATTCAATATTGGTTATCAGGTCGGTGTACATGTGTCTTTTTCGCCGATGTCCACTCTTCAACTATTTTTGAATGTTTGTAATATTTATACCATATAAAATGTTTTACTTCATCTAACTTGATTATCTTTGGTTTTTACTTAGGTCTGAAGCTTCGTACAAGGAAATAGACATTTCTATAATTATTCGTGGGTTTAAAATCTACAGGAAATCAGCATATAGAAACAGTTTGACTGGATTATCATTGTATAGTAATACTTTTCTATAAACAATAGAATTTGTATTGAAAAAAAACTAGGAATCGCAAGTGGTAGTAAGTGATAGACATAACAGTTTCAATATTAATGTTTGATGAACATATGGTTTACCAGAACTTATCATCTTTCTTAATTTTGTTGCAAAAATCATGTATGGTTTAGATAAAAACTACTTAATCATAGTGATTCTGTATTTGTCAATGGAAGACATATCTCACCCCAGGGATAATTTTTTATTTTAAAGAACGAAAATAAATGAAATTTCAAAACACACCAGTTTTCTTGCAAAGTCATTTAATACAAGTTTGTGAATAAACTTAATCCATCGTTCCCCTAGCATTTCAGTATCATTGGGTGCTCATTTTCCCATTATACATTAATAAAAAGGGCAATTTCCTATGAAAACATGTATTTTCACAAGACAACCATGGTTAATAATTAAACCAGTATGGTGGAAACGTTATTTTATGATCACATCTTTAGTCATATTATATAGAACCGTGCTTTTTATTGCTTTCGTATTTCACCATATTACATCTGCTGCTTTTTTTACTAATGACAAATCCACTTTGCCCTTTTAACTCTTTTACTTAGATGTATGTTTAACAGCATTCAGTCCTATTACTACGTTGACTTAATAAGGATTCTATACGAATTTTAATACATATTTGATATTATAGCAATTTTTTATATTTCCTTCCTGTAAATAATATATTTTGAATATTTATCAAAATAATTTAATTTTCTAACTACAACAATTATTTTTTTATATCCATGCGCGAAGCACAGGTTCACACTAATATTAAAAGATATTACACAGAGCTACTCTAATATATATATCATTTCAGAGTTACTAAACAAAGTACTATCATTAGCCTGGACAGTTATAATAGTCTATCCTTACAATTGCCGATATATACACATAAAGTAAAGCCGTAGAAATAAGAATACTATGGTAGGTAAACATACATATCCTTTCAAAGAGCTTAATGAACATAAACAAAAACCCGCCTTTCTCAAAACTACTCAAAATAGCACACGAGGGATAAAGGAAAAAATAAAACCACACGTCAGACAGAAGTCTTTTATGAGAAACAATATATATGCTTCCAACTTATAATAATACTTTTAAGACTACATGGAATGCCATAATGGTTATCCCTTCAAAAGAACCACCATCTAATAAGTATATATTGCGATATAATAGATAATGTATAGGGTGTAGAATATAAATTATAAAATAGCTATTGGTGCTTACATTGGTCATAACAATATTTAATGGGTATATAAAAAAACACAAAGGCGCATTCGCATAATGGATTTTCTATAGAGACCTTTGTAACAACCCTAGATTTTGCCTATATATTTTAAATCTGACTTTATTTTATTTATTTTATTTTAATTTTATTTTAATTCAAAATTTCATTTTTTAAATATAAATGTTGATTTTTATGTGAATTATAGTTTCAAACTTGTATAAATTGAATATTTTACTAAAAAGTGAATTTCTGGTCAAACTGGTCAAACTTTGACTTTTAACTTCAAACTTAAATTATTTAAAATCTTAAATTTTTTTATGAAAATAAATGAAATAACTTGAATACTGCTTTTCGTTTCATTGAAAACAGATTTAAATTGTGAAAGTTATATTGTTTTCAATATTGTGTGTATATTAAGTTATTTAACAATATTCTTTGTTTTAAAGTATATAAAAGATATTTTACTTGATATATCTTATACTAATTTGTATATTTATGTTATTGTATGTATATTTTTGTATTATAATAATTTTAAAATGAAGTAAACAATTTTCCTAAGTCAATGATGATTTATTTGTAATTTCTAGACACCGTTTTGGATTTTTAAGCAATTTCTTTAAATCTTTTTCTGTTTTCTTTAAATTTAATTATTTTTTATGTGTTAATAAGTTATTTTAAGTATATTTTGTCTTTTAAATATTTTTAAGTGATGTTTGAATTTTTCCAAAGCTTATTGAATTTATTTCCAAATTTTAAAGCCTAGTTTCCATTTTTCTGCTATTTTCTTTATTTAAATTATATTTAAATTAAAATTTATATATTTATTTGTGAATGCGTTTTTACTTTTATGTTGTTATCTTTGTTATAAATATTTTTACAGGTCCGTATAAATTTTTCAAAGTTCATTCTGTTTATTTTCCATTTTTCTAGACTAGTTTGCAATTTTGTGCTATTTTCTTATTTTAACCTTATATAATTGATAAATATTTATATATATCTTGTATTTTGTTATATTTTCAAAATTTTGACTGGAATCATTATTACTTTCAGTAATATAAACTTATATGAATAAATTAAGGAAATACCAAAGGTTTTAAAAGCTTTTGAAACGTAAGTCGTTTCTTTTACCGTTTCCTCATTTACTCTTTGGCAGTTTTTATTTATTTATTAGCCTTTACTTCTTTTGGCTGTATATTACTTTTTTTGGCCGTGTATTCCAGTCTTCATTCACTAAAAGAAATTCCACTTCTCGTTCATTCACGGCTAGGAGAAAAAAATTGGGTAATGGCCTCCTCTTTTTGCATTTTTTCTTCTATTTTTTTTACATACTTTTCTCTTATTTCTTTCTTCTATTTGCATGGCCTCCTCACTATTTCCATGGCCACCACTCTCTACATCTATTCCCTTCCATCATCACCATCTACACTCCAGGTCATGACCATATCTGAGCCAACCATGGTGACAAAACCCCTCAAAATCCAACCTATGCCTTGAAAACATGCTAGTTTGAGCCTTGTTGCTTCACCACTTCATTTTCCACCACCACCACCTCTGACCAGACCACCACACACCACCCCAACATCATTCTAGATCTGAACTTGAATGGCCAAGCCAAACCACTCCAAGATCAAGCCCTTTTGTTGACCAAAACATGCTATTTTGCCTTAAACCCTTAACATTCTCAAGTTGTAACCCCTCCACCTTCAATGCCTTTTAGCCGTGCATTTTTGTGTTCATACCTGAGCCATGCTATGTCCAAATCTGATCCAAATACACCCCTAGAGCATGCAAAACAATAATAGAAAGCAAGGCAAAAGATCGTGTGTTCATATTGCTTTTTATTCCAAAGTTATTTCAATTCAATCGGGTATTGAATCTATGTTTATGTTTGGTTTTGTTTATGCGTTGTGACAAGATCATTGAGATTGGTTCTCTTCCAATTTGGATCTATTGTTGTATCATCTTGCCTTTTGGAATCCGTTTATGTCGTTTGTATTGCAATCTCTAGCTAAAAAGGTGAGTGAAGCTCACACGACATTTATGCTTATGCAGTTGTGAAACAACAACAACTGAATGTGTAGAAAAAATATGTGATGTTATAACTGCCTGTGATTAATTATATATGATGTTAAACGTATTAAATTTCATGTCATATCATCTGTTATTATATATATATGTTGTTACTGTTCATTTTTATATATGTTTATCACACTGCAAGTTCCCTGTAGATTAGAAATCACTATGGGTTGAAATGATACATACCTGAATGGACTTTAGAATATAAAAAAATCATTATGGGCTGAAATGATAAGCTTGAACGGTTTTTATTTATTTTATTTAACTTAGGATTGCGGGTTTGAAATGATAGAACCCGGATTTTTCTTTTTAAACTGCGGATTGAAATGATACATATCTGTATCACTTGACCTAGGTTAGAAAACTATATACATAACCGTGGTTATTTTATAAAGTATTTTGGATATTTTTAAGCATTTTAAAATATAAATTTATGAAATTTGATTTAAATAGATTTTTAAATGTTTTAAAATAAAGAAAACTATGATTTTTTTCTATGAGTTAAAAATGTAATTAATGAATGGTTAAATTGGATTATTGAATATAACTTAAGTTTGGAAATTTGGAATTTTGGTTAAAAACGATATTTAAGTTATATGAATAAAATGTAAATTTAATTTTATTGGAAATTGGTAAATATGATAATTTGATTAAATTTGAATTTAAGTGATTTATTAAAGTATTATTGATTTTTCTATGAATTTAAGTGGTTAAATAAATGAATGCTTAAAAAGTGAAATTTGAAAATACAACTTGATTTGGAAATGTGGAATTTGGTTTTGTTTAAAGTTTTAAGTTAATTAATTAAATTGGGAATTTATTTTAATTTGTGAAATGATAATTTGGAAATGTAAACATTAGTAAAGTGTTAAATGTAAAAATAAGAAGTTTACACTTGAATTTATTAAGTGGATTTGTGAAATTTGATTTAATTGTAAAATGTTGCTTTATAAAAATCATTAATTAAAAGAGTATTTAATGAACATCTTTGAATGTTAAAATATGATTTTTATTATGTTTAAATGGTTTAAATTGAAATGTTTTCAAATATAACTTTCAGCACCTTTTTCTGAATGTTGTAAAGGTTGAAATTTTCAATGTTTATGATTTTAACTTAGTAAACGAACACATAATGGTTTAAAACTTTGGAAATTGAATACTTGAATTGAAAGTATATAAACTTAAATTTTAAATGGTTTAAATGAATTATTTTGATTAAAATATAAGCTATAAAGAAGGTGATTTGGGATGATAATAAATGAATGATATCTTTGAATTTAAAGGGTATCTAAAGTTGAATATTTGGATTTGAACTTATATGATGATTTGAAACTGAAGCTTTGGAAAGATATGATATTTTGATATATATTAAATGTTTTGAAATGAAGCTTTGGAAAGATATGATATTTTGATATAAAAAAAACATTTTGGAATAAAGTTTTGAAAGATATGATATTTTAATATATTAAAATGATTTGAAAGGAGTTTTGAAAGGATATGATAATTTAATATATTGAAATGGTTAGAAATGACTTGATATTTATTTTGATAAATATTTGAATTTGAAAGATATGGTATGTTGATTTATTGAAATGGTTTTGGAAATGATTTAATCTTTATTTTAATAAAGATTCGGATTGAAAGGGATACTTTATTTTGAAGTGTAAAATATTGTTTTAAAAGTTATAACCACGGGTTATAATAACGATTGGTTGTTAAAGAGACCGGGATCGGATATTGTCTTATAGCCAGCCAATACCGAAAACCACTTTAACAACTGTGTACGCGGTGGAGATTCCAGAATGAAGTAGGATGATGGTGACGTTCTCGAGGTATATTACGTGGAACCGACTCCCGTGAGTTGGCATAAGGTGGCAAAAACAGGAGCGATTGACGGACTAATAAGGTAGCACCTTTGATCGGACGCACTTCTTCGTATGCATTCTATTACTTTGTGATTGTTTGGTGCGCACCTTTGATACCACCGATCCGGAAGCGTAATTGGTATATCTACCCTGGCATTGCCTAGTTGTGCCGTGTCACCTACCATAGCGAGCCTTATACGATTTTGGTTTGTACCATACCTATGGAGTGCCCTCTGACGACGCTCGTTCCGGGGGAGATTACGGTACTGTATAGACTATGGGAATATATTATGTGTTAAGGTGGAAAATGTAAAGCCTTAATGCTATTTAAAAGTAAGTTTATTTTACTAATAGACACTATTATAATAACAAAGTATTACTACGTAATAAATAGTTTAACAGATCCTTAGAGGATGGACGGTCCCAAGCATCCTTTAAGTTACTTGTACTTTTACTACAGTTCACTTGAGTTGGTTTACATTGTATAAGTATGTATGCCCTGACTCGAGTGTTTGTATTTTTATTTACGCTCGGGTCAGCCTGAGTTATTCATAGATTTGGATTTCCACTTTCTGGAGATTGGAATCGCTGGAGATTATCTACTTGTCAAGTTTTATCTTTTGCAGTCTGTTGTTCCTTTCAGCTCTTGTATTAGTAGTCTTCTATGTAGTGAGACTTCCCATTGTACTTTATTTCTTCTGTTGTATTTTATGTAACTCTGATATTTTATATAGTAGCTTCATGAACTACTATTTCTTTTACTTCCGCTGCATTATTATACTCTGTGTCTGTGAATCTGTGATTTTATTTACTGTATATTCTGAGATTTGTCAAATTTTTATCTACAACGCGGTATTTTGAGCAATTCAATTCCGGCATGAGTGTTTACCTATACACTTATAATGTATGCGAATGGTTGAAAATACCGGGTCGTTACAACCTTCGAAGTAGGCTGTCAACCGATCTCCTATGACAAGGATCAGAAATCACCTTTCGAGCATTGTGTATCTCTAGATATAATATACTGTAAAGAAAACACAATTGGCCCAACATCCGAACGCTTTCATGAACAATGTGAACCAAGTAACAAAAACTCCCCACGTGTAACATATCGATAAGCATACCCTAGATATAGAGTTGATACAACTCCATAGGTTAGCTAAACCAGGATCATGCAACCTGCTCTATCTTTAGTCATATACCAATGATGAAGTCACATTCAACATCTCAACATATGAGCCATCATCACTTGAACTGATCATGAATCCCCAAATTGATTTCAGCATCTCGAACAAATCCATTTCCAAGAGATACAACACATATCTCAATCTTGAAGTGGTTTTCGATAAGTAGAACACTTTCCAATTCAAATTTCTTTAAGATTGAATCGACGAATTTTCGTTCAGCTTAGTTTCAGTTCTTTAAAATAATAAGTGAAAGCTAGAAATATTTCATACGAATGCTCCACCTCGAAGGTTCTCAAAGCATACGAAGCCATGAAGCTTTTTGATACTTCTTAAGTTAATTTGGTCCTATTAAACAACAATGAAATGATCACATATAGAAACTAAGTATAGTATACTTATCATGTTTCCAACCTTTTCAACTTCTATCCCTCGGTTAAGAATGACGCCAGGTAGGTTAGAACACTTTTGCTTCTATGTCCTACTCGAATCAACATTCTTAACTCTCACAAATAGGATTAAGTCCACTTCATTGGCTTTCAGTGCTAAGTCCATGAATAAATATTTTCCATACATAAGTGACACACAAATCATGATTAGCACACACAAAGCACAATCAAGTCACATGAACGACTTTTAATCCCTTTTTTATTTAATTAATATTTTTGTTAATTAAAACTTCTTTTATAAGTAAAACTTCTTTATTAATTAAGCTTATCTTAATTAATTAAAACTTCTTATAAATAAAAAATTGACTTATTTAAATTGTATATATATTTAATTTCCCCTTATAAAGATATATACTTGTATTCTACAATTCATTTATACTTTTCATGTATTTTACTATATACATATATTACTATTGACATATTTTACTACTCATTTATATTATTTATATATTTTACTATTCACGTATTTTACTATTTAAATACTTTACTATTTAAGTACTTTACTATTTATTTGTACTCATTTCTATACTTCAAAATGTATTCATATACTTGTCTCAAATGGTACAAGTATATTCATAATAATAAGATTTCACTTACTTTGAAATATAATCAAAGAGATTAAAAACAAATGTTACTTAAACATTTGTTACTAAAAACCCCTTCTGTTTTATAAGCTAAACTTTTATTTTTTTTGTCTTTTTATAAAAGATTTCATACTTGTTATTATCTTTAAAATTCCATTATTAAAGATCCAATTATATACTTAAGGGTTAAAGATAAGTATCACATAAATGTTTGTCACTACGAATCCAAAACCATTTAACACTTAACAGTTTTCTTTAAAACTTGCTTTTAAAGATTTATATTTACAAGGGTTAAAGACAATTGCTACTTATACGTTTGTCACTGCAAACCCAGAACCATTCACTTATAATTATCTTTAAAGTATTCATTATTAAATATCTTACTATATTCCTATGTATAATAGATAATAAGGGTTTAAAAAAAATGATACTTAAACAATGTTGACTACAACCCAAAAATATTAACTTATAGTTATCTTTAAAATATTCATTATTAGATCTTTAATTATATTCCTATATATAATTAATAATAAGGGTTAAAAACAAATGATATTTAAACAGTGTTTACTACAACCCAAAACCATTTTATATTTACTATTAACTTTAAAACATTCATTTTAAATGCCAAAGCATATCCATACTTATTATTTAAGGCAATACACTTTTAATTGAACTTCATAAAACCATTTATTTAACATAAGTGTTAAAAATACAAACTTCTTTTACTACATTTATAAAATACTTAACTTACTTTTTAAACCATATACATACACACACACTCTTTAACATATTTATAACTATGTTAAAATGCTTTTAAGCTGCTTAAAAATAAATTGTAATTATCTATATCAATCATTGTGTAAAAATAACAAATTTTGAAACAAATGGCAAAACAAAAAATAAATATGTTTTCAAATTAAAAGCCACATAGTTTAAAATTTCATAATTGATTATTGAAAACATATTTAAACTTGAAACCAATTTTAGAACACTCTAGTAAGTTGGAAAACAACCCTAAAAAGATTAGAGAAAAATAATTAATTTCATTGGAACTGGGCCGCCCGCAGCGGAAGAAATGGGTGAATTTGAAAAAATTTACCATTTTGGATCATTTACGGGCCTATACCTAAACATACCTAGAGTTTTCTTTTAAATAAATTTAAATAAAATATTTATTTTATTTAGGTTTAGAAATAAAGTTTAAAATTTAATTTAATGTGTATATAAATTAGAGTATGTCAAATATATTCTTATATTTAATGGAAAATTAATAAATTTATTTAGAGAATGAAACTTCTCATTTCCTGTCTCTTAAATTATTGATTTGATAAGGGGGCATAAATTTATTTTGTGAATGTAACTTTTCATTTATTCTTTTAATTTATTTGATTAATAAAGGGCAAATTATTTATATGGAGAGAAACCTTTCATTTATCTCTCTTTAATTAGATTAAATAATTGTATGAATATCATTAATTAGCAACATATATATGGCATGAATAATATGTGTATATATGGTGTAAATTATGTAAGAGCAACTTTTGATAGGTGCTATTAATTGATGACAATGTTAGACATATAACTAGAAACAAATGGATAGTTAAACACATAAAAGAAATGTGGGGAAATAGATAAAGAGTAACAAAGATGATTGATTAAATTTTCGATTTGGCAAACTTAATTAATGCAACATATAAATGATAGTCAATTGGCATCATAATATAAGGATATAAACAGTCAACTACAAAAGTATGTATGTATTATTAACTAATTGTGTGTGTGTGTATGTATTTAAATATGTTTATATATGTCTTGTTTAATGAATCCTCCAAATATACTAAATTAATTCAGCCAAGCCAACTATTATCCATTCAAGATTTATAACCAAATATATAATGATCTGATTTAGTGGATCAATTTGAAATAAATCTTATTCAATTAATCCAAATGTAACCAATATGCATATGTTATTAATTTAATGTAGAATCAAGCATAGATACTTATTAAAAAAAAAGTCCAAAATATATTTTGTATAATAATATAATCTTGATTCATATTTATTTACACATAAACATAGTGTACACATATATATGTGTTTACATATATACATAATCTATATATATGCTTAAAAATATTTCTATATGTACTGTTAATGGGTCCTTTAAAATTAATAAATCAACTCAATGAAATTAATTGTAATTGATTTAAGTTTTATTGCCAAATATGCAGTAACCTAATTTAGTAAAACAGCATGATAACTGACCTTATTCAACAAATCTAAATATAATTTATATGTTTATGTTAATAAAAAAATTCTTATAACCATTTAAAATATTTCAAAATTATTTTAATTTACACATATATATGCATTTATGTATATGCATGAATCTTAAAGTAGAAAACAAATTGGATCAATGTAATCTATTATTAACAATTAATAAAACAATGTTAATTAGAATAACAAGTTAATTGTCAGATCTATATTTAGATCAAAATCAATAGAAACTAACATAAAAAATCATGAATAGAAGTTATCAACTTCAAATGAAAACCAATTCTAATGATAACAAGTCATACTACTTTAAGATCTATAATTGTATGCTTATAAGGGACGACAAATGCATATATACAATTTTCAAAATGAATTCACTATTAGATCTATAATATCATGGAACAAATAAATAACTAAGGGAATTTACCTTGTTAATGTTGCCTATGATTCGTACCTTGAATGATAAATGCTACTAGATTCAATTGAATCACCTCCACAAATCGCAACAATCTGAAGCACCACTTTTGAATTTATTTGATTTAATTTGTTTTAGTTTTGTTTTGGGAATTTTTATGGCTTAAAAGCCATGAAATTTCGGCCAAGAAGGTAGAAAAATGAAGATGGAGGCTAGGGTTTAGAAGGAGAGTGATTAAAAGAGGCCAGTGAATGGAAGATAAGATAGTTATTGAGGGTTCCTTCCCTAATCTCCTCCCTTCATTTTCTAGATCCAACCATTGGATTTTAAGCCTCGTTTCTTATGGCCTTCTTTGAATAAGGCTATACGAGCCTTTAAATATTCTCAAACCCATTTAGCAATTAATCCATTTAAATCCGATTTAAAGATTTGATCAATATTATATATCAATACATACATAACTTTTATGTACGTACTTTATTAAATACTAATAGATTCAAACAAATCAAGTAATTAAATAAATAAAATTTAATAATTAATATTTCATAAATATTAATTAATTTATAACGCATATATATTAACTAAAATGTGTGGTTTTCGAAGCATTCATCACTATGGTTATGCAACTCAAAGGATTAAATCCAGTCAGCGATTAATATCGAACTATTCAGATATTAACATTCACACGTCACTTAATAGGTGGTGTGACATTTTGATCGAATTTATCGCTTACATATCCTTTAGCTAAAATCTAATTTTACTTATTATAAGCGGTACCTAATGGTGACAATTATTTACACCAATTTTCTTCGTCAAAACTATATCACTATGAATTTATGGAATTTGGTAATGGTCAAAATTCCAATATCATCCACTTTTAACTTTATAGTTCAAACATAAATTCGTTGGTTTGATAATAACAATTATTATTAACCGAAATGCTCTAACCAGAGACTATGACTTTGAGTTGACTTCAATTGACTGTGAAACTAACCTTATATAACCGTAGAGACGAATCCTCTCTTGGATAGTGTTTCACCTCCAATGCATCCATTCGATCCAAATTAGTCGTTCGATAGACGCCATGCCACGATTTAACTATAATCAAAGCGGAGCTTTCACATTGAAGATATATAATATTCTCAAGTCGATGGAACTGTGTAAGTTAGTCATATCGATATTCTCTGTTTGACCTTAGTTATAATAACCAATAGAAAACTATCCAGTGGGTCATTCAATAGTTATCCAATAACTATCGGTATGTAAAACCTTGTTGCCCTCAGCAGTCGTGAGTAATACACTGCCCAACATTTGGAGAATATTATGTACTCTAGTCTCAACAGATACGTCGATATCCAGTCTTGATGCATCTTGACTAGGAACATTTAAAATGGAATATTTGTTTCATTGTGATAAAGTACTCACGGTTACAACATTTTGTAACTGCTATCACAAAACGTACCATTTATGGATTTTCTATTAAATATACTTTTACTTAAATTGATTAATTAATATAACCACATTATATCAAATTTATAATAGAAAGAAAATAGCTTTATTTCGAACAAAAATTAGTCAACGAGTTAGATATATGTAAGAAATTACATAATTGCCCCTAGGATATACCCCTAACTCTTTAATCTCCCACTTGCACTTGGGGTCAATTATGGAATCCTATTCCAACTTCTCTAATCGGTTTTCTAAAAAACAATTGGGTTAGTCCCTTTTTAAACGGGTATGCTATTATGTTTTAATTATCTACTTTGTTAATCAGCTCTCTTCGATGGTGATAAACTGTTTTATCATGTGGAGCAACTCAGAGTATGTCTCTTGACTTCTAGTGAGCTCTATGTTCTGGTATAAACTATATCGTGAATATGTTATCATATAACAATGTTATTAGATTCTCAATATTTGGAACCCCCTCAGTTATAAATTCATGCATTTATAATTTTATATACATTATTTTTATTGCGGAAATATTCAAGGCGATGTACTTAGCCTTTTCATTGAATCGCCCTTCGTCTTTCATTTGGAATGTTTCCAATTTAAAGATTCTTAACTTGAATTTATTATTGACATGCTATACTCAATATCACTTATGAAGATTGAGTTATAACACTCCTCTATAAGGAGTTTTTGTTTCTATAAACACTTCTCTAGTATTTCATAAATACACGAGAGCACTTCAAACAACCATTTAGTGATATCAATTTGGATTTGATATTTGCTTCATGTCTCAAATACATAAACAAATCATGATATCGTAAACAACACAATATATATGATAATTCATTTTGCCAATGCAAAGGAATCAATCTTACTTGTTCCGTATTAACATTTTAATAAGGTGTCCTTGCATATCATCTGGGATATTCCCGACATCTTTTATACCTACTAAAAAAGACATCGTTTATTAATCCAATGTTGAGTATTATAACTGTTTCCACAAGTGCATCGTTGTAATAAACAATGTGTTGTTTGCTTGTAGTTTAGAAATATCAATGTACCTTTTAACGTTTTTTCTTATGAACACATGTTTCCTCTGCATTTTGATTGAAAATCAAATTATTTGATATTTCTATCAAACCACTTATTCAATCTTGATGCTTATAAAATGATACCATCTATCACGATACAAGTCTAAAAAATGTACCAAGGACCTCGCCTAGATCCCTTACCAACACAAGACTGGCCAACCCCTGACTGGAGAGTATCGAATATGGAATATGTCATCACTTCAGTTGCATTGCAACCCTTTTTATTTGAGATCTCATGCACAAACCAATCCATAAATATGTAGATGCATCTAGAAAGGTGACGAGACACTCTAATGGGAGCGACCTACTTAGCCTTGCTGCATCTCCCCCGATTTTAGTCATTTCTGTCTAATGAGGCTTGAGGCTATGCTTACCTTTAGAATAGCAATTCCACTTGGAAAACACTTAACACTGTATATCAGTTCGTATGATGCATATAGATCATTCTTATATAAAAGTATGACTCAATCACTACTCGAATACATAAATTCACTTCCAAACTAGTATCGCTTACCCGATGCTCTAGTGCGGATACCGATCAGGCTTCTTGATTAGGAACCTCTGTTTTCCTTACATAGTTGTAACTACGATAGAAAACATTAGTCCTAAATCAAAACCCTCATCAAGTGTTCGCCGTTAAAAATTTAGTAATACATCCTTATTCGGAATGGGCAAACCCCTCAAAGTCATGTATTCGAACCTTAGATCAAGAGTGTGTGGAAGGAGAAATGATCTACATCCAACCTACACACTTATTTAATTAGTTCTCACTTATACAAATTTTATTCCCACCAAATCAATTATGAGAAAATTTCATAAAATAAACTTAGGTTCAACTCGTATAATACTCTACTACATCTTAAGAGTATATACCCCTATTCAATTCAACTATTCCATTTTGAATTTATCTCCCTGAGAAAACTCAAGATCCAAACACATGACTTTATTCAAGAACTTTTCGAAATGAAACTTTATAATTTAAATCATACAAATATATGGATATAGCCTAAGTTACTTCAAAAGGATACTAAGGAACAGGGTACTACCAAAAAGTATCATACGCTCCCTTACCAAGAAGGGTAATACTCAAGTGAAGTGTTTACCATCCGAACAGATCTCTCCCTCAATTTTAAGTTATTTTCGAGGCATTCGGGTTGAAAGTTTTGATTGTACAATGATAAGGAGAATAATTAACTAAGTGCATTACAACGTTCGCTTAGGCAAACATCTGATCGTCACTTAGAAGATTACTCCAATCGTCACAAAACAATCAAGACTCATTTCCCCTAACCAATCCAAAGAAAACACCTTTTACTTAACATTTTCACTCCTAAAATTTTATTCCTAAACCAAAATTGCTTTCAAATAATACTATTATTATCTTTCGAAACCTTGAAAACCATTTTTCAAAAGCACCGGGATTTAAGTTCTCAAGTTTTCGCCTTAAATTCTTTTAAATCCAAGACATATTCCTATAAATCCATTTTTATAAATCAACTTTTATAAAACATTTTCTAAATATTTATTTCAAATATTTTTGCTTTTAATAACATCTTTCATTAAATCGTATTTAACCCCATATTACCAATAGAACGCCTTATAGTCAAATTGTGAAACTTAATTTACAAGGTGTTCGCTTCACTATTTTCCCTATATCTACTTAGCCAACCCAAATCTTAAAAAGGAAACCTGCCTATACACACTAACCATAATCAATGCTCAAACATGATGAGAATAAATAAACAAACCCTATATGATAATAATAAAATATTATTATTCATTTCTTAGCAAACGACACCTCGAAAAATTATACTATTTTGAAAATCATTCTTTATATATAAAATATACCCTAGGTAAAATTATTTCATTTACCCAATTTCAAAATGGAATATGTCAATTTCCCTTATTCAAGTGTTTAGGAACCCCTATCGACACTCTGGCATCCCACGTCTCAACCAGAGTTCTTAAGACACTCAATAGATAAATCGACATAATATAAAAAAATTATGTCACTACAAATAAGCGCTCTTGTCTAATACATTCATACTCATTCTTGGGTCTCACTTACCCGATCTCAAATGAGTTTACCCTACCAGAGCCAAGGTTCTCGCTTAACCTTGCGCTCTAATACCATATGCAACGACCCGCCTTTTCAAACCCCAGAAGTCGACAATAATACATCTACGATATTCATGTGCCAAACAACTAAGTGCTGGAGAGACAGATTGTTAAGGAAAAAAAGGAAGATAGAAGAAACTAAAAATCATAGAATCTCATAATGCAATGGAATAACATATATTAATCAACATAATACTTTACAAAGTCATTCAAAAATTATACAACTGAGTAATACAAATACAAATTCTACCACAGATAGGTATAACATCCTTTCCCTACCTAACTGGTATAAAATACATATAATATAGTAGAAACAATATAGTGACTAGCTATGGATGAAGCCTTCTGCTCCAAGCACCTTAAAGATGCATCCATGGAAACCTGAACTACTTAGCTGCCCGTAAAAATTTGAGCACCCAAGAATTTTAGGGAAAGAAAATAAAATTCCGGTCAGGCATGGGTCGAGTGTGAGTAAACTCAAACAATTGAATTGTTACATTTAAAATCCTTTATAAAGTCAACGGTATCTTGTAAGACCACAGAGCATATAAACACCGACGGGTTTTTACCTTACGATAACCAAAACCTTTATATCAGAAAATCCAGTGATATTATAATAATGTCTAGAGGTCAAAGTAAATTACGAAAATAGCTAAAATGCTTGCATGATGGTGATTTGTCCTGCAAAATAGATGCCCAAACAATTCAATCAATTTATAGAAGAACAGAGATTTATTCTGTTAACATATATGTCATTAAAATCAAAGCAGAGCGGGGATTTATTCTACAAATATATGTCCATAATAATCAAATCAATCATATTATAACAGAATGGGGATTTATTCTGCTAATAGACGTCCGCACAACCACTTACATCGTAGCTCATTCACAATTTTTTTCTCCTTAATGGTATCGACATTTGAATTCCTTGTGTTAAAACCATCTTTGAAAAAAAGTACCTTAAAAGCAACTTGATTCTTGGAAAACAAGGATTAAAGTTGAAACATCCTTCTAAAATGATTAGTTACAAGATAAACTCTTATTAAATCATAGAAAATCTTCATTAAGTTCGAACTTAATTTAATCATATATTAATAAATAAATAAACCTTTAATAAATAATTTATTTATAGATTATACCCTTAATCAATCCTTTATTAATATTAAAATAATAGTTTAAAACCTTTATTAATAATTAACTATTAATTAATCACAATTAATTAAATAATATTTTAATTAAAACTTAAATAGTAAATTAAACCTTAAATAAATAATTTATTTTAAATTAAAGCCTTAATTAATTAAAAACAATTTAAATAAATGGTTTATTTAAATAGTTAACCTTATACTTCATTAACAATCAATTAAAATAAACCATATACTTAAATTATATTAAAAATTAATCTTACTTAATTAATAGTTAATTATAATTAATCTTATCCTTAAAAGTGTAATAGACCGGAGTTTTCGACCTTCGAAAATCGACATTAATACGTCCACTGTATAGAATGCCGAGCAATCGAGTGTCGAAAAACTCCAGTTCATTAGGGGTGAAGAAGAAAAAGGCAGAAGAAGAAATAAACAACACAGAATCTCACAATCGCAGCGGAAAAAATATAATATATAATAATAGATTTTATACAAAAGAATTTGTAGCTGTTTTTTACTTACAACCATCAGAGTACAACAATCAATACAACGATCTGGACAATTATAATAACCTGCCCTTATATACATAACTCATACAGCGGGAATATCCAAGTATGTGATATACGTCTAAACTCCTCCATTTCATCTCCCGAGCTCCATAGCATTCTAACCTGAATCTGTAATACTCGATCTGACCTTAGCATTATAATAAAATAACACCCGAATCAGTCTGGAAAAACCAGCGTGAGAAACACACTTAATTTTAATCATTGCTATTATTTTCAAAATCCATTGAAAAACAAAGGTATGTAGTAAGACCACATCACACATAAACACGATGAGTTTTTACCTTACGATAACCAAAACATTTTTATCAAAACCGTCAGGTATTATAATAGTGTCTAAACCAAGTAAATAGAAAATAGCTGAAATGTTTGCATCTCACGTTTCAGCATAGTTGGGCACAATCAAAACTGTACGGCGCTTATTGGAGAATGGATTCCATACAACGACTAGGCACTGGGGTACCACCTATCACGGTACACATTTAGAAAAATGCACCAAAGACCTCGCCTGGATCCCCAATAACACAAGACCGGCACTATCCCTAACATAAATAAAATCGAATATGTTATCACCCCAGGCATTCCCACCCTTATCGGGAGCTCTTTCGCATGCACCGTATCCATATAATATATCCGAGGGTATCTAGATAGGTGATAACATACCTTAATTAGGTATGACCCACTTAGCCTTGCTACGTACCCCCTGATTTTTAGCCATTCCAGTTGGTGAGGCTAGATGCTACAAATACCTTCCAAGAATAATTCCACATAGAATGCTCATCATCCTCCAAAGACGATGTTCTGATAGCATTCATCCATACAAGTTATCTTGGGTCTGGACAAACCGAATCATCGTCTTCATCATCTTCACCGTATTTATTCGTAAAGTTCAAACCGGATCAAAGTCGTTTTCAGATAATTAAATCCAATCCCGGCTTCTTCAAAATGATAAACAAAATTGTCTAAAATTGATTGTCGGTTATTTAACTATCAATACACATCCAAAAGTAGACATCAGGCCTTATGTCAAACTTTTTCAAAATTTATTTCAAAATATTTTTGTAAAATATTACTTCCAATACTTCAACATTTGAAAACAGTTTTCAAATTCTTATATTTTCAACGGAATATTTCCACCCCTTTCCAATACTTATTTTTCCCATTTTGTTTTGTATTCAACGTTTAGGAAGTATTCCATTTATTTCCTATTTCTTTTTCTCAAATTATTTACAATTTATTTGTAAATTTCTTAACTCGTTTATAAAGAATTTTATAAGTTTCAGAATTCTTTAATTAATTCCCTTTAATATTTCTAAAGTCAAATATACTTACTTATAATTTCAATTTCCCTTTCTACTTCTTTTATGAATTATATTTCATTTTTTAGGTTCACTTTTACTTAACTTCTTTGGAAATTTTCCCACTCTTCTCGAATTTCGTTTTGAGAATTCTCATATAAGTCCCATCTACTAAATAACCCTTTTCCAACTCTCGATAATATTTACAAATAAATTTAAACCATTTCAAAACTCTCTATATATATACATATGTAAATAAAAATAAGTATTTAAAACATAATAATAATAATTTTTTAAGACATGTTCAAATAATTATCTAAAAATTGAAACACTTTTTTTATAACATCACTTTTCAAAGCAGGTTTAAATTTTTTGGATTTATTAAAATAAATATTAAATATTTGAAAATACACTGAAGTATTTCAATACTAACTTTAAATTACATAAAATAAAATTTTCCTTTTAAAAATAAAAACTAACTTATTAATAAAAATATATTTTTAAATCTCAATAACCAAATTTCAATTTATTAATCCCTCTCGATTTCAATCTATCACTTCCATTTGGTTCTTCTTAGCCATATTCACTTCAAAAATAGTGTCCACTATTTTCTCTCATCCTATTTTCATATTCAAATATAAATTCTCCCTGTAAATTTATATTCCAAATTTATCTGATATCATTTTCCTTTATTTATAAATATCGTTTTTTATAACTCCTATGAGTCTGACTAAAAAAAAATCTCATTTAAAAAAAAAATCCCATTTTGCAAATTCAATTCCTTATAAATTCCATTTGTATCTGCCAATCTATTTTTAATATCGATTTCAATTTCTTTCCATACTATTTCTTGAACATCATTTTAAAATCCAGTCTTAAAAATTCTTTTATATAATTTATTTTAATATCTCTATTAAAAATATTTTTCCGCATTATTTAGTAGGACCAAAAACCAATTATTTCTTATTCAAATCAATCTCTTCTAAGTAAACCAAATCCCGAAATACATATTTTTATATTAAAAATCTCCTTTTAATTTCTTTAAAAATTCAAAATATTATCATGCTTAATAAACTAAAGTTAATTCCCATGCTATTGTAACATCTTAAAAAATTTGCAACACACAATAGTCCAGCAAATTATTCAATCACATCATATATTTTTTATATGTGAAAAACACTAATATATTTGAGGAATCCAGTTGGACCCCTTCAGCCTGCTTTCCCTGCATCCACAGATGTTAGACAACTATAAAAATACCAATCCCACTTCACGGGGGATATCACGGTATAAAGGGCATCCGCTATTAAGCGGGGCGCATAGGGTCTCATCTGCTATAATGTGCAGGAATATCACTCCAATTACTAATATATATTACTACATATATATATATATATATATATATATATGTATGAATGTATAATATATCATCCAACAGACAATAATTTATAACCGCATCAAATAATTAATTTTAGTTCTTTTAAAATTAACTCCATCAATCCAAAAAGAGTGGCTCACCTTGATTTTTAATTTGCCAAATATCCAGATTTCCAATTATTTAAATATACAACTGACTCTTAATTTTTATAAATTAATTCTAGCTGGTATATTCCTTAACTACGAATCCAATTTCATCTTGGTTTCATGATTTTTGGACCTTATATAAATTAGTGACAGTGTTAATAACATTCACAAATTAAAATATATATTGATTCCACTAATTACGACTTCAGAAAATTAATTACCTTCCAGCCCAAAACTAATCGCACCCCATCATAGCCTCACCTTGCTGCAGCGAGTGCCACGACCTCCCCTAGTGCCGCCGTCCAGCGCTCATCACACGATCATCTACTGCCCTCGTCTACAACCCATGTGCACCTCCAATTCGAATGCAACTACACCACGCCGCTTTGAGCTGTCGCGATATCCATCACGCGATCTCACCTTCCTCGCGATTCCAATCACCAGATAACGTTGCGTGCCTCTATAACCTAGTCCTCCACACGCCGTTGAGATCCACTACCATTGCGCCTTCATCGTGACGTGGTTGAATACCACCGAATCCCCGGTACGAGTAGCGCGTACACAAATTTAATTTCATTCGTTGTTATTTTTTCTTTTTCTGGAATGAGATTTTTGAATTGATTTCGGGTTTCCTTTTTTATCGAACAGGAAAATTCGATTTCCTTCTTTTTTTTATAAACGAAGTCGATTTTGATTATAAGCAGGTAGAGATGAAGAGGAGGCTCACCATTCCTTTTGAATTGATTTCGTTTGTTTGTTATATTTTTTCTCCAAGGATTCGATTTCGGTTGGCATTTTAAAATAGAAGGAGGGAAAAGATAGAAGGGAAAGATCGCATGTAAGGATAGGTGTACAGTGATTTGAAAAGGAAAAGATCCAGCTGATGTGAATTAAAAAGGTCAAGTCAATTACATATGTGTGTGTGTGTGTGTGTATATATATATTCAAATCATTCGTTTACGTAACTTAAAATCTCAAACTTCTATGGAGGCATGATGCTAGGTGTTTATAATGTTATACCTCTGTTCTGAATGCAATGGAAAATGTTTCAAGTCCTAATTCGATCGTATGGAAAAGATAGCTGTTTGGACTCAATTATTATATTGAATTTTTGATATTAAATTCAGTGCATTTCTATCCTATTTGACCAAATAGTAAGTCTAAACGCTACGAAATCTGAAATACGATAAAATTTACCATTACAGATCCAGTTGAACTGGTTTCGTCGAATTCCGAGACTGTGTCTCGAATCGCTTTTTTAACGCGTCAGTTAAGTTGACGAATCCAAAATTTCAGAATCGCTTAAAATTTCATTTTTAAAAACTCGTTGCTCAATTATAAACTCCAAATCCAATATTTAACCCATTTTAATATTCAAAATTAAACGGCAGAGAAATCCGGGTCGTTACAAAAGATAATTAATTAATATTTAATCTTTACTTAATTATAATTAATAAACCTCTTTAATTTTAATTAATTATTTGAACTTAATTAATAAAAATTTAATCATTAAAAAACTTAATTCACTTTATAAAGCATCATTATTAAGTTTATATTTAAGTTAATAAAACCAAATTTCGCAAAAATCGGATTTTTAAGCGAAAATGCATCCATAACGACTATCGCTTCTAATTCCATGACTTTCAAACTTGCTTAACATCTTAAATATCTTTTAAACTCTTACCTTTGCTTTGAATTGCTTTACTAATTTAGCATAAAGTTTTTGGAGCAAAACTAAAGTTATAAAACATTACAAAACTTTTCATTAAAACAAACTTGAACCCAATGAATTTCAATGTCACTAAATAAGTTCAAATGTTAATTTTTTAGCATACATCACATGCACATGTCTAACCATAACATATCACCACCATAACACAACCAAATATCATATATTTATAATCAAACAAATCACATAAGCCTTCGATTCACAAGTCAAAATCTAAACCACAACTAGCAACCTATATATATATATTCAAACCACACAATAATCCAACCAAAAAATCAACTTATTTTACCACATTGTTCAATACATATAAAGGTAAAAACTTTCTGAAAAAGTTAGAAATTTACTCACCAAAAATCCTTCGAAAACTTGATACATTTTGGAGTTCGAAAAACTTAGAAAATCATAAAATCCACTCAAAAACAAGTCAACTTCCACTCGATTTTGGATATGTAGTTCTCTTATTTTGGTAAAGTAGTCACACGGAAAATTTAATGAAATTCTTTTCTCGACAATTTGAAAAAATATAAAAATTTAATTTCATTTAGCTTTGAGGAAGATATGGCCGAGATAAGAAGAGTTATTTTCTGACTTGAATTTCTAAGTCCAAAAATACTCTAGAAAGAAATGAGTTTTTGACATAAATAGGCTCATGAAAGAAATGATACAAACAAAAGTTGTAGTCGTTCGAATTTCATACGGTTTAAAAAAAAATCTCCATTTGAATCAGATATGAGATAGATATGATAGAATGAAGAGAGGGCAAACATAAAGAAATTAAAGGGGTATTTATAAGCAAGAACAAAGCGAATCACCTAAATATCTTTGATCCTTTAACCTCCACTAACTTTGCCACCTCATCATGCTCCTCTTACCATATGTAGTTCTTCCAAAAACATGTTAAAACATGTTTTTGTACTTAGTGTACTCTATGTTTGCTAATAACTTAACAGTTATATTTATATTTTTTATTTCTAAACTTATTTAGCTTAAGTTAATTTATATTTATATTTATCATATTTTGAACTTTATTTTCTCATAACTAAGGATGTTCTAAACATGTAAATTTTGATTCAAATATAAATTAGAGTGACCACACTTCAAATAACTTTTATACGACAAAAGGTCAAAAATTTGGAAACTGTTTTTGGTCACATTTTCTATTTTTCATCGAACAATATATTTTTGTATTGAAAACTATTTCACTATCATTATTTATTACTTTAAAGAGATTTTTTTGTAAAATCGATATATTTAATATTCAGCATTAATTAAATATTCGCAAATCAAAGTAGTGAAATTCCTGGTCGTTACACTCTCCCCCCTAAACATAGTTTCGTCTCCGAAATTACACCTCAACCTATCCTGGAAAACACTTAATATTGTATATCAATTCGTATGATGTACATAGATCATTCTTATATAAAAGTTTGATTTGATCACTACTTGAATACATAACATTTATCTGTTTTCCGTACATAGTTGTAACTACGATAGAAAACATTAGTCCCATATCAAAATCCCTTATCAAGTGTTCATCGTCAAAAACAGAGTAATAGATCCTTTTGCAGAATAGTTTGAACCACCTCAAAGTCATGTACTCAAATCCCAGATCATGACCATATGGAAGGAGTAATGATATAGTCCAACCTACGCACTTATTTGATTGATTTTCATTAATACCAATTTAATTCCCACTAAATCATTTATGAGATCATTTCATAAAATAAACTCAAGTTCAACTTGTATAATACTCCACTATATCCTAAGAGTATATATCCCTATTTGATTCAACTATTCCATTTTGAATTTATTTTTCTAAGAAAACTCAAGATCCAAATACCCAGCTTTTATTCCAAAAACATTTCGAAATGAAACTCTATATTTTAAATCATACAAATATATAGATATAGCTCGAGTAATTCCAAAAGGATACTAAGGAACTAGGTACTACCAAATAGTATTATACACTCATTTACCAAGAAGGGTAATACTCTAGAGAATTGTTTGCCATCCAAACAGATCTCTCTCCCAATTTTAAGTTATTTTTGAGCCACTCAAACCAGTTAACTTAAAATATTTCTTTCTCTCAAAATCTCATTTTTGAAACAACATTTTTTACATTCTCCAATAAAATTTTTATTACCAAGTTACTTTGAGTTTGTTCGGGTTGATTTTGTTTCGATTGTACAATGATAAAGAGAATAATTAACTAAGTGTACTATAACGTTTCCCTAGGAAAATATCTGATCGTCACTTAGAAGATTATCTAATCATCACAAAATGGTCAAGACTCATTTCTTCTAACCAATGCAAAGAAAACACCTTTTACTTAACATTTTCACTCCCAGGATTTTATTCTTAAACCAAAATTGCTTTCAAATAATACTATTATTTTCTTTCAAAACCTTGATAACCATTTTCAAAAGCACTGGGATTTATGTTCTCAAGTTCTCAAGTTTTCATCTTAAATTCTTTTTAATCCAATACACATTCCTCTAAATCCATTTTTATAAATCAACTTTTATACAATTTTATAATATTATTTCAAATATTCTAGCTTTTTATAACATCCGTTATTAAATCATATTTAACCCTGCATTACAAATTGAACGCCTTATAATCAAATTGTGAAACTTAATTCATAAGGTGTATGCTTCAATATTTTCCCTATTTCTACTTACCTAACCCTAATCTTAAAAAGGAAAGCTATCTATATGCACTAGCAACAATCAATGCTCAAACCGGATGAGAATGACTAAATAAACCCTACATAATAATAATAAAATATCATCTCTTAGCAAACAATACCTTAAAAAATTATACTATTTTGAAAATCATTCTTTATGTATAAAATATATCCTAGGTAAAATTATTTCATTTACATAATTTCAAAAAAATACTATGTCAGTTTGCGTTGTTCAAGTGTTTAGGAACCCTTATCGATACCGTGGTGTCCCACATGTCGACCAGAGTTTGTAAGCCACTCAATAGATAAATCAAAACAATATGAAACATTTTATGTCACCAACAAATACATGCTCTTATATAATGCACCCATACTCATTCTTAGGTCCCACTTACCCGATCTCAAATGAGTTTACCCTACCAGGGCCAAGGTTCTCGCTTAACCTTATGCTCTGATACCACATGTAATGATCCGTCTTTTTGAATTCTAGAAGTGGACACTAATACATCCACGATATTTATGTGCCAAACAACTAAGTGCTAGATAGATAGATTGTCAGGGGAAAGAAAGGACATAGAAGATAGAAGTAATTAAAAATCACAGAACCTCACAATGCAATGGAATAACATATATTAGTCAACATAATACATTACAAGGGGAATTTCAAAAATGATACATCAGGGCATACAAATACAAATTCGACCATATGACAGTTATAACATCCTGTCACTACCCAACTGATATAAGATACATATAATACAGCAAAAACAAGATAGCGACTAGTTATCGATGAAGCCTCCTGCTCCAAGCACCTCCAAGATTCATCCACAAGAAACCTGAAATACTTGGCTGCCCATCAAAATTTGAGCACCCAAGAGTTTTAGGGAAAGAAAAAAACTCCAGGTCAGAAATGGATCTGGTATGAGTAAACCCAAATAGATGAGTTATTACGTTTAAAATCCTTTTTAAAATCAAAGGTAACCCATAAGACTACGCAGCATATAAACACGAACGAGGTTTTACCTTATGATAACCAAAACCTCAATATCAAAAAATCCAGTGATATTATAATAATGTCTAGAGGTCAAAGTAAAATATGGAAATAGATGAAATGCTTGCATCTCACATTTCAACATAGTTGGGTATAATCAAAACCATACAACGGTTATTGGAGAATGGATTTCATATTATGACAAGACACCGACCTTGCCTGGATCCCCTACCAACACATGACCGGCCTACCCCCGACTGGATAGTGCCGAATATGTCATCACCTTGGTTGCTTTGCAACCCTTTTTATCAAATCTCATATACAACAATCTATAAATATGTAGATGTATCTCGAAAGGTGATGAAACGCCTTAATGGGAGCGGGGAGAGACCCATTTAGCCATGCTGCATCTCCCTTGATTTTAAGTATTTCCGGTTGATGAGGCTTTAGGCTACACTTACCTTTTGAATAGAAATTCCACTTGAAATGCTAACGCTGCCTTCTAGGCAGTAAGGTAGTGACAACATTCATCCATACAAGTTATCCAGGATAAGGACAAACCAAAGGCCATACTTCTACTACATCCATTTTGGAATCACCCTCAGGACTAGCAGCAAATGGCACATGCACTTCAATGCTCCATCTTCGATTCTCAGGCCAATGAGGTCATTCCTCTGATCGGACCCTCCTCTTCGATATTATACTTTGATTTTGGATTGATTCAGTGGCCACTTCTATATTTTGATTTTGGGGAGTTAGTCCGAGGTGGGCGGTAACTGCGGCTACGCGTTTCCACCAGCCTGGATAGCAATTGGTATATCTACCCTGGCATTGCCTAGTTGTGACGTGTCACCTACCATACCGAGCCTTGTACGAGTTTGGATTTCTCCCGTAGCCCGTGTGGTATCCTCTGGTGGCTTCCCGATCAGGAGGGACTATGATATTGGATGGACTACTGGGACTATTACGTGTTAAGGGGAATATTGAGTCACTCCTTAACGCTATTTAAAAGTATGTTTATTTTATAAATAGACACTATTATAATAGCGCAATATACTACATAGTAAATAGTTTAACGGATCCTTAGGAGATGTAAATCCCGAACATCTCTTGAGTTACTGTACTCATATTTATTTCTGTTAATTTAACTCACATAAGATCTTTTAGTCTGACTCGAGTGTTTTTGTCTTTTCAAATTCGCTCGGGTCAGTCCGAGCGTTTCAGGATCGAAGACTTTAGCTTTGGAAGACGAAGACGAAGAATCCGTATTATATTATTTATAGTATTGCACCACACTCATACTGTTCCGCTGCATTGATTATATTGGTATGTGTAACTCTGATATTTATTGTATAAAGCAAATCAAGTGTTTGTAAACTGTTTTGAACTGTATATTTATTATTATATTTTATCTTTCCGCTGTGAGATTCTATTTTGTTTTATTTCTTCTCTGTTTTTCTTATTTACCCCATAACAATCCGCCCTTGCGTATGCTTTTAATTGGCACGTGTGTCGGTTTAAAGTGTGCGAAAAGGCGGGATGTTACAGTTGGTATCAGAGCTTTGGTTTAGCGATAAACTTGGCTTTGTGGGGTTTGACTCTTTGTTAATAGGGTAGTAATACCCTATGGGAGTCACTGAGCGTATATATATGAGAGAGCGTACTTGTTAGTGTTATAAAAAGATTTTGATATTGTGTTAATCTGTTCCGCTTTGTATTTATAAATTCTGGTTGATGCATGGGACGCTATGTCATCAATAGGGATTTCTAAACACTTAATAGGACAGACCGACATAATATTTGTTTTTAATATAGGTGAATGAAATAATTTTGCCTATTATATTATATATATATATATAAAAAAAATATTTTTATAAAGATATATATATATATATATATATATATTTGGTTGCTATAGATTGGGTGTTAGGAAATAAAAATATCTATAACAATTGAAGCTAAGTTGAAATTATAATAAATCAAATTGGAGATTTTAGAACTTAAGTCCGGGATTTTGAAAATCTGTTTTCAATGGATTTATGGGATATAGGGATTTGGTTTATAAGTATTTTCTTATATAAATATTTAGTATAATTCGAAAGAATTGTTTAAAAGAAGATTTTGGAGAAAATAATTTTGTACTTTCCTCTCTGTCGCTGGAAAATAATTTTGGTGATGGCGGCCGCATCATCGACTTTCATTTTCGAGTTTCGAAGGGGAAAGGCCACTGTAGTAGATTCTACTGCAGGTTATTTTGAAATATTTAAATTTTAATTGTTTTAAATATAATTAGAGATATATAAGTGTAAGAAGTTATTTATCTATTATTTCAAAATAAATTGAAATTTGACCCGGAATTTAATTCTAAAATTTCCATTAATTAAATTGTTTGAACTATTTTAGTGGAATAAAAGGTAGGTAAGTAATGAATTGAAAACCTCTAATTTAGGTAAGAGAATGAATGCTAAGTATAAAGGAAGTTAAAATTTTAACTTATAAGAAAGGTAAAGATTATTGAACATAAAATTTATTTAAAGGATGAGATAAAGCTTGTATAAGTTTAATTGCATTTTCTTTAACATAAGTAACTTACCAAATATAAAAAGTTGAAATGTTAAATAAGAGATTGGAATTGAATATTTTACAAGTAGGAAATTTTGGAAAAAAAAAGATGAATTGTTATATTAAATGAGAATTTAATGGTATAAACTTAAGTTATAATTGAAATCTCAAGTTAAAGATAAGTAATATAAATAGGTGATATGAACTTAAGTAGATAAAATGAAATTCTTTATTAAATAAGGATTGATGTGGAGGGTTATAAACTTCAGTACGGTATGAAAACTACTAGTTTAAAATTAATAAAATGGAGTGGGTAATTAAATTGTTACTACTATTAAATATAACAGAAACTTCAACATTAAATAAATGAATGAAATTAAAGGTAAGTTGAAATTGTAATTTATAAAACAAATATATATTAATCAAAGGAATTGAGAAGAAACCTGTAAATTTTCACTTACATTCTTAAAACATACATAACTTACCATATAATAAAAGTTGCAATGTTATTAAGAAAATGAAAGGAGAAATCTTACAAGTGAAGCTTGAGGTACTAAAGGTATTCTATTAATTTGCTATTGTTAATGAGAATTAATTGTATAAGCTTAAGATAAATTGGAAATTTTACTATATAAGTAAAGGTAAGTAGTATAAATAGATGATATATACTTTAGTCAATAAATTGGAATACAAATATAATGAATTTTGAAATAAATGGAAAATAAAATTGTAAGAAACAAAGAAATCCCTCCATGAATGAAAGAAAGAAAATCAACCCACTGAAGCATGAAATAAATGTATAATAAGTTAATTTGGTTGTTGGTTTGAATTGTTATTGTTGATTTATGTTTGTTGGGTAAGGAATTTGAAGTTGTTGGATGAATAAATAATCTATCCTTGTTCCATCTAAGACTGTTGAGTAAAGGATGCACTTGATAGTTAATTTCATTTCATACAAATTTCAAGTTTGAACCCAAACAACTATTTGTTTGATGGATTAAATGGTTGCTTTGTTTGTGTATGTATATTGTTTGTAAGGTTGATGGTTGTTGAATTGTTTGGTTGATTAATGATTGAATCCACTTGAATAGTTCACTTTAATATAAATATTTAACCTTTTAGATTATATAAGTGAATACAGGTGATGGAAGCAACTGCTACTGCTTTTGGTTCCAAAATAATAAGCGTATATTGCCCAACAAATAGGTACGTTTCCGGATTACGTTTTAGCGCTATTTTAGATAATTTTCCCGTGTTGGGATATAATATTTTGATAATATATGTAATATATTTGTATATTTTGATATTATATTTTCTCCAGAGTCTCTCCGTACAAAGGAGACTCTGCCAAATTTTTCCGTAAATTTTGGACTTAGAATTTTGTGAAAATATTTTCCCAACTTTAATAATTTAAGTACAAAAGAATATAATGATTATAAAACTGGTATATTTTATATAAGGGAATTAATTTAGTAATATTGTCAATAAGTTAATGTTTGAAATAAGATGTACTGTTTTACTCTTCCTTCTCCCTTCTTTTTTCCTTTTCGGGGACGAAAAGTTTTGAGTGGGGGAGATTGTAACGACCCGTTAAATTTGATAATATTAAATGGATTAACTTAATATAATTTTTATTCTAATTTATAATAAATGTAGGAGTTGGATATAGTAACTGAGATTAAAGATTTAATAATTGAAATGTTATATGGCAATAGGTAGAATAACGAAGATTTGTGTTGTGGTTATAAGTCATAATTAGTTGATTTAAAATGGTATTAATGAAATAATAACTGAATTGAATTGCAATATATAAACATCAGAAAAATTTAATTGGTGGATTAAATTTGTTAAAGTTCATAGGTTTTGTAATTTAGTTTAGTAGAACTTTAAATTATAAACGAAGATTGAAATAAACGATAAATTTAATTATGTAAATGGTGACTCAAGACCTAGGTTATAGGAATTGGAACATAATCCAATTTGAATTAAGTAGAAGAAGGATTTGGTTAATATGTAAGTTATTGTTCAAGGTATTGAATAAAAACTTGGAATCCAATCATAATTTAATGATAATAACGTTAGTATTAGAGAATAAATATATTTCAATGCAGTACCCGAATGAACGGAATAAAATGAATATATATCGAATAGAAATGAAATGTAAATTGGCACATTTGGTTGAAAGTTAATTTTAAGAAACATATAAATGTTGAATTTGTGAATATTAATATAAATATTAACTTGAATGGGATTCATTAATACAAAGATGTAATAAGTGTAGATAGTAAAAATTTAATGGCTGTAGTGGATAAAAAAATCTAGTAGTAACATAAAATTTATTTATATGGAAAATGAGTATAGATTTGAACAAATTTATGAAAATTTGATAAGAACAGTGGTTGTAATCAGTTTGGTTATTTAATATTTGGAAGATAGAGATTTGTAAATCCGTTAATGAATTTATAATGGGAAGGAATGGTAAGAATGTAAAAATTATAAGCATTTGATTCAATTAAGGGAATTAAATTATAATAAATGGTCATTTAATAAATTCAACGTTCTGTGAGAAATCATAATAGTTGTGTAAAATGTGTACAAACTTCGATTTGGAAATTTATTAGATTTATAACGGTTTTGGTATTACATTTATGAGTTTAAAAGTTATTCCATTTTGTAAAGTAATAAAAGCTTATTTAGGTGACTAGAATTTAGCGTAACGACTATTGTGTGTTACCTATTCTTGTTGCTAGTTAATTTAAATTTTGGGAATCAAATTCAATTTATCCGCAAATTTACCGCAGTTAAAGTGAAATGAATTGGTGAATGAGTAATGTTAAATACAAATAAGATGTAATCAAGAAAAATCCCATTTATAATAATTTATGTAGAATAAAGTAAAGAAACCAGGAAATGAAAATGTAGATGCAATGAGATCTTAAGTAATAATAACTTTGTTAGGTAAGTGATAACGGATTTTTTTTTGTATAACCAAATAAAGATCCAAATTTATTTGGAAATTAATTGCAATCAATTGAATTTATTGCAATTAAATGGATTTAATATTTAATAGTTATGTAATTATTATTTGGAAGAAATTGGAGTTATTTGTAATAAGTATGAACCTAATGTTAATTTTTCTTATAGGATTGACAATTGAAGTGGAATGAAAAGAAGAAAATTTGGGTCAGTAAAATTTGGAAATTTTGCATAATAAAATGGATTCTAACATTAAATACTACGTTATTGAGGTTTAAATTAGACTTAAAGAATAATGATGTGAATCAGGAACTAATGTTTATGGCATCTTTATTTTAGGTGAAAGTTGAGAATATAAAGATTAAAAATCTAAAGTATGGGTTTTGAGAATATAATTTATAAAAATTCTTAAATATAAGAAAGTGTAGAAATTAACATTGCAATTAATATACTGTCAACTTTTAATTCACAGCTAAACTTGTTAAATCTTTTCAATTGATTAAGAATTATATAAGAAATAAAATTTGGCCAATTTTAGAATTTAATATAAAATTTGGATTTTTATAATTTATTTAATTTATTTAATGAATATTAAAAATAGCCATTTTGGCCACGGACTCGGATTTCGACGAAACCAGTTTCATCGGATCCGTATCGGTGAATTTTTATAGGGTTTCAAGTTTCGTATCGATCGGACTTGTCGTTTGATCGTACGGGCATGAAACGCCTTGAAATCGATTTAATTAAAATCAATTTGAAATCAATTTGGAAATTTTGTTTTCAGCATAACTTCTTCATACAATCGAATTTGGACGTGAAACTTCTTCCATCGCGTTCAGAATATTTTAAATTACCTATTTGGATATATACATTTAACAAATTTCGTTCGTGGTCAGAACGGGCTTTTTGGGCCTTAGTTTGTTCCGCACGTTCATTCTACGGTCTATCTACTCTATCTCTAACCCCTCTATATAAACCTAGCTACAAGCCCTAGCCTCCGCCTAATTTCATTTCATCTGCGCGTATACTTTCTTCAAGCTTCTCTTCTTCTTCAATGGGGGCTAACCCTAGATCCACTCAGTTCAAAAACAAAATGAAAATTCAAAATCTCCAGAAAAATTACACAAAAATATATGTCAATATTCTCGAAACACGTAATCTCATGGTGAAATTCGTTTTTCAAATGGAGTTATCGTTTATGCAGAATAAATTCAAACAGTTCGTGGCCATTCATCAGCGCCGTAACAAAAGTCATCGGATCGTCAAACCTTTTCTGGGTATTGGAGAGGGGACTGAGGGGGTCAGATCTATGTGGTTATTGCATCGAGTTAACGGCTGGATGTGGCGTATAAATTGGATTAGGGTTCGGCATCATGTGGCGGCTGGGCTTGTTAACGGCAAATCGTTGGGCCAGAGGGAGGCGCCTGGCGATGGACGGCATGGTGGGGGCCTTCGTTCGTGGAGACGCGGTCGGCAGTGGCGCGAATTGGTGGTCAAAGGTCGAGTCAACAAAGGCGTTCCGTGCTTCGTTCATCCAGGGTTGCGTGGGCGTGACTGTTGCATGCAGGCTGGGAACCATTCACGTGAAAGATGTTCTGACGTGGCAAGTTTTATAAATGTGTGTCATTTGTTTATTTCCAATTTTTGAATTCAATCACCATTTTTTGCCATAACTTTCTCATACGAAGTCGGATTCACACGAAATTTCTTTTGTTAGGATCGTAATTTAATTCCGGACTTGATGACGCTGGTTTGGACGAATTCCGAGACGGGCGAATTTTTGGGTTTAAATCGAATTTAAATTCGATTTAAATTCAAAAGGTGAGTGTTTTAACCCACTCACAACTACTAGAAGCTTTTATGTTTGTTTAAATTAATTTTAGAAATGAATAGAAATTTATTTATGAGTATTTGACATGTTTATTTTATTCATATCTGTTGAATTGCATTTCTAAATTTAACTGTTAATTTAATTTATTTATTGCGTATTAATTGATAGTTAGAATTTATTTGTTTGCCTATAAACTGCTAGTTAACAGTTATATAGATTATTACTGAATATAAACTGTTAGATTAATAGTTGTTAAATTTAATCTGAATAAATTGCCAGTTATTACCTGTTATATATTATCAAATATAAATTGTTATTGATTGATATTGCTTGATGATTGTGATTGGATGATGGGTGATGTTGATGGATGTTTTATTGTATATCATTAAATTACAAATTATCATGCATATTTCCTTTCATTCGGGATTGTGGTTTGAAATGATATACAACCGCAAAATTTTATATCTTTTAAATTGCGGATTGAAATGATAAATATCCGTATCACTTGACTATAGGATAGAAAATTATATACAGGCACCGCGGTCTATATATAACTATTTTAATGTGATTTCTATGGTTTGGATGGAATACGGTTTATAATAATCTTAAATTTTATATTGTATAAATATTTTCTTCCATATATATATACATATGAAGTTGAAAAATTTGAAATTAAAAGGTGTATAAAATCTTTATTAAAAATGGAAGAAAATTAAGAAAATGGAGTTTAATAATTTATATCATATATTTAAATGTTAAGTTTGGAAATTTTAAGATATGATATTTATAATTGGATTTTTTCCCCAAAATAAATTTGAAATGAATATTCTAGTATAATTTGAATTGGAAAAATATATATATTTTATTACTAGAAATTGAAGTCTTATTATTTATGGATTTTATATGAATATTCAAGACTAATTAATAGAACAATTGATTTGTTGAAAGAATAAAATCCAACTTTAGTTTGAAATATTGATACTCAAAATGGATATACGTATATATAAATAAATTGAAGTGGTTTTGGAACTTGAGAGAGATAATATAAATTTTGGTTTAGACTTTAATAAAGAAATGTATTTGTAAAGCCATGAGAACTATTTTCTCTACAAAGTAACATTTAAGTTAAACCATTTAATTCATATACCGTTGAATGTCCAAACCATTCAAGTTTTGAAAGTTATGGTTTTAAATTATGAATTTTGAAATATTATGCTTTGAAAGGATATTTGGCTTTCAGACGTTATAAATTTTAAAGCATTTGGATTTTTGAAAAGGTTTATATTTGGGATAAAGGATATCATATTTTTTTTGGGTTTTAAAATGATATCGTATTCATAATTTTAAAATGGAAATGTTTATTTTGGTTTTAAAGTATGAGCTATTTTTAAATGACCGCGGTGTTATAATATCGATGGGTTGGCAAAGAGACCGGGATCGGATATGGACATACTCTCTGTCGATACCGAAAACCACTTTGACTAACCGTGTACGCGGTGGAGATTCCAGAATGAAGTAGGTTGTGGCGACGTTCCTGTAAGGTAAATACGTGGACCCGACTCCCGTGAGTTGGCATAAGGTGGCTAAAACAGGAGCGATTCTCAGGCCAATGAGGTCATTCCTCTGATCGGACCCTCCTCTTCGATATTATACTTTGATTTTGGATTGATTCGGTTGCCACTTCTATATTTTGATTTTGGGGAGTTAGTCCGAGGTGGGCGGTAACTGCGGCTACGCGTTTCCACCAGCCTGGATAGCAATTGGTATATCTACCCTGGCATTGCCTAGTTGTGCCGTGTCACCTACCATACCGAGCCTTGTACGAGTTTGGATTTCTCCCGTAGCCCGTGTGGTATCCTCTGGTGGCTTCCCGATCAGGAGGGACTATGATATTGGATGGACTACTGGGACTATTACGTGTTAAGGGGAATATTGGGTCACTCCTTAACGCTATTTAAAAGTATGTTTATTTTATAAATAGACACTATTATAATAGCGCAATATACTACATAGTAAATAGTTTAACGGATCCTTAGGAGATGTAAATCCCGAACATCTCTTGAGTTACTGTACTCATATTTATTTCTGTTAGTTTAACTCACATAAGATCTTTTAGTCTGACTCGAGTGTTTTTGTCTTTTCAAATTCGCTCGGGTCAGTCCGAGCGTTTCAGGATCGAAGACTTTAGCTTTGGAGGACGAAGACGAAGAATCCGTATTATATTATTTATAGTATTGCACCACACTCATACTGTTCCACTGCATTGATTGTATTGGTATGTGTAACTCTGATATTTATTGTATAAAGCAAATCAAGTGTTTGTAAACTGTTTTGAACTGTATATTTATTATTATATTTTATCTTTCCGCTGTGAGATTCTATTTTGTTTTATTTCTTCTCTGTTTTTCTTATTTACCCCACAACAATCCGCCCTTGCGTATGCTTTTAATTGGCACGTGTGTCGGTTTAAAGTGTGCGAAAAGGCGGGATGTTACACTTAACATTTATTTACATAGGTCAACATGTATGTAAGTACAACTCATATCCAAATTAGGGAACAACACGTTAATAAGACTAACTGGCATATACATGTCCACATAACATAATAGCACGATGGTGGTTTGTCTTGCTAAATAGATGTCTAAAAAATTTAATCAATTTATAGCAGAACAAGGATTTATTCTGCTAACATATATGTCCATAAAATCAAACAATCAATCTATATCAGAACGAGGATTTATTCTGCTAGTTTATGTCTACAATAATCAAATCAATCATATTATAATTGAACGAGGATTTATTTTGCTAATAGATGTCCACACAAACACAACCACTCACATTGTAGTTCATTCACAATTGTTCTTTATGCTTAATGGTATCTACATTTGAATTCCTTGTGTTCAAACCATCTTTGAGAAGAAGAACTATAAAAAAATTGATTCTTGGGAAACAAGGATTAAACTTAAAACACCCTTCTACAATGATTAGTTGCAAGATAAACTCTTACTAAATCATAGTTAATCTTTATTAAAGTTGAACTTAATTTAATTATAAATTGATAAATAATTAAACCTTTAATAAATAATTTATTTATAAATTGAACCCTTAATTAACCCTTTATTAATATTAAATAATAATTTAAAACCTTTATTAATAATTAACTATTATTAATATCAACTAATTAAATAATCTTTTAATGAAAACTTAAATAATAAATTAAACCTTATATAAATAATTTATTGTAAATTAAAACCTTAATTAATTAAAAATAATTTAAATAATTGGTTTATTTAAATAGTTAACCTTATACTTAATTAATAATTAATTAAAAATAAAACATATACTTAAACTATATTAAAACTTAATCTTACTTAATTAATTAGAATTAATCTTATCCTTAAAAGATAACTAATTAATAATTAATCTTTACTTAATTATAATTAATAAACTCTGTTTAATCCTAATTAATTATTAATTATTTAAAATTTAATCATTTAAAAGCTTAATTTACTTTATAAAACATAATTATTAAGTTTATAAAACAATTTCAAAACACTTTAAGTTAATAAAACTAAATTCTGCAAAAATCGGATTTTTGAGCGAAATTGCATCCATAGAGACTATCGCTTCAAATATCATGACTTTCAATATTGTATAACATCTCAAATATCCTTTAAAACTCTTACCTTTACTAACTTAGCAAAAAAAATTGGAGCAAGAGTTATAAAATGTTATAAAACTCTTTGTTAAAATAATGTGACTAAAACAAATTTGAACCCAAGGAATCTCCATGTCACTTTACAAGTTCAAGTGTTAATTTTTTAGCAAACATCACATGCACTTGTCTAACCATCCACAAACATATCACCATCATAACACAACTAAATATCACATCTTTATAACCAAAAATACCACTTAAGCCTTCAATTCACAAGTCAAAATCCAAACCTCAACTAGCAACCGATACATATATTCAAACCACACAGTAATCCAACCAAATAATCAACTTGTTTTACCACCAATTATTCAATACATATAAAGGTAAAAACTTTCTCAAAAAATAAGAAGTTTACTCAACAAAAGTTCTTCAAAAACTTGATCCATCGGAAAACATGGAAATCATAAATCCACTCGAAAGTAGGTCAACTTCCACTCGATTTTGGACTTGTATCCTTGTATTTTGGTAAAGTAATCAAAAGGAAAGTTTTACGAAATTCTGTTCTCTACAATTTGAAAAAAAGAAACACTTAATTTCATTTATTTTTTAGGAAGAGATGGCCGAGATAAAAAGAGTTATTTTTGGACTTGAATTTCTGAATCCAAAAATAATCTGAGAAGAAATGAGTTTTAACATACATAGGCTCAAAATTGAAAGAAATGGTATAAAAAAATTGTAGCTATTGGAATTTCTTATAGCTTTAAAAAAAGTAACTCCATTGGAATCAGATATGAGAAAGATACGACAGAATGAAGAGAGGGCAAAAATAAAGAAATTAAAGGGATATTTATAAGCAAGGACAAAGTAAATTATCTAAATACCCTTGGTCCTTTACCCTCCACTTCCTTTTTCCACCTCATCATGCTCCTCTTCCTATATGTACTTCTACCCAAAACATGTTTTCGTACTTAGTGTACTTTATGTTTGCTAATGACTTGACGCTTACATTTATAATTTTATTTCTAAACTTACTTAACTTAAGTTTATTTATATTTAAATTTTTTAACTTCATTTTTTTATAAATAAGGATATTCCAAACGTATAAATGTTGCTTCAAATGGAAATAGGGTGACAACACTTCAAATAACTTTTGTACGATAAACGTTGAAAATTCGAAAACGGTTTTCGGTTACATTTTCTGTTTTTCATCGAACCATGTAAACAAAATTTGAAAACAATTTCATTATCATTATTTATTATTTAAAAGTGCTTTATTTTTATTATAAAATCTATATATAGAATATTTAAAATTAATTAAATATTCGCAAATCAAAGTAGCGAAATTATGGTCGTTACAGTATCTTATTCCATTTTATTATCGATAATTCCTCAAAGAAATTTCTTCATAATGAAGTTGGTATATTTTGAAATAACAATTGTTTCTTGGTGCACTAGAAGAGGTATTCGTAGACGTTTTATGAATTTCTTTATTTATAAAACAGATTTGGTTTTAGTTTACAAAAATTATGTTTGAAACATAAATATGTCAACCAATGACAGTCTTTTCAAAATCCTTTTGGGGAAACTCATAAAAGATGCCTCATGAACAATTACTACTTGCAATCTTTCAACTCACACAAACTACCAACTCATTGGCCTAGAGTATGTTGGAGTTTTGTAATGACATGGTATTTTCAACCATTCACATCTGCACATGTCGGACTTGAATTGATCAAAATATCAGATTGTTAATTTATATTTGGCAAAACTCAGCATATACAGTAAATAAATAAATTACAAAATCACAAACACAGAGTATTACAACAATAATAAGCAGCGGAAACAAAAGGATAATAGTTCATAAAGCTACTATATATATATATATATAACAGAGTTAAACAAGACACAACATAAGTCTCGAATACATAGAAGTCTCAATACAATAGTCAAATACAAATCTAAATACATTACGGGAATCAACTGAATAATTGAAAGATGAATAGATAGTTGGATCTCGGTAACGACCCTGAATTTTTGACCCAATTTAAAATTCATTATTTCTAATATAAAATTTGAAATTTATATACGTTCTCAATTAACGTCCAAACTTCGTATATAAGATGCGTCTAGTTAGCTATCGATATAGGGAAGGTTTCGTCGTAAAATATTGTAGTAAATTTCATTCACGTTTTGATTGTATATCAGTTCATTTTAAACTGCGAAAAAATTATCTTTCAAACCCTAATATTTTTACATAGTAATGTTGTAAAAATTTATCCGATCAAGACGTCGAAATCCATTTCGTCAAATACCATCATCGCCTGCTCCATTTAAATTCTTTTGATAAACGAACAATTTAATCGGCTTAAATTTCGGATTTGGATAAAACTGTCGTATCACAATTATCTGTGTACCGTCGGAAGCATCGCGTCGCGCTGATCGATATGGTATATTCATTTATGCGAATCGGAGTCTGACGTAAAATCGTCGCGTTAATTTAACCATTCCCGGCGGACCGGTTAAACCATATTCACTCCAAATTAGCAGCAATTTGCGTTCAAATTTTGAAGAGAAATTCTTGGGCTGAGGTGCATTCATTTGAGTAGTTGGCTGATAGTAGTTGTAGCTTGAAAATTAGGATGGCGTTTTGAAATCCAAAGTAGCAATTAACTGCAAACTAATTATGAAAATTTAAAAAGGAAATAAACGTACCTATTCATTTACTATTCGCTACAGGTAATCACTATCTTCTTTCCTCTCCTCTCTCCTTCTTCATCTTTAATCTTCCTCTTTCGCGTGAGCCGCCACGTCAGACCGAGCCACCGCCTTCACCGCTCATCCAGACGCCGCATCACCACTCTTATGGCCGTGCAATACCCCAGTCGACCGAGCCACCCCTTCACCTGAACACGACCACTCGACCACGCGCAACGACGCCACACTCCACCTCATCACTTCCAAGCCTGAGCCACCGTTCCATTCGCCTGAATCCTCCGGCCATCATGCAAAAACCACCATACCGAGCACCACATCCACTCACCGCCCTCCACCACTCCTCCACGCGCACGCGCAATGACCAGCCACCACCCTGGAACCGCCGCATCCCTCCAGCCACCTTGCCTCGCCTGCGTAGTAGCCTCCAGCGCATCACATCCAGTCCTCTGCCTCGCCTGTGTTCATGCGAGTCGGACACGTCGTATGCACGTATATGTGTTCAAGTATGTGTGTGTGTATGAATGGTTGGATGCCGAGTGCATGTGCCATTTGCAGAATAGAAATGAAATGAAACAGTCTCGGTTTCAGTTTAGAAAAAAAAGAAAGGGAGATTTGTGTAGGATCGATTTCACCCTAGAGGGGGGTGAATAGGGTGATGCTGATAATTATAAAAATTAATTGCGGATGATTATAAAATTATTTCAACACAGATAAAACAGAATTATAGCAACACAGATAATAGCAGAATAATAAATGCAGAAATAGAATGACACAGAATTTACCCAGCTTTGGCAAAACCATGCCTATGTGCTGCCACCAAGGTTTCTACTAGAAATTAAGTAGTCACACACTTATACACGTAAACTCGCGACACCCGCTACTGACTAACCTAACTCTACGCTCAAAACCCTTCCACAACTCAGCCATTGAGTTGCGAATTCTCAAACTACGCCACGTAGATTGTCCCCTACTCATACGACTAGTGATTACAACCGTTTAAAAGAGAAATACAAATTTAAAAACAATTAAAATTAAAACCCTAAATTTTAAACTAAATGCCTTATGTAATTATAAACTCAAAACAATAGAAAGGCCAGCCCCTTTTTTCTTTTATATTTTTTGGCCCGTTCCTTTGTGTTTGTGATAATGGCAGTCTCGTTTCTCGTTCGTTCCTCTTCCTTCGAAAATTAGGGCTTCTGTGAAATTCGGAGAAGCCGACATTAAATGCTCGATTGAATAGACGATTCAGTGTTCCTTTTCTGTCAATCGATGGTCTCTTTTATTTACTTCGACTACTTCGAATTTGATCGAGTTCGAGAAGGCTTCGGTATGTAATTTTTGCTCTTTTGCTTTTCTGGTTGAATGCTTGAACTCTATTGAGATTAAGCCGATGATATGGGTTTTTATATGAGTTCGATGTCCTTACTTTTCATTCGTATGATGTTGTTTGATTTTTTCAATAGTGTGCTTCGGCCATTCAATTATGTTTGGATGTTGATGATTTCTCCGACTTTATCAATTTCGTATAATTTGATGCTTGCTTCTCACGGCTCCAATTCTGAACTATTCGATTTTTTTTGACTTGTTCATTTATAATATCCATAGCTCGATGATTTCTGACTTGGTTCTAACTTGTTGCCTTGGTCATCACAGCACTGACTCTGGTTTGAAATCTGTAAATTTGAATTTGATTGTCTTGCGGCTTGATGGTCATATCCGCTTGTTGTTGGTCTTCATATGGCCTTGGCTTTGTTATACTCTGCATATATTCTTTGATGTTGTCACTGATTGTGTTCATTGTAGTTTCATTCATTTTTGAGTTTGTACTGTGTATATATATGTGTGTTGGCTGTAGTTCTATGACTTCGGCATTTAACTTGACTTTGTTTGAATTCATATAATTACGTCTGCATTTCACTCTGTCTTGATTTGATGTCGAAGTCATTCTGGCTTGTTCCTTTGGCCACTTGATGTTCACTGGTCTGCATTGGATTTTTACTACTTCGAATTGCATATGTGTGTGTATAACCTACTTGACCTGGTTACTTGATGCAATCTTGTTCTTGTTTGCTGACGATGCTCTATATTTTGAGGCAGTGCCATTGGTTCTGTTCTTTGGCACTGCTTACTGGTCCAGTTTCATTGATTGTACTTGTAGTCTTCATTATTGTGTGGCTTTGAGCTTCACTGAGTTTGTTGCTTTTCACTGTTGCATACATGTGCTTGTCTTTCCTGTCCACTGCTTGATTTATAGTCTGGTTCCTTCATGTTGTTAGTGCACTTGTATTTAATGATTGCATCTTTGAATCTGGTTAGCTTGTCACTGTGTTGCACTTGTTTTGGTACAACTTCTTTTGTGCACTTGTGTTGTTTGAATCTGGCCATTGGTTGAAGTTTGTTTTGGTTTCTGATCCCATTCTTCTGTTTAGTATTTGTGCACTTAGTTTGCATGTCTTCACTGTGACCTTCATGTATACACAGTTGGTTCATTTATGTTTTAAGTGTTTATTCCTTTATGTGGTAGCTGGACTTGATCTTCTTTCATGTTGGCGTAAGGCTGGGCATGTGTACTATCTATGATATGTTGCTCCCGACCATTTTATTGCATTTGGATTGATTTTTGAATTGCACCTGAGTATAATCCAACTTGTAGCTCGGATTTGACCTTGTGTTGAAATTATGACATTGTTTTTATTGCACTTGAGTTGAACCCGCCGTTTTGGGTTTGACCTGTGCTCACCTGTCTCTGTAATTTTATCAAGTGTATATATCGGTGTACGGCCTTGTGGCATATACAGCGATACACTGTGTATGTCACAAGCTGTTCGTGTATGATGAATTCAAAGTTAAACGATGATGAACAACCCAAATAACCGAGGCAAATATTATTTTCAACATCCACATTTTATTTTATACTGCAAAAATATCTCATTTTCAATTTTATTGCATCAATGTTTATTTTTGCAGATTGCTCAGATGCTGTATTCAATTTGGAGTGAAGTTGAAGATAAGTTGAGTGAATGAGTGATATGTAGTGAGGTCAAATGTAAATGTGAATCGTGATGTAATCAAAATTGTACTGTAATTGAAATTGTATATATATAGTGAGAGCTTGGACTTTGTACTATTCAAAGATTGTAATAAATATTTGTTTGAATAAAATTTTTGTTTGAATTCAAATTCTATGTTATTTATTTTTAGTCAGCAAACATTTATTTAATCTATGAAAAATAACAAATACATTTAAACAAATACATATATGTTTATTATCATCAAACAAAATCATATAATCGCATTTTCAACAAGCTCCCCCTTTTGATGATAACAAACATATATTTAAGATTTTGAATACGTTAAATGTATTTGATCATTGATATACTCTAATTGCTCCCCCTATTTAAATGCTTCCTCTCTACACAAAGCCCCTTTACATATATGCATATAATTAAAAATATGCAAATGAGCCAAGATGCAAATGGAAAATATTTGACCTTTGCTTGATTTTATTTGACAAAATCTTAAATTTTCTATCCCCCTTTTATTATCAGCAAAAGAGTAATAGTATTAGAGAAAATAGAGATAAAGTGATCGATATTAATTCAACATTAAAACTCAATTGAATATAAATATTAAATTTCAATTAAAAAATCAAACCAAATTCATAAATACTTTGTTAGGTGCATATTCCACTTTTAGAACGATGGGAATGATGTCATCATATAAAACCATACAGTTGTGCCTATTTGTGGTATATTTATATCAGGAATTTGAATATCTACCAATCATGCATAACCGTTAGGACTTTTAAATGATATTAGTAGTATTCTAATTTTATTTAAAAAAATGAATTCAAGTATCTTCTAACCACGCATAACCGTGAGGACTTTTAAATGGGATTAGAATCAACTTATTTATTTTAAAAATCAATTTTGATATGTGTTCCATACATGCATAACCATGAGGACTTTTAAATGAGTATGGAAGCACATAACAAATTCCAAGTAATTCAACCATGCATAACCATAAGGACTTTTAAATGAGAGTGAATACATTGGATTTTATTATTTTATCTACTATATTTTTTTATTAAAAAAATGTAAAATGAAAAAACGAAAGATTCCTGTTTTAAGTCCCACATATTGACAAACTATATAGAATTTTGATGAGTGATAGTCGTTAGAAATATGATTGAAATAGGGATGGTCATGGAATTTTTACCAACAAAAGTTTTATAACTCTTGTTTAAATTTCTAAACAAATTTACTAATTATACCGTCTCGAGTCATAATATATGATAAATATCAACACTCATCACTTTTTCAATCACTATTTATCTTTTCGATAATTATTAGGGAGTCGGATTAGTCAAAATAGTCATTTAAAATCAAATTCAAAAATAATTATAAAATCAATTTTTCAAAATGACTGATCTGAAAACATGGTCAAAAAATAATTTTCTAGCAGGGGTTATATGAGAAAAATTTCTGTTATTTGAAAATTATTTGATTTGAAAGATATGTAGATATTTTCTTTAAAAAATGATGCAGTTACTAAATGTCTCAACAAAAATCACGTTCAACTAGTAAGTTTTCTATCAACTAGATTACCATTGTAATCCGCATCTGAATTCTCTTTCACTCAAAATTATCGATAATTGAATTTGATAGACCAGACCATGAAGTATGCAACAAAAATTTCAAAATCAATTTTAACAGCTTTTTAAATGACATTCTCTTGAATTTGAATTGAAACTGTGTAAATAATCAAAAACTGTGAGTATAGAGTTAGCCGTATTATAACCAAATGTATTATCATCCAATAAAACAGTATTTTTAATCCAAACTAATATATACGAAGTAATTCAAAGAATCTAGAGATTTCTATAGTGTTTTTGGCATAAGAAACTAATTGGCCAACAATTTTAAATAAGTCAGAATCAAAATCATCATTATCTCATCATCTCGTTATTGGCTGATTTAACTTAGATTACGGTGCAGATTATCACATTTAATATATCGTTCAAATAAATATACCATTACCTGTTTTACCTTTATGATATTTTTCTTTGTTGTCCATTGTGATTATGTCACCTTTATACTAGGCTAAGGAACTTTGCTTTGTCGTTCATTGTGTTTCTGGAACAGCCAGAATCCAGATAACACTGTTGTTGTTCCTTAGCCTGCCACCATACCTATACGGGAAAAGATTTTTGTGACCTATTTGTTTTTATAGGTCTGTGGTTGTTAGTGGAAGAATATTTAAAATAATTTTATGGAGACCCAAAACTATTTATATATGTTCCCTTTGGCATCCAAATTTGTTTAACGTTGAGAGATTCTATATTTGTGCCTTTTGGAACCCAAATTGGTATAGTTTTCTCGTGTTTGGGTCTATACCAATAACTATTTTGATTGTGTCCAAATTTTCTACAGATTGTGCATATTGGATTGACTTGATTAATATTGCTTTCAACATTTTCAGATTGATTATATCCAAGTCCTTGTCTAGCTATATTAACAGTTTGCTTCCCTAATAGCATATTCAACGATTTTTCACTTTTTGAAAATTTATCTAAAGTCGTTGACAATTGTTGGACTTGTGTTTTGAGAGATTCATTTTCATTTAACAATTGCGTACACTTTTTGATAGAATTCTCTCTCCTAGTATTTTCACTTTCTTTCAAAATCAGAATTTCATTTTCAAGTGATTTTATATTAATTTTTGATTTTTTAATTTCTTCTTCAAATGTTGGACACTTATCACACTTAGGGCACTTATTTTGATAATTTTTAACTAATTGTTCAAGCTGTTCATTTAGTTCAATCAAACTATCTCTTTGTGATTCAATTTTGGCATATTTCTCCCTAAGTCGTTCAAAACAGCCATTTACTTCATGGAAATATATAAGTAGTTGTGAGTGAGGGAGTTTTGATACCTCGCTTGGCTCGTCATCGTCGCTATGAGTTATATTTCCTTGAAGGCACATATCTGCTTTCTCACTCTCACTGCTAGTACTTCGATTATCTTCATCACTTGTATTCTATGTGGCTGCAAAACTTCTCCTTTTTTATTTCTTTTCAAAGTCGTGTCGATTTTGAGGACAATTGGGCTTGATGTGTCCGGATTGGTTGCACTTATGACAAATGATCTTCTGTTCTTCTGGATTGTCTAGTATTTTGATTATTCTGCTTTTCAATTGTTGATTTGGAGCTAGATTTCCATATTTGTAGTTCCACTTTTTGAATCTCTTTATTAGTAGCGCCAGCTCAGCTGCTTCATCATCGTCATCCTCATCACTACTGTTTTCTGCCAATCCTGTTAAGCTCGTTTCTTTAACTGAGTCGATTGAGGATGATTTCTCATTGTTGTTGACTTTTGCACCATATATTGCATCAAAAGCATTCCAGATTTCCTGTGCATTTTCATAATGAGAGATAAAGTTAAAATTATCATGATTAATATGAGAATATAATATATGCATAGCAAGATCATTAATCAAGATAATTTTCTTGTCGGTTATATCACACCCATTTTCAATAATATTCCAACATTTAATATTAATAGATTTCAAATAAAATTCCATTTTTAATTTCCAATTCAAAAAATCTATTCCATCAAAAACAGGAGGAATAATATTGGAACGATCCTCAACAAAAGTAGCCATTTTAAAACTTCAAAATTTCAAAACAAAAATTGGTTTTTGTAAAATCAAATTTTTAAAACAAAAATGGCTTTTGCACCTAGCTCTGATACCACTTGTAGGATCGATTTCACCAAAGGGTGGTGAATAGGGTGATGCTGATAATTATAAAAATTAATTACGGAAGCTTATAAAATTAATTCAACACGGATAAATCTTTTTCGAATTATAGCAGCACGGATAATAGCAGAACAATAAATGCAGAAATAAAACGACACAGAATTTACCCAGCTTCGGCAAAACCCTGCCTACGTGTTGCCTCCAAGGTTTCTACTAGAAATTAAGTAGTCACATTCTTACACACGTAAACTCGCGACGCCCGCTACTGACTAACCTAACTCTACGCTCAAAACTCTGCCACAACTCAGCCACTGAGTTGCGAATTCTCAAACTACGCCACATAGTTTGTCCCGTAGTCACACGACTAGTGATTACAACTGTTTAAAAGAGAAATACAAATTTAAAAACAATTAAAATCAAAACCCTAATTTTGAAACTAAATGCCTTATATAATTATAAACTCAAAACAATAGAAAGGCCGACCCCTTTTTTCTTTTATATTTTTTGGCCCGTTCCTTTGTGTTTGTGATAATGGCAGTCTCGTTTCTCGTTAATTCCTCTTCCTTCAAAAATTAGGGCTTCTGTGAAATTCGAAGAAGCCGACTTTAAATGCTATATTTAATAGACGATTCAGCGTTCCTTTTCTGTCAATCGATGGTCTCTTTTATTTACTTCGACTGCTTCGAATTTGATCGAGTTCGAGAAGGCTTCGGTATGTAATTTTTGCTCTTTTGCTTTTCTGGTTGAATGCTTGAACTCGATTGAGATTAAGTCAATGATGATTATGGGTTTTTATATGAGTTCGATCTCCTTACTTTTCATTCGTTGTATAGTTGTTTGATTTTGTCGATAGTGTGCTTCGGCCGTTCGATTATGTTTAGATGTTGATGATTTCTCTGACTTTATCAATTTCGTATAATTTGATACTTGCTTCTCACGGCTCCAATTCTGAACTGTTTGATTTTTTTGACTTGTTCATTTATAGTTTCCACAGCTTGATGATTTCTAACTTGGTACGAACTTGTTGCCTTGGTCATCACAGCACTGACTCTGGTTTGAAATCTGTAAATTTGAATTTGATTGTCTTGCAGCTTGATGGTCATATCCACTTGCTGTTGGTCTTCATGTGGCCTTGACTTTGTTATACTCTGCATATATTCTCTGATGTTGTCACTGATTGTGTTCATTGTAGTTTCATTCATTTTTGAGTTTGCACTGTGTATATATATGTGTGTTGGCTGCAGTTCTATGACTTCGGCATTTAACTTGACTTTGTTTGAATTCATATATTTTTGTGTCTACATTTCACTCTGTCTTGATTTGATGTTGAAGCCACTCTGGCTTGTTCCTTTGGCCACTTGCTGTTCACTGGTCTACATTGGAGTTTTACTACTTCGAATTGCATATATGTCTGTACAACTTACTTGACCTGGTTACTTGATGCAGTCTTGTTCTTGTTTGCTGATGATGCTCTGACTTTTGAGGCAGTGCCATTGGTTCTGTTCTTTGACACTGCTTGCTGGTCCAGTTTCATTGTATTGTACTTGTAATCTTGATTGTTGTGTGGCTTTGAGCTTCACTGAGTTTGTTGCTTTTCACTGTTGCATACATGTGCTTGTCTTTCCTGTCCACTGCTTGACTTTGTAGTCTGGTTCCTTCATGTTGTTAGTGCACTTGTATTTCATGATTGCACCTTTGAATCTCGTTAGCTTGTCATTGTGTTGCACTTGTTTTGGTACAACTGCCCTTGTGCACTTGCGTTGTTTGGATCTGGCCATTGGTTGAAGTTTGTTTTGGTTTCTGATCCCATTCTTCTGTTTAGTATTTGTGCACTTGGTTTGCATACAGTCTTCACTGTGACCTTCATGTATACACAGTTGGTTCATTTATGTTTTAAGTGTTTATTCCTTTATGTAGTAGCTGGACTTGATCTTGTTTCATGTTGGCGTAAGGCTGGGCATATGTACTATTTATGATATGTTACTCCCGACCATTTTGTTGCACTTGGATTGATTTTCGAATTGCACCTGAGTTGAGTCCAGCTTGTAGCTCGGATTTGACCTTGTGCTGAAATTGTGACACTGTTTTTATTGCACTTGAGTTGAACCCGGTGTTTTGGGTTGACCAGTGCTCACCTGTCCCTGTAATTTTATCAAGTGTATATATCGGTGTGCACGGCCTTGTGGCATATACAGTGATACACTGTGTATGTCACAAGCTGTTCGTGTATGATGAATTCAAAGTTAAATGATGACGAACAACACAAATAACTGAGGCAAATATTATTTTCAACATCCATATTTTATTTTATACTGCAAAAATATTTCCTTTTCAATTTTACTGCGTCAATATTTATTTTTGCAGATTGCTCAGACGCTGGATTCAACTTGGAGTGAAGTTGAAGATAAGTTGAGTGAATGAATGATATGTAGTGAGGTCAAATGTAAATGTGAATCGTGATGTAATCAAAATTGTACTGTAATTGAAATTGTATATATATAGTGAGAGCTTGAACTTCGTACTATTTAAATATTGTAATAAATATTTGTTTGAATAAAATTGTTGTTTGAATTCAAATTCTATGTTATTTATTTTTATTCAGCAAATATTTATTTGATCTATGAAAAATAAAAAAGTACATTAACAAATACATTTAAACGAATATATATGTTTATTATCATCAAACAAAAATCATATAATCGCATATTCAACAATTTGTACTTGCGAAAGAAAATGAAGTGTAGGCTTGCATTTATGAATTGGAAGTCTCGGTTTTGTTTTATAAAAAAATGGAGGAAGTGAAGTGTGCGATGAAGTATGCATGCGTGAAGGGAATAATATGTGCTCGGTGCAACAGTTTTGTTTATAAAAAAAATGATGAATGAAGTGACAGTGTACTGTTGCTTTGTGCAATGGTAGCAATGTACTGTCGCTTTCAATTGTTTCTAAAAAGAACAGTTACGCAGAATCTATTTTATTACTGAAATATAGTAACTGTTTCTCTTCTCTGTGTATGCAGAAGCAACCGGTTGAGTTCCATTTGCAACAGTATCGATTTCTCATCTTTCGTTCTTTTCTTCGTCACCGTGTTTCATTGTTCATGTTGTACCGATTCCATTCGTGCTTCGCTGTCAATTTCTCTAACCACAAAAGGTGAATTAATTTTCACGACTTATATTCTTATAACATGACAATCCAGTTTGGTGGATAATTGATTGATTGTTTGATGTTTACATTGGACGTTAAATTGTTAATGTTTGAAGTGATAAATAATGTGCAATTAAATTTGATGAAGGATAGTTAACAATTTAAAATTGATATATGTGTTGAATTTGATTAGTAAAATTTGTATAATATGACCCCCTTTAAATGTTAAAATTAATTGACACGTAGAAATTTGGTTAATTACACGTTGAACCATTTGAATGTATGTTGTATAAATTGATGTAGTATAAAATTGAATAATGAATATCAAGTGAAGAACCGTATAAATATTAGTGTAATAATATTTAATCTACATGAAATGATAGTGTAGATTCTAGAAATAACTATATTAATTGCATAAACAACAAATGTAAATTAATACGATTATTTTGGGATTATTTAAATAAACTATTGGATTGTTATTGATGTTTGCTATTGCTTGTTTATTTATTTTGACACCATCCCAGTTATCACACTGCAAGTTCCCTTTGCTATGCTTTGATTTTTGAATTGAAATGGAATCGGGTTGAAATGATAAATACCCAAATAAACTTTGACTTAGGATAGAGAATTAAATAAACCCGATTGGTCAATAATTTGTTTTAAAAATAAAATAAAGATTTATTTGAATAAATAATAAGTATTTGAAATGAAGTTGGAATTTGAATTTTAATGAAAGGAAAATGTTGATTTTAATAATCTGAAACAAAATATTAATAAAGTAATTGATTGAAGAACATTGTGTTAAATCTAATTATTTAATAACTAATTTTGAAATTATTTAATGATTAGGTTTTGAAATTATTTAATAATTAAGTTTTGAAATTGTTTAATAATTAAGTTTTGAAATTATTTAATAATTAAATAAGATTGAATTATTTAAATAATTAAATAAAATTGAATTCTTTAATAAGTGAAATTGAACTTCTTGAATAAGTGAAATTAAGTTTCTTTATTAATTGAGTTTTGAAATTGTAACTAAATAAATAAATAAGTGAAATTGAATTTCTTTAACAAGAAATAAAATGTGATTTATTGAAATTAATATAAGACTTGAAATTTAAAGAATTTGATTTGACAAATTTAATTTAATTTAATTTATAAGTTTGATATGGTATAGAAAACTTAAATTGATTTAATGAATTGGAAATTAAATAGAAAATGTTTTGAATGATAAATTAACTTAATTCTAATGATTATTGAACGAAATCCATCAATGAATTTAAATTGTTTTGAATGTTAAATTGAATTAATTTAAAGGATTATAGAATGAAATTTATTTATGAATTTAAATCAATATTTGAATTGTTTTAAATTAAAATTAAAATTGAATTATAGAGGTTTAAAATGGTAAATTTGGATGTTTTGAAACGTAAACTATGGAAATTGATTTAGAAAGACAAATGAAATGTTGGTTTACAAAATTATAATTGAAATTGAATTTGATTTGGTTTTGAAATATATTAAACGACCAATCGGTGTAATAATTACGGAAGTTATTAAAGAGAACGGAATCGGTTAGGGACATACTCACTATTTAAACCGAAAACCACTTAAATAACTATGCGCGGAGTGTGATCCAGAATGAAGTGGTTGGAACGACGTACGTTGATGATTGAAGAAAGAGAACGATAATGGATAGCCTTGACACTTGTGTCAAATTGGAAATGACTAAAACAGGAGTCGTACCGGGCCAAATGGGGTGAGCTACCTCGAGCGAACACATTTCTTCGTAAACTACTCATTACTTTTATTGATTGGTGCACACCCTTGAATTTGGAGTGTTGTTTCACGGTGTTGCGATCTTGCCGTGATGCGTTCCCACCAGTCCGGATCAGGAAAATGGTAGTTTCACTACCTCGGGTATTGCCTCATGTGCCTTGTCATACTTGTATCCCTATATACGCGACCACTACGAAATTGTTTTGTATTATACCTATGGAGTACTCCCTGATATCCCACTAGTTTACGATGGAGTTTACAGTGTTGTATAGACTATAATGCTATATAAATGTGTTAAGGGGAAAAATGGTAATGCCTTGACACTATCTTCATGTTTTACTTTACTGTTAGATATTATCTACTTATCGTACATTACTATGCGTATATAGTTTAACGTATCCGAAAGATGTTATTCCATTCATCTTTGAGTTATTGTTATTTCAATTTGAACCATATTAACTGTATAAGAATATATGTCCTGATTCGAGTGTTTGTTTGTGCATATGCTCGAGTCAAACTGAGGATTTCTGTTGCTATGCTACTTGGAGCTGAAGGCTTGAAGACTATCATTATCTTTATCTTATCAGTATTGCTCTTTCCTATTTGGATATTATCGGACATCCATGTTGTTTTATTTCATTTACTTGAGACATTTTTGTATTTACTTAGTAGCCTCATGAACTACTATTATGGCTATGTTGTAATTCCGCTGCACTATTCTGTTATGTTATATTTTCTGTGATTCTATGATGATTCTCATTTATATATATATACTCCATTGATGATTCGTGTTTTATACTATTTAAGTTGACGTATGGATTATTGTCAATTTAAATGGTCCAAATATACGGGTTGTTACAGTTGGTATCAGAGCTTTGGTTCCCGAAAACCTTAGCCTGTGGAGTTTTAAAGCTCATTAGAGATAGGGCAACCAAACCCCAGAATGAGGAGAATCATTTCAGAATCCATATCCTTTGCTTCCATCCTTCTTATTAAATTCGTTGATTAGAATTCCTTAAGTTATATAAATCTCTATCTTTGATTCTAGAATCGCTTTTGAAATTCCAGGATGAGTACCAGAAGGAATGCTAGAGGCGAGGGTAGAGGAAATGCTCTCGAACCACATGCCCCAGCTCCCGCAGTCAAATTTTCCACTCTAAGCAAGGAATACACCCATCTTCGCGGCGTCAAATTCTCTGGTTCCGAGAGCATCATTGAAGCACAACAGTGGGTAAAAAGTTTGAAAAGGATCTTCATTGGCCTTGAGATTACTGATGCACAGAAGCGTAAATTGGTCGCTTGGCAGCTTCAGGATGCGGCACAAGATTGGTGGGAGTCAGTCACCTCCCGTACAGATGAAGAAACCATCACCTGGGCTCAGTTTAGGTAGAAATTTAACTGAAATTTCATCCAAAAAAACTGCTTCTATCTTGTAAAATTTTGACTCATCTTTATATCACTTGTAAATAGGGATTCCTTTATGGCTCAATGGATGCCAGCAGCCGGAAAGACCCAGCTTTATCGATCATTTATGGATCTCAAGTAGGGCAACATGACTTTCTCCGAGTATGAAAGAAAGTTTAACGAACTCTCCAAGTTCGAACCTGGATTGATTGATACACCACTGTTGAAGAATGAGAAATTCATCCATAGAGCACGTCCAGAGTATTACAAACTCCTCACAGCTCATGTCCAAGGCACTTTCACCGAGTCGATGTATTTTGCTCTTAGGTATGAGGGAAAGCCAAAGGGAACATCAGTCACCAAGGCTCCAGTTACTCAGCCATCCTCTAGTCGGACTGGGAAGAGGAAGCCAAATTTTGAGCAACATAAGAAGAACTGGCATAAGAAATCTGGGCTTGGCTATTCTCAGAAGAAGCCCAATGACATATCCTCTGTCACCTGCTTCAACTGCAATCAAAAAGGTCATTATGCCAGTAGTTGCCCGTCCTCGAAGGGTGCAGCTATTCCGCACCGGCTCAGATGGCCAAGAGAGATGTTTGTCACATTTGCTTACAGCCAGGACACTTTAAGAAGGATTGCCCTACCCAGAAGAGGGGCACTCCATCTGGAGTTTTTGCTACTAACACACCTACCCCGGAAGTTCAGGATGACCAAGGTACATTACAGAGTACTTTTCTATTGCATACTTTACCTGTTAGAGTTCTATTTGACATTGGAGCAACACATAGTTTCATATCTATTGATTTATGTAACAAACTTGGATTGGAACCTATCCTTGCATCTACCTTCTTATGTGTATCAAACCACATTGGAGGACCCGCTAACCTCAAAAGGGTATGCAAATATGTCATGCTTATGTATGGCATGCACCATTTCACTTGGTATTTCTATGTCCTTGGATTTGAGGCATTCGATATCCTATTGGGTGTTGATTGGCTAAAGTTCGAAGCCGTTATCTCTTGCAAAGCTCGAACCGTCTCTCTAATTGACGATAGGAGTATACCTTTAGTTATTAAAGGTAAATCGCCTCAAGATTGTGCTGGGAGTTTTATATTCTCTCTTTGACTCTCATCCTAATGATCTAAGCTCTACTCCGATTGTTCAATTCTTTTCTGATGTGTTTGGAGAAGTCAATTCTGTACCACCTCCGCGGGAAATTGAATTCCGCATTAACCTTATACATGGTGCTCGACCAGTAGTTCTCCCTCCCAGGAGAATGGCTCCTAAAGAGATGGCAGAACTGAATGTTCAGATTGAAGATTTATTTGCTAAAGGCTTGATTCGATGAAGTTATTCAAAATGGGGTGCTACAGTTGTATTTTTCACGAAGTTTGATGGTTCTCTCAGAATGTGTGTGGACTATAGAGAGCTAAACAAGCTCACATACAAGAATAGATATCCAATGCCTCGCATTAATGACCTATTTGACCAGCTCCATGGAGCTAAAGTTTTCTCTCAAGTCGATGTGGCTACCGCTTTCATCAACTCAGAATTGCCGAGGAGAGTATTCTTAAAACAGCATTCCGCACTGAAAATGTTTCCTTTAAATGGCTAGTTATGCCGCTTGGTCTTACTAATGCTCCAGCTTATTTCGTCGACTTGATGAATTGAGTTTTCCGGGATGTTCTTAATAAGTTTGTTCCTGTTTTCATCGATGATATCCTCGTCTTCTCTAAAGATAAGAAAGAGCATAGGTCACATTTGGCTTTTGTTCTTGAAACTCTTTGCAGTCATCAGCTTAAAGCCAAGTTTTCGAAATGCCACTTTTGGAGAGATGAAGTTCGATTTCTTGGCCATATTGTCTTGGAGAATGGGATTTCGGTCGATCCAGCTAAGATCGTCGTAATCAATGTAAGTTCTATCCTTACTTGTCATTTCTATTCGAACATCTTATCTCTATCTAAATTCGAATCCCTTGAATTTGCAGGATTGGGAGACTCCCAAAACTCCTACAAATATTCGCGGTTTCTTGGGTTTGGCTGGCTATTATCGCAGATTTATAGAAAACTTTGCTCGTATTGCCGCAACACTTACCGCACTGACCAGAAAGAATGAAAATTTTATTTGGAGTGAAAAGTGCAAAGCAGCTTTCAATGAGATGAAGCGGAAGTTGACCTCTGCCCCAGTTCTTACAATTATTGACGGTAGCGAAGGATTGACCGTCTATACTGATACCTGCCGTAAAGGGTTAGGAACAGTTTTAATGTAGAAAGGAAAGGTGATTGCCTATGCGGGTCGTCAGTTAAATACCCATGAAGCAAATTACGCAACTCATGATTTAGAGCTTCTTGCGGTTGTATTTGCTCTTAAGCTATGAAGGCACTATCTGTTGGGAACCAAATTCGAATTATTCACATACCATAAGTCATTGAGATATATTTTATCACAAAAGGATTTGAATCAGAGACAAGTCCGATGGCTCGAATTTCTAGCTGCATATGATCTTGATATTAACTACCCCCCAGGAAAAGCAAACGCCGCAGCCGATGTTTTGAGCAGAAACCAAGCAATGGCATGTTGTAATCTTGTTGAAGGAATGTTATTCCAGCTCGTAGTCTCCCCAGCTCCTATGGATTGCATTATAGCCAAGCAATACGAGGACACTTTGCTCTATCGCATCAAAGAAATAGTTCTCGGAAGAGTCGAAAATGCTAATAGTAAGATGGGTGCACAAGTTGATGGTCATGGAGTTTTGAAAATTGACAATCATATTTGTGTTTCCAATGTTGATGGTCTAAGACAGGAAGTGCTGAGAGAAAACCATCAATCTTTGCTTTCATTTCATCCAGGAGTCACAAAGATGTATCAAAATATGAAGAAGTTATATTGGTGGAGTGGAATGAAGCGGGACATTTCTACCTATGTTACTAGATGCACAACTTGTCATCAAGTTAAGGCTGATTATCGAAAGACGGCGGGTTTACTTCAACCTCTAGAGATTCCAGGTTGTGAAGAAGTTATATTGGTGGAGTGGAATGAAGCGGGACATTTCTACCTATGTTACTAGATGCACAACTTGTCATCAAGTTAAGGCTGATTATCGAAAGACGGCAGGTTTACTTCAACCTCTAGAGATTCCAGGTTGGAAGTGGGAGCAAATTTTTATGGACTTTATTGACGGGCTACCAAGAACCAGAAAGGGTAAAGAAATTATTTGGGTGATTGTAGATAGACTGACGAAATCCACTCATTTTATTTCAGTCAAGGCCACTCGTACTGCTACGAGTTTGGCCAAGATATACATGAGAGAAGTTGTTAAAACTCATGGTGTAACATCTAGTATCGTATGCAATAGAGATCCTATTTTTACTAGTAAATTCTGGAAGGCATTTCAGGATACTTTGGGTACCAAGCTGAATCTGAGAACAGCTTATCATCCTCAGACAGATGGCCAAACTGAGAGGGTGAATCAGATTTTGGAAGACCTTCTCCGAGCTTGTATTATAGACTTTGGTGGATCCTGGAAAGACCATCTCCATTTGGTTGAATTCACTTATAATAATAGTTATTAGGTAAAGAGATCAAATTTCAAATTTGAATAAGTATATTTGAGCCGAAATTAATTATTTTTAATAAAATCAGGCAAGCATTGGTATGGCACCGTTCGAAGCTTTATACGGACGGCCGTGCAAATCGCCAGCTTGTTGGATCGAGTCTGGAGATAGATTAGTGTTTGGTTCACAAATAATTATGGAAGCTTCCGAGAAAGTTGAAGAAATCAGGAAGAAGATAAAGACGACACAGGATAGACAAAAGTGCTACGCTGACAGAAGGAGGAGAAATCTCGAATTCAGTGTAGAAGACGAAGTATTTTTGAAAGTGCCGCCTTTGAAAAATGTTATTTGATTTGGAAGGAAAGGGAAGCTTGCTCCCAGATTTGTTAGTCTGTTTGAGATTACGGAAAGAGTTGGAACCTTGCCTATAGAATTGCATTACCAGAAAAGTTTATCGGTGTACACAATGTGTTCCATGTCTCACATCTCCGCAAAGTTGTGCGTGACCCATCTATAACCATTCCCACTGCTCAGTTGGAAGAGTTAGTTATTGAGCCTGACTTGACTATTGAGCGAAAGCCACTTCGAATAGTCGAACGTGAGACAAAGCAACTTAGACGGAAGTCAGTCAATCTCGTCAAAGTCCAGTGGAGTGCAGATGAGCGAGATTGCACGTGGGAAACCGAGGATAATATTCGGGATTCAAAACCCGAATTTCTAATTTCAGGTATAATTCAATTTTCTTAAAACTATCTTGACTTTTCTGCTTGTTTTTTCTACTTCTCCCGTCTCGTTCCTTTTCAAGGACGAAAAGTTTTGAGTGGGGGAGATTGTAGTGATCCTGAATTTCCGACCCAATTTAAAATTTAAAATTCATTATTTCTAACATAAAATTTGAAATTTATATACGTTCTCAATCAACATCCAAACTTCTATATAAGATGTGTCTAATTAGTTATGGATATAGGAAAAGTTTCGTCGTAAAATATTGCAGTAAATTTCGTTTGCGTTTTGATTATATATCAGTTCATTTTAAACTGCGAAAAAATTATCTTTCAAATCCAAATATTTTTACACAGTAATGTTGTAAAAATTTACCTGATCAAGGCGTCGAAATTCGTTTCGTCAAGTACCGTCATCGCCTGCTCCATTTAAATTGTTTTGATAAACGAACAATTTAATCGGCGTAAATTTCGGGTTTGGATAAAACTCTCGTATCGCAATTATCTATGTACCGTTGGAAGCACCGTGTCGTACTGATCAAAATGGTATATTCATTTGTGCGAATCGGACTCCGACGTAAAATTGACGCATCAATTTAACCATTCCCGGCGGACCGGTTAGACCATATTCAATCCAAATTAGCAACAATTTGCGTTCAAATTTTGAAGAGAAATTCTCGGGATGAGATGCATTCATTTAAGTAGTTGGCTAATAGTAGTTGTAGCTTGGAAAATTTGGATGGCGTTTCGAAATCCAAAGTAGCAATTAACTGCAAATTAATTATGAAAATTTAAAAAGGAAACAAACGTACCTATTCATTTACTATTCGCTACAGGTAATCACTGTCTTCTTTCCTCTCCTCTCTCCTTCTTCATCTGTAATCTTCCTTTTCTCATATATTATTTTACTGTAAAAAAAACATCAAATGCAAAAAAAAAAAATGAACCAGCACCAACGCATGCGCACACCCTCCTCTTCCCACGTGCGCACTCGCCACCTCCACCTCCTCGGCCGACACCGCACCACCCATTCACCTAACTCCAGCGAGCCATACGCCTCGTCCATAGTCAAGCCCGACCGCTTCTCCCTCTTTCGCGTGAGCCGCCACGTCAGACCGAGCCACCACCTTCACCGCTCATCCGATCGCCGTATCACCACTCCTTTGGCCGTGCAACACCCCAGTCAACCGAGCCACCCCTTCACCTGAACATGACCACTCCGGCCAGGCGCAATGATGCCGCACTCCACCTCATCACTTCCAGTGCCTGAGCCACCGTTCCATTCGCCTGAATCCTCCGGCCATCGTGCAACAACCAACGTACCGAGCACCACATCCACTCACCGCCCTCCACCACTCCTCCACGCGCACGCGCAACGACCAGCCACCACCCTGGAACCGCCGCATCCCTCCAGCCACCTTGCCCCGCCTGCGCGGTAGCCTCCAGCGATCACTTCCAGTCCTCTGCCTCGCCTGTGTTCATGCGAGTCGTGCACGTCATATGCACGTATACGTGTGCAAGTATGTGCATGTGTATGAATGGTTGGATGCCGAGTGCATATGCCATTTACAGAATAGAAATGAAATGAAACAGTCTCGGTTTCAGTTTAGAAAAAAAACAGAAAGGGAGATTTGTACTTGCGTAAGAAAAAGAAGTGCAGGCTTGCATTTATGAATTGGAAGTCTCGGTTTTGTTTTATAAAAAAATGGAGGAAGTGAAGTGTGCGATGCAGTATGCATGGGTGAAGGGAATAATATGTGCTCGGCACAACAATTTTGTTTATAAAAAAATGATGAATGAAGTAACAGTGTACTGTTGCTTTATGGAATAGTAGCAGTGTACTGTCGCTTTCAATTGTTGCTAAAAAGAACAGCTACGTATCATCTATTTTATTACTGAAATATAGTAACCGTTTCTCTTCTCTGTGTATACAAAAGCAACCGGTTGAGTTCCATTTGCAGCAGCATCGATTTCTCAGCTTTCGTGCTTTTCTTCGTCACCGTGTTTCATTGTTCGTGTTGTACTGATTCCATTCGTGCTTCGCTGTCAATTTCTCTAACCACGAAAGGTGAATTAATTTTCACGACTTAAATTCGTACACAATGAAAATCCAGTTTGGTTGATAATTGATTGATTGTTTGATGTTTACATTGGACGTTAAATTGTTAATATTTGAAGTGATAAATAATATGCAATTGAATTTGATGAAGGATAGTTAATAATTTAAAAATTGATATATGTGTTGAATTTGATTAGTAAAATTTGTTTAATATGACCCCCTTTAAATGTTAAAATTAATTGACATGTAGAAATTTGGTTAATTACACCTTGAACCATTTGAATGTATGTTGTATAAATTGATGTAGTATAAAATTGAATAATGAATATCAAGTGAAGATCCGTATAAATATTGGTGTAATAATCTTTAATCTACATGAAATGATGGTGTAGATTCTAGAAATAATTATATTAATTTGCATAAACAACAAATGTAAATTGATACGATTATTTTGGGATTATTTAAATAAATTGTTGGATTGTTATTGATGTTTGCTATTGCTTGTTTATTTACTTTGACACCATCCCAGTTATCACACTGCAAGTTCCCTTTGCTATGCTTTGATTTTTGAATTGAAATGGAATCGGGTTGAAATGATAAATATCCGAATAAACTTTGACTTAGGATAGAGAATTAAATAAACCCGGTTGTTCAATAATTTGTTTTAAAAATAAAATAAAGATTTATTTGAATAAAAAATAAGTATTTGAAATGAAGTTGGAATTTGAATTTTAATGAAAGGAAAATGTTGGTATTTAATAATCTGAAACTAAATATTAATAAAGTAATTGATGGAAGAACGTTGTGTTAAATTTATTATTTAATAATTAAGTTTGAAATTATTTAATAATTAGGTTTTGAAATTATTTAATAATTAAGTTTTGAAATTATTTAATAATTAAATAAGATTGAATTATTTAAATAATTAAATAAAATTGAATTCTTTAATAAGTGAAATTGAACTTCTTGAATAAGTGAAATTAAGTTTCTTTATTAAATTAGTTTTGAAATTGTAACTAAGTAAATAAATAAGTGAAATTGAATTTATTTAACAAGAAATAAAATGTGATTTATTGAAATTAATATAAGACTTGAAATTTAAAGAATTTGATTTGACAAATTTAATTTAATTTATAAGTTTGATATGGTATAGAAAACTTAAATTGATTTAATGAATTGGAAATTAATTAGAAAATGTTTTGAATGATAAATTAATTTAATTCTAATGATTACTGAACGAATTCCATCAATGAATTTAAATTGATTTGAATGTTAAATTGAATTAATTTAAAAGATTATAGAATGAAATTTATTTATGAATTTAAATCAATATTTGAATTATTTTAAATAAAAATTGAAATTAAATTATAGAGTTTTGAAATGGTAAATTTGGAAGTTTGAAACGTAAATTATGGAAATTGATTTAGAAAGACAAACGAAATGTTGGTTTACAAAATTATAATTGAAATTGAATTTGATTTGGTTTTGAAATATATTAAATGACCAATTGGTGTAATAATTACGGAAGTTATTAAAGAGATCGGAATCGGTTAGGGACATACTCAGTGTCTAAACCAAAAACCACTTTAATAACTATGCGTGGAGTGTGATCCAGAATGAAGTGGTTGGAACGATGTATGTTGATGATTGAAGAAAGAGAACAATAATGGATAGCCTTGACACTTGTGTCAAATTGGAAATGACTAAAACAGGAGCCGTGCCGGGCCAAATGGGGTTAGCTACCTCGAGCGAACACACTTCTTCGTAAACTACTCATTACTTGTTATTAATTGGTGCACACCCCTGAATTTGGAGTGTTGTTCGCGATGTTGCGATCGTTGCGGCAATGCGTTCTCACCATTCCGGATCAGGTGAACGGTAGTTTCATTATCTTGGACATTTCCTCTTGTGCCTTGTCATACTTGTATCCCTATAAACGCGACCACTACGAAATTGTTTTGTATTATACCTATGGAGTACTCCCTGATATCCCACTAGTTTATGGTGGAGTTTACAGTGCTGTATAGACTATAATGCTATATAAATGTGTTAAGGGGAAAAATGGTAACGCCTTAACACTATCTTGATATTTTACTTTACTTTTAGACATTATCTACTTATCGTACATTACTATGTATAGATAGTTTAACGAATCCTGAAAGATGTTATTCCATTCATCTTTGAGTTATTGTTATTTCAATTTGAACCATATTAACTGTATAAGAATATATGTCCTGATTCGAGTATTTGTTTGCGCATATGCTCGGGTTAGACTGAGGATTTCTTTTGATGTGCTGCTTGGAGCTGAAGGCTTGAAGACTATTATTTTCTTTATCTTATCAGTATTGCTCTTTTCTATTTGGATATTATCGGACATCCATATTGTTCTATTTCATTTACTTGAGACATTGTTGTATTTTCTTAGTAGCCACATGAACTACTATTATGACTATGTTGTAATTCCGCTACACTATTCTGTTATGTTATATTTTCTGTGACTCTGTGATGGTTCTCATTTATATACATATACTCCATTAATGATTCGTGTTTTGTACTATTTAAGTTGACGAATGGATTATTGTCAATTTAAATGGTCCAAATATACGGGTTATTACAATCTCCGAGCGAAGCTCTAAACTCCAAGGGTGAGTCTCAAATGTTTTATCACTCAATCGGACCCGAGAGTAAAGCAAAACACAAAACACTCGATTGAGGATTAACATTCTTATATCGATAAATCCAACTCAAGTGAAATATCAACTGAAATACAAGTAACTCAAAGGATGTTTGGGATAACCATCCTCTAAGGATCCGTTAAACTATCTACTATGTAGTAATATATGCTATTATAATAACGTCTATAGTAAAGTAAACTATTAAAATAGCGTTAAGGCGTTACCAAAATACCCTTAACACATTTTTATACTGCTACAATCTATACAGATACTGTAAACTCCACTTGCAAGTGGGCTATCAGGGAGAACTCCATAGGTACGACACAAAACAAACTCATAGAAGAAGTGATAGGGCATGCAACACGGCACTCGAGGCAATGCCAGGGTAGATATACCGTTTGCGTATCCGTACTGGTGGTAAAGCATAGCAACTACTACCGCCTACCTCGTGACACACTCCCAAATCAAAAGGTGCACCCAATCTAATCACAAAAGCAATAGAATGGTATCGAAGTAATGTGTCCGATCGGAGGAATGACCTCACTAGGCCTGGCATGACTCCTGTTTTAGCCGCATCAAGCTGACTCGGGGAGTCAGGGCTACGTAAATACCATATAGAACCGTTACCAAACCATCCTACTTCATTCTAGAATCTCCACCACGTACACGGTGTTAAAGTGATTTTCGTTATTTGCAGAGAGTATGGCAATATCCGATCCCGGTCTCTTTAACAACCAAACATTATTATAACACCGCGGTCATTTCAAAGTAGTTATACTTCAAAACCAAAATATCATTTCCGTTTCAAAACCATATAAATACGATATTGTTTTTCACTTCAAATATATCCATTTCCAAAAGTCATAGCACTTTCAAAGTTATAACACTTTCGAAATTATAAAGCTTAGAAATTATAACACTTTTGGAAATCATAACACTTGAAACATAACTTTGAAAATCATAACTCTTGAAATCATAGTACTTTCCACTTTACTAGTTTAGATATTAAAATAGTATATATAATAAAATAGTTTATAAAATAAAATAGTTTGTAAAATAAAATATTTTATAAAATAAAATAGTTTATATTAAAATAATTGGCATATGAAAATAATTTATATCGAAAATAGTTTATATTAAATATGATTTATATTAAAATAATTTATGAAGTAACATATAAAATAGTTTTAAAAATAATTTAAAAATTATTTATATAACAAAATAATTTCCTCAAATTTCACAAATCGATTCAAATCAACTCGAAATCCAAAAATCCAATTTAATTAAACCTCAATTCATCAATTTCAATTCAATTCAGTTTCTAAATAAACCGTTTCAAATTATATCAATTTCAAATACGGATTTGAACCACAAAATAAACCGTTTCAATTTCAATATATTTCAAAGCTTTAAATATTCAACCTTTTCAAAACTAAATTTGATAATTTCATATATATCAAATTCACTTTGCTATTATTTAGTTTTGAAATATTTACTTAATTATTTCAATAACATTTAAATACAACTTCAAATTACAAATTTAAATAAACAAAATATCCCATTTCAATTTATTTAAATTTGAAAATATTCATTTAAATCAAGTTATAAAATTATATCTTTGAAATCACAAATTTAATAAATATCAAACTTATTTGAGTATAATTCTTAAATAAATTCAATTTCAAACCAATTTCTATTTCTCTTTCCAACCTGAATTTTTTTTAAAATCATGGCGATGAATAAACAATTCGAAGTGCTTTTCTTGCGTATTCTTATTATAAACTCTGTATTTGAAAATATAAATTTTAAATAATTACTTATACATATTAAATAAATAAACTTTACTAAATCAACTTTAATAAATAAAATCTTATTATTAAACTTATTTTGTATATTTTAAAATAGTAAAATTGAAAGTAAAATCTTAAAATTTATAATTCCAAAATTGACTTATAATTTCAAAATTTTCAAAACATATAATTTTAAAAATCAAAATTTAAAACCTTTATAAAACTAATATATATATCTAAAAATCAATATTTATTAAAACCAAAATATTCATTTCAAATCCTTGGAAATCATTTTAAAATATATATACATACATACACATATATATATATATTGACCAACGATGTCTGTATATAATTTTCAATCCTATTTCAAGTCATACGGATATTTACCATTTCAATCCGCAATTTAAATATATACGGGTATATATCATGTCAACCCGCAATCCCAAATTCAGTTCAATGAAAATCGCTTGGGTTTATCATTTTAACCCATAATGATTTTCTCCTATTCTACAAATCGTTCGGATATGTATTATTTAAACCCATAGGGAATTCTATACTAGCATGGAACTTGCAGAGTGATAACAAATATGATAATAATATAATACGCATATATCATCAATATAAATAACAGATAATGGTGTCTGATATCATAGGTGAACAAATACAGATAATAGCATATATATAGCAATGTAAATAACTAACAACAACATATTTCAATTGTCATTTCAATTGAAATCAAATTTAATAAATATAAGAATGTTGATCATGGGTGATTGCCCACTTTCCAAGGCTAGAGAGGATAGACAATGAAGTTGAGTCAGGAAATGCAAGCACGACTTCCAAAGCAAAGCAAGATTCGCACGAATTCGATGAACAAAACTGATAGGTTGGAACCAATGGAAAAAAATCAAAATCATCTTGATATAACTGGAACGAAATATATATATATATATAAAACCAAAAATTAAATTTAGAAACACACAAATTAAAATTTCTGTATTATATATAAATTTCTATTTATTTAAACATAATATATTAACGAAAAATATATATATATATATATATATATATTATTACACAATCACTGCTCAAATTTAAACACACATATTTTAAATCAAACCTATAAACTATATACTAAATTTCCTTTAAAAGTAAATTTTAAATCATATGCTTAAGATAAAATCTTTATGTATTTTCAAATCATGAATAAAATAAATTTCTATATATTATCTGAAATACAAGCTCAAGTATACTTATATACACTAATATATAGACTAAAATAAACTGACATACATGTTATATTTTAAAAACAATATATATATTATAAAATTCAATATCAACTTACTTTATTACAACATATATACATATAAACAACAACAAGTTACCCTTGACCAAATTCACTTTATAAATACTAATAAAATACTAATTCCTTATAAATACAGAATCAGATATACAACAGATTGGTATTACCTATAGCCATATCCGTGTGTAGCCCAAAGATCAGAATATAACTTATACGATATAAAAACTAATATACATAAAATCTTATAATTATGCATATAACAATAGACTAAGCTTTGAAATAATATATATATATATATATATATATATATATATATATATATATTACTTTACAATATAATACACTGTAATTTACTAACAGCATAAATGACTTGCATAATTCACACATATATATATGGACTAAATACAATATGGTTTTGATAAACTTTTAGCGCGTAACAATAATATCAAATACCACTTATATAACATATCCTTTATAATCTAGTACCTCGAAGAATATATTTATATTTTGTAAACTAATATATTTTTATATGTATATACTCGTTAAGAGTATTAGCAATATGCTAAAATGTACTATGATATGATATGCTATAACATAATATAGTATAGTACTATATGATATATACATCTAATACAGCAAAGAAAAAAAGAGGAGGCCGTACACTAACCTAAGGCGGAGCGGTTGCTGCTGGTGGGCGAAGGGTGCAGCCGAGGTCAGGTGAGGGAAGGAGGCCAGTGGTATGGGTCGGAGCAAGGCACGGTGGTGGGGAGATGTCGAGATCTCGGCTATGGGTTTTTGGGCTGTCACTATGAAGGAGGAGGCGGTGGTCTTGGCTTCGGGTGGCAATGGGTTTGACTACGATGGGGTGCTGTAGTGGTGGAGGCCGAGGCTAGGGGCGACTTTGTGTGGAAGGGAGAATGGAAGACGGCTGTTGTGGCTATGGCGTGGCTGGGGCTCGGAGGGGATGGAGGAGGAGAGGCGGCACTGTATGGAAGGTGATGGGCTTGGGGAGGGTGACGAGCAAGAGATAGGTAGGCTAGGGAGGTTAGAGGAACGCATGTAGGCTTTGGAAATGGTTAGCTGCAGGAAGAGAAATTAAAACTAAATTGCAGCCATGGATGAGAAGCCTTGCATTTGGAAATGAAATGGAAATTGAAGTGATAAATGAATGAGGATGACGGCTATAAAAAGCAATTTGAACCATTATGTAAATTTCAAAACAATGAACAGTTTAGCAACTAAAGAAATGCAAAACGTACTATTATTATAAATTTATATTTCCAAACTGAAAGAAATAAAGGTAGAGAACGAACCGTCAATATTTTGAAACTATTGGGAATAGCAATAGTTAAAGATGAATTTCAATAAATAAAAATAGCTGACTTTTTGGTTAATACACGGTGAGCAATAAACGGTCATGGGAAATCCAAAAGCCAAATTGCGAAACCGGTACGGAAATTGTTCCGTAGGTTTTTTCGTCTTTCAAACTCCAAAACACGCGAACGAATATATTACGGAGATCAGCACGACGAGATGATCAAAACGGTATTAGATATCAGTGGTACGACCATCTTATCAAAAGTCGATATTCGATACCAAAATGTTGCAAATTCGCTGAAAATAGGATAGACGAAGCTGGAGAAGTCCAAATTTGATGAAACGAAAGATGACGTTTCACTCAGAGAATGATAAACATTTTTAGTACATAAAAATATTCAGGTTTGGAATTTTTTATTATCATCAAAAATTAACTGATTTAAATTTAAATAAAATTTCACAAGAAAATAAACTTCCATATTATCTAATAAAATTTTACCATTTGATATGTTTAAGTAGATGTATTTCAAATATCAAATTTTTATTTATAAATTTTATTATTTAAAATTTCAGTTAACTACGTTATCAAAATTGTTAAAATTGACGGGTCGTTACACTCTTCCCCACTCAAAACTTTTCGTTCCCGAAAAGGAACGAGGTAGAAAATAGAAACAACCAGAAAAAAAATAGATTTAAAATATTAAATCTATGATACAACCATTAGTTCCAAACCATAAAAATTTCATTTATTTTCAAATTTGTTTATATTCAATTAATTGATTCCAATTCATTTTATTTAATCAATCAAATATATTGTTTTTACATTTGATTGGTTTCATTCCCATATATTTTTATTCAATCGATTTGTTTCCCATTTATTAACATTTATTACAAAAAAATTTACAACAAGATTTGTTTTATTTTACTCATCTATTAAATCTTTTGATCAATCATAGTTAATTCCATCTCAACATTCAACTTCAACTATTCAAAAATAATTTAGTACTCAACAATTTGGTTTAACCCATTTTATTCAACTAATAAATAGTCATTCAATTTAAAATTTGATTTTCTTTCATTTTATCAACATTTCTTTCAAAAAAAATCATTTTTAAATTAACTCATTTATTTTATCAATTTATCTTTAGCTAAGTTGATTCCATAAAATTTCATGTTCACTATCCTTTTAAGTTCATCTTTGTCTGCTTAAATAGTTTTCTCTTTATTTATTTAATTTATTTAACTTAATATATATGTTGAAACATATATTACGTGTATAAACATTTATTATAACCCTATATTATTCAAAAAATAAATTTTCCTTTTTTATTATCAAATTTATTATTCAATTTATTATCAGTAAATTCCCTTAACAAAATATCGTTCTTTTGATATCTTATTGTTTATATCCTAGTGCATACTATCCAATTACATTCTAATTACATTTAATCTTTCTAGGTAAGTTATATAAATGTTTATGAGTGCAATTAAATACTATACAAATTTTCTTTTATTTACAACATTTATATTAAAGCCAGATTTTATTTTGAACAACTTATTACTTAAGTTTTCTTCTTGTATAACTTTTTATTGTACCTTAACATTTTAATTTTTTGAATATTTTGGGCAAGTTATACTTATTAAAATGCAATTTAGTGTTATACAAATAAGGTTTATTAAAATTGAATTATTTCAAGTTGATTAACTTTCATTTATCATTTTAGATATTCCAATTATTTAAACATTTCATTTTATTTCAATAATTGAAACCATTTCTTAATATAAAACTTAAGATTCAAATTTTCAGTTTCACTTCAAACTATTTTGAAATAATTACATACATATATATTTTATAAATCAAATTATACACCAGAAATTTCAATCAAATTCATTTTTCCAAAACAAAAGTGTAGTAAAGCTACTAAGGGGCTTCTCCACTTCGAGACTCGAAAAATGAACGTCAATGATGCTGTAGTCGTCACTGAAATTATTTTCTAGTGACAATAGAGGAGAGTACTATTTTTCTTCATTTTAAAATTCTTTGAAAACAATTTATATTCGGAAATACTTTCAAATAATATATTCTTTCTAACTACGAAACCAAATTTAGAAAAGCACCAGAAATTTAATTCTCAAATCTTTAATTTGAATTCATTTCATTTCAAAGTCAGTTAATAACCATGTTTTATAAAATTTCAACTTCTTATAACATACAACAATAGTTAATGGTTGACAAATAATAAATGATAATCTAGTATTATCGTGTCCAATAACCAAATCTTATTAACTATCCAATTTTAGAAAATTATACTTATATATATGTATATATAAAATATAAGTATACATGAAATTATTTCATTTACACATTTCGAAAACAGTTTTGTGCCAGCTTGCTTTGTTCAATTGTTTTGGAATTCCTATCGATAGCGTTAGCTAGATGAATCGATCGAAACCCAAAATTCAAACTTAACAACTCAAACAACAGAATGTAAGATATTTATATATTAATTATAAAGACACTTCCTCACTTGATGGTACAAGAATAGATTTCAAAGCAAGGATAGAGATTCAAATTAGAGGAACTCTAATCAAAAGAATTCTAACTAAGAAGATAGGCTTGAAAGGAAGATAGATATATTACAAAAGGAAAAAATAATAGACTTATATAAATCGCGAGTGACCTCAATCGAGATTTCAGGAAAAAAAATCGATGTAGAATTTTGTGGTCGACATTCAATGACAAGAGAATTTCCCTGGTTTCCCACTAGAGAAATATTCGGGCATAGCAAGAGATAACAGCATCTAAACCGAGGATATAAAAATATCCGGTGAATCAATACCAGCTGTAAAGGAGTTCCATCCCTTTACAAATCATTCTAGGATAAGCGGGACCGCCAATTCATTATAGAGATCAACCGAAGTGAAGTTATGGGATGCTCCAGAATCAAAAAGAACACGGAAATAAAGATAAGGAGAGATTTAAGAACGAAGGGGGAAAGTTCCAAAAGTCAAAGGAAATCTGAGTAAAAGTGGAGGAACTCAAGCTTGAACGAAAGTGATTCTGTAATTAAATTTACTACATATGCTAAGTTTGCATAAAAGCAGAGCTTTGATACCAACTGTAACGACCTGGTATTTTCAACCATTCGCATCCACACATGTCGGACTTGAATTGCTCAAAATATCAGATTGTTAATTTATATTTGGCAAAACTCAGCATATACGATAAATAAATAAATCACAGACATAGAGTATTACAATAATAATAAGCAGCGGAAACAAATGGATAATAGTTCATGAAGCTACTATATATATAACAAAGTTAAACAAGACACAACAGAAGTCTCGAATATATAGAAGTCTCAATACAATAGTCAAATACAAATCTGAATACATCACGGGAATCAACTGAATAACTGAAAGATGAACAGATAGTTGGATCCCCGAGCGAAGCTCCAAAATTCAAGGGTGGGTCTCAAATGCTATGTCACTCAGTCTGACCCGAGCGTAAAGCAAAACACAAAACACACGAGTCAGGATTAACATTCTTGTATCAATAAATCCAACTCAAGTGAAATATCAACTGAAATACAAGTAACTCAAAGGATGTTTGAAATAACCATCCTCTAAGGATCCGTTAAACTATCTACTATGTAGTAATATACACTATTATAATAATGTCTATAGTAAAGTAAGCTATTAAAATAGCCTTAAGGCATTAACCAAATCCCCTTAACACATTTTTATAATGTCGTAGTCTGTACAGATACTGTAAAATCCACTTGCAAGTGGGCTATTAGGGAGCACTCTATAGGTATGACACAAAACAAACTCGCAGAAGGCGCGATAGGTATGCGACACGGCACTCGAGGCAATGCCAGGGTAGATATGCTATTTGTGTATTCGGACTGGTGGTAACGCATAGCAGCTACTACCGCCCACCTCCTGACACACTCCTAAATCAAAAGGTGCACCCAATCAAATCACAAAAGCAATAGAATGGTATAAAAGAAATGTGTCCGATCGGAGGAATGACCTAACTTGGCCTGGCGTGGCTCCTGTTTTAGTCGCATCAAGCTGACTCATGGGAGTCAGGGCTACGTAAATATCATATAGAACCGTCACCAAACCATCCTACTTCATTCTGGAATCTCCACCACATACACAGTTGTTAAAGTGGCTTTCGGTATTGGTAGAGAGTATGACAATATCCGATCCCGGTCTCTTTAACAACCAAACATTATTATAATACAGCGGTCATTTCAAAATAGTTTATACTTCAAAACCAAAATATCATTTCCATTTCAAAACCATATAAATACGATATCATTTTTCACTTCAACTATATCCATTTCCAAAAATCATAGCACTTTCAAAGTTATAACACTTTCGAAATTATAAAGCTTAGAATATATAAAACTTTTGGAAATCATAACACTTGAAAACATAATTTCAGAAATCATAACTCTTTGAAATCATAATACTTTCCACTTAACCACTTTAGATATTAAAATAGTATATATAATAAAATAGTTTATAAAATAAAATAGTTTATATAAAAATAATTATAAGTTAAAATAATTTATATTAAAATAATTTATATTAAAATAATTTATATTAAAAATAGTTTATATTAAAAATGATTTATATTAAAATAATTTATAAACTAAAATATAAAATAATTTTAAATATAATTTTAAAAAACTTTATATAAGAAAATAGTTTCCTCCAATTTCATAAATCGATTCAATCAACTCGATTTCCAAAATTCCAATTTAATTATACCTCAATTCATCAATTTCAATTCAATTTAGTTTCTAAATAAACTATTTCAAATTATATCAATTTCAAATACAGATTTGAACCATAAAATAAACCATTTCAATTTCAGTATATTTCAAAGCTTTAAATATTCAACCTTTTCAAAATTAAATTGATAATTTCATATGTGTGTGTGTGTATATATATATATATATATATATATATATCAAATTCACTTTACTATTATTTAGTTTTGAAATATTTACTTAATCATTTCAATAACATTTAAATACAACTTCAAATTACAAATTTATATAAACAAAATATCCCATTTCAATTTATGTAAATTTGAAAATATTCATTTAAATCAAGTTATAAAAATCATATCTTTGAAATCTCAAACTTAGTAAATTTCAGATCAAACTTATTTGAGTATAATTCTTAAATAAATTCAATTTCAAACCACTTTCTATTTCTCTTTCAAACATGATATTTTTTTAAAAAAATCATTATAAAATCTATATTTGAAAATATAAATTTTAAAATATTACTTAAACATATTAAATAAATCAACTTTAATAAATCAAATCTTATTATTAAACTTATTTTATATATATTTTAAAATAGTAAAATTGTAAGTAAAATCTTAAAATTTATAATTCCAAAACTAATTTTAAATTTTAAATTTTTTAAAACATGTTATTTTAAAAATCAAAATTTAAGTTTTTTATAAAAATAACATATATATATAAATCAATCAATATTTATTAAAACCAAAATATTCATTTCAAATCCTTGGAAATCATTTTAGAATATATATATATATATATATATATATATATATATATATTGACCAACGGTGTCTGTATATAATTTTCTATCCTATGGTCAAGTGATATGGATGTTTATCATTTCAATCCGCAATTTAAATATATACGGGTATATATCATTTCAACCCGCAATCCCAAATTCAATTCAATGAAAATCGCTTGGGTTTATCATTTCAACCCATAACGATTTTCTCCTATTCTACAAATCATTCGGGTATGTATCATTTCAACCCATAGCGAATTCTATACTAACAGAAAACTTGTAGAGTAATAACAGATATGATAATAATATAATAGGCATATATCATCGATATAAATAACAGATAATGGTGTCAGATGTCACAGGTGAACAAATACAGATAATAGCGTATGTACAGCAATACAAATAACTAATAGCAGCATATTCAATTGTCGTTTCAATTGAAATCAAATTTAATAAATATAAGAACGTTTATCGTGAGTGATTGCTCACTTTCCGAGGCTAGAGAGGATAGATAATGAAGTTGAGTTAGGAAATGCAAGCACGACTTCCAAAGCAAAGTAAGATTGGCACGAATTCGACGAACAAAACTGATAGATTGGAATCAATGGAAAAAATCAAAATCAGCTTGATGTAACTGGAATGAAATATATATATATATATATATATATATATATATATATATATATATATAAAACCAAAAATTAAATTTAGAAACACACAAATTAAAATTTCCATATTATATATATATATATAAACATAATATATTAACGAAATCTATATATATTATTACACAATCATTGCTCAAATTTAAACACACATATTTTAAATCAAACCTATACACTATATACTAAGTTCCCTCTAAAAGTAAATTTTAAAGCATATGCTTAAGGCAAAATCTTAACGTATTTTCAAATCATGAATAAAATAAATTTCTATATATTATCTGAAATACCATCTCAAGTGTACTTATATACACTAATATATAGACTAAAATAAACTGACAAACATATTATATTTTAAAAACAATATATGTTATAAAAGTCAATATCAACTTACTTTATTGCAACATATATACATATAAACAGCAACAAGTTACCCTTGACCAAATTCACTTTATAAATACTAATAAAATACTAATACCTTATAAATATAGAATCTGATATACAACAGATTGGTATTACCTGTAGCCATATCCGTGTGTAGCCCAAAGATCAGAATATAACTTATACGATATAACAGCTAATATATATAAAATCTTATAACTATTCATATAACAATAGACTAAGCTTTAAAATAATATATATATATATATATATTACTATATAATATAATACACTGTAATTTACTAACAGCATAAATGACTTGCATAATTGATATATATATATATATATATATATATATATATATATATGGTCTAAATACAATATGGTTTTGAGAAACTTTTATATGCGTAACAATAATATCAAATACCACTTATATAATATATCCTTTATAACCTAGTACCCCGAAGCATATATTTATATTTTGTAAACTAATATATTTTTATATGAATGTACTCGTTAAGAGTACTAGCAAAATACTAAAATGTTCTATGATTTGATATGATATACTATAACATAATATAATATAGTACTATATGATATATACATCTAATACAGCAAAGAAAAAAAAGAGGAGGTCGTACACTAGCCTGAGGCGGAGCTGAAAGAAACTACTATAGCTAGCTATTACTTAGGATCGTGTAATATGGAATATAATAAAATCTAAATGCGGAAATAGATGATAATAGCAAAGTAAATGAAAATAAGTAAACTTAAAACAAGCACAACAGGAATTTTTATACTGGTTCGAACTTCCCGTTCTACGTCCAGTCCCAGACTCCTTTCTGGAATTTCTCTAACAACTGTTGAATATGCGCTTATATGATTTTTTGTTTGATGATAATAAACATATATACATTCATTTAAATGTATTTGTTAACATACTATTTTGTTTTCACAGATTAAATAAATATTTGTTGAATAAATTAAATAACACAGAATTTGAATTCAAACAAATATTTTATTCAAACAAATATTTATTACATCTTTGAATAGTACAATTTCAAGCTCTCACTATAACTATACAACTTTGATTACAATTACATCACATTTCATATTTACAGTTCACCTCACTACATATCACTCACACTCGTATTTATCTTCAACTTCCTTCCAGTTGGAATCCAGCATCTGAGCAATCTGCAAAAATATAACCTAACGCAGTAAAATTGAAAAAGAAATATTTTTGCAATATAAAATAAAACGTGAATTTTGAAAATGATATTTGCCTCAGTTATTTGGGTTGTTCGTCATTATTTAAATTTGAATTCATCATACACGAACAACTTGTGACATACACAGTGTATTACTGTATATGCCACAAGGCCGTGCACACCGATATACACTTGATAATGCTACAGGGACAGGTGAGCACAAGTCAAACCCAAATACAGGATTCAACTCAGGTGCAACATAAATAAAATCTCGACTTCAGCACAAGGTCAAACCCGAGTTGTTGACACTGGATTAAACTCAAGTAAAATTTCTCAAGCCAATATGAAACAAGATAAGTCGAGCTACCACATAAATAACACATCAAACATCAATGAACCAACTGTGTATACATGAAGGTCACAAAAATGCATGAAGCAGTTCATATATACAAGCAAATGAAGGCCAACATCAAAAACAGAGTGCAAAGATGCAATGACAATACAACAAGTCAAGTGATGCACAAGAAAAAATATGACAGCAATGAAGACAAGTCAATTTTATGGAGGAATTGGAGTTGATCTATGGAGTGCAGAAACATGAACTGGCAACAAACATGAAGTGAATCAAGTCAGTAGCAACCTTCAAACACCCACATATATGAAGCATACAAGTACAGTCAACATGAATGAGAAGACTAATATGCAGTGTATTGTAATACAACAGTGACCACATTCATATGTACAAATGCAAAGAACAGTGGTGATGCAGTGCAACATCTACGACAACAAGCACATGAATGCAAACTACAGGAAGGAATATCAAGCGATACAACTACATATGATGTAAGACCAGAAAACTGCATCAGGAAACCAAAACCAGAAATGTACAGCAAACCAACACATGAAACACAATCAACTACAAGCCCTAGTGAAACCAGGCAACGACTTCAAGCATGATTCAGCTGCATGTACAACAGGTATGGTGACACAAGTGATACAAGACAAGATGCAGTGAAGCATGTATATAGGCCACCAGAGAAACTAGTAGAGCAGATCTAAACAACTCAAGTGAATATGTATGGTGATGCAACTCCAAGCTAAGAAGTGAATATATACAAGTGTAGTGTTCAAGCATAAACAACTGTGCAGGTCAAACCAGAATGCAAATAGCAGAGGGATGAACACAGATATGGCTAGAGATGAAGATGACCAAAAATTCACGTAATTCATGAAACCAGTCAATGCCGAAGTACTGCAGATATATGGTAATACATAACGAAGAATGTAACCAGTATGCATACACATATATGAGGGTCACAAAATCAAAGCCGTGTCTTTATCAAGTCAACACGAAAATGAATTCAAAACCGTGTCAACCAAGAAACGTGAAACCACGAATAAAATCAACAGAAATATGATCGGAGCTGAAGCCGTGGAAATCAACAAGCCGTGGATATGTTGAACAAGTCAAAATGACCAAGGAGTTGAAATCAATGCCGTGGGATTAAAGTAACAAAAAAATATACGTATTTGAACAAGTCACAAATCAATCCCAAGCACCCAAGCATAATCAAACGGCCGATCAAAAGAATTTGACAAATTCAACTAATTTTATACGAACGCAAAAATAGGAATTCGAATCCTATATAAACCCTAAAGATCATCATCGGCATATCCATCGAATTCAAGCATACAATCAGAAAAGCAAAAAGAGCAGAAAGTACATACCGAAGCTTTTCGAATTCGATCAATTCGAAGCAGTTGAAGTGCACAAAGGAAATCATCGATTGACAAAAGAACTCCAAATCAATAATTCAATCGCAGTCGCAAGCTTCGAATTTCAAAAACCCTAAATTGGATCGAAGGAGCAGAAGCCCTAATTTGCACAGACGAATACAATCCGCCATTATTCATGAAAAGGAACAGAGCAAATAAAAGTCGAACGGGGCCGCTATCTCAAAAACAACAGGCCCAAAATTCAAGAATATAAGAAGAGAAAAGGGCCGGCCATTTTATAAAAGGGCTTTATTTTAAATTAGGGTTATTTTGTTTTTAAATTGTTTTAAATTCGTAATTTTATTTTTAAACTGTTATATTTTCTAGTCGTGTGACTAGGGGACAAGCTACGTGGCGTAGCTTGAGAATTCGCAACTCGGTGGTTGAGTTGTGGCAATGTTTTGAGCGTAGAGTTAGATTAGTCAATAGCGGGTATAGCAAGTTTACGTGTGTAAGCGAGGGACTATCTAATTTCTAGTAGAAACCTTGGGGGCAGCACGTAGGCAGGGTTTTGCCGAAGCTGGGTAAATTCTGTGTTATTCTGTTATTTATATTCTGCGATATCTGTGCTGCTATTCTGTGATCTGAATTGAAATTATTTTATAAGCTTCCGCGATTAATTTTTATAATTTACACTATCACCCTATTTACCCCCCCCCCCTCTAGGGTGAAATCGATCCTACAAGTGGTATCAAAGCTAGGAATAGAAGTCAACATTTGTTTTAAAAATTCGATTTTTTGAAAAAATCAATTTTTGTTTTAAAAATTTGAATTTTTAAATGGCTTCTTTTAATAATGCTTTTGCAGAGGGTCAGTCGATAGTTAGACCACCAATGTTCAATGGTGAATATGCTTTTTGGAAAAATAGGATGAAATTTTTTCTGAAAACCATTGACGCTTGGGATATTGTTGAGACAGGTTACAGAACTCCAACTATAACTGTAGATAATCAGGAAATAGAGAAACCAAAGGAACAATGGACAGAACTAGAAAATAAATTACAGAATACTAATGCCAAAGCTATGAATTCTATTATCTGTTCATTAGATCAATTTGAATTTAATCGTGTCTCACATTGTCTAACTGCGTAGGAAATATGGCACATACTAGAAGTGACTCACGAAGGAACATCTCAAGTCAAAGAATCTCGCCTTGCCATGCTAAGCAGCGAATACGAGAAATTTACAATGGCGAAGGAAGAAAATGTCAAAGAGATGTATGGACGACTTTCCAATATCGTATACAAATCAAAAGCTCTTGGAAAAACATACACCGAATTGGAAATAGTCCGAAAAATCCTCAGAGTCCTTCCATGAAGCTTTGAAGCGAAAGTAACTGCCATTCAAGAATCGAAAGATTTAAAACAACTCAAAGTTGAAGAACTCATGGGAAATTTCACCACTTATGAGCTAGAAATGAAATTCGAGGAAGAGCGTGAAGGAGGTGACACTCGAAGAAAATCAATAGCTCTTAAAGGAACAACTAAAAGTGATGACGATGACGACGATGATGGTGCAGAAGAACTAGAGCTATTAATAAGGAAATTCAAAAAATGGAATCAGAAACATGGTAATTCAGCTCGAATTCAAAAAGCAAAAAGCAGAATAGCCAAACCACTAGACTACTCAGAAGAACAAAAGATTATTTGTTATAATTGCAACAAACCCGGCCATATCAAGCACGATTGTCCACAAATTAAATCCAGCCATGGAAAGAAACAGAAAAAGAAAAGTTTTGCAGCCACTTGGGATGAAATAGACGAGAATGATCAAAGCACTGGCAGTGAAAGCGAAAAGGCAGAATTGTGTCTTCGAGGTGATACAACTGACAGTGACGATGACGAGCCAAGTGAGGTATCAAAACTTACCCATTCTGAGTTGCTTATATATTTTCATGAAGTAAACGGCTGTTTTGAACGACTTAGGGAAAAATACGCCAAACTTGAATCTCAAAAAGATACTTTGATAGAATGCAATGAACAACTTGATCAATTAGTTAAGAACTATCAACGTAGGATCCCTAAGTGTGATAAGTGTCAACATTTGAAGAAGAAATTAAAAAATCAGAAATCAATATAAAATCACTTGAAAATGAAATTCTGATTTTAAAAGAGAATGAAAATACTAGGGGAGAGAATTCTATTAAAAAGTGCACACAGTTGTTAAACGAAAATGAATCTCTCAAAACACAAGTCCAACAATTGTCAACGACTTTAGATAAATTTTCAAAAAGTGAAAAATCATTGAATATGCTATTAGGAAAGCAAATTGTTAATACGGTTAGATAAGGACTTGGATATAATAGTTCGAAAATTGTTGAAAGCAATATTAATCAAGTTAATTCTATGTGCACAATTTGTAGAAAATATGGACACAATCACAATAATTGTTGGTATAGACCCAGACATGTGAAAACTATACCGATTTGGGTTCCAAAAGGCACAAATATAAAATCTCTCAAAGTTAAACGAATTTGGGTGCCGAAGGGAACAATTATTAATAGTTTTGGGTCTTTACAAAATTGTTTTTCAAAATTTTCTGCCACTAACAACCATGGACCTATAAAAACAAATAGGTCACATAAATCTTTCATCATGTAGGTGTGGTGGCAGGCTAAGGAACAACAACGGTGTTCTCTGGATTTTGGCTGTTCCAGAAACGCAACGGGCGACAAAGCAAAGTTCCTTTGCCTAGTATTAAGGTGACAGAATCACAATAGACAACATCGAAAAATATCGTAAAGGTAAAACAGGTAATGGTATGTTTTAAACGATATATTAAATGTGATAATCTGCACCATATTCTGAATTAAAATCAGCCAATAATGAGATGATGAAAAGATGGTGATTTTGACTTTGACTTATTCAACATAGTTGGCCAATTATATTTTATATGCCAAAAACACTACAAATTCTTGAAATACTTCATACAGATTAAATTGGAAAAATGATGGTGTTTTGGTATTAGGAAATTCATTGATTGTTGATAATCCATTTGGCTAACTCTTTATTCACGGTTTTCGATTATTTACACGGCTTCAATTCAGATTCAAAAGAATGTCATTTAACATGTTGTTAAAATTGAATTTGAAATTTTTGGTGCACACTTCATGTTTTGGTCTATAAAATTCAATTGATGATAATTTTTGAGTGAAAGAGAAATTCAGATGCAGATTACACTGGTAATCTAGTTGATAGAAAAATTACTAGTGAAACGTGATTTTTGTTGAGACATTTAGTAACTGCATCGTTTTTCAAAGAAAATATCTGCATATTCTTCATTTCAAATAATTTTCAAATAGCAGAAAATTTTCTTTTAAAACCCCCTGGAGAAAATCATTTTTGACCATATTTTCAGATTAGTCATTTTGAAAAATTAATTTCATAATTATTTTTGAATTTGATTTTGAATGACTATTTTTACTAATCTATCTCCCTAATGTTTATCAAAAAAAAAATAGTGATTGAAAAAGTGATGAGTGTCAATATTGATCAAATATTATGACTCGAGACGGTATAATTAATAAATTTCTTTAGAAATTTAAACAAGAGTTATAAAACTGTTTGTTGGTAAAAATTCCATGACCATCTCTATATCTATCATATTTCTAACGACCATCACTCATCAAAATTCTATATAGTTTGTCGATATGTGGTACTTTAAACAGGAATCGTTTGTTTTTCATTTTTCACATTTTTTTGAAAAAAAAGGGGTAATAATAATAATAATAAATATCAAAGTATTCACTCTCATTAAAAAGTCCTCACGGTTATGCATGGGTGAATTACTTGGAATTTGTTATGTGCTTCCATGCTCATTTAAAAGTCCTCACGGTTATGCATGTATGGAACGCATATCAAAAGTTGATTTTTTTAAAATAAACAAGTTGATTCTAATCTCATTTAAAAGTCCTCACGGTTATGCGTGGTTAGAAGATACTTGAATTCATTTTTTTAAAAATAAAATTGGAATACTACTAATCTCATTTAAAAGTCCTAACGGTTATGCATGGTTAGTAGATATTCAAATTCCTGATATAAATATACCACAAATAGACACAACTGTATTGTTTTATATGATGACATCATTTCCATCATTCTAAAAGTGGAATATGCGCCTAACTAAATATTTATGACTTTTGTTTGATTTTTTATTGAAATTTAATATTTATATTCAATTGAGTTTTAATGTTGGATTAATATCGATCACTTTATCTCTATTTTCTCTAACGCCATTATTCTTTTGCTGATAACAAAAGGGGGAGAGAAAAGTTAAGATTTTTTCAAATAAAATCAAGCAAAGGTCAAATAATTTTCCATTTTGCATCTAGACTCATTTGCATATTTTATTTGTATGCATATATGTAGGGGGAGTATTGTGTAGAGAGGAAGCATTTAAATAGGGGGAGCAATTAGAGCATATCAATGATCAAATACATTTAATATATTCAAAATCTTAAATATATGTTTGTTATCATAAAAAGGGGGAGATTGTTGAATATGCGCTTATATGATTTTTTGTTTGATGATAATAAACATATATACATTCGTTTAAATGTATTTGTTAACATACTATTTTGTTTTCACGGATTAAATAAATATTTGTTGAATAAATTAAATAACACAGAATTTGAATTCAAACGAATATTTTATTCAAACAAATATTTGTTACATCTTTGAATAGTACAATTTCAAGCTCTCACTATAACTATACAACTTTAATTACAATTACATCACATTTCATATTTACAGTTCACCTCACTACATATCACTCACACTCGTATTTATCTTCAACTTCCTTCCAGTTGGAATCCAGCATCTGAGCAATCTGCAAAAATATAACCTAACGCAGTAAAATTGAAAAAGAAATATTTTTGCAATGTAAAATAAAACATGAATTTTGAAAATGATATTTGCCTCAGTTATTTGGGTTGTTCGTCATTATTTAAATTTGAATTCATCATACACGAACAACTTGTGACATACACAGTGTATTACTGTATATGCCACAAGGCCGTGCACACCGATATACACTTGATAATGCTACAGGGAAAGGTGAGCACAGGTCAAACCCAAATACAGGATTCAACTCAGGTGCAACATAAATAAAATCTCGACTTCAGCACAAGGTCAAACCCGAGTTGTTGACACTGGATTCAACTCAAGTAAAATTTCTCAAGCCAATATGAAACAAGATCAAGTCGAGCTACCACATAAAGGAATAAACACATCAAACATCAATGAACCAACTGTGTATACATGAAGGTCACAAAAATGCATGAAGCAGTTCATATATACAAGCAAATAAAGGCCAACATCAAAAACAGAGTGCAAAGATGCAATGACAATACAACAAGTCAAGTGATGCACAAGCAAAAAATGACAGCAATGAAGACAAATCAATTTTATGGAGGAATGGGAGTTGATCTATGGAGTGCAGAAACATGAACTGGCAACAAACATGAAGTGAATCATGTCAGTAGCAACCTTCAAACACCCACATATATGAAGCATACAAGTACAGGCAACATGAATGAGAAGACTAATATGCAGTGTACTGTAATACAACAGTAAGCACATTCATATGTACAAATGCAAAGAACAGTGGTGATGCAGTGCAACATCTACGACAGCAAGTACATGAATGCAAACTACAGGAATGAATATCAAGCGATGCAACTACATATGATGTAAGACCAGAAAACTGCATCAAGAAACCAAAACCAGAAATGTACAGCAAACCAACACATGAAACACAATCAACTACAAGCCCTAGTGAAACCAGGCAACGACTTCAAGCATGGTTCAGCTGCATGTACAACAGGTATGGTGACACAAGTGATACAAGACAAGATGCAGTGAAGCATGTATATAGGCCACCAGAGAAACTAGTAGAGCAGATCTAAACAACTCAAGTGAATATGTATGGTGATGCAACTCCAAGCTAGAAGTGAATATATACAAGTGCAGTGTTCAAGCATAAACAAGTGTGCAGGTCAGACAGAATGCAAATAGCAGAGGGATGAACACAGATATGGCTAGAGATGAAGATGACCAAAAATTCACGTAATTCATGAAACCAGTCAATGCCGAAGTACTGCAGATATATGGTAATACATAACCAAGAATGTAACCAGTATGCATACACATATATGAGGGTCACAAAATCAAAGCCGTGTCTTTATCAAGTCAACACGAAAATGAATTCAAAACCGTGTCAACCAAGAAACGTGAAACCACGAATAAAATCAACAGAAATATGATCGGAGCTGAAGCCGTGGAAATCAACAAGCCGTGGATATGTTGAACAAGTCAAAATGACCAAGGAGTTGAAATCAATGCCGTGGGATTAAAGTAACAAAAAAATATACGTATTTGAACAAGTCACAAATCAATCCCAAGCACCCAAGCATAATCAAACGGCCGATCAAAAGAATTTGACAAATTCAACTAATTTTATACGAACGCAAAAATAGGAATTCGAATCCTATATAAACCCTAAAGATCATCATCGGCATATCCATCGAATTCAAGCATACAATCAGAAAAGCAAAAAGAGCAGAAAGTACATACCGAAGCTTTTCGAATTCGATCAATTCGAAGCAGTTGAAGTGCACAAAGGAAATCATCGATTGACAAAAGAACTCCAAATCAATAATTCAATCGCAGTCGCAAGCTTCGAATTTCAAAAACCCTAAATTGGATCGAAGGAGCAGAAGCCCTAATTTGCACAGACGAATACAATCCGCCATTATTCAGGAAAAGGAACAGAGCAAATAAAAGTCGAACGGGGCCGCTATCTCAAAAACAACAGGCCCAAAATTCAAGAATATAAGAAGAGAAAAGGGCCGGCCATTTTATAAAAGGGCTTTATTTTAAATTAGGGTTATTTTGTTTTTAAATTGTTTTAAATTCGTAATTTTATTTTTAAACTGTTATATTTTCTAGTCGTGTGACTAGGGGACAAGCTACGTGGCGTAGCTTGAGAATTCGCAACTCGGTGGTTGAGTTGTGGCAATGTTTTGAGCGTAGAGTTAGATTAGTCAATAGCGGGTATAGCAAGTTTACGTGTGTAAGCGAGGGACTATCTAATTTCTAGTAGAAACCTTGGGGGCAGCACGTAGGCAGGGTTTTGCCGAAGCTGGGTAAATTCTGTGTTGTTCTGTTATTTATATTCTGTGGTATCTGTGCTGCTATTCTGTGATCTGAATTGAAATTATTTTATAAGCTTCCGCGATTAATTTTTATAATTTACACTATCACCCTATTCACCCCCCCTCTAGGGTGAAATCGATCCTACAACAACAATCCTCACTTAACCCGGAAGAATAGGTTTATACAACCCCTGAACAACCGAACAAGGGACCTGAGCAGCAGAATAGAATTTCGTCTCAGCAGCCGAAGAGGACTTCAACTTATACAGAATGTATGTGACACAATGTGTTCTTAATAACACGAATTTGTCTCTTTGATGGTACAAACTTCCTATAATCTTTCTCCTTTATGATATATGTGTGAATGCGTGAAGATTAAGGAAGTACGAAACTGAATTTGAATGAAGTTGAAAGCACAGATGTATTAGAAGCAAGAATTTCGAGAAAAGAATAATAATAAATAGAATTAGTGTTTTTAAAACTTGATTCTAATGTGTTTATATAAATAATAAATAGTTGCAATTGTTCGTGAAGAGTTATCGTCAAGAGTTATGATTATCTGTTGGATTAAAGATTGCAACTCTTCATGAATGGAAATGTCTTTTCATAAAAGTAGTCATTGCCATATTATTCAGACTTCTGAAATTAAAATTCAGACTTCTGAATTTGCACGGGCTCAAACAACAAAGAAAATAGGCTAAAAATAGCCTTATTCAGACGTCTGAAAATTTTCATTCAGACGTCTGAATATTGTGAAACAATATTCAGGTTACAGCATTCAGACGTCTGAATGAAGTATTTCAAACGTCTGAATTTAGCCTGTAACAAAAAATTACCATAGCTCAAATGGCTAGAGCACTTGCCTTCTGAAGCAGCGACTCGGGTTCGAGTCCCGCTCCATGCAATTTTTAAAAACTTGATTTTTCATTTAAAATATGAATGTATATGTGTGTATACCATTTAGAGAAGATTTTAAAATTTTAAACTCTAGACACGACACTATATGACTAATGATACTTTGTTTGTCACCTTCGCCTTGTCTCTATCGTGTATATCTCTTCTTGTACTCCATATACATTCTTTCATCTTTTTGTACTGTATATCTTCATTTTGAACGTATTTGATTATCTCTTTTTGATGCTCATGTACCTGCAAATTAGCTTAGCGATTCTTTAACATAATTTTATAGTTGTTGTCATTAAAATCCAATAATTGAGGTTCTAACAGGAGCGGCTGCTTCCGGTGGGCGAAGGGTGCGACCGAGGTCAGGTGATGGGGAGGAGGCCGGTGGTACGGGTCGGAGCAAGGCACGGTGGTGGGGAGATGTCGAGATCTCGGTTGTGGGTTTTTGGGCTGTCACTAGGAAGGAGGAGGCGGTGGTCTTGGTTTCAAGTGGCGATGGGTTCGACTGTGATGGGGTGCTGTAGTGGTGGAGGCCGAGACTAGGGGCGTCTTTATATGGAAGGGAGAATGGAAGACGGTCGTTGTGGCTATGGCATGGCTTGGGTTCGGAGGGGATGGAGGAGGAGAGGCAGCACTAGATGGAAGGTAATGGGCTTGGGGAAGGTGATGAGCAATAGATAGGTAGGCTAAGGAGGTTAGATGAATGCATGCAGGCTTTGGAAATGGTTAGCTGGAGGAAGAGAAATTAAAACTAATTTGCAGCCATGAATGAGAAGCCTCGCATTTGGAAACGAAATGGAAATTGAAGTGATAAATGATTGAGGATGACGACTATTAAAAGCAATTTGAACCATTATGTAAATTTCAAAATAATTAACAGTTCAGCAACTAAATGCAAAACGTACTATTATTATACAATTTATATTTCCAAACTGAAAGAAATAAATTTAGAGAACGAACCATCAATATTTTGAAACTATTGGGAATAGCTATAGTTAAAGCTGAATTTCAATAAATAAAAATAGCTAATTTTTTGGTTAATACACGGTGAGTAATAAATGGTCATTTATTTCATCATTATATATTACATGGAGGTATAATTTTGAGATTGAATCTTTCTTCATTTTAGGTACTTTTGGATTATTTTCCAATATACTCACTAATTCGATCAAATCAAATCATTTCTATCGCATGTTATTTTATTTACTTCTATTTTTATTCTTTGCCATGGACATACTACATGTGTTTCAAATGCACATGTCCATGTTGACAATAACTCATTGTTGAATATGATGAAGTACGTGGAACCGTTTTGGTATTTATAAAATTATGGTTGCATACATCTATCAGTATCTAAAAATAATCATTATTTCATGAATAATATATGGTAAATTTTACGAAAGAAAATTTCATATTTTGATGCAATTAATAAGTGCTATATGGCATGCTCCCACTATTTCCACCATTACTATAATAGAGCACTAAATTCGAAGGTCCATCATTCACTTAATACAATTTGTTTATTTCGTACAATGCAACTATTTACAGTGGAGAGTTTGTTGATCAAATATCTTGAGTTTAAAGAAATAAATCTGATAGAAAAAAGTTTCTATATGAAAATACATTTTGAAATAGAAATCATATTTCTTATTCCAATATTAAGTATCGATTATTATTACAATTCCCATTTCCAATGTTTCTCTATGAATCAGAAGTGACTATTCATTCTCTTCATCCCAACTGTACCTTAAATTACATCTATACTTATGCATTCATTTTGCTTTCAAATGGTTAAACTATTCAAAATAAAATCTTACTAGAATATCATAATAAACTCTTTACAAAAGCGCATTCGATTATCCTTAACATTTAAGGACATCAAATATGTTGCATTTTACGTAAACCGATCACAATGAGATTTCAACGATTGAGTTCTTAGTCTATCTTGTACTTTTTGGTCTTGTGTTACATTAACACAATATGATTTCTTTTGTAATCAATCAGATTGCTCGATCTCGTACCAAGGTTTATTTGATTTTTTGGATGAACTAATTTCATTATTGTACATTACAAACTTTGGTCGTTCACCATTTAACATTTATATGCAATTGTATATGGATCAAATATCCGTAGTCTCGCATTACTTTTAGAGTTCGAAACTCATACAATGAAATACATGGTATTGACCAAATAAATGCGTAAGTGACCAAACCACAAATATTTTCAATGGTCGTAAAATCAGGCACTTACATGGATGTTGAAACATTAACATGCAATAAGAAATTAATAGTGGGTATTATATTTCCATTTGTCAACTTTCAATTTAGTTCGTTTGTATATGTTAATTGATAAACATTTTATCAATCATATTAAATGCAAAAATTTATCATTACAGATAATTAAATCACTATTTAGCACATATTCTTAGAATATTAGAAAGCTTAAATGTTACCGTTTCATTTTTCTAATAAGGCCCTACTAGTCTTTTATGTTTCTTCAAACCCTAAGATGAAACATAGAAGTTTTTCAACATCACTAGTGGGTGTTAGGACCCGTCTATCTTGGTATTCTAACCTTGAGTTTGCTCAATAAATCATAGCCCCACAAATGATGGTTAACTCTTTATTGGTTGTATATACAACTCCTAACCCATGTTTAAATGCCCTAACCTCATCCTTGAGTTTGCTCAACAAATTGAAAGAGATTATTCACTCGTTCTTACCATGCCATGACAGCCTAAATATAGTATATGTACCTTGAGTTTGCTCAACAAATACATATAGTTATCTTACCTCGTCTATTCAATATATTAATAGTACTACACAAACATCCCTGGCTTGAGTTTTCTCAACAACTAAGGAGTCTGCAAGTAATTTACTAATTTGTATATGGTAGAGGACAACATTACATTGAAGATTCATAATCTTTAATATATTATATTGAGCGACATTAACTTATGGAATAATGTATTTCTCATGAAATACCCGCACGATTCAAGTGTTAGACACATTAGAAATCACGGTATATGTACATTTACGTATGTATTTATTCCTTGAGTCTATTTGCGTTTCTTTAAAGTTCCACCTTTAGTTTGTACATTCATATCATATAAGTTTTATTGTCATATAACTTTTACATTTCATATTACTTATATGATAGTCTTATGTATAATATTTTATTTGTGATGTCTCGGAAATTTGGGCAATATTTATTTAATAATTTCATTTATAATTTATTTAAAATGTGAAATATTGATTTAATAATCCAATTCAAACATAATTTTCTTTTGAAAATTTATAATTATTTTGTTAATAAATGATATTTTTTTTGAAAATTTATAATAATGATTTAATTTGAGAAGCTTATTGTTTTAAAATGTTGAAAATATTTTAAATGATAAAATTTCCTTTCTAAATTGATTTAAAAATATTTATTTATAATGTATATATGTGTATACATTGTAAATAGGTGTTTTGATTTTAATTTTAAATTTAATAAAGGATCTTTTCAAATTTATAATATATATAGGTGTATAATTTATGGATTGATTTATATTAAATTGAAATAGTATTAAAACTTTTCATAAGTCAAATTATAAATCTATCTTGTATTTTTAGAAAGTAATTATAATAAATATTTTGTTATAAATATATATAGTTAAGAATTGTATTTTTATAATAAAGTTTATTTTGTTTTATTTTAAAATTGTTTTGAAATAAATTTAGTTTATTTATATTAGAATATGTTAATTTGAAAACTCTTGAATAAAATATAATTCAACATTTGTTCTTTTCTTTTTAAAAAGTTTCTCTTTTGAAATTTGTTTTAAATAATTCTTAAAATATTCAAACAAATATTTGTATATGTTTGGATAATTCATTTGTAAAGACTAAATATATATAAACATATTAAAACATCATAAATTAAATTAGAAATGGTTTTATTTTAAATTAAACAATTGTAAAACAAAGAAGTTTATTTTATATTAGAAATCTTACATGTGTAAGCTTCATGTTTTAAAATAGACACTTGTAATTTATTTCCATACTTAATTAACAAGTGGCAATACAAATGAATATTTGAATTTATTAGTTTAGATAAAACTTAACATATCTTTTGTTTTCAAACATTTTTATCTTCTTCTAAATCAAAATTCAGATCTGAGAAAAAGAAAATCATCTTCACTCTAAAAAAAAAATTCCACAACTCAATCTATATTCTACAAACAAACTCAATCTGTCATCAAAAAGTTTTTTTTTAAAACCCTGCAAAATTCATCTGAAATTCTTTAAACCTGCAACCCCAAATTCTGTAACTTGTGAAACAAAAGCCTTCAACCTGTGAATTCAAATCTGCAAGCAAACCAATTTCTTCAATCTGTAAATTCACTTTAATCTGGGAAGCATGCAGATCCAAAGCCTGAAATACATCATGTCATCATCAAATGAAATCCCCAGGCTTGCAAACAACATGCTGTCACCATTTTCAACTAGCCTGCAAACAATTTAATCTTCAATGATCAATGCAAGCAAAGTTGAAAATGGGGAGCATACAGACCAAACCATCACCAAATGCAGTTCCCAGGCCTGCATACTTTAAGTTATAATCATCTCTAACCAACATGCAAGCTCTGATTCAATCTACAGTGGAATTCAGGCTGCAGGAATGTGCTCACATTGGAATGCATGCTGTTTTTTTCAATCTAAGGTGAGTAAATTTTCTATCTTAAAAACAGTTTTCTCTTTTAAAATTTAACTATCAAAAATCTACAGAAACTAAAGCTAATTCAAAATGCTCCAAATAAGAAAACTGTAAAATAGTAGTAATTAAAAACTGTTCTGTTTTCTTTTAGTAAGTAACCTTAAAATTTTATAGGTTGTACTAAATTTATCTATGCATATGTATATGATAGAATTGAGTATGTCTTGATTGTTGTATGATGGATGTTTTGTGTTTTTCTTGAATATGCTTGTGACTGTTGTAGATGGATGTTCTGTGATACTTTATAGATTATGCAGATAAATGTTGCGTAAATGGTTTTACAGTCATGCTTCTGTTATTACTTGGATTTGAATTCAAATCCACTTCTTTATGACTGAATCATGGTTAGAGAATATTGTGTAAACATAATGTGTGTTCAGTATAGTTTAGGTTTGAAAATTTTTTAGTTTAAAAAAAAAAAAAGAAGAAGAACCCTGTTACATCTGAAAACAGTAACTACATACAAAAGTTTTCAAAGTAAAAGTTTTCCAAACATCTTTAAAATTATTAAAACAAGCTTAAGCTTAAATGTATGTTAAAAAAAGAAAGCATGGATATTTAAACATGTATCAAGTTGTAAAGGCTTATGAGGAGTCTGTGATTATGGTATGTGCAGTAATTAGGATTCTTGAGGATATCAATTCATAAGTAAACTTTGGAATCTGAAATTCCTTCTGAAGATAGAATGATGACTGGAGAGAATGGGGGAAATAAGGGGAAGATGGTCAGAGATTAAAGGTGATGACTGTAGGTTTTTTTTTAAGGTTTGGTCTGTCTTGGTGAATTAGTTTCCAGGGTGTCATTTTGCTTGAACCTGATTTTCAAGCTACAGAGTATTTGTGTTGGGGTTTGTATCAAGTGGAGAGGTGGATAGCTTCCTGGAGATGGCCAGAGTTTAGACCATAAGATGATCAGAGTGAAGTGTTAAAATGAATGACAGTTTTGGTTGGTCTCTGGTGGAAATTTTGGTGCAGGCTTTGGGTGACTCGGAGTTGAACCCGTGCAGTTGGTGTTATAACCCGAAGTAAGTAGGCATTTAACTCGAAGTAAATTGAGGGTGGTCTCGGGTTGTGTAAGTGCAGGCCTGAGTATTGTATTTGATAAAAATCTGGAAACTCAACATGTTTAAAAGCTTTGATTTAATTCAAGTATAGGTTGAATTGAATTCAAGTAAGTTTTGAATTCAGAAAGTTTAAATGATAAATTTAAATTTAAGGAAGATTTAAATTTATATCTGAAAAAAAAAACAGTAAAATAAAATTTTCAGGTTTTGAATCCAGATTTTTAATTAAAACAGTTTTGTTTTTTTTTAAAAATTTAAAAGTGGATTCAATATTTAAAACAAGATTCAAATTTAGGTTTGAATTGAATTTAAGTTTGAATTCAAGTTTAAAATTGAAACATTTAAATTTTAAGTAAGATTTGAATTTGGTTTTGAAATCAAATTAAATATGATTCCAGTTTTTATTTTAAAACCTGTTTGAATTCAAATCAAGTTGAAAGTTTTAAATATTTGACAGAAATGTTATTAAGCAGAATTCAAATATGAATCTGATTTTAAATGAAGGTTTAAATTATAAAAGAATTCTTTCTTTTAAGTATTAAATAAAATTATGCTATGTTAACTGTAAATTGAAAGTTGAATTTGATTTTTGAAATGTATTGTTTAAATACATTTTGAATATTAATTAAGTTATAAATAAGTAAATAAATTATTTTGGGAAATAATTAAGAATTTACTTATTTGTTTGATTTTAAATAATAACTTGAATTAATTTATAATTAAAGATGATTTATGAATAATTAATCTAAGGTAATTTTCTTAAGTAAGGAATAAATGGAATGTTGTTAATTATCTAAGGATAATTAATAATTAATTAATGTAATTAATTTTGATGGATTAATTAGATTAATTATTTTAGGAAAATATATTGTAATTTGATAAGTATAATTACTTTACCAAAAGTAATTAAGGAATTAATTATTTATTAATTCTGATAATATGCTTTGTTAAATTAATTAATTTAGTTTAATTAATTTAAGAATAATTTAATGATAATAATTACTTAATGTAATTTATGGAGTAAGATTACTTAGAGAAGTAATAATTACTGGAATGTAATTAAGGAAAGGTGATTTACTTAAAAGTAATTTGGATAATTACTTTTGTAATTAATCAAGGATTAATTAATATAGATAATTAATTATTGATAATTAATTTATTAAGGAGTAATTAAGATAGTTAATTACTGGATTTAAGTATTAATCAAGGTGATTAATAATGGTATTTAATTTAATTAGTAAATGTAATTAATTTTTAATTGAGTAATCAATTTAAATATTAATTAGAGATCATTAATTATTATAATTAATGATGTAATTAAGAATTGTTAATTGAATATTAATTAATTAATTAAGTAATTAAATGTTAATTACTTATGATTAAGGTTAATTAATTTTATGAAATTAATTAAAGACTAATTACTTATTGTAATTAGCGAATGATTAATCAAAGATGTTTAATCAAGTTAAATACTTAATGAATGATTAATTAACTAGGTTGATTAATCAATGGATTTATAAGCAGGATTTATAGATGAGTAATTAATTTAATTTATTTTAAATTAATTAAGGATAGAAGTAATTAATTTAATTCATTTTAAATTAATTATAAATGATGGATAATATATCATTACTTATGGATGATATTGATATACCTTTGGATGGTTGTGATCTCAGAAATGAGATGAGTAGTATCTATAGGATATGGATGCTTAATTATAGTATGATGGATTATTTGGTTGTGATGATTGTTGTTGTGATGTTTGACTGTTGTGATGATTATCTATTGTGATAATGTTATGGGTTATCTGTTATGATGTGAATATGTAGTTTATCTATCTGTGTGAAATAGATAAAAATTAAATGAGTTAATTGTTTAAACCCTTAAGTATAACTTGGACATTAAAATGGCGTTTGGTTTCGGTGAGACCGGGATCGGGTTTCCATATTTGGATATCCGAAAACCACATCGATTCCAATTAAACGTTAGGTCGTTAATCCAAGTGGAGCAAGTGAAGACTCGAGGTGTAAGGGCTATACGTCAGTATAACTCTGTGGGTGATTCCGTAATGAGTTTGACGGAATAGTACTTATAGATTCGAGATGGTGATTTAGAGTGCAAGGGTTATTGTCGTTAACTCTGAGGGTGATTCCAAAACGAGTGTAACGAGATAATGCCTTCGGTTTCGTTCGAACCCGGAACGAACTTGTATGGATTGAATGCTTTCAGAACATCGTCAGGTGGACGATGAGCATTCTAAGATAGATGTGTTCTCTAAAGGTAATCGCAGCCTCAAGCCTCATCAACCGGGAATGGCTAAAACAGGGGAGGTGCAGCAAGGCTTCGTGGGTCGCACCCACTGGAGAGCGAGATTTACCCCTGTCTAGAGGTCCCTTTATATTTCGGCTGTGTGGACGGTTGAGAGCTCCAACCGTCGGGGTTATCTTGTTCGGAACTATTCAGTAAGGAATGGGTCCGGCCTTGTGTTGCAGGGGATGAAGGGAGTAATCCTCGGTACGGTGATCTAGGCCACGTACTGTGACGGGCGGTACCCCAGTAGCCCTGCCATTGTTGGAAACCCATTTTCCCTACGAGACTCTACGGTTTTGTTTGTATTACCCACTTTTGTGGCTAGTAGCTGGAATTTAATCATGTAACAATTTCGGCTATTTTCATATTTACTTGAAAACCCTAGACACTATTATAATATCACTGGATTTCCTATCAAATGTTTTGGTTAGCGTAAGGTAAAAACTTTTCCATGTTTATGTGTGGGAAGTCTTACGTGATACCTTTTGTTTTCAAAGGATTTTCTAAAGTTAAGCAACTTTTAAACTATTTACTCACACCAGACCCCTGTCTGACCCGAGTGTTTATTTTCTGTTTTATTAAACTCTTGGGTACTCATATTATGTATGAGTAGTCAAGTGATTCAGGATTGCTTTGACGAGTTATGGAGGAGCAAATGGAGCAGGAGGCTTCTGCGTTGTAGTTATCTATTTTCCGCTGTGTTGGTATCTCTGAGTCGTCTCTCTGAGTTATTTCTTGTACTGTTTAGAGTTGTATAACTAGACAGATGTTTATAACTGTCTAGTATGTGTTGTATTGGCTGTAAAACTCTGATGTATATGATACTATGTAAAGTATTATGTGATATATTATATTTTATTCGTTCCGCTGTGAGATTCTGATGTTGTTTGTGTTCTTCTTTCTCTTTCTTTTCTTCTTCTATCCCTTTCTTTCTTCTTAGCGATGCAACTTCCTGGAGTATGGAAGTTGGGTCGTTACATTATTAATTAAATCTTATTTTATTAATTAACTCTTTAATTAATTTTATGTTAGTATTCCAATACAATTTTATATTGGACATGTCTACTATAACCTTTATAGTGTATATTATAAACTTTATAGTATAACAAATATATCTTATATATGTGTAATTTTACTTTATTAATTAACTTGTAATTAATTTATTTAATTAAATAATTTTAATTAAATTATATTAATTTTAAAAGTTTATCTTATATACATACATGTATACTTATGTTATCTTAAAAATTAAAAATAATGTAACATTACGAACATATGTAATACATGTATATAAGTATTAATTAATTAACTCATTAATTAATTTATTTTATTAATCTTATTAATAAATTTTAAATCTCAAAATTAATATTTAAATAGTTTCAAACATTTTGAACTTTTCATTAAACTTTCAAACATTCTAAAAACTTATGTTATATTACAGTCTTTTATAATAAACATGTGTTTATTTTTAAATTTAACTTTTAAACTTAAAATCTTCTCTTAATTTTCAAACGTATTTTGAAAATTAGCCAAAGGCCCAATTTAAATTAGACATTTTCTATCAGGAGTAACCTGTGGGTTCACTTCACCTTTTAGGCCAGATAGGTAACCAAGAAGGATAGGGTACTTGATTACCTAATTCCAATCCAAGACATCACATTTCTAGACACCGTAATAAGTGCACAAGCTTAATTAATTAGCCCTAATATGACTAATTTAGACCGCATAGGCTTTGGGCCCTGATACCATTGTTGCTCCTGCCCAAACTCCTTTTGGGCGACACAACTAGATACCTCACTAGTGAGTTTTACATGCAGCCTCTCGACTAGCACAACCATCACAGGGCACGTAGGGATAAGAGCAAATGCTTCATCAAAAATCACAATGTGACATCCTCTATCATGCTAGTTGTAGGGTTCAAACCGAGGACATCCAATGTGCCAAGTGAACGCCTCAACCAACATCACTTCGATACATTATTTGAACTGGGCCAGCCCATAGTGGAAGAAATGGATGAATTTTAAAAAATTACCATTTTGGATCATTAACAGGCCTATGAAGTCCGAATATACTTAGAGTTTCTAGGTTTCTTTTAAGCAAAATCTTTTTTTATTTAGATTTAGAAATAAAGTTTAAAATTTAATTTAATGTATATGTAAATTAGAGTATATCAAATATACTCTTATGTACATATTTTTGCGTAATGGTAACTTATTAATTTTTTTAGAAAATGAAACTTTTCGTGTAACGACCCGTTTTCCCGTACCCTTTGAATCGACAATAAACTACACATGTCAAACTCAAATTACATGAAAAGACGGATCTTTAAGGGTGATAATGAAAAGTAGACAGAATAGAATCTCACACGAATGGAATAGCATATAATATTGAACAAATATTTTTACAGCGGAAAACTTTTAAATACATATATCAGAGTCTAACCTAAATTCAGCTTGGACAGTTACAAAACCTGCCCTTACAATTCCTAACAAACATCAAACAAAATACACTAAGCAAAGCCGATAAACGAATATATCCATACGTCGATGTATATCTCCAGCTCTCCTCTGGAAACTCCAACTGTCTTCGATTATCCTGAAACTACTCGAATCTGACCCGAGTATTGAAAATACCCGGATCAGGCTTGATAAACTAGCGTGAAAAAAACTCAATAATAAATGACAGTGCCATATATTAGCCTTTGGATAAAATCATTTGAAAATAAAGAGTATCTCATAAGACCACACCCACACATCACGGACGGGTTTTTTATATCAAAACATTTGATATTATTTCTAATGATATCTCTTTTAAAACATTTGCAAATAAACTTATTAATCTTAGCTGAAATTGTTACCATTATTAAATTCCAGCATAATAGGTTTACAATCAAGTCCATAGGTTCTGGAGAATGGATTTCCATACAAATAACCAGGCGTAGGATCTACCTTCTGAAATGGGTACACCTCTAGATGGATGTCCCGAGGCACAGAACATCTGCCCTCTACCAACACAAGACCTGCCTACCTCTTTAACTAGATAGTACCGAATATGTCATCCCCCGGTCGTTACCGACCTTTAACCGAGCGCTCGTTTTCCATACACCACATTAATATACATCCCGAACGTCATAGCGGGAAGAAATATATCTAGAAGGGGATGATCATACCCTAATTGGGAATGACACACTTAGCCCTGCTGCATCTAATCATGTTTCGGTCATTTCCGGTTTGATGAGGCTTGAGATCACGATTACCTTTTTACAAAGCACATATCACATCTTTGAATGCCACGTTGCCATTTCCGTTTAACTACTAATTGCCTTCTACAAAAATACAACCCTTGAGCTCGTAAGTCTCAAAGAGGGTGTTAAGCTAAGAGAAGTTGCCTTCTCCACCGCCACTGATGTATGTTTGTCAAAACCAATGTACGTAATCGTTAGAAATACAATGTCAGACAAACGTCAATACAAGTTGTCCAGGAACAGGACAAACCGAAGGCACTTTCATCGGCCATTACTAGGCGAGAAGCCCTTGCAATCTGCAAAATCTCCATCACGACGAGACCACTGCTATATATAACTCGGGAGGTACCTAGAGCAAGTCAACCAGCAGTCCTCACGCTATGAAGATCCACGGTCTTCAATAATCATCGTCTTCAACAAGTCTTCACGTTCGAACGTATGCATTGGTTCGAAGTGGTTTTCGGATAGGAATTAACCAAATCCGACTCCGGTTCCTTCGAAATCCAATCATCGATAAAAAGTGAATACGAGTATATAGGATTTATTAAGTCTCTTTTCACTTTAATTCTTTTCGGATGATTTCGAAATCTCTTTCTTTTAACTTAGGATAATTCTAAGTAATTCATTCTTTTATTTTGGAAAATATCTCAGATTTCCTTACTTAATTCTTGATCAAAATTCCTTAACTTTTAAGCGGGTCAAAAACAATGTTATTTGAGACATCGTTTACGATAAACCCTAAATCAATCTTAACAAATATTTTGAAGTAAATTCGATCTTAGAAATCATTCATCTTTGGAGATTGCTTAACTTTTGGATAACACCAATCTTCTTTTAATTCAAAAACTTAATACAGAATCTTTTTATTTAAAAGCACCCGGGCTTTTCTTTCAATCTGTTCCACCCCTCGCCTAAGAAAAGAAAACATAGGCCAGGTAAGTTCAGGGCACTGGCTGCTCCATCTCTAACCTTAGTTAAACACCTTGTTTTATCTTCGCAGATCTCACAGGCGGGACAAATGTACTAGTCGTTTCCGCATACTCAGATTTTCAACTTTATTTTGGAATTGCTTATAAATATCCCAAATTATCTTTCAAAACGCTTAATTATCCTTTTTTAAAACATTCACATTTTATTCTGAAAAACGTCGTTACATTTAAACTCATATTCCAAAAGTTATACAATTCGCACATAAAAGTGCTGCGGAAAGTGCTATATAAGCTTATTTGAATTAAACCACTTTTAAACATTCGATAATTCATATTTTCCAATCCAAATATCTTTTAAATCATTTAAATAGATTTATCAAATTTATTCCATATTTTTCCATAATTGAAAACATCCATCTAAACAAATTTCCTGTTACAGTCACTAAACTGCACTAGCGCGATTTTTCTAGAAAATTGATTTGGACTTAATTCAAAATCTACTTATCGAAACTTTGATTTTCTTTCTTAGTTTAGAAGATATGGATATAATAGTCCGGAATTTTCTTATCTCGAAGAATTCCGAGCTATATTTCACTCTACACATTCATTTAAACTTTTCGGCGCGAAATCGCGAACTACCGTTGCGCGACGCATCTAGTTTTAACTTATTTTTCAATATTTGAAATAATCTATTCAAATTTGATTTCAACACTTATAAAATTATTAGAAACTATTTTAAATCAATATTTTCACTTTTCTTAAAGTATTTAAAATGAATTTTCACTACTACCACATTATAATATTATTATTTTTCCATTATTTTAATATTAGATTTTAAATTCCAATTTCAACTTAATTTCAATTCTAATCTGAAATTAAACACATTTAAAACTTAGATTTCAAATCTAATTTCGATTTAAACTTCAATTCAATATCAAACTAAACTTCACTTTTTCAAAATCGATTTCAATTTCAATTTTACTATTCATCTAAATTTCAATTTCTAATTAGCTATCCTTTTCAAATCCGATTCACTTCAAAATTCAAATTCTCTTTCATTTTAACTTTAATTTCACTTTTAAATGAAAAGAGACTTATTTTTCCACAATATCTCATATTACTAAAATATGGCTCTTTAGATAAAGGGATTACTTAATCAAAATGAACATATCCAATATTCATATTTATCACTAACATAACATCCATTCAACCAATCACATGCATATGATTTCAAATCTAACATTCACTATTAATATCATAATGGGATATATTATCACAATTCACTTAATTTACTAACTATCAAATCATCCATATTAACAATCAATTTGGTATAAACATTCATATGTCATAAGGGTGTAAATATGATTTATAACATAATCAAAATATAAATTCAAAGGCAATGAGAATTTCTCACCTTTAACCAAAACGTTTAACTTCCTACCAACATTCATTTAATTCAACGCTTCACTAAACCTTTCTAAACCTAATCATAACAATGCTTCCAAGTGCTCGACCATCTCCATCTTTACTTGCTTTGCTCACGCCCTACCCTTATCCACTCCCAAACTCACGGCCTAAGGCCCTTTTTAAGAAGAGAAGAAGAAGCGAATTAAGAAGAGGTTAGAGAGTAACAAGTGGATTAGTGCTTAAGCACTCCACTATTTTTAACCCTCCTACCTTTCTTAAAGATAGAAGCCATTAAAATAGCTTAAAGGAAGAAGAAAAGAAAGATTTGTGTGAAAATGAAAGAGGTATGCATGCCTATTTATAGGAAAAAGTTTGGAATAAAATATTATTATGTAGAATGACCAAAATGCCCTTTACTTACTTTTTAACTTAACATCACATTTCAAATCATGCTTTATGTCACTTTCACTTAAGAAGTAAGAAAAGTAAAGTAATAATTATGTTTGGTTTGATTTGATGTTTTACTTTTTGCTTTGAAATGACATTTTTGTCTTTTTGTGCTTGCTTTTTCTTAATTGTTTTCTAGAAGTTTCTAACGTTGTTTAGTAAAAGTAAACTTGATTAGTTAATTAATTAACACTTACACTATTAGAATATATGTTCCTATATAAGAAAATAAAGGTGCGACGACGTTGCGACAACTTTTAATCGACAAAACGTCGTTTTTCGACAAAACGTTTTACGGTCACATTTTGACGTTTTAGTTAAACTATTTATTTATTAGACCAAATTTTAAAATAAAATTTTTAATTCTTTAAATAAATTAAAACAAGTTCCTTTATATTTTAAAATCATATTTAATTAATATCAAAATCTCTAATTTTACAGTGTATGTAAAACTGACAAAATGCGACAAATTTTGGTTATTTTTGTAAAACGATTATTAACATACTTTCAAATCTTTTAACATACTTTTATTATCTTTATTAGATGTTTTAAATAAGATTTACCTTTTTAAATAAATATTTAAATCCCTTTATTTAAGCCTTTATTTATTATCAACAAAACTTAACTTTTGTCGATTTGTTTCAAAATCCAAATTTATACTTTTTTAATTTATTAACTATAAGAATAGATAATTGTTATTATATATAACATATTTATTTAAGATTTATACTCCTTTTAAATTTAAATCGAACGAATTCTCTCATTTTCAAAGTAGCAGAATTACGGGTCGTTACATTTCATTTCCTATCTCTTAAGTTACTGAATTAACAAGGGGGCATAAGTTTATTTAGATAAGGAAACTATTCATTTCCTTCTCTAAACTTATTTAATTAATGTAGGTAAAATAATTTATATGGAGAGAATCCTTTCATTTATCTCACTTTAATTAAATTAATTAAGTATATGAACATCGTTAATTATATATATAGCATGAATATTATATATTATAGTGTAAATTCTATAAGAGCAACTTATGATAGGTCTTATTAATTGATGATAATATTAGACATATAACTAGAAATAATTGTATAGCTAAACACATAAAAGAATATGGGAATAGATAAAGAGTAACAAAGACGATTAATTAAATTTACATTTCGTAAACTTAATTAATGCAGCATATAAATGATAGTCAATTGGCATCATGATATAAGGATATAAACAGTCAACAACAAAAGTATGTATGTCTTATTAACTAATTGTGTGTGTATATGTTTAAACATATTTATATAGTATTGTTTAATGAATCCCCAAATATGGTAAGTTAATTCAGCCAAGTCAACTATTATCCATTCAAGGTTTATTACCAAACATATAGGGATCTGATTCAGTAAATAAATTTGAAAATAGATCTTAACCAATAAATCCAAATGTATCCAATATGTATATGTTAATAATTTAATGTAGAATCAAACACAAATACTTATTATAAATTTTTGTTGTCCAAAGTATATTTTGTATAATAATAATATTATCTTGATTCGTGTTTATTTATACATAAATACAGCGTACATATATGTATATGTGTTTTTAAAAATATTTTTATATGTATTGTTAATGAGTCCTTTAAAATTAATAATCAGCTCAACGAAATCAAGTGCAATCGATTTAAGGTTTATTACCAAACATGCGGTAAACTAATTTAGTAAAAAAAAGGTCTGATAACAGATCTTAATCAACTAATCTAAATATAATTTATACGTATATATTAACAAAAAAATATCAAAACCATTTAAAAAAATTCAAATTATTTTAAAATACACATACATACATACATATATATGTATGTATGTATGTATGTATGTATGTATGTATGTATGTATGTATGTATGTATGTATGTGTGTATGTATGAATCTTAAAGTAGAAAAGAAAATTGGAATCAATGTAAACTATTGTTAAAAACTAAATAAAATAAAGTTAATTAGAATAACAAGTCAATTTCCAAATCTTTATTTAGATCAAAATCAATAGAAATTAACATAAAAAAATCATAAATAGAAGTTATTAACTTTGTAACGACCCGCTATTTTGAACTATCCAAACCGACAATAAAACCACACATGTCAAACTTGAATAATTTAAAACAATAGATTGTTAGTTAATTTGGTGTAATTAAAAATCAATCACATAATCACAGACACAGAACAAGCAAAATATCTCATAGCGGAGTAAATAAAACATAATAGTTCATGAAGCTACTAAATGCATAGTCTCAAAGAGATACATAATATCAGAGTCTGAAAGCAAATACAATTGAAAGTCCAAATACATAAGTCCATTAATACATAAGCAACTGACTGGAAAGGAAATAACTAAAACAGGAAATGATAGATAAACAACTAAGCTTAAGAAGATCTCTAGCTCCAAAGGATGAATCCAAGGTCGTGATACTCAAGCTGAGGCACTCAGGCTAACCCGAGCATAAAGTCAAACAAAACACTCGAGTCAGGACTAACATACTTATACAAGTAAACCAACTCAAGTGAACTGTACAATAAAATGCATCAGTAACTTAAAGGATGTTTGGCATTGCCATCCTTTAAGGATCCGTAAAAAAAAATGTAAAATACGCTATTATACATAATGTATAACAGTAAAGTATAATATACTGAAAATAGCATTAAGGCTTCATCCATATCCCTCTTAACACATTTTATAAATGTCATAGTCTATACAGTACTGTAAACTCCACCAAACCGATGGACTATCAGGGAGCACTCCATAGGGACGAGACAAAACAAAATCGTAGTAGTTTGCTAGGGAAAATGACAAGGCACGCGAGTCTATACCTTGGGTAGGATTCTACTGTTTTGCAGCACCAGGCTGGTGGTAACGCATAGCAGCTACTACGACCCACCTCAGAACAACACTACCATAGCCAAAGGGGCCCCCAATCACTCACAAAGAAAAATATATAGTAAGCATGTCCAATAGGAGGAGCAACCTCATTTGGCCTAGTGATGGCTCGTATTTAAGTCATCCAAGCTGACCAGGGGGTTAGGGCTGCGCTTCTTACCTCATACTAGAAGCGTTCGCCCAACCATCCTACTTCATTCTGGATCCTCCACTGCGTATATAGTTGTTAAAGTGGTTTCGGAATTGGTGAAGAGTATGACAATATCCGACCTCGGTCACTTTAACAACCAATTATTATATTTTTCCACACCATGGTTATTTTATAAAAATATTTGAATAATAAATCTTAAATAGTAATTTAAATCAATACTAAAATATTTGACTTCAATCATATTTTAGGTTTAAAACATTTATTAAAACTATATTAATTATACTAAATAAAACTACATTTACTATATTAAAATAAATTAAAATATATTTATTATATTATATTATATTAAAATTTTATTTATTATATTAAATTAAAACCATATTTATTATGTTAAGTTTACTTTTAAGTTATTTGAATTATATATTTAAATAATTAAAAATGATAAGTTAAAATCTTAGAGTTGCCTTTAAATCATATTTAACTTATAATTTAAAGTTTTAAAACATATCAAATATCATTATTTTCAAAATATTAAATTTTTAAATAAAATCATTAAATTAAATTAAATTTTAAAAATCAAAATTTATTAAATCAAACATACTTTAAAATTTAGAAAATAATTTAAAATAAATTTTAAACCGACTAAAAGTATCTGCATATATATAATTTTCTACCCTATGGTCAAGTTATTAAGTATATGCCATTTCAATCCAAAATTTTAATTAAATTTTTGGGCATATATCATTTCAACCCGTATCTTAAATTTAATCAATAAAATCGCCTGGGTCAATCATTTCAACCCATGATGATTTTTTCTAATCTAAAAGATCGTTTGGGTATGTATCATTTCAATCTATTGTTAGGGAACTTGTAGTGTAATATAAAATAAACGTAACATAGCATAGCATATAACATATAAATAAGCGTAACAATATATATCATGTTAACTAAAACAATCCTAACATTTTACTGTCAATTCACGTGGCATCGATTCACTTAAAACAATCATATCAGTCATGAATGATTGCTCACCTTTCATGGCTAGAGAAATTGACGAATAGACACAACGAATGCAAAGAGACACGAATGGAAAATGACATGGAGATGGAGATCATGAGTCAAGCATGACTATACAAACCAAAGCATGAACACGAACAAAAAATTCTCACTCTCTTTTTCTTTTTTTCTTTTTTTATATGAAGAGGGAAGTGGCTTGGGGTTTCAGCTCTAGGTAAGTGGACTCGACCAATGGAAGCAAGGGTGTTTGAAGGTGTGTGGGTGGGGTAAATGAGAGGGTAGGGGGTATGGCCGTGGATAGGTGGGTGTGGCCGTGGGCTAGGCGTGTAGGCCGACCTTTAGGGTAGTGTGTGTAGGGTTTGGTACTGAGGTAGCTCGGCATTAGGGGTGCTCGGATGGATGAGGACGGAAGGGGCAAGGTGGTGGACGGCGGCAAAATGGTGGACGACGACGACAAAGAGGAAGGAGGGTGGACGGCCAAGGAAAAAGAAAGAGAGGAGAGAATGGAGAAGAAGAGGGAGGCTAGGAAAGAGGTAGGCTAAGTTTCTTGGGGAGTTGACTTAAGTTTGAGAGAAGAAAGAAGGAAATGTTTACAGGAAGTTTTCTAAGCAGAAATGAGAAGGAGGAAGGGAATGGGAAAGTAAGAAATGAAAAGGTACATATACTTTTCACAACATATGCCTTTCCAGAACGTAGCCCTTCAAATGTCTCTCCATATCCCATGCCCATTAACCCAAGCCCAGCAACACAACCTAGAACCCAAAATAAAAGAAACTAGATAAAAACACAAAATATATGCGGGTTTTTATGCTGTAAATTGTAGATTTAAAGCGCTAGAAATATGATTTTAATGAAATGAAAAGTGGAGAGAAGATTAAAATTCAGTCTTGTTTCATAAAAAAAAAATTTCAAATTTCATATTTAATTTTTTCAACCAAAAGTCAAACTTTGACCAAGTTTAACTAATATTTGAAATTTGATTTTTTTTCTATTTTATTGAATTTGGAAAAATATATTACTCGATATCCCAAAAATCGATATTTAAATTCAAATTTATTCAAATTTTAAAATATTAAATTCAAAAATTCAATTAAAATTTCTTTAAAATTTGATTGAATTTATGGATCGTTACACTCTCCCCCAATTAAAACTTTTCATCCTCGAAAAGGAACGAAAAAGGAGAATAGAAACAAGCAGACAAGATAGGATAGATTAACGATTAGTACCTGGAATAAATAACTCCAGATTTGAAGCATGCATGCTCTCCTCCGTCTCCCAGGTACAATCTCGATCATCAGTACTCCCCTGCACCTTGACCAGGTTGATAGATTTCCTCCTCAACTGCTTCGTACCCCTATCGACAATACGAAGTGGCTTCCTCTCGATAGCGAGGTTCGGCTTAACATCCAAACTCTCGAGTAAAGTAGGCTGAACAAACAAGATGGATCATGAAGATACTTGCAAAGATGAGAGATATGGAACACATTATGCACTCCAGATATCTTCTCTTACAAATCCACCTGATAAGCTAACGGACCAACTCTCCTCAGGATGCAGAAAGGACCAATGAATCTAGGAGCAAGCTTCCCTCTCCTACCAAAGAGAATCACATTCTTTAGTGGTGAGATCTTTAGAAAAACTGATCACCCACTGAAAATTCCAAATCCCTTCTCAGCCTATCATCTTACTTCTTCTGCTTATCCTAAGCAATATTCGTCTTCCTCTTGATCTCCTCAACTTTCTCGAATGCTTATAGAATCATATCGGGTCTAAGAACCAAATGATCGTTGAATTCAATCCAGCAAGATGGAGATTTGCAAGGTCGTTTGTAAAGAGCTGAAAACGGAGACATTATGATACTAACCTGAATTCAAAGGATGAGATTAAATAGATGAATGCTTACAGTAACCTTAATTTAAAAATTAAGATTATACTTGATAATTGTTATTATAGGTGAGTTTAACGAGATGGTGATGATCTTCCTAAAATCCTCTGTAATCAACAACACAAGCACGTAGAAGATCTTCTAGAATCTGGTTCACTCTTTTGTCTGACCATCAGTCTGTGGATGATAAGCTGTACTCAGATGCAGATGAGTAACCAGAGCTTCCTGAAATGCTTTTTAAAATTGGCTGGTAAAGATAGGATCTCGGTCATAAATGATGCTGGATGGAACACCATAAAGCCTAACAATCTCTCTCATATAAATCTCAGCTAAACTCGAAGTAGTGCAATTAAACCTAACCAGAATGAAATGAGCTAACTTGGTCAGCTTATCCACAACTGTAACGACCCGTATTTTACGTGTTGATAAATCGTCGGATTTACAGGTCGTTAGTATTGTTTATGTTGTTTCTATCCTAAGTCGTATTGTTGATAAGTCGTTTGAACGACTTAAGAAAGCTGCCGACTTAGTGTTAAAACGAGTTAAGGGTTAACTCGTATAGAGGCTCAGGTTGAGGGTTCGGAGTTGAGTCGTGACCAACTTAGTGTCTTAGGTCGTGTGAGCGAGTTAGGGAAAGGAGCGACCTAGGGATGAGTCGGTCGAACGGGTTAACGACCTAAGGTATTGAACCAACATAAGTATTTGACCGACTTAGGGGGACTAGCGACCTAGAGTTGCTGTGTATAGATAGGTCGTTGAACGACCTAAGGGATAGCGTTAGGTCGCTAGGGGGATAGGTCGGCAAGCACGATGAGTCGTTGGGGGCTTAGGTCATTGAGTCGGCCTGGTTTGTTAGGTCGCATAAGAGTTAGGTCGGACCTAGTAAGTCGCTGGAGTCTTTAGGTCGGCAGTGTTTTAGGTCGCAGGAATTAGGTCGGCCGTGTGTTAACTCGTGTGACCCTGGGTTTGGTTAAGTCGGTAGGTCGTGTGATTGGTTGAGTCGACTTATAGTTAGGTCGGCCTTGGGTTCTTGAGTCGTGTGTCGTGGAGTTTGTTTAGACCGTTGGGTCGTGAGGTAGATAGGTCGGTGACGACCTATGATAGGTCAGGGATTTTAGGTCGGCGACGACCTAAGACCGAGAACGAGTTATAAGGCCTGGACGACCTAAGGGGTTTTCAGCCTATAAATAGAGGGGTTTGGCTCACTTTTTGGCACCGGTTTTTGAAGCGACGAAGTGCTGCCATTTTGAGAGCTCGACTACAACATTTCTTCATTTTCTTTTCTCTATTCCAATCTAGTTCTAACATCCATCCAAGATCGAAGATCGAGATCAAAGATTCAAGTGCCAAAGTTGAAGATCTTCATCCGTTGGAGCTAGATTTCATCGATTGAAGCGAGATGTTGCCGGATCAAGCCTTGATCTCCGCTGTCCAGATCTGAAGTGTTTAGTTTTTGAGGTGTTTGGGTGATTTGGTGAGTGGTGGTTATCTCTCACGCGGACCCAAAGGAGTATATTGGATTGGTGGTTTGTTGGAGTGTTGTAGATAGTGATTTTGTGCATTTTCCTTAGATCCAAGTATAGATCCATTGTTTGTGAAGATGTTTACCTATGCAAGTTCATTTATTAAGTTATAGAAACAAAACCCATGTTTTATATTTGCTAGATCTATGCTAAAAACCCATGATTCATGTACGTTAGTTCTATGCTCATTTATTTACGAAATTGCCATTTTAGTTATAAATGCCTAATTAGATCTTGATTGAATACGTATTTGTTTGGATTAAGGTTTGCCTTGATTGATTGTTGTGAATGAGCTATCTAGTTGATAGATGTGGACAAGTATGGTCAAAGATGATTCAAAAGCTACAGAAGGGGCTCTTGAATGGTGAAAGCTGCTAAAGGCATATGAGGTGGATGTTGAAGCTCATATGTATGGATTGGATGATGTTGAGATGGAGCTTTGCCATGATGCGATGAGGCAAACCATGTTGTTGAGTTGAGACTTTGCTATGGTGTGATAAAGTGAAGTACGATGTGATGTAGACTTGGCGTAATCCAGGCAGGGATCATTCCAAGCATGTTGATGACTCGAGGGATGGTTCGAGTTGGTTGATAATGGATTGCTCGAGAGGTAGCTTGAGCTAGTATGAGGATAGTCGTCAAGGAGGATGACTAGGAGGCTTGGATCTCATCGTTGTTGAAGGTTCTAGCATGGTCAAAAGCAAGAGTACATGGGGCGCCCATAACGACTACAGGCAGGTAGTCGGGACACCCAAAAGACTACAGGAAGGTAGTTGAGTACTCTGGGCAGAGTAGGTAAGTCCTAGGCACGGGTCACGATGACGTGCGGAGCTATGCCTAGAACCGGGGTTACCATTAGCCCTTGACGGATGGTCATTCAATCAACGGTGAAATCAAAGCAAGGATAACAGTGATAGCCAGAGTCATGAATGTTTGGACGTTTGGTTGTATCATCATTCGGTCTCAAGAGCGGTATTTTCTAGGTGCTTATCTGATCTTGGTTGAGGCCTTGGGGGTTTGTATTTGGAAAACATCGCCCTTGACTCGAGTGATTATTGCTTTACCTTAATTATCTGCTATGTTATGCTTACTTCTCCTTGGTGTGTGTCTGGGGGCTATCACTATAGAAAGAGGTGGAGTGGGATGGTTTGGTTCCTATTCCTTTTATCCTTCATGCTCTTTTGGTATGTTTGATAGTTGATTTACTGCTCACTAAGACTTTGTCTGACTCAAGGTTTTATGTCTCCTCTTATTACCTTGGGTTGTTCATCCATGTTGGGATGGGCAGACTAGGTAGCAGGTGACAGGTGCTGTTCTTAGAGATCTACGCTGATGATGACGAAGACGAGTAGGAGGCTTTGCATACTAGTTTTCTTACTATATGTACTGGGTGTTCCGCTGTTATATCTGATTGAGTGTTTGTAGTGAGGCTTTGATGTATGGATGATTCATGTTGGTATAAAACTACTACGATGCTTATATGATGATTTTTATGTTATGGAGCTTCACTATATATTTCTCTATTGTATTTCATCCATGCGCTGTGAGTTGTACGATAGAGTTTGCTGTTTTATTTTACCCTGACTATCGTCTATGGCTACCTGGCACGCCTTTCAGCGCACTATTTCCTTATTTTGGTGCAGGAGTCATGGGCGGTCGTCACATTTGGTATCAGAGCTTTGGTTAATCGATTTTAGCCAACGCTCGCTGACGCAACTACGTATGAGAGACGTAATTGTATTTTGATGGATGATTACTATATATAATATAGTAGTTTAGAAGGATTTGAACTCCTTATGCAGTTGTTACTTAAGGTGTTCTAATGATTCTTTTTACAGATAATAAGGATGAGTCGAAGAGGAAGACCAGCTGCAAGGGAAAGCCGTGCTACTGAAGGAGCGGTTGATTATGGAACTATGTTCGAAGCGATGATGACTTCGATCATGAGAAGGATACCAGCTCCAGGGCCATCTGTAGATGTTGGAGTTCAAGTCCAAGCTCCAAGACCGGTGGATTTTGCCAAGCTTTGCAAGGATTATACTTCTCTTGGAGGAAAAGCTTTCTTGGGGACAGAGTCGACTATTGAAGTGCAGAGATGGATTGATGCTTGCCAAAGAATCTTTAGGGACTTGGGAATTGAGGATACAACCAAGAGGAAGCTTGCATCGAGACAGCTTCAGGGAAGAGCTGTTGATTGGTGGAATTCTATCACCATAGATACTTCAGAAGAAGATTACTTGGGAGCAATTCCAAGTTAAGTTTGAAGCCAAGTTCATCTCTATTGCTCAGAAGTCTGCTTTGTTCAAAAGGTTTGTAGAGCTCAAGCAAGGTGGGAGGCCTGTTCTTGAGTATATTTCCGAGTTTGAAGCCTTGTCCAAGTATGCCAGATCGTATATTGATTCTCCCTACCAGAAGAACGAAAAGTTTGTGACTGGTCTGGATGTTTATCTTAGGAGGCAGTTAGTGGATCATTTGGATGATCCATTTGAGAAGCTGGTGGAGAAAGCTCTTAGGCATGAGAGTCTGTTTCCTAGGGAAAGTTCTATTGTTTCTGTAACCAAGGAAGGATCTAAACCCCAGCAAAATGGAAACAAGAAGAGGAAGCAGCAGCAACAGAAGGGAAAGGATGGCCAGAAGAAGCCGAAGAGCGAAGTGACTTGCTATAACTGCCAGCAGAAGGGCCATCTTTACAAAGATTGTAAGAATCCCAAGGTGCCGGGAAAGTGTTACAACTGTGATAAGCTGGGACATATCAAGAAGGATTGCCCAGAGCCGAGGAAAGATAGGCAGATTGTGCAAGCTTATGCTTTGGGAGCTGTGCCGTCGTCTTCAAAAGCTCCTACAGCTGAAGAGAAGGGGAAGAGTGTGGTAGTTCAAGGTACTCTTTCTCTTTGTGGTGTTCCAGTTAGAGTGTTGTTTGATACTGGAGCGTCGCATTCTTTTGTTTGTGATGATTTGTAGGCCGGTTAGGCTTGAAACCAGATATTGTTGATAGGCCATTGGTTGTGACTAATCCAGTCGGGGGTTCGTCATGTTTGTGTATGATATGCCGTGGTCTAGTTGTGTCGAGTCATGATTGCTCGTTTGTTTGTGATTGCTTTGTTCTGAACTTTGCGGGGTTCGGAATTATTTTGGGTATGGACTGGCTTAGGAAGTATGCGGCTAGGATTGATTGTGAGAGGCTGGAGGTGACAGTCGGGAATGTGGAAGGGCGAAAGGTTGTGATACGATGTAAGCATGAGGAAGGCGTCTTCATGAGCTTCATGTATTCGCTGGTTGTTCCACGGGATGGACTGTCATCGGTGCCTATTGTGAATGGATTTGAGGATGTCTTTGACGAAGTCAAAGGGTTGCCGCCGCATAGGGAGATCGAGTTTCGTATCGATCTAGTTGAGGGAGCCAGACCTGTTGTGATGCCTCTTAGGCGGATGGCGCCTAGAGAGCAGTTAGAGTTGAAGGTGCAGGTTGATGACCTTTTGCAGAAAGGATTTATTCGGCGTAGTGTGTCCGAATGGGGTGCACCAGTTGTGTTCGCAACCAAAGCGGATGGATCGTTGAGGTTGTGTGTTGATTACCGTGAGCTGAACAAGGTGACTAAGAAGAACAAGTATCCATTGCCGAGAATAGATGACTTGTTTGATCAGCTTCACGAGGCCAAGGTGTTTTCTCAGATGGATTTGGCAACGGGATTTCACCAGTTGAGAGTGGCTAAGGATAGTGTGCCGAAGACTGCTTTCAGGACACCGTCCGGGTTTTATGAGTGGCTGGTAATGCCGTTTGGGTTGACTAACGCACCAGCATATTTTGTGGATCTTATGAATAGGGTGTTCAGAGATCAGTTGAATAAGTTCGTGCTTGTGTTCGTGGATGATATTCTAATTTATTCCAGAACTGAAGAAGAGCACAAGACACACTTGAGGATTGTTTTGGAAATTTTGCGGAAACATCAGCTAAAGGCTAAGTTTTCGAAGTGTCACTTCTGCAAGAGTGAAGTGAGGTTCTTAGGTCATGTTATCTCTGGAAATGGAATAGCAGTTGACCCCGCTAAGGTGGCAGCAATCCAGGATTGGGTTAGACCTAAGAATGCATCTGATGTAAGAAGTTTTCTTGGATTAGCAGGATATTATCGTCGGTTTATTAAAGACTTTTCCAAGATAGCTGCACCGTTGACAGGATTGACGAAAAAGAACCAAGTGTTCAGATGGGATGATAAGTGTGAGCAAGCTTTCGTAATCCTGAAAGAGCGACTGACGAGTGCTCCTGTTTTGACTATTCCTAGTGGGAATGATGAGATGGTGGTTTACACCGATGCATGTGGCACTGGACTTGGAGCAGTGCTAATGCAGAAGGATAAAGTTGTTGCGTATGCTAGTCGACAACTGAAGCCGCATGAAAGGAATTATCCGACTCATGATTTAGAGTTAGCAGCGATTGTGTTTGCTTTGAAGATATGGAGACATTACCTATTGGGAGTTCGATTTGAGTTGTTTACGGATCATAAGTCGTTGAAGTATCTGTTCTCCCAAAAGGATTTGAATCTTCGACAGCAAAGATGGCTAGAGTTCTTAGCATCTTATGATTTTGGTATAGCCTATACTCCGGGAAAAGGTAACGCGGTGGCTGATGCGTTAAGTCGAAGACATGCAGGTTTGGGAGCCATGTTTTCGGAATGGAAGAACCTTGAGTATTTGGCTGGATTTGATTTCAGGCCCAGATGTGAGTTGGAACCTGAAATGTTGGCAAACTTATCGATAAGACCTACTCTTGTGGAAAGGATTGGCGAGAACCAAAAGAGAGATGATAGGCTTGTTAAGATTATCCGAGATTTGGAATCCGGATTGGACCCAGAGAAGAATAAGGGATTTGAGGTCGATCGAGAGGGTTGGCTTCGGAAGCAAGGACGAATGGTTGTTCCCGACATTGATGGATTGAGAGATGAAGTTTTGAGGGAAGGTCATCACTCGAAGTTGACAATTCATCCAGGTGGGAATAAGATGTATCGGGATATGAAGAGAACTTACTACTGGGAAGGCATGAAGAAGGATGTTGGAAATTTTATTTCCAAGTGTATGAACTGCCAGTTGGTGAAAGCTGAGCAGAAGAAGCCCAGTGGATTACTTCAGCCATTAGAGGTTCCTACATGGAAGTGGGAGCAGATATCGATGGATTTTATCGATGGTCTACCTAGGACCAGGGCAGGAAATGAAGGAATTTGGGTCATAGTAGATCGGTTGACTAAGAGTGCAAGATTCATTCCTGTTCGATCGACTAGGACTGCATCGAAGCTGGCTGAGCTTTATGTTAAGTGGATAGTTCGATTCCATGGTGTTCCGAAGAGTATAGTGAGCGATCGAGACCCATTGTTAACTAGTGGATTTTGGAAGAGCTTCCAGGAAGTTTTGGGAACCGAGTTGTGTTTGAGTACAGCTTATCACCCTCAAACAGATGGTCAGACTGAGAGAGTCAACCGAGTTTTGGAAGATCTCCTTAGAGCATGTGTTTTGGACTTCGGAGGATCATGGGAAGATCATCTTCATTTGGTGGAGTTTGCATATAATAACAGTTATCAGTCGAGTATTGGTATGGCACCATATGAGGCATTATATGGAAGACCGTGTAACTCTCCGACATGTTGGTTGGAAACTGGAGAAAAGCTGATACTTGGGCCAGAGATGATTCGACAGACTTCGGATTGTATAGAGATCATTCGGCAACGAATGAAAGCAGCCCAAAATCGTCAGAAAAGTTATGCCGATAATCGTCGTAAGGATTTGGAATTCGATGTAGGAGAGATGGTTTTTGTGAAGATTTCTCCATTGAAGAGTGCTATTAGATTTGGGAAGAAAGGAAAGTTAATTCCGAGATTTGTTGGACCATTCCCGATTATCGAACGAATTGGAAAACTCGCTTACAGGTTGGAGTTACCGGAAAAGATGGCGGGTGTGCACAATGTCTTTCATGTATCTTATCTACGGAAGTATGTGCATGACCCAACTACTGTGGTTTCTGCTGATAGCTGTGAAGACTTAGAGGTTGATCCAGTGGTTACGAGACCTCGTAAGCCGCTTCGTATTGTTGAAACCGATACGAAACAGCTTAGGAGGAAGACGATTACGTTGCTCAAGATACAATGGAGTGATGATGTTAACGACTGTACGTGGGAGGAGGAAGAGAGGATGAAGGCAGCTCATCCAGAACTCTTCAAGGTATGGCCCTAAGGTGTCGTGACATCTCATGAATTTGTAGCTTGTTCTAAGTTTTAGAATTCTGCATGCAAGGCTAGAATTGGATGCATGGTTTGTTGATTGCTAAGGATGGTAGGCATGCGGAATAATTTTGATGGCTGATGTTTGCTTGGAATTTCGGGGGCGAAATTCCTAAGGAGGAGAGAATGTAACGACCCGTATTTTACGTGTTGATAAATCGTAGGATTTACAGGTCGTTAGTATTGTTTATGTTGTTTCTAGCCTAAGTCGTATTGTTGATAAGTCGTTTGAACGACTTAAGAAAGCTGCCGACTTAGTGTTAAAACGAGTTAAGGGTTAACTCGTATAGAGGCTCAGGTTGAGGGTTCGGAGTTGAGTCGTGACCAACTTAGTGTCTTAGGTCGTGTGAGCGAGTTAGGGAAAGGAGCGACCTAGGGATGAGTCGGTCGAACGGGTTAACGACCTAAGGTATTGAACCAACATAAGTATTTGACCGACTTAGGGGGACTAGCGACCTAGAGTTGCTGTGTATAGATAGGTCATTGAACGACCTAAGGGATAGCGTTAGGTCGCTAGGGGGATAGGTCGGCAAGCACGATGAGTCGTTGGGGGCTTAGGTCATTGAGTCGGCCTGGTTTGTTAGGTCGCATAAGAGTTAGGTCGGACCTAGTAAGTCGCTGGAGTCTTTAGCTCGGCAGTGTTTTAGGTCGCAGGAATAGGTCGGCCGTGTGTTAACTCGTGTGACCCTGGGTTTGGTTAAGTCGGTAGGTCGTGTGATTGGTTGAGTCGACTTATAGTTAGGTCGGCCTTGGGTTCTTGAGTCGTGTGTCGTGGAGTTTGTTTAGACCGTTGGGTCGTGAGGTAGATAGGTCGGTGACGACCTATGATAGGTCGGGGATTTTAGGTCGGCGACGACCTAAGACCGAGAACGAGTTATAAGGCCTGGACGACCTAAGGGGTTTTCAGCCTATAAATAGAGGGGTTTGGCTCACTTTTTGGCACCGGTTTTTGAAGCGACGAAGTGCTGCCATTTTGAGAGCTCGACTACAACATTTCTTCATTTTCTTTTCTCTATTCCAATCTAGTTCTAACATCCATCCAAGATCGAAGATCGAGATCAAAGATTCAAGTGCCAAAGTTGAAGATCTTCATCCGTTGGAGCTAGATTTCATCGATTGAAGCGAGATGTTGCCGGATCAAGCCTTGATCTCCGCTGTCCAGATCTGAAGTGTTTAGTTTTTGAGGTGTTTGGGTGATTTGGTGAGTGGTGGTTATCTCTCACGCGGACCCAAAGGAGTATATTGGATTGGTGGTTTGTTGGAGTGTTGTAGATAGTGATTTTGTGCATTTTCCTTAGATCCAAGTATAGATCCATTGTTTGTGAAGATGTTTACCTATGCAAGTTCATTTATTAAGTTATAGAAACAAAACCCATGTTTTATATTTGCTAGATCTATGCTAAAAACCCATGATTCATGTACGTTAGTTCTATGCTCATTTATTTACGAAATTGCCATTTTAGTTATAAATGCCTAATTAGATCTTGATTGAATACGTATTTGTTTGGATTAAGGTTTGCCTTGATTGATTGTTGTGAATGAGCTATCTAGTTGATAGATGTGGACAAGTATGGTCAAAGATGATTCAAAAGCTACAGAAGGGGCTCTTGAATGGTGAAAGCTGCTAAAGGCATATGAGGTGGATGTTGAAGCTCATATGTATGGATTGGATGATGTTGAGATGGAGCTTTGTCATGATGCGATGAGGCAAACCATGTTGTTGAGTTGAGACTTTGCTATGGTGTGATAAAGCGAAGTACGATGTGATGTAGACTTGGCGTAATCCAGGCAGGGATCATTCCAAGCATGTTGATGACTCGAGGGATGGTTCGAGTTGGTTGATAATGGATTGCTCGAGAGGTAGCTTGAGCTAGTATGAGGATAGTCGTCAAGGAGGATGACTAGGAGGCTTGGATCTCATCGTTGTTGAAGGTTCTAGCATGCTCAAAAGCAAGAGTACATGGGGCGCCCATAACGACTACAGGCAGGTAGTCGGGACACCCAAAAGACTACAGGAAGGTAGTTGAGTACTCTGGGCAGAGTAGGTAAGTCCTAGGCACGGGTCACGATGACGTGTGGAGCTATGCCTAGAACCGGGGTTACCGTTAGCCCTTGACGGATGGTCATTCAATCAACGGTGAAATCAAAGCAAGGATAACAGTGATAGCCAGAGTCATGGATGTTTGGACGTTTGGTTGTATCATCATTCGGTCTCAAGAGCGGTATTTTCTAGGTGCTTATCTGATCTTGGTTGAGGCCTTGGGGGTTTGTATTTGGAAAACATCGCCCTTGACTCGAGTGATTATTGCTTTACCTTAATTATCTGCTATGTTATGCTTACTTCTCCTTGGTGTGTGTCTGGGGGCTATCACTATAGAAAGAGGTGGAGTGGGATGGTTTGGTTCCTATTCCTTTTATCCTTCATGCTCTTTTGGTATGTTTGATAGTTGATTTACTGCTCACTAAGACTTTGTCTGACTCAAGGTTTTATGTCTCCTCTTATTACCTTGGGCTGTTCATCCATGTTGGGATGGGCAGACTAGGTAGCAGGTGACAGGTGCTGTTCTTAGAGATCTACACTGATGATGACGAAGACGAGCAGGAGGCTTTGCATACTAGTTTTCTTACTATATGTACTGGGTGTTCCGCTGTTATATCTGATTGAGTGTTTGTAGTGAGGCTTTGTTGTATGGATGATTCATGTTGGTATAAAACTACTACGATGCTTATATGATGATTTTTCTGTTATGGAGCTTCACTATATATTTCTCTATTGTATTTCATCCATGCGCTGTGAGTTGTACGATAGAGTTTGCTGTTTTATTTTACCCTGACTATCGTCCATGGCTACCTGGCACGCCTTTCAGCGCACTATTTCCTTGTTTTGGTGCAGGAGTCATGGGAGGTCGTCACAACAACTATCCATATATTCTCATTACCCCTTCTAGTCCTCGGCAATCCATCATTAAAATCCATAGAACCTGTTCCAACTTCCAATTGGTAACCTCAAGGGGTTGCAACAATCCAGCGGTCTTCTGATGATCGGCCTTAACCTGTTGATAAGTGGCACATCTACTAACATAAAGGGAGATATCTTGCTTCATACCACTCCACCAATACTGCTTCTCCAAATTATGGTACATCTTCGTAACTCCAGGATGAATTGAGAGTCTGGACTGTTGATTCTCCTTAAGCACTTCTAGCCTTAATCCATCGACATTCGGAGCACAAATCTGATTACTAATCCTCAAAATCCCTTTATTATCCATCTGCGCTCCTATTCCATCCTGGTTACCACCATCCATATTACGAGCATTATCCTTAATAAGCCTTAAAATCTCGTCTTCATCCGGCTTAGCAACAATACGATCCATAAGAGATGAAGAAACCACAATCTGATATAACATTTCCTTTTTCCGACTTAAGGCATTGGCTATGACATTAGCCTTCCCTGGAGTGTAGTTGATGTCGAGGTCATAAGCAGCTAGAAACTCGAGCCGCCTAACTTACATCCAGTTTAAATCTTTCTGCGTGAAAATATACTTTAATGACTGGTGATCCGTAAAGAGCTCAAACTTAGTTCCCAAAGATGGTGCCTCCATAAATTCAATAGAAACACTACAACAAGCAATTCCAAATCATGAGCTGCATAGTTGGCTTCATGGGTCTTCAACTAACGACTGGCATAAGAAATAACTTTCCCATTCTCCATCAAAACAGCCCTCAAAACTTCCCGACTAGCATCAGTGTATACTATTAATCCCTCACTTCCATTTGGAACGTTAAGAACTGGTGCAGAAGTTAGCTAGCGCTTTAACTTATTGAATGCAACTTCATACTTATCACTCCATACAACCTTGGCATTCTTACGAGTCAAAGCAGTGGGAGGTGCAGCAATCTGAGAAAAATTCTCAATGAACCTCTGATTGTAATCAACAAGGTCTAAGAAGCTACAAATATCTGAAGGAATCTTAGGACTTTCCAATCCTGAAATAGAATAAGGAATTTGAATGTTAATGAAAGATAAGTTACAAATGAAGAAAAAGGATAGACTTACATTGATTGCGGCAGCCTTAACAGGATCAACCGAAACCCAATTTTCAGAAACAATAGTCCCAAGAAATTGAACTTCAACCTTCCAAAAATGGCATTTCGAGAATTTGTCTTTCAATTGATGACTCCTAAGGGTTTCAAGAACAAAACTCAAGTGCACTTCATGCTCCATCTCTAACATAGAAAAGACAAGAATATCATCGACGAAGATAAGAGCTAACTTGTTTAGAACATCATGAAAAACATGATTCATAAGATCAACGAAGAAGGCTGGTGCATTACTCAAATCCAAAGGCATAACTAACCATTCATAGAAACTATTCTCAGTATGGAAAGCCGTTTTGGGAATGCTCTCCTCAGAAACTATAAGCTGGTGAAAACCAATGGCAAGATCAAGTTGAGAGAGAACTTTAGCTCCATAGAGCTGATCGAGCATGTCATTGATACGAGGCATAAGATACATGTTTTTCATAATAAGCTTATTCAGCTCTCTATAATCAACACACATCCTCAAAGAACCATCATATTTAGTGACAAATACCATACCTGCTCCCCATTCCAAGTGACTCGGCCTAATCAAACCCTTGAAAAATAGGTCCTCTATCTGCTTCCTCGGCATGACTTTCTCCCGTGGTGCCATCCTTTTGGGAAGAAGAACTACTGGTCGAGATCTAGGAATAAGGTCAATGCAGAATTCATTTTTTCGCACAGGAGGAAGAGAAGAGACTTCGCCAAAAACATGGGAAAGAGTTTGACAACAGCAGTGGAGTCATGGTCGCTAGGATGAGAATCAATAGAAAAGATAAAGCTATCAGCATAATCCTAAGGCATACAACACTCAGTCACCAAAGGATTACCCTTATCATCAACAAGAGAGACAGTTTAGGTTTTACAAGAGATAACAGCTTCATATTTCTTCAGCCAATCACCTACAAGCAAAATGTTGAAAGCATCAAAAATATGAACATAGAAATTGCCAATAAAGCAATGCCTTTGGTCAAGAAGTTGCACCCCTTTGCAAATCCTACTAAGATTTGTGAGACCACCAATAGGATTAGACACACATAACGATTCAGTTGAATATTTGGGTGAAAGAATTTGCTTAAACTTATGACAGAGGTCAACAAGGATAAAACTATAAGATGCACCGGTGTCAAATAAAACACGAGTAGGATGAGAATACAAAGTGAAGGTACCTTGAAGCGTACCTTTAGTATCATCACCGGTAGAAGTAGAAGAGGTAACTGCGAAGATTCCCGATGCCTTTCCCTTCTACTGAGTGGGACAGTTCTTTTTGAAGTGGCCAGGCTGCAAATAAAGATGGCATAGATCACACCTAGTCATTTGAACTGGTGGAATAGAAGCTCCGACTGAATTAGGGCAACTATTAGCATAGTGTCCCTTCCAATCACACTTGAAGTAAGCAATAAAAGATAGATCAATAGGTTGCTTCTGAGAAGAATAACCAATACCCTAAGAATTCTTCCATTTCTTCTTATGTTGTTGAAAACTGAACTTCCTCTTCTTGGAGCTGTTGGAAGAAGGCTGAGATGGATGTGTATAGACAATAGGTGTTGCTTAGAAGTGGGGTTCTCATATCTAATAGCCATATCCACCAATCCAGTAAAAGAGCCATGCACTTGAGCAATCAAAGGACCATAATACTCCGAGAAAGCTCCAACTATAAACTTCTCATTCTTCTTAAGCGGGATATCATTCAAGCCAGGACCAAACTTGGATAGTTTTTTGAACTTCCTCTCATACTCAAAAAATGTCATATATCCTTGCTAATTAAGATCCATAAACTCCTTGTATAGTTGAGACTTCCCGGCTTCGAGCATCCACTTAGCTACAAAAGCTTCCCTGAAACAAGGTATTCAGGACTTAATAAGATTCCAAAGAGATAACTTAACCAAATTTGAATCCAACTCAAGATTTATACCTAAATTGCTTCCAAGTGATATCTGCCTCAATTGTGTGGGCTGTAACTGACTCCCACCAATCCTAAGCTTGTCCTACAACTGCCAAGCTGCTAACTGATGCTTCTGAGCATGAATGATCTCAAGACCAGTGAAAATTCTCTTTAAACTCCTCAGCCACTGCTGAGCCTCAATAATGCTCTCTGTTTTAGTAAACTTGGTACCATTAAGCTGAGTGTACTCCTTACAGAGAGTGGTAAATCTAACAGGCTGAGCTGGAGTGGCAACGGGTGCAACAACAGGTGGAACTGGGGCATATCCACGATCCCTACCTCTGGCATTCCTATGACTCATCCTGGAAATTCAAGAATGGATTTAGGATAAGGTAAATATTCAGACTTAAAAAATCCAAATCAAGAATTATAACTAACATGGTGGATACGAAGGAATGAATTTCAAGGAAAAGGATTATATTTAAAAAAACCAAATATATTTAAAAAAAACCTTTTAAAGATCATTTTAAAATCATTTTATACTTTTCAAAATACGCTCTCCCATAAGAAATGATTCTGGGACAGATTTTACACATTCTAACGTATCACTACCCTATCTGTAATGAGTTTTTACCCTACAGGCTAAGGTTTCCTAAAATCAAAGCTCTAACGCCAACTATTTTAAACTATTCAAATTGACAATAAAACCACACATGTCAAACTTGAATAATTTAAAACAATAGATTGTTAATTATTTTGGGGTAAATAAAAATCAATCATGGAATCATAGACACAGAACAAGCAGAATATATCGTAGTAGAATAAATAAACATAGTAGTTCATAAAGCTACTAAATTGATAGTCTATAACAGATACATAATATCAGAATCTGAAAGCAAATACAACTGAAAGTCCAAATACATAAGTCCACTAATACATAAGCAACCGACTGGAAAGGAAATGACTGAAATACAAAATAATAGATAGACGGCTAAGCTCCAGCAGATCTCTAGCTCCAAAAGGTGAATCCAAGGCCATGATACCTAAGCTGAGACACTCAGGCTGACCTGAGCATAAAGTCAAACAAAACACTCGAGTCAAGACTAACATACTTATATAAGTAAATCAACTCAAGTGAACTATATAATAAAATGCATCAGTAACTTAAAGGATGTTTGTGATTGCCATCCTTTAAGGATCCGTAAAAAGAAAAAATATGCTATTATACATAATGTCTAACGGTAAAGTATAATATACTAAAAATAGCGTTAAGGTGTTACCCATATCCCCCTTAACAAATTTTATAAATATCGTAGTCTATACAGTACTGTAAACTCCACCAAATCGGTAGGCTATCAGGGAGTACTCCATAGGTATGACACAAAACAAAATCGTAGTGGGTTCGCTAGGGAAGATGGCAAGGCATGCGAGGCTATATCCTGGGTAGGAATCTAACGTTTTACGACACCAGGCTGGTGGTAACGCATAGCGCTACTATCGCCCACCTTGGAACAACACTCCTATAATCAAACGGGACCCAAATCAATCATAAAGTAAAAGATATGGTAACGAAGAAGCGTGTTGAAAGGAGGAGCGACCTCACTTAGCCTGGTGATGGCTCCTGTTTTAGTCATCCACGCAGACCAGGGGACGGGGCTGCTTTTCTTACGTCATACCAGAAGCGTTTGCCAAAGCATTTTACCTTGTTTTGGATCCTCCACCACATACACAGTTGTTAAAGTGGTTTCAAAATTGATAGAGAGTATGACAATATCCGACCCAGTCTCTTTAACAACCAATCGTTATATTTTTCCACATCGTGGTTATTTTATAAAAATATTTGAGTAATAAATCTTAAATTAAAATATTTAACTTCGACCATATTTTAGGTTTAAAATGTTTATTTTAAAATTCATATTAAATCAAATTTATTAGATTTCAAAATTCACATCTTAAAATTTAAATTATATCTTATTTAAATTTTGAATCCTTTAAATAAAGTTTAATTACAAATTATTCTCCATTTAGCTTTCTTAAGTTTATTTATTAAAATTATTGTATAAAATTCTATGTTTATTTTATTAAATTACAGCTATATTTATTATACTAAATAAAACTATATTTACTATATTAAATCAAATTAATATATATTTATTATATTAAATTAAATGAAAATTTTATTTATTATATTAAATTAAAACTATACTTATTATATTAAATTTACTTTTAAAGTATTTGAATTATATATTTAAACCAATTGAAATTATAAGTTAAAATCTTACAATTACCTTTAAATTATATTTAACTTATAATTTAAACTTCTAAAACATATCGAATATTATTATTTTCCACATACTAAATTTTTAAATAAAAGCATTAAATTAAATTAAATTTTAAAAATCAAATTTATTAAATCAAAATATACTTTAAAATTTAGAATATAATTTAAAATGAATTTTAAACCAATCAACGGTGTCTGTATATAATTTTCTACCCTATGGTCAAGTGATTGGGTATATATCATTTCAACCCAAAACTTTAATTAAATTTTCAAGTATATATCATTTCAACCCGTATCCCAAATTCAAATCAATAAAATCGCTTGGGTCTATCATTTCAACCCACAACGATTTTGCTAACCTAAAAGATCGTTCGGGTATGTATCAATTCAACCCATAGTTAGGGAACTTATAGTGTGATATAAAATAAACATAACATAGCATAGCATATAATAACATAACATATAACATATAAATAAGCATAACAATGTATATCATGTTAACTAGAACAATCCTACCATTTTACAATCAATTCAAATGGTATCGATTCAGTTAAAATAGGCATATCAGTTGTGAGTGATTGCTCACCTTTCATGGCTAGAGAAATTGAAGAACAGACACGATGAACGTGAAGAGACATGGATGGAAAACGACACGGAGATGGATACCACGAGTCAAGCACGACAATCCAAACCAAAGTGCGAATACGAACACAAACAAAAATTTCCCTCTCTCTTTTTTCTTTCTTTTTTCTTTTTTTTATACGAAGAGGGAAGTGGCTTGGGGTATTCGGCCTTAGGTGAAGTAAGAGCGGCCAATGTAAGCAAGGGTGGCCGAAGGTGTATGGATGTGGTAGGTGAGAGGGTAGGCGGGTACTGCCATGGGTAGGTGGGTGTGGCCATGTGGTAGGAATGTAGGCTGAGTGGAGGGTGGTATGTGTGGGGTTTGGTGCTAAGGTGGCTCGGCTCTAGAGGTGCTCGGGTGGAGGAGAACAGTGGCGGTAAGGTGGTGGACGGAGGCGACAAAGTGGTGGATGGCGATGGCAAAGAGAAGTGAGGGTGCATAGCAAGGAAAAAGAAGGAGAGGAGAGAGAGGAGAGGAAGAGCGAGGTCAGTTTAAGAGGTTAGCTAAGTTTCTTAGGGATTTGATTTAAGTTTAAGAGGAGGAAGAAAGAAATATTTACAAGAAGTTTTCTGAGTAGAAACGAGAAGAAGGAAGGGAATGGAAAATTATGCATACTTTTACCAAGGATTCCTTTCCAGAACATAGCCCTTTAGATGTCTTTCCATATCCCAAGCACATTAACCCAAGCCCAACATCACAACCCAGAACCCAAAATAAAAGAAACAAGATAAAACACAAAATAAACGGGCGTTTTTACGTTGTAAATTGTAGATTCGGAGCACTAGAAATCTGATTTTAACAAAACGAAAAGTGGAGAGAAGATTAGAATTCAATTTAGTTTCACAAAATAGAGTAAAATTTCAAATTTAAAATTTTCAACCAAAAGTCAAACTTTGAACAAGTTTGATTAAAATTTGAAATTTTAGAATTTTTTCTATTTTATTGAATTTGGAAAAATATATTACTCAATATCCCAAATATAGATATTTAAATTCAAATTTATTTAAATTTTAAAATCTTAAATTCATAAATTCAATGAAAATTTCTTTTAAAATTCGACTGAATTTACACGTCGTTGCAAACTTCAAATGAAGACCAATTCTAAGGATAATAAGTTATACTACTTTAAGATCTATAATTGTGCTTATAAGGGACAAGAAGTGCATATATATAATTTTCAAAATGAGTTATCTACTTGATCTATAATCTCATGGAATAAATAAATAACTAATGGAATTTACCTTGTTGATGTTGACCATGGTTCGTACCTTGAATGATAAATGCTACAAGATCCAATTGAATCACCTCCAGAAGTTGCAACAATCTAAAGCACCACTTTTAATTTTATTTGAATTGGTTTGTTTGAATTTTGTTTAGGGAATCTTAATGGCTTATAAGCCATGAAATTTCGACCAAGAAGGTAGAAAAATGAAGATGGAGGCTAGGGTTTAGAAGGAGAGTGACTAAGAGAGGCCGGTGAATGGAAGATAAGATATTTATAGAGGGATCCTTCCTTAACCTCCTCTCTTCATTTTCTAGATCCAACCATTGGATTTTAAGCCTCATTTTCTTATTGCCTTCTATGATTAAGGTTATATAGGCCTCAAAATATTCCTAAACCTTTTAGTAATTATTCTATTTAAATCCGATTTGAATATTTTATCAGTATCATATATCAATGCGTACATACATAACTTTTATGTATGTACTTTATTAAATACTAATGGATTCAAATAAATAAATAATTTAATAATAAATATTTCATAAGTATTAATTAATTTAATTAATTTATAACGGTTATAAATTAGTTAAATCATACGATTTTCGAAGCATTCATCACTACATTTGTGCGACTCAAAGATATAAATTCAATCAGCGATTAATATCGAACTATTTGAATACCAACGTTCACACATCACTTAGAAAGTGGTGTGATATTTTGACCGAATTTATCACTTACACATCTTTTAGGTAAAATCTAGTTTTACTTATTATAAGCGGTACCTAATAGTGACAATTATTTACACCAATTCTCTTTGTCAAGACTATATCACTTTGAATTTATGGAATTTGGTAATGGTCAAAATTCCAATATCATCCACATTTAACTTTATAGCCCGAACACAGAGTCCTTGGTTCAATAATAACAATTATTATGAACCGAAATGCTCTAGCTATAGACTTTGACTTTGAGTTGACTTCAATTGACTATGGTTCTAACCTCGTATAACTGAGGAGATGAATCCTCTCTTGAATAGTGTTTCGCCTCCAATAATTCCACTCGACCCAATTATAGTCATTTGATGGACATCGTGCCACAATTTAACTATAATCAAAGTGGAGCTTCCACATTGAAGTTTAATAGTATTCTCAAGTCGAGAGAACTGTGTAAATTAGTTACATCGATATTCTCTGCTTAACCTTGGTTATAATAACTAATAGAAAACTATCGAGTGAGTCATTCCGTAGTTATCCAATAACTATCAGTACATAACCCCTTGGTGACCCCAACAGTCATAAGTAATACACTGCTCAACATTTTGAGAGCATTACGTACTCTAGTCTCCATGGATACATCAATATCCAGTCTCGATGCATCTTGACTAGGAACATTTAAAATGGTATATTTGTTCCGTTGTGATAAATTACTCATGGTTATTACATTTTGTAAATACAATCGAAAAATATATCATTTATGAATTTTCTATTAAATATACTTTTAATTAAATTTTTTAGTTAATATAACCATATTATATCAATATATAATAGAAAGAAAATACTTTTATTTTAAACAAGATTGGTCATCGAGTTAGATATATGTAATAAATTACATAACTGCCCTTAGGGTATACCCTAACTCTTCAAATTTAAATATCATTTTTACCTAATTTATAGTTTCAAATACCAAATATTCATTCATGCAGATCCTACCAAAATAATTCACATCAAGTAAAAGGTGTTTCAAAAGAAAAGACGACATTCTAAAATTGCTATCTAAAGTTTTGGGGCTGTTTTCGACTTGATTTTGCCATAACTTAATGACTAATTTTCGATAGTTATTCGATCGATTTTGATCCAAATGTTTTGCAGCAGCTAGTATAGTTAGGGTACTTAAAGAATTAAAATAAACCCTTAAGAATTTGTTATAACTATTTTATAAAAAAATTCATAAACAGTGTACTTTTCCAAAGTGCTTATATGGCGACTATTTCATTATAACTTTTGTCACTTCATTTAACTAGCTATCAATGATTTAAGCTTCAAAAAAATTTACAGTAAGAACAAAATATATTTATTTGATAAATTAGTAAATAAATTCCTAAGGAAGTCTCTATAAAAATAAACGTTATTTCTCAAATTAGGGCATTTTAAACGTGTCGATATAGCGACCTTTTTACTTCCAAGTTTCTTATTTTTGTTTAACTAGTTTTAAACCTTTTTAAAGCTTGATATTTTTACATTAGTAAGTACTTATATAATACTTGTTAAAATAAAAATAAAACCCTAAGAATGTTTTCCAATGTTGACCTATAAATTGCCGAACATAAAGCAATTTCAAAGCGCATCCATAGCAACTATTTCGCTTCAACTTTTACAACTTTGTTATGCAATTTCTACAACTGTCCAAACCAATTCCTCTACGTCAAATACACTAAAATACGTGTAGAAAATATTCAAATATACGTTCATGATATATATATATATACATTTTAACTAATTTAACTTAAGTCGAATACAAGGGATTTTAATGTGCGTTTGTAGCGACTTTTTCGCTTCAAACATTCACACACACTTTTACATCACATACAAAACTAACAAACATGTATACACAAGGTCATGGCCATGTTAAAAGTTTTAAAGGTTATGTAAAAGAGATTAAAATACATATATCTTATCAATTGCTTTCAAAAGCAAGAGGCCCAAAAGTGATAACTTACATTTGTTTTCATATGTCAGTTTATATTTTTGTACAATAGCATTATATCACAACATATATTAATTTGATTGTGAGATAACTCACCAATTTTCAAACCAAAAACAAGCATAAGATTCAAATTCCTACCTCTACTAAAATACTTCCTACCGTCACCTTAGCTCACGGTTATAGCCCACTTTCCCTCTTGTTGCTCATGCTCTAATAGAAGGTAGGGTGTTGTGCTCCATCTTGCTAGATGTTTTTGTAGTGATGATATAAGAACTATACTAGAGTATGGAAGAGATAGAAGAAGATTTGAAGAAGTTTTGAAGGATTAAAGTGAAGAACGGTAGGAATTTATTTTCTTTTTGCTAAAAATGTGGAAATGATATTGCAAACTAAATGAAACGTGAGATAATGCTTAGCTACACAAAGGACCTCCTATACCCCGTTTTTGGTGAACCAAAGATGCCCACTTCCCTCCTTTCCAATGCAAGCACATGCTCCTTAAAACAAGCCTTTATTCCCTCCACTGTCCATGCCTTGACTCAAGGGTCAATGATCCTTTAATTAATCCTACTTTACTTAAATAATTTAGGGCTAGCTTAAGTGATTTTAACTTGTTATTTATGTGTTCATATGTTACTACGTAACGACCCGTAAATTTCGACAATTAAGGTTGTTAATTAAATAGGATTTTGTAATTGAAATTTTGTAAAAATAAAAAAAGGTGATAAATTAGTATTGAAATGAAATCCAATTGAAGAAATAGTGGAAACCATTATAATTTGTTAATTAAATTTGATTTGCGAAATTAATACTGGAAGAAATAAATTGGAAATAGTATTAATGAAATAATAACTGAATTGAATTGCAACTATATAAATGAAAGTAAATTTTATTAAGTGGATGTCAACATTGAATAAATTAATTAAAATAAAATCTAAATGCATGTTTGGATAGAATCAATAATTGATGGATTAAATGGTAAGTAATTTGAATTTAAATCTATCAAATTTGTAAACTGAATGTAATGTAAAGTAATAAGGTTAGTGCAATACCCATTAATGAATGGAATGAAATGAGACTAATATAAATGTATATTAGGTTATAAATCAATTTGAATGGAAAAAAACGTAAATATTGATTGATGAATAAATATACAAGTATATTAAAGGTTATAATAGTGGGTTACTAGTAAATTCACTCATTTACCAATAAAGATAATTAGACGTGCCTTGATGACAGTTAATAACATAACGGAAAAGAGAAAATGTATTCATTAGAATATTAGTTGCAATTGGATAGGGATTTTAAGTAACAATGTTAATGCAAGGTATGTAATGCTAAATTGAAGTCAATAATAATGAATAGTGATTAATTAAAAATTTGTAACATATATTATAAATTACCTGCTTGTTTGTTAATGGAACTAGAATTTGTAATAAGTGATAATAAAATAAATGAATGTTACACTAATGGAAAATGAAATAAGGTTCGTCTAAATGTTGAGTGATTATAGGGTCGTATTTATTATTAGCGTTACTTTAATGATTATGATTAATTGTGAAATTAATACGAGAAGTATGTAAAGTAATAACTAAGAAAGGAACACGTTATAAATTGATTATGACCTGAACTTAAGTATAAGTTAAAGGTTGAAATTGAATCTAATCCATTCAATTGGAAACTTATTAAAATAAATTGGATTCAATTTATAATAAAGGGGTTATTTTAAGAATCTGAAATAAATTCTATAATCGATAAATTAAGTTACTTTAAATTAAGATGGAATTGGTTTAAAATTTATAAATTTATAAGTAAATCAAGATAATAAAATTTATGAATTATAGAATTTGAATTTTATAGTGAGTTAATTTATTAATTTATAATAGTTGGATTTATTGCAAATGAATGAAATCAAATATAAAATTATTACGTTAATTTAAAAATTAAGTTGAAATTTGGAAATAATTATGTAATAATTTTAATCTACTGGTAAACCCTTCTATTTGGAATTATGAATGGAATGATTATGGGATAATTCAATTTAATGGAAATTTGGAAATTTATCCATAATTTTGAATTTTATGAAATTGAAGATTTCTATTGATTAATCTTTAATAAATTGACTTTTAAAAATCGTTAAATCATTGTAAATGTATGAAAATTATAAAGTGATAAAGATTGCAAAGCTCAGAAATTTTAATGCGAAATTTGATTTAATTAATTTATTTTAAATTTATTTAATTAATGTAAAAATAGCCATTTTGGTCACGGACTCGGATTTCGACGAAACCAGTTTCATCGGATCCGTAACAGTGAATTATTGTAGGGTTTCAAGTTTCATAGCGATCGGACTTGTCGTTTGATCGTACGAACACGAAACGCCTTGAAATCAATTTAATTTAAATCAATTTGAAAATATTAATTTTAGCATAACTTCTTTATACAATGGAATTTGGACGTGAAACTTTTTCCATCACGTTCAGAATATTTTAAAACACCTATTTTGATATATGGGTTAACTCAATTTCGTTCCGGAGTCAGAACGGGCTTTGGGCCACGTTAGCGTTAGCACGTATATCCAACCCGATCCATCTATTCAAATTTCTAACCTACCTATATAAACCCAGTTATAAACCCTATCCTCCATCTATTCTCATTTGTTTGTGCGTTCATTACCTTAGCTCCTCCTCTTCCTAATGGCTGCAAACCAAACCCTAGATCAAATTACAATTTCAAAATCAAAGTCAAAATTCAAAATTCTCAGAAAATTCCGAAAAAAATATATCTTGAAGTTCTCAATGAGCATAATCTTCTACTGGAATTCGTTTTTCAATCCGATTCACCGTTTGTCCAAAAATTTCGAATCAACTCAGACCGTCCATATTAGGGCTTTAAGTTTCGACGGTGAATCTTCGTCCTGGCGACGATCGGGGGGCACCATCGCGTAGAGATTTTCGAGTAGGGTTCATCCATGCCATTCGTTGTTGGTGTTGGTCGCTAGTTTCGTCGTGTTTGGCCGAAAAGGGGAGCGACGGCGGCTGCAAAATGGTGAGCCGGGGGGGTCGCGCAAGGTAGCAGGGAGGTCGGCCTGAGGTGACTGGAGCGGTGGTGAAGGTGGATCGACGTGGCATGGCTTGTGGTGGCGTAGGAAATTCGTGAAGCGTGGCGGCGACCGGTTTAGGGTTCGAACTAATACTGCTCGCGTGCGTTCAGAGGGGTATGGGTCGCGATTTCTGGAAAGGGGAAGAACGTGGGTAGTGACGTGGCAGCTATTTTTTTTGGTAAGTTGTTTTATTTATTTTATTAAATTTTTATTTCAAACAATTTAAATCAAATAATTTTCACATACGGACTCCGATTTACGCGTGATTTTCTCCGATAGGTTCGTATTGGAATTTCGGACACTTTGGCGTCTGTTTGGACAAATTCTGAGATCGTTTGAATTTTGGATTTAAATTGAATTTAAATTCAATTTAAATTAAAAAGGTGAGTGTTTTTAACCCACTCACAACTTCTAAGATTTCTTATGTTTGTTAAATTAACTTTGATGTGATTTAAAATTTATCTACGATTCTTTGGGCATATATTTAATCATCATCTCAGTTAGATTGCATTTATTTAAATTTAATTATTATTTAATTTATTTTTGCATATAAACTACCAGTTAAATTTTTATTTATTTATTATTGCATATAAACTGACAGTTAAACAGTTTTAATTTATTTTTAGTTATAAACTGCTAGTTAATACTTGTTGTTTATTATCCGTTCTATAGTGATGTTATTGTTTATATTGGATGATGATTGTTATAAATGGTTGATGATTGTTATTGGATGAATGGATGTTGTATTTTATATGGTTATAAACAGCAGGTTATTATGCATTCTCATTTCATTCGGGATTGCCGTTTGAAATGATATACAACCGCATTTTTAAATTTTAAATTGCGGATTGAAATGATAAATATCTGTATCACTTGAACATAGGATAGAAAATTATATACAGACATCGCGGTATATATATATATAATAATAATAATATTTTGAAATGATATTTATGGTTTGTAAAGAATATATATGATTTTTGAGATATTGATTTGGATATCTGATAAAGGTTACTTTATATATGGTTAAATTCTTGGTTTTAAACTATGTATAAAATTGTTTAAAGTATGAAGTAAGTTTAATAATAAAGTGGATCTATTAAAATATATTATGCATAAGTATCTACTAAAATTATATTTGAATATAGAGTTTATATTGATTTTTATATATCAAAGTTGAGTAGATGGTTTGAAACTGATTTGAGATTTCATTTAGTTAAAATCTTATTGAAATCTAGATTTAAAAAGAATATGGTGTTATAACTAAATTCGGTTTTAAGATGATTTAAGTGAATATGTCTAGTCTAAATGAATTGAGGAATATTCAATTTTTGAATTTGGAAGTTTTATTTAAAGGATACTGGATTTATTAAGCAAGTATTTCAAACTAAATAATGGTAAAAAAATATTTGACATATATACATGAATTTAAGATTTAGTTTGAAAGTGTGGAATATTTGTAACTTTGAAATATATGAAATTTAAACGGTTTATTTGGAAATTAAATCTGTATTTGGAATTGATTTAAGAAATTAAAAAGCTAATTTAATTTATAAAGTAACTTATTATTAAACCATTTAAGTATTGGAAATTATGTTTCGAAGCTATGGGTTTACAGTATATATATTTGAAGGTACTATGATTTTTGGAAAATATATATTTGAAATAAAAATGATATCATATTGATTTGGGTTTTTAAATAGAAATGATATCATATTTATATGGTTTTGAAATGAATATTTATTCTGATTTTAAAGTACAAACTATTTTGAAAAGACCGCGGTGTTATAATAACGTTTGGTTGTTGAAGAGACCGGGATCGGAAGTTTTCATACTCTCTGCCAACTCCGAAAACCACTTTAACAACCGTGTACGCGGTGGAGATTTCAAAATGAAGTTGGATGGTGGCGGCGTTTTTCCTTTGAGGTAATTACGTGGACCTGACTCCCGTGAGTTGGCATAAGGTGGCTAAAAGAGGAGCGATTCTCGGGCCAATGAGGTCATTCCTCTGATCGGATACTCCTCTTCGATACTATACTCTGACTTTGGATTATTTCGGTGGCCACTTTTGATTTCTTTGATTTTAGGGGAGTTTGTCCGAGGTGGATGGTAGTAGCAGCTACGCGTTACCACCAGGCCGGATGCGTAATTGGTATATCTACCCTGGCATTGCCTAGTTGTGCCGTGTCACCTACTCTATCGCGCCTTGTACGAGTTTGGATTTCTCCCGTAGCCCGTGTGGTATCCTATGGTGGCTTCCCGATCAGGAGGGACTTTGATATTGGATGGACTACTGGGACTATTATTGTGTTAAGGGGGAGATTGGGTAACTCCTTAACGCTATTTAAAAGTAAGTTTATTTTACAATTAGACACTATTATAATAGCGCAATATACTACATAGTAAATAGTTTAACGGATCCTTAGGAGATGTAAATCCCGAGCATCTCTTGAGTTACTGCACTCATATTTATTTCTGTAATTTAACTCGCATAAGATCTTTTAGTTCTGACTCGAGTGTTTTGTGTTTTCAATTCGCTCGGGTCAGTCCGAGCATTTCAGAATTTGAACTTTTAGCTCTGGAGGGCGAAGACGAAGATTTGTATTACTTTTATCTACTATTATTCCACTACACTATTTAATTTCGCTGCATTGATACTTATTGGTATGTGAACTCTAATATTTATTGTATAAAGAAGAATCAATTGTTTTGTAAACAGTTTTATGAAATGTATATTTTTATTATATTTTATCCTTCCGCTGTGAGATTCTGTTTTATTTTATTTCTTATCTGTTTTTCTTATTTACCCCATAACAAATCCACCCTTCTGTATGGTTTTAAATTAGCACGTGTGTCGATTTGAAGCATGCGAAAAGGCAGGATGTTACACTATACAAGTTACAAAGAGTTTAAACAACCTCTATTTAGCAAAACGTTGTAGATCGATAAAATGACTTTCGATCATATTATCGATATTTCAACAAACTATTTATTTATATAAAAAAAAATTCACAAACAATTTTCTAATCATTAGCCATTATTTAGAAGGGGTTAATAAGTTTACTAAATGAATTTAATCACATTAAATTCAATATTCAAATATTTAAATAGTTTAGATATTTAAATACGAAGCGTTCAAAATTTTGGATCGTTACACAAGGCCCCTTTCCACTTTTTACAACTGCATCAACATTATTTAGCATATGATGTAAATAATATGAATGGAAAGCCATTGGAAATTTTTCAGGAATACCTTAAAGTATACCCCAATGTCTATCTAAATAAAAACCAAAGGCTGATCGATTCCAATTGAACATTTTAAACGATTCAAAAACCAAGGCCAATTCTCCCCATTTTCCTTTGCAACAATAGTCATAACTAATGGGAAAAAAATCTAAAAATAAAAAATAAACTTTTTTAGTGAGTAAAAGAATATATATATATGCAATGAAATAAAATTTTAAAGAAAGTTTTCATATTTATACTAATTAGAGCGAACAATTTAAAATAAATCTAATTATTATCAACTTCAATGTTAAATATAACCATCATAAAGATACATCATTTTAAATCTATAACTTACGTAACATACACTTAACAAAATGATAGTAAAAATACAAGATTTAAATATAAATAAATAAAACAACAAAAGCCAGTAAATATAAGTTTTATTTGATGCATAAAGATAAATACTTTTATCATTAAAACTATAATGTAACAAACAATTACAATAAAGATAAATAATTTAATCACTATCACTTTGCAATTGTTAATCACTATTGTTGTAAAGTAAATAATACTAATATAAATAAATTCAAAATAAAACCTAAAAATCAGAAATTTATCTTTTTTTTTTTTGAAAAAAGGTACTTTATTAACAAAGAAGAGCATATATTTTCATGATATGCCTCATTAAAACCTTGTAACCCCCCTAACCTAGTCGGGTACCTTACAAGGAAAAAGAGTACATATCACTTCCATATATTAACGATACAACACGGAGAAAACGGATCCAAGTTGTTGAACAGATGGAGGAGTTGAACCAAAGTTTATAATGTACTCAAAATCATCCGTAATAACAACTTGGACCGATAAAAAACTAAACAGAAAATACAAAAACAACAATAGCAATCTAAAATACATCCTTCTCAAGGAGTCAATCCAGAACCTTCTAAAAGGAAGTGTGAAACCACTTCTGTCTCGTTAGGGGAGCAAATGACATATGCCAAGTAAAGGCACAAACGGGTCTGGAAGCACAAGTGGACAATAATCTCATCAACGGGGAGTTGCCAGAAGAAACCCTCTAGTGTAAAAGCAGGTCAGGGGGGATGCGGAGGAACCTGGATCCTGCTGACAATGTTCCAGTTTTCGTAGATGAGTTTCGCTTCTCTACTAACTTCTCTATCTTGGATTAAGTGTTGCGTAAGCATTTTAACATCATGATTTATCAGGGTGTTTCTAACTGATGTTGGCATTTCAATACCTCTGAAGATCCGGTTGTTTCTTTCACACCAAATGTTCCAAATCAGGGAAGTAAACACTATGTTGATGATTTGGTTGTCTAAAGTTTGATTCTTGTTGCTGTTGCTTATGCATTCCATAATTTGGTTAATGTTGAAATTTAGATTGATGTCTAATTTCAATTTTTGCATGGTATTTTCCAGCAATTGTTAGAATACGGGCAGTTGAAAAATAGATGGTCTCTATCTTCTATATGGCTTGCGCATAAATTGCATTGTTGGTCCATGTCTGTGTTCCATTTGCTAATACGGGCCTTAGTTTTCAATTTGTTTTGGATGGCCAGGAGAGTACATATTGGCATTTTGGGGGCACATCCCTTACCCCATATGATTTTTGTCCAGAAATATTCTGGGTACTTATTTCTTAAATGATTCCATGCTGACTTTAGTGTAAATTGTCCATTGTTACTTGGTAGCCAATTCCAATAATCTTTTTCATACTGAGGTTGAATGGTAACATTGTATATGGTTTGATGGAACTGAGTAGGGACATAATTGATGTTTTGTTTCCATTTATGGTTGGAGATCAATTCAGACACTTTTCTGTTATGTCCTCTAATCATTGACATGGTATTCCATCCTATGTCGTCTATTAATGAGGTTCCATTGATCCAAGGGTCAAACCATAGGCTTGTGTCATCCCCATTGACTATGTTTTTGTTAATGAGACCTTTGCACCACTGTCTTGCTCGAAGTAATGTTTTCCAGGTGTTTGATGCAGTAAGATCAGTGCTAGCATTCCAGAAGTTTGTATTTTTACAATATTTGTTTTGCATCCATTTAGCCCATGTGGTTTCACGATTGATAAATTTCCACAAAAGATTTGAGGCCACTGCTTTAGAGATATCTTCAATTTTTCTGATGCCAAAACCACCTTCAGTTTTAGTTCTGCACACTTCTTCCCATTTCATTTGGTGAGCCTTAGATTTCCATAAAAAATTTGCACATAAGCTATCAATTCTTTGCATAACTGCCAGTGGAAATGGAGAAAATTGCAGCCAGAAATGCAATATAGGGTGGATTACAGTTTTAATTAGTTCAGCTCTACCACTAATGTTTAGAAACTTGTTGTGCCAATGATTGAATTTTTTGTTAATTTGATCAATTAACCCTCCAAAATCCCTTTTTTTCAGTTTGTTGTTTGATAAAGGAATACCAAAATAGATGATTGGCAATTTACCAATATGAATATTAAGTATGTTGGTTATCTGGTCTTTATTTGTGGCACCTTTACTAAAAAATAGAGAGGATTTGTTGGGATTTAACTCCAGACCTGTAGTGTTGCACAGATTTTGAAAACTTTGCTTGATGCAGGTAGCATTTTGAATTGTGGCTTTAGTTAATATCAAAATGTCATCTGCATAAATCAGATGAGTAATCACTGGTTCATTTTGAATAATGGGGGTTAAAATGCCTTTGTGAAATTCCATGTCCAGAATAATAGTCAAGTATTCCATAGCTATGGCAAAAAGGTAAGGTGAGAGGGGGTCACCTTGTCGTAATCCTCTTGAGCTATTAATAAAACCATGTGGTGACTCATAATAATAAAAGATACTTTAATTTATCATACTCGTACAACTACATATACTCAAACAAATAAGTTTTTTCATTACAATTATAGAAACTCATAATAATAGATAGTAACATAAAAAACTCATGTACATACACAAACTCTTGATTATGAATAAAGTCGATAATACTACACTTGCATATACACAAACTAATAATTCAAGGAAGCTAATAGAAAATATCATTATCACTTCAATATAACATACAACTAACAACATACAACTAACATAAAGATAAAACACCAAAACCATAAAAACTACAACTTATTTTATGAATTAACTAAAAAGTATTAAACAACCGACAATTAAAACAGAAATATCATTATCGCTTCAAATTAACCTATAAATATCCAAATAACAACTCATACCTTGATTTCCTTTTTTTTGCAGTAACAGCCATCAAACAACCATTCCTACCACTTGCGGCATCAAGAAATATCATAGTCCAACAGTAATTGAATCTATAAATACATGCTTCATAAGATATATATACTTTTTTAGATTGATTAGCATTTTCATCAACAACCATAGTTATGTGGCTATTAGGATTACTTTGATCAAATGCTTTCAAGTAACAAACCAAATCATTATAATTACCAAAAATTTCCTTCAAAGCCATCTTCTTTCCCATATAAGCATAGTAATAACTCAAATTAATATCATGATCTCTTCTAAAACTTTCAATAATATCACTAGTCTGTCCTGTCGGTTCATCGTGAATTTGATCTAAAATTAAGGTCTTCACAAGACCACTTTTAATTAAAGGACTGCTAATCGATCGAGAACCACCACCGTAAGTATACTTATATTCAAACCTTCCAACTATAAAATGATCCATTTGTTTTAACTTGCAAGAAGCGTGAATTTAAGAATTACAACCTTCTACAACACAATGAACAATAATTTGCTCTTTAAATTCTTAAAAAAGTAGGTTTGAATCCATTTTTTGCACAATATGCAATAATGGTTTATTGAAAATCAGATGCAATATCAAATTTTTGACCAATGCCAGTAAAATGTTCTAAATTGGACTTTATCAACTTGTTAAAATCACGTTCTTTGTCAGAAGAAAATTCCAAATTATCAACCCCATTAGATGCACTACTCATAGGATCTTCAATACCAAGAGATTTACTACTATAGCAAGATATATTACTACCATCAACAATAATCTGAGATAACTCCTTTAATTTAACAACCAAAACCAAAAATTCCTCTTTTTTGAAATATGGTAAGCATACAATAGCTTGCAAATCACTATCGGTTTCAATGAAAGCAGTCTTCGAATCACGAACATAAAAAATATCAAATCATAAAGAAGTAAGTTGTTCCCAAACTTCACATATCTGATTTCTAATGGTAGAAATAAGAGAATCCAAAGGAAGCCTAAAACCAAAGTTGTTTTTGTTGAAATAAAAAATAACTAGAAGAAATGCTGCAACATTGGCATAAAATAGAAAAAAGATAAACAAGTTCATCATTACATGAAATAGCGTAAAATAATAAAAAAATCAATAAAATCATTCCGTACCTCTGATTATCAGTGCTATCCATGCTTGCAACAACCAAACTAAAAAACCACCAAAACCAAAGAAGAATTGGAATACAACAACCAAAATATTAAAAACCGTAAAAAATATTAAAAAATCATCATACTATACAATATACAACCTACAGATAAGAAAAGAAAGTTTTAAATTTAAATAGAACAAAACCTACCCAAAATAAGCACCAAAAAATTTCCTAAAACAATAAGAGTAGCAGTAAAACCAAACTGAATTTGTGATCAGCAAAAAAATAAAATTAAATGTAGAAGAGATTATCATATTATGACTGAGATCGATAGCGAAAAGATGAATAAAATCGACGTAGAAATTGAAGATAATTTGGCACAAAATAATTTTAATGAAAAGACAATGGGGATAACTATGGTAGTACGAAAACAGTGGTTACGTTAAATATGAACGAGAGATGGAATAATGCCTCGAAACTTATTTTTTTTCAAAACCATGTCCTAAATACACATGTCGTATAAAGTTTGGTCACTAATACCTAATTTCCAGTTGATGTAATATAATAATAGAAGTGCATTAGGTAATTATTCAACTTGAATGTATTGGATTCACAGTCACACATCATTTAATGTAATCAAATGTATTAACTAAAATAATTAACGAAAATATGTATGAGTATCACAAACTCCTTATGTTATGGGACAAAGGTTAAACCACAAGCAATTCATAAAAATAGAGTGACCACTACACACCTCTCTCCCACTGTAATTCTCCTATTATTTTTATATTTGTATGAACTTTTCTTTATCTCTTTTGATGTCTTTTTAAACCAAAATCAAAGATCGCATTTTATCTTTAAAATACAAGCTAAATCTCATATACATAAATAAACGTCTTGTTTATTCACCAACATGATTTCATTTCTAGACCACAAGTAATAAAATACTCAAGTTACACATTAAAACTAAAATAAATTATACACATAAACACATTCGTACATAGTTATATATACACAAACATTATCTAATCAGGCTTAAACATTTCAGATGATGTTTGAACATCCAAATGTATAAAGACCTAAATATATCGGAATATCATTATAACACATTCGAACGCATTTAAACATCATCTAAGCACATCTAAAATTAAATATAAATATCAACATCAATATTAATATAAATTCTACAGGTGTGGCGCAATGGAAAAGGGGTTTCTAGTTATGGTAACAGACCTAGGCCCAGCCCTGCCTTGTACACACTTCTCGTAAAAAATATTAACTGGAGTTAAAGGTGCTATAAGTTAAAGTGGACAGGCGCAACTTAATTTCCCTTAGGATTTTACCGGTCCACCATATTCTCCTGAGTACACATTTGAAACGTCATCCATACACATTTGGATATATATAAACAACATGTAACATGTCCTAGCATGTCAAAATATCATTTGGAATCATTTAAACACATGCAACTATGTATTAACATAACAAGCACCATTGTCTCAGTGGTTAAGTGATTCAACTTTGGTGCGAGAGGTTACAAGTTTGAAACTTGCGTAACATGATTCGAACATTTATTGACACATGATTTATGGTTTGTTGTCCCAGTGGCATATTGTATCTAAGTACCATTTCAAAAAAACTACATATTACCATCCTTCAAATACATATAGAAATTGTCTAAATATATCCGAAAATATATAAAAATTGTTGAAATGTTTTCTTGCAAATACAAATTATTCAAACATGTTTAAACATTATTTGAACACCGTAAATCATTGTAAGAACACACACAATATGTATGTATGTATGTATGTATGTATGTATATATGCATATGTATATGTATGTTTGTATAAACTGTCAACATCGTCTAATTAAGCGATAGAGTTGGGGGATGCCATAGAGATAATTATGTAATTTTATTATATGTACATGTACACTTAGATAATTTGTTTGAAATAGAAGTTTGTTTTTTGATTTTACTTCTATTATGCGTTTCTACAATACATATCTGTTTCTAAGAGCACATTAAAAAAAATATGTAGATAAAAACCTTGTTGGAATTAGATCAGCATGCAGCGGGTTAAATAATTGAATTTCAAATTTATTTACCATTTTGGATCTTATTAGGCTTATGAAGTCTAAATTAATTTAGATCTGATCTAAATTTATTAAAATAAAATCACTTTGGTTGATTAATAAAAGAATTATATTTAACTATATAAATGATATATAATGGCACATGTGTGTTGTAAAAAGATATAAATGTATGTGGACGTGCAACATGTAAAGCGTATATGATTTAACATGCATGTATATAAGTACTGAGATTTACATGACAAAAGCAGACCTGTTGGCCCTATCATATCCATATGTATTCTTTATTTTATATAGTATTATTATAATATCAATATATACATATACAAAAGAGCGCGCACACACACATGTATGTGTGCATAAAAGTATAAAAGTAAATAAAAACACACATGCACACACAATATATATATATATATATTTGAATATAAATCAATTTAAAATTTTAAACTAAATCTTTAAAATTTTCAAATTTCAAATTAAATCTACATTTTTAAAAATATCCTTTTAAATTCAGATTCAAATCTAAATGTTTGATAATTAATGTATAAAATATATTTAATTATATATATAAACATATACCAAAATATATACATTATTATTTTTACTTTTTGGAAATGCATAAAATATATACATAAATATATTTTAACTTATATAAAGCTCTAATTCAATATATAAATATATATAATACTATGATTAAGTGTAAATTTAATTGTTTCTAAGTATATTAGCTTCGGCCATAAATTAATTTTATACAAAATAATTTTTTTAGTTATTAATCCATACGGATTAAATAATTTAAATATTTTTTTAGTTTTAATATCCATATGGAAACAAAAAATAAAATTTGTTTTTTTAGTTCCATGCGCAATTATTTAAATGTCCATGTATATTTATATATGTATATTTACATTAACAAGTTTTAATTTAATAACTAATATTATTAAATATATTTTAAATTAGAAATATTAAAACAAAATTTCATATATACATATAAATATGTATCTTCTAATCATGTGCATACAAAACAACTTGCTGTAAATATATTTAAATAATTTGTAAATATATTCATATATGCATAATAATTAAAAAATATATTAATTTAAAAGCATTTAAAATTATTTTAAATTCAAATCCTTTTTTAACATGGCTGAAAGTTATACATATATATACACATAAAAGATTTTTATCATTAATATGTTATACAACATATTCTTCTATAAATCCATAACAAATCATATATGGATTCGTGATATAATCTAACATATATAGCATAATGGCAAGATGATTTCATATATAAATTCATATGAAATAAACATTAATTCGGCTATGGCCTGTTTGTAACACATTGAATGATGGATTAAAACCACTCCTTGAATCTTATTCGTTCTCTTTTAGAAAGTGCTATTAATCGAAGAGCTCTACGCACCTTTATTTAATTTGATTTAAATTTTTATTTGGTTGTAAAATGGAGGAGAAGTAGCCTATGATGCTTGTGTCATAATGGAATGAGGGAATAGAAAAGAAAACTCAACATAAAATGAGGTAGTGGGTTTAAATAAGGAAAGAAAGAGGGAGGACAAAAGGATCAAGATATGATCTTTTACCCCTTCTTTCTTCAACATTTCAAACCCAAGTATCTAAAATATCACCACCCTCCTATCTCCATATTACATTGGCCATTATTACTAGGTTAATGGACTGATTTTCTTTTTCAAATCGTTTTTGTAAATTCAAATTTTGAATTCAATTAAAATGCACATCGATATCGTATATCGATATGTAACGGCCCAATTTTCACGGCCATAAAATTACAGTATGATGAAAGTTGTATCGTTATAAATATTTACAGTAGTATATATAGAGCTATTTAAACTAACTACACTTTCAAAATCTTATTGCGGAAGGAAACAAGCATAATAAATACTTCAAATATCAAACCATATCTTAGTTCATATGATCAGATCCAAATCCATATACATAAATATATCATATACTAATTTTGTCAGATGATAAATACAATACACTATATACAGAAGCGACGCCATCTTTACCGCACTGTCAACATCACTCAAGTCCACCATCATAACATATATATCCATGAACAAAAAGGAAAATAGGAGGAGAGGTCGGACATGAGTCTGGTGAGTGAAAAGATCACATAACATTGTATAAAGGCTATATCTAAATAAAGACGTACCTCAACCCGTCTCACCGGCAACGACAAAGTTAGCCTGACATAATAAACATAACATGAGGGCCAAAACTACTTTGCAAACAATGACACCATAGCATAGCATAACATAACATAGCATATAATGTATAAGTTAGTTAGACATAGACTAACTAGCAAAGGAACAGTGGTTAAGTAAACATAAACATAGCCTAAACACTACCAGTTAAACAAAGACTAATATAAACCAAAACTATATTATATAAACATGGTCTAACACAATACGAACACAGAGAACTAGTTAGAAACAGACAAATCTCTGAATGCACTAACATTAGTTAAGCAATGATAATACTCGAACACACACACACACATATCAAAATATTGTACAATGCTCGATAAACCTCCATATAAACATATTATGATATCTTACATTTCATATAAACTTAAAAAGATAAACGATCGCTACTCGATTTGGACCTAATGGGTCTAGCTTCAACCTGTCAATTACAAGTTGCACCGTCGACCAATGGGAATCACCAGTGGACCGATGAACGTTCGAGGTAGAAAAATCGCCTATTGCCTAAAGCCATTTCATCACCGATTCTCATCAAATTTTCTTTAGATCATCGTAAGAGTTATCCACATGTTTAGGACATCATTCTACCCATTTTCAATCATTTGAAATTTATAATATCAATCTATATTATCAGTTTTGACTATATCCAATTATTTTAACATCTAAACACTATTAATTCCAATTCAACCCATTCTGATCATCACTTAGACATTTCCTAGGGTTATTAGCATTTATATTGTCTCTGATATGGTAAACATTCCATTTCCATATAGATTTATTAAATTTTTTAAACCTAACAGTGATTATAGAATGGTATACACTCATATAGACATTGTAATCAAAGGAGATGATTTTCGCTCACCAATCAATGCCTCCAAACCCAAGAATTCACTTAATTTCTCTTCAGTTCCTTGCTGGCCAGAAATACAATAATACAAAGATCCTCGAATTGCCAAATAGATGATATAATTAGACTCCTCTTCTCACATCGATCGATTTACTATATTTATTTACTAAAAATGATTGAGAATTGACAAAGTTGTGGGATGACATAGGAAAAGGGTTTGTAGAGAGATGGAGGAAGAAGATGAATCTGAATTGTACATGAAATGAATTCAAAAACTCCTCAGCTCGCTTTTTATAACTCTTGAATCGTCACTTCAGCCTAATGGGCTTAGGCCCATTTAAATAACTCAAAACCTTCTAACTTAAAAACCACATAACTCCTCCATATGGACTTCAATGTAAATAAACCAATTTATCATTTTGACCAGAAAAACGAGCTCTTCATAATGATACAATTTTTGTCATCTAATTTCAATTTTTGTAAAATTATCATTTTGTCCATTTTAGTTTAAAATCACTAAAATACCCTTTATATTAGTCTTTAAAATTTACGGGGTATTACATTCTCCCCCCAAAAAAAAAATTCATCCTCGAAATTCCTAAAGGACGAAAATACAATGTGCATACTCATGTATCGCATAACATACATGACATATGCGCGAAGATGCACAGCCATGTATGTATATCCATGTCGTACAAACTCATATCTCAATTTATTAAAACAAAATAAATAGCACACCTTCAGTTCTTTGTCAAAGTCAAGCATTCTCCTTTTGTATGCTCTAAGGGTTACATTTATAGCATTTGATCTTAACGATGTCACCCTACAATCCTTCACATAGTATCCCTTCATATTTCACCTTTTACACTACTGTTCTGTTTCTTAACTTGACCAATGTTATGTGGGTTTTTAACCGGGCAGGACCCACTAGAAAGCAGAATCTCATAACAACAGGATAGCATACAACCTAACTAGAAAGGCTAAGGCAAGAAGTGGATGACATCCAGGCTATATTATTAAGGCAACGACTAGGATCGACTAAAATGGGGCCAGCGTTCTTTAGCCCAATCAGCAGCTGAGCACAAACAATTAGTGAATTGCCATCAAAATGAGACAAAGACTATCAATGCATCTCCAATTCCAGACTCCAGAATATCCTGAGTACTTTGATCATCGCCGACCTATGCCTCTCCTCAAACCTTCAAACAAGTTAGTTGAAGAACACTATGAAAAGAGGCTAAGGCATTGGCTTGTAAATGAACCAAGTCTATGGGTTGCCAGCGACCCATAGGTTGTGGGTTTCCCACGATCCATAAGACATGGGTTGCTAGTGATCCATGGCTCTATCTCTTTTTGCAAGTTAAACTCTCCTTGAGACGTTTCTTACCTGCCTATGAGCAGGTGATAAATAGGCCTAGCCTAGAAGCTCTCTGATCTCTATAAATACCATCCTACCTGCAACATAAATAGGATCTTCTCTAGACTGATGGCTAAAGCTTTATTGGAATTATTCTTTACTTTCTACCTCCTTTGCAACAATCTCCAAATGAATTCACGGTGATTCTCCAGTGGATTCCAACACTTGTAATAGCAATCAATCAATAGTAAAACTATAAAGTGGACGTAGGCTACATTAACAGCCGAACCACTTAAATATTCTCCGTCTTCTTTCTTTTACTATTCTATTTCTATACCTGTTATCCATGATATTGCCCTATCCAAATAGGGCTGGTGCTTTCAAACTCAAACCAGGGTATTGGTCCATTTTTTGGATCAAAATTTTGGTGCTTTAACTGAGTACCCAACTCAGGCTTAGATCTAGCTATCTACTTTGGATCAGATAAGTCGAAGTTAGATCCTTAATCTCTGCTTAGAAGGTTCGCTATTGAGAGCAGAAGAACTAACTAAGAGGGATTAGAGAAAAAGCAAGCAAACACATGTTAAGGTGATGGAGAACATCAATACGAGATAGTAGACACAATCCTAAAGGAAAAGATCACTTAAGTACTTGGGTTGCTAGCGATCCATGCATTATGGGTCGCTAGCGATCCATACCTTTTTACTAGACCACCATATTCTCCAGAAGACAAAGTACTGAAATCAGCTAAGTACATGGGTGCTAGCGTTCCATGTACCATGGATCGCCAGCGATCCATTCTATTTTGCCAGGTCGCTATCGAGCCAAAAGCTATGATCGTCGTCAAGGTCGTTCGAAGGGGATATAGTCGAAAGGAAGCAATCGATGGAGCTCCAAGAAGAATGAGGATGAAAGAAAATGTTAACACTCCACATATTGCAAAAGCATCGGCTATAAACTTGAAACTAGGGATAAAAACCCAAACCTCATGGAAAGAAATAATGGTGACTCTCTTCCACTTGGAAGATGACAAACAATTTAAGAAAGACGGATTGAATGAAAATGCCGACCGGAAAAATGCTAGAAGAAGCTCTAAAACCCATGCCATGGCATAGTTCTAAGTAGAGGACGAGGAACTGCTACCCAAACGGCACTCTTAGAGGTAGGAGAACCAAGAAGATATGATATAAATCGAGATCAATTACAATGCCAAGCTCCAATGGAATACTATGTCCGCTCCCGACCAACTAGCTTTTAATTATCATAGAGCTCCTATCGTCGAATCACGAATGGTCATCGTTGAAAATCATCAAAAATCATCAAAATGGTCGTTGAAAAATTCACTTCAGTCTTGACTCAAAGTCGAACTCAGGTAATCACCCGTTTGACCGAAGCAAACTTAGGAAACTTTGGCCTAAAGCCAGACTCGAGTAAACCATGTTTTTCCCCAAGAAAATCCAAAGTGATTCCAAGCGCCGACCATCAGGTCTCTGAATTTAGTTAACCCAAGCAAAACCAACAATTGACGCTAAGCAACTAGCAAATTTTCTCAGGTCCAACTTCTAGTAACTTACCACTGTTCCATTAATACCATTCCATCTTGCTTTGCTCGTATCTCGGGCATGCATACATCATTCTCAAGCATAATAAGTAGCCATAACTTCAAAATGAATTGGACTGCCGATGACTGAATCATCTCCCCCGGTCGAAGCCTATTCATAGAAGCCATTCAGTGTGCAATATATCGGAGGAGATACAATGTACCAATCATATCAGTTTACTCAGGGTAAAGAAACCCTAGACTACATCTCATGAATTCCTATATTCCTCGAAGGTGTATCGATCATGCAATTTTGCGATTATCACCCAAATCCATCTCCTCATTCAATCAACCAAATCAAAAGTTTTTCGAGCAGCTTAGAATGCTTACAACTCACACCAATGATGTGATGTCATTATCTAATTTATTTACAGATGCTAGACAGATTTAGGCAACTGATTAACTTGAGAGCCTCCTATGACCTTGGATCGTCTCTGTTACAAAGTGAATCGAAAGCTAAGAAAGGATGAGGTAGAGCAAACTATGAGAACAAACAATACGAGCCCATTGGATAAGGACTCAGATTCTAGGATATGACCCAAGATCTCAATGTTCGACTCGTATGATCCTTTGAAAGATTCAATTGATAGCCTCTACTTGAATACTCATGACTCAGAGCGACACTGAAAACCATCCTTAAGACAGTCCATGGGAGTCCAGAGAAAATACAGGGAATGTTGTATATTTCAAGATGCATACGGTCCTAACACTTGTGATTACAAACATCTTCGAGATTTGATCGGAAAGCTGATTTAGAAATGAAAGCTTCAAGTGCAATCCTTGTAGAATGGCGAGCAAGGACCATCCAATGCTTATCAATAAAGAACACTGATTATCAATTGGACCACTGAGGGTCGACATTCTGCTGAAAGGAGCTAGGAGCAAAGTGGAATAGCGAGCACATGACGCTGCTTCACTTATCAATAAAATTTATTCCGATCTTCTTTGAACTATTTTACTTTAATTTCAATTTCAATTATGCTATGAACTATGACTAAGTTGAACTAAACTACTTCCAAAGCAATGCAAGTGACCAAGTACTTAGAGTTGGCCGCCAACCAATCTCCACAGACCGTGATCAAACCTATGGAGTACCATCAAGACGAGCGTGATTCGATCGTTCATCATCTACCATATACCCCTGATTTGGGATGCCGAGGCACAGAATAAAGAACTCGATAAGTACAAAATCCATTAAAAAGTAGACAAGACTGACTGTCCACTCAGCAACCTTCATAATAGACTCAAAGTAGTTGCGACTGGCTACCTGCTGATCAACCTTAGATTTCAACAAATGGATATGATTGCATCCCAAAATAGACACAACTTAATTGCTTGCTTAATAACTTATTATCTTCGCTTTCTAGAAGGAATATGAAGCAAACTGTGCAAGATTCGATCATCCAACCCCAGCATGGATGTGATCAAATCGTTCATCACGTGCTTTTTTCCCAGCTTAATGGGAAGAGCTGAAACTATCAAGTGGACGTGAATCGTCCGTCTGATTGTCAAATTTCATCCTTAATGCTAGGGGCAGATCTTATTCCTTGAATGAACGTTGTTCGACCGCATTCGAAAACTTTTGCCTCGACATGGTAAAGAAGTACGAACCGGTTCTAAAGACTAGAAGTAGTGCAATTAGAAGAAGGCAAACCCAGTTAGCTAGCAACTAAGGAATGTGACAACAACCTAAAGCGATGCTTTCCCATCCATCCTTTTCTACTCTTCTTTTCCAAATGAGCCTTACTAAGACACTAGGGGTATTGCAGACAACATGGCTGAAGAAATGCTTTTATGCCCTCGACGAGTCATGTCAATCCCTCTTCTGAGAATCTGCGTTGCTAGTGGCATCGAAAAGTCTTATCCAATGGATAGTCGAACAAATAGATCTAACACATTAGCTTCTTGAACCAATAAAACTGTGTTCATGTAAGCAACCTGCTGAGTCGATGGGGAAAAATCGAACTCTAACTGTTGGATTGGCGAAACCCGATCTCGGTCCCCTAAAAATCAATGCTCCTCCGGCTGCATCAAGAGGGCCACAAATTCAAACTCCTTGCATTTCCTGAAGATAGGCGATGCTGAGGAGTCCTACAAACAAACTATTTGCATCGCCCGGAGATAGGCAACATAGAGGAGCCACAAAAATAAACTCCCCGCGTTGCTCGGAGATCGGCAATGCAGAGGAGCTCCAAAAACAAACTCCTCGCATTACCCGAAGATAGGCAACGCCGAGGAGCTCCAAATACAAACCCCTCACATTTTTTGAAGATAGGAAACATCAAGGAGCATCAAATACAAACTCCTCGCGTTGCCCGAAGATATGTAATGCCGAGGAGCTCCAAATACAGACTCCTCGTGTTGCCCGAAGATAGACAACAACGAGGAGCTCCAAATTCAAACTCCTAGCATTGCCCAGAGAAAGGCAACACCGAGATGCACCAAATTCAAACTACTCTCTTTTCCCGGAGATAGGCAACGCCGAGGAGCTCCAAATTCAAACTCCTCATGTTGCACGGTGATAGGCAACACCGAGGAGCTCTAAATTCAAACTCATCGTGTTGCCCGGAGATAAGCAACGCCAACGAGTTCCAAATTCAAACTCGTCGCATTGGCTGGCATTGCCCGGAGATAGGCAACGCTGAGGAGCACTGAAAACAAATTATATGCGTTGCCTGGAGATTAGGCAATGCCGAGAACCAACCAAATTGAACTCCTCGCGTTGCGCAAATATAGGCAACGTCAATGAACATCAAAAACCAACTTCTCGTGTCATCTGGAGATAAGAAACGATGAGAAGCATGAGAAACCCACCACTTACAGTCGGTAATAATTGGTGCTAGAAGGAAGGCACTCAATGATTGACAATACCCACCCATGCGTAAATCTCATACTTACATGAATGCTAGCGAAAACTGATAATACATGCTAAGGTCGTATCGATCCCATGAGCCGCGCACTTCGATTGACAAGGATCGACTCCCACTACCCGAGAGAATCAACATTGCTTCGGTAGTGCTGTAAAGCTCACAAAGCAAGAAGTTGGCAAAGAATTCTCATCTTTGACCAAGGCTAATGCACAAACTGTAAAATTTCGAGATACCTAAGTCACGAGTTCCTAGAGACAGGAGCGGCAACGTACCATTGACTGGGGGCATCTGAGGAGTCGCCCAGAACATCAAGTCTCACAACAATTGTCCAGAATAATCTACCCTATGGACTGAGGGGCGCAAAACACATTAACGCTTGGTTAGGACAAAAGATCACTCCAACCTTCAATAAAAAGGGAAACCGTCTTCCAGAGATAGACAATGATGGAAGGCAATTCTAGAATCAAATCATCAATGCACCAGCTTCCAAAGATAGAAGTAGGTGCTCGAATAAGTTCTCAAACCCTAACTTGTAAAAAAACTAGCTGTTATCCGAAGACGGAAAATGGAAAGAAGAGAACACTCAAAATCAAGAAGCTAAACCACCGATTCTCGAAGATTGGAATCAACAAATAAAGTTTATTTTTGCAACAACGCTATTAGTCCAGCATAATGCATATGGCCTGAAACTAACAGGGTTAGGTGTCAAGGACTGAAGACAAACACTACCAAACTCTATCCACAATCAGTATAGCAATGAACGCAGTCGTACTGGGGGAAATGCGATGACACCACAATTTCAATTTTTATAAGAACTTGGAGTTTGAGACCTAGAAATGAAAGGTTCCGCTAATAATTGTCAGATCATAATGAAAATTGATTGGAGGAAGTTCGATTTTACATGAATAAGAATAATTATGGAATTTGTTAAGCAACGACCTTGCACCTCCAAGGGTAATACTTGATGGTTAAACAAAGCTAGGCAACGGAAACGCCTGGGACTCTCACCCTTTCGGAATGTCGTGTATCTCAGATTTAAGAAATGAAACATCCACATTGTCAGAACGTGGCGTATCCCAGATTTAAGCAATGAAAAAGCCATAATGGGTAAAAAGGAATCTACTCAACTCTGTAGGATTAGGTGAATGATTCAATCCTCGCTAACATGACTTTAACAATGCCCGAAGATAGGCAGCACTAAGAAAATACTTCTACAATCCAATCACGGAAGTGCGAGTTTCTAAAGACCAAAATTAGTACCCAACTAGACTAAAAGTACTGTCGAAACAACCAGGAAAATCGATCCCAAACTCCTGAGGGTCGGGGTTGCCTCGGCAACCCGAAGGCCTTATTTTATCTTACAAGTATTGGTGTTGCACTGGCAATGCCAGGAAAACTTCTATTTCATATGTACCCGTGTTTCCCCGGCAATGCTAGTAGACTTTCTATTTCATAAATAATGGTGTTGCTACAGCAACTCCAAGAAACATTTTACTTACTAAGTACAGGTATTGCCCCGGAAATGCCAAGAAAACTTTAATATACAAGGCTAATGATAAACACTCATCGTAGTGAACCATCGACGCACTAGCTTCCAGAGATAGAACTTGGTCCTCAACTAAGTTTCTACCTTCCCTTCAGAAAACTAGTGTTCCTCGATGATAGATAACTACCGAAAGACATATCCTTTCATAAGTCAGCCGAATGGTTCGACCTTTCATCATAGGAATCGGCTACTGCACAGGAATAAAGCAACGTTGAAAGGAAACCCCAGGGTTTAATTTTCCACGTACTAATTTCTAGGAATGAAAGCTGGTGTACAACCAAATTTCCAAAATTCAACTTAGAATGAATTTTGACACAGCCGAAAGATGGGTGGCCACGAGGAAATGTTGCTTGGAACTAAGCAGTTGGATTATCAATTCTCAAAGACAGGAGTTTGGCACATGAACAGAACCTCCGTGATAATGCCAGCAGCCAAGAAGAGCATGCCCGGCTAAGGACAAGCGAGAGAAATCATGGAAGGTCGAAAATAAAATCCCTAAACTTCCTTTCAAGATTAGGATTGAGAGCCAGGCTGGGGGTAATTGAGCAATTCGCCCCACATATTTCCATCTCTCTCAATCGCCCAATTACAGTCATTCGAAATAGCTAGTCCCTCTAAAAGGGATAGAAACACAGATTCCTAATCGAAAGAAATATTTTAAAAGTCCAAACACTACTAATTACGAGGTTGGTTAAATAACGGTTCTATATCATGGGATCGAGCATTCTGGCAAAAAAATCGCCAGCAAAAGAAATGAAGGTTTTAACATTCAGAAATCAACCGCTACTCATAGTCTGGCGATGATGAGAAGGATCGATGACCTACTTACGTTCTAACTAGAACATTTGGTTCCAACTTGTAGCAATATGCCATCACTCCATGTTTAACGATGCTAGGAAGAAAGCCTAAAATGAAACTATCTATACATCGGCTTTTAGAAATAGAAGCAAGGGTTTGATTGAAACTTCGGCTCTACCACTTGGCATCTTATGCTATCTGAATATTCACAACATCATGGAAAAATCCACAAAGTTGAGTCATCCATGCATGAGTTTCCGAAGATAGAAACCAACACATGATTAGGATCTCAACGTCAGACCTAGAAGAATTTGCTTTAGCAAAAGATGCTAGAAATGCATCTTTCTAACACATACCTACATCATTACAAAACTCAGATCTTGGTATCAAGCAAAAAAGTCCCTAATTTCCAAAGATAGGAGCTACCATGTCAATTAAACTAGGGAAATCAAACTTATTGCTTAGGAGACATAGTCTCCCAAAATATGTTGGTTTAGTAGTCAAAATAATCAGCCCTGTGGACTAAGGCATTTACACTAACACTTTGTTAAAATGAACTCAATTAAGCATAAGTAGGGATTAGCTACAGAACTGGCTGAACTACGCTACCCCATAGGTCAATAAAAAGCAATTTTCGAAGCTAAGGAATTAAGCCAATAGTCCTCTGAGATGATGCTAGCATGCAGATCGAATTCCAAAAACCACAAAGGAAAGGTATTCGTGATCGAATGACTCATGCACTAGTTTCTGAAGACTAAAGTTGTGCCCGATCGAACTTCAACTACAACTTTGCAAGAGCAACTGTGCCTAGTAATTTATCTTTAATCAATCATCAAATTATCATAGCGATAATAAGCAAAGCCTAAGTTGTGAAGGACCCAGCTTCTAGAGGAGTAGGAGTACCTCTGCCAGACTAAAGATTGGATGACAGAAAAGTCATTTTCAATGATAAAACCTAGCGTCCAACCTTATCAGGTATGTTTTGCTTTAAATAATGTCTTTGTATAACCAACGCCCGAAATCAAATGGGAGTCGATGTATGTTGACCAATTCGGTCCTGAGCGTTGACTAGGGTAGATGCAGTGTGTTATCTACATGAGAAGAGTCCAGTATTCTAAATACTACGAACGAACAATCTGGTGTAGATAGCTTGTTTACATTTGAAAACAATCCATACCATCCTTTGAAATTATCTCTTCCACGCTTACCCTTTATTGATTAACAATCGATAACGTAGTCGTCGTTCGAAGTGACGCAATAAGCTTTTTTTTCCAGGATCATTGAAATATAGAAATAGAACAGCAGTACGATTGAATCACCAATTATGTCCGATTTTGGAATGAATCATTGCGTTGGAATTCAAAAACATCGATGGGATCTTAACCAAATTATCAAGAAGAAAAAGCTAAAGACCAAAAGTAAGACCTCGCTCCAGAATGATGTACACTCTTATGAGACGAAACATAGCTTCACCACCGGTCGAATCAAAACTACATAGGTCAATTCCAAACCTACATCATGCACCCATCTACCGAACCCTTGCGTAAACTACGAAGCAAAGATTGCACCATCAATATCAGGAATTGAAACTCAGAACAAAATCAAAAAATGAACGGCGATTAGAAATCGATCAATTAAGAACAACGTCTTGAGGTGGACTTTGACGATTCACATCGAAAATTTAATAGATGGTTGAAAAGCCAAAGCCCAATTTGCATGGTAGCCTCGACATTTACCCATACACTAAGTAGCTATGGAGAGTAATTTGATTCATTATGACAAGAAGTAGCAGTGGAGACCAAAACTAGATGACCAACAGTGTTTACCACGTGTCTGCAAGAATCTAATGCGATTGTTTAGAACCCAGTAAAAAGATACTATAATTTATTACTTCTAGAGCACGCCTTGTTTCCAAAGAGGACGTACTCTGGAGGGGAAAATGTTATCTGGGTTTTAAACCCAGCAGGACCCACTAGAAAGAAGAATCTTGTAACAAAAGGATGGCATAGAACCTAACTAGAAAGGCTAAGGCAAGGAGTGAACGACAGCCAGGCTAATTGTTGAGGCAACGACTGGGATCGACCAAATCAAGGGGCCAACATTCTTTTAGCGCAATCAGTAGCTGAGCACAAAGAGCTAGTGAATTGACATCAAAATGAGACAAAGACTATCAAAGCATGTCCAATTCCAGACTCCAGAAAATCATAAGTGTTTGGATCATCACTGGCCCATACCTCTCCTCAAAACCTTCAAACAAGTAAGCTAAAAAACACTACGAAAATAGGCCAAGGCATTGGCTCGCAAATGAGCCAAGTCAATGGGTTGTTGGTGACCTATGGGACATGGGTCGTCGGCGACCCATAGGTCATGGGTCGCCTACGACCCATAAGCCATGGGTCGCTAGTGACCCATGACTCTATCTCATTTTGCGATCCAAACTCTCCTTGGGCCGTTTCTTACCTACCTGCCGAGTAGTTGATAAACAGGCATGCCCCAGAAGTTCTTTAATCTCTATAAATATCATCCTACCTTCAACATAAAGAGGATCTTCTCTGGACTGGTGATTAGAGCTCTGCTGAAATCATTCTTCACTCTCTACCTCCTTCATAACAATTTCCAAAGGAATTCATTGTGATTCTCCATTGGATTCCAACTCTGGGGATTCAACTCACATAAAGACAATTGCAATTAGATATCTCTTGTAACAACAATCAGTTTGTAGTAAAACTATAAAGTGGACGTAGCTTCATTAACAGTCGATCCACTATAAAATTCTCTGTCTTTTTTCTTTTACTGTTCTATTTCTATACATGTTATCTGTGACATTGCTCTGTCAGAACGGGGCTAGTGCTTTCAAACTCAAACCAGGGTGTTGGTCCATTTTTTGGGTCAACAACCACTATGATTTCCACTTTCTTTATGTTTTCCTAAACAAGTATCCTTCTTAAACTATCTAATAGAAAATCCCACAGCAATAACATTGAACAATATGGCTTCCACTAAAAACTTGAATGCCGCTCCTAGAGGAATCTGACTAAGTGCCAATCCACTTAATAGAGAATTGAACCCTTTTGCAAATTTCATTGCTTTCTTTGATGCAGTGTCCACCTTCTCAAAACCAAACCTACCAGTTCGTTAAACTTATTTATACACTCCTTCATAGTCATATCAACCTGACAAAATCTAATAAACCTTTCGAGCATCACTTTCTTCTCGGCCTTAGATATTAAGTTAATCTCAAATCTATTCTTGAAGTTAGTCAAGGTAATTTCTTCCTTATTAACCTTAGCTATTACAACTTCTTGCCAATTACAAGCAATATTATATAAATACCAAGAGGCAAGCTTCCTTTTAGCAGCATCATTCGATCCAAGCAAATTAAAAATCTTATTGCAATCGCGTCTCCATTCTCAAGATTTCACAAATGACACGGTACCCTTAAAATGGTTTACCTCCCAAACCTCTAAACTCCTTGTGCAACTTGGGGAAATTCAAAACGGGAGTCTGAGCAGCTACAACACCTTATACTAAAGTTGTAGGAACTTCAGTATTAACAACCTGATTCCTAGCTTGTTAAATATGTATATATATTTATTAGCGTAGTTAAACATGTTTAAATATTTATTTCCATTAATTTATTCTAGTTATAAATCTTTAGCTAGAACATTCATTTCCATACTTAACCATTAAAATTATATCTCTAAAAAGATTCTCTGTTATAATTTCCATAAATTAGCTTAAATCAAAAGGGTTAACTTAAAAATAAAAATTTGTCTCTTTTGATATTACAAGGAAAGATTCTTTCTCTTTTTCTTGAAATAGACGGTGTAAACTATGAAAAGTAAATTCATACTTTACACATCTCTTTCTTTTGTTTATATATATTTTTGTAAAATCAAATGTTGTATTTTTCTATGAAGTTGAGAAAATCAAACCAATTTATAAAAATTAAACGAACAACCTTCCCAACAATTAAAGTGTAGAAAATTTATATTCCAATAGAATTAGTGTAATAATCAAGATTTACTACCATTTCTATAACCCAATTGTAGATCTAGAATAAATTATACAACTTATCAACCTTCAACTTTTAAAACTTTTAGGACAAATTTTTAGATCCGGATGTAAACAACAATTCCAATCATATGTCCCATATTAAAGAATAAAAATATGTGGGCAATGACTTATACATTAAATTTGATCCTATAATTCACATATATTTATTTATTTAGGCATAAAATCAAATAAAAGGCCACGAAATAAATTTCGAAATGTAATGACCTGGAAATCTATCGCTTTAATTTGTGAATATTTAATTTATTTTAAATATTCGATTTATGGTTTGATAATCAAATAACCCTCTTTTATTTAATAACTAGTGATGGAAAATTAATTTTTGAATTTTGTTTGCATAAGTAGGAGCTCACTGAAAAACAAAAAATGTGATCGAAACCCCTTTTCGGATTTTTGACTTTTTATTGAAGGACAAGTTATAGAAAGTTGTAATATCTTTGTACATACCTTGATTAATATTTAAATGTATAAGACATCTTATTTTGGAAAAGATATATAAGTAAAATAATAATAATAATAATAATTAATAAAGTATATATTTAAATTTAAGGTTTGAAATTTGAATAGGATAAGATGGAGTGTATTTTGAAAGATGACTTAAGTGTGGAAACCAACTTAAGTATATGAGATTAGCTTAGTATCCTTCATAATATCAAAAAGGACATGTAACACCATATTATCCTCCATATTTTTCTATGGTTGACAAAATGATGAATGTGAAAATTCATGAATTCCTTAAGTATTGAAGTGGACAAAAGTGCTTGAGCTCTCTAATATCCAACATGGTTTTTCGTGCTTGACATGTTGGTATTTTAGAATTTGATCGTAGAGTTGAAATCTTGATTTAAGGTCATTTTCGTTTTTATCTTTATTTATTTAACTTTATGTATATATATGTACACTCTTACCTTTTTTTATTTCATTCATCTTCTTAACTCCTTTCTTTCTCACATCCTCTTTCTTTTTCTAAATGCAGGAAAAAAATCATTTAGCTTATAACAAATTGGATTTGAATTTTCCATTTGCAAATAAAGGTGGAAAGGTGAGATACCCAAATTTGTTAATATTTTATTGAAAACATAAATGTATGAAAACCCAAATCTTGTTTAACAGTTTGTGCAAAGTCATATGTGTAGCTTAGTTATGAGTTTTTTTATTTTCATGTTAAGAAATTGCTTTATATTTCATGTTTTATAGATATTTGGTTTAAGTTTTAAAAAAATAGCTTAATTTTAGTTTGAAAATGGGTTACTTCTCTCTGTTCTTAATACAAAAACTATGTTCATCCCTCCTTCAAAAATCTATATCTCTTAATTTATTTATATTTAGCCTAAACCATCAACTAGAGAATTGTTGGACTTCGTCTGTAGTTTATTTTAAAAATAGTAGTTCATCATTTAGACGAGTATGGTAGTATATTTTATTTATTATAATAAGTGGATAGGAATGTATTAGTTTTTGACGACCTCGATTTGTCGAATGGTTATTACCGTCATGCTCGTCTCGACAAGTTAAGATTTTTAGAGATGGTTTGGTGATTTTTAAGGAAGAGGATCACCGGGAAAGGTTAGATGATCAGATTTCAACCATTTATAAAATTCTAGGGTCATGGTAGAAGATGGGAGGAATGGTGGTGTTTGGTGCAAGCTTGGGGGATGGCAGAGGCATTGGTGTCAGGTTTGGGACCCATGGTGGTCGATGGTGTCATTAGCTCAAAGTAGGGTTTTCGATCATAATGGGTTTTAGGTTTAAATTTTGGGTTTGCGGTCAGTGATGGGTTGCTGCGAGTTGATCAAGGAGGAAATGGGAGGTGCTAGAATGGATGCCGATCGCGATGGTGTAGGTGGCATGGTCCAAAGGCATTGGAAGCGGTGGGGTTTGGTGATGAAACGAACCCGGAATGCGATTCTTATTGCGGGTTAGATGCATGGATTTTGCTTGAGATGGATAGAGAGGGTGGTGAGAGGTGCAAGTGCATGAGCTCGTCATGCCGGATTTGGAGGTGGCCTCAGATGGGTGGTGAGTAGAGGAATTGCGGCATTCCCGTGCATCGTGCACGGCTCATACGAAGGGGAAAATTTTCAAATCTAATTTGGGAATTTGAGCATGATCTGTTTGGGAAGATGAAGATTTAGTTCAAATGTTGCAAGTGGCCTAGGGCCATGGGTCAAGATGAGAAATTGATTTATTAGTTTTAAATTTTTATAACAAAATCGTCAACTATAAAATGAAGAAACTCGCTTATATGAAACCTATTTGACCCGCAATTTTTTGAATTGAACTCTTGTTGGCAAGTACAATGTTTTGTATAAATGGAGAAGGTTTGGTGGTAGTATAATTTAATGATAAATAACAATGGCTGCATTAAATTGCGTTGTTTTATATAATAACGCAATTATAAAAGTGTATATTTCATGGTGATACCTATACGACCAAATAAAACGCCATCCTGATAAATTTAGTAAATTAGTTTAATTTGAACATCCTAGTAGTAGAAAAAATATTGTTCTGTCATTCTGCTATATTTAATTGAATAGACTATCATGGACATCTAATTAGCAGAATCAACTTCCATTCTGCTATTATATATAAATTTGGAAATTTATTTTATGCTAGTTAATTAATAATGGATAAGTGATGTGATAACAATTGATTATTAATTATGGATTTGGTTTACGTATATGCCTGCTTATGTAAAAATTCTAGTATTATAACTTGAAATGTAAAATTTAATAAATGGTAGCTTTTTAAGTACCATTTGATCGCTAAGCCTCTTTTTGAATTTAAAAGGAAAATTAGTTAATTATTTATGATGGATTTAAGTTGATTTCATAAGTAAAAGTTTTAAGTTAATTATAACATTAAGGATATTTTAGAATTTATATTTTTTATATTAATAAGTTTTAAGTTTTTATTTTATTAACGATGTTTTAAAGGTTAATTAATTATTTTATTAATTGTGTTTTAAAGTTAATATTTATTGAATAATGTTTATAAAAGTATAATTAATTTTTTATTAATAGGAATTTAAATTTAATTAATTAGTTATTTTTGATGTTTAAAGTTAATTAATCAATTTATTGAAAATGGTTATAAATAATAAATTGTTATAAAAATGATTTTACTTTCTAATAATTTTGGGTAAAGGGATTTATAAACGATATTTTATGTATAAAGGATTTTTATGAAGGATAAAGGGTTTGGGTTTATAGCAAGCAATATTTTAAATGGCATTTATTCTTGTTGACCACTAAAATTGATTTTAAAATTGGAAATCTTTCTTAACTTGTTTGAAAATATACTTATGCGTTGAGGTATGTATATGGTAATATTTTCTAAGTACTAAAAAATACAGTGTCTTATGAATATTCTTATACCACGAGATAAGTATATAGAAATGATTTTCAAGTATTTAAAAAGTGTTTTAATTAATGAAATGTTAATTACAGAGACTTAGCGGTTACTGATATACTTAACCGAGTTTAGTTTTCTATTAAATTAAATCCCTGATTTGTTGTTTGTTCATTTGATAATTAAATAACCAATTATCAAATCTTGGACTAAATAATCCTTCTTAATTTTGGTCGATGGAAACACACTTTTCATACTTAACACTGAAGGATATAACTTTGAAAACATCTAGGAGAAACACATGATTGAAATAGCACAGTCATCTTCGATAATGTTATACTGTGCATGTAAATCTAGTTTTGTTCTCTTAGGACAAATGATATAAAGATCCGTTTACATAAACGGTTAGGGGGTGATCCCCCTTCTTGTGTATTGTCTGTATTCTTCTAACTAGAGTTGTGTTTACTAGAAAATCGATGATTTGTTTTTTGAGCACCCAATAAGTGGGGGTTCAGATCTGGCTGGTGATGTTCACGCATGATAGGGCGTTATCGCACTGTGAACGATGTGATGAAGCTTTGTCCCTTACCCTTGCATGTCCCTTTATGGGTTGGTTTGTTAGGTGCTTACAGTTAAGAGGCTGGCCATAAAATCAGTTTTAAGGTTACCGTGTGTAGTCACCTCCAAAAAGGAGAGTGTTGCATTTGGTATCAGAGCTAAAGGTTGAATGATAACGTTTGTCCTGGCAGATTAAACTCAGTACAATAGGGTAACTGCCACCCTAAATGAGTTTGAGTGTATATATACGAGACCACATATTTGGAAGCGATATAAAAATATTTTATATTGTGTTATTTGATCAACTGAGTGGTATATGAATTTTGATCGATGTGTTTGCCCACATTATCGACAGGGATTCCTAAATACTTGAACAAGGCCAATCAACACAATACTATTTTAAAATGGGTAAATGAAATAATTTTACTTAGGATTATATTTTTATATACAAGAATGATTTTCAAAAGTATTTTAGTATTCTAGAGGTGTTTCTCTATTAGAAAACGATAATATTCAATTATTATCATTTAATGTTGTTTAATTATGCTCGTCCAATTTGACCATTGACTGTTGAGTGTTTTAGAAGTAATTTGCCTTTTCAAATATAAGTTAGGTAAAAAGAATTTGGGAAAAATATTTGAAACGAACACATTGTGAGTTAAGTTTTACAATTTGACTATAAGGGGTACGATGTTGATGTTGGATTAAAATTTGATTTTTATAAAAGATATTTATTAGAAGTTGAGAATAGATATGTAAGAAATGATTGTAGAGAGAAGTTGATTTTATAAAATTGATTTATAAGAATATGGTTTATTAATGATAATGGATTTTGGTGATTTTACAGAATCGGGTTTTTCATAATAATAATAATGATTTGTTTTAATTAACATGTGAAATTATCATTCCGATGTACTATCTTAGATTTTGATGAAACTAGTGTCACTGAAACCGAGATAATAAATTATTTTACGCCAACGAGTTTTATGGCAATTGGATGTACCATGTGATCACGCAAGTTCAAACCGCGTAAAGATTAATTTTAGAGAATTAAAATAATATAATTTGATTTAAAAGAAAACTTCTATAAATGTTGCATGTCCTAAAAATAGTTCCACTGAGTTCAGAATAGAGGTATTCGCAAGGAACACTAGTGAGCATGCCTCGATTTAAGTTTGTAAAATTTTGGGCATGAATAGTGTTGGTTACAATTTCTATATATAGGACCCCAAACCCATTCTTTCTTCCCAAACTCTAAATCATAGACCTTAATCGCCAATTTATATATCGTCACATCCGACAACTGTCATCATTCTGGCCCCTAGGTGCGTTATAAGCTGAAGGTCTCAACTAGGAATGTGTTTGCGAGGAGAAAAGGAGAATGTTGGACCGTTGGATCACCGGTTGGAGGCGTGTGGCGATTTGGATTTGGGGTTGAATGTGGAAGTTGTTTTGGGTTCTTCGGCATGTAGCAGTGGTTGATGGGGGAGAGGGTGAAGCCTAGGTCTTTATGTTCGCTAGAGATAGGGCGTTCAGTAATGGGGTTGCGATGGCGTGGTCTGGCTCACGACAGCGGAGGATGGCAAATAATTCGATGTGGCTAAGTATCGATTTTTGGTAACCTAGGTTACGGCAAAGAGATGATTAGGGTGTGTAATTAACTAATGATGTAATTTAGGAATTAATTATGTTATTTAATTATAAATCTTTTAAACGCAATAACTTGTTCATACTACGTCAAAATCGAACATGGTCAGCCGCGTTGGTTTCGTAATAATATTAGCTATTTTATGGAATTGGAATGGTAAAGACTAGAGATTGTATAATTTTAAGCTAAAATCGAATGTTCTTCGGTTTTAGAGGGAACTAGAATACTTCGACGATAATTGGAATTTTAGTGAGTTAACTCACCTCTGAATGACACTATAATGTTATATAGCATATAAAAATTATTAATTACATGCTTGGATGTTATATCTGTTGGTTGTTTAATTTTGATGAATTGTGGATTTTAAAAGCGGTTAATATATGAAATGATTTCCAGGGAACTAATCTGAAGTATAAGAATTTGTAGATGGATCCAACGGGCTTCCTCGTCATTGTAAATTTAACTCCAATTATATTCTTATTATATGAATTGTTGAACATCAAAAATTTAATTGTTGGCTCAACTGGTTATGACATTATTATGTGTTCAAAACTTATCCCCTGTTGCAATAAAAATCAATAACAACATTGGTAAGTGCATTGGTGGCTACTGGCTTAAATTTAGTATTTTGAAAATACTATTATTTGTCATTGGGCTTGAAAATTTGTTTTGATCAGGGAATGATTTTTAAATCAGAATTTGGGCTTTTTGGAATAATTTATTTAAAATTTGGGTTTCAAACCTTCTCTATTCTACTTTTTTTGTCTTTTCTAATATTTATAGAAATGTTTAAAGTACTTTAGGAAGTACTATTTCACGGTAAAATTGTTACTATTCAAAAATGTTGAAGGTTGTTTAACTATTATTTAAAAATGTTTTAAAAGTGGTTTATTTGTATTTAATATTGTTTTGAAGTTATTTATAAATATTTTAATACTATGATAAGATATTTTTCAAATAATTAATATTGTTTGAAGTTAGTAATTATTATTATACAATGATTTTTGAAGTTAATAATTACTTTTACTAAATTATGTTTTGTTGTTAATAATTATTATTTATTGATAACGTTTTAGAATTAATATTTATTATTTATTAACAGTATTTGGAAGTTAATTATTGTTTATTATAATAATGTTTTGAAGTTATATTATTATTGTTTTCTTAATAATGTTTTAAATTATTAGTTATTGTATTAATAATGTTTCAGGAGTAAATTTATCATTTTACTAATGTTGTTTAAAGATAATTAATTATTTTATTTAAGAACGTTTGTATATAATAAATTTCTTTATAAAAGATGTTGAAAAACAATAAACTATTTATATAAAAAGGAATAATTTTAAATGGAAAGGGTTTTATAAAGGTTTTTATTTAATGCAAGGATTTATTAAAAGAGTATATAAATTTGAAAGAGATCTTAGAGTCGGAAAAGAAGTTTGGTTTTAAAACGATTCAGGAAGGAAGTTCATAAATGGTTTTAAAAAAATATAAAAGAGTTTAACAAATTGTTTTGGAGATTTATAAAAGTAATTTTATAAATAGTTTTATAGATTTATAAAAGAGTTTTATAAATGTTTTCAGAAAATTGTAAAAGAGATTAATAAATGGTTTAGGGATTTATAAAAGGAGTTTTATAAATGATTTTTGAGTTGTATAAAAAGAGAATTTATAAAAGAAGATGAGATTGACTCCAAAAACGATCTTTAAATAATTATGACAGTATAGAAACATCTTTCCATACTCAAAACCATATAGGAAAATTTTCTTAGTTTTTGTATATATACTTATACCATTCAGGTATGTATAGAAATACATTTTCTAAGTAGTAAAAGTGTAGTATTTTTGTGAATATACTTATACCGTTAAGATATGTATACAAATAAATTTTCTAAGTAGTGAAAGTGTAGTGTTTTGTGAATATACTTATATAAGTATAGGGCTATTCGTCCAAGTATTGAATGGAGTATAAAGGGTTTATAAGTTATACCTTTGTAAAAGTATTTTGGTACAAGTATTCACATAGTGATTTTAATTAGTAAATGGATTAACTAAAGTTTCTAGTGGTTGCCTATGTGATTAACCAATATTGGTCTTCCTAATGAAATTAAATCGCTAATATGATTGTTGTTTTATTTGATATTTAAATAACTGACTATCAAACTGACCATTTTTTTAAACTATCGTTGTCGGTTTGGGGAGACCGGGATCATATATTTATCTAAAAACTAATTTGAACCAGCATGAGCATTTAAATGAAAGACATTTTGATGATGGTTTCTAAGACAGAGTTCTTTGATGTACAAAGGCTATTTGCTATTAATTCTAAGGGCGATTCCAAAATTGATGTAATAGAGGTGGTGCCTTCGGTTTTGTTCAAACCTATAATGAACTTGCATGGATGAATGCTGACATTGCATTTCTGCCTAGAGGGCAGTGTTAGCATTCCAAATGGGAATTTCTACGAGGAATTGGGTATTCATTGCCTCATGAGCCTCACACTTGGTAAATGATTAAAGCAAGGACATGCGGCAGGTTTATGTGGGTCGCTCCCATTAAGGTATGATCATCCCTTATCTATAGTTGATATTTATGTCTGCTTCAGGGCCTATTATGGTTGTTTATCAACCTAGAGACGATCATATTTAGCACTATCCAAGTAAGCTGAAGATCACGTCTTAAGTAGATGAGGTGCAACGTGTTGTTGCCTCTAGCACATTTTATCTAGAGGTGCACTGATTCGGTAGGTAGATCCTTACCCTTTCAGTGTTGGAACCAATTTTCCAATATGAGCCTTTGGACTTGATTTTATATCTAGTATGCTGGAATTTAATAATGTAATAATTTCGGCTATGATTTCGTATTTGTTTTAGACTTATCTGATTTTCTGTGTGGCGTGAACTTATGAGATACCTTTACTTTCAAAAGGGTTTTTAAAATTTAAATTCGATTAAGGTGTGCTTCCTCATGCCGCTTTATCAGACTGATCCAGATGTTATTTTTCTTATAATGCTCAGGTCAGACCGAGAATATTTACAATTCTAGTTTGGATGCTTTGGAGCTTCAAGGGATAAGCTGGAGGCCCAAACTCGTATTCACATATATGATATTTTCCGCTGCGTTGGTTGTCTATATTTAACGACATTTGTGAGGAAAAGTTGTTATAATTGTCCAAATCGATGATTTGTTTAGAGTACTCTGATTGATGTATATACGCATTACATTTTTTCTTTTTGTAAAGATCATTATGTATATTATAGATTACTCATTAGGATGTGATATTATGTTTTGTCTATTATTTTTTTCACCCCGATAGTTTGTCTTTCTGGCACTTGGATGCGTGACACACGAACACTATGGGTATGTTAATGTCGACTTTTGACAGTCGAAAGAGCGAGTCATCACAGTTGGTATCAGAGCTTAGGTTGAGAAAATACCTAGGCTTTGATGGGGGTAAGCTCATTTTAGAAAGGGTTAGTAGTAACCTAGAATGAGTAACTCATTAGAGATAGGGTCAGTGACACCCGAAAATGAGTTTTATATATAAATACATACGTGCATACATACATACATACATACATATATAGTGGGTATTCGTTAGTGCTATTAAATGTTTTATATTATGTTGATTTATCAATTGAGTGGCTTATGAATTCTGGTGGAGATATGGGATGCCACGGTATCGATATGGGTTTCTAAACACTTGAACAAGGCAAAGCAACACAATATTATTTTTAAAATTAGTAAGTGAAATAATTTTACGAAGATTTTATATTTTATATATAAAGGAGTAATTTATATAATATTTATATGGATGTTTTTGATGTGTTTATTGTTTGGAAGTGATAATATTCAATTGCTATCATTTATTGTTTTGATTAGCAATCCTCACCCAGTTAGAAGCACTAGCTATTGTATGCTGGTTAAGTATTTGTGCCCGACTAGTTTATGGGCATTGACTATTGTTGTTGATTAGGAGCAATTTTATCTTGTTCACTGCATGGGTTGGGTAAATAGTAATTATGGAAAAATTGAAACGAAAACCTTGTGAATTCAGTTTCATAATTTGACTAAAAGGCGTTCGGTGATAATTAGGGCTAAAATTTAATTTTACTAAAGTTGTCAATTATAGTTAAACAAATTAAAATTTGTAAAACGATTTTATATAAGAAATTGAAATTTAAATAAGAATGATTCATAAATATAGTCTATAAATAGAGTTTTTATATTAAAAAAAATTAAAACTGAGAATTTTAGAATTTGAATTACGTGTTTTGGAAATGTTTTCTCAAAGTTTTAGAAATAATAATAATAATAATAATAATAATATTTGGAAGTATTTTAGAATAGAAATATTTTTAAAATATTTTGAAGAAGATAGAAAGCACCGAACTCACTTCAATCGTTTGAATATAATTTTGATAATGACTGTAGCATCATCGGTGTTCATTTTCGAGTTTCTAAAATTGCTACCATGGAAATTTTTTTGAGTTATTCGGGTAAACGGGTCATGATTCAAAATCTGAAAGGAATGATTTGATATAGAAAAGATATATATATATATATATATATATATATATTATTGATGTTTCAAAATGGTTTGAGATAAAACCCAGGCATTTAATTCTGAAGTTTTCAGTTAAGTCAATTGATGGATGCATGTATCCTATACATTAGGGTAGTTTGGTTTTGCATCTCATTTTAAACGTTGTTTGGTAGTTTTCATTTATTGAAATGAAATGTAATTTAAGAGGATTTTGGATAGTCGGAACTTCCAAATATGATATACAAATTGGAGTTAAGTGCTGTGAGCAATTAAAAGAAAAATAAGTTTCTGTAACTTATAAATTTGAGGAGATAGAAATTTAGAATAGTTTTAAATTTGATGAACATTCTGGTTAAGTAAAGCAAATTAGATATTGTATGTATACTTTTATGATGTAGAAGACTGTTGCATGAATATGAACTTAATTTTTTAAGTGATTGATAAACATGAGTTGTGTTTTAAAAAATGTTTATAAACTTAAGTAATGACTTTATGAAATGGTTCGTAAAGGAATTTTAGTATTAAATGAGATACATTATTGGTATAATGGTAGCTGGAAATGGGTATGAACTGAACATAATTGGTGTAGTTAAGAACCAATTAGAAAAAATATATACGATTTATATAGATCATCTTATTCGCATAACTGTTTGATCCAGTTTTGAGTACACGATTTCGAGGTGATTCACACCGGTCTTAGTCAGGGATTTAGCTCAATTCTTGATGGGAACACTGGATACTGATTTTTGATTTGATTCTAAAGTTTATTTATTATATTATATGTGACGCCCCACCTCTATACCCACGCTAGCCAAGAACATTACGGCGAATGCTGTCAACTAGCACGGAGAATAAGGTTGTTGAGGAGCGACCATCTGTACAATTGCTTTGTGCGAGTACCGATATACCGGATAAAAATATAACTTTTCATATCAAGAGGAAATCCGACTTATCGACACAAACCCAAAGCTACTACACAGTGGCTATAAAGGTCTTCGGAAACAAATATAGAAATAAACATAACACAAATCAGTCACAGACAATTCATATCACAAAGGCGGAAATAGATATGAATATTACACTAGGAAGTGTACATCAGAGTAGTGGTCTAAAAAGATCCACAATATCACAAAAGAATAGTTACATGAACTACACAAAAGAATAAGTATACATTATGGAGTCTATATCTCAAATGTATACAACAAAAACTACTAATCTAAGTAGTTAACCAAAAGTCAGAGAAATCAATCCCAAGAGAGAAGTCAAGCAGAAGCACCTGTAACACCTCGGTCTGACCCGAGTATTATTTAATAAGAAAATAATAAACGGATCAGTCTAACTATAGATATCAGATGAAACGATATAGAATAAGAGATATGACTAAACACGTAATAATCACAATTCCAAGCTGTGATATATATAAGTAATTGAAAATCAACAAGAGATTAATCAATATCACCAAGTCTACACAAGAATCAAAGAAATGTCATACTCCTTATTTCGTTCACCAAACCACAAATATTGACGATAATATCAACGTCAATCACAAAAGTCAATGACACACAAATTCACCAATGCACAAATATTGACAATAATATCAATGTCAATCACAAAAGTCAATGACACACAAATTCACCAATGCACAAATATTAATAAAACTTATCAATGGAAATCACAAAAATTGGTGAAACACAAATTCTAGAAATCATCTCAAGAAATCCAGAAATCACAAAGGGGGGGAGGCCTATCACAAACGGGAGCATAAAGCTCACCAACACGTGTATCACAAACGGAACGCTAATTCCATGGTCGCTAACCATCACAAATTGAGCCGAAGCTCCACAAACGGTCCGAAGACCATGGGTTGCTACCCCACCAAATTGAGTCGAAACTCCACAAAACGGGGTTTAGTCTCCCACGCAGACAAAGAGACATCGCACATTGCTAGTCTAAATCACAAAGATGATCGTCATGATCAACGAGCAGTGTCGATTACAGTAAGCTAGTAAATATATGAGCTTAGCATCATGTCCCATAACCACTAGCTTAACTTAAATATTTACGAACAAATTGTATATCTCCACTAGAAAATTGTCACAAGAGTTTCAATCGAACAAGTCCAAGAATTAACCAACAAAGTGAACGCAAGCGTTTCATACCACTTGTTTTACTAAGTCGTTTAATTAGATTTCTCATACGAGTGAGGTAAAGGTTTATATATACTAATAGATTGAAAAACGGTTTTATAAACGAATTTGGTATTAAAATAGTACTGAAATCGTTTGAGGAAAGAGTTTTGATATTTACTACTAGTATAGAAAACCTTTGTATTTTTAAAGTGACAAAGCACAAGGGGGATTGTAGAAACAATCAATCACAAAGATCACATTCGAAGATGTGAATAAAAATCCAACGAAATCGATAAAGGATCCATCGAAGTGGATATATCTAAAATTCCCAAAGAAAATAAGTCATCAAAGATGATAATAAATGATGACAATAAATAGATCATCACGAATCGATTTAAATTGGAAATTCAATCCAAAAAGGCAAATTGGACTCAAACAGCAGGTTCAGTCGACTGAACAGAGTTTTTAGTCGACTGACCCTGTACCTGGAAATTTTCCAGTTTCAGGAAACTTTCTGTTTCCAGGTTCAGTCGACTGTACAGAGTTTTTCAGTCGACTGAATCATGCCTGGAAACTTTCTGTTTCCAGGTTCAGTCGACTGAATCATGCCTGGAAACTTTCTGTTTCCAGGTTCAGTCGACTGTACAGAGTTTTCAGTCGACTGAATCATGCCTAGGCTGTTTTTCAGCCTATTCAAATGAAGGGCAAACTCTTCCAAAATGCAACCGGACGAACATTGTCTCTAAGGGTTTATGCCAATCGGCAACCCGGCCCTATATGCTCCTCGATGCATCACCAAAAGCATGATCAAACATCCATAAAAGGATTTTCACACAAATTTGACTTAAAAACCCAAAAATTGGAATATTCACAAAACCAATTCAAATCAAGAGCAAATGCACATGAATAAGTGTTAGGAATTCATACCCAACAACCAAAGATAATTATAGTCATAGATGTGAGATAAAAACCTCACCTTTTCACAAAATCGAACAAGAAGAAGCTTGAAAGCAAATGGAGAATCAACCTCTCTTCAACACAACCCAATTGAGCTTGAATCTAAGCTCAAAAACAAGAACATTCCCGAAATTATGTTTAGGAATTTCTGAAATTGGTAAGAGAATAAGTTGGAGAAGAAGAAGAGAAGCTTACCAATGGGTTCTTCTTGAGTTTGGAGCTAGGAATTTGATTTGCAAGAGAAACTAGGGTTTTGGAGTTTTTAATTTCCAATCTCTCCCACCATTAATGTTATAAAAACTGAAAAGAGAAGAGAATGAGGGTGAGTGGGGAAGAGTGGCTCAGATTTGAGCATAAGTTAACATAGGGCTGAGCCCAAAACCAAACCCAAAGTGAAAAGTAGCAAAAATCAACTTTCTCCAAACATATCGAAGCTTATACTCAAAAAGGTCGCAAACGGCATTTTAAACTCAATGGGAGTGGTCCCGAGTCCTAATTCGACCGTATGCAAAAAGTAGCTTTTCGGACTAAAATCCGAGTAACGATAAAATATTTAAATATAAAATCGATAAATATGCGGGTTGTTATAGACTCCCCTCCTTAAAGAAATTGCGTCCTCGCAATATTTAAGAAGAGAACATAAAGTAACAACCATAAAAGCATATTCAATCACTAAAGAAACTTGAAATAAGAAGTTCACCTCAAAGAGCACGAGGAAGTAAGTCCGGATGTGTTCGCTCGATGTACTCTCTAGATTCCCAAGAACAATCCTTAGGATTTGAAGACCACTGAACTTTAACAAGCGGAACATCTTTATTTCGAAGTCGTTTGACTTCCGAAGCAATGATACGAATAGGATGCTGTTCATAAGTTAAATTAGGCGAAACTTCAATCTCTTCCACAACACCGGGCTCAAGAACAGAATCGGAATCCCGAAGACATTTTCGAAGTTGAGAAACGTGAAACACATCATGGATAGCAGAAAATTGAGCCGGTAATAAAAGGCGATAAGCCATGGAACCAAAACGTTCAATGATAGGAAATGGCCGAATATACCGAGGCGCCAATTTTCCCGATCGACTGAAACGTACAACACCTTTCATAGGTGAAACACGAATGAACACAAGATCTCCCTCAGAAAATTCTAACTTCCTTCTCCGGTTATTGGCATAGGATTTTTGTCTACTCTGGGCTTCTTTCATCCTATGACGAATAAGATCAATCTTTTCTGTGGAATCACGAATAAAATCTGGACCTAAAACCAGCTTCTGACCGGCCTCAAGCCAACAAGAAGGAGATCGGCATGGCCTTCCATAGAGTGCCTCAAAAGGTGCCATACCAATACTAGATTGGAAGCTATTATTATAGGAAAATTCAACAAGTGAAATATGATCTTCCCAACTTCCACCAAAATCAAAACACAAGCACGAAGAAGATCTTCAAGAGTTTGATTCACACGCTCGGTTTGTCCATCAGACTGGGGGTGATAAGCGGTGCTAAAATTAAGCTTCGTTCCTAAAGCTTTTTGAAGACTCTTCCAAAATCCACTAGTAAACAATGGATCACGATCGCTAACAATAGAAGTAGGAACTCCATGCAATTTAACAATTTCTTTGATAAAGATTTTGGCCAAAAGAGGAACGGTTCGATTAGATCGAACGGGAATAAAATGGGCGGATTTAGTAAGTCTATCAACGATCACCCATAAGCTATCATGACCTGAACGAGAACGAGGAAGGCCGTCAATAAAGTCCATGGAAATTTGATCCCACTTCCAAATAGGAATTTCTAAAGGTTGCAATAACCCACCGGGCCTTGATGTTCAGCTTTAACGAGTTGGCAAGTCATGCAACGCTTAACGAAGGTAGCGATGTCAAGTTTCATTCCCTCCCAATAATAAAGTCGCTTCATATCCGCGTACATTTTACTACTACCGGGATGAATGGTGAATTTAGAACGATGTGAATCTTCTAAAATATCTTTACGAAGATCACAAATATTTGGCACGATGAGTCTACCAAATCTCCGAACGCCGCCACGAGAATCGATATCAAAGTCTTTCAATCCTTCAATATCAATCTTATCCTTAATATTTTGGCTAAGAAGAGCCAATTTGGGATCTAGCCCTTGAGCTTCAAGAATGCGGTCTAAAAGAGAAGGGTGAGCCTCAAGGCTACATAAAACAAGAGATAAACATAAATCGGGAACACGCTCTCGAATCTCACAAGTGGTTAAGATCTCGAGATCGTTCCATTCGGATATCATCAAAGAAACAACAGCTTGTTGTTTACGGCTAAGAGCATCGGCGACACGATTACCCTTACCGGGGGTATAAAGAATATCAAGATCATAAGGAGCAAGGAACTCGATCCAACGCTGTTGACGCAAATTAAGTTCCTTTTGGGAGAATAAATACTTCAAGGACTTATGATCAGTATAAAGAACAAATTTCTCTCCTAAAAGATAATGACGCCAAATAGAAGGGCGAAAACAATAGCCGCGAGCTCTAAATCATGAGTGGCATATCTAGTCTCAGCAGGCTTCAATTGCCTAGAAGCATAAGCAATAACACGTTCTCTTTGCATGAGAACGACACCCAGACCAACGCGACTAGCATCGGTATAGACAACGAAATCTTGATTCCCCTCGGGAATAACGAGAATAGGAGCATCAGAAAGTAGTTCTTTTAATTTCTGAAAAGAAGCTTCACATTTGTCCGACCTAATGTATTTAACACCTTTCTTCGTCAAGCCAGTGAGAGGCACGACAATCTTGGAAAAGTCTTTGATAAAGCGACGGTAATAGCCCGCCAATCCAAGAAAACTACGAATCTCTGTCACACTCTCCGGTCTCTTCCAATCTTGAATCGCTTCAATCTTTGAAGGATTCACGGAAATTTCGGATTCGGAAATAATATGACTGAGAAATTTCACACGAGATTGCCAAAAGTGGCATTTAGAAAATTTTGCCTTTAATTGATTACTCCTAAGAGTTTCCAACACAATCCGAAGATGTTTTTCATGCTCCTCCTCGGTTTTTGAATACACAAGAATATCATCGATAAAGATGAGAACAAACCGGTCGAGAAAGTCTTTGAAAACTCTATTCATAAGGTCAACGAAATAGGCCGGGGAATTCGTCAAACCAAATGGCATGACAAGCCATTCATAAGATCCATATCGAGTACGGAACGAGGTCAAAGGAATACTATCCTCTGCAATACGAAGCTGATGAAATCCAGTAGCTAAGTCTAATTGTGAGAAGACTTTGGCACCACTAAGTTGATCGAATAGATCATCAATCCGAGGTAAAGGATATTTATTTTTGATAGTAAGATCATTAAGCTTGCGGTAGTCAACGCAAAGCCTAAGTGTCCCATCGGATTTCTTCACGAAAATAGCTGAAGCTCCCCAAGGCGAAGAACTAGAGCGAATAAATTGCTTCGTCTCCAATTCGGATAATTGTTTGCGCATCTCCTCGTTTTCTTTATTGGACATACGATAAGGAGGACAAGTGATAGGTTGAGCTCCAGGAATAAGATTAATTCTGAACTCAATTGCTCGCTTAGGTGGTAATCCTAAAACGGGCTCGAATATGTCGAAAAATTCACGAACGACGTGAATAAGAGAAATAATATCACCCTCACGTCATCATCGTCATCACGAGGATTTAAAGAATATAAAGATGCAACCAAGCTGGAATCTGAATCTTTAAGATTAATAGAAATCTGCTTAACAGATTGAGGATGTCGAAGATGAATAGTCCGCTCAGGACATAGGATATGAGCTTCATAACGGTTAAGTCAATCCATTCCCAAAATCATTCCAAAGCCTAAATAACGCATGACATGCAAATCTGCTAGGAAAGGAAAATCACACAAAATAATTTCGACATCTTTACACAATAAACTGATTGTTGCGGATCCACCAACCGGATTCGCAATTCTCAAAGAAGTCATCAAACACAAAACATCCAAAAAAAAGCATCAACAAGTTCTTTTGATATAAAAGAATGGGATGCACCTGTATCAAAAAGAACTCGAATAGGATGATCACGAAATAAAATAATTCCATCAAGGATAGAATGAGGCATACCTTGACCACGAGATGTGTTGCCAGGGGCTTGAGTAACATTTAACTTTCCCTCCTTCCTGCCCTGAAGCTTGGGGCATGAAGATATAACATGTCCGGGAACTTTGCAGTAGCGACAAGAGAGAGACTTTGGGCACTTGTTCGCATAATGGTCCTTCGAACCACAATTATAGCATTCCCCACGGCCAAAGGAAGAAGTCTTTGCCACGGAGGTTGCTTGTTTCCCCTTTTTATTGGGATAAGGACCTTTAAATTTGTTTGGCCTCTTCTTGCTATTGTTGAAGTTTGGTTTGGAACCCACCACTTCAACATCATTCTCTCTATCCGCCTCTTCAAGACGAAGAGCAATATCAACGAGTTGGTCGAAAGAAACTTCTAACTTTAGAAGTAATGGCTTCTTGAGATTTTTGTTTAAGCCATAAACAAATCTCTGATTCTTCTTCAGAGGGGTGTTGATGTATTCAACCCCATATTTGGAAAGCGACTCGAAGGAGGCGACGTAATCAGTCACGGAGGACTCACCTTGAACAAGGTCTATAAATCGTCGAGCCAATGTCACTTTTTCTGCTTCCGGTACAAATTTCAACTCGAAGCGTTCTCGGAATTTCTCCCAGGTGAGATCCGCTTCATTAATCTCAGAAATAAGAAGCTTGTACCAGTCCAATGCTCTTTCTCGGAGCATACTAGAGGCCACCTGAACTCGGTGAACGTCAATAAGATTCATGCGCGAAAAGATGCGATCGCATGTTCTAAGCCAAGCTTGTACTTCAATAACAGTTTCCGAACTTTTGAATGGCTCCCCACCCAAATTGGTGTAATCGCTGCACAAGTGTGCAAATCCCGACTTTGGGTGAGTAGGTTCCGGGTTTGCTCCAGCTGCTTGAGCATTAGTTACCAAATCAAGAAGCTGTTGAGCAGTCATAAAAACTCCATCCTGGGGTGAAGCGCTAGATGGCACGACCCTGGGGCGGCCAGGTCTAGACATTTCTCTTCCTTTAGAAAGAAAGAAGAAGAAGAAAAAGGTTATTCACCAAATTGAATATCAAGCAATCTTGATAGATAAACAAGGAATCATAAGGAAAATAGGATGAATCGGTACGAAGACTTGAATTAAATCCTAAAGCACGACTCCTAAGATGGACTTAGGACGATGATCCTTGTTATAATATTCCATATTGTTCCGAAGTTTGGCTCTGATACCAAGCTGTGACGCCCCACCTTTATACCCACGCTAGCCAAGAACATTACAGCGAATGCTGTCAACTAGCACGGAGAATAAGGCTGTTGAGGAGCGACCATCTGTATAATTGCTTTGTGCGAGTACATATATACCGGATAAAAATATAAATTTTCATATCAAGAGGAAATCCGACATATCGACACAAACCCAAAGCTACTACACAGTGGCTATAAAGGTCTTTGGAAACAAATATAGAAATAAACATAACACAAATCAGTCACAGACAATTCATATCACAAAGGCGGAAATAGATATGAATATTACACTAGGAAGTGTACATCAGAGTAGTGGTCTAAAAAGATCCACAATATCACAAAAGAATAGTTACATGAACTACACAAAAGAATAAGTATACATTATGGAGTCTATATCTCAAATGTATACAACAAAAACTACTAATCTAAGTAGTTAACCAAAAGTCAGAGAAATCAATCCCAAGAGAGAAGTCAAGCAGAAGCACCTGTAACACCTCGGTCTGACCCGAGTATTATTTAATAAGAAAATAATAAACGGATCAGTCTAACTATAGATATCAGATGAAACGATATAGAATAAGAGATATGACTAAACACGTAATAATCACAATTCCAAGCTGTGATATATATAAGTAATTGAAAATCAACAAGAGATTAATCAATATCACCAAGTCTACACAAGAATCAAAGAAATGTCATACTCCTTATTTCGTTCACCAAACCACAAATATTGACGATAATATCAACGTCAATCACAAAAGTCAATGACACACAAATTCACCAATGCACAAATATTGACGATAATATCAATGTCAATCACAAAAGTCAATGACACACAAATTCACCAATGCACAAATATTAATAAAACTTATCAATGGAAATCACAAAAATTGGTGAAACACAAATTCTAGAAATCATCTCAAGAAATCCAGAAATCACAAAGGGGGGGAGGCCTATCACAAACGGGAGCATAAAGCTCACCAACACGTGTATCACAAACGGAACGCTAATTCCATGGTCGCTAACCATCACAAATTGAGCCGAAGCTCCACAAACGGTCCGAAGACCATGGGTTGCTACCCCACCAAATTGAGTCGAAACTCCACAAAACGGGGTTTAGTCTCCCACGCAGACAAAGAGACATCGCACATTGCTAGTCTAAATCACAAAGATGATCGTCATGATCAACGAGCAGTGTCGATTACAGTAAGCTAGTAAATATATGAGCTTAGCATCATGTCCCATAACCACTAGCTTAACTTAAATATTTACGAACAAATTGTATATCTCCACTAGAAAATTGTCACAAGAGTTTCAATCGAACAAGTCCAAGAATTAACCAACAAAGTGAACGCAAGCGTTTCATACCACTTGTTTTACTAAGTCGTTTAATTAGATTTCTCATACGAGTGAGGTAAAGGTTTATATATACTAATAGATTGAAAAACAGTTTTATAAACGAATTTGGTATTAAAATAGTATTGATATCGTTTGAGGAAAGAGTTTTGATATTTACTACTAGTATAGAAAACCTTTATATTTTTAAAGTGACAAAGCACAAGGGGGATTGTAGAAACAATCAATTACAAAGATCACATTCGAAGATGTGAATAAAAATCCATCGAAATCGATAAAGGATCCATCGAAGTGGATATATCTAAAATTCTCAAAGAAAATAAGTCATCAAAGATGATAATAAATGATGACAATAAATAGGATCATCACGAATCGATTTAAATTGGAAATTCAATCCAAAAAGGCAAATTGGACTCAAACAGCAGGTTCAGTCGACTGAACAGAGTTTTCAGTCGACTGACCCTGCACCTGGAAATTTTCCAAGTTCAGGAAACTTTCTGTTTCCAGATTCAGTCGACTGTACAGAGTTTTTCAGTCGACTGAATCATGCCTGGAAACTTTCTGTTTCCAGGTTCAGTCGACTGTACAGAGTTTTCAGTCGACTGAATCATGCCTGGGCTGTTTTTCAGCCTATTCAAATGAAGGGCAAACTCTTCCAAAATGCAACCGGACGAACATTGGCTCTAAGGGTTTATGCCAATCAGCAACCCGGCCCTATATGCTCCTCGATGCATCACCAAAAGCATGATCAAACATCCATAAAAGGATTTTCACACAAATTTGACTTAAAAACCCAAAAATTGGAATATTCACAAAACCAATCCAAATCAAGAGCAAATGCACATGAATAAGTGTTAGGAATTCATACCCAACAACCAAAGATAATTATAGTCATAGATGTGAGATAAAAACCTCACCTTTTCACAAAATCGAACAAGAAGAAGCTTGAAAGCAAATGGAGAATCAACCTCTCTTCAACACAACCCAATTGAGCTTGAATCTAAGCTCAAAAACAAGAACATTCCCGAAATTAGGTTTAGGAATTTCTGAAATTGGTAAGAGAATAAGTTGGAGAAGAAGAAGAGAAGCTTACCAATGGGTTCTTCTTGAGTTTGGAGCTAGGAATTTGATTTGCAAGATAAACTAGGGTTTTGGAGTTTTTAATTTCCAATCTCTCCCACCATTAATGTTATAAAAACTGAAAAGAGAAGAGAATGAGGGTGAGTGGGGAAGAGTGGCTCAGATTTGAGCATAAGTTAACATAGGGCTGAGCCCAAAACCAAACCCAAAGTGAAAAGTAGCAAAAATCAACTTTCTCCAAACATATCGAAGCTTATATTCAAAAAGGTCGCAAACGGCATTTTAAACTCAATGGGAGTGGTCCCGAGTCCTAATTCGACCGTATGCAAAAAGTAGCTTTTCGGACTAAAATCCGAGTAACGATAAAATATTTAAATAAAATATTTAAATATAAAATCAATAAATATGCGGGTTGTTACATTATATATGGCTATGCAAGGAGAACAATGGTTTATAATCAAGGAACCGGATCGAAGTCCGCACTAGAGAAGTCAAGTGAGAGATACTATTTTAGAAGTGAAATCGTATGATCGAGCGAGTGATTGGATTTGATATTGCGTATGGATGACATATGTACATCGTATGGGCTTAATGTAATTGTAGGCTTTTGACATTAGAAGTGTAAGTGATATGATTTGATTTGAGATGTTAGTTTAGATGATTGTTATTTATTCTTTGGCATGCTTAGATTCATGATTATATGATGGATGAGTTGTTATATTGTTTCATTATTGTATGTAACTATCTTTTAGCTTATGTCAGTGAGTTTCAGATACATGGAAGCAAAGGCAAGCTTGATGCCTTTGGTCTCATGTGTAGAGTTGGTTTGCTAGACAAATAGGTACATGTTTATATTTTGTTTGGTTTAATGGTTTTATGCCCCAAATATGGAAGACTGCTTGGCTTTTGTACTCCTTTAATTGGTTTGGGACCGTAGTGGCAATTTCTAGTTTTTTCAATCAAGCCACGCAAAGGAGACATTGCTAAAAAAATTCGTAACTTCAAAAGATTTAGAGATTTAAATCTATTTCAATAAATTGGTTTTGAAAAAGTTTAAGAGTTTGGCGACATTTTCCTACTTTGGAAATTCGAGAGATGAAATTCCTTAATGGGGAGTGAATGTAACAATTTAGGATTTGGTCATGGAATTTAAACATTAATTAATTTCAAATATTAGGATAATTGGGTCTTAAGGATTTAAACTTAAATTTAAATATATGGATTGTTTAAAATACTTGAATTGTGAATTTATATTTGAATAGCATTTCAAATAGCTGAATTTTTAATTGAAGGTAAATTTAATGGATTTAATGGTGTGATTCAACTCCTTTTAAATTTAGAAAAAATAATTATGTTTTTTTATTTTACAGAACCGGAGTTTTAATAATAATAATATTTCGTTTCAATCAATGTGTGAAATTATTATTTCGGGGCCTGTCTTAAATTTTGATGAAACTAGTGTCATTGGATCCGAAATAATAAATTATTGTAAGTCGACGAGTTTCGTGGCGATTGGACATACCATGCAATCGTGCGAGCTCAAACCGCATAATGGTTAATTTTAGAGAATTAAAATAATAAATTTGGTTTTAAATGCTAATTTATGTATATTTTGGAAATAGGTCCCAAAAATAGTTCAGGTGAGTTCAGAATAGAGGTATTTAGCTAGAAACGCTAATGAGCATGCCTCGATTTGAGTTCGTAAAATTTCAGACATGAATAATGTTGGTTAGAATTCCTAAATATTGGACTCCAAACCTTTTCTTTCTTCCCAAAACCTAAATCATAAACCTTTGTCGCCATTTTATATGTCCCCATAATCGACAGTCGTCATCGTTCTAGCCCCTAGAGGCGTTATTAGCTGAGGGTCCCAGCTAGAAATGTGTTCGCGGGGATGGGAGGATTAGATTGGATGTTTGGATTGTTGGTTTGAGGCATGTGGCAAGATGGATTTGGGGTTGAATGTGGTGGCTGTTTTGGGTTTGTCAGCGTGTAGCGATGTTTGATGGAGGGGTGAAGCCAGGGTCTTTGTGTTCGTCAGAGGTAGGGCATTTGACAGTGGGGTCACGGCAGTGTGGTTTAGTCCACGGCGGTGGAGGACAACGAATAATTTGATGCCGCTGAATATCAATTTTTGGTGGCCTGAGTTAGGGCAAAGAGATGATTAGGGTTTGTAATAACTAATGATGTAATTTAGTAATTAATTATATTATTTAATTATAGCTCTTGTAAACCAATAACTTGTTCATACTAGGTCCAAATCGAACGCGTCTAGTCACATTGGATTCCTAAAGACATTAGCTACGTTATTGAATTGGATTGGTAGAGATTGGAGCTTGTAGAATTTCAAGCAAAAACCGAACGTTGTTCGAGTTTAGACGGAACCAGAATGCTTCAACGATAACTGGAATTTTGGTGAGTTGACTCACCTCTAAATGAATACTATAATGTTATGTAGTAAAAAAAATTGATTGCATTCTTGGATGTTATATCTGTTGATTGTTTGATTTTAATGAATGGTCAATATGTGAAATGATTTGCACGGAACTGATCTAAAGTATAGGGAATTTGTAGAGGGATCCAATGGGATCCTTGCCATTGTAAACTTAATTTCAATTATGTTCTTGTTGTATGAATTATTAAACATAAAAAATTTGATTGTTGGCCCTATTGGGTATGACATTATTATATGTTCAAACTTATCCCCTGTAGAGACAAAAATCAATAACGATATTAGTTAATTGGGTTGGTAGCTATTGACCTAAATTTAGTATTTTGAACATACTGTTAATTGCCATTGGGCTTGAAAATTTGCTTTGATCCGGGAATGATTTTTAAATCTGAATTTGGACTTTATGGAATAATTTATCTAAAATTTTGGTTCTAAAACCTCTCTATTTTACTTTAACCTTTTTATTTGTCTTTTCTAATATTTATATAAATGTTTAAAGTATTTTGGGAAGTACTCCTTTATGTAAAATTAATATTATTTAATAATGTTTAAGATTGTTTAATTGTTGTTTGAAAATGTTTTAAAAGTGGTTTATTTATATTTAATATTGTTTTAAAGTTATTTATTAATATTTTAATATTGTGAAAAGTTATTAATTCAAATAATTAATGTTGTCTGAAGATAGTAATTATTATTATGCGTTGATGTTTGAAGTTAATAATTACTTTTATTAAAAAAATCATTGTTATTCATTATTATTTATTAATATTGGTTTAGAATTAATAATTTTTATTTATTAATAGTGTTTGGAAGTTAATTATTATTATTATAATAATTTTTGGAAGATTTATCATTATTGTTTTATTAATGGTGTTTGAAATTATTAATTATTATATTAATAATGTTTTTGGAGTAAATTAATTATTTTACTAATGTTATTTAAAGATAATTAGTTGTTTTATTTAAGGATGTTTTTATATAATAAATTGTTTTATAAATGATGTTTAGAAACAATAAACTGTTTATATAAAAAGGAATTATTTTAAATGGAAACAGTTATATAAAAGTTTTTATTTAATACAAGGATTTATTAAAAGAGTTTATAAATTTGAAATATGTCTTGGAGTTGGAAAAGAAGTTTGGTTTTAAAATAACTTAAGGAAGGAAGTTTATAAACAATTTTAATAATGTATAAAAGAGTTTTATAAATTGTTTTAGATATTTATAAATGTAAGTTTATAGATGGTTTTATAGATTTATAAAAGAGATTTATAAATATTTTTAGAAATTTGTAAAAGAGATTTATAAATGGTTTAGAGATATATAAAAGGAGTTTTATAAAAGATTTTGAAGTTGTATAAAGAGGGAATTTATAAAAGAAGATGACATTGATTTCCAAAAATGATCTTTAAATAATTATGGTAGTACGTAAACATCATTCCATACTCAACACCAAATAAGAGATCTTTCTCAATCTTTGTACATATACTTATACTATAGAGATAAGTATACAATACATTTTTCAAGTAGTGAAAGTGTAGTGTTTTTATAAATATACTTATACCATTGAGATAGGTATATAAATACATTTTCTAAGTAATGAAAGTGTAGTGTTTTTGTCAAAATACTTATACCATCGAGATAAGTATATAAATATATTTTCTAAGTGGTAAAATTGTAGTGTTTTTGTGAATATACTTATGTCGTTGAGATAAGTATATAAATATGTTTTCTAAGTAGTGAAAGTGTAGTCTTTTGTGAATATACTTATACCATTAAGATAAGTAAATAGATACTCTTCGAAGTATTGAAAGGAGTAAAAGGGTTTGTGAGTATACCTTTGTAAAAGTATTTTGATACATGTATTTACAAGGTGATTGTAATTAATGAAAGGATTAATTAAAGAGGTTAATGGTTGCTTATTTGCTTAACCAATGTTGGTTTTCCATACGGAATTGAATCCCTGATGTGATTATTGTTTTATTTGATAGTTAAATAACCGACTATCAAACTTGGACAGTTTTTTAAACTATCATTGTCGGTTCGAGGAGCCCTAGATCAAATATATTAACTGAACATCACTTCGAACTGGCATAAGTGTTCGAATGAAAGACATCTTGGTGATGGTTTCTAAGATGGATTTTTTTGATGTACAAGGGCTACTTGCTACTAATCTTGAGGTGATTCCAAAATGGGTGTACTAGAAGTAGTGCCTTCAGTTTTGTTCGGACCTAGAACGTACTTGTATGGATGAATGCTGACATTGCATTTCTACTTGGAGTGTCGTGTTAGCATTCCAAGAAGGAATTGCTAGAGGAATGAGATAATCGTTATCTCACAAGCCTCATACTCGGTAAATGACTAAAGCATGGACATGCAGCGTGGCTATGTAGGTCGCTTCCATTAGGGTATGATCATCCTTTATCTAGAGTCGATATTTATGTATGCTTAGGGCCCATTATGCTTGTTTACCTAAGGTTGATTATACTCACTGCTATCTAGTAAGGCGTAGGGCCAGTCCTGAGTAGCCAAGGTGCAACGCGTTATAGCCTCCAGTACATTTTATCTAAAGGTGTATTGATTCTTTGGGCAGATCCTTACCCTTACATAGCTGGAATCCAGTTTCCAACATGAGTCTTCGGACTTGATTATATACCTAGTATGCTGGAATTCAATAATGTAACAATTTCGAATGATTCTATATTATTTTAAACCTAGACCTTGTTAGAATATCAAAAGATTTCCAATGAATTTTTTGTGTGTTTTCTCATGTTAGTTACTAGATTGATCTGGGCATTATTTTTCTTATAATGCTCAGGTCAAACCGAGCATATTTACAGATCTAGTTTGGATGCTTTTGAGCTTCAGGAGATGAGTTGGAGGCCCCAAGACGTATTCGTGTAACGACCCGCTATTTTGGACCCTTCAAATCGACAATAAAACCGTACATGTCCGACTTGAATAATTCAAAATACCGAATTGTTAATAAAAATTTGGCAAAACTTAAAATATACAGTAAATAAATCAATCATAGATCACTTACACAGAGTAATACAATGCAGCGGAATAGATAAAAATAGTAGTTCATGAAGCTACTATATACATTAAAGTTAGAAATAAAATACAACCGAATAGTTCAAATGCCATGAAGTCTCCAATGCAACAGATGGCTTCTCTGAACCAATCAACTGGATGACTGAAGGGATAGATAGCTGGATCTTCAAGCAAAGCTCCAACTTCGAAGATGAGTCTCAAATGCTGTATCTCTCAGTCTGACCCGAGCGTAAAGCAAAACACAAAACACTCGAGTCAGGATTAACATTCTTATATCTATAAATCTAACTCAAGTGAAATATCAACTAAAATATAATTAACTTAGAGGATGTTTGGGATAACCATCCTCTAAGGGTCCATGGAACTATCTATAAGATAGAAATATACACTATAACACCGTAGTCTTCCAACTTAATTTATACTTCAAAACCAACTATCATTTTCACTTCAAAAATCTCTATACTTCCCAAATAGTATTTATATATATTAAATAATTTATTCAGTAAAGAAATTTCAATTCCCTCAACTTAACCAATCGTTTAACATCAACCCGACCTTCCCATTTAAATCTTTTTCAATCTCAATTTATCAATTTAAATTCAACTCAATTTCTAAAATAACCATTTCAATTTTATTGATCTCAAGTTCGGATTTGAAATCACCAAATACCCTTTATATTTCAATATATTTCAAAACTTTAAGTAATCAACGTTTCAAACTAAACTTTATTCAATTTAGTTTTCTAAATAATAAATTCAACTTATATCGATTCAAATACAGATCTGAAACACCCATTTATATTCTAGTATAGTTCAAAGATTTAATATTCTACATTCCCAAAGTTCAATTTTACAGTTTCATAAGATCTTGATTTAATCAAATTATTATTTAGCCTTGAAATATTTCCTCCTTAGATTCAACATCATTTAAGTAAACCTGAAATTACCCTTTTACTCAATATTTTCTTTAATTTATTTAAACATGAAACATTCAATAAATCACTTAAAACAAAAATCCAGTTACAAAATCATACCCTTAAATTTCCCATTCAATAAATTCAAATTGATTTAATTAAATAAATCTTCATTTGAATACCATTTTTAATAAACCAAATTTATCTCCCAATCTTAATTATTAAAATTCTTTACACGGTAAAATTTGAAATATAAATCTTAAATAATACTTAAACATATTTTATGGATTAAATCAGTCTAAAATATTATTAAATTTATATATAAAGTTTCCATTTATATATAATATTTTAAGAACCAATATTTATTAATTCACATATGTTTCTTTTCAAACTGTAGAAATTTATCTTTAAATTATTTATATGGACCAACGGTGTCGGTATATATTTCCTATCATATAGTCAAATGCTACGGATATTTATCATTTCAATCCGTACACTAAATATATACGGGTGGATATCATTTCAACCCGTAATCCCAAATTCAATTTAAATGAAAATCGTTTGGGTTTATCATTTCAACCCATAACGATTTTCTCCTATTCTAAAGTCCGTTCGGGTATGTATCATTTCAACCCATAGTGATTTTTATACTAACAGGGAACTTGCAGAGTGATAGCAGATATGAAAATAATAATAATAACAACAGGTATATATCATCAAAATAAATATAAACAATAGGATATGGTGTCATATCCCATAAGTAAACTATTACAGATAATAGCATAAATATAACAATTTAAATAACTACAGCAGCATATTTCAATTGTCATTTCAATTGAAATCAAATTTAATAAATAAAAGAACGTTAATCGTGAGTGATTGCTCACCTTTCGAGGCTAGAGATATATGATGATGAAATGAGCTATGAAATCCAAAGCAACGCTGGATGGACAAGATTTGATGTAGAAAATAGGCACGACGGACAAGGCTGATAATGGGAAATCGATGAGAATGAATCGAATCAATTTTGATATTACAGAAAAAAATATAAATTATTATGATATTAATTCTCCCAAAACCAATTTTCAAATTAAAAATGTATATTTAAAATCTATATATACCTATATGTAATTTAAACATAATTCGTCCAAAAAAACCATTGTATTATATTTTATAGTCAATAATTATTATAAAAACAATATAACCACTTATTGTAATATATATTACTTAAAAACCCCATGAAAGCAACCAATATATGTTCATAATAAAATGTATATATAGAAATTCCAAATGCATAGCCTATATTCGGTTATATATATATATTACGTAAGTCTGAAACAAACACCTAAACGCATATATATGTCTCGAGATTTATAAACAACAAAATACTTATAATGACACATGCACTCATATACTTATATAGACTGTGAACAAGTATACATACTATGCCGTATAAAATCCAACACAAAAAAAAAAGTAAACTCACACTGAAAACATTTTAGTCAATTATTAAATATATATATTAACTAGCGTATAAAACTAGCGTATCCTGTAACTTTATAATATATAAGCTATATCAGATATGAAACTATCATTATATCAGATATATAAATAGTTAAACATTTTATACAAAACTATCATAACTTTATTGAATTAAACATACATTACACACTTACACAAATAGACCGTAAACTGTAAAACTTCACCCATTTTAAAGTGGTAACAATACGCTTGCTAAAAATATAACCCACATAGCTCGTACTTCCCTATAAAACTATATAAATATTTGTAAGCTAACCATTAATATAGTCTAATTCACAATATGCATACCTTTATAACTTTAAATCAAATGTGTATATATATATTTATAACCAGTTATTCACAAAATACATAGCTTTAAACATATCATATATTTAAATACATATACAATCGACTGATAAGATGAGTATGCTTTACGTTTTATATATGTACTAACTTTTTATATAATATTTATATATACACTTATCAAATTTTATAACATGCGAACAAAATTTTATATTATATAGAATCTGAAAACTGCAAACATTTCATACTTGGAACCATACTATATTTATAAGATGTATATATGATATCTTAAATCAAAAAAAAAAACTTACTTTGCTATAATACATACAATATTACTGCATAGATATACATTACTGACATATATTAAACTATATATTAACTAATATATAACCTTCAAACTTTTAAAATTGAATACCAACGTGACACATAAAGTATAAAACAATCAAGTTATCAAATCTCTATACATAGTATAATATCATACACACTATGAACGAAAAAAAAAAAAGAAAAAAAAAAAAAGAATACGGTTATGAACTCATATATATAATACCATATGATACATAACTAACATGAATTTAAAATCATGTAGGACAGATCACATATTCCAAATACAGACTTATAGAAAATATACAATAACACATATATATTATAAATATATGCTAACCTATTACTCAAAGATAACGTGTGGCATGATTGTTGATGGTGAAGGCTCTGAGGATGGCTGAGCATGCAGGCGATGACAACACGTGTAGAGAGATATGTGCATGAGAGGAGGAGAGAAAAACGCGGAGGGAGAGGGATGAGTTGGATGTGGTGGGTGACGAAGCGATGGGAGGTGGAAGCACGGTAAAAGAAGGGAGAAAATAGGTGGATCTGTAGAAAGAAAAATGGAAGAAGGAGGAGGAAGAAAACTTAAAATGAGGAATGAGATTGGAAGTGACAGCAGTTTGCAATATGAAAGAAACGAAGTCAAACAAGGTTATAAAGGCAAAATAAATAAAGAAAAGAACCGTTGCATACGAAACGTATACAATAAATATGAATTGATTTGAATAGTAATGGTCAAATTCAGCTGAAAAGATTAAAGCGAATAAATACGGAGCATTGGTTATGGTAAAGTAACGCACAAAATTAGGGGAATAACAAAGGAAAGGACTGGTCAAAATAAATGAATGTAAACGTGCAACGAATATAAAAATCTATATAATTGAACCGATGGAAACGAAGGAAGCAAATAAAAGAAAGGGAACGAAGGAAAAAAAATGAGCTGTGTCCCGAGCATAAATAAAGGTGGTAACGTATGAGAGGAATGAGAAAAACAAACGGGCACAATTTGAAATCAATGCAATAAAACGGCCAAAAGCTGATTTTTAGGAAAATTATTAAAGAAATATTCCTTGGGCTGCGCGTTTGAGATCCGAAAAGGCATGGAAATCAAAAAGTTATAATTTAGATTGGAATGAAAACGTACAGGAAATAATAAAGGAAAAAAAATAAATGCGAAATAATCATATAGCATTTATTACGTTTCAAACTTTTGACATGGCATGGGATGGAAACAGCTGTACGCTAATTGAGAAGCTATTAAAGCAATTTATTATTAGTGGCATGTTATACGTTTTTATATTTATTTATTTCCTAGATCTCAATTCATATCTGATTATACTATGCAGATTTATCTTTATTACTAAACGTTCAAAAAGAATAAAACGTATACAAATTTTCTTGATTTTCGAAACAAAATTAACGGCTAAAAGATGATGAAGGGACAAAATATAAGAAAGGGAAAGAGATGAATGCGTACAATTATTTATAAGAAAAGAGAGAGAAAAGAAAAACCCACAATTAAAAATGAATGAATGAACGCTGAAAGTCAGTCAGGAATATAGAAGGTACAATATGAAATAATGGTAATCACAACTACTTTTTTTAATGCAGACCTTAAATCAACCCTTAAAACATATACTTCATATATGTAGTTAAATATAGTATATACTTCTCTTCTTCTTTGGTTCATATGATATATGAAACCCTTAACTATCGTATTTATAGCTGACGACATATGTATAGATATACTAAATATGCACTAAAATAAACTGGAAATGGTGACACAAAAACCCAAAATCAAATATATATATATATATATATTTAACATGACTAGAAATCAAACTTCAGTAAAACTATATACTAGTATCAAGACTAACATATATATATAGCTATTATAACACATATAAATTAAATAAAACTTGGTATAAATACGCTTTACTATATATACACTTCAAATAGACCATCATACATATACAGTGGTTTTCCAAAATAACTATATATGGAACGTACTCAACATACTTAAAATTTACACACCTTGCTGAAAAGCAAAAGGAGACCGTAAATTTATTACCCACGCTATTGATATTTATACCCAATAGAAATGAACTATGCTACCAAATTTACATCAAACTTAACTTATATTATAGTATAAATAATAGTTTATAAAGTTTTTGTACTAGATCTTATAGGTATAACCACAACCAAACTTTAAAATATATGTACACAGCTCGTACTACAAATCATTAATATACATAACATATTTTCTTTTTTTTTTTCAAAATTTTATTATTAATAATTTCTCAAAATCCAATTCAATACGTTAAATACCAATTAAAAATTTCTAAAATTTTATGGGTCGTTACACTCTCCCCCACTCAAAACTTTTCGTCCCCGAAAAGGAATAAAGTAGGAGAATAGAAACAACCAGATGAAAAATTTAGACTTTGAAAAACAAATTAAAAAAATTTATTTAAAACCATATACTTTTTCTTTTGTTATTATTTAAATTGATTAATATTTAATAGATTACTCATTTTATCAAATCCATTCAATTAATTATGAGATCAATTATTTATAAAACACTAATTTTTCTCTCTTATTAAACCAGGTAGAATATAAATAAACAATGTTTTAAAGGATATATTCAAAAGAAGGAAAGAAGGAAAGAAGATAGATTCGGAAAAGAGAATATAGTTGAATAAATAAAGCAGGGCAGATAAGGTAGATTCAAAAGAATAGAATCGGGCAAGAATCGTACATTTCAAACCATGAGAGTTTCAATTTCAAATATTAACACAAAATTTCTTTGTTGGAAATAATTTTATAATAAATACCTTTTATATCGAAATAAATCTTTTCTTTCAAAAATATTTTTATAACTCGATGTTTCAACAAGTTTATCCTCGTTCTTGCAGACTCTGGCCATGCGTTGATCAGGCGCAAAGCTAGAATTCTTCAAGTACTTAGTAGACCTGTTTCAACAACCAGTGAAAATACTTGAAAAAAACTTTAAAAACAGATATGGAAAGTACAATCCAAACAAAACAACCAAACCAAAACCTTTGTCCGATCATGGTTCGCAGATACACAATGGTTACGCCTGGGTCCCCCAGGAAACAATCCATATCCGTAAGCTTTCTCAGCCCTGCGAGTTACGCCATGATGACTAGTAGAGTGCAGGATACACAATGGTTACGCCTGGATCCCCCAGGAAACAATCCGTACCCCTAGGCAAGACTCAGCCAGGCACTTGCGCTACTATTCGCGACCTACACAGATTGCAGGATACACAATGGTTACGCCTGGATCCCCCAGGAAACAATCCGTACCCCTAGGCAAGACTCAGCCAGGCAATTGCGCTGTGCATTCACGAGAGAAAAAAAACCATGGGTTACGCCACGGTGGGAAACACTCGAGTATTACATCCGGAAAACCGAAAATCAGAGAGAATAATATCGATAGAATGAATCCACGATGTGGCCACAAAGCGGATATCAAGCAGAAGGCACTTTCCATATCTTTACTTCGAAAATATATATCATATAGTACCTTTTCAAATCACTTTCAAATATTGTACTTATATAAAGTCCATATATATAGGATTCCTTTCTCAAATCGAATACTTTCCAAATCAATAGTAGATCAAATCATACTTATATAGATTTCGATTAAATAAAATCTCTTTCCAAATTGAGTACCTTTCAAATCAATAGATTTCAAATCAACCTCATACTTATACAATCCATTTTATATAAGTTCGACCACTCCCAAATCAAGTGCTTAGTAATCTAAGGTTCTCAATTTCAAATTATTTCAATACCAATTCAGTTTCAAAATCATATATGATTTCACCAAATTTTCTTCCAAATTAAATGTCTGAATTTCAAAGTTCCCAAAATAATAGGTGTAGAAAATTATCCCAGTTTCCAAATTAAAATAATTCAAGTCAAACAAATTCATTTCCAAAATCACCATATAAGTACTGGGTTTTTTTTTCAATTTAATTTTCAAAACCAAATATTTTTCTCAAAATCAATTATATTCAAAATGGTTTCCAAATTTATAATTATCCCTTTAAAACCTTTAAACTATTTACTTCGATTTGAAATATCCAATTTACCTTTTTGAAAACCATTATTTAAAACAAAAATTCTTTCAAAACATTTAAAAACTAAATTCCATATTAGTATAATTAAAATAGCCATATTCTCTTACTTAATAAAAGGTTTAACCTCATACAACAAAACTTGCATACTTTATCAAATATTTTATACCTTTCGAAATATCTTGGTTTTTAAACCTTTAAACCTTGATTTGGAAGTGCTCGACCCTTCAAAATAGTCGGTGAAAATCAATTTCAAATCCAAGAGATGGAAATCAATTTTTATAAATAGAGTTATTCTAAGTCAAATCAAAAACTCGAGGACTGAACACCGGTCTTACTTCAAATTGTTTCAAATATATGCATATATCTTTCGAAAATATCAAATTATACTTCGGAATTTGAAATCAAAAACGGTTTTACAAAATCACTCGCATAGCGAAGCTATTAAAGTGGCCTCTCCCCCACTCTGAAACTCGAAAATCAATGTCGATGATGCGTGCACTCATCACCGAAATTATTCTCCAGCGACATAAGTGAGTTCTGGACTTCTATTTTCTTGAAAACTTCTTTGAAATTTCTTCAAAATTATTGGAATTCATTTGAATTCATTTGAAATATTTCTTATTCGGAAAAATACTTTTAAATCGTATTATTTATATATAATTTCCAAAATCTTAAAACCAATTTCAAAATACCGGAATTCAATTCTCGAATTTCAAATTTAACACTTCAATTATAAATCATTTTTATATAAATCAATTTCTTATAATTTTTTCAAAATTTCAAATCCTTTCAAAACCCTTTTTATATAGAATAACATTTCTTATTTGCTTTATATATAGGTATATAATCTCTACCGAAAACATTTTCTTTATATATATAGAATAAAATCATAGTTATCAAAATAATAATTTCGGTATAAACAATTTCTAAAATACAAACAAAACCCGATTTTCAAAGGATGATTTAAGGATGGATTTCAAAACAAAGATAGAGATTTAATTTAAAGGAACTCTAATCAATAGAATCCTGATTCGAAGATAGACTCGATCGAAGATGAGATAATTAAGTTACAAAATAGAAGATGGATATACTTCTATAAATCGCGGGCGACCTTTACCTGTCAACCGTGATTCCAAAATTAGATCGGTGTAGAATTCTGAGGCAATTCGACATTCGATCGTCGGAGATATAGAATTCGGCATAACAAGATATATCAGCATCGTAAACCGAGGATACAGGAATCTTCGGTGAGTCAATGCCAATTGAAAAGGAGTTTTCACCCCCTTTACAAATCATTCAATGGAGTTATGGGATACTCCAGAATCAAACGAATATAAATAGGGAGAGACAGAATGAATTTCGAAACCGAGGGACATTCCAAAACTCAAAGGAAATTGAGTCAAAAAGGAAGAGATTCAACTCGAACGAAAGTGATTCTGTAAATAAATTTACCATATATGCTAAGTTTTGCCTAGAGCCAAAGCTCTGATACCAACTATAACGACCCGCTATTTTGGACCCTTCAAATCGACAATAAAACCGTACATGTCCGACTTGAATAATTCAAAATACCGAATTGTTAATAAAAATTTGGCAAAACTTAAAATATACAGTAAATAAATCAATCATAGATCACTTACACAGAGTAATACAATGCAGCGGAATAGATAAAAATAGTAGTTCATGAAGCTACTATATACATTAAAGTTAGAAATAAAATACAACCGAATAGTTCAAATGCCATGAAGTCTCCAATGCAACAGATGGCTTCTCTGAACCAATCAACTGGATGACTGAAGGGATAGATAGCTGGATCTTCAAGCAAAGCTCCAACTTCGAAGATGAGTCTCAAATGCTATATCTCTCAGTCTGACCCGAGCGTAAAGCAAAACACAAAACACTCGAGTCAGGATTAACATTCTTATATCTATAAATCTAACTCAAGTGAAATATCAACTAAAATATAATTAACTTAGAGGATGTTTGGGATAACCATCCTCTAAGGGTCCATGGAACTATCTATAAGATAGAAATATACACTATAACACCGTAGTCTTCCAACTTAATTTATACTTCAAAACCAACTATCATTTTCACTTCAAAAATCTCTATACTTCCCAAATAGTATTTATATATATTAAATAATTTATTCAGTAAAGAAATTTCAATTCCCTCAACTTAACCAATCGTTTAACATCAACCCGACCTTCCCATTTAAATCTTTTTCAATCTCAATTTATCAATTTAAATTCAACTCAATTTCTAAAATAACCATTTCAATTTTATTGATCTCAAGTTCGGATTTGAAATCACCAAATACCCTTTATATTTCAATATATTTCAAAACTTTAAGTAATCAACGTTTCAAACTAAACTTTATTCAATTTAGTTTTCTAAATAATAAATTCAACTTATATCGATTCAAATACAGATCTGAAACACCCATTTATATTCTAGTATAGTTCAAAGATTTAATATTCTACATTCCCAAAGTTCAATTTTACAGTTTCATAAGATCTTGATTTAATCAAATTATTATTTAGCCTTGAAATATTTCCTCCTTAGATTCAACATCATTTAAGTAAACCTGAAATTACCCTTTTACTCAATATTTTCTTTAATTTATTTAAACATGAAACATTCAATAAATCACTTAAAACAAAAATCCAGTTACAAAATCATACCCTTAAATTTCCCATTCAATAAATTCAAATTGATTTAATTAAATAAATCTTCATTTGAATACCATTTTTAATAAACCAAATTTATCTCCCAATCTTAATTATTAAAATTCTTTACACGGTAAAATTTGAAATATAAATCTTAAATAATACTTAAACATATTTTATGGATTAAATCAGTCTAAAATATTATTAAATTTATATATAAAGTTTCCATTTATATATAATATTTTAAGAACCAATATTTATTAATTCACATATGTTTCTTTTCAAACTGTAGAAATTTATCTTTAAATTATTTATATGGACCAACGGTGTCGGTATATATTTCCTATCATATAGTCAAATGCTACGGATATTTATCATTTCAATCCGTACACTAAATATATACGGGTGGATATCATTTCAACCCGTAATCCCAAATTCAATTTAAATGAAAATCGTTTGGGTTTATCATTTCAACCCATAACGATTTTCTCCTATTCTAAAGTCCGTTCGGGTATGTATCATTTCAACCCATAGTGATTTTTATACTAACAGGGAACTTGCAGAGTGATAGCAGATATGAAAATAATAATAATAACAACAGGTATATATCATCAAAATAAATATAAACAATAGGATATGGTGTCATATCCCATAAGTAAACTATTACAGATAATAGCATAAATATAACAATTTAAATAACTACAGCAGCATATTTCAATTGTCATTTCAATTGAAATCAAATTTAATAAATAAAAGAACGTTAATCGTGAGTGATTGCTCACCTTTCGAGGCTAGAGATATATGATGATGAAATGAGCTATGAAATCCAAAGCAACGCTGGATGGACAAGATTTGATGTAGAAAATAGGCACGACGGACAAGGCTGATAATGGGAAATCGATGAGAATGAATCGAATCAATTTTGATATTACAGAAAAAAATATAAATTATTATGATATTAATTCTCCCAAAACCAATTTTCAAATTAAAAATGTATATTTAAAATCTATATATACCTATATGTAATTTAAACATAATTCGTCCAAAAAAACCATTGTATTATATTTTATAGTCAATAATTATTATAAAAACAATATAACCACTTATTGTAATATATATTACTTAAAAACCCCATGAAAGCAACCTATATATGTTCATAATAAAATGTATATATAGAAATTCCAAATGCATAGCCTATATTCGGTTATATATATATATTACGTAAGTCTGAAACAAACACCTAAACGCATATATATGTCTCGAGATTTATAAACAACAAAATACTTATAATGACACATGCACTCATATACTTATATAGACTGTGAACAAGTATACATACTATGCCGTATAAAATCCAACACAAAAAAAAAGTAAACTCACACTGAAAACATTTTAGTCAATTATTAAATATATATATTAACTAGCGTATAAAACTAGCGTATCTTGTAACTTTATAATATATAAGCTATATCAGATATGAAACTATCATTATATCAGATATATAAATAGTTAAACATTTTATACAAAACTATCATAACTTTATTAAATTAAACATACATTACACACTTACACAAATAGACCGTAAACTGTAAAACTTCACCCATTTTAAAGTGGTAACAATACGCTTGCTAAAAATATAACCCACATAGCTCGTACTTCCCTATAAAACTATATAAATATTTGTAAGCTAACCATTAATATAGTCTAATTCACAATATGCATACCTTTATAACTTTAAATCAAATGTGTATATATATACTTATAACCAGTTATTCACAAAATACATAGCTTTAAACATATCATATATTTAAATACATATACAATCGACTGATAAGATGAGTATGCTTTACGTTTTATATATGTACTAACTTTTTATATAATATTTATATATACACTTATCAAATTTTATAACATGCGAACAAAATTTTATATTATATAGAATCTGAAAACTGCAAACATTTCATACTTGGAACCATACTATATTTATAAGATGTATATATGATATCTTAAATCAAAAAAAAAACTTACTTTGCTATAATACATACAATATTACTGCATAGATATACATTACTGACATATATTAAACTATATATTAACTAATATATAACCTTCAAACTTTTAAAATTGAATACCAACGTGACACATAAAGTATAAAACAATCAAGTTATCAAATCTCTATACATAGTATAATATCATACACACTATGAACGAAAAAAAAAAAAGAAAAAAAAAAGAAAAGAATACGGTTATGAACTCATATATATAATACCATATGATACATAACTAACATGAATTTAAAATCATGTAGGACAGATCACATATTCCAAATACAGACTTATAGAAAATATACAATAACACATATATATTATAAATATATGCTAACCTATTACTCAAAGATAACGTGTGGCATGATTGTTGATGGTGAAGGCTCTGAGGATGGCTGAGCATGCAGGCGATGACAACACGTGTAGAGAGATATGTGCATGAGAGGAGGAGAGAAAAACGCAGAGGGAGAGGGATGAGTTGGATGTGGTGGGTGACGAAGCGATGGGAGGTGGAAGCACGGTAAAAGAAGGGAGAAAATAGGTGGATCTGTAGAAAGAAAAATGGAAGAAGGAGGAGGAAGAAAACTTAAAATGAGGAATGAGATTGGAAGTGACAGCAGTTTGCAATATGAAAGAAACGAAGTCAAACAAGGTTATAAAGGCAAAATAAATAAAGAAAAGAACCGTTGCATACGAAACGTATACAATAAATATGAATTGATTTGAATAGTAATGGTCAAATTCAGCTGAAAAGATTAAAGCGAATAAATACGGAGCATTGGTTATGGTAAAGTAACGCACAAAATTAGGGGAATAACAAAGGAAAGGACTGGTCAAAATAAATGAATGTAAACGTGCAACGAATATAAAAATGTATATAATTGAACCGATGGAAACGAAGGAAGCAAATAAAAGAAAGGGAACGAAGGAAAAAAAATGAGCTGTGTCCCGAGCATAAATAAAGGTGGTAACGTATGAGAGGAATGAGAAAAAAAAACGGGCACAATTTGAAATCAATGCAATAAAACGGCCAAAAGCTGATTTTTAGGAAAATTATTAAAGAAATATTCCTTGGGCTGCGCGTTTGAGATCCGAAAAGGCATGGAAATCAAAAAGTTATAATTTAGATTGGAATGAAAACGTACAGGAAATAATAAAGGAAAAAAAATAAATGTGAAATAATCATATAGCATTTATTACGTTTCAAACTTTTGACATGGCATGGGATGGAAACAGCTGTACGCTAATTGAGAAGCTATTAAAGCAATTTATTATTAGTGGCATGTTATACGTTTTTATATTTATTTATTTCCTAGATCTCAATTCATATCTGATTATACTATGCAGATTTATCTTTATTACTAAACGTTCAAAAAGAATAAAACGTATACAAATTTTCTTGATTTTCGAAACAAAATTAACGGCTAAAAGATGATGAAGGGACAAAATATAAGAAAGGGAAAGAGATGAATGCGTACAATTATTTATAAGAAAAGAGAGAGAAAAGAAAAACCCACAATTAAAAATGAATGAATGAACGCTGAAAGTCAGTCAGGAATATAGAAGGTACAATATGAAATAATGGTAATCACAACTACTTTTTTTAATGCAGACCTTAAATCAACCCTTAAAACATATACTTCATATATGTAGTTAAATATAGTATATACTTCTCTTCTTCTTTGGTTCATATGATATATGAAACCCTTAACTATCGTATTTATAGCTGACGACATATGTATAGATATACTAAATATGCACTAAAATAAACTGGAAATGGTGACACAAAAACCCAAAATCAAATATATATATATATATATATATATTTAACATGACTAGAAATCAAACTTCAGTAAAACTATATACTAGTATCAAGACTAACATATATATATAGCTATTATAACACATATAAATTAAATAAAACTTGGTATAAATACGCTTTACTATATATACACTTCAAATAGACCATCATACATATACAGTGGTTTTCCAAAATAACTATATATGGAACGTACTCAACATACTTAAAATTTACACACCTTGCTGAAAAGCAAAAGGAGACCGTAAATTTATTACCCACGCTATTGATATTTATACCCAATAGAAATGAACTATGCTACCAAATTTACATCAAACTTAACTTATATTATAGTATAAATAATAGTTTATAAAGTTTTTGTACTAGATCTTATAGGTATAACCACAACCAAACTTTAAAATATATGTACACAGCTCGTACTACAAATCATTAATATACATAACATATTTTCTTTTTTTTTTTCAAAATTTTATTATTAATAATTTCTCAAAATCCAATTCAATACGTTAAATACCAATTAAAAATTTCTAAAATTTTATGGGTCGTTACAATTCGTGTATATGTTATTTTCTACTGCATTGGTTATTTATATTTACCGGCATTTGTGAGGATATGTTGTCACAACTGTTCTAGCTGATGTTTTGTTTAGTGTACACTAATTGATGTGTATAAATTATAGTTTTTCTTTTGTAAAGATCATTATGTATATTATAGATTACTCGTTACGATGTGAGATTCTATTCTGTCTTTTATTTTCTTTCACTCTAACAATCTTCCTTTATGGCACTTTAACGCTCGGCATGCGAATACCATGGCTGTATTACTGTCAATTTTTGAGGGTCGAAAGAGCGGGTCATTACATAAATGCTACCACAGAATTTGCTATAGGGTTGCTTTGATAAAGCAGATTTTTATTTAAGCCACCTAAAATCTTCATTGATTTACAAAAGGAAATGGATATATTATTATTTCAAATGTATTTTAGAGGAAATTTTGAAGTAAGGAGTATTTTTTTGGATTGGTTCTAGAAATGAGTCTCGATTTGTTTTGTGAAGATCTAAATAATCTTCTAAATGACTATTGGATGTTTTCCTAAGCGAACGTTGCAGGGTACTTAGTAAATTATTCTCTTTGTTACTGTATGGTCAAAACAAATCAAATCCAAACGAACCCTAAGTGAGTTGGTAATAGATATTTTGTTATAACCATATGGTTTGGAAATATATATAGTACGATTTGAAAAGGGATTTTGAAAAATAAGAAAGTATTTTTATGTTAACTAGATCGAGTGACTTGAAAATAACTAGAAATGGGAAAGAGACATGTTCGAATGGTAAGCGCTTCTATTAAGTATTGCTCTTCTTGGTAAGAGAATGTATGATACTATTTGATAGTACCTAGTTTCTTAGTATCATTTTAGGATTACTCGAGCTGTATATATTTTCTATGGTTAAAATATATAGTATATTTTCAAGAAGGGGTTTTGAAATAAAATGGGTATTTGAATCTTGAATTTCTTAGAGGAAATAAATTCAATAAAAAGTTTTGAATCTAATAATTGTATATACCATCAGGATGTAATGTTATATTATTCAAGTTGTAAACTTAAGTTGTGTTTTACGAAAAGGCTTCATAAATAAAATGGTTAAGTTTTGTGTTAACTGGTTTTATTTTTTGTTTATTTGAGATGAAATTTCGAGGTCGAAATTATTTTAAGGGTGAAGAATGTAACGACTCGGAATTTTATCACTTTAATTTTTGAATATTTAATTTATTTTAAATATTTGATTTATGGTTGATAATTAAATAACTTCTTTTAGTTAATAACTAATGATGGAAAATTCATTTTTGGATTTTGTTTACATGAATAGGCGGTTCGATGAAAAACAGAAAATGTGGATGAAACCCTTGTCGAATTTTTGACTTTTATTGAACGGTAAGTTATATGAAGTTGTAATATCTTTGTATGTACCTTAGTTAACATTTAAATGTATAAGACAACTTATTTTGGAAAAGTATAATAAGTAAAATGATAATTGTTATCTAGGTTTTTAACCAGCAATAACCAATAGGAAACAGAATAACCTCATGTAAACAGGATGGTTCGAAACTTAACCAGATAGCTAAGACAAGGGCTTAAAAAAGTCCAAGCTATATGGCTAGGGCAACGAATAGGATCAATGAAGTTGAAAGATTAGTATTCTTTTAGCCCAATCAGCAGCTGAGCGCAAACAGCTAGTGAATTGCCATCAAAACGAAGCAACTATGATAAAAGATTATCAAAACATCTCCAATTCCAAACTCCAGAATAATCCTAAGTGCTTGGATCATCAGCGACCCGTGCCTCTCCTCAAACTTTCAAACAGTTAGCTAAAGAAAACTACGAAAAGAGGCCAAGGCATTGGCTTGCAAACGAACCAAGTCTTTGGGTCGCTAGCGACCCATGGCTCTACCTCATTTTGTGAGCCAAACTCTCCTTAGGTTGTTTCCTACCTACCTACGAGTTGATGAAGACGTGGCCTGGCCCAAAATCTCTTTGATCCATATAAATATCCTCCTACTTGCAACATAAAGATGACCTTCTTGGGACTGATTGTTGAAGCTTTACTGGAACTATTCTTTACTCTCTACCTCCCTTGCAACAATCTCTAAAGGAATTCACTGTGATTCTCTAGTGGATTCCAACTCTGGGGATTCAACTCACTTCAAGGTAATCAAAGCCTTGTCATCAGATATCTCTTGTAACAATAGTTGGTCTATACTAAACTATAAAGCGCATGTAGGTTTCATTAACACCTGAACCACTATAAAAATTCTTTGTCTTCTTTATTTTACCGTTCTTTTTCTATATCTGTTATTAGTGATATTGCTCTGTCAGAACAGGACTGGTGCTTTCAAACTCAAACTAGGTTGTTGGTCCATTTTTGGGTCAACAACAATAATAATTAATAAAACATATATTTAAATGAAGATTTGAAATTTAAATAGGATAAGATGTATGTGTATTTTGAATGATGGCTTGAGTGTGGAAACCAAATTAAGTACATGGGATTAGCCTAATATTCTCCATATTATCAAAAAGGATATGTAACACCTTATTAACCTCCATCTTTTTATATGATTGACAAAATGATGGATTTGAAAATTCATGGATTCCTTAAGTAAGATGGACAAAAGTACTTGAGCCCTCTATTATCCAACATGGTTTTTCATGATTGACATCTTGGTATTTTAGAATTTGACGGTAGAGTTGAAATCTTGATTTAAGGTCATTTTCGTTTTTATCTTTACTTATTTAACCTTATGTATATATGCACTCTCTTACCTTTTTTTGGTTTCATTCATCTTCTTAACTCCATTCTTTCTCGCATCTTCTTTCATTTTCTAAATGTTGGAAGAAGAAAAAAAATTTAGCTTATAACAACTTGGATTTGGATTTTTCATTTTCAAATAAAGGTGAAAAGGTGAGATACTAATTTTTTTAATATTTTACTGGAAACATAAATACTGTGAAAAACCCAAATCTTGTTTAACAATTTGTGCAAAGTTATATGTGTAGCTTAGTTATGAGTTTTTTTTTTCATGTTAAGGAATTGCCTTAAAAATCATGTTTTATTGATATTTGGTTTAAATTAAAAAAAACTTGCTGTTAGTTTGAAAAAGGGATATTGTTGTCTGTTCTTAACACAAAAACCATGTTGATTCCTCCTTCAAAAATCTATATCTCTCGATACATTTATATTTGGCCTAAACCGTCAAATAGAGAATTATTCGACTTAGTTTGCAGTTTATTTTAAAAATACCAGTTCGTCATTTCGACGAGTGTGGTGGTATATTTTTATTTTTTACAATAAGTGGATGGGAATGTATTGGTTTTTGACGAGCTCCATTTGTCGAATGATTATTACCGTCATACTCGTCTCGACGAGTTAAGATTTTTAGAGATGGTTTGGTAACTTTTATGGGAGGGGATCAACTGGAAAGTTAGATGGTCGGATTTCAACCATTTGTAAAATTCCAGTGTCGTGGTGGATGATGAGAGGAATGGTGGTGTTTGGAAGAACCCTAGGACGTAGTAGAGGAATTGGTTTCATGATTGGAACCTCCGGAGGTGTAACGACCCTGGATTTTGGCCCCGGTTATTTTAATAAATATTTAATCCAATTAAATGAAAAGTAAACTGACCATATTAAAATGAATATGATTTTGGAAATAACTGCCATTTGTTCATATGGGTTGGTATTTTAAAAGGGAAATTGATTTGAAAATTTGAAATAAATATCTCAATAATATTTACGTTAAAAATTTACCTTATATAATTGAAATAAAATACTTTGCTTTGTTTATATTGGGTATAAATATATATAGATGATACTGTTTTAAATAAAATCAATTTCTATAAGAGTGAAATATAAATACAGAAATAAGTATAAATGTAAGTCAAACACATGAATATAATTTAATAATTGATAGTTAAAATACAAATACAAATGAATATATAAAACTAATATAAATCTCCATATTGAATATAACTCAAACATTGATAGTCAAAGTTCAAATACAAATGTAAATACAAATAAGAAATGAAGTTAAATACAAAATATAGAATAAACAAGCATACAACATAAACTATAAATTTGAAACCAAAGAATAAAACAAGAACGAAGTATAAAATAAAATAACCCTCTTTCACTAGAACATCTACCTGCAATATGTACTTTTACATACAAAATATATATATACAGCTTAACATAATAATAATAGTGTAAACATGATTGGAAACAAAACATTTAATGCCATCTATTCAAGCTAGAAAATAACAATACATAAAGTATCTTCATCTATGAGCCAAATTTCTAACTTGCAAAATGAACATCTGCCTACAGAATATCTTCACATATAAAACAAAGTATAAAAAGAGAACACAAGTGTATATACAACATAACTTTAACATTTGCAAACAAAGCATAAATTAAAGCAAGCGAACAAGGTCTGACAAACACATATATATGGAGTACGAGCTAAAGTATAATATAAACCTGACATAACCATATAAATATGAATTGTGAAGCTAGTAGTTGATAAAACAATATCTTCATTAACAAGCTATGCCTACCTGCAAGAGTATTTTTGCATACAAAATATCTACACACAGAGAACAACATAATTATAGTATGTAAACACAATAGGAAACCTAAACATTTAATTGTTATCTTCTCAGCCAACAATTTTGTCACTTCAAAATATTTTGAAAACCTGTTCACAAAGGATGAAGCTGACCAGTTACCACCTCCACTTGTACATCTTGATATCTTATATATTTAGGTATACATCTTCTTTCCAGTTCGTTCAACTACCATAAGTAAACCTGAGAAAAACTAAAAAGAAGAAAAAGAAGTAACTCATTGTATTTCAAACTAGAAATGTCAAGAATCCAAACAGGGGTTTAAGAGCAGATTCAAGATAGTTCAAGCTTCAGATTTTCAAGAACATCTAGTATTTTTTGTTTACAAAATCTTTCAGGTGAGTAAACATTCTTTTTGAAATTTAAAATCTAACTTATTTGGTTCATGAAAAATAGTATGTTTGATATATACTGTTCTGTGATGTTGTTAATTACTGTATGTTCTACTTGATGATGTTCTTCTATTTTTATGTTTTCTGAGACAAAGAAACAGAGGATAAATCGTACTTTTTAGATTAAAACATTTTTTTTACTTAGAGATTTAACTAAATAACTTTGTTTAAGCTAAAGATCAAGGCTTGAAAATGGTTTAAAGGTAGCTGTGAAATATAAACACCGTGAGTTCAAATTTTACAGTAAAAGTGAATAAATGGTTAGATTTCGAATAACTCAAACTGTAAATATGAATTTATATCTAGAAATAACATTCAAAAGTATGATTTTTGAAACAAAAATTTAGATTTCTAGATAAACATCCAGAGAGCAGTTCACTAAAGAACCGAAAATACATTTTCTTTGATTCCTGTTGATTTAATCACTAATTGATGTTAAAATTTGTTATGGAGTTAGTTTATTGATGCATGGTTATAGGAAAAATGTTAACAAATTTTTCTAATGCAAAAATCTTTCAGTCAAATCAAATCTAGGGTTCTTGGTTCGATATTTTTAGGCTCTGCACATTTAATAATTGCGACGCCATGAATTAACCGAGCTCCATGAGATTTTGGGAGGTGATAGAGGAAGTCGAGGGTGAGGTACGGCCGGAATTGCTTGACCTCCGGTGATCGAGGTTGTGTGGACGTGGCGTTTTTCCCTCTGTCGTTTTCGAGTTACTGTTCCTTTATTCGAGCATATTTTGTTTTCGAGCTTATAGTGTTAAACTGGGCTGTGTTTTCAGGTGAGAGGTCGTTATGTGATTTGCAGGCAGTGTCGTGGGTCGCTGGAGTGGAGGAGAACCGCCGTGCACGTGCACGACGGCGGAGAAGTGTCAGCGTTCGTATGGTTTGGTTGACTCGATTTATACTCGAGAAAATTGAGGGGTTACTTCGTGTATTGATTTGGGTGCGTGCGTGTGTTAGTTGGGTGCAGCAGTGTGTAAATGAACTTGACTAAAAGTAAAATAAACAGAGGAGAAAGAACAGTAGAAGAAGATGAAGTATGCAGGGAGAAGGGACGCGAGAAGCTTAGTGGAACTGAGGTTAGCTCGAGCATTGCACGATGTTTTCTTCGGGTTTAAAACTTCCAAGGGTTAATCAAGTTTGATATTAATTAAGTTATTAAATGTTGAAGGGGTTTAAGTTAAAACTTAATTTAAATTTATCAAGAAATGTCTTCAAACGTAGGATGGTTAATTTAAATTGAAATAATTAAGAATGTAATAAATTTTATAATTATAATTGAATGAGTAATTAAGATTTATTAAACTTGTAATTAAAGATTTATAATGATAATCTTGTGTAAATCAATTTGTAATTAAAGAATTAAATTAACCATTTAAAGTAATTTAATTTATAAATAAATAGTAGTTAACTAATTAAATAATTAATTAAGGATTAAACGATTAAGTTAATTAGTAATTAATGTTTAATTAAGTAAGTAGTTATAATCAAATGAGTAATTGAGTTTTATAAATTAATAATTAAGGTTATTAATTAATAATTAAGAATTAATTAATTAATTAAATGAGTAATTAAGATGTAATTAATAAATTTAATAAGTTGATTAATGAGTAATTTAAATAAGCGAGAATAAATATGGTTTATTCTTAAGCGAGTAATTAAGTTTAAATAAATTAAACTAAATTTGAGAGAAATCGATGATTCTATTTGATTGAGTCTGATGTTTATTTATATCCTATGATGTTCTGTGATATTCTGGATATATCTGTGATAATTGTGTATGATTTATTTGGGTTAAATTGCTATATGATTTATCTGATGTTATTTATCTGTGTTAAATTGCTATATGAATTCAATTATTGAACTTAAACTATATAAGTTAAATTAGACAACTTGGCCCTTAAAATGGCGTTTGGATTCGATGAGACCGGGATCGGAAGAATCAAATTTGATTCTTCGGAAACCACATCGATCCAATTTAAATGTTAGGTCGTGAATTCTGAGAAGAAGATCAAGATGGTGATTTCAGAATGCAAGGGTTATCGTCGTTGACTCTGAGGGTGATTCCAAAATGAGTGTAACGAGATAATGCCTTCGGTTTCGTTCGAACCCGGAACGAACTTGTATGGAGTGAATGCTTTCAGCACATCGTCAGGCGGACGATGAGCATTCTAAGTGATATGTTCTTTAAAGGTAATCATAGCCTCAAGCCTCATCAACCGGGAATGGCTAAAACAGGGGAGGTGCAGCAAGGTTAGGTGGGTCATGCCCAAGCAGGACAAGATATTTCCCCTGTCTAGATGTCCCTTATTTATTTCGGCTTAGTGGGTGGTTGGTCGCGCCAACCACGGGGTTTATCTTGTTCGGGACTGTTCAGTAAGGAATGGTTCCGGCCTTGTGTTGCAGGGGATGAAGGGAGTAATCCTCGGTACGGTGATCTAGGCCCCGTACTATGACGGGCGGTACCCCAGTAGCCCTGCCATTGTTGGAAATCCATTTTCCCTACGAGACCCTACGGTTTTGATTTGTATTACCCACTTTTGTGGCTAGTAGCTGGAATTTAATCATGTAACAATTTCGGTTATTTTCTATTTACTTGAAAACCCTAGACACTATTATAATATCACTGGATTTCCTATGAAATGTTTTGGTTAGCGTAAGGTAAAAACTTACCCGTATTTATTTGTGGGGAGTCTTACGTGATACCTTTATTTTCAAATGTTTTTCAAAGTTAAGCAACTTTAAACCGTTTACTCATACCAGACCCATGTCTGACCCGGAGTTTATTTTTGTTTTCATAAACTCTCGGGTACCCAAATTTTTACGGGTAGCCAAGGGATTCAGGTTAGCTTTGACGAATTCTGGAGGAGCAATGGAGCAGGAGGCTTCTACGTTGTAGATATAGATATATGGTATTCCGCTGTGTTGATATCTCTGAGCTGTTTATCCATATTGTATATTGACTTGTGTTAACTAGACAGGTGTTTTATAACTGTCTAGTATGTGTTGTATGATCTGTATAGCTCTGATATATGTAAAATTATGTAATAGTTATGTAATATATTATATTTTGTTCCATTCCGCTGTGAGATTCTGATGTTGTTGTTCTTTCTTCTCTATCTTTTCTATCTTCTCATCCCTTTCTTTCTTAATGATGATACGTCTTTTTGGTAGCTGAAGGGCGGGTCGTCACAGGAGGTCGGCAGTGTCATGGCGAGCTCAAAGTAAGGTTTTCGGTCACAGTGGGTTTTAGGTTCAAATTTTGGGTTTGTGGTCGGTGATAGGATGCTGCGAGTTGATCAAGGAGGTGCTCGGAGGTGCTGGAATTGATGTCGGTCACGATGGCTTAGGCAGCATGGTCCAAAGGTGTCAGAGGCGACGTGGTTTGGTGATGAGATGAACATGGAACGCGATTCTTGTTGTGGGTTGGATGCACGGACTTTGCTCGAGATGGCCAGAGAGGGTGGTGAAGGTTGCAAGTGGATGAGCTCGTCATGGCGGATTCGAAGGTGGCCTCATATGGGTGGTTGGGGGAGGGGTTGCAGCGTGCATGTGCACCGTGCACGGTGTGTTCAAATCTGACTTGGAAATTTGAGTGTAATCTGTTTGGGAAGATGAAGTTTTGGTTCTAAGTGTTGCAAGTGGGCCTTGCGCTATGGGTTAGGATGAGTAATTGATTTATTAGTTTTAAATTTTTATAAATAAAATAGTTAACTTTAAAATGTGGTAACTAACTGATATTAAACCATTTTGACACACAATCTTTTGCATTGAACTCGTGTCGGTGAGTACAACATTTGTATAAATGGTTAATGGTTTGGTTGTAGAATAATTTAGTGATAAAATCACAGTGGTTGATTAAATTGCGTTGTTTTACATAATAACGCAGTTATAAAAGTGTATACTTCATTGTTGATACATATTTGGCCAAATAAAACGACATCCTAATAAACATAGTAAATTACTTTAATTTGAACACCCTGGTAGCAAAATAAACACCGTCCTATCGTTCTGCTATATTAAATTTAATAGATTGTCGTGGACATCTAATTAGCATAATAAATCCCCGTTCTATTATTATATATAAATTTGAACATTTATTTTATGCTGGTAAATCAACAATGGATAGGTGATGTGGTAACAATTGATTGTTAAATATGGATTTGGTTTACATATATGTCTACTTATGTAAAAATTCTAGTATTATAACTTGAAATGTTAAATTTAATAAATGTAGCTTGTTAACTACCATTTGATCGCTAAGCCGCTTTCCGACTTTGAAAGGAAAATTAATTATTTATTTACGATGGTTTTAAGTTGATCTTCTATAAGAGAGGGTTTTAAGTTAATTATTACATTAAGGATGTTTTAAAATCTATATTTTTATATTAATAAGTTTTAAGTTGTGAATTATTTTATTAACGATGTTTTTAAAGGTTAATTAATTAATTAATATTATTTTAAAGTTAATATTTATTTATTTAATAATGTTCATAAAAGGATAATATTAATATTTTTATTAATAGTAATTTAAAATTAATTATTATTTATTTATGATGTTTAAAAGTAATTAATTAATTTAATAAAAAATGATAATAAATATGAAATTGTTTATAAAAAGGATTTTACTTTCTAAGTAATATTGGATAAAGGAGATTTATAAATGATATTTTATTTCACTGATTAGTATAAAGGATTTTTATGAAGGATAAAGAGTTTGGGTTCATTTCAAGCAACGTTTTAAATGACATTTGTTTTTGACCATTTGGTACGGTTTTGAAATAAGAAATATTTATTAACTTGTTTGTAAATATGCTTATACCATTGAGATAAATATATAGTTATACTTTCTAAGTATCAAAAAATATAGTGTTTTGTGAATATACTTTTACCGTCGAGATAAGTATATGGAAATGATTTTCAAGTAATTACAAAGTGTTTTAATTAATAAAATACTAATTAAAGAGACATAGCGATTACTGATATACTTAATCAAGTTTAGTTTTCTACTAAATTAAATCCCTGATTTATTTTTTGTTTATTTGATAGTTAAATAATCGACTATTAAATCTTAGACTAAATAATCCTTCCTAATGTTAGTGGTATGGAAACTCTCTTTCCATACTTAACGCCGAAGGATATAGCTATGGAAATATCTAGGATAAATACATGAGCTATATGTGCACAGATGTTGTACTGTGCGTGTAAATCTCGTTATGTTCTCCTAGTAAAAATGATACGGAGATCTGTTTATATAAACAGTTAGGGGGTGATCCCCGCTCTTGTGTATTGTCCGTATATTTCTAAAAAGACAGAGTGGAGTTTACTAGAAAATCGTCAATTGGTTTTTGAAGCGGCCGGTAAGCGGGGGAGTGTACTTATATGTTTATGTGTAGCGTTGTCTTATGATATACCTTTATTTGTGAAAGGTTTCTATAACATTAAGTATACCATATGATTGTGTTTCTCACATTGGTTTTACCAGACAACTCGGACGTTGTTTTCTTATAATGCTTGGGTCAGCCCGAGCATGTTTTCCAGATTTAGTTGGATACTTTAGAGTTTTCAAGAGACGAGTTAGATGCCACCAAGACATACTTCCGTATTTTCTTTAATTTTTCGATGTTTGTTTTTTTGTAGTATCAATGATTGTGAGAACATATTGTTATAACTATCCTGGATGATGATGGATTAGTGTTATACTTTGATTTATGTATGTATATTAAAGTATCTTTCTTTTGTAAAGACTTGTTTACTATTATACATTATTCGTTTAATTTGTGAGATTCTGTCTTTCTTCTTCTTTCCTTTTTCCCCCAATGATCTGTCTATCTGGCGCATGAATATTGGGCATGTGAATACCGTGGATGTATCAATATTGACTTCTGAGGGTAAAAAAGGCGGCGTGTTACACAGTATTATATACAACTTATAAAAATTCTCACTTACATTTTAAAGTGTTCCAAATCTGCAGATCTAAATTAAACCCTTTAATACAACTCCATCTCCTTTATAACCCAAGAAATATGTATAAAGAGGGTATATACATATGTTAGAATTTCAGATCTCAAAAGAGATTTTGTGTTGAAAGGGAATATAAATTTATTATATTAAAATTTACTTCGGTACCCATAACGTTGATTCGCTTCTTTTCTTCTTCCATCTGTTTTTTGTTTTTCTCTCATTTGTGTGTGTGCGCAATTTATTTTATAATTTAGAAGAATAGTGGAGAAGAGAAAATGACAGAGCTTCGCTGTTCTTTTCAGAAAAATATGAGACGAGAAGGGAGGGTTGGACCTGAATTTATTGTCGCTCGAATCAACCGTAGCTGTTAGATGAGAATGTATTAAATTCGGACCTTTGGGTCAAGGGAAAACCCTAGCCGTCTTAAATAGATAGGTTAACCACCGTCCATGGAGATTGACCACTACTGGTTGACCTGCTCAATGAGGGGGCCGCTCTGTGGGTCCTAGTAATTAATTATAAACGTTAACTTTTATTTATTAATTATTTTCGTTCCGAAATTGTTTATCCCATGTGACTTATTCATTTGAACTATGATCACGAAACTCCAAATACGAAAGTTATTCAGAAAATCGCTACGAACGCAATGGGCAAATTTCATGGTCAAATTTCATCGTTTGTACAAATTCCTTTTTTTTGGAGCCTAGCAAATTATTAATTAACCAACGTAATTAAATTTTACGAAATGTTACAGTATCATATCAACTTTCCTGCACTGCTTAAAATATACGGTACAACAAAGCAAATAAAGATGCGGAAAAGAATAATATATTGAACATCTATTATTTTTATATTATTTATATCTGTAAGTTATATCATTTATAATATAATACAGTTTATTTCATCCAAAAAAAATTAAAATATTTACCGACTTGCGTTACAATAATGCTTGTAATTAAACATTCATCAAAATTCAAAACTATCTACATTAGGCTGGCATCGTAGAAATGCAAGGTACAACAAAAGCAATCAAAGTTGAACAGAAAATATTACCATGAACATCTAGTAGTTCACACCATTTATTATCATACATGATTTCATTTAGTTACATAATATATAATATAAGATATTTCAATAAAATAAATCAATGCAAAATTTCTATATAGTTTTCATGGTAAAATTGCAGTGTACATAAACCGTCAAAACCGGAGAAAATGTCATAACTTTGAATATATCTAGTAATGTATGTCATTTACCTTCGAAACTTTTAAATGATTAAAATTCTAAATGATGTAAGGTTTTGATAGGGTACAACCGTCAAGAATGTAAGTTACTAAACTGTGTATGTGGCTTGCATTCCATAAAGTAAGAAAGTTCTATTTAGTTTCTCATACATAAAATCAATAAAAAATCAAAATAAACACACAAACATATGTCAGAAAAAAAGGGAAAAAAACACATAAAGCAAAAACTTAAAAGTTAATTTTATTTTTAAAAAACTAACTCTTTATTGCTTTTTATCAAACATTTTTGTTGCACTATATACATCTCACAACTCCACGTCGAGCCTCTTACAAAAATCAACGACGTATTCATCTTCGATATTGGTCAAATATGATAAAAATAAATACATAAGTAGCTCATAGAGCTCAACTTGATGATTTTCATACTATTAGAACTATCAAAGCAATCCACAAATTAGAAGAAAGAAGTAATAAATTATGATGGAGAAGAAATATTTGTGGATAGAAAGAAAGTAGTTTACATTTCCTGTATCGGGGGAATTAATTTAAAGGACAAAGATTTATATATTTTTTGTCTCAAGAACACGACCTCAATATTTTTACCACAAGGACAAACATTCTTTTAAAAATTATTCATAAGGACAAATATTTTTCAAAATTGTTCATAAGGACAACAAAACTGCTACCGACCTAAAAACTGATACCTAAAAATTGCTACTGATAACTACAAACTGATACCTAAAAACTGCTATCAATAACTAAAAACTGATACCTACAGAAAGTTGTCCTTCAGGATAAAATATTGAAGGTCTGATCTTGAGGCTAAAAAGCTGTCAAATTTTGTCCTTGACAATAATTTCCTGTATCGGTAGAAAGATAAGTTTTAAAAAGTGCCGTTAAAAATAAAATAGGGGGACCTTATTTATTATGAAAAGGAAGATAACGATTTATGAATAAACAATATAATTTGGGGATCCAAAATAAATTCCTCATGTGAGAATATATCAAGCAAGGAGTCAATAATTAGGGTTAATTATTCTAACAGAATTATGTTATAATTGACTTCTATTGAATTTGATCAAGGAAATGTGAGAAAATATTGTGTTACGTTTTATTCTTCCCTTTGCAATTGAATAATAACCGTTGATATCAGATTCTCTAAAACAATTTTTTATGAAGAGAAACAAGATGTTGAAAAGACGAGTATGGAAAAATTTAAAGAGAGTATTGAAAATTTTGGAAGGATATATTAAACATTATTTGTATTTCAATGATATGCACAGATCGCCAGAGAAAGGAGAAAACTAGTGGCACAACGGAAGAAAAATAGACAAAATTGATAACATAAGCTGCTGCGACTATTAGTGTTTTTTTTTTGGAGCACCTGAATTTTATATTATCGCTAATAAAACATTGGCATATGTGGTATGAAAAAAATTGAAAGGCAATTACACAAAGAATTAAATGATAAAGCATGTGAGAAAGTTGTTGATAACCAAGTTAAAGAAAGATGGATTAACTGGTGAAACATTTTCATGGTTTTCAAGCATTGTAAATCAGTTTGCAATTGTCACCCACAAAGCATACGTATATATGTGTGCACACATATGCATGCATGCATATAGACACGTATTACATTTATAGCCTTTTCAAGGGAGTGCGGAATCTGCATTTTCTCTATCAGACCTGTAAATCAACAAAGCTTGTGAAACATTACAGCATCATAAACAACAACAGAGTTAACAGAAACACGCTTTGTATATATAATGAATAGCTATAAATTGTATAAATCCAAAAGCAAGAAACAACTGCAAGCACATATAGTAGCTTATAATAAAATATATGTCCAAATACTTGAGATTATCCTTAAGCCTTAACTATAACGATACGAGTACTTACTTGACAGCCCAAGTAATAAAATTCTAAGACTTGAATTGTCCATCTTTGTTGCAAATAAACTCCAGCCAAGTGTAACGAGCCATGTCATCTCCCAGTCCCATGAAGATTTCCCTGTTCTCATTGCTACCCATCAAATTACAAGCAAAATTAAATAGCTCGCTTCCAGGACAAAGCCCATGTAAGCTCTTCAACTTCTCAATACACTCTCCAACAGTAGGTCCTAATGTCCCAAAATGAGAGGAGGTGCCGGTTCGTCCAATGTTCATCATTTGTGAAAAGGAGTTGGTGGTCGACTTTAAATCTTTTGAGCAGTTGTTTGCTCCATTGAGTGATGTAGAGGATTGATGTGTGTTGCATTCAGTAGCAGAGAAGGTTGAATTGAAGTTAAGCTGCTGTATCTTTTCTACAACTTCATCATATCCTTTTGATTTGTCTCCGTTGTCTGCAGCCACCTGAAAGTCATTTTTGTCCAAGTCCATTTCATTACAAGATCTATTAACGGGCATAACTTGTTGAAATGGTGAACGAGGATTGTAGCACATGGTGGCAACATCAGAGCGTAGTATATTAGATCGATAGCGTACGGGTGACACCTTCATTTTCTTCCACTTCATCGACTTGTCACCAACCTGTTATTTTATGATATGATGAGTTTAATGTTAAAAATGCATACAGATATATACACTTATATGATTCGTGATGTGCATAATGGTTCAGGTTCAAAACACATATATAATTTCATTCTTAGAAAATAAACAATTAAACCTGATATATGTCACTTCAAAGAAATTGGCGTCTGTTTAAAATTTATTTTCAATATAAGTTACTTTCTGAGTTTCAAAATATCAATATTCCGCAAATATGGATTGCGCAAGACATTTTTTGGAAAATGTATACATGCAATGTTGGACTGTCCACGGTATTTTTGAGAAATATATCTGCACAATTATGATTAGACACGAATATTTTCCAGGTGCAAATAGAATAAAAAACTTTCCGAGATTTATTCATGCCCATTTCAGGTAGATTTGTATTTGTGATAAATTGATAATATAATATTTTCTGATAATTTCTGTAATTATATAAGAAGGAATGCCAGAAGGGGCTTGCTGTCCTCTAAATTTTTTACGGTAATTATTGAAATATCTTTGTTGCTTTTCTTTTTGTAAGAGAAAAATGAACATTTTTTTATATTTGTAAATTTAATCCCTAAAATTACCAAATGATAAAATCACAATACAAACTCATCACAACAAAAAGTTTGTAACCTAAATCATAAATCCAAAATACAAATTTTCAAGTTAAGTGCAACAACAAATATATCATATCAGCTTGCTTGCACTGTTTAAAATACATTGTACAATGATGCAAACAACAATACAGAATAACATATTGATCATCTAGTATTTTTGTATTATTTATATCTATAAAATATATCATTTTTATAATATAGTGCAGTTTATTTTAGCATAAATAAACAAATTTAAAATATTTACCTGACTTGCATGAAAGTAATTCAACAGACATCAAAACTGAGGTTTACATTAAGCTAGCATTGTAGAAATGCAACGTACAACAAAAGCAATCAAAGTTGCACAGAAAATACTGCTATGAATATTCAGTAGTTCATACCAGTTATTATCACACATAATTTCATTTAATTACATGACACAAGATATTTCAGTAAAATAAACCAATGCAAAAATTTCATATAGTTTGCTTTTAAAAGTGCAATGTACACCGAAACCATCAAAATTGGAGAAAATGGCATAACTTTGAACGTTTAATAATGCCCGTCGTTTATCTTCGAAAATTAAACAAATTCAAAACTTTTAAATAACTAAAATTCTAAACAACGTAAGATTTTGATGGTTTGCACCATCTAAATGCAGGTTACGAAAATGTGCACGTGGCTTGCATTCCATAAAGCAAGAAAATTTTATTTAGTTTCTCATACATAAAATTAACAAAAAATCAAAATAAACATATTTCAAAAAAAAAACCGCACAAAAAAGATACATAAAAGCTAAGTTTTATTTTAAAAAACAAACTCTTTATTGCATTTTATCAAATGTTAATTTCAAAAAACATAACAAAACAAAAACCACACAAATTAACAAAAACATAAAAGCTAAGTTTTATTTTAAAAAACGAACTCTTTTTTATATTTTATCAAACAATTCTGTTGCAATATATACTCGAGCATCTTCTCAAGTCAACAAAAACCAACGATGCACTCATATTCAATATGATTCTTAGTTGAAAATGATAAACACGAATGCATAAGAAGCTCACAGATATCAATATGATGATTTTTCATTCTTTTATAACAATCAAAACAATCTACAAATCAAAACAAAGAAGTAATAAAATTATGATGGAGAAGAAATATTAGTGGACGGAAGGTAAGCAGTTTACGTGATCTAGAAAGATAAGTTCTAGAACACGCCATTAAAAACAAAACTAGGGGACCTTTACAAAAAGAAAAACGGAGAATTATGAATAAACAATATCTTTTGGGGATGCAAAATTAATTTCCTCGTGTGATTGGATTATGTTGTAATTGATTTCTACTGAATTTAACAAAGGAAATGTAAGAAAACAATCTTCTCTCGTAATTGAAAAATAAAATTCGTAATAGTTCTAATCAAAATCTCTCATACAATTTTTTTTTTTAAGAGAGACTAGATATTGAAAAGACAACTATGAAAAAATTCAAAGAGAGAACTGAAAATTTGAAAAGAAATACTGAAAGATTATTTGTATCTTAATAATATTCAAAAATCATCGGGGAGAGAGAACCTAGTGACATAATAGAGAAAAAATGGACAATAATGAATACACAAGCTACTGCAATTACTCGTAATTTCTTTATTGAGCATTTGCATTTCATATTATTACTAATAAAACATTGGCATATCTGATATGAAATAAATTGGAAGGCAATTACACAGAATTAAACGAAAAAGAAAATGCTTATGGGAAAGTTGGTGGTATGAAATTTACGAAAGATGGATTAATTGGTAAACATTTTCATGGTTTTCAAGCATTGTAGATCAGTTTGCAATTGTCAACTACAAATTGGATGATCAAAATCAAGTTTTTGTGTTGATGAATTCACCAAAATGTTGGAAGACGCTTATGGTTACATTGAAAAACTCAAATTTAAATGAAGATTTAATGAATTTGGTAGCTAGTAGTCTACTTAATAAGGAGAAGGGAATGATGAATCTCGAGGATGAAAAGAAAGATCGCAACTTTGTTGAACTTAAATTTGTAAGAAAAAAAACAACCTATCAAATAAGGACTCATAAAGATATGGAAAAGGACCTTGCATGCTACAATTGTCTATTAGACCATGTTCAAAAAATTTACTACAACCTCAAGAGACGTAGGTTTGCAAGAAACAAACATGGAGAAAATAGTAATGAAGATGCAAACGTTCACATTAAAATGATGAATATGTGTTTTCATTGATAAAGATAAAGAATGAGTACTTGATTCATGTGCTTATTTTCATAGATTATAAGAAGAAAATCAATAAGATGAAATCGGCTAATGGTTGCGTATTGGCGTAAACAGTTTGAATCAATCAAGTTTTTAACGGAAATGTCGTAATACTTACGAGAACTAAGCATGTTTCACCAAAAAAAAAACCTCAATTAGACAATTGGAAGAGAATACATGTAATTTTCTAGGCTAAAGGTAGAGCTATTGGAGCATGGAGAGAAAATAAGGAACTACTAAATGCAGACAAGAAAATAATAATGTATACAAGGTGATAGGAAAGGCATGAAGAAGAGAAGAGATGTAAATGTACTTGAATTGAGGTGCAGCAAGCAAGGTAAGAAAAGAAGACCCATAAAACAACTTTGTGGTATTATGTGCATTCCTGAAAGAACATTGGACACATATTTCATTAGCACATGCATATCTAAGTGGATTGGACGTTGGGGAAAGTTTCTATTCAAATTAAGGTGGTTACTGACTTTATTAGTAAACTTGTCATTATTTTTATATACGCTTGAATTATTTACTGAGTTTAAATTGTGTTACACTATTTTATATGAGTTTGCATTTATGTAATATTCTATTCAGAAAGATTATATTTTGGTAATCTCTCATATAAGAGAGGATATGTGAGATAACTCAATCAAGGAATCGAGAATTGGTTTTTGTACTATAACTGAGTTTTTTCTTTTATATTTGGTTTTGGCTAAATTTAACAAAGGGAAGATGTCACAGATGGTGAACGCATAAATTGACATTTGGTTTACCCGAGTGTGTGTACACAATGATCCTTTGTATTGTGTTTTATTTTTCACTTTCTATTCTCCTTTCAAACAATCTTACAATTGGAAAAAAAAATCATAACATTTTCAACTTGATCACAAACTAGTACTTATTGTTCCTTCCAATAATTTGACAATCTTATGGGAAAAAAAATCTTAATCATCATCTTAAATTAGATGTGGATTTAAGTTATGAATAAAATGATAGATTATATGATCGTTTAGTTAATATTATGATTAAATTTTATGAGTAATATTATGACAATCTAATTATGATTTATGAAGACTTATGTAGATTTGTGTTTATATATTATGGGAAATATCATGACATATAACTTATAACTATCTAAAATAGTTGTTTCAACTACTAATATTATTGAGTGTTCTTGGATTATTAAGAGAATAGTGATGTCAGTTTTTTGTGTGATAATTAATAAGTTGACCTTGAATACGAACATGTATGATAACTTCGTGATACGTTATCAATACCTAGAAACTCCTCTTAGTGAGGAAATGCTGCTTTCAATGCAAGGAAAGGCGTTTAGGCTTTGCTTCTGGCTTTTTTCCATCGTTGTATTTGACCAACTCAATTTTTGATATGTTTTAAAGCCTATGGTCATGCGGACTATGTAATTTTAGTTATGTTGATTAACCATTCAAATTGGTGGTTTGTGAGAGTTTCTCCGATTTCATCCCAAATACACCCACATACACACGTTATATTTTGATTGTATTTTATTCCTCTAGCTTATACTTTATTCATTTTAGTAAAAAAATATTTTCTTGACAATTTCTATGTTACATTTATATATATTTAGTTACCCGTACTGTGCTTAACATGTATATGTATGTATGTATATGCTCTCACACATGATCAATCTCGTTCAAAGAACAAAATAAATTCTCCTAAATAATTCTAAATCCACAACATTGTCATATTTTAACAGATTATTCTAATTAAAATACAAAAGGTACATCTTTTATAAAAGAATTGTATACTGTATTTAGTAATTCTTTCATAGAGGAATTTAAAATAAGATTTATTTTCTATTAACTAGTTTAGTAATAATTTTCATTTTGAGCATTTGTTTTAAAATCAAAGTTTGTATCAAAAAGATATGTTCATGTTTTTTATTTTGATAATGGTTTTCCAATGGATTTTAGTTTAAGTTATTTCTATGGGTATATAGGTGATTTTATTTTCTAGTTAAACTTTTAAGATCCGCTCAAAATTAACCAAGAAATAGTGAAAAAGAACCTCATAAAATTCTATCACAACAGATACAAATTAAAAATTAAAAATAAAATAAATACCTTTGATTTGCAAATGTTCAAATATTCATTAACATCCCATCCAAGAACCTCACAAACAACCCTGCCAAATGCCCGATGCATGCCTACCTTCTTCGTCTTCCCCACAGCACAAGCATGCTTAACAAGCCCACGACAACTCCCACGTATCTTCCTTTTCTCATCTCCACCACAAACCAAACACAGTAGTATGCAAACTGGCGAATCATTCGCATAAATCTCCCTCAAGGCCTCTTCTTTCTCAAACAAACCCCGAAAAAATTCAATACTTTGCCCTTCCCCGCCCTCCACGTCAAAAAGTGCATTGCGCAGAAACTCTTGGCTTGCAGTCCAACATCTGCGCTGAACTTCAAGTTTTGGGTTCGATTCGGTGGCAGGGGAGAAGGAAAGGAGGGACTGAAAATCACGCTGGAGTTTTGATAGGAATTTGCTTTGGCGTTTGAATGCTCTTTGTCGTAGAATGCATTCTGTTTTCGATGGTCGTGGGGAGGTGATAGGATGGAGTTCGGCGTTAGGGTTTTGGAGCTGGGTTGGGGGTATGAACGTGGTTAACGAAGAATCCATTGAGAACGTACTTGAGAAAATGCTTGATATTTATACGCGGAACTGCAGAAGAGGGATATAACGCGACGGTGGGATCGATCTGGTCTGATCAGGGTCCAAAATGGAAGCGGATTAGAGCATCTCCATCGATGGAGAGCGTCCAAATTACAAAATATGCAATTAGAAAATGTAATCGTCTGCATTCTTCAACGAGATTGTTCACACGTGTCTGAAGCTTCGACATCTCAATATCAAATGTTTTTCTCTCTCTTTCGTTCTTAATTTTACCGCAAACTATTTTACTGTTTCTATTTAATTTATTGGACGTGGAAATGCCGCCGCGATCCATCAAAGCTGGTAGACGGACTGTCCGTTACACGACAGATGCCAATGTCGATGCAGTTCATATCTTTCCGGATATTACCGTCATTGCAGACGATCAACGATCCTTTCACGAGCTGCATCCGACTTTAGCACATTTACTTACTACAGCGCTAGCGACGCCATAAATATAATTTAATACGTAATTATTAGATGAATACACATTTCATAAAATATGAACGTTATAGGTTTGCTTAGTTAGGTTTGTCACGTAGCTATGCACAATCGTTGGTATAGACGTATTTTTGAATATTTTGTTGCATTACCTCAACCGATTTTGGATAGGGTACATGCATCACTATTCGATAAATTTCTAGATTTGCCTACATTTGCACTACATTTGCACACGTCGATCATTGCATAGTAGAAGACCTTACTGAGAAATGGTTGTCTACCACTCGCATGTTTCATTTTTCTGGTTTTGAGTTGGAATTAACTCCTTTAGGTTTTTATATGTTGGCCCGACATAGATGTTGGTCGACTAGACAACGCGCCAGTTCCATTTGATAGTTCCTTTGAGAATTTCAAGTCATATTCAGCCTATTTATTGGCTTTGGCCGATAATGAGGTCAGAGGAGGTTACACTTACTCGCCTACAATGGTATATAGTAGACTATAGGGAGGACGCGGAGATGAAAATTCCTGCTATTTGTGCCTTTTATTATATTTGTTTGGTACTTCCTTTTTCACAAACAATAAGGGCACAATTAGACTTGGCTATTTGGCTGGATTAGTAGACGTAGATGGACTTCATATATACGACTACGATACTGTCATTCTTAGTTATCTGTATGTAGTGTTGGATACCTACGCGTTATAGCATTCCCGACAGATGTATGATTTTTGGTACATCCTACCTTTTTGATACTACGAGTCTAAAACAAACATGCACACATGACTCATTTCTAAAGCGAACACTACACCTTATATTTACTTTTCCAGATTACGTCCTTGGAGTCCTGCTATGCATGTGCACCATGCTGCATAGGGAGTACACAACGAGTTGGTGGAGGCTAGAAATCCGATGGATATAAGGTGGTGCAGCAACATTATATTCGTCTTTAGGAGAAGTTTTTTTCATTTTATGGAGCCTGGCGTTGATCGTCCCTGACGTTTCAGTTCGCTTTTTTGAGACATAGGATTTGCTTTCAAGTTCTTACATGTCCTTTCATATGGTATTTAGGGTAGCGATGTTGGTTGCAGTTGCATGGTATAGTTTGTATTCTCTTTGATCCACTTTCATGGAATGACATGTATGGAGATATTTAGGCGGGCCTGGCTTATATTGTTACTATGAGGGCCACGAGATTGGTAGACGGTGAACCTTTTACTGTACTCGGAGATTTTGATTCACATTGTGCTCAAGTGTCAGCACATGCTTACGTGTTACCTGATTACATACATGATTTGAACTCCGACCATATTGGCATGCATACCTCTTCTGGTAAAGTTCCATTGTTATCAATGTCTTTGAGCCTACATCGTCCCAGTACACACAGCCTCCCACGTTCGATTCCCCAACACGTATTCAGAGTATATAATTTACAGGATGAGGTTGTTGAGTATCCACTGCAGTTTTCTATAGATGACGCCGTCTTGGATGTACCCTCTACTAGTTTATATCATCAGCATTAGGTAAGTATGACTTTAAATTTTCGAATAATTCACTAAGAATTATATTCTCCGTATATGTATTATTTTTCTTTTTTATATCGTAATTTGCTCAGTACGTGGATTATGATATACGGATGCTTGCTGCATTTGAGCGTATGACGCTTGATTATACTTAGGTAATGTATCAGGGTTATCAGACTACTTTTCAACAGTAGCAGACTCAGCACGATGCTTAGATACATCAGTACTAGACTTAGATTCAAGAGATTCAACAGCAGGTGCAGCCGCTACCAGAGCCATACGATTTTGATGACGTTAATGATGCTGACGACGACGACGATGGCGGCGACGATGTGGGGAGTGATATTGGATCCAATCACATAGACAGATGTTGTTTTGTGTTCCATACATGTTTATTCAGTGTATGTATTCTTATACTTTTTTTTTATGTTTCATGCATGTTTCAAATAGACTATTGTTTTACTCGTGTATGTATTACGGTGTTTCTCCCAAAGTTCACGGATGGTTTCCACATTGTTGTTTATATCACAATTGAAGCGTATGACGTGGATTATGAACAGTCTATTCAAGAGAAAGTGTTATAGTGAAAGTTCACAACATATTCAATGGAAAATGAAAGTTGGACTCTACAAGATTATTTGGTACTGATCAAAGCGTACACAGAAATCGGTTGCAAACATATAGAAGAGGAGTTAAAGTAAGATTTCTGGGTAACTCTAAATAAAGCATTTAATAATCATCCTAATTATAGATTAATTCGAAGGATTCTGGAAACTCTAAGTACTTATATTACATTTAAAAGAGCTTGTCGAAGATACAGAAGCATTATAAGTATAGTTGAGGAAGAAGACCTATTTTATTTTACGTGATCTATGTTCGATCCAAGATATTTGTAGGAATATCGAAGTAATTTCAATGGACATACTGCATATGATCTTTGGGTTGTATATATTCAATAGTTTGAATGATGTTTGGGTCGGCAATTTACTTTTTAGTATTTTCTATGTACATTCAGTAATTTCTATATATTTTCGAATTCAATTAAGTTAATTCAATTTCAAGTACTTAAGATGAGAAACTAACAAATACTTAATTAAATGATAATTGGTCTAAAAAACATGACATCCCGATGATTGAAACGATACAAACAAGAAAAGAAATGGTAATATAGATCTAAAACAAACACACACACTAAGTAAAAAAACTGTCTTTGACCACTTGATAATTGAACTGAATACAGTGTCCTTTGGAGTTTTTCAAGTTTAGTTGCATACACAACTGCTCGATAAGGTAAATAATCGTTAAGCCATTGCCAAACTCCACAACCATTCGGAATATCACGGTGCGTATAGTGGCCACAACCAATGTCAATTCTGTTCTTATGACAAAATAGAGAACAAAAATTCCACATTGCAGTATTTTTGTCCAGAGTCAATTTCTTGATCTGTTTGAGGTACTTGACAGCTTGTTTCATGCCTTCTTTGAGTTCCTCTATTATGGCTACGCCTCTCCGCTCTTTCCCTTCTTCCATGATCCATAAGCCTGCACTCTTGCAACTCTCTCGTGCTCTCTTAAATCTTCATAGTGTTCTTTCTCTATTTTAACGCACCACTCAGTTAGTGGGTGGGAGAAGACGTATTCGGTGGAGTTTCATGACTTATAGGACCTTCATATAAGTAAGATGAGGGCAAGGAAGTATGGTTGTAATCCTCTATTTTTTGAATGCTTAATGGGAATGGTATGTTTTCAGAGAGGTTTGCCAAGCAATAAGATAAAAACACACACACGCATAATAGAATACATTAAGCATAATGAGCCACTTTGTCTTTAATAGCATTGCTGTCGTGCTAAGAAAACCGTGCAATGTGACTGCTATGTTCGGATGTAACAGGTCACTAAGCCACTTTGTCTTCAATAATATAGCTCGAATGTTAAGGAAGGTGTGCAATACGGCTATAGTGTTCAGTGTGATAGGCCACCAAGCCACTTTGTCTTCAATAACATTGCTAGCATGTCAAGGAAGGTGTGCAACGTGGCTACAGTGTTCGGATATGACATGCCACTGAGCCACTTTGTCTTCAATAGTATTGCTGATATGTCAAGGAAGGTATGCAACGTGGCTACAGTGTTCGGATATGACATGCCACTGAACCACTTTGTCTTCAATAGTATTGCTGACATGTCAAGGAAGGTGTGCAACGCGGCTATAGTGTTCGTATGTAATAAGTCACTGAGCTATTTTGTCTTCAACAACATTGTTTGCATGTTAAGGACGGTGTGCAATGTTGCTACAACGTTTGGATGTGATAGGTCACTGAGTCACTTGTCTTCAATAGCATTGCTGCCATGGTAAGAAAACTGTGCAACGTGGCTACAGTGTTTGGATGTGATAGATCACTGAGCCATTTTGTCTTTAATAGCATTGCTAGCATGTCAAGGAAGGTATGCAACATGGCTATAGTGTTTGGATATGATAGATCACTGAGAAACTCTGTCTTCAATAGCATTGTTGGCATCTCAAGGAAGTTGTGCAACTACCATAAATACCCACAATAATCTTTTTCATCCATGATCATCCATATCTATAATATTTCCAAGTACAAAAATAATATCAACTGAAGATCTTATATTTTTGACAATAGAGAGATGGCTTTAATGAGATGATGGAAGATCATTTCCGTCATGAAAGAGAGTTAATGGCCATATCTACGCTACAAGTTGGTTAATCTAGTGGGTAACATGGTGGATCGGTTGTTGGCCGTCACTATAAAAATCACAGACATTCTTGGTACAATGAAAAATCGATGGAAGACTATTTATATTCAAATCCTACTTACACCGATGGAGATTTTAGAAGAATATTTTGCATGTCCCGAATTTTGTTCCTTAGAATCCTGCAATCAATTAAACAACAAGATACTTTATCTTCAAACCTAATGCATCACGTACTCAGGGAGGACTGATATCTATTGCCCGGTACTTTGGCCCGGCTACAAAAATGTAGTTGCAGAAGCTATGATTGAGCTTGATGGGCGTAGGGTTAGGAGCCAGTTTACTTCGAGTCATGGAACAGCTTACTTTGAGTCATGGGGGCATTTACTCCCACTACAACAAAAAGACCCTTTAGCGTTTAAAAAAAATATAGAAGGCTTTTACATCATTTTTATAAACAATGTAAATCAACATGCTATAATAAACTAATGACCTATTATTGCAACAGAAAAAACGATATAAAAAACATGTTTTTATAGCGTTTTGAACATGCTATAAAAAGTCTTATTGATAGCGTTCTTAATATGCTATAAAAGGCTTTTTTAGTGATTATAAAAACGCGGTAAATTAACATGTTGTAATAAATCGTGATCTATTATTGCAACAGAAGAAACGCAGTAAAAAATCAAGTTTTTATAGCGTTTTGAACATGCTATAAAAAGTCTTATTACTATGTTCTTAACCGCGTTTTAAAAATCATTTTTACAGTAGTACATATCCATTATCACATTATAATCGACAAATTTACATAAACACAATGCATCATTTCACACAACATATAGATCACATTGAACGAAAAATAATTAACCATTTAACATTCATAGAATAATGCATAGCACATCGTAATATTTAATGAATATTATATTAGAAGTGTAAATAATACAAGTGATAAAAAGATCGCACTACACATGACGATTAAATGTGCAAGGATTGTTGCTTCAAAAGAACTTCAAATCGCTGATATACAATAGCATGTTGTCATTTATGTGCACCATAGATGGGTAAATAGCTGTGGAAAAAAATTCAACAATTAGCAATTATAACTATACATACATACATATATGCGTGTGTGTGAAACTTAATTATATACATTTAATTGATTTATATGGAACTTGATTAATTTATATAAAACTTGATTAACTTAGTTAATTTTTATAGAATTAGATTGATTTATATAAACTTTATTTAATTTTATAACATTTAATTAATTTATACAATCATACGGAAACGATATCAATAACATATGGAATTTCTTGAAATGGATGTAAATTTTGTTTAAAATACAACAACTGCATGTGTATTGTTATAAACTTATTAATTTTATAAAACTTAAATAAATTATATAAACTTCTTTAATATAAAAAAAAGGTTGGCGTATTTAGTTATTATAAAACTTAATTAACTTAGTGGCTTATTTTAAGCTTAGTTAATTTGTTATTGTTGTTGTTATATTATTAATATTATTATATTATTTTATTACTATTACTACTACTATTATTATATTATATTCTTCTTCTTCTTCTAAATTTAGTTAACTTTTTTAATCTTAATTATTTTTTGTAAAACTTAGTTAACTTAGTTAATTTTTATAAAAGTTAGATAATTTTTGTAAAACTTAGTTAATTTTGACAAAAATTAGATAGTTTTTATAAAACTTTGTCAATTTTTATAAATTTAACAAATATTTCAAAACAGAGAACATGATTTTATTTTAATAAAACTTGACTAGATTTTATTAACTTGTTTAATTTTAAAAAAGGGTAAGCTTATCTAATTATTATAAAATTTAATTAACTTAACTAATTAATTATTATTATTATTATTACTATAATTTTATTTTATAACTACTATTCTTATTATATTTTATTATTCTTATTCTTTTAAATTTAGTTAATTTTTACTACTATTATTATTATATTATATTTTATCACTATTACTGTTATTATTCTTCTTTTAAATTTAGTCAATATCATATGGAATTTCCTTAAATGGATGTAAATTTTGTTAAAAATATTTTATTCAACAATTGCATGTATATTGTTATAAACTTATTAATTCTTATAAAACTTAATAAAATTTTATAAACTTATTTAATTTTAAAAAAAAGTTGGCTTATTTAATTATTATAAAACTTAATTAACTTAATTACTTATTTTAAGCTTAGTTAATTTGTTGTTGTTGCTGTTGTTATATTATTTTATTACTGCTATTATTATTATATTATTATTCTTTTTTAATTTAGTTAATTATTATAAAACTTAGTCAATTTTTATATAACTTATCTAATTTTTATATGCTTTAATTAATTTTTACAAAACTCACTTAGTTAACTTAGTTGAATATTTATAAGACTTAATTTATACATTAGTTAAATAATTTTAGTTAATTTTTATATAACTTAGTTAAATTTTATAAGAATTGATTAATTTTTATAAACTTTTAGTTAATCTAGTTAAATTCGTATAAACTTGATAATATGGTTAACTTTTATAAAAATTAGTTAACTTTTAAAAAAACAGTTAGCTTATTTAATTATTATAAAATCTAATTAACTTAGTTAGTTATTTTAAACTTAGTTAATTTATTATTATTGTATTATTTTTTACTACTATTATTATATTATATTATTATTCCTCTTTTAAATTTAGTTAATTTTTACAAACTTAATTAATTTTTGTAGAACTTAGTTAACTTAGTTAATTTTTATAAAACTTAGTCAATTTTTATAATAATTTAACAAAGATTTCAAAATAGACAACATGGTTTTTATAAAAATAAACGAACTTTCATAAACTTTAGTTAATTTAATTAAAAAAAATAAATTTTGTTGATTTTTATAAAAATTAATTAACTTAGTTAATTTTTATATAACTTGGTTAATTTTTATATCCTTTAATTGATTTATATAAAACTCACTTAATTAACTTAGTTGAATATTTATAAGATTTAGTTTATATAGTTAATAATTATATAACTTAGTTAAATTTTACAAGAATTGGTTAATTTTTATATAACTTTTTGGTTTATTTTTCACTCAAACTTCGAAATCACAACTTGATGTTCACATGCATGCTATGATATAAGTGATTGCAATTTTTTAATTTCAACTATTATAGGATAAGGAGTTCAGTTGAGAATACAAATTTTTAAATATTGCATTATTCACCTTACAAATTGCAGTGATTCGTGTTAAAAGCTAATCCATTGAAAACCCCAGCTGCGATAGCATAATAAGAAATACATTAGCATTAAAAGTTCATATTGAGTTAATTTAAATAAAGAATATTAAAGAAAATAAAAACAGCAAGTATTATACTTTCTTATTCGAATCCAAGCATTAAAAAGAGGATCATATCCTGTAGTGATACAATGAAAGAAAGAGATGTGTCTAAGATACTAATTCAAGAAACCTACCCAAAACTTTGGCATCTTCCATGTCTACAAGAAGAAAAAATATATATAATATAATATTAATATCGCTGAACCATGGTAGATAAAGTTAATACATTAATATCTATAGTAATATCATTTATAGTTAAGACATTTTACATATTCATCCCAGGTTACTGAATTAATATACATTGATTCTAAGTTAAAATCCATTCTTAAACCATGTGATTGTGAGTATGGTTTTTTAGTCAAAGCACGCAAGGTAAATTAATGGACACAAAAATAAGGATAAACAGAAATTGTGATAGAACACTGAAAATAAAGATAAATAACTAGTGCAGTAGGAAAAAAACAACCTAATATTATAGTGATCAAGCATCCTTCTTGCGCCTTTTATCTTGAGTGCTAGAGTTTGTTGTCGTTAAACTAGGTCTGACATCTTCAATGTCCTACAATAAGGCAGTAAATAGAATTATAGTGTTATGCTACAAAACTAACATATTGAACCAGACAGATATTGTGTTAGAGTTGGATAGCAGGAATGTATAGGTCAAAAGTAAGGTTTTTTTAAATCATGGAAAATATTAGATGACAAAATTAAAGTTGACTGTATTGAAGAAAATTATGGAATAAAAAAACAACTCATGTTAATGATAATTCCCTTGCGAGACCCCTTCCTATTAGTAGGGGTGGATGGACTAAAAGCTGCAGTTGATATTTTAAACCGTATAGGATGATTTTAAGCTAATAAAAGTTGATATTTTGCCCCAAGTAAAAGATGATACCTTAACAGTGCAAATAAAATACTGGCTTCCGTTGGTATTAGGTCCATCATTCTCCATGCCACAACTCCAGGTTCCACATGAGTCACTGCCAAAAAAGATTGACAGTAGGGATATATCATTTTTTTGGAACTACATTAAGAATTAAATTCAATACTTACTTCGCCAAAATAAGATAATAAAGGTAAGGAAGTATCGACTGATTTAAAAAAAGAAGCTAAGCAAGCATAAAATCCTATAACTACTCAACGAATTAATTATTTATTTTATTTAGAAAAACATCATCGAGCCATAAATAGTAAATTTTCTTGTAGTGATTTCTGTTGCATCAAGATGAGTAGGTTGTTCTTTCACAAGCAAATACTTATTCGGACTATTTACGTCATTATAAGATACTTTCCTTACTCAGCAAAAATAAATGAAAAGAATAATGATAAAAACACGTAGACTTATATGGAATTTAAGTTAAAACCTGATATATAAACTTACTCTGGAAACATCTAAATATTGCGCTTGTTGGTAGAGGCTTCATCCAGTAAAAAACGGTAAATGTACTGTAATTAAAACAGAGGAAAACATTACATTTAATACATACTGTGCTTGGAGGATGTATTAACCGATATAATACTGCTAAATTATATGCACGTTGTGCTTGAAAAATATTTCTAGACAAAGCTGGAAGCTAGCTAAGTTAGTTCCACAGAACACAGTGCACTGACATTAACAACTGAACTTATTTAGTTACCACTAAGTTGTAAATTAAGCATAACGCAGGAATAGAGTTAAATTGCAGTTTTTTATTCTATGATAGGTAGCTAAAGCAATACCAAGAAATCAATCAAACATAGGAAGAGATTTCAAAAAAGAAGGGATTGTAAGGTACACATTTGAAGGTAGAATCCTTGTGAGCGACATTGTTTTCTTATGTGCATGGAATTAAGTATAAATTCCACACTTTTACAATCCTGTAACCACCTTACTACAACTAGCCAACTGCATTATCAAATTAACTTAATAATTTAATTAGTTAGCGAAGCAAAAATTAAATTTAAAAGGGAAAAAGGAATAGATACATTTTATAAAACTTAGCTAACTTTGTTAATATTTTATAATTTATGGATATTATTATTATTATTCTAAATTTAGTTAACTGTTATGAAACTTAGTTAGTTTTTATAAACTTAGTGTAAAAAATACTATAAAAGAATAAACAAAATTACATGATATCAGTGTTAAGTATCAACAACAGGAAATTACAAAAATCGGTTACTTTTAAAGATGACAGGTACTAAATTCCTTAATAGCTAAAGTATGTGAATGCTTGGGCTAAAAATCACCTACTTTAAAAGTTGACAAGTATTGGAAACCAAAAGAAAAGAAAAAAGTTGCATAAGAAATTAATGATTTTTTAGGCTGATTACAGCTGAAAATAAAAGTTTGGGGAAAACCTTAACAATAATCACTTTTATATTAGTTAGTTTAGAATTGGATAAAATTTCCTCCACAACTTAAAAATATCAAATACAAACTACATAGAAACACTATTGAGCTATAATTTAAACTAGGCATCTTAGCATAACCCCAATATCCACAAGGTTAAGCCCATCATTCATTAATATAGTGCTCTTGGAATTCGATTAAGTAATATGCATGTAATGTATCCACTAATGAATTCAATGCCAAATGACTAATTACACTAAACATGTTTTTTAACAGTGATAATACTATTTATATCTGTACCAAACTTTGTATGTTATGTTCCCTTTGTTACAATATTATTGTATTAACTCATGGTGTTCCAATAATAATTCCATATTTACCCAATTTTATTTACCGCATATCATTATAGGATGCTTTAAACTTATGTAACTATCCTAATTTGAATGTGAACATACAGAAGTAAACAAATAAGAACAACAATTTCTAATATTCAAAATTTTAATTTTACTATGTTTGTGGATATATTGAAAAAGCAAGGAGTGGTGGTGGACATTTTCTTTTTTTTCTTTTTTTTGAAAATGATACTTTATATACAACAAATCATTGAGATAACATATCCCATGTCAATAAACGTTCGAAAGCAAGTTTCGAACTTGTGACCTCTTGCACCAAAGCCGAATCAATTAACCACTTGGACAATGGTGCTTGTCGTGGTTAGTTGATTCGGCTTGGTGCAGGATGTCACAAGTTCGAAACTTGCTTTCGAACTTTTATTTGACATGGGATATGTTGTCCCATTGATTTGTTGTATATAAAGTACCAGTTCAAAAAAAAAAGAGTTTGTATACAATTATATATGGCAGCCTGGAGAAGATTCTCGCTAAGTTGTGTGATGCAATATAGGGAAGAATAATTATGAGTTCGTATTCAATGATTCAAATATAACATCAATAAATTCATATTCGCAGTTTATTGATAATAAAACAAAGTCAATAACTCATTCAATGAAAGTACTCTAGGAAAAAACATATGACATTAGAGGATGTGTTCAGTAACATGGAAGGACATTATACTACACTAATAATCCAAAAGTAAATGTTACTACCTATTAATGCTATTTAATGAACTGTGTGCAAGTTCACAATTCATATCCTTTTCACATTACATATATATAATATAATTGGTTGTTTTTTTAAAAAAAAAATCCAACCACACCATAATACTCAAAATACATATATCTTATGTAACGCTATCAAAACTCCTCTTCGATCATTGGTCTAATGATATATTTACACATGGGTTGTATATAACCATTGGTAATCTAATTAATTACATATCAATGAAAAGGGACACTATAAAATGAAAATTTCCTTGCACAAATTAAATCCGAAAGTTTAATGTATAAATATTCAATTTCAAGTGTATGGCTTATGTGATGTTTTCCTCAAGGTTTTAAATATCAGATTTCGCTCACCTTTCATCTTGGAATTTTTACATAAGTTATCTCATATCGAAGGAGATCTCGAACGAGATGAGTACATATCAGGTGTACATCTCGGATTGACATCTCGAGTCTTATAATGCATCTCGAGAATATCTCGGATGTACTTATGTGTCTAAAATTGATGTGTCAAAAATTTATTTAAAGGCTATAACTTTCTTAGTAAAAATAAAAATGGTAACATACTTGATTTACATGAAAAAAAAGGAATATTCTTAGAAGAGTATTAGCTCGATTAGCTTAATTGGTTTGGTAATGATTGAAAAATATCCTTTTATTTAAACATAATAAAGAAGTGAAACCTTTCGCTATGAGTCATTAAGATAAAAAGTAAAGAATATATTCAAGAAGTTGGTAATTTATAATTGGATTGAGTAGTTTCTTTTGAATTAATATGAAAATAAAAAATATTATGGAAAATAAGAAAAAATTATAATATTGGGTGAGATCTCGGATTGAGATTTTGATCCATATCTCGGGTAAGATTTGAATATCATGGTCGAGATGAGTGTCGAGGGAGATATGGAGGAGATTTGATATCCCGTTTCATTTAAGTGTGAAAAGAAGATCTCGGATGACATATTGGAGATTTAAAACCATGGTTTTCCTAATAAATTTTGAACTAGTTTATTATCGACGTTACAAAATTTAATATATACTATTACATATTACAAATAATTTAGGTAATAGTACCATTTTTATCTAAGCTAAACAAGTAGATTTTGTTCACACCAAACCATAGTCTATACAAAATCAAATAAAAATGGGTGATACCAACGGAAGCAGCTAACTGTGCTTCTGGTATCAAAAGTTGAGAAGAGAAGGAATGTATTATTAGATCAGATTTTTTGTGGTTGAAATTAAAGAGATTACAGTTCTATGAAGAAAATAAGATAGAATTATACCAGTTCGAATATCATGTCTATTCATGGACCAATGAACTAGAGCGGTGCCACACAGTTTAAATTTAGGGACATGGATTTAAGACCCTAATTTGTAAGGTTATATGGAGTAGATATTTCATTTTCCCTGGAACATTTTAAATAAGCATGCTTTGTTTTTACACTGAAAAGCACGTGGAAGTTTTCTATATACTGGGACAATGGCAGTGCTAAATTAATAAGGTTGACTAAAGCATTTCAATTGATACTTTAATAAAAAATCTGTCTCATCTGCTCCACTTTATAAATTCATAAATTAAGACAAACAAATGGACATAAATTACACAAACTTGAGTGTTCAGCTGTTACAAAGAATAGATTGCAAACGCAGATATATCAAATTTGACATCTCCAAATGGTTAAATTGACAATGTGTTCGGATTTAAAATTTAGTATTAGTTATCAGAATCTAGAATAAAGGATATCGTTGTGATTTGAATGTTGAGTACAATCTCTCATTTTCTATAATGGGAGTTGAATCCAGTTTATTCATTGATCTGTCTTCAAAACACAGTTATAAATTAGAAAAAGAACTCTTGGATATAAAGGATGATTTTTATTTACATGGAGTAATAATAATTCAACATCCAATTTACTACAAAAAGAACCAGAAGGCAAACGAAGAACGTAGTAAAATTTCATAAAGCTAACTATTTCCTCGTTAATCACTTTAGCTCATAAAGTGTGGCATGGACCATACACCTCAAGTCACAAATCAAACCTACGTAAACTATTTCATCTAAAAGAATAAAATGGGCTAATTAAAGCTCAGTAAGTCATCATAAAAGCGATAGAATCGAAAACAAATTAAAAAGACCCAAAGTTTCATAACTATTAAACATCAAATGATAAAATATTAATAAATATTAAAATAACAAAAAATGTTTTCATTATGAATATCTAATATGTTGGTTATAAATTATCAAAAATATTTCTCACGATAGTTTGAAGCCAAAAATTTTTTTGACTAAAAAAACATTAACTATAAATTCCTACGGAAAAAAATCCAAATATGTGGGGATAAATTTTACATGAACTAACGATTAAAAAAAATCATTAACTATTATTAAATCAATCTTTATCATACTATAATCTCAAATAACAAATTACGTATACCACTTTCGATTTGATCCTTATTATACAAATCAACCTTTAATATACAATTAACCAACTCAAAATTAGAACATAGGGATCAAAATTGAATTTGCATTAGAATTTAGAACATAGTTATGCCATTTGAAAATTGCAATACTAAGCACAACAAAATATATATCAGAAGATGCAAAAGACCAAATTTATTTATTACAATACTAAGCACAACAAAATATATATCAGAAGATGCAAAAGACCAAATTTATTTACCTTTTCAAAAACAAGCACGCAGTAGTAGTGCTGCAGTTACCAAAACCAAGCACCAATGATCAAAGTCTCAAGTTTGTCACTTTCCAATCCTATGTCGTTTTTGGATATGCCCTAGCTGCGTTGAGGAGTCACTGTTGCCTCGCCTCCGTCAATTGAATGGAGATGGAATCATTGTCAAGTGTCGATTGGATGGGCATGGAATCGCCATCGCCAAGTGAGAAGCAAATCGTGATTTTTTTTTATTTGTTGCTGCACTGGTGTAGGAAGATGGTGTCCTAGATTTTGATGAGGCCCAGAGCGGTTGCTTTAGCTACTTTGTTAAAGGGCGGACCCTGCCTGCAACAAAACGTCGTCGGATCTAGATGTTAAATGGTTGAAGAAAAGAGGTCGCAAGAAGGTACGTTGGGCTGAGGATAGTGAAGCCAGAAGTTGGACCGGTGAAGAGAGGAGAAAAAGTTTGTTTTTTTGTGAAGAAGAAGACATTGCGCGGGATTTGGTGTAGAGCGGTGGAAAGAGGAAAATAAAATAGTTTTGCTACTCAAGTTTTTAATTAGCGGGATTGAGGATTCAATGTGACAACGTAAGCACGCTGTATATTTAGCATTCTAATCATTAAATATAACAACATAGTCACCACGCTATCTCCACTTGCAATTAAAAATCAATTTTGTTGTAGTGCCTCGGTCGTATTATTATCGACTTCGAGTCGGTATGAATCAACTATTAGGGGTTGGCATATCCATAGGTCAGTGTTGCTTTGAGCCTAGGGGTCGTTTGGCATGGGGTCGGCATAATTATAAGGGTTCGGTGTAGAAAAGGGACCGATAGTGAAAGAATATCTTGGGGTTGGCAAACCCCAGTTCGACATTAAAGCATTCAGGTCGGTGTGTTCAAGTCAGGTCGGCGCTCGAAGGGGTCGACCTTTGATGATCGAGTTGTGTCGGCATACTGGATAGTTGCTTGTTTGACCTAGGGTTGGCAGGATAACTTGGGTCGGCATATCCTTATGGGGTCGGTACACCTTGGGTCGGCTATGGTGAGTGCAAGATCGGGTCGGCATTGGATGAAGCACGAGCTACTTCAAATCATTCGAGGACCTGCTTTGGGTCGGTCTTTTGGGTTCGATCACATAGGATCCGTTGCTTGCATTCGGTCACTTGGGATTGGCTAACTCGGTTTGGACTGAGGAATGGAGAGGTAGGTTAGCATGAGCAAGGGCACCCAATTTACTACGAGCCAGAGTGAGGTTTGCTTCGAGTCGACATCCAGAAGACCCCGGGTCGGTTGTGAGGGATCGGCATGATCAGTTCTGTCTGCCTAGCTTATCTGTGGTGGGTCGAACTCTCTTGGTCGTGGGCCTGAAGGACTGGAGAGAGGTGCGAGCTCAGAGAAGCCGGGCTATCTCCATCTATAATAGAGGGGCGAGGTTCCAGTTAAGGAGACCTTTTTAGAAAAAAAACGAGGAGGAGACTCTGCCATTTTCTGTACTCATTTCCTTTTATTCCATATAGAACTCAAGCTGCTCTGTGTAGATTGTATCTGTATTTAAACATTTGAAAAAGCAATAAAGATTGCATTCAAAGTGGACGTAGGCAGTTATGCCGAACCACTATAATTCTATTATTCTTGTTTTTTACTGTTCTTTTTTGCATTATATTGTATTATTCCTCTTTTTCCATTTACTTACTTCATTTATCTCGCTACACAAATCTACAATAGGGTGTTAGTATCAAAAAAAATGACTGTCGCGTTAGAATGCTTGCATACGTAGGACTAGTAGATGCTCTGGATAAGAATTTTCATTTGAGAGAAAGCACGGTACTAAAACTTTGGACCATTTCTGTCAAGCTAGCATCGATATTTGCAGCGATCAATACTTATGAAGGCCACATGAAGCTGACATGGCAAGATTAATGAAGATGCATGGCAGTAGAGGAAGGCTGGAAATGCTGGGTAGTATAAATTCTATGCATTAGAATTTATTGGGAGTGGAAGAATTGTTCAATGGCTTATGACGGAGCTTATCTGGGTAAGTCTTATATGTCGACATTATTCTTGAAATGGTAGCTTCATATGACTTATGGATCTAGCATGCCTTTCTCGAAATTCTAGGTTCTAACAACGATCTCAACGTAGGAAAACATATTACTTTGTTTAATGTTCAACTAATGGTAGATTAACTCTGCATTCCTCCAGTTTAGAAGATAGCACAACGATCATGAATACAATCTGGGCGAATAAACATACCCGGGCGATTGTACATACCCTAAATGGAGTATTATTGTCAAGACAATTCCTAACCCCTTAAACAATAAACAATCAAAGTTTGCAGTAATGCAAGAAGGCCAGAGATAGGATGATAAAAGAGCATTTTGTGTTCTTCAATCAAGATTTGTCATAGCCAGCAATCCATGAAGAATTTGGTCGTCACTTAAAATGACAACAACAATATATTCTTTTGTTATTTTACACAATATGATTTTCGAGGATGAAAGAGACATGGAGAAGACTTTGTGTACAAGGGTGCTCCAACATCACCAGATGTATGGCGCAATGATACGATTAGAAGTGCAATTGAACTCGAGTTTCATGTTTTTAGCCAAATGTCATATCGTAGTGTTCAATTCCACCGAAGACTGCAAAAGGATCTAAGAAATCACCTTTTGAACTTTAGTGGCAATCAATGAAAGTATATAACTGCTGTTAAGTTTGTTGTTATTCTTTATGTGTTCTTGATGTTGTTCTTATTGTTGTTGCAATTTTTTTTGTTGCATTTCATGTCAAGTAATACATTGAAATTTGTTCATGATATTGTTGAAAAGTAATGTATCATAATTTTATTTACATATCAAGTAATTTAACGCAATCTCACTTGGTTATACTTCTAAATTTACTGGATTAAGTTCATAATAAAATACATCAACTAAAAATCCAAAGATACAATAGTTCGAGAAATATGAATCCAAATACGAATACAGTCCATTTTCACGCCTACGCCTCATAATTTCTCTCCTCTTAGATTACGTATACTCTCATTGTTCTTCAGACACACGTGACGCATGCATGAACATTACTACCTCTTCATCTCCCTGATTGTTTCCAGTAAGAAGTCGGTCCAATTTCGATATTTTTTTATAGTGTTGATTAGATTGAAATTCCATTGCACGATTATATTTATCTTCAGAATCAAGTAGGAGTTCTTTACTTCAGCTTGATCTACCCCAGCAGCCTTCTTCTTTTTGCATCTTTTGCTCTATGAGGCCTAACAAAATCATCTTCCATCGGAGTTAGATGTTTTTTTGACCCAGTACCAAAGCTTCCTAGCGATTCCCTAGAGCTTGAGACTTCTACGATCTTGGCGCTTTACCTCCAATGCTATTTGGTTGGAGGTCTTGAACAGTTTTTGATATAGAGAGTTTTCATTTTTTATGCTCAACTAGCTAGTCATAAATGTACATGAACTGATAAAAATAAGCAGCTTGTTTATTCTTCGGTCCATAGATTTTTTTAAACAATTTGTTTGTTGTCATCCTCTAATTTTTTTTAAATAATTAGAGGTCTGCAAGAAAATATAGGCATATGAAAATTTAGGAAATCTTACCAAATACGTTATATTTTCAAATCAATTAAGATTCGTTTGTTTTAACTTAAAAATTTGAGAATCAAATATTTGCGTTTGACGATTGATTTTTCTATAACAACCTTTGATCAAAAATAGCGACCTTTTGGGATCAATGTTCTTTCGATTGTAGCAGTTGGTAATTTTTCCCCTAAAAGTCTCACTTCTTTGGTCGGCACATCGAATAGGATCGTTTGAGAGGCATACCAAATGTAACAAAAATCATAATCTTCCACCACAGTCCAACTACTAGTAAAAACCGCTTTGCCAATTTGAATCGTAATGTCTTTTAAATTGAATCCTTCGAAACTGCATCTTGCAGCATCGACGTCGAAATCGAAAAAGATTTCGAAATGATAAAAGTGAGAGTATAAGGTTTGCAAATGTTGTAGAGTGTTGTGTGCGAGGATAAGAGATGAAGGTGGTTGGTATTTGTAGAGGGGAGGGAAATAGAGACGTTGAATGAGCCTTTGGAGAGGCGTATAATAGGGTGCTTGTAGAACAAATGCCCAAACCTCCGTGTTTATTCAACAATACTTGATTTGAGGTGCTTGTTGAACAGACGCCTCGGGTTCGGGCGTTTGTTCAACAAGCGCCCGGACATATTACGTTGTACTACACTTTCAGCCCTAAAATATATGATATCCATATTTCTACACTGTTTCCTTGAGATTTCAATGCATATATTATAATTTGCAAAATCTAATAACTTGTTAGAGTTGCTCTTAGGCAAATATATAAGAGTCCAAAAATTAAGGGAACTTGATACTGAACGCTATATGTGAGTGAAACATATCAAGATTACACATCATTTAATGTAATCAAATGAATTAATTTAATGTAATAAAATAATAAAAGTGCATTAGGCAATTATTCAACTATAATATATTAGAGTCATAATCATACATTATTTAATATAATCAAATGTATTAATTAAAATAATTTATGAAACTATGTATGGGTATCACAACTCTTTATGTTGTGGGACAAAGGTTAAATCACAAATTAAGTAGCTCACACCTAAATATACATAAATATTCGTTTAAAATGTCATTTGAACATATTTGAATACATATAAATAACATCTGACCATGTCCTAGCATGTCTAAAAATCATTGAAATCATTTAAACACATGCAATTACATATTAACATCCTTTAAACACATTCAAACATGTCTAGAAATTGTCTAGATATATCCGGATATAAATAACATAGTCAAAAAATGTCTTTGTATAAATAAACATTGTTCAAACGTGTCTAAACATCATTCGAACACATTATAACATCATAAGAACATGCTTTATACACCAAAATACACACATATATGTGTATGTGTGCAAATTATAAATATCGTCTAAGCTATAGAGTTAAAGGGTATGCCTTAGAGACAATTATGTAATTTGATTATGTATTTGTGTACATTTAGTACTTGAGAGAATTTTGTTCGACATAGAAGTATATTCTTTGGTTTTATTTCTATTGTGTTTTTCGGTAATACATATCCATTAAACTATTATGAGCATATTAAAATCATATAGATATAAATCACTAGTAAAACTATTCGTTTGGTTACAGTTTTGTATGAGTTCATAACCATGAGCAATGAATCAAACCATTGAAACACTTATCCTTGAACATTCCTCATCAAGATATATATTGAGAAAGAGATACTAATGTGCTTGTTGAGACTACCATATATAATGCTTTCCATTGGCAGATGGTAAATTACTTATAACCATTATGGATACTTATATATATCTAATTATCTAGAACAACTACAAACATATTTTTTAACTGGTGGTACTAAACAAGCTCTAGGAGAATAATCTCTTTGTTATTCGCAAGCATATTTCCATTATGATTAGGAACATGTTGTGCAAGAATTTCACTTTGAATTTAAGACCTCAGCATCCTGTTACTCATGTAATTTCACGATCATTATTGAAAATGAACAGAGAAGTGGCCCTCTCTACTGAGGAGAAGGACCTACAATGACTACTTATCCTCTTCTTGTTACATAATACTCATCGAGAATCCTCTATACAATATTGTATCTAAGCCAAATAGATGATCTTTCATGATGACATATAGTAGTCTTTTGACTCGAGGCTACTTGTAACAGTCCAAATATTTATTGGTTTAAAATGATAGGTTCTAAATTTGTGTATGGACGAATAAAAATAACTCGATAAATATGATAAAAAGGGAACTTTTACGTATAAAGGAATTTAAGCTTGATATCTAATCCATTGCTTTTGGAATATCACTTACACATGAAATATATATAAAGTTTGTTAAAAATCATAAAGTACAGACCGAAATAACTCGAAATGAACGAAAAAGGTCAAAACCGTAATCAGCAGATTTCAAACTAGCAAGCCAAAGTGCCTATAATTCATCCTAAAGTTCATAGGTATCATATTGTCCCTCGGCTGAGAAACACTAACCTAGCTGCCACTAAACTTTCCTTATCTTTTTCATCTTTCTACAAAAATAAAAATCAAATAATCCAGTTTCAAGTTGAAGAATTCTTCGTCAACCAATCTTCTTCTCACTTCACATTTACAAGCTTGGGTTAACGTCTTCGAAGAATTAAAATATTAGAGGAGGGATTTGAAACTAAAAAATAGGTAATTCATAAATTAGTAGGGGATTTCTATTAATCTATATATTTTTTTTTTATGTTATTAGTCATGTACATATGCTAAGATGGATTATGTTACTGAAAAACTAACTAAACATAAATTTTAAAATAACCATTACTTGATATAATGTTTAAAAATAGGATAAAGTACAAGAAACATACAGGATACCACTAAATTGATCTCGTACATGAATTAATCTATACTTAGTAAGCTATAGTTCGTGATAGTTAATTTACTTATGTTCATTGGATGATGATTGCATGGATCATACATTATTTGGTTGATTATTGTTTGGATTTAGAATAAGAATAAAACAGATAATTTATAAGTGCTAGATTTAACTTAAACTGTGACTTAGTGAACGGTTGTTAAACCCTAGATTATTAATAATTGAATATCCTGCGATGTTTATATTGTTTGAATGAATATTGTATTGATTACACATTATTGATTGCCATATGGATTATATGTATTAGTTGCTAATATAATGACTGGAATCGTGATAGAATAAATATACCTTCATTTGTTTGGTTAGGATAACATAATAGTGTGCTTATAAGATGTTTGTAGAAACGTTAGAGAAAAGATTGAAGTTTCACAATTTAAAACAAGAAGAAGAAAAACAGAAAAGAAATATGCTAAATACACAACCTTTCAGTAGAGTGGTTCATGCAACCAGCCGATTGGAACAACCAAGCAGTCAACTAGTCGATCCTACTAGTCGAGTGATAAGTTGGTTCATGATATTTTACTACCTAGGTTGGTTCAGTCGATCTCGAAAATTTGTGTACCCATAGTATGAAAGATTAAATTATAGAACTCTGATAATCGTTTAGTACGTGTGTTTCTGTATTTATGTAATGAATTATAATATACCAGTTGTATGATCCATTAAAATTTATGTCACGAAAGTCGAGTCCAAACTCTTAGCTTCGGTCTTGATTTTTGAGCGTCATCCGTTCCCTTATGACATGGTGGAAAGGCGATGACCTTAATTCATGCGTTTCGTGGCATGGTTAAGGTGGAATTTAGGAATGCTCATTCTCAACTGTAGGGTTTAGGGCTGTCCGGCACGAGATGACATCATGTTGTTGTTCTCACATTCTTGTCCTTGGTAAGATGTGATAACCCATAATTTTCGATAAATAAAAATAAACGACTTCAAAAGTTTTGACTTTTGGGTCAAAATCATTATTTTTCAAACAAGGACTTGGGATCTAAACTCAATCTTTCAACACTACCTTTATAGACACCCTACTATCTGACTGTGAGCTTAATTATTTTTAAAGGATAATTTTGACTTTTAATATTTCATAAAAAACCAAAGTGAAATTTTAATATTATATATATATATATATATATATATATATATATTATAATTCAAAAATCAATTTTAAATTTAATTATTAATTTCTACAAGTATTTAAATATTTAAATTATACATAATTTTTTTTAATTTACCCATCGAAAGTATATTAGGAGTAAATTTAATTTTACAAAATTTAAGGCATGTATTATATAATATGTTTGTTGATTATTATTTTATGAAATTAACTGATTTAAACAATATATAAATTATATATATATATATATATATATATATTAAAAGTATTTTTATTAAAGTCTTTTATGTATAAAATTATTTATATAAAATTTTAAAACCAAACTTTGCATATTGTAAGATATAATATTTAAATTATGAAACTTATATAATTTAAATAATATATATTAAATTATTTCAAATCAATTTTTTTATTATTTTAAGCTGTGATTATTAAAGGTATGTATATGTCATAAATTCAAATATATACATATATATATATATATATATATACACATACATATATAAGCCTATAACCACTCAAAATGTGATGATATACCGATATACTAAATTCATCACCTACCTGACAAGACAATATATGATATATAAATTATCTAAATATTAATTTATTTTAGATAAAAAAATTAACTTATTTTCAAATTCAATTAGTACATGTTGAAACAAAGGGATTGGCTTCTTGAACTACATTCCAATTTAGCAAGTTGGTAGTTCTTGAATTGATGACCATCGGCTACCAAATAACGTTTGTATTTATTTGATTTGAGCTTGAAAATGGTGTAGATGGTGGAGATATATTTCGGCCAGAAATAGAGAGGGTGAAGATTCAAAAAGTAGTAAATAAGTGAGGGTTCTGATGCTTCTATAGAGAAGCGATTAGAGAGATAAGTTAGAATCAAGATCCACATTTCTCTCCTACCCGTTCTCTTTCTCTTATCCATCTAAACCCAAGCCTCTTGCCATTTTGTGGCCCCACCCTACCTGGTCTACTATGGCTTAAAAGCTAAAACAAAAACTTTTGTTTTAAAAAATAAATTCTTTACTTAAAAAAAGGAAAAATGCATTAAAAAAAAACTTAAAAGCTAATTTTATTTTTAAAAAAAACTCTTTGTTGCATTTTATCAAAAGCTTTTGTTGCACTATATACATCTCACAATTTCATGTCCAGCATCTTACAAAAATGAACGATGCATTCATCTTCAATGCAATTATTAGTAAAATATGATAAAAATAAAAATACATGAGAAGCTCACAGAAATCAACATGAGGATTTTCATACTATTAAAACAATCAAAGCAATCTACAAATTAGAAGTAGAAGAAAGAAGTAAAAATAATTACGATGGAGAAGAAATATTCGTAGATAAAATGGAGGCAGTTTGCATCATCTAGAAAGATGAGTTTTAAAACGTGCCACTAAAAACAAAAATAGGGGAAATTTTTTATTATGAAAAGGAAAATGGAGATTTACGAATAAACAATATATTTTGGGATGCGAAAATAATTTCCTCATTTGAGAATAAAATTAAAATTAAGCAAGGGAGTCAACAATTAGGGTTTAGTATTCTAACTGAAAAATCTCATAGTGTTGTGTTTTATTCCTCTCTCTGCATTGGAATAACAAAATTCATAACGTTGATATCAGATTCTCTAAAACAATTTTTTTTGAAGGAGACTAGATATTGAAAAGACAGGTATGGAAGAATTTGCATTTTCTCTATCACACCTGTAAATCAACATAACCTGTGAAACATTACAGCATCATAAACAACAACATAGTTAACAGAAACATGGTTTGTATACATAATGTATAGGTATAAATTGTATAAATCCAAAGCAAAAAACAACTGCAAGCACATATAGTAGCTTATAATAAAACATATGTCCAAATACTTGAGATTATCCTTAAGCCTTAACTATAACGATGACTTACTTGGCAGCCCAAGTAATGAAATTCTAAGGCTTGAATTGTCCATCTTTGTCGTAATTAAACTCCAACCAAGCGTAACGAGCCATGTCATCTCCCAGTTCCATGAATATTTCCCTGTTCTCGTTGCTACCCATCAAATTACAAGCAAAATTAAATAGCTCGCTTCCAACACAAAGTCCATGTAAGCTCTTCAACCTCTCAATGCACTCTCCAACAGTAGGTCCTAATGTCCCAAAACGAGAGGTGGTGCCGGTTCGTCCAGTGCTCATCATTTGTGAAAAGGAGTTGATGGTCGACTTTAAATCTTTTGAGCAATTATTTGTTCCATTGAGCGATGTGGAGTATTGAAGTGTGTTGCATTCAGTAGCCGAAAAGGTTGCATTGAAGTTAAGCTGCTGTATCTTTTCAACAATTTCATCATAACCTTTTGATTTGTCTCTGTTGTCTGCAGCCACCTGAAAGTCATTTTTGTCCAAGTCCATTTCACTACAGAATCTATTAACCGTCATAACTTGTTGGAATGGTGAACGAGGATTGTAACACATGGTGGGAACTTCAGAATGTAGTACATTATATCGATAGCGTATGGGTGACACCATTTTCTTCAACTTCATCGACTTGTCACCAACCTGTTATTATAAATAATGATGATATAATGAGTTTGATGTTAGAAACACATACGGATACATAAACTTGTATGATTCGTGATGTGCATAATGGTTCAGGTTCAAAACACACACACACACACACACATATATATATATATATAATTTCATTCTTAGAAAATAAATGTTAAAAACCTGATATATGTCACTTCAAATATGTTATTGGCATCTGTCTAAAATTTATTTTCAATATAAGTTACTTTCTGAGTTTCAAAATATCAATATTCTGCAAATATGGATTGTGCAAAACATTTTTTGGAAAATGTATACATGCAACGTTGGATTGTCCATGGTTTTTTTGAGAAATATATCTGCACAATTATGATTAGACATGAATACTTTCCAGGTGTAAATAGAATAAAAAACTTTCCAAGATTTATTCATGCCCATTTCAGGTAGATTCGTATTTGTGATAAATTGATAATATTGTATTTTCTGACAATTTCTGTAATTATATAGAAAGGAATGCCAGAAGGGGCTTGCTGTTTTACCTCTAAATTTTTTATGGTAATTATTGAAATACCTTTTGTTGCTTCTCTTTCTGTAAGAGAAAAATGAACATTTTTTTTATATATTTGTCAATATAATCCCTAAAATTACCAAATAATAAAATCGCAATAAAAACTCATGACAACAAAAAGTTTGTAACCTAAATCGTAAATCCTAAATACAAATTGTCAAGTTAAGTGCAACAACAATTATATCATATCAACTAGCTTGCACATTTTAAAAATACATTGCACAATGGTGCAAACAACAATACAGAATAACTTATTGATCATCTAGTATTTGTATTATTTATATCTATAAAATATATCATGTTTATAACATAGTGCAGTTTATTTCAGCAAAAGTAAATAAATTTAAAATATTTACGTGACTTGCATGAAAGTAATTAAACAGACATCAAAACTGAGGTTTACATTAAGCTAGCATTGTAGAAATGCAACGTACAATAAAAGTAGTTCATACCAGTTATTATCATACATAATTTCATTTTATTGCATAACACAAGCTATTTCAGTAAAATAAACCAACGCAAAAATTTCATATGGTCTGCATTGTAAAAGTGCAATGGACACAGAAACCATCAAAATTGGAGAAAATGGCATAACTTCAAACGTTTAATAATATCCGCCATTTATCTTCGAGAACTAAACAAATCCAAAACTTTTAAATAACTTAAATTCTAAATAATGTAAGATTTTGATAGCTTGCATCATCTAGAATGCAAGTTACTAAACTGCGTAGGTGGCTTGTATTCCATAAAACGTAAAAGCTAAGTTTTATTTTAAGAAAAATTCTTTATTGCATTTTATCAAACAATTCTGTTGCAATATATACATTTCACAGTTACATGTCGAGCATCTTCTCGGATTAACAAAAACCAACGATGCACTCATATTCAATACGATTCTTAGTTGAAAATGATAAAAAATAAATGCATAAGATGTCAACAAGATGATTTTTCGTTCTTTTAAAACAGTCAAAGCAATCTACAAATTAAAACAAATAAGTAATAAAATTATGATGGAGAAGAAATATTAGTGGACGGAAGGGAAGCAGTTTCCGTGATCTAGAAAGATAAGTTCGGGAACACACCATTAAAAACAAAAATAGGGGACCTTTACAAAAAGGAAAATGGAGATTTATGAATAAACAATATCTTTGGGGATGCAAAAATAATTTCCCCCATGTGAGAATAAATAAAGCAAGGGAGCAACAACCAGGGTTAGGTATTCTGATTGGATTATATTGTAATTGATTTCTACTAAATTTAACAAAGGAAACATGGGAAAACAATATTCTCTCACAATTAAAAAATAGCATTCAAAACAGTTCTTATCATATTCTCTCATACAATTTTTTTAAAAGAGACAAGATATTGAAAAGACAACTGTGAAAAAATTCAAAGAGAGACTTGGGAATTTTGAAAAGAAATACTGAAAGATTATTTGTGTCTTAATAATATTCACAAATCATCGGAGAAAGAAGAGAACCTAGTGACATGATAGAGGGAAAACGGACTAATGAATACACAAGCTACTGCGATTATTCGTAATATCTTTTTTGAGCATTTGCATTTCATATTATTACTAATAAACATCGGCATATCTGATATGAAATAAATTGGAAGGCAATTACACAAAGAATTAAACGAAAAAGCAAACACTTATGGGAAAGTTGGTGATACGAAGTTTAAGAAAGATGAATTAAGTGGTAAACATTTCATAGTTTTCAAGCATTGTATATTAGTTTGCAATTGTCGACTGCAGATTGGATGATCGGGATCAAGTTTTACTGCCAATGAATTCACCAAAATGTTGGAAGACGCTCATATTTACATTGAATAACTCAAATTTAAATGAAAATTTAATGAACTTGGTAGTTAGTAGTCCACTTAATAAGGAGAAGAGAATGATGAATCTCGAGGATGAAAAGAAATATCACAACTTTGTTGAACTTAATTTTGTAAGAAAAGGAAGCAACCTATCAAATAAAAGACTCATAAAGATATAGAAAAGAACCTTGCATGCTATAATTGTCTATTAGACCATGTTCAAAAAATTTACTACAAGCTCAAGAGATGTTGAAAACTACATTAAAGTGTTAGCGGTTTCTAAAAACAAACATGGAGAAAATAGTGATGAAGATGCAAACGTTCACATTAACAATGACGAATATGTGTTATTCGTTGATAAAGATAAAAATGAGTACTTGATTCGTGTGCTTATTTTTCATAATTTATATGAAGCAAATCGATAAGATGAAATCGACTAATGGTTGCGTATTGGCGTAAACAGTGTTGGATCAATCAAGTTGAAACATTTAACAAAAATGTAGTAATGCTTACAAGAGTTAAGCCCGTTTCACCAAAAAAAAACTCAATTAGACAAAAGGTAGAGCTACTGGAGCATGGAGAGAAAATAAGGAACTACTAAATGCAGACAAGAAAATTGTAATTTATACAAGAAGATACGAAAGGCATGAAGAACATAGGAAGTTTTCAAACTCGAGAAGAGATGTAATTTTACTTGAATTAAGGTGCAGCAAGCAAGATAAGAAAAGAACATCCATAAAACAAATATGGAGACCTTTGTGGTATTACACGCATTCCTGAAAGAATGTGGGACGCATATTTTATTAGCACATGCATATCTAAGTGGATTGGATGTTGGAGAAAGTTTCTCTTCAAATTAAGATGGTTATTGACTTTATTAGTAAACCTGTCATTATTTTTTATACGTTTGAATTATTTACTGAGTTTAAATTCGTGTTACACTATTTCATGTGAGTTCGCATATAATATTGTATTCAGAAATATTGTATTTTGGTAACCTCTCATTATTTAAGAGAGGATATGTGAGATAACTCAATCAAGGAAATTGAGAATTAGGTTTTGATACTCTAATTGAGTTTTTTCTTTTTATATTTGGTTTTGGCTAAATTTAATAAAGGGAAGATGTTACATATGGTGAACCCATAAATTGACATTTGATTTACCTAGGTGTTATACACACATACAATGAAACTTTGTATTGTGTTTTATTTTTCACTTTCTATTCTCCTCTTAGACAATCTTGCGATTGGAAAAAAAAATCATAACATTTTCTACTTGATCAAAAGTAGTACTTATTGCTTCATTCAATAATTCGATAGTCTTATGGAAAAATTCTTAATCATCATCTTAAATTAGACGTGGATTAAGTTTTGAATAAAATGATAAATTATATGATCGTTTAGTAAATATTATGATAAATTTTACAAGTAATATTATGACAGTCTAATTATGATTTATGAAGACTTATGTAGATTTGTGTATATATATTATTGGAAGTATCTTGATATATAACTTATAAGGGTCTAAAATAGTTGTTTCGACTACTAATATTATTGAGTATTCTTGGATTGTTAAGAGAATAGTGTTGTCAATTTTTTGTGTGATAATTAATAAGTTGACCTTGAATGCGAACATGTATAATAACTTCATAATACATTACCAATACCTAGAAACTCCTCTTAGTGAGGAAATGCCGCTTTCAATGAAAGAAAAGGCGTTTTAGGCTTTGCTTTTGGCTTTTTTCCACCGCCTGTATTTGACCAACTCAATTTTTGATATGTTATAAAGCCTATGGTCATGCGATTTTTTAACCATTGATTTTGATTGTGTAATTTTAGTTATGTTGCTTAACCATTCAAATTGGGGGTTTGTGCGAGTTTCTCGGATTTTATCCCAAATACACATGTTATATTTTGATTGTATTTTATTCCTCTAGCTTATACTTTATTCATTTTAGTAAAATATATTTTCTTGACAATTTCTATGTTATATTTATATATACTTAGTTACTCGTACTATACTTAATGTATATATGTATGTATGTGCTCTCAGAAAGTCTCTTAAATAATTCTAAATCCACAACACTCTAATATTTTAACAGTTTATTCTAATCGCTTTACAAAAGGTACATCTTTTATAAAAGAATTGTGTGTATTTGGTAATTCTTTCATATAGGAATTTAAAAATACGATTTATTTTCTATGAACTAGTTTAGTGATAATTTTCATTTTGAGCATTTGTTTTAAAATCAAAATTTGTATCAAAAAGATTTGTTCATGTTTTTTTATTTTGATAATGGTTTTCCAATGGATTTTAGTTTAAGTTAATTCAATGGGTATATAGGTGACTTTATTTTCTGGTTAAACTTTTAAGATCGGCTCATAATTATCCAAGAGCATAACCAATGGTAAAAAAGACCTCACAAAATTCTATCACGACAGATACAAGTTAAAGATTAAAACTAAAATAAATACCTTTGATTCGCAAATGCTCAAAAATTCATTGACATCCCATCCAAGAACCTCACAAACAACCCTGCCAAATGCCCGATGCATGCCTACCTTCTTCGTCTTCCCCACAGCACAAGCATGCATAACAATCCCACGACTACTCACACGTATCTTCCTTTTCTCATAATTTCCACCACAAACCAAACACAGTAGCATGCAAATTGCCGAATCATTCACATAAATCTCCCTCAGGGTCTCTTCTTTCTCAAACAAACCCCTAAAAAATTCAAAACTTTCCCTTTCCCCTTCCCCGCCCTCCACGTCAAAAATTGCATTGCACAAAAACTCTTGGGTTTCAGTCCAACATCTGCGCTGAACTTCAAGTTTCGGGTTCGATTCGGTGGTAGGGGAGAAGGAAAGGAGGGACCGAAAATCACGCTCGACTTTTGATAGGAGTTTGCCTGGGCGTTTGAATGCTTTTCGTCGTAGAATGCATTGCCATTTCGATGGTTGTTGCGAAGTGATGGAGTGGAGTTCGGCGTTAGGGTTTTGGAGCTGCGATGGGGATATGAATGCGGTTAACGAAGAATCCATTGAGAATGTACTTAGAAAATGCTCGATATTTATACGCGGAACTGCAGAAGAGGGGTACATAACGCGACGGTGTGGTCGATGCGGTCTGATCAGGGTCCAAAATGGAAGTGGATTAGAGCACCTCCAACGATGGAGAGCGTGCAATTTACAAAACATGCAATTAGAAAATGTAACCGCGTACATTCTTCAACGTCAAATGAGATACCGACGGCTATTGAACAAAAATGTATTATAGAATAAATGAAAATAGAAGCCATTGGATAGAGACAAAAAATATATTATTCACTTCTGAGAATATATATCTATTTACATTATATGACATACTTTATATAAAGGCTTTAGAAGTAAGGACCGAACTTATCCCACGATGTGGGACTAAAAAAACAATGTACAAGTATATTCACTTCATAATATACATATATTATAACACTCCCCCTTGAATATGCGTTTTCAAAATCTTGAATACTCTGATAATTTGAAATTTTCCATTTCGAAACGTGTACGATGATTGCTCCCCCTCATTATTATCTTGCTTGAATTTATCGATTCAGTCGATATAGATATTGTCTATTGCCTCATTAAAAACCTATATTAGGAAAACCCAGTAGGAAAAAACCTTGAACGAGGAAAAGAGTGCAACTTGTGAAATCATAAATATCATACTAAAAATGATATTCCTTCTAAAAGTTTGATACTTCAGGATCAAAATAATGCCTCATTAAAACCTTACTAAGAAAAACCCAACGGGAAAAATCTTAGTGAAAGAAAAATAGTACAATGACATATTTTATTTTCTCATTTCTTCAAATGAAGTTTGATACTTCTGGATCAAATTAATGCCTCATTAAAACCTTACTAAGAAAAACCCAATGAGAAAAATCTTAGTGAAAGGAAAAAGAGTACAATATAGTAAGAGATATTTCAATAATTTACAGAATCAAATAGAGTTTGATACTTCTGGATCAATATAATACTTATTAAAAACCTTACAAAGGAAAACCCGATGGGAGAAAACCTTAGTCAAGGATAAAAAATACAATTTAACTTAAATAACATATTTGAGATGTTATTTCTTGAAAAGACGTTTGATTCTTCTAGATCAAGACAGTGCCTCGTTAAAACATTAGGAAGAAAAACACAGTGGGAAAAATCTTAAAAAAGGAAAAAGAGTACATTATAACTTATTTCAAATGTTAATAGGGAATTGATACTTCTGGGTCAAGGTAATGCCTCATTAAAACCTTACTAATAAAAACCCAGTGGCAAAAATCTTAGTTAAGGAAAAAGAGTGCATTATAAAATACTTATGAATGCTCTCCTTGATTTTAAATTTTCCTCTGAATTCATATTCGTCTTTCGATAACTCAAATTGGTTATAGATACTTCTGGATCCGTAAATATGTATCTCATTAATAATACAACTTATTAATAGTTTCCTTTGATACAATCAAATTTTCTAAGATTGTGTCTTCCAAATATGGTTTGCATTTTATACATTTTGTATGCTACTTTTATGAAAAACACTTCATGTGCTTTCATTTTGTTTTGTGCTTCAAATTAGTTTTGCGCATTGCAATTATACATCTTTCATTAATATTAAAAAATTTATTACAACATTACTAGAAAGCAGGAAGTAATCTACTCATCTTGAAGTATGTCAAGATTTTCATTACAACAATACTTAGAAGAAATTTGTAATCTACACTTCATATCTTTTGCTTTCTTTATAACTACAAAAGTTATATATATTCTTCAGAAATTTGTATACTTTAATAAGTATTTGCATATCGCAACTATCACTTCAATGGATATTAAGAGTTTCATTACAACGACACTTAAAAATAGGAAGTAATCTAATCATCATGAATTTATATTAAGATTTTCATTACAACAATACTTAAAAGTAGGTAGAAATCTACTCTCCTTGTTCTTTGCATTCTTTATAACAATGAAAGTTATTTATATTCTTCGGGAATTTGTATACTTTCATTATTTATAATGTTTTAAACAATATTTAAACCTTCAGGGTATTTTAAGTGTTTCAAACACTTTCACTTCTTCAATCAATTCAATTATTTATAAAAACATGATGCCTAGAGCATTTAACACGATGTAGCACTACATGTGCTTCAGTAATTTCAGTGTGTTTTTCTATTATATATATGTGTGTGTTGCGAACTACAGGTTCACATTTCTTATTTAGGAGAATTTCATGATGGCCAATCATGTTTTTCTCTAATCCAGGATCTTCAATCCATTTATAAACATAAGCGCTTTATTATTTATAAATTTATCATCGATGTTTATTTCTTGTCAGTTCTAGACATGATTTATTGAGATCTCTTTAATTATCATGTTTTAGGTACCTAACCCACTTCTAGGGTTATTTGAGAATCATGTCATGGATCTCTTTCAGAGCATCCTTAAGTGTTTCTTCAAGAACACTCACCTCCTTTATTTGGCATCTTTATTACTTACTCCAAAAATATTTTGAACTGACTTTTGAACCATATTTCAGACGTGGATTACAAATTTTGATCCTTCAGGGATTCAAATCTATATTGGAGAAAGTCTACTAGGGATATTATTGATAATTTATTCAAGTCACTTAATATCTTGCATCATTGTATATTTTAACAAATATTTAACACTGATGATCGAAATGAGCTTGTATCTCTTTATCCTCCCCCTCAATGTTGACAAACATTGTCACATTAAATAATAATCATCTTTGGACTCTTTTTTTGATCCATTATGATATTGCTACTAGCAAATACATCATACATATTAACAATAGGAGGATAATTCTTTTATTAGTTGATAAGATGCATTCAATTGATATTGATTATTAGAGTTTGTTCTCATTCATTGATCTAAGCTATTGGAGGAATTTGCTTATTGTGTAGATCATTTGAATACATACATGACTTCAGGTCATTCAACATTTTTGTTGATTGAATTTTAAATCACTAAATAATATCTATGCATAATCTATAAGATGCGCTTATAACAAACTTCAGGTTGTTAGCTAAATATTTACATATATGAATGTATACGTGCGTCCACGTATCATATATATATATTATAAAATTTTCATATTCTTTCTCATTTGAATTAGTGATTTTTAGAACAAACTATTACAAGGATCCAAACTATTAATTTCTATTTATAAATCAATGTCAATGCAAACCTGTCAAAACCGCATGATAATGTTCAAAACATTTGGTATGAAACCATATCGAACTTCTGGTTCAAACAAAATATACACACAACTTCAAGTTGTTAAGTTTTATTCCTCAATTATATCTCAAATATCAGTTTTGAACACTAATTATGATTACTTATCAAGGAGTAATTTTTAATTGCATATAAACATTTCTACACATCTCTATTGAGAGTTCTGTAAAAAAAATTACAGCAAAAATAATAATAGTATCTTCTAGATACTTGGAATGTTACGGATACAGATTTCCTCAGGACCGTATGTATAGTTCTCAAACTTTTAGGATCTAATCTAAGCTAAATTATGATCCTTTATAATCAAATTTATGTACACTTATTTGGTTTAATAAAATTACCAAATATATAAATAAATCTCTTCTAAAGATATGTTATCGTTTTCAAATTTATAAATCTCTTCTAGAGATATATTAGTATCACCACTTCTGGAGTGAACTTTCTCTTCTAGATATATATATATATATATATATATATATATATATGCACTATTTGAATGTCATATCAATATACACTGTTTATTTTATATGTATTACATAATTACTACTTTTACAGTAGCATAAAATATCCATGTGGAGATTTTTGTTGTAATTTCTTTTAAAATGGCACATCAAACTTTAAATACAATGACAAAATTAGATTCACCAACTGAAAGTAAAATGCAAGAGATAAAACCACTACTTCTGGAGTGTAACATTGGTATACAATATCATTTTTTTTGGATAAATTATTGTTATTACTCAAAAAAAATTTATATCATTATTCCTTCAGGGAATATAGTATTTCCTTTTAAGGAATTGCAATGTAACAGAAATAAAATTTCTATAGCATCTCTTCTGGGATGTTAAATTTTGCAATATAAATATAAATAAATCTCTAAAACATCTTTTCAAGAGATTAATATACACACATACACATCCATGATGTTTGAAATATCATATAACATAATATCTTTAGGATATTTGGTTAATATAGTGTAAATGTTAAGATATAAGGTAAGGTATAACTCATTTGGAGATTTTTGTAATCTCTTGAATGCAACATCATTTTCTCATATGATTATTTATTAATTTTCTTTAACTTCTTCAGGAAGTACAACCTTATCATTTTACATAATTCCAATAGAGCTTCGGGCTTCTAATTCATGAACTTTAAGTTCATTAAATTGTTATGAACTTCAGGTTCTCAAGTTTTGTGTAAACTTCTCCCCTTTTTTTTTGTACCATATTGTCACAAAAAAAATCTATTCTTATTTCAAGACTTGTACATTTTGACAAAAAAAATACTGACAAGAATTCGAGCTTGGAAAGTTTATTAGAAAATCTTTTCATAATTCAAGACTTCAGGTCTTGGACTTTGAGTTATACAACTTCTGGTTGAAAAAAAATCTTTGCACAACTTCAGGTTATTCAAACTTATTTCTTTCATTATATCGAGCATTGTTTGTCAAAATGAATACACCATATAATAAACCATATGTCTATTCTTATTCCAAACATAATACAACATCATTTAATTTACTGCAGCCAGTGCATTTATGATGATATGTTAATTTAATTTATCACCATGACGACAACATTTAATGCATTTAAGATTAAAAAAATGAATGCAATTTACCATTATTGTGGCATAAAATATAAAATATTATCACAACGAATTGATTTCTTTACAAACAAATAAATCAATCTAACTAACTTTAGTTAGCAAAATTTAATCTCAAAGCTAAGTTTAATATACTCAATAATAAAATTAAATGAATACCATAAGAGAAACTTTATTTCTTAATAGTCAAAATTTCTAAAATAACTAAAATAACTCTTATATATATATATATATGTATATACATACATACACATATATATATCCCTCTTTTTTTATATAATTCAAGTTTCTGCTTTTTTTATTGAAACTTCTGGTTCTTTATTATAAGAAAACTTAAAATTTAACAATTTATGGAAACTCAAGCTTTTAGCATTATAGGAAATGTAGGTTCTCAGCTTTTATTTCAAATGCTAGAAATTAAGTTTGCCGTATATGTTTTCATTAACATTTCCATTCACTTCAGGTGTACTAAATCAATATTAATATTGGATCTAAACTAATATGATCTTCTAAATATGCATTATTCTTGTATATGTTTCTCTAAGAAATAATAAAATATTTCTTCTGGAAATATAAGCTATATATATCAAAATAATTTCCAAAATCCAAATCAAAGAGTTTTCGAAATGAAAACTTCATTTATCAAACATGTATATATTACTTAGACCTATATCACAAACCAAAACGTAATCAAGATCAATAAATTCATTTGAATCAACAACAGAAATTGTCAAATTTAACACTTGCTTCCCAAAATATTGAACTCAAAAAAAAACATGCAATAATAAGCAAGTTTGAAATCAATTCAAATCCAAATTTGAAAAATCCCAACTTTTTATTTTTAAACAATGTACAAATATCAAAGGTATATCATTTGGGTGTGATTTTGAGATCTACAATATAATGAGATCAAAAAAGTAAGAACAAAAAAATTGGATCTATTATAGGATGAGATCTGAAATATAATGACAAAAATACATGTACAGTGAAATAAGATCTATAACAGAATAAGATCTTGAAAAGATAAGATATATTGAAACTTAAATCCAAATTTGAAAAATTTGAAAATAGATATAGAATTGTGAAACAAGAATACTTAAATTTAGATCTAAATTAATCGAAAAAATAAATCTAGAAAAACATATCTAGAAATTTTCAAACTTGATTTCAATGGTTGAATAAGAGGAAGAGATAGATTTGATTTCAGTAACTGAATAAGAGAAAGAGATGTACCTACATGAAAAAAAAATGGATCTAATCTTCTGGATTAGAATATCCAATATATTCGAGAAAAAGAAGATCGTGCTGATAACATAGAATTAAGAAAAATAGAAGCCATTGGAGAGAGAGAATTATTGACTCTTGAGAATAGATATCTATTTACATTACATGACCTACTTTATATAAAGGCTTCAGAAGTAAGGACCGAACTTATCCCACGATGTGGGACTAAACAAAATAATGTACAAGTATATTCACTTCATAATATACATATATTATAACAATAAGATGTTTTTTCTTCCCTTTGGTTCATTATTTTACCACAAACTCTTTTATTGTTTCTATTTAATTAACCAAGACGTCGAAATGCCGACACGATTCGTCAAAACCGGTAGACGGACTGTCTGTTACATGACATAAATCAGTAACGGTGCAGCTCATATCATTTTGCATGTTGCCGTGATTATAGACGATCTACGACCCTCGCACGAGCTGCCCGGCTTCAAAACATTTATATACTGCAATACTAACGATGTCATAAGTGCAATTTTAATACGTAATTATTAGATGAATACGTCCTTTCATAAAACATGAATGTTATAAGTTTGCTTAGTTTATCTTTAATGTTAAATAATTACTTATATAAGTTTCTCACGTCGCTATGCATGATAGTTGGTATAGGTATTTTTGAGTATTTTGTCGCATCACCTCAGTTGATTTTGAATAGGCTACATGCATCACCTTTCGGTGAATTTCTAGATTTACGTATATTTGCACGCGTCGGCCGTTACATAATAGAAGCCCTTACTAAGAAACAGTGGCCCACCACTCACACATTTCATTTTTCTGATTTTGAGCTGGGATTGACTCCTTTAGATTTTTATATGCTGGCTGGCATAGAGATTGGTCGACCAAACAATGTGCCTGTTTCATTTGATAGTTCTTTTGAGGATTTTGAGTCGTATTCAGCTTATTTACTAGCTTTGTTCGATGATGAGGTCATAGGATGTGATGTTACATTTACATGTTTACAACGGTATATAGTAGACTATAGGGACGAGAAGAAGATGAACGCACCTACTATTTATGCCTTTTTATTATATTTGTTTAATCTTTCCTTTTTCACAAACAACAAGGGCACGATTAGACTTGGTTATTTGACTGGATTATTAGACGTAGATGGACTTTATATATATATATATGACTACGGTACTGTCATTCTTGGTTATCTGTATGTAGTGTTAAAAACCTATGCACTATAGCAGCCTCGACAGATGTATGATTTTTGGTACATCCTACCACGAGTATACGACCGACATGCACTCACGACTCATTTCCAAAGCGAATGCTACACCTTATATTTACTTTTCCAGATTAAGTTATTGGAGTCCTGCTATGCATGTGCACCATGTGCATAGGGAGTACACAATGAGTAGATGGAGACCAGACTGCAGATAGATATAACGCGGCGCGACAACATCACACTCGTGCATTAGAGCAGTATTTTCATTTTATGGAGCCTGGCAGCGATCATCCCCTAACGTTTCAGTTTGGTCTTTCGAGACGTAAGGTTTTCTTTCAGGTTCCTACATGTCCTTTTATATGGTATTTAGGGGAGCGATGTTGGTTGTAGTTGCATGGTATAATTCGTATTCTCTTTGATCCACCTCCATGGGATGATATTTATGGAGATATTTGGGCTGGCCCAGCTTATATTGCTGCTATGAGTGCCGCGAGATGGGTAGATGGCGATCCTTTTACTATACCCGGAGATTTTGATTTATATTGGGCTTAAGTGTCCCCATGTGCTTAAGCGTTACTTGATTACATACAGAATTTTAACTCTGACCATATTGACCGGTGTACTTCTTCTGGTATAATTCCATTGCCATCATCTGTCTTTGAGCCTACATCGTCTTACTACACAAAACCTCCCACATTTGATCCCTCAGCATGCATTCAGAATATATAATTTACAGGATGAGGTTGTTGATTATCCATTGCAGTTTGTTATAGATGATGTTGTCTTAGGTGTACCCTCCGTTGGTTTATATCAGCCGCATCAGATAAGTACGACTTTAAATTTTCGTATAATTCACTAGCAATTATATTCTCCGTATATGTATAATTTTTCTTTTTTATATCATAGTTTCCTTAGTACATGGATCATGATAGATAGATGCTCGCTGCATTTTAACGTATGACGCTTGATTATACTCAGATAATATATCAAGGTTGTTAGATTGCTTTCAACAGCAGCAAACTCAGCATGATGCTTAGATACATCGGTACCAGACTTAGATTCAGGAGCTTCAGCAGTAGGTGCAGCCACTACCAGGGCCATACGATTTTGATGACGTCAATGATGATAATGATGACGATGACGATGGTGGCTAAGATGGGGGGAGTGATATTGGTTTCATCACATAGACTAATGTTTTTTGTGTTTCATACATGTTTTGTCAGTGTATGTATTCTTATATATATTTTTATGTTTCATGCATGTTTCACATAGATTATTGTTTTACTCGTGTATTTATTATGTTGTTGATGATGGTTCTTATTCTGTTGATGATGATATTTTGTACTATATCCGTATCATAAGAAACCTTATAAAGATTCAATTGTGAAGAAACAAACACATTCTCCCTAAGTTCCTGAATGTTTGCCACACAGTCATTCAGATCACAGTTGAAGCGAATGACGTGGATTATGAACAGTCTATTTAGGGGAAAATGTTACAATGAAAGTTCACAACATATTAAATTGAAAATGAAAGTTGGACTCTATAATATTATTTGGTACTAATCGAAGCGTGCACAGAAGCTGACTGCAGACACATAGAAGTGGAGTTGGAGCAAGATTTTTGGGAAGCTCTAAATAGTGCATTTAATAATCATCCTGATTGTAGATTAATTCAAAAGATTCTAGAAACTCAGAGTACTTATTTCACATTTAGTAGAGCTTGTCGAAGATTAGAAGCATTATAAGTACAGTGGAGGGAGAAGACCTATTTTAGTTTACATGATCTACGTTTGATTCAAGATATTTGTGGGAGTATCAAACTAATTTCGCTGGACACGCTACATATGATCTTTGGGTTAGCTATATTCAATAGTTTGAGTGATGTTTGGGTCAGCTATCTACATTTAGTATTTTCTATGTACTTTTAGTAAGTTCTATCTACTTTCGAATTCAATTAATTCAAATAAGTACTTAAGATAAGAAACTAACAAATACTTAATTAAACGATAATCGATCTAAAATGATGTAGACATGCCAACCTGATGATCGAAAAGATACAAACAAGAAAAGAAACGATAATATGGATCTAAAACAAACAAACAGACTGATTAAAAAAATTATCTTTGACCACAAGATAATTGAACCGAACTCATTATCCTCTGGAGTGTTTCAATTTTTTTTTCAAGTTCAGTTGCATACAAAGCTACTCGATGAGGTAAAGGACTGTTAAGCATTGCCAAACTCCACAACAATTCGAAAAATTATGGCACCTATAGTGGTGTCGACCGATGTCAGTTTTGTTCCTTATGACAGAATATAGAAGAAAAACTATGCCTTACAGTATATTGGTCCAAAGTCAACTTCTTGATCTGTTTGAGGTAAAAAGTGGCAAGTTTCAAGCTTTCTTTGAGTTCTTCTACTGTGGCACACTGGTCTGCTCTTTGCCTTCTTCCATCCTCCACGAGCTACACTCTTGCAACTCTCTCTCTCTCTCGTGCTTTCTTAAATCTACATAGTGTCTTTCTTCTATTTCAATGTACCACTTAGTTAGTGGTTCAGAGAAGGCGTATTCGATAGAGAATCATGACTTGTAGGACCTTCGTATAAGTAAGATGAGGGCAAGGAAGTATGGTTCCACCATTTTTTGTATGCTTAATGGGAATATTTGTTTTCAGAGTGGTTTGCCAAGCTATATATATGTATGTGTGTGTATATATATATATATATATAATGGAATACATTAAGCATAATGAGCCACTTTGTCTTCAATAGCATTGATGTCATGCCAAGAAAACTGTGCAATGTGACTACTGTGTTCGGATGTGACAGATCACTAACCACTTTGTCTTCAATAATATTGTTGGCATGTCAAGAAAGGTATGCAACATGGCTACAATGCTCGGACGTGATAGGTTACTTAGCCACTTTGTCTTAAATAGCATTGGGGCATGTCAAGGAAGGTGTGCTACGAGGCTACATCGTTTGGATGTGACATGTCACTAAACCACTTTGTCTTTAATAGCATTGTTTCCATGCCAGGAAAAATGTGCAACGTGGCTACAGTGTTTGAATGTGATAGGTCACTGAGCCACTTTGTCTTTAAAAGCATTGCTGACATGTCAAGGAAGGTATGCAATGTGGCTATAGTGTTCAGATGTGATAGGTCACTAAGTCACTTTGTCTTCAACGACATTGTTGGCATGTCAAGGATGGTGTGCACCATCGCTACAGTGTTTGGATGTGATAGGTCACTAAGTTACTTATCTTCAATAGCATTGCTGCCATGCTAAGAAAACTGTGCAATGTGGCTACAGTGCTCGGATGCGAACGATCACTGAATGATTTTGTCTTCAGTAGTATTGCTGGCATGTTAAGGAAGATGTGCAACGTGGATACAGTGTTCGGATATGACAAGACACCGAACCACTTTGTCTTTAATAACATTGCTGGCATCTTAAGGATGTTATGCAACTACTATAAATACCTACAATAATCTCGTTTATCCATGCTCATTCATATTTAATATATTTCCAAGTACAAAAATAATGTCAACTTGTAATACCCCGTATTTTTAGTTATATAATTTAGGATATTTTATTAGTTAAATAAAATAAAATAATGTAAGATGATTAATGGATTGAGATTTGTGATTAAATAAGAGGTAGGTGAACCATGTTAAATAAGTGAACTAAAGAATAAAAAGAGAATAAAAGGGCTGAGAAATATGCAGGGGAAAATAGAAACAAGGTATAACCTTATACCCTTAACCGCTTAACAATCACGTTCACTTCATTTTTCACAAATCAAAAATATAGAGCTAAGGCCGACCACCATTAGGAAGAGCAAAGAAGAAGAATCCAAGAGGAAGAATCAAATCATTTAATCAAGATCAAATCTCACATCTTTAATCACAAAGCTAAGGTGAATAATGACTACATCTCAATTTTTATGGTTTTCGGTTTTTGAATGAAATCCTAATTTTTGCAAATGTTTAGCCATGTTTTGAATGATAAAATGTAATCTATATGTTGTTGATGATTTATGCAAATTCACATAGATCTTGTGATATGTTTTGATATGAAAATCCTATTATATGACATCTAATTGTCTTGGGAATTCAAATTTAGATTAGAAACAATAATTTAGAGATGGATTTCGATTCTCATAATTTTCTGAATTAGTATGGATTTTATATGAATTTTCTAGTGAAAAATGCTATTTTAGGTTAAAAATTAATTACGACCAAATTATATTGGCTTAGGGTCTGAAATTTATATATGTTGGATTCTTGGAAAACATATTAAAAATGATTTACAGGAATTTTTGTAAAATTTTTCTAAGTGTTTTAATGAATATATAAAATTATTTAAGGTATGGGACTTAAATGTTTTTTATATTTATGAAAAGGGTAATTTGTAAATTTAAATTTTTATTTTTGACAGTCGGTAGAAAAGTAAAATTTGCATCCGATCATAATTTGATAAACTAGGTAGGTTAGGTACAAAGAAATAGTTTAAAAAGTCAAATCTACATGTTTTTTCTTATTTCAATGCTTTCGGCACCACGATTTCGACTCCTTACCTCGGCCTCTAACTCCATCGAAACTAATGCATATGGTATTGTATATCCGGTACGTACTGAATTGGACATAGGTATAAGGTATTAGGTTGAGAACAGGGGTTCCGAAGGAGTCGAAGCACTACTTTTCTTATAGATGAAAATGTGCCTGCTTGGCTTTTGACCGAATAACATTAGACTTTGTCTGCTTACGACTGGGTCAATTATTATAAAAGTATAGTTTTAAGAGGTTGCGCCTTTGTTTGTAAATACTGCTTTCGACTAGGTTGAAGTCCCGACTGTCGCTTTTTACCTTTCGACGCAAATTGATTTCGAAAGGGTTGCCTTGTTTTTAAAACCAAGCCGCTTCTCTAATGCTTTCGAAGGGATGGTTTTGATACCACCACTTCTTTATTTAGGAAACGCTTTCGGAAGAAACACTTTTGACTTAAATGTTTTAATGACCCTTTTACTCTATAAAAATAAGAATCTAAATGGTTTCAAAAGAGATAGTTTTAATGATTTCGAAAGGTGTTTCCATGTGTTATAAATTGAACCCAAATGCTTTTGAAAGGCTTGATATTTTGATACTTTCGAAAGGTTTAAAGAAAGATTTCCAAAGGGTGGTTCCCCAATGGTTTCGAAAGGTATAAAAGGAAAGGTTTTTCAATGATTTCAAAAGACAATATTTAAGTGTTTTAAAGATAGGATGTCTAAGATTTTAAAGCATTCGAAAGAGATGTTTTCCAATGCTTTCGAAAGGATAAATATGAATGGTTTCGAAGAGTAAGATTTCGAAAGTTACGTTGGCCTTTCGGCCTAAGGACATAAAGTAAAGTTGTTTATTATATCAGAAGGGGTACTTTTAATGGTTTCGAAAAGGTTGTTTAAAGGTTTTAAATAAAGGCTTCGAATGGGTTGTTTTTGGCAATACAACCTAAGTGTTTTTAAGTTAAGAAGGGTTTAACTTATTTTGAAGGGATGAGAAATCCTTAATAATTTCATCAACATTATTTTGGGTAAAGTATATATAACATTGAAAATAGCTAGAGTAAAGCAAAGACTATATTTTACTTGTATATGTATGATTTAAAGGTTTAATCATTTTGAAAAGGTTTACAAGGAAAATTTTAAAGGGTAAATCACCCTTAGAAAATGAATTAGATTTGAAGACCAGATGGGTCTGTGAAGGGTCGTGCTCAATACTCATTAGCTATTAGTCCCTAGTTAATTTAGTCCAAAATTCCAGTGTGTAGGGCTTTGTCACAAGTAAGACTAAAATTATGTTACACACAGAAAGAAATCTAAAAAGGAAAGACATGTTACTAGTAACCCTACAAAACCATTAGGATTAGTTAGACCTAGAGAAGTAAGTAAGGATAGACCGTCTAGAAGAGGAGTATCCAATGGATGTTAGATTTTTATGTTTTCTTGTAGGACCGAGTCAGCCAAAGGTTAGTAGCTAGTCAAACAAAACTATAATATCTAGATGAATAGTCCATATGATAACTGATATGTATATATACATGATATTTCTTTACAGATTTAACAGTTTTGGTTGCAGGATTAAAATTTGCAAAAGATATAATTTAAAAAGGATATCAATGAGGGGAAACCCGTTGCGCTAAGAGGTATGATCTCACACAATATCATATGATCGAGATATATATAGTATTTTTCACACCAGGCTATATGTATGACTCGAAATTTATTTTTTCTTAAACTCTCGGGTGATCAAAATTGATTTAGGTAGGCTGAGGGTTGAGATTTACAGGTTTTAGTAAATTGGCAAATAAAGCTTCCAGTGACAAGCAGGTGGCTGACGGACAGCTAATTAGAAGTTGCTGTAATACTTTGGATTGATTCCGCTGTATTGTATATATAATACCCTGGTCAACCAAGGGGGCATCATCATATGTCGTTCTTGGTATATTTATGTAATAACTATATTTTATCTGAACTAGGGAAATGATTATGGGATTATTTAATTTGAATATGGAACATATTTTGGAAATATATTTAAAAACATTGTTTTTTGAAATATGTGATTTTATTTCATATTCATATACTTATGATATTATAGATACCAATAACATAGCCGTATTTAGTCATCGGAAGTTAATACTATGCATGATTGCTACATCTATAGCGCTTAGCTTTTGACTCCAGATAGGGGATGTTACAATTTGGTATCAGAGCATAGTTTTTTAAAGACTTTAACTAAAAAGATGATTTTGAAAGACATAATCCTAAGGAACTAGCGATAAGATCGGGGTATGGGACAACGCTATAGTAACGTACTTGTATTTTACATGAACTAACGATTAAAAAAAATCATTAACTATTATTAAATCAATCTTTATTATACTATAATCTCAAATAACAAATTACATATACCTTTCGATTTGATCCTTATTATACAATTCAACCTTTAATATACAATTAACCAATTCAAAATTAGAACATAGTGATCAAAATTGAATTTGCATTAGAATTTAGAACATATTTATGCCATTTGAAAATTACAACACTAATCACAACAAAATATATATCAGAAGATGCAAAAGACCAAATTTATTTACCTTTTCAAAAACAAGCAGGCAGTAGTAGTGCTGTAGTTACCAAAACCAAGCATCAATGATCGAAGTCTCAAGTTTGTCACTGTCCAATCCTAGTCGTTATTTGGTTATGCCCTAGCTGTGTTGAGGAGTCACTGTTGCCTCGCCTCTGTCGATTGAATGGAGATGGAATCATTGTCGAGTGTCGATTGGATGGGGATGGAATCGTCGTCGCCGAGTGAGAAGAAAATCGTGATTTTGTTTTTTAATTTGTTGCTGCACTGGTGTAGGAAGATGGTGTCCTAGATTTTGATGAGGCCCAGAGCGGTTGCTTTAGCTATTTTGTTAAAGGGCAGACCCTACCTGCAACAAAACGTCGTCGGATTTGGATGTTAAATGGGTGAAGAAAAGAGGTCGCAAGAAGGTACGTTGGGCTGAGGATAGTGAAGCCAGAAGTTGGACCGGTGAAGAGAGGAGCAAAAGTTTGGTTTTTTGTGAAGAAGAAGACATTGCGAGGGATTTGGTGTAGAGCGGTGGAAAGAGGAAAATAAAATAGTTTTGCTACTTAAGTTTTTAATTAGCGGGATTGAGAATTCAATGTGACAACGTAAGCACGCTGTATATTTATCATTCTAATCATTAAATATAACAACATAGTCACCACGCTATCTTTACTTGCAATTAAAAATCAATTTTGTTGTAGTGCCTCGGTCGTATTATTATCAACTTTGAGTCAGTATGAATCAACTATTAGGGGTCAGCATATCCATAGGTCGGTGTTGCTTTGAGCCTAGGGTTCGTTTGGCATGGGGTCGGCATAATTGTAAGGGTTCGGTGCAGAAAAGGGACTGGTAGTGAAAGAATAGCTTGGGGTTGGCAAACCCCAGTTCGACATTAAAGCATTCAGGTCGGGGTGTTCAAGTCAGGTCGGCACTCGAAGGGGTCGACCTTCGATGATCGAGTTGTGTCGGCATACTGGGTAGTTACTTGTTTAACTTGGGGTCGGCAGGATAACTTGGGTCGGCATATCCTTATGGGGTCGGTACACCTTGGGTCGGCTATGGTGAGTGCAAGATCGGTTCAGCATTGGATGAAGCACGAGCAACTTCAAATCATTCGAGGACCTGCTTTGGGTCAGTCTTTTAGGTTCGGTCACATGGGATCCGTTGCTTGCATTCGGTCACTTGGGATCGGCTAACTCGGTTTGGACTGAGGAATGGAGAGGTAGTTAGCATGAGCAAGGGCACCCAATTTACTACGAGCCAGAGTGAGGTTTGCTTCGAGTCGACATCCAGAAGACCCCGGGTCGGTTGTGAGGGATCGACATGATCAGTTCTGTCTGCCTAGCTTATCTGTGGTGGGTCGAACTCTCTTGGTCGTGGGCCTGAAGGACTGGAGAGAGGTGCGAGCTCAGAGAAGCCGGGCTATCTCCATCCATAAATAGAGGGGCGAGGTTCCAGTTAAGGGGACCTTTTTTGAAAAAACGAGGAGGAGACTCTGCCATTTTCTGTACTAATTTCCTTTTATTCCATCTAGAACTCAAGCTGCTCTTTGTAGATTGTACCTGTATTTAAATATTTGAAAAAGCAATAAAGATTGCATTCAAAGTAAACGTAGGCAGTTATGCCGAACCACTATATAATTCTATTATTCTTGTTTTTTATTGTTCTTTTTTGCATTATATTGTATTATTCCTCTTTTTCCATTTACTTAATTCATTTATCTCGCTACACAAATCTACAATAGGGTGTTAGTATCCAAAAAAATGACTGTCGCGTTAGAGTGCTTGCATACGTAGGACTAGTAGATGCTCTGGATAAGAATTTTCATTTGAGAGAAAGCACGGTACTAAAACTTTGGACCATTTCTGTCAAGCTAGCATCGATATTTGCAGCGATCAATACTTATGAAGGCCACATGAAGCTGACATGGCAAGACTAATGAAGATGCATGGCAGTAGAGGAAGGCTGGGAATGCTGGGTAGTATAAATTCTATGCATTGGAATTTATTGGGAGTGGAAGAATTATTCAATGGCTTATGACGGAGCTTATCTAGGTAAGTCTTATATGTCGACATTATTCTTGAAATGGTAGCTTCATATGACTTATGGATCTAGCATGCCTTTCTCGAAATTCTAGGTTCTAACAACGATCTCAACGTAGGAAAACATATTACTTTGTTTAATGTTCAACTAATGGTAGATCAACTCCACTTTCCTCCAGTTTAGGAGATAGCACAACGATCATGAATACAATCTGGGCGATCGTACATACCCTAAATGGAGTATTATTGTCAAGACAATTCCTAACCCCTTAAACAATAAACAATCAAAGTTTGCAGTAATGCAAGAAGGCCAGAGATAGGATGATAAAAGAGCATTTTGTGTTCTTCAATCAAGATTTGTCATAGCCAGCAATCCATGTAGAATTTGGTCGTCACTTAAAATGACAACAACAATATATTCTTTTGTTATTTTACACAATATGATTTTCGAGGATGAAAGAGACATGGAGAAGACTTTGTGTACAAGGGTGCTCCAACATCACCAGATGTATGGCGCAATGATATGATTAGAAGTGCAATTGAACTCGAGTTTCATGTTTTTAGCCAAATGTCATATCGTAGTGTTCATTTCCACCGAAGACTGCAAAAGGATCTAAGAAATCACCTTTTGAACTTTAGTGGCAATCGGTGAAAGTTTAAAATTGCTGTTAAGTTTGTTGTTGTTCTTTATGTGTTCTTGATGTTGTTGCAATTTATTTTTGTTGCATTTCATATCAAGTAATACATTGAAATTTGTTCATGATATTGTTGAAAAGTAATGTATCATAATTTCATTTACATATCAAGTAATTTAACGCAATCTCACTTGGTTATACTTCTAAATTTACTGGATTAAGTTCATAATAAAATACATCAACTAAAATTCCAAAGATACAATAGTTCGAGAAATACGAATACAAATACGAATACAGTCCCTTTTCACGCCTACGCCTCATAATTTCTCTCCTCATAGATTCTGTATACTCTCATTGTTCTTCAGACACACGTGACGTATGCATGAACATTACTACCTCTTCATCTCTCTGTTTGTTTCCAGTAAGAAGTCGGTCCAATTTCGATATTTTTTTATAGTGTTGATTAGATTGAAATTCCATTGCATGATTATATTTATTTTCAGAATCAAGTAGGAGTTCTTTACTTCAGCTTGATCTACCCCAGCAGCCTTCTTCATTTTACAGCTTTTGCTCTTTGAGGCCTAACAAAATCATCTTCCATCGGAGTTAGATGTTCTTTTGACCTAGTGCAAAGCTTCCTAGCGATTCCCCAGAGCTTGAGACTTCTCCGATCTTGGCGCTTTACCTCCAATGCTATTTGGTTGGAGGTCTTGAACGGTTTTTGATATAGAGAGTTTTCATTTTTTATGCTCAACTAGCTAGTCATAAATGTACATGAACTGATAAAAATAAGCAGCTTGTTTATTCTTCGGTCCATAGATTTTTTTTAAACAATTTGTTTGCTGTCATCCTCTAAAATTTTTTTAAATAATTAGAGAACTGCAAGAAAATATAGGCATATGAAAATTTAGGAAATCTTACCAAATACGTTATATTTTCAAATCAATTAAGATTCGTTTGTTTTAACTTAAACATTTGAGAATCAAATATTTGCGTTTGATGATTGATTTTTCTATAACAACCTTTGATCAAAAATAGCGACCTTTTGGGATCAGCGTTCTTTCGATTGTAGCAATTGGTAATTTTGCCCCAAAAAGTCTTACTTCTTTGGTCGGCACATCGAATAGGATCGTTTGAGAGGCATATCAAATGTAACAAAAATCATAGTCTTCCACCACAGTCCAACTACTAGTAGTAACCGCTTCGCCAATTTGAATCGTAATGCCTTTTAAATTGAATTCTTCGAAACTGCATCTTGCAGCATCGACGTCGAAATCGAAAAAGATTTCGAAATGATAAAAGTGAGAGTATAAGGTTTGCAAATGTTGTAGAGTGTTGTGTGCGAGTATAAGAGATAAGGTGGTTGGTATTTGTAGAGGGGAGGGAAATAGAGACGTTGAATGAGCCTTTGAATAGGTGTATAATAGGGTGCTTGTAGAACAAATGCCCAAACCCTCGGTGTTTATTCAACAACACCTGATTTGAGGTGCTTGTTGAACAGACGCCTGGGGTTCAGGCGTTTGTTCAACAAGCGCCCGGACATATTACGTTCTACTACACTTACAGCCCCAAAATATACGATATCCATATTTCTACACTATGTTGCCTTGAGATTTCAATGCATATATTACAATTTGTAAAATCTAATAACTTGTTAGAGTTGCTCTTAGGCAAATATTTAAGAGTCCAAAAATTAAGGGAACTTGATACTGAACGCTGTATGTGAGTGAAACATATCAAGATTACACATCATTTAATGTAATCAAATGAATTAATTTAATGTAATCAAATAATAAAAGTGCATTAGGCAATTATTCAACTATAATATATTAGAGTCATAATCATACATTATTTAATATAATCAAATGTATTAATTAAAATAATTTATGAAATTATGTATGGGTATCACAACTCTTTATGTTGTGGGACAAAGGTTAAATCACAAATTAAGTAGCTCACACCTAAATATACATAAATATTCGTTTAAAATGTCATATGAACATATTTGAATACATATAAATAACATCTGACCACGTCCTAGCATGTCTAAAAATCATTTGAAATCATTTAAACACATGCAATTACATATTAACGTCCTTTAAACACATTCAAACATGTCTAGAAATTGTCTAGATATATTCGGATATAAATAACATAGTCAAAAAATGTCTCTGTATAAATAAACATTGTTCAAACGTGTCTAAACATCATTCGAACGCATTATAACATCATAAGGACATGCTTTATACACCAAAATACACACATATATGTGTATGTGTGCAAATTATAAATATCGTCTAAGCTATAGAGTTAAAGGGTATGCCTTAGAGACAATTATGTAATTTGATCATGTATTTGTGTACATTTAATACTTGAGAGAATTTTGTCCGACATAGAAGTATATTCTTTGGTTTTATTTCTATTGTGTTTTTCGGTAATACATATCCATTAAACTATTATGAGCATATTAAAATCATGTAGATAGAAATCACTAGTAAAACTATTTGTTTGGTTACAGTTTTGAATGAATTCATAACCATGAGCAATGAATCAAACCATTGAAACACTTATCCTTGAACATTCCTCATCAAGATATATATTGAGAAAGAGATACTAATGTACTTGTTGAGACTACCGTATATAATGCTTTCCATTGGCAGATGGTAAATTACTTATAACCATTATGGATACTTATGTATATCTAATTATCTAGAACAACTACAAACACATTTTTTGTACTGGTGGTACTAAACAAGCTCTAGGAGAATAATCTCTTTGTTATTTGCAAGCATATTTCCATTATGATTAGGAACATGTTGTGCAAGAATTTCACTTTGAATTTAAGACCTCAGCATCCTGCTACTCATGTAATTTCACGATCATTATTGAAAATGAACAGAGAAGTGGCCCTCTCTACTAAGGAAAAGGACCTACAATGACTACTTATCCTCTTCTTGTTACATAATACTCACCGAGAATCATCTATACAATATTGTATCTAAGCCAAATAGATGATCTTTCATGATGACATATAGTAGTCTTTTGACTCGAGGCTACGTATAACAGTCCAAATATTTATTGGTTTAAAATGATAAGTTCTATATTTGTGTATGGACGAATAAAAATAACTCGATAAACATGATAAAAAGGGAACTTTTACATATAAAGGAATTTAAGCTTGATATCTAATCCATTGCTTTTGGAATATCACTTACACATGAAATATATATAAAGTTTGTTAAAAATCATAAAGTAAAGACCGAAATAACTCGAAATGAACGAAAAAGGTCAAAATCGTAATCAACAGATTTCAAACTAGCAAGCCAAAGTGCCTATAATTCACCTAAAGTTCCTAGGTATCATATTGTCCCTCGGCTAAGAAACACTAATCTAGCTGCCACTAAACTTTCCTTATCTTTTTCATCTTTCTACAAAAATAAAAATCAAATAATCCAGTTTCAAGTTGAAGAATTCTTCGTCAACCAATCTTCTTCTCACTTCACATTTACAAGCTTGGGTTAACGTCTTCGAAGAATTAAAATATTAGAGGAGGGATTTGAAACTAAAAAATAGGTAATTCATAAATTAGTGGGGGATTTCTATTAATCTATATTATTATTTTTTATGTTATTAGTCATGTACATATGCTAAGATGGATTATGTTACTGAAAAACTAACTAAACATAAATTTTAAAATAACCATTACTTGATATAATGTTTAAAAATAGGATAAAGTACAAGAAACATACAGGATACCACTAAATTGATCTCGTACATGAATTAATCTATACTTAGTAAGCTATAGTTCGTGATAGTTAATTTACTTATGTTCATTGGATGATGATTGCATGGATCATACATTATTTGGTTGATTATTGTTTGGATTTAGAATAAGAACGAAACAGATAATTTATAAGTGCTAGATTTAACTTAAACTGTGACTTAGTGAACAGTTGTTAAACCCTAGATTATTAATAATTGAATATCTTGCGATGTTTATATTGTTTGAATGAATATTGTATTGATTACACATTATTGATTGCCATATGGATTATATGTATTAGTTGCTAATATAATGACTGGAATCGTGATAGAATAAATATACCCTCATTTGTTTGGTTAGGATAACATAATAGTGTGCTTATAAGATGCTTGTAGAAACGCTAGAGAAAAGATTGAAGTTTCACAATTTAAAACAAGAAGAAGAAAAACAGAAAAGAAATATGCTAAATTCACAACCTTTCAGTAGAGTGGTTCATGCAACCAGGCGATTGGAACAACCAAGCAGTCAACTAGTCGATCCTACTAGTCGAGTGATAAGTTGGTTCGTGATATTTTACTACCTAGGCTGGTTCAGTCGATCTTGAAAATTAGTGTACCCGTAGTATGAAAGATTAAATGATAGAACTCTGATAATCGTTTAGTACGTGTGTTTCTGTATTTATGTAATGAATTATAATATACCAGTTGTATGATCCATTAAAATTTATGTCACGAAAGTCGAGTCCAAACTCTTAGCTTCGATCTTGATTTTTAAGCGTCATCCGTTCCCTTATGACATGGTGGAAAGGCGATGACCTTAATTCATGTGTTTCGTGGCATGGTTAAGGTGGAATTTAAGAATGCTCATTCTCAACTGTAGGGTTTAGGGCAGTCCGACACAAGATGACATCATGTTGTTGTTCTCACATTCTTGTCCTTGGTAAGATGTGATAACCCATAATTTTCGATAAATAAAAATAAACGACTTCAAAAGTTTTGACTTTTGGGTCAAAATCATTATTTTTCAAACAATGGACTTGGGATGTAAACTCAATCTTTCAACACTACCTTTCTAGACACCCTACTATCTGACTGTGAGCTTAATTATTTTTAAAGGATAATTTTGACTTTTAATATTTCATAAAAAACCAAAGTGAAATTTTAATATTATATATATATATATATATATATATATATATATATTATAATTCAAAAATCAATTTTAAATTTAATTATTAATTTCTACAAGTATTTAAATATTTAAATTATACATAATTTTTTTTAATTTACCCATCGAAAGTATATTAGGAGTAAATTTAATTTTACAAAATTTAAGGCATGTATTATATAATATGTTTGTTGATTATTATTTTATGAAATTAACTGATTTAAACAATATATAAATTATATATATATATATATATATATATATATTAAAAGTATTTTTATTAAAGTCTTTTATGTATAAAATTATTTATATAAAATTTTAAAACCAAACTTTGCATATTGTAAGATATAATATTTAAATTATGAAACTTATATAATTTAAATAATATATAGTAAATTACTTTAAATCAAATTTTTATTATTTTAAGCTGTGATTATTAAAGGTATGTATATGTCATAAATTTATATATATATATATATATATATATATATATATATATATATATATAAGCCTATAACCACTCAAAATGTGATGATATACCGATATACTAGATTCATCACCTACCCGACAAGACAATATACGATATATAAATTATCTAAATATTAATTTATTTTAGATCAAAAAATTAACTTATTTTCAAATTCAATTAGTACATGTTGAAACGAAGAGATTAGCTTCTTGAACTACATTCCAATTTAGCAAGTTGGTAGCTCTTGAATTGATGACCATCGGCTACCAAATAACGTTTGTTTTTATTTGATTTGAGCTTGAAAATGGTGTAGATGGTGGAGATATATTTCGACCAGAAATAGAGAGGGTGAAGATTCAAAAGGTAGTAAATAAGTGAGGGTTCTGATGCTTTTATAGAGAAGCGATTAGAGAGATAAGTTAGAATCAAGATCCACATTTCTCTCCTACCCGTTCTCTTTCTCTTATCCATCTAAACCCAAGCCTCTTGCCATCTTGTGGCCCCACCCTACCTGGTCTACTATGGCTTAAAAGCTAAAACAAAAACTTTTGTTTTAAAAGATAAATTCTTTACTTAGAAAAAGGAAAAATGCATTAAAAAAACTTAAAAGCTAATTTTATTTAAAAAAAACAAACTCTTTGTTGCATTTTATCAAAAGCTTTTGTTGCACTATACACATCTCACAATTTCATGTCCACCATCTTACAAAAATGAACGATGCATTCGTCTTCAATGCAATTATTAGTAAAATATGATAAAAATAAATACATGAGAAGCTCACAGAAATCAACATGATGATTTTCATACTATTAAAACAATCAAAGCAATCTACAAATTAGAAGTAGAAGAAAGAAGTAAAAATAATTACGATGGAGAAGAAATATTCGTAGATAAAATGGAAGCAGTTTGCATCATCTAGAAAGATGAGTTTTAAAATGTGCCACTAAAAACAAAAATAGGGGAAATTTTTTATCATGAAAATAGGCACAAGAAAAAAGTTACAAAAAAAATTTAGTCTCAAAAACGGTAAGTTTGTTTTTTAGTCTGAATGACACTTTATAGTGTAAACAGAAAATGATAGCTACACCTATCATTCTGTGATTTACACTACAAAGTGTCCTTAGGACCAAAATACAAACTTGCTGTCCCTGAGATTAAATTTTTTTACAACTTCTTCCATGTGCCTAAAACCCCAATTTTTTTATTATGAAAAGGAAAATGGAGATATACGAATAAACAATATATTTTGGGATGCGAAAATAATTTCCTCATTTGAGAATAAAATTAAAATTAAGCAAGGGAGTCAACAATTAGGGTTTAGTATTCTAACTGAAAAATCTCATTGTGTTGTGTTTTATTCCTCTCTCTGCATTTGAATAACAAAATTCATAACGTTGATATCAGATTCTCTAAAACAATTTTTTTTTGAAGGAGACTAGATATTGAAAAGACAGGTATGGAAGAATTTGCATTTTCTCTATCACACCTGTAAATCAACATAACCTGTGAAACATTACAGCATCATAAACAACAACATAGTTGACAGAAACATGGTTTGTATACATAATGTATAGGTATAAATTGTATAAATCCAAAGCAAAAAACAACTGCAAGCACATATAGTAGCTTATAATAAAATATATGTCCAAATACTTGAGATTATCCTTAAGCCTTAACTATAACGATACGAGGACTTACTTGGCAGCCCAAGTAATGAAATTCTAAGGCTTGAATTGTCCATCTTTGTCGTAATTAAACTCCAACCAAGCGTAACGAGCCATGTCATCTCCCAGTTCCATGAATATTTCCCTGTTCTCGTTGCTACCCATCAAATTACAAGCAAAATTAAATAGCTCGCTTCCAACACAAAGCCCATGTAAGCTCTTCAACCTCTCAATGCACTCTCCAACGGTAGGTCCTAATGTCCCAAAATGAGAGGTGGTGCCGGTTCGTCCAGTGCTCATCATTTGTGAGAAGGAGTTGATGGTCGACTTTAAATCTTTTGAGCAATTATTTGTTCCATTGAGCGATGTAGAGTATTGAAGTGTGTTGCATTCAGTAGCAGAAAAGGTTGCATTGAAGTTAAGCTGCTGTATCTTTTCAACAATTTCATCATATCCTTTTGATTTGTCTCTGTTGTCTGCAGCCACCTGAAAGTCATTTTTGTCCAAGTCCATTTCACTACAGAATCTATTAACCGTCATAACTTGTTGGAATGGTGAACGAGGATTGTAGCACATGGTGGGAACTTCAGAATGTAGTACATTATATCGATAGCGTATGGGTGACACCATTTTCTTCAACTTCATCGACTTGTCACCAACCTGTTATTGTAAATAATGATGATATAATGAGTTTGATGTTAGAAACACATACGGATATATAAACTTGTATGATTCGTGATGTGCATAATGGTTCAGGTTCAAAACATATATATATAATTTCATTCTTAGAAAATAAATGTTAAAAACCTGATATATGTCACTTCAAATAAGTTGTTGGCATCCGTCTAAAATTTATTTTCAATATAAGTTACTTTCTGAGTTTCAAAATATCAATATTCTGCAAATATGGATTGTGCAAAACATTTTTTGGAAAATGTATGCATGCAACGTTGGATTGTCCATGGTTTTTTTGAGGAATATATCTGCACAATTATGATTAGACATGAATATTTTCCAGGTGTAAATAGAATAAAAAACTTTCCAAGATTTATTCATGCCCATTTCAGGTAGATTCGTATTTGTGATAAATTGATAATATTGTATTTTCTGACAATTTCTGTAATTATATAGAAAGGAATGCCAGAAGGGGCTTGCCGTTTTACCTCTAAATTTTTTATGGTAATTATTGAAATACCTTTGTTGCTTCTCTTTCTGTAAGAGAAAAATGAACATTTTTTTTTATATATTTGTCAATATAATCCCTAAAATTACCAAATAATAAAATCGCAATAAAAACTCATGACAACAAAAAGTTTGTAACCTAAATCATAAATCCAAAATACAAATTGTCAAATTAAGTGCAACAACAATTATATCATATCAACTAGCTTGCACATTTTAAAAATACATTGCACAATGGTGCAAACAACAATACATAATAACTTATTGATCATCTAGTATTTGTATTATTTATATCTATAAAATATATCATGTTTATAACATAGTGCAGTTTATTTTAGCAAAAGTAAATAAATTTAAAATATTTACGTGAAGTAATTAAACAGACATCAAAACTGAGGTTTACATTAAGCTAGCATTGCAGAAATGCAACGTACAATAAAAGTAGTTCATACCAGTTATTATCATACATAATTTCATTTTATTGCATAACACAAGCTATTTCAGTAAAATAAACCAACGCAAAAATTTCATATGGTCTGCATTGTAAAAGTGCAATGTACACAGAAACCATCAAAATTGGAGAAAATGGCATAACTTCAAACGTTTAATAATATCCGCCATTTATCTTCGAGAACTAAACAAATCCAAAACTTTTAAATAACTTAAATTCTAAATAATGTAAGATTTTGATAGTTTGCATCATCTAGAATGCAAGTTACTAAACTGTGTAGGTGGCTTGTATTCCATAAAATGTAAAAGCTAAGTTTTATTTTAAGAAAAATTCTTTATTGCATTTTATCAAACAATTCTGTTGCAATATATACATCTCACAGTTACATGTCGAGCATCTTCTCGGATTAACAAAAACCAATGATGCATTCATATTCAATACGATTCTTAGTTGAAAATGATAAAAATAAATGCATAAGAAGCTCACAGATGTCAACAAGATGATTTTTCGTTCTTTTAAAACAGTCAAAGCAATCTACAAATTAAAACAAATAAGTAATAAAATTATGATGGAGAAGAAATATTAGTGGACGGAAGGGAAGCAGTTTCCGTGATCTAGAAAGATAAGTTCGGGAACACACCATTAAAAACAAAAATAGGGGACCTTTACAAAAAGGAAAATGGAGATTTATGAATAAACAATATCTTTGGGGATGCAAAAATAATTTCCCCATGTGAGAATAAATAAAGCAAGGGAGTCAACAACCAGGGTTAGGTATTCTGATTGGATTATATTGTAATTGATTTCTACTAAATTTAACAAAGGAAACGTGGGAAAACAATATTCTCTCACAATTAAAAAATAGCATTCAAAACAGTTCTTATCAGATTCTCTCATACAATTTTTTTAAAAGAGACAAGATATTGAAAAGACAACTGTGAAAATATTCAAAGAGAGACTTGGGGATTTTGAAAAGAAATACTGAAAGATTATTTGTATCTTAATAATATTCACAAATCATCGGAGAAAGGAGAGAACTTAGTGACATGATAGAGGGAAAATGGACTAATGAATACACAAGCTACTGCGATTATTCGTAATTTCTTTTTTGAGCATTTGCATTTCATATTATTACTAATAAACATCGGCATATCTGATATGAAATAAATTGGAAGGCAATTACACAGAGAATTAAACGAAAAAGCAAACACTTATGGGAAAGTTGGTGATACGAAGTTTAAGAAAGATGAATTAAGTGGTAAACATTTCATAGTTTTCAAGCATTGTATATTAGTTTGCAATTGTCGACTACAAATTGGATGATCGGGATCAAGTTTTACTGTCAATGAATTCACCAAAATGTTGGAAGACGCTCATATTTACATTGAATAACTCAAATTTAAATGAAAATTTAATGAACTTGGTAGTTAGTAGTCCACTTAATAAGGAGAAGAGAATGATGAATCTCGAGGATGAAAAGAAAGATCGCAACTTCGTTGAACTTAATTTTGTAAGAAAAGGAAGCAACCTATCAAATAAAAGACTCATAAAGATATAGAAAAGAACCTTGCATGCTATAATTGTCTATTAGACCATGTTCAAAAAATTTACTACAAGCTCAAGAGATGTTGAAAAACTACATAAAGTGTTAGCGGTTTCTAAAAACAAACATGGAGAAAATAGTGATGAAGATGCAAACGTTCACATTAAAAATGACGAATATGTGTTATTCGTTGATAAAGATAAAGAATGAGTACTTGATTCGTGTGCTTATTTTTCATAATTTATATGAAGCAAATCGATAAGATGAAATCGACTAATGGTTGCGTATTGGCGTAAACAGTGTTGGATCAATCAAGTTGAAACATTTAACAAAAATGTAGTAATGCTTACAAGAGTGAAGCCCGTTTCACCAAAAAAAAAAACTCAATTAGACAAAAGGTAGAGCTACTGGAGCATGGAGAGAAAATAAGGAACTACTAAATGCAGACAAGAAAATTATAATTTATACAAGAAGATATGGAAGGCATGAAGAACATAGGAAGTTTTCAAACTCGAGAAGAGATGTAATTTTACTTGAATTAAGGTGCAGCAAGCAAGATAAGAAAAGAAGATCCGTAAAACAAATATGGAGACCTTTGTGGTATTATACGCATTCCTGAAAGAATGTGGGACGCATATTTTATTAGCACATGCATATCTAAGTGGATTGGATGTTGGAGAGAGTTTCTCTTCAAATTAAGATGGTTATTGACTTTATTAGTAAACCTGTCATTATTTTTTATACGCTTGAATTATTTACCGAGTTTAAATTCGTGTTACACTATTTCAGGTGAGTTTGCATTGATGTAATATTGTATTCAGAAAGATTGTATTTTGGTAACCTCTCATTATTAAGAGAGGATATGTGAGATAACTCAATCAAGGAAATTGAGAATTAGGTTTTGGTACTCTAATTGAGTTTTTTCCTTTTATATTTGGTTTTGGCTAAATTTAATAAAGGGAAGATGTTACATATGGTGAACCCATAAATTGACATTTGATTTACCTAGGTGTTATACACACATACAATGAAACTTTGTATTGTGTTTTATTTTTCACGTTCTATTCTCCTCTTAGACAATCTTGCGATTGGAAAAAAAATCATAACATTTTCTACTTGATCAAAAGTAGTACTTATTGCTTCATTCAATAATTTGATAGTCTTATGGAAAAATTCTTAATCATCATCTTAAATTAGATATGGAATTAAGTTTTGAATAAAATGATAAATTTTATGATCGTTTAGTAAATATTATGATGAATTTTACAAGTAATATTATGACAGTCTAATTATGATTTATGAAGACTTATGTAGATTTGTGTATATATATTATTGGAAGTATCTTGATATATAACTTATAAGGGTCTAAAATAGTTGTTTCAACTACTAATATTATTGAGTATTCTTGGATTGCTAAGAGAATAGCGTTGTCAATTTTTTGTGTGATAATTAATAAGTTGACCTTGAATGCGAACATGTATAATAACTTCATGATACATTACCAATACCTAGAAACTCCTCTTAGTGAGGAAATGCCGCTTTCAATGAAAGAAAAGGCGTTTTAGGCTTTGCTTTTGGCTTTTTTCCACCGCCTGTATTAGACCAACTCAATTTTTGATATGTTATAAAGCCTCTGGTCATGCGATTTTTTAACCATTGATTTTGATTGTGTAATTTTAGATATGTTACTTAACCATTCAAATTGGTGGTTTGTGCGAGTTTCTTGGATTTTATCCCAAATACACATGTTATATTTTGATTGTATTTTATTCCTCTAGCTTATACTTTATTCATTTTAGTAAAATATATTTTCTTGACAATTTCTATGTTATATTTATATATACTTAGTTACTCGTACAATACTTAATGTATATGTATGTATGTGCGCTCAAAAAGTCTCTTAAATAATTCTAAATCCACAACACTCTAATATTTTAACAGTTTATTCTAATCACTTTACAAAAGGTACATCTTTTATAAAAGAATTGTGTGTATTTGGTAATTCTTTCATATAGGAATTTAAAAATATAATTTATTTTCTATGAACTAGTTTAGTGATAATTTTCATTTTGAGCATTTGTTTTAAAATCAAAATTTGTATCAAAAAGATTTGTTCATGTTTTTTTATTTTGATAATGGTTTTCCAATGGATTTTAGTTCAAGTTAATTCTATGGGTATATAGGTGACTTTATTTTCTGGTTAAACTTTTAAGATCGGCTCATAATTATCCAAGAGCATAACCAATAGTAAAAAAGACCTCATAAAATTCTATCACGACAGATTCAAGATAAAGATTAAAACTAAAATAAATACCTTTGATTCGCAAAATGCTCAAATATTCATTGACATCCCATCCAAGAACCTCACAAACAACCCTGCCAAATGCCCGATGCATGCCTACCTTCTTCGTCTTCCCCACAGCACAAGCATGCATAGCAATCCCACGACTACTCACACGTATCTTCCTTTTCTCATTTCCACCACAAACCAAACACAGTAGCATGCAAATTGCCGAATCATTCACATAAATCTCCCTCAGGGTCTCTTCTTTCTCAAACAAACCCCTAAAAAATTCAAAACTTTCCCTTTCCCCTTCCCCGCCCTCCACGTCAAAAATTGCATTGCACAAAAACTCTTGGGTTTCAGTCCAACATCTGCGCTGAACTTCAAGTTTCGGGTTCGATTCGGTGGTAGGGGAGAAGGAAAGGAGGGACCGAAAATCACGCTCGACTTTTGATAGGAGTTTGCCTGGGCGTTTGAATGCTTTTCGTCGTAGAATGCATTGCCACTTCGATGGTTGTTGCGAAGTGATGGAGTGGAGTTCGGCGTTAGGGTTTTGGAGCTGCGATGGGGATATGAATGCGGTTAACGAAGAATCCATTGAGAATGTACTTAGAAAATGCTTGATATTTATACGCGGAACTGCAGAAGAGGGGTACATAACGCGACGGTGTGGTCGATGCGGTCTGATCAGGGTCCAAAATGGAAGTGGATTAGAGCACCTCCAACGATGGAGAGCGTGCAATTTACAAAACATGCAATTAGAAAATGTAACCGCGTACATTCTTCAACGTCAAATGAGATACCGACGTCTATTGAACAAAAATGTATTATAGAATAAATGAAAATAGAAGCCATTGGATAGAGACAAAAAATATATTATTCACTTCTGAGAATATATATCTATTTACATTATATGACATACTTTATATAAAGGCTTTATAAGTAAGGACCGAACTTATCCCACGATGTGAGACTAAATAAATAATTTACAAATATATTCACTTCATAATATACATATATTATAAACTCCCCCTTGAATATGCGTTTTCAAAATCTTGAATGCTCGGATAATTTGAAATTTTCCATTTCGAAACGTGTACGATGATTGCTCCCCCTCATTATTATCTTACTTGCATTTATCGATTCAGTCGATATAGATATTGTCTATTGCCTCATTAAAAACCTCTATTAGGAAAACCCAGTAGGAAAAAACCTTGAACGGGGAAAAGAGTGCAACTTGTGAAATCATAAATATCATACTAAAAATGATATTCCTTCTAAAAGTTTGATACTTCAGGATCAAAATAATGCCTCATTAAAACCTTACTAAGAAAAATCCAACGGGAAAAATCTTAGTGAAAGAAAAATAGTACAATGACATATTTTATTTTCTCATTTCTTCAAATGAAGTTTGATACTTCTGGATCAAATTAATGCCTCATTAAAACCTTACTAAGAAAAACCCAATGAGAAAAATCTTAGTGAAAGGAAAAAGAGTACAATATAGTAAGAGACATTTCAATAATTTACAGAATCAAATAGAGTTTGATACTTCTGGATCAATATAATACTTATTAAAAACCTTACAAAGGAAAACCCGATGGGAGAAAACCTTAGTCAAGGATAAAAATACAATTTAACTTAAATAACATATTTGAGATGTTATTTCTTGAAAAGACGTTTGATTCTTCTAGATCAAGACAATGCCTCGTTAAAACATTAGTAAGAAAAACACAGTGGGAAAAATCTTAAATAAGGAAAAAGAGTACATTATAACTTATTTCAAATGTTAATAGGGAATTGATACTTCTGGATCAAGGTAATGCCTCATTAAAATCTTACTAATAAAACCCAGTGGCAAAAATCTTAGTTAAGGAAAAAGAGTGCATTATAAAATACTTATGAATGCTCTCCTTGATTTTAAATTTTCCTTTGAATTCATATTCGTCTTTCGATAACTCAAATTGGTTATAGATACTTCTGTATCCATAAATATGTATCTCATTAATAATACAACTTATTAATAATTTCCTTTGATACAATCAAATTTTCTAAGATTGTGTCTTCCAAATATGGTTTGCATTTTATACATTTTGTATGTTACTTTTATGAAAAACATTTCATGTGCTTTCATTTTTTTTTTGTGATTCAAATTAGTTTTGCGCATTGCAATTATAAATCTTTCATGAATATTAAAAATTTTATCACAACATTACTAGAAAGCAGGAAGTAATCTACTCATCTTGAAGTATATCAAGATTTTCATTACAACAATACTTAGAAGAAATTTGTAATCTACACTTCATATCTTTTGCATTCTTTATAACTACAAAAGTTATATATATTTTTCAGAAATTTGTATAATTTAATAAGTATTTGCATACTTTAATAAGTATTTGCATATCGCAACTATCACTTCAATGGATATTAAGAGTTTCATTACAACGACACTTAAAAATAGGAAGTAATCTAATCATCATGAATTTATATTAAGATTTTCATTACAACAATACTTAAAAGTAGGTAGAAATCTACTCTCCTTGTTCTTTGCATTCTTTATAACAATGAAAGTTATTTATATTCTTCAGGAATTTGTATACTTTCATTATTTATAATGTTTTAAACAATATTTAAACCTTCAGGGTATTTTAAGTGTTTCAAACACTTTCACTTCTTCAATCAATTCAATTATTTATAAAAACATGATGCCTAGAGCATTTAACACGATGTAGCACTACATGTGCTTCAGTAATTTCAGTGTGTTTTTCTATTATATATATGTGTGTGTTGCGAACTACAGGTTCACATTTCTTATTTAGGAGAATTTCATGATGGCCAATCATGTTTTTCTCTAATTTAGGATCTTCAATCCATTTATAAACATAAGCGCTTTATTATTTATAAATTTATCATCGATGCTTATTTCTTGTCAGTTCTAGACATGATTTATTGAGATCTCTTTAATTATCATGTTTTAGGTACCTAACCCACTTCTAGGGTTATTTGAGAATCATGTCATGGATCTCTTTCAGAGCATCCTTAAGTGTTTCTTCAAGAACACTCACCTCCTTTATTCGGCATCTTTATTACTTACTCCAAAAATATTTTGAACTGGCTTTTGAACCATATTTCAGACGTGGATTACAAATTTTGATCCTTCAGGGATTCAAATTTATATTGGAGAAAGTCTACTAGGGATATTATTGATAATTTATTCAAGTCACTTAATATCTTGCATCATTGTATATTTTAACAAATATTTAACACTGATGATCGAAATGAGCTTGTATCTCTTTATCCTCCCCCTCAATGTTGACAAACATTGTCACATTAAATAATAATCATCTTTGGACTCTTTTTTTGATCCATTATGATATTGCTACTAGCAAATACATCATACATATTAATAATAGGAGGATAATTCTTTTATTAGTTGATAAGATGCATTCAATTGATATTGATTATTAGAGTTTGTTCTCATTCATTGATTTAAGCTATTGGAGGAATTTGCTTATTGTGTAGATCATTTGAATACATACATGACTTCAGGTCATTCAACATTTTTGTTGATTGAATTTTAAATCACTAAATAATATCTATGCATAATCTATAAGATGCGCTTATAACAAACTTCAGGTTGTTAGCTAAATATTTACATATATGAATGTATACATGCGTCCACGTATCACATATATATTATAAAATTTTCATATTCTTTCTCATTTGAATTAGTGATTTTTAGAACAAACTATTACAAGGATCCAAACTATTAATTTCTATTTATAAATCAATGTCAATGCAAACTTGTCAAAACCGCATGATAATGTTCAAAACATTTGGTATGAAACCATATCGAACTTCTGGTTCGAACAAAATATATACACAACTTCAAGTTGTTAAGTTTTATTCCTCAATTATATCTCAAATATCAGTTTTGAACACTAATTATGATTACTTATCAAGGAGCAATTTTTAATTGCATATAGACATTTCTACACATCTCTATTGAGAGTTCTGTAAAAAAAATTACAGCAAAAATAATAATAGTATCTTCTAGATACTTGGAATGTTACAGATACATATTTCCTCAGGACCGTATGTATAGTTCTCAAACTTTTAGGATCTAATCTAAGCTAAATTAGGATCCTTTATAATCAAATTTATGTACACTTATTTGGTTTAATAAAATAACCAAATATATAAATAAATCTCTTCTAAAGATATGTTATCGTTTTCAAATTTATAAATCTCTTCTAGAGATATATTAGTATCACCACTTCTGGAGTGAACTTTCTCTTCTAGATATATATATATATATATATATATATATATATATATATATATATGCACTATTTGAATGCCATATCAATATACACTGTTTATTTTATATGTATTACATAATTACTACTTTTACAGTAGCATAAAATATCCATGCTGGAGATTTTTGTTGTAATTGCTTTTAAAATGGCACATCAAACTTTAAATACAATGACAAAATTAGATTCACCAACTGAAAGTAAAATGCAAGAGATAAAACCACTACTTCTGGAGTGTAACATTGGTATACAATATCATTTTTTTTGGATAAATTATTGTTATTACTCAAAAAAAAATTTATATCATTATTCCTTCAGGGAATATAGTATTTCCTTTTAGGGAATTGCAATGTAACAAAAATAAAATTTCTATAGCATCTCTTCTGGGATGTTAGATTTTGCAATATAAATATAAATAAATCTCTAAAACATCTTTTCAAGAGATTAATATACACACATACACATCCAGGATGTTTGAAATATCATATAACATAATATCTTTAGGATATTTGGTTAATATAGTGTAAATGTTAAGATATAAGGTAAGGTATAACTCATTTGGAGATTTTTGTAATCTCTTGAATGCAACATCATTTTCTCATATGATTATTTATTAATTTTCTTTAACTTCTTCAGGAAGTACAACCTTATCATTTTACATAATTCCAATAGAGCTTCGGGCTTCTAATTCATGAACTTTAAGTTCATTAAATTGTTATGAACTTCAGGTTCTCAAGTTTTGTGTAAACTTCTCCCCTTTATTTTTGTACCATATTGTCAAAAAAAAAATCTATTCTTATTTCAAGACTTGTACATTTTGACAAAAAAAATACTGACAAGAATTCGAGCTTGGAAAGTTTATTAGAAAATCTTTTCATAATTCAAGACTTCAGGTCTTGGACTTTGAGTTATACAACTTCTGGTTGAAAAAAAAATCTTTGCACAACTTCAGGTTATTCAAACTTATTTCTTTCATTATATCGAGCATTGTTTGTCAAAATGAATACACCATATAATAAACCATATGTCTATTCTTATTCCAAACATAATACAACATCATTTAATTTACTGCAGCCAGTGCATTTATGATGATATGTTAATTTAATTTATCACCATGACGACAACATTTAATGCATTTAAGATTAAAAAAATGAATGCAATTTACCATTATTGTGGCATAAAATATAAAATATTATCACAACGAATTGATTTCTTTACAAACAAATAAATCAATCTAACTAACTTTAGTTAGCAAAATTTAATCTCAAAGCTAAGTTTAATATACTCAATAATAAAATTAAATGAATACCATAAGAGAAACTTTATTTCTGAATAGTCAAAATTTCTAAAATAACTCTTATATATATATATATATGCATATACATACACACACACACATATATATCCATCTTTTTTTTTATATAATTCAAGTTTCTGCTTTTTTTATTGAAACTTCTGGTTCTTTATTATAAGAAAACTTAAAATTTAACAATTTATGGAAACTCAAGCTTTTAGCTTTATAGGAAATGCAGGTTCTCAGCTTTTATTTCAAATGCTAGAAATTAAGTTTACCGTATATGTTTTCATTAACATTTCCATTCACTTCAGGTGTACTAAATCAATATTAATATTGGATCTAAACTAATATGATCTTCTAAATATGCATTATTCTTGTATATGTTTCTCTAAGAAATAATAAAATATTTCTTCTGGAAATATAAGCAATATATATCAAAATAATTTCCAAAATCCAAATCAAAGAGTTTTCGAAATGAAAACTTCATTTATCAAACATGTATATATTACTTAGACCTATATCACAAACCAAAACGTAATCAAGATCAATAAATTTATTTGAATCAACAACAGAAATTGTCAAATTTAAAACTTGCTTCCCAAAATATTGAACTCAAAAAAAAACATGCAATAATAAGCAAGTTTGAAATCAATTCAAATCCAAATTTGAAAAATCACAACATTTTATTTTTGAACAATGTACAAATATCAAAGGTATATCATTTGGGTGTGATTTTGAGATCTACAATATAATGAGATCAAAAAAGTAAGAACAAAAAAATTGGATCTATTATAGGATGAGATCTGAAATATAATGACAAAAATACATGTACAGTGAAATAAGATCTATAAATTTAGATCTATAACAAAATAAGATCTTGAAAAGATAAGATATATTGAAACTTAAATCCAAATTTGAAAAATTTGAAAATAGATATAGAATTGTGAAACAAGAATACTTAAATCTAGATCTAAATTAATCGAAAAAATAAATCTAGAAAAACATATCTAGAAAATTTCAAACTTGATTTCAATGGTTGAATAAGAGGAAGAGATAGATTTGATTTCAGTAACTGAATAAGAGAAAGAGATGTACCTACATGAAAAAAAAATGGATCTAATCTTCTGGATTAGAATATCCAATATATTCGAGAAAAAGAAGATCGTGCTGATAACATAGAATTAAGAAAAATAGAAGCCATTGGAGAGAGAGAATTATTGACTCTTGAGAATAGATATCTATTTACATTACATGACCTACTTTATATAAAGGCTTCAGAAATAAGGACCGAACTTATCCCACGATGTGGGACTAAACAAAATAATGTACAAGTATATTCACTTCATAATATACATATATTATAACAATAAGATGTTTTTTCTTCCCTTTGGTTCATTATTTTACCACAAACTCTTTTATTGTTTCTATTTAATTAACCAAGACGTCGAAATGCCGACACGATTCGTCAAAACCGGTAGACGGACTGTCTGTTGCATGACATAAATCAGTAACGGTGCAGCTCATATCATTTTGCATGTTGCCGTGATTATAGACGATCTACGACCCTCGCACGAGCAGCCCGGCTTCAAAACATTTAAATACTGCAATACTAACGATGTCATAAGTGCAATTTTAATACGTAATTATTAGATGAATACGTCCTTTCATAAAACATGAATGTTATAAGTTTGCTTAGTTTATCTTTAATGTTAAATAATTACTTATATAAGTTTCTCACGTCGCTATGCATGATAGTTGGTATAGGTATTTTTGAGTATTTTGTCGCATCACCTCAGTTGATTTTGAATAGGCTACATGCATCACCTTTCGGTGAATTTCTAGATTTACATATATTTGCACGCGTCGACCGTTACATAATAGAAGCCCTTACTAAGAAACAGTGGCCCACCGCTCACACGTTTCATTTTTCTGATTTTGAGCTGGGATAGAATCCTTTAGATTTTTATATGCTGGCCGGCATAGAGATTGGTCGACCAAACAATGTGCCTGTTTCATTTGATAGTTCTTTTGAGGATTTTGAGTCGTATTCAGCTTATTTACTAACTTTGTTCGATGATGAGGTCAGAGGATGTGATGTTACATTTACATGTTTACAACGGTATATAGTAGACTATAGGGACGAGAAGAAGATGCACGCACCTACTATTTATGCCTTTTTATTATATTTGTTTAGTCTTTCCTTTTTCACAAACAACAAGGGCACGATTAGACTTGGTTATTTGACTGGATTATTAGACGTAGATGGGCTTTATATATATATGACTACGGTACTGTCATTCTTGGTTATCCGTATGTAGTGTTAAAAACCTATGCACTATAGCAGCCTCGACAGATGTATGATTTTTGGTACATCCTACCACGAGTATACGACCGACATGCACTCACGACTCATTTCCAAAGCGAATGCTACACCTTATATTTACTTTTCCAGATTAAGTTATTGGAGTCCTGCTATGCATGTGCACCATGCTGCATAGGGAGTACACAATGAGTAGATGGAGACCAGACTGCAGATAGATATAACACGGCGCGACAACATCACACTCGTGCATAAGAGCAGTATTTTCATTTTATGGAGCCTGGCAGCGATCATCCCCTAACGTTTCAGTTTGGTCTTTCGAGACGTAAGGTTTTCTTTTAGGTTGCTACATGTCCTTTTATATGGTATTTAGGGGAGCGATGTTGGTTGTAGTTGCATGGTATAATTCGTATTCTCTTTGATCCACCTCCATGGGATGATATTTATGGAGATATTTGGGCTGGCCCAGCTTATATTGCTGCTATGAGGGCCGCGAGATGGGTAGATGGCGATCCTTTTACTATACCCGGAGATTTTGATTTATATTGGGCTTAAGTGTCCCCATGTGCTTAAGCGTTACTTGATTACATACAGAATTTTAACTCTGACCATATTGACCGACGTACCTCTTCTGGTATAATTCCATTGCCATCATCTGTCTTTGAGCCTACATCGTCTTACTACACAAAACCTCCCACATTTGATCCCTCAGCATGCATTCAGAATATATAATTTACAGGATGAGGTTGTTGATTATCCATTGCAGTTTGTTATAGATGATGCTGTCTTAGGTGTACCCTCCGTTGGTTTATATCAGCCGCATCAGATAAGTATGACTTTAAATTTTCGTATAATTCACTAGCAATTATATTCTCCGTATATGTATAATATTTCTTTTTTATATCATAGTTTCCTCAGTACATGGATCATGATAGACAGATGCTCGCTGCATTTTAACGTATGACGCTTGATTATACTCAGATAATATATCAAGGTTGTTAGATTGCTTTCAACAGCAGCAAACTTAGCATGATGCTTAGATACATCGGTACCAGACTTAGATTCTGGAGCTTCAGCAGTAGGTGCAGCCACTACCAGGGCCATACGATTTTGATGACGTCAATGATGATAATGATGACGATGACGATGGTGGCTAAGATGGGGGAGTGATATTGGTTTCATCACATAGACTAATGTTTTTTGTGTTTCATACATGTTTTGTCAGTGTATGTATTCTTATATATATTTTTATGTTTCATGCATGTTTCACATAGATTATTGTTTTACTCGTGTATTTATTATGTTGTTGATGATGGTTCTTATTCTGTTGATGATGATATTTTGTACTATATCCATATCATAAGAAACCTTATAAAGATTCAATTGTGAAGAAACAAACACATTCTCCCTAAGTTCCCGAATGTTTGCCACACAGTCATTCAGATCACAGTTGAAGCGAATAACGTTGATTATGAACAGTCTATTTTGGGGAAAATGTTACAATGAAAGTTCACAACATATTAAATTGAAAATGAAAGTTGGACTCTATAATATTATTTGGTACTAATCGAAGCGTGCACAGAAGCTGACTGCAGACACATAGAAGTGGAGTTGGAGCAAGATTTTTGGGAAGCTCTAAATAATGCATTTAATAATCATCCTGATTGTAGATTAATTCAAAAGATTCTAGAAACTCAGAGTACTTATTTCACATTTACTAGAGCTTGTCGAAGATTAGAAGCATTATACGTACAGTGGAGGGAGAAGACCTATTTTAGTTTACATGATCTACGTTTGATTCAAGATATTTGTGGGAGTATCAAACTAATTTCGCTGAACATGCTACATATGATCTTTGGGTTAGCTATATTCAATAGTTTGAGTGATGTTTGGGTCAGCTATCTACATTTAGTATTTTCTATGTACTTTTAGTAAGTTCTATCTACTTTCGAATTCAATTAATTCAAATAAGTACTTAAGATAAGAAACTAACAAATACTTAATTAAACGATAATCGATCTAAAATGATGTAGACATGCCAACCTGATGATCGAAAAGATACAAACAAGAAAAGAAACGATAATATGGATCTAAAACAAACAAACAGACTGATTAAAAAATTTATCTTTGACCACAATATAATTGAACCGAACTCATTATCCTCTGGAGTGGTTCAATTTTTTTTTCAAGTTCAGTTGCATACAAAGCTACTCGATGAGGTAAAGGACTGTTAAGCATTGCCAAACTCCACAACAATTCGAAAAATTATGGCACCTATAGTGGTGTCGACCGATGTCAGTTTTGTTTCTTATGACAGAATATAGAAGAAAAACTACGCCTTACAGTATATTGGTCCAAAGTCAACTTCTTGATCTGTTTGAGGTAAAAAGTGGCAAGTTTCAAGCTTTCTTTGAGTTCTTCATTGTGGCACACTGGTCTGCTCTTTGCCTTCTTCCATCCACCACGAGCTACACTCTTACAACTCTCTCTCTCTCGTGCTTTCTTAAATCTACATAGTGTCTTTCTTCTATTTCAATGTACCACTTAGTTAGTTGTTCAGAGAAGACGTATTCGATAGAGAATCATGACTTGTAGGACCTTCGTATAAGTAAGATGAGGGCAAGGAAGTATGGTTCCACCATTTTTTGTATGCTTAATGGGAATATTTGTTTTCAGAGTGGTTTGCCAAGCTATATATATGTATGTGTGTGTATATATATATATAATGGAATACATTAAGCATAATGAGCCACTTTGTCTTCAATAGCATTGATGTCATGCCAAGAAAACTGTGCAATGTGACTACTGTGTTCGGATGTGACAGATCACTAACCACTTTGTCTTCAATAGTATTGTTGGCATGTCAAGAAAGGTATGCAACATGGCTACAATGTTCGGACGTGATAGGTTACTTAGCCACTTTGTCTTAAATAGCATTGGGGCATGTCAAGGAAGGTGTGCTACGAGGCTACATCGTTTGGATGTGACATGTCACTAAACCACTTTGTCTTTAATAACATTGTTTCCATGCCAGGAAAAATGTGCAACGTGGCTACAGTGTTTGAATGTGATAGGTCGCTGAGCCACTTTGTCTTTAAAAGCATTGCTGACATGTCAAGGAAGGTATGCAATGTGGCTATAGTGTTCAGATGTGATAGGTCACTAAGTCACTTTGTCTTCAACGACATTGTTGGCATGTCAAGGATGGTATGCACCATTGCTACAGTGTTTGGATGTGATAGGCCACTAAGTTACTTATCTTCAATAGCATTGCTGCCATGCTAAGAAAACTGTGCAATGTGGCTACAGTGCTCGGATGCGAACGATCACTGAATGATTTTGTCTTCAGTAGTATTGCTGGCATGTTAAGGAAGATGTGCAACGTGGATACAGTGTTCGGATATGACAAGACACCGAACCACTTTGTCTTTAATAGCATTGCTGGCATCTTAAGGATGTTATGCAACTACTATAAATACCTACAATAATCTCGTTTATCCATGGTCATTCATATTTAATATATTTCCAAGTACAAAAATAATGTCAACTTGTAATACCCCATATTTTTAGTTATATAATTTAGGATATTTTATTAGTTAAATAAAATAAAATAATGTAAGATGATTAATGGATTGAGATTTGTGATTAAATAAGAGGTAGGTGAACCATGTTAAATAAGTGAACTAAAGAATAAAAAGAGAATAAAAGGGCTGAGAAATATGCAGGGAAAAAATAGAAACAAGGTATAACCTTATACCCTTAACCGCTTAACAATCACATTCACTTCATTTTTCACAAATCAAAAATATAGAGCTAAGGCCGACCACCATTAGGAAGAGCAAAGAAGAAGAATCCAAGAGGAAGAATCAAATCATTTAATCAAGATCAAATCTCACATCTTTAATCACAAAGCTAAGGTGAATAATGACTACATCTCAATTTTTACGGTTTTCGGTTTTTGAATGAAATCCTAATTTTTGCAAATGTTTACCCATGTTTTGAATGATAAAATGTAATCTATATGTTGTTGATGATTTATGCAAATTCACATAGATCTTGTGATATGTTTTGATATGAAAATCCTATTATATGACATCTAATTGTCTTGGGAGTTTAAATTTAGATTAGAAACAATAATTTAGAGATGGATTTCGATTCTCATAATTTTCCAAATTAGTATGGATTTTATATGAATTTTCTAGTGAAAAATGCTATTTTAGGTTAAAAATTAATTACGACCAAATTATATTGGCTTAAGGTCTGAAATTTATATATGTTGGATTCTTGGAAAACATATTAAAAATGATTTACAGGAATTTTTGTAAAATTTTCCTAAGTGTTTTAATGAATATATAAAATTATTTAAGTTATGGGACTTAAATGTTTTTTATATTTACGAAAAGGGTAATTTGTAAATTTTAATTTTAATTTTTGACAGTCGGTAGAAAAGTAAAATTTGCATTCGATCAATTAAATTCCCGATTCAATATTTAATTATTGTTCTCAATTATTTGAAATTGAATAGAATTACTATAACTAAAAATTATAGCTTATTTTATTTCAAGATTCAATTTATAATCCATATTCAACATTTAAAATGAATTAAATGTTCAAATTCAATGGCTTAAAAATACGGGATGTTACAAAACCCATCCGTATTTATGTATGACGTGGTCTTACATGATACCATTATTTTTTAAATATTTTATAACATAAAAATCATTTTGATTTATATTTCTCAAGCTGGTTTACTAGATTAATCCGGGTGTTATTTTCTTATCATGTTCGGGTCAAACCAGAGCCTATTTCTAGATTTAGCGATAGATGCTTTGGAGTTTCAAGAGACAAGCCGGATGCCTCTAAGGCATATTTCCATATTTTCTTTTATTTTCGATGTGCTTTTGGTTTTGTATTTATAAGCATTTATAGGATGTTATAACCGTCAAGTCAAACGATATGTTGATTATTCTGATTGATGTATACATATTACAGTTTTTCTTCTGTAAAGATCACTGGTATATTATATATTTCTCATCACGTTGTGAGATTTTTTTTGCTATCTTTTATTTTCTTTCACCCCAACAATCTGCATTTCCAGCACTCAGATGCTTGGTATGTCAATACCATGGATGTATGGTTATCGGCTTTTAAGTGTCAAAAAAGCCGGTTGTTACATGTGGTATCAGAGCTTAGGTTAAGAAAATATCTAGGCCTTGTGTGATAAACTCATTAGACGTAGGGTAAGTGAAACCCTAAAATGAGGTTGAGTGTATTATATATAAAAGCGCTTATTTTTTTAGTACTATGAATTGTTTTATGCTATGTCGATTGGTTGGTTGAGTGTTTATGAATTTGGTTGATGTGCTTGATTACTGTTATCGATCACCGCATCGACCAGGGTTTCTAAACACTTAAACAAGTTAGTGATACAATATTGTTTAAAATTTGGTAAATGAAATACTTTTTCCTAGAATTATATTTTACATATAGAAGAATAAATATTTATATATGTGTTTGGCCGCTAGAAGATGATCATATTCAATTCTTATCATTTATTATTTGATTAGTTATGCCCAGCCAGTTTTTAAGCAATTTCACCACTTGTATAACATAGATGGGGTAGATAGTAATTGTAGGAACATTGAAACAAACACCTTATGAATTAAGTTCACAGTGTGATTATTAGACGATGATAATATAAGGTAAAATTGAATTTTAATAAAGTTTTTAGTTTAATCTAAGCAAAGATATACATTTGTGATTTTATATGAAGTGAAATTATATAAGTATGGCTTATAAATATGGTATATAAATAAATAGGATTTAAAGTTGAGAATTTAAGAATTTAAAATTCACGTATTTTAAAAATTGTTTTCCAAAGTTCTGGAAGAAATAATAATATTATTATTTAAAAGTATTTTTGAATAGAAATATTTAAAAAGTATTTTAAAAGAGATAGAAAGCACCGAACTCACTTCTATCACTGGAAAATAATACCAGTGATGACTGCAACATCATCGACGTTCATTTTTGAGTTTCTAAGTGGAGGAATGCTACCATAATGTTTTTCTTCATAATTGTTTTGGTAAAATAAATTATGTCTTAAATTCTAAATGTATGACTTGATATACAAAGAGAAGATATGTATATTATTATTATTTCAAAATGATTTTAAATAAATAGTTTGTTTAATTTTGAATTTCTCAATTAATTTATTATATGGACTCATATATCCTGTGCATTAAAGACGTTTAGGTTGTGCACCTCATTATGATATGGTATTTGGTAATTTTCGATTGTAGAAATAAAATAGAATTTTCAGCAATTTTGGACCGTCGAATACTTCCAAATTGTGTAGAAATTGAAGCTGGGTGTTTTTGAGAAAGTATAAGAAAACAAGTTTTTGTAAATTATATAAACTTGAGAAGATAGTAAGTTGAAACTAGTTTTAATTTTGTTGAACATTATGGTTAATCAAAACAAAGATGATATTCTCTGTGTGTGTATATATACTCTCGGGATATAGCAGATTGTAATGCAAGTTAAAATTTAAGTTAATTTTATGAAATGTTTTCATAAAATGATTTTGGAAGTAAAATAAAGAAATAGGTATAAGTAAGAACCAATAAGAATAAGTACGTAAGCGCATGTGGATCATTTCTTCATATGGTTCTTGATCTAAGATTCGAGTACATGGCGTTGAGGTGATTTACGCAAACCCGAACAAGGATTTATCACTCGATTCTTAAGGGCGATCACCTGGTGAGGTTTTCTTTGTATTTACCAATGTTTTATACCATAGTATATGACCATGTAAAGAAAACAGAGGTTTCAACTCAAGGAGCCTAATTAGAGTCCATACTAGAGAAGTCAGGTGAGCGATACTAGTTCGAAAGAGAAGTTTTTATATTCGAGTAAGAGATCGAGTCAGATATTGCATATAGATGATCTATATACATCGTACGGGCTTATGGAAAATGTTGAGTATTTATGTGGGTTTAGATTTTTTTCTAGGTTTGATAGTAATGAAATTTCGGGGATGAAATTCTTTTGAGGAGGGAAGAATGTAACGACCGGAATTTTGAACGTTTCGAATGAGAATATTTAATCTATTTATATATTTAAATTTTATTCGAATGTAGTAAATAATAAGAAATCAATTTTTGATAAAATGACTTGATTTCTAATGACATTTTTAAATGAATTTAGCGGATTTTTCCCTAGTTTTGACTAGGAAAATATTTAAATTATCGTTTGATGTATTTTATGGCAAACATTGGTATATTTTAAATTTCACAAAATAAGTTAACCAGTGCATCTTATTGCTATATTATGATTGTGGTGCATTGTTGGGCACGATCGAATTTTTATTTCTGTCATTCCAATTCATACACGAACATGATATTCTGTAGCGGGGTTCCATAATTGATAGTTGCTTAGGTTGGAAGCTTTGTGTTGCTTTATTTATATACTTCATTTCACTTTCTTCACTTCATTTAATTAACCCAGACCATTCACTTCTCCTCCTCTTTCTCCTTCTTCCTTTTCTATTTACCGTAATAATGAACAACTCCACCTCCACACATTCAAAAATCATAATCTATCAATCCGATCACTTTCAACCAAATCTTCCAACATGAAAGTTGTTCTTTACCATTTCTACTGTTTTCTAAAAATGGTCACTCGATGTTTCGTCGAGTGCGGTGGTGGAAATCATCCAATATCCACAACTGTTCAAAACTTTTTTACAAGCACGAATCAGATAATGGAGGGCGTGGCCATGTTTGTCTTTGCAATACGGCATTTTTAGTGGTGGTCTCATATTTTTTAGGGCTGGGGTTGGCCGTGGGTGATTTTTGAATGTTTTCAATTCAACTTTTGTTTTCAAACGATTTGGTGGTCGAGAAGAGCAACATGAGGTGCCCGGAGGAAGCTTGAGTCTTGCAGGAGGTGTGGGAGTGGTTGGAGAAGCTCTGATAGTTAGAGATGGCGGTAGAATCCCGAATCAGGGTCTTGTCCCTTTTTTAGGGGTCCGAAGTAGAGTTGCCGAGAGCTATAGATGGCATCGAGTTTGTCGTTGGTCGGTTAAGAGGTGAGGCGAAGGTTGAGCTGCTAATGATGGTGGTGACATAGGCTTTTTGTGGTCGAGGCAACGTTGTAAGAGGGAAGAGGAATTAGATTTATGTGTGTTTTCTTAAACAGGCATATGATTTTTATTTGGTGTAACGACCCATAAATTTCTAACGGTTTTAATAACGCAATTAACTGAATTTTGTGAAATTTTAAATATTTGAATTTTAAATTAAAAATTTGATATTTGAAATACGTCTATTTAAATATAGCAAATAGTAAATTTTCATCCGATAATAGGGAAGTTTATTTTGTTATGTAATTTTATTTAATTTAAATTAGTTAATATTTGATGATAATAAAATTTTTCTCAAACCTGAATATTTTTATATAATAAATTTATAAATCATCTTCTAAGTGAGAAGTCATATTTTGTTTCGCCACTGCTATTGCTCCGTTTATCTTAAATCCGGCATTTTAGCAGCATTTTGGTGCCGAATATCGATTTTTGATAGGATAGTCGTACCATTGATATCTGTATACCATTTTGATCATCTCGTCATGTTGATATTTGTAGTATACTTATTTGTATATTTTGAAGTCCGGTATGCGGCGAAATCTGTCTAACGGATAGCCTTATCGGTACCCTGATTCGTGCCTTTTGGATTTCCTTTGCCCATTCGATTGTTTCTGTGAGAAAACCTACTGTCACTAGCTTTTATTATTTTGTGAATTCAATGGTTGACCTTTGATATAACTTACCGGTTCATTATAATTGTTGTTTTCATTGGTTGTTGATTCTTTTATTCTCTCCAATCTTCCAGTTCGTTCTTACTTTTAAACAAAAATATTAATATTATTTTAAAGTTGCATGCATTTGTTTGGGAGAGGCTGCTCATAATTTTTGTTACAACCGCACCCGACTACCTCCCTCCGCCTCTGCACCCAGACCCGCCTTCATCCGGCACACACGTGAAGCCACCCCATTGGCCATAGCCATCCCCTTCCCCTTAACACAACCTGCGACCCAAAGTTCATCCCCATCAGCCTAGCCCCGAGCCTCGTCTCTGCCACCTGCCTCCTTTTCCTCTCCAACAACCGAACACCCACCCCATGCGAGCAAGCCCAGATCCGAACTCGCCCATCGCATTCTCCTCGTCAGCTCCCCCTGCATGTGCCGCCATCCTCCCATTTCCCTTGCTCCGCCAGTGATAGCAGCCAACACTGCCTGCTTTACCATCTTTGCATCTTTTCCAGGTCTTCCCACCTTCACTCTTTCCTCCGCCACACTGCTTTGGCCGCTGACCACAATCACCCACACAACCGGCCTTCGGCCTCGCCTCCACCTTCACCTCTCCGCTCGCAGCCTATGCCTCGAGAACAGCTCATAGACAAGCATCTTCCTGTATGTATAGGTAGAAGTATATATATCTTAGTTTATATCTACATTTTATTTATTTATATATACAGGAGTTTATATATATTATGTAAATATACGATGACTGTACATGTATGTTTGCATATACGTTGGTTACACTGCGTTTATGTTGTTTTGTAAGCTGTCGAGTTATGTCTATATTATAATAAAAGCATTTCATATTTATTTTTAAATAAATATTGATTATTTTATATTATATATGTAAGGTTATAGATTTGTTTATATATTAGAAAATGTATATACGTATATGGAGCTCATATGCTGCTGTTTAGATTCACCTGCCACCTTATCAATTTATATTGCTTGAGAAGCAGGTTTATAATTGTTTTATTATAGAGGCAAGTTATATATAATATGCTAAAAATATTTACTTAATCTATGCTGTATTTTTGAAACATTATTAATAATAATATATAATAATTTTAGTACGTATACTACAAAAGAAAATATGTCTGCCAATATATATGTGTCTTATTATACATTATATATAGGTGCTTTGATTTTAAAATGCCAATAGATTTTATATTATAATATATGTATGTATTTTGATTTTAATATATATATATATATATATATATATTGATTTTTATTTGTATGCGTTTTAAATCTAAATTGAGTTTCAAATATATATAGATTTTATTTTGAAATACGTGTTTTGATTTAGACATTGATTTCTAAAAGAAAGTAATAATATAATGTACTCTTCGTTTATGTTATATCAAGCTTATTCTAATTCGTTTCATCGATTCATATTATCAGCTTTGATCGTCGAATTCGTTCCAATTTTGCTTTACTTTGGAATTCGTGCTTGGATTCGTAACTCATTTCATTGTCGAATCTCTCTAGCCTCGAAAGGTGAGAAATCACTCACGATTAACATTCTTATATTTATTAAATTTGATTTCATTTGAAACGACAATTAAATTTTTGCTGTTGTCAGTTATTTAATTGCTATGTATGATATGTCATTTTCTGTAACTGTTCACCTGTAACATCTGACACCATGATTTGTTATTTATTTTTATCTATCATTGATGATATGTGTCTGTTGTTATATTATTATCGTATTTATTCTCACTCTGCAAGTTCCCTGTTAGTATAGAATTCTCTATGAGTTAAAATGATACACCCGAACGATCTTGTAGAATATGAGAAAATCGTTATAGACTGAAATGATAAACCAAGCAATTTTCATTGACACCGAATTTGGGATTGTGGGTTGACAAGATATATACCGGTAGATATTTAAATCGCGAATTCAAATGATAAATATCTGTATCACTTGACCATAGGATAGAAAATTATATACAGACACCGTTGGTCTATACATATTTTGAAATGATTTCCAATGTTTTTAAAAAAGATATATATATATATATAGTTGTATATATATTGATTTTAAAATATCATATATATATAAATGTTATTTTATATATGTTTAAATTTTTGATTTTTAAAATATTATGTTTGAATTTTTTTAAAATTATAAGTTAATTTTGAAATTTTAAATTTTAAGAATTTACTTATAATTTTTACTATTTTAAAATATGTATAAATTAGTTTTAATATAAAATAAGTTCAATAATAAGATTCAATTTATTAAAGTTTGACTTAATTAGTATATAATATGTTTAAATATCTATTTTAAAAATTATATTTTTAAAATAGATTTTTATAATAATTTTAATAAATTAAGTTGGAAAGAGAAATAGATATTGATATGTTTAAGAATTATACTTAAATAAAACCGATTTAAAACTTATTGAATTTGAGATTTTAAAGATATGATGTTATAACTTGATTTTGATTTAAAGTGATTAAACGCATATTTCATGTTTAACTAAATTGAAGGGAATATTTAATTTATTTAAATCGTAATTTAAGATTTTATTTAAATGATATTATATTTACTTAGAGAATATTTCAATATTAAATGATGGTAATGTTGAATTTGATATATAAATGAATTTAAGCTTTGAAATCTATTGAAATTGAAATGGTTTAAATTGTAGTTTATATTTGTATTTGAAATCGACATAAAATGTTTATTGAAACTTGAATTGGATTGAAACGGATGAACTGAAATTTGATTTAAATAGAATTTTGGAATTTGAGTTGATTCGAATCGATTTGTGAACTTTGAGGAAACTATTTTATTATATAAAGTATTTTAATCTATATATATATAAAAATATTTTACTTTATAAATTATTTTAATATATATATATTATTTTAATATAAACTATTTTTAATATAAAACTATTTTAAATATAAAACTATTTTTAATATATACTATTTTTAATATAAAACTATTTTTAATATACTAATTATTTTAACATAAACTATTTTATTTTATAAACTATTTTTATTTTTATATATTATTTTAATATTTAAACTGTTTAGAGAGGAAAGTCCTATAATTTCAAAGACGTTATGTTTCCAAAGTATTATGATTAAGTGTTATGATTTCCAAGTGTTATAATTTCAAAGTTTTGTAATTCCAGAAGTGTTATAACTTTGAAAGTGTTATGATTTTTGAAATGAATATTATTTTAAGCGAGTAATGATCTCGAATTGATGTGGTTTTGAAATAGATATGATATTTTCAAAAGACCACGGTGTTATAATAACGTTTGGTTGTTAAAGAGACCGGGATCAGTTATTGTCATTCTCTCTGCCAATACCGATAACCACTTTAACAACAGTATATGCGATGGAGTTTCGAGAATGAAGTAGGATGGTTTGCGACGATTCTATTCGAGGTATATACGTTGACCAGACTCCCGTAAGTTAGCTTAAAGTGGCTAAAACAGGTGCAATTGACGGGCCAAGTGAGGTAGCTCTTCCGATCGGACACACTCCTTCGATACCATTCTATTACTTTGTGATTGATTGGGTACACCCTCGGATTTTTTGGGAGTGTGGATCGAGTTGGGTGATTGCTGCGACATTTCGTTACTGTAACAACCCTGATTTTGGAGATTACCTGTAGATATTAAATTATAACAGTAGTTATAATTTAATATTGTGAATTAAAATAAAATTGAAAGTTTTATATTGTTTATTTGGAATAAACAATGAATTTTGAAAACAAAATGAGAAAAATAAAGTTTGGAACTTTATTTTATTTATTTGGGTTAAAAAAATGGAAAATTGGTTCTATTTAGAGAAAATGCAATAATTGTATTAATTATTGCCAATTACTTCTTTTAATAATTTTTAAAAGAAGTATGTGATTTTTAAAGGATGTTTATTTAAATAAAAAGGTGGAAATTGGTTTAAAATTGTGTTTTAATTATAAAATTGAGTTTAAGATGGTTTCTTTTAATATATATTTTTTGAGTAAGAAAATAATTTTGAGGAATTTTAGAAGTTAAAAGTGTGACTTCTAGGCTTCATCCTATAGGATTTTCAATTTCAAGGTGTGCTTTAGAGATTTGGTAATAAGATTGATTCACGGAATCTAATAGCTTTTAAATTATCATTCAAGGTATTCACTTGGGCAATATTAATGTATCATCTTGATTCACAAATTCTTATATCATTTATAACCAATTATTACATGCTTTTGGCTAATTAATTTATCCATTATCACAATTCCCTATACATATATGTTGTCAACATAAGATGTAAACATGATCATATATGTCTATATTTTTGATTAAAAATCTGTTATGTTTATATGTTTGGAGATGTAAATTTGTTGTTGAATTAATAATTGTATTTTTCTTCTTAATTTTAATTTTGAGAATTTTTTGGAATAAGTTTTATTAGGTTAATTTTAATTTATACAAACAATTTCACATATAACTATATAATTATATGATTTTGCTAATCAATAGAATTTGTTCATATGTTCTATTTTATAACAAAGAAAATTGCAGTTTTTAATATGTAGTTGTTAAATTCAATCATATATGTTTATGTATGTTTACTTGTTTGCTTGTACATTTGTCAAATTAAATTTACATACATATTTTATTAGATACTAATTATGTGATTTAAAATAAAGGGAAAGTTTCGCTAATTTACTTTGTGCAAGGAAAGTTTTATTAAGGTATTTGTGCAACCATATATCTGATTATACGTAGAGGAAAATTTTGTTAATTTGTTTATTGTAAAGGGAATTTTTGTTAATTTGTTTAGTGTAGGTAAAGTTTTGTTCATATATTTTGCAACCATATATGTGACTATATACATATAAACATGCATATATATACATATACGTATGGTTTTTATCTCTATATTCATACACATATGTATAAACATCTGTTTAGTTATAAAATTATTTGGTAATTTAAAGTGCATTTAAGTGTATTTAATGTGCATTCAAAGTGTCTATATGTGTAAAGCTTTCATTTATGGTCATAAGCATGTAGAGTATAAATAGTTATTTGTTGCCAATTATTGCTTATTCAAGTATTACTTTATTTGGTGTTGGTATCTTAAAATTAAAACTACAATCTAATTTACAAGTATTGTATTGATGGTTAGAAATTCTGACATTTTTTACCACAATTGTATGAGTATGCATATATATAAATAAATACGAAAATTTATATCATTTATAAACACCACAATGTTGCGCGTTTATAATTCACACTGGAATATATTTGGATAAACTTACATTTTATGCCATGTATTAGTAATAATAATAATATTTAATGTATCAATCAATTTAATTAAAGAGAGATAAATGAAAGGTTTCTCTCTCCATATAAATAATATGTCCTCTCATTGATTGAATAAGTTAAGAGAGAGAAATGAAAATTTTTCTTCTTCAAGTAAATTTATGCCCCGTTATTAATTGAATAAGTTAAGATGAAGGAATTCAAAAGTTTCCTTCTCTAAATAAATTCTTCTTATTGGGTCCTAAAAGCCTATTAGCCTAGTTTAAGAGATAAGGAAATGAGAAAAACATCTCCTGTACCTAAAGGAAATCATTCTCATCTTCTCATCTCCTTCCTCAAGTCAGTGAAAAAAAAGAACCCATTTTCTTTTTACAAACCCTAGCCAAAAATCATCAAATTAGACTCAAATTTGGTGTTTTAAAAATCAGTTTAAAGCTAAATCTACAGGTAATCAAAATATAAAACCTAATATTTCATCAAAAGTTCAAATTTGTGAATGATTGTTTGTTAATTGCTTTCTTCTTTCTTGTATGCACTTGTTCCATAGTTTTACAGGTTGTAGAAGCTCAAATTTAACCCAAGCTTCAACCTTTCTCCATTAATTCAGGTATTTGCTACGATAAATCAAAGGTGAGTTACTGCTCATAATTTCTAGCTGAAGCAAAAGCTTCGAAATGCCAAAAAATACCCGAAAATAGCTTCAATACAATGATTTTACGCTCATATTGTTTTGTGAAATCTGAGTTTGTATGTCATTTTGCACATCATTTTCTCCCAAATCCGACAACATAATGCTGCCAGGTTTTCTTCAGTTGATAGCCTGTGTGTTGTAGTATATGCATACCAAATTTCATTGCAAAACATGTTCGCTTGATGTCTGAAAACTACACTGCAAAATCAATGCACAGCCTGAAAATTTTCTGTGCACATTTCGTTGTGTTCCCACAAACATGGACTGAGTCCATGTTTGAGACATCATATCTCTTTCATTTCTTATTCAAATTGCATGATCCTTTTTTTCCTGGAAGATGTAGTTCACTACTGTATACATAGCAAATTTCAGGTCATTTTGATATTGATAGCTGATATAAATACGTTGCCAAACTTTGACCTGGGCCATGTTTTTGCCCAGAGTTTTACAGTGAAAACACTGTCCGAGTTCAACTTTGAGACATCTTAACATTCTCATGTTTTATCCAAATTGCATCATTCTTTTTTTGTTAGAAAGATAAAGTTTTCTAATACAAGCATACAAATTTTGGGCTCAACCCGATGCAAATTGATTCTCTATGTCATGTCTGGAAGTTGAACCAAAGATGGTTTCAGGCCTATACATTTTCGGTTTTTGAATTGTTGCAAACATGGCCTGAGTGCATGTTTGAGATAGTATAACTTCTTCATTTCAAGTCAGAATCGAACGATTCTTTCTGCAGATCGAAGGAGAAGCATTTTTTTATGCTTCTACCAAATTTCACCAAGATCTGGGTTCATTTATCCCTTCGAACTCATCGTCGAAGTTGAACCATTGGGCTGTTTTTACACAGTAGTTTATAGTGGTTTTAGTCCAAATTCGGAATGACGCATTTTCTTCGTTTCAAGTCGGAATTGAGTGAATCTTTTTGAAGATTGGAGTAGGAATGTTAAAAATATTTTTTAAAAATTTCATATCATTTGGACTCTGTTTGCAGGTCCAAACCTGCTTTCGAACTTGGGTTCGCAGCTTGTTTTCAGCGATTTTTATACTTGGAATAATTTCCGCCATTTTCGATATTTTCCCGAATTCTTGAGTTTTCTCTCTAGATTTCGTGCACGGGTTTTATAAAGCATTTTAAAGTGTTTTTAAAACAAATTGGCTTGTGAAATTATTATTTAGTATTATTTTAAGTATTAAATTATTTACTCCATAATAGGAGAATTTCAAAGGCAATTTTCAAAGTGTTTTCAAACGATTTCTAAACTTGTTCCAAATTATTTTCTTAGTAAAATTACACTCTTTTGCACTTCGAACGAAGTAGGAAGGTAATTAAATGGTTGGGTAAAACATGTACTATGGAATACGTGCGTTTGTCTTTCCAATTAATTCCTAATCTATTCGTTTGATCGTTTTGACTTTCGGGTCTAGTTTACCGATGACATGAGGTAAACTTTATACTGCTTTGAGTGTGGAATTGACTAACGGTTAGTAAACCTTTTAGTGTGAACGTGTGGTATAGGACACACGTTAACACTTTTCGTGTTCCTTTCCGAGAGTTTGTGACACATATTGCAAGTTAGTGGTGTCCAGTACTGGGCCTCCGAACCTTCGCCACTACGGTTTGTTGCCTTCGGGTTTGTGCCTTCGGGTTTGTTGCCTTATAGTATCGCTTTTGGAGTTGGTCCATCGTCACCGCTCGAGAGATACTTGGGTTTGTCGTCTTTGGGTTTGTTGCCCTATAGTATCGCTTTTGGAGTTGGTCCTTCGTCACCGCTCGAGAGATACTTGGGTTTGTTGCCTTCGGGTTTGTTGCCATATTGTATCACTTTTGGAGTTGGTCCTTCGTCACCGCTCGAGAGATACTTGGGTTTGTCGCCTTTGGGCTTGTGGATCCTTGTTTATACAGTACTGAGCACGTGCATCTTTTGTTTCATTGATATTTATATTTCCCTTAAGTATCGCCTTTCAGAGTAGGTCTTTTGAACCACTCGATACATAGCGATTACCTTATGGAAACTTGTGTTCCCTTTGTTGGTATTTGCGATTTGCCTTTTGGCTTGATTTGGGATATTCATATCCTTTGTTTATTTGAGTTGCCGATGATATGAGGCTTGTTATGATTCATCTTTTGCTAGATGATCGAGTAATCTCTTTTAGAGATATTTGTGGTACTTTATGACCTTGCATGTTCATTATCATTGAGCTTATCTAATTGATTTGTTTAGCTAGACTGACTAGTGTATTTTATACTCGGGTCAGACCGAGGTGTTTCAGGTTAGGTACATTTGGACTTCGCATATTCTACTTCCGCATGGACTATTCTGCTATCTCCTTTTGTTATAGCTTTTTGTGTAGTCCTTTTTTGTTGTAACTCTGATATGCATATTCTTTTGACTCGCCTGTATAATGTGGTTGCTATAGCACTTGACATGTATCATTTTCTATACTCTGTGATGTATTTGTATATGTGTATATGTATGTGATGATCTACTGTTCTGTGATGTGATTTACATTTGAGTTATTATGTTTTGTTCTGTTAGATCTTATAGCCATTATAGTTTTGTATTAAGTATCTATTTGATATGTCGATCCACATTAAAAAAAAATGCTACATTTATCGACGTATTCAGTAGATAGTTAAGACAAGGGTATAGATGATCGCTCCTATCCAGCTCTATTCTCTGTATTAGCAGACGATATTACCTTGTAATATTCTTTGCTAATGTGGGTCTCGGAGTGGGGCGTTACAGCTTGGTATCAGAGCTGAGCTCAGAACAAAATATGATAAACACAGAACAGAAACACATATTACAGTACATCCAAGTATAATACACGTGATAACATAGTTTTCCACTATCATATCCCTCAGTCGTGCCTTTAGTCTTTTCATTTTTTAGAATGGATAATAAGTTTGAAAACATTATAAGGGTTTTAAATATCACTATTTTTAAAATAGTAGAAATTAGACCTCAATTGGATTAGATTTAAATTATGTGTTTTGATCCTTAATGATTAGAGTTGTGCAACGGAAATGGTGTGACGTTTTCATGGGCACATTAATGCTTTGTTTTTAGTAAATGTTTGTTTGGTTAATAATTACATGAATGTTGTTAGCATAGTAATTCTTGAAATAATATTGAGTAGGTGATATAATTGAGAGTTAGAAACCTACTCAATGCAAATGATAAGAACTTGTGGGGTCTTCAAGTTGTAGGTACTGCAAGAATTATTAGAAGATTAAATTTTGAAAATGAAATTTAGTCCATAAGTGGTTTTTAACCAAAGGTTAAAATGAAATAAAAATTTATTGTTTAAGAATTTCATGGATGCATTTTAAAGAAGTGAAATTAATAATAGAATTTTCTTTGGAAAGAAAGCATCCGTTTGAATGGAAAATCTTTCTAACAAGAGGTATACTTGTATATATAACTTGATTGTTTTATGAATTGATTGTATGGTTGTATAATTATAAAATGTTTTATGTTTTGAAAATAAACATTGTTATAACCAAGTTTAAGTTCCTTAATAAATCAAACAGGTTTTATAATTTCTTGTGTCAATTGGATGATAAGTATTTTAAGAATTCTGGTTGATCCGTCTGATCAATGTTATCGATAGGGATTCCTAAACGCTTATGAGGCGATGTGATACATGCTTTTGAAATGGCAATAAACAATATTTACTAGTATGGATGTTGAATGAAAAAATATATAGATATTGCAAAGATTTTGAAAATTCTAAATTGCCATTTGAGATAAGTACTTTATATACATACTTAAGGACTTATGGAAATAGTGTGACATAGAGGGCAATGGAGAGGCAATGTTGATCTTGGTCAACTTTGTAATCCTTGAAATGTCATTCACTACAAATGTATTAGTTAGACGTCATCATTTTAAAAACTGATAATTGGAAAATTTGAATATGGTTTCATTTAAATAAATTGTATTCATTATTGGCTATAGTAAATGTGTGTGAAATTTTACATACATGTAAAATTTAGAATGCTTAAGTAAGCTTTTGGGTAAAGTATTTTGGAAAATATTACCTTATGCTAATTTGGTGCTTTTGAATTAGAATGAAATTTAATAAGGAGCAAAACTATTAGAGTAAGTTTGGTTATGAATTTAAGTAGTGTTAAAAACTTGTTAATTATGTATTTGTGAAGTTCAATTGAAAACAAGTTTGAACTAAGTATCAACCTTGGCTAGTTCTAAGTGATAATAAAATAAATGTTTAGCTTTGTGGATTAAGAGAAAAGTGAATATACATTTATTATAAAATGCAATTTTTGTGAAAAGCTAGAAATAATAATAAATTGTGCAACAAGATAAGATTTTTAATTGTGAAAGCAAATAAAAAAAAAATCAATATGTAATTCCAAAGTCTAGTTTGGATAGATAATTGTTTCTTACTAATATAAGAAAGTAATTTTCTTAACTAAAATACGCGTCTTCTTTTAAAAGACTTGTTTGTTAATTGGGAAAAAAAATTCTTTGTTAACCATTTTGAAAGTTTGTTGTATGTATTATAGTGCAATTCTAGATGTCTTAGCTTTCTGGAGAAATGGATGATGTAATAAATGTTTTAGAGAAAAGATTTTTGATCTAAAATTATATAGCTTGGATTTAATTATGGTTTGAAAATTTTGTCAATAAAAGGTCTTATGTCAGAATTTTTGACTGAAAAGTGCTGTTTAAAACAGCGATAACTTATGATTTACAAATCCAAATGAGTCCATTCGTTTTGCAAAAGAGTGTGCTTTCAGTAAGCTAGAAATCGTCTTTATATCACTTTTGAAAATTTTGCAGTTTGGTTATTCAAAAATGAGTATGAAAACTGATGGACATCTCTGTCCTCTTTTATACTTTCTTGGTTTAAAGCTGAAAATAAATTGGGCATAACTTTCAAAGCGTAAATCCAATTTTGATGATCTTTATATCACTGGAAATCTTGGACTAAATAGAATAACTCTTATTTTATGAGTATTTTCAGATTATGGGTTTTGCTATGTCAAAAGCCTGAGTCTTTTTAGCAGACTTGAATTTGACAATTTGACGTTTTGAGTTGTTGTTTTATTTAAACTATGGTTTTAATGCTTCATATGTTTATAAGTGCATGCTAATATGTTTCAATAAGTTAAGCGCAGGTGCAAGAGGATATTTGAATGATTAATTAGCAAAATAGTAAGTATAAAAGTAAGCATGCTCGCATTTTAAATGCTAAAAATGAAAGGTATGAATTGCTAGGTGTTTATGTGTTAAAAATATATATTGTGTTCCAACCTTTTGGTCGATGTATATCTATAATTCATATTTATCAAATTGTAAAAGGCTCTTCATGCAAAGGAGACTCTGCCGAATTTTTTGAAAAATTAAACATTTAGAAAAGTTTTGAGAAAATTTAATTAGTGAATATTTAGAGCCATCAATGAAGGTCTAATAAGTGTCCTTTTAAATCATAAAGTAAAATGGTTTAAAATTTGATAAATTTAGTGGAAAAAATTGCTTATTGTAGTATATTTATTTTTGGAATTAGAGTATGGAACAACCCTAATTTAATTTACTTTAATTTAAAGTAAAGATGATTGAATTGAAAATTTAAGTAAGAGACTTTGAAAAATTTTCAAATATTGAAGTTTGAATTTTGTGTATAAAATAAAATGGATTTGAGTGAAAACTCTTCTAAATTTTTTTTTAGAAAGTTTCTCGTAATCCATTCTTGTGTGTCTTACCTTAGTGTGATTCTTGTGATGACTTGCATTCATGTAGTCATGTGTTATGGTGGTAGCTTGAATACCACCTATCTTTTGTTGAATCCTCTTTTGATGATTGTGCTTATTTGTGTTGCTCCTTTAAAGGAGATAAGTGCATTTCAGCATATTCGGAAAGTTGGCTCCTAGTTATATATGACCATATACTATTACTGAACGCCTTGGTTCGATTGCTTTCATGCATCGTTTTCTGTTCCGTTTGGGTATTCATGATACGTTTCAGGTAACCCAATTTTGTTGTATCTTCGAGATTTAATCTCGATTGTTAATTCTCCTATGTTGCATGATCACGAGTCTCACCGACTTGTGTATTGTGCCGAATTCTATTCGTGTAGTTTTTTTCGAAGACTAAACACTTTTGAAATAAAAATGTTCCGCTTATGAAATTCTATGGTCCGCTAATTGTACTTAGGAAACCTAGGATTTTCCGAGCAAACTTGTCTTGATCCTTTCATCCTCTGTTGAGGGTGAATATCTATGATACTATCTTTTGACTTGAAACTTTTTGTCATGAAATAGATGGTATAGATAACTTCCATTATAGAAATTGCGTGGACGCAAATTTTTTTAAGGGAGGGAGTCTGTAACAACCCTGGTTTTGGAGATTACCTATAAATATTAAATTATAACAGTAGTTATAATTTAATATTTTAAATTAAAATAAAATTGAAAGTTTTATATTGTATATTTGGAATAAACAATGAATTTTGAAAATAAAATGAGAAAAATAAATTTTGGAACTTTATTTTATTTATTTGGGTTAAAAAAAGGGAAAATTGGTTCTATTTAGAGAAAATGCAATAATTGTATTAATTATTGCCAATTACTTCTTTTAATAGTTTTTAAAAGAAGTATACGATTTTTAAAGGATGTTTATTTAAATAAAAAGGTGTAAATTGGTTTAAAATTGTGTTTTAATTATAAAATTGAGTTTAAGATGGTTTTTTTTAATATTTTTTTTTTGAGTAAGAAAATAATTTTTGAGGAATTTTAGAAGTTAAAAGTGTGACTTCTAGGCTTTATCCTATAGGATTTTCAATTTGAAGGTGTGCTTTAGAGATTTGGTAATAAGATTGATTCACGGAATCAAATAGCTTTTAAATTATCATTCAAGGTATTCACTTGGGCAATATTAATGTATCATCTTGATTCACAAATTCTTATATCATTTATAACCAATTATTACATGCTTTTGTCTAATTAATTTATCCATTCTCACAATTCCCTATACATATATGTTGTCAACATAAGATGCAAACATGATCATATATATGTGTATATTTTTGATTAAAACTCTGTTATGTTTATATGTTTAGAGATGTAAATTTGTTGTTGAATTAATAATTGCATATTTCTTCTTAATTTTAATTTTGAGAATTTTTTGGAATAAGTTTTATTAGGTTAACTTTAATCTATACAAACAATTTCACATATAACTATATAATAATATGATTTTGCTAATCAACATAATTTGTTCATATGTTCTATTTTATAACAAAGAAAATTGCAGTTTTTAATATTAGTTGTTAAATTCAATCATATATGTTTATGTATGTTTAATTGTTTGCTTATACATTTGTCAAATTAAATTCACATACATATTTTATTAGATACTAATTATGTGATTTAAAGTAAAGGGAAAGTTTCGCTAATTTACTTTGTGCAAGGAAAGTTTTATTAAGGTATTGTGCAACCATATATCTGATTATACGTAGAGGAAAGTTTTGTTAATTTGTTTATTGTAAAGGGAATTTTTGTTAATTTGTTTAGTGTAAGTAAAGTTTTATTCATATATTTTGCAACCATATATGTGACTATATACATATAAACATGCATATATATACATATACATATGGTTTTTATCTCTATATTCATATACATATGTATAAACATCTGTTTAGTTATAAAATTATTTGGTAATTTAAAGTGCATTTAAGTGTATATAATGTGCATTCAAAGTGTCTATATGTGTAAAGCTTTCATTTATGGTCATAAGCATGTAGAGTATAAATAGTTATTTGTTGCCAATTATTGCTTATTCAAGTATTACTTTATTTGGTGTTGGTATCTTAAAATTAAAACTACAATCTAATTTACAAGTATTGTATTGATGGATAGAAATTCTGACATTTTATACTACAATTGTATGAGTATGCATATATATAAATAAATGCGAAAATTTATATCATTTATAAACACCACAATGTTGCGCGTTTATAATTCACACTGGAATATATTTGGATAAACTTACATTTTATGCCATGTATTATTAATAATAATAATATTTAATGTATCAATCAATTTAATTAAAGAGAGATAAATGAAAGGTTTCTCTCTCTATATAAATAATACGCCCTCTCGTTGATTGAATAGGTTAAGAGAGGGAAATGAAAAAAATTCTTCTTTAAATAAATTTATGCCCCGTTATTAATTGAATAAGTTAAGGTTAAGGAATTCAAAAGTTTCCTTCTCTAAATAAATTCTTCTTATTGGGTCCTAAAATCCCATTAGCCTAGTCTAAGAGATAAGAAAATGAGAAAAACATCTCCTGTACGTACAAGAAATCATTCTCATCTTTTCGTCTCCTTCCTCAAGTCAGTGAAAAAAAGAATCCATTTTCTTTTTACAAAACCTAAGCAAAAATCATCAAAGTAGACTCAAATTTGGTGTTTTAAAAATCAGTTTGAACCTAAATCTACAGGTAATCAAAATCTAAAACCTAATATTTCATCAAAAGTTCAAATCTGTGAATGATTGTTTGTTAATTGCTTTCTTCTTTCTTGCATGCACTTGTTCCATAGTTTTACAGGTTGTAGAAGCTCAAATTCAACCCAAGCTTCAATCTTTCTCCATTAATTCAGGTATTCGCTATGATAAATCAAAGGTGAGTTACTGCTCAAAATTGCTGGCTGAAGCAAAAGCTTCGAAATGCCAAAATCTACCCAAAAATAGCTTCAATACAATGATTTTATGCTCATGTTTTGTTTTGTGAAATCTGACTTTGTATGTAACTTTGCACATCATTTTCTCCCAAATCCGGCAACGAAATGCTGTCGGGTTTTCTTCAGTTGATAGCCTGTGTGTTATAGTATATGCATACCAAATTTCACTACAAAACATGTTTGGTTGATGCCTAAAAACTACACTGCAAAATCAATGCACAGCCTGAAAATTTTCTGTGCACATTTTGTTCTGCGTTCCCACAAACATGGACCGAGTCCATGTTTGAGACATCATATCTCTTTCATTTCTTATTCGAATTGCAGGACCCTTTTTTTTCCTGAAATATGAAGTTCTCTACTATATATATATATATATCAAATTTCAGGTCATTTTGACATTGATAGCTTATATAAATACGTTGCCAAACTTTGACCTGGGCCATGTTTTTGCCTAGAGTTTTACAGTGAAAACACTGTCTGAGTTCAACTTTGAGACATCTTAACATTCTCATGTTTTATCCAAATTGCATCATTCTTTTTTTGTTAGAAAGATAAAGTTTTCTAATACAAGAATACAAATTTTGGGATCAATCCGATGCAAATTGATTCTCTGTTTCATGCCTGGAAGTTGAACCAAAGATGGTTTCAGGCCTGTACATTTTCGGTTTTTGAACTGTTGCAAACATGGCCTGAGTCCATGTTTGAGATAGTATAACTTCTTCATTTCAAGTCAGAATCGAACGATTCTTTCTGCAGATCAAAGGAGAAACATTAGTTTATTCTTCTACCAAATTTCACTAAGATCTGGATTCATTTGTCCCTTCGAACTCATCGTTGAACTTGAACCATTGCGCTGTTTTTACACAGCAGTTTATAGTGGTTTTAGTCCAACTTCGAAACGACGCAGTTTCTTCGTTTCAAGTCGAAATTGAGTGAACCTTTTTGCAAATTGGAGTAGGATTGTTAAAAATTATTATTACAAACTTTTATATCATTTGGACTCTGTTTGCAGGTCCAAACCCGCTTTCGAACTTGGGTTTGCCGTGTGTTTTCAGCGGTTTTTATACTTGAATAATTTCCGCCATTTTTGATTTTTTCCCGAATTCTTGAGTTTTCTCTCTAGATTTCGTACACGGGTTTTATAAAGCATTTTAAAGTGTTTTTCAAACAATTTGGCTTGTGGAATTATTATTTAGTATTATTTTAAGTATTAAATTATTTACTCCATAATAGGAGAATTTCAAAGGCAATTTCCAAAGTGTTTTCAAACGATTTCTAAACTTGTTCGAAATTATTTTCCAAGTAAAATTACACTCTTTTGCACTTTGAACGAAGTAGGAAGGTAACTAAATGGTTGGGTAAAATACGTACTATGGAATACGTGCGTTTATCTTTCCAGTTAATTCCTAATCTATTCGTTTGATCGTTTTGACCTTCGGGTCTATTTTACCGATGACATGAGGTAAACTTTGTACTGCTTTGAGTGTGGAATTGACTAATGGTTAGTAAACCGTTTAGTGTGAACGTGTGGTATGTGACACACGTTAACACTTTTCAGGTCCTTTCCGAGAGTTCGTGACACATATTGCCAGTTAGTGGTGTCCGGTACTGGGCCTCCGGACCTTCGCCACTACGGTTTGTTGCCTTCGAGTTTATGCCTTCATGTTTGTTGCCCTATAGTATCGCTTTTGGAGTTGGTCCTTCGTCACCGCTTGAGAGATACTTGAGTTTGTCGCCTTTGGGTTTGTTGCCCTATAGTATCGCTTTTGGAGTTGGTCCTTCGTCACTGCTCGAGAGATACTTGGGTTTGTCGCCTTCGGGTTTGTTGCCCTATTGTATCGCTTTTGGAGTTGGTCCTTCGTCACCGCTCGAGAGATACTTGGGTTTGTCGCCTTCGGGCTTGTTGCCCTATTGTATCGCTTTTGGAGTTGGTCCTTCGTCACCGCTCGAGAGATACTTGGGTTTGTCGCCTTCGGGCTTGTGGATCCTTATTTATACAGTACTGAGCACGTGCATCTTTTGTTTCATTGATATTTATATTTCCCTAAAGTATCGCCTTTCGGAGTAGGTCTTTTGAACCACTAGATACATAGCGATTACCTTGTGGAAACTTGTGTTACCTTTATTAGTATTTGTGATTTACCTTTTGGCTTGATTTGGGATAGTCATATCCTTTGTTTATTTGAGTTGCCGATGATATGAGGCTTGTTATGATTCATCTTTTGCTAGATGATCGAGTAATATCTTTTAGAGATATTTGTGGTACTTTATGACCTTGCATGTTCATTATCATTGAGCTTATCTAACTGATTTGTTTAGCTAGACTGACCCGTGTACTTTATACTCGGGTCAGATCGAGGTGTTTCAGGTTAGGTACATTTGGACTTCGCATATTCTGCTTCCGCATGGACTATTCTGCTATCTCCTTTTATTATAGCTTTTTGTGTAGTCCTTTTTTGTTGTAACACTGATATGCGTATTCTTTTGACTCGCCTGTATAATGTGGTTGCTATACCACTTGACATGTATCATTTTCTATACTCTGTGATGTATCTGTATATGTGTATATGTATGTGATGATCTACTGTTCTGTGATGTGATTTACATTTGAGTTATTATATTTTGTTCTGTTAGATCTTATAGCCATTATAGTTTTGTATTAAGTATCTATTGGATATGTCGATCCACATTTAAAAAAATGATACATTTATCGACGTATTCAGTTGATAGTTAAGACAGGGCTATAGATGGTCGCTCCTATCAGCTCTATTCTCCGTATTAGCAGACGATATTACCTTGTAATATTCTTTACTAATGTGGGTCTCGGAGAGGGGCTTTACAATTACCAACATCCCAAAAGTGTAATTGATATATCTACCTGGCATTGCCTAGTTGTGTCGTATCACCTACCATATCGGGACCACTACGAGTTTTTTTTATGTCCTACCTATGGAGTTCCCTTTGGTAGCTTTCAGTTTATGGAGGTATTACGGTACTGTATGGACTATGGCACTATAAAATGTGTTATGGGGGATGTGGGTAACGCCTTAATGCTATTTTAACACTTTTACTTTGCTATAGACACATTATAATAGCATATTGTACTACATAGTAGACAGTTCCACGGATCCTTAGTGGATGGTTATCCCAAACATCCTTTGAGTTACTTGTATTTCAGTTTATATTGCACTCGAGTTGGATTTATTGATATAAGAATGTTAAACCTCACTTGAGTGTTTTGTGTTTTGCTTTATGCTCGGGTCAAACTGAGTGTATCAGCATTTGAGGCTCGCTTTTGGAGTTTGGAGCTTCACTTGGAGATCCAACTATCTTTTCATTTTGCAGTTATTCAGTCGACTCCAGTGATATATTTAGATTTTGTTATTTGACTATTGTATTTTATTGGGACTTTTATGTATTTGAGACTTCTTTTGTATCTTGTTTTAACTCTGTTATTTATACAGTAGCTTCATGAACTACTATTCATTTGTTTCCGCTGCTTATTATTATATTACCCTGTGTCTGTGATTCTATGATTGATTTATTTATTGTATATGCTTAGTTTTGCCAAATAAAAATTAACAATATGATATTTTGAGCAATTCAAGGCTGACATTTGTGGATGCGAATGGCTCGAAATATCGGGATGTTACATTTAGGATAACGGAGGGAAGAGGAACTGTATGCAATGGACGTGGATTTGGATATGTAATGTGTTGGGTCTTGTTTGTTTGATGAGATATGTTCTAATTTGATTGCTTGAATTATCTAGGCTAAGTGTTGAATTCAAAATATGATATCTCGCTTATTTTAAATCCATTTCACCCGTAGTTTTTGCATTAGACTCGTACTGACTAGTACAACACCGAGATATAACTTGTTAATAGTTTTAACAAAGTACGAAATATTGATGTAATAATAGCGGAGAGTATGATTATATTGATTTTAATAATAATGTAGCTAAATTATTTATATTTCGTTTGTGATAAATATATTTGCCAGAATAAAACACCGTTTTACTATAATTAATTTGAACAGATTATTTTGGACATTTATTAAGTATAATAAAACCCAGTTTTGCTATAATTAAATTGAATAGGTTATGTTTGAACATTTATTGAGCATAATAAATCCATGGTCCGTGCTTGCAAAATAAAATGATAATTTTTGAAGTTAATTAATTTGTGGATTAATTAATATTGGGTAACTGATGTGTTAACTATTGATTGTTAATTGTTGAATGCCAATAATAGCCTTGTCATACTGAACGTGACTTTGATGTGTCATAAAAGTTGAATTCTTTTTTTAAATGAAAACAATGAAAGCATTTGTTAAGTGTTATGGTAGCAAGCCTCCTTATAATATTTTGGAATACCATTATTTACTATTTTTGATTTAAAAATGGTTTTGATTTGAAGGATGATTTTTAATAAATTTTGAATTTTCTATGGCATTTATTAAAAATTGTTTTTTTGAACTTATCTATTTCGCTCTAACCTTTTTGAAAATATTTTAATGTAATCCTAGGATATGTATTTTTTATAGAAAAGTTGATATAGTAATGAATGATAATTTTAAAGGAAAAATGGAAATTTATCTTTTGTAATAAAGTAATTTTGTTTTAAAAGTAGATAGCAATACTTTGGAATAAATATTAGTGAAACGTTCTGCACAAAATGTTGAATATAAGGTACATTTATAAATGGTATTTATAAACGACAGAGAGATTTATAAACAGTAGTTTATTTATAAAAACAATTATATATTATATTCGAAGATTTATTAAAGGAGTTTTATAATTATATTTGGAGATTTATAAAAGGAGTTTTATAAATAAATTTAGAGATTTATAAAGGGAACTTTATAAATAATTTAAGTGATTTATAAAAGAAGTTTTGCATATTAATTTGGATATTTATAAAAGGACTTATAAATACGAAATGAGTTTATAAAAAGAGAATTTTATAAGAGGAATGAGATTTGATTTTGATAACATCCTACTTAATTATAGTGGTATGGAAGCATTCTTTCCATACTTAACACCGAAGGAATAGTGGTTTGGGTTTGTAGTATCAACGTTTTAAATGACATTTGTTTTGGTCCAGTTAAATATGATTTTTGAAAATGGAAAATGTTTTCTAAATATTGGAATTGAAATGTTTTGTAAATATACTAATACCATTAAGATAAGTATATGAATATTTTTCATGTATTTTCAAGCTGATTTTTAATTAATAAAGAATTAATTAAAGAGGCCTACGGCTTTTTATGTGTATAATCGTGCTTGGTTTCTTATGAAATTAAACCCTTGATTGATTGTTTTGTTTATTTGATAGTTAAATAACTGATTATCAAATCTTAACCAAATATAACTCTGATGTTACACTATAATTTTTACTAAGTACAAATTAGAAATATTCGAGAAGAAAATTCCTTGGCTTGTAATTCTAAGACCAGTTGTTTACTTTTCATTGAAAACTTAAGCATCACACTCAGTATCCAAGAACATACAATCTGGTAGCATAAGCTGTGATGACCCGGAATTTCGGGCATATCTTTATTAATAATTAAATTGGTTTGATAATTTTCTTTTATAATTTTAGTTTAAATTGGAAAGTTTATTCTTTTTAAAGCTAATGAATATTTAATTTGGCAGAATTTATATTTTCAAAGGCTAATAATATTTAATTGGTAAAATTTATTCTTTCAAAGCTAATAAAAATGTATGTATGTATATTGGTGTGTGTATGTGTGTATGTATATAGTGTAAATAGAAAGGATTTGATTTAAATTTAATAAATAAAAACATGTTTTCAAATTATATATACATTTTTTAATTTGGAATTTATGAATGAATTTAATATAAAATCTTTCAAAAGCTATTTAAAAAAAAGTTAACCACATATTTTCAAAACACTAAAGGTAAATATTTATTTGTTTAAAATAAATTTTAGCTTAGGTTTAAAATAAGCTTTAATTAAGTTTATTTCTTTTGTTTTAAATATTCTTTCTTTTTAAAATATGACATAAGACAGTTTGGTTTGTAAATACATAAAAGTTAAAATAAAATCCACAAACGTATAAACATATAATACATTAATTGATTCAAAACATAAATAATTTATAAATAAATATTTACATAAATTCACATCTGTATATATATATAAAAAATTAAAAGCTTATTAATAAAAAGACAAATATAATATAATTTAAACATAAGGCATAAATATATATAAACTTAAATAATTAAATTAAAGAAAATTTAAACATTTGTAAACATTTTAAGATGGTTTTTGACATTGGTAAATAATTTAATATGTGCAAGATAAGTAACAACCATAATGACAAATGGAAACTATTTTTCTTTGTCAATTAAAGCTTATGAATTATAAAATATTAAGGAGAAATCTGTTTTCATTTTTTTCAGTTCTAAACCTTTTCTTTCTTCTTCATCTTTCAAAACCAAATCTGAAAGAAAAAAAATACAAACCTGAAACTAAAACCTGAAAATCAAAATTCAACGAAAATCAATTACCAAAAGCTTCACCTGTTTCAAGTTCAAGATGCAATAGCTTACAACACTTCAACAACCTGCAATCATGCAAAACATAATGAAGATCAACACAGCTAGATTCAAATTCAACATCAGATTTCAACAATTCAGACTCAAATGCAATCAAAAACAAAAAACAGTTCTCTATTTTAAATTTCCTTGGGAGTAAACCTTATTTTAAAAACATATTTTAATCCGATCCTTTAATTGTTATCAATGATAAATGTAGTAGTAAAATAGTTTAAAATGTTTATATGAATGTTGGATGTGAATGCATGCATATATAAAGATGAGACGGTGAAAATATCTGTGCATATGCTTCTCTGTTCTTGTCTCAGACTCCTGTTTTGCTTTTAAAAATTCATATCTCCCAATCGAATCCATATTAACCTTTGATTTTGAATAAAAGTTAATTGTTATAGTATAACATTAATTATATCAGATCTCTAGATTGAGTGAATACCTAGGCTTTGGAGTGATTTCTATCTTGAGAGAGCATATTTGTAATTTTTACATATATCTATATACCTACCTTATTTTGTTGGGTTACCTGTTCGGGTTTTCCAGTATGAGTCCTAGAGGTAGATGGAGTAATGGTGTGTGTAGCATGATTACCACAAATGGAAGATGCCCTAGTGTTGAGGTCGGAAGAATATCTGTCGTGACTGTAGACCTAATACCGTCTCGAGTAAGCATTGCAGCTTGGTGTAAGGATTTCACCTATCTTGAAAGGAAAATATGTTTAAGATGCGTAGTCCATCATTGAAGTGTGAGCTTGGGTGCGCTCATGTGAGCAGATTTTCTAAGTTTGGATTTGTCGGATGTGCAGAAGTTAGTGATAGTATCATGGCAACTTCAGGAAGATGCAGTTGCGTGGTGGGTCGTAGTATCCATGGATGTTCTCAAAGGAGAATTCTTTGGAACTAGTTTAAGGAAGTATTTGAGGAACATTCTATACCTGTTGTAGGGAAGACTCGACTGTATAGGAATTCTCTGGATATCAAGCAATGGAGTTTGTCTGTATTGGAGTATGAGACTGAGGTCTATGAGTTACCTTGCTACGAACATAGTCTCATTGTCACCCTCTTAAGAAGAGTAAGTTGTTGGTGCTTGATTTGAGGCCCGAGTTTCTTGAAAGTTGGCTGCCCATCTCAAATGGCTCTTTTGTGGAGTTAACTGATATGGCTTTAAGGTTCGAGGAGCCTATGGATAAAGAAGTCTTTGGTAAGCTGTGGTGGTAGTGCAGCTTGGAGGTGTCTTGGATGCCTGTAGGAAGGTCGTTTGGCTAAGAAGTATCATAGAGGTGGAGTTCGGAAGCAGTAGTGTGGACTCATTTCTTCGTTGGTTCAAAAGTCTTTGTGTTCTATTTGTCAGCAGCTGGGCATTTGGGAAAGCTTTCTACTTCTTCAAGAAGCTCAACAGAGCCGAATGTTTTGTTTTGAAGGTAGACCATCAGATTTTTCTTCTGGTAGGTAAGGCATTCTTGAAGGATTGACATTCTTTTGGATAAGCTATTCTTGTTTGTAAAGAGAGAACAATATCTTTGGAATCTGGACTGGGTAGAATCGCAAAAGTGACTTGCAATAGTTCAGGAGATTATTTGAGTAATCTTTTGCTTGAGATTGAGGCTTCTCAAGAGATGCTAGGAGTTATCAAAGCTGTCAAAGGTTTACCTGCCTCGGAGATTGAGTTTCGTATCGACTTGGATTCCAAGAGTAATACTGATGGTTCAACATAGTGGAAGAATGGCTCCTAGAGAGAGGGGTATTGGTGAAGCAGCTCAGGATTTCTCGGAGAAGGATTAATCTAACCTAGTTTTCTAGTTGGGGTTCTGCTAGGGTGTTTGTGACCGAGTCGGCTGGGTCACTAAGATTTATAGATCTGATGAACCGTGTCTTCCGGGATGTATTGATCAAGTTTGTGTTCGTGATTATCGACGGCATTCTTATCTATTACAGAATCAGAGTTGTGCAGTGGAAGCGAGGTAGCAGCTGTTCTAGAGTAGAAGTGACCAAAAGTCTGCAGTTTTCTTGGATTAAAGGGTTTTTATAGGAAGTTTAAATGGACCTCTAAGTGTGAAGAAGTTTTTCAGGATTTTAAGGTAGGTTGTTGAGTGCATCTGTTTTGGTTAAACCAGATAGGAGAAGTAAGTTCGAAGTCTACTAATGCTTGTGAAGTAGAGCTTGTGCTCTAGATATCGGTGGATCTTGGGAGGATCATTTTGTTAAGTAGGATCCAAAGATTGGTTTGTTTTAGTCTACTTTGTTTCAAGAAGCATCAGCAAAGGTTAAGCTGATCAGGAAGAAGGTAGGCAGCCCAGGATCGTCAGAAGGAGTTATGTGGATAAGATGGATGAATTTGGAATTCAAAGTTGGAGACTTCATTGTTGTTAAGGTTTCTCTGGTTAAGGGAGCATTAAGATTTGGTAAGACTGTGAAGTTAGTTCCGAGTTATATTGGACTTTTTCTGTGTTTGGATAGGATAAGTTCTTTGGTTTACAGGATTGAATTGCCAGTTCGGATGGCTGGAATTCAATGTATTTCATGTATCTCTGAGGGATTACATGTATGATTCAGCACTGGTTGTAGAATCTGTAGTTCAGAAGGATTTGGAAGTTAAGCTGGACTTGAGTGTAGTCTGATATCTTGTTCAAATTATAAGATCAAGATGAGAAGGAGCTCAGGAGCTTTGTGGTGAGCTAGTTAAGTTTCTGTAGAGCGAGTATCCCAGCGATTGTACCTGGGAAACTCAAGATAGTATTAGGTAGGCCTATCCTGAATTGTGTCAGGATCGTTAGATTTGTTTGTTTGACTGAATGGGTTGCTATGGTTGTTAGAGTATGATTGATATGTATGCTTGTTGTTTGAAATTAAAACTTTTGCTGGATTATTAAATTATCTTTGCTTTTAAATTTCGGTGACGGAATTCTTTTAAGGGAGGAGGAATGTGATGACCTGGAATTTTGGACAATACCTTTATTAATAATTAAATTAGTTTGATAATTTTCTTTTATAAGTTTAATTTAAATTGGCAAGTTTATTATTTTAAAAGCTAATAAATATTTAATTTGGCAGAATTTATATTTTCAAAGGCCAATAATATTTAATTAGAAAATTTATTCTTTCAAAGCTAATAAAAATATATTCTATTTATAATGTATATATATTCGAATATATATTGTAAATAGAAAGGCTTTGATTTAAATTTGATAAATAAAAACATCTTTTCAAATTACATATATATTTTGTAATTTGGAAATTGTGAATGAATTTAATATAAAATCTTTCAAAAGCTATTTAAAAAAAAGTTAACCATATATTTCCAAAACACTTAAGATAAATATTTATTTGTTTAAAATAAATTTTAGCTTAGGTTTAAAATAAGCTTTAATTAAGTTCATTTCTTTTGTTATAAATATTCTTTCTTTTTAAAATTTAACATAAGACAATTTGGTTTGTAAATACATAAAAGTTAAAATAAAATCCACAAACATATAATACATTAATTGATTCAAAACATAAGTAATTTACAAATAAATATTTACATAAATTCATATTTGAATATATATAAAAATTTAAAAGCTTACTAATAAAAAGACAAATATAATATACATTTAAACATAATGCATAAATATGTGTATAAACTTAAATAATTAAATAAAAAGAAATTTTAAACATCTGTAAACATATTTAGATGGTTTTTGACATTTGTAAATAATTTAACATGTGTAAGATAAGTAACAACCACAATGACAAATGGTAGCTATTTTTCTTTGTCAATTAAAGCTTATGAATTATAAAATATTAAGGAGAAATCTATTTTCATTTTTTACAGTTCTAAACCTTTTCTTTCTTCTTCATCTTTCAAAACCAATTCTTAAAGAAAAAAATAAATACGAACCTGAAGCTAAAACCTGGAAATCAAAATTCAAAGCAAATCAATTACCAAAAGCTTCACCTGTTTCGTGTTCAAGGTGCAACAGCTTACAAATCTTCAACAACCTGAAATGATGCAAAACATAATGAAGATCAATATAGCTAGATTCAAATTCAACATCAGATTTCAACAATTCAGACTCAAATGCAATCAAAAACAAGAAAACAGTTCTCTGTTTTAAATTTCCTGGTGAGTAAACCTTATTCTGAAAATAGTTTTTAATCTGATCCTTTAATTGTTATTAGTGATAAATGTAGTAGTAAAATAGTTTAAAATGTTTATATGAATGTTGGATGTGAATGCATGCATATATAAAGATGAGTGAAAATATCTATGCATATGCTTCTCTGTTCTTGTCGCAGACTCCTGTTTAGCTTTTAAAAATTCATATCTCCCAATCGAATCCATATTAACCTTTGATTTTTGAATAAAAGTTGATTGTTACAATATAACATAAATTATAAAAATGGTTTCAGGAATTTTAATTTAGTGAATAATTTTAAAATGAGAAATAACTGTAATATATATATATATATATAGGTCAAAAATCAATGAATTTAAGTTCAGGTTTGGATTGTATGAATGGATTCGTGGTAGAAAATCATGATTTTTAATATGAATATCATGATTTATAGATAGGAAATTGATAAAATTTCCTGAGTTGTTCAATTTTTGGGATCATCGGCAATTGTCGACGATCTACGGTGAGATTCTCCTTAGGGTTTGGTCTGAAGGAAGATATGGCATAGGGGAAGTCGGGAAAAATAGATGGAGATTTTTCCATTGAGCAAGGCGTCAGATCAGAGAAGATTTAGGGTTGGATGATGGATTTTGGTAGGGTTGGATGTCGAGGAAATCTCGACAAAATTAGTTCACTGGACTCGATCGCGATGGTGGAAAATCAGAGCTAGATTCAAGGTGGAGTTTTGATGATGTCGGCAAGGGATCTCTTGGTCAAGATCGACGGCGAGGGTGATTTCCGATCGAAGTGTTTTAGTTCCAGTTTTGAACTTTGTGCTTGTTTTCGATTGGTTGTCGTAATCGTTGAACTGGGACGTCGAGGAGGATGACGAGGTCGATATCGACTTGTTGAAGGCCGAAAAGATGGTCGGAGGAGACAGGAATCGCCATGCATGTGCATGGTGCATTTCGTGTATCTGGATTTTGACAAAGTTTTGGGAAGAAAGCTGTTAGTCGGGTCGAACTCGAGTTCTTGCATGGGTTCTCTCAAAGTTGGGTGAGGTGTTGGGTGTCTCGGGGATTTGAGTTTTATGCTCAGGAAATTTTGTTAAAGGGCTCGGGTTGGTTTTGTTATAGTAGCTGGTTTCAAAAAAATTTAAAAGTGAATCAAGATCAAGTTTTCAAAAAAAAAACAAAGCAAGTTCTAATTAAACAAGTTTTCAAAATGAATGTCAATCATGTTTTAAGAGTGTTTAAATTGAATATATTTCAAAATTTTAAAATGTTTAAGGTTGTTTGATTTTAAAAGTAGTTATAAACTAAATTAATTTTGAAATTCAATTCAAAGGTGTCTTCAAATAAATATACTAGATCAAAATTTTTAAGAAAAGAAATTTAAACAAGTTTTTAAATAAGAATGTTTCAAGTTTTAAGGTGTATTTAAAGTAAATATAAAGGATGTTTAAACCAAGTTTTGAAATATATTTAAAATGGATAAGTTTAAAAGATATGATAATTAAGTTTTCAAGAATAAATATTTGTTAAATTTATTAAACAAGTTTGAAAAGGTTTTCAAAGATTTTAAATATCAAAATTAAATGTTTAAATTATTTTGGTTTTAAAGTAAATTATATTTTCAAATATATAATTGATTCTAAATGGTTTCTAATGAAGTTTAATGATGGAAATAAGTATTTAATATAATAAAGAATTTATCTTTAATTAGTAAAGGATGAGATAATTAAGAGTAATTAATTAGTAAAATAAATTAAAAGTTAATTGCTTAATGAAGTAATTAGTGGATAGTTAATGAATGTAATTAAGGGATGAATCGTTAACTAGTGATTAAGTGATGATTAATTGATTAATTAATGTAATTAATTTTAAGTTAATTAATTAGTTTAATTAATTAAAGATAAGCACTTATGAATTAATTAAGTATATTTACTTAGTGAAGTAATTAATGGATAAATTACTGAATGTAATTAATTGGCGGTTAATTACTAAATGTAATTAATTAAAGAGTAATTAGTTAAGGGAAGTAATTAGAAGATGATTACTTTAATGGAAGTAATTAGGGATTAATTACTTAGTGTAATTAATTAAAGGATTAATTAATGCAATTAATTAAGGGGTTAGTTAAGTAATTATAGGGTAATTAATTACTATATGTGATTAATTAGGGTTAATTAATGAATGTGACTAATTAAATATTACTTGTTAAAGGTAATTAATTAAAAGGTAGTAAATTAATGAAATAATTAGAGGATCATTAATCAATATAATTAATGAGAGTAACTAAAGGTTAATGGTTAAGGTTAATTAATCTATATGGTTAATTTAAGGTTAATTACTTAACGTAATTAAAATATATATTTAATCATGAATGATTAATTAAGATGGATAATTAAGAGGACATTAATTAATTGGGTTGTAATTAATCAATGTATAGTAAGAAGGATTAGGTAAATCCAAGTCATTAAAGTTGATAATTAATTTCATTGGAGATTAATTAAATTGGTTAAGAATGAATAAATCTTGCTTATAGATGTTTGAATGATATTAGATGACTTGAATTATGTGATATCTCTGATATGTGATATGTGCTGCTTTGTGATATGAGATGTATTGGTTGGATTGTGATAGTATGGATCAACTATCTATGATAATGTGAATCATCTATCTGTATGTAATTGTTATTCTAAATTATAAACCCTTAAACAACTTGGACATTAATACGACGTTTTGGATTAGGTGAGACCGGGATCGGATTTTCGAATTGGATATTCGAAAACCACATCGATCCAAATTAAACGATAGGTCGTGAAATCTCAAGTAAAGATGAAGACTCGAAGTGCAAGAACTATTTGTTGTCAAAAATTCTGAGGGTGATTCCAATACGAGTATAATGGAGATAGTACTTTCGGATTCGAGATGAAGATTCAGAGTGCAAGGGCTATTGTCATTAACTTTGAGGGTGATTCCAAAATGAGCATAACGAGATAGTGACTTTGGTTTCGTTCGAACCCGAAATGAACTTGTATGGATTGAATGCTTTCAGAACATCGTTAGGAGGACGATGAACATTCTAAGATAGATGTGTTCTATAAAGGTAATTGCAGCCTCAAGCCTCATCAACCGGGAATGGCTAAAACAGGGGAGGTGCAGCAAGGCTAAGTGAGCCGCATCCAAGTAGGACGAGATTTTCCCTTGTCTAGAGGTCCCTTTTCATTCAGCTTAGTGGGTAGTTGGTTCGCGGCCAATTGTGGGGTTGTCTTGTTCAGGATTACCCAGTAAGGGATGGTTCCGGCCTTGTGTTGCAGGGGATTTAGGGTGGATCCTCGGTACTCTGATCTAGACCAGGTACTGTGATAGAAGGTACCACAGTAGCCCTGGCATTGTATGAAATCCAATCTCCAATAAGCGCCGTACGTTTTGATTTTGCCAAACTATGTTGGAACGTGAGATGTAAGCATTCTAGCTATTTCTGTATTTTTCTTGAAAACCCTAGACCCTATTATAATACCACTGGATTTCCTATCAAAAGTTTTGGTTATCACAAGGTAAAAACATTTCCGTGTTTATGTGTAGGAAGTCTTACGAGATACCTTTTGTTTTCAAAGGTTTTTCAAAGTTAAGCAACTTTAACCCGTTTACTCACACCAGATCCATGTCTGACCTGGAGTTTATTTTCTATTTTATCAAACTCTTGGGTACTCAAATATTTACGAGTAGCCAAGGGATTCAGGTTAGCTTTGACGAATTCTAGAGGAGATTTGGAGCAGGAGGCTTCAACGTTTAGATATCTGTATTTCCGTTGTGTTATATCTCTGTGATGATGTCTGTATGGCACTAGCGTTGTATGATAGAAAGATCTTTATAACTATCTAAATTGTGTTGTATAAGCTGTGTAACTCTAATGTATATGATACTATGTAATATCTTATGTGATGTAATATAATTTATTCGTTCCGCTGTGAGAATCTGATATTGTTTAGTTCTTTCTTTCCTATCTTTTCTATCCCTTTCTTTCTCATTGATGATGCGTCTTTCTATGAGATGAAGGCGGGTCGTCACATAAGCCAAAGCATCGACTAAGATCAAAATCATTGTCCAGCTAAAAAAGAAGCATAGCCGAGGACAACAGCTACCTGAACTAAAAGCATTTTAGTAAGTACCAATAATCAATAGCTGAGATAAACCGAGCCGCGAACAACGGTTAGAATAAACAAAAGATATCCAAGAAGTTATATATAAAAGCATCACGTTAGCAATCCACGTCAAAATGCACTTAACCAGATAATGACAAACGTCTAAATTTAAGCCGCACATAAGCAAGCCAAGTCATCAATTTAAGGAGAAAGCTCTCCATCAATGGCTTTACGGCATGCTGGCTATAAATAGGCTACAATCCCAAGGCACAAGGATCTTCTAGCCCACAAAAAGAATTAAGACAAAATTATATTGTACTTTCCTATATTAGAACTCTCTTCACAAACTCATTAATGGAAAAAATGCATAGACCCAATGTAATAAGCCTCCCAGCTAAAAAAACGACTAAATAAGGAAAAGATAATGGATGTAGGGACTTTCAGCTCGAATCACTATAACAGTCTCGGTGTTACTTACTTCATGTACCTTACCTACTCTGCATTTTCTATTGTGACACTATGATCCAACATATTGTAACCTACTTGTACCATACCTTGGTATCTCTTCATCACGTTCAACATTCTAACTAGCTTCCAGAGCTATGCCTTCGGACCTTAAGGTGTTGTTGTAGATGAAAATTTGCACTAGAAAGAGGGCCTCTCAAAACCTTCGCAATTTGTCTATTTTTAGAAAATTCAAAGACATCATATCTCCTACTGTAACTAATTTTGAAAATGAGGAACTAACCCAGAGTTATCCCTCAACCTTCACATCAAGCTCATTAAAGAAGATAATGATTAGCACTTGGCTACCTTCATCTCATAAAAAGATCATGACTAAAAGTAGATCCCATCTATGAATTTCAAGCTCTCTAGATCATACAGCTTTTAGAGTATCTTCAACAATCTCTCCAAGAGTCTGCTCAACTCTAGGGAATGGTTAAAGCCATGGAAAAAAAATTCAAAGACTTGAGTATTGTAATAATGACAAGTAAAGGTCCATCTCATCCTGCTAAAAGATCTTTCCCTATTACCCCTACTCCTCAATATCGAAAGAAGATTAAACGAGGCTAAGTACTTACTTCGCTCAAGCAAAGCTTATCTTATTTCTTTCTGGAAACTCGTGGAGAGTTCCATTATCCAAAATTTCCCCCATCCACCATGGAAGATCCGAAAGGAAAAAACAACCGTGTCTACCGTTAAGTGAATGGGAATGAACTAGACAGACATCGAAGACTTTTTCAGATCGTGGAAAACTTCATAAAAAAGGGAGATTAATTGAATTCCTTAAATGATTAGTTTAATATCTTGTTTTTACAAATATCTAAATTCGCTTCTATGTTTGAGGAGAAACTCATGTTATGTAAGCTCGTTCAACCAGACATATCTTTTCGAAATGCTTCTTTGAAGAATGCCTTAAATGAAAAATGCTATATGGATATCAATATTTGGAGAAGCCTCCTATCTTTTCGAAACACTTCTTTTAGGTTTAACTCTTTCCTTTCTCGATGGGAATAATCCAGTCTCGATACCCATACAATCTATCTAGTATGTATCTCTTTCAGTTATTTTCGTTTATCATGTCTACTTTTAGAGTTTAAGGGTGAAACTCATCTATTGATCTAAGGAGGTCAAAAAAGAGTTTCACTTTTTTGAAAAAATACTAGTCCCTTTAACAACTCTTTTTCTTAAACTTGAATCTAACGAGTTTTCTACCAAATGATAGAGTTTACCAACTATGTAGTTCCAAAGATCCTTTAACAAATAGTCCAAAAGCACTCTTTTCAAAGAATTCATATTTCTCTTTTACCATGTAATAACTTGCATTATGCATGACCAGTAACCTAAATTGGTTGTAGATGGCCGACACCTGCCAAAAGTGGTTGTAGATGGTCGATGCCACCAAATATGGTTATAGATGGCCGATGCCCACCAAAAGTGGCTGTAGTTTGGATCCAACGATAAGTTGGTAAACTTCGCCATAAGAGCACCCCCATAGTGATGCATTACAAAGTGTAATGCCATATCACCTAGGTTTAAAAAGACGTCAAAAAGTACAATGCATGGTTATAACGAGCCATAGTCAAGAAGTAGCATGCATTGGATAGATTCTAAATTTGATTAGAATGTTGGAAAGATTCCAAATGATAGTGACCATGGTCAAGAAGTACCATGCATTGGGTAGATTCCCAATTAGATTAGAGTGTTTGGTAGATTCCCAATGATAGTGAGCCATGTTCAAGAAGTACCTTGCATTAGGTTAATTTCCAATCAGATAAGAGTGTTGGGTAAAATCCCAACAATAGGGAGCCATGGTCAAGGAATACCATACCTTAGGGTAGATTCCTAGTTAAATTAAGATATTAGGCAGATTCCCAATAATAGCGAGACACGATCAAGAAGTGTCATGCATAAGTTTAGAATTGGATAGATTACCAATGAGATTAGAGTATTAGGAGGAGAGTTCCTAAGTTAAAATGAGTATGGGGTAAGAGTCCCAATCAAGGCCATAAGGATGACATCAAATCAGTAAGTATAAATACAAAAGACTTCGGTATGGCAAGACACTAAGGGATAAGAAGTACCCGAGGCAGAATTAAAAGAGCAAGCAAGATGGCTTAAGTTGAAAGAATAAGTCAACTGAAAGGATAAAAGGTCCTCAGCATTATAGAGAGATTATCCAAGTGATCAGTAGTACATTTTGAGTAAAAATAGAGGCCAATGTCTCATACGCCTTCATACATATTTTAATTCTAATTTTGGCCTCTTTAACAACCTTCTATAAGCGAGATTTGAAATGCTTCTCCATTCTATCATATGTCCTAGATACCCATTCGTTCTTTAATTTCATGAACGAAATTCTTCAACCATCCCTAGTGTAAATAAGAATGTTTAATGCATTAGGCACTAGAACCAAGGGGTAACTCCTCTCATGTTTAGGGGGTCGGCAATGAGACCCAGTAGAGACAACCGTATTACTATTAGAAGAAAGAAGTCTCATGGCAATACAACCTCTACCACTTCCACGAGCCGAAGGGGATATAATCGCAATTTCATTGGTAAATTTATTTTCAGTTTCAAGTTCTTGCAGTTTGATTGCTAAAAGATCTCAATGAGCTTCATCTAACTGCTATTTAAGAGTAGATGTGGACTCTCATGGTCTTGAAACAACTGATTTCGAAGCCTGATCGGTGGTCGGCACTGCCTCCTGGATGGCAGACATCTTCTTGGATAGCTCCCCGTTTTAACGATTCATTGTCTTCCAAGATGACATGGATGTTGGTATTGAGATTAGGATTATATGTTGTCAGTTTGGTTATCTTATCATTAAGACTCCGTTGCACAGAGACACAATCTCTTGCTAGTCTTAAACGGTGGAGACATGATTGCCCCTAAAAAGAGATTCAAATTAAAATCAAAAGGGATAGAATATCAAAATGATAGTCCTAATTCATTTCATAAGAAATTATTATAGATAGTAAAAAAGGTACAAAATTCCGGTCCACTAGGTTGAGAAAATTTCTCCTTAATAGCTAAAATAACCTCAAGACCTCTACTCCTAGTATCAGCAAGGGACCTCGAGTGTCTGGCCATATTAGAGAAAGATGTCTTTTCCTAGACCATCCTTGAGTACATAAAGTTCCAAAGGAGATGAATCTACTAAGGTAACCTAAGGTCAACTTCCTGAATACATTGAGGAACGTATTCCCAAACATGTTCACTTTCAGGGATCTTCCTCATGGTAATAACTAAAGGGGACAGAGTTACACTCTGGTAACTAGGAAGAGGGCTTCAGAGTTATAGTTAAATTTGGATCATGGAATCTTCTGAGGTAAGATGGTCTTTTGTTCTTTCACCGAGGGTCACTCGAACGCATTTAGAGAGTTGGCCAAACTCTTGAAAGACCTCATCTTGGTCGTTTAACGCAAGCTTCAATTGAGCCCTAAGTTCCAAGATGATTAGTTAACATAGATAACCTAGGCCGAAGGGACTTAAGTGATTTAGCACAGGTTTGATCATGTGTTTCCTGTATCTCCTTGATCTTATTGGATAAGTCTACATTTCTTAATGTACTTGATTTTAGTTGGATCTTAAGGGTACTGATGGTTGCTAGCAATCTTAAGTTTCTAGATTGGCTCCTCTTCCATGATACTTCGTAATGAGAGGTGAAATTCGAATTTCTTTATTTAAACATGGTTAAAGAGAAAATTACTTCAAAACAGACGTGACAAAGCAGTAAAGAAATAATTCTTCATGAATCCAACATCAAAGAAAAGAACTACCATAGCCATTAATCGCCAAAAGCAAAAGTTTAGAGAAAATGTACTAGAATTATCACAAACTAAAGTTTAAATATTATCACCAAAGGATTTCTAAGGTTCAGAATGGTGGCGTACCTCTCCTCTATCAACATTCTCCTCTACCGATACCAAGGGCCCAACACCTATCAAAGCTCATGTTTTTTTGTACTTTCGGGAGAAGTTCTCCTCAATCTTCTTGTCAGTAGGATTAGAATCTATAGAAATTATCAAGCCATTGTCCCGGTTATGTTCATAGGCATTATAAATAATTTTAATGGCTCCGGTGGTAGTTATCTTTTTAGCCTCTTCCCTAGTAAACAGGCCCGTGATATTCTCCCAAGCTTTTGCTAATTCATCTTTACTCACTTGATGCTTGGTCTCTTGTTCTTTCTAAGCTCTATTTAAGTCTGCAATTCTACTCTCAGATGCATTCAGTTCCTAACGATTCTTTTCCCTCTTGGCCCGGGAATCCTTCTCAGCCTTCTCTTTGAATTTGGCAAATTGTTTTTCTAAGTCCCAGTCCTTCCATTTCTCCACTCAACTTTTGGAACCCTTAGCGCAAATTTAAGAAGTCAGCTAGAACCTGAAGGTAGGAATGCATATGAAATCTAAAAAGATAGGCATTTCGTAAGTTAAAAAAATGTACCTTGAGATGATCCTCCATTCCCACACTCATCATCCTCCCGATCATTAGCTAACTCCAATTGGGAGTTCCCCATAAACTTAGATAAATGGGCGTCAATAGGGGAATGAGTCACCTCAACCATCAAGTTTACCTGCTCCCTTGGTGAGTGAGCTAAAGCAAGGCTAGGGGTGTTATGATTTTAGCAGGAGGGATATTCTAGGGTTTCCTTGACTTCTTAACTTCAGGTAGGTCCGTTGAAGCTGGTTTTGGCCGAGTAAGAATGAAAGAGAATATTTATTCAGTAGAAACTTACTTTTTTAGAACACATCTTCAGAAGACACTGCCATATAAAAAAAGAAAATGGGTTAAATAAGCAAGTTTATATTTCATAAAAGTTACATCCAAAAATATGCATAACTAAACCCAAGGTCTACCCTTGGAAATAGCGTACGGTCTTTCCATCTCTGTACTTTTTGGATTAGAGTAGGTGAGCTTTTCATAATCATATAGATCAACTATATCCGAGGATATAATTTCAGATGAAGGAGGATCGTATCCACGGAACTTAGTAGAAGATGATAGTAGCCAGCAGACCTTGAAACTGACCTCGGTAAGGACTATGTGCTTAAGTCTTTCCCTTTATGGGATTCTCATCACTTCTTCATCCTAAAATTAAAAGATCCTTAAGGGTTGGGTCTTATCCCTTCAAAGTTTAACCGAGGGGTTCAAAAAGGAAAAGATATCAAAGAATAGCACGATCAAAGTTTAGAAGTAAGAGAATTTTAGACGATAAGGGTTTGAAAACTTATAAGTCTCTGGTAACTCAATTACGTTTCAAGGATCATCTGTCCTCACATAAAACCTATGGGTAGCCCTTGCTTTACTATGTGATTTGATCAAATACATTTTTGTATCAACCTATAATTTAATGATCCTAACTTTTGATAAAAATTGAAACCTGAGTCCATAAGAGTACGGTTCGTTGGAATTGGTACCTACAAATAAGCATGAGCACTAACATAGATTAACAAAATCTAAACTTACATCGTAAACAATAAATTTAAATTATAATTATGGCTATTACCTTAGAATTAATAGTATTCCTTGGATATCAAATTGCCACATCAACATCGAGCATAAGAGAAAAGAAAACCTCCAACAATCAATCACGTCCACTGTAGTGACATGTTCCTCTAAACCTATCCCGTGGGTTGTAATGAGGAGGGGATCAGAATAACGTTCTGGTGATTGGAAAATCTATATAGTGTTTACAACATGAATACATACCTATTTGTTTTTCATTTAATCGTGATGTCTACTATTTTAAGGTTAGCCAAACGTTAAGTATTGCACACACAATTTATTTACCTACCCTTTCCAAGGTATGAAATAGCAACGAAGCCTATCAACTATTTAATATTCAGAAAGAGAAATAGGCAGACCTTGGCCATTTAAGACCTCAATCGAGGTAGATCCCATCATTTAATACCTATCTCTAAGGTGGACTCCTAGCATCGTCGTCACTGTCTATTGATCCTAGCTATAGAGACTTCTGACCACAATTTAAGGCTTTATAATATAAAATATCCATAATACTAACACATCTATCATTATTAAAGTCTTAGTCATGTGCGAAACTGTACCAAAGCCACTTAATACCTTATTAATAAGGACCAGGCAAGCCCCTGACCATTTAACACCTATTTATAGGTAGGCCTTCGCCATTTAATACCTAACCCTAAGGCGGACTTCTCACTGTACTATCTAGCTGACATCGCTTAGAATCTCATTAGACTACTTAATACTTATTTTATAGGAAATGGGTGCATCCTATAACCCAACTGTCGCTTAAGAATCCAATCCTAAAGCGAACCCTTCTCAAGATATCCACTATTACTCTCAATTATTAATTTGGAATTTCACTAGGTTACTTAATAATTCTTTTTAGGAGATTGGCAGACCTACAACCACTTAATATCTCAAACCCAAAGTGAACCCCTCTGAAAATATCCCTCACCACTCTTAATCACTAATTTGGAACATTTAATACTTTTAATTTAGGAAAGAGACGGGTCCTTAAAAAACCATTTAATACCTCTAACCCCAAAGTAGGTCCTATCTCGCGCGTAGTCACTCCTATGGTTGGTGTTGCCTTACGTTAGTAGTAAGTGCACACGTCTATTGGTAGTTTTCGAGTGAAGGGTTGTCTTCCATCGTGCGACTCCACTGAACTTGCATCCTAATCTATTAAGTCCAAATAACTATACTAAACCTATAAAAAAAATAGGTCATATATCATATGTGTTAGTATTATTCCTAGGTTGAATATTGGACTTAGTTTACTAGCCCCTTTTTATTTAAGGCAACAAGATTTACCTTAAATACCTAATTAACCATAAATCCCCTTTTAATAATCCAAAAACGTCAATTTATCCATAATAATCCCAACGCACATTTCTTAAGATATTTATGTGTAATTAATAATTTTCAATTAGTAACCTTTTTATAACTATTTCATTTTTATAAATCCTATTAATCCATTTCACCTATTAATTTTAACTACTAATTCATTCCTAATTTATTTGCCTGTTAATTGGAGTTAATACATTATATGTCATATTAGTGAATTGTAATCCCCAATTCAATTCATATTTATTGCCCATTAATTTGGGTATAATCTTTTATATCTTATTAATTATTGGCAACTCCTAACTTTATTGCCCATCAATAGGGATTACCACCTGTCCTAATTTCTTCTATCCGCTTTCCCATTTTATCTAATAATAACCTATCCTAAGCGAACATTACCCATAAATAATACATAAGTAGACTCTATTGTTATCTATTAATGCAATAAATACGTATAAACTACCTATTCTTATCCAACATATATTCTACTTGTAAATATTTAGTTGGAATATGCTTTCCATATTTAATTTTCCCAAATTGAATTTTTTAGGAAGATTTTCCATTATAATTTCTATAAATTAGTTTGAAATAAAAATAAAAAATGAAAGATTGACTCCGTTTGAAATTACAAGGAATGAATAATTTCTTTTTATTTGGAATAGACTGGGTAAACTTCATATAATAAATCTATAATTTACACATCTATTCCTTTTTACTTACTTATGTTCCTAGTTAAATCAAACATCATCTTTTTCTATGAAATGTGGAGAAATAAACCAATTTATAAAAATCAAACGGATGTTCTTCCCTCAAATTAAACTGTAGAAAATATATAATCCAACATAAATAAGGCAATATTCAAAATCCTATCAGTATTTTACACCCCAATCATAGAACCAAAATCTTTCCGATTGATTTCCAGACCAAGGCGTAATAATATTTCAAGTTTGATCTAAAATATGAATATGTATTTAATGGTTTTCTACACTAATTTGAGCCTGCAATTCACAAATAAGATAAATTTAGGCACAAAAATCAAATATATGCCATCGTAATAGATTCAAAATCATAAATAAAATATAAATTTAATGCTCACCTTTCAAAAGCGATCAAATCATCAGATTTGAAGTAGAACCTTTGACTACTGTCCATATCCTTTTTATCCAAGAAATATGTATAAAAATTGTATTTACATATGTTAGAATTTTATATCTGAGAAGATATTTAGAATTGGGAGAGAAAATAGATACATACATATACATATACATATACATATACATATACATATACATATACATATACATATACATATACATATACATATACATATACATATACATATACATATATACATATACATACATACATACATACATACATACATACATACATATATATATATTACCTCGAATCTGTGCATTGCTGCTTGATTCTTCCTTTTCTTCTAATTTCTTTTCCTATTCAATTTGTATATATATTTTAAAATTTGGAAGAATAGCGGAGAAGGAAAATGGCATTCGCTACTGCCTGTAGAAAAATAGAAGAAAGGAGAAAGTTAGGCATGTATTTATAGGTGCTAGAATCAACCACGGTCATTAGATTTAAAATATCTAACCCGGACCGTTTAGGCCAAGGCTAACCCTAGCCGTCGGTTGCCTAATCGATCAATCACCCCAAAGCACCGGTTGATGCTTCATGTCGATCTGTCGTAATGGACCTGCTAACCCGTGGGTCGCAGTAATTAATATATATATATATATATATATATATATAAACATTAATATATTATATTCTAATTATTTCCGTTTTGAATTAATTTTTCGTCCATAACTTCTTCGTTTGGACTCCGATTGCAAAACTCCAAATATAAAAGTTTTTCAGAATTTTGCCACAAATGCAATGGTGCAAATTTCGTCGTCAAATTTCATCGTTTGCACAAATTCCATTTTTGGAGCCTAATTAACTAACTGACTAGTTAAATAACTAATGCCGAATTGCGGAGTGTTACATTCTTCCCCCTTAAAAGAATTTTATCCCAGGAATTATACCAACAGCTAAGTCATGGTTCTAGCTCGCAAGTATCTAAACTATATACCAGTTAGTGTATAACCAATTTTACAACTAACGTGCATAAGTGCATAGTGAATCACATCATAAAAACATGTAGGCAGAATGGTACCAAATTAGATCCTCCTATATGAATGCACTTCTTTGAAAACATTTTTGGAAAAATACGATGCTAACAACGTATGCATATACTTTCAATTCTACATGTATGCAGATTTTGTAAAATCTTTTCACTAAAAGTCCAAAACTTCTATAGATAGAAGTAAGGTACAACCAATTTCCATTCAATTCCTACAACCAAAAATTCTAACACATCGAAATATCGCTTCCTAAACATCACTGTTATGCCGAAAAATGGAATTTAAGTGAAATTTTTTACATTCTTACCACTCTATGAGTTACCTATTTCCCGTTATACAGTGGAAATTTCCTCGTTGCTTCGAATTTTCTCCAAATTTTCCACATACAAAATGCATAAGAAGGCTTATTTTCTAGTTCTAAAATGGAATTGAGTCCAAAAATAGACTCGCGTACGTTGTCAACAAGGTATGAAAATAGAAATTCCTAGGCTAAACTAGCTTTTCCCTTGTTATCGCTTGCATTTATCGCATCGTCAATCCTAATGCACCGCTAAATTCATATTTATAATTTGTTTTACCTTCCCTATGCTTAACATATGGCCTTCAAAATCAAATATTTCATAAAAAGATTTCTTATTTTCCAAATTTGTACGTTGTTTGAAAATTTCAAAAATATTATATGTTCATTTTTTTCCTTTGAAATCAAATTTTGGACAAAACAGTAAAAAATATTTAAAAGCCAGAAAATAACTCAAACCCAAAACTATGTTTTCAAAAAATAAAATTAATTTAAAGGAAACTTTTCAAAATATTTTTCTCCTTAAAATTTTTGATAAATCAAGCCATGATTGAGCATAATCGGAATTAAGTTATGCATGAAATATATAAACCAATTTTTAAAATATACAACTAACCTTAATCCATAAAACTTAACATTTTGTATAAAAAAAGTCAATCATTATTCATAAATTTTAGCTTTTAAGGAACATGAGCAATGACCCATGATACCAAAACAACTTTACCCATTCCTTCGCTAGAACTTTCCAACTATTCTAAAGTCTTAGTCTTATATTGAATTTACTTTTAGTTAAATGTCTTTATGAGATTACCATATTTATTTTGTTTCTTCGCTATGCATGTCTAAGAGTGGCTCACATATCCAAAAACATTAGCACATTAAATAATTACGTACATTCTTATAATTTCATACATGCCTTTTTGCAAGAGACAACTAACAGTTACAACCCAAACAACCTAAAAGAAAAGGAACAAATGCTGAAAGGGAAAAGAAAACAACACCATAAATCCTAAAATACGGCCTACAAACTACGTGGCATCTTACTCCGCAGTTGGAGCTCGAGCCATTGCCGCGACCCTTGAATGTCCATAGCATGATAGTTATACATGCAATCTCATACTGCTAGCATAACTGGTGCTGCTGGCGGCTCTGGAATTCCATCTTCCTAAGGGATGATCCACCAATGGTAGAAGGAACCTTTTTTGTAAACTACCTCTTTATAGAGATTCATCCGTATTACCTAAAGACGAGAACGAATAATCAACAATCGGAAAGTAACTCCATGGAATGTTGACTCCTTGATCAACAAAATAAACCATAAGGGTATAAGTATAATTGACGGTAACGCCGCCAATAATAGCACAATTGATCTTCCACACCGTAGGATAAATCCGTTTGTAACATCCTATCTTTGGGATGATATTGTCAAAAATGATGCATACAAGTACACAAGCAATCAGATGTAGATTAACCATCTTCCTAACATCGACATATTAGGAAAAAATCCACCGCAAAATCTCTAGACCGGTCACTTCTAAATCATCCAAGTCCGCATCCTCCATAGAAACCTCTAAAACCTCAACGAGGTCATCATCAATTAGCTCGATTTGGACATCCTTCACCTTCAGATGAAACAAACTATTTCTTTTATCAAAACTCTACGCCAATAGAGAATCAAAAAGGTAGATTCAGTGCGAGCAACATTCCCTCTTAAAGGTCTCGAAGCGGAGGATCAGTACAAGTCCTACCACGACGAATAACTCCTCTAGACCAAAAGTGGCAAAATATTTTGCTCATTTTGATTCGGCCAAGTGGCCTCTTGAGGGGCGAGATTAAGACGGTGCGAGAAAGAACCGGCTGCGTGGGAATGTGTCATGGGCTAAGAAATGGTTGTAGGAAAGAGGTAGAGCTTAAATTTGGAGTGGTGATGGGGCGAGACTAATGCAAAAAAATCGGCATGAAGGGGAGGCAATGTTGTTGCTCCTAGGAGAGAGAGAGAAAAATGGCATCGCCTGATAGTGCAACGGAGGAGAGGCTGCTCCTTTGGAGGAGGATGATGAAGATTGAGTTTGGCTGGTTAAGGAAGGAGCAACGAAAGAATGCATCTAGGGGAATTCAAAGATGACTTTATAATTGCATTTTAGGTTCAGGTTGTGTGAAAACTCGTTGACTGTTAGACCGCTCTAGGTTTACCACTAGTCGGTCAACCTCTGGATGGTCAGTGGGCGTTGGCTGAACCTAGAACCAATCAGGGTTGGATTAAACAATAATAATTGTTTCATTCCATCTCCTTTAAATCCACACAATCCAAAATATTCTTGTCCTCATCATAGTGGTGTCCATCTAGTTCCGAACCATTCTTATGTAATTTACAGTAGTCTTAACAAAAACTGCTGCAACCAACAATACTACCAAAAACTCAAAAGTATTTAAACTATTATTCCGCACTACATGGAAATATTCCTAATAAATAGGGACTAAAACAACTCTTCAACTACAAAACTGGACGGAATTAAACATCATTCCTATTTTGTCCATCTCTTAAGAGAGAGAAAATTTAAAATTTTGTCCTTATAAACCGAAAAAAAATCATTGAGCTAAATATATGCTCCTTTATACTTATTTCTAAATAATAAAAACTATTTCATACTAAAACTTCTTAAAAATCAAACGTTTATTATTATTATTATTATTATTATTATTATTATTATATAAATATTTCAGCATTTCAAAAACCTTTTTAAAATACAAGCTTTCCAAATAGATCTAGCAGCAAAATCCTTTGAAACCCTTTTCAATACTTTGAAGCATTTCCACAATATATAATAAAATTCTATCATAGGGTTGATCTAAGGAATAGACTAAATTTATCCAAAAAAAATCCAGTTTGTTATCAAAGAGGTGATCGATGAATGCACCCTTGCAAAAACTTTCCTCTAGACAGTTGCAATATACAAACTCCAGTTTCTCGCCCATCTGGAATAAATGTGTATCTCTAACTGAAACTTATCATCAAAATTGAAAATCAAAAGGTAGCTAGAATATCAACCATTAAGTCAAACATCCCTCACCTTCACAATATCACCATCTGTCATACTCATTCTCTTCCAAACTATCACCAAATGCACTACCAACACTCCATTGGGGTTATTCAGAGTCGGCATGAAAAACTTAACTCTAAGATATTTCCAACGCTTAGTTGCTTTTTCCATTCCTTATGAGTGGAACTACAACTACTTCAATAGACAAAATTCTCAGAGTTGAGCATAAAATTATAATAATACTAGATAGGAATGTGTGAATACGTTCTCTAGTTTATCCTAGTTTTTCTAATCAATTGACCAAGGCTTTGACACCAAATGCAACAACCCAAAAGGTCACCCTTAATCGACGTCGCTATAAATGGTAACTCTAGACACCTTCTTTTATGGCCATACTCTCGATTTCCTAGGTTACTAGCCTGCCAACCCACTTAGGATATGTAGGGGAAAGAGATAAAGCTACGCCACTATTCACAACAAGATAACCCCTTATCACGTAAGCATAAACATGACAATGCGGTCTAGTGACTGGAAAATCTATATAGTGTCCATAACATAAATATATATAATTTGTTTCCATTTAATTGTTATGTCTATTATTTTAAGGTTAGCCAAACCTAACCAAGTATTGCGTGCTTGATTTACCTACCTACCCTTCCTAAGCTGAGAAATAGCTATGAATCTTATCAACTTCCCAATACTTCCAAATCCATTATCCACTTAATACTTCCAAATATGAAGCGGGCTCCTACTCTCCTCGGTTCATCGACTACTTAATATTCTAAAAGAGAAAGAGGCAGATTTTGGCCATTTAAGACCTCAGTCGAGGCAGACGTCACCATTTAAGACCTATCTCTAAGGTAGACTCCTAACATCGTCATCGCTGGTCTATTGTTCCTAGCCATATAGACTTCTACTACTACTTAAGGCTTTACAATATATAATAGCCATACTACTTACACATCTATCGTTATTAAAGTTTTAGCCATGCAAGATATTGTACCCAAGCCACTTAATACTTTATTAGTAAGGACTATATAGGCCCCTGACCATTTAACACCTATTTATAAGTAAGCCTTCGCCATTTAATACCTAACCCTGAAGCGAACTTCTCGGTGCTACTATCTAGCTGATATCGCTTATTATCTCATTCGGCTACTTAATACTTCTTTTATAGTTAAGGGATGGACCCTATAATCTAATTGTCGCTTAAGACTTCAATCCTGAAGCGAACCATTGTCGAGATATCCACTACCACTCTTAATTGTTAATTTAGAATTCCACTAGGTTACTTAATGCTTCATTTAAGAGAGAAGCAGACCCTACAGCCACTTAATACCTCAAACCGAAAACAAACTCCTTTAGAGATATCCCTCACCACTCTTAATCAATAATTTGGACCATTTAATACTTTTTATTTAGGATAGAACCGGGCCCTCAAAACAACCACCTAATACCTCTAACCCTAAAGTAGTTCCTTTCTCTCACATTGTCACGGATCTTATGATTTGTGATGTCTCACATCAGTAGTTAGTGAACATGACTATTGGTAGCATCTAAGTGAATGACAGTCTTTCGTCGTGTGACTTTACTGACCTCATATCCCAATCTACCAAGTCCAAATAACTATACTAAACCTATACAAAATTTAGGTCATACATCCTAGGTAGAATATTGGATTGAGATTACTAACCCCCTTCTTATTTAAGGCAACAAGATTTTCCTTAAATACTTAATTACTTATAAATCCCCTTCTAATAATCCATAAATATCAATTTGTCCACAATAATCCTAGCGGACATTTCCAAGGACATTTATGTATAATTACTAATTTTTAATTAGTAACTTTTTTATAACTATTCCATTTGTATCAGTCCCATTAATCCTTTTCACTTATCAATTATAACCCCTAATTCGTTCTTAATCTATTTGTCCATTAATTGGAGTTACTACATTGTATGCCATATTAATTAATTGTAATCCCAATTCAACTCACATTTATTGTCCATTAATTGGGGTTACGATCATTTATATTCTATTAATTATTGGTAACTCTTAACTTTATCGCCCATTAATAGGAATTACTACCCTTTCTAATTTCTCCTATTCATTTTACCAATCTATCCAATAATAACCTATCCTAAGCGAATATTATGCATAAATACACGCTATTCTTCTTTATTAACACAACAAATACGTACAAACTATCTACACTACAAAAATTATATTCTAGTCATAAATATTTAATTATAATATTCTTTCCATACTTGATTGCTGGAATTAGATTCCCTAGGAATATTTTCCATTATAATCTCCATAAATTAGTTTAAAACAAAAAATAAAGAAAAAATTAACTCCGTTTGAAATTACAAGGAATGTATAATTTCTTTTTGTTAAGAATAGATAGTGTAAAGTACAGAGAATAACTCTGTACTTTACACATCTTTTCATTTTTATTTGCATATATTCCTTGTTAAATCAAATATCGTCTTTTTCTATGAAATGTGGAGAAATAAACCAATTTATAAAAATCAAACATATGTTTTCCCATAATATAAACTATGGAAAACCTACAATTCAACATATATAGGGCAGTATTCAAATTCCTATCAATATTTTACACCCTTAGTACATATCTGGAATAAAACTTTGCATCCTTCTTAATTAAAATCCTTTGGGGCTGATTTCCAAATAATGAGTAACAATATTTCAAATCAGATCTAAAACAATAATACGTAGGCAATGGTTTTCTACACTAAGTTGAGCCTATAATTCACAAATAAGATAGATCTAGGCATAAAAATCAAATGTATGCCAAAGGAATAGATTCAAAATCGTAGACAATGTACGAATTTCCCACTCACCTTTTAAAAGTGATCCAAATCTCCAAATTCGAAGTAGAACCATTGATTCATCTCCAATCCTTTTTAGTTTATGAAATATGTATATAATGGGTATATACATATGTTACAATTTCAGATCTGAAAGGAGATTTGGAATTGGGAGAAAAAATTGATAAAAATATATAAATATATATAAGTTACTTAGAATAAGTGTATTGTTGATTGATTCTCTTCATTTTCTTCTAATTTCTGTTCCTCTCCTATTTGTATAAATATTTTATAATTTGAAAGAATAGTGGAGAAGGGAAATGGCAGAGCTTCGCTACTACCTTCATAAAACTATGAGAAGAAAGGATAGGGTTAGGCCTGAATTTATAGGTGCCAGAATTAACCACAATCATTAGATTTATAGTATTTAACCCAGACCACTTAAGCCAAAGCTAACCCTAGCCACTTGCTACTCAATCGGTCAACCGCTTTAAAGCATCGGTCGATCGCTGCATGTCGACCGGTCGCAATGGATCTATCGACCCATGAGTCCCGGTAATTAGTGTATAAATGTTAATTATTATACTAATTATTTCCATTTCATATTCTTTTTATATTCGTAACTTCTTTGTTTGGATTCTGATCGCAAAACTCCAAATATAAAAGTTGCTCAGAATTCGCCATGGATGCAATGGTGCAAATTTCATGGTCAAATTCCATTATATGCATAAATTTCATTTTTGGATACTAATTAACCAATTAACTAATTAAATAACTAACACCAAATTATAGGGTGTTTAATTTTCTTCTACAATCAAAGAAAATACTAAGGAACCGGTGACTTGCTTGGTGATTTAAGCAATTGTAAAAATAATGAATTTCGAAAGTGGTCATGCTTTGGTATCCTTTCTTCCAATATAATAATACTAAAGCAAATAGAGTACTATACAAGAAAACTCCAAGTTAACTGGTTTAAGTCCACAAAATTCAAGAATGTCAACAAACAAAGGGCAAGGGGAAGCGATTTCCAGTTGCTAGTTGCTCTAGTGTACAAGTGAAGACACTTCAGGGTTTTCACTCCAATCGTCATCTAGTCCAGGAGCCCTGACCTCGACAACCTCAATTCCATAGCTCCTAATCTAGTTCCGTATCTCCTTCTGATCAGTCATTGGTTTATCCATCAAATGTTCTAGAAAAGTCAATGATAAGCTAACAACTCAATAAGAATTTCAAAACCTTAGCTAGAGAGGCTTAAAGTCTCATAGTTCAAAACCGAGGATTGGACCTAAAATTAGGTCTTTCTGCTCAAATTCGAAATTGAGAACTTTCTTAAATAAATAATTATCAACCTAAGATAATTAAAGGTTTGATTTGGGGATGGAATTTTAATCTATAAACGACAATACTCATAGTGTGACCGATCGAATGATATATCAAATTGAAATCCAACACTAGTATAAAAGTAGTAATCACAATCTATTTTTGTTTACATTTGAATAAGAAAATTGCTTGCAAATATTGGTGGAAGTAAAATAACACCGATAAAATCATAGAAAAAACCAAGGACTTACTGTTTGATTCAAAAATCTACAGTGGGTTGTGAAGATTTCCAAGCTTTAATAATAAGTGCGGTTGTTGGTAATATGAGTAAGAAATAAGAAGAAAAGAAAAGGGTTTATTTAAATCCCAGAACCAACGATGGAGATTACCTAGTCAGTTAGATCTTAACCGTAGAATCAGTGTGGTAGTATAAAAATATAAATCACGCTGGGATAAAGAAAAGGAATTCAGACAGACCAACAAAATTGTGCCAATTTTCATGAGCATTTAATGCAAAGTCAGAGTGTCTTTTCAGAAGTAGATCTCGGCTTCCCTTTCATAGATCTTACAAGGCAAGTATCCCCAAAACCTCACCATTCAGTTTAACCTTTTCCTTTCGGCACCGAAACAATTTCTCTTATCCCTTAGCCTAGATGGCTTCAAAAGATAAGCACAATTTCAAAAGTTTCGACCTTATGGTCTCGATTTAAATTTAACCTCTCCAGGCTCAACAATTTCATTTATCACTTAGTCTAGATGGCACCAAGTGACAAGCTCGGCTTGATCTTCCAGAACAACTGAAAAACTATGTCTTCTGACCCAAATTAAAATTTAATTTCAAATAGGATAGTCCAGTTTTCTTGTTATAATGTGCAAATATAGGCATTATACCACCACTAATATTTTTTAAACCTGATTACTATGTAAGACTAGGTCTGAATGACTAAAGCACGGTATTGAAGTATTTTTTCCCCTAGGCGCTAATTTTAGTATTTGAAACCTTATAGATAAGGTTGGATTTCAAATTACTTCAAAACTCCCTAAACGAGGATAGATCTTTATAATTTGTCTAGGTAAAGCAATGCTTCCGAAAGTCCTAAAACATTACTTTACCCACAAGCTCAGGATCAACTTTATGATGAGAACAGAACAAACAAGCCAAGCATTAAGCCTAACATGACATTATTCTTTCCAAAGTCCACCTCATGTTAACTATTATCCTGCCTTTTGCCAAGGTCGTGGTATCAAGGAGTTGGCTAAATGGATTTGTGATCATCAAAGTAGAAAACCTAGAGAGATGATTATCCAGTTCAACGATTAGGTATAAACAAGGCTATGGATGATAGTCAAGCAGATTTAAGCAAGTAGCACCCAATAAATAACTAAGTATAAATTTGCACTTCTTCTAGCATAGGAATCGGATCGGATCACTATGGGTAGAAACGGATCAGATCGCTATGGCTATGGATTACTTGAATAGGCAGTTCAACTCAATGATGATTGCTTGATAACTCAACAAATACCATGGGAATTAAGTAAACAACCATGGAAACATGAAGAGGAAGCATAGAGGGACCACCATAGGGATCGCCGACCCCCTATCCACTATCTTAAAGGATTGAGGCTGATCCTTCTAAGAGGCCTAGATTGGCCCCATTTTTGGTGATCCGGTCCGTCTTGGCCTTGGTCTACTACACAAAGATTTTCAGTTAGATATTTCATCGTCTTCTCCTATAAATACTAGATTATTGGCTCAAGCAAGGGGATCTTCTTTTACTGCTAGACTAATCTTCTACTGGGCTCTCTTCATTTTCTTGCCTAGGCATACTCTGTCATTCTTATTCTTGAATTTCACGAATTGGAACTATAATTTGTAGTATAAATAATAAGGAACACTTTTGAAGTATATGTATGTCGGGGTCAACCGAGCCACTAGACTTCCTTTTCTTATCGTTTTAGTATTATTTCTTTATATTTTATTCTCTACATCATTCTTTTTAGATTTGTATATTGAATCTGCAATGCTATCATACTAATTGAGTGTCCAATTTTGGTGATATTTTGGTATCGAAGCCAGTTACTTGCACTCGTAGATTTGGAAACAATTTAGAGCTTGGATATGGGTCAATGGTCAGCCAATCCATAAGGAAAGCACCTACAGGTAGGAGTCACCATGGGGGAAGTCAAGAGACTTCCTCGGGACCTAGAGCTAATCAACCCTTCTTCTACATCACTAGGAACGAGAAGACTATGATGGAGGCTATGCAAGAGTGGATGATGAAGAGGCAAGAGGAGATGATGTAGAATTTCCTCAGGAAAATTGGATTGGATAGAGCAAAAGCTAATGGCAATTTGAACCAAGGAATTGGAGTAGCAAGAGCTGTAGAAAATTAGGGATAAGAGCATGGAAATAGAGCTAACATGCGGAAAACGGAATAGAGCAACTGAGGGCAGTCCCCATTCAACAAGAAGGGATCAAAATCAATCCCGACATAGGGATCGACATCGATCGCCCATGGAAAGAGGGCATGCTACCATGTCGAGCTGGTGTGGGTGCTGGTGCAGATATCATTCGGCTAGTGGTTGATGAAGAACCTATAGCTAGGGATCGAAAAGTGGAAGAGTACATTCTAGAGTACCCTTGCGGAGTCAGCGGGCAAGCTGATAATATGGATTGGAGATCATCTATGGATGAGATTGAAAGCATGGCTGAGCTGATATGATGGATAATGAGAGGCAGATTGCCCAACATAGATCTAGAAGATGTCAATCCGAGTCCATTCACTCCAAACATCAGCCACGCTAGGAACCCACTAGAGTTTAAATTACCAACATTTGAGACGCACGACGAATGGTCAGACCCTACAGTACACTTGATGATGTATATCCAACACATGGAAGTGTTGGGGCATCGTAGGAGGTCATGGCAGGATGTTTTACACTTTACTTAATGGTTTTATCTACCCTCTGGTTTAGGCAGCTTGAGAATGGTTCGATAGGGACATGGAGCGAGTTGGTAGATCGGTTCGTGAGGCAATTTGGGGTCCATATTTCAAGATCCAAGAACTTAATGACATTGGTATCACTAAAGCAAAGGATGGGGGAGTCCTTGAGAAGTTTCTTGGCATGGTTTAATGCGACAATTTCTTTAGAGGATCGACCTTAATCCATCGATGGTTTTAATGGCGGTAGTATCTGGGATTGCAGACAATATGAATTTCAAGGTTTCACTAGAGCATGATCCACAAATGGATCTTAGGGAAGTTTTCCATAAAAAGGATAAGTTCATGTGGCAGAAGGATGCACGAGCCGAAAAATAGGAAAGTAAATGTTGTGAGAGGTGAAGGAATGTCTAGAGAAGAGTCTAGAAAGGATAAGGTTAAGAGAAAAATGGATGATGGTTATGATGAACCACAAAGGCATAGGAAGGAATAGGTGTCGAAATTCTCACCTAATTCGGATTTGACGGAAAGCTTAGAATGGATATAGTTGGACATAAGTGGGCGACTCCCCTATCGAAAACCAACAAGGAGGGATTCTACGGAGCGGGAACATTGGTCTGGAAACCACTGGCTATCCCATGAACTAAATGGACATATTATGGGTGAATGCAGGCACTTATGGGATATGGTTGTGGAACATGTCAGGGATGGCAGGCTGTTGCAGTATGTAAGGGCTCGGGATGTGGGGGCAGGATAGGAGAGGCCACCGTCCACGTCAAATGGAAATGGCCTTGGATCGAGGTCATAGATCATCATCTCTTGATTGAGGTGGCATGAAATAAATAGATAATAAACACCATAATAAAACGGTTAAGTCTTACAGATGTACAGAACCGAGGTTGGACCCTAGGGATGCTCCGAGATAATGATAAACCATCATGCCCGGAGAGGTAATATTTGGCTTTTCTAGTTTTTTAGTTTCCTAGTTGAAGAAATTAAATTTAATAGTTTAGTAAATGGATCTTAAAATACTTATATCCGCATTAGTGCGATGAGCAAAATAGGTCGTGGTCGTCTCGACCAAAGAGACAAGGTGATAACTGCAAGGTGCGAGTTCCTTTACTTGAGGGCGACAGGATAGACTCATACGTCATGGATTAATCTCACTACTATAAAGTTGAGGCTGGAGAAAGGAAGTTAGTAAGGAATTGTTTGCTTTAGGTCACTGACCGGAGAGTCAGGGACCAGAATGTAAGAAGTAAGTCGCTTCGTCGGAGAACGATATGATTGATTTACTTATCAATGTTCCCCTTTTGCCAAAGAGTGACTGGATGGGGTCCGACAAGGGTCCAAAGAAGCCATAATCGGCCTAGGATGGCTAGAACATCAGTTTATGTTTAGGGACACTGAACCAGGATGTAGGAAGTAACGCTACTTCATTGGAAAGTGATATGATAACGTACTTGACGTTATTCCCCCTTCACCGGAGAGTGATTGGATGGTTTCCAGCAAGAGCTCGGAAAGGCTATGATCGGTCTAGGAGGATCAAGACATCGCTTGTGGCATCCCCTATCTTGAGGCCCGAAGCTAAGGGCTAAAGATGTTGTAGTCATCTATAATATTTACTTCCGATGACAAAATATAGTAATGTTAATGTATCCATAATATCAGAAGCATATGAATATGAAATAAAATCAACATATATTTCAATCAAATCCATATTTCATATTCAGTTACATAATCCCAAACGATTCCCATGTTTTGATCAAATACAATTATTACAATTCACGCCAAGAGTGACATATGAAAATGCCCCTTGGATGATCAGAGTACTAGATAGAAATAGCAGTCATAAATATATCACAGTAGAAATAATACTAAATAGTTCCTACATAGCTAGCTTTGCCTCCTGCACATCTTCGGACACTTATTCGTCCAGCCTACTAAATTTAAAAAGGCTTAACTCTTAATCTACTCAAATTAATTTTAAGCGCTCGAGGGTTTAAGGGGAAAACATAAAGTTTGAGTTAGACATAAAGCCTGGTGTGAATAATACTATCACATCTCAATTTACTGATATTAAGTGAGATCATGCCACTTAGCGGAATGAGTTTTCCCTCACTAATACCATTTTAAATGCATATCTTTTACAAACCGAAGTCTTGCATCAAACCGATTGTAACAATAATAGCGGATACATATATGCATAATACTTAGGAAACCAATGAACTATTTGTCCACACTATAGTTTTATCTAGCTAACCATTAACCATTGGCTGACTTTGGCCTACCCGACATAATCCATAATTTAACTGCTTTAGACACAATTTGGGCTATCTGCCCTCAACCATCTTCTTCTAGGGTCAATTAATCCTAATGGTTTGTGGATTCACCAATAACCTATTTTTTCTCCATATATTCCCTTTTGTGTGTAACATTATTTTAGTCTTATCTGTAACAAAGCCTACATACTGGAATTTTGGATTTATTTTAGCTAGGAGCTATTAGCTAAAGTATAGGGCACGACTCTACATTAATCTCATCCGACCTTCTAATATCTGAGTCATAAACTTAGGGTTAACTAACCTATTCATATTTCATTTCCTGTCATATACTTAGGGTTAACTACTTTATTCAAATTTCATTTTCTTATAAACAATCTTCGCAAATATTTACCCTTGAAATCATATCTTTATAAAACAAGAAAATCATATACTTTGCTTTACTCAAAACATTTTATGCCATGATATATGCTTTACACAAAACAATGATCATGAATTCTAATCAATGGGATTATCTATTGCTTTAAAATATGTTAAAACCATTTCTAACTTAGAAAACTTTAGGCCATGAAGCCAAAGTAAAACCTTCGAAACCCTTGTTTTAAAACCTTAAACAATACCTTTTGAAATAATTGAAAATAACCCATTCGAAAGCTTTACTTAAAACCTTAGACAGCCTCTTTTCAAACCCATTTTACTTATCTTTCGAAAGTATTAGAACCTTCCTTTCAAAATACCAAAAAAAAATCTTTTGAAACATTCACACTATACCTTTTGAAAATATTGGGCTCAAGTAAAGAGTTCGTGAAACATTGCTTCGAAACCTTTAGTAATTATTCATTTTCAAACCATTGGCTTTTATATATAATATAACCATTGGGCCGAAGAAATAAAACCAAAAGTATCCTTTTCGATAGCTTTAATCCAAGTAAGGAACTGGGGAAGAGGATAGCTTCAAAACCTACCTTCTTGGAATCCACTGCCACCGAAACCATTTAAAAGCAGTTATATGACTGTTTCGAAACCATTAAGAAAGCGACTTCAAAGTAAAAAGGCAAAAGCACCCTTTCGAATGTATTGTTTTAAGGCTATGAAGAAAAGCGGACTTAACTAATTCGAAAGGTATGAATGCGGTAACACAGGTTTCGAATAGATTCAATATCCTTTCGAGTGCTTTTTTTAAAACATAAGTAAGTGGCAACTCTTTCAAAAGTAAAGGAAAGTGGCAACTTGCTCGAAAGCCTCTTTTTAAACAAAGGTAAGTTGATTAATTCGAAGGCTTATTGGAATGACTTCAACACCTTCGAAGTATACCTTTGAAACCAACATTCCTTCTGCCTTTCTCTAATACACTAAATAACAATCACTTGATATCATGTATATTGGTTTCGAATAGGTTGAAAGGCTATCAAGGCATGGTGATGGAAGCTAGTTAAGTGGCGAAGTTGTAGTTCGAAAAAAAACTTGTTAATTCCCTTTTAAAGTAATTTCTTTTTACCTAACTTGCCCAATTTTTCAAAATATGATTGGTTGCCAATTTGTAACATCCCTTATCTAAAGGCCCAAAAATAAGCGCTACAAATGCTGCAGTCATCTATAGTATTAGCTTCTGGCGACTAAATAGGTTATGTTAATGGTATAATAATGTTAGAAGCACTTGAATATGAAACAAAACATAGATTTCAAAACCACAAATTTACTTCATTACATTTCCAATAAAATTGTTTCACATTCACGCCACATAACCCAAATTGTTTTCCCAGACATAGATTAAATTTAAATATTACAAATTACGCCTAGAGCGGTATATAAAGATACTTCCTCAGTTGATCGGGGTCACATGGTCATATTAGACCAAATACATAATAACACAGTGGAAAATCAATCATAACATAAATAAAAGCAGCAAATCATAATTATCTATCCGTTGCCTTCTGCATCCTTCGGTAGCTTATTCGTCAACATTCTGAAACCTAAAAAGAACCTTAACCTCTCAACCTACTCAAATTAATTTTGAGCACCCGAGAGTTTAAGAGGAAAACATAAAATTCGAGTCAGACATAAAGCCTGGTATAAATAAGACTATACATCCCGGTTTAATTATGTTAAGTGAGGCCACGCTGCTTAGCGGGACGAATTTTCTTCTCACCAACATCCTTTTTAATACATATCTTTGCAAATCCTTTCATATAAACATATACTATGCTTCTGCATCCACAATGGTTAAACACTACAAAATCAATATTATGTAAATATACATAAATATCAGGTAATAATGAACTACCTATTCAAACACAAAAGTTTTGTTTGGATAACTTTTAACCTTTGGCTGAATCGGGCCTACAAGACAATATAATCAAAATTAACCTAACATCTGTTATGTATTCATATTCTAGATTTTCTATCCTTAACTATCTTTTTAACATTTCCCATCAGGACGGTCTGTTCTAATTTATGTGTTAAATAACTCACTTCTGGATGGTCTGTCCCTACCTTAATCATCTCTCAGGTCTTCTCGAGCCTAATGGTTTTTCGGGATCACCAATAACCTATCTATGTACAAACATGTATTCCTTTCGGTGTGTAATCATAATTTTAGTCCACCTGTGACCAAGCCCTACACACTGGAATTTTGGGCAACAATTGGGGCTACTAGCTAATGTATAGGGCGCGACCCTATACTAAATCCTATTTGGTTTTCTAATATCTGAGTCATTTATACTTAAGGATCCCCTTCCATAATTTTCTTTGAGAGCATTTTCAAAGCGATTTAAACTTTTAAATCTGACTTCAAACAAGGAAAATAATAAAATCTTTATACTTTACTCAAATCATATTATCATGTCAGATATATATATATATATATATATATATATATATATATCCTTTACTCAAAATTTAGTAGGTGAAAACATTTAACCATTTGAAAAAACCTCTTTCCGTACTTTGATATTATCTTCTTCAAAATCAACACTAGACCTTTTGAAATCATTTCTCAAACCTTTCGAATTCATTCAAAGCAAACCTTACGGAAGCTATAGACTTTTGACATCCTTCTTTAAAATCACTTTAGGTCATTGCCTTAGAAATACCATTGGAAAACCTTCCTTCGTAAACCTTTCAAAATTGTCTAATAATCCTTTCAAAACAGATCAGTGAACAAAATTTTCGAACGCATAAAACCTTTTAAAACATAATCCTTTCGAAGGCATTTTGGTTTCAACTTAAAATAATCGGTTAACCTTCTTTTTAAAACCTTTTGTCTTTATTGGAACAAACTTCCGTTAGCCTTGGGTTATATTTTATAAACAGGGGTAAACCACCTAAGTCATAAGCTTCCTTCCGAAAGCATTGGAGAAACGGCTAGTTTTAGAACAGGTGAACCTTTCGACTAGGTCGGAAGGTTCAAAACAATACCTTTATAAAAAGTGGTAGAAACCCTTCGGCTATGTCGGAAGGTTTCAAGACAAAGAAATGGCGGAAACAGCAATAACCTATCGACTATGTCGGAAGGTTTAAAGTCTTTCATTTAAATAATTTTGACCTGGTCGAAAGTGACCAAGTCGAAAGCTTAAATTCGAAAGAAAAGCAAGCGAAAGCTATTCATTTACAAAACAATTATATCCCAACTTTTTAGGCCATCAACCCTTCGACATTGAACCTTTTGGCTTTATTCAATTCTGTGACGATACGGATTTTTTGCGTTCGAAAATCGACATCCATACTTTGCATCGTACTTGAATGCCGCAGATTCGATCGTTCAAATCCGAATCGTTGGAACTTATAACACAAATAAGTAAACAACATAGCGGAAGAAAAAGAATAATACATTGATATACAGCATTGATACAATATCTGATACAACAGATGATACAACAGATATCAATATACATCAGAGATATGATAAAAGAAAATAGCAGTGGAAAAGAATAAATAGATAACACCAGCAGCGGAACAATATAATTCTAAGATAATCTTCAAAAGAGAACTCCAGCAGCAGCTCGAATCAGCATCACGATACACTAAGACAAGCAAGTCTCGTCCACAACCAAAGACGGAACTAGCTCCGGATAACCTACTAAACCTGACTATCTGGAAAAAAATCCAACTCTAGACTGCTCGTGTGGAAAATAGTGAGCACCCAGAGTTTAGGATAGGAACAATAAACTCCGAGTCAGTCATGGGACTGGTGTGAGTAACAAACACAATTGGTCTTTTTAAAACAGACAACAAAAGAATTTAAAAGGAATCCGCAATGCTTTTTAGAAAATGAAACTACCATAAGGCCTCCTGCCACACACACAATACAAACGCAGACTTGGAGGAGATTTCTCCTTATGATAGTCAAACATGCTTGATACGAGAAAATTTCTGATATTATTATTATAAGTGCATAGTGGAAAACATTTCAAAAGTAGAATATAAATCTTAGCCAGCATAGGTACCATTATATTATGCCCGCTATAGCTACCATTTTAAATGGCAGGTTCTACAACTAAAACCGTACAAGGCTCGTATTATTTTGTTTGGATTTTCCAACAAATGGTCGGGCTAAGGAACTTCCCACTGTCCATGGGTACGCCTCTGGCGGGATGTCCCGAGAACTTAACCAGCTCTCTGCCAATACAAAGCCGGGTTACCTTTGTAACTAGGTAACTACTTCTCGAGCATGCCACTCCCCGGTCCTTTGGGACCTTTATCTGAGGCGCCTCTAAAGCAACAACCACACAGTAAATGAGATTGGAGCCACCACGTAAGTAAATTTCTGGGCTCCATACCATGATACCACCCTTTAGTAGAAGGGAATGACACACCCTAAAGGGCGCGACCCTCATAACCTTGCCGCATCTTTCCTGTTTCGACCATTTTCGGGGTGTGAGGTCCTGATGCAGTCTCGTCCACAAAGCTACGCTTTGTACAAAAGCCATGCCCTGATCACAAATGATCAACAAATGATCAACACACAGCAGCACTCAGCATGTCACACTACCATATTGGGAATATATCGCTGATAACCTTCAACTACATAACCTCTGAGCTCGTGCGTCTCAGAGAAGGGTGTTAAACTAAGAGAATAAATTCTCCGCCACCAGAAGATACGTATTCGAAAGAAATCTGCTTTATATCTCAAAGTGTAGTGTCAGACATGTAACCATACAAGTCAGTTTCAGGTTCGAACAGAACCGAAGGCACTTCCGAAGAAGCCCTTGCAAATCCGGGTATTCACAATTCCGATCGGACTTCCCATCACTTAGGAAATCTCTATACCGGGGATCAGCCAGTGCAGAGACAATCGATAGGTTATCCTATCAGTCTTACAAATACCAGGTCTTCAACACCGGTCTTCAAATGCTATCCATAACGTCGTATTATTATTCGGAATGGGTTATATGACACAAAAGTCCTCTCCCGCTAATCTGAATAATGGACGCAATATTTTAAAAACATATGGATATTGGGATTTCAATTAAGTCACAACTTATTACCCAAAATCTTTTCTTTAAATGGTTTAAACAATTTACCATTTCAAATCTTTAAACAAAAAGATTTATTTCATAAAATTCACTCAGTTCACCAAGATCCATTCATAGATTTCCCAAATCGATTTCCATTTCAATTGGATTAACTCATTAAATCTTTAAATTAAAGATTTAACTTATAGCTTTCAAAACACGTTTCCAAAGATTCATTCATAGCCTTTCAAAAACAATTCCAATTCAAGTTGGAATAACTCATTCGGTCTTTGAATCAAAGAATCATTTCATAGCTTTCAAAACATTTCAAAAAGGTTTCAAACTTGAAACCTTTTCAACACAATTTGGAAATCCTTTCTTTAAAATCAAAGCTATTATTATTTGAAAACAAGTAGTTTTCATTTCAGAGAAATTCGATCTCATTTACACAAGTTAAATCTTTGGGTTAATTCAAATTCCCAAAAACCACACTTTAAAATGGTTTAAAACCCATATAAACTTGTATACCGTTTAATATCATAAATACTGAATATAGAATTCAATTTCAGATATTGAATTCCAATTTAAATCAAATTATTCAAATTTCAAATCTTTATTAAGTTGTTCAAAATAACTTACATTTTAAAACAACTTTTCAAAAGCTTTTCACTTTAAACCCAATCCATTTCCAACCCATTTGAATTTAAAAAAAAAAATCAAATTAAAACTATTTCAAAAAAAATCTGTGACTTGACCGATTTCCTCGTGAAATCCATATTCGTGTGTGTATGGTGTGGTCCAGGGGTTTAACACAATAGGGCAACATCATTCAATCGTCACAGATTAAAACACAAAAACATAGTTGACAAGCGGTATAAACTATAACGCTTATCTTTCATTCCCAGACCACAGATATATATATCATAGATAATGAATTACATTACGAATAATTAATTACATTCATCACAGCCAAATCACAAATCAGAATATCACATATCAAATGGGATAATCAATTCAAGGCACCACATACAATACAATTATTCATAAGCAATTCAAGCATTCAAAAATCTTTTATAAGCATGATTAATTTAATTATTTAATCCTTATCCATTTCAATTAATTTCCAAGTAAATAAATTACTTATGAATTTATTATCCAATTCTGATTTATTAATTCCAAGTCCTTTGATATAAACTAATTTACCAATTACCTTAATTTATTAATTGATTCTTAATTAATAAATTTATTAGATCAACCTTAAGTTAATTACATAATCATTTAACCATAATTAATTTCATTAAATAATCATCTTTAAGTAATTAATTACCTTTATAAATAGATCAAAATTTAATTACATTAAATATAATTATATCTTAATCACTTGATTAATTAACTTTAATTATTAATTAATATCTAATTAATAATCCTTAATTTATAAATTAATTATTCCTTACTTAATAAATCTTTACCTCTCGATCATTTAATTAATCTTAATTAATTACCATTTGACTAATTATCCTTAATTTATCATAATAAGTAATTATCCCTAATTACTTATTTAATCAATTATTAATCCATAATTAATTTCTTAAATAGTTAATCCTTAATCATGAATTAACTTTTAAAATAGACTCGTTCTTATAAATATTTAAATATCATTTACCAATATGTTTGGAAACATTGATCTTCGAATTTACTTTTAAATTTAAATTTAAATTCCAAGATTCAAAATGAATCCCAATTTACTTTTACTAAAGTTAAACTGATTTTCAAAACCTTTAAATTTACTTGTTAAAGTAATAATTTGTTATAAAAGGACCTTTAAAGAATCAGAGTCAAATTTTCTTTAAGTTCACCTATTAAAGTCTACTTTAACGATTTAAACTCATTTAAACTTTTAAATTTAGAAACTTATTTTATTTCAAAATCTTGATTTCCATATTTAGATTCATGTCCAGGTTTCCAGATTTTGATTTTTAACTTTATCTAAATTCTTTCTTTACAAATCAAATTTTATTTTAAATCCAAATCCACTTAATCACTTTTAAGTTATTAAACAATTTAAATGTAAAAACTAAATTTATTTCACAAACTAAGTTTCTGACAAAACTTGAATTTTTTTTTCGTTGATTTAAAACTTAGTTTAAACCCTGCTTTTTAAATAAAAAATCAAACCTTAAATTTAGAACTCAGGTTTTAAAAATTTTAAAACTTACAGGTTAAAACTATAACACCCATAAAAAACTTGAGCTACGTGCAAACTGCTTCGAGCCCGATAAATATTTGCTCGAGTAAACACTCGAGACCAACGTGAGGAAACCTAAGCCTTCCCCTTTCATTAGCAATCACTCGTGTTCACTGACACGCGTTCACGTGCACAGGCGAATCAATCGCCTTCGACCACCGTTGCCAACGCAGGCATATCGACCAACATCATCACAACCTTCTCCAACCATCAAAACATCACCTTCAACTCGAAATCACGTTCGAGCTGCTTAGACCTAACCTGGAACAAAAACTGGAACCCCTCATCAACCTATCAACGCCTCGTTCTCGATGCTCCGCTCACCGAAAATCACGAAACTTCGGCCATCCATTTCTCAATACCTCCTCCACCAATCCCCCAAACCACGTCGAACTCGATCACCTGGAGAGATCGCGGCAGCTCCACGAAACTCAGCGACCCAAAAGCAAGTTCGAACCCTAAAGTTGCTTCGATGCAACATCTCTTTCAATAGAAATTTTTTTTAAACGTTTTTCCTGAATTCTACGAAGATCAAGCAAGCTTCGAACAAAGTTTCAACATCCAACATCTGATTGATCACTCAGAATTGATAAAAAGGTATATTCAGTTCCACTATAAACAGTACCTAGGACACTTAACTAAAAACCACTATTTTTGTTTTAAAAATCTTGTTTTTGTATGTTGATTCAAGCTGTATAGTTGAATCAATATTTAACCATATTTGAATTTATACCAAAATTTACTTTTACTGTAAAATCAAATTTACAGAGTCAATTATTTCAAACATCAAGATTAACACAAATTTCCAGGCCTCAAATTAAGTTTAAACAAACCTATTATGTTTGAATTCCCAAGCTTAATATTGTTTGTATGAAAATATGTTAAAATTTATTTTATTCTTTTACCCTGTAGCCAGAAACAGGAAAGAACAGAACCAAACAAAAATTAACATCACACACATATATGCACAGGATTTCCTACTTAAAAATATACAGTAGAGCACAATCACTCATGAATCAATTACCCAAGTTTAAAGGTTTAAAACAATGTGTTTACTCACTTGCTTTCCAAGAAAAATGAACAGCTTGCTTTTATGTTGAGACAGGCCTGATAAATTGCAAGGTGAAGTTCCTTCTTTGATATCTGATTGTGGTTGATTGTTTGATGTTTTAAGTTGAATTTTTTTGTTTAAGTTTGAAGATGATATTCACTTTAATTTGCACAGTTTAGAATGAATGAAATGAAATGAAAGAAGTGGATATATAAGAAATGAAATGTTACAGGGTAAGATATTTTGTACAGGTGATATTATCTTGTTTGTACCATATCAAAGATATTTTTTTCATGTTATGTTGGCTGATATGATTTTGAACATCTCGAATTGACTAAAATGTTGTGTACTAAGGGATATGGCATTAATTGCTTAAGTATTTTATGCTTCAATACCTATTTTATTTGTTTATTCTTTTACTTGCCTGCGTTTGGTTATATACTCGAGTATGTTTATTTCTTTTGCTTTGACATGGTGGCTGATGTACATCTCGTTGTGGTGGCTGTATTTATTATGTTTTTTTATTCTTTATATGTACATAACAACTTTGTTTATTTATTTTCTTGCTTTCCTTCTTTAACTCGGCTGAGATGATATAGTGATGGTTTGCATTAATTATTTTGTCCTTTGCTTTAGTTAAATATATGTTTACTGTCTTCAAGCTTTTGTTTTTCTTCCAGGTCTTTGTTTTGTTTTATATTTGTTCAAACTTATCTCTTTTATACTTGTTTTCTTGTTTCTTTTGAACATAAATGAAGTTCCATTTTTAATATGTTGTTTTGGTTTCATCATTTTGCAAGTGTGCATGCATATAAAATTTCCTGTCATGTTTTATATCATTCACATCAAATTTGATTTTTTTTGTTTTTATTTCTATCCATAAATCAAAAGCTTTCAAATAAATTTTTAAACTATATCTTTCTTATTATTATCATATACATATTATTTAAAAGAAAATGCTATTAATAAAAATTTATTTTGTATGACGTTATTTTAAAGTTTTTACTATCAACATTTTGTATGTCATTTATTTATTAAATACAAATTCAATATTCAAATTCAAATCCTAAGGTCAAATTTAAATTAATTCAAAATTTATTCCAAAAATTTACATTAATTATTCATTTAAATTTGATTCAAAATTCGAGATCGTTACAAATTCCCCTCCTTAAGAAATTTCGTCCCCGAAATTTGCAGGCACGAAACAACCAAGATAGATGAAGAATATTTCATCAAATCAATTGAACATCTATTCTGCATTTGGCTTACCAAATCAGAATATTAATAATATGAGAGCAAACTCATCCAACACTACACAGGATACTAGGCCACCAAATCTACGAAATATGCAAGGCACTGGTTAGTACGATGAATGACTAACCGTCTGTAGAATATATCGAGACTCAACCAAAAGATAAATGGATTTAATCTTCCATAACTTCCAAACACTAGATATGGATTCCAAACTCAAATCGGAATACCTCAAAATATATACCAATTTGTCTCTCTTCGGACTTCGATATTCCCAAGAAATTGCAGTAGAATTTCAAATTTGGTTTTAAACAAAATCGTCTTATCGATACAATTCACATTTATCTTCATATTCTATTAACCAATTTAACTCAATTCAAAATTCCCAATTTATTTAAATTTTCAATTCCAGATTTCAAATTCATATTCATTAAGGTTTAAATCAATAACTGATAAGAAACCAGTGAAGATACAAAGTAAAAAAAATTCTACTACGATTCGTAGGGCCATCATCACACTGAAATTTCTTCTGGAGTTGTCACGAAGAAATCAAAAGAATTTGGAAACGAGACAAAGAAAATTGATAGAGAAAATTATTTCCACTGTTGCAGGGCATTGAACATTTATGGTGGTACTCCCCTGTCCCCTATCTCGTTCTCTTCTTGCACTCATACTCACTATCGATGAATAGTAAGAGAATTTACTGAGGCATTGGAATGGATATCTTAGGGATATACTCATTCTAGGGTTTACTTCACCCTATCTCTAATGAGTTACTTAATGTGTTATACTCCTGAGCTAAAGTTCAACCTTAGCTCTGATACCAAATGTGACGATACGGATTTTTCGCGTTCGAAAATCGACATCCATACTTTGCATCGTACTGGAATGCCGCAGATTCGATCGTTCAAATCCGAATCGTCGGAACTTATAACACAAATAAGTAAACAACATAGCGGAAGAAAAAGAATAACACATTGATATACAACACTGATACAATATCTGATACAACAGATATCAATATACATCAGAGATATGATACAAGAAAATAGCAAGGGAAAAGAATAAATAGATAACACCAGCAGCGAAACAATATAATTCTAAGATAATCTTCAAAAGAGAACTCCAGTAGCAGCTCGAATCAATAGCACGATACACTAAGACAAGCAAGTCTCGTCCACAACCAAAGACGGAACTAGCTCCAGATAACCTACTAAACCTGACTATCTGGAAAAAAAACCAACTCTAGACTGCTCGTGTGGAAAATAGTGAACACCCAGAGTTTAGGATAGGAACAATAAACTCCGAGTCAGTCATGGGACTGGTGTGAGTAACAAAAACAATTGGTCTTTTTAAAACAGACAACAAAAGAATTTAAAAGGAATCCGCAATGCTTTTTAGAAAATGAAACTACCATAAGGCCTCCCGCCACACACACAACGCAAACGCAGACTTGGAGGAGATTTCTCCTTATGATAGTCAAATATGCTTGATACGAGAAAATTTCTGATATTATTATTATAAGTGCATAGTGGAAAACATTTCGAAAGTAGAATATAAATCTTAGCCAGCATAGGTACCATTATATTATGCTCGCTATAGCTACCATTTTAAATGGCAGGTTCTACAACTAAAACCGTACAAGGCTCGTATTGTTTTGTTTGGATTTTCCAACAAATGGTCGGGCTAAGGAACTTCCCACTGTCCATGGGAACGCCTCTGGCGGGACGCCCCGAGAACTTAACCAGCTCTCTGCCAACACAAGGCCGGGTTACCTTTGTAACTAGGTAACTACTTCTCGAGCATGCCTCTCCCCGATCCTTTGGGACCTTTATCCGAGGGGCCTATAAAGCAACAACCACACAGTAAATGAGATTGGAGCCACCACATAGGTAAATATCTGGGCTTTATATCAGGATACCACCCTTTACCAGAAGGGAATGACACACCCTAAAGGGCGCGACCCTCATAACCTTGCTGCATCTTTCCTGTTTCGACCATTTCCGGAGTGTGAGGTCCTGATGCAGTCTCGTCCACAAAGCTACGCTTTATACAAAAGCCATGCTCTGATCATAAATGATCAACAAATGATCAACACACAACAGCACTCAGCATGTCACACTACCAAATTAGGAGTATATCGCTGATAACCTTCAGCTACATAACCTCTGAGCTCGTGCGTCTCAAGAAGGGTGTTAAACTAAGAGAATAAATTTTCCACCACCAACAGCTACGTATTTGAAAGAAATCTGCTTTATATCTCAAAGTGTAGTGTCAGACATGTAACAATACAAGTCTGTTCCAGGTTCGAACAGAACCGAAGGCACTTCTGAACCTTGCAAATCCGGGTATTCACAATCCTGATCGGACTTCCCATCACTTAGGGAATCTCAATATCGGGGATCTACCAGTGCAGAGACAATCGATAGGTTATCCTATCGTTCTTACAAATACCCGGTCTTCAACACCGGTCTTCGAATGCTATTCATAACGTCGTATTATTATTCGGAATGGGTTATATGACACAAAGGTCCTCTCCCGGCTAATCCGAATAATAGACGCAACATTTTAAAAACATATGGATATTGGGATTTCAATTAAGTCATAGCTTATTACCCAAAATCTATTCTTTAAATGGTTTAAACAGTTTACCATTTCAAATCTTTAAACAAAAAGATTTATTTCATAAAATTCACTCAGTTCACCAAGATCCATTCGTAGATTTCCCAAATCAATTTCCATTTCAATTGGATTAACTCATTAAATCTTTAAATTAAAGATTTAACTTATAGCTTTCAAAACACGTTTCCAAAGATTCATTCATAGCCTTTCAAAAACAATTCCAATTCAAGTTGGATTAACTCATTCGGTCTTCGAATCAAAGACTATTTCATAGCTTTCAAAACATTTCAATTCCATTTCAAACTTGAAACCTTTTCAACACAATTTGGAAATCCTTTCTTTAAAATCAAAGCTATTATTATTTGAAAACAAGTAGCTTTCGTTTCGGAGAAATTCGATCTCATTTATACAAGTTAAATCTTTGGGTTAATTCAAATTCCCAAAAACAACACTTTAAAATGGTTTAAAACCCATATAAACTTGTATATCGTTTAATATCATAAATACTGAATATAGAATTCAATTTCAGATATTGAATTCTAATTTAAATCAAATTATTCAAATTTCAAATCTTTATTAAGTTGTTCAAAATAACTTACATTTTAAAACAGCTTTTCAAAAGCTTTTCACTTTAAACCCAATCCATTTCCAACCCATTTGAATTTAAAAAAAAAATCAAATTAAAACTATTTCAAAAAAATCTGTGACTTAACCGATTTCCTCATGAAATCCTTATTCGTGTGTGTATGGTGTGGTCCAGGGGTTTAACACAATAGTGCAACATCATTCAATCGTCACAGATTAAAACACAGAAACATAGTTGACAAGCGGTATAAACTATAACGCTTATCTTTCATTCACAGACCACAGATATATATATATATATATATCACAGATAATGAAATACATTACGAATAATTAATTACATTCATCACAGCCAAATCACAAATCAGAATATCACATATCAGATGGGATAATCAATTCAAGGCACCACATACAATACAATTATTCATAAGCAATTCGAGCATTCAAAAAATCATTTATAAGCATGATTAATTTAATTATTTAATCCTTATCTATTTCAATTAATTTCCAAGTAAATAAATTACTTATGAATTTATTATCCAATTCTGATTTATTAATTCCAAGTCCTTTGATATAAACTAATTTACCAATTACCTTAATTTATTAATTGATTCTTAATTAATAAATTTATTAGATCAACCTTAAGTTAATTACATAATCATTTAACCGTAATTAATTTCATTAAATAATCATCTTTAAGTAATTAATTACCTTTATAAATAAATCAAAATTTAATTACATTAAATATAATTATATCTTAATCACTTGATTAATTAACTTTAATTATTAATTAATATCTAATTAATAATCCTTAATTTATAAATTAATTATTCCTTACTTAATAAATCTTTACCTCTCGATCATTTAATTAATCTTAATTAATTACCATTTGACTAATTATCCTTAATTTATCATAATAAGTAATTATCCCTAATTACTTATTTAATCAATTATTAATCCATAATTAATTTCTTAAATAGTTAATCCTTAATCATGAATTAACTTTTAAAATAGACTCATTCTTATAAATGATTTAAATATCATTTACCAATATGTTTGGAAACATTGATCTTCGAATTTACTTTTAAATTTAAAATTAAATTCCAAGATTCAAAATGAATCCCAATTTACCTTTACTAAAGTTAAACTGATTTTCAAAACCTTTAAATTTACTTGTTAAAGTAATAATTTGTTATAAAAGAACCTTTAAAGAATTAGAGTCAAATTTTCTTTAAGTTCGCCTATTAAAGTCTACTTTAACGATTTAAACTCATTTAAACTTTTAAATTTAGAAACTTATTTTATATCAAAATCTTGATTTCCATATTTAGAATCATGTCCAGGTTTCCAGATTTTGGTTTTTAACTTTATCTAAATTCTTTCTTTACAAATCAAATTTTATTTTAAATCCAAATCCACTTAATCACTTTTAAGTTATTAAACAATTTAAATGTAAAAACTAAATTTATTTCACAAACTAAGTTTTTGACAAAACTTGAATTTTTTTTCGTTGATTTAAAACTTAGTTTAAACCCTGCTTTTTAATAAAATATCAAACCTTAAATTTGGAACCCAGGTTTTAAAAAATTTAAAACTTACAGTTTAAAACTGTAACACCCACAAACAACTTGAGCTACGTGCAAACTGCTTCGAGGCTGATACATATTTTCTCGAGTAAACACTCGAGACCAACGTGAGGAAACCCGAGCCTTCCCCTTTCATCAGCGATCACTCGTGTTCACTGACACGCATTCACGTGCACAGGCGAATCAATCGCCTTCGACCACCATTGCCAACGCCGGCATATCGACCAACATCATCGCAACCTTCTCTGACCATCAAAACATCACCTTCAACTCAAAATCACGTTCGAGCTGCTCAGACCTAACCTGGAACAAACACTGGAACCCCCCATCAACCTGTCAACGCCTCATTCTCGATGCTCCGCTCAACGAAAATCACGAAACTTCGGCCATCCATTTCTCAACACCTCCTCCACCAATCCCCCAAACCACGTCGAACTCGATCACCTGGAGAGATCGCGGCGGCTCCACAAAACTCAGCGACCCAAAAGCAAGTTCGAATCCTAAAGTTGCTTCGATACAACATCTCTTCCAATAGAATTTTTTTAAAAACATTTTTCCTGAATTATACGAAGATCAAGCAAGCTTCGAACAAAGTTTCAACATCCAACATCTGATTGATCACTCGGAATCGATAAAAAGGTATATTCAGTTCCACTATAAACAGTACCTAGGACACTTAACTAAAAATCACTATTTTTGTTTTAAAAATCTTGTTTTTGTATGTTGATTCAAGCTGTATAGTTGAATCAATATTTAACCATATTCGAATTTATCCCAAAATTTACTTTTTACTGTAAAATCAAATTTACAGAGTCAATTATTTCAAACATCAAGCTTAACACAAATTTCCAGGCCTCAAATTAAGTTTAAACAAACCTTTTATGTTTCAATTCCCAAGCTTAATATTATTTGTATGAAAATATGTTAAAAATTTATTTTATTCTTTTACCCTATAGCCAGAAACAGGAAAGAACAGAACCAAACAAAAATTAACATCACACACATATATGCACATGATTTCCTACTTAAAAATATACAGTAGAGCACAATCACTCATGAATCAATTACCCAAGTTTAAAGGTTTAAAAACAGCGTGTTTACCCACTTGCTTTCCAGGAAAAAAATGAACAGAGCTTGCTTTTATGTTGAGACAGGCCTGAGAAATTGCAAGGTGAAGTTCCTTCTTTGATCTCTGATTGTGGTTGATTGTTTGATGTTTTAAGTTGAATTTTTTTGTTTAAGTTTGAAGATGATATTCACTTTAATTTGCACAGCTTAGAATGAATGAAATGAAATGAAAGAAGTGGATATATATAAGAAATGAAATGTTACAGGGTAAGATATTTTGTACAAGTGATATTATCTTGTTTGTACCATATCAAAAATATTTTTTCATTTTATGTTGGCTGATATGATTTTGAACATCTCGAATTGACTTAAATGTTGTGTACTAAGGGATATGGCATTAATTGCTTAAGTATTTTATGTTTCAATACCTATTTTATTTGTTTATTCTTTTACTTGCCTGTGTTTGGTTATATACTCGAGTATATTTATTTCTTTTGCTTTGACATGGTGGCTGATGTACATCTTGTTGTGGTGGCTGTATTTATTATGTTTGTTTTATTTTTGTTTTTTTTATTCTTTATATGTACATAACAACTTTGTTTATTTATTTTCTTGCTTGCCTTCTTTAACTCGGCTGAGATGATATAGTGATGGTTTGCATTAATTATTCTGTCCTTTGCTTTAGTTAAATATATGTTTACTGTCTTCAAGCTTTTGTTTTTCTTCCAGGTCTTTGTTTTGTTTTATGTTTGTTCAAACTTATCTCTTTTATACTTGTTGTCTTGTTTATTTTGAACATAAATGAAGTTCCATTTTTAATATGTTGTTTTGATTTCATCATTTTGCAAGTGTGCATGCATATAAAATTTCCTGTCATGTTTTATATCATTCACATCAAATTTGATTTTTTTTTTATTTTCATCCATAAATCAAAAGCTTTCAAATAAATTTTTATACTATATCTTTTTTATTATTATCACATACATATTATTTAAAAGAAAATGCTATTAATAAAAATTTATTTTGTATGAAGTTATTTTAAAGTTTTAACTATCAACATTTTGTATGTCATTTATTTATTAAATACAAATTCAATATTCAAATTCAAATCCTAAGGTCAAATTTAGATTAATTCCAAATTTATTCCAAAAATTTACATTAATTATTAATTTAAATTTGATTCAAAATTCGAGATCGTTACAAATTCGTTATGTACCAAATAATTGATACCTTATGCATTGAACTTTGACCTTGTCGAAAGCTAACCTTTCGATTGAGACGAAAGTGTCGGAGCGGATGGTATACTGCCATATAGGCTGAAACATGGAAAAAGTGTTATTTTTGTTTTTAAACTTTAAAAGGAAACTTTTTAACCAAGCCACCTTTGTTTGTAAGATTTTCACTGGTTAATAAAATACTTTTTAGAAATGTGCTACCGCTATTATGAAAATTTATTAATCATTTTATTTTGCAAAATTCCCCTTCTCCTTTATAAATATATAAAACATTTAAGTCACATACCTTAAATAATTTTTTGTATCCATCAAACGGCTTAGGAAAAATCTAAAAAATTTCTAGAAAATCTTTTTTAATATATTACCTAACATACTAATATTTCAAACCAAAACAATTATTATTTCAGTCGAAAATAATTTATAACCCAATAAATAATTCCCTTTATTAGAAAATTTGTATAAAATCCATTATAAATCGAAAAATTATGAAATTTAAAACCAGCTCTAAAATATTATTCCAAACCCTATTTTTCAATTTCCAAGGTAATTGGATGTCAATAAATAGGGTTTTCATGCTAAAAATATCATAAAACACGAATAAACATGTATAATTTCACCAACAACATATATAAATATATATCTTTAAACATAAAACATGGCATTAATATAATAAAAACATTTCGAATCTAACCACAAAATCGAAAACTAAATGAATTAGGGATGTAGTAATTATTCACCTTAGATTTGAGATTATAGATGAGATTTTTGAATGTTGAATGGTTGATTTCTTCTCTTCTCTTGAATCTTATCTTTAACTCTTCCCTTGAGAATGGGAAATGGTGGCCGGCCTTAGCAATTTAGTTTCAGTGAAATAATAGTGAGTGAACGTGACTTGCCCATCTTCTAAGGATTTAGGGTATAAGTTTTTACTATTCCCAATATTGCCCTTCTCATTTCCTAACACATCATCTGGTGTTATTTCATTTTAGTTGACCCACTTAACATGTCACAGCTACCTTTGATTAATCAAATCTCAACATATTAATCTTCACATTATTTATTCTAATTTTACTAATTAAAATATTATAAATAAGGTTATAAAAATATAGGGTGTTACATACGAAATTACGATAAGGTACACATCAAAACACTCAAAGGTAAAACATACCATCAAATAAATCAGGGTAAGTGTCCTTAATCCTATTCTCCACTTCCTAAGTACAATCTCTAGCATCATTACTTCACCGAACCTTTACTAACTTGATTGTCTTGTTCCTCAACTTCTTCTCATCTCTAGCCACAATCTAAATCGTCTTTCTAACTATAGTCAAATCCAGTTCCACTACTAGGTCTTATAACACTATAGGTGCTGTGGTAGTCTCCGGGTCTCTAACAAATTTCTTAAGATGAGACACATGGAAAACATCATGGACTCTAGCCTAACTACTCAGTAACTCTACTCTATAAGGGAGTTTTCTGATCCCCTCAATAACACAAAATGGACTAATGAATCTTGGTGCTAGTTTCCCTGACTTCCCAAATCTAATTACACCTTTCATCGATGAGACCTTAATAAATACATAATCTTCGAATCCTTTCTTCTTTTATCTACATAACTTTTCTGCCTAGATTGAGCCTCCTTCATTCTAGCTCGAATCAACTCAATCTTCTCCGCAGCTTCTTTCACAAATCTAGACCTAGAACTAACCTATCTTTGTTCTCCAACTAACATACGGAAGACTTACAAGGTCTTCCATACAATGCTTCAAACAGTGCCAACCCAATACTACTCTAATAATTATTGTTATATGAGAACTCGACTAGACGAAGATGGTCCTCCTAGGATTCCTCAAAATCCAATATACAAGCTCTTAACAAATCTTCAAAGATTTTATTAACTTTTTCTGTTTGTCCATCAGTCTAGGATGGTAAGCAGTACTCATGTTGAGCTTAGTTCCTAATGCTTCCTGTAGATTTTCCAGAACTCACCAGTAAATAAAGAACCCCTGTCACTGATAATACTACTAGGAATTCCATGCAGTCTAACTACATGCTTCATAAATAGCTTTGCCAAACTAGGTGTCGTTCTAGTTGATTTCACCGGAATAAAATGGGCACTCGTAGTCAGTCTATCCACTGTGACCCATATGCTTTCGTTTTCCCTACTAGATCTTGGCAACACATCAATAAAATCTATAGAGATTGAATCCCATTTCCATAACGGAACCTCTAACGGTTGAAGCAATCCACTTGACTTCTGGTGTTCAGCCTTTTCCTATTGGCAATTCAAACACAGCTTAACCATTTCATACCTTTCTAGAAGAAACTTCTCTTTATATCTTGATACATCTTCGTTCCTCCTGGATGAATAATGAACTAAGAATGATGACACTCATCCAAAACTTCCTTCCTCGTATCTCCTATATTCGGAACACATAACCTTACTTTCTTTCTCAACCACCCATTTTGGTCAAGATTGAAATCCTTTAGGTCACCTTCTGATCTGCTTAGCCAATATTGGATCCTCCTCTTACTTAGAAGCTATCTTCTCAATCATTATTGGTCGGACTTCTAACCAAGACAATACGACATTTCCTGCACTCGAACCCACCTCGGATCTAAACAGCACATACAAGCTGATATGCTTCCAAGTCTTTCCATCCAATAATCATAGCCAATACTGCATTCTAATGTTTCCGATTGAGTGCATCCTCTACCTTGTTTCCTTTTCCAAGTGTGTGCTCAATTCTAAAATCATAGGCAACAATAAACTCCAACCATCTCTGCTATCTCATATTCAGCTCATTCTAAGAGAACAAGTACTTCAATGACTTATGATCGGTATATAGCTCAAATTTCTCTCCCAAAAGATAATGCCTCCATACCTATAAAGAAAATATAATGGAAGCTAACTCCAAATCATGCGTTGGATACCTAATCTCATGTCGTCTGAGCTGTTTAGAAGCATAAGAAATTACTTTACCCCTTTGCATCAACACAGCCTCAATCCAGTTCCACATGCATCTGCATAAACAACTAAATCTTGATTCCCCTTCGGAACTACTAACATTGGTGCATGAGTCAATAAGTGTTTCAAGCTCTAGAATGCTTCCTCACACTTATTAGTCCATACGAACTTCACATCTTTTCGCGTAAGCTTAGTCATCGATACTGCTATCCATGAAAAATCTTTTATAGATCTTCGACAATACACAGCCAATCCAAGGAAACTCTTTATCTCGGTCACTGTCTCTGGTCTCTTCAAATTATTTACCGCTTCAATGTTAGTCGAACCTATGGATAACCCTTTCTCAGAAGCGACATGACCAAGGAACTTCACTTCCTTCTTCCGAAAATGACACTTCGAAAACTTAGCCTTCAATTGATGCTCCCTCAACATCTCAAGTACGACTATGGGATGAATGCTCCTTCTCATCCTTAGAGTATATCAAAATGTCATCAACGAAAACCAACACAAACCTATCCAAATGCTCTCTAAAAATTCTATTCATCACATCCACAAAGAATTAGTTAGTCCGAATGGCATAACTAACCATTCATTTGATCCATATCTCATCCTAAACATCATCAAAGGAATGCTATCGTCTACCACTCTAAGCTAATGAAATCCCATCGCCAAATCTAGTTGAGAGAATACTTTTGCTCGACTTAATTGATCAAACAAATTGTCAATTCATAGAATTGGATATCGGTTCTTTATCCTCTACTTATTCAACTTACGACTATCAATACATAGCCTTAACGATTCGTTCGGCTTCTTAGCAAACACAATAGCAGCTCCCTATGGCAGATTCCTCGGCTTAATAAAACTCTTGCCTTCCAGATCTACTAACTGCACCTTCAACTCTTTCATCTCTGTAAGTTTCATCCTACTCGGCGTTCTACTTATCGGTTTAGCTCCAGGAACCAAATCAATTCGAACTCAATAGCTTGTTTCGGTGGTAGTCCAACGACTAGCTCAAACACATCGACAAATTCTATAACTACAAAGACTCGATGCAACTCTGTATGATCGATTTCACCCTAGTGGGGGGTGAATATGGTGAAACTATTAATTCTAAAAATTATTGCGGAAGCTTATAAAATTATTTCAACACAGATATATCAAAATAATAGCAGCACATATAATAGCAGAATAATAAATGCAGAACGACACAGAATTTACCCAGCTTCAGCAAAACCCTGCCTATGTGTTGCCCCTAAGGTTTCTACTAGAAATTAAGTAGTCACACGCTTACACACATAAACTCGCGACACCCCCTAATGACTAACCTAACTCTACGATCAAAACCCTGCCACAACTCAGCCACTGAGTTGCGAATTCTCAAACTACACCACCTAATTTGTCCCATAGTCACTCGACTAGAAATTACACAATTTTCAGAAGAAAATACAAAAGACTACAATTTAAGAACAATTAAAAACCAGAACCCTAATTATTCTTATTTAATATAAACTAATAATAAAGAGAGAAAAGTGCCGACCCAATACAATTTATCACTAAAAAACGCGGCCTCCTTTATCTCTTTTATCAATGTCGGTCGTTCCTTGCTTGTTCCTCTTAGCTTTGATTTTAGGGCTTTGTGAAGTCGCTGCTTGATGGTTGATGCTTTGATTGAATCGCTCGCGGCTCCTCCTCCTTGATCGAGTCTGACTTCGATTTGGTTTGTAAATTTTCCTTTTTGCTTCTTCTGATTTTCTTGCTTGAACTCGATGATTGCAATTTGCCGACGATGTTACTTATTTATATAGGGTTCGAGATCCTTGATTTTCGTTTGTATACATCTATTTGAATTCGTCTTCGGCCATTATATTTTGTTTTGATGCTTGAGATTTATTTCTGACTTTTTCAATTCACTTGAATAACACGGTTTTGAATTCTGACTTGGTTCGATTCCTTAATTGCCAAGGCGTTGATTTCGTTCGTTCTCGTTCTTGTTGTCTTCAGCTTTGACTTGATTTTGATGATGTTGATCTTGTTCGACTTTTGTCATACTGTTCACTGCCTCTGGTAGCACTTTCGACCTTGTTCGATTTTACTTGCTGTTTCATGACTCCGGCCGTTATGTCTTTACTGCTATGTGTATACATACATCTACGTATGTATATATGTGTTGTATTTGAATGTTCACTATGATTCCTTTAGCCTGTTTTCATTTTGCCTATACTCTGCTTGATTTTCTGTTGTACTGTCTTGAGCTCGAGTTGCTTCAATGTGATGTTTACACTGCTGCATATCACTGCATTGCTTAGAGTCATGGTAGCAGTCGAATCTTGTTCAAGTCTTCATGCATTGTCCGCTGGTTCATTGTAGTTTGATTCGGGTTGTTGTGCCATTCACTAGTTTTCTTGAACTTCATGTAGAGGTTGCTTTGTGTATGTATATTTGGATTTTATTTGAGCTTTCTTTTTCACTTGTATCAGACATTGTTGTATCTTTTAGAGTTCTGGTTATGCTTTGACTTTGGGTACTGCTGCATATATGTAATCTTGTCCACTGTTTCTATTTGTACTTAGTATCACTTGATGTTGTAGTTTTGTTTGCTGGTGCATATGCTTGCTTATTTGTCTCGTCATTCATTTATATAAAGCAGTGTTGCATTTGTACATTTTGATTTTGGTCGAGGCTTGTTAACATTACTGATGCACTGACTTGAGTTGCTTTGAGTATTTGTGTTACGCTTTTGTTTGGTGCAAATCCTTGACCTGTTGCACTGTTCATGTATGGTTGTTTCTAGCCATTTCATTGTTGAGGCCGTGTCACTGATGTTGGCTTTGAGCATTGTTCATGTCTTCACTGTTCTGATCATGCTTGCATACCACGGTTGGTTTGGGTTTTGCTTGTATACTTCATGTGTACTTTGGAGTTTTAGTCGAGGCTGCATATATGTATGAGCTGGTACATGTTTGTATACATGTGTATATACATATGTGTGTGTATATTTGTGCATTGTCAAGTGATGCATTACTTGGCCGTATGTATTTGATTGCAGTTTTTCCCCTGTTTAGTTTGTTGTACTGATTTGGTATTTTCTTTAATTTAGTTTGATTCACTTTGAACTTCATGTTGATTTTTGAAAGCACACCTGAGTTGAATCCAGCTTAAAGCTCGGGTTTGATCTTGTGCTGATATTGTGACATTATTTTATTGCACTTGAGTTGAACCCGACGTTTTGGTTTTGACCTGTGCTCACCTATCCCTGTAATTTTATCAAGTGTATATATCGGTGTGTATGGCCTTGTGGCATATACAGTGTATCACTGTGTATGTCACAAGTTGTTCTTGTATGATGAATTCAAAATTAAATGATGACAAACAACCCAAATAACTGAGGCAAATATTATTTTCAAAATCCATATTTTATTTTATACTGCAAAAATATTTTATTTTCAACTTTACTATGTCAATGTATATTTCGGCAGATTGCTCAGATGCTGGATTATCATTGGAATGAAGTTGAAGATCAGTACGATTTGAGTGAATGAGTGATATGTAGTGAGGCGCAATGTAAATTGTTATTTAATCAAATTTGTATTGCAATTGAAATTTGTACAATTCAAAAATTGTAATAAATATTTGTTTGAATAAAATTTCTATTTGAATTCAAATTATGTATTATTTTTTATTCAGCAAATATTTATTATGTGAAAAATAAATAGTACATTGACAAATACATTTAAATGAATATATATATGTTTATTATCATCAAACAAAAAATTATATAATCGCATATTCAATAATCTCTCCCTTTTGATGATAACAAACATATATTTAAGATTTTGAATATGTTAAATGTATTTGATCATTGATATACTCTAATTGCTCCCCTATTTAAATGCTTCCTCTCTACACAAAGCTCCACCTTCATATATGCATACAATTAAAAATATGCAAATGAGCCTAGATGCAAATAGAAAATATTTGACCTTTGCTTGATTTTATTTGATAAAATCTTAACTTTTCTCTCCCCCTTTTGTTATCAGCAAAAGAGTAATAGTGTTAGAATAGAGATAAAGTGATCGATATTAATACAACATTAAAACTCAATTGAATATAAATACTAAATTTCAATAAAAAATCAAATAAAAATCATAAATACTTTGTTAGGCGCATATTACACTTTTAGAATGATGGGAATGATATCATCATATAAAACCAGACAGTTGTGTCTATTCGTGGTATATTTATATCAGGAATTTGAATATCTACCAACCATGCATAACCGTTAGGACTTTTAAATGAGATTAGTAGTATTCCAATTTTATTTAAAAAATGAATTCAATTATCTTCTAACCATGCATAACCGTGAGGACTTTTAAATGGGATTAGAATCAAATTGTTTATGTAAAAAAAATCAATTTTGATATGCGTTCTATACATGCATAACCGTGAGGATTTTTAAATAAGCATGGAAGAACTTAACTAATTCCAAGTAATTCACACATGCATAACCGTGAGGACTTTTAAATGAGAGTGAATACTTTAGATTTTATTTTATTTTAATTTATTTTATTATTATTATTATTTATTAAAAAAATAGAAAACGAATGATTCCTATTTAAAGTACCACATATTGACAAACTATATAGAATTTTGATGGGTGATGGTTGTGAGAAATATGATAGAAATAGACATGGTCATGGAATTTTTACCAAGAAAAAGTTTTATAATTCTTATTTAAATTTCTAAAGGAATTTGCTAATTATACCGTCTCGAGTCATAATATATGAAAATATTAACACTCATCACTTTTTCAACCACCATTTATCTTTTTTGATAATCATTAGGGAGTCGGATTAGTCAATGTAGTTTATCAAATTCAAAAATAATTATAAAATCGATTTTTCTAAAAATGACCAATCTGAAAACAAGGTCAAAGATGATTTTCTAGAAGGGGTTTTATGAAAAAAATTCTGCTATTTGAAAAAATTATGAAATGAAAAATATGCAGATATTTTCTTTGAAAAATGATGCAGTTACTAAATGTCTCAACAAATCACGTTCCACTAGTAATTTTTCTGTCAACTAGATTACCAGTGTAATCCGCATCTGAATTTCTCTTTCACTCAAAATTATCACTAATTGAATTTGATAGACCAGATCATGAAGTGTGCAACAAAATATCTCAAAATCAATTTTAACAGCTTTTAAATGACATTCTCTTGAATTTGAATTGAAGCCGCGTAAATAATCAAAAACAGTGAATGTAGAGTTAGCCGTAAAATAACCAAATGTATTATCATCCAATAAAAACTATTATTAATCCAAACTAATATATATGAAGTAATTCAAAGACTCTACAGATTTTTATAGTGTTCTTGGCATAAGAATATAATTGGCCAACAATTTTGAATAAGTCAGAATCAAAATCATCATTATTTCATCATCACATTATTGGCTGATTTAACTCAGATTACGGTGCAGATTATCACATTTAATATATCGTTCAAAAAAATATACCATTACCTGTTTTACCTTTACGATATTTTTCTTTGTCGTCCATTGTGATTATGTCACCTTTATACTAGGCTAAGGAACTTTGCTTTGTCGCTCATTGTGTCCTTGGAACAGCCAGAATCCAAGTAGCACTATTGTTGTTCCTTAGCCTGCCACCACACAGACACGATGAAAGATTTTTATGACCTATTTGTTTTTATAGGTCCATGATTGTTAGTGGCAGAATATTTTGAAAAATAATTTTGTGAAGACCCAAAACTATTTATATATGTTCCTTTTGGCACCCAGATTTGTTTAACTTTGAGAGATTTTATATTTGTGCCTTTTGGAACCCAAATTGGAATGGTTTTTACGTGTTTGGGTCTATACCAACAACTATTTTGATTGTGTCCAAATTTTCCACAAATTGTGCATATTGAATTTACTTGATTAATCTCATTTCTAACATTTTTAGATTGATTATACCCAAGTCCTTGTCTAACCGTATTAACAGTTTGTTTTCCTAATAGCATATTCAGCGATTTTTCACTTTTTGAAAATTTATCTAAAGTCGTGACAATTGTTGGATTTGTGTTTTGAGAGATTCATTTCCGTTCAATAATTGTGTGTACTTTTTAATAGAGTTTTCTCTCTTAGTATTTTCACTCTCTTTCAAAATCAAAATTTCATTTTCAAGTGATTTTATATTAATTTCTGATTTTTTAATTTCTTCTTTGAATGTTGGACTCTTATCACACTTAGGGATCCTACTTTGATAGGTTTTAACTAATTGGTCAAGTTGTTTATTTAAATCTATCGAAGTATCTTTTTGTGATTCAAGTTTGGCATACTTCTCCCTAAGTCGTTCAAAACAACCATTTACTTCGTGGAAATATATAAGTAATTCTGAGTGAGTGAGTTTTGATACCTCGCTTGGTTCGTCATCGTCGCTATTAGTTATATTACCTTGAAGGCACATATCTGCTTTCTCACTCTCACTGCTAGTACATTGATTATCTTCATCACTTTTATTCCACGTGGCTGCAAAACTTCTCCTTTTTGATTTCTTTTCAAAGTCGCGTCGATTTTGTGGACAATTGGGCTTGATGTGTCCGGGTTGGTTGCACTTATGACAGATGATCTTCTGTTCTTCTGGAGTGTCTAGTATTTTGTTTATTCTGCTTTTCAAATTTCGATTTAGAGCTGGATTTCCGTATTTGTAATTCCACCTTTTGAATTTCTTTATTATCAGCTCCAATTTTGCTACTCCATCATCATCACCATCACTTTCTGTTGTTCCTTTAAAAGCTATTGATTTCTTTCGAGTGTCTCTTCCTTCACGCTCTACCTTGAATTTCATTTCTAGATCATAAGTGGTGAGATTTCCGATGAGTTCTTCAACTTTGATTTGTTTTAAATCTTTTGATTCTCGAATGGCAGTCACTTTTGCTTCAAAACTTCGTGGAAAGACACTGAGGATTTTTCGGACTATCTCCAACTCTGTGTATGATTTTCCAAGAGATTTTGATTTGCATACGACATTGGAAAGTCGTCCATACATCTCTTTGACATTTTCTTCCTTGGCCATTGTGAAATTCTCGTATTCGCTACTTAGCATGGCAAGGCGAGATTCTTTGACTTGAGACGTTCCTTCGTGAGTCACTTCGATTGTGTGCCATATTTCCTATGCAATTAGACGATGTGAGACACGATTAAATTCAAATTGATCCAGTAAACATATAATAGAATTCATAACTTTAGCATTAGCATTTGTAATTTATTTTCTAGTTTTTTCCATTGATCCTTTGGTTTATCTATTTCCTGATTATCTACAATTATAGTTGGTGCTCTATAACCTGTCTCAACAATATTCCAAGCATCAATGGTTTTCAGAAAAAATTTCATTCTATTTTTCCAGTAGGCGTATTCACCATTAAACATTGGTGGTCTAACTATGGACTGAACCTCAGCAAAAGCAGTATTAAAGAAGCCATTTTAAAAATTCAACTTTTTAAAACAAAAATTGGTTTTTGAAAAAAAGACGAGTTTTTTTAAAAACAAAAGTTGACTTCTATTCCTAGCACTGATACCACTTGTAGGATCGATGTCACCCTAGAGGAGGGAGGTGAATAAGGTGAAACTATTAATTATAAAAATTGTTGCGGAAGCTTATAAAATTATTTCAACACAGATATATCAAAATAATAGTAGCACAGATAATAGCAGAATAATAAATGCAGAATGACACAGAATTTACACGCTTCGGCAAAACCCTGCCTACGTGCTATCCCCAAAGTTTCTACTAGAAATCAAGTAGTCACACGCTTACACACGTAAACTCATAACACCCGCTACTGACTAACCTAACTCTACGCTCAAAACCCTGCCACAACTCAGCCACTGAGTTGCGAATTCTCAAACTACGCCACGTAGTTTGTCCCCTAGTCACTCGACTAGAAATTACAGAATTTTGAGAAGAAAATACAAAAGACTGCATTTAAAAACAATTAAAAACCAAAACCCTAATTATTCCTATTAAATATAAACTAATACTAAAGAGAGAAAAGTGCTGGCCCAATATAATTTATCACAAAAAAAAAGCAGCCTCCTTTATCTCTTTTATCAATGTCGGTCGTTCCTTGCTTGTTCCTCTTAGCTCCAATTTTAGGGCTTTGTGAAGTCGCCGCTTGATGGTTGATGCTTCGATTGAATCACTCGCGGCTCCTCCTCCTTGATCGAGCCTGACTTCGATTTGGTTTGTAAATTTTCCTTTTTGCTTGCTTGAACTCAATGATTGCAATTTGTCGATGATGTTACTTATTTATTTAGGGTTCGAGATCCTTGATTTTCGTTTGTATACATCAATTTGAATTCGTCTTCGGCCATTAGATTTTATTTTGATGCTTGAGATTTATTTCTGACTTTTTCAATTCACTTGAATAACACGGTTTTGAATCCTGACTAAGTTCGATTCCTTGATTACTAAGGCGTTGATTTCGTTCATTCTCGTTCTTGTTTTCTTCGACTTTGACTTGATTTTGACGATGTTGATCTTGTTTGACTTTTGCCATACTGTTCACTGCCTCTGGTAGCACTTTCGACCTTGTTCGATTTTACTTGCTGTTTCATGACTCCGACCATTATGTCTTTACTGCTATGTGTATACATACATCTATGTATGTATATATGTGTTGTATTTGTAATGTTCAATGTGATTCCTTTAGTCTGTTTTCATTTTTCCTGTACTCTGCTTGATTTTCTGTTGTACTGTCTTGAGCTCGAGTTGCTTCAATGTGATGTTTACACTGCTGCATATCACTGCATTGCTTCGAGTCATGGTAGCAGTCGAGTCTTGTTCAAGTCTTCATGCATTGTCCACTGGTTCATTATAGTTTGATTTGGGTTGTTGTGCCATTCACAGGTTCTCTTGAACTTCATGTAGAGGTTCCTTTGTGTATGTACATTTGGATTTTATTTGAGCTCGCACTGTCACTTGTATCAGTCATTGTTGTATCTTTTGGAGTTCTGGTTATGCTTTGACTTTGGTTACTGCTGTATATATGTAATCTTGTCCACTGTTTCTAGTTGTACTTAGTATTACTTGATGTTGTAGTTTTGTTTGCTGGTGCATATGCTTGCTTATTTGTCTGTCCATTCATTTATGTAAAGCAGTGTTGCATTTGTACATTTTGATTTTGGTTGAGGCTTGTTAACATTATTGGTGCACTGACTTGAGTTGCTTTGAGTATTTGTGTTATGCTCTTGTTTGGTGCACATCCTTGACCTGTTGCAGTGTTCATGTATGGTTGTTTGTAGCCATTTCATTGTTGAGGCTGTGTCACTGATGTTGGCTTTAGGCATTGTTCATGTCTTCACTGATCTGATCATGCTTGCATATCACGGCTGGTTTGGGTTTTGCTTGTATACTTCGTGTGTACTTTGGAATTTTAGTCGAGGCAGCATATATGTATGAGCTGGTACATGTTTATATACATGTGTATATACATATGTATACATATATTTGTGCATTGTCAAGTGATGCATTGCTTGGCCATATGTATTTGATTGTAGTTTTGCCCCTGTTTAGTTTGTAATGTACTGATTTGGTATTTTCTTCAATTTAATTTGATTCACTTTGAACTTCATGTTGATTTTTGAAATCACACCTAAGTTGAGTCCAGCTTAAAGCTCGGGTTTGACCTTGTGCTGATATTGGTGACATTATTTTTATTGCACTTGAGTTGAACCCGGTGTTTTGGGTTTGACCTGTGCTCACCTGTCCCTGTAATTTTATCAAGTGTGTATATCGGTGTGTACGGCCTTATGGCATATACAGTGATAGACTGTGTATGTCACAAGTTGTTCGTGTATGATGAATTCAAAATCAAATGAGGACGAACAACCCAAATAACTGAGGCAAATATTATTTTCAAAATCCACATTTTATTTTATACTGCAAAAATATTTTATTTTTAATTTTACCGCGTCAATGTATATTTCTGCGGATTACTCAGATGCTGGATTCACATTGGAATGAAGTTGAAGATCAGTATGAGTTGAGTGAATGAGTGATATGTAGTGAGGTGCAATGTAAATGTGAATTGTAATTTAATCAAATTTGTACTGTAATTGAAATTTGTACTATTCAAAAAATTTAATAAATTTTGAATAAAATTTCTGTTTGAATTCAAATTCTGTGTTATTTTTTATTCAGCAAATATTTATTATGTGAAAAATAAATAGTACATTAACAAATACATTTAAATGAATATATATTTATATATGTTTATTATCATCAAACAAAAAATCATATAATCACATATTCAACAAGCTCATCCTCAAGCTCCATAATACTCAATAAAGCATTCACCTCACAACTAGGGTTCTCTACGGCATAGATTATCTGATCACTGCAATCTGGATGACTAAATGATATCTTCCTATCTTCGCAAAATATCCTACCATCATATCTACTCAACCAATCCATCCTAATAATAATCCCAAATCCCACAAAATCAAACACATGCAAACAACAATCAAAGGTATGACCTTGAAAATCAAATTCTAGATGGTCACACCCCATCCCAAGTATTCATAACCTCCTATTGGATTTGCAACCCTTAAGGAAGTAACTAAGTAAGAGGGTTCTAGGTCAAGTCTATCTACCAGACATCGATAAATAAAAGAATGGGATGCCCCAGTATCAAATAGAAAGCTAACAGACATACCGTAGATCTACAACGAGCATCCTAAAATAGCTTTCCCTTTTTCCTGTGCAACTGGCTTTGTGGTTGTGGGCTCCAAAGCATAAACTCGCCTCTTACCTTCCTTTGCGGGCTCTGGGCACTTGTTCTTGTAATAACCCACTTGATCACAATTAAATTATCTTACATTCTTCTTTTTACGAGCCTCTTTTCCTTTTCCTTACTGGCTCGACACTCGTTGGCATAGTGTCCCTTCTTGTTGCAATTTTAGCAAACCACTTTAGCCTTACTTTTCTTTTGTGCTTCTTCTTTCTGAGCAATTTGTTTCTGGAAAAATTTCCTCTTTTGGGCCTGTCCCGCCTGGGCCTCTTTCACTTTCTTCCTTAAGCACGCCAACGCCTCTTCCTGCTTTAATGCCATCTCAACAACCACATCACTGGGGTCTGTCAAGTGCAGCAAAGTAGCACTTATCAGTTCTGGCCTTAATCCACCGATGTACTTTTCATTCCTACTAATCACGGTATCAACCAAGGCATACTCATATCGGGATAATTCCTCAAACTTCCTTGTGTATTCCAACACGGTCATATCTCCTTGCTCCAATTCTATAAACCTCCTCATTAATGCAGCCTGCGCCATTACGAACATGAACCATTATGAAAACCTTTTCCTGAATTCCTCCCACGTAATGGTCTCTTAATCAACTCAGGAAATAACGGTGTTCCACTAGAATAGTGAAGCTCCCTATAGTTGCCTTGAGGCCAACTTCCTTTTCTATGCATCATTTAGTCCTAAATCACCAAAGATTCTTTCACAATGCAGTAGCCGGTTTTCCACTTCAGTCGCATCTTTGGTACCAATGAACGGCTTCCTTCAAAGCTTGATGTAATCCTTACTCAAGTTGGCATACCGATTAACCACAGGAACTTCTTAAGCTCCACCTCCCGCAGCGTTACCTCCAACAACACCTGCCGCAAATCCAGCTTGCACCATGTTCATGAAGAACTGACATTGCCTCCATCAACTTGGGGAACTCCTGTACCAGCATTTTCAGCTTGTGCCTGACTGGGACCTCTCCTAGTGTTTGGTCGGCATTTCCGTTGGTGGTGTTGCTATCTCCTAGGATATTTACTCTTCTTCTTCTTCCCTCCATATATGTATTCAAACCTCATGAGATACAGATGAATAACCTAACTAAGATAGGAGTCTAAAGGTATAGCGTGTACTTGTATATATATAATAATAATACAAGTATGTTACTATAGTGTTATCCCATACCCTGATCTTAACTCTGATTCCTATGGCTTATGTTTTCAATAATCATTTTTAGTCAAAGTTTTTCATAAACCATGCTCAAATACCAAACTGTAACATCTCCTATCTAAAGGACCAAAACTAATTTCTACGGATGCTGTAGTCATCTATAATATTAGCTTCAGGCGACTAAATACGGCTATGTTAATGGCATCAATAATATCAAAAGCGCTTGAATATGAAATAAAACATAATTTCAAAACCACAAATTTTCTTCATTACATTTCAAAATAAAATTATTTCACACTCACGTCACATAACCCAAATCGTTTTCCTAGACACAGATTAAATATAAATATTACAAATTATGCCGACAGCAATATATGAAGATACCCCTTTGGTTGATCAGAGTCACATGGTCATATTAGAGCTAAAACATAATAACACAGCAGCAAATCCATCATAACATAAATAAAAGCTGCAAATCCTAAGTAGCTATCCATTGCCTCCTACATCCCCCGGTAGCTTATTCGTCAACATTCTAAAACCTGAAAAGATCCTTAACCTCTCAACCTTCTCAAATTTATTTTAAGCATCCAAGAGTTTAAGGGGAAAACATAAATTTCCAGTCAAACATAAAGCCTGGTATGAATAATACTATACGTTCCGGTTTAATTATGTTAAGTGGGACCACGCCGCTTAGCGGAATGGGTTTCCTTCTGATTAGAATCCTTTTTATAAGGGAAATTTCACTAGAAGGACAAACTTTGCAGTTCAATTAGTTTCTAGGCACACGTCCACAGAAATTAATTTCAAGGCCAAAGTCAGCAGAATAATTACTTTTAAGGACAAAGTCAGCAATCCAATTATTTTCAAGGACATAATTTCATAGGTTTTTTGGCCTTAGAAACTAAATATTTTGCATTCTGTCCTTAAAAGTAATTATTTCAGTTGTGTGTCCTAGAAACTAATTGTAATTGCTAAAGAGGCCCTTGTGGTTAATTTCCACTTTTTATAACATATCTTTACAAATCCTTTCATATAACCATATACTATGCTCCTGCATCCACAATGGTTAAACACTACAAAATAAACATTATGTAAATATAAATAAATATCAGGTAATAATTAACTATGTGCTCAAAAATAAAAGTTTTTTTTGGATAACTTTTAACCTTTGGCTGACTCGGGCCTACCAGAAAATATAATCAAAATTAACCTAACACCTGTTAGATATTCATATTCTGGATTTTCTATCCTTAACTATCTATTTAACATTTCCCATTGGGATGGGCTGTCCTAAACTATCTGTTAAATATCTCACTTCTGGACGGTCTGTCTTTAATTTAATTATCTCCCAGGTCTTGCCGAGCCTAATGGTTTTTCGGCTCACCAATAACCTATCTGTATACAAACATATATTCCTTTGAGTGTGTAATCATAATTTTACTCTACCTATGACCAAGCCCTACAAACTAGAATTTTGGGCAATTGTTAGCTGGGGCTACTAGCTAATGTATAGGGCGCGACCCCATACTACTCCCATCTGGTTTTTTAATATCCGAGTCATTTATACTTAAGGATCGCCTCCCATAATTTTCCTTGAAAACATTTTTAAAATGATCTAAACCTCTAAATCAAGCTTCAAATAAGGAAAATAATATAATCTGTATACTTTACTCAAATCATATTACCATGTAAGATATATATGCTTTACTCAAAAATTAGTTGGTGAAAACATTTAACCATTTGAAAGAACCTCTTCCCATACATTGAAATTATCTTCTTCAACATCAATGTTAAACCTTTCGAAATCATTTCTCAAACCTTTCGAACTCATTCAAAGCAAACCTTACAGAAGCTATAAACTTTAGACATCCGTTCTTAAAATCACTTTAGGTCACTGCCTTAGAAAAACCTTTGGAAAACCTTCCTCCATAAACCTTTCGAAATCATCTATCAAACCTTTCGAAACAAATTAATGAACAAACCCTTCGAATGCGTAAAACCTTTTAAAACATAAACCTTTCGAAACAGATCAATGACAAACCCTTCGAATGCATAAAACCTTTTTAAAATAAACCTTTCGAAGACATTCTGGGTTCAACCTAAAATAATCAGGTAACCTTCAACCTTTCATCTTTATTGGAACAAACTTTTGAAATCCTTGGGTTATATTTTATAAACAAGGGTAAACCACCTAAGTCGGAAGCTTCCTTTTGAATGCATTGGAGAAACGACTACTTATAGTATAGGTGAACCTTTCGAATGGGTCTAAAGGTTCAAAACAAAACCTTTATAAAAAGCGATAGAAACACTTCGGCAATGTCGAAAGGTTTCAAAATAAAGTAATGGCGGAAGCAGCAATAACCTATCAATTACCTCAGAAGGTTTAAAGTCTTTATTTTAAATAACTTGACATGGTCAAAGGTGACCAGGTTGAAAGCTTAAATTGGAAAGCAAAGCAGGCGAAAGCTCTTCATTTACAGAACGATCATATCCCAACTTTTTAGGCCATCCACTCTTCGACCTTGAACCTTTCGGCTTTATTAAATTCATTTTGTACCAAATACTTAATACCTTATGCACTAAAATTTCACCTTGTCGAAAGCTAACCTTTCGATTGAGACGAAAGTGTCGACGGCGGAAGGTATATTGCCGTATAGGCCGAAACATGGAAAAAGTGTGATTTTTGTTTTTAAACTTTAAAAGGAAACTTTTCAACAAACCTGCCTTTGTTTGTCAAATTTTCATTGGTCAATAAAATACTTTTCAGAAATGTGCTGCCGCTATTACTAAAATTTATTAATCATTTTATTTTGCAAAATGCCTCTTCTCCTTTATAAATATATAAAACATTTAAGTCTCATAACTTAAATAATTTTATATATCCATCAAATGACTTAGGAAAAATCTTGAAAAATCCCAGAAAATCTATTTTAATATATTACCTAACATATTAAAATTTCAAACCTGAACAATTATTAATCAGTCGAAAATAATTTATAACCCAATAAACAATCCCCTTCATTAGAAAATTAATAAAAATCCATAATGAACTGAAAAATTATGAAAATCAAAGCCCATATCTAAAATATTATTCCAAACATATATTTAAATTTCCAAGGTATTCAGATGCCAAAAATTGGGTTTTCATGCTAAACATATCATAAAACACGAACAAAATATATAATTTCACCAACAATATGTATGTGTGTGTGTGTATAGATATATCTTTAAACATCAAATATGGAAATAATATAACAAAATCATTTCGGATCTAACCGCAAAACCAAAGACTAAAAGAATTAGGGATGTAGTAACTATTCACCTTAGCTTTGAGATTATAGATGAGATTTTTGATTTTGAATTAGTTGATTTCTTCTCTTCTCTTGAATCTTAGCTTTAACTCTTCTCTTAAGAATGGGAAATGGTGGCCCGCCTTAGCAATTTAGTTTTAGTGAAATGAGAGTGAGTGAATGTGATTTTCCCATCTCCTAAGGGTTTAGGGTATAAGGTTTTATTATTTCCCATATTGCCCTTCTCATTTCCTAACATATTATCTAGTGTTATTTCATTTTAGTTAACCCACTTAACATGGAACGACTACCTTTAACTAATCAAATCTCAACATATTAATCTTTACATTATTTAGTTTAATTTTATTAATTAAATATTCTAAACAAGGTTATAAAAATATAGGGTGTTACACCAATCTTTATCAAAATCATTTTCAAAAAAGGTTTTCGAATTCAAAAATTTATAATTGCATTTAAAAAAATAAGCCCTTTCTCCTTAATAAAACATATAAGCATTTAGTCCCTTAACATAAATAATTTTATAACCACAATAAAATACTTAGGAAAATTCGCCAAAAATTTCCATAATTCACTTTTAATATGTTTCCCAACATATTCGAAATTTCAGACCCAAAGTCATTATAGAATTGCTTTAAATAATTTAAACCCAATATCAACTATTTTCTTTCATAGAACTATAGTAATTGCACAATAATTTAGAAATTTATGAAACTTGAAACCCATTTTTAAAATAATGTTTTTGACCACATATCAAAATCGCAAATCATTTGGATTTCATTTTATAGGTTTTCCAATCTAAACTTATCATAAATCTATATGAAATGCTATAAATCATCAACAAGCAAACATATCCATTCGAACAAACATAACATGGTATGTTATTTGTAAAATTAATTCAGGTCAAACCTTGAAACTGAAATCCTTATGAAAAATAAAATGTATGATAATTATTTACCTTGGCTTGGTGTTAAAAAGGTTGAGATTTGCTTTTTGATTAATTTGCTTAGGCCTTTTGCTTGAATCCTAGCTTTCCTTCTCCTTGAACCCCTTTAATGGTGGCCGGTCGAGCATACAAGTGTTTTGGGTTTTATTTGTAAATGTTGAAATAAATAAGAAATGAAGGTAGGAGGGTTTAAGGTATAAAAACAATGACTGCTCCTATTTTCCCCTTACTATATTCCTCCTAACTACTTATTTTTAATTCTCGTTTTCTTATACATTCATTGAGGCACGACCCTTTCAATTAACAAATATCAATCCCTTAACCTTCTATATTATTTAATTTAATTTATCTGGTTTAATGTCTTATAAAATGTTAGTCAATTATGGTCATTACAGACTCTCCTCCTTAAAGAGAATTTCGTTCTCGAAATTATGATAGGTATCCACAATAATCAAATATAAAGGTAGAACGTACCACGAAACAAGTCAAGATAAGTGTCTTTAATCCTACTCTCGATTTTCTAAGTACAGTCTCTCTCGTCATCACTCCATTGAACTTTGAATAATCTCATTGTCTTGTTTCTTAGTCCCTTCTCATCTCTCACGACTATACGAACTAGTTTTCTAATTATAGTCATATCTGGTTCTACTACTAGGCCATCTAACACATCGGTTTAATAGTAATCTTTGGATCTTGAATATACTTCCTTAGATGAAAAATATGAAAGACATTGTGGACTCCTACCAAACTATTCAGTAACTGTACTCTATATGCGAGTTTCCCAACCCTTTCTATAATAGGAAATGGTCCAACGAATCTCGGTGCCCGTTTTCCTAATTTTCCAAATCGGATCACAACTTTGAACGGTGATATCTTGGCAAAGACATGATCTCCGACTAAGAACTCTAAGTCTTTCCATCTTTTATCAGCATAACTCTTCTGCCTAAACTAAGCTTCCTTTATCCTAGCTCGAATTAACTCAATCTTTTCTGTAGCTTCTTTAACCAATTATGGACTTATAATTTATCTATCCCCGGTCTCTAACCAACAAACTAGAGATTTACATGGTATTCCATATAAGGTTACAAGGGATGTCATCCATATATTAGTCTGATAATTGTTGTTATACGAATGTTCCCCACATTTGAAACACATAGTCTTCCTTTTGTTCCTTAACCACCCATTTTGGCCAAAACTAAAATCTTTCAAATCATAACTCTCTGTTCCGTTAACTTTTTGATTTGTTCGGCTAATAATGGATCCTCTCCTTGCTTAGAAGCAATCCTTTGAACATCATAGGTCGAACTTCTAAATTTGCGTCAATAAAGCAGTTTCCTTACTAGAACTAGCCTTAGATCTCCATTGTATTATGCATGTAGTCAATGCTTTTAAATCTTTCCAGTCAGCTATAATTGCCAATACTACATTATGATGTTCCTGCTAAGTTCATATGCAACCTTATTGTCTTTCCCAGTGTGTTCTCAATTCCAAAGTCTCATGCAGCTAAAATATATAACCACCTTTGTTGTCTCATATTCAACACCTTCTACACCTTCTAAGAGATAAATAATTCAACGACCTATGGTCCGTATATGACTCGAATCTCTATCCCAAAAGGTAATGCCTACATACCTTCAATACAAAAATTACTACAGCTAATTCCAAATCACGAGTTGGATATCTAACCTCATGTTATCTGAGATGTCGAGAAGCATAGGCAATCATTTTACCTCTTTGCATCAATACAGCTTTGTTCCACATTCATCCATATATACCTATAATTTTCTGATTCCTCTTTGGAAAAATCAACACAAGTGATTTAGTCAATAAATACTTTAGTCTCTGGAATACCTCCTCACACATATCAGTCCAAATAAACTTCACATCTTTCCTAGTTAGCTTAGTCATCAGTGCCGCTATCCATGAAAAATCCTTAATGGATCTCCGATAATAACTGGCTAATCTGAGAAAACTCTTTATCTCAATCACCATCTTGGGTCTCTTCCAACTATTTATTGCCTCGACCTTAGTCGGATCTACTGATAAGCCCTTCTTTGAGACTACATGACCAAGAAACTTCACTTTCTTCTTCCTAAAGTGACAGTTCGAAATTTTACCGTTAACTGATGTTGCCTCAACGTCTCAAGCACCATTCTAAGATGAACTTTACGATCCCTTTCATCCTTTAAGTATACCAAAATGTCATCTATGGACTGTCTAAATGTTCTCAGAATATTCTATTCATCAAGTCTATGAAAAATGCTGGCGCATTAATTAGGCCGAGTGGCATCACTAGCCATTCATACGGTCCATATCTTATCCTAAATGCCGTCAAAAGAATACTGTCCTCTACGACTCTAAGTTGATGACACCCCATTGCCAAATCCAAGTGAGGAAATACTTGGCGCCACTCAACTGGTCGAACAAATAGTCAATTCTAGGTAACAAATATCAATTCTTTATCATCTTCTCCTTCAACTTACGATAATCCATGCACAACCTTAACAATCCATATGGTTTTCTCACAAACACTGCGGATGCTCCCTAAGGCGAATTGCATGGTTTGATAAAGTCCTAAATTAGCAAAAATATTTTTGTAATAAAGCAACCAATTCTCTAATTTAATTGCGTCCCCAGTCTCGATAAATGGCTTTTTACCAAGCCTAGCATAATCTGTTCTTCGAACTACATAGTTATTACCCTTAGATCTTGATTTCCTTCTCTTGCGTTTCCTCCGATTAATCCCGTAGGAGCTCCAACTTGCGTTAGGTTGACGAAGAACAGATACATAGCTCCCACATCAACTTGCGGCACTCCAGCACCCACATTAGTAGTTGGTGCATGGCCTAAATTCCTTCTGGTGTGTGGTCTGGCATTTCTATTAGTGGTGGTGCTTCCTCCACCAAGGTTAACCCTTTCATTCCTAGCATCATATCTTACTTCCTTAAAATCTGCATTTGAGTCTTTGTAAGATATAGAAGAATAGCTAAAAAAAGATAGAGAATAGAGATAAAGCGTATACTTATATATAGCAAATACAAGTACGTTACTAAAGAATTATCCCATACCCCAGTCTTTCCTCTAATTCCTTACAATTATGTTTTCGAAATCATCTTAAGTTTTCATAAACATATGCTCTAATACCAAGTTGTAACATCTCTATCTTGAGGCCCAAAGCTAAGTGCTACAGATGTTGCAGTCATCTATAGTATTAACCTCCGATGACAAAATATGGTAATGTTAATGGTAACTGTAATCTTGAGGACTGAAGTTAAGTGCTACAGATGCTCTGCCATTTTTATTTTTTAATTTCATGAATTGTAACTGTAATCTACAGTATAAATAATAAGGAATACTTTTGAAGTGGACGTACGTCAGAATCAACCAAACCACTATAAACTCTCTCATGCTCTTTTCCTTATTGTTTTAATATTATTTCTTCATATTTTATTTTCTACATCTCTCAGTTTGCATTTGGATGTTAAATCTGTGGTGTTATCATATTAATTGAGTGTTTGCGACAAATTTGGGTGCATACATTTTGGTTTCGAAGCCAGTTACTTGAACTCGCAGATTTGAAAATGATTTAGAGCTTGAATTTGGATCAATGCTCGGGCAGTCCATATGGAAGCACCTACGGATAGGAGTTACCATGAGAGAAAATAGAAGGCTTCCTCAGGAGCTGGAACTAATCAAACCTCCATCTACATTGCTAGGAACAAGATGAAGACTATAATGGAGGCTATGCAGGAGCGAATGATGAGAAGGAAAGAGGAGATGATGCAGAATTTCCTCAGGCAAATTGGATAGTCTAGAGAAAAATCTAATGGAAATCTGGATCAAGGAATTGGGGTAGTAGGAGCTGTAGAAAATCAGGAGCAAGAGCATAGAAATGGATCTAACAGGCAGGAGAATGTAATGGAGCAATCGGGGATAGTCCTTAGTCAACAAGGAGGGATCGCACCAATCCCTTTATAGGGATCGACATCGATCGCCCATGGTAAGGGGCATGTTGCCAGGTCCAGCCAGTGTGGGTGTTGGTGCATATGCCATTCGATCGGTGGTTGATGCAGAACCAACAACCAGGGATTGAAACATGGAAGAGTATATTCCAGAGTACCCTAGCGGAGTTAGGGGCAGGCTAGTAAAATTTATTGGAGATCATCTTTGGATGAGAATGAAAGGATGGCTGAGCTGATATGATGGATAATGAGAGGTAGATCATCTAACACAGTCGGTGGAATAGTAGTCTTTGGATCTTGGACTCTTGCCAAACTATTCGGCAACTCTAGCCTATACATGAATTTCCCAACCCTTTCTATACTAGGGAACGGTCCAACAAATCATGGTGCCAATTTCATGATTTTCCAAATCGAATCACACCTTTCATCGGTGATATCTTGACAAAGACATGATCTCCGACTGAGAACTCTAAGTCTTTCTGCCTTTCATCAACATAACCTTGCTGCCTAGGCTGAGCTTCCTTTATCCTAGCTCGAATTAACTCAAACTTTTCTACAACTTCTTTTGCCAATTTCGGACCACGTATTAATCTATCCACGGTCTCTAACCAACAAATGGGAGATTTACATGGTCTTCCATATAAAACTTCAAACAATGTCATCCCTATGCTAGTCTGATAACCGTCGTTATACGAAAACTCGACTAAGTGTAGATGGTCTTCCCATAATCCTCCAAAATCAAGCACACAAGCTCTTAAAAAATCCTCCAAGATTCTATTAACTCCCTCTATCTGCCCATCAGTCTACAGGTGGTAAGCAGTGCTCATCTTGAGCTTGGTACCTAAAGTCTCCTGTAGACTCTTCCATAATTCGCTGGTGAATAAGGAATCCCTGTCACTTACTATACCCATAGGAATTCCATGCTATCTAACCATATTCCTTATGAATAAATTAGCAAAATTTAGTGCTGCACTGGTCAAATCAACTAGAATGAAATGGGCACTCTTGGTCAATCTGTCCACTATAACCCATATACCCTCATTTTCTTGATTCGATCTTAGCAACCCATCTATGAAATCCATTGAGATAGAATCCTATTTCCAGAATGGAATATCTAAAGGTTGAAGTAACCCACTTTGTTTCTGATGTTCTGCTTTTATCTGTTGACAATTCAAACACTGCCTCACCCATAAGCCTGCATCTCCCTTCATACCTTCCTAGAAGAAACTTCTTTTCATATCCTAATACATATTAGTTCCTCTAGGAAGAATGGTGAACTTCAAATGATGGCATTTTCTAAGAACTTCCTTACCAATGTTCCCCATATTCGGAACACATAGCCTTCCTTTCTTCCAAAACTGCCAATTGGTTAAAACTAAAATCTTTAAAGTCATCACTTTTTGTTCCATCCCTTAACTTTTTGATTCGTTCAAAAAATAGTGGATCCTCTCCTTGTTTAGAAGCAATTCTTTTGATCTTCACTGGTCAAACTTCTAAATTTATGACAACATAGAAGTTTCTTTACTAGAACTAGCCTCAGATCCCCATGGTATTCTGTATGTAGTCAATGCTTCTAAATCTTTCCACTCATCTATCATTGCCAATACTGCTTTCTATTACTTTTGCTAAGTGCATCTGCAAACTTATTGCTTTTCCCAGTGTATACTCAATTCCAAAGTCATAAGCAGCTAAAAAGTCTAAGCACCTCTGCTTCTCATATTCAACTCCTTCTAAGAGAATAAATATCTCTGTGGCTTGTGATCCTTATACAACTTGAATCTCTCTCCTAAATGGTAATGTCTACACACCTTCAATGTGAAAATTACTGCAGCAAATTTCAAATCATGAGTTGGATATCTAACCTTATGCGATTTGAGCTATCAAGAAGCATGGACAATCACTTTAACTCTTTGCATTAATACAGCTCCTAAACTTGTTCCACATGCATCCATATATACCACTGAGTCATGATTCCCCTCTGAAACAACCAACATAGGAGCATTAGCCAATATATTCTTCAGTTTTTGGAATGCCTCCTCATGCTTATCAGTCTAGACAAAATTCACAATTTTCTGAGTTAGCATAGTCATCGGTGCCGCTATCCATGAAAAATCCTTAATGAATCTCCAATATTAACCAGCTAATCCAAGAAACTCTTTATCTCGTTCACCATCTCAGGTCTCTTCCAACTATTCACGGCCTCGATCATAGCCGAATCTACTGACAAACCCTTCTCTAGGACTACATGACCAAGAAACTTCACTTCTTTTGCTTTTAACTAATGCTGCCTTAGCATCTCAAGCACTATTTTAAGATGAACTTCATGATCCCTTTCATCCTTAGAGTATACCAAAATGTTATCCATGCACACTATCATGAATCTATCCAGATGTTCTTAGAAGATTCTGTTCATCAAGTCCATGATAAATGTTGGCGCATTAGTTAGTTCGAGCGGCATGACTAACCATTCATACAATCTATATCTTGTTTTAAATGCAGTCAAAGGAATACTACCTTCTGCCAGCCGATGAAATCTCGTTGCCAAATCCAACTGAAAAAATGCTTTAGCACCACTCAAACGGTCGAACAATCATCAATTCTAGGTAATGGACATTGATTCTTTATAGTCTTCTCTTTTAGCTTACGATGATTGATACACAACCTTAACGATCCACCCGTTTTCTCACAAATACCGTGGCTGCTCTCCAGGGTGAATTGCTTGGTCTAATAAAGTTATTAGCTTCTAAATCCACCAACTGCACCTTTAGCTTCTTCATCTCGATTGGTGTTATTCTACTTGGTAGTCTACTGACCGGTTCTGCTCTTGGTACTAAATCTATTCGAAACTCAATGTCCCATTTCCATTATAGTCCTATCACGGGCTCAAAGAAATCTGCGAATTCTCTAACAATGAAAACTTGATTCAACTTGTCTTATGCCTCTATAACCCCTAACAAATCATTCATCTCGAAACTAGGATTTTATACTAAGTATATAATTTGATTGCTACAACTAGGTTTCTAAGTTATAGTTTACTATCATGGCAAAATAACCTAGCATCATACTTACTTAACCAATCCATACCTTAAATAATTTCGAACTCTATGAAATCAAATACATGCAAAATCCAAGCAAATATATGACCTAAAAATTCAAACTCTAAGTGGTCACATCTCATCCCAAGAGTTGCATACCCTCCTAGATGATTCTCTACCCTTAAGGAAGTGACTAAGTACGAGGGTTTTATGTTAAGCTTATCTACCAAATAATGAGATATAAAAGAAGGCGATGCACCGGTATCAAATAGAGCCTCTAATTGATACACCATGAATCAAAAGCGTACCTCCCAACACATCTTTTGCTTTCTCCTCTACTGTTGGTCTTGAGGTTGCCAGCTCCAATGCTAACATTTTACCTTTTCCATCATTGGCTTGTTCCTTGCACTGGTTCTTATAATGTCCAATCTTATCACAATTAAAATATTTTACTTCTTTCTTATCAACAACTTTCTTCCCTTTACATGTCCGGCACTCATGAGTATAGTATCCCTTCTTGTTGCACTTATAGCAAACTACATCGACCTACCTTTTCTTGGCTGCTTCTCCTTTATAAGCACCTTTCTTGTGGAAATTTTGCTCTTCAGGTTCTACCCACTTTGAGTTTCCCTGGCTTTGTTACCATCAAGAAACGCAAGCATCTCCTTCCACCTCAAAGCCACCTTAACAACTACAACACACAGATCCCTAATATGTGGCAAAGTTGCTTTAGCAAGCTGGGGTTTTAATCCACAGACGAACTTATCATTTCTCTTGAAAACAATATCTATCATTGCATATTCGTATATCGATAGCTCCTCAAATCTGGTTGCATAATCAAGCACTATCATATGTCCATGCTCCAACACTGTAAACTCCCAAGCAGAGTTGACTTTGCAATTTCCAACATGAATCTTTTCTCAAACCTCCTTTTGTATTTTGCCGAAGTCGTAGTCTCTTCATTAACTCCCATGGTAACACTGTTCCACCAGTATAGTGCTACTCCTTGCAACTGCCTAGAAGCAAGTCTCCTCTTCTACTCTCTATTAATCCCTAAATCAAAAAAAATTATTTCATGATGAAGAAACCAATTCTACACTTCAATTGCGTCCTCAGTCTCGATAAACGGCTTTCCTCCAAGCCTGGCATAATCTTTGCTTAGCACTACATAGTTATTGACATCTGAAGCTTCCTGATTTCCTTCTCCTACACTTTCTTCAACCAATCCCACGACAGCTCCAACTTGCATCAGGTTGACGAAGAACTGATTCATAGCTCCCATATCAAATTACGGCACTCCAGCACCCACATTAGCAGCTAGTGCCCGACCAGGATTCCTTCTAGTGTTTGGTCTAGCATTTCCATTAATAGTGGTGCATCATCCACAAAGGTTAACTCTTTCATTCCTAGCATCCTTATCTTACTTCCTTAAAATTTGCATTCGAGTCTTTGTAAAAAATAGAAGAATATCCTAAGAAAGATAGCAAATACAAGTACGTTACTATAGTGTTATCCCATAACCTAGCCTTTTCTCTAATTCCTTAGGATTTATGTTTTTTTAAATCATTTCAAGTTGAAATTTCTTTTATGTTTTCAAAAACCTATGCTCTTATACCAAGTTGTAACGTCCTCTATCTTTAGGCCCAAAGATAAGTGCTATAGATGTTGCAGTCGTCTATAGTATTAACTTCCAATGACAAAATATGGTAATGTTAATGGTAACTATAATCATGAGGCCCAAAGCTAAGTGATACAGATGCTCTACCGTTTTTATCCTTGAATTTCATGAATTGTGACTGTAATCTGCATCATAAATAACAAGGATCACTTTTGAAGTGGACATATATTGAAGTCAACCAAACTACTATAAACTCTGGTGTTCTTTTTCTTATTGTCTTAATATTCTTTCTTTATATTTTATTCTCTACATCTCTCTATCTGGATTTAGATGTTGAATCTGCTATGTTAACATATTAATTAAGTGTTTATGACAAATTTGGGTGCAAACATTTTGGTATCGGAGCCAGTTACTTACACTCGTAGTTTTGAAAACGATTTAGATTTTGGATTTGGATCAATGGTCAGCCATCCATAAGGAAAACACCCATAGATATACCATAGGGGAAGTCAGGAGGCTTCCTCTGGAGCTGGAGCTAATCAACCCTCCATCTACATTGCTAGGAACAAGACGAAGACTATGATGGAGGCTATGTAGGAGCAGATGATGAGGAGGCAAGAGGAGATGATGTAAAATTTCCTCAAGAAAATCGGATAGTCTATAGCAAAAGCTAACGGTGAACTGGATCAAGGAATTGGAGTGGCAGGAGCTGCAGAAAATCAAAAACAAAAGCATTGCAATGGAGCTAACTTGTAGGAGAATGGAATGGAGCAGCCAGGGGAAGTCCCTAGTCAACAAGGAGGGATCGACACTAGACCCCCATAGGGAATGTCACTGATCGCCCATGGCAAAGGGTCATGCCTCTAGGTTGGGTTGGTGTACGTGATGGTGCAGATGCAATTTGACTAGGGGTTGATGCAGAAGTTATAGCTAAGAATCAAAACATGGAAGAGTACATTCCAGAGTACCATTGTGGAGTCGGGGGTAGGATGGTAATATAGATTGGGATCATATATGGATGAGAAAGAAATTAAGCTTGATTAGATATGATGGATAATGAGAGGTGGATTGCCCAACATGAATGTAGAAGATGACAACCAGAGTTCATTCACGCTGAACATCAAGCAAGCTAGGAACCCACCAAAGTTTAAATTACCAACTGTGGAGAAGTACGATGGATAGTCGAACCCTACATTACATTTGATGATGTATATCCAGCACATGGAAGTGCTAAGGGCATTGGAGGAGGTCATGGCAAGATTTTTTTCCACTTTACTTGATGGAATTAGCCGCCCTTTGGGTTGGACAGCTAGAGAACGGTTCGATTGGGATATGAAGCGAGTTGATAGATCGATTCATAAGGTGGTTTAGGGTCCATATTTCATGATCCAAAAACATGACATTGGCAGAACTAAAGCAAAGGATGGGAGAGTCCTTGAAATGTTTCTTGGCATAGTTTAATGCAGTGATTGCTTTGGTGGATTGGCCGGATCCATCAATGGTTTTAATGGCCGTAGTATCCGATATTACAGACAACATGGAATTCAAGGTTGCATTGGAGTGGGATCCGACAATGGATCTTAGGGAATTTTTCCATAAAGAGGATATGTTCATATGGTAGAAGCCGACAAACAGAAAGTAAATGCTATAAGAGGTGAAGGACCATCCAATGAAGGGTCTAGAATGGATACGACTAAGAGAAAAATGGACGTTGGTATTGATGGATCAAAAGGGCAAAAGAAGGAACAGCTTTCGAAATTATCACCTTATTTGGATTTGACGGAAATCTTAGAACGGATTTACCTAGATATAAATTGGCAACTCCCTATCGAAAACCAGCAAGAAGGGATTCTATGGAACAGGAACGGTGGTGTAGAAACTACTACTTATTCCATGAACTAGATGTGCATATTATAGTTGAATGTAGGTACTTATAGGATATGGTTGAGGAACATGTCAGGGATGGCGGGCTATTGCAGTATGTAAGGACTCGGATGCGGCGGTGGGACAAGAGCGGCCGCCGTCCATGTCAAATGGAAATAGCCTCGGAACAAGGTCACGGATCATCATCTCTTGATCAGAATGGCATGAACTAAATAATAAACTATACAATAAAATGGTTAAGTCACTTACAGATGTACAGGACCAAGGTTGGATCCTAGGCATGCTTTGAGATGTTGATAACCCATCATGATTGGAGAGGCAATATTTGGAATTTCTAGTTTTTTGGTTTCCTGGTTAAAGAACTTAAATTTAATGTTTAGCAAAAGGATTTTAAAACAACAAATCTACATTAGTGCAATGAATAAAATAGGTCATGATCATCCTAACCAAAGAGACGGGGTGATAACTGCAAGGTGCGAGTTCCCTCATCGGAGAGTGACAAGATGGACTCATACGTCATGGATTAAGACCTCGATTAGAGAGTTGAGCCTAGAGAAAGGAAGTCAGTATGTAATTGATTGACTTTATCACTGACCAAAGAGTCAAGGATCAGAGTGTAAGGAGTGAGTCGCTTTGTCAGACAGCGACATGATCGATTTACCTATCACCATTCCCCTTTTGTCAAAGAGTGACTGGATGGGGTTCGGCAAGGGTCCAGAGAGGCCATCGACCTAGGAAGGCCAAGACATCGCTTAATATTCAGGGACATTGAACCAAAGTGCAAGAAGTAAAGCCACTTCATCGGAAAGCAACATGATCGGCTTCCTTACCATTATTCCCTTTTCATCGTAGAGCGACGGGATAGGGTCCAGCAAGAGCTCGGAGAGGCTATGATCAATCCAGGAGGACTAATACATCACTATATGCCCCCAAGTAGGCTAGAGTGCAAGGGATAGGTCACTTTACCGGAGAGTAATATGATCAGGCTATTGATCATTAAGTTTGGATTGGACTTGGCAAAGGTCTGGAGAGACCATCGATCGGTCCAAAGAGACCATGAACTTGGATAATAGTCCAGAGAGATCACTGATTCGCTTACTTACTTCTAGGATTTTAAATGGTTACGGATTTGGATATCGACCCAAAGATATCGCAGACTTGGATACTGACCCTTAGAGGTTATGGATTTAGATAATGATCGGTGAGATCAAGGCTTTTGATTTGGCAAACGAGCCAACGAGATGATGGATTTGGTTAATCACTTTGTATGGATATGGATTCGATTAAGGATTTGGAATGGTTATGGAATTGGCTATCGACTCGAAATAGTCATGGATTTCATTGACAATCCAGAGAGATTGAGGATTTGGCTTGCAAATACCAACTCCTAGGCAAACACGGGATGGCTAGTGACGACTCAGTTTGGCAAAGGAATAGATTTTCAATTGGAATACTCAGTTATCGATGGATTTTGAACATTGGATTCATGGCGATTCAAAAAACACCTTCCTATCACAAGGCATATTTTAGAGTGAAAATGTTATCCCACCTTTTGGAAAGGCCATGATATCAAGAAGCTGGTAAATGGATTTGTGATCATTAAAGCAAGAAGCCCGAAAGGATGGTTATCAGGTTCAGAGATCAGATATAAGCAAGGCTATGGATGATAGTCAATCAGACTCGAGAAAGTAACATCTAAGAAATGGTTAAGTATGGATTTTCAATTCCCCTAGGCAAGGGATTGATCGAATAAGTATGGTTAGAAATAGATCAGATCCGATCACTATGACTATGGATCACTCGGATAGCAGCTCAACTCTACTCGCTCAATAACTCAAAAAATACCAAGGGAATCAAGAAAACAACTATGGAAACACGAAGAGGAAGCATAGAGGGACTCACCATAAGGATCACCGACCCCTACCCACCATCTTAAGGGATCGGGGCCAATCCCTCTAAGAGGCCCAGATAGACCCCATTTTTGGTGAGCATGTCCGTCTTGGCCTTTGTCTTCTACATTCGGATTTACAATCGGATATTTTGTCGTCTTCTCCTATAAATATCAGATCATTGGCTCAAGGAAGGGATCTTTTTTTCAGCTAGACTAATCTTCTTTCGGGCTCTCTTCATTTTCTTCCCTAGGTTATACCTTATCTTTTTTATTCTTGAATTTCACTGATTATAACTGTAATTAGCAGTATAAACAACAAGGAATTTTTTTGGAGTGGATATAGGTTAGAATCAGCCAAACCACTATAAACTCTTTTGTGTTCTTTTTATTATAGTTTTAATTTTTTTTCTCTTCATATTTTGTTATCTACTTCATTATGTTTGGATTTGGATGTTGAATGGTCGGTGTTATCATATTAGTTGAGTGTTTTTGACCAATTTTGGTGCAGACATCAACCATATGAAGTGAATTTTTGGGGAGCATGTGTTACATCATAATTTTTACAAGTATAATTTCCAAGTATTCGAGAGGAAATTTCCTTGGCTTGTAATTCCAAGACTAATTGCTTGGTTTTCAATGAAAGCTTAAGCGTCAGACTTAGTATCCGAGAACATATAGTCCTATAGCACAAGTCAACGCGTCGACCGAGATCAATATCATTGTCCAGCTAAATGATGGAGATTAGTTGAGGACAACAATTACCTAAACCAAAAGCATTTCAGCAAGTATCAACAATCAATGACTCAGATAACCCATGCCAAGATCAACAGTTAGGATAAGTGAAAGATATCTAAGAAGTGTGTGTGTGTGTGTGTATAAAAGCTTCACTCGGTAATCCGCTTAAAATGCACACAACCGGATAATGACAAGTGTCCAAATCAAAGCCGTACATAGCAAGTCAGGTCATCAATCTAAGGAGAAAGCTCTCCAGCAATGGCATTATGGCATGTTGGCTATAAATAGTAGACAATCCCAAGGCACAAGGATCTTCTGGCCTACAAAAAGAATTAAGACAAAATCCTTGTTATCTGACACATTAACTCGGCTATATTCAAACCGATTGGACAAGTTAGACTCAGCTGTCACCAAGGCTAGTGAGCCTAGAGCGATGGTTGTAAAGTCTAGAAATCAAGTACAGATGATAATATGAAGGCTTGAGAAAATTTGAGTGTTGTGCTATATAAATGTTTACATTACGGAATATAGTTTAGTCTAGAGATGGGATTGGCTATAATCCCTCTAAACCATATAGATCGGTTTACTTCAGCCAAGCAAGTGCAACTCAATGGAAAATAATCGATATCTCAACATGTAGAAGTCCAATTCATATGAAACTCTAAGAACAAGATATGAGGACCTTAAGGAATCCACCTTAGGGATCACATCCCAATAGGAGCAAGGAAAAGGGATGGACACTCTTTCCTCCATAGAGATCGACCAGAATTCGGTAGCAACACACTTTATAGCAATGATCGATCAATAACTCAACATCTACCAATCTAATTGGCATGAAAATTAGAGGCTAGGCATAATACAACATGGAGAAGCTCCTATAGTAATTGCAACCCCAGGATCCTCCAAAATAGGGATCGACCCCCATCTCTGTTTCTTGGAATTTGGCTCATATGATCCCTTCTATAACCTATATGATTCTGAGATCCTTCTGCCGAATTTTCAAGAGGATATTTCATCATCTTACTGTAGGCTTGATTGTTCATTTTGAGGATCTTTACACTGCTTGTTGCTTTTACTCTTTTATTATGAAGGTTTTCATCCAATTTCTATCGTACTCAATTAACAAAGTGATTAATAAAGCTATCTCTTTAAAGTGGATGTAGGAAAACAACGTCGAAACACTATAAATTGTCATGTCTATGTTATTTTGCTTATTCTTGTAGCTTTATTACAATATTTTTTCGGTTTACATTTAATACACTTCATTTATTTCTGTACATAATCTCTATTAGGTGTTTGTGACTAATTTGGCATAAACATTTTGGTGATAATTTTGACATAAACATTTTGGTGATTTCATCGAGAATGAGATTCTTAGCTCTATTTAGATCCCTTTGCTGCTACTGGGTTTCATAAATCTTAGAAAGAGATCCAGAATTATCTTTAATAGGTTTATCCATTCTACTTAGGTTTGTAAAAGTCTAAGGAAAACTATCAATAATGGTTAGGGACACCTGATCTTCCTTTCAAAACGCAGGAGGAAATGAAAATGCTAGCATCTAGTAAGGAGGCTACAGCAATGTACCAGTATTAATGATACCAATCCAGTTGATGTCAAAAATCAAGCCAATTCCATCACAGTGATTAATTTCTAGAATCTAATGATAGCACTCGTGGATAACCGGTGACAGTTGAACCAGAAGATTAAAACCAATATTGATTTAATGAATCAACTCAAAGATTAACAATATGGGAAAACTAGGAGAGAGCCAACTCCCTATTCTGTATCGAAGAGCTCTACTTCGTTAGATTATTATTATCATAGACGTAAGCATTACAGAACCGACAAATATCATGCAGAAGCTTCTAAACATCAATAGGCAAACTGTCCTGAGTTGCTAGGAAAGATCGAGCTCGATCCTTCTAGAGGGATCATGGTCGATCCCTCCTATAGAGGAGGAAATTTTCCTTTTCATGTTGGAGCACAATTTGAGCCGCTACGATTGACACAGATGCGGGAGTTCAGGTGGATGCGAACTAGTACCTCCCCTGAATGATAATAAAGTGAACACACATGAAGTGCAAGGAGAGGATGTTGAGCCAAGAAGGCGTGGAACGGTACATAGACACAGATCAAACCATTCATGTGAGGTGGAGCATGACTACAGCTTGGCTCCAATTATCTAAACACTGGACTTGTCGGGTATAGTTAGACAGCAAGTAAGGGAGAGCCAAGGCTTGACCAATGATGATTGAGGGATCTTAAGAAGCCATACCTTGTTTATTGACAGTAACCTACATGCGGAGTATTCAAGGAGGTTAGCATGCCATCAATGCCTGTCTACGAGGAAAAAACTTACCCCGGCAACACATCATGAGATATGAATGGTTGATGAATTCCACATGAGCTGGTGATGCCATAAAATGCAGATGTTTTCCTATACTCTCTCTAACATAGCAACGATGTGGTTTATGAGACTATTAACCTACGGTCAATACTTAGATTTTACGACTGGTCAAAAGAAATTATGGAGTAGTTCCATATGCATGCAACTTGCCCTAAAGATGTAATATCCCTATGAACCATGATCAAGTCTCCAGGAGAACCAATGAAAGACTATTTGAAGAGATTTCATACAACAGCTACAGAAGTCATTAATCTGAATGGCGATTCAATATTGATAGCGATAACAAGAGGGATTGACCCAAAATCTAACTTTGAGATCAGTTTGTTGGTAGACTACCCGCAAAGTTGGAGCATTTTTATGCAAAAGCAGCTCAATACTTAAGGAAAGAGGAAGCTAGATGCTCTAGGAAGAAGAATGTTGTGGGATCAAATGGAGAGGGAGTGTAGATTAACATTGCAATGAAACAGTCTATGGAGGGTTTCGGAAAATTTCAAGTAAATATTCAAAATAAACTGAATCAGCAAAAGAAAGGTAGTGATTGAAACTATGAGCGAAAGAGGGATTATGGAAGAAGAAAATCAAGGATTCCAATGCATGATACCTACGCACCAATAAATACATCTCTAGAGAACGTCTATTTGTCCATATGCAATACCGTGTAGTACAAGAAGCCACCTCTAAAAGAATCGACGGAGAAGCTAAAGCAAACTGGAAAAATATTGTCGGTTCCATGAATTCTATGGTCATACCACGATCAAATATAGGCATCTCCAGGATGCTATCGAGAAACTAATTCAAGAAAAAAACCACACAAGTTTGTTAAAACCCCATAGGATGACGGGGGAATCCGACCCCAACTGAGGAAAAACACCGCATAAGGCCGAGGAGCATACACAGACTGGTGGAAGATTAGTGATAAATACAATAGTCAGGGGACCGCATCCACCTGATAAAAGCTTGCATGAAATGGAGCGCTATGCTAGCACAATCAAGCATATAAATTTGGGTTTGTTCAAGTACCGAAAGATGGGGTTCCAACAATACAGCAGCGTACAATGGCAGATGAAAATTGTATTGAGAAATAGAGATGAAAATAAGGTAGAGGCACTAACGATCGACCCAATGGTCATTTCGTCCATGATTGGCGCCGCCTTAGTGAGGAGGATTTCGATTGATTGCGGTATTTCTGTGAATATAATTTTCATAAAGGCATACAATCTACTGAGAAAGGAAGCTAAGGACTTGAAACCGTCTAAAGCCCGCATTCATGGCTATAACGGTGCTACGACCGAAGCTATTGGTTGTGTCGAATTGCCCATAGAATTGTGAGAAGGTGACCGCAGGAGAATGCGGATGTTGCCATTTGTTGTCTTGGATGTTAACTCTCCTTACAATGCTTTTTTGGGCCAACGAGACCTAAATGAATTTTGGGCAGCTCTTGCTCCGTGTTTTTGACTTTGAAGTTTCCAACTGATAATGGTGTTAGAGTTGTGCATGGTGATCAAGTGATCGGACATGCTTGCTATGTGGTTGAATTAAGATATGCTCAACGGAAGGAGAAACGTAAGGCTGTGAACAAGTCTCCGCATCCAAGCCACCGAAGATTGACAACCAGCACTTGGGCCTTAGCTCGGAAGCCACAGTCGGTTATATAAAGACATAAATCCAAAGGGTGACGAAGAAGAGCCCAAAGTAGGCCACATTGGCTGAGATGACAATTGACATCATGGTCAGCCACGACGATCCATCATGGGTCTTAAAGATCTGATTATAGCACAGCCCTCCGATGATGAAAGAACTTACCGGTATTCTCCAAGCGAATCCGTAACGACCCAGAATTTTGGTTATTTGAAATTGGAATATTTATTTGATTTTAAATATTTAAAATTTAATATTTAACTTGAATTTCAAATATAACCATTTATTGGATAATTTAATTATTGAATTTAATAGTTGAATATTGGGTAAATTAGTGAATCTTGAGTTTTAAGCTTGCTAAAAATAATATATAGTCTTATAAAATTTATATTAATAATACTGAAGATAATAAAACTTTTTAAATTGAATTTAAAAGTGATTTTTTTAATTTTAAAAATATATAATTTGAATTTACGTATACAAATTGCCTTCGGGGCACAGTCTCGGAATTCGATGAAACCAATTCCATTGGATCCGTAATAGTGTATTATTATTGTATTTTAAATTTCATAGTAATTGGGTCCAAAAAGCTACCTTCTCCATACGATCGAATTAGGACTCGAAACCTTTTTCATTTCATTCAAAATAGGAGTATAACATTATAAACGTCTAGCGGCATGCCTCGATAGGAGGTTGAGATTTTAAGTTGCGAAATCGAGATGATTTAAAATTATATATATATATTCACATCAAACGTTTCCCCTTCACTTCGGTCACTGTAAACAACATCCAACACCCTATCTTTTCCTTTTTATAGCCATCCCTTCCTTTTTAAAATCACAAGCAACAGCTTGAATAAAAAAAAATATAAAAACACTCGTTCGTTTGTTCCCTCCTATGTAAACGAAGCTTCGTCCAACGGCCACCATTTCATCGCGCCACCACAGGTCGATCTGGCCTTCGATTCTTGAAGGAGATGTGTACGTAATGATATGATATGGACAACGAACGATGGAGATGAATGGCGAATCGTTAGGGTGGCCGGAGTCTGGTGATGAAAGGCGAGTGCTCCTTTGACTGATTGTGGCATTTTGGTGAAGTATGGGAGAGCAATGTCTGAAAGGGAAATGTGGGGATGGTGGAGGGCTAGCTTCGGCCAAAATCTGGTGGCATGAAATCGACTGTGGTGGAGGCAATCTCGATATGATTGAAGTTATATTTTTGGGGATTGCACGGTCGGGGTGGCATCGTAGGCATCGAGGACGGTGGGGTTGGGCTTAGCTTGGTCTGGGGTACATTGGCGAGGGTGTGGTGGTCGCTGGTGAGCTATGGAGTCAACATCGACGTTTGAAATTTACGACCTGGGTTTCGTTCATTGTTGAGAAAGGAGGAAGGGATTAGAGGCAGGATTAAGGATTTTAAATAGGTAATTAGTATTTTTAAGGATGTAATTAAGAAATATTATTTAATTTTATTCAATAATTTTGGAACTGTGATAAGTTATTCGTTTTAGGTCGAAATCCAACGCAGTCAGTTGCGTTGGGTTCGTATTAACAAGATCTTTTTTATGAGATTAGTTTGAATGAAAATAGAGCTTCTGAAATTTTTAGATAATTTCAAACGTGTTCGGCTTCAATCGGAACTGGAACGCGAAAAGCAACAGGAAATAAATGTGAGTTAATCTCACTCAATTTTGGATTACCGTAATTAATTTTAAATAGTTAAAATTGATTGTAGATTGATTGATAGAATTGATAAATTATTATCAGTTAGATGTAATAGTATATATAGTAGTATATATATTAGAGTGATTGATATTCCCGCATATATATAGCGAGTGAGACCTTATAAGCTCCGCATAATAGTGGATGACCCTATATACTGCGATATCCTTCTCCAAGTGGGATTGGTATTTTTATATTTATTAACGTTTGTGGAAGTAGGAAACAGTTGGAGGGATCAAACTGGATTCCTCAAAAATGTTGAAATTATTTTCATAATCAGTGATATGATTTGTTCGAATAATCTATGATAGATTATACTGGAATTTGAATTTATTGGATGCTATGGTATTACTGGATAGATCTTGCCATTTTAAAATACCGTAATTGTGAATATTGAATTTTTAAAAGAAAATAAAAAGAGAAATGGAAAGTAAAATATTTATAGTGAAATTTGGATTTATTAAAGGAAATGAATTTAGGAAAAATAAATAGATGGAGCTTAAAATTTGTACTGGATAATTTCGAAATATGGAAAATAGAGATTTTGAATAATGTAAATAAAAGAATTTTAAATAATACTACTTAAGCGATATTTTTTAAGGGAAAAAGGAATTTATTTTTAAAATCGAGATTTAAAATAGTTTAGGAAGATAAAAAGGAAATTTGGAAAGAAGATATAAAATTGTTATACTAGATTTTTAATAAGATTATGAAAAGAAAGTGGAATCTGATTTTAGTTGGGTTTTGGGATATTTGGGTTATTTTAGAAATTGATTTTAAAATGGAATTTAATTTAGATAATCGATTTAAAAATTGATTAAGTATTGTGAAACAGTTACAAATGTGAAATGAGACTATGGAATTTATAAATGAAGCATATAAATAAAGTGAAGTAATTATCAGTGGATAAATTGAAGTTATAAATTCACGGTGAGGATTTATAAGGAGATGGGTAAATCGGTTTAGAAATGAATGAAGTTATTTTTGGAAATGTGAAAGGGAATTTACGGAATTGGAACGTAAATCAAATTAGGAATAAATCAAGAGAGATTTATAAATGTTAGACTGGTTATATTGGGAGTGGAAAATACATTTTATCAAAAAATTGGTTTTGCTTTAAAAAGAAGGATTTTAGATTATTAACTAGGTAGTTGTAAAGGTATTTCAAAAAATTAATTATTTAGTGGTTTAAAATTGTTTTAAGTATATCTTAAATTATTAATTAAAATAGCTTATATTACATTGATTATTATTTAAGAATTAACCAATATTATTATTTCAAACGGATAAATTATTCAATAATTATGTTTTTTTTGAGAAAAATGTGTGATCCTCTACACGAGAGGAGAACACACATGCATATATATATATATATATATATATATATATATATATATATATATATAATAACAAAAGTAAAGGAGCTGCCAACAAGCCTAGCAGGTAGCAAAAGATCCTCCCATACAAAAGAAAAGTCAAACCCTCCCAAACTCCTAAAAAGCTAAAAATCAAACCTAGAGAGACAATGCCATCCAGATACCAAGGCCTAAAGCAACACCAAAAGAGCAGCGACCAACTGAAAAACATCTGCATCCGCAACTGCAACCTCAATAACCAATCTGAAACATCACAAAATACAACAACAACAAAAAAAAACTAAAAACTCGAAAACAGTGAAAATCACAATAAATCTCCCAAAAAATCAACAACCCTCACTCGAAAGACTAAAAAGCTTTACAATTTAAACGTGGACATCTTCTAATACTATCAGTTGAATATCTCTTACTATTTCTTCTCCTTAGTTTGGCTACACGAATTATTTCTCTAGCATGAGCAAGAGAATGGGGAAATTTACCTATAGCCACAAGATAGCAATACATAAAGAATTTGAAACCCCCGGTCCAATAATAAACAGCATGATCAAATTGCTGCAATTTGGAACTCTCCAAATCTACACTCACATTGCTAACACTAATAATGCTCTCTGAATCACTTGCATCTTGAATTCCCTCTAGTCCTTTCTTTTTTCTAGAGACAACAGACTTATTCAAAATCACAAACATATTTTCCAATGTGGGTTCCAATCCACTGACACATAGTGGAATACCAAACTTAATAGCAATAATGTCCAAAGGAATATCAATATGAGGCAGCAGAAAACTAAAAAAATCAAAAATAAATTCCAAACATCCTCTATAATCACGAGACCATCCCTGAGTAAAATAGAACCGCTTATCTTTGTCTCGGGTAAGAAAAAACCATCGTAAGAACTAACAGCAATCCCACTAGTTTTTGAAACTCTCAAAAAATCTTGAGTGCTTTCGTTCAACATTTTATCTCTGAGTGGCAGCACTTTTTTTGAATAATTTGAACAATGATCCATAGCAAACCTGAGTGAAAGATTAGAAACGTCAGTATCTTTCTTTCCAACTAAGCTAACTAACTTCAGTAAATCATAATCACCAAGTAACTTTCAATGAGAATCTCTATCTATGTTCTCAGCAAAAACCCTGTCAGTCGAATTGTCATCGACAATAATGGATCCACCGTTCACTTTATTCCCAAAAAAAATCATTCATCTCAGATGAACATGAAACTGCTATACCATAATCAACACAAAGGGATACATCTAAACCGAAACTATTGCTCTTATAATCTTCATCAATGCAATCAGATAAAAGAAAATCTCCAACAGTTTTGATATTATATTGATTAAAGCGAACATCTACATCGTTTACCCGCTCATTAGAAAACTTATGATGATTCACACTAGCCTCGGTGCAAGAACACATTATTGGAACAATATCAACACATAAAACACAATCCCCTGTATATAATCTTTCAACCGAAAAAAGTTTTTCTATATCCCTGCTACCATCAATACTAGAAGAGACCAAGAAATATGATTCAAGAAAATCATTTGAGATTTCATCCATCAACTCAGTATCATGATGACAACAGACTCTGACATCAGGATCCCATAAAAACTTGTCAGAATGAAACTCCTTATTTGAGTCGTTTACATTAAACTATTCTATATCCATCCATTGTGAATCTTCATAATCTTGAACAACTTTATTACTATTGGATAGCCCTTCAGATTAGAACCCATTCCAGTTATCAATATTTGAATACTTAACAATATTATCAGCAGTTAAACAGTCGAAATGCCACAAAACTTTGTTGAAAAAATAGCTACATTCATCTTAATTTCCTACATAACAATCCATGAACAGTCCTCTCAATCTCAAGAAGTCAAGAACAAAATAGAAATGATGATCTTTAAGACTCAAGGGTTTAGACAAAAAAGGATTGGAGTAAGAAAAGACAGGCTCTGGATTAAGGAAAGGGTTAAAATTCAAGGGGCACAACACTTTCTTGTGACCTAAGACTCCACAATTAAAACAACAAATTGAATTAGAACAGTCTTTGATCTTATGATTTTTATCACCGCATCGATAACAATGAAAACCCATTTTCCAGTTCGGTTTACGAGTTTTTTGAAATTGAGATTGTGGATGAGAAAACTTATCTGCTCCTTTGGGCAAATAAGGGTTAAGATAGGGATTCGCATGCCGATTTGAAGAAGATGAGAATTTGCAATCAGAATGATAATTGAATGGAGAAGAATTAAAACGCTTGCCATTTTATTGAACACAATAATTCTTCCAGTCATACGCCATTTTTAAATGACTAAAAATAAGTTATAATTATGTTATTTTTATATAATAACTTATATTTGAAAGAGCATTCGCCTAAATTTAACTTGGAAATTTATATAGAAAATTCTGTAAGAATTATTTTTTAGAAAATTATTAAATTAGGTTTTTGAGAAGTAATGGTATACTCGGATGGCGAAATCGGAGGCAGTTAGTGCCTACAGTTAAGTTTTGGATTTCTCTGGAATAGAGACGTAACCAATGAGCTGTAAATCCACGGTTTGATACTGTAGTGGTACTTTCCAGATTATTTTAAAGGTTCCAAATATCTTTGAAAAGAATAGTTTTTGAATATACTAAATTTGGTAAGAAAGTATATATTTTGGATAAAGAGATTTAGATGATTGAAATTTAAATTGAATAAGACTTAGTTTTTTTCAATGGAAAAAGGGATCTATGGTTGTATGATTGTTTTATTTGATAGTTAAATAACCGACTATCAAATTTGGACCCAAAATATAACTTTGGGGATATCTAGGAGAAATACGGGGATTATATAGTACAATTACCGTTCGAGGTATTATATTGTACGTATAAACTCGTTTCATTGTTCTAGGACAATTGATAAGAAAATCCGTCCACTAACGGTTCGGAGGTGATCTCCGATTTTGTTTTCGTTTGATTATTTCCTAAAGAACCAAGGTAGAGTTTACCGGAAATATCGAACGTCTTTCGAAGAGATTGGGATCAGATAAGTTATCCGAAAACCACTTCGATCCGATGAGTATGTTTTTGATGAGGAAAAAAAAGCATGGAGTTGAAGATGGAGCAGTGAAGTGCAAGGGCTATTGCTACTAATCCTAAGGATTTTTCCAAAATGGATGTAGTAGGAATAGTGCCTTTGGTTTCGTTCGAACCCAAAACGGACTTGTATAGATGAATACTATCAGTATATTGTCATTAGAGGACAGTGAGCATTCTAAGTGAAAATTCCTTAAAAGGTAATCGTAGCCTCTAGCCTCATCAACCAGGAATGACTAAAAAGACGGGGAGATGCAACAAGGCTAAGTGGGTTGCACCTAATTAAGGTAGTTTATCACCTTTCTAGATACCCTCAGATATTATTACTACGACTCACGGAAGGAGCTCGGAAAGGGTGGGAACACCCGGGGTGATAGCATATTCTATCTATACAGGTTCGGGGTAGTCCGGTCTTGTGTTGTAGGGGATCCCGACATGGTCCATGGTACATTGTTCTTGACATGTATTATGACAGGTGATACCTCAATACCTAGTCATTCTTATGGAATCCATTCTCTAATACGAGCCTTTACGGTTTTGGTTGTAGAGCCTAGTATGCTGGAATTTAATTAATGTAACAATTTCAGCTATTTTAAGTATTTTTACTTAGACACAATTATAATATTAGAGGATTTGATATGAAATATTTTGGTTATCATAAGGCGAAAATCCGTCGTATTTGTTTGTGGCATGGTCTTACGAGATACCTTTGATTTTCAAAGGATTTTGAAAAACTTTAATAATTTAAATTGAGCGCGTTTTCTCATGCTGGCTTTTCCAGACTGACTCAAGTGTTATTTTACTATAGTGCTCGAGTGAGATTGAGTGTTACAGATTCAGGATAGGATGCTATGGGGCTCAGGAGACGAGCTGGATGACGCAGACATATCACAAGTACTTGATTATTATTCTGCTATGTATTGTAGGCTGTATATTCAGCTTTTGTGAGGACAAGTTATTATAACTATCCAGTATTGTGTATTGATGTATTGTACTCTGATGATGTAATGTATAAATAACAGTTATAGTTCTTTTTGTATATAGACATGTTATATCTATTATACATTGTTCCACTGCGATTGTGAGATTCTATGTTGTTGTTTCTTTTTTCTTCTTATACCTCCTTCTTCTTCTCCCTATCGATCTAGTATTTTCGACATTCAATTGCTCGACATGTAATGCAGTAGATGTATTGATGTCGACTTTTGGGCATCAAAAAATCCGAGCCGTCACACTTGGTATCAAAGATGAAGGTTAAGCGAGAATTTTGGCTCTGGTGGGGATTACTCATTATACATAGGGTCAGTAGCACCTTAAAGTGAGATCGAGTGTATTAATAGATGTGAGCGCGTATTTGTTAGTGAATATAAAATCATTTTATATCATGTTGATTGGTTTATAAAATGGCTTATGGATTCTGGTCGATACGAGTAATTAACGTTATTGATAGGGATCTCTAAACACTTGAATAGAGCAATTCGACATAGTATTGTTTTAAATGGGGTAAATGAAATAATTTTACCCAAATTATTTTTATAAATAAAGAAATAATTTTTCAGAAATTATTATAGTTATATATATGGTTTGCTTGGTTGTTAGGACATGATAATATTAAACTGTTATTATTTTTGTTGTGGAAATTGAATAAAAGTTGATATTATAACCAAAAGTAAAGAAATAAAATCATATAAAAAAATGAAATTTTGTAAATATGATTTTGTAAATTTGGTTTATAATTTGAAATGAAATGGAATTCCAAAGGGATATTTAATATAGATTTAAAAAGGATTCCAAAGTTGGAAATTGGAAATTTAAATATCGTGGATTTGAAAATGATTTTTGAAATCTTGGAAAATAATGGTGATGTTATTTGGGAAATATTTGGAATGAAAATATTTGAAAATGGGATTTAAAGGAATAAAAGCACTGAACTCACTTCGGTCACTGGAAAATAATTTGGGTGATGATTGCAGTATCATCAATGTTCATTTTCGAGTTTCCAAAGGAGGAATTGCTACACGAATGTTTTGAATTGGAGTTTGTTTGCAAAACTGGTTTGATTTTGAAATGCAAAGGATTAATTTGATATACAAAAGGATTTTGGATATATATGATTTCAAAATGATTTTGAAGTATTGTGTAATTGTTTAAACACTGGAGTTTGATCTAAAATGTTTTATGGAATATATATAAGTTTGAAGACTTATAAATTTTGAAATTTGATTTGGAAGGAAATTAACTTGAATTAAGTTAAATAAGAGTGAATTTTTAGGAATTAAGCCTAAGTAGGATAACTGGAATAGTTATTGAAATAAATTTATAAGTTGGAAATAAATTAATGGATGATCAAATTAATTTAATTTGTAAGTAAATGGAATTGAAATTGAATATTGGAATGATATTTAAATTGAATTATGTTAAATAAGGTGACATTGAAGAATTAGTTCGAGTGGACTAAATAAAATTTGATTGAGCTATGAAATAAATTAGTGAACAGAACTAATTAAAGTAATCGGTGAATTAATTACGGTTTGAGAGATGGTTGATAAAATTCAATATTTAAGATTTGGAGATAAATTGGGTCAAATAGAAATTGGAATTGAATTTGAATAAGTGGTATAAAATTAAGTTGTGAAGTGATAATAAGCATAAGAATTTTTATTCAAAAAGTTTATAATTGAATTAAGAAATTTAAATAGGAAGTTCTTCAGTGGAGTTGGTACTTAAGATATATGATAAGTAAACATTTGAATACATATTGAATAAGGAATGTGAATAATGGTTTGAGAAAAATTAAATGGAAATGGAAGTAAATATGGATAAGAAAATTGATATAGCTAATAAATTAATTCGAAATTAATACGTAAGTCGTAGGTATATTATTTTATTCGCATAGCGATTTGATCTAGATTTGAGCACAGAATTTCGAGATAATTTATATCGATCTGAGTTGGAATTTTTCACTCAATTTTTTAACGCGAACACCGGATATGGTTTTTGATTGATTCTAGAATTCCCTATCATAGATATGGCTATGCAAGGAGAATGAAGATTTTTGATCAAGGAACCAAATCTGAGTCTGCACTAGAGAGTCGTGTGAACGATACTAGTTCGGAAGTGGATTGTGTGATCGAGTGAGCGATCAGTGTTGATATTGCGTACGATGATATATATACATTGTACGGGCTCAAGTAAGGAAAATTTTGAAAATTTTGAAAAGGAATACATATAATGTTTTTTGAATTAAATGATTGGATATTATTGGTAAATAAGGTGCAAGTATTTAAAAGAAAAAGCTAAATTGATGTCTTCGATTTCAAAACTAAAATTTTATTGCCCGACAAAAAGGTTTGTGTTAAAATTGTGTTTGAAATTGATGGTTTTCTGAATGAGCCACTTGGCTTTTGTTTTCTTTTGATGATTTGAGGCCGTAGAGGAGTTTTGTACTTTTTTGGATCTAGCCGTGCAAAGGAGACGCTGGCGAACTTTTTGAAAATTTAGGGAGTTACAAAAATTTTGAAGAAAATTTTAATAATTTAAAATTTGGTTTTAAATTATAATTTGAATGATTGAGGGAATAATATTAGTGTATTATATGGATTAATTTGAAAAATTAGTAGGAGTGATAAAGTAGTTTCAATAAACTAATTTTGGAAAAGTTGTTTCAACTAGTTGATTTTGAAATAGTAAATGGGTTTTGGACCATTCTCTTACCTAGCAATTTCGAGGACGAAATTCTTATAAGGGAGAAGGAATTTAGCGACCCAGAATTTTTTTACTTGAAATTGGAATATTTAATTGATTTTAAATATTTAAAAGTTAATTTTTAACTTGAATTTCAATTATAACCATTTATTGGATAATTTAGTTATTGAATTTAATAGTTGAATATTGGTAAATTCGCGAATCTTGAGTTTTAATCTTTTTAAAAATAATATAAAGGCTTATAAAATTTATATTAATAATACCGAAGATATTGAAACTTTTTAAATTGAATTTAAAAGTGATTTGTTAAGTTTTAAAAATACATCGTTTGAATTAAAGTATATAAATAGCCTTCCGGGGCACAGTCTCGGAATTCGACAAAACTAGTTCCATTAGATCCATAATAGCGTATTATTATTGAATTTCAAATTTCGTAGTGTTTGGAATTATTATTTGGTCGTACGGGATATAAATGCGCTGAAATTGTATTAAAAATTCAATATAATAATTGAGTCCAAAAAGTTATATTATCCATACGATCGAATTAGAACTCGAAACCTTTTCCATTGCATTTGGAATAAGGTATAACATTATAAACATCTAGCGACACACCTCGATAGGAGGTCGAGATTTTAAGTTGTGAAATCGAGACGATTTAAAATTAAGTAAATATATATATTTATATTAATTGACCTATATATTCACATCAAACTTTTCCCCTTCACTTTAATCACTGTAGGCAACATCCAGCACCCCATCTTTTCCTTTTTATACCCATCCCTCCTTTGTAAAATCGCAGGCAACTGTTTGAATAAAAAAATATTAAAAAAATCGTTCGTTCCCTCATGTGTAAACGAAGCTTCATCCAATGGCCACCATTTCATCGCGCCACCATAGGCCGATCTGGCCTTCAATTCCTTAAGGTGATGTGTGTGCGAAAACGTGATGTGGACAACGAACGGTGGAGATGGATGTCGGATCGCTGGGGTGGCCGAAGTCTGGTGATGAACGGCGAGTGCTCCTTCGACAGATTGCGGCATTTTAGTGAAGTATGAAGGGGCGATGTCTAAAGGGGAAATGTGGGGATCGTAGAGGGCTAGCTTCGGCCGAAGTATGGTGGCACAAAGTCGATTGTGGTGGCGGCAATCTTGATATGATCGGAATCGTGTTTTTGGGGATTGCACGGTCGTGGTAGCATCATAGGCATCGAGAACGATGGGGTTGGGTTCGACATGGTCTTGGGGTTCATCGGCGAGGGTGTGGTGGTCGCCGGTGGGATTTGGAGGCAACGACAACGTTTGAAATTTACGAATAGGTTTCGTTCGTGGTCGAGAAGGGGGAAGGGATAAGAGGTAGGATTAAGGATTTTAAATAGGTAATTAGTATTTTTAAGATGTAATTGAGAAATATATTTTTATTCAATAATCTTAGAACTATGATAAGTTACTCGATTTAGGTTAAAATCCAACGGGTCAGTCGTGTTGGGTTCGTAGTAATAAGATCTTTGCTATGGGATCAGTTTGGACGAAAATGGAGCTTCTGAAATTTTCAGGTAATTTCAAACGCGTTCGATTTCAGTCGGAACCGAAACGTGAAAAACAACAGGAGATAAATGTGAGTTAGTCTTACTCAATTTTGGATTAACGTAATTAATTTAAATAGTAAAAATTAATTGTTGATTGATTGATAAGAATGATAAATCATTATCGGTTGGATATATATATATAGCGGATGAGACCTTATACTCCCCGCATAATAGCAGATGACCCTATATACCGCGATATACCCCTCTAAGTGGGATTGGTATTTTATATTGTATTAATATCTATGGATGTATCGAAACAGGTTGGAGGGATCCAACTGGATTCCTCAAAATTGTTTGAAATTATTTTCATATTCAGTGATATGATTTGTTTGAACAATCTTTGATAGATTATAGTGGAATTTGAATTTATTGGATGTTATGGTATTACTGGATAGATCTTGGCATTTTAAAATACTGTAAATATGAATATTAAATTTTTAAAGAAAATAAAAAGGAAAATGGAAAGTAAAATATTTGTAGTTAAATTTGGATTTATTAAAGGAAATGAATTTAGGAAAAATAAATAGCTGGATTTTAAAATTTGTACTGATAATTTTGAAATATGGAAAATAGAGATTTTGAATAATGTAAATAAAAGAATTTTAAATAATACTACTTAAGCGATATAGTTTAAGTGAAAAAGGGATTTATTTTTAAAATTGATATTTAAAATAGTTTGGGAAGATAAAAAGGAAATTTGGAAAGAAGATATAAAATTGTTATATTAGATTTTTAATAAGATTATGAAAAGAAAGTGGAATCTAATTTTAGTTGGGTTTTTGGATATTCAGGTTATTTAAGAAATTAATTTAAGAATGGAATTTAATTTAGAAAACCGATTTAAAAATTGATTAATTATTGTGAAACAGTTATAGACGGAAAATGAGACTATGGAATTTATAAACGAAGTTTATAAATAAAGTGAAGTAATTATCAATGGATAAATTGAAGTTATAAATTCATGGTAAGGATTTATACGGAGAAAGGTAAATCAGTATAAAAATGAATGATAGATTTATTTTTGAAAATGTGAAAGGGAATTTATGGAATTAGAAGGTAAATCAAATTGGGAATAAATCCAGAGAGATTTATAAATGTTAGACTGGTTATATTGGGAGTGGAAATATATTTTATCGAAAAATTGGGTTTGTTTTAAAAAGAAGGATTTTAATATTGACTGGGTAATTATAAAGGTGTTTAAAGATTATTTTAAAAAATTAATCATTTAGTGGTTTAAAATTGTCCTAAGTATATCTTAAATTATTAATTAAAATAGTTTATATTAAATTAATTATTATTTAAGAATTAATCAATATTATTATTTCAAAAGGATAAATTATTCAATGGTTATGTTATTTTTATATAATAAATTTTATTTTAAAGAGTACTCGCCTAAATTTAACTTGAAAATTTATATAAAAATTTTATAAGTATTATTGTTGAGAAAATTATTAAATTAGGTTTTCAGGAAGTAATGGTATACCCGCGTGGCAAAATTGGAGGCAGTGAGTGCCTGTAGTTAAGTTTTGGATCTCTCTAGGATAGAGATGTAACCATTGAGCTATGAACCCATGGTTTGATACCGTAGTGGTACTTTCCAGATTATTTTAAAGGTTTCCAAATATCTTTGAAAAAATAGTTTGTGAATATACTATATTCGGTAAGAAAGTATATATTTTGGATAAAGGGATTTAAGCAATTGAAATTTAAATTGAACGTGACAGTGTTTTTCAGTGGAAAAGGGATCTGTGGTTGTATGATTGTTTTATTTGATAGTTAAATAAACGACTATCAAATTTGGACCCAAAATATAATTTTGGGAATATCTCGAAGAAATACAGGGATTATATGGTACAGTTACCGTTCGAGGTGCTATACTGTACGTATAAACTCGTTTCGTTCTTCTAGGACGTTGATAAGGAAATCCATCCACTAACGGTTAGGAGGTGATCTACGATTTTATTTTTGTTTGATTATTTCCTAAAGAACCGAGGTTGAGTTTACTGAAAATATCGAACGTTGTTTCAAAGAGACGGGGATCAGATAAGTTATCTGGAAACCACTTCGATCCAACGAGTACGTTTTCAATGAGGAAACAAGAGCATGGAGTCGAAGATGATGCAGTGAAGTGCAAGGGCTAATCGATACTAATCCTGAGGGTTTTTCCAAAGTGGATGTAGTAGGAATAGTGCTTCGGCTTTGTTCGAACGCAGAACGGACTTGTATGAATGAATGCTAGCAGTATATTGTCATTGGAGGACAGTGGGCATTTTAAGTGAAAATTCCTTAATAGGTAATCGTAACTTCTAGCCTCATCAACTGGGAATGAATGAAAAGCAGGAGAGATGCAGCAATGCTAAGTGGGTCCCACCCAATTAGGGTATGTTTATCACCTTTCTATATACCCTGAGATATCATTACTATGATTCATGGAAGAAGCTCGGAAAGGGTGGGAACACCCTGGGTGATAAAATATTCGATCTATCCAGGTTAGGGGTAGTCTGGTCTTGTGTTACAAGAGATCCCAGCGTGGTCCTCGGTACCCTATTCTAGACGTGTACCGTGACAGGTGATACCCCAATACCAATCATACGTATGGAATCCATTCTCCCGTACGTGCCTTTACGGTTTTGGTTATAGAGCCTAGTATGCTGGAATTTAACCAATGTAACAATTTCAGCTATTTGAATAAGTATTTTTACTTAGACACTATTATAATATCAGAGGATTTGATATGAAATGTTTTGGTTATCGTAAGTCAAAAAACCATCGTGTTCATTTATGGCGTGGTCTTACGAGATAACTTTGATTTTCAAAGGATTTTGAAAACTTTAATGATTCAAATTAAGTGTGTTTTCTCATGCTGGTTTTTCCTAACCGACTTGGGTGTTATTTTGTTATAATGCTCGGGTTATACCGAGTATTACAGATTTAGGATAGGATGCCATGAAGCTTAGGAGACGAGCTGGATGACGAAGACGTATTACACATACTTGCTTTTATTCCACTGTGTATTGTAGGCTGTATATTCAACTTTTGTGCAGACAAGTTATTATAACTATCCAGTATTGTTTATTGATGTATTGTACTCTGATGATTTAATGTATAATAACAGTTATAGTTCTTTTTTTGTATAGACATGTTATATCTATTATATATTGTTCCGCTGCGATTGTGAGATTATGTGCTGTTGTTTCTATTTTCTTCTTCTACCTCTTTTTTCTTCTCCCTAACGATCTGGTATTTCTGGCATTCGATTGGTCGGCATGTAATATAGTGGACGTATTGATGTTGACCTTCGAGCTTCGAAAAATCCATCCCATCACAGAATCTTGATGTGTTTGCTAGGACTCACTGTGACATGCATGGGATCTTTCCTACCATTGCGAGCCATGCATTAAATATTGACTTGAGGCATGTCCGAGGGAATAGAAAATGCATGGTATGGATCCAAAGAGATCCGCTACCCTTAAGAAGGAGGTGGTTGGGCTCAAAAGAAATGAGTTTATTCGTGATGCCCTCTGGCCTAAATAGGTATCTAATCCTATACTTATGAGAAAGGAAAATGGAAAGTGGCGGGCATGTGTTGACTATTCGGATTTAAGCAAAGCATACCTGGAAGACAGTCTTTCCATTTAGAGAATTGACCAAATGGTGGACTCTACCATATGACACAAGTATCTATCTTTCATGGATGCCTACTCTAGATATAATCAAATCCTGACGCACATTACTGACTAGGAGCACACCAGATTTATTATCGATGTTGGATTGTATTGCTATAGGGTAATTCCATTTGGATTAAAGAATGCTAGAGAAACTTATCAGCGCCTAGTCAATCGAATGTTTAAAAATCATATTAGAAGACTATGGAGGTATACATGGATGAAATGCTCGTGAAGTTATGATGATCAAGCGACCACATTAGAGACTTAGCAGAGATGTTCGACATCCTTCGATTTTACAAAATGAAGATCAAACCTCTGAAATGCTCTTTTGGATTTGCATTGGGAAAGCTGTTAGATTTCATTGTTAATGCTCGTGGCATCGAAGCCAATCCTAAAAAGATTTAAACTATTCGCAACATCCAAGCACCAAAGACCATCAAACAAGTATAGAACCTCTATAGGAAGGTTGTCGCCTTAAGTCGATTTATTTTCAAAGCCTCTGATAAATGCATTCCTTTCTTCATCTTGATTAAAAGAGGAAAAGGAACTCTGAATAGACACAGGATTGTGAAGATTCATTTCAAGCTTTGGTGAACCGCTTAGAGAGGCCTCCCATCATGTCAAAGCCGGTGGATCACGAAGACTTGTAGATCTACATGACCATCTTGGTACATGCTATAAGTACTACAATGCTTTGCGAGGAAAATCTAATCTAGAAACTAGTCTACTATGTTAGCAAGCGGTTAACAAGAGCTGAAAGGAACCATCCGCAGATAGAGAAATTGGCATACTACTTATTGATTGCTTCATGAAAGCTCCGCCCCTATTTTCAGGCTCATCGTATCAACGTTTACACTGATCAGCCATTACAATAGGTCCTATAATGACATGAGACGTCCGGAAGGTTTCTCAAGTGGAACATCAAGCTGAGCCAATTTAACATTACCTATCTCCTTCAGAGAGTCATTCAGGGACATGCACTGGCAGACTTTGTAACTGAATTCACGTCACAGGATGATCTTCTAGAGAATAGTGGAGCCCCTACCATTTGATGGAAAATGTATACGGATGGAATGTCCAACGAACGTTGTTTTAGAGTCGGAGTCGTATTAGTAACTCTAGAAGATCAATCAATCTGCCACGCCTTAAATCTTGACTTCCTATAATGAACAACAAAGCCGAGTATGAAGCTTTGATTGCTAGACTCAAACTTTCCAGAGAGTTGGAATAAAATCTCTTGAAATCTTTTGCGATTGCTAATTGGTGGTGTACCAAGTCAAGGGAGATTACCAAGCTATAAGATAGAAACTCGATCCATACCTTATCGAAGTCCAAGAACTATTGATTGACTTTGAGTATTATAACATCACGTGCATTCCCCGGGATTAAAATAAAGAGACCAACTCGTTGGTGAAGTTTTCTAGCATCATGGATGCACAATAAGTGGGATTGATCCCCATTGAAGTACAAGAAGATCCTAGCATAAACCAGATGGAATTGACTAGGTACTAGAGATGAAGCTTGAGAAGGAGTCATGGATGACTCCGACTAAAGATTATTTCCTACAGAAGGTCCTACCCGAAGGAAGGAATGAAAGTTGACAAATCCTCTCCAATGTTACATGATATATCATTCGGGAAGGAGCCATGTATAAAAAGGGTTTTTTTCCATTCCCCTTCTCTAATGTGTCACTTATGATGAAATAAAACAAGTCTTAAAGGAAGTTCATGAAGGGGAATATGGAGATCACAGTAGAGGGCAAACCCTTGCATAGAAAATACTCCGTTATGGGTATTACTGCCCAACGTCAACCGAGATGTTGTTGATTATGCTAAACGATGCGACTAGTGCCAAATGTACGCAGAAGTTCTGAGAGCTTCATCGATGGAAATTACACAAATGGTCAGTCCATGGTCATTTGCCACATAGGGAATAGATATTCTCGGTTCCATACCGACCTCAAAAGGTGGTGCAAAGTATGCCACCATAGCAGTTGATTACTTTGACAATGGGCCGAAGCAGAATCTTTAACTACAATCACAATAAAGAAAGTAATTAACTTCTTTATTCGGAACATCATCTATCGTTTTGGCCTTCCATGAACCATTATGACTGATAATGGAACTAGATTCGACAACGTTGAATTCAAAGACTTCTGCCATTGGCATCATATTGAAAAGAGATTTGTGGTAGTTGCTCACCCTTAAGAAAATGGACAAGCTGAAGCTGTGAACAAAACTTTAAAGTCCATTTTGAAGAAATGTCTGGAAAAAGCTAGAGCAAGCGGTGGATGAACTCCCAATAACATTATAGTCTTATAGAACCACCCGCAAGTCCGCGATTGGCCATACTCCATTCGCCCTTGCTTGTGGCTCCATAGCCGCCATTCGTATTGAACTCTTAGTCCCTTGTCATCGAGTGACCTACTATGACCATAAAAAAAATATAGATCCTCTAAGAGTCTCTAAATTTTGCAAATGAGAAGCACGAAGAAGCTTATTTGAGGGCAGCTGCACATCGACACCGAGTCGCCCGATACTACAACACTAAAGTCTGATTTAGAACCTTTGAAAAGGCGATCTCGTCTTGAAATGGATTTTTATAGCCCTATCACACATGAATCCTTCTTGGAAAGGACTGTATGTCATTGAATGGAGGTTTAGAGAGGGAAATTTCAAGCTAGCGAATTTTGATGACACCACACGACTAAGAGCATTGAATAGCGAGCATTTATGATGCTATTTCACTTAATTTATTCTTTTTCATTTGGTTGTATTTAGTTTTTGAATTTTCTTTAGCATTTTATTTTCCAGATATGTAATAAGACAAACTCTATCATTTCTTTCGCTTTGGCAAATAATGTTTGAAATTTCCTTCATATCTATGATTGTTGTAGCATTAAATATTAGTTACAATACCTGACTAACTAATATTGACATATTTGAGCAGGTTCCCATAATTTGGAGAAAGTCAAGTACATAAGCCCATGATTGAACTAAATAAAATGAGCGTGATCTGACCGTTCATTTGATGATTCTTGCTCACAACTCGATGGATGGAGTACCTAACGAGAAATGGATGTGACTTGACCAACCGATAACCAAATTAATCCCATTAAGCGATGGGGCTGACATGAATCAAAAGCTATTATGATACAACCGATTGCTCTCTAAGTTATACCCCAGACTTGGGGAAAATCCATAAACTAAGGAAAGTATGGTCCGACTATTTTCTAAAATAACTCTAAGTCCTAAGAGTGTGGACTAGAGTATAAACATGAATTTGGTGTGATCCAATCACCAAACAACTAACTCTTATCCCCAAAGTGAAGATATGAGTATACACAAATAGAAGAGTACGGTTTGACCACTCATTATTTCGTAAACTCTGGCCTGAAACCAATAAGAGGAGTATAGCTAAGGATAGTGTTCGAACATCCATTACCTAACTCCACTAACCTATGACTGGGGAGGAGTATAATCTCTTAAATCGCTGAATTTGATGGTGTAACATTAGGGCTCAAGCCTAGTATTTGGTACAACTTGAGGCGTTGACCACATGGAGGCCTTGAGTAAAAGTTAATGGATGATTATCTAAATCAATGAGCAACGAATTACTGGTACATTAAATGGAAAAATAATAGCTCGACTACTCAAACAAAATTCACATAAGAATTAACCAGAAAATAAAGAACTTTTATTTGCACGTTAAACTTGAAAATCATAGTATAAGTTTATCCAGAAGTGGAGGCGGCTCCTGCATATACACGGCCAACAAAAAGGAAAACGGCTACAAAAGCTATATACAAACTAAGCTAAAGTGATGGATACTTCTTTTTCCTCTTCTCTTTTGGATTTCTTAGGAGTGGACCCACCTTAGCCTCTGCATGTCCCTCTCTTCGATCCTTTATCACACTTGGCAGGAGAGCTTTCAAAGGTTGGAGGAAGTTCTTTGGGAACCGACCCGCCAGGTGGAATAACTTACAGTGGGAAGAGATTTGGATCATTGACATCGCCATCAACATCTCAACTTTAGCTTTTTTCTTCAATGACTCATCTATCTCGATGCACTTCCTCAAGCTGAGCTCATCGATATGTTTAGAGGCACCTGTGATCATAATGTCATCATACTCATCTGGCAGTGGCTGATCGTTAGCCTTTTTGTTTGCCAATGCTCCAATGACTTTAGCATTGGGCCATAGGATGTGGATAGCCACTATAATTTCAGTAAATACCGACTGTCGCTCCCGCGGGAAAATTAAAATAAGCCCATAACTATTGGGCATGAAGGGAAAAACCTCTCAAATAATGGGGAATATAACAAGATACCTATGTCTGGCTAACTTTCAATTATTACCGGAGTGCTCCCTTCTTGAATAGGAGTCACCACCTTTGATTGATAACCGAGTGTATCTGAATCATAACTCAGATCCTGCCCTAGGCCAAATGAAACTGATGCTCTGGCAGTTTGAAGTGAAGGGGGACCTTTAGGATTGGACTCTGAAGCTTTACTGATTGTTTTTTCTTTGCTAGAGGGTGCTAAAATATCAAATTATTGTAGCCATACAGCAGCAATATCTAGAGGTTCATTCCTGTGAAGGATCTCATATACCAGTTTCTCCTTATCCAAGTCAGCTTTGCCAAGGGATTTCTTCCTTATTTCAATGATATATTCTCAAGTCTCGGTAAGCGATTCAATATCACCTCATTCTATTCAGCCTTTTTAGCATCCTTCAACTAGACCTCAATTTGCTCTCTAATTTAGTTACGGCTAGCTTCCCTAGCCTCTTCCGTAAGGACTTCTATTTGAGCGAGTTGGTCATCAAGTTTAGATTTCAGCTCCCGAGCCTCAATGGCCTCTTCACAATACTTTAAGACTCCTCCTGAGCCTTAGGTTTTTCTTCCTTCTCTTTATTAAGAATTTATTCAAGTTCCTTATTGCTATAGGCTAAAGTGTTTTTCTCTTTAGCAATGTGTCCTTCTCCGGAGCAAGCATGCCGCTATGGATAATGGCAGCATCCAGCTCCTCTTTGTGAGCCATCTCCAAAAGAATAACCTCTTTGTATGTTTCTTTAGCACTCTTATCTGTTGTGGCTAGATTCATTGTCAACTTCATGATCTCATCATCTTGGTGTTTGATTATGTCTTTACAATGGATCACTTCTAGCTTAAGGCAATCGATTTCATGTTGCGTTTCAGTAGACATCCCATAGATTTTTACAACTAAGTTCCAGAATGCTTCATGAAAACATCATTGACACATGTAAGTGAACTCGCTATAGCACTTCGCATAATTATGTGGATAGAAGGAAGAAACTTTAGCCCATCAAAATAGATTTTTGGAAAATTGACCTTAAGTTCAACCAGTCTTTCTATTGTAGAGGCCTCATGAGCTGTAGTAGTCAAACAGTAAAAAATTAGGTGTTTTCTCAACCTACACTTGCGAGGCTGTTGAGAACCAGATGAATCTGAATAATACTTGGGTAGAATAGTAGTTTGGGGAACATGAGAAGAGTCCCGATCGTCGCTATATATAGGAAGATTGGGTTGAAATTCCTGATGAGATGATTGATATTTGGACTTGTGTTTAGAGGATGAATACTCCCTTAAACGATGACTTCTTTCCCAATTGTCATCCTTTTCTAAATGCATTCTCAAGTCCAGACTACGACTAGATCCATACTGGTCGAGGATCCCTTTAAGTGACTGAACGCATTAGAATGAGACATAGCACCTACAATCGAAACAATAGCATCTAAGTAGCCATCAAATAAAAGTTAGACAAAGATCATGCAATGACGTGCATATGATTTTGAGTGTCCTAGTGTCCCTCCGACGAACCAATTACTACAGCCTTACTCATATGAGTGTTTTCCCCTTTGCTGGTGAGAGTAATGTCTTCATTAGTCCTGGTGGGAGAATTAAGCCCTCCAACACTAATGTTGGGAAATTCAAAGGTCATGATATCATCATGGATTGGGAGACTCAAGAATCCTTCCATCAAGCTTTCTAAAGGCTGAGAGGAAGACTATTGTTCAAAAGAGGTGATGATGAACTTGGGATTTCTTGCAATATTTCTCCTGTGAAGTTTACACGCTTACTTTTTTCCTTTTCTTGTTCGCATATGAGATTTCATGGATTGTGACGATTTAACTATTGTTCGGACCTCCATCTTCATCGTCGGGCTTGTTGGCTTCATTACCTCTAGGTTCACCTTCTTCGGCATCATCCCGAGCCTCCTCGACTGGGGCACAATAAGGCTATTAGTGCCATCTTCTTGTTCCATAACATTTCTTTGCAACGCAAATCTTCCTAGAAGCTTAATGCTACAACCTTCTTCCAACAACCAAAAAAGAGATAACCACCCATCAATTACAAGGGATCTGATGTCGCTGTCCTTAAATGGGGTGCCGTCGAGTGCAAAAACCGCCCTTGAATAATTATCACCTTCAGGTTGTGGATGGACACATGTACATTTTCAAAGTATTTGTTAGTTCAAGGCTTGACTCAGGCTAAAGAATTTAGAATAAAGTGCAGGAAACACCTACATCCTTCCAACCATCGCCTCATGAAAACAGGTGGACAACAAACGAAGAACCATTTATGTTTAAAGATACTAAGCTTGTTCCAAGCACTAGTTACAACTCAACAATTGGGAGAAGTCTCGAGGAAAGTGTAAAAAAGGCTTTCGTTCCGTCATTTGAAATTGTAGATAAACCTGATGTCTTTAGGGGATGGCGGGTGGAACAGAACTTCCATAAATTGCAAGAAAGAGGCAAGAAAAGCATAGCTGTTCAGATGCAGTTAAGCTAGAGCTATTCCTAGATAATTTAGCATCTTTCAGATAAAATAATTAAAAGGGCATGCTTCCATCCTAGCACATGAATTTATTACATGCCATATACCCCTCCCGGGGTAAGTGAGCCTTGTCATTCACTAAAGGGACTAGAACATCTCCAAACGGGATCACATGTTTAGAACATAGCATACGAAGAGTAGCCTCACAAATTCTGAAGGCCTGGGAATCCATCGGGTTATCTAGAAATACAGCACCCTCTATAGTGTCAAGGGCAAGATGTTTCTATTCCACTCGAAGGATGGGAACATCAGAGAAAATGTCAACCAATGGACCGAAAATCTCCATTTTCTCATTTTGGTATTCAGGAGAAAATCTATCGAATACACACGTAGAACTTGACTCGACACCTAGATTGATGTGCTGTGAAGGTTGTCCAGAAGGCATTGCGGTTAAACGCTTGAACGTCTGGAGCCGATATAAACTAAACTCAGTAGATAATGAAGATTAGAAAATATTTACCTGTCCCATATGCTATGTGTAAACTGGTGTGGTACAGTGTTGTGCAACGTAGAGATAAACAGCTCCAAATTAAAAGCAAAAGTAAGTAATGATACTTTTGATTCCGACGAGAGTGACCGTCATCGTTGACCATCGCGTTTAGATTGGTCACTTGTGTAAGATTTAGGATTGAAAATCGACTTGTTGAAGTATGAAATTCATTATTGAAGTCTGTATGTTAAGTTTTAATTCATGTTCAAGTCCTGATAGTTAAGTTGTTCAATTTCAAATTCAAAGTTAGATAAGCAAGTCTTGTTGCCTTTATAGCCATATGTTTTGGTCTGTTAAGATGGAATTGGTTCTGATTGTTCATGCAAATTAACATGGATTGGTTTTCTCAAGTATTCAAGCTCAATTCAAAGGCATAGAATTGGCTAAGTCCCCATACCTGATCCCTTTATCTCAATACAATTGACTCCATTCGGAAAGCCTTTGACCGATCCCTCCATTTTCTAACACCACCAATCCTTCCTTACTCAAAGAAATCAGTTACTGATCCCTATGCCTAAACCAATACAACCAATCCCTAATCCAAGCACTCCTTCACCAATCCCTCCTCAAAATCCAATAACTGATGTGTTTATTTAGCAATTCTCACATTTAATAAACGAGGCCGATCCCTCTATGCTCCACAAATGACCGACCCTTTTTCCACCAATGCTCTCATCCTTTTTTATCATATTCACACTGATCCCTATAGTGGTATCCCATCTTCTCTCTATTTACTCCTTCCTCTGGTCTTTATTTATAGAAGCAAACCACTGATCCCTTCCTTTTTCCCTTTTACCACATCACTGAGTTCCAATGTCACTGCTATTCTTCTCTTCTTCACCCAGTTCGACCCATGGCATGACCGAACCCATCATCTGTTATGAATCAAATTTAAATGCAAGAGACCTACCAAATAAATGAAGTACGAGTTACTCGATGGGAGATGTTGGATTTTTATTCAAATCAAAGGCAATGTTTTGGTCCAAATCAATAGAGGATGGCGAGTCTAAGGATGAAGGTGGTATTTTATTCGAAGGGAAGGGTTCAGAGTTCAAATTGGAAGGAGAGGGTTTGGAGGTGAGCTTGGAGAAAACAAAGGAAAAATCGAAATGAAATAAATTTAAGAGATAAAGGGGTGGGATATCGGTTCATATATGAATAATAATAAGAATCGGCCTGCCTTTCCATTCTCCAAGAAGTGAAAAAGATTAAGTCCCCATCATATGAAGCGATCAGGTACGATCCCTCAACATAGGGATCCAGTCTGATGCCTATTATTATAAAAAAACGGAGGATCGATTAGAGGAATCATGATACTTATAAACATAAAAAAGGAAGAGAAAAGAGAAAGCAAAGGGATCGAGTACAATCCCTACATGCATGCAAACATGTAAAGTAAATAAATATATAAATGTAATAAAATTGCATCTGATTCAACAACAATTGGTGATGACCCATGAGCATGTAAACGCAACTAGGAGCTAACGGTAAGAACATGTTTCAAAACATGCATGTGAATATTCTAAAAAGTCATTTTTTTTGAAATAGATAGAAATTGAATTCAAAGCTGAGGCTTTCAAGAACGAGACTGAATCAGATAGCCATAGCTTACTAGCCTCATAGAACCGGATATAGATAGCAACTGACATAATATAATCCTGAATTTATAATATTGGAAATCAATCAAGCGGCTTGACGATCAAAGTGGGATACGACACTTTGGGAAAACAATTCAACAAAAGAGAAGCGACTATTTAGAAAACTTGATTGATTTCTTTCGGACGACTCTAAATTGTTTTGATTCAAAGCATATCATGTTCACCATAAGATGTATTTTGGGGGCAAGTGTTATCAGGCATTTTAGCGTGGCTATATCCAAACTGATTGGACAAGTTAGGCTCAACTATCATTAAGGCAAGTAAGCCCAGTGCAATGGTTGTAGGGTCTAGAAGTCAAGAACAAATGATCATATGAAGCGATGATTGAACAGAATTGATAGATATGCCATATAAACTTTTCAAAGTATGGAATATAATTTAGTCCAGAAAAGGGATCGACTATAATCCCTCTCAACTATAGGGATCGGTTTACTTCGGCCAAGTAAGTGCAACTAATGGAAAACAATCGATATCTCAAGATCCAAAAGTCCAATGCATACAAAACTTTTAGAACAAGATGTGGGGATCCTAAAGAGTCCAACTTAGGCATCGCACCTCACAAGGAGAAAGTAAAAGGGATCGGCCCTTTTCCCTCCATAGGGATCGGCCAGAATTTGGTAACAACATACTTGCAGCACAATCAAGCAATAACTCAACATCTACCAATCCAATGTCATGAAACTTGGAGGCTAGGCATAATATAGTATGGAGAAGCTTCTATACGGATCACTTCTCCAAACTCCTCCAAAATAAGGATTGGCCCCAATCCCTATTTCTTGGGATTTAGGCAATGAGATCTCTCCTATAGACTCCTAAGGTTTTAGAGATTCTTCTACCGAATTTTCAGGGAGAAATTTCTTCAACTTCTTTTTTAAATACATGCTTGATTGTTCATTTTGAGGATCTTTACATTGCTTGTTACTTTGTATTCTTTTGTGTTAAAGTATTTTCATCCGATCCCTACTGTACTCGATTCACAAAGTGATTAGCAAAACTATATCTTTGAAGTGGGCGTAGGCAAACAACGCCGAACCCACTATGAATTGTCATGTCTTTGTTATTCGCTTATTTCTTATAGTTTTAGTGCCATATTCTCTTTTTTTACATTTAATATTCTTCATTTATTTCTCTACACAATTTTTATTGGGTGATTGTGACTAATTTTGGCACAAACAATCATATTGTACTTTCCTACTTCTTCACAAACCCGTTAATGGTGAAAATGCATAGGCCTAATGTAATAAACCTCTCGGTTAAATAAGATTGAAAAAATAAGAAAAGGAATATAGACGTAGGGACTTTTGGTCCGAACCACTATAAAAGTCTAAATGCTATTTACTTCATGTACCTTAACTTCTTTGCATTTGCTATCATGGCACTATGGTCCAATAATTCGTAACCTACATGTACTATATGTCGACAATCTCTTCATTAGGTTCAACATTCTAACTAGCTCCCAACGCTATACCTTTAGAACTTAGGGTGTTGGTATAGATGAAAATTTGCATTAACATTTGGAAATTTCTAAAAGAAATACGAGAATTATATGGTGTGGTTATCTTCGATGATGCTATACAATACGTATAAACTCATTGTTCTTCTAGAACAAAAGATAAGAAAATTCATCCACTTAAATGGTTAGAAGGTGATCCATTCTTATGTGTTGTCTTTTTATTCCCAAAAGAACCATAGTTGAGTTTACCAAAATCCATCGATTGGTTTTGCAGCGACTGATAAGCGAGGGAGTGTACTTATATGAGATGACTCAAAACCGTAACTACTACAAAACCATATGCGTACTTTACACTTTAAAATATGTTCTTGATTGGTTCGAGATAGTGGAATCGAAGATGGAGTTCTTTAAAGTGTAAGGGCTACTTGCTACTAATGTTGATGGTAATTCCAAAAAGAATGTAGTAGACGTATTGCTTTGACTTGTTTATATCCTTAGTAACTTGTATGATGAATGCTAGGATTACATTGTTGCTTGGAGAGTAGTATTAGCACTCTAAGTGGAAACTTCTAGAAGGAAAAGGTAAAAACGTAACCTCACAAGCCTCACAAACCGATAATGGCTAAAACTAGGTTGATGCGGTAGAGCTATATGGTTTTCAACCATTAGGTGTATGACTCCTAAGTCTAGGTTGGGATTTATGGATTTGGTATATGCGTGAGGGGTGATCAGAGGGCAATGTTTGTAGCCTTAGTGCTCAAGGGATGATGTAATCCAGCGTGCCATATTGAAGGGGCGGATATCTCTATGTTGGTTGAGGTGGAAGGTTTGCAGCCTTAGGCACATTTTATCCAGAGATGTACTATACGGAAGGTAGTCCCTTACCATGTCAATGTATGGAATCCATTTTTCAATCGTACCTTTATGGACTTAGTTGTATACCTAATACGTTGGAATTTAATTAAGGTAACAATTTCAGCTATGAGTAAATATTTTTTTCAAACCATATATATTATTATAATATCACTAGATTTCTTATAAATGGTTTGGTATCGTAAGGTGTAAAACCTCATTCATGTTTATGTGTGGCATAGTCTTACGAGATACCTTTATTTTTGAAAGATTTTATAACATAAGAATCCATTTGATTTGTGTTTCTCATGCTAGTTTGATAGATTGATACGGACGTTATTTTCTTATAATGCTCGGGTCAACCCAAGCATAATTCCACGTTTAGTGAAGGAAGCATTGGAGCTTCAAGAGACGACCTAGATGCCTCCAATACGTATTCCCATATTTTCTTTTGTTTATATTGTGCTTCTGCTTTTGTATTTATCAGCATTTGTGAGGATATGATGTTATAAATGTCCAAGCTGATGATAGGTTAGTACTTTAGTTGATGTATATATATTATAGTTTTTCTTTTGTAAAGATCATTGTTTGACAACGAGTTTTCTATCTACTAGAAAATTCCCATAAAATATCGTGATAAAAATAATCGCAAGCATACGGCGTACAATTTTAGTACGTGGCGAGTACAGATCGATCTATAGGGAATTAAATTGACTTAAAATTTTATTCAATCAAATTGACCCAAATTTGCAGGTTTGTTTAAACTAAGAAAAATAGAAAAGGTTAAAATAGAGCAAAAATTGATTAAAAATATGAGATTCAAATACAACTTAGGGGAAAATCGACTCTCATATTTTACATAAGTCAACATAAAAACAATCTATGATCTCTCTATTTTGATTTTAAGTAGAGTTAGCGATGTATTTATAATAAGTATGGTTTATTTATGTTATTGATTAACATAACTTAAACCATTAATGTATGATCATCTCCTTCTAGATATATTTGTAACCGCTATAATGTTCGAGTTTAAATTATTATGGTGTTTGCTACGAGATGTCTCGAATAGGTCAGTAACGATTGGGATGATGACAAATTGGGTGTTATCTAGAAAGAGGTTGGTCGGTCTTGTGTTGGTAGAGGACCGTCAGTTGGACCTTGGTACATTCCTCCAGAGATGTACTGCCAGAAAGTAGTCCCTTCAGCTGATGATTTTTATGGAAATCCATTCTCCAATAAGTTCCTACCATTTTGTTTGTAGAGCTTAGTATGCTGGCATTTAATAATGGTAACAATTTCGGCTATTTAAATATAATTACTTGAAAAGGTGTTTTCAAAAAAAGAATGTCATTAAAAATAATATCCAATGATTTGGTTATCATAAAGTAAAAACCTGTTTTATGTTTATGTGCAGCAGGGTCTTATGAGATACCCTTTTGTTTTCAAACACCATATTTGATTTCTCACACCAGTCCTATGACTGCCCGGAGTTTATTTTGTTTCCATTTAAACTTTGGATGCCTTATTTTCCTAGGCATCCAAGTAGTCAGGAGTGTGGTAGGAGCATTTTGGTGAAGCATTCTAAAGGAGTTTTCTTGGAGCATGGAGCTGGAGCATCTGATGTGGATATCTATCTCTTTTATTTTCTGCCACGCCTAGTTGTTTGTACCAACAAGTGTGGGAGCAAGCAGTTATAACTGTTCTCGGTTGGGTTAGTTCATACCAAAATTCTGATGTGCCCTAGTAAGAGTATCTGTATGTACTATCTATCCATAAACTTAAACAAAATGTGAGAATTTGTGTTTTTATCTTTTATCTTTTATCTTTACTTTACTTTACCTCCGATAATCTGCCTCCCCGACACTTGGATTTAGGACATGCTAATACGGTGGAGATATTAGTGTCGATTTTTAAGGGTCGAGGAGACGGGTCTTCGCATTTGGTATCAGAACTGAAGGTCAAGCAAGAACCTTGGCTTTGGTGGGGTATGACTCAAAAAAGATAGGGTTAGTAATATCCTAGAATGAGTTTAACCTTTGAGAGTGCGCATTTAATACCTTTATGTAAAAAAAGAAAATCAAGTTGTGTATATATCCATTTCCCAAGATAACTTCCTCTCGGTATTCTGAAGTTATCTTACTAAATTCAGGTAGTAAGACATGAGTACTCATAGAGGATGAAGATGGGGAAATAGCAGCACCACAACAATAAATGGTTTAAGATCCAACCACTATTGCAAAAGAAATAGCTCCCATACAAGCCCAGGTTAATTTTTCTACCTAGTACAAAAAAATTACCAGCTAGGGGGAAACCATTCAAAGGTACAGCGCTCGATTCAAATCATGCGAAAGAATCTTTAGGGCATTGAATATTAGTAATGAGCGAAAGTGGTTTTAGGCCTCGTGGCAACTATAGGAAGGGGCTTTGGCTTGGTGGGAGTCCAATACCCCAAATGATTCGGAAGATAATTTCTCTTGGGAAAGGTTTAAGGAAGTATTAGAGGAGCAGTACATGCATGCATCCAGGAAATCTCATCTTTATAGATGCATGGATTTGAAGTACGACGAAATAACTATTGAGGAGTATGCAAATAAGTTTAATGAATTATTTTGTTTTAGGCCAGGTCTAGTTGACATGCCTTTAAAGAAAAATGAGAAGTTTATCTCCAGGATGAACGAGAAGTACCAAAATATGATGACTGCTCATGTTAAAGGATCATTTATAGACTTAATGGATAGGGGGTTTCATTACGAAACATTTTGATAAGAAGAACCCAGTGGTAGCTTTGACCAAAACAAAACCAACAATTGGAAGAAGAGGAAGTTCAATCAAAGTGAGAAAAAGCCAGGACAAGGCAAATATGGAGGAGGATCGCATGGTAACTATCTATAGGATGTTGCATGTTATAATTGCCAACAAAAGTGCCACCTAGCGATCAATTGCAAGAGTCCCAAGGTTCACAGGCCACCACTTGGGAATTATTATAATTGTCATCAACTAGAGCACTTGATAAAGGATTGTCCATTTTTGAGGAGGGGAGAGCAAGCCAGAATTTGTGCTGTAGAGGATGGACCTTCAACCTCTAAGGATGTGAAAGGAAATGGAGTTTTGGGAGGTAATGTTTTATCAAAGATGTTGAAGTTAGAGTATTATTTGATATAGGAGCTACTCATAGTTTTGTTGCTAAAGAAACCGTAGTTGGATTAAACTTGACCAAAAGTTAGTTGATACCCCTATCTGTGTAACAAATCCTATAGGTGGTACTACTAACCATTGTATGAATTGTGAAAAGGTCCAAATTTCCCATTTCTTCCATAAAATTTCCTTTTGACCTGTTTTTCTCTTATTTTACTAGAATCGAAATTTTACTCGATATAGATTGGTTGACTAACTATAAAATTGTTCTCGATTGCGATAGAAGGACGATATCTTTATGGACCAGTTTTGGGAAGTTTATAGAAATATCTTGTGAAAGATCCTAGTCCATGGAGGGATAGTTTTCTATATGCATTAGATTCATCCCAAAAAGGATTAGAAAGATATATATTGTTAAAGAATTCCCAAAATTTTTTGAAGAAGTAAAGAATTTACTCCCACATCGGGAAATCGGGTTTCCTATTGACTTGATTTCTAGTGCAAGGCCAATTAAACAATCTGATTTAAGGATGGCTCCAAAGGAGAGGGAGAGTTAAATAATCTAACCCAAAAGCTATTTAAGAAAGGATCGATAAGACCTAGTCGTTTAAGTTAGGGATCGTCAGTAGTTTTTGTTGCCAAGTCAAATGGATCTTTACGGTTGTGTGTAGATTACCGAGGTTTGAATAAACAAATGATTACGAACAAGTATCCTCTACTCTAAATAGGTGACTTATTTGATCAGTTACATGGATCTCCGGTATTCTTGAAAATAAATCTAGCTTCAAGATTCCATCAACTAAGAATTGCAGAAGAATGCATCCATCTCGCTGCGTTTAAAGATCTGAACATGTTCTTCAAGTGGTTGGTTATGCCTTTTGGGCTGACCAATGTACCTGCTTATTTTATAGACTTTATGAACAGGGTATTTGGAGATGTACTCCATAAATTTGTGTTAGTTTTTATCAATGATATCCTTATCTATTCTAAAATAGAAGAAGAACATGAAAGACATTTAGAAATTGTGTTGGAGATATAAAAAAAATGTTCTTAAAGCAAAATTCTCAAAATGCCATTTCTCAAAAAAGGAGGTAAGATTCCTTGGACACATAGTGTCAATGGACGGGATTTCAGTAGATCCTGTAAAGGTTGCAGCTGTTCTAAATTGGAAGCTACCACACTCCTAAAGAAATTCATAGCTTCTTAGGTTTGGCAAGGTATCACAGAAGATTCATTCAAAAATTCTTAAGATTTCCTACCATATAACGAAGTTGAATATGAAGGATGCTAAATTTATTTGGACTCCTAAATATGAAGCAGCATTCCAGTAACTCTAAAAGAGGTTAAAAACCGCTCTAGTTCTAGCAATTATAAATGGAAATAGTGGATTAGTCGTATATATAGATGCTTGTGGAGAAGGAGTTGGTGCAGTTCTAATGCAAGAAGGGAAGATGATTATTGCTTATGCAAGTAGATAGCTAAAGGTTCATGAGAAAAACTATGCAACACACGACTTAGAATTATTAGCTGTGTTGTTCACATTGGAAATATAGAGGCACTATTTGCTGCGTACGAATTTTCCATAGTTTATTTCAATAAAACTTTGAGTTGACTTTAGTAAATAAAATTCCCTCTTCTAAGTAGGTGAAATTTTTTAGCTCTTTACGGATCATAAATCTTTAAAGCATCTTTTCACTCAAAAAGTTTTAAACATATGATAGTTGGCTAGAATTTCTCGCATCTATCTAGATATTTTACACACCTGAGAAAGGCAACATAGTAGCAGATGCATTGAGTAGAAAGTATGATGTTATTTCTTATTTGGTAGTAACTCCACCTCTTTTGGAAAGAATATCCAATAAACAAAGAGAAGATAGACAGCTTGTAAAGTTCATTAAGGCGGCTGAAGAAGAAAGAAATTCAAGCTTTGAAGTAGATAAAAGTGGAGTATTACGATTGAATGGGCGAATTTGTGTTCCAAATGTGAATAATCTTAGGAAGGAGGTGTTGGCTAAATGCCACAAATCAAAACTTAACATTCATCCAGGAGTTGGTAAAATGAGACATGAAGCACACATTTTGGTGGAAAAGTATGAGAAGGGACATATCCATTTATGTTAGCCGATGCGTAAATTGTTAACAAATCAAAAGCGACCACCAGAAAATTGCAGGATTACTTCAACCTCCGGAGATTCCAGGATAGAAGTGGGATCAAATATCAATGGATTTCATTGATGGCTTACCTCGAACGAGGAAGGGAAACGAAGGCATTTGGGTTATCATAGACTGATTAACGAAAAGTGCACACTTCATTCCAGTAAAGAAAATAGGACAGCTACAAGCCTTGCCGAGATATTATGAAAGATATTGTTCGATTGCATGGAGTTCCAAGCAGTATAGTAAGTGATCGAGCTCCAACATTTACTAGTCAGTTTCGGGAAGCATTACAGACAACTTTGGGAACAAGGTTGAATATAAGCATTGCCCATCATCCCCAAACTGATGGACAGACGAAAAGAGTCAACCACGTTTAGGAAGATCTTCTAAGAGCATGCATTCTAGATTTTGGAGGCTCATGGAAAATCATTTGCATCTAGTAGAGTTCTCCTATAACAAAGGCTATCAAGCTAGTATTGATATGGCACCATATGAAGCTTATATGGTTGTCCATGCAGATGACCAGTATATTGGATGGAAACCGTAGATCGGTTCATACTTGGTCCTGATATGATACAAGAAGCTTTAGAGAAGGTTGATATGATTAGGAAGAAGGTAAAAGAAGCCCAGAGCAGACAAAAGAGTTATGCAGACCAAAGGCGTAGAAATCTAGAATTCTCAATTGGAGATTAAGTCCTTTTGAAAGTCTCTCCAATGATAGGAATGGTGAAGTTTGGAAGGGATGGGAAGTTAACACCTCGATATATTGGACCATTTCCCATTCTTAAATGAATCGGCCCACTAGCTGATCGAGTGCAGTTGCCAAAAAGGTTGGCAAGAGTGCACATTGTCTTCCATGTATCTCATTTGTGGAAACATGTGCATGACCCAGAGCAAATCATAGAAACAACTGCTTAGGTTGACTTAAAGGTAGAACCAAATTAAGCAGTTATTAGACGGCTTGTTCGAATCATTGATCATAATGAGAAATGATTAAGGAGGAAGATAGTAAGCTTAGTCAAAGTTCAATGGAGTGGAGATGCGGAGGATTGCACTTAGGAAACAGAGGATAGAATGAAAAAGGCATATCCAAATTTGAGGATGGATGCATAGTTTGTATAAATCATATCGATATAGTGTACTCACAGCCTTTAGTGTAGTCACTTATCTATACTTTTATATATATCCCATCGTATCAAATATACTTCTTTTTGTGCTATTTTCTTATTATCTTAATTTCGAGGACGAAATTCTTTTAAGGAGGGGAGTCTGTAACCACCCGCAAGTTTATCACTTTGATAAATGTTTGCTTCGCTTTATCAATATACCAACAATTTTATAAATAATTACCAATATTAATTTATATGATTTTATAAATGAAATATGATCATTTTAATTAGCTAAGAATGATAAGAAAATTAATTTTCAAAACTTTTTTACAAATATATGAACATTAACTAAAAGAGAAAATAAGACCGGAAATAGGAATCGAGATTTGTAACGATATAAGTGTGGAAGTAGTGCAACATTATGGAGATATGTAATGTACACAAACACATGTACATGTGCATACATGAGAACATGCACAAAACATACATATACAAATATATTTAAGTACATTAATATAAAAATATTTAAGATATTTTAAATTTCCTTATTTCTTAAGCATACAAAAGTCAACATATGCATACCCTAAAGTGACAGAAGTGATGGGCACACGGGTGATGGAGTTTTTGCCATGCATAGGGGGGAGGTTGTGATGATGAAGGTACATGTGATGGTGATGCAAAATATGAGGTATGCGTAGATATTTTTTACTCTCTCTTTTACCTATAGATTCCCTACACTCTCCTCTTCATTTTCATTCGTCTTCTTCTACATTTCCTAAGCTCTCTTTACACACTTTAATGGCTTCCATCCTAAAAAAATTATGGCAAATTTTATTCCAAAAATAATTTGAATTTGTAATATATAGTTATATATATGTAAGCATCTCAAAACAATCCCAAAACTCCACCTTTTCTCCTTGCTTTTCATGGCCTCCACCCCATTCCATTGAAGGCCGAGCATCTTACTTGCTCTACCTTAGACCGTGAGCTCCACAAGCCATCCTAAGATTTGGTCAAGTCGCCTAGAAGCTAAAGTCCCGGGGATCGTGAGCTCTGGAAACCAAATTGCGGAGCTATAGCGAATTTATAGTTAATCGTTTAGAATCCAAGGTAAGAACTCCAATACTATATTATTATATGCTATTGGACGTTATATATGTTTTTATGATTGTTGATAATGGTTGTTTAATATAAATGTTGAATATATATGCAAGTCACGGAAATACACGTCGATAAGCACAAAGGAAATCACTTTCCTTTATATCAATGAATTGGTGTATATAGGATGTTAAACCTCCTCAAAATAGTTTAATAATGTGTTTGAAATGTTTTATAAACGTATGAAAGAGTTTTGGTAAAGTTCTAAAAGAAACGGAAAATTTAGTCAAAAAAATAGGCGCATCGCGTAACAACAGTTTGCGATTTCGCACCATAAAAGTAAAACTAGTGTATGAAATGGAATATAGCTTAGAAATTATGCGAGATAATAATTTCCAAACTATCATATCCATAGTTTTCCAACGAAGAAAGAAAATCGATATTTCAATAAGTAGATTTTGAAGTATGAGTATAACCAATTTTTGGAAAAATCATGGTTTTCCAGTTCGGAATCCATAACAGGATTTCTTTGAAAATATATTTTGAAATGGTTCAAAAATATGAAATAATTCTAAAAAAAATTAATTTTTTGAAATTATTTGAATTATGAAAAAAGAATTTTCAAATGATAAAAAGTCATTTTGACCAATATATCTTAAAAATCACTTTCGCAGCACTTCTCCACAACACCTTTCTATAACAATTGAAATATAGTTTTAAATGCAACCATTCTTTTTCAAATATTTTATAAATGCTTTCAAATGATTAAATAATAATTTTAAAGATAATTCTAAAGGATTCATGGAATGGTTAAATTTTAAATGATTTAGAGTCGATCAAATAGCTTGACCTCCTTATGGGTGTCACTGAGATAGTGTTTAAACTTGAGTTTGGAAAACCAGTTTCCTATGTTCTCCTTGGCTATTCGAACTGGCCCGATGGAGGGGATAGTGAATTAGGTTTTCTCGAATCAATACTTTCTCAAGTGAAACAAAGAAATGATCTCGAATTTATTCCTAATTTAAAAGGAGTTTAAAGTTGTCAAAGGATTTTACAAGAGAGGTTTAATAATTCCATATATACCGAAAAGAAGTGTTTTAAAGTTATATATCTCTAAAAGATAATTTTATAAAGGAAACGAATAAATCAAATATTATTCATCAATTTACTTGACCTCTTTTATTGATGATTGGTTCGAAGGAGCCGAGGTCGGATATAGATGATTCCTATTTGAAGAAAATTCGAACCAATTTACTTATTCAAAGTGAATACATGAAGATAATTTGGAAGATGGAATGTAAGGCTACTTGTCACTAACCTTCAGGGGAAATTTTCCATATCATATTATATGGCAGAAGTTCTTCCTTTTAGATTTTCATTGCAAGGACTTCTTGTTACTAATCCTAGGGGCAATTCCCGACATGATGTCATAGGAGAGTGTCTTCGTTTTGTCCTGTTCCTGGACAAATTGTGGGGACGAATGTCTGACGTTGCATTTTTAGTTACATTTAGCGATCTTTATGAATGTATTACCAGCTTGGTGGCGGAGAAGGCAACTTCTCTTAGCTTAACACCCTTTCCTGAGATGTATGAGCTCTCGGAAGTCATACGTTTGCAGAAACCAGTTGTGTGACCATGGAATGGAAATGTGGCATTCAAAAGAAAATGTGCAATGAGAAATTAATCGTTACCTCAAGCCTCACGCCTGGAAATGGCCGAAACAAAGTAGATGTGGCAAGGCTATGTTGTTCGAAACCATTAGGGCATGATAATCACCTTCTAGATATATTTCTACCAGCTATAAGTTCAGGTTTAAATTATTGTGGTAAGATGTCTCGAATAGGTTGGTAATGACCAAGGTGATGACATATTTGGTACTATTTTAGGAAGAGGTAGGCCGATCTTGTGTTGGTAGAGGACCATCAGTTGGGCCTCGGTACATTCCTCTGGAGATGTACTGCCGGAAGTTAGTCCCTTTACCAGGCCATTTTGATGGAAATCTATTATCCAATAAGTGTCTGCCATTTATTTTGTAGAGCCTAGTATGCTAGAATTTAATAATGGTAATTTTTTTGGCTATTTGAATATAATTACTTGAAAAAGTGTTTACAAAAAAAGAATGTCATTAAAAATATCAAATGATTTTATGTATCAAATGATTTAGTTATCATAAAGTAAAAACCCATTCCGTATTTATGTGAAGTGTGGTCTTATGAGATACCCTTTTGTTCTTAAATATCATATTTTGAGTTCTCGCACTAGTCTCATGACTAATCCAGAGATTGTTTTGTTTTCGATTTGAACTCCGAGTTCCCTTTTTTCGGGCAGCCTAAGTAGTCAGGATCGTGTTAAGAGCATTTTGGTGAAGCATTTTGGAGGAGTTTATTTGAAGCATGGAGCCAGAGCATATGATATGGATATTTATCTATCTTTTATTTTCTACCGTGTCTAGTCGTCTGTACCAACAAGTGTGGGAGCAGGCAGTTATAACTGTTCCTAGTTGGGATAGTTCATACTAGAACTCTTGTGTACTCTAGTGAGAGTGGTTGTATGTCTATCTATTTATAAATTTAAATGAAATGAGAGAATTTATGTTTCTATCTTTTACCTTTAATTTACTTCACCCCTGATAATCTGCCCCTCGGTTTGGATTTACGGCACGTGAATAATGTTGATGTATTTGTTTCGAAAATGATTTTATTAATAAAAAATTAGTAATTTACAATAGATTACAGAAGTGCCTGTAGGGTATATCTCTAACTCTATTATAATCATCATCATAAGGACATAGTACACTAAGTATAAATAGGTTTTAGGACACTAAGCTCAATAGTACCTACATCACAAGACAACCATCAAAATAGCCTAGAATTCACCAATCATAAAAACCATAGCATATCATATAACAAACATGCATAATACTATCATTAAGATCCCATTCACTTTGGCTGTTACCAAACCCTCGCATCATCATCAAAGACCTCACTCCGTCTGACCATCACTAAGGTCTCACATGATCACTAAGATGTTACTTTATTATACCACCACCAAGGTCTCGCATCAACCCTAAGATGCCTTGGATAACTAATAATTTATATGACTATTACCAAGGCCCGTAAAACACCACATCGCAATTTGATTCGGTATTTGATTATGTGCCATCACCAAGGTATTTCCATCATTAAGGTAGGCTGTATCATCACCAATGTCCAAGGTACACAGTTGAGCATCTTCACATATACATTCCCCATGAAACACCTATTACGTCTAGAGTTATCAACTATTCTTCATGCATAAGACTTGATACTGAAACATAACACATAGCCAAATATCTTTACCTCGTTAAAATTGCAACCTCGGACCATCACCAAGTCCACATACACTTCTCACACGAAGTACTTGACCAAAATGTTTCATCTTATCGACTTGTTGAAGTCACTTCACTCTCTTGGTTGCTAAACAAACCAAATCATCCACCTCAACTCCAATAACTTCCCTCGATGTTTCCAAGTCACTTCACACCTTTGGAGCCATAGATGCAAATCGAAATGTGAATAGCAGTCAGAGGAGCATGTGCTAGAGTTTCCCTATAGGAACGAGGGACAAAATGAAGCTAAAGGTGTAGAACAGAGTGCAAACCTTCAGCCAGAGGAGTATGTGCCCGTAGGAATAAAGGAAAAAAATATAGCTAGGGATTAAAGACTTCATTAGATGACAACGATCGAATAGCTAAAATGATTAGAAGAATAGTTAGAGGTGGACCTCCGAACAAAAGTTAAAAGGATATGAACATGAATCCGTTTACCCTTAACATCCGGTATGTGACAAATCCATCCAATTTCAACCTACTAATCTTGGAACTATACAATGGAAGGACATATCTGACTGTTCATCTGATGAGATACATTCAACATATGGAGCTGTTGGGTGGGTCTGAAGAGATAATGGGATGATGCTTCCTATTATACTTAACGTAGTTACTGCTATGTGGTTTGGGCAGTTAAAGAATGAATCTATAAGCATGTGAATCGGATTGGAAGATAGATTCTTGGGACAGTTCAGAGTTCATATCTCTTAACCAAATAATGTGATGATGGTTTCGAGCATGAAGCAAAGGGAAAAAGAGAACTTGAGAAGTTATCTAACGAGATTTAATGCAGCAGTCGTTGTGGTCGATAAGTTGGATCCATCAATGGTCCTGATGGCAACAATGTCTAGAGTCAAAAGCAAGATCGACTTCAAAGTATCATTATAAAAGGATCTACCAATGGATATTATGGACTTTTATCACGAAGCCGAGAGATATTTGTGTCAAGAGGACATTGATGCCGAGGTTAATGTTGTGGATGATGGGGAACATCCAGACTAGGATATGGTAGGTACAAAGGAAAGCAGAAAGCTGATGATGGTTTTGGAAGACCAAAGCGACAAATCAGGGAACAATAATTCTCTTCTTATATAGATCTGACTGAAACGTCGAAGAGGATATATTTTGATACTAGTGGCAGATCTCCTATCGAAAGCCAGCTAAGATGGAACCAACGGATAGGTAGAAAAGGTTCAAAAGATTTTGCTTTTTCCATGAGATGGATAGTCATGAGATTAATGAGTGCTGACACCTTCATGATCTAACAAAAGAGCTAGTTCGAAGTAACCAAGTACAAGAGTATAAAAGGAAACAAACTATAATGGTGCAACCGAAGTAGCCACCATCTTCAGCAAATACATTAAGACTCGACTAGAATCTGAATTGAGATTGGGAATCCCAAAATTGGGTGAGAGTCAGGATTGATTCCCATGTTTTGCGTTCCCACGTACATGTTTATGGACCTCTATTTGCCTCTATGCACTTTTTGAGTTGGATGTCCAAGATGAATTTTAGGATATTTGTTTGTTGCTTTGATTGAGATATTTGATTTTTGAAAACCACTTGGACATGATGACTAATACTGTTTGAATATGGTAGTTCTGTCCGGAGAAACTGAGGGATGATTATAGCTAGAGAGCAAGGGGAATGGGCTTGTATGAAAGTAAGTCCCCTTGTCGGAGAGTGAGCGAATGGACTTGCTTGGATGTTGAGTCCCCTCATCGAAGAGCGAGCGAATTGGGCTCAACATGGATCCAGGGAGATCGAAAACTAGATTGGATGTTGAATGATTATGAGTGATCGAACAAAGAATTAGATGTTAAACGATCTAGAGAGATTGAAAGCTAGATTGGATGTTGAACAATCCAGAGAGATCATATCCACGATTAGATAGGACCCGAGAATAGATGTCAACTTGAACTTAGGATTTGAACACCTTGTGATTAGACTATAATAGATAAATCTTGAATGAACATGAGATAATTTTGATATAGATATGATAACTCCAGATAGAAACAAAATGATTATGATTTCTGACTAACACTTAACAAAGGACTAACGTCCTTAGTTATGGTAGTCTGGAATGACCATTGATTTACAGATAAATACGAAGGAACAAGATGATTCCCCATAACTTGGATCGACTGATAGCCGAAGATCTCAACTACCAATGATTGACTACTACTAAAGCTTGTTCTTGAGGAAAACACACCAAACATTCATAATGCATACTTTTGGAGGGTAAGTGTTATAACCAAATTTCCATGTCTCAAAACAGACTCAAATAGATGAAATGGACTAAAAACTGATAGAGGAATGAGTCGAGGACCTTTGAAGGTATCAAGATCAAAGAAATCAAAGATTTAGTTAAGTTTAAAAAATGCAAATCGGGGTTAAACTGACCTAATTCAGTTGTACGAACAAGATTTTCACTGGCATTTTCACCGTAACATGATTATAACTATCTAGAATAATGATATGAAGAAACTCAGGAAGTTTGAAGAAATTTTGAAGAGAAAAATCAGTTCAGTATCTGCTATCCCACTTTTTGGTCAAAACTGGAATATCAACAAATTGGCAAGGGATGATAGATATTGGGATTGGAGATTGATTGAAAGCAAGGCGGCGATCGATGTCGTCAAAATTTGGTTGAACTTCGATCGGGACGAAATTGATTGGAGATGATGATAAGGATTAGGAAAGGCTATGTTTCAAATTTCAGGTTAATCGGAGTTCATATGAAGGAGTTATGATTGATTCAAGGTAGGAGAGGCATGCTGTTCGAATCCATTGAGGGGTTAAGGTGGTGCTCATTTCGAATCCATCTGATTCGAACCCATCAGGTTTTGTTCAGTTCGACTCCATTAGGTTTGCATCGATCGAAGGCATGGCGCAAGGATGGTTCGAATCGATACATTTCGTATCGATCTGGAGGTAAGGGCTTCGCATCGATACCGTTCGTATAGATCAGTATGGGTTCGGCTCAGAGAGGTTCGCATCGGTTAGGTGTTGGTTTAACTTGATAGCGTTCGTATCGGTCAAAGGCAAAGCAAGGTGAAGGACTTTGAATCAATACCGTTCGTATCGATCGGCATGGACAAGGCTCAGTCATTTCGTATCATCGGTAGAGAAGGTTAGGTGGACTTCGACTCGATGGCAACGTAGGCTCCTTCGTATCCATCAGGTAAGAGGCTCCTTCTATCCATCAGGTAAGGTCTAGTTCGTGTCCACCCTCCATTCACAACCACTTCGTATCGACAACCTCCATTGTCACTTCGTGTTGATCGATTCGTGGCCGATCGATATGAAGTACACTCCAAGAATCGATGCGAAGGAAAACACGAATCAATGGATGCGAGCATGACCGTTGTGAAGTCATGGATATGGACGAAGCGTGAAACATGGATGCGAGCGCGTCTTTAGGAGAGGAAGCGTTCAACTCGGCGCACCAAGTGGAGTCAACATGCCGCATAATTCGAATCGACCCGGGAGGATAGCGCCACGTCATTGCACGTGCATGCTTCAGATGGAGTCGAAGGATATGGATTCGAAGTAATGGATTCGAACCAAGCAGAACATACGGAGCTTTGATCTCGAATCGATCATATCTTCCAAACCGTTGATCCAAATGCAACGAAATTTTTACAGGAGCATACATGCATATTGAAGAATGTTCACACCAAGTTTCACATCGATTGGATGATTTTATGATCGATTCGAATGGAGTTCGAATCGATCCCAGAGTGGGCCTAAGTCTTCTGAGGCCGAGCCTGTGGGCCCCCTCACGTGCCAGAAGTGGTCCATCGAATTTTCAGCGAAATGTCATCCTCCTACGCCTATAAATAGAGCCCCTGGTCATTCAGAAAAGGGGTCGGAGAATTTGGAGAGAACAAGCACGCCCGGACGCTGCCGGAACCATTCCATATTGTCATTACTACCATTGATTTCGAATTTGGACTTTGTAACTGCTGTAATCACTTGTAACCAGCAAGGATAATTAATAAAAGGATAAAACTTCGGAGTGGACGTAGGCCGGAGATAGCCGAACCACTATAAAACTTGTGTCTCTGTTCATTATTTCTGATTTGCTGCTTGTTATTTGCTGAGATTCGTTATTTGTGTTTGAATATTGTCGATTTGTATTCATACACTGGTGCTTTCATGGTATTGGGGGTTTGTAATCAATTTTGGCGCAAACACTTTGGTGCTTTCACTGAGAAGGACTAGCACCCGCTACATCGGGTTTGAAGTGCAGATTCGGAGATTTTAAGGAGTTTTGGGTTTGAAGACAATGACTAGGCAAAATAGTAGAAGGCAAAGGGCTGAGAGAAGCCAACAGGAAGGAAGTCAACAAGCATCCTCCGGAGCTGGGGAAGGACAGGCTTCAATCTACATAACCCGGAATGAGATGGAAGCCATGGCAAATTCTTTGCAAGAGAGATTATTGAAGAGCCAACAGGAAATGATGCAGACTTTCTTTGAGCAAATGAGAGCTGCAGGGATGCAGAACTTAGGAACAGCTACAGCCACGGTGGATGCAGGACAAGGAACTAGGATTGTGGAACCCAATGGAGGACGGGATGCGGAGCCAGAGGGCAGTCAACAAGGGCTTGGGGGCAGGCCCACAGGATCCAACACAGGAGGACCTTTGGAAGGAGTTCAACAGGCTAGATCTAACGTTGCTGCTAGTGAACCACATGAGGAATATGTGCCGGAGTTCCCTCGGGGGCATGGGGGGCAACCCCCAACAGACAATACTGGATTAATGGAGATCATCAGGAAAACTGTGCGAGGTAGTTTGACCAACAGAGACTTGGAAGGAGTGAATAGGAGTCCGTTCGCTCGGGAAATAAGGATAGCCCAGAATCCACCTAAGTTCAAGCTATCTAGCGTGGAGGTATATGATGGCAAGGCAGACCCAACTGATCATTTTATGAGGTACACCAGACACATGGAGGTGCTGGGGGCATCTGAGGAAGTGATGGCCTGATGCTTCCCTTTGTATTTGACGGATTTAGCTGCAATGTGGTTTAGGCAGCTGGGAGAAGGATCTATCAGGACCTGGAGGGAATTGGTGGAAAGGTTTTTGGGACAGTTTCGGGTTCATGTCAAGAGGCCCAAGAATGTGATGACATTGACATCGGTGAAGCAAAGGATGGATGAATCGCTTAGAGCTTTTCTAACTCGATTCAGTGCGACAGTCGCTTCGGTGGATCGGCTTGATCCATCGATGGTTTTAATGGCAGTAGTATCAGGAGTCAGGGAGGACTCGGATTTCAAGGTATCTCTGATACGAGATTCCCCACAGAATCTCGACTAATTCTTTCACGAGGCAGAAAGGTTCCTTCGGTAAGAAAATGTGAGTACGGATTTAAAGGTTAATGCAACTGAGGGTGGAGGACCATTCAACAAAGGCTTGGATAAAGAAAAAGGGAAAAGGAAGTTGGGTGATGATTCTGGAAACACTAGGAAGTGATGGAAGGATCCAAAGTTTTCCACACACAGAGGATTGAACAAGACGCTGAAGCGGATATACCTGGATACTCGGAATCGCCTTCCCTACCGGAGGCCGACTAGGAGAGAACCATCAGAACGGGAGAGGACATCAGGAAGGCACTGCCTCTTCCATGATTTAGATGGACATGATACCAACAGCTGCAGGCACTTAAAGGATATAATCGAGGAGCATGTAAGGAATGGACAGTTACGGCAATATGTCGGAACTCGGAATGCAACGGTAGAGCAGGAGCAACCACCGACTACCTCACACCGTGATGATGTGAGGCCCAGGGATGATGGTCGATTGATCATCCACTGATCAGGATAATGTGAAATAAGTAGCGAACTACTGGCAAGCAACCAAGTCATTTACACATGTATGGGGACGGAGATAGCCCCTAGGCATGCTCTGAATGACGATAAACTGCGATGTTGTGGTTTGTGAAATTTATCTTTTGCTTTTGGATTGGACACTGCTTTTCTTTTTGGATTTGGTTTGTAGTTTGGATTGAACTCCTGGTTTTGCTTGCTTTTTGATTTGGATTTTCCTTTGGATGATTGTTTTCGGTTTTGGATGCTGGTTTGGATTTTTGATTTTCTAGTTTTGATTTGGATTTTTGATTGGACTTTGATTGGATTTTTATCTGGTTTTTGATAAACGGTCGTCGGGTATGGATTATGCCTGGCAAGGGTTGAGTCGCTTTGCCCGAACGTGGTAAATTGACTCATTCAGGTCGTCGAGTATGGACTATGCTCAACAAGGGTCCGGAGTGACCAGGATTCGGCCTAGGACTTAGGCCCTGTATTATCTATTGTTATTTTCAGGTCGTTGAGTATGGACTGCTCAACAAGGGTCCGGAGAGACCAGGATTCGGCTTAGGACTTAAGCCATGGCTTTGTACAATATCCAGGGACACTGGACCACGGTCGTCAGGTGTGGAGTAAGCTTGACAAGAACCCGGAGAGGTTAGCTCAACGTCCAGGGACACTGGACCAAGGTCGTCAGGTGTGGATTGCGCTTGGCAAGAGACCGGAGAGGTTATGGATTCGGATATCGACCCGGAGAGGTCCCGGATTCGATTATTGGCTATGGGATAAGGATGGATTTGGACTCGGTTGTCGAGTTCGAATGGATATGGAATTGGCTAAGGCTTTAGTTATTAGATTTGGAATTGGGCATCGACTCGGAGCAGTCAAGGATGACATACTCTGGCAGTATGGCTATGGACTTTGGATATTGGAATCGGAGCTATTCAAAACATGCCTTCTTATCACAAGGCATGTTTTGGGGGGCAAAGTGTTATCCCACTTTTTGGTCAAAACTGGAATATCAACAAATTGGCAAGGGATGATAGATATTGGGATTGGAGATCGATTGAAAGCAAGGTGGCGATCGATGTCATCAAAATTTGGTTGAACTCCGATCGGGACGAAATTGATTGGAGATGTTGATAAGGATTAGAAAAGGCTATGTTTCAAATTTCAGGTTAATCAGAGTTTATATGAAGGAGTTATGATCGATTCAAGGTAGGAGAGGCATGCTGTTCGAATCCATCGAGGGGTTAAGGTGGTGCTCATTTCGAATCCATCAGATTCGAACCCATCAGGTTTTGTTCAGTTCAACTCCATTAGGTTCGCATCAATCGAAGGCATGGCGCAAGGATAGTTCGAATCGATACACTTCGTGTCGATCTGGAGGTAAGGGCTTCGTATCGATACCATTCGTATCGATCAGTATGGGTTCGGCTCAGAGAGGTTCGCATCGGTTAGGTGTTGGTTTAACTTGATAGCATTCGTATCGGTCAAAGGCAAAGCAAGGTGAAGGACTTCGAATCGATACCGTTCGTATCGATCGGCATGGACAAGGCTTAGTCATTTCGTATCGATCGGTAGAGAAGGTTAGGTGGACTTCGACTCGATGGCAACGTAGGCTCCTTCGTATCCATCAGGTAAGAGGCTCCTTCGTATCCATCAGGTAAGGTCTAGTTCGTGTCCACCCTCCATCACAACCACTTTGTATCGATAACCTCCATCATCACTTCGTGTCGATCGATTCGTGGCCGATCGATATGAAGTACACTCCAGGAATCGATGCGAAGGAAAATACGAATCAATGGATGCGAGCATGACCGTTGTGAAGTCATGGATATGGACGAAGCGTGAAACATGGATGCGAGCGCGTCTTTAGGAGAGGAAGCGTTCAACTCGGCGCACCAAGTGGAGTCAACATGCCGCATAATTCGAATCGACCCGGGAGGATAGCGCCACGTCATTGCACGCGCATGCTTCAGATGGAGTCGAAGGATATGGATTCGAAGTAATGGATTCGAACCAGGCAGAACATACGGAGATTTGATCTCGAATCGATCATATCTTCCAAACCGTTGTTCCAAATGCAACGAAATTTTTACAGGAGCTTACATGCATATTGAAGAATGTTCACACCAAGTTTCACATCGATTGGATGATTTTATGATCGATTCGAATGGAGTTCGAATCAATCCCAGAGTGGGCCCAAGTCTTCTGAGGCCGAGCCTATGGGCCCCCTCACGTGGCAGAAGTGGTCCATCGAATTTTCAGCGAAATATCAGCCTCCTACGCCTATAAATAGAGCCCCTGGTCATTCAGAAAAGGGGTCAGAGAAATTGGAGAGAACAAGCACGCCCGGACGCTGCCGAAACCATTCCATATCGTCATTACTACCATTGATTTCGAATTTGGACTTTGTAACTGCTGTAATCACTTGTAACCAGCAAGGATAATTAATAAAAGGATAAAACTTCGAAGTAGATGTAGGCCGGAGATAGCCGTACCACTATAAAACTTATGTCTCTGTACATTATTTCTGATTTGTTGCTTGTTATTTGCTGAGATTCGTTATTTGTGTTTGAATATTGTCAATTTGTATTCATACACTGGTGCTTTCACGGTATTGGGGGTTTGTGACCAATTTTGGTGCAAACAGTATCGACCTGATTTAATCATCACCGATTCGATTTAAAGGCTTGGAACAATAATAGATAGATGAAAGGGCCAAAACATGAAGAGAAAATGGGCTTTGGATGTAAAAATTTAGGTTAGTACCAACCTTTTTTAATGACCATCGACTCGAAATGAAGACTAGATTCAGAAGGCAATGATGAGGAGGATATGTTGGAAAAAGAAAAGGTAGTACTAAATGTGCATGTTTAGGTCGGTATTGACCTGATTCTTCTTGAAATTGTTGTGGCATGACCTAGTTTAGTGCTTGACATTTAGATAGTAGAGATTTGGATGTCTTCAAGCTTGATTGTGAGATTTAGGGATAGAATCGTCTATAAATAGATTTGTTATGAAAAATGCGCTTAAGCATCTTTTAAGCACTAAATGCACGCACAAAACTTAATTTTTATTAAGTAATGAGCTATTAAGCGTGCTTAATTAACACTTATATGCATTTTGCTTAAATTTGAGCAATGCTTAAGCAATACATAGTGTTACTACCCATATCAATGTCGAAGGAATGCGGCATGTAAATATAGCTATGATGTCGCCTCAACAAAAAAACCAATGGGATGGTAATGTGAATGCCGAAATATATCAGTATAGCATAGAGCCAATACCACATCAAGTGATCAATGCCATAAGCCATAAATGTATGTCGACATGACTTATGTCACATCTCATCGATGCCATGTTTTATCAATGCAACTCCCTAATCAAGTTGCTTCGGATCAATGTCATAAATCTTCAGTGCCACCATATACTAATATCTACCTTTAATACTGCCGCCTCTCATCAATATCGTTTTCGCATCTATTTGGTGTTGTTTCCACTAGAATGCCGCTACTCTTTGATGTTGTTCTCTAGATAGTACCACCCATCATTGATATTGTCAATGGTTAATGAGGCTAAAGCAAAGAAATAAGTCCAGTGCCATTAAGGATAACGGATGCCGAAGATCGAGAATGCTAAAGGCAGCATAGAGCATCAGGCCGACTAGTCTACCTCTTTATATAGACCTAGAGGCAACATAGAAGAGGAAAATCATTCTTGCCTCTTTTCTTATATTTTAAACCTTGTAACCCTAAATTGATATGGGGATTTAGAGCAGATTGTACAACTTGAACTATTGCACATAAGGCGTTGTACGTTCAATATTATATGCAATAAAAACAAGATTACTTGAATTATGGTTTGCTTTCAAGTTCTAAAGCATTTTTGATTCTTACATTATAAAATGCTTCGAATTTTAAAAGTGCTTATGGTATTGAGTTCAATTGCTCTACATGATTTAAACTATTGGCTCTTTTATGACATGCGATGTAGCTTTAGCTTTGATATTGAACATGCATAAGATTTCCATAGATTTGATATGGTGCATACTCCATCCTAGCAACTTAGCTTAGGATTACCTTAGCCTAGCCAAATCCACTTCCCTTACACTTTTGAGGTTAACGAAGAAATTCTTTAATATTTTGGTCCTAGTAGGAGGACTCGAACCTTCAACTCTGTTAAAACCTTAAGTGGAACTAACCTTGTATATATAGGGTTAAAGGACTTTCCCGTACTATGCATATCCCATTGCAAGCTAACCTACCTTCGATTCTTAACACTAATTAATCGCATTAACTAAGTTCTGTTTAGTCATGCCAATTAATAGTTTTAAAATCTCCAAACAAGGATCCTCCAAGCCTCAAATGACTAGGCCAACTTATCAAATCACTAGTGATCCCCAACTTCATGAGGAACAAGTATTTAGGTTTATGGTATTACAAATTATGAAAGAAAAAAGAGACAAGTAGCTCCTTACCACCTGGGAAAATGGAGTTTGAATCCCTTCCATGTTAGACCAATATCCTTCTTTGCCCTAGGGAGGCAATACAAAAAGGATAACATCTTCCTAACAATGAGAAATGAAATTTAGCTCAAAGCCAAAGGGAAGATTTTCAAAAAAGAGATTGAAAGGGACCTCGAATGGTTTACTAGAAAATGGAACGGTGTACTTGATCGGTCTTATAAAATAAATGAAGCATAAAACTTCTCAAAAAGGATATTAGTCATTAAAGATGAGGAGACCATTTCAATTAATAAAAGAGGAAAATGCCAATCGGGAGGATTGTTTCCCAATATGTCATGACTATCAAAGATTAATTCTCTTACTACTTCCTACGAGAACATCTATGTCTTGACCAAAGGAAAACTTAACTATTGGCTTTCACAAAAGAAGCGTCCAAAGAATAAAAGGAATCTCGGAGGGTTTTATTATTACTATCACCAGGCCAATTAACATAGCACAAACCAATGTCGAAGCTTGAAAGGCTTGATTAACCATTTTCTAGGGTAAGGGAAGCTTGATGAATTTGTAAGAAGATGATAGACAAGTCATCAATAAAAATAACATTTTCCACATGAAATAAGTACATTCACATGGTAAGGAGGAAAACAAACTCCTTAAATAAAGGAAAAAGCCTTTGATCCTGCCAAGATGGCATGGCCAAAGCACCTCCTAGAGGGAGGACGAGTAAGCCTTTAGTCATGCCTAAGATGGCTTGGCTAAACAATCAACTATGACTTTGGTCCCGTCTACATGGCATGGCCGGAGCATAAGCCCTTAATCATGGCCTGATTAAGGCGCCTCCTAGAGGAAGGTTAGAGTAATTCTTTAATCCTACTTGAAAGCGACATGTCCAATGTTTCTGCAAGCCATTGGTCTAGCTTACATGGCCTGGCCAAGGTGCCTCGTAGAGGGAGGACAAAGTAAGCCTTTGGTACTTGGCCAAAGCACCGAGCCGACCTTTAGTTCTGTAATTAAAGGCCTCATTAAAATGCCTCCTAGAGGAAGGTCTCTATGGTTCTTCTTAAGAGAAGTTCACCAAAAGCACCAGACAAGCCTTTAATATCACCTCCTAGGCCTTACTAAAGCGCCTCCTAGAGGAAGGTTGGGTAGATCTTTAGTTTTGTTTAAGATAGCAAACCAAGCGCACTAGACAACAATCACCGCCTAAGATGGTGCCAATCAAATTCAAAAGAAAACCTAACTCTATTCTAAAGAATGGATAAAAACAATATTCTCGAGGAAGATCTATCAAAAACAAGCCATTTGTGCTCTAAAAACAAAATCAATCAATCTTCAAGAGGAAGATCTGTCAAAAATAAGCTGATTAGCACTCCAAAACAAAAAAAGCAATTTTCTAGAGAAAGATTTGTCAAATATGAGTCGTTTATGCTCCAAAGAAAAAGCAATTTTTAGATTCCAAATGGGTTTCCTAGGCTTCCTTATTAATTACCAGATATGTTTTCCAGTCTTCCTTCATTGTTACCAGATTTGTTTTCTGATCTTCTACTGCTGGATGAGTTTTCCACTCTTTTGTTCCTGTCGCAAGATGGTTTTATGGTCCTCTATTCACACTAAACTAGAATGGTTATCTGGACTTCTATTCAAATCATTATCAGAATGATTTTCTAATGGCAGAGCTTCACTAAATAAGCTCTCAATTCAGAATTGGGATTCGATTCACGGGAATCTCCATTACTAAACAAGCTGCTAGATATTTATTGATGGGAAGGCAGATTTCTAATCAAGTTCTAAAAACTTGGCTAGCTAGATTCTTAGTTCTCTTAACAAGTAGAACATTAGTCTATACATCAGAAGCTCAAAATATAGAAAAGCAGGATATAAATCATCAAGCATCTCAAATATGAACCAGTACTCGATTCAAAACCACATACCATAAATCCGAGTTAAGATTCATTCAAACACAAACCCACTTATGATCTAATATATCATATACAAAGTTACAATAGGAATTTCTTCAAAGCAAACCTTTGTTAAAGCTCAAGCCGCTATGCCATCTTGTCTAAATCTTTAGCAGTTAAAGGATCGGTAATGTGGCGAACGACCACATCCAGAAGTTCTTTGAATTTTTTTTTACTTTTTTCGAATAGTATCTACATCATCAACTGAGTCAATTTGAGTTTTCAGAGCATGCTGGAGAGTCTTGTTGGCTCCTCGTAAGGTTTCAACCATGCTCTTGAATTCTTCAATCTCTTGCTTAAGAGTATACTTTTTGCACCCAAGCTTTTCAACCTAGCTTTTGTATTCATTGAGATGTTGAGATACTTTTTCATTCCATTTCTTACCGAATAGTTATATACGTTAAAATTTAGCTTGTACACTCCATTTAGAGATCACTTCATTACTTAAGCCTGGAGGTGGCTTTACTAGGGTAGGAAATTCTTGGCTAGCTAAAGATTAAGACCTAGTCGTTTTGTCGGGTATAGGAGTAGGAAGGCCAAACTCGACTCTATTTGCAATAAGCTCTAAATATTGGTGGGAGACTTGACTCTTTAATAACCCCACTTTAAGATCATTTATTTGTTAGTGCAATCAAGCCATTTCAACAATCAATCTAAACTGAAGGTTTATAATCTAAGAGAATGTTTATAATCTAAGACCAAGTTTATCTTTTCTTTCAATTCAAAATTCCTATGTCTATTTCCTTAATATCCTCTTATAAGCTAGAGGTTAATTCCTTTAGACCTTTAAAGAGCTTGTGTCACCAGATTGTTTGGAAACTGTAAAGCTAAAGCATCTTGGAAAGACCGCCTTTTTTCAATATCAGCAATTGATCTATCTTTAATCTCGATCACTCGTGACAAAACATTTAAAGGATTAGATGCAAGCACTAACTGGGTTTCCTATTTAAAATAAGTAAAACAAGAATTAATACATAAAACAAGCTTTTTTATTAGTAACAACAAAGATTTATAGATGATAAGAAAATTCGAATTACGTCACAATTCTGTTTAATTAACTCTTAAGTTTTGAAACAATAGTTTTGGCTTTTATAAATGACCCAACAGATATGGTAAGAGTAGAGTCAAAAGAAACTTTAACCCTTTTTGGGCTATCAATGGGAGGGAATCGATGATATCCCACTCCCCAATTAAAGAGCTAGCATGACTACATATCATTTGGGCTTGATAAGTTTTAATTTCACTCTGTAATTTATCCTTCTCATTGCCTAAAAAAATCAAAGCAAAAACGAGAAAACTGCATGTAAACTTCTTGTAGGTCTCTAAGAAAGCTGTATTGCTAATTGCGATGCCTTGAGAGGTAAGGATTTTTATTTAAAAGCCTTCTTTAATTTAACAAATTTACTTAAGAGTTCCATGGGAACAGGATTGCTTAAGGTTTCTTTAGTCTATATGATATGTTAAAATTAGACTAAAAATAGAAAATCTAAAACGATAAATTTCATAAGCTACTCAGGTTACATAGTTCAATTATACAATCATGCAAGTTTATACAAAATTGATTTCATATACAGTTTATAAATAAATCTCTTCCTATTATATTTGACTATTTCGACGGAAAATTACAAGAAGAAGAGAGATAGGAGTGACTCTTTGGAGATTCCAACATGCCTCGGGATGAGGATCGGACCAATTTCATCCAAATACCTCCGATCGAAGCGCCAAAGTAAACCCCACAATTGTTCCCTAAACAGGAAAAATCGATAAATTCACCCCTGGTATAAAATCTATAAAGAAACTCCTCCGAAGCATTCCTATCATCGATCAACATCTAGAAAATGGTCATGAGCACTACATTCTCTGACAAAGTCTTTCGCGAAGAATCCGTACTTTCTTCATTTATGGAGCAACTTGCCTTTCTTTGAAAAATCTTAATTTTGACGCACACTAATATAGAAAAGATTTTTTTACAGCGTAGAATAAATGCTATAAAAACCTATAACAACATTATGATAAAACGATGTCTAAAGACATGTTGTTAAAAGTAGGCAGCTTATAATTGCACAAAAGAAGGCTGTAAAAGGTTGATCTTTTACAATGTTTGTTAAATGCCGAGAATAATATTTTACGCCTTTTTTAATATATTGTTATTTGTACCTTGCATTATTATTTACAGCGGTTAAATCATGTTGTTATTCTCAAATTTACAACATGTAATAAATGTAGTTTTTCTTATTCACTACCATCCACTAAAATACTCTCCCACCTTCACATTCTAATCTTACGGTTTGTATAAAATTAGCTAATGTATATAACATATTCAAACCAAACATCAATCATATCATCTAAAAAATCAAAACATAATATATTAATCACATTAATTTCTCACATATTCAAAAACTAGGTTCGTACAATTCCATAAACCATGTTTTCACAACATCCATAAACCATGTATCGATAATAACTATACATCAAGTTTTGAGAAAATGCACAAAACTAAAGAAACATCATTTTCTTACGACACCAAAAAGAACATTAACATGTTGCTACTACTTTGCACCAAAATCTTCATTTACCTATAATAAAATAAATTAAAAAAATTAGAAAAGAAATAGAAACAGAAAATGATTCAGATTTTTTTCATATATATATGCATCGAAGTAAAATGATAATTAATTTCTATTTTAAATGGAATATGCATGAGCAAGTATAATGTATCAAGAATCTATTAAGCATATGCTTTATAGTTTTATAAATGTCTTCTGGAGCTTTTTGTAGTGTTGTGAGTGCTTTGTTATATGGAGTAGTTATTAGTCACATGGAAAATTTCCATTCCTACCTAAATACTAAGTTGTGAATGAAGGTCCATTAAAATAACATAGCTTTTTGTCTAAAATAAAGAGGGTAGATATTGACCATCGTTGGCGTTTGCATTGACGACATAACACTCATCTATGTTTTTCTCCCTTTACCTGCAAGGCTGCAATTTATATTGACTTTTTCTGTTGTGATATATACAATGGCGAAAACATGGAATTGAAAGAATCGTCTTATAGAGAGATATGCTATATCTTCCGGAAAGAAGACAACTATTTGAAAATTTTATCTCCTAAATTTCTATCATGTGAAGCTTCATTCTGATATATATATACATTTTTGTTGAACTGGTAAGTATCTATCTTGTATTTTTTCTTGACATCTTTTGTAGATGTTCTTACCTACAACTTCTTTGAAACAAAAAATATAACTAAAACATAAAACTTAATATTGTTTACAGAAGCTAGTAAATTGATTACTATGACAATTGACATATTTGCTTCATAGGAATTATTTATATCCAAGACACAAGAGCACAGTTATGAGTTAACTTTTAGATCAAAACTATATTTACTGCATCAAACACTAAAGTAAGGAATGATTAAATCATGGAATCATAGCTACTTTTGATCACGAATATATTAGCATTTCAATAGGCAAGAACAAACTAAAAGAGGAATAAATACAGTTGATGAAAAGCTTAAATCGTCAGAATGTATAGAACCTAGTGCTGCACCCAGTAGTAGAAAAAGATCATTATTGAGCTCCACTTTCAGCATGGTAAGGAAGGGGTTCCTTAGATACAGATGTTGTCATGGTTGAGAACATTTCTATAATAACGAATAATGGAAGAGTGTAGGAATAGGCTAATCCGATACTAATATTAGCCTATCAGAAGAAGCCACGACTTCCTTTTCGATCAGACTTACAAAAGGACATGGGTCGAAGATGCTTCTTTTGAATTCAAAACTACTATAGCATATGACCTCATTCAAAATCTTACGTGGTCAGTTTGGGTATCACAGATTGAAATAAAGGCCATAAATTAAAAAAGTAAGGCAAACCCCAGTAGCATAGAAAAAGGAGGCGTGCTTCAAATGATTCATATGGAATGTGAGGATATTGAACTTTCCTACAAGGAAGTTCTATGTTATAGAACACATTAATAGACTTAAGCCATCTATTACCTTATTAATTGAAAATAAACTTAAAATTGATTTAGTTGATATTTTTGTCAAGAGTGTTAGATCTGATTGGAGATGGGTATTTGACTCGATGGATGAGCAGAATTTTGATGTAATCGTTGTAAATATTAAAGAAACAAAAGAATATAGAAGTTGGGTACATAAAGAAATTTTAATGGATGTGGTGCTTTGAAGGTTTACAATGTCCTTATAAATGTTAGTTTAAACTTGTTGGTTATCCATTGTCCTCATATTAATAAGAAATCTTATTCCTTGGTCATAAAAAATTGATAAATACTTGGATACACATCATTATGATGCCAAATAGATGGTTAGAATTTATGTGATATATGAGGACTTGCAAAAAAGATATTTGAGTCTAGTTTAAACTAGAGAATGATACGTTTTTCGCCTTTTTATGTTTGCATTAGTATATTGGCATAGGTTCTGATTGCATTCTGAGCATCGGCATGCTGTGAGAAAGAAACCATAAAAAAAGCTATCATATTTAAAATAAACTTATGTAAGAAACCATAAAAAAAGCTATCATATTTAAAATAAACTTATGTACTTAGTTATCTTTATTGAATAAACATCAAGTTGAAGAAAATAGAAGAAAAACTTAAGTTTCTATAAATAGTTATATGATTGTTTGTTAATGAAAAAGCATACATAAGAGACTAATGCATACATAATTACCTCTTTTAAATTATTGTAAGACTTGTACTGATTTATAGTAGATAAGTTGTACAAAACTAAATTTGTTTATAATTAACTTAAACTTATAAATCATTTTAACTAAATTTTTTTATAAACTTTTTTAATTTATTATGATTATTAGAAACTTAGTTAATTTATAATAATTACTATAAACTTAATCAATTTTTACAATCTTATTTAATTTTTATAAAATAGAGTTAAATTAATTTTTATAAACTTAATTTTTTTTATTATTGTTATTATTATTATATTATTAATTATAAAATTTTGTTGACTTAGTTAATTTATTTTTATTATTAAAAAATTGTTAATTTTTGTCAAACTATATTTTATTATTATTATTATTGTAAATTTAGTTAATTTTTATCAAACTTAGCTTATTATTATAATAAACTTGTTAATCTTATAATACTTAGTTTTTATAAAGCTATTTAACTTTCACAAAACTTAGTTAATTTATTCAAACTATTATTTATTATTATTATTTCTGTTATTAGTAAACTATAAATTATCTCAATTGCTAAAACTTAAAATATCATACCTTATATTTTAATTAACTTAAAATTATAAATTTTGTCAAACGTAAACTTTATTAACTTAGTTAATTTTTATAAATTATATTAAAGTTATAAAATTTTTTCATAAACTTACATAATTTTTATAAACTTTTTTAACTTTTATAAAACATAGTTAGCTTATTTAATTTTTATAAACTTATTACTATTGTTGTTATTATTATTCTTAATTATAAAACTTAATAGGCTTAGTCAAATTATAATTTTTTTTTTTTGAACCGGTACTTTATATACAACAAATCATTGGACAACATATCCCATGTCAAATAAATGTTCGAAAGAAAGTTTCGAACTTGTGACATCCTGCACCAACGCCGAATCAATTAACCACTTGGACAAAGGTGCTTGTCATCAAATTATAATTTTTATCATTATATAATTAGTTATTTTATCAAACTGTAGTTGTTTATTATTATTATTATTAGTAGTAGTAGTAGTAGTAAAAACTTGTTAATTATTATAATATTTAGTTAATTTTTATAAACGTATTTAATTTTTATAAACGTATTTAATTTTTATAAAACTTAGTTATTTATTCAAACTATTGATTACTATTATTATTATCGTTAATTAAATATAATTTATCTCAATTTTTAAAACTTAAAAGTTTATAATTTATATTTTAATTAACCTAAACTTATGGTATGTCAAAATCTACACCCAAAAAAGTGGAAGAGGAAGAAGCAAGAAAGAACTTACACTGTAATAAAGCTTAAGACTTGTGTAGTAAAAGACTGTAAGCCAGAACTAACAAAGAATGCTAGCAAAATGATCATTTTCTATAGGCTCTTCTAACGATATACCTTTTTATGTATATATAAAAGAAATATTGATACAGAATAAGAATTTGTTAATAAACGTTAAAGAAGGAGAAGAAAGTAGTAGGAATGTTGCATGAAATGTTAGTGGAAGAATGAAGAGACTATTTTCTTCTTTTAGAGTAAGCACATGGGTTCTTCTCTTATTCTATTGTGATGATTTTTTTGGTAACCATTGAAGGTGAATTTAGTTTCTTTTAATTTCTCAATTATTTTTGTTTCGGAATCTATTAACCCATTTGTTTGCATTTGTTCATGTATAAAAAAGCAATAACCGTAAGTTAAGAAATCATGATATTTATAATTACTTATTTAAATATGAACATAAAAATAATATAAAAACATATATAGTTAACCAACTATGTGCTTTATTGTCAATCTTTTGTAAACATTTGCTAATTAAAGGTGATACGTTGACCGCAATAGTAGAGGTAAATGTTGAATGAACTTTTTAGGGATACACTCATTTTTGTAGTGTTGATGGATACAATTTCTCTATTCCATAGGGAATCAAATTGGAAGCAAGGTTGACTTCAGCCTTATGGAAAAAGAAAAGGGTCACGGTTCACATTGTGCACATGTATACATGCTATGTTAAGCAAAACAGAGGTTAACAACTAACATTTTCTATGCTTAGCAAGATCTATAATCTGTAGTACATGCTTGCATAAAGATTTATAATTGCAAAAAATATGCCTGCAGTACCTTGAAGTGGAATCGAATACAGAAATCACATTGTCAAGAGACAAATAGATCAACAAATGAAAATAGATGAATAGTGAGTGTAGGCAGTAAAAAATGCAGGTTTTCGTTCCACTACATCCAATGATGACTTCAAAATACAATTGGAGGGCCAACGAAATAAATTTCTTCAGTTCTAGATTTATAAATTCTCTTTGCATTTGTTTTCTAGATTCTTAGCATTTGATGATCCTTCATTTCAATATGGTGTTTATGAGAATATATGTGAAAATTTATCAACAATATTAAGGAAGGTCCTTCCTTTATGGGGGCAGCATCTTGTAGTACATGTCATGTTGTTGGATGATTGATTCTATGAATTGATTGATTCTATGAATGTACCTACACAATGATTTGAGAAACTAGATTTGATTAGTATGGAGAAAAATCTTCTATTATACACATATACAAAAGAATCACTTGTGAACACAAGACCCAAATATGATAAAAATGTCTGAGAGTTACAAGACATTATGTTGTCAATTTTAAATAAGCTTATATATGAATTGGAAGCTAAAATTGACAATTTTGAATCAGTTTGTATATGCTTATGGATTATAAACAAATGCTTAATTATCTCTTCTTATGCATTATAAGAAAATGCTTAACTTTCTCATAAGGACCATATAAGAAATGATTTATGGAAATAAGAGGTGAACCACATAGAAGGAATGTCTAGTAAAATGTAGAAGTATAATCTGTTATAACCTAATAAGAATTGAATAGTGAGGTTACTGAAATGAGAAAAGATAGCACATAATGATTAATAAAATTGGCATTTAGCGAAGAAAAAAAGACAATAGCAAAGCATAAGCCTAATCAAAAGCATAACCGTAGAGTAGACATTATCTATATACAATATATGCTTAAAAATTATGTTCTATATCAGGGAAATTACCTATAAAATAAACTTAAATACTTTTTATAACTTAATTCATTATAAACACATAAATACGCTGTAATGTATCAAAATTTTCGACCCTTGAAATTCGACACTTATACATTCACTGTATTGCATGTCGAGTAATGGAATGCCGCAAAACCCGATTGTTAAGGGAAAAGAAGAAGGAAGAAAGAAGGCAAGAAGAAACTAAATAACACATAACCTCACAACGGAAAGAATAATCTATAATATGCAATAAATCTTTACACAAATTGTAACGACCCGGAATTTTCGATCCCGAAAATTCCAGATAGTTAGGAAAAGAAGAAAAGAGATAGAAGAAAAGAAGAAACAGAAACACCAACATCTCACATTCGTAGCGGATAAAATATAATATCAAATAATATTCTTTACACAAAGAAAGCTGAATCAGTCAATTACAATTTAATACATCAGAGTTACAATATTTCACAATCACTGGGCAATTAAAATAACTTGTCCCAGAAATACAAACAATTTATCACAACGGAATACACTCCATACGTTCCTGCCATCCAGCTCACCTCCTGAGCTCCAGAACGTCCTTACCATAGCGCAGTCTACCGATATAAAATCAAACGTAGATTGTTGGCTCTCAGCACACACGACTTTCGCTATGGTCCGTAGTAGATCGTAGTGACATCGAATTAAACTGTCATCATAGCATAACCCAAATGCCACTGTAGGCATCAGCGCCCTCGACTTTTGCTACACACTATACACAATCCTCAGGAACAAGTTTGTCCGGACTCCTCACAGGATCAACTTTAGACCCCCCCCCCTCAAGGGTTCAAGGCAGTGCCACCCTGTGGTACTCCTGAGAAGTTCATTTCAAGGGAGCGCCTTTTTCCTGGAGCCAATCTCAAAACACTTTATACTATACTCTTACAGTATCTTTCAAATCATACCCTTTATGATTTTCATCAAAATCTCCTTTACACAAAATCGATTGCCAAAATCGATAATTCTCAAACTAGGTTTCCAAATTCCAAAATTGATTTTCCTAAAAATCAAAAGCCTTTTCCAAATTCATAGATTCCTAAAACCTGTTCCAAAATCATTCTCATAAGATCCTTTACATATATATAGATATATGTAACTTTAAATCTTTGGATCACTTCATACTCGTATAAATTCCCTTTTTATGCTTAAAATACTTTCAAAATCCTTTTCTTTCGGCAATAGATTCAACAAGGGGAGATTTATCTTATATAACAAAGATATTTAACTTTGTTAATTCCAAATCAAATATTCAAATTTGATTACTCTATAAAGTCACTTACCAAATTACTTACTTCCATAAAGTAAATTTCTATTATAGAAATATCTAATTACCCCTTTATTTATCATATATCTCACAAAATATACTTTTCATTTCAAAATCATTTTACAGTTCTATCCACAGATTTCCAATATCAATTTCACTCAACCTTGTAGATGTACACATATCATCAATATTCTATATCAATCTGATCGCTCACTCGATCACACAATTTCTCTTCCGAACTAGTATCGTCCACCCGACTTTCTATTGCGGACTCAGATCTGGTTTCTTCATCAGAAACCGCCATTCTCCTTGCATAGCTATAACTTTGATAGTGAATATCTAGAACCAATCAACAATCCATATCCAGGTTCTCCATCGAAAATCGAGTGAAAAAAATCCCAACTCGGATCGATAATACTATCTCGAAATTCTATGCTCAAATCTGGATCAATTCATTATGCGAATAGAATAATATACGTGCATCCTAAGTATCTGTCCTCATTGATTATTATCCAAATCAATTCTCCTTTCTATTCACATTCACTTATAATTTCTATACACTTATTCGCAGTTGCTTCAATCCTCATTTGGATTATCACTTCAATTCTTATCTCAATTGGTAACAAATCATAAACAGTTTGAACTCTGTCCAGCTTAAATTTAGAAAATAGCTTGAAAAGATTAAAATAGATAAATAGTGGAAAAATAATTATTAGTTTGTAAAATAGCTATAAAATAATTAAGCAATTGCAAAATAGTTGGAAAATAGTCAAATAGTTATAGAAATTTTAAATAATTGCAAAATAGTTGTAAAATAGTAATATGTTCTAAAGTTGTTGAAAAACAGTAATTAGTTTATAAATTAGTTGAAAAATTGTTAAATAGTTCCAAAAATAATTGTAAAATAAGTATAAAACAGTTTGGCTTTAAAAAGAAAGGTTGTAAATAGTAAATAGCTTGGAAAGATAGGTTTATATCACAACAATTTTTTTTGAAAATAGTCTAGAGCCAAACTGTTCAATTCCCAATCTCCATTCCCATCAATTCAATTTAAATTTCCACTTCCATTTTAGATTGACTCAATTCCAATTTGAATAACTTCAATTTCCATTGAACTTGATTTATCCCCAATTCAAGTTGAATTAACCTCAATTTCATTTCAAATTCAAATCAAATTCCATTTAATTTAAACCTATTCAACTTTAATTACAATTCCAAATTATTCAAACCAATTTGGACTAATTTCAAATTGAACCCACTTCAATTTCAAATCATTTCAATTTCCGTTTGAATTAATCCAAATTCCCATTTGAATTTGAACTTATTTAACTTCAATTTCATTTCAAATTAATCCAATTCAAATTTTCCAATTGAATTTTATACTTATCCACCTTCAATTCTAATTAATTCAAACCAAATTCAATTTGAACTAATGCAATTTCAATCTCAAATTTAAACCATCTTGAATTATATAAATTCGAGCTAAATTAAATGTTGATTTAACCCCTTAAATCAAACTAACCTTTATTTTTAAATCAACAATCAAAATCTTTAAACAATTTGATTCTAAGTCCAAATCTCAAATTACCATTTTAATTTATCTCACTTAACTTATTTTAAAGTTAAAATAAGTGTTTAAAACAAATTTCATCTCTAAAAATACAATTTAATCCCATTAACCTTACTCAAATTTGAATTCCCACTTCAAATTTCAAAATTCTTTTCCACTTATAAGTTCAAAACTTATATCATTTGGGTTTTACATCACACTTTAGGGAAAATCAAAACTCAACACCTTAGTGTTTATTTAAAATTATCTTTGATATTATGTATATCCACACATATATACATATTTACTTCTTGGTCCACCAAGCCAAATTTTAAAATATAAACCACCCTTGGTTTTAATTCAAACAAATTTCTTTAAAGTTTTTGAACAACTTATTATTTTAAAAGAAGACTATATTCAAAGTAGTCTGAATTATATTATTTATTATTTCCTTTACACACCAAGTTATCCTTAAATTTTTAACCACCTTTGGTTTTTAATTCAAAACAAATTTCATTAAATTTTCATACAACTCTTGTTTGAAAAAAGACCCTTTCATTCAAATACATTAAATAACATTATTTATTATTTCTTTATCACTTTGAAACAATTTTCAAATTCTGGACCTAGATTTAAAACTTCACAATTCAGATCATCTTCAATTCCAATTTATAAGTTGTGACGACCCAAACTCGATGTCCGATAAACGACATCAAATTCGTATCGCCGGAGCTTATAACAACAATTAGATGAATATAAAACAGCGGAACAGAATCAATATCATACATATCATCACAGATACAGCATCATAATAATATCCATACTACATCAGAGTACATAATACATGAATCACAACATCTCCAAATAAATATCATAGTACTACAACAGTGATCATATATCCAAAAGGTCTTCGAATGAAACAAGTGATAACGGACTTCCATAAGCTAAACACCTGATATCTCCAAAAAGCTCCTAAGAATATCTCCAAGATAAGAGCTCCAAAATACTGCTACTCCCAAAATACGGAAACCTGCTACTAGGCTGCCCGTGTGGAAATAATGGGCACCCAGAGTTTAGGAAATAAATAATAAACTCCGGGTCAGTCATGGGACTGGTATGAGTAAACAAAAACAGTTGCATTTAAATAGAACAATAGGTATAAAAGAAATTTCGATATGCTTTTTAAAAATGAAACTACCATAAGACCTCCCACCACACACACAATGAAAACTCAGACTTGGAGGAGATTTCTTCTTATGATAGTCAAATATGCTTGATACGAGAAAAGAATTCTTTGGTATTATTACTAGTGCATAGTGTAGAAAGAATTTCGAAATTAGAATATTAATCTTAGCCAGCATAGACATTTCGAACTATGCCTACTATAGCTACCATCTAAACAGTGGGGCGCCACCATAAGTAAATGGCAGGTTCTACAACTAAAACCGTACAGGGTTTCGTATTGGGAATTGGATTTCCAACAATGGTCAGGCCAAGGAACTTCCCATTGCCACATGAGAACGCCTCTGGAAGGACGTCCCCGAGAACCTAACCGGATCTCTGCCAACACAAGGCCGGGTTACCCCTAACTGGGTAACTACTGACACGAGTATGCCACCTCCCGGTTGTAACCAACCTTTAACCGGGGCCCCAACATCAAATCACAAAACAAGATATATATAGGTTTGTGATGTCCACATAAGTAAGTATCTGGGCTCCATACCATGATACCACTTCTATCCAGAAGGAGATGTACATACCCTAAGGAGCGCTACCCCCAATAACCTTGCCGTATCTTTCCTGTTTTGACCATTCCGGGGTGTGAGGCTCGACGAAGTCTCGTCCACAAAACTACGCTTTGGTACAAAGCCATGTTTTGGGTCAACAAATGATCAAAGTAATGATCACAAAGATAAATGATCAAACAAATGATCATATCACAAATGATCAAACAATGATCATTACACAGTAACACTTAGCATGTCACATTACCAAATTGGGAATATATCGCTGATAACCTTCAACTACATAACCTCTGAGCTCGTACGTCTCAGAGAAGGGTGTTAAGCTAAGAGAATAAATTCTCCGCCACCAACAGAAATGTATTTGAAAGAAATCTACTTTATATCTCAAAGTGTAGTCTCAGACACACAATCCATACAAGTCTGTTATGGGTTCGAACAGGACCGAAGGCACTTCCAAAGAAGCCCTTGCAATCCGGATATTCACAATCCCGATCGGATTCCCCATCACATATGGAGAACTCTATACCGGAGCAACTCGATGCAGAGTCATTCGATAGTTTATCCTATCGCTCTCGCAAATATCCGGTCTTCACCACCGGTCTTCAATTGCTATCCATAACGTCGTATCACATATTCGGAATGGGTTATATGACACAAAGGTCCTTTCCCGGCTAAACCGAATAGTGAGCGTCAATTCTTAAAACATGTGGATGTCATTCACAAGAATTCACAGGTTCGATGTGGGTTTCGGATAACAAACTGAAACCCGATTCCCTGTCGCATCGAAGTTTAAATGCCGTTTTACGGGAAAACAGGGTTTTCACATCAATACAGAACAAAACACAAATCACTGTTCATCACAAAGCAATCATAGTATCACAATAGCAATATCAATGCAGTACAGAATATTTAACGATAGTAAATCACCTTTGATTAAGGTGGTCGTGATTGAAGTGAATTGTCCATAAAATTATCTCTATTAATTATTTTAAATCGATATTTAAAATTTCACTTAAATATAACTTTATTAAATTTTAAATTGGCTTGATTTATTATTTAATCTCCAATTAACTATCTTAATTTATAAATTCTTAATGGTTAATCAACTAAATCTTAATTATTTTTATTTGCTAATTATTCTTTAAATTAATCAAGCTTTAATTACAAATTTTAAATCATTTTAAATCTCTTTTGCAAATTATTAGTATAAAGTGTTTACCTTAGTTATCATTTGAAAACTACTTTATACTTTAAGAATTTATTTATTGTTACATTAAAATTTAATGTAAATAAATTTTTAAATCTTTATATTTGAATTTAATCATTTAATTAAAGGGTTAATTAAAATTTTATTTTAAACTTTCCTTGCTTAATTTAAAGAATTTACAGATTCTAATTACCCTTTTTTCATATTTTACTTACAAATATCATTTGTTTATTCAGAAAATAAATTTTTACTGGTGTTCAAAAATTTGGTTGAAACTGGGTTTGCTGCTTTCACTTACTCACCCGAGGCTTGCTTCGGGTTTACCCCGAGAAAAATGCTCCTTTACTTCGGGTTTTACCCCAAAGTGACCCGTGTTTCACATTTTTTTTTCTGTTTAAGGTATAAAACGACATGATAAAACGCTCAGGCAACTCGAGTTTCTCTTCGAGTTCCGACGCGATTTCCCCGCACCGTGCTTCGACCTACCCCTCATCTTCCCCAACCCATCAAACTGATACGCAGCATAGCACGTATACGTGCACACCACCATGCCGATGCTTCGGTGAACGTCGCTCCCTCCCACAAGTCACTCATCGACCCTACATTGGATAGCAACGATCCATTCGATGCTAATGAGCCTAGAACGAAAAACGAGGCTCCAGTTCGAACTCAAACCCATCCTCACCGCCAACCCTGTGCCGCCTCCTCTGGCCATCAGAGGCCACGAAAACTCGACCCGAGCTCCGCCTATCTCCACTGCCTCGATCGCCCCTGGTGCGATCAGCTCCAGTGCAACATAGACGTTGCCGTGATCTAATTTGCCCACGCCATTCCAGTATGGGTTTAAACCCTAATCTTGATTCGTTCTCCCCATTCACATATTATAAAAATTCTTCGACAATTTTCCTGCATTCGTGGGTGTTCAAGCATGCTTCCATACGAATTTCAATATTTATAACTGATTCAATGGTTCGGAAATGAGAAAAATGCAGTTTTAGTTCATATACAAACCGCTCTTAAAACCCCAAGCTAAAAATCTTCGTTTTAGTTTTAAAAATCATGATTTGCAGTAAGAATATAGGCTATGAACTTGAATTAGCTTTTTCATAATACTTGGGTTCATCACATCTTCCTTTGATTTCCTGTAAACAACTTTAGTGATAATATCTTACAGCCTTAGGTTTTAAACATGTTTTTAATAACCCATATTTGAGTTCCATTATCTTGTTTGATTTTAAAAATGAAGCTTTACTATGATTTAGATGAAAACTACTGGAGTTTGAACGCAAATCTACCCTGTAACCCATAACAGAGAAGAACAATATACAGAGTAGCCTGTATATCTATATATATTTACCAACTATATTCAAAGATAAACATATACAATGCCATGAAACAAAGAATCATCTTTACAGTTAACTTAAAGCCTTAAAGTTGATGTTACTCACCTATTTTTTTTGAAACAGAAAGCACTTTGGTTTTGGAAGACTGCAGTTTAATTTTTTTGGTTTCTCTTCTCAGCAAATCTTTATCAGTTTTTGAATAAAAGTGATGTTTTCTTTTTCTTTTCCAGGTTTGCTAAGTTTTTTTGTTTGAACGAATAAAACTAAATTGCACTACATATATATGTAGATAGTTGTATACAAAAGAAAGGCACGGGGTTTTCTTTTTCTTTTTCTTAGCAAGGACTGCAACCAGAGATTTTTTTTTCACTGTTGTACTTTGTAGTATTTTGTATTTTCTTATATGGAGGCTGATGTGCTTGTTTTTCTTACTTGAGAAGATGGCATTTAATGCCCATGCTTCCTTCTTTGTTAACATACCTTTTTATTTTATGATGTAAGTACTATTTTGTTTTTGTTTTTAAGATATTTATCTACTTGCTTAAGCTCTATTTGATTTATATGTGTACTGTTGGTTTTGGGTTACAAAATTTGTTTTCTTTTGCAAAGCTACAGCATGCCGTGTTTCATGCTTTATATTTTCATAAGTGCTAAATCTTGTTTTTAATGATTATTTTTATTCTTATATTGAGGCTTGCATATATACTTTTCTTTTGTTTCCTGTTGTACATGATTTAGTTGCGACTTATATGCATTTCCTATGTCATGAATACTTACAGCATTGTTATGTTTGTTTTGTAGATTTTTAGAACCAAATGTTTATTTTGTTTAGCATACAACTCTTCATTCTATCGTTTTGGTAAGTACTATTTTGTCTTTGTATATTTTTTTCTTTATAATTTTATTTTATAGTTTATATTATTTTTTTCTCTTCATAGACTTTTGTTATCTTGTTGCTTGTATTATTTTACTTTTGTTTTACTAAATGAAAGTGTTTGTTTTAATTAACTTTTTTCTCATTTGTTTGCCAATATTTGTTCTTATTGTGTTATTCCTATTCATAGTTTAAATTATCAACATTTTATTTGATTCTTGTATGTAATCTTATTACTACATGCTTTGTTTATTTTATTTTCCATTTGAAGTTTTACAATCAACATTTAATTTATCATTCATTTAAGAAAAAATTAAATTATCAATTTTCTTTTTATTTAATTATATACAACTGTGTAATATTAATATCAACCAATATCTTATTTCTTTTGAAATTCTCAAATTAAATTTAAAAGTTCAAATTATCAACCGAATTTTAATTTATCAAAATTCCGGGATGTTACATAAGTCATACTTGCCTAAATGTTTTACTTCCCTAAAACATTTCATTTTGCTCACTCATTAATACACATTTTGTTATTAAACACAACAATCATTTATGATAATAACCAAGGTTATCATATCTGGAAACCAATTCATTATTATCTTATTCTGAAACTCTTTCCCAAATTCAAGATTTTAATTTCAGTTTCAATCCATTTCAAACTTGTCTTTATTCAATTAAAATTTGGTTGTATTTCTGTTAACACTTAATTTAAATTCCAATAATTTAACAACCAATTACCTTAATATTTATTAGAAAGAAATATTACTTTATATATCAAAAATATATTCTTATGTAAAATCATTTAAAATCTTTATATAAGAAAATAACAAGTACGCTCTCATATATATATATATATATACACACACTCAACTCATTCTAGGGTACTACTTACCCTATCCTTAATGAGTATACGTATCAGAGCCAAGGTTCTCGCTTAACCTTCAACTCTGATACTAAATGTAATGATCCAAAATTTTCGATCCTGAAAACTCCAGATACTTAGGAAAAGATGAAAAGAGATAGAAGAAAAGAAGAAACAGAAACACCAACATCTCGCATTCACAGCGGATAAAATATAATATTAAATAATATTCTTTACACAAAGAAAGCTGAATCAGTCAGTTACATTTTAATACATCAGAGTTACAATATTTCACAATCACTGGACAATTAAAATAACTTGGCCCAGAAATACAAACAATATATCACAGCGGAATATACTCCATATGTTCCTACCATCCAGCTCGCCTCCTGAGCTCTAATACGTCCTTACCTGAAAATCTATAATACTCGGTCTGACCCGAGCATTACATCAAAGTAACACCTGGTTCGGGCTGGAAACTAGCGTGAGTAAACCCATCTAACATGGAACAACAGCATAAAACTTACATAAAACCTGGGGTAACTCGTATCAATTTTACAAATTCATAGGTTTGGTATAGACAACACTTATTACACACATCAATTTCTAAGTACCGAACTTAGATTAAATGGTCCAGTTCACTTAAATCATTCCATTCCAGTCTATTGATTTCACATTTCAAATCTGTATAGAATCATTATAGATTACGAATTGAAGTGGTTTCACGTATTTACTAATACCCGACTCCGGTCTCTTCGAATTCAATACCATCTTAACCCACGTTATTCAAGTGAAACACAATTCAACCTTTAAATACAAGATGTCACTTTTTATACAGCAATTCATCATCGACAGATAACCACATAATCACTGTTCAAGACAAACATATCATATCACAAACATTTCGTATCGGAAATATCAACCAATCATTCATAAGCAAGATTAATTAGTCACCCATTACTAGTTACATCAAATTAATTACTTTAATCATTTTTAATCTTGCTTACTTAACAATAATTAATTACAAACCGTTAATTAATCATCCCCTAATTATCCTCTCTAATTATGTAACGACCTAATTTTTCGACGCCCGAAAAATTGAACCATTAGGGTTAAAGAAGAAGGAGGTAGAAGAAGAAATAGAAACAATATCAGAATCTTACCAACGCAGCGAAATAAAATATAATAGATGATAACAGATCTTTACACAAAAGAAATTATATCTGTTTTATACATTACATTATCAGAGTACGACAAAATTTCATAACACACAACTGGGCAGTTATCATAACCTATCCTCACAAAACTGACTATGTAGTAAAACAACACAGTGGAATATTAATCAAGTACGGAAGTACGTCTCGCCATCCAGCTCGTCTCCTGAGCTCTTCAGCAGTCCATCCAAGATCTATATTCTATAATACTCGGTCTGACCCGAGCATTATAGTTAAATAACACCCGAGTCGGTCTGGGAAACCAGCGTGAGAAATCACACTCAATTGGATTGTTGAAGTTTTTAATATCCTTTGAAAATCAAAAGCATCTCGTAAGACCACGCCACAAATAAACATGTCGGGTTTTTAACTTACGATAGCCAAACATTTTTTTTATCAAAATACTCTGATATTATAATAGTTTCTATATACAAATACTTATTCAAATAGCCTAAATTGTTACATTTATTAAATTCCAGCTAATAGGTATACAAACAAAACTGTAAAGGCACGTAGGGAGTATGGATTTCCAACAAATGACTAGGCACTGGGGTACCACCTGTCACAGTACCTGGTCTAGTTCAGCGTACCAAGGATCCATCCAAAATCCCCTGCAACACAAGACCGAGACTACCCCTTACTGGATAATCCCGAATAAGATCACCCCGTGGTTGGGATGATCAACCGCACCACACAGTGGAAATAAAAAAGGACATCTAGACATGGATGACCTTACCCTAATGGGCGCGACCGACTTAGCCTTGCTGCATAACCCCTGATTTTCAGTCATTCCTGGTTGATGAGGCTCGAGACTATGCTTTACCTTTTTTGAACATTTCACTTAGAATGCTCATCGTCCTCCTGACGACGTTCTGAAAGCATTCGTCCACACAAGTCCGTTTCGGGTTTGAACAGAACCGAAGGCACTACTCCTACTACATCCATTTTGGAATCACCCTTAGGATTAGTAGCGACTATCCCTTGCACTTCACCGCTCCATCTTCGACTCCCAGCTCTTGTCTTCCTCAAGAAAACGTTTAAATCGGATCGAAGTGTTTTTCGGGAAATAAGTCCCGATCCCGATGTGATATCCCTGAAATTTTGACAATAACAATTTAATAATCTATGTCAAAATTTAATTGATGTGACAATATTGTTAATAATAAAGTTGAATTAAATTTAATAATCTTCTTTAAAATAAATATTTAAACTGATAATCTATCTTTAAAGGCTAATAAATTGTTTTATATTTGAAATGTATACATATTTGTATATATTATAAATAGATAATCTTTTTTTAAACTTAATTTATATAGGCATGTTTTCTTATTCTAATATTTTTTTGATAAATTAAAAATTGAATTTAATTTGATATTAAGCTATTAAATAAATAACCATATGACTTTAAAATACTCAAGATAAAAACTTAATTGTTTGAAATTGATTTTAGCTTAAGTTTAAATTTAAATAAAAAGGTTTGTTTTGTTTTTATGTAGCTAATAAAATAAGTAATATATTAGATAAGAAGACAAATGCTTTTATGAATTATTTTAATTTAATCATGAGTTATATTTAAACAATATTAATGATGTAATGTTTTATAAATGGATTGTAATATAAATAAAAATTGTTATCTTAAATTTATGTATGTGTATTTGATAGGAAAGCTATGATTTGTAAATTTGAAATAGCATCTTTCAAATATGATTAAAATAAAACAAGTCTTAAATATATTAAACTTAAGTATAAATCAAATGTATGATATTAACATAAGTATGAAAATAAATTAATAATCATCAAATTAAGTATTTGATAGTTAAAGTTTAAAAATAAAAGAGAAAATAAAAATAAGCAATAGAACTAAATACTTAAGTTAAAATTTATAACAATGATTAAAACAACTTTATAATATGTATATAACCTGTAGAATAAATAAGCAAAAGAAAATCTACCAACATCAAAATATCTATATACAAGACAAAAGTGAATATGCAGGTACAAGTAAAAAAAATACAAACCTGACATTGTAATATTTGTTGCCTGCAACCTAATATATAAGGCCAGAATAAGACAGGTAAGAATCTTATATAGGAAGTTTAGATTATGCTGCTTAGTTAAGTTTCAACATGTACTAATTAGATAAGGTAAGCTAGTAGGAAACAAAAAGTACATAGGCATTTAATACTTTCATTTCAGCATACAAATAAAGTCAATTGGAAATTTAAATTAGCATTTCAGCCTCCTTTTGAAGAACATCTGCCTGATAAAAACAAAAATAAAATCTTTGAACAAAGATAATATTGTTCCAGCAAAGAGTTTACCCAGTAAACACCTTCCTCTGAAATCTTTCCTTATAAATATACATATCTTCCACTTCTTTTTGTTTATAAAACATAAGCAAAATCAGAAAATATAAGTAAATTTTTATTTACAAACCTAAACTGCCTCAATACCAAAGAACAGATGATTTGAAGGAAGAAGCAAACCAGTTTACAGTTTTTTAAAAGTTCAAACTGTTTTCAAAACCAAGCTGTGCTCTGTTCATCCTCTCAAAATAATGTGAGTAACATCACATTTTTAAAGCTTTGGATTTATTTTAATTGTATGATTAGTTCTAGAATATATGTGTATTAGTATGAAATATAAATGTTTGATGAATTTTCTGTATATATATATATATATGTGTGTGTGTGTGTGTGTGTGTGTGTGTGTGTGTGAAAGGTGTATGTGTTTATCTTCTGTAACCTCTCTGTTATCACTCTTTTATTTATTTTTTAGCTCGAGATTCATTCACAAATCAATATCTCATCACCTAATCTAAGTTAGGAAATAAGATTTAAACAAAATCTATTTGATTCGTTAGTAGTCAAGGTTTAGAAAATTGTTTAAGTTAAAACAAATGGTATTGTCTCTGGAAATGAAGAAAATACAAAGCAATGTCAACATAAGTCAAAAATTTATTATCGTAATTCGCGAATTCAGGTATGAAATCTGAATTAGTGAGGTATGACATGATTTTTAAAGCAAAAATTTTAATTTTTCGATTTAAGGTTTGAGAGCAGTTCGGGTTTGTGGGAATTACTTTGTTGGAGTGATCTCTGGTGATCCTCGGGTTGGTAGAGTTTGGGATCTCGTCTGGTGATGGAGGGATGAGTGTAGATGCTCGGAAAAATATGGCGGTGGTGGGAAGTTCATCAGGAAAATCGCGGCTGGTGATTTTCGTTTGGAACCCTAAGTTTTGCCGTGTTTAAAGAATTGAACACCACGGTTGTTTGTATGGATCGAGTGCAGCGGGGTTTCGATGGATGAAAGTTTGGTCGTGGATAAGGTCGTAGCCAGAGTTGCAGCGTTTACAGTGGCCGGAGGATCGAAGGTGAGGCGATGACAGGTTCCAGTGGGTGATGCTTTTGTAATTTTCAGGTTTGGACGAGGTCTCGTTTTTTATTTTTGTGAGTGGAAGTTCGATTTGAGGGTTGAGGTGGGTTGCTGAGTTGTCCTCTGACAGGGTGCGATCACCGTAGGCGATCAATGGTGGTTGGAACCACCATGCATATGCACGGGTGTTCATGTAAGGGGAGCTGTGTTTTCAGGAGTAAGGTCTCGAGTAGTACGCGAGTTGTTGGGGGTTTTACTCGGGTATGTTCGAAATTGACTCGGAGTAAATGTAGGGGGCCTGGGTAAGATTAAAACAGGTTTTAAAAACCTGTAAGGTTTAAAATTTTCTTTATACCTGGGTTTTAAAATGAGAAATAGATATTTAAAATAAGTATTTAAATCAAAGATAAGTTTGGATTCAAATGAAATTTGAATCTCAGTTTAAAGTAAAATAAAGTTTTAAAATTTTAAATTATTTGTAACCACTTTAAAAGGGGGATTGTTGCTCGAGTGTCACTCGAGTAATTCGAGTGCTGGACTCGAAGAAATTTGGGGTTTTGCTCGAAGAAGTTTTGTTTAACTCGGGTATTTTTAGTTACAGGATTTAGAACCTGTAAGTTTTATGAAATTTTTAAAACCGGGTTTTTAAACGAAAAAAAAATAGGTATTTAAACAAGGTTTAAATCAAGTTAAGTTTGGTTTAAAAACGTAGTTTGAATCTCAGTTTTTAAATAAATAAAGTTTTAAAATTTAAAATTTGTTTTAAACATATTTGAATGATAAAGTGAATTTTAAATGAAATCGTGTTTAAATTCTTTCAATCTTCCATTTTAAGAAAATTATTCTTTTAGTTGTAAAATAAAAAGGAGTTTGGAATTGTTAAGATTAATTTGATTTCATTTTAAATCTTTAATTTAAAATGAATTTAAAAGTAAATTTAAATTAAATTGATTAAATAGCTTATTAATGATAACTTGATCATTAAATAGAAAAAGGTTTTAAAGATGTAAGGATTTGTAATTATTAAGTTAACTAAATGAATAATAAGTGACTTGAATTAATTAACTTAGAAATTAAGAGTTTAAATCTATTTAAAAGAGATATAAGTTAATTAATTTAAGGTAAATCAGTTGGTAGTTAAGAATCATTGATTAAATAAGGTTTAATTTTTAGTTAATGATTAGTAATCAATTAATGAATTAATTAAGGATTAATTAATGAGTTATTAAGACCAATTTAAAATGTAAATGGTAATAAATCTTAGTTAATTACTTTAGAAAAAGTAATTAAAGAATTATAATTAGTTAAGAAATTGTGGATGGTTAAGCAGAATTACTAAATGGAAGTAATTAAGGAATTAATTACTCATTGTAATTAATTCTATTTAATATGAATTGTTTAAGTTAATTAATTAAGTTTAATAAATTTAAACAACCATTTGATGATGTGATAAGTATAATTACTTAAGGAAGTAATTGATGATAATCACTGGATGTAATTATCTGAGGGTGATTTAATAATGAAAGTAATTGGAATATAATTACTTTGTATAATTAATCAGGGGATTAATTAGAGAAAATTAATTAAGGAATAATTAATTAATTTGATGGAGTAATTAAAGATAGTTAACTACTGAATGGTATTAATCAGAGGTGATTAATAAATGTGATTTAATTAAAGATTAATTACTTAAGGTAATAAATTTTAAAACAGGGAATAAATTAAAATGTAATTAGAAATCATTAATTGATATAATTAATGATGGGATGATAAATTTAGGTTAAATAATCAAATAATAAGTAACTAGAGAGTAATTAATTAGTGTAATTAAGAAGTAATGTAATGTTTGCAATTTAAGGTTAATTTCTATATTTGGACAAGATAATTAATTTGTGAAAATAATTAAAGGATGATTACTTGAATATAATTAAATGTTAATTAATCAAGTGTGATTGATTGAAACGAATAATTAATGAATGATTTATTAACTGATTGATAATTGATGAATAATTATATAAGCAGGATTTAAAATGGTGAAGTAATTAATTTAATTTACGTTAAATTAATTAGAGATGATATAATTAATTTAATTCATTTTAAATTAATTATAGCTTATATGATTGCTTACGTATGGATGATGATATCATTTACCTTGAATGATTTAAGATCACAGATATGACAAATTGATGCTATGTGATATGGATGCTTTGATTTAGGTATGATGATAATATGAATTATCTGTTATGATGATAATATGCATTATCTGTTTGGAGTGATAATATTGATTATCTGTTTATGATGATAATGATTGATTATCTATTATGATATTGTGAATTATCTATCTGTGTGTATATGGATAAATTGAACTAAATTGTTTTAAACTTTAAAACAACTTGGCCTTAAAAGACACGTTTTGGATTTCGATGAGACCGGGATCGGGTTTCCCATATTTGGAAGTCCGAAAACCACATCGATCCAAATTAAACGTTAGGTCGTGAATTCTCAAGTGAAGATCCAGAATGCAAGGGTTATCGTCGTAAACTCTGAGGGTGATTCCAAAATGAGTGTAACGGGATAATGCCTTTGGTTTCGTTCGAACCCGAAATGAACTTGTATGGATTGAATGCTTTCTGTAACATCCCTGATTTTGGTGATTACCTATAAATATTAAATTATAATGGTAGTTATAATTTAATATTGTGAATTAAGAATAAATTGGAGATTTAAATTGTTTATTTGAAAAAAAAATGGATTTTGTAAATAAAATGTAAAAAATAAAGTTTTACAAACTTTTTGATGGTTTTTGTGAGAAATGTGAGTGAAATATGATTTTATTTAGAGAAAATGCAATAATTCTTGTAATTATTGTCAAGTATTTCTGTTATTGATTCTTATAAGAAGTATGTTGTTTTAATATGTGTTTGTAATAAATAAAAAGATGAAATTTGGTTTAAAAAATAAGTTTTGGACATAAAAATGATGCTAGAATGATTTATTGCATTTATTATGCAAGAAAATAATTTTGTAAAAGTTATGTTGTTGAAAATAGCATTTTATGTAAATATTTGTGTAAATTGTGTATTTATTTCAAAAATAAGAGTTTTTGTTAATAAAAATATTTTTATAACTAAATTATCTTTTTATTAGTTGTAAAATGTTTTGTAAACATGAAAATATGTTTGTCTAAATTTAGTGTGTTGAAATTTTGAAAAAAAATATGTTGTTTTAATTTGTTTATCAATTGTATATATGTGATTTAGAGATAATTTGATTCTTTTGGCTAATTAATTCTTTTGTTAATGGGTCAAACCCATTTAGAGTCCAAAATTAAGAAAAGAGAAGCTTCTCCTTCTCATTTTGTTACAGCAAACAAAAAAGAAACCGCAAAAGCAATATTTGCTCTATGCTTAAGGCTGTAACTAAATTGGCCATAACTTCTTCGTTTTTCATCCGATTTTGATAAATTTAGATGTTTCGGAAAAAACAAATCATATTCTACAACTTTCGTTTATTGTGTTTTCTGTAATTTAGAGGTTTGCTATGTCAAAATCAGATTTTTCTACTGTTATCCCGAGAGCAAAAGCAATATTTGCTCTGTGCTTAAGGCTGAAACTATATTTGCCATAACTTCTTCGTTTTTGATCCGATTTTGATAATATCAAATGTTTCGGAAAGGGTAAATCATATTCCACAACTTTCATGAATTGAATTTTCTGTAATTTAGAGGTTTGCTATGTCAAAATCCTATTTTTCTACTGTTGTCCCGAGAGCAAAAGCAATACTTGCTTTGTGCTTAAGGCTGAAACAAAATTGATCATAACTTCTTCGTTTCTTATCCAATTTTGATCATTTTAGATGTTTCAGAAAGCTTAAATTATGTGCTACAAGATTTGTTCTTTGTGTTTTCTAGAATTTTGAAGTTTTTCTGGTCGAAATTATGGTTATAAGTTGCTGTCCTGAGAACAAGATGACAACAACAACAAACATTGACCTTAAAATTGTATTAGCTTATTTTTACTCTTATTCTCTTCCGGTTTTGATGATGTTTTTGAGATTTTTGAGAGCTATAATGCCTATCTATAGGCTAGCTATATTTGAAAATTTTGTAATTCAAATTTAAATGGAATTCGGATTGATTTTTAGTTAATTGTATTGAACTCAAGTTATCGCTCTTGTGTTATCTTTCTTGTTTTTCATTGTTTTCGAGTATAGTTTTCACTAAACAATTTTTGAAGTAATTTATGAAATAAATGGACACTTCAAATTATTATGATATAGTATTTTGAAATTATTTTTCTAATATAAAAAAAACCTATTTATTCCCTATAATAAAAGAATTTCAAATATGGGTTTTATTAATCTTTTCGGGAAAAAGTTTTAAAAGCTTGTTTTCTCTAGTAAACTATTTTTAATATAAAACACATACTTTTGTACTATTCGAACGTATAAGAAAGAAAATTAAACGATTTAGTAAAACACGTGGTATAGGACATGTGCGTTTACTATTTCGGTTAATTCCGGACTTGTACGATCGAAGCTATTTGAGTTTAATATTTCTGTGATGTTTTGCCATTTTATGGCGTATTTTGAGTTTTATAATTCCTATTTATTGAAATTATTTAAGATGGCCAATATTTGGCAAGTATTATGGTTTGAGATCTCCTATGTAGGAGTTTGATCGATGAGAACCATCACGATGTTTTATTTACTTGCCAATGACATAAGGCAAGTTTTGAGTTTATGATTTCATATTTTGAGATTTATGGTTTATGAGAAACCATCATGATGTTTTTTTACTTGTCGATGAGATGAGACAAGTTATGATGCCATTTAATACTTATCGATGAGATGAGACAAGTATGGTATCTCTTTATCACTCGCCAATGAGACTAGGTGAGATATAATTTTTTGAGTTTTATGATGTTTTTAGTGTGGCATCAACTAACGGCTAGTAAACCGCTAAGTGCGAATGTGTGGTATGGGACACACGTTAACACTTTTCGGGTTCCTATCCGTGAGTTTGTGACACATTCACGATGTTTACCTAACAGAACTGCTTTGAGAGGTGTCAGCGACCTTGTCATGAGGACGAATTGCTTTGGAGGTGTTAGCAACCTTGTTAGGATGACAAAATGGCTTGGAAAGGTGTCAGCGACCTTGTCATGAGGACGAACTGCTTTGGAAAGGTGTCAGCGACCTTGTCATCAGGACGAACTGCTTTGGAAAGGTGTCAGTGACCTTGTCATCTGGACGAACTGCTTTGGAAAGGTGTCAGCGACCTTGTCATCAGGACGAACGAACTGCTTTGGAAAGGTGTCAGCGACCTTGTCATCTGGACGAACTGCTTTGGAAAGGTGTCAGCGACCTTGTCATCGGGACGAACTGCTTTGGAAAGGTGTCAGCGACCTTGTCATCAGGACGAACTACTTTGGAAGGTGTTAACGACCTTGTCTAAGCCTTCGGTCATTTGAGTTTAGCACGTGCAGCATTGCTTCGGTATTGTAGTCAGGGATATGGCCAATCCGGGTTTTTTGAGTTTTGAATTCGCCGTTTTTGGCGCATTAATGTTAAGTTTTTTGACTTTTGGACATGCATCGAATTCTTTATTGAGTTTGAATTCGCATCGAGTTCCATGAGTTTTTATGATTGAGATGTATTTGTGAGATTAGCCGCCTTGGCCTACTTATGAGTTTGAGATCTCACATTCTTATGGAGTTGTCTTGTGTTGCTTTCATGACTTCTATTTGTGATTGAGATGAGTTTTCTCCTTTTTGGAGTAATGGTTCATCGAACCATTTGAGTTTTGCTTGAGTTTTATATGAATTGATTTGAGTTCATTATGGGTTATCGCTAATGATATGAGGCACTTGTGTTTTATTAGAGTATTGAGTTTGAGTTACCTCTTTCGAGGTATTTAGTCACTTAGGTAGCGTTTGTTACTTAAGTATTGAGCTATGAGTTATCTAATCCTTCTCCTCATTCGAGAAGAAGTATCACTATATCCATTCTTCTACATATTATCGATATTGACTGATTTGTGTAGCTAGACTGACCCGTGTATTTATACTCGGGTCAGACCGAGTGGTTTCAGGTATCATCTATTGGACTTAGCTTGAAGTTGGTGTTGGATATCATCTCTTCTTTCGCTTGAGTAGTTTATTTCTTGCGCATACTCTGATTTTTTTTACATTTGATTTGATGTATATGGTATGGTCGAATACCACCTTTATTGTATTCATATTGTATTGTACTAAACATGTATCGGTGTATATGTATATATATGATGTCAATTACTGTTCTGTAATGTACTTTACATTTAGTTATTGTACATTGTTCTGATAGATCCGTCAACCACCTATAGTTTTGGATTAAACATTTACTGTGTATGTCGATCCATTGAGATAGAAAAGAAAAAAATTATATTGCATTTATCGACGTATTCAGTAGATGTGTAAGACAAAGTTATAGATGGTCGCCCTTAACCAGCCCTATTCTCCGCTTTAGTAGACGGAATTACTCGTTAATTATCTTTACTAAGGTGGGTCTCAGGGTGGGGCGTTACAGTTTGGTATCAGAGCTATGGTCAGAACAAAGTAGAATAAACATAGAACAGTATGTATATCACGATACGTCGAAGTACAATACGAGTGAATCATTGTCCTTTATTCGAGCTTGTTTTCGAATCATGCTTTGATTCTTTTTCATGTATTAGGATATGTTGAGATGGAATATTACTAGGAATATGTATATTGTATTCCATAGTATTCCATAATAGAGTTTGATGTCATATTATCTTAAATAATCTTATTTAGGATTATTGTATTCTTATTTTTGTCGATACAAGTGAGTTCGTATCGATGGAGCTGATTGATTTCTTTGAAGCATTCTTGTTGCGTTCCTTTGAGAGTTGTGAATCCTATTAAGGGATCCACAACGATTGGCTTGTTGTGAGCATTCCGAGTTTTCTATTTGTTGCTGCTTTAGTGAGTATTTGTTTATTACTCACTATATTGAGATGTATTTGATTTGTGATGGATTGACTTATTTGATGTTAAGTCCGATCCTTTTGGTTGTTATAGGATCCTATATTTATTTAGGAATCCTAATTTGATTGGTTTATTATTTCTATCACTTTGGAATGTTAATGATGATTCTGAAGTTTATGTATTCACTCTTGAGTATCAAGATGTTGATGATACATCTCGAATTCCAATCAAGGCGACTTTGTTGATTTTTGTGAGTCCGTTTGGATTTGACATTCAATCAGGCAATCAAATGTTGAGGTAACCTTATTCCTGGCTCTTAGCTCTTCGATTATCGTTCCACGAGGATATCCACTAAGGAATGAGGTGAGTTTCTAGATTATTCGAGTTCGATTGAGTTTATCATTCAGTTTCTTTAAGTTATCCTTTTCGAATATTCAAACGGTGTTATCCTTTGCAGCATTACTTTGTTTGAAGTAATGATTTGTGGTTTGTATGCTTCTTTTCCGTAGAGGAGAATATCTTACTTATCTTTGGTCTTGATGATTTCCGAGAGTGGCTCGTCCTGATGTAGGAGTTGACGAACACTCCATCTCTTTCTATTGATTTTGTGAATCGCGTACTCTAGGAATATCTCCATGCATTCTCGCGGTCGTTTGAGTTTGGTGGCCTTGTGAGAAGCCATTTTGTGTGATTTATCTATCTTGTCTATTGACTCTATCCTTGTTGTGAAGATGTTCTTTCCGTATTATTATGCGAAAAATTGTGTTGATGATCATCTTTGTTGCTTAGAGTTTGGGTTAGAATGAGTTTGATCCCGACTCTATTCGTAGACTTTAAGAAATCAATCATTTTCGATTGATTAATTGTTAAGCATCTTATTGAGTTTTGATTCGAAAATGGGATATCTTTGATTTTGAGATACTTGGAAAATTCGATGGTTTGCTAATCACTATATTAGCATTTGATGGGCCATTGTATTAACCAAGTGAGTTTTTCCTTGTTTCTCTCAACCATTCTAGTTGAGAGTATGAATGGTTTGAGTTTCGACCTTGTCTTTTATCCTTTTTCGATTGAATTTTTGTGTTGTTTACGGCTCTTTTTCTAGGAAATTGCGGGGACGCAATTTTTCTAATGGGAGGAGTCTGTAACATCCCTGATTTTGGTGATTACCTATAAATATTAAATTATAATGGTAGTTATAATTTAATATTGTGAATTAAGAATAAATTGGAGATTTAAATTGTTTATTTGAAAAAAAAATGGATTTTGTAAATAAAATGTAAAAAATAAAGTTTTACAAACTTTTTGATGGTTTATGTGAGAAATGTGAGTGAAATATGATTTTATTTAGAGAAAATGCAATAATTCTTGTAATTATTGTCAAGTATTTCTGTTATTGATTCTTATAAGAAGTATGTTGTTTTAATATGTGTTTGTAATAAATAAAAAGATGAAATTTGGTTTAAAAAATAAGTTTTGGACATAAAAATGATGCTAGAATGATTTATTGCATTTTATTATGCAAGAAAATAATTTTGTAAAAGTTATGTTGTTGAAAATAGCATTTTATGTAAATATTTGTGTAAATTGTGTATTTATTTCAAAAATAAGAGTTTTTGTTAATAAAAATATTTTTATAACTAAATTATCTTTTTATTAGTTGTAAAATGTTTTGTAAACATGAAAATATGTTTGTCTAAATTTAGTGTGTTGAAATTTTGAAAAAAAATATGTTGTTTTAATTTGTTTATCAATTGTATATATGTGATTTAGAGATAATTTGATTCTTTTGGCTAATTAATTCTTTTGTTAATGGGTCAAACCCATTTAGAGTCCAAGATTAAGAAAAGAGAAGCTTCTCCTTCTCATTTTGTTACAGCAAACAAAAAAGAAACCGCAAAAGCAATATTTGCTCTATGCTTAAGGCTGTAACTAAATTGGCCATAACTTCTTCGTTTTTCATCCGATTTTGATAACTTTAGATGTTTCGAAAAACACAAATCATATTCTACAACTTTCATTTATTGTGTTTTCTGTAATTTAGAGGTTTGCTATGTCAAAATCCAATTTTTCTACTGTTATCCCGAGAGCAAAAGCAATATTTGCTCTGTGCTTAAGGCTGAAACTATATTTGCCATAACTTCTTCGTTTTTGATCTGATTTTGATAATATCAAATGTTTCGGGAAGGGTAAATCATATTCTACAACTTTCACGTATTGAATTTTCTGTAATTTAGAGGTTTGCTATGTCAAAATCCAATTTTTCTACTGTTGTCCGAGAGCAAAAGCAATACTTGCTTTGTGCATAAGGCTGAAACAAAATTGGCCATAACTTCTTCGTTTCTTATCCAATTTTGATAAGTTTAGATGTTTCAGAAAGCTTAAATTATGTGCTACAAGATTTGTTCATTGTGTTTTTTAGAATTTTGAAGTTTTGTTGGTCGAAATTATGGTTATAAGTTGATGTCCTGAGAACAAGATGACAACAACAACAAACATTGACCTTAAAATTTTATTAGCGTATTTTTACTCTTATTCTTTTCCGGTTTTGATGATGTTTTTGAGATTTTTGAGAGCTATAATTCCTATCTATAGGCTAGCTATATTTGAAAATTTTGTAGTTCAAATTTAAATGGAATTCGGATTGATTTTTAGTTAATTGTATTGAACTCAAGTTATCGGTCTTGAGTTATCTTTCTTGTTTTTCATTGTTTTCGAGTATAGTTTTCACTAAACAATTTTTGAAGTAATTTATGAAATAAATGGACACTTCAAATTATTATGATATAGTATTTTGAAATTATTTTTCTAATATAAAAAAAAACTATTTATTCCCTATAATAAAAGAATTTCAAATATGGGTTTTATTAATCTTTTCGGGAAAAAGTTTTAAAAGCTTGTTTTCTCTAGTAAACTATTTTTAATATAAAACACATACTTTTGTACTATTCGAACGTATAAGAAAGAAAATTAAACGATTTAGTAAAACACGTGATATAGGACATGTGCGTTTACTATTTCGGTTAATTCCGGACTTGTACGATCGAAGCTATTTGAGTTTAATATTTCTGAGATGTTTTGCCATTTTATGGCATATTTTGAGTTTTATAATTCCTATTTATTGGAATTATTTAAGATGGCCAATATTTGGCAGGTATTATGGTTTGAGATCTCCTATGTAGGAGTTTGATCGATGAGAACCATCACGATGTTTTATTTACTTGCCAATGACATCAGGCAAGTCTTGAGTTTATGATTTCATATTTTGAGATTTATGATTTATGAGAAACCATCATGATGTTTTTTTACTTGTCGATGAGATGAGACAAGTTATGATGCCATTTAATACTTATCGATGAGATGAGACAAGTACGGTATCTCTTTATCACTCGCCAATGAGACTAGGCGAGATATAATTTTCTGAGTTTTATGATGTTTTTAGTGTGGCATCAATTAACGGCTAGTAAACCGCTAAGTGCGAATGTTTGGTATGGGACACACGTTAACACTTTTCGGGTTCCTATCCGTGAGTTTGTGACACATTCACGATGTTTACCTAACAGAACTGCTTTGAGAGGTGTCAGTGACCTTGTCATGAGGACGAATTGCTTTGGAGGTGTTAGCAACCTTGTTAGGATGACAAAATGGCTTGGAAAGGTGTCAGCGACCTTGTCATGAGGACGAACTGCTTTGGAAAGGTGTCAGCGACCTTGTCATCTGGACGAACTGCTTTGGAAAGGTGTCAGCGACCTTGTCATCTGGACGAACTGCTTTGGAAAGGTGTCAGCGACCTTGTCATCAGGACGAACTGCTTTGGAAGGTGTTAACGACCTTGTCTAAGCCTTCGGTCATCTGAGTTTAGCACGTGCAGCATTGCTTCGGTATTGTAGTCAGGGATATGGCCAATCCGGGTTTTCTGAGTTTTGAATTCGCCGTTTTTGGCACATTAGTGTTAAGTTTTTTTGACTTTTGGACATGCATCGAATTCTTTATTGAGTTTGAATTCGTATCGAGTTCCATGATTTTTTATGATTGAGATGGATTTGTGAGATTTAGCCGCCTTTGCCTACTTATGAGTTTGAGATCTCACATTCTTATGGAGTTGTCTTGTGTTGCTTTCATGACTTCTATTTGTGATTGAGATGTTTTTGGAGTAATGGTTCATCGAACCATTTGATTTTTGCTTGAGTTTTATATGAATTGATTTGAGTGCATTATGGGTTATCGCTAATGATATGAGGCACTTGTGTTGTATTAGAGTATTGAGTTTGAGTTACCTCTTTCGAGGTATTTAGTCACTTAGGTAGCGTTTGTTACTTAAGTATTGAGCTATAAGTTATCTAATCCTTCTCCTCATTCGAGAAGAAGTATCACTATATCCATTCTTCTACATATTTTCGATATTGACTGATTTGTGTAGCTAGATTGACCCGTGTATTTATACTCGGGTCAGACCGAGTGGTTTCAGGTATCATCTATTTGACTTAGCTTGAAGTTGGTGTTGGATATCATCTCTTCTTTCGCTTGAGTAGTTTATTTCTTCCGCATAGTCTAATTTTTTTTACATTTGATTTGATGTATATGGTATGGTCGAGTACCACCTTTATTGTATTCATATTGTATTGTACTAAACATGTATCGGTGTATATGTATATATATGATGTCAATTACTGTTCTGTGATGTACTTTACATTTAGTTATTGTATTTTATTCTGATAGATCCATCAACCACCTATAGTTTGGATTAAACATTTACTGTGTATGTCGATCCATTGAGATAGAAAAGAAAAAAATTATATTGCATTTATCGACGTATTCAGTAGATGTGTAAGACAAAGTTATAGATGGTCGCCCTTAATGTAACGACCCGTTAAATTTGATAATATTAAATGGATTAACTTAATATAATTTTTAATCTAATTTATAATAAATGTAGGAGTTGGATATAGTAACTGAGATTAAAGATTTAACAATTGAAATGTTATATGGCAATAGGTAGAATAACGAAAATTTGTGTTTGTGGTTATAAGTCATAATTAGTTGATTAAAATGGTATTAATGAAATAATAACTGAATTGAATTGCAATATATAAACATCAGAAATATTTAATTGGTGGATTAAATTTGTTAAAGTTCATAAGTTTTGTAATTTAGTTTAGTAGAACTTTAAATTATAAACGAAGATTGAAATAAACGATAAATTTAATTATGTCAATGGTGACTCAAGACCTAGGTTATAGGAATTGGAACATAATCCAATTTGAATTAAGTAGAAGAAGGATTTGGTTAATATGTAAGTTATTGTTCAAGGTATTGAATAAAAAACTTGGAATCCAATCATAATTTAATGATAATAACGTTAGTATTAGAGAATAAATATATTTCAATGCAGTACCCGAATGAACGGAATAAAATGAATATATATTGAATAGAAATGAAATGTAAATTGGCACATTTGGTTGAAAGTTAATTTAAGAAACATATAAATGTTGAATTTGTGAATATTAATACAAATATTAACTTGAATGGGATTCATTAATACAAAGATGTAATAAGTGTAGATAGTAAAAATTTAATGGCTGTAGTGGATAAAAAAATCTAGTAGTAACATAAAATTTATTTATATGAAAAAAGAGTATAGATTTGAACAAATTTATGAAAATTTGATAAGAACAGTGGTTGTAATCAGTTTGGTTATTTAATGTTTGAAGATAGAGATTTGTAAATCCGTTAATGAATTTATAATGGGAAGGAATGGTAAGAATGTAAAAATTATAAGCATTTGATTCAATTAAGGGAATTAAATTTTAAATAAATGGTCATTTAATAAATTCAACGTTCTGTGAGAAATCATAATAGTTGTGTAAAATGTGTACAAACTTCGATTTGGAAATTTATTGGATTTATAACGGTTTTGGTATTACATTTATGAGTTTAAAAGTTATTCCATTTTGTAAAGTAATAAAAGCTTATTTAGGTGACTAGAATTTAGCGTAACGACTATTGTGTGTTACCTATTCTTGTTGCTTGTTAATTTAAATTTTGGGAATCAAATTCAATTTATCCGCCAATTTACCGCAGTTAAAGTGAAATAAATTGGTGAATGAGTAATGTTAAATACAAATAAGATGTAACCAAGAAAATCCCATTTATAATAATTTATGTAGAATAAAGTAAAGAAACCAGGAAATGAAAATGTGAAAATGTGGATGCAATGAGATCTTAAGTAATAATAACTTTGTTAGGTAAGTGATAACGGATTTTTTTTGTATAACCAAATAAAGATCCAAATTTATTTGGAAATTTATTGCAATCAATTGAATTTATTATTATTTGGAAGAAATTGGAGTTATTTGTAATAAGTATGAACCTAATGTTAATTTTCTTATAGGATTGACAATCGATATGGAATGAAAAGAAGAAAATTTGGGTCAGAAAAATTTGTAATTTATGCATAATAAAATGGATTCTAATGTTAAATACTACGTTATTAAGATTTAAATTAGACTTAAAGAATAATGATGTGAATCAGGAACTAATGTTTATGGCATCTTTAGTTTAAGTGAAAGTTGAGAATATAAAGATTAAAAATCTAAAGTATGGGTTTTGAGAATATAATTTATAAAATTCTTAAATATAAGAAAGTGTAGAAATTAACGTTGCAATTAATATACTGTCAACTTTTAATTCACAGCTAAACCTGTTAAATCTTTTCAATTGATTACGAATTATATAAGAAATAAAATTTGGCCAATTTTAGAATTTAATATAAAATTTGGATTTTTATAATTTATTTAATTTATTTAATGAATATTAAAAATAGCCATTTTGGCCACGGACTCGGATTTCGACGAAACCAGTTTCATCGGATCCGTATCGGTGAATTATTAGAGGGTTTCAAGTTTCGTATCGATCGGACTTGTCGTTTGATCGTACGGGCGTGGAACGCCTTGAAATCGATTTAATTAAAATCAATTTGAAATCAATTTGGAAATTTTGTTTTCAGCATAACTTCTTCATACGATCAAATTTGGACGTGAAACTTTTTCCATCGCGTTCAGAATATTTTAAATTACCTATTTGGATATATATAGATTTACGAAATTTCGTTCCGGAGACATAGCGGGCTTTTTGGGCCATAGTTTGTTCCGCACGTTCATTCTACGGTCTATCTACACTACCTCTAACCCTCTATATAAACCCAGCTATTCAGCCCTAGCCTCCGCCTAATTTCATTTATCTGCGCGTATTTTCTTCAAGCTTCTCTTCTTCTTCAATGGGGGCTAACCCTAGATCCAGTCAGTTCAAAAACAAAATGAAAATTCAAAATCTCCAGAAAAATTCCCCAAAAATATATGTTAATCTTCTCGAAACACGTAACCCCATGGTGAAATTCTTTTTTCAGTTGGAGTTACCGTTTACCCAGAATAAATTCAAACAGTCCGTGACCATTCATCATCGTCGTCGCAAACTTCGTCAGATCGTCAAACGGTTTCTGGGTATTGTAGAATGGACGATGGGGATCGCATCTATGTGGTTATTGCATCGAATCAACGGTTGGATCTCTCGCATAATTCGATTAGGGTTTCGGCCCTAGGGGAGATAGGCAGCGGCGGCTGGCACCAGAGGAGGCCGGACTTGGGCCGTGGGTAGAGGGCGATGCAACGTAATGAATGGAGGTGGTCGGCGGCGTCGAGGTGGCCTGAGGTGCGCGCGGTTGGTGGTCAAAGTGGCGGTCAACGTTGTTGGTTGGGTTCAGTTCCTTGATCTGGAGGGGGGGCCGTGTTTGCCTGTCGCGTGAGGGAGATGGAAAGTGCTGACGTGGCTTTAGATTTAGGTAATTGTGTACCATTTTAGTTATTCGTTTTAAATTGTTTTCGATCGCAAATTTTGCCATAACTCTCACATACGAACTCGTTTTCACGCGCGATTTTTTTTGTTAGGATCGTAATAAAATTCCGGACTTGATGACGCTGGTTTGGACGAATTCCGAGACGGGCGAATTTTTGGGTTTAAATCGAATTTAAATTCGATTTAAATTCAGAAGGTGAGTGTTTAAACCCACTCACAACTACTAGAAGCTTTTATGTTTGATAAATTAATTTTAGAAATGAATAGAAATTTATTTATGAGTATTTGGCATGTTTATTTCACTCATATTTGTTGAATTGCATAGATTAAATTTAACTGTTATTTTAATTTATTTATTGCGTATTAATTTATAGTTAGAATTTATTTGTTTGCCTATAAACTGCTAGTTAACAGTTATATAGATTATTACTGAATAATAAACTGTTAGATTAATAGTTGTTAAATTTAATCTGAATAAAATTGCCAGTTATTACCTGTTATATATTATCAAATATAAATTGTTATTGATTGATATTGCTTGATGATTGTGATTGGATGATGGGTGATGTTGATGAGTGGATGTTTACTATATATCATTAAATTGCAAATTATCATGCATACTTCATTTCATTCGGGATTGTGGTTTGAAATGATATATAACCGCAAAATTTTATATCTTTTAAATTGCGGATTGAAATGATAAATATCTGTATCACTTGACCATAGGATAAAAAATTATATACAGGCACCGCGGTATATATATAACTATTAAAAGGTGATTTCTATGGTTTGGATGGAATACGGTTTATAATAATCTTAAATTTTATATTGTATAAATATTTCTCTTCCATATATATATATATACATATGAAGTTGAAAATTTTGAAATTAAAAGGTGTATAAAAATCTTTATTAAAAATGGAAGAAAATTAAGAAAATGGAGTTTAATAATTTATATCATATGTTTAAATGTTAAGTTTGGAAATTTTAAGAAATGATATTTATAATTGGATTTTTTCCCAAAATAAATTGAAATGAATATTCTAGTATAATTTGAATTGGGAAAATATATATATATATTATTACTAGAAATTGAAGTCTTATTATTTATGGATTTTATATGAATATTCAAGACTAATTAATAGAACAATTGATTTGTTGAAAGCATAAAATCCAACTTTAGTTTGAAATATTGATACTCAAAATGGATACGTATATATAAATAAGTTGAAGTGGTTTTGGAACTTGAGAGAGATAATATAAATTTAGGTTTAGACTTTAATAAAGAAATGTATTTGTAAAGCCATGAGAACTATTTTCTTTACAAAGCAACATTTAAGTTAAACCATTTAATTCTTATACCGTTGAATATCCAAACCATTCAAGTTTTAGAAGTTATGGTTTTAAATTATGAATTTCGAAATATTATGCTTTGAAAGGATATTTGGCTTTCAGACGTTATAAATTTTAAAGCATTATGATTTTGGAAAAGATTTATATTTGGGATAAATGATATCATGTTGTTTTGGGTTTTAAAATGATATCGTATTCATAATTTTAAAATGGAAATGTATATTCTGGTTTTAAAGTATAAACTATTTTTAAATGACCGCGGTGTTATAATAACGATGGGTTGGCAAAGAGACCGGGATCGGATATGGACATACTCTCTGTCGATACCGAAAACCACTTTGACTAACCGTGTACGCGGTGGAGATTCCAGAATGAAGTAGGTGGTGGTGACGTTTTCTGTAAGGTAAATACGTAGACCCGACTCCCGTGAGTTGGCATAAGGTGGCTAAAACAGGAGCGATTCTCAGGCCAATGAGGTCATTCCTCTGATCGGACCCTCCTCTTCGATATTATACTTTGATTTTGGATTGATTCAGTGGCCACTTCTATATTTTGATTTTGGGGAGTTAGTCCGAGGTGGGCGGTAACTGCGGCTACGCGTTTCCACCAGCCTGGATAGCAATTGGTATATCTACCCTGGCATTGCCTAGTTGTGCCGTGTCACCTACCATACCGAGCCTTTACTACGAGTTTCTATTTGTGTCGTACCTATGGAGTATCCTCTGGTAGCTTCCCGATCAGGAGGTATTACGGTACTGTATAGATTATTGGCATTATTTGTGTTAAGGGCTATATGGGTAACCCCTTAACGCTATTAAAAAGTAAGTTTACTTTACAAATAGACACTATTATAATAGCGCAATATACTACATAGTAAATAGTTTAACGGATCCTTAGGAGATGTAAATCCCGAGCATCTCTTGAGTTACTGCACTCATATTTATTTCTGTTAATTTAACTCACATAAGATCTTTTAGTTCTGACTCGAGTGTTTTTGTCTTTTCAAATTCGCTCGGGTCAGTCCGAGCGTTTCAGGATCGAAGACTTTAGCTTTGAAGGACGAAGACGAAGGAGTCGTATTATTATTATCTATAGTATTGCACCACACTCATACTGTTCCGCTGCATTGATTGTATTGGTATGTGTAACTCTGATATTTATTGTATAAAGCAAATCAAGTGTTTGTAAACTGTTTTGAACTGTATATTTATTATTATATTTTATCCTTCCGCTGTGAGATTCTGTTTTGTTTTTACTTCTTCTCTGTTTTTCTTATTTACCCCATAACAATCTGCCCTTGCGTATGCTTTGAATTGGCACGTGTGTCGGTTTAAAGTGTGCAAAAAGGCGGGATGTTATAGTTGGTATCAGAGCTTTGGTTTAGCGATAAACCTTGGCTTTGTGGGGTTTGACTCTTTGTTAATAGGGTAGTAATACCCTATGGGAGTCACTGAGCGTATATATATGAGAGAGCGTACTTGTTAGTGTTATAAAAAGATTTTGATATTGTGTTAATCTGTTCCGCTTTGTATTTATAAATTCTGGTTGATGCATGGGACGCTATGTCATCAATAGGGATTTCTAAACACTTAATAGGACAGACCGACATAATATTTGTTTTTAATATAGGTGAATGAAATAATTTTGCCTATTATATTTTCTATATATATATTAAAAAAAATATTTTTATAAAGATATATATATATATATATATTTGGTTGCTATAGATTGGGTGTTAGGAAACAAAAATATTTATAACAATTAAAGCTAAGTTGAATTTTAATAAATCAAATTGGAGATTTTAGAACTTAAGTCCGAGATTTTTGAAATCTTCTTCCAAAGGATTTATGAAATATAATGATTTGGTTTATAAATATTTTCTTATATAAATATTTAGTATAATTCGAAAGAATTGGTTTAAAGAGGATTTTGAAGAAAATAAGTTTGTACTTTCCTCTCTGTCGCTGGAAAATAATTTCGGTGATGACGGCCGCATCATCGACTTTCATTTTCGAGTTTCGAAGGGAAAGACTACTGTAGTAAATTCTACTGCAGATTTGTTTTGAAATTATTTAAAATTTTAATTGTTTAAAGGTAATTAGAGATATAAAAGTTGTAAGAAATTAATTATCTATTATTTTAAAGTAATTTTGAGGTTTGACCCGGTATTTAATTCTTAAATTTCCATTAATTAATTGTTTTAAATTATTTTAGTGAAATAAAAGGTAAGTAATTAATTGAAACCTCTAATGTAGGTAAGAGAATTAATGAAAAGTTATAAAGAGAAATTTGAAATTGTTACAAAGAGTAATATTGATTAACATTAAATTTAACTAAAAGATGAGATAAAGCTTGTATAAGTTTAATTGCATTTTTCTTTGACATAAATAACTTACCAAATATAAAAGTTGAAATGTTAATTAAGAAATTGGATTAGAATATTATACAAGTAGAAATTTTGGAAATAGTGAAGTATTCAATAAATCGTTGTTATAAATGAGAAATTATTGGTATAAACTTAAGTTATAATTGAAATCTCAAGTTAAAGATAAGTAATATAAATAGGTGATATGAACTTAAGTAGATAAAATGAAATTCTTTATTAAATAAGGATTGATGTGGAGGGTTATAAACTTCAGTACGGTATGAAAGCTACTAGTTTAAAATTAATAAAAAGGAATGGAGAAGAAACTTGTAAATTTTCACTTACATTCTTAAAACATACATAACTTACCATATAATAAAAGTTGCAATGTTATTAAGAAAATGAAAGGGAAATCTTACAAGTGAAGCTTGAGGTAATTAAGGTATTCAATAAATTTGCTGTTATTAATGAAAATTAATTGTATAAACTTAAGTTAAATTGAAAATTTTACTATATAAGAAAGGGTAAGTAGTATAAATAGATGATATAAACTTTAGTCTATAAATTGGAATACAAATATAATGAATTTTGTAATAAATGTAAAATGAAAAATTTTAAGAAATAAAGAAATCCCTCCATAAATGAAAGAAAGAAAATCAAACCATTGAAGCATGAGATAAATGTATAATAAATAAATTCGGTTGTTGGTTTGAATTGTTATTGTTGATTTATGTTGTTGGGTAAGGAATTTTGAAGTTGTTGGATGAATAAGTATCTATCTTTGCTCCATCTAAGACTGTTGAGTAAAGGATGCACTTGATAGTTAATTTCATTTCATACAAATTTCAAGTTTGAACCCAAACAACTATCTGTTTGATGGATTAAATGGTTGCTTCGTTTGTGTATGTATGTTGTTTGTAAGATTGATGGTTGTTGTATTGATTTGGTTGATTAATGGTTGAAACCACCTAAACATTTCACTTTCATATAAATATTTAACCTTTTAGATTGTATAAGTGAATACAGGTGATGGAAGCAACTGCTACTGCTTTTGGTTCCGAAATAATAAGCGTATATTGCCCGACAAATAGGTACGTTTCCGGATTACGTTTTAGCGCTATTTTATATAATTTTCCCGTGTTGGGATATAATATTTTGATAATATATGTAATATATTTGTATATTTTGATATTATATTTTCTCCAGAGTCTCTCCGTACAAAGGAGACTCTGCCAAAATTTTCCGTAAATTTTGGACTTAGAATTTTGTGAAAATATTTTCCCAACTTTAATATTTTAAGTACAAAAGAATATAGTGATTATAAAACTGGTATGTTTTATATAAGGGAATTAATTTAGTAATATTGTCAATAAGTTAATATTTGAAATAGATGTACTGTTTTAATTCTTCCTTCTCCCTTCTTTTTCCTTTTCGGGGACGAAAAGTTTTGAGTGGGGGAGAGTGTAACGACCCGTTAAATTTGATAATATTAAATGGATTAACTTAATATAATTTTTAATCTAATTTATAATAAATGTAGGAGTTGGATATAGTAACTGAGATTAAAGATTTAACAATTGAAATGTTATATGGCAATAGGTAGAATAACGAAAATTTGTGTTTGTGGTTATAAGTCATAATTAGTTGATTAAAATGGTATTAATGAAATAATAACTGAATTGAATTGCAATATATAAACATCAGAAATATTTAATTGGTGGATTAAATTTGTTAAAGTTCATAAGTTTTGTAATTTAGTTTAGTAGAACTTTAAATTATAAACGAAGATTGAAATAAACGATAAATTTAATTATGTCAATGGTGACTCAAGACCTAGGTTATAGGAATTGGAACATAATCCAATTTGAATTAAGTAGAAGAAGGATTTGGTTAATATGTAAGTTATTGTTCAAGGTATTGAATAAAAAACTTGGAATCCAATCATAATTTAATGATAATAACGTTAGTATTAGAGAATAAATATATTTCAATGCAGTACCCGAATGAACGGAATAAAATGAATATATATTGAATAGAAATGAAATGTAAATTGGCACATTTGGTTGAAAGTTAATTTAAGAAACATATAAATGTTGAATTTGTGAATATTAATATAAATATTAACTTGAATGGGATTCATTAATACAAAGATGTAATAAGTGTAGATAGTAAAAATTTAATGGCTGTAGTGGATAAAAAAATCTAGTAGTAACATAAAATTTATTTATATGAAAAAAGAGTATAGATTTGAACAAATTTATGAAAATTTGATAAGAACAGTGGTTGTAATCAGTTTGGTTATTTAATGTTTGAAGATAGAGATTTGTAAATCCGTTAATGAATTTATAATGGGAAGGAATGGTAAGAATGTAAAAATTATAAGCATTTGATTCAATTAAGGGAATTAAATTTTAAATAAATGGTCATTTAATAAATTCAACGTTCTGTGAGAAATCATAATAGTTGTGTAAAATGTGTACAAACTTCGATTTGGAAATTTATTGGATTTATAACGGTTTTGGTATTACATTTATGAGTTTAAAAGTTATTCCATTTTGTAAAGTAATAAAAGCTTATTTAGGTGACTAGAATTTAGCGTAACGACTATTGTGTGTTACCTATTCCTGTTGCTTGTTAATTTAAATTTTGGGAATCCAATTCAATTTATCCGCCAATTTACCGCAGTTAAAGTGAAATAAATTGGTGAATGAGTAATGTTAAATACAAATAAGATGTAACCAAGAAAATCCCATTTATAATAATTTATGTAGAATAAAGTAAAGAAACTAGGAAATGAAAATGTGAAAATGTGGATGCAATGAGATCTTAAGTAATAATAACTTTGTTAGGTAAGTGATAACGGATTTTTTTTGTATAACCAAATAAAGATCCAAATTTATTTGGAAATTTATTGCAATCAATTGAATTTATTATTATTTGGAAGAAATTGGAGTTATTTGTAATAAGTATGAACCTAATGTTAATTTTCTTATAGGATTGACAATCGATATGGAATGAAAAGAAGAAAATTTGGGTCAGAAAAATTTGTAATTTATGCATAATAAAATGGATTCTAACGTTAAACATTACGTTATTAAGATTTAAATTAGACTTAAAGAATAATGATGTGAATCAGGAACTAATGTTTATGGCATCTTTAGTTTAAGTGAAAGTTGAGAATATAAAGATTAAAATCTAAAGTATGGGTTTTGAGAATATAATTTATAAAATTCTTAAATATAAGAAAGTGTAGAAATTAACGTTGCAATTAATATACTGTCAACTTTTAATTCACAGCTAAACCTGTTAAATCGTTTCAATTGATTACGAATTATATAAGAAATAAAATTTGGCCAATTTTAGAATTTAATATAAAATTTGGATTTTTATAATTTATTTAATTTATTTAATGAATATTAAAAATAGCCATTTTTGCCACGGACTCGGATTTCGACGAAACCAGTTTCATCGGATCCGTATTGGTGAATTATTATAGGGTTTCAAGTTTCGTATCGATCGGACTTGTCGTTTGATCGTACGGGCGTGGAACGCCTTGAAATCGATTTAATTAAAATCAATTTGAAATCAATTTGGAAATTTTGTTTTCAGCATAACTTCTTCATACAATCAAATTTGGACGTGAAACTTTTTCCATCGCGTTCAGAATATTTTAAATTACCTATTTGGATATATAGATTTACGAAATTTCGTTCCGGAGACAAAGCGGGCTTTTTGGGCCATAGTTTGTTCCGCACGTTCATTCTACGGTCTATCTACACTACCTCTAACCCTCTATATAAACCCAGCTATTCAGCCCTAGCCTCCGCCTAATTTCATTTATCTGTGCGTATTTTCTTCAAGCTTCTCTTCTTCTTCAATGGGGGCTAACCCTAGATCCAGTCAGTTCAAAAACAAAATGAAAATTCAAAATCTCCAGAAAAATTCCCCAAAAATATATGTTAATCTTCTCGAAACACGTAACCCCATGGTGAAATTCGTTTTTCAGTTGGAGTTACCGTTTACCCAGAATAAATTCAAACAGTCCGTGACCATTCATCATCGTCGTCGCAAACTTCGTCAGATCGTCAAACGGTTTCTGGGTATTGTAGAATGGACGATGGGGATCGCATCTATGTGGTTATTGCATCGAATCAACGGTTGGATCTCTCGCATAATTCGATTAGGGTTTCGGCCCTAGGGGAGATAGGCGGCGGCGGCTGGCACCAGAGGAGGCCGGACTTGGGCCGTGGGTAGAGGGCGATGCAACGTGATGAATGGAGGTGGTCGGCGGCGTCGAGGTGGCCTGAGGTGCGCGCGGTTGGTGGTCAAAGTGGCGGTCAACGTTGTTGGTTGGGTTCGGTTCCTTGATCTGGAGGGGGGGCCGTGTTTGCCTATCGTGTGAGGGAGATGGAAAGTGCTGACGTGGCTTTAGATTTAGGTAATTGTGTACCATTTTAGTTATTCGTTTTAAATTGTTTTCGATCGCAAATTTTGCCATAACTCTCACATACGAACTCGTTTTCACGCGTGATTTTTTTTGTTAGGATCGTAATAAAATTCCGGACTTGATGACGCTGGTTTGGACGAATTCCGAGAAGGGCGAATTTTTGGGTTTAAATCGAATTTAAATTCGATTTAAATTCAGAAGGTGAGTGTTTAAACCCACTCACAACTACTAGAAGCTTTTATGTTTGATAAATTAATTTTAGAAATGAATAGAAATTTATTTATGAGTATTTGGCATGTTTATTTCACTCATATTTGTTGAATTGCATAGATTAAATTTAACTGTTATTTTAATTTATTTATTGCGTATTAATTTATAGTTAGAATTTATTTGTTTGCCTATAAACTGCTAGTTAACAGTTATATAGATTATTACTGAATAATAAACTGTTAGATTAATAGTTGTTAAATTTAATCTGAATAAAATTGCCAGTTATTACCTGTTATATATTATCAAATATAAATTGTTATTGATTGATATTGCTTGATGATTGTGATTGGATGATGGGTGATGTTGATGAATGGATGTTTACTGTATATCATTAAATTGCAAATTATCATGCATACTTCATTTCATTCGGGATTGTGGTTTGAAATGATATATAACCGCAAAATTTTATATCTTTTAAATTGCGGATTGAAATGATAAATATCCGTATCACTTGACCATAGGATAGAAAATTATATACAGGCACCGCGGTATATATATAACTATTAAAAGGTGATTTCTATGGTTTGGATGAAATACGGTTTATAATAATCTTAAATTTTATATTGTATAAATATTTCTCTTCCATATATATATACATATGAAGTTGAAAATTTTGAAATTAAAAGGTGTATAAAAATCTTTATTAAAAATGGAAGAAAATTAAGAAAATGGAGTTTAATAATTTATATCATATGTTTAAATGTTAAGTTTGGAAATTTTAAGAAATGATATTTATAATTGGTTTTTTTTTCCCAAAATAAATTGAAATGAATATTCTAGTATAATTTGAATTGGGAAAATATATATATATATATATATTATTACTAGAAATTGAAGTCTTATTATTTATGGATTTTATATGAATATTCAAGACTAATTAATAGAACAATTGATTTGTTGAAAGCATAAAATCCAACTTTAGTTTGAAATATTGATACTCAAAATGGATACGTATATATAAATAAGTTGAAGTGGTTTTGGAACTTGAGAGAGATAATATAAATTTTGGTTTAGACTTTAATAAAGAAATGTGTTTGTAAAGCCATGAGAACTATTTTCTTTACAAAGCAACATTTAAGTTAAACCATTTAATTCTTATACCGTTGAATATCCAAACCATTCAAGTTTTAGAAGTTATGGTTTTAAATTATGAATTTCGAAATATTATGCTTTGAAAGGATATTTGGCTTTCAGACGTTATAAATTTTAAAGCATTATGATTTTGGAAAAGATTTATATTTGGGATAAATGATATCATGTTGTTTTGGGTTTTAAAATGATATCGTATTCATAATTTTAAAATGGAAATGTATATTCTGGTTTTAAAGTATAAACTATTTTTAAATGACCGCGGTGTTATAATAACGATGGGTTGGCAAAGAGACCGGGATCGGATATGGACATACTCTCTGTCGATACCGAAAACCACTTTGACTAACCGTGTACGCGGTGGAGATTCCAGAATGAAGTAGGTGGTGGTGACGTTTCCTGTAAGGTAAATACGTGGACCCGACTCCCGTGAGTTGGCATAAGGTGGCTAAAACAGGAGCGATTCTCAGGCCAATGAGGTCATTCCTCTGATCGGACCCTCCTCTTCGATATTATACTTTGATTTTGGATTGATTCAGTGGCCACTTCTATATTTTGATTTTGGGGAGTTAGTCTGAGGTGGGCGGTAACTGCGGCTACGCGTTTCCACCAGCCTGGATAGCAATTGGTATATCTACCCTGGCATTGCCTAGTTGTGCCGTGTCACCTACCATACCGAGCCTTTACTACGAGTTTCTATTTGTGTCGTACCTATGGAGTATCCTCTGGTAGCTTCCCGATCAGGAGGTATTACGGTACTGTATAGACTATTGGCATTATTTGTGTTAAGGGCTATATGGGTAACCCCTTAACGCTATTAAAAAGTAAGTTTACTTTACAAATAGACACTATTATAATAGCGCAATATACTACATAGTAAATAGTTTAACGGATCCTTAGGAGATGTAAATCCCGAGCATCTCTTGAGTTACTGCACTCATATTTATTTCTGTTAATTTAACTCACATAAGATCTTTTAGTTCTGACTCGAGTGTTTTTGTCTTTTCAAATTCGCTCGGGTCAGTCCGAGCGTTTCAGGATCGAAGACTTTAGCTTTGAAGGACGAAGACGAAGGAGTCGTATTATTATTATCTATAGTATTGCACCACACTCATACTGTTCCGCTGCATTGATTGTATTGGTATGTGTAACTCTGATATTTATTGTATAAAGCAAATCAAGTGTTTGTAAACTGTTTTGAACTGTATATTTATTATTATATTTTATCCTTCCGCTGTGAGATTCTGTTTTGTTTTTACTTCTTCTCTGTTTTTCTTATTTACCCCATAACAATCCGCCCTTGCGTATGCTTTGAATTGGCACGTGTGTCGGTTTAAAGTGTGCAAAAAGGCGGGATGTTACACTTAACCAGCCCTATTCTCCGCTTTAGTAGACGGAATTACTCGTTAATTCTCTTTACTAAGCTGGGTCTCAGGGTGGGGCGTTACACTTTCAGAACATCGTCAGGTGGGCGATGAGCATTCTAAGAAATGTGTTCTCTAAAGGTAATCCTAGCCTCATCAACCGGGAATGGCTAAAACAGGGGAGGTGCAGCAAGGTTAGGTGGGTCATGCCCAAGCAGGACAACATTTTCCCCTGTCTAGACATCCCTTTTTATTCGGCTGTGTGGACAGTTGTGAGCTCCAACTGTCGGGGTTGTCTTGTTCGGGATTGTTCAGTAAGGAATGGTTCCGGCCTTGTGTTGCAGGGGGTCGGGAGTGATCCTCGGTACGTTGATCTAGGCCACGTACTGTGACGGGCGGTACCCCAGTAGCCCTGCCATTGTATGGAATCCAAAATCCAATAAGTGCCAACGGTTTTGATTGTATTGCCCACTTTTGTGGCTAGTAGCTGGAATTTAATAATGTAACAATTTCGGCTATTTTCTATTTACTTGAAAACCTTAGACCTATTATAATATCACCGAATTTCCTATCAAATGTTTTGGTTAGCGTAAGGTAAAAACTTACCCATGTTTATTTGTAGGAAGTCTTACGTGATACCTTTTGTTTTCAAATGTTTTCAAAGTTAAGCAACTTTAACCTGTTACTCATACCAGACCCATGTCTGACCCGGAGTTTATTTTTATTTTATTTTCATAAACTCTCGGGTACCCAAATTTTTACGGGTAGCCAAGGGATTCAGGTTAGCTTTGACGAATTATGGAGGAGCAATGGAGTAGGAGGCTTCAGCGTTATAGATATAAATATAGTTCAGTTGTGTTGGTATCTCTGATTCGTATTGTTTGAGTTGTTTTGTGTATTGAGTTGTATAACTAGACAGGCGTTTATAACTGTCTAGTATGTGTAGTATGATCTGTATAACTCTGATATATGTAAAATTATGTAATAGTTATGTGATCTATTATATTTTGTTCCATTCCGCTGTGAGATTCTGATGTTGTTGTTCTTTCTTCTCTATCTTTTCTATTTTCTCATCCCTTTCTTTCTTCAAGATGAACCGGATTTCTGGGGTTAGGAACCCGGGTCGTCACGGTTGGTATCAGAGCGCTAGGTTGAGTGAATACCTAGGCTCTTGAGTGATTTCTTTCCTAAGAGAACGTATTTGTAATTTTGTAATATATATTTATATTTATTTCTACCTGTTTGTTGGGTTACCTGTCCGAGTTATCCAATATAAGTTATAAAGGTAGATAGGGTAGTGGTGTGTGTATCACGACTACCAATGGTTGGAGTATGAATATTTGAGGTTGAAAGTGTATCTGTCGAGACGGTAGACCTATTACCGTCTCGAGTGAGCTTTGAATGGTGTAAAGATTTCATTGATCTCTGAAGAAAACCTGTTAAGGTTCGGAGTTCATTTTTGAAGCGTAAGTTTGGATGAGCTAGAATTTTGGACTCGTCGGTTTGGCATGAGCAAGTCCGGATATTTTACCTCAGGATGTAGTAACTGTGTGATGAGACACAGTGACTATGGAAGTCTCCGAAGATGTTTCTTTAGAATCAGTTGAGGAAGTGTAGCTGTTTCGGTGTTGGGGGCTGAGTTCAGTAGAATGTTTCTGTTGGTTTGAGATCCGAGTTTCTCGAAGAGCTCTGGGTTAGGAATTTCTTGGCATTGGTGTGTTGGCAAGGAAGTTTTTAACTTCTGCATCAGCAGTGGAGTTCAGAAACAGCAGTGTGGTTCCGTTTCTTTGATGGATTGGCTAATTAAGCATAGGCTGTTCTGTTTGGTAAAGAGAGAACAGTTTTTCTTTGGTCGTGGGCTAGATTGATCGCAAAAATGACTTGCGATTGTTGAGTTTCTCTTGGGTTATCTGATTTTTCTGGAAGTCTCCAGGAAGTCAGAGTTTGTCCGTATCTAGAGATAGAATTTGGTATCGAGTGGATTCCAGGAGTGGTACCGATGGTTCAGCTCAGTAGTAGGATGGTTTCTGAGAATGATTTGGTGATGCAGCTCGAGTTTGGAGGAACTTCTGAGTTTCTTTAAAGGATTTGTTGAACCATAGTTCTTAGATGTGTTGTCCAGTTTGTCCTCGTGATCATCATCAGCATTTTCATCTACTCAGTCAAAGTTGCACAGTGGAAGCATGGTGGCAGCTGGTTTAAAGTGGAAACAACTGGATTTTTCAATGTTTTGGATTAGAGAGTTTCTACTGGAAATTTTTCAGGATCTTAAGACCAGATTGGAATGCATCTGTATTATCCTTCCATATGAGAGAAATAAGATCAGTCTGCTGATTTTGGAATTGAGTTGTGATCTGATTTTTGAAGTTAATCTCGGAAAGATCATTTTGTTGGATTATTTTTGGATCAATTTGTTTCTGTGGGCATCAGCAAGGGTTGAGCTGATCAGTACGGATATAGGCAGCCCAGGATCGTCCGAAGAGTTTTGTGGATAAGAGACGCAGACTCGTAGTTAGAGACTTTGTTGTTGGGGTTTTCTTCGATCAATGGGAACTATAAGATTGGATAAGATTGGGAAACTAGCTCCGAGATATTTGGATCTTTTTCTATTGTTCTTCTCAGAATTAGTAATTGGTCTTCAGGAGTGGATTGCCAGTTTGGATAACTGGAATTCAGAGTGTTTCACGTATCTCTGAGGGAGTACGTGTAAGATCTATCTTTGATTACAGAACCAGCAGTTCAGGGAATTTTGGTTGTTGAGTCAGACTTGAGTTTGGTCTGATATTTTGATTTGTTTTGTAGATCCAGGTGAGTAGAAACTCAGTAGCTTAGTAATATTGATTGTTTGGATTCTATGAAGAGAGTATCCCAATATTTATACTTGGGGAAACTCGAGAAAATTCCATTTAGAATTTTATCTGGACATTTAGATTTGTTGATCGGATGAATTGGTTGCTATGGTTGCTAGCATATGATTGATATCTGCCTGTGTTTAAAAATTAAATCTGTAATTAGATTATTAAATTACCTTTGTTTTAAATTTCGAGGACGAATTCTTTTAAGGGGGGAGGAATGTGATATCCCGGAAATTTTGACGATAACAATTTAATAATCTATGTCAAAATTTAATTGATGTGACAAAATTGTTAATAATAAAGTTGAACTAAATTTAAAAATCTTCTTTAAAATAAATATTTAAACTGATAATCTATCTTTAAAGGCTAATAAATTGTTTTATATTTGAAATGTATACATATTTGTATATATTATAAATAGATAATCTTTGTTTTAAACTTAATTTATATAGGCATGTTTTCTTATTCTAATATTTTTTTGATAAATTAAAAATTGAATTTAATTTGATATTAAGCTATTAAATAAATAACCATATGACTTTAAAATACTCAAGATAAAAACTTAATTGTTTAAAATTGATTTTAGCTTAAGTTTAAATTTAAATAAAAAGGTTTGTTTTGTTTTTATGTAGCTAATAAAATAAGTAATATATTAGATAAGAAGACAAATGCTTTTATGAATTATTTTAATTTAATCATGAGTTATATTTAAACAATATTAATGATGTAATGTTTTACAAATGGATTTTAATATAAATAAAAATTGTTATCTTAAATTTATGTATGTGTATTTGATAGGAAAGCTATGATTTGTAAATTTGAAATAGCATCTTTCAAATATGATTAAAATAAAACAAGTCTTAAATATATTAAACTTAAGTATAAATCAAATGTATGATATTAACATAAGTATGAAAATAAATTAATAATCATCAAATTAAGTATTTGATAGTTAAAGTTTAAAAATAAAAGAGAAAATAAAAATAAGCAATAGAACTAAATACTTAAGTTAAAATTTATAACAATGATTAAAACAACTTTATAATATGTATATAACCTGTAGAATAAATAAGCAAAAGAAAATCTACCAACATCAAAATATCTATATACAAGACAAAAGTGAATATGCAGGTACAAGTAAAAAAATACAAACCTGACATTGTAATATTTGTTGCCTGCAACCTAATATACAAGGCCAGAATAAGACAGGTAAGAATCTTATATAGGAAGTTTAGATTATGCTGCTTAGTTAAGTTTCAACATGTACTAATTAGATAAGGTAAGCTAGTAGGAAACAAAAAGTACATAGGCATTTAATACTTTCATTTCAGCATACAAATAAAGTCATTCGAAATTTAAATTAGCATTTCAGCCTCCTTTTGAAGAACATCTGCGTGATAAAAACAAAAATAAAATCTTTGAACAAAGATAATATTGTTCCTGCAAAGAGTTTACCCAGTAAACACCTTCCTCTGAAATCTTTCCTTATAAATATACATATCTTCCACTTCTTTTTGTTTATAAAACATAAGCAAAATCAGAAAATATAAGTAAATTTTTATTTACAAACCTAAACTGCCTCAAAACCAAAGAACAGATGATTTGAAGGAAGAAGCAAACCAGTTTATAGTTTTTTAAAAGTTCAAACTGCTTTCAAAACCAAGCTGTGCTCTGTTCATCCTCTTAAAATCATGTGAGTAACATCACATTTTTAAAGCTTTGGATTTATTTTAATTGTATGATTAGTTCTAGAATATATGTGTATTAGTATGAAATATAAATGTTTGATGAATTTTCTGTATATATATATAGATATGTGAAAGGTGTATGTGTTTATCTTCTGTAACCTCTCTGTTATCACTCTTTTATTTATTTTTTAGCTCCAGATTCATTCACAAATCAATATCTCATCACCTAATCTAAGTTAGGAAATAAGATTTAAACAAAATCTGTTTGATTCATTAGTAGTCAAGGTTTAGAAAATTGTTTAAGTTAAAACAAATGGTATTGTCTCTGGAAATGAAGAAATTACAAAGCAATGTCAACATAAGTCAAAAAATATGATTTACAAATCAAAACGAGTCCATACTTTTTGCAAAAGAGATTACTTTCAGTAAGCTAGAAATCATCTTGGTATCATTTTTGAAAATTTTGCAGTTTCGTTATTCAAAAATGAGTTTGAAAACTGATGGACATCTCTGTCCACTTTTATAATTTCTGAGTTTAAAGCTGAAAGTAAATTGAGCATAACTTTCAAAGCGTAAATCCAATTTTCATGATCTTTATATCGCTGGAAAGCATGGACTGAGTAGAATAAATTTTATTTTATGAGTATTTTCAGATTATGAGTTTTGGTGTGTCAAAAGTCTGAGTCTTTCTAGTAGGCCTGAATTTGAAAATTTTGAAGGTAATTAAATGATTAGATAAAACGCATGCTATGAACACGTGCTTTTATCTAATCATTTAATTCTCCTCTCTCTTCGCTCGAAGTGCAAAATTGTATGTTTTATATAGAAATTAAATTGAAGAAAACGAGTTTTAGGAACGCTTCAAAATCGCTTTAAAATTGCATTTGAAATTCTCCTATTATGGAGTAACTAATTTAATACTTAAAAATAATATTAAATAATAATTTTAAAAGTCAATTTGCTTGAAAAACACTTTGTAATGCTTATAAAACCCGTGTACGAAATCTAGAGAAAAATCTCAAAGAAATCGGAAAATATCAGAAAAAGCAGAAAATTATTCTAAGTATAAAAACCCGGTGAAAACAGGCTGCAAACCCAAGTTCGACAGCAGGTTTGGACCTGCAAACCGAGTCCAAATGACATGGAATTTGGTACGCGTAAAGAAGAGAACTTCATCTTTCATAAAAAAAGACTCGTGCAATTTAATTCGCGAATTCTGGTATGGAATCTGAATTAGTGAGGTATGACATGATTTTTAAAGCAAAAATTTTAATTTTTCGATTTAAGGTTTGAGAGCAGTTCGGGTTTGTGGGAATTACTTTGTTGGAGTGATCTCTGGTGATCCTCGGGTTGGTAGAGTTTGGGATCTCGTCTGGTGATGGAGGGATGAGTGTAGATGCTCGGAAAAATATTGCGGTGGTGGGAAGTTCATCAGGAAAATCGCGGCTGGTGATTTTCGTTTGGAACCCTAAGTTTTGCTGTGTTTAAAGAATCGAACACCACGGTTGTTTGTATGGATCGAGTGCAGTGGGGTTTCGATGGATGAAAGTTTGGTCGTGGATAAGGTCGTAGCCGGAGTTGCAGCGTTTACAGTGGCTGGAGGATCAAAGGTGAGGCGATGACAGGTTCCAGTGGGTGATGCTTTTGTAATTTTCAGGTTTGGACGAGGTCTCGTTTTTTATTTTTGTGAGTGGAAGTTCGATTTGAGGGTTGAGGTGGGTTGCTGAGTTGTCCTCTGACAGGGTGCGATCACCGTAGGCGATCAATGGTGGTTGGAACCACCGTGCATATGCACGGTGTTCATGTAAGGGGAGTTGTGTTTTTAGGAGTAAGGTCTCGAGTAGTACGCGAGTTGTTGGGGGTTTTACTCGGGTATGTTCGAAATTGACTCGGAGTAAATGTAGGGGGCCTGGGTAAGATTAAAACAGGTTTTAAAAACCTGTAAGGTTTAAAATTTTCTTTATACCTGGGTTTTAAAATGAGAAATAGATATTTAAAATAAGTATTTAAATCAAAGATAAGTTTGGATTCAAATGAAATTTGAATCTCAGTTTAAGTAAAATAAAGTTCTAAAATTTTAAATTATTTGTAACCACTTTAAAAGGGGGATTGTTGCTCGAGTGTCACTCGAGTAATTCGAGTGCTGGACTCGAAGAAATTTGGGGTTTTGCTCGAAGAAGTTTTGTTTAACTCGGGTATTTAGTTACAGGGTTTAGAACCTGTAAGTTTATGAAATTTTTAAAACCGGGTTTTTAAACGAAAAAAAAATAGGTATTTAAACAAGGTTTAAATCAAGTTAAGTTTGGTTTAAAAACGTAGTTTGAATCTCAGTTTTTAAATAAATAAAGTTTTAAAATTTAAAATTTGTTTTAAACATATTTGAATGATAAAGTGAATTTTAAATGAAATCGTGTTTAAATTCTTTCAATCTTCCATTTTAAGAAAATTATTCTTTTAGTTGTAAAATAAAAAGGAGTTTGGAATTGTTAAGATTAATTTGATTTCATTTTAAATCTTTAATTTAAAAATGAATTCAAAAGTAAATTTAAATTAAATTGATTAAATAGCTTATTAATGATAAATTGATCATTAAATAGAAAAAGGTTTTAAAGATGTAAGGATTTGTAATTATTAAGTTAACTAAATGAATAATAAGTGACTTGAATTAATTAACTTAGAAATTAAGAGTTTAAATTTATTTAAAAGAGATATAAGTTAATTAATTTAAGGTAAATCAATTGGTAGTTAAGAATCATTGATTAAATAAGGTTTAATTTTTAGTTAATGATTAGTAATCAATTAATGAATTAATTAAGGATTAATTAATGAGTTATAAAGACCAATTTAAAATGTAAATGATAATAATCTTAGTTAATTACTTTAGAAAAAGTAATTAAAGAATTATAATTAGTTAGCAATTGTGGATGGTTAAGCAGAATTACTAAATGGAAGTAATTAAGGAATTAATTACTCATTGTAATTAATTCTATATAATATGAATTGTTTAAGTTAATTAATTAATAAATTTAAACAACCATTTGATGATGTGATAAGTATAATTACTTAAGGAAGTAATTGATGATAATCACTGGATGTAATTATCTGAGGGTGATTTAATAATGAAAGTAATTGGAATATAATTACTTTGTATAATTAATCAGGGGATTAATTAGAGAAAATTAATTAAGGAATAATTAATTAATTTGATGGAGTAATTAAAGATAGTTAATTACTGAATGGTATTAATCAGAGGTGATTAATAAATGTGATTTAATTAAAGATTAATTACTTAAGGTAATAAATTTTAAAACAGGGAATAAATTAAAATGTAATTAGAAATCATTAATTGATATAATTAATGATGGGATGATAAATTTAGATTAAATAATCAATAATAAGTAACTAGAAAGTAATTAATTAGTGTAATTAAGAAGTAATGTAATGTTTGCAATTTAAGGTTAATTTCTATATTTGGACAAGATAATTAATTTGTGAAAATAATTAAAGGATGATTACTTGAATATAATTAAATGTTAATTAATCAAGTGTGATTGATTGAAACGAATAATCAATGAATGATTTATTAACTGATTGATAATTGATGAATAATTATATAAGCAAGATTTAAAATGGTGAAGTAATTAGTTTAATTTACGTTAAATTAATTAGAGATGATATAATTAATTTAATTCATTTTAAATTAATTATAGCTTATATGATTGCTTATGTATGGATGATGATATCATTTACCTTGAATGATTTAAGATCACAGATATGACAAATTGATGCTATGTGATATGGATGCTTTGATTTAGGTATGATGATAATATGAATTATCTGTTATGATGATAATATGCATTATCTGTTTGGAGTGATAATATTGATTATCTGTTTATGATGATAACGATTGATTATCTATTATGATATTGTGAATTATCTATCTGTGTGTATATGGATAAATTGAACTAAATTGTTTTAAACTTTAAAACAACTTGGCCTTAAAAGACACGTTTTGGATTTCGATGAGACCGGGATCGGGTTTTCCATATTTGGAAGTCCGAAAACCACATCGATCCAAATTAAACGTTAGGTCGTGAATTCTCAAGTGAAGATCCAGAATGCAAGGGTTATCGTCGTTAACTCTGAGGGTGATTCCAAAATGAGTGTAATGGGATAATGCCTTCGGTTTCGTTCAAACCCAGAACGAACTTGTATGGATTGAATGCTTTCAGAACATCGTCAGGTGGGCGATGAGCATTCTAAGAAATGTGTAGCCTCAATCCTCATCAACCAGGAATGGCTAAAATAGGGAAGGTGCAGCAAGGTTAGGTGGGTCATGCCCAAGCAGGGCAAGATTTTCCCCGTCTAGACGTCCCTTTTTATTCGGCTGTGTGGACAGTTGTGAGCTCCAACTGTCGGGGTTGTCTTGTTCGGGACTGTTTAGTAAGGAATGGTCCCGGCCTTGTGTTGCAGGGGGTCGGGAGTGATCCTCGGTACGTTGATCTAGGCCACGTACTGTGACGGACGGTACCCCAGTAGCCCTGCCATCGTATGGAATCCAAAATCCAATAAGTGTCAATGGTTTTGATTGTATTACCCACTTTTGTGGCTAGTAGCTGGAATTTAATAATGTAACAATTTCGGCTATTTTCTATTTACTTGAAAACCCTAGACCTATTATAATATCACTGAATTTCCTATCAAATGTTTTGGTTAGCGTAAGGTAAAAACTTACCCATGTTTATTTGTGGGAAGTCTTACGTGATACCTTTTGTTTTCAAATGTTTCAAAGTTAAGCAACTTTAACCTGTTACTCATACCAGACCCATGTCTAACCCGGAGTTTATTTATTTATTTTTTTCATAAACTCTCGGGTACCCAAATTTTTACGGGTAGCCAAGGGATTCAGGTTAGCTTTGACGAATTCTGGAGGAGAAATGGAGTAAGAGGCTTCAGCGTTATAGATATAATATAGTTCCGCTGTGTTGGTATCTCTGAGTCGTATTGTTTGAGTTGTTTTGTGTATTGAGTTGTATAACTAGACAGGTGTTTATAACTGTATAGTATGTGTAGTATGATCTGTACAACTCTGATATATGTAATAGTTATGTGATCTATTATATTTTGTTCCATTCCACTGTGAGATTCTGATGTTGTTATTCTTTCTTCTCTATCTTTTCTATTTTCTCATCCCTTTCTTTCTTCAAGATGAACCGAATTTTGGGGTCAGGAACCCGGGTCGTCACACCCGGTCTCTTCGAAATGATCAGTGCATTGGCCAATATTGAGAGTTGGTTATTTAACTATCAATTAACATTCACAACCAATCATCAAGCCATAATAATTTCTTCCAAATTATTTATTAACCTCAAATATCTTTGCAAGATATATTCCCACTTTTCAACCCTTTGAAAACAGTTTCAAACCATCTTTCCCTCATGGAATAAATTTTCCAAATATTTTATATTTTCACTGAAATTGCCAAGTACAAATATTTTAGATTTAAAAATAATTTAAACCACTTTACTATAAAATATACTTTAACATATTTAAATTAAAAATTACTTAAACACTTTATTCAAAATATATATATATACTTTAAGAATATTTAAAATAAAACTAATTTATAAAATATAAAACTAATTTTTAAAATAAAAGCTAAGCCAAACTAAATTTAAAAATAAGAGATTAGGAAATCCCATACAAGTTTTTTTTAAAATAAATCTTCAACCAAGCTATCTTTAAAATAAAACTACTTTATAAAATTTAGATATTAATAATCCGTTTCACTGGCTCTAGTATCCACTGGCTTTCAAGGAATGGAATATTACCAAGCACCCTCCACAATTTCGGATAGTATTTATGGTTCTACCTTTTTCTTAATTTTAATAAATATTTATCTTTTAAAATTTTAACAACTTAAATAATAATTTCTTAAATACATTCCTAAAATAACTTTAAAACTTTAAACTTATACTTAAAAATCTGCTTTGAAAACGTACTTGGCTTTCAGGAATCCACTTCTCTTCCATGCCTCTTTAAAAATAAACCACTATTTATTTTTAAAACAAATTACCCATACCTCAATAAATTTCCATCGTGAAATTTATACTTTCAAATATCCACTGATATTTTATTTCACTTTACAAACCCAGTTTATAAATTCCATAGTCCCACCCTTCTTTCAAAACACAGTTTCAAATAGTAAATCAATTTCCAAATTGATTTTCAAAATTACTTCATTTTGAAATAAATTCCTTTACTTCTTAATTTATTTCAAAACATTAATTTCAGATTTTACTTCTTAATTATGATTTAAAATCTTTTAATCAGAAAATACCAATTTCATATTTTTTTTCCAAAATCCTTCTTTATCCTTTCCAATAAATTTAAACATTGAATTTTAAAATAAATTCTTTATCCCTTTAAATAATTTCACTTAAGCTTTAAAATTCATTATTTCCCTTTTATTCCAAATCTCCTTCCCATATTTGGAATTTATTTATTAAAATTTAACAATCAACTTTTCTTCTTCCTCCAATTTATTCTCTAATTTATTCAAATTCTCTAAAATTATTTTACTTAAAATTCTCTCTTTTATTTCATTTCAAAAATCCAATCTATACATTCGGTATATCCAAATATATTAAATCAAACATAACATCCATTATTTCCAATTATCAATGTAATCTATCATAGATTATCACACAAACCATATCACAGAATATTAAACATTCTAAACGATTTTGAGGAATCCAGTTGGATCTCTCCAACCTGTTTCCCTGCATCCACAGATGTTAGCACAATATAAAATACCAATTCCATTTCGAGGTGGAATATCGCGGTATATGGGTGTAATATAATATCATCCGCTATTATGCGGCGCATAGGGTCTCATCCACTATATAATGCGGGAAATCAATCACTCCAATATATATACTACCGTATAATATTCCACATCCAATCATTCAGCAATCATTTAAATTTAACTATTTAAATTTAAATAATTATCCAGAAGAGTGAGATTAACTCACCTTTGCTTTTTAATTTGCAATCCAATCCAAACCAGCTTGTTCTTCATTATTTTTGACCTTGCATAAACATTAGATGATCCTTATTAATATTCGAATAAATCGAACGAACAATTTCCATTTAATAAATTTAATAAACCAATGATTTTGTTATCATATTTTTTCTTTCTTTAATCATTAAATTTTAAACTAATTCCTTCGAATAAAAATGTTTTTGGTAACTAAAATAATTAAATAAGTTAATTGGAACAATTTAATCTCCAAATCCGTTATTATTTTAAAATTAAACTAGCAGTTTTAAAAAATCAAAATTTCTAATTTTTTTATAAAAATATTTCAAACAAATTAAAATTAAATTAACAAATGATTGAATCACCTTACTTATCATTTTTTTAAAATTAAATTGTGAGTTTTAAAATCATGTACACATTTCCATTTTAGTAAATAACAAAATAAGAATTTATTTTAATGTCCTATATATACACAGCTGATTCTATTTTTAAACAAAACTGTTTTCAATCAATAAAACTTACTGTTTCACAACAACAATTTAAAATTAATATAAGTATACATTTCTGCATATACACACACACACACACACACACACACACAAATTATCTATACATATATATATGTACATACTAAGCTAAGTTCAATATTGAAATAAATTTGTCGAATACCTTATAGCTCAACATCACTCACGACCCAAGCCCTAGCTCGGCCTCCTCCCCTCCACCCATCGATGAAGTGCCATGCGACCACACTGTCACGCACACCCCACCGGCAATACACGCAATGCTTTCCGTACTCCAAACTTGACAATGCGTCCCCACGAAACCATCCCGATGTACATGCCATTGAGCCAACAACCCTACGCCGAGAGCTTCCTCAATCGATGTGCCTGCTCGCCTCCAAATCGCCTCGCGATTTTCGATTCGAAATCGAATCGATTTATCTGAACTCGTTAATTAATTTGCAGCAGCCATGGATTAATTCGAATGAGAAGGTGAAGCCGCCATTCTCCTTTTTTTATTTTAAGAATTGTCACGAAGGTTGAAGATTTCAAAAGGAAGAGAGGGGCCGTACTTAAATCGAAGAAGAGCTTTCGTTCCATTGATTTTCAAAAAGTTTGACCAAAAATGAAAGTTACCAGGGGAATTCGTGATTTATCTCTGGCTAACCCCTTGTTTAATTTGATTCTGTTGGCTATTCTAAAACGTAGAGGGGGAAAACAGCGTGCTATCAGCTAGGAACGGGGAACAAGATAGGATGTTATAGGGAAGGCTATAGTAACAGGAAAAAAAGTTATGATGGGATGGAAAAAAGAACAGATGTGAATTATTTTGACCAAGACAAAATATATTTAAATTTTAAATTTAAACCATCTCAAAATCGTAACCAAAATCCCGACCTCCTATTGAGGCATGCCGCTAGGCATTTATAATGTTAAACCCCTGCTCCGAACGTAATGGAAAAGGTTTCGAGGTCTAACTCGATCGTATGGAGAAGATAGCCTTTTGGACTCAACTAGTAAATTAAATTTTCGATAAAAATTTCAACGCGTTTATCTACCATATGGCCAGGCGATCACTCCAAACACTATGGAAATTGAAATTCGATAATAATACAATATTATGGATCCAATGGAACTGGTTTCGTCGAAATCCGAGGTTGTGCCTTTGAAGACTATTTTTAAATACCAATTTAAGCGATATATTTTTAAAACTGAACAAATTACTTTCAAATTCAGTTTTATCACATCTGTTATTTCTAGTATCTCTATTATAAATTTTATAAGCTTTTAATTTATTTTTAACAAACCTGAAATCCCAGATTCAATAATTTCCCCAATTTCCAATTATTTATTCAATAATTTAATTGCCAAATAAATAGTGATATTTGAAATTCAAGTTAAACTAGCTTTTAAATATTTAAAATCAATTAAATATTTCAATTTCAAATATCTAGAAATTTCGGGTCGTCACAAATTACATTCAGTAATTAGCCTTTAATTAATTTACTTCATTCATCAATCAACCTTGATTAATCACATTCAGTAATTATTCTTAATTACTTACATTAATTAATTAACCCCTTAATTAATAAATAAATCCTTTAATTAATTGCATTGAATAATTAACACTTAATTACTTCCACCAAGTAATTATTCTTTAATTACTTTCCATCAAGTAATTTCCTTTTAATTAATTACATTCAGTAATTATCCATTAATTACTTCACTACGTAATTACACCTCAATAATTACCTTAAGTAATTATACTTAACCCAACATCAAATGATTACCTTTAATTAATTAAACTTAATTAATTAACTAAAATTAACCACATCAACTTAATTAATTACACTGAGTAATTAATTCCTTTAATTACTTCATTAAGTAATTATTCATAATAATCTTTTACATTAAGAAATTAACCTCTTAATTACTTATTACTTAATTATTTCTTAATTGATTAACCTTGATAAATTAATCTTTAATTAAGTACATTAATTAATTAATCCTTAATTACTTCCAACAAGTAATTATTCCATTGGTAAATTTTCCTCAATTAATTGACCTTTAGTTATTAATTAATTTACTCATGGTTATGAATTAATAAATCTATAATTAATTAGCTCATAATTATTAGATTAATTAACTACCCTTGAACATTAATTGATTAGATTAAATTAATTATTAAATCATCCAAGATCTTAATTAACCTTAAGATAAACCACTTATCTTTATTTATTTTCTTAAAAATCTTATTTAATAACGTAAGAAAATAATTGATCATTAACCCATAACTTAACTTAAACCACTTTAAGTTTATTTAATGTGTTAAACATATTTAATCATCTTAATTTAATTATACTACTAATTAAATTCAACATCTTTAGGAATTAACACACTATATTGAAATAAATTATACAACTTAATTAAATCAATATTTGAATAAATACTTTTATTTAAAATAATGATTTAATTAATTGTCAAAAACTTAATTACAAAGCCAGTATTAAATTGTACGGGCCGAAGCCTACAACGATAAAGCACGACCCAACCCGCTTCTTCTTCCCCAAACTTCGCCTGAACTTCATTCCATTCCATCTCCAGGAGCACAAAATGATCGGCAACACATCGACGCACGAAAAGAAAAGAGCCGATCGAGTATAACTCGAGACCATCTTCACGCATGAGCCACCCTCCATCTCGTCGCCTCACGTGAATCCTTGAAACCAAATGTGCACACGGACATACTCGTATACGTGCACCATCGTGCCGATGCCTAACTAACCTCGCAATCATTCGAGTCGACTCCCTTTTACTTCCCTGATCACCATCGACGCCACGTTGAAGACCCAAACTCGCCCCATCAAAATACAACCCTCAGGCGAACTTTCAAACGAAACTCGAAGTCCAACTACGACGAACTGCTCTCACCGCTCGCCATCATACACCACTACTCCACCATCGATCGAAAGCCCTTCCACAACAATACCTTTCTGCCAAAAGCCAAGAGCCTCATCTGCGCCTCTAACTCCCTAATGACCCGCGTTCGTCGGCCTCCCAATATCCTCCCAAAACCATACAATTCATCACCCTACCCAACATAAGGCCAAATTGAACAAACGGCCACGGTCGATGACTTCCCTAGGTCCACCACCCCTTCCAGATACGGCCGCACCACCTCACGACGACGAGGTTGTCAGAAAATAATTTTCAAATGGAAATTGAGTATTTCCAAATCTCTTACAATATAGGTTGTTAAAAATCATGATTTAACCACTAAAAATCCTATTTTTACAAGGGTAATCAACATGCATGCTTAAATCTTGGATTCAATTACATTGAAATTTCACGAAGATATGATATTTACTGTAAATCTTGACGTAAATGAACTATATAGTATGATTTCCACACAAATCAATTTTTAACTAAAACTATATTAAGAAATAAACATTTCCTTAGTTTATATCAACATACATTATGAACTAGATGATGTGATCTAGATTTTTGAATGCTAAGATGAACCAAATTTTTACAGCATCAAAGATAACAGCACAATCTAAATTTCAAGTAAAGACTAAAGTTTCTCACTGTTTCAGTTTGAACAGAGCCTTGCTTCTCATGTTCCATTCATGAATATAAATATTAACACACACATATATATACACCAAATCATTTTTATCAACATGCACAGCATCATTTAATTCATACTTAAAAGATCATTGCACTGCTAATTCGAGACATATCAGTTTTCCAAGTTTACTCACATGTCTTGTAAAAGCAGAGAACAAGCTCCCTGATTTTGATCTGATTTCCAATTTGAAACTGAGTTGAATTGATTTCTAGCTTAGTTTGCTTCAGGTTGTGCTTGAAAAAAGGTTGCTTGCTGTTTTGAATTTTGAATTGATCTAATTTGAAATCTTCATTGTGGAGATGGATTGAACTTGATTTTCACCTTTTCTTTTGTTTACAAATTCTACTTCTTTTCTGATTTTGTATTTCAGATTTATAGTTTGCATTTTATTTTGTTTAGTTTGAAAATGAGGAAAGGAGAATAGAAGAAGAAATGGTGATGTATATATAAAACTTTGTTTTAATTTTAATTATTATTTTTGAAAATAAAAGACAATTGACACTTGTTTACTATGCATTATTATTCTTACAAACGTTAAATTGATGACAAGATTGACTTACACTTGTAAATAGTATATTTTATGCCTTTTATATGTTTTCATAAAGATTTATGTTATGATTATCATGTAGTTTGTATTTATATATTTTAATTTTTAGTTTAATGTGCTTTTATATTATAAATATATTTACCATCCATATTTATCATATATAAACTTAAAAGAAGAATTTAAACCTTTTTATTATACCCTTTTTAAGCTTATCATATATTTAAATGTTCATCTCATGTTTTGAAAATATAGAGTTTACTTTAAATAGCTTTTGCAAATTATCATATTGAACTCAAACAATTTGGCTCTAATCACCGTATATACATATACATACTTGTATACATGTATATGGACACATTTAAAATTTAAAAAATAATAGGGTTTACACATATCTATTTATACATTTAATGATTTACTATTAGATTCGTTATTTTAATTCAACTATTACTATAGTTTTCAAATTCACATATATACATCCAAACATCTTTAATTATCTAATTTATCCATTTAATCCTAATACAATCAGTATCCCAATAGTTTATAGTTAGTTAATTATCCAATTAACAGTTGTTCAAAATCCGGGTTATCACACAAATAAAAATGTAATATATACATACTCTGAACAGAGTATGCTAATCTATTTCAGTTTGGACAGTTATAACATCTTGTCCTCACAATTTTCGATAAATACAATCAATGGACAACACATCGAAACATAAAGAAATACGTATATACATCATGGACCTTCAGCTCATCTCCTAAGCTCCAACACATCCAAAGCAATCTATAAAAATCCTCAGTCTGACCCAAGCATTATAATAAAATAACGCCCGAGTGGCATGAGAAAAATACATCCAATTGATTTTTAAAGTTCCAAAAAATCTTTTGAAAATAAAAGTATATCGTATGACCACGCCACAAATAAACGCGAACAGTTTTCATCTTACGATACGAAACATTTTCTACATAAAATCCATTGATATTATATTATATATAGGGTTCAAAGTAAAATATGAATGTAGATGAAATGCTTGCATCTCATATTTCAGCACAGTTGGGTACAACTAAGTCCGTTTGGCACTTATTGGAGAATGGATTCATACAATGGCTGGGCTACTGGGGTATCGCCCGTCATGGTGCATCTCTAGATAAAATGACACTGAGGACCTTGCCATGATCTTCTGCCAACTAGGGTCGTCCTACCACTTTACTAATAGTACCGAATATGATAACCCCTTGGTTAATGGGCCTCGAAGCATACAAATGAGATATAATGTCGACTCTAGATAGGAATGATCATGCCCTAATTGGAAGCGACCCACTTAGTTTTGCTACATCTTCTCGGTTTTAGTCATTCCCAGTTGATGAGGCTTAAGGCTACGTTTTACCTTTATATAGCACTTCCCACTTGAAATGCTAACACTACCCTCCAAGCAACAATGCAAATGCCAGCATTCATCCATAAAAGTTTTCCAGAAGATGACAAACCGAAGGCACTACATATAATACTTCCATTTTGGAATTACCCTCAGGATTATTAGCAAGAAGCCATTGCATTTCAAAGAGCTCCATCTTCAGTTCCATCATCTTCAAGATATCTTCACTTCGAAATGCTTGAGTTCGATCGAAGTGGTTTTCGAATAACAGATCTCGACATCTTCGAAACAACATTCGATTCGTTAAACTCAACCTCGGCTATTTAGGAAATAAACAGTCAAAGATAAGAGCGGAGATCACCTTCTAAGCATCAGTGGACGGATTTCCTTATCGTTTGTCCTAGGAGAGCAAAACGAAATTTATACGCATAGTACAGCATCGTCGGAGATGATTGTGGCATATAACTCACATGTTTTTCCAAGATATTTCCAAAGTTACGTTTTTGGTCCATATTTGATAGTCAGTTATTTAACTATCAACAAACACACAACCAAATTAGGTATTTATTTCCAAATGGAAACCAACATTGGTAAAGCACATAAGTAACCACTATCCTCCTTAATTAATATTTTCATTAATTAAAACCACGTTGTAAATTATTTGAATAAAATTATCTTTATAAAGATTTTTCCACAACTTCCTATATTTTCAATACTTGGAAAATATCCATATACTTATCTCGATGGTATAAGTATATTCACAGAACAGAGGAAGATTTCCTTTTTACACAATTCTAGAACCCATTTATAAATTCCTTTATAAATTTCTAAACCCATTTGTAATTATTTTGTAAATCTCAAAAACCATTTATAAACATCTCTAAATCATTTCTCAAATCATTAATAAAATCTTAAAACTAATTATAAAACTCCTTTTATAGATCCATAAACCCACTTCTAAAATTCCTTTATAAATATCTAAAACCATTGATAAAACTATTTTCACCCCTACTAATCTTCCTTTAAGTTTCCAAACTACGTTATAAAACTACTCTCATAAAACTCAAGTTTGTTTATAAAACTCTATTTATAAATTTTGGAAAATATTTATAAATAAATTATAATCATTTACTTTAATAATTATTATATAATAAAAATGATTGACAATAAACATTATAAATAAATAATAATTGTCAGCTTGAAAATAATAATTTATAATTTCAAAACATCATTAATAAAACAACAATAATTAATCTTTACCGTTACTATAAATGGTAATATTTTATTTCTAAAACATTTGTAATAAATCATTATTATTAATTTGATGCCATATTTTTTCAATGATTAACTTTTCAAAATTTTAAATATTGATAAATAATTTTAAACCAACATTAAATATAAATAAATAATCTTAAAACAATATTAAATATAGACAATCTTAATACAATATTAAATATTAATAAATAAATTAGAAAAGATAGATAAAATGGTTGGAGTAAAGCAGAACTTAAATCCTTTAAAACAAAATATTTCTAAAATCCAATTTCAGATTTAAAATCGTTTCCTTTCTCAAAAACAACTCTAACTCAAATGGTGATTTATAGTAGTTTTAAAATTCAAATTTGAAGCCAATAGCTACCCAACGTTTAACCAATATCAATACTGATTTTCTATTACCACAGTGTTTAAGTTTGAGCATATAATGATGTCATAATCAATAGAGGCAACAATCAGGTTTAAAATCCAATGATTCATACGACAAGAATGTTATTTAATTAAAATCGACAATGGCGAGGAATCCTGTTGGATCCCTCCAACTTGTCCCCCCGCATCATAATCCATATATATAATCATATAATACGGGTCATCCACTATTAGGAGACTATATATAAAATGTCATCCACTCCATGGGCGGGAATAAAACAAACCAACTGATAAAATAGTAAATCATCTAACATCTAATCAACAATCTTTATCAATTATATAATATTACCGGTTAACCAAAAAGTTGAGTTTAACTCATTGAAATTTTAGTTGTTGCCGAAGCATTCTGGTTTCATCTGAATTCGAACGACATTTGAATTCAGCATAAAGTTCAACTAGCTTCAATTGTTGCCCACAAATTCCGAAGCATAGCCAACGTTATTAAGAATGTAATGTAGAAATCCGCGTTCAAATCCGACCTAGTATGACTAAAATATTGCAATCATAAGATTCACTAATTTTAATAATATAAAAATCCTTAATTGCAATAGTATGTTTAATTACCCTTATTTAGATCTAATCCCCTATCCCCAAATTATCTTCTTCCCTCTTCTATTTCCCAATGCTAACCCACCACGTCGATCACTTAGTCCACCCCAAGCTTCTTCGTTTCTCCATGATTTTCAAAACCGATGAATTTGGTGAGCTTCTCTTCACAAGCTCCACCACCATGACACATCCACTTCAACCTCGGCCTCTCTACGTAAATCGCTACTAAACCATTATTTCCCCACCCGTGCAGAAGATCGGACTACCCAAATAACGTCCATGACCCACCAAACTCCAGTCGTAGGTGTTATTCCATGCCACGAATCCATCTATCACCTCGATTTTGCAAACCATCGACCATATTTCCCAAAAGCATAAACCCTGGTTGTCGAACAAACTTCGGTCCTTCCATTCACCTATCAACTTGAAGCCCAAACTCCTATGATTCCAAAAATATATATTTCATAATTTCTAAAGGAATGAACTTTGGGAGTTTGAATTTATGGGTTTCCAATATTTTTTTTCTTTTCTGGTGAAAACAGTTTTCAATGAGAGGGAGAAGGGAGTGTTTTAAAAGAAAAGGAGGGATGATGTGGGTATGGCCATGAATAGTGGAAGTATGGGTTGGTATGGGTTAGGGCATGGACTTAAGTACGGTTTAAAAATATCTAGCTCGATGCACTCGAAAATCTCGAACTCCAAATCAGACGTGCCGCCTGGCTTTCTATATGTAATACCCCTATTTCGAACATAATGGAACTAGCTTCGGTACCTTCACATATAGTAGATAGCTTTTCAAACCTAGTTATACTATATTAATTTCTAAATTTAGTTTCTACGCATTTCGAGCTCTCATGATTAAACGATACGACCAATTAACACGAATTTAGACGGCATCTAATAATTCACTATTACGGATCCAAGGGAACCTGTTTCGTCCGATTTTGAGACAGTGCCCCAGAAGGCTATTTTCAAACATTATTTAAAACTATTATTATTGTAAAATGAGTTTAATCACTTTTAAATTCAAATTCAAAAGTTTACTATCTTCATTCTTGTCCAAATAGAATTTTAAACCACTTCATAAATCATTTTTCATTCACACAAAATTCAAGTTTTAATTACTTAAACAATTTTAAGTATTCAAATGACCATAATTTTAAGTTATTTAACTTATAAAAATAATAATTCAATATTAAATATTTCAAAATAAATTGACTAAAATTCTGGATCGTTACATATGCTCTAGATTCCAGTTGTACAACATTTAACATAGATCAATAACCTATAAGCATGTTGTGATTATCAAGTTTCACATTTAAGTTTGCATCGGTACACAAATAAAACTAAATAATTCAGGGGATCTTCTATACATGATTTTAATTATAGTTCTATGCATTACACCATGTACACATATAATTATCGTACTTCCGTGTACACGTTAAAAAACCAGAAGAGAGCAATTACCAGTGATATTAAATGTTATATATTTAATAGAGAACATGATTTTTACATAAATTTGAATAAATTTAGTTAGGAACTGAAGATACATTTTGATACCAGCGATATTCTTATACCACCCTTTCGGTTGCATTATAGGAAATGATAACAGTTGCTAGTGGATATTTAAACAAAAAGTTAATTTCATGCTTAACTGATTTATTCAAAAATATATAAATCATTCAAATTTAGAATAAGATAGCTTTAGAATAATATAAGACCTTCAAAAATAGAATTATAATATTACATCAATTGGTGAACTCTTTTCATGATATATTAAAAATTATGTTTTTTTTGAAACATCAAGCATATGAGGTATTACAAATTTATTTTAAACAAACATTAATGCTCAAACATGAGATCATCACATTAGAAGGACTATCAAAGTATGCCAAATTTGAATTATATTTCAATGGAATGTCATTATGTGTGCTGGGTAAATGCAAGTGTTATGCTACTTGTATCCATTGCATAACAAAATATAATCATCTCCTTATCATTATTGGATGAAGAATATATTCCATTTTTGTTCAAAGTAGTAGCATTGTACAACCAAATGGTTTAAAAAGGGTAGATAATGCAATTTTATGCCAAACTACACATCTGTATAAGATAGCCTATTTGATATCTAAGAATATATAACCTTAAAGCACACATAAACTACACAAGTTCACTTCCATTATTGATACTGTAGTTCCCTTATTAGGGATCACGTGTCTCAAATTAACTTTTATACTTCTGTACTAAATAGTATATTATAGTTATCATTAGCAAATGCCATCAAATACAAAATACCATCCATGCTATCAGAAACTCTAGTTCTCTAATGAAAAAATAAAACAACCAAAATTTTATGGAAAAGAAACTTGTCAAGCAAAATTCGATCTTGGAAATATGAACAAATGAGAATTGAGTCGGACATTAATTTGTTCCAACCACTTCCCTAAACAGTTAGGTGCATTAAAACCGAGTATGGGTATATTTGGCTAAAATCAACTATGATCGACTGGATGAATGGACTTCCAACTAAAAATGATAGCTAAAATAACTTCTTTGAAAACAAAGATGAGTAAATCCATAATTCCAATAATATAAAACTGACCTAATTATAACATTTTCCAAGTAGTTTTTGAATTTTTCAACTACAAAAATAGAACAATAATAGACGAAGGTTGTCGTACTTGCAGTTTCATGCGCTTATCTCAAAATAAAAATTGATTAAAAATCGAATAAATTACAAATTAGGTTTACCTAGTTGCGACGATAGCAAGGGAGTAGGTTGAGTCACGAAATAGCAAAGAAGTAAGCTGAACCGTGCCAATGGCAAGGGAGTAGGCTGAGTTACGATGACAGTAGGGAGTGGGTTTGAGTTTCGACGATGAAAGGTGAGCGCATAACTCTTGGATGGTTGAATGTAAGGCACTGTGATGGTGTCCACAAGAGAGCCGCAAGGGGAACCAAAATTCGAATTTGATGAAAAAAAATCGAATTTTGATGAAATGAAAAGCAAAGGAAGTTGAAAGTAGCGGTAGAAGTAGATGAAAATAAAAGAGGGAGGAAATAAAGGGAAGGCGGCACAAAATATTTGAGAGTTCGCTCCAAAATTTTATTCACTTTTGTTTGTTATTTCAATTCTCAGAGCATCTATCTCAATGCTCTGTGTTAAAATGTTGTTTTCAAAAGGTCGTTAAATACAATTTTTCTTGTAGTGGCACTAACAATAAGAGTCTTATATTTCTCGAACAAATTTTTACTCTTTTAATTGTTTTTCCAACTCCATATTCGGTCGATCTATTTCCATTTGTTTCTTTTTTAGCATAATAACTTCATAATGATATTTTGACTTCTTCCTTAACTAAAATGATCAACTTATTAATAAAACATTTAAATAACGAAACCTATATCTAAGAAAGTGGCGTCTGAGAGGAAATCTTCTCATTTCCTTTGGATTTGTAACTTTGGTGAGCACTGTCCTTCTGAGTATAGTCCTTCCTCCAAGGATCATAGTCCTTCCTTCAAGGATCAGGGATATCAGTGATCTCGTGTCTTGGACTATTGAGTTCCCGATCCATCTTTTTCGTCCGACGATCCAACGTGGCCCTTCCCATCACCACCACCATTGTCATCATTATTTTTATTACCATTGCCATCACTTTCATTATCATGATCATTGCCACCTTTTTTTATCATCGCCTTCTTCCCCCCCATCGGACTTTGTTTCTTCATTAATTGGAGAATCATCAAATGTTTGCATTTTAAGCATCAATTTCCTCTTCAATAAGAAATTCTTTTTGAAGATTCTTCTTGAAGAGTCTTCTTGTCCTTATTTATCTTAAGGCTAAACTTTCTTTTAACCTTCTCTTTCCAATCCGATAGGGATGGAAAGTCCAATTCTAGGCATTTTCGAAGATTATTTGTATACACCACAAAGAAAGCATCTTCATAACACTCTGCAATGATTTTAGGAAGTGTGTTATTTAGAAAGAAAGCGACTTTCTTTTTAGTATCACTAATTATGTTATTTGAATAAGCTAGGATGTTGATCTTTCTTTGTAGCCTATATTTTAGCGATTTGTTCTTCCTAGCTGGCTCGAACTTTTCTTTAATTACCTTCTCGAGATCTACTTTGAAATTATTAGCCTTCTTAAGGACGGTCTTCAAAATTTTCACTTCATCCAACAATCTCCAAGCTTTCTTTTCTTCATCAAGAGAGGAAGCGAGTTTATTCTTTCCAGGAACATCCTCATCTCTTACTACCATGACATCAATCATACCATTTTTAAGCAAAGAGATTTTCCTTTAAGCTTAGCCACTTCGTTGGAAGGCCTTTGAAAAGTTTCTCGAAGGAGAAACATACACTTCCTTACCTAGAATATATAACACGTCTAAGTCAGAACGGGGTCTATAAAGTAGAAATTAACCAAGTAAACAGAAATACATACCACTATAAGTTATTTAAGAATGATGTAAAGGTGATCATTTGAATAAGCTGGAGGTTGCGATGATCTAAGAGAAGTAATGGAAGGAGATTAAATGGCCAAATGAACAAGTTCATCAGAATTCTTCGTAGGAGGCTAAGCCTGAGCCTTTGAAGTAAGCAGATCATCAAGAGAAAGAAATAGACCAAGATCAGCGAACATGCGATTGATGGCTATTGAAGAGGTAGGAAAGTAATATTTAGAAGAGGCTCGGGAGTCTGAGCCTTCTTTGATTTCTCTAGAGCTTTAACCAAATTCGTCATTTTAGGACTCAAATCGATGTTTATATGTTCCTCCTCATTGAAAGTAAAGGGAGTGAAGTTGCACATAAGTTTGGGCCTTTTAATTTGAGAAGTAGGAGGAATATTAATAAGAGCATGATTGCTCGTTTCTTCTTCTTCTAATGCTTCAACGGTCCTAGCAACGGAGTCCTTACATAGAGGTCAATCTTTGCCTGCTAGGCAAGAGGGCAGCAAGTTACAAATTCTATTTCGGTAGGACATGTATTTTCTATTACTATGAAATTCATAAATGAAAATGAAGTAGTTAGTGGTGGGGTTACCATTATTCTTTTTCTTGTATGTTTTCCTAAGAAAAGGAGAATGGGTTTGCTTAACTGAGATGAAGCAAAAGCTTCATCTTTATTCTTCCTCTTTTTAGGAACCTTATCATTAACTCTTGCCTCTTTAGAAGCAAAGACAAGGGAAGACGAGCCTAAAACGAAAATAGAAGTTAATAAAACAATAAAATTTGTAACTTGATGTTAGATATATTGAAATCTACCAATAGGCTCAAGTTGAATTGGAGAAGACGTGGAGAAAACATTTTTCTTTTTGGTAACCAACGATAATTTCCCTTGAGTGTTACCTTGCATCATTTTGGGTTCTCCAAATATTATATGATTATCTTGGATTAACAAGTCTTGATGGGGATTCGCTTTTGTCATTGCATAAGTCTATCTCCCCTGCTCTCAGATGGTCAAGGATTGGATAGTTTCACTATCAGTGGGACTTAACCATTTAGGAGACGGGCCTAAAAGAAGTACCTATTATAAGAAAGTGATGAATATCTATGCACACAACACTGCAAACTCCCCACCCACCTGAAACCATCACTACCACCGGTACATTACTTCTATCACCCAACTCATCCATTGCTTGCCTTCCTCCACAACCACTGCCTTGCTTCAACTTGTCATATATACAAGTCTACTTCATCAACTTCGCAAAACAACTACTGCACACATCAACTAACAGTTCATCACTAACGTCCACCATACAACCTGCTCACATATTTCACTATTTTCCTAGCAGTTCACAACATTATTGCAACCTATCTCCAAACCATACCTCTCGAACAAACACACATCACTGCCTCTTCAAACTACCTACTCCTTTACTGCAATCGCCTGACTTCAGCTGCCTCCCTTTCTCCAATGCTTATATCTCTCTTCTCCTTCACCAATACCACCATTGAACACAAATTACAATCGTGATGTCAATACTAATCTTCTCTGATAAAGCGTCGGCCGCACCCCCAAATTGCATATCCATTGCCTCACAAAAATCCCAAAACTCGAACGCCTAAATCGAACGTCAATTCTCTAATCAGAATCCAAAGCACCTACTGAATCGAACATCGCTTGAAGCAAACCCACAACAGTCTCTAATCAGAATCCAAAACATAAACACAACTTTGTAATCAAAATTAGTCGCGGAGATGTTTTCAAAAAAAAATTTGATAAGAGAATTTATGAATTTTGGGACAGCAGTTCACTTACTTTCATTTTGAAATTTCATTTGGTTTGGGCCAGGCTCGTAGTCTTGAATAAATTTTTTTTAATTTATTTCAAGTTCCATCCTTATATATAAAAAAACAATCGTATATTTCCTATTGAAAATTTCAGGTTGCAAAAGCAGAAAATTGCAAGGAAAAAGTGCCTACTAAAATCCCTTGCTTTGCTTGCTTATATAAAAATACCGATGCTTAAAAAAATTAATTTCTAAATAATTCTGCACGCTTTGGTATCGTATTTTATCTCCTGTTTTTATTTTGCTTTGCATTATTGGTTGCTAGAATTTAAAAAAATTCAAAAACAAAAATCAAATCTCATTTGTATTTGCATTGATAATTCACATTTAATTGTTGTTTTGCATTCATCAGGTCTTATTTTTTTCTAATGGCAACACCCAAATCCACATAGGGTGAGGGATTTCATCGCCCCTTCCTTGGCCTTCAAATTACATTTCATCTTAGAATTTAACTAATAATGATGGTTATACATTTGACTTAAGGATGCCACGTGCTCACCAAGGGCATAATTGTATCTTGACAAGTTGTTCCCTTTCGATAATTTAATTTCTTTGTGTCTATGCTACTGCAGAGAAATAATCATATTTAAATATGTGACGTGATTCGTAAATATTATAGTGATTATTTCTCTAAAGGAACTTAAACCTTCAATTGCATTGCTACGATGATTCGTGGTGCACCGACAACTCCTATTCGTTACCTGGATAAAAAAAATATTTTGTTGGTTAAGACAAAGTGTGATTATACAATTTTGAGTTAGGAGCTACTATGGACAGAAAATTTGCAATTAAATCCTTGCATTCATTTAGTTGCATTAGTTCATACATATTTAAAAAGAAGTAGAAAAATTCAAAATCCAAAACTAAAAAAATTGTAAATTTTACCCAGCTTAGTCTTTCGTTTTAATCCAAAATCCAAGATAAATCTTTTTAAATCTTTACCTTCGAAAATTTTCAATTAACATAAAAAAATAAAAACAAGCATTTTACTTTTGAAAATCTGAAAACATTTTGAGGTAGTTTTTTAGAAAAAAAATCTTTTCAGATAAGAACTAAAAAAATAGCAAAACCATATAAAAAACAAAAACCAAATCTCTCTTTTGAAACATAAATTCTTTTTGGTAAATATTTTTCCCTTTAAAAAAATATAAAAAACAAAACAAAAATTTGCTTCATTTTCCAAACCTTGCTTCTTTCTCTTAAATTCGATTCTAACTTCTTTCTCTTCCCATATTCTTTTTGGTAGTGCATGAGTACTTGGACTCATGAAACAACAACAAATCGTTGGACTCATGACATAACAACTAATCATTTAACTCGAACAAACGATCCTCCTGAATGGAAAACGAGAACGTCTCTCAAACTCTTATGGATAGAATCTTCCCTGATAGAGTTTCTTTTCCTTTTTGCATTACATTACCCACCTTACGAATAATCACTTTGAAATTCATTAAAACCATATTTCTACGCTTTCAAAATTTTACAATTTTGAACACAATGACCCATACATCTTCTTGATGAAATTCGAACAAGTTTGCGCAATCATTAAACTCCAATAACTTTGTGAAGATGGAATCGAACTCTGATTAATTCCATTTTCTCTTACTGATTATGTTGAAAAATGGTTGTGCAACTTACCATCTAGATCAATCAAAACTTGGGAAGAATTTATCAAGCCTTCTTAAAAAAATTCCCCTTGGAAAAAAAACTAAAATTCGAAACAAAATTGTAAATTTTCATCAATTCAAGGGTGAACCATTCAAAAAATATTTCAAAAGATTTAAAGTGCTTTTGGTAAAATGTCCACACCATAATATCAAAAAATGGACCCTTTACCAAATCATATATGATGGACTTGAAAATGGCTCAAGAATCATGCTTGAATCGATGTTCCAAGACAACTTTCTTGCCCAACATCACGGCGATGCTTGGCAATTTCTTGAAAACCTAACCAAAAAATCATCCTAATGGGAATGTTCTGATGAAAAATCCATTTACTCACGATCGAGCACACACTATATGGGATCATCTTTGGCTTTGGAAGCTAAAATCAATGCAATGATTAATAAATTCAACAATGTTTTATCATCGAATCAATGAACCAGCCTCCCAATCCGTGTCATAAATGTAATGATCTGAATCACATAACAGATCAGTTACCTAACTCGACTGAATAACTCAACGCTTTCTATAAGGTTAAGAATGACTCGTTTTCTCCAATGTACAATCCTGGTTGGAGAGATCATCCAAACTTTAATTGGAACCAAAATAATGCCATCACGAATTTGGCTCATCCCAATTTTCAAGCATTTCCGAACAATGCTTCGAATCCTCTCTTTCTGTCCAATCACTTTCAACAAAACTTTGCGGGTCCGTCTCAAAATCAACTTCAACAATATTTTGCTTCCCAAGACAATAAACAATTAAATTCACTTGAGAAAAGTCTTGAATGTTGGCTAAAGCAACCACTCAAAGTCTCCAATCAAACAACAATTTGCAAAATCTATTGACGTCGTATATGCAGAACATGAGCCAATCTATTGCTAAACTTAAAATGCAAATGAGTCAATTAGCCACATCTGTGAGTGAACATGAACGAAGCATATTCCTAATTCAGCCGCTTCCAAATCCTAGAAATCGAAACACGAATTCAAACCAAGCTCATGTTGTTCAAGATAGAAACGTAACCTAAATGAATGCTATTACGACTTTGCGTTCTAGTATATAAATCGATAATCAAGTCATTAATCTAAATGATTTACCAAAAAAAACCTTCTCGACACTTCTAAAACAACAAACGAATATTAAAAAACGATGAACCAAACATCTAATCAAACGCTAATCCAGATCCTTCTTCTACTCAAGTATAGTTTAGGAATTTTTACCTTGGGGTTTAAACGATTAACTAAAAATTTGTATAGCTTCGCTATTTGGTTTCCAAAGCTCACGATCACCTGAGACTTAAGATTCTAGGTAACTTTACCAAAGCTAGGGGAAGCGTAGGGAGCTCACGGCCTAGGGTAGATCAAGTAAGAGGCTCAGACTTCAGTGGAATAGGGTGGAGGCCGTGAAAAGAAAGGAGAAAATGTGGAGTTTCAGGGTTGTTTTGAGGTGCTTATGTGTATATAACTATATATTATAAATTTAAATTCATTTTGGAATTAAATTTTCCATAATTTCTTTTAGGGCGAAAGCCATTAAAGTGTGGAGAGAGATCTTAGAGAGTGTAGGGTATTTATAGGCAAAGGAGAAAGTAAAAAATATCTATGCATACATCATCCTTTGCATCACCATCACACGCACCTTCATCATCACAACCTCTCCCCCTTTCATGGCAAAACCTCCATCATCCATGTGCCCATCACTTCCATCACTTTAGGGTATGCATATGTTGACTTTTGTATGTTTAAGAGGTAATATCTTATATATTTTTATATTATATTTGTATATTTAAATATATTTGTATATGTATGTTTATGTGTGTGTTCTCATGTAAGCACATGTACATGTGTATGTGTATGTGTATGTTACATATCTCCACAATGTTGTACAACTTCCACACGTTGTATCGTTATAAATTTCGATTCTGATTTCTGGTCATATTTTCTCTTTTTAGTTGATATACATATATTTTAAAGTAATTTTTGAAAATTAATTTTCTTATGATTGTTAACTAATTGAAACGATCATATTTCATTTATAAAATCATATAAATTAATATTAATAATTATTTATAAAATCGTTGTTATGTCGATCAAGCGAAATGAACATTTATCAAAGTGATATACTTGCGGCCTTAAAATAAGTTATACTAATAAATTTATTTGAGTATATTTAATACAAAATCAATAAGTGGTATTTTTTTGAAATTAATTACAATGTGTTGTAATCACGAGAAATTTATCATAATGAAAATAAATATATCATTTAAATATTCTTAGTCAAGATTTATCTAGACTGGACATCGATACATCCATTAGGGCTAAAGTACGTAATACCCTCCAAATGTTAAGAAGTGTATTAATTATGGCTACTGAAGGCACCAAGTAGTTATATACTAATAGTTGTTGGATAACTATAGAATTACTCACTCGATAGTTTTTTATTGCTTAATATAACTAATGTCAAACAGAGAATATCAAAGTGACAATATTATACAGTTCTCTTGATTCGGGAATACTACTAGAGTTCAATGTAAACTCCACCTTGATTATGATTAAATTATAGAATGGTATCCATCAAACAACTGTAGCTGAGTTTGAGTTGAATGGAAGTGAAACACCATTCAATAGAGAATTTGTCCGCTCGGCTACATGAAGACAATATCATGATCAACTATAGTCAACTCAAAGTCCATGTCTATGGCCAAAGTAGTCTTGTTAATTGTAATTGTTATAATTGAACCAAGGCCTTTGTATATGGACTATACAAGTTAAATGTGCACAATATTGTAATTTTGACTAATACCAAATTATATAAGTCATACTATGATATAATTTTGATAAAGAGAATTGGTGTAAATAATTATCACTTTGAGGACCTTTTAAAATTGCTAAATTAGATTTTATTGAAACCGTGTTAGCGATAGATTCATCCAAACTATCATAAAACTAGATAAACTGACGTACGAACATTAATATTCGAATCATTCATTGTCATTCGTTGATCGAATTTACATCTAAGAGTTACACAACTTCAATGTAGAATACTCTAAATACCACCACATTTAATTAAATTATAACTGTTATAAATTAATTAAATTATTTAATATATATATGAAAAATTAATTATAAAATTTTATTTGATTTATGTTGATCGATATTGAAAATAGTACTTATATAAAAGTTATATAACACATATCGATATACAATATCGATGTACATTTGAATTCGATTTGAACAGGAATTAACTGATATGGTTTGAAGTAGCATGCAAGCTTATAAGACCCAAGGTAGGTTCGACCATAGAAAGAGGCGATTGGGTATTTAGAAAAGTAGCATGGTTTGAAGTAGATGCAAACCCATAAGGCCTAGGGCATGGCCAACCATAGATAGGGGTGATATTTTTTATATTTTGAGTTTGAATTAATGGAGAAAAGAAGGGACCAAGATCATCTTCTATCTATCTATCTCTCTCTCTCTCTTCTTCCTTATTTAACCACATTACTTAATTTCCTTTTAAGTTTAATCTCTCTACTCCTCCTCTAACCCTTATAGGTCGCAAGCACCTAACATTGTCCTTTATTTTTCAAACCAAAAACAAGGTCACATAAAATTATATCAAAAGATGTGTATATCTTTTCGATTATTAGCGCTTTTAGGAAGAGACCGGACTCAATTCAAGGATTTCCACTTACTCAATATTTGAAGTGTTATAACTAGGATGCGATTGAGGTAATACTTTTATCTACATCAGTTTCCTAGATATAGCCAATTATGTTATTATAGCTTCACAGAATACGTTATATCACGAACTATTATATATATATATATATATATATATATATATATATATATTTGTTGTCGATCTGTATATGTAATATTGTCATTACAAAAATTTATGCATAAATGTCCATTCTACTTTTGGCCATATTAAAAAAATGTTCTTTTAGATTAAAATTAATTTTATAAGGCTTTTAAATTAAAAATTGAATTTTAAACTAGTATGTATACATTAAATAGGTATATATGTTTTTAATTGATATATCTATATATCGTATATATATTATTTGAGAAAAAAATATTAAAAAAATTGTAAATTTTATTTCATTTTAAATTTTATTTTTAATATTTATTAATATAAAAGTTTAAATTTAAATGTTATTATACATTTATATATAAATATAAATATTTTTTGTAAATTTAAAATTGGATGGAAATAAAAATACATATTATTTCGTACCGATTCTTAATTTTAGGAAATTGAATCCGTAGGAATTCAATACTTAAAAACAATTATTTTGTCAAAATAATATATGGCCAAAAATAGTTGTTTAGTATACATAAATATATTTGTAATATTATATTATTTAAATACATAAATATTTTTATTTTATGTAATTTAAATATATACACACACATTTCGAATTAAAAAAGCTATTCTTTTTCGTATGTGTACATACAAATATGATTTCAAAACCTATTTGTAAATTCAAAATTTGAATTTGAATATTAAATTTTTTATATTTAATTATAAGTAATTACTCATCATATGAATTTGTGAATATATTAATATAATTATTTTTGTAATATATATATGTATGTATATACATGTATATATATAATTATATTAATATTATATTGTTGACAACAAATATATATATATATATATGTGAAGGAGCTAACATGTCCGTTGCAATAAAAGTCCTAACACTTAGATATGGCATGCTAAATCATATACACTATATAAGTTGCACCCACACGTACGTGTGTATATGATACACATGTGCACATTATATATCATATATATAATCAAATAAAACTATTTTATTAATAAATTAAAAAAATGATTTTATTTAAAATGTATATATATTATATTTAAATTAATTTAGACTTCATAAGTTTAATAAGATTCAAAAGGGTACAAAATTAAAATTCATTCATTTAACCTACTTTATGTTGGCCTTGTTTCAACTATAAAATCAAAGACAAATAGCATATGCGATCTAAATTTGCAGTATTAATGTTTACTTATTAAAGCCTTTTTCATTTAGTTGGGTGCCCAGAAAAGTAGTGTATAAGGTTGGGTTTGGATAAACAAGTACGCTACCATGCCTGGCTACTAGTTTGTTCCTAAAGGATGACGCAAGCCCAAAGGTTATCCCTAATATAAAGGCCTAAATTGATTTTAGGCCTTCGAAAAATTAAAATAAAATTTTTAATTTAAAGGGTTAAAGTTAAAATAAGTAAAAATTATGATTGTTATAAAATAGTTTTCAAAATTATATTGGAAATGTAATAATTAATTTAAAAAGTTATTAATAACTAATTAGAATAATTAAATAAATAATTAAACAAAATTTAATTAATTAATTTAAATAATTTATATATATATATTGATATACGGCACATTATCTTAAAATGTTTAAGGTGTCATATATATATATATATATATATATATAATTTTCAAAATAAGTTATATTTAGTTTATAATTTTAGTTATGTAAATTAATTATTAATTAATATATAATAGTATTCATGTATATTAACTTATATCTTTATAACTAAAAACGTTATAGTATACATATTCAATTTAAAATGTTCAATTGAAAAAATTAATTAAATGTGACTTAATTAAATAATTAATTAAAGAATTAATTAATAAAATTAATAAAAGATCATACATATTATTATATAAATTAATTAAGTTATGAAAAGTTATACAATAATTAAAACTTATATAATATGAATGTATAATAAAAGGTGGAACAATAATAAACCCAAACTAGATTTAAGAAATAAATATAGTACGTATATCGTCATTTCAGATGTATCTGACACTTAAATCACAAGGATATTTCATAAGAAATACATTATTCCATAAGTTGTTATCACTCAATTAGGTATATAAAATATTATGAATCTTTAATATAAAAGTTTTCATCTACCATTTATATATTAATAAACTACTTACTCCATAGCCATTGATATTCCTTAAGCTAAGGAAGTTGCGAGAAGTACTATTAATGTATTAAATAGACGAGGTAAGATATATGTACTATTTGTTGGTATTCCTCAAGGTACGTACATTTATACCTAAATCATCGTGAAATGGTAGATATAAGTGAATAATCTCTTTCGATTTGTTGATATTCCTCAAGGTCTCAATTATATTAGGATAAAAGACCATATAAGTTATAAGTAATACAACCGGTATCCATCGCTTTCTGACCTATGATTTGATGATATTTCTCAAGGTCGAAATACATAGGCTAGCAAGTCCTAACATTCATGGGAGAAATCAAAAGATTTCTAATTTACTTCTTAGGGTTTTGAGAAATATAGAAGTCTGTTGGGAGCCTTATTAGAAAAATGAAAATGGAATATTTAACATTTCTGATATTGTAGGAACATATGCTATGTATAATTAAACCAATTTACATCGATAAATTTTTAAAATTAATATAATTGATAAATGTTTATCAATTAAAATATACTAATGAATTGAACTAAGATTGACAAGTAGAAATATAAAATATACTTATCAATAAATTTTGCATGTTGTTGATTCAAGCTTCATGCAAGCGCCTAATTAAACAACAAATCGATGCATTCGTAACTTGGTCACTTATAAGTTTATTTTCTTAGACTATATATTGACTTTTATGAGTTTTGAACTCTAACGTAGTGCAAGTATATGGGTATCTGATTTATATGAAATCACATATAAATGTTATACGGTGAATGTCGCAATTTGTAATATACGAAACATCGAAGAAATTAGTTCATTCAAAGTGAGCAAGTAAAAAACATCCTCAAATCCTGCATTCAATATGACTGATTATAGTAAGGATTTTGTTGTGTTAGATGTAACACTATACCAAGAGCTATCAGATAGATTAAAGAATTTGATCATTTAAAATTCTAATTAATCAGTTTACACAAAGTGCAACTAATTCGATATCCTTAAATGTTAAGGATGACCGAATGCAATTTTGAAAAGAGTTCATCATGATCTTATAGTAAGGGTCTCCTTTTGAATTGTTTGACCATTTGGAAAGGAAATTCGAATGTACAACAATGGATGTAACTTAAGGCACATTTAGAATTGAGAGAGTGAATGGTCATTTCTGCTTCAAGAAGAAATGTTGGAACTAAGAATCATATAAAACAATAATAGAGACTTAACAAAGAATAAAAAATATGATATATATTCCAATTTTATTTTTATATTGAAAATTATTTTCTAAGAGATTTGTTTCTTAGTGTAACGATCCTCCATTTTCGACCCTTGAATGTCGGTACTAAATACATCCATGGTTTTATGTGTCGGGCACCCAAGTGTCGGAAAGACAAATAGTTAGGGTAAAATAAAAAGGAAAAAGAAATAGTATAAGGAAGAAGAGAGCACAAATCAGAATCTCACAACAGAACGATAACATATATAAAAAGACAATACAAACTGTCACTCTTAGGTACATAACACTTTAGAGTTACAATCCTAAGTACTATCATTAGCCTGGACAGTTATAATAGCCTGTGCTCACAAATGCTAGTATATATAGTAATAGTAATGCAGTAGAAACAAGAATACTATAGTAGCTGAATAGAAGCATCCAGCTCATCTCTAGAAGATCCAAAGAACATCAAGGTATTTGTCTTTCTCAGATTACACGAAAGAGCACCAATGGAAACAAGCTAAATTCAAAACCATGAGTCGGACATAATTCTGGTGTGATAAATTCAAGAAATGTGCGATGAACATATAACGGTACTTTTGAGACCGTTCGAAAATAGTTATCCCCTCAAAAGAACCACTCATCTAATAAGTACATAAAGTGATATAATAGATAATGTCTAGGGTGTAGAATATAAATTAGATCAAATAGTTGTAATGCTTACATTGATTATGCCATTGTGATGTTGATGGTACAATCAAAACCGCTAAGCTATGTTTGCATATGGATTCCCCATGAAGCCACCTCTAGTGAACTGAAGCTGATCTCCAAGAAAAGGATCATAAACTACCATCCGACACAGCTGGCTCATCGTCTGAATCAATTTAGTACTTTTTATTATCTTTAAAAATATTCATTTAAAGGTCTAAGTTAATATTTGGTTAAGTTCGATATTTGACTAGTCAACTATCTAGTTCTAAAGAAGATAGCTTATGGAAATCAAGGTTCATATACTTATCACATTTCTGAACTTCTCAACTTATATTATCCCTTGGTCAAGAATGAAGGCAGGTAAGTTAGAGTACTGATTATATATCAAAGGGTTTCCTGGACACTTCATTCTTAACTCTCATCGATAGACAAGTCTACTTAGTCGGCATTTATTGTTAAGTACACGACTAAATATTTTCCATCAATAAGCAAGTAAACAACATGATCAACACGTTTCCAACATTCTTGATTTAATAATTCCTCTTTCAAGAGTGAAGCCGGTAGGTTAGAGCACAATTTCTTCTAAATACTACTTAAACAACAATATTTACTCTCTTAAATGGATAAGTCTACTTCATCGGCTTTTAGTGTAAATCATAGTAAATCACTTTTCTTAACAAGTAATTAAAAAGTTATGATTTAGCCAATAAGAAATTCCTAACCCCTTTATAAATCATGTGTTTATAATTAAAAAAACATTTTTGAAAATGGTATGTGTATGTGTATGTGTATGTATGTGTGTGTGTGTGTATGTATACTGATTTATTTATATACTAAGATATTTAATAAAATAATTTAAAAGATATTACATTAAATAAGGTATTTGTAGTTTAACAAAATAATTAACAAATTTTCCAAAAACTATATATATACACCTAAAATTGATTTTAAAACACTTATAATAGGCTTAGAAACATTCGTCTAAAATATTATTAAAAATAACAAGTTTATAATTTACTTCAAAACTTGGAAATTTTTTGTTTTCCTTATATTTAAAAACAAACCTTCTGTGTTAAAAATTCATAAACAATTCTTAAAATTCATAAAAATCCCAAACCACATTTAAAATACTCTAATATGAGCTAGAAAACGCTCTTAAAAAGAATGAAACAAAATACTCAAATTTAAAGTCATTTCTAAACTTTTAATGTTCAAAACAAAGGCTAAAATAGGGTCTTTTAGCACAAGTTTGACCACTTTTTGATATATTAATTATATCATCCACATTTTTATAATAGTAAGAATACACTATATACATCAAAAGTATGACAAGAAACCCTTAAGGACCCTTAAGGATCTCTTTACGTAGTTCCTTAGAATTTTGTGAATGAAAGGTATTTCCTAAGTGTATTTATAGCAACTATCGCTATAAGAGCACTTTCAAATCCAAGTCTAACTTAAACCATAGTCCAACTAAATTCTGTGTGCTTTGTTTCAAGGCTATGAAAAAAGTCATACAAATCCATTAAAGTCCATACATATGGATTACGTATGCCATTTTCTTTTCAAAGCAAGAATCTAAACCAATATCATAGCATATAATCAATATAACTTCAACAAACATATACTATAATGTAAGCAAGCATTTATATACACTTCATGCACATCAAATGGTGAGTTAGCTCACCAAATCCAAATCCAACAGGAGGATCATGCATATAAGGACCTGTGAATAACTTCTACCTTCACCAAACATCCAAAGCTTCCACCTTTAGTCCATTTTAGTGCTCGACCCTCTTCCCTTTCATCTATTGCTCACATCCTACCACAAGTGGCACACTTTTTCTTCTTTTCTTTAACTCTGAGATGCTAAGGAATGTTTCTATGTCGAGTTAGAGCCATTTCCAAAGTTTGGTAGAGACTTGAGTTGATTTACTATGAGTTTATGAAGAGAGAAGAAGCATGAATACTTTTGTTTTTTCAATGAAACCTAGGAGTAAAATTGTGAAATGAAAGAGATATGTTCTTGTTGATACCAAAAATGGACTCACATTCAAGAAAAGGTTATAGGGATCCTATGAGACCTAGATCTAGCCAATAACAGTTGAAATAAAAGAAAAGTAACAAAAATAAAGTAGAGAAACACAAGAATTTTATAGTGGTTCGGCAAACTCTGGCCTAGGTCCACTCTAAAGCTTTGTTGATTGTAGATTTGATAGACCTTTTATGAGATTACAATAGATGAGAGGGAGTGAGTCATTAGTATAGTGGTTAGACAGTTTCTAAGTCTTAGAATTACGTAGAGTAGCTAACTTGGTGATTACTGTATAGAGGTAGAAGATGAAGAAGAGGCACAGCTTTCGCTTATGAAGTTAGCAGAAACTAGATCCTTCTTTAATTGCACATAGATTTGTATTTATAAGGAAATAAGGGTAATGGTTTAGAAGCCTACTTTCATTAGAGTCTAGATAAAGGCCCGATGTCAGATAAGAAAATTCAGATACTCAAGACCCAAGGATATAGGTTGGTACCGAGCTATATAGCTCGGTCCCAAGCTATTGATGTTGGTATGAGGCTAAATTTGCCACTTGTCTCACCTCCCTATCTTCTGGTTGCTGTATTTTAACCTGTTTCTATTGACTTGTTAGTTGACTCTAGCAATCTTCCTCTAGCACTTCATTTCTCCTGCTTTCTTAGCTTTCTTCTAATTGACCTTGGAATTGATCATCCAAACTTTAGGAAAACCACTGATCACGAGCAATCGGAGATGTATATGAGAAATATAGAGTTTGGAGCCAAATTAGGCGCAAATCATAGGTCTATACCAACCTATCATAACTTAGTACTGAGTTATGCATTGTGTTTCAATCTTTCCTAAAATTTCTAGAGTTGATTCTTCATTCCTTCTAACCGTGTTTCCAAGTTTTCAAGTTGTTCCTATACCCCTATTTGTTCCTATACTTGTTCCTATGCCCCTACTCGTGGCTCCGATGAGAATATTTAGGGGGGAGTAGAGGGTCCCTCTAACAAATCGCATGTAGAAGAGGTCCTTCAAAGAGTAACTAAAGAGTTTAGAGAAGGAGATGCCTTAAGAGATGAAGGCAAAGCATCCAGAATGCCCTTGATTTTGGAGGAAGATGAACCAGCTATAAAGAGGGAAGGCAAAAAGCAGATGGTGGAGGTGGAGGAGAAGGAAGGAGAGGATTCTGATGATGATGATAGCGTATACCACGCGAGTGAAGAGGAGGATGATACATTTGGTGAGTCACCCAAAATAATCCTCGATCCCCCTAGCTTGCCTCCTCCAGAAAACATAGCCATTGAAACTTCTGAGGCTGCCGATAGCCAAGCTGTAATGACTACTAAAGGGAACATAGCCCGATCTCATCTTTTTAGCAATGTTTTTTTCAATTTTGGCCTAGTGAGATCAATTATACAGTTAATGACATCTTAGGAGAAGTTGGTTCAGGCTTCAACTTTTCTCCCTGAATTAATGTTAACAAAGGTGGAGAAACTAGGTCCTTGTGTCCATGTGAAAACTGTTTGTAGAGTTCTTGGTGGTAATCGGTGTCATGCACACTTCATATAAAATCACATGCATACATCCATGTATGCTCTTAACATCTATAATTAAAACATTTACATGATCCCTCTTGTTTCAGGTTCTATGGGTCATGAATACTATGAAAAGTTCTCTCGTCATTCCAACAAACATAAAAGCCAAACTCGCGATCCAAACCCACCGCATCGCTATGAAACTGAAGTGGAAAAGACAAGGCGGAAATAATGCCAGTATGATGAGGCTCAGAGGGTTGATGGAGACTAGAGGGAGAGAGAGAGTGGGAGAGAAAAAGAGAGAGGCCGAAGGCGAGCTGTCTCGCGATCCTGCTAAACGCTCTAAAGATTCCTTCAAGTGCTATGGACCTACTTCTGCAAACATTCTGCCTTGTAAAGAGATCCAAACTTATTTTATCTTACAATCATCGGTTCCCCAGCTATGGTTTCGGTAGTCCCGACTTCCTCTAAGGAAATCTTTACTCCTTCATTCACTCTTCCAGCTAGTTCTCCACATCTATGGGCTGCATTCCCAAATCTATTTCTGTACGGTGTCATGTTAAATCAAGATATTCTAAACACATCGAAAGATGTGGAGATGCAAAGTCTAAAGAATATCAAGAAGGGCATCAATGATGGGTATAAATGAAAGAAACTACGTGCAGCTCTCTCCAAAGTCAACAAGATAAACTATACAAACATCCAGTCATTCGTGTCTGAGAGAGTCTCCTTCAAGTGAATGCTTAAGAAGCTAGAGAATGATTTGCTTAAAGTTACTATAAAATAAGAGAGAAAGAGAGAGATCTTACTTGGAAACAAAAGGCAAGCACCGATAGTCTGATGATAGAGCTAAAGCATATTCATGTGCAAACTGAATTGGCAATACGCAACAACTTAAGGCTTGCGTATGAGGAGGGCACCAAACTAAAAGACAACTTGCCGCTAAGGACTGAACCATTCTAGCCTAGGATTTAACCATTTCCGAGAATACCGCCAAACTTGCTACACTCCAAGAAGGGAATCAGAAACTTGTCGACGAGAAGAAGAAACTTTTTGAGGTGGTGGATGAACTATCCATGGTAAAGCTCTGCGGTGACTTTGAGCTTGAACATACCACACAAGAGCTCAAGGATCTTCAAGATGAAAAGTTGAAGATTCTAACTGAGCTTGATGGCAACATGCTAGATTTTTATGCCAATGTGTTTATGTTCAAGAATCTGAAATGCTTGAAAAATGATTATCCCGACATGCTTGCTGGAGCTTAGGGGGAAGCATTGCGCAATCTGCATAGGCTATAGATAATCATTCCAAGGAGGAGCTAATGGCCGCGGATCTTGATGCTGAAGATATTAAATCTCTCTTTGTTGGAAAGGCTATCATTGCTGAAGACGTTGCTTAAACAGCTGTTATCGATGCTGCTAAAGCTCTTACTTCCCCAAGCTCTTTGGGTCAGGGTGAAACATATGCTTCTAAGTCTTAAGGGAAAGCGATCATTATTCCTATATCAGTAGGTGTTAGTTCTGGGACCATGTGTGCAATTCCAACCTCTTCTACAAATTCTCCACAGGAGTCATACATTCCTATCAAATGTTAATTTGAAGTGCCCAAAGTTGATGAATTGCACGTGACATAAGAGGAAGAGTTCGAAGTTGACATATGAGAGAAGAGTGCGGGTTCTGCCTCTAGCTACAGTTCTCACCAGAGTCTATTTCCAAACTTTACCGTTCTACTTGTTTGCTTATAGGTCAACCTCACTTGCCTCCTTTGCCTCCAGCTACATAAGGTGCAGAGACCGAAGCGATCTTCATAGTGTGCCACCATCTTGGTGGGTCCTTATGTATATGTTCTTGTTTCTACCTCTGGCCCGGGTCCCGATTTCGAGAAGATCGCTGCTTTGGAGAGCTTGCAGGACACTCCTATCTCTCAAGAGGAGGATGCTCATATCACCGGCACTTTGGACCTCATTGAGCAAGGGGCAATGGCATAGAGGCTGTATGCTTAGCATAAAGAAAGAGCCCGAAGTCACTCACTTTAGGATCACTCCATTTAGGACCAAAACAGGCAAGTCAAAGTGAGGAGAAATGGCAGCTAGTGGATCTAGAGGAGAGTCCAAACATTCTGAAGGTTGCACTCCCATTAATGTGGAACCCAAAGGGAGAGAGAAGCTCAAGCCTCATCTAGGAAGGATAGGTAAAGGCAGTAGTAGCGGCAAGAAGTGAAAGCCTAGTTATTTTTTTGGTCAAGCAATTTTTTTAACTTTTGTCATTGTGTTGGCAAATCTGCATTTTTCTTTTGGCGCATGACATAAGCCGAGATATGCGGGTCTGGCCCCTGTTGTTTGTAATGTACATAAAATATTTTAGTAGCAATGAAAGATTAGTTTTACCAATAATATCTTTCGTGTTCCTTTATGCACTTTATATGGTGTACCTGTTTATATATAACATTAATATGACTATTATTCTACAATTTCATTTACCATATACTTCTGCTTCTATATGACGTGCTTATTTGGAGCAATTCTGCATATGTAAATAAGATTCTTGTAGTTTTATTTTAGCATATTTTAATACTTAGCTCTATTTTGATAGCTAAAATTCTTTGTTCGACTTTGCAGAACTGTAATGTAACTTGGTTTAACAGACTATACGGCTATTCTATTCGAAGTCGGTCGAGTTTGTTTTGACCCAGAATTGGTGCACATGTTCCCATCCATAGGGTTGATTACTTTGGATGCTGAATTCGAACATTTGTTTAATGACCATGTATTTCGAGTAATTCGTTCGATTGCCCCCAGCTTAATTTTCTCAATGATTCCTATCTCGAAGAACTAATGACACTGGTGCTTGATTCCAAGTGTTTAGTTCTTGATGCATTCAATTCTTTGACTGCTAACAGATTCTTCTAAGTTCACATCATCAGCCAATGTCAAAATAGATGTCTGTACCGGAAAGATGCGTTAAAGCAATCTTTCGTCATAACAAATTCTTTCAAGTCCAGTGTTCAGATCCCACTCATGCATCAGTTTCTATCTCTGAAGACATGTACAAGAACAACTCGTCTATTGGATTTTTGATGTCGCTATCTTCCAGTGATGTCATGTATCGAGAAATGTAAGTTGGTTTTTCTACTGACTAGGTGGTTTGGAGTTTCTTTGCGTTGCCGGGGCAATGCCAGTGTGTAAAAAGCAGGGACCGATTTTCACCATTGATCCAACGGTTTGAGTCGATTTTCCTCATTGACTCGATGGTGCGAGTCGATTTCCCTATCGACTTGGCAATTTTGAACCTTGTCTATGTTGCCAGGGCAACACCGATTCTCAGAAGGTTTGGATCGATTTTCCCCATCGATCCGAGGGTTTGAGTTGATTTTCCTCGTCGATACGGCGGCTTTGATCCTTCCCACCATTTTCGTAGAAATGCCAATTCTCATAAGGTTTGAATTAATTTGCCGTTGATCGAGCAGTTTGAGTCGATTTTCCTCATCAATTGAGCGGTTTTGAACCTTCCCAATATTGCTGGAGCAACGCCGACTCTCAAAAGGTTTGGATCGATTCTCCCCATCGCTCCAGCGGTTTGAGTTGATTTACCTCATCGACTAGGTGATTTTTCTTACAATAACATGATTCCATTGGTTCAAGAAGTTAGATTTATTGATGAAATGAAAAAGAGAAGTATTTTATCCATATTTACCATAGACTTTGTACCTGGATAGCTTATATGAAAATATAGGAATTATATAGGTAGATATCAAGGTTGTAGTGTCGTAGCAAGTCACTTTTCTAAGCACATGGAATCAGGATTAGTTGAGGGTCGCTAGCTTGAATGTTCCGTCTTTGAGCTTTTGGTCGATTACATAAGGTCATTTCAAGTTCATGCCAAGCGCTTCTGTACCTAGGATAAGCCATGTCAGGATGAGATCCCCTACTTTGAAAGTGTGATTGAGGTCTTGCATTAAACTGCCTTTCCACTCTCTTTTGTTGAGTTAAAACCCTTGGTTCAACCTCTTCCCTCTTCTTATGGATTTGGCTAAGGGACTCGAGCAGTAGTTATTCATTCCCCCTCTACTTGAAGTATCTTCTACGGTGAGAGGGGACTTCCGGTTCCATTAGGATCAAAGCTTCTAAACCATATGCCAAGGAAAATGGAATTTTCCCGGTCATAGATTTGTGTGTTATTTTATAAGCCCATGGTGCTAGTGGAAGCTCATCAAGCCAATTGCCTTTAACTTTCATTAGTTGCTTCTTTGTGGTGGATTTGATGATTTTATTCACAGCTTCCACTTTTGCCTACGGATGAGCCATCATAGAAAAGCACTTCTTGATTTAGTAGCTTTTTCAAAAGTCCTTGAACTCAGTGCTCTCAAACTAGGCCCTTTTTCCATATGATTTTATGCGATACTCCAAACCTGCAAATAATATTTTTTTTGTTATAGAATTATTTACTTTCTTAGTAATATTTTTGGCAAGAGGTTCCGTTTCAGCCCATTTCGTGAAGTAGTCAACTACACAATCGCATATTTAGCCCCTTCTTTTGCTATCGATAGTACACCAATTATATCGATTCCCCACATCCCAAACAGCCAGGGGCTGACCGTCTACTTAAGTTTTGAAGATGGGCCTCTCGGAATCTTTGCAAATCGTTTAGCATCGATCACATTATCTTGTGTACTGCGCTACATCTCGGTTTATTATTGGCTAGAATTATCCATAGCAGAGTGTCTTCTTTACTGGTGTCTGCCCCCAGTGTGATCATCACAACTGCCTTTATGAATTTCCATGAGGATCTTCCAAGGTTCATGAATTTCCACGAGGATCTTCTTAGCTTCGTCTTTGGTTACACATCTAAGCAAAGGGAGGAGAATCATCTCTTATATAACACTCCATCCTGCATTATGAATCGTTATACTTTTTAAAGGAGCTTTTTTCATTTATTCTAGTCTTTAAGGAGCATTCCTTTAAGCAACTTGTCCTTTATCGATGTTATCCATGATTCTTCTTCCTCCGCAGTTTCCAAAAGCTAATCAACTTCCATTTGATCTATGTTGGGGGTGGCAGCACTTCTACCGAAGATAGCCTCATCAGTTATGCATCTCTGGAACTGGCTAGTTTGGCTAAGTAGTCGGCCTTCAAATTCTGCTCTTTGGGTATGTGGGTTATCGTGTAGTGTTCAATGTCATCGAGCAACTCCAAAGCCTTCGACAAATAAGGGGTGATTTTTATGGCCTTAGCTTGATTTCCCTCCTGACTTAGAAAACAACTAACTAAGAGTTGTTGTAGATATGCAAAGCTTTTACTCCAACTTCCTTCGCAATCTTTAGTCCCACTCAATGCCTCATATTCTGCTTTATTGTTGGTTGCAGGAAATTCTGTCCTCAGAGCATAGCAAATGATCGTCCTTTAGGACTCAAGCACAACTCCCACTCCCTAGCAAAACTTATTCAATGCACAATCAACAAATAGTTTCCATGGTGATACATGACCATAGTGTCCTCCTCCTTACCATCCCAAATAGTGCACTCAATGATGAAGTTAGTCAACACCTAACCGTTAATTTCTCTTCGGGGATGGTAAGTCACAATATACCGCCTTAACTCAAAATTCCACTGTAAAAGTCATCCAGAAGTTTTTGGGGCAAAACATCACTTGTTTTAAGGGCTGGTCCATCAACACCCAAATCGAGTGAGCAGACAAATATGACCACAATTTTCTTGATGCTATTAGCAAGTAGTATGCTAGATTTTCTAACTTCGAGCAGTTCCATTCGGCTCCAGTGATCGCTTGCTAATATAGTATACAAGCCGTTGAACCCTAGCTTCCTCATGCACAAGTACTACATTTAATGCGTGGGCAAGAACTGCTAGATAAATAAATAAATCTTCTTCATCCATTGGTTTAGATAGATCTGGTGGAATCTCCATATGCTGTAGTAATTGTTCGAAAGTACCATGGTAGTCCTGATTCCACTCAAAGTTCTTTTTACTCTTCTTCAATGCATATAAGAATGGTATGCATTTATCTATCACATTGGAGATGAATTGGCTCGACATTGAGATCCATCAAGTCAAGCATTGTAATTCATTCTTCATTGTCGATGCTATGACATTTCATAAGGCAGCAATCTACTTCGTATTAGCCTCGATGATTCTTGCATTCACAATAAAACAAGGAAATTTTCTCGAAGAAACACCGAAAGAACACTTCAGCTGTGATAACCCAAATTTTTGGACATCTGCTAATGGGAAATTAATAGGATTTAATTTATAAAAATATTGACTTGTAAATTGAACAGATAGAATTCCGAAAATATTAAAAATATCTGGATATAAATTGGAAACTATAATAAATGTTGGATTATAAATCTTTGGATAAATGAATAATATATTTCTCTATTTAATTCAAGATAAAATATTTATATTTATATTTATATATATATATATATAAATAGATATATGCAAACTTTATGATGATGGAAATCTTAAGTGTGTCCATATATAAGCATATAAGTGTGAATGTACATATATAATATCAAAAACAAATAAAAGTATGTTCTAATTACAATATATACATATATATTGTGGCTAAAAAGCATTGTTTTGAATTTAATATAATAATTCTCGTAAAACATTTAAAGTTAAATCCCATATTTTAAAAACATTAAAGATAATATTTAATAATTTAAATATATAATATCTTAAGTTTAAAATAAGATTTAATAAAGGGTGATACTTTCTTTAAATATATATATATAAATTGTATTTATATATAAAAGTATTAAACTATAATATGAAAACATATAATAATATAAATTCATGTAAATTAACAAATGTAAATATTAAATATATGCTTATAACATTTATAAGATAATAATAATAAGGTTTAAACATTTGTAAGTTTCATATAATATGCATAAACATGTGTAAGCTTATGGTAGCTTGCATTTACAAGTGGCAATGGTCTTCATCTTTTTAATTGAATTATAAATAATATGTTTTATAAAAAAAGACCTGGCTATTCTTTCCAATTCTATGTTTTTACACTCTCTTTCTCAATTTCTTTCATTTTCGAAACCAAATGAAAATCAAAACTAAACAACTTCAATTGCTTCAAATTTTCAACCTGAGCAAACTCAAAAGAAAACCAAAAAGAATCAAACAAATCAAAACAAAATTCAAGTCTGAAAGTAAAGCTAGAAGTAAATTCAACTCAAAGATCAATTCAAGAAGATCAGTTCAAAAAAAAATTCTAGATTTCAAAATGCTTTCCAGCATCTTATAACTGTGAGTAAACTAATTTTGTTTCCTTTGTTTTTTCAAATACCTGTAAGCAAACTTTTTACAAAAAAGTTTTTAATCTATTATCTTAATGCAAGAGATAAGTATTTGAAGTGATGAATATGGTTGCATGGATGAATTAGAGTATCTGCATGTATATATGAAGTTCAGGTGCATGTCTGTATATATGTTTATACTTATCTCTTTTGTGTCTCAGGCTCAAGAGTTCTTCATAAAATTCATATCTCATTTTATAATCAGTTTTATGCTGTGATGCCTAAAGGAAATCTGTTAGTAATAACTAAAATTGATTTTTAAAAATATTTTTAAGTTTAAATAACAAGTAAGTTTAGAGGAATCAAGAAGTCATAGTGAAATTTATTTCTAGACAGAAAAACAAGATTTTTATTTCCAAATTTTGATTATATTTTTGGATTCATGCTTAGAACCCATGATTTTTAATATAAAATTCAAGATTTTTAAGACAGAAATTGCTGAGAAATTGCGAGATGAACGGGGATTGGTCTTTCGTCATTTCTTTGGCGATCAGAAGGAATTGTGAGTCGAGGCCGACAGTAGGGGTAGCTTGTGGGTCTTGAAGTTTGGGAAAATTGGCTTCGCATTTTTCTTGGCGGCAGGTTAACTAATCGTGGTTGATTTAGGGTTCAGGTATGGGATTGGGAAGTGCTCGGTTGTGGGTGATCTAAGGAGTTGTAGGGAAGAATGGGAGATGCGCTCCAGGGGGAATCGAAGGAGAAGACCATAACGAATACATGGGAGTTTTCTAGTAGTGGATGGTAGTCACTGGTGACTATGGTGGCTGTTTGGTGGTGACTAGACTATGAGTGCCTTTTGGATTTCATGTTGGAATTTGATCGAAGGAGATATCAAAGGGTTCTTGATGGTGTAGGCAATAGGGAAGTCAAGGGGGACTTGCGGAGTCAATCGGTGATGCAGCGGACGGTCGGGAATGGGTGTGCATGTGCACGGTGTTCCATGTGCACCGGGTATTCTAAGTTTAGAGAAGAAGCGTTAGGAAGATGGGGAAGATTTTGGGCCAGAGGAATTTGAAATAATATTGTATTTGTTGTAAGTAAGAGAAGAGAAGAAAAGTTCGTGGCTTGGGCTTGGGCCGTGTACTTTAAAAATAAATTGGAATTATCTAAGATTATAAGTAAAACTAAAGAAAGGAAGGTTTTCAAAGTAAAAGTTAAATATTAAACAAGTTTCAAAAATAAATTATAAGTCAAATGTTTGAATTTAAATCGTTTTGGTTTAATATAATAAGTTAATTATTTAATTATATTCCTATGTGATTCCAAATGAAATTTAATAATAATTTAATTAAGTAATTAAGATAATGGTTTATCTTAGATTAATTAAGGATTTAAGAAATTAAGGATTAATGAAAGTAATTAAAGGATAGCTAATTACTTAATGAAATAAATAAAAAGGTATTTACTTAATGTGATTAATTATGGTATAATTAAGTAATGAGGGTAAATAAAGGTTAATTAATTGTAGTATAATTAATTAATATTAATAATTAAAGGTTGCTTAGTTAATTTCATTAATTAATTAAAGTGATGATAAATGGTGTGAAATTAATTAATGTTAGGTAAGCAGGATATAAAGGTAATTAATTTAATTTATTTGAAGATTAAATTGAATTAATTAGGAATTGAACAACCAATTAATCTTGCTTATGAATGATTAATTATATTGAATGCCTTGGATTATTTGATATCTTTGATATGTGATTTGTGATGCTATGTGAGTTGATATGTTGGATTGAACTATGATAATATAGATTATCTATCTGTAATGAAATCGCTATGTGAATAGGTTACTCTAAATATGAATTGAATTGTTTTCACTTAAACAACTTACGTCAGCAATGACATTGGATTCGAAGAGACCGGGGTGGGGTATCAGCAAATACCCGAAACCACTTCGATTTGTAATCTGCAATAATTCTTTACAGATTTGGTATGTGCAATCAATAGGCTGGAATGGAATAATTTAAGAAAACTGGACCATTGAAACTAGGTAAGGCTACTTAGGGATTGTTTGTGAGATAAGTGTTTGTTTTAACAAGTTAAGAACTCGTGGTGAGGTACGAGCTAACTAGGTTTTCAAATAAGTCTAATAATTCCGTATTTTTAATTTATATGGGTTTACTCATGCTAGTTTCTAGCCTGACCCATGTGTTACTTTGATGTAATGCTTGGGTCAGACCGAGTATTACATATTTTCATGTTAGGACGTTTTGGAGCTCAAGTGGCGAGCTGGATGGCGGAAACGTATGGAGTATATTCCGCTGTGTAACAGAGTTTGATTTGATTGTAGTCTGGGACAAGTTAATTATAACTGTCCAGTTTATTTGTAAATGGTTGTACTCTGATATATTGAATGTAACCTGACAATTACAGCTTATCTTTGTATAAATGTTATTATTTGATATTATATTTTAATCCGCTGCGAATGTAAGATTTTGTGTTTTGTTTTCTGTTCTTCTTCTACCTTTTTCTTCTTTACCCTAACAATCTAAGATTTTTGGCGTTTGATTGCTCAACACTTCTATAGTGAAAGTATTAGTGTCGAATTCTTGAGGTCAAAAATTTTGGGTCGTTATATTTAGTATCAGAGCAAATGTTAAGCGAGAGCCTTGGCTCTGGTGGGTTTACTCATTTATGATAGGGTCAATAGTACTGTAGAATGAGTTGAGTGTGTATATATATAAGAATGTACTTGTTATTTTCTTATATAAATATTTTAAAAATGGTTTATTCTTATATAAGTTTATATTTTGATATAAAAGAAATAATTTTTCTAATTATTATAAATATTAAGGTAATTGGTTGTTGAATTATTGAAATTAAATAAAATAATAAGAACTAAGTGGTAATAGAAATACAACCAAATAAGAATTAGATAATCTAAACTATACAAATAAGATAAGCCAAAATGGATTCAAACCAGAGAATAAAATCCTGAAATTTGTAGAAGCATTTTCGAAATGAGATAATATATAATGGTTTCCAGATATGATAATCTTAGAATGGTTGTGGGATATTATTTTCTAATAATAGTTAATGATAAAGCAAAATGAAATGTTTTAAGGAAGTAACATTTAGATAAATTGTGAGGTTTTAAAATCTAAATCCTGAAATTTTGAAATTTGTTTCAAAATGTTAAAAGGAATAATAAATATTTTTGAATATAGGAATCTTATTTTAAAACAAGAGATGTTTTAAAGAAATTTGTTTCAAATTCAAAAAACCAGAATGGTTTAAAAATTAAAGTATGACTTGGTGTGCAAAGGAAATAAATATGTTTATTTATGGGATATACATAATATCAAAGATGAATTGAAGGAAACTCTAAGTGTTGAAATTTTCCTTGGAATGTGATGTGAAAACCCAAAGTAAAATAAGTTTTTGAACTTATAAGTGAGAAGATTTTTAAGTTTAAAATTTGAAATGGGAGTTAAAATTGCGTAAAGTTGACTGGATTAAAAGAATTGAATTTAGCTTAGGGGAAGTTAAATGAGTTTAGAATGAACGACCTGAATTGGAAATTTCAAAATGAAATTGAGATTTAACTTAGGAATTTAAATGGGTTGATTTGAAATGGGAGTTAGATGTGATCTCAAGACGGGTTTGAGATCTGGAAATGGGTAATGGATGCTATGGATGGATGTTTTTAATAATTTGGATGTTTATGTATTTTGACTAATCCTGATATCATCCTATTGTTATTAATAATCTATGAAACTAAGAATTGGATTATTTTTAATGAATTAAGAAATGGATTGGGGGTAATATACATCCATTACTGAAATAAAATGGAAATAAAACCTTATTTTAGAACTATTTTGATTTTTGAAGTGAAATTGTAATTATAAAAAAGAAATCACTTTGCATTTAAGGCTTAAAAGTTTAAAAAGGAACTTGTAAGCAAAAATTGTTAAGAATTGGTTTCAAAGTTAAAATTGGGTAATAAAATGGATTCTGAAGAATAAATTGTTTTGAACTCTTATTTGAACTATGAAATAAGTTAAGGTAATTTCAAATGGAATTTTGAAATTTGGACCCTAAATTAAACTATTTAAAGATTTAGGCTGTTAAATTAAAAATAAAGGTTGATTTGATTTAAGAATTCAATCAACATTTAAAAATTTAACGCGAATTTATATAATTCGAGATGGTTTAAAAATTGAGATTGAAATTGAAAATTTGTTCAAATTGAATTAGATTTGAAATTGTGATTGAAGTTGAATAAGTTTAAACTCAAATGGGAATTGATTTGAATTTGGGAAAGGAATTGAAGTTAATTCAAATTGAATTGGAAATTGATTGGAAATGGAAATTGGGAAATTGAACCAGTTTGACACTGAAACTATTTTTGAATAAATTGTTTTAATATAAACTGTTTTAAATCTATTTTCCTAGTTATTTACTATACAACCTTTCCCTTTAAAACCCAAACTATCTTATACTTATTTTACAACTATTTTGAAATTAATTACTATTTTACATTTGCTTTACAAACTAATTACTATTTTACAACTATTTTGCAGCTATTTAATTATTTTACGGCTATATTATAATTACTTAACTATTTTACTTCTATTTACAACAAATGACTATTTTACAACTCCTTATCTATTTCAAACTTTTCAACCTATTTTCTGAATACAAGATGGTCAGAGTGCAAACTATTTAGAATTGAAGTGATAACCAAAATAGAAATTGAGGCAAGTACGAATAAGTGAATAGTCAAAATAAAGGTGAATAGAAAGAATATTGATTTAGCTAATAATCAATAAAGATAAATACGTAATACTTACATATATTATTCTATTCGCAGAATGATTTAATCCAGATTCGAACATAGAATTTCGAGATAATATTTCGATCCGAGTTGGAATTTTTCACTCGATTTTCGACGGCGAACCCTGAATATGGATTTTTGATTGGTTCTTGGAAATTCTCTATCATAGTTAGGGCTATGCAAGGAGAATGAAGGTTTCTGATCAAGAAACCAGATCTGAGCCCGCACTAGGAAGTCGGATAGACGATACTAGTTCGGAAGTGGAATTGTATGATCGAGTGAGCGATCAGATTTGATATTGCGTACGGATGGTATATGTACATCGTACGTACTTAAATGTAATATATATTGAAATTTTGAAAGAAATGTAAAAATGATTTTTGAGAAGGAAAGTATGTTTTGAGAAATATATATGAATAAAAATGGAAGTTGGATATCTTTATAATTGAAGTTCACTTTTTGAAAAGGTAAGTGATATGGTAAATAACTTTATAAAGGAAATCAAACTTGAATATTTGATTTGGCATAAATGAAGCATGTGTATGTGTATATATATATATATATATATTTGTTATATATGATAAACTCCCCTAGTTGAATTTATAGCCGGAAGAAAGGATTTTTCGAAATATTTGAAGTATAAAAGAAAATTTATTTAAGTATGAAGTGATCCAGGATTTTTCCACATTATATATATATATATATATATATATATATATATATATATATATATATATGATTTTATGAGAATGATTTTGGAAAAAAGTTTTGGAACCTATGGATTTTGGAAAGGCTTTTGATTTTTGGGAAAAATCAATTTATGGAATTTGGAAAGCCAAGTTTGGAACTATTGATTTGAGATATCAATTTTGAGTAAAGGAGATATATGTAAATCATAAAGAGTATGATTTGAAAGATACTATATGTGTATAGTATGAAATATTTTTGTGATTGGCTCTGAAGGAAAGGCGCTCCCATGAAATGAACTTCATAGGAGATCCACGGGGTGGTTCTGCCATGAGCCCCAAGGAGGAGGCCCAAAATTGGATCGTAGGAGGAAGTCCGGACAAACTGAAGTTCCTGAAGATTGTATTGTGGGTAGCGAAAGTCGAGGGCGCTGATGCCTACAGAGACATTCGGGTTATGCTATTACGAACGTGTAACTCGATGTCACTACGATCTACTATGGACCATAGCGGAAGTCGTGTGGCCATGAAAGCCAACGGTTTATGTTTGATTTTGTCGTGATGGCAACGTAACATCGGTAGACTGCGATCTAAGAAGACATAGCGAATGTCGTGAGGCAGTGAGAGCCTACAGGCTACGTTGGGACTCGACTGATGTAGTCTGCGATCTATATAGGAGTGGTGAAGTTTCATTTGGCAACGAAATTCGAGGGCGCTGATGCCTACAGTTACATGGATTTTTGCCTTGATGGCGACGTAACCCTAGGTGTAGCTGCGATCTGTGGCGAGTTCCATGGCGTAATCGAGGGGTGCGGAGCGCCTACAGTTATCTATGGATTTTGTCAGGATGGCAATGTAACCATCGGGTTAACTGCGACCATGGAGGGGGTGATGATTCTCAGAGCATTCTCACCCAAAATGATTTCTACATTTTCAAGAATGTTTTCTGTAACAACCCGTATATTTGGACCATTTAAATTGACAATAATCCACACATGTCAACTTAAATAGTACAAAACACGAATCATTAATGGAGTATAGATATATATAAATGAGAATCATCGCAGAATCACAGAAATATAACATCACAGAATAGTGCAGCGGAAATACAACATAGTCATAAGAGTAGTTCATGAAGCTACCCAGAAATACAACAATGTCTCAGATAAAATAAAATAGAACAACATAGATGTCCAATAGTCTAAATAGAAAGACCAATACTGATAAGATAAGATAATGATAGTCTTCGGTCTTCAGCTCCAAGTAGAAACAGCAACAGCAATCCTCAGTCTGATCCGAGCATATGCACAACAAACACTTGAATCAGGACATATATTCTTATACAGATAATATGGTTCAAGATTTGAAATAAACAATAACTCAAAGATGAACGGAATAAACATCTTTCAGGATCCGATAAACTATTTATACATAATAGTGTACGTACATAGATAATGTCTAGCAGTAAAGTAAAATATCAAAATAATGTTAAGGCGTTACCATTATCCTCCTTAACACATTTTATACAGCATCATAGACTATACAGCACTGTAAACTCCACCGTAAACTGGTGGGATATCAGGGAGTACTCCATAGGTATAATACAAAACAAATTCGTAGTGGTCGCGTATACGGAAATACAAGTATGACAAGGCACATGAGGCAATACCCAAGATAGTGAAACTACCGTTTGCCTGATCCAGACTGGTGAGAACGCATCGCCGCAACGATCGCAACACCGCGAAACAACACTCCAAATTCAAGGGTGCGCACCAATCAATCATAAAAGTAAATGAGTAGTTTACGAAAAAGTGTGTTCGCTCGAGGTAGCTAACCCCATTTGGCCCGGCACGGCTCCTGATTTTAGTCATTTCCAATTTGACACAAGTGTCAAGGCAATCCATTATCGTTCACTTTCTTCAATCATCAACGTACGTCATTCCAACCACTTCATTCTGGATCACACTCCGCGTATAATTATTAAAGTGGTTTTCGGTTTAGACAGTGAGTATGTCCCTAACCGATTCCGGTTCCTTTAATAACCTTCGTAATTAATTTACCGATTGGTCGCTTAATATTTTCAAAACCAATTCAATTTCAATTTCAATTATAATTCGTAAATCAATATTTCGTTAGTCATTCTAAATCAATTTCTAGCATTTCGTTTCATAACTTCATAACTTTATTTTAAAATTTCTATAATTCAATTTCAAAGTTCAATTTAAAACAATTCAAATGTTCATTTAATTTCATATAAGTTTCATTCCAAAATCATTTAACGTTCAAATCGACTTATCTCAATTATCGATTCCATTCGATGTTCATTAAATTAAATTATCATACAACAATTTCAATTAAATTTCCAATTTATTACATTTACTTATTTACTTCTTAAGTTCAACTCATTATCCAAGCTTACAAATTTAATTTAAATTCGTCGGATCCAATTCTGTAAATTACAAGTATTTCATTTGTTTCGATAAAGCGCATTCTATTTCTTAATAAAGAACTTCGATTTCATATATTTATTTCCTTCGTTACAAATCTCAAACTCAATTAAGAAACTTAGTTTCACTTATTCAAAAATTCGATTTTCTCTTAATAAAGAATATTCAATTCAATTTAATTATTACATAATTCAATCTATTCAATTTAGTTTAATCATTAACCAATTCAATCTTATTCAATTATCAAATAATTTCAAACTTAATTATTATCATTTCAAACTCATTCATTAACAATTCCAAACTTAATTATAAATTTTAAAACCAAACAAATATGTCAAAACTTAATTATTAATAATTTCAAAACTTAATTATTAATAATTTCAAAACTTAATTATTAATAATTTCAAAACTTAATTATTAATAAATTCCAAGACTTGATTATTAATAATTCCAAAATCAATTATCAAATAATTAAACTTTTAATCATTAAATAATTAAATTTTAAAACAATGTCCTTTGTCAATTTCGACGTTAATATTTGTTTCAAATTCAAATATTCACATTTACGTTCATTCAAATTTAAATTCCAATTTTATTCAAAACCTTGTTATTAGTCGAATAAAATCTTATTTCATTTTAAAACAAAACATTGACCAATCGGCTTTAATTTAATTTTCTATCCTAAGTCAAAGTTATTTGGGTATTTATCATTTCAACCCGATTCCATTTCAATTCAAAATCAAATCAAAGCATACAAAGGGAACTTGCAGTGTGATAGCTGGGATGGTGTCAAAGTAAATAAACAAGCAATAGCATCCATACATAACAATTCAACAAATATTTAAATAATCCCGAAATAATCGTATTAATCTGCATTTGTTATTAATGCAAATTAATATAATTATTTCTAGAATCTACACTATCATTTCATATAGATTAAAGATTATCGTATTACGGTTTTTCACTTGTCGTTCAATTCAATTTCAAATTTACACTAAACAATAAATCCGATATACGTTAAATGGTACAAAGTGCAATTAACTAATTTCTACGTCAATTTAATTAACAATTAAGGTGTCAGGTTTAACTAATCAATATTCAACATATAAAGGGGTCAAGTTTAACAACTCAAAGTTCGACGTATATAATCCGATTTAAGTTGGTTAACTATCCTATTCAAATTTACTTGCAAATTATTTATCACCTAACAATAACAATTAGCATCAAATTCAACATCACATTGCAATCAAACTAAACTTGCATAAGAATATATGTCGTGAAAATTTATTTCACCTTTCGTGGATAAAGAAATTGGCGGCGAGGCAAGAAAAGCACGAATAGAGTCGGTAAAATGCGAACAACGAACACTGTAATATTGACAAAAGAAAACGATATTAATACAATGAACGTTTTATATAATTTATAAATTTATATAAATGCGCTTACCGACAACGAAGAAAAAGAACAAAAGCTGAGAGATCGGTGCTGCTGCAACAAGAAGTCAGTCGGTTGCTGCAACAACAGAGAAAAAGAAATGGTTACTGTTTACTCAACAAATCGATACCATTCAATTTCAATTCTTTTTTTTTTCCTTTTTCTTCTTCTTCCTTTTTTTTTTAAACGCAGGCACACATTTACTTCTTCTATGCTTGCATGTAGCTACTCACGCATGCAAGGAACATGCGTGCATATTCCCATCTAAAAGTCCAATGCTACTCACGCACACATTCCCATCTGAAGTCATGGCTTCATCAAACTCTCCCCACTTCCCTTGCATACAACATACGCACAACTCACATTTTGATACACATGCACTCCCTTTTTTTTTATGTACAAACCAATTGTACAGTTTCATTCAAGTCATGCGCCACCAATTTCATGCAGAATATACACACGCATGGTACATACGCATGCATTAAATATACACATCAAATTTTTTTATTTTTTTTATGCATGCACCATCTACTCCATACACTCGCACATCATGCACGCACACAAAGGAACGCATGCACACGGTTCATCTTGTATTCAGACATTGCACTGCTCTTGATATTTCAACTTCACTTTGCATATATGCTCATTTGTCTGGCATCATCAACAGCACATTAAAAGCTTGGAGAAGATACTTTATTCCACCTCCTGCACTAGCTTACTTTCATGATTTCAGGTCCTAGTTGAAGGCATTCCTTCCCACTCTCAATTCCATTTGTCTTGCAATGTAACCCACATGCACTCACACACATCATTCATGCACAGGCCCAGATCATGCTAGCCTCTCCAAAACGCATGCAATCCTTCATTTTTATTTATTTATTTGTACCACTCGCCTGGAGAGGTTCAAGAATAGCGCTCGCATGCATATACGTGCGCATATAGTAACTCGCATATATATTTGCCGAACTGTTCTTTTTTCAGTGGAGAGGAAGAAAAAATATAGAAAAGAAGAAGAAGGAATAAAGGTAAAGCGAAGAGGAGAGGTTTACCTGAAGCAATGAATTGAATTGGTGGCAAGTTTTCTTTCGGTAACTTACTTTATAACTCTGTAAACAGTAAACATTTTATTTAACTCACCAAACATCATGTTCATTTCCAAAGTAACCCCCTAGCTTCTAGCTCCCACCTACCGCCATAAATGCATCAGCTTAATTTATATTTTTCCAATTTTGAATGTATACGGGCTAAAGAATTTTGGGCTAAAATTAGCTTAACCGGTCCGTCCGGAACCGTTAAATTAACCCGAATAATTTACGTCGGACTCCGATTTACACGAATGAATATACCGTTTTGATCAGTGCGACGAGGCGATTCCAACAGTACACAGATTATTGTGATACGATGGTTTTATAAAATTCGCATTTACGCCGCTAAAATTGCGCGTTTTGCAAAACAATTTAAACGGAGCAGGCGATGACAGTTTTTGATGAAACGAATTTCATACTCATAATCAGAATAATTTTTACAACATAACTGTGTAAAAATATTTGGATTTGGAAGATAAATTTTACGCAGCTTTATATGGACTGACATACAGTAAAACGCGAACGAAGTTTACTGTAATATTTTGCGACGAAACTTTTTCCACGCTCATATCTAACTAGACGTATGTCATAAATAAAGTTTGGATGCAAACTGAGGTAGTTTATAAATTTTCAAAATTTTATATTAAACGATGGATTTTAAAGTTTTAAATCGGGTCCGAAATCCAGGGTCGTTACATTTTCTATATTTTCACCAAAATATTTTTCAAGTATTTTCACTGAGTGTTGAAAACGGGTTTACCAAGTATTTATAGATTTTCAGTCCTACGCCTGATCAACGTATGACCGAATTACTGTGAGAACAAGGATGGACTTGTTGAGACATCGAGTTATAAAAGTATTTTTATAAAGCTATTATGGCAATAGTATGTAGATTTTTATAGTGTTTTAAAAATTCTTAAATAAAGAGTTTATAGTTGAAATGATCAAAGAGTAATTTAACTGATAATTAGCATTTTAATAAAATTTTGGCTTCATTCCTTTTCGAGGACGAAAAGATTTTAAGAGGGGAGGAATGTGATAACCCAAATTTTTGGACATCTGTTAATGGAAAATTAACAGGATTTAATTTATAAAAATACTGACTTGTAAGTTGAACAAATAAAATTCTAAAAATATAAAAAATATCTGGATATAAATTGGAAACTATAATAAATGTTGGGTTATAAATCTCTGGATAAATGAATAATATATTTCGCTATTTAATTAAAGATAAAATATATATATATATATAAATAGATATATGCAAACTTTATGATGATGGAAATCTTAAGTGTGTTCATATACAAGCATATAAGTGTGAATGTACATATATAATATCAAAAACAAATAAAAGTATGTTCTAATTACAATATATACATATATATTGTGGTTAAAAAGCATTGTTTTGAGTTTAATATATAAGACATTTAAAGTTAAATCCTATATTTTAAAAACATTAAAGATAATATTTAATAATTTAAATATATAATAGCATAAGTTTAAAATAGGATTGAATAAAGGATGATACTTTCTTTTATATAAGTTGTATTTATATATAAAAGTATTAAACTATAATATGAAAACATATAATAATATAAATTCATGTAAATTAACAATTGTAAATATTAAATATATGCTTGTAACGTTTATAAGATGATGATAATAATAATAAGGTTTAAACATTTAATTCATTTTCAAAACCAATGTAGCCTGTAGGCTCTCACTGCCTCACGACGTTTCTTTCATTTTCAAAACCAAAAATAAGAGGGGAAGAATGTGATAACCCAAATTTTCAAAACGAATGACCTTGCTATTCTTTTCCAGTTCTAAGTTTTTACACTCTCCTTCTCAATTTCTTTCATTTTCAAAACCAAAAGAAAATAAAAACTGAAAAACTTCAATTGCTTCAAATTTTCAACCTGAGAAAACTCAAAAGAAAACCAGAAAGAATCAAAAAAATCAAAACAAAATTCAAGTCTGAAAGCAAAGCTAGCAGTAGATTCAACTCAAAGATCAATTCAAGAAGATAAGTTCAAAACAAATTTTCCAGATTTCAAAATACTGTCCAACATCTTATAACTGTGAGTAAACTAATTTTGTTTCCTCTAATTTTCCAAATACTTATGAGTAAAAATTTTATAAAAAAGTTTTTAATATGTTATCTTGATGCAAGAGATAAGTATTTGAAGTGATGGATATGGTTGCATGGATGAATTAGAGTATCTGCATGTGTGTGTGTGTGTCTATGAAGTTCAGGTGCATGTCTGTATATATGTTTTTACTAATCTCTGTTGTGTATCAGGCTCAAGAGTTCTTTATAAAATTCATATCTTATTTTATAATCAATTATATGTTATGATCCCTAAAGGAAATTGTTAGTAATAACTAAAATTGATTTTTAAAAATATTTTTTAAGTTTAAATAACAAGTAAGTTTAGAGGAATCAAGAAATCACAGTGAAATTTATTTTTAACAGAAAACCAAGATTTTTAATTCCAAGTTTTGACTATATTTTTGGATTCGTGCTTAGAAACCATGATTTTTAATATGAAATTCAAGATTTTTAAGTCAGTAATTGCTGAGAAATTGCGATATTAATGGGGCTTAGTCTTTCATTGTTTCTCTGACGATCGGAAGTAATCGTGAGTCGAGGCCGAGGGTAGGGGTAGCTTGTGGGTCTGGAAGTTTGGGAAAATTGGCTTCATATTTTTCTTGGCGGTAGGTTGACCAATCGTGGTTGATTTAGGGTTTAGGTATGGGATTGGGAAGTGCTTGGTTGTGGGCGATCTAAGGCGTCGTAGGGAGGAATGGGAGATGCGGACCAGGGGGAATCGTAGGAGAAGGCCATGACGAATACATGGGAGTATTCTGGTAGTGGATGGTAGTCTCTGGTGACTGTGGTGGATGTTTGGTGGTGACTGGACTATGAGCCCTTTTTGGATTTCGTGTCGAAATTTGGTCGAAGGAGAGATCAAGGGGTTCTTGGTGGTGGAGGCAGTAAGGAAGTCAAGGGGACTTGCGGAGTTGGTCGGCGAGGAAGTGGATGGTCGGGAATGGGTGTGCATGTGCATGGTGTTCCATGAGCACCGGGTATTCGAAGATCAGAGAAGAAGGCATTGGGAATAAGGGGAAGATTTTGGGCTAGAGGAATTTAACATAATATTGTATTTGCTGTAAGAGAAGAGAAGAAAGATTTCGTGGCTTGGCCTTGGGCCGTGTACTTTAAATAAATTTGAATTATCTAAGATTAAAAGTAGAACTAAAGAATGGAAGGTTTTCAAAGTAAAAGTTAAATATTAAACAAGTTTCAAAAATAAATCATAGGTCAAATGTTTGAATTTAAATCGTCTTGGTTTAATATAATAAGTTAATTGTTTAATTATATTCCTACGTGATTCCAAATGAAATTTAATAATAATTTAATTAAGTAATTAATTAAGATAATGGTTTATCCTAAATTAATTAAGGACTTAAGAAATTAAGGGTTAATGAAAGTAATTAAAGGATAGTTAATTACTTAATGAAATAAATAAAAAGGTAATTACTTAATGTGATTAATTATGGTATAATTAAGTAATGAGAGTAATTAAAGGTTAATTAACTATAGTATAATTAATTAATGTTAATAATTATAGTTAATTTCATTAATTAATTGAAGTGATGTTAAATGATTTGAAATTAATTAATGTTAAGTAAGCAGGATTTAAAGGTAAATAATTTAATTTATTTGAAAGATTAAATTGAATTAATTAGGAATTAAACAACCAATTAATCTTGCTTATGAATGATTAATTATATTGAATACCTTGGATTATTTGATATCTCTGATATGTGATTTGTGATTCTATGTCAGATGATATGTTGGATTAAACTGTGATAACATGGATTATCTATCTGTAATGAAATCGCTATGTGAATAGGTTACTCTGAATATGAATTGAATTGTTTTCACTTAAACAACTTGGGTTAACAGCGACATTGGATTCGAAGAGACCGGGGTTGGGTATCAGCAAATACCCGAAACCACTTTGATTTGTAATGTACAATAATTCTTTATAGATTTGGTATGTGCAATCAATAGGATTAATGGAATAATTTAAAAAAACTAGACCATTGAAACTAAGTAAGGGTACTTAGGGATTGTTTGTGAGATAAGTGTTTGTTTTAACAAGTTAAGAACTCATTGTGAGGTACGAGTATCCCAAGTTTTCAAAATAAGTCTTATAGTTCTGTATTTTCAATTTATATGGGCTTAATCATGCTGGTTTGTAGCCTAACCCGGGTGTTACTTTGATGTAATGCTCTGGTCAGACCGAGTATTATAGATTTTCAGGTCAGGACGTTCTGGAGCTCAAGTAGAAAGCTGGATGGCGGGAACGTATGGAGTATATTCCACTGTGTAATAGAGTTTGATTTGATTGTAGTCTGGGACAAGTTAACTATAACTGTCCAGTTTATTTGTAAATGGTTATGCTTTGATATATTGAATGTAACCTGACAATTACAGCTTATCTTTATATAAATGCTATTATTTGATATTATATTTTAATCCGCTGCGAATGTGAGATTCTGTGTTTTTTTTTCTGTTCTTCTTCTACCTTTTTTCTTCTTTACCTTAACAATATGAGATTTTCGGCGTTCGATTGCTCGGCACTTCTACAGTGAACGTATTAGTATCGAATTCTCGAGGTCAAAATTTTCGGGTCATTACATCGGCAGATTTAACTTCATTCCGTACTTCAAAAAGATCCCAAACATATCCAAGAGATCATCTAAATGATTTCCTAATGCTCACGACTTCGGTAGCATGTCATCCACATACACCTCCATCGTTCGTCAAATCTAATTCTTGAACATTGTGATCTCTAATCTTTGGTGAGTAGTTTCAACGTTCTTCAAGCCAAATGACATTACACAATAGAATTATAGTCCTAAGTCAGTAATAAAGCTGGTGTCCTCCTGATCTAGTTGATGCATTATAATATGATCATACCCTGAGTATGCATCCTTAAATGAGAGCAGTTCATGCCCCGTAATTCCATTAACAGACTGGTCGATCCTGGGCAATGGAAAGGTATCCTTCAGGCAAGCTTTGCTCAAGTCCAAGTAGTCAATGCATGTTCGCCACTCCCCCGTTCGGTTTCTAGACCAACAAAGGGTTTGATACCCACTCAGGACATGTTGCATCATGGATGAAGCTGTTAGCCAGCATCTTATCCACTTCCTCCTTTAATGCAGTGGATCGCTCTGGACCAGGACTATGTCTCCTCTTCTTTACCGTTGTGAACTTGGCATCGATATTAAGTGCATGACATGATATCTCTGGCGATATCCAGCATATATCAAAATGCACTCAAGCGAACATATCCAGATTAGCAGGAAGAAATTTTACGAATTCCTTTCACGTCTTGATTCCATGATATGAACCTATTTTAAAGACCCGAGTTAGAATGTCCATATTGACAGGGACAGCTACCGTAGTCCCCATCGGTGCTGCCTACATCTCATCTAACCTCTTCTTCCTAGGGTCTATGGCCTTGTCGAGGAGACTATGGTCCCCAAGACAAGTGCAGTTCTATAATTACTATGCATGCAGTTCATGAATGAGGAGGGTCTTCCCCACATTCTTCCTCTTTTCACGACATTTAGCTTCATGCAATTTGACAATATAACATTCTCTTATAGTGCTTTGGTCTCGTCTTATAACTCCTATCCCATTCTCCATCGGGAATTTCATCGTGACATAACATGGAGCCAAAGCAACCCTAAAGTAAGCGATAGTCGATCGGCCTAAGAAAACATTATAAGCATAATACTTATCAACAACTACAAACGTTCGGATGAGAACCAGCCCCCATTCTCCTTCTCTGAGATCTACAGGTAGGTTAATTGTTCCAACCGACCATTTCGGTTTACCTGCAAATCCCTGAATCTTTGTTCTATAAGTGGTTACATCTTTTATGCTGATCTTTATATAGTCAAATGTCTTTTGAATTAGTATGTTGACCGAACTTCCATTATCGATCAAAACTGGATTCACAACTCCGGTCTGATCTCAACTGGCATCACCATTGGGCAAGAGTTGGTGCTTTAACACCTTCAGTATCTTGATTCTAGAACATGACGTCGTCAGTTATCATCCTCTATTTCCTTGTTGGATATCCGTCTTTGATGGCATAGTAGATCTCCTGAGGTGCATGCTTCAAATAACTAGCGTATCGTTCCATTTCATCCCTACCATTTTGCACTGGGCAAGGTCCTCCAGTAATAGTTTTTATAACTAGTTTGTGATATGTTCGCCTTAGCCCTACTCCATCGGGTCCAGACTAATTTCCTTAAGCATTTGGTGATTGAGGTCCAATAGGTTGATTAAGATTTTGTGGTTTCTTCAAGTACTACTGCAGCCTATTATTTCTTATCAATTCTTCAATCAAGTCCTTCAGATGCCAACACTCATTTTTGTTATACCCATGAGTCTTGTGGAAATGGAAAATCTTCCCCATTCTCTTTTACTACTTTATCGCTTCCCACTTTGGTGGTTTGTTATATCATTTTGTTCCTTGAGTGGAAAGATAGATCTTTCCCAAATAGTCATCAACAACAATAAGTCCTCGAGTCTCATATTCCTTTATCGTTTTCCATTTCCATCACGCGTACTAGAATTTTGATTCCTTTCCATCTGATTAGCAATTTTTCCAGTTCTTTCTAGAGTAGTTCTAGAACTGTTTCCTCCCTGCTTAACTGCAAATTCACTTTGAATCACTTCCTTTGATGCTCATCGATGGGCTTGCCTTCAATTATATTTAATTCCTCCAGTCCCAGAAACTGATTTGCCTTTTGATGCAATTCCTCTATGGCGGTTGGTTGCATCACATTTATCTGTTTATCTAAATACATATCCGATTGAATGCCCGGGACAAGAGCCATAAAGACAAGATCTTCTTTCGGGTTGCTAACCTCCGTAACAGCAATGTTAAACCGAATCAGGAAAGCTTTTGACAACTCACTGGGCCTTTGAGAAAAGCTAGATGGTCATTCGTACTTGTACAAGTTCTATCTGGGGTTCGTTGTTCCATTGTATGATGGCATGGTCAGCATAGTGAATTTTTGATGATATTCTTCTCTTTGAACACTTTAAGTGAATGGAGGTCGGCTTAGAATTGAGCCCCGGTTATTATTTTTGCTACCATTGCTCTCCTTACAAACCACTTGACTATGTCAATGATGTACTCCTCATTGGCACGATAGTCTGCAAGTCGATTATCAGGGGATACGCCGAGTGTTTGACTCCACAAACGATCTTAGTTTTTCGATAGAAGCCTAGGTTCCCAATTCTCCGGGAGAATCACTCCTTCAGAGTTTAGTTGGGAATTTGAACTCCATTTTCGGTGTTTTTCCCATTTACGTCAATATTCAATTCCAAGTCGTTGCCATCAAGCTGTATGTCGCCTTCAGAGTCGAAAAAAGCATCGCATCATCTTTATGGGGAGCATTCACCCTTAGATTTAGGTTGGTACCGACTTGTCTTGATTGGGTACCAAATTGTTTTCCACGAAGGGAATGCTCCTACTTCCTCCTGCAGCATTTCCTATAACTTCGGTGGTTACTTCCTTCTACTTTTGCTTTCCATCTCTCCTCCAAAAACTGAAGAGTTCTCTTGTTCTATTGCAGAAGAAGTTTCTGTTCTTACTCTTCTTGGTGTTGGTGGCTGCAAAGTTAGCCACACATCCATCTTATACATGAGAGCTTTCTAACTATCAATAAATTTCTGGTTAAATTCATTGATCATCTAATTAAGCTCTCCTCTACTAACAACTTCCTAGGTAGTAGAGGATCTAGGTAATGGATTCCTATTGTTTACTTTCGTTTGGTAAATGTTTTCTTCATCACCATTAGCTACTGCTCCTATTGATCTTCTAGAAGTAGATTTTCCTTTTCTGGGTGTCATTGATCTTCAACAGCAAGCCTTCAAACTTTTTAGAAAAAGTTTTCTAGATCTAATAACTAGTCTTTTTGATCCAAAATAGAAAGCTAGATCTAAGCATGAATTCAGTTTTCTTAGCGAAAGCATCAAAATGTTTATACCAAAAATAGACCAACACCCAAAAAAAGGTTGTAGGGAACCTATGAGACCTAAGTGTAGCTGATAACAGTTGAAATAAAAGAGAAACAAATTAAAGATGCACAATATTTTTATAGTGGTTTGGCAATCTCTAGCATATATCCGCTCTAAAGCCTTATTGATTGTATATTTGATAGAATTTATATGATATTATAAAAGTTTTGAGGAACGAGTCACTCGTATAGGGGTTAGACAGATCCTAAGTCTTAAAATTGCCTATAATAGCTAATTGGTGACTATTATGTGCAAGTAGAAGATAAAGAAGGGACAGAGATTTTGCATATGGAGTTAGCAGAAGCCATATCCTTCTTTAGTTGCACATAGGTTTGTATTTATAGGAAAACAGGTGTAATAGGTTCGAAGCCTACTTTCACTGGAGTCCAAATGAAGGCTCGATGTCATATGAGAAAATTCAACACTCAACATTCTAAGGATATATGTTGGTACAGAACTATCGAGCTATAGATGTTGGTGTGAAGCCAACTTTACCACTTGCCCCACCTCTCTATCTTCTAGTTGATGTGTTTTAACCTATTTCTGATGACTTGTTTAATTCTAGCAGTCTTCCCTCTATTGCTTGAATTGTCCTGTTTTCTTGGCTTTCTTCTTATTAATCCTGAAATTGATTGTCCAAATTCAAGGAACACCATTTGATCATGAGATATCAAAAAGGTACATTAGAAGTATGGAGTTTGGGAGACAAATTGGGTGAAAATCATAAGTTGGCACCAACCTACCATAGTTTGGTACCAAGCTATGCTTTGTGCTCCAGTCTTTCGCAAACTTTCCAAAGTACTTTCTTTATTCCTTCTAAGCATGCTTTCAAGTTTTCGAGTTGTTTTTTCGTGTTGACGTTCTAACTTTTGTTGAGTTCTGCTTGGTAAAAAACTTGATTAACAATTCTAAGGACTTAACCAAGGTAAAATGACCTCCCTTGCCCTTGATTTAGCCAGTCAAAACATCCCCTTCCCATATGCTTTGCCAATGTGCATATCACTTCTCCTTTCCACCTTTACACTTCTTACTTAACACTTAAGGCTTTCATTAAGTGGTCACTTTTAATATTCCTTACCATGTCCCCCTATCATATTTTTGTCATCATTAACTAATAAAATATTTTTTACTTATTAATGATCTCCTAAGGGTTCTACTATATACACAAATTTTTTAACAAATTCTACTGAATAAAAAGCTTTTTATCGATAAAAACGTTTCTCTGTCACATTATAGACATTTCTTCAAGTTTTTATTTTTGTAAAAAATTTCAAAAATAAGTTTACTATCGTTAGTTATAATTTAAAAGGGGGTTAACAAGCTTATTAAATCAATTTAATCACATTTAATCCAAAATTCAAATATCTAAATAACTAAGATATTTAAATACAAATTTTTTTTTTTTGAAATTCCAAGTAGTTACACTTAGAGTTTAAGATATTTGACCTGGAAAACTATTACTGTAAATGAAATAGATAGCTATATTAAGTGGTTGAACAGAGCTTAATATTTCATACACAATTATAATGATGGAAAAAATAGTAGGAGCATATCATATAACAATTTTTCACGATTGCATCAAGTTACGAAATTATTTTCTTAAACATACCAAGTACTACTTGTGAAACAATAACTGTTTTTCAGTGTTGAATTAAACATCGTTTTATTTTAATATGAATATTATGAATGTTCATCATAAAATAAACTATAATAGTCGTATTTTAACAAAATTAATGCATTGAAAATAAAGAATTAATTAAAATTATTTGATATTATTTTGGAATTATGGATTAAGCCACAATTTAAAAATAATTCTTTAATCATGTGATTATTAATCATGTGATACTTGTGAATTATATCTCAAACAATAAAGGGCAAAGCATGCATTCAGTGGGAGCAGGATAAGAGCTGATGAACTCTTAGGATTTACACATATAGATGTATGCAATCAAAAGTCTAATGATACCCAAAATGGTTCTGTGTACTTCATTAAATTCACCAATGAATTATCATAGAGATGAAATGTGTATTTGATACGCATGAATTATGTCTATAGTAAGCTCATAGAATATAGAATGGAAGTTAGTAATGTAACATGAGAAAGAAAAAAAATGATTCGATTTGATCGAACATGTCATTATATTGGAAAGAATTCCGAATGTATCTAAAATGAATAACGATGAAATCTCAAAAATCACTACTCCCTATGATGCATATTGATATATGTATAAGGAGTAATCAAACTTTTTTGAACAAAGTACGATTAACAATGGGAGCAGTTGAGTTAACAACGTCTGCAAGGTCATGTATTTAAGAGAAGTATATAAGGTTAAAATTAATTTCATCTAAAGAAAAGTTTAAAATCATACAAGATAAGGGCTTATAAGAAACCCCAAAACATCATAGGCCAATAAGTTGATAGTTTGTGCAATTTGAAAGACTACGCGCAATAATTGTTCATAGGGGTCTTGTATGGACCACCCCAAAAGCAGTTTGGGAACGATCGTCATTTGGTGACCAATTTATGTTTTGAACATAAGTTGGGTAAACTAAAACAAAATTAGTTCTATATATAGATATATAAGGCAATTCAAAAATATTTATGAATACCTATTCTGTTACAATAAGAAATGATTATTTTTCAAGTAACACTAACTTCGGGATGAGGGAATTTATTTAAGAAATTGTTTGTGGTTAAATGGATTTGGATACGATCCAAAACAAAACTGATTACAAGGAATGAAATGAAATTAACCAAACCTAAATGGACATAACATTGGGATTTCTAATAAATATCCGCACACAATAAGGAGAAACTTCGAGTTTCTTATCAATGGTTAGAATGGATATTCCTTTAAACTATTAAGAGTATTGACTCTACCATATGGTATGATGCGTATGAAATGGATTCCAAGAATATTATAAAAATATGATTTTTATAGTTGTAACTGAAAGGATATAATCCATTAGCGCAGATGTGTCTTCGGGAGGAAATTAATATAGTTGGAATATAGTGAACAACATTGATAAGAATAACATCCTAAATTTTAATTGTTGAAATTAACGTAACATATTCATCACTCAATGTACTCAAGTTAATTCATATTTTTAGTCACAAAATTATTACCTGATATGACTTTATGTATGGTAAATATGTATTAAGATGAAAAATCCTAAAAAATGGTTTAGAATAAACTATTTTCACACAACAACCGAAGTGTTTCGAAGTCATTGAAACCAATATTTAGTTTGTGGGTGTTAGGATATGATTCAAGAATGGATACGAAAATATCATTAGAAAAGCAATAGAGTTGAACAAATATGTTGATAGAAATATTAAATAGTTTGATTTTCAATTAAAATATATAGGAAGCACGCGTCTATAAAAAAGAACATGAAAAGGGTACATAGATATTTCTAAACTATAAGCAGACAATTTACCGTTGATTGTTAATGATGAACCTATGTTAAAATTAGTTCCAGTTTAGTCGTTTAAAATTTTGTTATAGGAATTGAAAATATATTTTATAATAAGTATAAATGGATGTTGGGAATGTTCCAGATGATAAGCACAAACACGATATTAAATGTTTAATATGGAACATGTAAGATGGATTTGTTATGCATTATCAATAGGAATTACCATACATTTAGTCTTTTCAGCAATAGCATATTTTGCTAACGTATTTGATACATGTTCTCATCAAATTAATCAAAGGGATGGGATAAAGATTCCATAATTGTCCCAAAGTGCAAATGGGAGTTTGATAGATTTAGGGGTATGCCGTGAGGAAAATCTATAATTTAGTGTAAATTATTAACTCTATAATAAAATCTCGTGTGAAACAAATGGTGTTTTTATTTCTATTATATATTTGATATAATGCAATATATTAATGACTTAAATTTAAGTATATTTAATACAAAATCCGTAAGTGATATGTTTTGTGATGGTAATTACAATGTGGTGTAATCATGAGAAATTTATCATAGTGAAAATAAGATATCGTTTCATACATTCCTAGTCAAAATATATCTAGACTAGATATCGATGCATCCATCGAGGCTAAAGTACATAACACTCTCCAAACGTTGGGCAATGTATTACTCATGGCTAGCGGGAACACAAGGGGTTTCCGCGTAGATTGTTATTGGATGACTATGGAATGATTCTTCTATTGGTTAATATAACTAAAGTCAAATAGAGAAAATCGAAGTGACCATAATTATTGAACCAAGGACTATAATTATCAAATAGAGAATATCGAAGTATCATGGTAAACTGTTATCAACTCAAAATCAAAGTCTTTGGATAGAGCAGTTCATTTAATAACTATAATTATTGAACCAAGGACTATGTGTTTCGATTATGCAAGTTTAATGTGAACAATATTAGAATTTGACTAATACCAAATTCCATAAGTCTTAATGTGATATAGTTTTAACAATGAGTATTGTTGTAAATAATTGTCACTACCGGGGACTGCTTAAAATTGTAAAATTTGATTTTACCAAAACTTTGTAAGTGTAACAACCCTAGATTTTTATATATATTTTAATTTTGACTTTATTTTTATTTTGAAATTATTTTAAAACTTTTTTATTTCAAACATTTTCATTTTAAATATAAATGTTGATTATTATGTGAATTATAATTTCAAACTGGTATAAATTGAATATTTTCCCGAAAAGTGAATTTTTGGTCAATCTGGTCAAACTTTGACTTTTAAATTAAAAATTTAAATTTTTGAATTTTTGAATTTTATCTTATTATGTAAATATATTAAATTTCAAGGATACTGCTTTTCGTTTCGTTGAAATCTGATTTATATTATGAAAGTTGTGTTTTATACAATATTGGGTGTAATTTGATTTATTTAATAAAATTATCTATTTTAATTTATATAAATAATATTTTAATTTATATAAATAATATTTTTATTTGTCAAATCATGTTCTAATATGTGTTATATGACATGTTAGATATATATTTTATGTTAAACGTTTTCAAAGTGATGTCATAATTTTTTCAAAGTTTACTGTATTCATTTCCTATTTTTAAAGGCTGTTTTCTAATTTTCTGCTATTTTCTTCATTAAAATTTTATTTCAATTAAAATTTATATATTTATTTTGTGAATGCATTTTTTATTTTATGTTGTTATCTTTGTTTAAAAATATTTTACAAGTCCATATGAATTTTCCAAAATTTATTCCATTTAATTTCAAATTTTCTAGACTAGTTTGCAATTTTGTGCTATTTTCTTATTTTAACTTTATATAATTAATAAATATTTTTTTATATTTTATATTTTGTTGAATTTTCGAAATTTTAACTGAAATTGTAATTATTTTCAGTTATTTAAACTTATAATTAATTAAAGAAATTTGAAAAGCCTTTTGACTCCTGGTTTCCAATGGCTTTTTGTGTTCACACCTTTTCAAATTTTAACATTTCTTTTCACTCAAATGGCCATATATCTTCATTCTTTCAGCTGCCACCTTCATTTTACTTTCACATACATTCATTTTCTCATTCCTGAACAAAAAAAATTCGGCCATTTCCTTTGACTAAAATTTGGGTAAAATTTCTTTTTCTTTTCTTTTGTTTTACTTTTATTTTTCTTTGATTTGAGTTTTGCACTTGCTCTTCACCTCTATAGGTTCGTCCATGCTCCTCTCCATGACCTGCTGCCTCCACCACCACCTGAGAACACCACCATCATCACCTCTTCTCTGACCAAACCCCAAGCCATGCCTCCTTGTGGATTGATCCATCACCAAAATCCAACAAACTCCATAAAACTTGCCTAGACCGAACACATCATCCACATCCACCACTTCCACCACCCATGGCCGCCACCAATACCACCTCCAGAACCACCTAAACTCTCGGCCATACCATCCCCTTGGCGGCTACAGTGAGGGCCGTGACCTATATGCCCTTGGCCGAGCCAAACTATGGCCTTAAACCCTTGTATATTGCTTTGTTAGTGTAGTTCCACCACCATCCACCTTTGCACCACCTTCTAGCATGTTAGGCCGACCCTTAGCAACCCAGACCTAAACCAAAAACATTGCTTTAGACCTATAATACACTCATGGCCGAACTCAGTGTAAGTTGGAGACAAGTGCAAACAATTCCGCTTCAATTTGTGCAGTCTATTCTATCATTGTTTATCGTATTTGCATTTGAAACTTATGTATATTATTATTGTTTGTGTGACTTGTATTCAAGGGATTTGATACTTTGGCTCCTCCACTCTTATTTGAATCGTGTTATCGTGCTTGTTTGGATCTCATTCGTGCATTCGTCGTTGTGTCTTCAGCACAAAACCGTGAGTTATTCTCACCAGACAATATGTACATATATAACTAGTAAATTGACCCCTTTTGAATCTGTAAAATGTTATCATGTTACACCTGCTATATTATGATTATATGATGTTCACCCATGCTCAAACACCTGTTATAACATCTGTTACTGTTATATTATGTTGTTCTGTTATTTTTATCAGTTTATCACACTGCAAGTTCCCTTTAGATTACAATCGCTATGGGTTGAAAAGATACATACCTGAACGGCTTTAGAATAGGAGAAAATCATTATGGGCTGAAATGATAGGCCTGAATGATTTTCAATTATTTTCATTTACTTCGGATTGCGGGTTTGAAATGATCAAACCCGAGTTTTCTTTGTAAATTACGGGTTGAAATGATATATTACCCGTATCACTTTACCTAGGCTGGAAAATGAAATACAGACCCGTTGTTAAAATATGTTTTTCTAAAAAAATTCAAATATTTTAGAAATGTAAATATTATAATATTTTGATTCAAATTTGATTAAAAATTATTTTTTTAAAGCATTATTGATTTTCTGAAAATTTATCAGTGAAATAAATAAATGGTAAAGTTAGAAAATCTGAAATGTAAGTTATTTTGGAAATTCTAATTTGGTGATGAAATGGAATTTAAATTAAATATGAAATATTATAAATTTATGATATTTTGAATTAAAATGAATTTAAAATGATTTCATAATATATTAATGATTTTGAATAAAGTTAAAATGTGAAATGAATGAATATTTAAGTTGAATTTTGAAATATAACTTAAATTTGAATTTATAAATTTTATTTAAAAATGAATTTTCGAAGGTAAGTAAATAAAATGAAAATAAGTATATGGGAGATTTAAACTTAAGTATTAAGTTAAAATTTAATTATAAAGAATTGAAATTTAATGTTTGAAATTTAATATGTGAATTATTATTAAATCTTGACTTTTGAATAGAAATTTGACTTTATAAAATCATGAATATACGGGTATTTTAATGATGGTTTAAAAGGGAGAGATTATAATTTTATAAGTTAAAAATGATTTATATTAAAATATAATTGTTTGTGAATCTGTATTGAAAACCCTGAATTTTAATTAACAGCATTTTGAAATGCTATTAATTCTAATGTAAATGATAATACCGCATTTGCAAATGCTGTAGTTGATAAAAAAGAACCAAATGGCTAAATTTAATTAAAGGCTATTATAGCATTTTGTAAATGTTATAATTATTGTATTTAACTTAGTTTATTTGAAACTAATGTAACCCTATTACAGCATTTTTAAATGTCGTCTTTTGTTAAATTGAACTATTTTGAATGTGACTTTCTGTAGCATTTTCTAAATGCTGCGAAAGTTGAATTTTCATTGTTTTAATAAATTTAAGTGAATGAATGAACTTTGAAAGATTAAAATTTTCAAAATTTAATAAATTAATTATTAAATTTAATAACTTCATTCTAACGATTTAAAATGAAGCAATTTGTTTCAAAATATAAACTATTTTGAAATGTGTTTTGTAATGGTATTTAAATTAAATAAAAATGAATGTGGTTTGGAAGATATGATATTTTTATATTTTGAAATGGATTTTGAATGATATTGAATTTTGAAATGATATTTGATTTTGAAGTATAAAATACCATTTTGAAATTTTAACCATGGGATGTATTTAATTTATAGTTTAACTGATTCTTAAAGGATGGGCGGTCCCAAGCATCCTTTAAGTCATTGTGCATTTCTACTACATTTCACTTGAGTTGGTTTACATTATATAAGTATATATTGTCCCGACTCGAGTGTTTTGTGTTTTACTTTACGCTCGGGTCAGCCTGAGTATTCACAACTTTGGATTCTCTTTCTGGAGCTGGTCTTTGCTGGAGTTTCTGCTTATCTACATTCATATCTACTTTCTGTTTCAGCTGTTCTAGTTTATCTCATGTATTAGTGAACTTTTGTGTATTTGGGATTTCTATTATGTTGTTTTCAGACTGTATTATGTATTTGGTTTGAGACTCTGCCGTAGTAGCTTCATGAACTACTATGTATTTTATATTCCACTACGAGTTATTCTGATATTTCTGTGTCTATAATTCTATGATTGTATTTCATTTGCTCCAAATTTATTTACAATGCGGTATTTTGGGCAATTCAAGTCCGGCGTGTATGTCTACCTATGCACTTACAATGGATACGAATGGCTGAAAATATCGGGTTGTTGCAGTTGGTATCAGAGTCAGGTTTTAGGCAAATCTTAGCCTGCAGGACAAAAAACTCATTAGAGATAGGGCAGAAATAAACTAGAATGAGTGAAGTCAATCTCAGAATCATTTCTTTGTGAGAGAACGTATTTTCGAAGTATTAAATGATTTTCAAATGATTTTTAAAGGATTTTAAAAGATTATTTTGATATAAAATTTTCTTGTTTTGAAAGAATTTTTTTTCTAAACTTCATCCCTTCTGTATCCACCTTGTTAGTAATTTCATTGAATAGGATTTCCTTAAAAAATTTGAACTTCTAACTTGGTTGATGATTTCTTCGATTAGGATTCCTTTGAATTTTGGAATGCTTCTACTTGTTCTAAAATCCATTCATGTCTTCCCTAATTATATTCTTTTGATTTTTGGAGCTTTCCCTAACTCCACCTTGAATGACCTCTAAAGATCGACAGTTCCGCCAATCTTTGAATGATTTGTAAAGGGGTGAAACTCCTTTACAATTGGCATTTACTCACCGAAGATTCTTGTATCCTTAGTTTATAATGCTATCTATCTCCTGCTCTACCTAGATTCTATCTTTGGCGATCGAATGTCGATTTGCCTTAGATTTTCGAATTGATTATACTCCTGAAGTCACGGTTGACCGGTTAAGGTCCCCCGTGATTTATATGAGCTTATTCATCTTCTATTTGGTAATTAAAATTATCTCATCTTCGTTAGAGATTATCTTCGAATTTGAATTCTATTTGATTGGAGTTCCTCTAAATTTGAATCTCTGTTGCTTTGAAATCCATCCTTGAATCATCCCTTGAAATTTGTGTTTGGTTGTTTTGAAATTATGCATACATCGAAATTATTATTTTGATAAGGATGACCATATTTTGTATATAAAAAGTGAAATGTTTCCGATAAGGATTATATACCTTTTAAAATGAAAATTGGAAGCTTTGAAAGATTTGAAATTTTGAAACTAATAAGAAACGTGATTTATACAAAAATGATTTATTACTGAAGGGTTTTGAATTTGAAATTCGAGAAATCGAATTCCGGTGTTTTGAAATCGGTTTTAAGATTTTGGAAAATATATAATAATAATATGATTTAAAGATATATATTTTTTCAAATAAGAAAGGTTTCAAATGTATTCGAATGAATTTCAATGATTTCGAAGGAATTTCAAAGAAGTTTTTCAAAGTTAATTGAAGTCCAAAACTCACTTATGTCGCTGGAAAATAATTTCGGTGATGAATGCATGCATCATCGACATTGATTTTCAAGTTTCTGAGTGAGGGAGAGGCCACTCTAGTAGCTTTGCTATGCGAGTGAATTTGTGAAACCAATTTTGATTTCAGATTTCGAAGTATGGTTTGATATTCGAAAGATGGATCTGTATATATATATATTTGAAAAGATTTAAAGTAAGCCGGTGTTCAGTCCTCGAGTTTCAGATTTTGAAACCTAACTTTTGAAATTGATTTACTGATTTAGTGTAGATTTCCAACTCTTGGATTGAAAATATGATTTCTTCGACTATTTTAAGATTCGAGCACTCCCAAATCAAGGTTAACTTTTCAAAGCTAAATTTTTTTGTAAAGGTATAAGGTATTTGATAAAGAATATAAGTTTAGTTTGTATGTTTCAAGTATGAAATAATATGATTTTTATAAGTTGAAACTGTTTTGTTAAGTAAATAAATAAGACTATTTTTGAATTACACTAATATGAAATTTAGTTTTGAAATGTTTTGGATAAAAATTGGACTTCAAATGTTTGAGAAAATTTGGTTTTAAATGTTTTAACTTAGTAACATCTTTATGAAACTATTTATTTAACAAGTTGGAATAGATACATAAGTTGTACGTATGTTGTTTTATTCGCATAATTAATTTAACCCAAGTTTGAGAACACAAGTTCGAGGTGAATTACACCATTTCATGTTAGGATTTTTCATATGATTCTTGATGGCAAATATTTGATATGGATTTTGGGATTGATTCTAGAATTCTCTATCATGGTATATGACTATGCAAGGAGACTGATGGCTTCTAGTCGAGAAACCATATCGAAGTCCGCATTAGGGAAGTCGAATGGACAATACTAGTTCGAAAGTGAACTTGTATGACCAAGCGAGCGGTCGAATGTAATGCTGCGAAATGATGACATATGTAAGTAATAATGAAATAAAATTTGAGATATATGAAAGTATAAAATTTAGTTTTGAAATATGGTATATTTAAGCTTTGAAATATATTTAAGATTGAATAGTTTATTTTCGATCAAATTTTTATTTGAAATTTGATAATATTTGAAATGGTTTTGTTGGAAACTAAATTGAATTGAAACTGATGGTTTGAATTGAATTAAAATTGGAAATTTTAGATTTAGGTATAATTGAATAAATTTATGAAATGTAAAGAACTAAAGGAATGTTTTATGATTTCAAATGTATGATTTCTAAATGTTATGATATTCAAAGTGTAATGATTTCAAGTATTCTAGTTTCGAAAGATTTATAACTTTGAAAGTATTATGACTTTTGAAGAGAATATATGTTTGAAATGGAAATGAAATTGTTTGACCTAAATTTTATTGATTTGAAAATTTGGATTATTTTCTAAATCTATTGTTTTGAGAAACTTTAATACTGAATATATGTAATTTGGAAGAAATGATTTGGCGAAATCATACATGATTTTCAAACTGAAATGTTATTGAAACGAATTAAAATTGAGAACCTTGATTTACTAAATACTTGATTTGGGAGTTATCGAACTTATATAAAATTGATTTGTATAAGTATGAAGTGATTTGAAAACGATTGATTTGTAAAGGTACTCAACTTGTAAATTGAAATCTTATATAATCAAAGTCAATATAAGTATGATTTGATAAATTGTAGATTTTGGAAAGTATTTGACTTGAAAATGAAATCTTATATACAATGGATTTTATATAAGTACGATATTTGAAAATGATTTGAAAGGTACTATATGATACATATTTTCGAAGTAAAGATATGTAAAGTGCCTTCTGGTTGATATCCGCTTTGTGGCCACACTGTGGATTCATTCTATTGATATTATTCTCTCTCTTTGATTTGGGTTTTCCGGATATGATACTCGAGTGTCCATCGAATTCCATGGAAATCTCCATGGTCTTATGATCGCGACTGCATAGTGCAACTACCTGGCCGAGCTGGCCTGGGGGTACGGATTGTTTCCTGGGGGATCCAGGCGTAACCATTGTGTATCCTGCACTCTATGTAGGTCGCATTAGTAGCGAAACTGCCTGGCTGAGACGGCCTAGGGGTACGGATTGTTTCCTGGAGGATCCAGGCGTAACCATTGTGTATCCTGCACTCTACTAGTCATCATGGCGTAACTCGCAGGGCTAAGAAAGCTTACGCATACGGATTGTTTCCTGAGGGATCCAAGCGTAACCATTGTGTGTCTGCGATCCATGGTTAGACAACTGTTTCAGTTTGGCTGATTTGTTTGGATTGTACTTTCCATACCTATTTTAAATGAGTTTTTCAAGTATTTTCACTGGGTGTTGAAACAAGTCTACTAAGTACCTGGAGAATTCTAGCTTTGCGCCTGATCAACGTATGGCCAGAGTCTGCAGGAACGAAAGTAAACTTATTGAGACATCAAGTTATAAAAGTATTTTGGTAAAGTATTTTATAAAGGATATTTTGATCATTTATGTAAAATGTTTTAAATATTGTTTACTTCGAACTATCAAATTTGAATCAAATAACTATTTATCATATTAAATGTTTAACATGTTAAATATAAAAAGAAATTCTAAATAATGGTTCATCCTTGTCTTTCAACCTACTTTCCCTCCTAGCTACTTTCTCCTTACCTTCTTTCGGGATGTCTTCCAACCTATTGTTCTTTCTTGTTGATACTCTGCTTCCTTCCTTTTCGAGGACGAAAAGGTTTGAGTGGGGGAGAGTGTAACAACCCTAGACTTTTATATATATTTTAATTTTGACTTTATTTTTATTTTGAAATTATTTTAAAACTTGTTTTATTTCAAACATTTTCATTTTAAATATAAATGTTGATTATTATGTGAATTATAATTTCAAACTGGTATAAATTGAATATTTTCCCGCAAAGTGAATTTTTGGTCAATCTGGTAAAACTTTGACTTTTAAATTTAAAATTTAAATTTTTGAATTTTTGAATTTTATCTTTTATTATGTAAATATATTAAATTTCAATAATACTGCTTTTTGTTTCGTTGAAATCCGATTTATATTGTGAAAGTTGTGCTTTTTACAATATTGGGTGTAAATTGATTTATTTAATAAAATTATCTATTTTAATTTATATAAATAATATTTTTATTTGTCAAATCATGTTCTAATATGTGTTATATGACATGTTAGATATATATTTTATGTTAAACATTTTCAAAGTGATGCCATAATTTTACCAAAATTTACTGTATTTATTTCCTATTTTTAAAGGCTGTTTTCTAATTTTCTGCTATTTTCTTCATTAAAATTTTATTTCAATTAAAATTTATATATTTATTTTGTGAATGCATTTTTTTATTTTATGTTTTTATCTTTGTTTAAAAATATTTTACAAGTCCATATGAATTTTCCAAAATTTATTCCATTTGATTTCAAATTTTCTAGACTAGTTTGCAATTTTGTGCTATTTTCTTATTTTAACTTTATATAATTAATAAATATTTATTTATATTTTATATTTTGTTGAATTTTCGAAATTTTGACTGAAATTGTAATTATTTTCAGTTATTTAAACTTATATAAATAAATTAAAGAAAATTGAAAAGGCTTTTGACTCTTGGTTTCCAATGGCTTTTTGTGTTCACACCTTTTCACATTTTAACATTTCATTTCACTCAAATGGCCATATCTCTTCATTCGTTCAACAGCCACCTTCATTTCACTTTCACGTGCATTCATTTTCTCATTCCTGTATAAAAAAAAATCGGCCATTGCCTTTGTGAAAAGTTTGGGTAAAATTTCTTTTTCTTTTCTTTTGTTTTACTTTTATTTTTCTTTGATTTGAGTTTTGCACTTGCTCTTCACCTCTATAGGTTCGGCCATGCTCCTCTCCATGACCTGCTGCCTCCACCACCACCTGAGAACACCACCATCATCACCTCTTCTCTGACCAAACCCCAAGCCATGCCTTCTTGTGGATTGATCCATCACCAAAATCCAACAAACTCCATAAAACTTGCCTAAACCGAACACATCATCCACATCCACCACTTCTACCACCCATGGCCGCCACCAACACCACCTCCAGCACTACCTAAACTCTCGGCCATACCATCCCCTTGGCTGCTACAGTGAGGGACGTGACCTATATGCCCTTGGCCGAGCCAAACTATGGCCTTAAACCCTTGTATATTGCTTTGTTAGTGTAGTTCCACCACCACCCACCTTTGCACCACCTTCTAGCATGTTAGACCGACCCTTAGCAACCCAGACCTGAACCAAAAACATTGATTTAGACCTGTAGTACACTCATGGCCGAACTTAATGTGAGTTGGAGATAAGTGCAAAACAATTCCGCTTCGATTTGTGCAGTCTATTCTATCATTTTTTATCGTATTTTCATTTGAAACTTATGTATATTATTATTGTTTGTGTGACTAGTATTCAAGGGATTTGATACTTTAGCTCCTCCACTCTTATTTGAATCGTTTTATCGTGCATTCGTCGTTGCGTCTTCAGCACAAAACCGTGAGTTATTCTCACCAGATAATATGTACATATATAACTAGTAAATTGACCCCTTTTGAATCTGTAAAATGCATTATCATGTTACACCTGCTATATTATGATTATATGAAGTTCACCCATTCTTAAACACCTGTTACAACATCTGTTACTGTTATATTATGTTGTTCTGTTATTTTTATCAGTTTATCACACTGCAAGTTCCCTTTAGATTAGAATCACTATGGGTTGAAATGATACATACCCATACGGACTTTAGAATAGGAGAAAATCATTATGGGCTGAAATGATAGGTCTGAATGATTTTCTATTATTTTCATTTACTTGGGATTGGGGGTTTGAAATGATCAAACCCGGGTTTTATTTGTAAATTACGGGTTGAAATGATATATTACCCGTATCACTTTACCTAGGCTAGAAAATGAAATAGAGACCCGTTGTTAAAATATGTTTTTCTAAAAAAATTAAAATATTTTAGAACTGTAAATATTATAATATTTTGATTTAAATTTGATTAAAAATGATTTTGTAAAGCATTATTGATTTTCTGAAAATTTATCAGTGAAATAAATAATGGTAAAGTTAGAAAATCTGAAATGTAAGTTATTTTGGAAATTCTAATTTGGTGATGAAATGGAATTTAAATTAAATATGAAATATGATAAATTTATGATATTTTGAATTAAAATGAATTTAAAATGATTTCATAATATATTAATGATTTTGAATAAAGTTAAAATGTGAAATGAATGAATATTTAAGTTGAATTTTGAAATATAACTTAAATTGGAATTTATAAATTTTATTTAAAAGTGAATTTTCGAAGGTAAGTAAATAAAATGAAAATAAGTATATGGGAGATTTAAACTTAAGTATTAAGTTAAAATTTAATTATAAATAATTGAAACTTAATGTTTGAAATTTAATATGTGAATAATTATTAAATCTTGACTTTTGAATAGATATTTAACATTATAAAATCATGATTATACGGGTATTTAAATGATTGTTTAAAAGTGAGAAATTATGATTTTATAAGTTAAAAATGATTTATATTAAAATATAATTGTTTGTGAATCTGTATTGAAAACCCTGAATTTTAATTAACAGCATTTTGAAATGCTATTAATTCTAATGTAAATGATAATACAGCATTTGTAAATGTTGTAGTTGATAAAAATGAACCAAATAGCTAAATTTAATTAAAGGCTATTATATCATTTTGTAAATGTTATAATTGTTGAATTTTACTAAGTTTATTTGAAACTAATGTAACCCTATTACAGCATTTTTAAATGTCGTCTTTTGTTAAATTGAACTGTTTTGAATGTGACTTTCTGTAGCATTTTCTAAATGCTGCGAAAGTTGAATTTTCACTGTTTTAAGAAATTTAAGTGAATGAAAGAACTTTGAAAGATTAAAATTTTGAAATTTAATAATTTAATTATTAAATTTAATAACTTCATTCTAACGATTTAAAATGAAGTAATTTGTTTCAAAATATAAACTATTTTGAAATGTGTTTTGTAACGGTATTTAAATTAAATAAAAATGAATGTGGTTTGGAAGATATGATATTTTGATATTTTGAAATGGATTTTGAATGATATTGAATTTTGAAATGATATTTGATTTTGAAGTATAAAATACCATTTTGAAATTTTAACCACGGGATGTATTTAATTTATAGTTTAACTGATTATTAAAGGATGGGCAATCCCAAGCATCCTTTAAGTCATTGTGCATTTCTACTACAGTTCACTTGAGTTGGTTTACATTATATAAGTATATATTGTCCTGACTCGAGTGTTTTGTGTTTTACTTTACGCTCGGGTCAGCCTGAGTATTCACAGCTTTGGATTCTCTTTCTGGAGCTGGTCTTTGCTGGAGTTTCTGCTTATCTACATTTATATCTACTTTCTGTTTCAGCTGCTCTAGTTTATCTCATGTATTAGTGAACTTTTATGTATTTGGGATTTCTATTATGTTGTTTTCAGACTGTATTATGTATTTGGTTTGAGACTCTGCCGTAGTAGCTTCATGAACTACTATGTATTTTATATTCCGCTGCGAGTTATTCTGATATTTCTGTGTCTATGATTCTGTGATTGTATTTCATTTGCTCCAAATTTATTTACAATGCGGTATTTTTGGCAATTCAAGTCCGGCGTGTGTGTCTACCTATGCACTTACAATGGATACGAATGGCTGAAAATATCAGGTTGTTACAGTTGGTATCAGAGCCGGGTTTTAGGCAAACCTTAGCCTGCAGAGCAAAAAACTCATTAGAGATAGGGTAGAAATACCCTAGAATGAGTGAAATCAATCGCAGAATCATTTCTTTGTGAGAGAAGAAATTTTCGAAGTATTAAATGATTTTCAAATGATTTTTAAAGGATTTTAAAAGATTATTTTGATATAAAATTTTCTTGTTTTGAAAGAATTTTTTTTCTAAACTTCATCCCTTCTGTATCCACCTTGTTAGTAATTTCATTGAATAGGATTTCCTTAAAAATTCTGAACTTCTAACTTGGTTTGGATTTCTTCGATTAGGATTCCTTTGAATTTTGGAACGCTTCCACTTGTTCTAAAATCCATTCCTGTCTTCTCTAATTATATTCTTTTGATTTTTGGAGCTTTCCCTAACTCCACCTTAAATGACCTCTAAAGATCGGCAGTTCCGCCAATCTTTGAATGATTTATAAAGGGGTGAAACTCCTTTACAATTGGCGTTGACTCACCGAAGATTCTTGTATCCTTAGTTTATAATGCTATCTATCTCCTGCCCTATCTAGATTCTATCTTTGGCGATCGAATGTCGATTTGCCTTAGATTTTCGAATTGATTATACTCCCGAAGTCACGGTTGACCGGTTAAGGTCGCCCGTGATTTATATGAGCTTATTCATCTTCTATTTGGTAATTAAAATTATCTCATCTTCGTTCGAGATTATCTTTGAATTTGAATTCTATTTGATTAGAGTTCCTCTAAATTTGAATCTCTATTGCTTTGAAATCCATCCTTGAATCATCCCTTGAAATTTGTGTTTGGTTGTTTTGAAATTATGCATACATCGAAATTATTATTTTGATGAGGATGACCATATTTTGTATGTAAAAAGTGAAATGTTTCTGATAAGGATTATATACCTTTTAAAATGAAAATTGGAATCTTTTAAAGGATTTGAAATTTTGAAACTTATAAGAAACGTGATTTATACAAAAATGATTTATTACTGCAGGGTTTTGAATTTGAATTTTGAGGAATCGAATTCCGGTGTTTTGAAATCGGTTTTAAGATTTTGGAAAATATATAATAATAATATGATTTAAGGATATATATTTTTTCAAATAAGAAATGATTCAAATGTATTTGAATGAATTTCAATGATTTTGAAGGAATTTCAAAGAAGTTTTTCAAAGTTAATTGAAGTCCGGAACTCACTTATGTCGCTGGAAAATAATTTCGGTGATGAATGCATGCATCATTGACATTGATTTTCGAGTTTCTGAGTGAGGGAGAGGCCACTCTAGTAGCTTTGCTATGCGAGTGATTTTGTGAAACTAATTTTGATTTCATATTTCGAAGTATGTTTGATATTCGAAAGATAGATCTGTATATATATATATTTGAAAAGATTTAAAGTAAGCCGGTGTTCAGTCCTCGAGTTTCAGATTTTAAACCTAACTTTTGAAATTGATTTACTGATTTAGTGTTGATTTCCAACTCTTGGATTGAAAATATGATTTCTTCGACTATTTTAAGATTCGAGCACTTCCAAATCAAGGTTAACTTTTCAAAGCTAAATTTTTTTTAAAAGGTATAAGGTATTTGATAAAGAATATAAGTTTAGTTTGTATGTTTCAAGTATGAAATAATATGATTTTTATAAGTTGAAACTGTTTTGTTAAGTAAATAAATAAGATTATTTTTGAATTATACTAATATGAAATTTAGTTTTGAAATGTTTTGGATAAAAATTAGTCTTCAAATGTTTGAGAAAATTTGGTTTTAAATGTTTTAACTTAGTAACATCTTTATGAAACTATTTATTTAACAAGTTGGAATAGATACATAAGTTGTACGTATGCTGTTTCATTCGCATAATTAATTTAACCCAAGTTTGAGTACACAAGTTCGAGGTGAATTACACCATTTCGTGTTAGGATTTTTCATTTGATTCTTGATGGAAAATATTTGATATGGATTTTGGGCTTTATTCTAGAATTCTCTATCATAGTATATGACTATGCAAGGAGACTAATGGCTTCTACTCGAGTAACCATATCGAAGTCCGCATTAGGGAAGTCTAATGGACAATATAGTTCGAAAGTGAACTTGTATGACCAAGCGAGCGATCTAATGTAATGCTAAGAAATGATGACATATGTAAGTAATAATGAAGTAAAATTTGAGATATATGAAATTATAAAATTTAGTTTTGAAATATGGTATATTTAAGCTTTGAAATATATTCAAGATTGAATAGTTTATTTTGGATCAAATTTTTATTTGAAATTTGATAAAATTTGAAATGGTTTTGTTGGAAACTAAATTGAATTGAAACTGATGGTTTGAATTGAATTAAAATTGGAAATTTTAGATTTAGGTCTAATTGAATAAATTTGTGAAATGTAAAGAACTAAAGGAATGTTTTATGATTTCAAATGTAAGATTTCTAAATGTTATGATTTTCAAAGTGTAATGATTTCAAGTATTCTAGTTTCGAAAGATTTATAACTTTGAAAGTATTATGACTTTTGAAGAGAATATATGTTTGAAATGGAAATGAAATTGTTTGACCTAAATTTTATTGATTTGGAAATTTGGATTATTTTCTAAATCTATTGTTTTGAGAAACTTTAAAACTGAATATATGTAATTTGGAAGAAATGATTTGGCGAAATCATACATGATTTTGACGCTGAAATGTTATTGAAACGAATTAAAATTGAGAACCTTGATTTACTAAATACTTGATTTGGGAGTTATCGAACTTTTATAAAATTGATTTTATAAGTATGAAGTGATTTGAAAACGATTGATTTGTAAAGGTACTCAACTTGTAAATTGAAATCTTATATAATCGAAGTTAATATAAGTATGATTTGATATATTATAGATTTTGGAAAGTATTTGACTTGAAAATGAAATCTTATATATAATGGACTTTATATAAGTATGATATTTGAAAATGATTTGAAAGGTACTATATGATACATATTTTCGAAGTAAAGATATGGAAAGTGCCTTCTGCTTGATATCCGCTTTGTGGCCACACTGTGGATTCATTCTATCGATATTATTATCTCTCTTTGATTTGGGTTTTCCGGATATGATACTCGAGTGTCCATCGAATTCCATGGCAATCTCCATGGTCTTTTGATTGCGACTGCATAGCGCAACTGCCTGGCTGAGATGGCCTGGGGGTACGGGTTGTTTCCTGGGGGATCCAGGCATAACCATTGTGTATCCTGCACATTATGTAGGTCGCATTAGTAGCGAAACTGCCCGGCTGAGATGGCCTAGGGGTACGGATTGTTTCCTGGGGGATCCAGGCGTAACCATTGTGTATCCTGCACTCTACTAGTCATCATGGCGTAATTCGTAGGGCTGAGAAAACTTACGGATACAGATTGTTTCCTGGGGGATCCAGGCGTAACCATTGTGTATCTGCGATCCATGGTTAGACAAATGTTTCGGTTTGGTTGATTTGTTTGGATTGTACTTTCCATATCTATTTTAAATGAGTTTTTCAAGTATTTTCACTGGGTGTTGAAACAAGTCTACTATGTACCTGGAGAATTCTAGCTTTGCGCCTGATCAACGTATGGCCAGAGTCTGCAGGAATGAAAGTAAATTTGTTGAGACATCAAGTTATAAAAGTATTTTGGTAAATTATTGTATAAAGGATATTTTGATCATTTATGTAAAATGTTTTAAATATTGTTTACTTCGAACTATCAAATTTGAATCAAATAACTATTTATCATATTAAATGTTTAACATATTAAATATAAAAAGAAATTTTAAATAATGGTTCATCCTTGTTTTTCAACCTACTTTCTTCCTATCGACTTTCTCCTTACCTTCTTTCGGGATGTCTTCCAACCTATTGTTCTTTCTTGTTGATACTCCGCTTCCTTCCTTTTCGAGGACGAAAAGATTTGAGTGGGGGAGAGTGTAACAACCCTAGACTTTATATATATTTTAATTTTGACTTTATTTTTATTTTGAAATTATTTTAAAACTTGTTTTATTTCAAACATTTTCATTTTAAATATAAATGTTGATTATTATGTGAATTATAATTTCAAACTGGTATAATTTGAATATTTTCCTGAAAAGTGAATTTTTGTTAAATCTGGTCAAACTTTGACTTTTAAACTTAAAATTTAAATTTTTGAATTTTTAAATTTAATCTTTTATTATGTAAATATATTAAATTTCAAGAATACTGCTTTTTGTTTTGTTGAAATCCGATTTATATTGTGAAAGTTGTGCTTTTTACAATATTGGGTGTAAATTGATTTATTTAATAAAATTATCTATTTTAATTTATATAAATAATATTTTTATTTGTCAAATCATGTTCTAATATGTGTTATATGACATGTTAGATATATATTTTATGTTAAACATTTTCAAAATGATGTCATAATTTTTCCAAAATTTACTGTATTTATTTCCAATTTTTAAAAGTTGTTTTCTAATTTTCTTCATTAAAATTTTATTTCGATTAAAATTTATATATTTATTTTGTGAATGCATTTTTTTATTTTATGTTTTTATCTTTATTTAAAAATATTTTACAAGTCCATATGAATTTCCCATAATTTATTCCATTTAATTTCAAATTTTCTAGACTAGTTTGCAATTTTGTGCTATTTTCTTATTTTAACTTTATATAATTAATAAATATTTATTTATATTTTATATTTTGTTGCATTTTAGAAATTTTAACTGAAATTGTAATTATTTTCAGTTATTTAAACTTATATAAATAAATTAAAGAAATTTGAAAAGGCTTTTGACTCTTGGTTTCCAATGGCTTTTTGTGTTCACACCTTTTCACATTTTAACATTTCTTTTCACTCAAATGGCCATATCTCTTCATTATTTCAGCTACCACCTTCATTTCACTTTCACGTACATTCATTTTCTCATTCCTGAACAAAAAAAATTCGGCCATTGCCTTTGAGAAAAGTTTGGGTAAAATTTCTTTTTCTTTTGTTTTACTTTTATGTTTCTTTGATTTGAGTTTTGCACTTTCTCTTCACCTCTATAGGTTCGGCTATGCTCCTCTCCATGACCTGTTGCCTCCACCACCACCTGAGAACACCACCATCATCACCACTTCTCTGACCAAACCCCAAGCCATGCCTCCTTGTGGATTGATCCATCACCAAAATCCAACAAACTCCATAAAACTTGCCTAGACCGAACACATCATCCACATCCACCACTTCCACCACCCATGGCCGCCACCAACACCACCTCTAGCACCACCTAAACTCTCGTCCACACCATCCCCTTGGCTGGTACAGTGAGGGCCGTGACCTATATGCCCTTGGCCGAGCCAAAGTATGGCCTTAAACCCTTGTATATTGCTTTGTTAGTGTAGTTCAACCACCACCCACCTTTGCACCACCTTCTAGCATGTTAGGCCGACCCTTAGCAACCCAGACCTGAACCAAAAACATTTCTTTAGACCTTTAATACACTCATGGCCGAACTCAGTGTGAGTTGGAGACAAGTGCAAAACAATTCCGCTTCGATTTGTGCAGTCTATGCTATCATTGTTTATCGTATTTGCATTTGAAACTTATGTATATTATTATTGTTTGTGTGACTAGTATTCAAGGGATTTGATACTTTGGCTCCTCCACTCTTATTTGAATCGTGTTATCCTGCTTGTTTGGATCTCATTCGTGCATTCGTCGTTGTGTCTTCGGCACAAACCGTGAGTTATTCTCACCAGACAATATGTACATATATAACTAGTAATTGACCCCTTTTGAATCTGTAAAATGTGTTATCATGTTACACCTGCTATATTATGATTATATGATGTTCACCCATGCTTAAACACCTGTTATAACATCTGTTACTATTATATTATGTTGTTCTGTTATTTTTATCAGTTTATCACACTGCAAGTTCCCTTTAGATTAGAATCGCTATGGGTTGAAATGATACATACCCGAACGGACTTTAGAATAGGAGAAAATCATTATGGGCTGAAATGATAGGCCTGAATGATTTTCAACTATTTTCATTTACTTGGGATTGCGGGTTTGAAATGATCAAACCCGAGTTTTCTTTGTAAATTACGGGTTGAAATGATATATTACCCGTATCACTTTACCTACGCTAGAAAATGAAATACAGACCCGTTGTTAAAATATATTTTTCTAAAAAAATTAAAATATTTTAGAAATGTAAATATTATAATATTTTGATTTAAATTTGATTAAAAATGATTTTTGTAAAGTATTATTGATTTTCTGAAAATTTATCAGTGAAATAAATAAATGGTAAAGTTAGAAAATCTGAAATGCAAGTTATTTTGGAATTCTAATTTCGCGATGAAATGGAATTTAAATTAAATATGAAATATTATAAATTTATGATATTTTGAATTAAAATGAATTTAAAATGATTTCATAATATATTAATGATTTTGAATAAAGTTAAAATGTGAAATGAATGAATATTTAAGTTGAATTTTGAAATATAACTTAAATTGGAATTTATAAATTTTATTTAAAAGTGAATTTTCGAAGGTAAGTAAATAAAATGAAAATAAGTATATGGGAGATTTAAACTTAAGTATTAAGTTAAATTTTAATTATAAAGAATTGAAATTTAATGTTTGAAATTTAATATGTGAATTATTATTAAATCTTGACTTTTGAATAGAAATTTAACTTTATAAAATCATGAATATACGGGTATTTAAATGATTGTTTAAAAGTGAGAAATTATGATTTTATAAGTTAAAAATGATTTATATTAAAATATAGTTGTTTGTGAATCTGTATTGAAAACCCTGAATTTTAATTAACAGCATTTTGAAATGCTATTAATTCTAATGTAAATGATAATACAGCATTTGTAAATGCTGTAGTTGATAAAAATGAACCAAATGGCTAAATTTAATTAAAAGCTGTTATAGCGTTTTGTAAATGTTATAATTATTGAATTTAACTAAGTTTATTTGAAACTAATGTAACCCTATTACAGCATTTTTAAATGCCGTCTTTTGTTAAATTGAACTGTTTTGAATTTGACTTTCTGTAGCATTTTCTAAATGCTGCGAAAGTTGAATTTTCATTATTTTAATAAATTTAGGTGAATGAATGAACTTTGAAAGATTAAAATTTTGGAAATTTAATAACTTCATTCTAACGATTTAAAATGAAGTAATTTGTTTCAAAATATAAACTATTTTGAAATGTGTTTTGTAACGGTATTTAAATTAAATAAAAATGAATGTGGTTTGGAAGATATGATATTTTGATATTTTGAAATGGATTTTGAATGATATTGAATTTTGAAATGATATTTGATTTTGAAGTATAAAATACCATTTTGAAATTTTATCCATGGGATGTATTTAATTTATAGTTTAACCGGTTATTAAAGGATGGGCAATCCCAAGCATCCTTTAAGTCATTGTGCATTTCTACTACAGTTCACTTGAGTTGGTTTACATTATATAAGTATATATTGTCCTGACTCGAGTGTTTTGTGTTTTACTTTACGCTCGGGTCAGCCTGAGTATTCACAGCTTTGGATTCTCTTTCTGGAGCTGGTCTTTGCTGGAGTTTCTGCTTATCTACATTTATATCTACTTTCTGTTTCAGCTGCTCTAGTTTATCTCATGTATTAGTGAACTTTTATGTATTTGGGATTTCTATTATGTTGTTTTCAGACTGTATTATGTATTTGGTTTGAGACTCTGCCGTAGTAGCTTCATGAACTACTATGTATTTTATATTCCGCTGCGAGTTATTCTGATATTTCTGTGTCTATGATTCTGTGATTGTATTTCATTTGCTCCAAATTTATTTACAATGCGGTATTTTTGGCAATTCAAGTCCGGCGTGTGTGTCTACCTATGCACTTACAATGGATACGAATGGCTGAAAATACGGGTTGTTACAGGAAGCGATAGATTTGGTTAAACTGTCACACCACTAGCTAAAGTTACGTGTGAACGTTAGTATTTGAATTGTTCGATATTAATCACTATCTAATTTACACCTAAGAGTTACATAACCATAATGTTAATACTTTGAATACCACCTAATTTGGTTAAATTATAATTGTTATAGACTAATTAGACTAATTATACTAATTATTATTTACGAAATATTAATTATAATATTTTATTTGATTTTTTAATCGGTATTGAAAATAGTATGTATATACAATTTATATACTCACATATCGATATATAATTTTGATGTACAGTTGAATTTGATTTAAATGTAAATTAACTTATATGATTTGAAGTAGCGTATAAGGCCATATGGCCCAGGGTATGGCCAATCATAGATAGGGATTATTGGGGGTGATATTTTGATATTTTGAGTGTGAATTAGTGGAGAAAGGAAAGGATTTAGTTCCTCTTTTTCCTCTCTCTCTCCCCTTATTTAAACTCACTCCCTTTTTTCATTTTAAGTTTAGTTTCTCTACTCATTCTCTACCTCTTTAGGCTGTAAGCACCTAACATCCTCCTTTTTTATTTTCAAACAGAATGCAAGGTCAAATAAAATTATTTCAAAAACGTAAAGGTGCCAACAATTGGTAGCGCTTTCTGGTAGAGACTAGATTCGATATAGGTGTCCCACTTATTCAACATTCAAAGTGTCATGACAAGGCTACAGTTGAGGTAATACTTCTATTTGCATCAATTTTATAGATATAGTCAGTATGTTATTATAGTTGGAAATGATAGATTATATCATGAATTCTTATATGTATTTGTTGTCGACTTATATATGTAATATTGTTATCAAAATAATTATATGTAAATTTTCCTTCTACTTTTGGGTATACTAAAAAAATGTTTTTTTGAAATTTAAATTAATTTAAAAGGATTTCAAATTAAAAATTGGATACTAAACTGGCATATGTATATATAAGTGCATATGTTTATAATTGACATTTAATTATACTTTTGAATTAAAAAAATTTATGTGCATATATATAAATATGATTCTAAAACCTATTTATAAATTCAATTTTTGAATTTGAATTTTAAATATATTTTAAATCTAGATCTAGTTCTAAATTTTAAATTTTAAAATTGTTTTACATTTAAATATAAGTAATTATTTATCATATGAATATGTGAATATATTAATATAATTACTTTTATAATATATGTAAATAAATATATATATATATATATACACACATGTGTGTTTGTGTATGTATATGTATATATGTATGTATAAATGCTAATATATTTTATAAAATATTAATATTACGTTATTCAACGAATATGTATATAAAGGACTAACATATCTATTGCGGTGTAATCCCAACTCTTTGATACAGGCATGATAAACATATACACTATACAGTTGATGTGCAAGTTCTCGTACATGTGTATATGTACACATGTGCATATTATATATCATATATAATTTAAAAAAACTATTTTATTAATCAATTAAATAAAAATGATATTATTTAAACTTTATTTAGATTAAATATAAATTAATTAGATTTTGCAGGTCCAACAAGATCCAGAATGGTAAAAAAACTGAAATTCGCTCAGTTAACCCGCTACATGCTAGTCCGGTACCAATAGATTATAGTGTAGCATATATGGTATTATGTGTTAACTTGTTCGATGTAGGGCTTGGTAGAATTAAGGGTATTCCCTTGGGGAAATTTTGTATTTTTTTACGTATACCTAACTCGATAACCAATCAAGTTCAAAATAAAGGTGTTTTCTTTCTAGTGTATACTTGATACAATGTGTTATATAATTATTGATTTAATTAAAAGTATATTTAATAGGAAATACATAATTTATGTAGTTTGTGATAGTAACTACAATGTGTTATCATGAGTACTTTATTACGATATAATAAACACATCATTCTAAATATTACTACTCAGGGTATATTTGGACCGTATATCGATCGATACATCCGTTGAGGCTAAAATACGAAATGCTATCCAAATGTTGGCCAGTGTATTACTTATGACTGTTTGAAGCACCAAAGGGTTACACAGTGATTATTATTATTAGATAATTATGTAGTGACTCTTCAGTTGGTTAATATAACTAAGGTCAAACAGAGAATATCAAAGTGGTAATACTACACCAATCTCTCAACTTGAATATACTGTTGAACTTCAATATGGACATTCTGCTTTGATTATAATTAAAATGCAGGACGACATCCATCAAACGACTATAGTTGGGTTCGAGTTGAAGCACTGGAAGTGAAACACAATTCAATAGAGAATTTGTCTCCTTGGTTATATGAGGTCAGTAACAATGTGACGATCCGCCTTTCATTCCACATAAAGACGTATCATCATTAAGAAAGAAAGGGATAGAAAGAGAAAAGACAGGAAAGAAAGAACTGAACAATATCAGAATCTCACAGCGGAATGAATAAAATATATTACATCACATAAGTATTTACATAATAGTCATATACATCGGAGTTACACAGCTTATACAACATGTTAGACAGTTGTGAAGACCTGTCAATTATACAATTCAAAATCCAAACAATAACAACACAGCGGAAACTCAATATCTATATACGCTGAAGCCTCCTGCTCCAAGTCTCCTTCAGAATTCGTCAAAGCAAACCTGAAACCCTTGACTACTCATAAAAATTTGAGTACCCAAGAGTTTAAGAAAAACAGAAAATAAACTCTAGGTCAAACATGGATCTGGTGTGAGTAAACGGGTTATAGTTGTTTAGCTTTGAAAATCATTTGAAACAAAGGTATCTCCTACGACCATGCCACAAATAAACATGTCGGGTTTTTACCTTACGATTACCAAAACATTGGATAGGAAATCCAGTGATATTATAATAGTGTCTAGGGTTTTCAAGTAAAATAGAAAATAGCAGAAATGCTTACATCTCACGTTCCAACATAGTTGGGCACAATCAAAACGTACGGCACTTATTGGAGATAGGATTCTATAAATGGCAGGGCTACTGGGGTACCGTCCGTCACAGTACCTTGTCTAGATCAGAGTACCGAGGATCCACCATGATCCCCTACAACACAAGACCAGAACCATCCCTTACTGGATAATCCCGAATAAGACAACCCCGCAGTTGGCGCGACCAACAGCCCACACAACCGAATAAAAGGGATCTTTAGACAGGGGAAATCTTATCCTACTGGGGTGCTACCCACTTAGCCTTGCTGCACCTCCCATGTTCTAGCCATTCTCGGTTGATGAGGCTTGAGGCTACGATTACCTTTTTAGAACACATATCTTGGAATGCTCACCGTCCTTCAATGACGATGTTTTGAAAGCTTCAATTCATACAAGTTTGTTCCAGGTTCGAACGAAACCGAAGGCACTATCTCTCTATACTAATTTTGGAATCACCCTCAGAGTTAATGACAATAGCCCTTGCATTCTGAATCTTCATCTCGATTGAAAGCACAACCTCCATTAAACTCGTTTTCGAATCACCCTCGGAGTTAACGACAAATAGCCCTTCCTCTTTGAATCTTCATCTTGATCTTCACTTGAGATTTCACGACCTATCGTTTAATTTAGATCGATGTGGTTTTCGAATATCCAGTTTGGAATCTGATCTCGGTCTCATCGAAATCTAAACGTCGTCTTAAAGTCCAAGTTGTTTTAAGGTTTAAACCATTAATTTATATTATATTCAGGATATCATATTACATATCACATCTATCACAGATAGGTAACTCAAATTATCACAGTTCAATCAAGCATTTCATATCACAGAGCATCACAAATCACATATCAGAGATATCAAATAATCCACGACATTCAATATCATTCAATCATCCATAAGAAAGATTAATTTAGTGGTGCAATTCCTAATTAACTTAATTTAATCTCCAAATAAATTAAATTATTTACTTTAATTACCTTTAAATCATGCTTACTTCACATTAACTAATTACAAATCAATTAATTAATCATCTCTTAATTATCTGTCTTAATTAATTATAAACCATGTATCTTAATTAATTAATGAAATTAATTAATCATTCCTTAATTATTCACATTAATTAATTAACCTTTAATTACTTCCGTTAATTAATTATCCCCTAATTACTTTCATTAATTAATTACTCTTTTAATCAATTACATTTATTGGTTATCCTTTAATTAATCACATTCATTAATTAACCTTTAAATTACTTACATTAATTAATTATCTATAATTAATTACATTAAACATGATCCTTAATTAATTACATTAATTAAATATACTATAACTAATCACATTCATTAATTAACTTTTAATTAATCACATTAAGTAATTAACTAGCCTTTAATTACTTACATTAATTAACCTTTAAATTAATTTCATTAACTAATTAACTATCCTCTAATTAATTACATTTAGTAATTATCCATTAATTACTTACACTAAGTAATTATACTTTATTGATTACACTGAGTAATTATACTTAATTAGTTACATTAAGTAATTATACTTAATCAATTTCATTAAGTGATTTTCCTTAATTAATTAAACCAATTAATTATCTTAATTAATTATATTAATTAATTATCTTTAATTAATTAAGTAATTATATTTTAATCACTTCAATAATAAGACACTACACCAGAAAAGACTTTTGGTAGCGTTGAAAAAATGCTACCATAACTTATGGTAGCGTTTTAGTGAACGTTGCTATACGACATGCAACTAAAAGTCTAAAACTTTTTGTTGCGTTGTAGTAAACGCTACAAAAAGTCACTTTTAAATGCAACTATAGGTATTTTCTGTAGGATTTAAAAAACGCTACCAAAAGACACTTTTAAATGCAGCTATAGGTTTTTTCTGTAGGATTAAAAAAACGCTACCATAAGTCTTCATTTTATGGTTATTAGTTGTTTAGTAGCATATGTTAAATGCTACTATTTACGGTTGATGGTTTATACCATTTCCAGCAATCGCTTATATACTATTCATATTAAAACGAACGATCAATCGCATAATTTTCATATATTCAAACAAACAATTAAATCACATAATTAGCATATACAAACAATCAATCATATGATCATCATATTCAAATAATTGCAAAAACATGCTAATCTCACAATCAAATATAATATCCATAATCATTTCGATAGTAGTTTTTCAACAAAATAAGTCACATACTACAAGCATTCACAGACAAGTTTCCACAAATGGTACTAACAAAATACGACAATATATATAACAATTAAATTCATGTTCGTTGCTTGATTACCAATAGTTCTTTGTTATCGACAGTCTTCGCTTGGAAATAGCTAATTACCTGCAAACGAGTTTAACAATCAACAATATATATGTGTGTGTGTGTGTATATGTATATATATATGTATATGTATATATGTGTGTGTATATATATGTGTGTGTGTGTGTATGTATATATGAAAATCATGTAATCTATAACTCGATATTCTATATTAACACATACTAACAAAAATTGTTCTATTTTTATATGCATCCAATATAGTTCCCCAACGAATACACAATTTTCAATTTACACAGATATTCAGATCAAAACTAGGTTAGAAGTCTGACTGGATTTCATACTATGTGCAGATTGTGTATTCAGTACTATGGGCAGATTGTGTATTCGGTACTATGGTCAAGTTATACATATTAATTCTATGTGCGATACACCCTGCAAAAGGCTCGGTGCAAATGTGCAATAACAGTTATACATATTTATTAATAACTTTAAGAATTATTGTATAAATCTTAATTTCAAGCAAAAGATATTCCTTTATAGGACTACAATAATAATACATGCAGAGTAACGCCGGCCGACATCTTGATGGTTGGAATATAAACCAGACTGGGAAAATGCATCAGTCCTCTATATAAAAATTCAGTAAAAGATGTTTCATCATCGGTCTATCTTAATATTCAATTTTTTGTATGTCATAATATTAGCAATCTCATTGATGTACATATCAACTCACCTGGCAGCATGTCGTGCATAATACATCTATTGAAGGAGAGCTAACAAGATTCAATTGCATTAGAAAGAAAGCTGGCCCAAGAAATCCTATTGATTGCATTATCTACAAGGAAAATATTTCAAAAATCTTAAATATTCATCTAATAATAAACTATGGGAACACATGGTAAAATTTCCAAATAAGGTATGCACATTTTCTACAGTGAACTCATATGATTATCACGTTAATTTTTAACTTGAATAAAATACTATAGTAGTCAACTTATATACCTTTCTGACTGCAGTGACAAATATCCCTCTACTACCAAATGCGTCACCTATCCAACCTTCGATATTTGCAGAGATTGCCGTTGTAAGCCAAGGAAGAACATAGAATAACCCTGATTCTATAAGGTTGATTCTCAATGCGTAGTTTGGACATGTCAATATAGAAGTAAAAAAATGTTATTCAGAATTCAGATATAAGGTTATGCCTTAAGAATCTTTATTTGGAAGGCAACATCAATATAAAATATACATCTAAAGAGTTACCAGATTGTAATACACGGAACCTACACAATCTAAAACAAGATGACTGCAATAACTAACTAAATAGTTATAAACAACCATACATTCCCTTATTACTACCTTCTACCTACCTCTAACCATACATCCTGACCATTGCCTAAAACTGCCATCACCAACATCCCATACTTCATCGTCACTAACTTCTACATTGCCCTGCTCCATTTCCTTCCCCTGCATTACACCTCCAACTCCCCTACCCATTACTGTCAGCAACAAACCAAAGCATTCACACACTGTCTTGCAACCCCCGTGCTACCAAACTGCTTTCATACACTACTACCAGACTTCACCACATTGGAAAACATTTAAGCAACTCATATCATATATCCTCATACCGCCATATCTCAATTCATATATCCTCTGCCATACACTTCACATACATCACAACACATCCACCAACGTATCCCTATCAACTACAACACTTCTGGCTTCAGGCATTATCACTTCAACCCTCATCATCTAACATCACAACACTCCATAACCACCTTCTTACTATACCACTACTCACTGTTTCATCTACTGCTCTCACAACTTCTGACAACAACTACCCAGTTATTACACATCCTCAAACCATAGAACCACCATTCACTGTCATCTCCTTTAACCAGTCTTCCGTAACCTTTTTCCATTTCTCCTTGCATACAACAACCATACAATTGACGCAAATCAACCTGCACAATACAGCCTGCACCATCACAAACCATCATCCCCCACAGCTACACATACCTCCTCATTCTTATCCAACCACAACTGCAACGTCACTCCCCATAACTGTCGTGCTTCCTCATACCCCTCTCTGCCACTCTTTTAAAAAACCATCCCTATACATTGCTATAGCTTGAAATCCACCTGCATATCTCCTCCATATATCCACTACTATCACCATAGACTCAACTGCAACCATCATCGACTCAACTGCACCCACCATCCACCACTGCATCTTGCATCAACACAAACAAACTCCCCAAACTCCTCACTTCTGCAATACACATCCTTTTCACCATCCCCTTCTCTGCGAATTGTGTAACCACCTCCACCTTATAGCAGAATTGGCACATTAAACGATCACATGTACCGCACGCATTCTCTATGTCCTTTGATCGAATGATTAAAACAACCCAACCAATCTCCAGATAATGAGTCGGTGCCGCATTGGAGTACAATAGCTCCAGACTTAAAAACTTCCATCGCTTTACCCATTATTGGTTTAAAAAGAGAATGAGAAAAAGATATTAAAAAAGAAAAAGCATTAACAATTTTTCATAAGATAAAAAGAATTTATTTTTTGACAAAAATATTAAAAAAAAGTTTTTAAAAAGAAAATTATATGTAGCATTTTGTCAAAAGGCAAATGTATATAATTTGTTAAAAATAATAATAATGCATTTAGCATTTCCTAAAAATGATAATAAGTTTTGTTTTTCATGATAAGTTACACTTTTGCATCATGACAGTTAACAGAACACAAGCTTAAACTTGTTTTGGAAATAAACTAACATATGGTACAATACTTGGATATTATTGTAGCTAATTTACTTATGAAATACAGTAAGTATATCCACACATAAAAAACTAACAAACCTACATAACTATGATTTTGGAGTGTTCACCATCATTATCACAAGCATTCAGACCTCTTTCGGTTCATAGATTAGGAATAGATTGCTATTATATTTAAATAGAATAAAAGTTATCATACCGTTAATTTCCACCGTTGTCCCTATCTGAAATCACTGACATCGATATCTTTTATTCATGATTGAACTCTCTTATAAAAGTTGTCACCTCGTCTCTTAAGTGCAAATCCATCAGGATTCATTGTAGGAAGAATATGAAGATGGATGTTTTTAACAATCAATGCTACCTACATGCACACAGCATGTATAAGACATCAAATAAAGATTGGCTATAAGAGAGTTCATAGAACATGCAACTTCCTCTGAATACATCAGTATTTTTTGCTACAATGTGCAAGTAGTTATAGATTCTAATTAAATTCACTAAAATACATAATCTAGCACACTAGATCACCTCTTCTTTTAGAAAGAAAAAAATGTAGATTGAATCAACTATCAAGAAAAGTGGCAATCCACTATCAATTGTACTAAAAAGAAGTTAATATAACTTTTTTTCCCACACCTCCAAAGAATGTGCTTTACGCATACTAACATTCATATATGAATGTTTTTCAGTTCCATCTGCATATATTTGAATTTTAGACTGCTTTTTTTTTTTTTTTTTGAAAACTTCACCTTTATGTTTTGTCAAACTTGTTTTTTTTGTTGGGTTTTTTATGAATTTAAGTTTGAAATAAAAAGGTCGTATGCTAGTTATAATTAGCATTATACTCAACTTTTACACTATACAAAATACTAGTTATATCTAGTATTATATTCAGTTTTACATTATTTTTCTAACTTTGTCCTTATGCCTACTTTCATGCAAATTTTTATTAGTCATTTTGAATTTGCACGCAATATTAAGCTCACATTTTACTTTTATAAAATGCAGCCGATACAATTTTCCAGTTGATTAAACTAGAAAAGTTTTTAATCTTCAACCATAAATGAGTAATGGATTTCATTTCAGTATAAACCTAATAAAGAAATCATATTAAATAGTCGATTATTTGGTTTTAGAATATCCATAGATTTGGTTATTCTCAAAGCAGCAAGATTCAGGCGTGCATACTTCAAAGTGTTGCTGTCCAGAGCGGATTCCATTTGACAGAGTAGTTGATTACTTAAAAGTTTTAACATTTGTAATTTTGTATAGAACTTTATTTGGAACTTAAAATCATCTTGTACCTCCATCAGCTAAATACAAAGTTATTTTTCCCAAGTTTATTAGAATGTACAAAAAGGAAACTAAAGAAAAACTTGCATGTAACAACGAATATATTTAACGGTACCGGTAATGTTTAGTGGTAAATCGAAATGGGAGTTCTTTAAAATGGAATTTTAAATTTGAGCACAGGACATAAGCGAATGGCCAGTAATAGACCCGCTACCGTCATATAGAAGAGGAAGAGATGGACCAGGAGGAGGATACGGCAGCCTCCTCAGCGGCACCAATCTCACTGATGTCATCATTACAGGTACATTCAGCATTCATCAGTGTAACGTATAAACGTACACTCAATAAAAACTCAATTTCTCAGGTAACAACGGTACAGTTGACGGACAAGGAGCGTTCTGGTGGTCAAAATTCAAAAGCAAGAAACTAAAATACACTCGAGGATACCTAGTCAAACTGATGTACTCCGACCAGATCACCATATCCAACCTCACGTTCCTCAACTCTCCAAACTGGAACATCCATCATGTTTACAGCAGCAACATACTAGTATCAGGAATCACAATCCTAGCACCCATACATTCTCCAAACACATATGGAATCAACCCAGGTACGGAAAAAACTATATCTTGATTATAATTTGTTGAGCTTACGATCATAATATATATTATCATATTTTCCTCAACCAGATTCGTGTACGAACGTAAGGATCGAGGACTGCTACATAGTGTCAGGGGATGACTGCGTGGCCATCAAAAGCGGGTGGGACGAGTACGGCATCGCAGTGAACATCCCAAGTTCGCACATAATCATCCGTCACTTGACCTGCATATCCTCCTACATTGATATTGGAAAAACCATTTGAATAAATGAAGAACATGATTATTAACTTATATATTCCATTATCATAGTAGCATAAAATCGTACATTGATAATAAACCGATGGAATTAATACCAAGAAGCACTTAGAAAACATATCAACATACAGTTACTTTCCTTTTTATAATTCCAACCTCTTGTAGTTTAGTGTTATGGTTTCAAATAAAAATAATCAAAAACCAATTCAACATGCATTTTAATTGAGATGAACAATGATCATGGAAGTGAGAAATAGGTTATTGGAACTGTAAAATAATCAAACATATAAATAAATTATAAAAATGTTTACCTTTTTTTTGATACAATCGCTACCACCGAGGCCGATGTTCCAGCCCAACCACCAGACCACAACAAATTTCACATAAAAACAAACTCCTTCATCGAAACCCAATCAAACAAGTCAAACGCCTCGAACCCTCATCGCAACCCCATCGGCCACCTCACAACCAAATCTCCAGTTCACCAACCACTCCAATCACCTAAAAATACGCGCCTCCAATCCGTCACCAACACGCAAAATCAATTGCCCGCTTCCACAACCGCTACTCCAGTCCGAACTCACAGAACCATCATCACGTCTTTGAATAACCTCCTCTTGTATTTCGATCACCACCACAACCAAGTCGCCGCGACCCCCACAGCCTCGACCGTGACTTCACTGCATTCCACCAACTACCGCAACTCCAAATCGCTAATCACCTCGACTTAAACTTTTTTTAGGATCAAGAGATTGTGTGTTTTGGGAAATTTGATTTGTTTTGAGAAATTCGAGTTGTTTCTGGGGAATTCAATTTGTGTTTGAAGAATTTTCATCTGTGTTTTATTTTTTATTTTGGGTAGCCGGTTTATATTTGGGTCGGGTTTAGGGTTTTGTAGAAGGAGAAGTAAATGGAGAGACGCGATATGGAAGGAAACGAAAATGGATTTAGGGTTTTGCGGGAGGAGAAGTAAGTGGGGAAACACGATAGGGAGGGAAATGAAAATTGATTTTGGGTTTTGCAGGTGGAGAAGTAAATGGAGAAACGTGATATGGAGGGAAACGAAAATAGATCGAAAAAATTGGAATTTTTTCCCACCGAATACAGCGTAGCGTTTTAATCAAATAAAATAGTGAAAATAAAAAGAGCCAAATACCATTAGTTGCACTTAGCTCATAAACGCTACTAATATATGCCACTAAAAGTAGTTTTTCTTGTAGTGAGACCTCAATTAATTAAGATAAATCATTTACCTTAACTTACTTATCATTTATATTTATTTAAATTAGATGCTTGAAAACAATTTATACAAAACATTTGTGAAATTTTTTATTAATTAAAGTTTAATTACTCTTACCTTAATTACATCTTAATTCAAACATCATCTTATTATTTTGAAAACACTTAGGAATTTAATTACAAAATTAACCTAATATATAATTACTTTAAACAAAACAATCTTAAGCATTTTAAATCTTTGAAAACTTGTTTAATAAATTTACTTTGGAACTTGGTTTATATTGTTTTGAAAACATATTCATTTTAAATATACTTTTAAAACTTGGCTAAACTTTCTTTTGAAAACTAACTCATTTTAATAACTTTAAAAATTTTAAAACTTGTTTATCCATTTTGCTTTGGAACTTAATAAATACTTTAACTTGGAAAACTTGTTTTTGTTTTGATTTTAAACTTTATACCTTTTCCTTATGCTTGAAATTTTGAATTTCTTTGCTTTTTATAAAACTGTTCAAGTTTTTACATATTTTTTTGAAAACCCGGTTAACAACAAAACGACCCAAGCCAAAACACAAAATCCTCGAGTCAACCCCGAGCTATCCCCGTGACATTCACGTTCTAACTTCCTTCGAGACAACCCCCAGACATCTTCGAAATCGACCCGAGCCACTGCCTTCTACTTCGATCACAACAACATCACCTAGGTACAACGTGCACACGTGCACGTGCACGTCGATCTGGTCGATTCTGACCAATGTCGCGATGACTTACAAGTCAACGATCATCTCGTCGACTCACCCGACTCCCCATTTCCGATGAACTCGCCTGAGAACAAAATCGAGCTACCCAGCACACAACAGGAACCAAATCGATCGAAAAAATTTCCTCGGCTCCACCGCCTACGTCCATCTGAGACCTCGCCGTCACGAATATAGCTGCGTTGTCGACCCATACTTCTAATCCCGCATATGCGATCGTCTCCGGTGCACCATCGACATCGAGATCACCTCGACAACCACCTCGACAAAAACAGCTCACAAAACCCTACATCGCCGTCCCCAAGCCACCACAGCCACCAATAAATCCTTCAAGCATTTTCCAATGATCTCCAACCTTCAAGCTACCTTCGACAACAAGCACGACCGACAACTCGATGTCGTTCGTCGGAATTCGACGAATAACCCAAAACTGATCATCTCGAGATAACTCGACATTCACACATTAAAAAATCGTGATACAACCATCAAAAATCATCATTTGCAAGTACGAATCAAGTTGTAAAATCAAAATTCAAAATTATGATCATTGATTTTTCTCATTAAAAAAAAATTCTCTGTAATTTCCTATTTTCTAAATATTTCCACTTGGAACTATTTTTAAAAATGAATTTACATTGTTATAATCATTTTCTTTTTAATGATCATAGTCTAACATTGATTCTTTGGGAAGATATGAATTTTTGAAGGTTGTTCTTGAGCCTGTGAAAAACAACAAAGGCCAATACACACACATATACACACACAGACATGCACACAAAATACATAGTATTTTCAACTATATTCTAGTTTTAAAAACATCCATGCAGATCATATCTACAATATTTCTTCACATATTAAGCAAAAATATCAAAGTATAAACACATATTTTAGATTTAAAAGGTTTTTACTCATCAGATTATAAACAGAGAACGGGCCTTTTATTTGATCTGGAATCTTGTTTGAAACTGAAGCTTGAATTTGCTACTTTCTGTTTGAATTTGAATTGATCTAATCTTTATGTTTTGAGTTGAATCCTTGCTAAATATTGAGTTGAAATTGAACTTGCTTGATCTCAGGTTGAAGCAGTTTGATTTTATTTTCTTTTCAGGTTCTTAGTTTTGTTTTTAGTTTTGAAAATGAAATAAGATTAAGGAAGGAAAGTGAGAATGCTTTTGAACTGAAAACCAGTTTTTCTCTAAAACACTATATTATATATAATTAAATTTTAAAAGAAAATTGCTTGCCACTTGTTAATTGCAAGATACTAAGCTTACACATGTGTTTTGCATGTTATTATTGTCTTACACATGTTTATACTCTTTTATTTTATTATTCACTCATGTTTTCATATTAATATATTTATGTTTATATTAATTTTTCTTAATTACTTATGTTTTATAAATTATGTAATATATATATATATATATATATATATATATGTTTTAAATCTTTATATATTTACAAACTACATTTTTTTCAAGTATAACTTTTAAATAAAGCATATAAACCTTTTTATTAAATCTTATTTTAAAATTAAGCTAAAATACTTTTTAATAAATGAATATTAAATTTTAAAAATATAGAATTAACTATAAATAGCTCTTGAAAACAATGCTTTCAAAACACAATATATATATATACACACACATATAGAAAACACTTTTTTTATTAACTTTGAAAAGATAAATTTTGCCAAATTAAAATAAATATAAAAGAAAATTATCAAACCAATATTGCCAATTTAAAAGATTAAAAAGAAGATTACCAAATTATTATTGCTAAATTTTAAATAATTATTTTAAGGAGAATATCAAATAAATATTGCCAAAATTCCAGGTCATCGCATTCCTCCCCCCTAAAAGAATTTCATCCTCGAAATTTAAAAGCAAAGATAATTTAATTATCCAACAAAAACTTTCATATTCAAACAGCAAAGCATACATATCATCCGTATACTAACAACCATAGCAACCAACTCATTCAAACAAACAATCTAACTATTCAAACATAGTTAGGATAGGACTTCTTAATACTATCTAGAGTTTCCCATGTACAATCACTGGGATCCTCGCTCCACTGAACCTAACTAACTTCAATACTAAGCTCCTTCTCAACTCGATCTACAATCTGAACAGGATGTCCGACCACAGTCAAAATCGGCTCAACTTCCAAATCCTCCTAAACTGCTGATTCTACAACCAATGATAGATCGTGCACGTACTCCTCAGATGAGATACGTGAAATACCTTGTGAATCCTAGCCATCTGGACCGGCAAATTCAATTCTTTAGGCCAAAGTACCAATCCTTTGATTGGAGAAAACCTTGTCCAAAATCCAAATCTCCAACTTTGAATTTCAAATTCCTTTGTCTCTTATCCACATAACTCTTCTGACGATCCTGGGCCGCCCTTATCCTTTTCTAAATCGGTCAACCTTCGCTGATGCCTCTCGAGTCAAATCTGGACCAAGAATAAGACAACCTCTGGATCTACCCAACTAAATGTTCCTTCCAAGATCCACTGAAATCTAGAACATCAGCTCTATTCCACAACATTCGAAGACTTCGAACTAACTTCTCCTATCCGGAATAACCAGAACAGGTGCACTTGATAGTGCCTTTAGATCCTGAAAAGCTTCTTCACATTGAGACGTCCTTGCTCCCTTCCTAGTCAGCTTGGTTAAGTGAGCAGAAATCTCCGGATGAAATTCATGTAGTAACCCTTTAATCCAAGGAAACTGCGAACTTTCATAGGAGTCTGTGGTTGCTTCATTCTAGAACAGCTGCTACCTTGACCGGATCCACAGAAATACCTTCTCCATATACAATACGTCCCACAACTCTTACTTTCGATCTCCAGAAATGACACTTCGAAAACTTAGCTTCCAGGACATGTCTTTTCAAAGTTTCCAATACTATCTTCAAAAGATGCTTCCGCTGCATAACTCTGATTTGGAGTAGATGAGAATGTCGTTGATGAACACGAGCGCAAACTGGTTCAGCACATCTTGGAAAACACGGTTCATTAAATCCACAAAATAAGCTGGAGCATTCGTTAACCCCAAAAAGACGTAACCAACCACTCAAAGAAACAGTTGGGTACTCTAAATGCAGCCAAGGGGATACTGCCTACAGCTATGCTTAACTGGTGAAAACCCGAATCAAGATCTAACTGAGAGAAAACACAAAAGCTCCAACTAAAAAAAACTAGGTCTGATCAATCCTTTCTCTAAGAAATCCTGAGTCAGCTCACCAATTCCGTTCACTCTCTAGGAGCTATCCTTCTACTGGGTTGAACCACGGGTATTGCTCATGGAACTAAGTCGATGCGGAACTCAATCTCCTGATGTGGAGGCAAACCTTTGACTCCCTCGAAGACATCCGAAAAATCTCTGACAACATCGATAACTTCTACCTCCTCTTGAGAAGCCTCGATCCTATGCAAAAGATTACTCAAGAGAACTCCAGAACTATTGCAAGTCACCCATGAAATCCTATCCAGAACAGTTTCCAAAGACACTGTTCTCTCCTCACAAATCAAAACAGCTTATGCTTATCTAATCAATCCACTGAAATCCATAAGCTCTTCGTACCTCCAAGCCATACCAACTAATTCCACAAATGAGCCTTTGAGATGGACGGTCATCTTATCATGAAACTCGGGCTTCAAACCAAGCACACGCATCTCATTCTTCTTAAGGGGTGACAATAAGACCAGGTCCGTAGCAAGACAACTCGTTGAACTCAGTCTCATACTCCGATACAAAAAAACTCCCTTGCTTACGATCCAGAAAATTTCTATAAAGCCGAGTCTTCCCTACGGTGGGTAAAAACTGTTCGTCAAATATTTCCTTAAACTTGCTCCAAGAGAAAACATCTTCTGGAACATTCATGGTTGTTGCGTCCCACCATGCAGCTGCTCCTTCCTGAAGTTGCCAAGATGTCATCACTCGCTTCTGCACATCCGATAGATCCCAACTCTTGAAAAAAAATCCGCGCACACAAGCGCAACCAAACTTGCACTTCAATGATGGACTTTGTACCTTTAAAAGGCTTTCCTCCGAGATTAGTGAAATCCTTGCACAATGCGGCAAATCTTACTCGAGGCAGTATTGGGTCTACAGCCTCCATAGATACTCTTCCTCCTTCAACATTCAGGCCTCTTCCATCTGTGGTAGTCGTGCTACTCATACCACTACCCATCAACCAAAGAACTCATGTTGGGAACCCGGACAGGTAACCCAACAAAACAGGTAGGTGTACACACACACACACACACACACACACACAAGTACCCTCTCTCAAGACAGATATCACTCCAAAGCCTAGGTAATTCTCTCAACCTAATGCTCTGATATCACCTGTGACGACCCACCTTTCATTCCACAGAAAGACGTATCATCGTTAAGAAAGAAAGGGATAGAAAGAGAAAACATAGGAAAGAAAGAACTAAACAATATCATAATCTCACAGTGGAACGAATAAAATATATTACATCACATAAGTATTTACGTAATAGTCATATACATCAGAGTTACATAGCTTATACAACACATTCGACAGTCGTGAAGACCTGTCAAATATACAATTCAAAATCCAAACAAGAACATCAACACAGCGGAAACTCAATATCTATATACACTGAAGCCTCCTGCTCCAAGTCTCCTCCATAATTCATCAAAGCAAACCTGAAGCCCTTGACTACTCATAAAAAATTGAGTAACCAAGAGTTTAAGAAAATCAGAAAATAAACTCTGGGTCAAACATGGGTCTGGTGTGAGTAAACGGGTTAAAGTTGTTTAACTTTGAAAATCATTTGAAACAAAGGTATCTCGTACGACCACACCACAAATAAACATGTCGGGTTTTTACCTTACGATAACCAAAACATTTGATAGGAAATCCAGTGATATTATAATAGTGTCTAGGGTTTTTAAGTAAAATAGAAAATAGTTGGAATGCTTGCATCTCACGTTCCAACATAGTTGGACACAATCAAAATGTACGGCACTTATTGGAGATTGGATTACATACAATGGCAGGACTACTAGGGTACCGCTCATCACAGTACCTGGTCTAGATCAGAGTACCGAGGATCCATCCTGATCACCTGCAACACAAGACCAGAACCATCCCTTACTGGATAATCTCGAATAAGACAACCCCGTAATTGGCGCAACCAACTGCCCACACAGCCGAATAAAAGGGACCTCTAGACATGGGAAATCTTATCCTACTTGGGCGCTACCCACTTAGCCTTGCTGCACCTCCCCTGTTTTAGCCATTTCCGGTTGATGAGGCTTGTGGCTACGATTACCTTTTTTAGAACACATATCTTGGAATGCTCACCGTCCTCCAATGACGATGTTCTGAAAGCATTCAATCCATACATGTTCGTTCCAGGTTTGAACGAAACCGAAGGCACTATCTCGCTACACTCATTTTGGAATCACCTTCAGAGTTAATGACAATAGCTCTTGCACTCTGAATCTTCATCTCGATCGAAGGCACTATCTCTGTTAAATTCGTTTTGGAATCACCCTTAGAGTTAACGACAAATAGCCTTTCCTCTTTGAATCTTCATCTTGATCTTCACTTGAGATTCATGACCTATCGTTTAATTTGGATCGATGTGGTTTTCGGATATCCAATTTGGAATCCGACCCTGGTCTCATCGAAATCCAACCGTCTTAAAGTCCAAGTTGTTTAAGGTTTAAACCATTAATTTAAATTATATTCAGGATATCATATTACACATCACATCGATCACAGATAGGTAACTCAAATTATCACAGTTCAATCAAGCATTTCATATCACAAAGCATCACAAATCACATATCAGAGATATCAAATAATCCAAGGCATTCAATATAATTCAATTATCCATAAGCAAGATTAATTTAGTGGTACAATTCATAATTAATTTAATTTAATCTCCAAATAAATTAATATAATTACTTTAACTACCTTTAAATCCTTCTTACTTCACATTAATTAATTACAAACCAATTATTAATCATCATCTAATTATCTATCTTGATTAATTATAAACCATGTATCTTAATTAATTAATGAAATTAATTAATCATTCCTTAATTATTCATATTAATTAATTAACCTTTAATTACTTCCACTAATTAATTATCCCCTAGTTACTTTCATTAATTAATTACTCTTTTAATTAATTACATTTAGTAATTATCCTTTAATTAATCACATTCATTAATTAACCTTTAAATTACTTACATTAATTAATTATCTATAATTAATTACATTAACCAATGATCCTTAATTAATTACATTAATTAAATATATTTTAATTAATCACATCCATTAATTAACTTTTAATTAATCACATTAAGTAATTAACTAGCCTTTAATTACTTACATTAGTTAACCTTTAAATTAATTTCATTAAGTAATTAACTATCCTCTAATTAATTACATTCGGTAATTATCCATTAATTACTTAAACTGAATAATTATACTTTATTAATTATATTAAGTAATTATACTTAATTAGTTACATCAAGTAATTACACTTAATCAATTTCTTTAAGGGATTTTTATTAATTAATTAAACCAATTAATTATCTTAAATTAATTATCTTTAATTAATTAGGTAATTATACTTTAATCACTTTTAATAATAAGACCTTAATTAATTAAGATAAACCATTTACCTTAACTTACTTATCATTTATATTTATTTAAATTAGATTCTTGAAAACAATTTTTACAAAACATTTGTGAAATTTTTTATTAATTAAAGTTTAATTACTCTTACTTTAATTACATCTTAATTCAAACATCATCTTATTACTTTTGAAAACACTTAGGAATTTAATTACAAAAATAACCTAATATATAATTACTTCAAACAAAACAATCTTAAACATTTTAAATCTTTGAAAACTTGTTTAATAATTTTACATTGGAACTTGGTTTATATTGTTTTGAAAATATATTCATTTTAAATATACTTTTAAAACTTGGCTAAACATTCTTTTGAAAACTAAATCATTTTAATAACTTTAAAAACTTTAAAAACTTTAAAACTTGTTTAAACATTTTGATTTGGAACTTAATAAATACTTTAACTTGGAAAACTTGTTTTTGTTTTGCTTTTAAACTTTGTACCTTTCCCTTATGCTTGAAATTTTGAATTTCTTTACTTTTTATAAAACTGTTCATGCTTTTACATAATTTTTTTAAAACCCGGTTAACAACAAAACGACCCGAGCCAAAACAAAAAATCCCCGAGTCAACCCCGAGCTATCCCCGTGACACTCGCGTTCTAACTTCCTTCGAGACAACCCACAGACATCTTCGAGATCAACCCGAGCCACTGCCTTCCCCTCCGATCACAACAACATCACCCAGGTACGATGTGCACACGTGCACGTGCACGTCGATCTGCTCGATTCCGACCAACGCCGCGATGACTCGCAAGTCAACGATCATCTCGCCGACTCACCAGACCCTCCAGTTTCGATGAACTCGCCTGAGAACCAAATCGAGCTACCCATCACACAACAGGAACCAAATCGATCGACAAATCTTCCTCCGTGCCCCTGCCTATGTCCATTTGAGACCTCGCCGTCACGACTATAGCTACGTCATCGACCCATGCTTCTAATCCCCCACATGCGATCGTCTCCGGTCCACCATCGACGTCGAGATCACCTCGACAACCACCTCAACAAAAACAGCTCACAAAACCCTACATTGTCGTCCCTAAGCCACCATAGCCACCAATAAATCCTCCAAGCATTTTTTCGATGATCTCCAACCTTCAAGCTACCTTCAACAACAAGCACGACCTACAACTCGACGTCGTTCGTCGGAATTCAACGAATAACCCAAAACTGATCATCTCGAGATAACTCGACATTCACACATTTAAAATTAGTGATACCACCATCAAAAATCATCATTTGCAAGTACGAATCAAGCTGTAAAATCAAAATTCGAAATTATGATCATTGATTTTTCTCATTTAAAATGATTTCTCTATAATTTCCTATTTTTTTAATATTTTCTAAATATTTCCACTTGGAACTATTTTTAAAAATGAAGTTACATTATTATTATCATTTTCTTTTTAATGATCATAGTCTAACATTGATTCTTTGGGAAGATATGAATTTTTGAAGGTTGTTCTTGTGCCTTTGAATAACAACAGAGGCATATATATATATATATATATATATATATATATATAGACACACACACAGAGACATGCACACAAAATACATAGTATTTTCAATTATATTCTAGTTTTAAAAACATCCATGCAGATCATATCTACAATATTTCTTCACGGATTAAGCAAAAACATCAAAGTATAAACACATATTTTAGATTTTAAAAGGTTTTTACTCATCAGATTATAAACAGAGAACCGGCCTTTTATTTGATCTGGACTCTTGTTTGAAACTGAAGCTTGAATTTGATACTTGCTGTTTGAATTTGAATTGATCTAATCTTTATGTTTTGAGTTGAATCCTTGCTAAATATTGAGTTGAAATTGAACTTGCTTGATCTCATGTTAATGCAGTTTGATTTTATTTTCTTTTCAGGCTCTTAGTTTTGTTTTTAGTTTTGAATATGAAAGAAGATTAAGGAAGGAAAGTGAGAATGCTTTTGAATTGAAAACCATTTTTTCTCTAAAACACCATATTATATATAATTAAATTTTAAAAGAAAATTGTTTGTCGCTTGTTAATCGCAAGATACTAAGCTTACACATGTATTTTGCATGTTATCATTGCCTTACACATGTTTAAACTCTTTTATTTTATTATTTGCTCATGTTTTTATATTAATATATTTATGTTTATATTAATTTTTTTATTAATTACTTATGTTTTATAAATTATGTAATATGTTTATATATATATATATATATATATATATATATATATATATATTTTAAATCTTTATATATTTACAAACTACATTTTTTCAAGTATAACTTTTAAAGAAAGCATATAAACCTTTTTATTAAATCTTATTTTAAACTTAAGCTAAAATACTTTTTAATGAATAAATATTAAATTTTGAAAATATAGAATTAACTTTAAATAGCTCTTGTAAACAGTGCTTTCAAAACACAATATATATATATATACACACATACATATAGAAAACATTTTTTTATTAACTTTGAAAAGATAAATTTTGCCAAATTTAAATAATTATAAAAGAAAATTATTAAACCAATATTGCCAATTTAAAAGATTATAAAATAAGATTTCCAAATTATTATTGCCAAATTTTAAATAATTATTTTAGGAGATTATCAAATAAATATTGCCAAAATTCCGGGTCATCACAATCAAGGTCAACTCAAAGTCAATGGCTCCAGCCAAAGCAATTCTGTTGATATTTTTATTATTGAACAGAGGACTTTGTATTTGGACTGTAGAGTACAAATGATGTTGGAATTTTGACTGCTACCAGACTCTACAAGTCCTATATTGATAAGTTTTGATGGAGAGAATTGGTGTAAAAAATTATCGCTACTGGATAACACTTAAAATGAGTAAAATTGAATTTTACTAATGCTACATAAGTGATAAATTTGGACAAAATGTCACACTATTAGCTATGACGACATGTGAAAGCTAATATTCGAATTGTTCGATAATACTCATCGATCGAATATCTAAGAGTCAAACACAACCAAAATTTTGAATACTCCAAGTACCGCTTAATTTAATTAATTATAATTATTATAAATTAATTAATACTTATGAAATAATAACTGTAAAATTTTATTTGATTTGTGTTTATCAATATTAAAACATTGTGTATATAAAAGTTGTATACACACATATCGATGCGATATCGATACGCTTCTAAATTAAATGTAAATGCATATACATTTGATCTGACTTGAAGAATTTAGAGGCCTGCGTCTGGGAAAGGATGGTCGGCTATATATAGTGGAGAATGGGGTTAAATTAGATTTAAAAAGTTTTGAAATAGTAAGAGGAAATAGTGGATCTGGATCTTTTTTTAGCTCTTTTAACCCACCGCTATTTAAAGGCCTTTAAGCTTACATTTTGCAACTCTTGATTATTTTTTTCCTTATCCTCTCCCATTTCTGGTCAGCTTTATTCCTCCCTCTCCCCTATAATTTCAAGCAATTAAGAACACAAGATTAAATAAAATAAGGGCATCGACGGTTAGTGCATTCAGTCGGGTAGCTCAATCTAAAGTTTTGGGTATATATTCAAGGAGTCATTTGATTCAACGTTTCAACATGTTACAACTAGACTATAGTGAAGGTACTAACTAATTTTACATTTGTTTGTGCATGTGTATATACGTCATTTATTATATTATTCGTGTGCTATTAAATTGTATGTATATTATCACGAATTCATATATGCTTATGATATCAACACTAGATGAATATATACGTATATATTAATATACATATATATTATAATAGATATGTATTAATATATATATATGTATGCATGTATACAGCTCACGAAGATTTAAAAATTTTGAATAAAATTTTATTTTAAAAGGTTTTTGAAATAAAATTGGATTTTTAATGCATAAATAAATATATAAATTACATTTAAAATTTTGTTAAAACTATGCATATAATAATATTCGAAATAAAAAAAACTGTTTTCTATATTGTATTTTGTAAAACCGTATATACTTATATATATATATATATATATATATATATCTGTGTGTGTGTGTGTGTATGTATATATATATATTTATTGTGCATTACATAATTAATATATAAACATATTATATAGTATATATATATATAATAAGTTTAACAAGTATAAAATTTCTATGTTTCAAATTATACTTTTGAGAATATATATATATATATATATATATTAACAATTTCACATAGAAATTATCATATAAAAAATTATATTAAATAAACTGTAAACATAACAAGAAATTTTAATTTTCGTGTCGCATAAAAAATGCGACCAAAACTTATGGTATCATTTTGATAAACGCCGTGATAAAGCCCGCAACTAAAAATCCATGATTTTTAGTTGCATTTATTACAAGCCATTATAAATTCTTTTATTGCTGCGTTTCTCAAAGGCCACCATAAATATTTTTGTATCATTTGAAAAACGCCACAAAAAGGCTTTTTACGCTACAAATAGAGTTTCCAACTTTACCTCTACATTTACGATTGCGTTTACTCAACGCCACTATATGTATTTTTGATGCATTTTAGAAACGCTCTAAAAGTTATTGATCATTTTACACCATTTTTCATGCTATTATTTCATGTTAATGGTATATTTTGTTTCTACTATATCAATCAACAATCACTCATATGATCATCATATTCAAACAATTAAAAAAACATATTAATCATATAATCAAATAAGATATTCATAACTATTTTTTTAAAGACAAATAATATTTTATACTGGTCCTCTACCATATCCTAATTAAAAGGGAAGATATATACAATACAATATCTAAGAGAATAACCAAAAAAAAGAACAGGATAATTAGATAAGGATTCGAGCTCAATAAGCCCAAATACCAATCTAATTAACATTCCATGCAAATCCCGATCCATCTATCTACATGCATCTCAGTCTTGTATTCAATGTACCTTTTACCTCTACAATAATATCACCCTTCTTATATTTATCATTAAAAATTCTATTATTTCTCTCACGCCATAAAACAAAGATGAAGCTCTTCAAAACCACCAACATACAAATACCTCGTTCGTCTCTCCACCTAGATTGTTTGAAGATTCCATACCACTGTTGGCTTCGATCAATACTCCCGTAGTATATTCCAGCAGCCTAGATCCATAATCATTCTAATACAATAGTTTTTTGATAAAATAACCAAACTCGCATACAATAACTATTTGTAAACAAATTTACACATCTAGTACTGATAAAATGTTATACCAAACTGGCGCTAACAAAACACTTGATTACCCATAATTCTTTATTGCATGCAAGTTAAAGCAAGCACCATAAAAGTCCAACCTTGCTTTTTTAGAAATCCAATGTCTGCATAAATGAAAGCACAACACATAGTAAAACAATTATCTTAATTCGTAGGACTTCAAATCTAATATTAAACTCTACAAAATTGTAAGAGTATATCATATTATAAATAAGGTCATATAAATAATCAAAGTTATAAACGAAATGAAGTAAATAAAGTCCAATCCTACAGTTATATATAAAATGTTATTAAATTAGTTATATTATTATTATTTATAAAATTTAGTGAACTTAAACTTAGTTAATTTTATAAAACTTGTTTAATTTTAACAAAGCCTGATTAATTTTTATTAATTTGGCTAATTTAAATTTTTTTATTCAAACTCATTTAACATAATTATATTATTATTATTATTATTATTATTATAAACTTAGTTAAATTTTATAAACTAAGTTAATTTATCATCATCATCGTCGTTACTTATAAATCTTTATTAAATTGGTTTGTTATTATTATTTATAAATTTTAGTTAACTTAAACTTAGTTAATTTTTATTAACTTGGTCAACTTAGTTAATTTATTATTATTATTATTACTACTAAAACTCGATTAATTTAATTATATTATTATTATAAAATTAGTTAATTTTTATAAACATAATTAATTCATCATCATCGTCGTCATAATCATTTTTATTATTTATAAAACTTTGTTAAATTAGTTATATTATTATTTAGTTATTATAAAATTAGTTAGCTTAAACTTAACTATTTTTCTAAAACTTGTTTAATATTAACAAAATTTAGTTAATTTTATTAACTTGGTTAATTTAGTTAATTTATTATTATTAAAAATAAGGTTAATTTAGTTGTATTAATATTATTATTAGTATTATTATTATCAATATAAACTTGGTTAATTTTATAAACATAGTTAATTCATCATCATTGTCATCATTATTATCTCTTAACAAAATATGCTTTGAAAAGTGGGATAAAGCTGCGTTTAAAAAATGAAAGAAAGAAATTAAAAAAATATTTTTGATAATATATACAGGTATAGGGAAAAAAGAAGACTACCATGATGCCACGAACTGCAGGTGGAACCCTCCTGTTCAGCATCTAAATGGTATATTCAGCGATTTTCTCGGTAGATGCTTTTTGTCTATGTTCAGCACTAGGAGTAACCGTACTAGGTTTCAACATTATAGCCTCAAACACCAGGTTGTTTTCTGCCAAGTAGTAGAAAACCTCAACCCATACTTTCTCATCTACCTCAAGTGTTCTGCCAATTAAATTGTCTCCATCTACAAGAATTTCATGTTCCATGATGGGTACAAGACCATTGTCCTGCAAGTAATGAATGTATGAACATCAGTCAAGATTCAATTTTGATCCTAGAAAGAAGTTTCCTATTATTGCGATAGTAAAAGGAAAAAACAAACTAAAACAGATTTATTAATACTTGTATCAATACTAAAACTTCACTGTTTAACTAATAAATGGAAACAATCCTTTAAATTCTCTTAAACAATATAAGATTACATAATAGAGGAGAATTTTTCAAGGTGTTTTTATGTGGGTATTACATCATAATAATGTCAAAATAAAATAAAAGAATTACAAACTGTAAGCGACTTTTTTTTAAAAAAAAAATAAGTACTAACATGATGCGATCAAAAAAATACTACCATACTATAAAATTATATTAAGTAATGAAAGATTATGAAATGTTCAATGACCAAAAGCAACGTATACTGAGATGCAACTTATAGAATATGGTTGGATGAAGTACAGAATTCAGAAATCAACAATTTTCTACCAAAAACTTGAACAATATTTTAAGCCAAAGTTTGGAATCTTGTCATAATGGCTACATTCTCTAACTTGTAATATATAAAAACGACAAAACTTGTGTGCTTGCATGCATAAAAACACGGTATAGTGAATTTCCTACAATGCTAACATTTACAGATATCAAGTGTTAAACAGTCTCCAATGCAAAACTTCTTAACTAGATACAGAAGGTTAGTTACCTGTTGATGGAAGGAAGATTCAATACCCACACAATCATATACAAAATAACGCACATGGGGGGATACAAATGAAAGCCAAAGTCAACCAAATATAGCGACTAAAGTATAATACACAAAATGATACAACTCAAAGTTAATTTAGCAGAGAGAATGTACCGTGGAAAGGTCAAACTGCAAAGTAGACATGCATGTTTACAAGTTAGTTTAGCAGAGCAAGGCAGATTAGACAACAGAGTAGGAACGAAAGACATTTTCATTATACAAACAAATGCATATATATTTTATTTTAGCTTATTCAAATCTACCAACCATATACTCTTTATATCATTTAGAAGAAGTTTAGTTCTCTGTTTCATATGCCACCACTTACAAAACATGCATTAATAGGTTAATAGAGTTAAAACATAATAAAGCAAATAGCAAAACAATATCAACTTCTCAAAGCAAACGAACAAGAGGACACGAAAATAAAAATATACAAGCCAAGTTAACAGCCAATGCACATGTAATTCTACACATATACTCATGTACTTATGTAACAGAGAATCCAAATACGTATGTTTGTTTTAGTATTTGATTTAAATAGTGAGATACAAATAAACATACTCACCTGATGCGTCTTTTCTTCTTCTACTACATGTACATATGCACATAGCTCCATTCTCATGCACGGCGAAATGATGATGAAACCACCTCCCGTCTTCACCAGCAACTACATTCTTCAGCCCGACTCGCCTATACCTTTACCAACTTCACTGAGCCACCTAATCAAAATCCGTCGCCTCAGGATAAGCTACAGTAGACAGAGTTGAAGCGTTCTTATCTTCAACCGAACACTCCCAAACTTCCACCGATGATCCTCCTCTCAACCACAAATCCAACACCACCAACATTAACACCTGACACTGCCTTGGTGCTTCTGTTGTACCTAATTTTTGAACTCCCTTACTTGCCAGACTTTTTTTTTCAAAATTGCTACCGAGAATTCTGATGCCCAAACCTGTATGGAAAACAATCTTGAATATGAGTTAATGTGTTATGGCAATCTAACATACAAGGTTAGAACTCGAGACACAAACTCTTGATATCACTAACTAATCAAAAATAAACAGCTGCATGACTAACGATTATGCAAAAATGACACAAAACTATAAAGAAAGAATGAAACAAAGAGATAAAGTAACTGACATAGTTTAATCAAAATAGGATATCAATGTACCCAATAATCATGCAAAAGTTTTACACAGAGTTATTGCAATCTTGATATAAATTTGTTACCCAATAATAATATGCATAGTCCCATGGCCATCTACTCAAGTAATCAACTTTTATGTTGACTCCTGTAGCCTTTTTGCATGCTTCCACAAATTCTTTTACTGATCTACGTGCTAAGAAAATGACATAATCACCTTAGTAAAAGTGAAAATTGAATCATGTCACTTACTTCACATATAGTCAAGCACATGTTTAGTAGAAGAGCATTATAGTCCATTGATGTGGACTCTATGATGATATATAAGCAAACACGCAATGAAAATTGAAAAAAAAAAGTACCTTACAACTTGGATTGATTCCTATTACTGCATCAAAACAAGCGCCAAAAGTACACCCATGTTCATGTAGTTCAGGTCTAGGAGCTTCACCCAGTCTTCCTTCTGGGTTCGAACCAATAACTATCTAAAAAAGGATTAGATGTTAAAATACAAATATCTGTTAACTTGATGTTTAGTGTATTTTCAATGTGGATACAAGGTAAACCTTAGTTTCATTATAGCCATGTCGTCTGTCTTTGAGTAATCCAAAATCAAATCTTTTGCCCTTTTTTTGGCCTTTCCATATGGATTTGCAAACTTCAATTGAAATAAGAAAAAAGGAAAAATATGGTTAACTGATGCTTCTGGCACATGAAAAAACAAGAGAATTACATGGATTCCATATGTTCCCAAGCAACATTTGACCCAGTACTTGAATGAAAAGATTTGCATTGTCGTTCTCTACAAAAGGCTTTGCCAAAATTCAAAGGTGTAATAATAAATCCTTTACAATTCAGAATTACATGGATGTGGCAATAAATGTTAACCCGAGATGTTTGTTCTGTAACTAGCATTTTATTAGGTTCTCTATAAGTGGCACAAGTACTTGAATAGCTCCCATTGCCTCTAGAATTCCTAAAGTGTTTGATGCGATATTGTGATAGTAGTGATTCAAATTGTTGTTATTAAACTAGAATATTGGACAACAATTTTACTCCACATCTCAGAACTGAGCTATAACACCATACATCCTTCCTTTTCTTAGGATAGCTAAAATAGTTAACCATGACATAAGTGAAACAACAACTAGTCAATTTAACTTAAATGTTGCTAGCCTAAATATCCTCAAAGCTTACAATTCATGACTAATAAGCAACAAACAGATAAATATTTTCGATGTTTTCTAACATATTTTGGGAAAATAGACTTTTCTCAGAAATATCTAATCTATAGAGGGGAAACAAAGATTACCTTAGAGGCTCAAGTGTACTTTCATCAACATAAGCAACAGCTGCAAAGTGCATAACAACATCCAGTGCGTTTTCTGAAAATATTTTGGTAACATATAGCATGGTTAAGAATTCAATATGTGAAGATTCTTTTTATACACTCATGTGTGTAAAATTAAGTTTGATTGAACATAAAGACATGAAATGATAAGGGTATTAGGAAGGATGCAGCATGAAGAAGATGATACCTATGGTTGAAATCGAATTAATTGTATTTGAGTTGGAGATCGGTAGTTTTGAATCAAAAGTGAATTTTTGAAAATTAAAGAGAAAAGGAAGATGAGTTCGATTAGACTGCTGTTAGTGAGAAGGGAGACAACAATTTGGAGAAGATAGTGGAAGAAGGCGATTCTATTGAGAGGAGGAAAAAGGATAAGTGGTAAAATAGATATGAGCGGCCACGAAAATATTTGGAAAATTTTGCGTGAAATGTTGGCGGGATATATTTGGCCACGTTCATTTTATTTTTAATTTATTTTAAAATGACTAATTGCTGCATATAGCCTAAAAAGCTACTAATAATCGCTACCAAAAATAGTTTTTCTTGCGTTGTAAAACCATAAGTTAAAGAAATTGTTTATGCCATGAGTGTGTGTATAATATATATATATATATATATATATATATATATATAGAGGGAATTAGGCTGAAGGAAAAACCTGAGAACTTTTTTAGTCTGAAGGACAGAAGTTTTAAAATTTAGCCTGAAGGACAAAAAATGATATATTCATATAGCATTGCACATCCATAATGCTATATTCATATAGCATTACACATCTATAATGCTATATACAATACAATTTTATAAGTTTCTACATACACAAACAAGCAGCTGTGTAATGCTATATGAATATAGCATTATGGATGGGCAATGCTATATGAATATATTATTTTTTGTCCTTCAGGCTAAATTTTAAAACTTCTGTCCTTCAGACTAAAAGTGTTCTCAGGTTTTTCCTTCAGCCTAATTCCCTGTATATATATATATATATATATATATATATATATATATATATATATATATTATATATATATATAACGTTTTATATTTTTTACATTGATTTTTTTGACAAAGCAAGCGAGGTTAATTAGACCCCTGCCAAGATTATTGCAACAATAATGCACTGACAAATAACAAGCTCCATGTCAGAAATGAAGGAAAAAAGAAAATAAAAAGGCATATAGAGAAGGAAGAAACAAAAGACTAACTTGCTAAACATAAGAGAAAAGGAAAGAAGATAAAAAAATGTGCACTACTTCCAGGTATCAAGCTGAAAAGTACTGAAGGTATACTTACTCAACTTCACACTATAAGCAATATCTCTCAACATGGCATTCCATAGTTGCAAGGCATACATGCATTTTCCTTAAAAACACTTTCTATTCCTTTCTTCCCGCAATATTGTTAAGTATTTCTTCAATACAAAAAATAATATAGCCTTATCCTCCTTCTTCCACCTTGTTGCCTTGGAGATAATTTACCAATCGACCGTGGATACCCCAGTCATACCCTAAATTCCCACCTTATACATTAGAGAGGTCCACAAATTTAGCACAAAAGGACACTGAAAGAGCAAGTGTTGATTACACTTAAGGTTGGACAGACAGAGATTGCATACCATACTTCACCAACTTATCCTTGGTCATTAGAGCATCTTTAAGTTTTTCCATAACATTGTATTTTCTCTGTTTGGTGAATGGGAGCACCGTATAATTTTGTACCACTAGCAACTAGGCAAAGCTTCATACCCAGAGAGAAGGGGATATACAATATCAACGCTATGGTGTTCTCCTTTATAAAGAAGTGAATCATTGTGTCGTGAAAGGAAACGTAGATATCCCACTCCTTGTCATATTGCTCTGACAACCTGGTTGCTTGTACTCGAAACCTGCAGCTTGTCATGGTGGATGAAATCAACTCCTAGTGCTTTTGTACTTATAGATGATTGATGAATCTCCTGGGATGATAACAGCCTTAACAAGGTCATCCCATCATCAATCCAAGGATCTCTCCGAAAGCTAATAAGGCTTCCAGTTCATAGAAGTACTTTATGAAGAGTAGAAGAGTAACCCGCAACCTAGTTATTCTCCTTCATATCCAACCGCGGCTTTGAGGAACATCCATTGACTAGAAATCTTTACTACCAACATTAAACATCCATGTCCACTTAGAACGGAGACCTTTCTTCTTGCCTTATAATGCATTAAAATGAACACTGGCAGCTGTCTTGTTCCATTTTTCCTTATTAATTACCCTAAGGCCACCCTTCTTTTTAGGCAGTTCAATCATAGCGAAGGAGATATGAACAACCTTCTTGTGTGGATAGATCCAGACCAGAATTTTTTATCATGGCACCCCTTACCATCCTTAGAAGCTTAGCTGGAAAAATGAAGGTTCTACCCTAATAGGCCATCACAGAGAAGCAAACGGATTTAATAAAACCAATCCACCAGCCTCAATAAGCCATAGTAACTCTTGATGTACACAGAGGCAGACCAAGATATTTTATATCACCTAACATAGGCTAAAGGCTAGAAAAAGCTTCAAGTTCCTCTTTGAAAATAAGGGATACTCCAAAGATGAGAATATGAGATTTATTGGAGTTCAGTTTAAGGCCATTTGAAAGATAGAAAGTTTCCAAGGTATCCAGGATGCTAGTAATAGACTGCTTATTGGGCTTAGTGAAAATCAGGATATCATCAGCAAAAAGAATGGAAGTTATATTCAAGGCCTTGCATTTGGGATGGTATTTGGTTTTAAACGGGAGAAAATTACTCTTGATTATACTTGTTAGATCCTTCATTACAATTATAAATAGTTAGGAGGATAAAGGGTCACCTTGTCTTATACCTTATCTAACCTCAAAGTAACCATGTGACTCAGCATTACAATAAAGTTGGTATGATGGGGTGGAGATACGTATATAGACCCAGGCAACAAATACCTTAGGGAAACCCATCAAAGCCATGATCCTAACAACATTAGACCACTGGATACTATCATAGGTCGTACTCAGATCAAGTTTTAACATAGCATTAGAAGATGCTTGACTTCTACCATAACCATCAATGAGTTCATGAACCAGCATAATGTTATCCAAAATATTCCTATTTGGCAGAAAAGCAGTCTGGTTTTTGGAGATAATGAGTGGTAGCACCTTAAATAATCTAGAAGCAAGGATTTTTTTAGATACATTTGTAAACAACATTGCTGATAGAATATATTTTACATATATTCTAGGCGTTAGAATATTCCTGCATTTATTCTCTAATTTGACGATATCTTTATTTGAGAAGTATTTATTTAGTTACCTTTGTTTTAGCAAATCAGTTGGCTAATTTGTATCCTCTTCATTTGGTTAGTATTTATTTAGTTACCTTTATTTTAGCAAATCAGTTGGCTAATTTGTAGCCTATCTTGACTCTTGTAACCATATATATTATTGGACGTTGAATACAATGGGCAAGCAAATTGATTTCTATCATGGTATCAGAGCTATTCTCCTTACCCTAGCCTCACCTATCTTCTTCTCCGTTCTTCTTCTTCTACCTTTAATTCTTTTCCATGGCAGACTTGTCCAAATTTCATCCGGCACTCACCATCACTAATGTCAAATCTCTTATTCCCGTAACATTTGACAATGAGCAAACCATGTATCATTCTTAGACTACTCTGTTTACCAATCTTGCTAGGGTTCATAATCTTTACAATCACTTGGTTCCACCAACGGAGGAGAAGGCTATGGCTGCCTATGTCCAAGCTAAGTCCGCTGATCTGTCTCTTTGGAGGCGTTTGGACGTCGTTGTCTTGCAGTGGATTTACAGCACCATTTCTTTCGATCTTCTCCTCGCTATCCTCAGACATAATGACACGGTAGAGGGAGCACAGAACATTCTTGAAGCTCTTTTTCAGGACAACAAAGCCTCTCGAGCTACTCATCTCGAGGAGGACTTTACAAATGCTACTTTTGAGGCTTTCAACTCGATCGACAATTATTGTAATTATCTACAATCTCTGGTGGATAGGTTGGCTGATGTTAATGCTCCGGTGACAAATGGTCGTCTGGTTTTACGTCTCACCGGGTCCTTACTAGAAGCGTATAGTGGTACGGTGGACTATATATAAAATCAAGAGCCTTTGCCATCCTTTGAGAGTTGTCGTTTAAGGTTGAAAATGGTTGAGCGTACTATCAAGGCTCGTCAAGCTCATGAAACTGGCGGTTCTGGGAGTCTGTCCGGTGGTGCTGCCGCCATGGTTGCCACTGATTCATCTACAAGAAATAAGCACAACAACAATAAAAAAGGGAGGAACATTTTGAAAATCAATGGAAAGAAAAAGGTCCTCCAAAGTACTAATAGGTCCAGTCCTAGTCAGCCTCCATATCAGCAACACCAATGGCAGCCACGTCAGCATGCCCCACCGCCACAGTGGTAGCAGCCTGGTTGGGGAGGGTGGACTATTCCTCCTTGCCTATTTCTCGCATACTCTTAGCAGCCAAGGCCCAATCCAGCAGCCTAGCGTCCCTCCTCTTATGGGTCAGGCTTACTTGGGTCCAGACCTCAAGCTTTCAATGTCGTTGCTCTTCCTCCTCCTAGCTACATGCCCACCAACATTGAGGCCGCTATGCATGCTCTTTCGTTCTCTTAACCAGATGGGAACTACTACATGGATACTGGTGCTACATCTCACATGACGGCGGATGCAGGTATTCTCTCTTCTTATTTCAATTCAAGCAACAAGCATCATAACATTGTTGTTGGTAGTGGTCATTTAATTCCAATTATTGGTCACGGTCGCACTACATTACCTCTACCTTATCCACCATTTACCCTGAATAGTGTGTTACATGCTCCTAGGCTCATTAAAAATCTGGTCTCTGTTCATAAATTTACCACGGATAATATGGTCTCTATCTCTTTTGACCCTTTTGGTTTCTCAGTTAATGACTTACAGACGGGGAACAGACTAATGAGATGTGATAGCACCGAGGGCTTATATCCACTTTTCTCCAATTCTCAAGCCATTTCTTCCAACAATAATTCTTCTTTTACTACTCTGCCTTCGAATATTTGGCAAATCGTTTAGGTCACCCTGGCGATGCTATTCTTAAGTCTCTTTGTAGTAAAAAGTTTGTTGATTGTAATAAGGCTTGTAACACTTTTTGTTCTTCTTGTCCTCTTGGGAAACATTCTAAGCTACCTTTTTATGATTCAGTGTCATATACTTTTCTTCCGTTTGATATTATTCATAGTGACCTTTGGACTTCTCCTATTGTTAGTACTTCCGGCCATTGTTATTATGTTCTTTTTCTTGATGACTATAGCAAATTTTTATGGACCTTTCTATTGCAGAAAAGTCTCAGGTCAAACAACTTTTCTTAGCGTTTCATGCTTTAATCAAGACACAATTTGAACGTAATATTAAGACTTTTCAGTGTGACGGTGGAACAGAATATATTAATGGCACTTTTAAGGATTTTTTTTGAGCAATATGGCATGCTTTTCCGTATCTCATGTCCTCATACATCTCCTCAAAACGGGAAGGCCGAAAGGCACACAAAATCCATAAATAATATCATTCGGACTATTCTTGCTCATGCATCTATGCCACTCTTCTTTTGGCATCATGCTCTCTCCATGGCTACATATCTTCTTAATATCCTCCCTTCCAAGGTATTGAATTACCAATCTCCCGCTCAAATCCTCTATCAAAGTGATCCGGAATATTCGGGTTTGCGTGTTTTTGGTTGCTTATGCTTCCGATTATTTCCCTCTTCTACTATTCGTAAATTACAAGAAAGGTCGACTCCTTGTGCTTATTTAGGTCCGGATCCTAATCATTATGGCTCCAAATGCTATGACATGTCAGTGGTAAAATTATAATTTGTCGTCATGTTCATTTTGTTGAAATAGAATTTATATTCTCCAAACTCCACAAAACAAAATCTTCAAATTATGATTCTTTGAGTGACAATATTAATCCTCAATCAATACATCATTTATCTTAAAATACCACACAACAAAATATGCAGCTCGACCCAACAACGCAGCCCAACGACTCGTCCTCTCTTCCTCAATCTGGGCCACAGTCTCACACAGGCCCAAATTCCACACCTCGCACTGCTGCCCACACTCGGTCCTCTATTTCCTCCTCTGACCCATCCTCTTTTCCCCGTAGCCCAACCCTGTCTATTAGCTCCCCACTTTGACCATTCCTCACACCACCTCTAGGCCTCCCAACCCCATTTCAACCTGCATGACCACTCGTGCATCAAATGGCATTTTTAAACCCAACCTCAAATACTTTCTAATTACCACACTACCACCACTACAGATATTTCTCCTGTTCCAAAAAATCCTGTTAGTGCGCTTAGTGACCATAATTGAAAATGTGCAATATTGGATGAATTTAATGCCTTAATTGACAATAAGACTTGGGAATTGGTGCCTAGGCCGCCTAATGTTAATGTTATTTGGCCTGTGTGGATTTTTCATCATAAATATAAATCGGACGGTTCTTTTGAGTGTTATAAAGCTCGTCTCGTATGTGATGGAAATACACAGCAATATGGCGTTGATTGTGATGAAATGTTTAGCCCCATGGTTAAACCGGTCACCATTAGAGCGGTTCTCAGCATTGCTCTTCCTAAATCTTGGCCCATTCATCAAATGGATGTCTAGAATGCTTTCTTGCATGGTAATCTCACTGAAGTAGTTTATATGCATCAACCCATGGGTTTTCGTAACAAAAATTATCCGAATCATTTTTTCTTTCTGTACGGATTAAAATAGGCTCCTCGGGCTTGGTACCAAAGATTTGCTAATTTTGTTGCTACCGTTAGGTTCTCTCATAGTACGTCAAATCACTCTTTATTCATCTACAAGAATGGTTCTGATATTGCTTATATTCTGTTATATGTGGATGACATTATACTTATAGCTTCTTCTGATCGTTTTCGTAAGTATATTATGACTCTCTTAACTTTTGAATTTGCTATGAAGGATCTAGGTCCTATGAGTTTCTTTTTGGGTATTGTTGTCACTCGTCATGCCCATGGTCTTTTATTATCTCAGACATAGTATGCTGCAAAAATTATTGAACATGCCAGAATGTCTAACTACAGTTCATGTCCTACTCCTGTTAACACTAGGTCCAAACTAAGTGCCACCGCAGACACTCCTTATGATGATCCGACTAAGTATCATAGTCTTGCAGGTGCTCTTCAGTATCTTACATTCACTCATCCAGACATTTCCTATGCCATGCATCGGATCTGCCTTCGTATGCATGCCCCGACTAATGAGCATATAAAAGCTCTTAAGCGTATCGTACGCTATCTCTAGGGTACCCTTTTTTTTGTTCTCCACTTGTACAAATCCAATATTAATCGTATTATCTCATATATAGATGCATATTGGGGTTGTTGTCCTGACACCCGTCGTTCTACCTTTGGTTATTGTGCATTCCTTGGAGATAATTTGATTTCTTGGTCTTCGAAACGGCAACCTACTCTTTACCGTAGTAGTGCTCAGGTGGAGTACAGAGGTGTTGCTAATGTTGTTTCTGATTCGTGCTGGATCAGAAATTTGCTTCTAGAGTTGCATTGTCCTATTCAAAAGGTACTCTAGTTTATTGTGACAATGTGAGTGCTATATACTAATCCGACAATCCTGTTCAGCATCAACGCGCTAAACACACTGAGATGGATATTCATTTTGTCCGTGAGAAAGTAGCTCGTGGCGAAGTGCGTGTGCTTCATGTACCGGCCCGTTACCAAATTGCTGATATTTTCACAAAAGGGCTTCCACGCATATTATTTAATGATTTCAGGGATAGTCTAAGCATACGAGAACCTCCTGCTTCGACCGAGGGGGTGTGATAGAATATATTTTACATAAATTCTAGGCGTTAGAATATTTCTTGCATTTATTCTCTAATTTGACGATATCTTTATTTAGGAAGTATTTATTTAGTTACCTTTGTTTTAGCAAATCAGTTGGCTAATTTGTAGCCTCTTTATTTGGTTAGTATTTATTTAGTTACCTTTATTTTAGCAAATCAGATGGCTAATTTGTAGCCTATCTTGACTCTTGTAACCACATATATTATTGGACGTTGAATACAGTGGGCAAGCAAATTGATTCCTATCATGATATCAGAGCTATTCTCCTTACCCTAGCCTCACCTATCTTCTTGTCTATTCTTTTTCTTCTATCTTTAATTCTTTTCCATGGAAAACTTGTTCAAGTTTCATCCCGCGCTCGCCACCACTAATATTAAATCTCTTATTCCCATAACATTAGACAATGAGCAAGCCATGTATCATTCTTGGGCTACTCTGTTTACCAATCTTGCTAGAGTTCATGATCTTTACGATCACTTGGTTCCACCAATGGAGGAGAAGGCTATGGCTACCTATGTCCAGGCTAAGTCCGCTGATCCTGCTCTTTAGAGGCGTTTGGATGTCATTTTCTTGCAGTGGATTTACAGCACCATTCCTTTCGATCTTCTCCTCGCTATCCCCAGACGTAATGACATGGCAGAGGGGGTATGGAATCATCTTGAAGCTCTTTTTCAAGACAACAAAGCCTCTCGGGCTACCCATCTCGAGGAGGACTTTACAAGTGCAGCTTTTTAGGCTTTCAACTCGATCGACTATTATTGTAATTATCTACAATATCTGACGGATAGGTTGGCTGATGTTGATGCTCCGGTGACAAATGGTCGTATGGTTTTACGTCTCACCGGGTCCTTACCAGAAGCGTATAGTGGTACGGTAGACTATATATAAAACCAAGAGCCTTTGCCATCCTTTGAGAGTTGTCGTTCAAGGTTGAAAATGGCTGAGCGTGCTATCAAGGTTCGTCAAGCTCATGAAACTGGTGGTTCTGGGAGTCGGTCCAGTGGTGCTACCATGGTTGCCACTGATTCATCTGAAAGCAACAGGCGCAACAACAATAATAAAGGGAGGAACAATTTGAAAAAGAATAGAAAGAAAAAGGTCCACCAAAGTACTAATAGGTCCAGTCCTAATCATTCTCCATATCAACAGCACTAGTGGCAGCCACGTCAGCAGGCCCCACTGCCATAGTGGCAGCAGCCTGGTTGGGGAGGGTGGACTATTCCTCCTTGCCTATTTCCCGCATACTCTTGGCAGCCAGGGCCTAATCCAGCAGTCCAACGTCCCTCCTCTTTTGGGTCAGGCTTACTTGGGTCCAGACCTCAAGCTTTCAATGTCGTTGCTCCTCCTGCTCCTAGCTACATGCCCACCAACATTGAAAACACTCAAAGGTATACCAACAGATAGGTAGAATAAATAAATATATTTATATATGTCAAAATTACAAATATGTTCTCTCAAGAAGAAAATACTACAAAGCCTAGGTATTCACTCAACCTAGCGCTCTGATACCAAATGAGACGACCCGACTTTCTCACCACAGAAAATCACATCATCTTGAAGAAAGAAAGGAATAGAAACGAGAAAAGAAAGAAGAAACAACATCAGAATCTCAACAGCGGAACGGATAAATTTTATATTAATAACATAAGTATTACATAATATACAACAATTATTAGAGTTACACAGATTATACAACACATACTAGACAGTTATAAACACCTTTCTAGTTATACAACTCAATACATAACAAGGAAATTACTCAGAGAAACTAACACAACGGAACACTATATATAACTATAACGCAAAAGCCTCCTACTCATTGCTCCTCCATAATTCATCAAAGCTAACCCGAATCCCTTGGCTACTCGTAAAAATTTGAGTACCCAAGAGTTTAAGAAAAACAGAAGATATGGATACTAGTGCTACATCTCACAGGACTGCGGATGCAGGCATTCTCTCTTCTTATTCCAATTCAAGCAAGAAGCATCATAACATTGTTGTTGGTAGTGGTCATTTAATTCCAATTATTAGTCACGATCGCACTACATTGCCTCCACCTTATCCACCATTTACCTTAAACAATGTGTTACATGCTCTCAGACTCATTAAAAATTCGGTCCCTGTTAGTAAATTTACCACAGATAATATGGCTTCTATCTCTTTTGACCCTTTTGGTTTCTCTATTAATGACTTACAGACGAGGAACAGACTAATGAGATGTGATAGCACTGAGGGCTTATATCCACTTTTCTCCAACTCTCAAGCCATTTCTTCCAACAGTCATTCTACTTTTACTGCTTTGCCTTTGAATATTTGGCACAGTCGTTTAGGTCATCCTGGCGATGCTATTCTTAAGTCTCTTTATAGTAAAAAGTCGTTGATTGTAATAAGGCTTATAAACCTTTTTTTTCTTCTTGTCCTCTTGGAAAACATTTTAAGCTACCTTTTTATGATTCAGTGTCATATACTTTTCTTCCGTTTGATATTATTCATAGTGATCTTTGGACTTCTCCTATTGTTAGTACTTCTGGCCATTGTTATTATGTCCTTTTTCTTGATGACTATAGCAAATTTTTATGGACCTTTCCTATTGCAAAAAATCTCAGGTCAAACAACTTTTCGTAGCATTTCATGCTTTAGTCAAGACACAATTTGAACGTAATATTGAGACTTTTCAGTGTGACAGCGGTATGGAATACACTAATGGCACTTTTAAGGATTTTTTTGAGCAATGTGGCATGCTTTTCCGTCTTTCATGTCCTCATACATCTCCTCAAAACGGGATAAGATTCATATTTGTTGCATTAACCTCTTTCAGCATCTTAAACTTATGAAAAAATTTGTGTATAGCTTTATTGAAGACTTCACCTATAATATTCCAGCTAGAAGTAAAAAAACACAACATTATATCCATTTGGTACACCGCACGGTTTTTTGTTCATAAAAAAAGAAATTATTCAATTTCAGGATCAGTAACTTTTTCAATAAGAAAAGGAGTCAGATCATCGGGGAAAGTAGGCAATGGTAGATTAGAAAATAAAGTAAGGGAAGCCACAAAATTAGTTGCATGACCAAGAAGTGCTTTATAGTGTCAAGAAAAATTCTATCCACTTCATTATGTTGAGTTTGCAGGGTATCCCCTTGATCATACAAGCTTTTAATCTTCGTCACAAATCCATTTCTGATGATATTGTTGTCTTCTCGTACTTGCTTCCTTGTTAAGTGCATCATTAAGCTAGGTAAAGAGTACACCTTCCTTTATGGTAGCATCGTGATTGTCTGAATTTTCCATCGTGAAATCTTGAAAATCCTTAAGTTGAGCTTTACCTATGTTGGATTAAGGAGAACCATCACCAAACCATGATTTGGCCCATTCCTTTAGAGCAATATTAATTGACTTCAATTTCCTGCATAAAACATAAATAGGACTTCAAAATAAATTAGTAGACCATGTTAATTGGAAAATATTATGATAATCATTTTCCAAAACCCAAGTATTATAAAATTTAAAAGCTTTCGTCCCTTTATAACACTGAAGAGCAGGGGAGATAATGATGGGGGAGTGGTCTGAAAGGATAGGATAAGGCAGGAAAGAAGATAAAGAAGGCCAGGATGTCAAAGCTTTTGTGTTACAATATAAGTGATCAATTTTAGAGAGGATTCTAACACCGGAGTGAATCCAATTATTTCAAGAAAACTAAACACTAATGCTTACAACAGGAAGTAATAAAGAATCAAATATGGCAGTATTTAATGGGGCAATATCTCTAAGCATAAGAAGAAGACCCACATGCGTATCATATATATTGAAACAACAATTAAAGTCACCAAGGATTAACCAAGGATGGGAATCTTATCTCATTGCTGGAAGAAGATTAAGAAGGTGCTGCCTGGATGCAAGAGCATTATGAGCATAAATGAAGGTAAGACAAAAGGACAGATTGGAATGAAGGTGGATTGCATGAAAATGAATCATCTGCGTGGTTTAGAGGATGGGATTAAGGGAGTAGGTGATTGGATCATGCATAACAAAGATCCTACCATAGAGTTCCATACCAAATTATGGAAAAACTTTCGAGGTGGATAAATGAACTTTGCAACGTTAAGGGTAAGAGGTAGATTGAGTTTTGTTTTTAGAATGGAAAAAAATAGAAATACAATGCGAGTGAATTAATTCCTTGATATGTTCAAGTTTGATGGGGTTGTGAGCACCCATGCTATTCCAGGAAGCTATTTGGTGTGGCCTTAAGATAACTTAAGAGACTGGTGCTCTACTCCTGACTTACTCCTTATTGAAGGAGGATTACTTCTTATAGAGCTAACTTTTTTTAGATAAGCTGTAGCTCTTAGTGATTTCTATTTGCAAGTGGGAGGTGCAATGACCGGAGTATGTAGGGTAGAAAAGCCTGGCAATTTTCCTTTGAAGGTGTATGGTAAAGTGAATGTGAGATTGGAATTGAGGAATTGTGTTGAGAGGTAGAAGCTTGATCAATGCATAGAAAAAAATAAAATAGAAATCTCCTTTTCAAGTTCTTTAAAGTAGGTAGTGTAAAAACTAACCTCTTTGGCATGTTTAAAGTGTGCATTGTTTTCATTGTTTGTTTTGCATTGTGCATTTAAGTGGGCATTAACTGATGCATTCATCAGTTTTTCACAACCCTGTACTCCACTTCACACATAAGACTGTTTCTCTCCCTAATTTATCAAGTTATCTTTATCCAAGGTTGCCACCATGATTTGTGGTACTTCCACTTCAATTCTCACTGGATCAAATTCACCTTCCTTTAAATCATTACCTACTTCCCCATCACACTCATCCCTAATCCTTGCTTCATGAAGGCAACAAAAGCATTCTACTGCGAAGTACCCATAGCAGCATTAGTATTTGTTACTTTAATTAAACTATTACCTTCCCTGCTATCAAGGTTATAGTGCTGAACTTTCTTGGTGATTTTGCTTGTACTTAGAGTTTGCATGAGAAATTCAGCTCCTTTCTCGCAGCCACCTTTTTTCATGCAGCAAACTTGTTTCGTCGATTTCTAACTTGTTCACTACTTAATGTATTAATGACCACAAGTTCTTCTGTTGCATGAGGCACATAACTTTCCTTCACCTTACCTTCTCCTTCCTCCTCCTTCTTGTTATCTATTTTACAACTTGTCGTATGTCCAATTTTTTTGCAAGAACCACACATTAGAGGCTTCCATAAGTACTCAACCATTAGCACTTGTTCGGAACCATCTAAAAGTTTGATAGGAAATTCCTCAGGCAGTTCAACTTCAGGAATTGCCTCTACGATGCATTTTGCATATCTAATCCTTTCAAGCCTTCTGTAGACTCATTCATGCATAGAAACCTTCCCAACCTTGATGCTGCCAATTGATGCCAATGTGTGACCAAGAGTACAATGGTATGTTCGATAGTTTCATCCAAACTGGGACAAATTTGATTATGCTAACACTATTACCAATAGTTGGATCCCACCGCTTAACTATGAAAAGCTTGTTCCTCATGACAATAGGATCAGATTCAATAATTTTCCTTCTATCCTCCTCAAAGGAAAGATGGAAAAGGAACAAGGTTCCATCAGATTTAACGTCAATGCCTCTTTTCCATTTCCATACCTTTTTGAGATGAATGAAAACTATCATATAGGGGAGAGGCTTGTCAAGGAAGGAGCCAACCAGATATTGTCCCCAAACTTCATTACCTGCCTGAGCTACTTCATTGGGTGGAACCATTGCTTCCCTTGAAAAGACAAGTGGAATAAACATATTTCCTAGCATTCCTAGGTTTCTACTTGAAAAGAGAACTCCAAGGCAGAAAAGAAGAAGAAAAGGCAGAAGATGGAGGTTGCTAAGAGGAAGAAGGTAAGATGGTGGTAGTGGAGGTAGATAAATGGGAAGATGTAAAGAAGCTGGAGGCAGAGGGTTAGACAAAGGAGGCAGAGGAGGGTCAGGAGCCAGAGGAAATGAATTTTCCAAAAAAGCGGAGAGGGTTGGTATGGCGGGTAAGGTGGAGTCGAAAGGAGCGGGAAGTTTGAAACGAGGAAGGAAAAGGACGAACAACCATGAAAACAAAGAAGAGAACATTGATTTTAATCCATACACACGCAGGAACACTTTATTCATGTTTTAGTTAATAAAATATATTTAATATTTTTGTGTACATGTACATATTTATTAAATGCGATCTATAATGAAATGTTTAAAATTTGATATTGTAGGACATTTAAATCTAGATCTAGATTTGAATTTTGATTTTAAAATTTGATATTATATATATATTTGAATTTACAAATATTATTATTGTACATAATTATATATGTTTATATAAATTTTATATTTTATAAATAATTTTTCATCATATTAACTATACATACATATATATGTATGCATGTATATTAGAACACATATGTATATGGAGGGGCTAACATGTTCACTGTGGTGGAAATCCAAGCACTTATATCCGGGCATATTATGAAAGAACCATATTTATGATGTTTTGAATGGAGGGACCATTCAACCGAGCAAGTTCAAGAAATAAACAATTTAGTCTACTAATTTTGTCTATGGTCTCGGGATTGATTTTTACACTAAGTCAGTCGAATGAACGTCATCTCTAGTTGGCTGAATGCACAATAAACGACTAGTTTTTGAAAAGGTGCCTTCACATCTATTCGTGCCTATAGTTGTTTCTCGTCATCAATGGCGAATTTGAAAGATTGCACCCCTATTTTAGCATCCCTATAATTTATATAAATACCCATAATCATCCCTGAATCAATACACAACAAGAAACAATCTATGATTTGAACTCCATGCCTAAAACTCTCAAACCCAAAAGCGGTACCCTGTTCATCAAAAGATTCATGTAATTCAGAGATTTTCAACTAGCGTGTTTCATCTCCACATCCCATATTCTAGTCGAATAAATTCCTTAGTCTATATCCCTCTACTCAATATCATTTGGTTTGGCTATAAGAATCGTTGTTTTGAAAAAAGACAATTGTATATCTAAGATACAATGTGTCAAGAAGTACCATTTTGTTACATAGGTTATTGAAGTCCTATTTGGTTATTTAGGAAATGTCATTGCAAGATACATGTTTCTTCGGATTAAGTGAGGATTGTTTAGTTAATTCCAAAAGGAGCTTGGGACTGGATGTAGGATAAGAGGTCCGAACCAGTATAATATCAATTATGTGATCTACTATGTTATTTTCCACTACATTTACATTATTTGTTACTGTCGGCCATCTATGATCATATGCATATCGACTAATATGTTAAACTTGGTACATTGAATATGTTGCACGTGCACACACACATGTTTATATGATACACATGTTTTATTATATAACATAAATGTAACGTAAAATAAAACATTATTTTCAACTTGAATAAAACATCGATTTTATTTGAAAATTAATTTAGATCGGATCCAAATAAATTGAGACTTCGTAGACCCAGTAATATCCAAAATGAAATAAATTTTGTAAAATTTACCTACTTGACACGTTGTGCGTTGGGCTAGGTCCAACAATGGTATCAAAACCAATAACCTTTGCGGCCTAAATTAGTCATGTTAAGGCTAACTAATTATGCTTACCTATTTAGTAGGTTGTCTAGAAAGTAGTGTCTAAGATTGGGTTACTGGATAATTAAGTACCCTGCTTTACCTGATACCGGCCTAACTCGAAAGCTGATATGAGCCGAAAGGTTTCCCCTAATAGTAAAGGTCTAATTTGAATTAGGCGTTGGGCTCAAAAATTTAAAATAAATTTTAGATTTAAAAGTAAACTTTAAATTTAAAAAATATATTATATTTTGTTATAATATAATTTTCAAAAGTGTCACGGAAAAGGTATAACATATTTCAAAAATTTTAAGTTTTAATGAGATTAATATAACAAATTAAGTAACTAAATAGTTAACTAATTAAATATATCTACACACATATATAAGATATATAAAGATATGTGTTACACTGATTTGAATTTTTTTAAGATAATGCAAGTGTGTGTGTGTGTATAAGAATTTAGAAATTAACAATACTTAATTATTATTTTTTAATGAAAGTTAGTTAATAAATAAAGCAATACATATATAATGATATTTGTTTATTATAATAAATATTATAGTATACACATTCAATATAAAATGTTTTAATTGAATAATATATAATTAATTAAATAAGAATTGATTAATATGGTGTCATGCATAAGACTATTATGTAAGCTAATTAATTATAAAAGTTATATAATAGTTAAAAAAATTATAATATGAATGTTTAAATTGAAGATGAGATAATAAGAAACCCTAAATAGACTTACAATGCATACATAAGGATATTTGTTTATTATAATAAATATTATAGTATACAAATTCAATATAAAATGTTTTAATTGAATAATATATAATTAATTGAATTAGAATCAATTAATATGGTGTTATACATAAGACTATTATGTAAGTTAATTAAATTATAAAAGTTATATAATAGTTAAAAAAATTATAATATGAATGTTTAAATTGAAGGTGGGAAAATAAGAAACCCTAAATAGACTTACGAGATAAATACATATGTATACTCCGTATACTGTGATTTTTGATGTGTCCGACACTTGAATCACAAGGGTATTTCATAAGAAATACATTATTCTATAAGTCGATTTCACTCAATTTAGTATATTAAAGATTATGAATCTTTATTATAAAGTTATCTTCTACTATTTTTATATTAATAAATTATCCGCATGTTCTTTAGTTCTTGAACAAACCTAAGCTAGAGATATTATGTGCAGTATTATTAATGTATGAAATAACGAGGTTAGATAAATATATGTATTCATTGAGCAAAATCAAGTTATATATAGTATACTTAGGCCATCACGAAATGGTAGCTATGATTGAATAATCTTTTATAATTTGTTGAGAAAACTTATAGTCAAAATGAGATTAGGACAAGGAACCACAGTTTAAGAGTTGTATACGATACAAACAATAAGGTGTTGTCCATCATGTTTGTAGCTATGACTTATTGAGAAAACTCAAGGTCAAAATCCCAAGATGGGCATGTCCTAACACTAACTAATAAGTCGAAAGACCTCTGTGTTTCATCTTAGGATTTGGAGAAACATAAAAGACTAGTGAGGTCATATTAGAAAATTATAATGGTGACATTTAAGCTTTCTAATATTATAAGAACATATGCTATATAAATTTATAATAATCTCAATAGTAAATTTGTGCAACTAATATAATTAATAAAATGTTTATCAATTAAAATATACAAATGAGATAAATTAAAGACTGATAAATAGAAATATAAAATATAATTATGAATAAATATTTCATGCATGTCATTGTTTCAATACCATGCAAGCGCCTCACTTTACGCTACTAAATACATTTATATTTGGTCACTTCCTTATTTATTTGCCTGGGACTTTTATTGTCCTTTACCATTTTTGAACTCTAAAATCGGTACTTGAATATGGCTGTTTGATACCTATTCAATCACATCTAAATGTTATATGGTGAATGGTCACAGTTTATAATACATGAAACCAAGATAAAATTGGTTCATTTGAAATGAGCAAATAACCCATAACGTGAGATCATGTGTTCAATACGATTTATTACAATAATGGCCTTTCTATGTCAAATTTAACACTAAACCAAAAAGGCTACAAGATGAATATAAGAATTCGATCGTTGAAATGCCAGTTCGATCAGTTTACGTAAAGTGCAACATATTTGATATCCTTAAATATTAAGGATGACCAAATGCACTTTGTTAAAAAGTTTGTTATGTCGTACAATAAGGTTTCCTTTTAAACGGAAATTAAATGCATCAGAATGGATGTAGCCTAAGGCACGGTTGGGATGAAGAGAGTGAATGGTCATTTTTGCTTCATGGAGAAACATTGAAAATTACAACTGCAAAATAATAATAAATACTTGACAAGGAACAAGAAATATGATTTCTATTTCAAAATGTATTTCATATGGAAAACTATTTTCTATGAGGTTTATTTCTTTGAGTTCAAGATGTTTGATTTGGAAACTCTACACTATAAACTGGTTATAGTAGATGAAATAAATAGCATATATTAAGTGGTTGAATGGAGCTTCATATTTCATAGACTCTATAGTCTCGGTGGAAATAGTAGGAGCACGTCATTTGGCACATATTGGTTACATCAAGTTACGAAAATTGTTTTTGTAAAACTTACCGAATATTATTTGTGAAATAATTACTATTTTTCAGTGCTGATTGAAAAGTAAACATAGTTTTATTTCAACATTAATATTCTTTATAAAATAAAACAATAATGGTGGTATTTGTTTTCATAACAAAATCATGCATTGAAAAAAATAAAAATATTTGAATTTATTTACAATTATTTTGGAGTTATGGACTAAGCCAAAATTTTGAGAAATGGTTCTTTTATTATATAATTATGAATTTAGTACTAGTGAATTGTATCTCAAATAGCTAAAGGGCAAAGCACCGAATCAATGGGTGTAACATAGGAGTTGATGAACTCTTTAAATTGATACATATTGATGCATGCAATCTTAAGTTTATTAATTCCAAAATGATTCCACGTACTTCATTGTATTCACTGATGAGTTGTCGCAAACATGAACATGTGTATTTGATACACATGTAGTATGTCTATGATAATCTCATAGAATATAAAATGGAAGTAAATAAAATAACGAGCAGTAAAAAATAAAAACAATTCGATCTGATCGAATAGGTGAGAATATTGGAAAGATTCTAAAAGTACCTAAAATTGAATGATGATTCTATCTCTAAAGTCACTCCTTCCTATGATATATGATGATGTATCAATAAGGAGTAATCGGACTTTTTTGAAAAAAGTATGATTAGTGGTGAGTGAAGTTGAGTTAACTTCTTTCTATATGATCATGTACTTAAGAGTAGTGCACAATGTTAAAATTAATTTCATCTAAAGAGTAATTTACAAAGTCATAAAAGATAAGGGTTTATAATAAATCCTAGGTCAAGGTGTTAGTAGGTTCTATGAGTCGAGAGACTACATTAAAGATTGAATGTGAGGGATCATGTATGAATCACCCCAAAATGGTTTTGGGAATGATTGTCATAGGTTAACTAATTTATGTTTTTGACATAAGTTTTGTAAATTAAAACTAGATCGGTTTTATATACAAGGCAGTTCATAAAATGTTTATGAATAACTATTCTATTGCACTGAAAAATAATTGTTATTTCAAGAAATACCAACTTCATAATGAAGAAATTTCTTTTAGAAATTATTGGTAGCAAAGTGGATTTGGAAATGATCCAAAGATGAAACTAATTATGTGGGATGCAATGAAACAAACCTAACCTAAACAAAACAATACATTAGAGTGTTTAGAAAGATTCTTGTACAATTGAAGAGAAACTATGAGTTTTTAACAATATCGAGAATAGATAATCCTTGGTTGTTATTTAAACCATTAGGAATATTGACTTTTCCATATGGAATAACGTACAAATCCTAATGAATTCCAAATATGTTATCAAAATATGATTTTGATACTTATACGTGAAGTGATATGATCCATCGGTTGGAAATATATCTTCAATGGAAAGGAAAATTCAGTTGGAATATACCGATCAACATTGATAGGAGTAACATCGTAAATTTCAATTGTTCAAATTAACATAATAGATATCGTTTAACGTGCTCAAGTAGATTATGATTTTATTCACAAAATTATCGCCTGGTATGACTTTGTGTTTCCATACATATATGTTGAAATAGAAAATTATAAATAATAATGTAGAATAGACCGTTTGCACGTAACAACCAGTTTATCTTGAAGTCATTGAGAGTAATATTGATTTTATGGATTTTTGATATCCAAGAACGGATATGAAAGTACTGTTAAACAAGCATCAAAGTTGAACAAGTGTTTCGATAAAAATATCAAATAGTTTGATTTTTAGTCGGAATGCAGAGGAAGCTTGCCATTGCATGAAAGAACGTTAAAAGGTACATAAATATTTCTAAAACTGTAAGTAAACAACATACTACTGATTGTTAACGATATACATATGTTAAAATTAGTAATATTTTGTTTTTTTAATACTCGATATTGGACTTGTAAATTATAAGTATAAAGGATATTGGGAATGTACCAAACGATATGCAAAACACTTTATTAAATGTTTAACATGAAACATGCAATATTGATTCCTTATGCATTGACAACTGAAATGATCATACATGTTGTATTAGGGGTGGGCGCGGTCGGTTAACCAATTCAATTAGCTAAAATTTTCGATTAACTACAAAAACATCAACGGTTAAGTTAACGATTTTCAGTTAATTTGATTCTATTCTGCCGACCGAACCGATTATCGCGGTTAACCGATTAATATAAGCGGTTAACCATTAACCAGTTAACCGTTTATATTAATCAGTTAACCAGTTAAATTAGCCGGTTAACCAATAAAACAACAATATACATACACTTAATAGCGTTTCACAAATACATGCAAATTATCATAGTTTTAGATTTCGTTTCATACATTACAAGCATTATTGCAGGGAGCTAGTTGCTATTACAGTTCAGTTCATACAATACAAGAATCATTACAGCGAGATAATTGTAACTACAGTTCAATTCATACATTCAGTTCAATAGTTCATACTTCACTTCAGTTCATACTTTGGTACAGTTCTCACCTCTCACTCTCTCAATTCATACATTAAAAGCAATCAAGCATCATTATAGTGATACATTACGTTAGTATTTCAGTCCAAATAGATAATTGGAATACACTAATACAACTACAAAGTCTCCACTCTCCAACTTCTGTTTTCATTCTCCAACTTCGTCAAACAAAGGTAAACACGTTATTTTAGCAATTAACTAAGCATATAAGTGTAAAGTATAAACATGTATTACTATAGAGAACCGAGGGATGAACTTAAAGCATACATGTTTTAATTTATATACATACTACTACACATAGTCAACATTAGTTTGTACACACACACACACACACACACACACACACACACACACATATATCAACAATTATAATATATATCAAGGTACACATTTGTACTACACAATAATGGCACTCTCTAAAATCTCTATTTGTTACATACCTTATGTAAATATTCTTTATATATTAAGTATATTCTTGGTTTGCAATACATAAATATTAATCAATCTACAATATATGAATTGTTATATATATGGTATAGAGTGGTGTATATATAACAATTCATATATATGGCATATACCTTACATAATATATGTATGTATGTATAGACTGTACAATCTATACCTTATAATTATAATAGTCTATCCAACTACACCATATATTCACTTAACCAATTATGTGTGTGAGACGACCCGACTTTCTCACCATAGAAAATCGCATCATCTAGAAGAAAGAAAGGGATAGAAAAGAGAAAAGAAAGAAGAGAAAGAAGAAACAACATCAGAATCTCAATAGCGGAATGAATAAATTTTATATTAATAACATAAATATTACATAATATACAACAATTATCAGAGTTACATAGATTATACAACACATACTAGACAATTATGAACACCCATCTAGTTATACAACTCAATACATAAAAAGGAAACTACTTAGAGAAACCAACACAGCGAAACACTATATATAACTATAACGCAGAAGCCTCCTGCTCCATTGCTCCTCCATAATTCGTCAAAGATAACCTGAATCCCTTGTCTACTCGTAAAAATTTGATTACCCAAGAGTTTAAGAAAAACAGAAGATAAACTCCGGGTCAGACATGGGTCTGGTGTGAGTAACAGGTTAAAGTTGCTTAACTTTCAAAAACCTTTGAAAACAAAAGGTATCACGTAAGACTCCCCACACATAAACATGGGTAAGTTTTTACCTTACGCTAACCAAAACATTTGATAGGAAATCTAGTGATATTATAATAGTGTCTAGGGTTTTCAAGTAAATTACACAAATAGCTGGAATGCTTACATCTCACGTTCCAACATAGTTGGGGATAACTAATACGTACGACACTTATTGGAGATTGGATTGCATACAATGGCAGGGCTACTGGGCTACCGCCCGTCACAGTACGTTGCCTAAATCAACGTACCGAGGATTACTCCCAATCCCCTGCAACACAAGGCTGGAACCATCCCTTACTGGACAGTCCCGAATAAGACAACCCCGGTAGTTTTTAGCTCAAAAACTGCCCACATAGCCGGATAAAAGGGACCTCTAGACAGGGGAAAATCTCGTCCTACTTGGGCATGACCCACTTAGCCTTGCTGCACCTCCCCTGTTTTAGCCATTCCCAGTTGATGAGGCTTGAGGCTACGATTACCTTTATAGAACACATCACTTAGAATGCTCATCGTCCACCTGACGATGTTCTGAAAGTATTCAATCCATACAAGTTCGTAACGGGTTCGAACGAAACCGAAGACATTATCTCGTTGCACTCATTTTGGAATCACCCTTAGAGTTAACGACGATAACCCTTGCACTCTGATTCTTCATCTTCACTTCAAATTCACGACCTATCGTTAGTTTGGATCGATGTGGTTTTCGGATATCCAAATCTAAAAACCCGATCCCGGTCTCATCGAAATCCAAAACGTATCTTTTAGGTCCAAGTTGTTTTAAAGTTTAAAACAATTCAATTCAATTATCTATATACACACAGATAGATAATTCACAAATCACAATAGATAATTAACATTATCATCATAAACAAATAATCCATATTATCATTATAAACAGATAATCCATATTATCATCACAATTCAACCAAAGCATTCATATCACACAACATCACTAATCTCACGTCTGAGATCATAAACCATTCAAGGCAATCAATATCATCCATTCATACATAAGCAAGGATTTACTTAATCACACTATAATTAATTTAAAATGAATTAAATTAATTATTTCCACCTCTAATTAATTTAAAGTGAATTAAATTAATTACTTCATCTTTAAAAATCTTGCTTACATAACCATTTAATTGATTACAAATCAATTAATTTATCATTCAAATTAATCACCTTAATTAATCACCCTTGATTAATTAACCTTAATTATATTCAAGTAATTGTCCTTTAATTAATTTCACAAATTAATTATTCTTAACCCCTTACAGTAATTAACCTTTAGTTACTTCATTAATTAATTAACTACAATCAATTACATTAATCCTTAATTAATTACATTAATTAATTACCTTTAGTCACTTTTCATTGATTAATTAATCTTAATTAATCAACCCTTAATTACATCATTAATTGTATTAATTAATGATCCCTAGTTACATTTTAATTAATTACTTTATTTAAATTAATTACATTAAGTAATTAATCTTAATTAAACCACAATTATTAATCACTCCTGATTAATCACATTCAGTAATTAACTAACTTTAATTACTTCATTAACTAAATTAATTATTCCTTAATTAATTATCTTAATTAATCCCTTGATTAATTACAAAGTAATTTAATCCAAATTACTTTTATTCTTAAATCACCTTAAATTAATTACATCCAGTAATTATCAATTAATTACTTCACTAAGTAATTACAATCCATTAATTACATTAAGCAATTATTATCAAATCATCAAGTGATTTAAATTAATTAAACTTAATTAATTAATTAATTAATTAATTTAAACTAATCACATTAAACTCAATTAATTACATTAAGTAATTAATTCCTTAATTACCTCCATTAAGTGATTACACTTAAACAATTCACATATGATTATCATTAAATTAATTAATCTAATTAATTATTAAAATTAATCACATTAATTAATTATTAAATAATCCTAAGTTAACGACCTTCATTAACCATTCTTTAATTTCCATTAAGTAATTAGCTTAGATTAACCATTGTTAATTACAAATTAATTTATCTTTAATTATCCATTAATTACTCTTTAATTATTTAATTAGTTAAGTGTTAACTGTAACTTAATTAATCCTTAATTGTTTAATTAGTTAATAACTAACCATCAATTTAAAATTCAAATCTTATTTAATTAATGATCCTTAATTACCAATTAATTTATCCTAAATTAATTAACTTATACCTTAATTAACTAATTTAAACCTTTAATTACTAAATTAATCCAAATCATTTATTGTCCATGTTAATTAACTTAATAATTACAAATCATTAAATATTCAATTATAAAAACATTTTTCTTATTAATGATCAAATTAATATTAACGAGGTATTTAAAAACAATTTAATTTCGAACTTTACTTTTAAAATTTCATTTTAAATTTAAGATTTAAAATGAAAACAAATTAACTTTAACAAAGTTTAAAACAATTTCAAAACCCTTTTAATTTCACAAGTTAAAGAATTATTTATCTTATAATAGAAGTTTAAAAGAATTTAAATCACAATTTCATTTCAAATTCAAATCAATTAAAAAAAATCACTTTATCATTCAAACTGTTTAAAACAATTTAAAATCTTCTTTTATTTCAAAACTAAGATTCAAATTAAGATTTGAATCCAGGTTTAAACTTAGGTTTAAATCTCTATTTTATTTAAAGCTTTACTTTTAAATTCAAACTATTTGACATTTTAAAGTTGTTCAAATAATTTAAATTATAAAGACTCTATTTTATTTTAAAACTGGGATTCAAACTACATTTGAATCCAAACTTAAACTCTGATTTAAATCTAGTTTAAATCTCTAGTTCACATTTAAATTCTAGTTTTTTTTTTTAAACTTACAGGTTAAAACCTATAACTAAAAATTTACCTTAGACAATCTATATTTTCCCTGAGCAAAACCCTAGGTTACTTCGAGTCCAACACTCAAATCACTCGAGTTAAACTCGAGCAACCTCCTCTGCTTTCAAAACCTAACCAAAACATCACCAGACAAATCACTACACCGTGCATATGCACGGTGGCTCCTGCCACCATTGATCATCAACGAAGATCGCAACACATCAGAAATCAACTCTGCAACCAACCACAATCATCAAATCGTGTCCAACACCTAGAAATCACAATCGATCTCCTAATTCCAAAGCCTGGAACAAACTGGACGTCACCAACCAAAACCTGAAATCACCTCGTCTTCACAACTCCGACCACGTAGGTCCTGAAACTCCGGCATCGACTTCGACTACGGTCAAGCTACCACTACCCAAAGATTTAAAGCACTCGATTAACTATGCAAGCCGTGGTGATCAATACACCAAGCACAGCTAAAACTAGGGTTCTAAAAGGAATCCCACTGCTGCAACTTCCCTAATGAAGTTCATCACCATCAACTATTTTTCCTAGCATCTCTGATCACCCCTTCATCATCAGGAAGAAACCCGACCTTCTCCTTCAAGTAGATTACCAGGAAGTCACAAATTTCCACCTTCAGTTCATACCAAAACTGCTCTCCCATCCTTTCACTAAAAATTATAATCTTTGTTTTAAAGATCATATTTTGATTTTAGTATTCAATTTATATTCATGAATCCAGAAAACAGGATGATTGAATTTCCAATTAAATTTGAACTTGCTCAGTTGTTTGATTTTCCAGAGCCAATTCAAGTTTATATTAACTTAATTCAATTTTAAACTTACTTTATAATTAAACAAACAATTTTGTCTGTAGACTAAATCCTAACAGAAATTGAGTCAAAAAAATAGGATTTTAAAACAAACAGGAAACTGGAAACTATAAACAGAGGACATTCATATAAACATGCATACAACAGATTACATATATATATACACACACACACACTACAATATTTATTAAAGAAATAACATGCAACCAAATAAAATTTAGATTTTTAAAAGTTACTCACCTGATTCAAAATGAACAGAGCTTCAGAACCAAATTTGAAACAGTCTTAACTTTAAAACTTGAGTGTTGAAACCGGTATATGTTTTATGCAACGACCCGGAAATTCCAATCTCGAAATTTCCATATAGTTAAGAAAAGAAGAAAAGAGAAAGAAGAAGAAAACAGAAAAAAGTCACAGAAACCTCTCATTCGCAGCGGATCAAAATATAATAACACATAAATAATAATTATACAAAGGAAAGCTATACTTGTCAAATTGCACTTTAATATATATCAGAGCTACAACATATTTACAAACACAGGTGAGATAAATCAATCTGTTTCAGATACTATAATGTATCACTGCAGAAAACTGTCCATATGTTCCTGCTCACCAGCTCGCCTCCTGATCTCCAGAACGTCCTTACCTGAAAATCTGTAATACTCGGTTTGACCCGAGCATTACATCAAAGTAACACCCGGGTCAGGTTGAAAACCAGCGTGAGTAAACCCATCTAACATGAATTACAAAAGCATACAACTTTTATATAAACCCCGGGGTAACTTGTATCAAATTACAACTTCACAAGTCGTTATAGTCATCAATTATTCCACACATCAATTTTTAAAGTGCCAAACTTAGATTGAATGGTACAATTCAGATAAGTCATTCCACTTCATCCTATTGGTTTCACAAATCAAATTATATAAGATCGACGTGGTTTTCAGGTATTTACTAATACCCGAATCCGGTCTCTTCGAATCTGATGTCACCTTAACTCAAATTATTCAAGTGACTAAATTCAAATATTGGACGACACTTTTACACAGCAATACACGGATAGACATCTCCCACTTATCATTGATATAATCAATATCATATAAATAGGATGCCACAACATATAACATGTCCTATAAATATCATTCAGTTTAGACATTCAACAAATAATCATCCATAAGCAAACATTATCAATTCATATCATAATTAATTTAATTACTTAAATTAACTCCTTAAGAATTAATCACTTAATCTTGCTTATACAATCATTAATTAATTACTAACCTTAATTAATTAATCACATCCATGATTAACTCAATTAATCAATTAATCAATTCCTAATCCCAGATTAATTATCCTTTGTTTATCAATTAACAATCCTTAATTATTACTTACTCTCCTCTAATACAAAGTAATTAATCCCTAATTACTTTCATAATATACCTTTGATTAACTGATTAATTATTCATCAACTATCGATTAATAACCTTAATTATTAATCAATATCTCTTAATACGAATTAATTAATCCATAATTACTTTTATAATAAAATAATTAACCATCAATTAACTAATTAATTATCTCTAAATTATTAACTAATAAACCTAATTATTAATTATTAATTAACATCTTAATTACAGATTAATTATTCCTTAATCACTAGTTAATTAATCATCTGATTAATCCTTAATTAACTGTTAGCCCGTCCTTAATCAGCAGTTAATCAATCCTTAATTACCAGTTGATTAATCCTTATCACCATTGATTAATCAATTAATTACCATTTAACATCTTCGTAATTAATCCTTAATAATTAAACTTAATTTCTTTAGATTAACTTAATTAAAATTAAGATATTAAAAACTTAATTAAGATAAAAGATTATCTTATAAATGCTTTATTTACCCTTAATTAATTATCTCAACCAAGCCTTGTCTAAGCCATTTAAAATTTTCCATTTATTTCAAACCGGGATAAAAATAAATTTGATTCCAAATTATTTCTTCCAAAGCTTACTTACATTTTAAATTTCATTTTACACCTTCATTTTTAAATTCAAATTATTTAACCATTACTAAAATAGTTAATACAAATTAAATTTTATAAAAACTTATTTTATTTTAAAAACTGAAATTCAAATCCAAATTCTAGACTTTAAAAACTCAAATTTAAACTTATTTTAAAACTTATATTTTACAATTTAAACTTTAGTTTTTTTAAAAAAAAATTCAACTACTTACTATTTTAAAAAGTTCAACAATTTCAAGTTTAACTTTATTATATTTTTAGTTTTATTTAAAACTGAGGTTTTAAATTTAAACTTGAATTATAAAATTTCAAATTTGAATTTAAAACTAGGCTTTAAACTTTTCTTTACATTTAAATCTTCTATTTTTTTAACATTTCCAAACATCAGTACAGGCTTTCTATAAAACCTGGAAACAAAAGAATACCCGAGACTCCATAAATATACTTCGAGTCAATCCCTCTTCTGCTTCGAGTCACGTACTCGAATAACTCGAGTCTTCCCCGAGTTTAAATTTCTGCACACCACTAACTGTACGGTGCACGTACACCGTAGCTTCGGCCATCACCGGCCATCAACCAGCTCTTCTACCCATCAACGATCATCCCCTGACAACATCACGACTCTCCAAAGCCACCTCACTTGCTCGAATCAAAACCGAGCACCTATTCTAAAACCTGGAAACAAAATCATCAACAACCCCAAACCTGAAATCGCCTCGCCAGCCCAATTCCGACCATCGAAGTTTCTACAACTCCGACCCTAATTTCGAGTACGACCAAGCTATCGTCCTTCAAAGCCTTACTGCACTCGATCCATTGTAGAAGACGTGGTGCTCGATTTCTTAAGCCTAACTAAAACTAGGGTTCTAGAACGAATCCTACTGCCGCAACTTCCACCATGAATTCTATCACCAAAAATGATTTTTCCCAGCTTCTACTAACCCTTCTCCATCACCTGGAAGAACCCCGAGACCTCTCAACCCTTAGATCGTCAGGGATTGCCTCATGAACAAATTCCAGTCAAACCAAAAGTACAAACCCAATGCATTATTAAAAATTCAGATTTTAGTTATAAAAATCATAACTTCCTAAACAGGTTAAAGTTATATTCTTGAAACATCAAATTATGATGTTTGAAAACTTGACTTATTTTGAATCTTGACTGTAATCCCACAAATTTCCATAGAAACTTGTTTTGATTTACTTCAAACTGTTTTAAATTTAAATCTTGTTAAACCAACATCTCTTGTCCAGAAACAATTTTCTAAAATGAATCAGCGGGATGAGATATGAGTTTTGAGCAGATTAAAATGCCTGTAGCCTGGAAAACAAATTCATAAGTCTGATTTTTCAGACATGCATAACATTTTTATACATGTAAACATGTTTCAGAATCTAAAAACCATCATGCAATCCCATTTTAGACATACACTACTAGTTTGCTTCAACCATTTAGCATATGAATTAAATTTAAAGTGATTCATGTTTACAGATAAAAGCAGAGGTCAACTAAGATCAGAGATGTTTTAAAATCATCAGAAATAGCATAAGCATTCATGCATTCAAAAATGCAGAGAAGTCATCACACAGTTTTTCACAAGTTATGTAAGTTTTAAATCTAATAGTTTACTCACCTCATTTCTGGAAACAGAGGGAAGAACTACATGTACTTCATTATCTGGATTGAAACAAAAGATTTTGATTCCTGTTCTGCCTCCAGATTAATACTTGAAAACAGGTTTGGGAAAAACTGCAATTTGCACTAGAATTTGATTTTATTTGTTTAGCTTTTGGATCTGAGTTTTTTAAGCTGATCCCTTTCAGATTTGAGATAGTTTAATTTTGTATATTGTTTTAGGTTTAGCTTTTAAAATGTTTGCAGCTCTCTGAAAAGGAAAAGAAAGAATGAAGAGGAAGTTTTGTTTGTTTGTACAAGTTTAAGTTAGATTTATTAAAAAGAAAATTTAAAATAAAGATTTGACACTTGCTCAAATTAATTACATTTGTCCAAATATCCTGTGATCTCATTACACATGTTAACCATGAACTTCAAAATTTTAACATTTGTATTTATTCATTTTCATACAAATTTTAAATGATATTTAAAGCTTTTGTATTTAATGGTTATACATGTAATTAAATGTTTATAATATGATTTTATATTTTACTTTTAGTTTGGTTTATACTTAAGCATATAATTTTTTTAAAAGAGATTATGTTAAACCCCTTTTTCTTTTTTCTTTTTTTTTAGAAATAGATAGGATTTTAATACTCAATAACTTGTAATTGCAATTCATCACTTCATATAATTTTGATCAATTTATATTTTATTTTATATTCATACCCTTCTAGTATTTATACAAATATAACTTTTCAAAAGAGAAGATTTAAAAATCTTAATTGTACACTAATATAATTATTCTTTGAATTACAAATCTAAAATTCAAATTCAATTTAAATTGACTCATATACATATTTAAACAAACACACATTACTTATGTTTGAAAATAATGATTCAACAAAATTTTAAAATAATTATACTAGGAGAATATCAAATAAATATTTATCATTATATTTATTTGTTCAATCTATAAATCAATATCCTATTAAATTAACTCAATTATTATTAATTACAGATGTCTATAATTCCCGGATATCACATTCTTCCCCCCTTTGAATCTTTTCGTCCTCGAAAAGGAACGAAGTCAGTCTACTAAAATACTTAAAATCATACAAATTTTCTTTGATCATTTTAAAACACTTTTTAAATCTCTATAATATTGTAAAATAGTTTTATAAAAATACTTTTTATAACTCGATGTCTCAACCAATCTATCCTTGTTCTCCTAGAAATTCGATCGTACGTTGATCATGCGTAAGACTGAAAATCTACAAGTGCTTGGCAGACCCGTTTTCAACATCTAGTGAAAATACGTTGAAAATAACTTTATTGTAAATATAGAAAACATTTTTTGAAAATAGAGGATATATCTTTGGTGAGAATGCTCTGGAAATCATCACCCCCATCCATGGTCACAGTTACATTCCAGGGTTACGTTGCCATCACAGCAAAAGTCCATGTAACTGCAGGCTCTCCGCGGCCTCTCGATTATGCCATGGAACCCACACAACAGATCACAGTTACATCTTCTTTGATTTTAAAAGTTGAATTGCTAACCTATATGCAACTGAAATGCTTGCAAACAGATGCTGCTTTGATTCCGGGCTTGCTTTTAAAAACTGAGATGATTTCTTGAATATGCTTTGATACTTCTCAGGTTTGCAAAAGAACAGACTTTGAAAATCTCTGGCTTTAAGAATGCATGCAAGTTTCAAATTTTTTGATTTGAAAAGAATGACAGGTTTTAGGCAGATAATTTGATTCTGGAAAATGAATAACAGGTTGAAGAATTGATTTTCTGGTTTATGAAAGTGTTTCCTACAGATTTGTTTTGAGTTCAAGCTTTAAATTTCTTAACTTTTGATTTTGAAAAGGAAAAAGAAATTGAAGAGAAGAGGCATTTTTTTATAAGATGAAAGTATGATTTAATAAAAATAAAGGAAAATACAAAATTGAAAATGACACTTGTATAAAATTTTAACATTTGTCAATTCCCGTAGTTTACCAAATAACATTTGTTGTCATGTGTCTTAATATTCATACACTTGTCCCTTAGGTAATTTTATTTAATTTTAAATGTTAATAAAGGGTTTTATACTTACTTTATTGTTTATATATCCTTATCTATATGTGTATATGAATTTCCTTAGAGGAAATAAAATAAAATAAAATAAATCACATACATATTTTTAAATCCAAAATATTTTAAAATATATAACTTTTGAATTTAAATTTTAAATCCAAATTCAAATTCAAATTAAATTCAATTCAAAAACCCAATTTAAAATTAACAATATATTAAATTTGAAAATAACAACTCAATTTTCTTTAAAATCTATTTATAAAAATAACAATATTTATTATTGTTTGAAAATAATTAATTTCTAATTTTTAAACAATTTATAAAAGAAATTATTTCTTTACTTATAAATTACTTATTTTATTAAGCTATATTTTGAAAAGAAAACAAAACAAACCTTTTTGTTAATTAATTTAAATTTAAAACTTAAGCCAAAATCATTTTAAACATTTAAACATCTATCTTAACAATTTAAAATCATATACTTATTTATTTAATAACTTTGAAAAGCTTTATATTAAATAAAAACAAATTTTCAAATTACTAAAAATATTAGAATTAGAAAATATACCTTATTTATTAAATTTAAAACAAAGCTAATCTATTTACAATATAAACCATATATTTATATTATAAATAGAAACCAATTTATTAGTTTTAAAAGATAAAATCTACCAATTAATTTTTTATTAAAGGAAGATTGTTAAATCAATTCAAATTATTATTAACAAAATTTATGAAACCAATTTAAATTTTAGTACAGATTATTAAATAGATATTGTCAAAAATTCCGGGATATCACAGTGTGTGTATGCATTGAGGTATAGACTGAATTCACTTATAAGCAAATGAAAACTGAGCAAATATAGATAAACTTAGGTATAGAATATTTGCGTTCAAGGCTATTTATAGATGCAAATGCTGCAAATTGAGCATGTATGTATGTATGTTTATGTATGTATGTATGTGTGTGTGTATATGTATCACTATCATTATACAAACATGCAAATTTGTTTCAGCTTTATATTGTTAGTCGTCGAATGTGTTCTCTTTCAATCAAAAACGCAACTAATATTATTACATATTAAGGGTGTAGCTCCAAAAATACTCATTAGTTGTCTATTTATATTCAAAAGACCGTCGCTCACTCCATCTTTTGTGGTTAGAGAATAATTTGGATAGTTGTTGATTGAAATCCTAAACTTTGCTACATAGTGACCATAATTTGAGGTGTAAAATTTTGTTTTTTGCCTAAGGAATTCCTCGACATGCATTATCACTGCAATTGTTGCTTGGTACCCTCATTATCTAATAAGAAATTGTAGTGTGTTGCTATCATGTATAAACCAGTTCAAGAATGAGAAACAATTATATCATTCCATAAATTGTTCTTACAAGCAGATACCAGTTAAATGTTGATAGTCTTATAGAATAACAACAAAGCAAATCATAAAGAATGCATCAGGTCACCATTAACAAAAATCATAAACTCTGGATTATGAAAGTGATCAACACCTACTTCTAAGATTCCAATGTTATTTATTCGTTTGTGCATCTTAGAATGAAAGTTAATTTACATGAGTCGATGTATGACAGCAAATTTGACTATTTCATTTAACTAGATTCAAGAAAACCGAATTAAAGCTCTTAGAAGAACTTGAATATGAAAAGGACAATTTATAACTACATTATCTTTCATGTGTTTGTTAGACTATTATTTATTTGGAGTCAGACTATGAAACAATCATTCATATTTACAGTGTATATATACATTAAAAAAGAAATTGATGCACATCATAAAAAATTTCGTATCTATTCAACACCATGTGTTCGTTATACGTCCACTAGAAAGTAGTAGATTCACAGTTTGGGCAAGTCCACATTTTGCAGCATGATACAAAGCTGTTTCAAAATGACAACCTACATCATGTAACAATCGCGAGTCAGCCATTACAATGCATGCGAGCGACAATTTTATTATTAGAAATAAAATTATACTCATGGGCACTATTTTCGTAATAAAAAGTTTTCAACTTTGAATTTAAAAATTTAAACTTGAACAAAACATGTTGGCATACAAAGATGATACACAACAAAACATGCATTGCAATGTAGAACTCAAGGCTTACTGTATGCAAGTACAACTTATTCAGCTCATTTGGGGGATAAATCAAAAGAAAAGAGCCGTCACTTACTTCCATTAACAGGTGATAAATCTAAAAATAAACATATTGTTCAAGACTATTTGTTGATGCAAACTCAGTGTATGTATATGTATCGTTATCATTATATCACTAACAAACAAGAAAATTTGTTTTAGCTTTCACTTATTAGTCTTAGAATGCATTCTCTCTCGGTCTAAAATACAATTATTATTACATATGCTAAGGACGTACCACAACAATTCAATATATATGGTCCATTTAGTATTTTAAAGTACATTTCACATGCTAATCACTATTTTATAGTATATTAACAGATGAAAATGATTTTTATTACTCCTATTCTGTAACATCCACAAAAAAATCTATTAATATAATTAATAATATATTTAAACCCTTGGAATTTAATTTGAAAATAAATTGGAAAAAAATCTCAAACAAATAAAATAAGCGAGAATTATATATGAATAAAATTCCAATTTTATTTTGAGTTTAAAATTATAAAATAATGAATGTTTTAAAAAGTCATTGGAATTTAAATTTTATATGCATATATGTATATTACATATATGAGTAAGGTTGAATACATATTGAAATTTAATTTAAATTTTTTAAGATATGTGTGAACACATAAATGGACATAAATGTCTATAGTTTCAAGTTTAAAAATTAAAGTTTGAATTTAAATTTAAAATAAACATTTTAAAAATAAGTAGCATTTAAAATTATTAAGATGTAATATATGTAATGTAAATATTGGTTAAATTCTTTTAACATTGTACACACACACACATATATAAAAATGAATAAAGGAATTCATTTATTTATAAACTGTATATAATATAGAGATAAAGTTTATAAATTTCTTTTGTCTTGTAAAGGATCACAAATGTAAATAAACATTCACATGGGAGACGGAGTAGAGTAATTAACAAAATCTAGATCTTATGATTTTCTCTTTACAAATGGCTTCAGACATCATTACCTTAATAAAATAATCAAATTAAAAATTTCATAAAAACCTTTCAGCTTCCCAATTCAAATTTTTAAACCTCCAAATCTCTAAAGTTCAGTAACCAAAAAGATTTTGCAATCTTAACTCTAACACTCAAGCAACAAAAAAATCAAAAAAAAGGGAAAGAAAAAAATGCCAATCTCTTCTTCAAATTCAAAAGCTAAAATCTGAGAATCATCTTAAAAGCTTTAGGATGTAGTGTGTTGCATCTCTCAGGTAGATTTTAACTTGATAGTTTAATAAAATTATGATTTTGAAATCAAGTTTTAACACAAACAAAAATTCAAAAACTGCAGATTAGTTTTAAAAGTTAAGCTTCAGGTCTTGCCAGAGCAGTGCAAGGGCGGTGATTTCTGAAGTATTTAGAGGCAAGTAACCTTTTTTTTGAACTTGAAGTTATAATCTGTAATAAAGCAGGATTTTAATACAATAATATTCAATCTGTTGCAAGAAGAATCAAGACCAAAGCTTTAATCTACTTTTGGTTTTCTAGTTGCAGAAAAAATAAAAAGCTTCTCTGTTATATACATTCAACTGTAAGTGAAATAAAAAATACTGTTATTAATGAATTAAGTGAATGAACATAACAAAGAGTAAACCAAGATCTGTGTTTATAATTTGCAGATCTAAACTCCAAATTTTAAAGTAGAAAACGAAGAAAAGTTACAGGCCTTCACCCTTATCTTTTGAATCTGTCAAGAGCCTTTTGTCATCAGGGAAGAGGTGAGTAAACCCTTGATTTTTTTATAAATTGTTGATTTGTGTGGATGCATGAATGAGGCTAAAATCCTTGCTTGTGAATGGATTTCTATGCTTGTGTTTTTTTTCCTTTTTTTTCTTTGCCTGGAAATGTTCTTTCGTTTCCTGTAAACACTATGGTTTACAGTGTAAACCATGTCAAAACCAGGAACTCTCCCCTTATTCCTTCTAAAAGATGGATTGAAAACAAGTTGAAGTATGTTATGACACTGCATTTTGTTCCAGTAACAAATTGAAGCAAGATCATATATTTTTCTTTTACAGGAAACTGAGTACACTCAAGTATCAGGTTTAACAAAGTAAAACATTTCAAACTCTCAATCTTTCTCTCCCTCATTTCTTCTGAAAATGAATTGAAACAAGTTGAAGTTTTGTTTTCAAACCTATACTATGTTCCGGTAACACCTCAAAAGTAAGGTTATACATAGCTTTTCTCTGGAAATTATGAAACACGATTACCATTAAAACTTTTCAAAAATTCGAACTTCACGAATTTTAATTTCAATAATACTATGTGTATCCCCTATAAAAATAATGATTTTAGAAAGCAAAATGCGAAATTTTTATTAACTTTTCACTGAGATTTTAGGGTTGATCAAAAAAATGCATTTTAGTCAAAATCAGATGATCTGAACGATGGTGGGCCTCGAGTTCGTCGTCGTAGCTAGGTTGGATGTTCGTGATCTCTAGAAAAATACGAGTATAATTTATAAATCCTTAAATTTTGATTCAAGATCAAACTAGGGTTTAAGAACCCTTTTCAGTTCATGATCGAAATGATGGTGCCGTGCCATCTAGGGGTGATCGAACTGCGTAGCAACAGGGCCAATCGTGGCGTATCACGTGTATGGAGCTTCGGTCCAAGTTTGGTGGCCGCTAACGGTCAGGGGAGGCGACGCGAGGCGGTTTTCTGACGTCGTTCCTGATGGGTTGTTGGGTCGTGATGCTTCGATTTGTGTTTTCGAAAAAAAAATCGACTTCTGGGTGTTTGTATCGTTCTGGGATGGACGTCGACTCGTGGATGGCTGCAGCTCCGACCAACGGTGGCGAAATTGGCCATGCACGTGCACGTGGGGGGTTATGGCGTTAGTTGTGATGGGTTTGGGGAAGAAGAAAGGCGACTCGAAGAGCAACGCGGGGGATTGGGGAGATAACTCGAAGTCAGGCTCGTGTAAATTAAGCGTTGTATCAGGTTGTTTGAAAACTTAAACAAATTTTTTTGTAAAAAAATGTCACACGGGTCAATTATGGTTAAAACCCAAAGCAAGGGGGTGTTTCTCTCGGGGATAAGTCGAAGCAAGTCTCGGGTTGGTTGCAACAACAACAAAATTCAATTTTCAACAAATTTTTTGGAAACTTAAGTTAAATAAATTTTTGAATACATTCTTTACAAAATGAAAGTAGTTGTTATTGAAGGATGGAGTAAATGAGATGTTCCTTTTGAAATTAATGGAATTCAATGGTATTTCAAATTCATATTTTTGAATAAAAGTTGTTTTAAAATTTAACTTAATAAAAATTTAAAAGTAAATCAAATATTCAAGTGTTAATTTTAAACTAGATTTATTTATAATGATGAAATAGTAATTAACAATTAATGTTTTGTAATGATTTTATGATTAACAATTAATTGATTAAAGAATAGTCAATGAATAAAAGTAATTAACTTAATTAGTTGACAACTAAGAATTAATAAAGTAAAATGATAAATTAAAGAATAATTAATTAATTAAGCCAATTAAGATTAAATTAATTCATAATTAAGTAAAATTAAACATTAATTTAAAATAATTAATAAAGATAATAATATGGTTAATCCACTTTAATCACAATCACCTTAATCAAAGATGATTGACTATCATCAAATATTCTATACTAGATAGATATTTCTGTTTTGATAATGTGATTGCTTTGTGATGAACTGTGATTTGTGATTTTTTCCTATATGTATGTGGAAACCCTTTTGCCCGTAAAACGTCATTTAAACTTCGATGAGACAGGGAGTCGGTTTTCAATTTGTTATCTGAAACCCACATCGAACCCTAAATATGAATCCTTGTGATTGATACACCCACATGTTTTGAATTTGAGCGCTCACTATTCGGATTAGCCGGGAGAGGACCTTTGTGTCATATAGCTCATTCCGAATAGTGATTCGACGAAATGGATAGCATTTGAAGATGGTGGTAAAGACCGCGTGTCTTAAAAAACGATAGGATAACCTATCGATTGTCTCTGCACCGAGTTGCTCCGGTATTGGGATTCCCTAAGTGATGGGAAGTCCGATCGGGATTGTGGTTACCCGGATTTGCAAGGGCTTCTTCCTTTATTGGACGAAGTGCCTTCAGTTCTGTTCGAACCCGGAACAAACTAGTATGGTCATATGTCTGACACTACACTTTGAGATATAAAGCTGATTTCTTTCAAATACATATCTGTTGGTGGCAAAGAGTTTATTCTCTTAGCTTAACACCCTTCTTTGAGACGTACGAGCTCAGAGGTTATGTAGTTGAAGGTTATTAGCGATATACTTTCAATTTGGTAGTGTGGCATGCTAAGTGATGCTGTGTGTTGATGATCATTTGTGATCAAAGCATGGCTTTCGTGTAAAGCGTAGCTTTGTGGACGACACCTCATCGGACCTCACACCTCGAAAATGGTCGAAACAGGAAAGATGCGGTAAGGTTATGAGGGTCGCGCCCTTTAGGGTATGTCATTTCCTTCTAGAAAAAGGTGGTATCATGGTATGGATCCCAGATACTTCCCTATGTGGTTGCTTCAATCTCATTTACTATGTGGTTGTTGCTTTGTGATGGAGGGCCCTCGGATAAAGGTCCCAAAGGACTAGGGAATGGCATACTCGAGTAGTAGTTACCTAGTTACAGAGGTAACCCGGCCTTGTGTTGGCAGAGAGCCGGGTAGGTTCTCAGGACGTCCCGGCAGAGGCGTACTCATGTGGCATAGGAAGTTCCTTAGCCCGACCATTTGTTGGAAATTCAATTCCCAATACGAACGCAGTACTGTTTTAGTTGTAGAACCTGCCATTTAACATGGCAGCTATAGTAGGCATAGTATCATGGTTCTTATGCTAGCCAAGATTAATATTCTACTTTCGAAGTGTTTTCACACTATGCACTAGTAATAATATCAAGAACTTTTCTCATATTAAGCATATTTGACTATCATAAGGGGAAATCTCCTCCAAGTGTGCGATTGCATTGTGTGTGTGCCGGGAAGCCTTATGGTAGTTTCATTTTCCTAAAGCATGAACGGTTTTTCTTTTATAAATCTGTTCTATTTGAAAGCAACTGTCTTTGTTTACTCATACCAGTCCCATGACTGACCTGGAGTTTATTGTTTCCTTTCTAAACTCTGGGTGCCGACTATTTCCACACGGGCAGCCTAGTAGCAGGTTTTCCGTATTTTGGCATTAGCTGTATTTTGGTTTGGAGATTATCAATTTTTGGAGGCTTTTACCTTGAATATATTTTGGAAGCTTTTGGATCTCAAGGTGCTTAGATTTGGATGTTCATTATCACTCTATTCCTTTGAAGACTTTTGGCATATGATCTCTTGTTGTTCTATTATGACATTCTATTTGGAGTTGTGATTCATGTATTATGATACTCTGATGTTGTAACAGATATTTTGATGATGTTGTATCAGTGATGTAATGCATGATATTCATTTTATTTCCTCTATTTTATATTCGTCTAATGTTGTTATAAGCTCCATCCGACTGGAGTTCGATGTTTGAATCTTTGACAGTCGAGTACAAGTGAGGTATTTGATGCCAATTATCGAACATTAGATTTCGGGTCGTGACATATTCATATATCAATATTTCAGTACATTAAAAACATAATGACTAATGGTGAATCAAAAACAATAACTAGTATATGAAATTTACAACTAATTTAGCAATCCGTTATTAAAAATACAATAGTTTTCTACTCAAACAGTAATCAAAATCAAAGAAAATTTAGTAAGTTAAAGCAGATTAATGTCAAAGTGACTTTACCACATATATATCATATGTATGTCTTGATTTTCTAAGAAAACAAAAAGGAAATGGACGCAGTTTTAAATACAAAGCTACGAATCTAGGACATTTAGTAAACAAAAGCCGCGTCATTTGTTAAATCACTAATTTACCAATTAGTTACAGAAACATACAACTAAATTCGGTTAACTAACTAGATTAGAAATTAGTTTAAATATGTACAGTAGCTTAACAAAGTAATTAGTAATTTACTCACAAGCTTTCTCTTCCTTCTTGACACTGTTTATTTCTACAATAGCACCGGTGGTGATCGTCACTAGTGTGAAGCGTTGAGACTAATGCAGAGAGCAGAATAGTTGATGCCGATGACTAGAAGACAAGATGAGCGAGCATACCAACGTTTCGATTTCTCTCATTTTTTTATACTTTTATCTGGATCTAAAAAATGGAAAGAATGGACTATTCAATGGCATGCTAGCTATTGGATTTGTTGGGGGATGGGTTCTTCATAGATGGGCTAAATGGGTTATGGTTAAAAAAAATTAATTTTTTGGTCGGTTAACAGCCAACCAACCGACTAGATATTGTTAACCATATTGTTCACCGTTAACCAAACCAAAAATGGTTGGTTAACAGTGATCGGTTAACTGAAAGTTCGTTTAACCGATTTTGTCGGTTAAATCGGTTTGGTTAAGGTCGGTTTGGTCGGTTAGATCGGTTCAGTCGGTTAAATGATCACCCTTATGTTGTATTGTTTACAATATCGTAATTTGTTTATGTACTTGATGCTTGAAACCAATATCAAATCAAATTAAGATCACTAAATGACAGTTTAGAGTATTCTGGAGTATTTACAAAATACTGTAGAATTGTTAACAAAATAACGAACTTCTTATGAAGAGTATTTAAACTTAAACTTCATTAGTGATATTAGGTATAATATGTTATATCAAATTCATGTTCTATTCTAAGTTAAGAACCATTAAGTTGGAAATGTTCCAAATGAAACAAAAGGTTGTAGCTGATTCAATGAAAAAGCTAAGTACATCGCCTAGGATAACACCATAACAAAATGAAATGTATAAATATAAATATATAAATTTATAATTTAGCTGAAGTTGATTTCAAATGTTGAGAATCCCATAACATTGTTACATGATAACTATATCATGATCTGATTTAATAAAGAACTCAGAGCCCACTAGAAGTCAAGAGCATACTCCAAATAGTTCCACATTGTAAAGTAGTTTATCCACGTTGTAGAGAGTTTATTGACATAATGGATAATTAAAACAAAATAGCATACCCGTTCATAAAGGTACTGACCCAATTAGTTTTGGTAAAACCTCTCACCGAAGTTGGAATAAGATTCCATGATTGACAAAGTTATGGGTATGCCTAGGGGCATTTATGTAATTTGTTACATATATCTAACTCGATAACCAATCTTAATAATAGCTATTTTCTTTCTGTTATATACTTAATATAATGTGTTATATTGTTTATTTATTTAATTAGAAGTATATTTAATATAAAATTCATAAATGATGTGTTTTGTGATAATAAATATAATGTGTTGTAATCATAAGTAATTTAACACAGTATAATAAACACATCGTTTTAAACATACGTAGTCAAGATGTATCAAATCTAGATATCAATGAATCTATTGAGACTAAAGTATTTAACACTCTCCAAATGCTGGATAGTGTATTACTCATTGTTGCTAGGGCACCAAGGAGTTACATACTGACAGTTATTGGATAATTATGGAATGACTCATTAGATAGTTTTCTATTTGTTATATAACTAAGGTTAAATAGAAAAAATGATGTGACAATATTATATAATCCACTTGGCTTGAAAATGCTATTGAGCTTTAATGTAGAAAGTCCACTTTAACTATAGTTATATCGTGGCATGGCATCCATCGAACGACTACAGTTGGGTCGAGTGGGAGGATGAGAAGTGAAACACTATTCAATAAAGAATTCATCTCCTCGGTTATATAAGGTTAGTACCATAATCAAATGAAGTCAACTAAAATTCAAATTCTATGAATGAGCAGTGCGGTTAATAATAATTGTTAATATTAAACCAAGGACTTTGTGTTTGGACTATAAAGTTGAATATATGAAATATTGGATTTTGACCATTACCAAATTCCATAAGTCTTAATGTGATATAGTCTTGATTAAGAGAATTGATGTAAATAACTGTCACTACTGGGAAATGCTTAAATATGTAAAATTGGATTTTACAGCTATTTAAGTGATAAATTTGATCATAGTGCCTCACCACTAGCTATGGTAACACATGACCATTAATAATCGAATTGTTTGATATTAATCGCTGACCGAATTTACACCTAATGGTCACACAACTGAAATATCGAATACTCTGACTACTAGCCATCTAATTAATTATAATAATTATTAATTAATTAAATTAATTAATATTTATAAAGTACTAATTCTGAAATTTTATTTGGTTTTTGTTGATCAATATTAAAACAGTGCGTATATAAAGGTTGTATACACATATATTGATATACGATATCGATGTGCGTTTAAATTAGATTTAAGCGCATATTTATTTGATCAAGCCTGAAGCATTCTGGAGGCCAAATATAGGCAAGGATGGCCACCTATGTATGGTGGAGAATTAGGTTGAATTGGATTCAAAAATGTTTGAAATAACAAAAGGAAATAGTGAATCTGGATCCACTTTTAGCTCCTCTAACCCTCCGCTAGTTAAAGGCCTTTAACCCCACTTTTTGCAGCTCTTGAATTTTCCTTCTCTTGTCCTATTTCTAGCCAGCCGTATTCCCCTCTCTCCTCCATAGTCTTAAGCAATTAAAAACACAAGATTAAATAAAATAAGGAGATTAGTGGTTAGTACTTTCAGTTTGGTAACTCTTTCTCGAAGTTTTAGATACAGATTCAAGGAGTCATTTGACTCACCATTTCAAACATGTTACAACTAGGCTATGGTCAATGCAATAACTTTATTTACATTTATGTGTGTGTATTTGTTTATTATTTTATTCGTATTGTTAAATTATATGTATATTATCATGAATCCATACATATGTCTATGCTATAAACATTAAAAGAATATATGTACATGTGTGTATATGTATGTAGCCGCAGCCTTTAAAAAAATTCGAGTTTGATATTATTTTAAAATGTTTCTCAAACAAAACTGGATTTTTAATGCATAAATAAATACATATATTGCATTTTTTAAATATGTACATAATAATATTTAATTTTTTTTAAATGATTGAATTTATAAAATATATACACTTAAATATATAAATATATATATATATATATATATTTAAATATTGTGTTTTACATAATCTAACATATAACATATTTTATAATATATGTATATATAATTAGATTAATAAGTACAAAAATTTGTATATTTTAAAATTATGCTTTTGAAAAAAGTGTATATATATATTAACAACTTCAGTACGGAAGTTGTTAAATAAAAAATTATGTTAAATAAACTTTAAAACCGTAAGTTTTAAAAAACTATTTATGTTGTGGGTATTTATATATATCATTTTGTATACTAACATTTATTTTAATATATATATATATATATTATACACACACTTTATGCATATATTAGTTAATAATATATGTGTGTGTATTATTTTCGTGTGTATATATATGTGTATGCGTATATATATATATTAAATACAATCTATTATAAATAGTTTAGAATTTGAAATTGTAAGATATTTTAAATCTAGACCAAGATTTGAAATTTGAAATTTTAATTTTGAATTTTAATTTTAATTTTGATTTTAAATTATATATATTTTAATTCACAAATATTCTTAATATTATACAAAGTTATAATATTTACAATTTTTTTATAAATATAATTTTACATCGTATTAAAATATATATATATATATATATATAAATTTGAAAATGGGTAAAAGAATTTATTAGGCTTATGCGAAGCCTAAAAGTACTCAGCCCATGACCGCATACAACATAAATATTTATACAAAGTACACTAAATTTAAAACATTCCTATGTTACATTTACTTTCCAAATCTAAACTCATTTCACTTCATCTTCTTCCCTAGACTCTTTATGGTGGCTGATTCTGGTATGATGTACTTGGGTTTCCTACCACTGCCGATGACGAATCCACTCCTTCAGACTTGCCTCCACCTCGTTTCTATTGCATGTAAGGTTTTGACATATCCTTTTTGAACCAATATCATATTTATTTAAGTTTGTTTGCTGATTTCCTTTTTGCTTCGCATGATGCTTTGGAAAATTCAACGATTAATTCCTTCCAAATGCTCCAAACAGCCACTGTCAAAGCAATTTTGCTCATTTTGGCTTCCAAGTTTTCTCTTTGCCTGCTATTGACCAAGTACTCCACTATTTCTTGTAGTTTATACTATGGATTTGTAATATTTCCCACTCTCTTACAGTACTCTCAAATTTTACAGAAGAAATTGCACAAAAATAAGTGCGAGTGACTTTCTTTGTTCTTATTACATAACACACATGTTTCTACCTCCAAAATTCCCTGTTTTAAAAGTCCATCTCTAATTGGCAATTTGCCCATCATCGCTTCATATGTTTTCAACACTATTTGTTGGTTGTTGACCTTATCCCAAATGATTTTTTCTTGCTTTTGTGTTGATCTTCCTATTGTACCTCTTCCCCAGCCGATTTAGTGATGAATTCGCTACCTATTGGATTCGATGACCATATATGTAATTGTATCCCTGCGAAGAGCGATATGTATTCTATCTGCTTATTTTGTTTGCATTGTTAGGAATAGAGTCATACTTCCAATGCCTGTCTTGTATCAAAATTTCAACTTTCTAACTTGGACAACTATAAGCAGAGAAAGTATCTCTTCCTAGTTTATCAATCAAAGATTCACCTTGGATCCAAAGATCTCTCCACAAATCCTTTTTTCTCCATATGCTATTTCTCTTGTACTAAATGCAACTAGCTTGTTTCTTATTTGCATGATCGCTTTCCATGTTGCTGATGCATTATTACTTATTTCCATTTACCAAAAATTTCCCTACATTTCTTTTCCTCATCCATTTGGCCCAAAGTGCTCTTGAATTAAATGTAGAAACATCATGTACATCCTTCAACCTTCTTAGTCCAACTCTTCCTTCTTCCTTGAGTCTGCATAAATCTTCATATTAATTTAATATTTCCCCTTTTTAGATATACCGGTTCGAACCTCTCCGCAAAAGATGAGAGTCTAGAACTCTAGCCATGAAGTTTGTCCCTTATTTTTGTAATCAACTCAGCACATTCTCCATCAGTGATTTTATTAGGAAGAAGGAACCCCTAAATATTTCACTAGTAGTTCACCTTCCTTGACATTTAATATGTTAAGCACACCACTCTTTTATTTTTTATTGAAGTGGCATTTGGTCTTAAGCGAATTCATTTTTAGACCCACTTTCTCCTTCAAACTTTGAACAATTATTTTGATAGCAACTACAACTTCACTACTTGGTTTTATGAAAATGATCAGGTCATCCGCATAAAAAAAGGTAGCCAACTCTAGGCTAAAAATTATGAATAGTATGGAATAGCTTATTATGACCAGCCAATTCCATTTAAAGAGTGAAATATTCCATGGATATTGCAAAAAGGTATCGAGATAGAGGGTCTTCTTGCCTGATCCCTCTATTACTACTTATGAAATCTTGGGAAAACCGTTCACTAAGACAAAAAAGTAAGTGTGGTAATACACTCACTAATCAATTCAAAAAACTTTGTTGGGAAACCCATACATCTAAGCATGTGAAGGATGAAATATCTATCAATCTTACCATATGCTTTGTGGAGGTCAACCTTAAAGAAAAATTTATCTGCACCTTTTTTGTTAAAATTTCTAATCAATTCATTTGTCATGAGTGAATTTTCAGATATGCTCATCCCTTTAATGAATGCACTTTGACATGCAGCTATAATGTCCAATAAGAACTTCTTCATTCTATTGCAAGTTACTTTACTCAAGATTTTTATATTACATTACAAAATAGGTTTATAATCTTCAATTTGCATCGACTTGTCTTATTTTGGAATCAAATATATAAATGTGTGATTGATTTCTTTTAAATTCTACCCATTCAATGCATAGCTGATATAATCTTACTTTTAGGTCAATAAAATGGTTGCTGAAGAATTGAGATCCTAGGCCATCTGGCCCTAGGTTAGCATCAACATGGATGGAACTTAAGGCTACGAAGACTTCGCTTTCCCTCACCAGACTGCACAGCATCTTACGGCCTTTGGAATTCATCACCCTTTTACACTGAATGTCAGGTAAGTCAATCATGCATTGTCTATTGTACAGCTATGTGAAGTATTTAATCGCTTCCTCCTTAAGTTTTGCACTATCGCTATTTGCATTTCCTTCCAGGTCAAAACATTGAAGGTTATTAGTATTCCTTCAAATAGAAAATTTAGTTTAGAAAAATTTGGCACATTTATCTCCCTCTTAATCCACTTCTCTTTGGATTTCTCTTTTTGTAATGAACCGAAGTTTCAAACACTTTGTATTTAAATATCTGAAGTATTTAAAAAATTGAATCCAATATTTAATGTGATTAAATATGATTTTATAACCTTATTAAACACTTTTTAATCAATAATTGATGTTATAAAATTTATTTTGAAATGTATTTACAAGAATATACACTTTGGATAAATACTGAAAGTGCGATAGGAAAACGTTTTGTTAAATATCAACTTTTTATTCAATACATATTGTGTAAATATATTGCAACTTGAATAGTTATCATTTGTAAACATACGATAAGAATTAAATAATTAAACACATCTTTTTCCAAAGCTAAAGGTTAACTAAAGTAAGTTTGAATTAGTAAAAGTAAGTGGAAACATTAAGGACTAAAGGACCCCTAAATAAAGGCTTGATTTGAGGGTATGGTGTGTAAGGGGTAATGTGTGTGTAAGGGTATGGCTTTGCATGCTTGGAGTCCTTTTGCTTCATGGTTAAGGAAGGGGTTTTGAGATCTTTTCATACATTTACTAACTCTATAAATACACGCAAACACATATTCACTTCATTTTTACACAAATCCTATTCTATATAATGTCTTCATCTTCTCCTTCGTCCTCGCTAACTTTCTAGAAATAATATCAAACCAACTCCTTTCTCCTCCAAATTTTTCCTATATCCTTAGTACAATATTACATCGCCTCTTAACAAGTCAAAGATGAAAGAAAGGGAGCAAAACTCCCTCCTCCATGTCATGTCCGTGAGTTCAAGGAGAGGGGAGATGATGCATGTGGGTTAAGGGAAGATAAGGAAGGGTTTTAGGTGATGTATTGGTTGGGTAGAAAATGGCAGTGAAGTATGGTTATGTATGGATGTTGGTGGGAAGAGATATGGATTGATAAAAGTGAGGTAATCTCACTTTGAATCAAGTAATTAACTTGATAATATTTCTTGTTAAATTACTTGTTAATCACATGTTGCTACGCTTGCTATTAAATATATAATAATAGACACTAACTACTTAAAGTTATAACCATATATTATATTCTTCCAAAAGCATATGATTTGTTAAGGTAGTTGCCGTAAAGAGAATGGAATTATGTTGTTAAATTAAGCACATTTAAACATCTAAAATGAATACGATTATTAGTACCTATGTTAATACATGTTTACAGTGATATGGTTTGAATTTTGAATCATGCATTTGTACAAAATAACATGACACCAAATATTGATTGAAGACGGAATTGTCCGTATAACGATAGTCGCTATAAACGCACTTTGAATCCCTAAAACTATAACTTGCAAAAATGGCAAATCAATTACATATATTAATTAATAACTTGTTTGGTTATTATTTACATTTCTATATGAATTTATAAAAGCAAAGAATATGTTTTTGTAAAGTTATAGAAGAAGCACATCAAAGTACTAAAAGATTGAAGTAAAAAAGTCGCTATAATAACACTTTTGATTTAGCGAAATAACGGTATTTATATACAAATTTCTTTGAAGGTTTCTTTTCATATGTAAGGATTAAATAATATATTATTCTTATTGGAAAACTTTTGAAGCCTAATTCATTCGATAGCTAGTTGAACAAAATGCAAAAAGTTATAGCGAAATAGTCGCTGTAACCGTAGTTCGATAAAATACCATATTTTCGAGAAATTCTCTAAAATGTTTGAAAAATATTCTTTGGGATTTTTATTCATCATTTTTAAGTACCCAAAATATACTAACTAAAGTAAAAAGAATGGATTAAAACCATTCGTTAAGACGTTGAAATCTAGACTCTAAGTTGTAGCAAAACGATATTGGCAATGGTAACAAAACTTTAGATAGCATTTCTAGAAATGCTACCTTTTCTCTTTTGAAATATAAACTGGTTTAACTGATATTTAAATTATATATTTTTCTCAAACCTTTTTAGGTTTTTTTTATAACTTATATTAGAGTGTTTTAAAATTAGTTTACTGTTTAAATAATTATATAATTTTTGAAAAAGGGTAATTAACTTTGCTTAAAGCTAAAAGCCAATTAGTAGACTTATCTATTTATGAGATTCATGAATGAAGTGTCTAGGCAAGACTTTGATGCAATCGGTGCTCTAACTTTTCTGGCTTCACTCTTGGATGGTATAGGTTAAAATATCGAAAACGAGTTAAGTATACATCATTAATGTCGTCAATTTAGCAGAATAAATCCACGTTCTACTATTATGTAAATTTAGACATTTATTTATACGGTTAATTATGGTTTACATGTTATTATTCAGTTTACTGAATTGTTGATAATAATGTATTGTTATTATTGTTTGTTTGACCCTTTAAATTACGCTTTGCCAGTTGTGAGAAATTAAAATCTATTTGCATGGGTTGGGTAGATACGAACACCTTGTGATTAAAATTTCACTGCTTGGCATAAGTTGTTTGATGAAAATATTTGATTAAGTAATTGTTATAATAAAATATATTTATTATAGTTTTAAAGATGTTTATCTTTTAAATGAAATGGTTCCTTTGAAAAGAAATAGAAATATTTTGAAGTAAATACTTCGAAGTGATTTTATAAAGGTGTTTATACAACATTTAGAAATCAATATTTTGGAAGTGATTTTATATAAACGTGATTTATAAACAAAGATATGTATAAAATGCTTTTATAAATAAAATGAATTTCAAGAACTTAAAGCCCAATGGTTTTAAAATATCTTTCCAAAGATTTTGAGGACATAAATAATAGTGTGTTGAAAAGTATTTGTGATTTTAGTGCAAAATGATTTGTTACTTCAGGAAACAAAATGATTTGTTATGTTAGCGATGATTCGGGTCACCCAAAACTAAAAATGGGTAGGAGGTTTTATGCAACCTTAGGTATAGTCCACTCTTTGTGCAAAGGGATATACTTCGTTTATTTATCTTGTGAAGGCTGGGACCTAATCGGCTTGTTATTGGGAGAAACCTCCTGATCTGGTTGCATATATTTTGATATTCTTTTATAGTAGAGTATTTTTGGATTTTTGAATAAATATATCAAATACACCACTGTATTGTTATATAGAGTAATTGATACTGGTTTTGAAAAGGTTTTGACTTAAATCCCGAAGAAAATTATGACTTGATATAAAAGATATATATATATATATATATTATTTCAAAAGGATTTGAAATGAAACTGGGAATTTAGTTCGAAGAGGTTTTTTCGAATAAGTATTTTCAAAAGAAATTATTATTGAAAATAATAAATTTAATCAGATTTCATATATCTAAATGTAAAGATTAACCCAAATGGGTGGTTTGGGAATTGCATATTTGTTTGATTGATCATCGTAGGCTCCTTAAGTCCTATTTATGAATAGGAAAACTACGTTGGCTTGATCTTGTATCTAATTGGGTACCCAATTAGATAGGGGTACATGGGCAGTCATAAGTGGTAGTGACGCAGCCCCAATAATATATCTTTTCTCTGTTTATCGTTTGTGAATTATCTTGTGTTGTTGTATCTTTCCTACTTACCATTTTATTCCGCATTGACTTCGTAATTGAGTTTGCAGGATTGACTATTATTTCCCCTCACACCAGAGTGCACAGTAGTAGATTTATTGCATTTGAGTTTTCTTTGTATTAAACCACACCTAATAAATTAATTAATTACTCTAATAAGTTAGCTATTGAAATTTTATTCTACACTTAATACTGTTATATTTTTATCGAATTATGACATGTTAAATTGGTAGTTTTCATTCATAGTTTTAGAATGGACGGATTTTTGGCGATTTTGAGTAGTCCGAAAGTTCCGAATCGTCACACTTTTAATTTAATTTCTCTCATTTTTAATGCTTTTTTGAGGGTGCTTTGTGCTTGATAGTATTCTCTCCAGCTATTTCATCTTAAGGGTCATGATCCATTTAATGTAAAAGCTCTTTACATTGATCTTGCATATTATAAGTGACGTTGTACTCCTTGGGCCTGCACCCATTCCACTCTTTTATTCTGATTTTAACTATTTTAAGCACATGAACTACTTGATACACCTATGATCCCTCCACCCGTTCACACATTTCAAAATTTATTACGTTGTTATACCCTTCAAACATATATGTGTCATTAACATATTTAAAAGGCCTTCCTTTCTCATTTTTTCCTTAGTCAACTAAAGTTATAAGTAGAGGGCTATGATCACTTGTGGAATTTTGTAGGATAGTAATTTTTATATTTAAGAACATGTTTATTCAGTTAACATTAGTGAGAAATCTTTTAAAAGATATCTTCTTACATTCACCACTTCTCCATGTGTATTTAAGGCCTATGAGGATAGGTTCTACCAATCCTGCAATAGTACAATTATTAAATTCAACTAGCTGCGACACTTTCAGTGTAAGTCCTCCCTTTTCTTCCTCTACTTTCCGAACTGCACTAGAATCACCCATGAAAGTTCAAGAACCAACCTGGTAGTTGTTATATTTTTAATTTTTTTCCTATAGGGTTGTTATGTTAGCTACCAAATTGCTGGCATACATACATGTAACATGCATGATTAGACCTCCACGAATTGTAACTTTAACAGTAATTTGCCGGTCATCTTTGTTGACTTAACTTTAATAGTAATTTGCTGGTCATCTTTGTTGACTACATGCACCTTCTAAACAAGTTTATTCCACATAAGTAGAATTCTTCCTTTCTCATCAAATTCAAGATTATGAGGATACTCCCAGTCATGTCCCATTGCATCATTGAAAAAACTAAGATTTGTATCATTAAATTTATTCTCAATAATCCCCAAAATAGAAGGTAAATAATTCGTTCCAAGATTATAGAGGTCTAATTTATGAGTGCCATTTATTAGACCACTAACATTCCAGCTAATTATAGATATTTAGGTTGGATGGTTCAGCTCCTTAATTTCTAGGAGAACCCTTTTACGAGTTGATTGCCTTGCCTTCGGCATCTTTGTCTTTGAATTGCTACTTAGATGTATGATTTTTCTTTGTATAACATTTTCATTCATTTGTTTCTACCTCCTCTTGTCAAGCTCATGTAATTCAATGTTCAACTTACTAACTTCTTCACATGTTTTAGGTGTCTTCTCTGTTGATTCAGCATCATGGTTTTGAGTTATTACCACCTCCGGTCTTTTCCTAGCTGTCTCATCTAGCTACTTCTACAACTCATCTTTTCCTCTACTGCATACCTTGTAGAAATTCAATGAATGTGTTTGGTCTAATGTTGATGTTATTATCATGCCATTGTATATTTATCTCCAGCACATTTTGTATGTTCTCTCCATTCTTAGTAAGGTGCATGTTTTTGTAGCGATTAAGTAGCTTTACGTTAGTATATTCTTCCATGTCAATATTAACTTCCTTTTGCCAAATGGGGGATGGCATTGTGGCATACTGGGGATCAGAATGCCGAAAACACTTGCACTGGTAATATATAAGTGGCGCATATTCATACTCTACTTCGTGCATATATATATATATATATATATATATATTACATTTACTGTCTTTAGCTCTAACACATTATTTCAACACATCTCCTGCCTTCACATCTATTAGGACTCTTGCATATTTCAGTCTCTTAACATTTCTAGTGTAATCATCCATGGCCAAAGGGGTTCCAATTAAACTTGAAAGCTTGTTATGCCTCTAGCATTCCACAGAGATAAATCAAGATCTAACAATTTAACCTAGATAGGATGAGATTCTAACAATGTCTCTTTCCAGCCTTAGACTAGGTTTGCATCGTTGACTAAAAGCAACTTACCATCCATAAACCATGGGCTACCATGTAACACTTTTTTGCAGTCATTTTCATTAATAAATTTAATAAGATAGAATCCATTTTCTCTAGAAAAAACATCTAGCAAAAACATCCCAAATTCTTGTAGGTTTTCACTTCCATTTGATGTATGCATTTAAATGAATATAATATGGTCTCTTACCTACCAAATCACACACACACACACACACACACACACATATAGAATTATTCTACATGTTGCTTCATTTAAAACCTTGTCATCTAGATTTGCGTATTCGTCATCATCATTGATCAGTCCATCAAATCCCGAGACCCCACCTTCTAAACATGTGTTACCCGCAATTACATCTGCCTATGTGCATGTTGTATCCCTAAATTCAGGGATTTTAGCCATATTGGCTTTTTCCTTACGTTAGTGATTGATTGTGTGTTAACCTTAAATTTTGAATAATTTTTCTTCCTTACCTCATGCCAGTCGGATTCATCATCTCGATTTTTATCCTCGTCATCCTCCTCAGAATTAGGTATTTTGCTAGAGTTTTGCACGTTGCTTAATGTCTCCATACGCATACACACATATATACACACACACATGCACATATATAAATACATATACATATATACATATATGTGTTTGTGTGTGAAAACACACACACACACATACATAGGGGCTAACGTGTCTATTGGCGGTGCAAATCCCAACACTTAATACGAGCATGTTATACCATATACGCCGTATATGTTGCACGTGCACAGGCACACATATGTGTATACGATATTACATAATATGGATATAACATAAAATAAAACATTTTTTTACAACTTGACATTAATATTGATTTTATTTAAAAATTATTTTAGATCAAATCTAAATAAATTTTGACTTTTAAGGCTGAATAAGACAACGGAACAATTTTTTTGAAATTTACCGAAACTGTTGCATGCTAATTCAGTACCAATAAGAGTATCTCAGGTACGGTTCTATATACACTATGTCCTTATTACTATATACGACATTTTGTAATATTTAAGATGACATATCTCACATCGAACTGTTGTTGTAACGATCGCCTTACATCTTATGTATAGAACGGTTGTCAAAGGAAAGAAAAAGAAGTAAAGAAGAGGAAATAGAAGAAAATAGAATGGAAAATAAGAAGAAGGAAACATTAAATAATCGAATAACCTATTGTATATCTCACGTCAAATCATATAAAATACAATAGTCAATATAGATATAAAATAGTTGAGACAGTAATAACAACGTGAACTAATCATCAGAGTATAAGATCCATAAAGTTATACAACACGGTAACTGAGTTTATACAATAGGTAAATAAACTCAACCGATACACTGCCTCTAATAAAAATAAGTCAAACACTATCAAGGCTCCACAAATGTCACACAACCGAACATATAATAACAAACTCACAAATAAATATGAGTAAACATCACCTCCGGTTATTCCATCTACACAATTCAATATGTCATCCACACCTAGTTTCTAATCTACTCATTTAAGAACACCCAAGATAATAAAACCAAAGCATAAAACATCGGGTCAAAAAACAATTTGGTGTTGGTGATAAACAATCTCAAAATATTATAAAAATAGATATAGTATATGAAACTGAGGTTATTTGAATCATATCTGACATGTTCATGCAACCAAACAACAAATAATATCGATAATATGCTATTCTAAAACATCATAAATGGGTACTCTATACTCAGTAAACTATCAAGGTTCCTAGGTTTCTCCATCCACAACACCTACTCTATACTAAGTAAACTATCCCGAGTGTCTAGGTATCCCTATGCATAATACCTACCTCATGTGACATCCTTAGGGTGACAGATGGCTAGTGAAGCAATCATATTTTCCATCAAACAATACTAACCGTCAGCTAATGTGCTCTAGATATATGATAACTCGCATGACCACCAAGCCAGGGACTATTGGTAATCCCAGTTCTCCATCGTACTCTTTTATCTCACAGCTCATAGCTGGATACATATCTCGTAGCCTAAAGCTGGACACCAGACCCTAAGCCATAGGTAAGGATCCTTACTACCAATCCATGAGTGTCCCCATTATACAATACCCACGCTTCGAGTACAAGAGAAAAATCTTCGAATCATCAACGATCCTTTAGCACATACACATCCATCTGAGCCATACTGGCTCAATATAACTTCCACTATTTGGAAACCGCCATGTTCATCCACTCCATGACTCCCACCGAGACTCTTACGTACCTACTCCATACTCAAGTCACAAAATAAAGACATGGAGTGTCTAATCTTCGGTACCTACTAACCTCATGAGCCATAAATAGAAGACATGAGGCTTTTCATTATACTATACATCGCCATCCTCCATTGATGCAAACGAGCCAATACCTCCAGCATGGTCTACAGTCCTGAAACTATCAACCTTAGAACCTACTCCATATACCATCGAGTCATAATCCGAAGTACCAACTCTTAGGTCGAAGCGCCACATCTTCGCTTTACCATCGAAATTGCTTGCCCTGGAGTAGTAATATCAAAAATTTAAGTTGGTCGCATGAGTAAATCATCAAATCATACACCAAGAAATCTCCTCAATGTTTAAGCTAGAGATTGGCCAAATCGCCAATCAACAATAGCGATGGAGATTAACCACCATACAATGGTTAATACCAATTACTTTGGTCATGTATATAGCCAAAACATATAAATACAAACCAAATGGAAACGTTCAACATCCATCTTGAAGTCCGAAGCCTCATCTTCCACCTTCAGATTAGTCAGCACATATACCAACACTACTCTACAACTAATCTCATTCGTTAGGTTTCTATGTGTACGAAACCCAAAGTACAAGATATTCCCTCAACACCTGACACCGCTAATCAGCATTTTCAATTAAAAACATCCAAATAAGAAACCATGCAACCGACATCCACACACATACACATATGTCCAAAATAGCAATCATACAACATGTTTAATACATCCATATCAACTAATGGGGAAATAATGTAAAAATAACCCAAATCCAATAATTTCCCATAAATGGCACATGGATGGAAAATATATGATATTCAATATAAGTCATTTTAAAATACTTTTATCCTCTTTTATAAAAATATAGTAGGTATATAAGTATAGGAAAATCAAATTTTAAAACCAAAAATCATTCCAGAACATCGATCAATTCTATATAAACAATCATAGTATGATGGGAGACAATATTACTCGCCTTTATAAATATGTTAAAAATAGTACTAAAGTGTAGATCTCTCCATCACAAGAGCAAAACAAGAAACCGCATCCAAAACGGACTTCGTATGCAAAAGATGTGCTCGATATAATAATTTGGATTAATAAGATAATTAACTAACTAAATCAAATAATTAACTACCATACTAATTCTTCCCATTTCCTTAGTTACGCATGCATGTTTTCTTTCTATATATGCACACACACCATGGTTGTGTTTTCAATCTTTAATTTCTCTACCCACGAGCGGTGATTCCTCGATCCGTTTTCGCCAACAAAATTCTCTTTTCTCAAGCTTCGATCTGCATCTAGATTTTCCGCGTCCCCTTGCCTCCAGCAAAATGTGTCCTTTTCCTGCCCTCTTCTGACCTGTATGGTTGCGTTCTTCCATAGGGGTTTGGAGATGCTGCGAATAAAGGGAAAAGAGCCCCTCGATATAAGAAATGCCACGATGATCTCCAATTTGCCTAAATCTTCCTTAAGGCCCACCAAATCGAAACCATAGATGCGCCGTAAAATGATGAGGTCAATCAATGGTAATCGCACCCTAGATCGGCAGCATCATCTCGAAGCTCTCCTCTCTTTAATCATAGTGAATCTGACCTCATGATTTTTAGTGAAGCTAATCAAATGATTTTGATTTATAAAGTAAATAGGAGGAGGCGGCCATTATTCTCCAATGGAACTGTAATTCGAGAAAACGAATTTTAGAGGGAAATGGAATTGAGAAATATTTATAATAATATAGTATTTCATTTATTTATTCTCTTAAATAAATAGCTGTACGTTTTGAGTCCGTACGATTACACGATGCGTTCGATCGCCATGAAACTCATCTGCGTACATCACCTCATTTTTCCAGATCCAACTGCATAAATCTTGTTGATATCTGAGACTGTAATCCGAGATTCTAATTTTGTGTATTTCAAGATCATTTCGGCCATTGGACCGTCTGATCTCTAAATATAGTGATCCGTATACTCATTTTAATTCGCAATGTCCATTCGAACTCAACAGAAGTGATCTTGAATCCTGATTCGACCGATTGCGAAAGATCATATTTTTAGGCCTTTATTTAATTAACGATAAAATATTTAAATAAATTATCTAGAAATCTGATTTCTAAAAATATCGGTCGATACAGTTGTCTGACTTGACGTTTTATGGTTTGCTTCTTATTATCTTAGGTGCTCTTAAATGAGTAGATTTGAGATAATAGGTCTGGATAGTGCAAGTAGCTGTACTGATTAGAGCAAAAGGTTACACTTTCATATATCTATATTTTGGAGCTTACCATCACTTATATTCTATTGTGCAGTATTATGGATGTATAAGAGTTTATTTTAGTACATTAGGATGTATAAGCTCTATTACTTCACCTGTATAATCTTATAAACCTACCGCATTCCGTTGTCTTATTTATGGTTTATTTGATTACATTATCGTCTTGCATGTTTTATATCTATGATGACTATTATATTTTATCCTTGACTTATAGGATATTCGATAGGTTTCGTGATTGTTTTAGTTACTTTATTATCGCTCTACATCGGTGAGGCAATGCAGCAGTACACTCTACATGTTATATTGTGTGACAAAGATCTAGGCGATCTTCACATATACTGGGTTTAACAAGTGATTTTTTGGAGATGTTTTAGAAGGGAAAGATTTCCACGATGATTGTATTTTAAAAGTGATTTGGAGTTATTATATGAACACTCTTGAAATTTAATGGAATATTTTCAAAAAATAAAATAAAATAATGTTTTTACATCCTTTCTTGAATTTTAGTTAAGATATATTGGATACTATTTTACCAATGGGAAAAACTCCATCTTGGCTGATCGAATTTAGGGTCGCTACCTGAATTAGTGGTATGGTTTATTTGCCCATATACCACCATTAGTCAATGATCTGGTATATTGGACTGATCTTCTTTACGGCTAAGTTTCCCAACCAGCGGGTCATGGACTACAAACGATGGAGGCATGAGGGTCCCATGAGTAGGTTCATGAATTGGTAGCTTAAGACCTTCGCCTTATGCCATCTTGGTTATCTTGTGTTGATTGCCAAGTGTGTTATGGAGTTATGAGTAGGTTACGGTGCCAATGTCTTCGCGCACACTTAGGCTCTATCACTGTAATTATCTTCTAGCTATTTTTTATAGATTTGTTTATGAGTTAGGATATATTTATTCCACAACCTCGAGATGCTACTTTGTTATATTTTCGTGTTATCTTTATAAAGGTGGAAAACAGTTTAGTTAAATTTTCTTTAGAAACTCGGTATCTTTCAGAAACTTGAGTATGGATTTGTTTGCTATCATACTGGTTGACATATGATTGTTGTAGTTAATATTGATTAAATTATATTCGATACTTAGATTAACATCACGCTATGCTAAGGTGATTATTTAAACTAAAATTAACATATATGGTACATACACTTATACCTCATGTTGACTTATCCATGTGGCATGTTTCATTTGTTAGATTGACCGAAATTTTCTTTGTCCATGGATCTTACTTCACTCACACTAGTCATGGTCTGGCCCTGTGATTTGTTTTTAAATCCTTGGGTCAGTCTAAGGATTTTGTTGGTAGATGTTAATATAGACCTTAGCAACACTCTTATCTTTTTCCATGTTTGAGGGTTTTAGACTATGCAGTGGTGGACATAGTTATAGTAGTAGCTAATAATGGTATAATATATTTTGGAAGACGAAATTATGTACCGTGGACTATATATTTTGGACATTTACTATGATATGTAATATATATTTCACTGTTATCATTGTCCTGATTTATATATTCTGCTATATTTTGTATTTTGCCTCTTAGGACATGATGCTAGTATGATTGCTATAAACTGAGATAAGCATGAATAGTACATCAATTTTTTTTTTAATTTTTCATGCCAGTGTTAGTTCAGGTGAATGAGTAGAGTAGTTAGCCCTATTGACTCCCATTCCATGCTTTCAACAATAATACTTAGTATTACCCTTCGACAGTACGGGTGTAGAGGTCGGGCATTACACCATCGAGCCTTGCCAAGAGCCTAACACGTTGTTTGCTAACATTTCCTTTTGAATGTCCACCATCTTCTCCTTTAATTAGTTTACAATGCTAAAAACAATGCTTTGCCAATGCTGTTAATGGAGGCTTAAAAGTTGTCAGAAAGTTTATCCTAAAATGAAGTGAGTCTAGAGTATTTATAGCCAAGAATACGCACCCTTTTCTCTTCATTTTTCTCTAGTCTTAAAGCCCAAAACAAGTCTCACATTTTGGATATCTATAGATGCCTTAGCACTGACCAAGCAAGGTCAAAGGTCTTATTTTCTCTTTTTTAAATCATTGTTTATAAATTGACATCTTTAATACATCGTTATATTCGATTTTAAGCTTTAAATAAATAAATAGAATGCCATAAAATATTAATAGAACATTTGTGTTAATTTATTTTTATTTTTAATGTTTGTAAATTAATTTTAACATGGTCGAATTTAGAAATAATTAATGTGGTTATGTTGACTCTTTGGTGTGAACTTGGTCCTTAATTAATTTTTAAACAATTTAAATACTAAAGCCTGCATGGACATTGTAAAAGCGTAACATCAGGACCGGCTCAATACTCACGGATCATCTAGGTGGAATGCAATGTATAATCCAAATAAGCTCACTTGGTAATAACATTTTGTACACTTACTCTTTTCGTCATCATTGTGTCACTTAGATATCTAGAGTTTGGTCTGAGGTAAAAAACTCAATTAATATCTACACTTAATTTTGTGGACCACTTTAAAGTACTCAGTTCGATCTAATAACATCTACCTTTTAACCATTCTATTTTGGCCAGAGATTTTGACTTCAAGTTAACCACTGATTGTTCTAATATTAGCCTTCTATGTCGAAGCATACAAATCCTCTCTTGGGTGGTATTTCACTTCAAGTAGTTCAATGTATACCCAACTATAATCATAACAAGGTCTCCATGCCAAGTATTTAACCACAATCAAAGTAGCCTGGCTACTTAAGATCGACATCACCCTCAAGTCAAAAACTACTTGTACATATTTACCATACGATCTTCTATTTTGACTTAGTTATATTGACCTATAGAATAGTCTCGTCGAGTGTTCTATGATTACTCCAAATAACCATAAGTATGTAACTCCTTGGTGCAACCAACGGTTACCATCCATCGTATAAAGGGCGTTAGCCAACTATTCTCAACAGATGTATCAATATTCTTTTCTTGATACATCTTGACTAAGAACAATCAAGGAGTAAGCGTTATATCAATTATAAACATATTCGTAACCACAATCGATCAAATACCTCTCCTAAGGATTTACTTATATACATGTTTAATATATTTATTTCATTATTTATATCTCTATATAACAACATATACAAAAAAGTACACCTGATGAATACATCATTTCAAACAAGATTCTTTTATAAGAGTTAAGTTATGAAATAAATCATGTAATTGACTCTAGGTACACCCTTAACTCTATTAGGTAATACCCTAAAGCTTGAAGACTGATGCATGTCATTACCGTGAGATCATGTATGTCGACTTAGTTTTATTAACATACAAAATATTCTCTTTGAGTCAATCTATGATTGTTCCAAACAACTACAAGTACGTAATCACTTGGTGTCTGAACAATCATGAGTGATTCATCATCTATCATATGGAGAAAATTACACACACTAGTCTTAAATAATGTATCAGTATCCTTTTCTCGACACATTTTGACTGGGAACATTTTAGGAGTAAGTATTTAAATATCAATTCAATACTCATGGTTACGAACTATTCGCAACTATAACGATAAAATACTTCTCCTAAGGTGTTTTTACTTATATATGTTTAATGTATTAATACCACTGCTTATATCTCTATATAATAACACATATAAAGAAAATAAAACCAAAAGCATACTTTATTTTGAATAAAATTCTTTTATAAGAGTTATGTTACATAATAAATTAAATAATTGCTTCTATGGCTCACTGTTGACTCTATCAGAATAGGTTGAAAGAAACGTTCATATTTGGAGAGTCCATAAACAACCAGATATATGATAGTATATTTTTGCTTCCACAAAAGTTAGGGATAAAGTCCATACTTACGTCGCTCGAAATAACTTCAAGAATTAGAAGTGGGTGTAAAAGGTCCGTTGATGGTACTTTTCTAATTTCATCCTTTGAAAATGTCACATTCTTTGATATACCTTTTGTTCCCTTTTTCATTCCCTTTCATATAAAATTTTATTTCAGGTTATGTAATTTACCCTTAACTCTGAAATGTCCCTTTAATTTTGTTGCATGGTATTCATGAATTTGGTCCTAGTAAGGCTTGCATCAAAATGATCAATTAACAATTCACCGTTGTAGAAAACTAAATTATCCAGTTTACCTAATTATCTGTCTTTGAGGAAGTTTCGATAAAAATCTGAAATTTTCATTTTTTGCCTCTTTGAATTCATCAACCCAGAGGATATTGCTATGGTGATAGAATTTGTGTGTAGCTGTTATTAATTTTCATCTCTTTTAGACAAAACAACAGCAACAATTCTCCTTGTATATTTTTATTCTATAATGTAATCAGAACTATATAGCTTTGCTAACCATATCCCTTATGTACCTGTGTGTATTTTTCGGTGCAGTAAGTAAAGCCATGCTCTGTTGGTAAGTTTATATCTGCCTAATAATTATTGACTCCATATTTTTAGCTAGCACTAATGCTAACAATCATTTTTCATAGGTGGGGAGATTCAAATTCTTCCCCTTAAACCCTTTGTAGACAATATGTTTTCTTTCCTACAACAAAATTACCCATATTCTCATTCCACTTGCATTACACTCAATGATAAATTCCTTGTTAAAATCAGGCATAATTAGAATAAGTTGTCTAAAAGTTTCTCCTTAAGATCTTTGAAAGATGCAGTGTCTTTTTCATTCCATTGGAGAGAGTTTTTTTTTAAGTAATTCGGTCAGAAGCTTTGTTATGATCCCATAATTCTTTAAAATTTTCTATAATATGCATTTTTGCCTAAGAACCATCTTTATCCTTTATATTCTTTCAGTATAGGCTAGTTTTAGATAGATGAACCTTTCTAGATCAACTATTATATCTTATCTTGATATAATATGGCCTAAATACTTGATCCTTTTATTTGCAAACTAGTATTTTTTAACCATCACGACCACTTATTGTCTTGTAAAACTAGGAAAGACAAAGATAAGTGGTGAAAATGATTTTGCTAAGTTCTACAGTAAACTAAGATATCATTAAAAATAGTAAAACAAGTTTTCTCAAATCATTTTCTAAAATAGTATTCATAAAATATTTAAAAGATGGATTATTTGTTAAGATAAATGGCATGACTAAAATTCTTAATGGCTTTCACGAATTTTAAAAGCATTTTTCACATGTTTGAATCTAGCAGTTCATAAATTCTAGATTTGGCATGGTAAAGAATTGTGATCCGTGTAATGGATTAAATAAGTCTTCAACCAAAGGAATGGGGAATTTTATTTGATGATATGTTTTTTAAGATGCATATAGTCCACACTAAGCCCTCAACTTACATCCCTTTTTTACTATTACCAATGGAAATGCATATGAAATTGTGCTACCCTTATAATTCCAATAAATAACAATTTAGTAATTAGTTCCTTCATTTCAGCTTTGACATGCTAAGGGTGTCAAAATGGTATAAGGCATATTGGTTTAGTGTTGTCAAGAGTTGAATTTTGTGATCGTAATTTCTTTTAGGTGGCAAGTGGTCGGATTCTTTTGTAATTATAGGAAATTATTGAAGAAAAATAGTGAACTCTAGAATTTTTTTTGCATGCATATCTTCAATATGACATATTTTTAGGGAATAATTTTATGGTAATTATTTTACTTTCATAGTGCGACATAAAAGAAAGTTATCCTTGCTTCGTCTCTTTTTGATCTTTCTTTTATCCATTGAAGTATTATTTTATACAGTTCTCCCTCGTCAATTGTAATCATAGTCCTCATATGAAAACTTAACTTGTAGTTTTTTAAAATTAAAGGTGACACCATTAAGTTCTTTAAGCCATTGAAATCTAGAACCAATTGGCATCCCTTCATGGGTAGCAATAGTAAATCTACTACCATGTTACACCCTTGAACAATTTAACATGACATGGTGACAATTGCCTATCCTTGTAGTTTTTCTCCATTAGCCATTGGTATTTCGTAGTCAATAGCTCTAGTTATTGGTAGCTTCGGTTTCTATGAAATTTTTTCAAGAAATTATGAGTTGAACTAGAATTTTCCAAAATATAAATTGGTTGATTCTTTATGCATCCTTGAACACTAATTTTGTTGAATGAATGTATGCGATATAATGCTTGTAGAGAGATATTGTAATTATGTTCCTTAATGCCTTTAAGCTCTTCTTCTTCAAGTGTCTTAATCACTGTATTATCCTCTAAATTCATTATTTTTTCCATAATAAATACTAATTGATTTTCTCACTTATGTACAAGATACCTCTTTTTATACATCCATAACACTAGCTCCTATTTATTTTGGCTACAAGCTCGTCAAGGGTCAGTCCTTTCATTTTAGCTAACCTTTCAGTAGTGATAGGATTAGAACTCCTTATCGTTGTGTCAAAGGGATGATTAGGTGTACTATGTTTGTTGCTTTTTATTAAGCTAGTTCTGCTTCTTGATGAAGTGCTCTAGTTATTAACCAAAATGTTGCTCTTGCTACCCTTTCTTGATGACAGCCACTTATCTCAAATACTTTTGCCAAAGAAACAACATCTCTAAAATCCTATAATCTTGAACGTAATACATCATATATAATTTCCTCTTTTGCTTATAATGAACTTTCAAAGCGAAATCTAGATAGTAGAGTGTAAATTAGGCTTGCAACTATTCAAACTTATTTAGATAAGCAAGAGCAATAATTGGTTTAAATTAGCCAATGTCCTTTATGGCCTTTGCAGTTCCGAGGTTTTAATCCTGACTAGGATTTGCTTTTTTAATGTTTGCCAGTAATCATAATTTATGATGTGTTTGGTATAGTAATGTTCTCGCTATCACGCTTTGTGATGGAGGTGGAAGAGCATGTTTGAACCCACTCTTACTCTGGGGCATTATGATATCTGAATATTTTTTCAATCATCTAATCCATTCCACAATAATCATTACCTCCAAAAATGTGGAAAAGTCCAATATAATAACTTTACTATTCAACAATCTTAGAGCCAATAGTATTCCTTGATTATTTTCGGTAATATCATAAGGACTATGAGTTCTGATACGGGGACATTGAGTTGAAATTCTTTGCATATTCTTGAAGTTGCACTTTGATTTGGTGGATCATATACCATTGCAAAAGCATCAACATTATCATTCGTTTGGGTGAATGTAATGACCCAGAATTTCACTGCTTTGATTTATGAATATTTAATTAATTTTAAATATTCAAATAAACGGTTTTATAATGAAAATAAAAATCTTTTAAATGATAAATAATAATTATGAAATAGTTTTCAAAATTAGTTTACAAAAGTATATAGTTCAATGAAAAATGGGAAATGTGTTCGGAATTCATTTTTCGACTTTTCATCGGCTAGAATTTGTCGGAACATTGTGAACATTAGTGGAAACATATAAACATTCAAAATGGAAACATATGTGTAGATATACGTATGTCTTAGTGTATGTATGCATGAGACTATACTTAGGTATATAAGGAAAAAATGAAGAAAGGGAAATTGTCACATCATAGGAACGTGATTTGACATAATGGCAATTGGGGGAGACAAGTGTACATTATGGGTCATTTCATGTTGGACCATATAGTTTAGGGGAAGGGCCAAGGGGGAAGACAAGGGTAGTAATATGGCAAGCTAGGAGTGGAGGGCATGGAATAAGGGTTAATTAGGTAATTTTATATATTCATTTTATATAAAAACATTCCTCTTGTTTCTTTCTTCCATTTTCATTTCATTTCCCTTTTTGCATAAGTCTCTTCTTCTTTAAAGCTTTTAACAAACTTTAATGGATTTCAAAATAACTTTTCATGTCCTAAGATTTCAAAAATTAACTTTTAAATGTTTTAAAAACTTGTTTAAAGGTTCCTTCTTTTCCATTAAAATTTCTTCCATTTTACCCAAAATGGTTTTGGCCACAACTTCTTGCAAAATACACCAAAATAAGATTTTCTTTATTTAGAACCATATATATTTCTAGTGGCTACAACTTTGTAGTTTACCACCGATATCCTTCCTTTTAGCAAGGCCATGATACCAAAGAATTGACTGGAAACCAAAGATAATCAGTCCCGAAGATTAGTTATACGCAGGTTCGCTATGGATATTGATGAATTTTGTCCAAGTCCGGATCGAGCCAATCAATATGATATGACAAGCAAAGCTACGGAAGCAAACGTTCCGAATTTCAAGTCAATCAGAGTTTGTATGCCCAAGGTGTTGATCGATCAAGTCTCATGTGAAACACCTCTGTTTCATATCCATCAAGCATCCATCGGTTCGTATCCATCACATCTAGTCTACTTCGTACCCACCTTGCCTTGTTCTACTTCATATCCATTGCACTTACTCCATTTCGTATCCATCACATTTACTCCACTTCGTATCCATCAATTGAAGCCAATTTGTACCGATTCCAACTGCACAGTTCGTATGGATATGTCAACGATCGATACGAATGAGCCACCAAACGATCGATACGAAATAATATCTTCTATTGATGCGAAACAAGCTAAACACCATCGATACAAAGCAGCTGCATGTAATCGATACGAAACATCCCCTAAGTCATCGATACGAGGCAGCCTCAGGCATCGACACGAAATGAAGTTGAAGGCATCGATATGAAATGAATACACCAAGTCGATACGAACAAGGCTTATAGAAGTGGAAGACTCGGTCACTCGGCATAAAAAGTGGATTGATCCTTGGATGTAGCACCATGTCATCTGATCGACATGTGCATGACCATCGATATGAGGCAATCGATAAGAACGGTATTGATACGAAGGCGACAGTGCTTTGCAAATCCAAACTTGCATCGATCTTATCTCAAAATCTACAAGTCCAAATGCCACCAAATTTTCATAGGATCTAGCGTACTACCTCAAGCATGTTCATGATCGATCTTGGCCCAAAAAGATAAAGTTTGGATTGATATGAATTTAATATGTATCGATCTTAGATCGATGCTAAACGTCCAAGGATCGATCACATAGGCCCATCCACATGAGAGAAGGAGTCTTCCGAAATCTGAGCCAGATATTTTTGGCCTACACCTATAAATACCAGTCCTAGGCCTTAAGAAAATGGACTTTTAATTCCAAAACGCCAATACTCTACCGAAATCTTTATTGTACTCTGAGTGTACCGTTGTAATCGGTTGTAACCAACGAGAATCATTAATAAAAGAGCAAACTTTCTATAGTGAACGTAGGCTACAATGCCGAACCACTCTAAATATCTGTATTGTCATACTTCTGTTTGTCTGTTTTTGGTGTGTTTGTTAGATCTATCCCATTTTCCATTTATATTTTTCACTTTAATCTCTTCAAACACGCCCGAAGAGTGTTGCGTCCAATTTTGGTACAAACACTTTGGTGCTTTCATTGAGAACCCAGTTTTTCTCCTGCTCTTTGGATCTACTACCATTGTTGGATTGCAAGAGTCTAAGGAGAAGATCTAGATCTCATATATAGTGGTTCTTGCATCCTATTCAGATTGCATCAAACTAGGAGAGAGCTACATCATTACCATGGTCACTACAAGAACTACTTCAACTGCTGCAGATCCGGAAGGACGGGATAGGCCGAATCCTACACAACTGCCCGCTATAGGCCAGAACTCAACTGGACCTTCAGATCCACAAGGCCCTCTCACCAGAGAGGAGTTTCAGATGTTGATGCAAGAACTGACCCAAAGCCACCAGCAATTTACCTAGCAGATCCGTGTCAACGCGGAATTAACCTACCGACCGAATCAAGGAAGACCAAGGAGATCCAGGAGGGATTAAGCTTCCTACTCATCCATTGAGAGCTCAACTTCCTCTGATACCATCATAGATCTACACACGGCTAGATAGAAGCAACGCGAAGCTCCTAGGCATCAATGTACTATTAATCTTGGACAAGCAGGACCTAATCCATTTGTGAGTCACTAGGCAAGACCTTCCTCCCGAGGAGGGACAATTCCTTATCACATTAATGATAACCATGATGTTACCGCTATCATCGACTTGGAAGCTGACATTTGAAACCAAACAAATCCGATTCTTTGTCAACGTGATCGTACACCTGAACCTCATATGCCGAAGACCTGGAACCAAGGAAGCGAGGTATGGACGGTCGACCGTGCCCAGATCGTCCTTGCATTGTGGAACTCGACCACACTTTGGCTCAAAATACCCAAATGTCGGACATTCCAACCTTGATCCATGAAAGTCAAGGCCTCACCAATGACGATTGAGGAATCTCTCAAAGTCATACTCCATTCACTGATGACATCCTCTATGCTGAACTACCTCGTTGATTCAAAATGCCAACTTTGCCTATTTATTAAGGGAGCTCAGACCCTAATCATTACATCCTAAAGTATGAATGGCTCATGAATGTCACTCGGGCTAATGATGTGGTCAAGTGTAGAAGCTTTACTATTTCCCTAAGGGGCATCGCAACCATGTGGTTTACTCACCTACCGCCCCGATCCATTTCATACTTTGAATAGTTAGCTATAAAATTCGTTGAACAGCTTCGTATGCACGTCAGAAGACCTAAGGATATTAACACCTTATCCAGCGTCACTCAGGCCCCGGGAGAGATGTTTAGACGTTATCTGGAAAGATTCCATATGGTCTGACTAACGGAATTAATCTTGGTTCCGAATTTGCAACCGGTTTGTTGGGAAACCCCCAGCGTTGCTGGACCGTTTCTACTCTAAAGTGTCCCGGTTCTTAAGAAGAGAAGATGTTAAACAATCTAGGAAGAAGGATGACACAGGCCCAGTGTGGAAGGCATTAAAAGTAATGTCATTGTGAAGCAAACTGGTGAGAGCTCCTGTAAAGCGCAGTTAAATATAAAAAATAAGCAGAATCAGCATAAATGCAATGGAGGCCAAGGTAAGAAGTGGGATCAAAATCGTAGACCGCAACATAGAGCTTCGATGTTTGACACCTATACTCCTTTAAATGCATCACTGGAGAATGTGTACTTGCAGACTTGTAATACTGGCCAGTATAAGAAGCATGCTCTGAAGCAGTCGTCCTAAAAGCAGATTCAATTTGGGAAATTCTGTATATTCCATGGTTGGAATGGTCACAATACCCATGAATGCTTCCATTTACATGATATTATCGAGAAGTTGATCCGACAGAGGAAGTTCGAACAGTTCGATCGGTCTCCACAGGCTGGAAGTGCGGGTCCATCAAAACAGAATCAAGTATAGAATCAGGTTAGACCGAAGGAACCCGCATGTGCCGGCGGGACGTTGGTTACAGTTAGTGGTGGTCCTCATCCAGCTTATCGAAGCTGGAAGGAAATGGAGTCGTATGCCAGCTTGATTAAGCATCCAAACCTCGAATGTTACAGTAATGTTGATGATGAGGCTACAGCGAAACAGCAAAAGACGATGACATACAACATCATTTTTCGAAATAGAGATGTCGATAGAGTTGAAGCCTTCACCATTGATCCACTAGTCATATCAGCTCCGATAGATCCTGCTTGGATGAAGAGGATCTTAGTGGACAGTGGAAGCTCCGTGAATATTCTTTTTAAGCGAGCGTATGATCAAATGAAAATGGAAGAAAAGGACTTGAAGCCGTGTCTGTCTTGTATACAAGGCTTTAATGGAAGTGCAATGATACCCACTAGGATGGTGGAGTTACCAGCGGAGTCGAGAATCAAAGATCGCCGACGAGTCCTAATACTACAATTTGTCGTGTTGGACATTAACTCTCTGTATAATGTTTTCTTGGGCCGACCAGTCCTAACTGAATTCAGGACAGCTATTTCCCCTTGGTGTTTAACTCTTAAATTCTCCACGAACAATGGGGTTGGAGTTGTTCAAGGAGATCAAGAGGCCGAACACGCCTATTACATTGCTGAGCTACAGGAGGTGCAGTAGAAAGAGAAGGGCAAGGACATAGAGGAATCTCTCTGAGTCCGTTTCAGTGAAAATTGATAGCTAACGCTTGGGCCTAGGCCCACATGCCACAAATAGTTCCTGAAAGATCTTGATCCATGAGACAATAATAATGAAGAGGAAGAAAAAGATAGTTAGGCTTCCCCGGCAGAGTTGACTATCGATGTTTCGATCGATGATGATGATAGCTCCCGAGTATTAATGGTCGGATCTCAGCTAGGCCAGCAGATGGAAGAGGAGTTGGTTGAATTTCTTGACGTGTTTGCTTGGACGCACTCAAACATGTGTGGGATCTCGTCGAACATTGCGAGCCATACATTCAATATTGACCCACGACATGTTCCAGTCAACTAGAAAAGGCGCGGTATGCATCCAAAGAGATCTTCCGCCCTAAAAGAAGAGGTGAATAAACTTGTGTCGAATGGGTTTATTTAAGATGCCCTATACTCGGAGTGGGTATCAACACAGTGATAGTCAGAAAGTCTAATGGGAAATGGAGAACTTGTGTGGATTACTCAGATTTAAATAAAGACTGCCCAAAAGACAGTTTTCCACTCCCTCGAATTGATATGCTTGTAGATTTAACTGCCGAATACAAACTCTTATCATTTATTGATGCATATTCTGGCTATAAACAAATTCTGATGCATCCATCTAATCAAGAACACACTAGCTTCATCACCAATTTGGGACTTTGTTGCTATAAAGTGATGTCATTTAGACTCAAGAACGTTGGAGCGACATATTAAAGGCTTGTGAACCAACTATTCACCAACCATATCGAAAAGACCATGGAGGTATATGTTAATGACATGCTTGTAAAGTCACGACAATCGATCAACCATGCCAAGGATTTAGAAACAATGTTCAACATCCTCCGACAGTACCGCATGTAGCTCAACCCATTGAAGTGTCATTTTCGAGTCACCTCCAAAAAGTTTCTTGGGTTCATTGTCAATGCCAAACGAATTGAAGCCAATCCTGAGAAAATCTGGGCGATCCGGAATCTTGAGACTCCCAAGACCATAATGCTAGTACAAAGCCTCAACGGGAAGGCAGTGGCCTTAAGCAGGCTCATCTCCAAATCCACTGACAAATGCATTCCCTTCTTCCGATCAAGAAAGCAAAGCGGAATTTCGAATGGACTGATGAGTGCGAAGGCGCATTCAGGGCACTAGTTCAACATTTGGTAAAACCTCATATCTTGTCGAAGCCAGTTGATCACGAGAGGTTGTACATCTATCTGGCAGTTTCGTTATACGCGATCAATGCTGCTTTGATCCGAGAAGAGGGTCGGAACCAATGGTCGGTCTATTATGTTGGCAAAAGATTAAGAGGGGCAGAAAGGATCTATCCGAAAGTAGAAAAGCCAGCTTATTGTCTTGTTATATCCTCAAGAAAGCTCCATCCATACTTCCAGGCTCATTCAATCACTATTTACACCGACCAGCCATTACGACAGATCTCGACACGACCTGAGACGTCTGGCAGATTACTTAAATGAAACATCAAGCTAAGTCAATTTGACATTACTTATACACTAAGGCGGCTATTCAAGGATAAGTTCCGGCATACTTCATAGCTATATTCACCATACTGGAGGACTTGCCCGAAACTAGTGAATCTCCTAAACACATATGGAAGCTATACATTGATAGTGCATCAAACGACCGTTGCTCAAGTGCTGGAATAGTACTCGAAACTCCAAAAGGTAGATCCATATGCTATGCTTTAAAGTTTAACTTCCATGCAACTAACAATGAGGCAGAGTATGAAGCTTTACTCATGAGACTCAAACTTGCCAAAGATTTGAGAATTATTGCTATGGAGATTTGCTGTGATTCACAATTGGTCATATGCCAGTTTCGGGGAGAATATCAAGCTCGAGATTGGAGGTTGGCTGCTTATCTAGCTTGGGTCCAGAAGTATTGAATCAGTTCGACTACTATTCCATCCACTGCATACCCCGAGAGCATAATCAGAAAGCCGATTCATTAGCAAAGCTGGCCAGCATCGGTGATGCATAGCAGATGGGACTCGTTCCCGTTGAAACACTTACCACTCCAAGTATTGATTAAATAGAGACAGATTGGGTTCATGACTTTCTACCTAAAAAAAATCTTAGATGACTCCAGTTAGGAATTACCTTAAGCACGGAACATTACCTGAGCATAGAAGTGAGAGAAGAAAGGTTATCCAAAAAACTTCACAATTTACTATCCAAAATAGAGTCCTGTATAGGATGGGATATTTTGTTCCTTTACATCGATGAATCACCCATGACGAGATCAAGCGAGTGTTGCATGAAGTGTATAAAGGAGTGTGGAGATCACACTAGGAGGAAAGCCCTTGCTAAAAAGATACTCGGATATGGATATTACTGGTCGATTATGAACTGAGACGCATCTGACTATGCTAAAAAATGTGATAGATGCCAAAAGCATGCCAAGATTCTAAGAGCCCCGCTTACTGAAATCATCCAAATGGTCAGTCCATGGTCGTTCGCCACATGGGACATCAATATAATTAGGTCTTTACCCATGGCTAAGGGTGGCATGAAGTACGCCATCATTGCAGTTGATTACTTTACCAAATGGGCGGAAGCTGAGCCCCTCGCTACCATTATGATAAAAAAAGTAATCAATTTTGTAGTATGCAACATCATCTTTCGATTTGGCCTCCCACATACCATTATCACTGACAACGGAACCTAATTCGATAGCGTCGAGTTCAAGAACTTCAGCAACGTTTCCATATGCAGAAGTTCTTAGTAGTTTCTCACCCCCAAGTGAATGGACAAGTCAAAGATGTTAACAAACTTTTTAAGTCCATTCTGAAGAAACGACTGCAGAAGGCTGGAGGCAGATGAGTTGATGAACTTCCTATGGTCTTATGGGCATTTGAACTACCCACAAGTCTGCGACCTGCCACACTCCATATTCACTTTCCAACGGCTTAGAAGCTGTCATTATAGTCGAATTAGAAGTACCTTCTCATCATGTGACATATTATGATCCAAAGATAAACGCCATCTTACTTGTTGAATCTCTGGACTTATTGGACGAGAAGCGTAAAGAGGCTGATTTGAGGGCAGCCGCACACTGGAGTCGAGTCACCCGATTATACAACGCTAAGGTCCGACCCAAAACCTTTGAACTTGGAGATTTCATGCTTAAGAAAATTTAACGGTCCCTTCACATATGAAGCCAACATGGGAAGGACCGTATGTTATTGAACGAAGACTCTGATATGGCACATTCAAATGATCAACTATTAATGGTCTCACTTTGCTGAAAGCTTGGAACAGCGAGAGTCTTTGCCGCTACTACACATAACAAGCTTTATATGTTCATTTACTCTACTTTTCATTTGAGATTTGTTTATGCATTTTGAAATTTAAACTTGTAATAAGGCAAATGACTTTGCCATATTTTCTTATTTCAGCAACAAAATGCAATCTCTTTGAGCCAGAGTAGTGATTCTTGAAATACGTCGTGCGACCATCACAATGCGTGGAAAGCTAAGTTCCACCCTACGGTGGGACTTATTCAAAAGGGAATGATGGTGATACGACCGGTCACTTGCTAAGTGAAACCCCAGGCTCGAGGGAAAGCAACCACAATGAAGCCAAAAAGAATTGATTCACGACATTCCTCTAATGAACTTCGGTTCCTAGAGTGCGAGCCAAAGTATAAACTTCAAATCCAAAAACATAAACTTGAGGAGATGGACCCGTCCATCTATGACTTCGCTTGCTTACTCAGGGTGGATGTGATCCGACCATCCACATTTCTGATCAACTTCTCGTTCTTGGAGTATAAACGAGATCCCAATACTTAGGCAGATGTGACTGACCGTCTATCAATCAACTCCAGATTCCCAAAGTATGAACTGGAGTATAAATTCAACTAACTCTAAGCTCGAGAGCGTGGACCAGAGTGTAATCATAAATTGGGTGTGACTGACTACCCGCAAATCAACCCAAGTCCCCGGAGTGCAGACGTAATTCTAAATATTGAACGGGTGTGATTGACTGCCTGTAAAACAACTTAAGTCCCTGGAGTATGAATCTAACTCTAAACACTAAATGGGTGTGACTGACCGCCCAACCAACTCTAGATCCCGAAGCATTAACTAGCGTTTAAAACATTAAACGGGGGTAATTAACCGCCCATAAAACAAATCTTATCCCAGATCGTGGATATGACACCAAATATCAAACAGGTGTGACCGACCCTTCAATTCATCTCCAACACTAGAGGCAAAACTCAAGTACCAACCACTGATCAAGACAGTGCAATATTGGGTTTCGATTTAACATTTGGTTATGACCCGAAGCCATGACTTCGGGATTTAACAACCGAACTCAAGTCCGATTCAGAGACTAAAGCCTTACAAATACATTGAGTGGAAATTCGAGCGCTAAAATACTTAAGCAAATAAACACAGAGTTACGCTGAAAACAAAATGGAATCTCATTTCAACTATTTTTTGAAAGAAAAGGATACATACAAAAATTATTTTAAGAATTCCTATAGGCAGGGGCCGAAGCCGCATATTTACACGGCCTACAGAAAGCAAAAAAGGAATACCTACATATCTATCAAAAAAGGGGACACAAAAAGACATGCCTACTCTTTGTGTTTCTTCTTCTTCCCCTTTGGCGTCGATCCACTGAAGCTACCGTTGTGGTGCCGTTTCAAATTCTTGCCTTTACCCTGCTGATCCCCGACCGAGGGAAGTATGGTAATATCCTCCTCCGAACTCATGGGAATTAGAACAATTTCAAAAAGCATGATCGGGGGAACATGGGCACTTTCTATATGAGAAGACATAGGTGGTACACTAGTGACGATGATTGTACCGCCTGAAGAGATTATACATAAAGAGGCCAGGCTAGGACCTGCTATATTTCCTCCAATACTACTACCCAGGGCGGTACTTGCCATCTCGGCATTGATCTCCGCCATTATCATCTCATTGTGAGCTGTTTGACTGTCCGTTGGGATGTTGCCAGTTGGGGCCAAAGAGCTAGCTGTGAACACACTTTCACCCATAACAAAATGAAAATCAATAAGTGGATCGATCTGATGATCGAGAAGTTCCTCCTTCATTTGTTCATCAAGAATAAAAGCGCTCTCATGAACTTCCCTAGTTGAAGTGGTAGCTTTAATGGTCGTTGCCTCCATCGTGATGGCCTCTTTCCCTTGATGATGCCCTTGGGTTGTGCGGGGCACGGCCGGTGCAGCTCCTATAACTGAATGGAGATAAGAAAAAATATTAATGACATTCCTAATAATTCTCCAGACTTTGAATAAATTCGAGAAGTGCGCAGAGTACCTTCCTCAAATTGTCTTATAAGTGGGGCTGGAGAGCCTTCCGAAACGTGCTCGTGAGCCCGAGACAATTGTGGTTGATCGGGACTGTAAGCAAGCACAGGCAAAGGATCGAACGTAGGGGTGAGTTTCTCCTTTTCAAATGTAACGATGGCCTCATGGAGAACTCTCCTCCCATCTTCGATCAATACTCGGTTCTCCAATTCAAACTCATCAAATAGATGTAGTGTGGTATTCAGCCTTTTCATCTTAAACCAAATGGCACCAAGCGTTAATCAGATGTGATGGGTAATCTTCGAGCCAGTTTAGATTTCGATGCTTCAAAACATTGACATTATATGTAATGAGGAGATCCTCAATGTCGCCCACTAGCCTGGCCTCTGCCACTCTGGCCTCAGTCTCAATCCTAGCCTCAGCTTCCCACACCTTCAGTACAACCGCATTCCGCTCACTCCTAAGTTCCACGACTTGATCGCATGCCTCTTGAGCGGCCTTGTTAACGTCGTCCTTTTCTTTGATGGCCTCACCATACCTCGCCTTAAGCTATTGAGCCCCTTGAGTGCATTATCTCTCTCGGCTGTGATGGCGGCATTTCTGTGAACCACATCATCGATCAAAGTTAGGTGGTCTTACCTCATTTGCTCCATCTTCTTGTTCACCTCATCGACTTTCTTCAAGGCCTCTTTTTTCAAGTTTCTCAGAGTGTCCTTCTTAGTAGTGAGCACTTGCATTATGCGGCCCCTCTGAGCGAGACCAATTCCTAGTTTTTCGATTGACTTAAACCGCTCAAAGGCCATCATTGATACTTTCTCTATGGTCTTTATCCATACCTGATATTGGCCATAAACATCGTATTTGTAGTCATGCATCGTTTGTTCTACCTCACTGGGAATTTTTTTAAATGTGGAAGAAATATGAAGCCATCTGAGCAAAAATTCAGAAAATCCTTTTTCAGCTTAGCGATTCTAATCGCTCCATCCTCGATGGGTTCTGTAACGGCTTGTTCAACGGTGACAGAGGTCTCGGTTTCAGTCCTCGACATTGTTCATTGGGCCTTGAAGGTTGAGATGGTGGTACTTGATGCGAAGATTCCAAGGATTGTTTTCCAGAGCTAAAAGGTTGTATTGGGCCTCTAGGTGGTGAGAGCACGACCGAGAATGGCGCCTATACAACCTCTCTCTCTTTATCCCTTTACTTCTCGTAGCGCTCTTTCCCTTGGATGAAGTAGCCACGATCGTGTTCTCTATCGGCCTTACATCTGTGAGACTCAGAGTATGAGCTAGATGAATGACGTGTAGAATGGAGACTACCAAGCATAGATTTTCGCCTCGACATTGTATCCAAAAAGCAAAAAAAGAAACAGAGTTAGTTATCTCCGTAGATTGAATGTCTCGTGAATATTAGTTGTGTGGTGCTATGAAGTATGTGCATGCATGTGTAAACCCCCCAGCCAACCGGATGTAGTAGCCGTACTCGGGTGGGTTGGCCCTCCTAAATCTAAGGCACTTTGTTGTCCCTCTAATTTGGTATCTTAGTGAAGAGACACATCATCCGGAATGGGAATATCTACAAGTCCTTGAAAGGACTCTCTATTTGTGAAGAGGGAGCCTATGAAATTACAATAGCCACTGTTGGCAAAGGCATTACGACTGACTTGCGTCTCAGAGCTTTATGGGCAGCTACCTTGCCTCTCCTTATCCTCTCTGAATGTCGATGACTTTATGAAGGCCCGGGTATGGGCTCGTCTCCAACGGTCATACTCCTATCGTCACCATGCTCGATGATCACGATTCGAGGAGCTCTCTTTCTGACTTGCCTCGCTGGAGCCGTCCTGAGAAATCCTTCAAGCCCGATGCTTTAATCTTTACCAATTAGCCCAACAGCAATTAACTTATCATTCGTGAGGACTTCATCGATCTCTCTGTACTCGGTGGGAACCTCTTGAAGAACTCTTACAATCTCCTTAAATCGAGCCCCTTTGGGTCGTGGAATTGAAGCTGTGAAAGAGTAGAAGTGTTAAACTCTAGAATCGAGTACTATTATCTAATTAATCGATAGAGAAGTTGAAGCATTTACATCTGGCTAGCCACCGTTTGGCAAAACCCGATGGGCACCGAACGTAGAACCATTCGGTCTTAAAATAGCTCAGCTTGGTCCATGCTTCGATCACGATTTGAAAGTTCTTGAATGCCTCTAAGAAAGTGAAGGATGGGTTATCTCCTTGGCTCTTTATATTGAACAAGTATCTGACTTCCTCTGGAGTTGGGGGGCGGAAGAGACGCTCCATGAAGACGATGAATAAATTGTTTAGCAAAGCATACCCATTCGGGTGCATATGTGCCGGGGCGATTCTTAAGTAGAACAACACTTCTCGGATATATAGATTGAATGGAGGGAGTGTCCTAGCTACACACAAGAATCTATTGCAGGCCGTGTACCCTTTTGGAGGAGTGTGAGCTCTATCCTCTGGCCTCGGTAATAAGACGTCGTTTAGTGATAGGTCATGCCTTAGACAAATCCTACCCAGCATGTCCTCAGAATTATTAGAAGGAACATAATCTTAGGATGCGCGATGAAAACTTCTCCTAGTAGCTCATCCGGAGCAGGACTAATAACTTCGGTAGTAATAGCCAGCATCTCGATTACAGGAAGAGGCGGACTATGAGCTTCCTGCAATTATGAACTTCCAGGTTCCGTAGTTATTTAACTCAGCAAAAATCATCATTAGATGACAATAGACCTGTGTTTCCCATAGTGCGAAGTATGCGAATGTGTTGCACGGTGCAGTGCTGTATACCACTTAGGAAATTCTACAAAATTTAGGAGATGTTCAAACGACAAGACTTCGAGATCCAACTGGAGTGACCGTCATTGTTGACCGTCACAACCATGCCATCCAGACTTCAAAGAACGATCCAAGTTAAAGTTCAACAAATTTGTCAAATTACAGTTCCATCAACGAGCTTCGAAGGGCGGTCAAATATGTAGTGAAACGGTCAAGTCCAATTATGCAAGGTTGAAGCTCGTCGGAGTCAGATGTTCGATTATGCGAGATTTCGTACCCATCACAATTTGTACTTGGATCGAGCACCATAGACGAGTTTGTACCGGTCATGGTAGGCAACAGTTCGTATCGATCCTGGAATGGCTTTTTGTATCGGTCACCTAAAAGCAGTTCATATAGATCGAAGTCCTTTGATTCGTATCAATCGCTAGGTTCAACATTCGTATCGATCACTATGTATTGATATGAACGGCCACCATTAATTGATCAACACGAATACCCACTATCTATTGGTATGAAGCGATTCACTCATTCATATGAAGTGTTATCACATCCGGATCGATAACAATTCGCCCACTATCCACCATCAATACAGATCTTTTCCACGTATCCCTACATACTTCATCTTCTCCAATCAACACGAATTCCATTGCAACCTTCCTCAACAAAGCTCCAGCCTATTCCCATCCTTGGCATATTGGAATCGGCCAGTGAACATGGATGGATTAGCGATTGAACTCGAGTCTCGTCGTTTTTAACGTGAATTCATTGACTAATCACCTAAATTGAATTGTAGATTCAAGGGATTAAAGAGTCGTATTAATTTGGACGAAGGCAATTTCTATTTCTCGATTTCTCAGTCGATATAAAGGCAAGCTGGAAAGTGAAAGTAGACGAAAAATTAGCCAAGTATGAAACATATTTATATGGGCACAAGAATTAAAAGGAAACGATTTGTCTCCCAGTTGTCTTGACCGATGAAAGGAAGTCTCCCTCATCATCGTTATGAAAAAGCCTTCTTTGTATCCATCCATCATCAATCCATAGCAAAAACTATTTGTATCCATCCATTTGAAGACCACTATAGTTCATATCTATCGATACGAAGAAATTTCAAAGAATGAACCAAAACGCATCGATAGCTGTCGATACGAAATATCTAACCTAGATCTAAATTCGATCCAGGAGAGGATTGATACGAAGGAATACTCTAAAACGACCATCCATCGTTGTTACAACTCAAATTTTACGTCGATTCAGAAGATGATTGATACAAAACTTGATTTAAAAAAAAGGACAACGACTCGTAAACGTGCGAACGTTAACAGGAGTCAAATTAATACATATTCATGTATGACGGACTAACATTCAATATTCATAATTCACAGGAGTTGAATGCTCACCAGGTGATAATTACAACAGTGAACAACAAATTGCTAGCTCTCGGCACTCGGTTACAACCATGCACTACATAATCATTGGCAGTCAACAATTTAGCATTTATATTATCGGAAATAAATCGAAGGTTACATCTTTTGACAAAAAGACAAGGACCGTTCAGAAAATTGGGCAGAACTTTTCAGACTAGAGATTGTAGCTTTTCAAAGCATCTCATGTTCACATAAAATGTACTTTGGGGGGGAGCAAATGTTATCCCGCCTTTTGGCAAGGCCGTGATACCAAAGGATTGACCGAAAATCGAAAATAATCAATCCCAAAGATTAGTTATATGTAGGTTCGCTATGGATATTAATGAATTTTTCCGAGTTCGAATCGAGTTACAATCGATATGATATGACAAGCAAAGCTACGGAAGCCAACGTTTCGAATTTCAAGTCAATCGAAGTTCGTATGCCTAAGATATTCATCGATCAAGTCTCACGTGAAACATCTCTGTTTCGTATCCATCAAGCACCCATCGGTTCATATCCATCACGCCAACTCCACTAGGTATCCACCTTGCTTGGTTCTACTTCGTATCCATCGCACTTACTCCATTTCGTATCCATCACATTTACTCCACTTCGTATCCATCAATTCAAGCCAATCCGTATCGATTCCAATTGCACAGTTCGTATCGATCGGTCAACGATCCACACGAAGTAATATCTTCTATCAATATGAAGTAGCTGCATGTAATCGATACTTAACATCCCTAGGTCAATGATACGAGGTGGCATTAGGCATCGATACGAAATGAAGTTGAAGGCATGGATATGAAATGAATACACCAGGTCGATACAAACAAGGCCTATAGAATGGAAGACTTGGTCACTTGGCATAAAAAGTGGATCGATCCTAGGATGTAGCACCACGTCATCTGATCGACACGTGCACAACCATCGAAACGAGGCAATCAAAACAAATGGCATCGACACGAAGGCAACAGTGCTTTGCAAATCCAAACTTGCATCGATCATATCTCAAAATCTACAAGTCCAAATGCCACAAATTTTCATAGAAGCTTGCATACTACCTCAAGCATGTACATGATCGATCTTGGCCCAAAAAGATCAAATTTGGGTCGATAGGGATTTAATACATATCGATCTCGGATCGATCCTAAACGTCCAGGAATCGAACATGTGGGCCCATCCACGTGAGAGAATGAGTCTTCTGAAATCTGAGTGGGATATTTTCAGCCTACACCTATAAATAGTAGTCCTAGGCCTTCAGGAAAGGGACTTTTTACTCCGGAATGTCGATACTCTTGCGAAATCTTCATTGTACTCTGTGTGTACTATTGTAATCAGTTGTAACCAACGAGAATCATCTATAAAACAACAAATTTCTAGCGGATGTAGGCTACAACGCCGAACCACTTTAAATCTCTGTGTTTTCATACTTCGGTTTGTCTGTTTTTGGTATGTTTTTCAGATCTATCCCATTTTCCATTTACATTCATCACTTTAATCTCTTCATACACGCTTGAATAGTGTTACCTCCAATTTTGGTACAAACAACCACTTTTTCTTGTTTCGAGCTTAAATGCTCCAAAAATTCATTTTTTTGCAAAAGTGTTTTTGAACCTAGATTTTGATGTCCAAAAATACCCCTCACTGTTTTGGCTATAACTTCCTTAAGATTTAACTTTTTTGAGTAATTCTTTTATTTAAATAATAGAGGAAAGAATAATCTAAAACTTTCCTTTTGACCACTTTTCCAAAATACATGAGGAAAGGGTCCAAAAGTCGAGTGCAAAATGACACATTTTCGAGAAGAATTTGTGGTTTTCTAAGCTTTCCGAGCGCTAAAGTATTTCAAGTTTTCAAAATCTTTGGTGCGTAGACTTCTTAACTTTTTTGAGAAGAATTTACTTATATATATGTGTGTTGTTATGTGGTTATATATATATATGTATGTATGCATGTATGTATATAATTGTTTGATTTGAATTATGGTATTGTTTAGATATGTTGGTTATAAAAAGGTTGTGATTGTTGGTTATGTTTGGTGATGATATGATTTGGTATAGTTGAATTTGGATATGCCGTATTGTTAATCTTGTCTTGAAGCTAAAGCAAGTTAGCATGTAAATAAGTTAGTAAAGTGAAATTACGGGTATCTATAGCGATAGTCGCTATGGATGCAGTTTGCTTAAAATTTCGATTTTTATAAAGTTTGGTTTTTATACTTCAAATTGTTTTGTGAATATTTTATAAACTAAATAATAATGTTTTAATTTTTAATTAATAATTTAATAATTAATTGTAAATTAATTAGGTTTTAGTAATTGTTAATTAATTAAATATTAACTAGGTTTATTAACTTTAATTAAATAAAGATTAGTTCTTAATTAATTACCTTTTAAAGTTAAGATTTATGTTAATTAATTATTAATTAAGTTAATTAAGTATGGGTTAAGTAAATTATTTATATTTAATTTATCATTATTTAAATATAGGATTAATTATTAATCAAGGGTTTAATTATTTGATTAAAGATTTAATTTATAATAAATTATTTATTAAAGGTTTAATTTATTGTTTAAGTTTAATAAGTATTATTTAATTAATTAATTGAGATTAGTTAACATTTAATTATTAGCGAAGGTTTAATTAATTATTTAATAAACGATAAAGAATTAATTTGGGTATAATTAATAGTTAATTATTGTTTAACTATTTAATTATATTCAGTTAAGATTTAATTAAAATTAATTATGATTTAAATAAGGATTTAACTTTTAATTAACTATTTTTAAAAGGGTTTAAAAGTTTTAAATCCTTTGGTTTTCAAAAGTAAAATGGTTCAAAGGTACTTCTTTTTCAAAGATGGTTTTGAATACAAGTGATTCAAGTGTTGATACCATTAAGAAACCATATAACTATGAATGAGTTATAATGTGGATTGTTGGATTATTTAGACATGTATTAGCAGAATAAATCCCCGTTTTGCTATAACTGATTGTTTATTTATTTGGTTATTTTGACATGTGTTAGCAGAATAAATCCCGTTTTGTTATAAATTGATTGTTTGTTTGTTGGGTTGTTTGGACATATGTTAGCAAAATAAATCATCATTCTGCTATAAATTGTTTGTGTGAATATGTGTTAGCAGAATAAATCACCATTTTGCTATGAATTAGTTGAATTGTTTAGACAACCGTTTAGTAGGACAAATCACCATCCCGCAATTATGTTATTTGGATATGTATATGCTAGTTAGTTAATATTGGCATGTTATTCCTTCATTTGGATATGAGTGTATTTACATATATGTTGATCTTGTAAATAACTGTTAAGTGAATTGAAATGGAAACTGAACGATAACTTAAATTAGCACCATTGGGACTGCTAAGCCTCTTTCTGAATTTACTAAATTATGTTTTTGAATTAGCTTTAATTCTTTAATCAATTTGGGTTTAAAGGTTATAGATGATTTTTAATTTTTTTATTATTTTAAAAAGTTATTTAAATAATATCTAGTTTTTAAAAAGGGGTTTATCAAATAAAAGGTTTAACCTAAAGTGATTCACAAATAATGCCTTGAAAATGATATTTTATAAAGGAGATTCCATAAAGGAATATGAAGGAAGATTTTTAAATAGTAGGAAAAATAGAATAAGATTTTATAAATCATTTTAGATATTTTTGAAAGACGTTTTAAATCAAGTTTGAAAAATTGTAAAGAGGTTTGAAATGTGAAGCGAACTTACAAAAGAATTTTTATAGGAATAAGTGAATGGGTTTTATAAAGTGAATGAGTTTAATAGTAAGTGATGTTTTGAAAAGGAATGGTTTGGCCATTTAATATGGAATGTAAGAAAAGAGAATTTTTAAATGTTTTGGTAAATATTTATATTGTTTTCCAAGTAAAAGGGATGTAAGGGGTTTGGGATAAGTGTTTAGGAAAAGATCCTTTGATAAAGTTTTATAAAGCGATTTTATTAAATAAAGATTAATTAATAAAGACTTAGAGGATCCTGTATGCAATTGAAACAATGTTTGATTGTGTTTTTATTTTATAGTTAAATAACCAACTATCAAATCTGGACCAACATGTAACTTTGGAAATATCTCGGAGAAACTCGAAAATTATACGGTACAGTTACCGTCGGTTGTGCTATACTGCACGTATAAATTCATTTCGTTCTTCTAGAATAAATGATAAGGGAATCCATCCACTAACGATTAGGAGGTGAACTCCACTCTTATCTTTTATCTGCTTATTTCCTAAAGAACTAGGGCTGAATTTACCAAAAATTATCGAAAGTTATTTCGAAGAGACTGGGATTGTGTATGTTATCCGAAAACCACTTTGATCCAACTTAAGCATTTCGAACTGAAGACATCTTAAAGAACATGGAACCGAAGATGGAGCATTGAAGTGCAAGGGCTGCTTGCTACTAATCCTAAGGGTGATTCAAAAATGGATGTAGTAGAGGTAATGCCTTCGGTTTGTACTTATCTTGGACAACTTATATGGATGAACGCTAGCATTGCATTGATGTTTGGAGGGCAGTGTTAGCATTTAAAGTGGGATTGTTATTCAAAAAGGTAAAACGTATCCTCAAACCTCATCAACCGAGAATGACTGAAAATTAGGAGAGATGCAGCAAGGCTAAGTGGGTCGTAACATCCCGCAAACCCGTACCCCTTTGAGTCGGCAATATTCTCCATCAGTTCAACTCAAATTGGATGAAAGTACCAACCATTAGGGTTAAAGAAGAAAGAGGTAAAAGAATAAATAAAAAACAACATCAGAATCTCACCATCGTAGCGGAACAATATATAATAGATAACAATTGATCTTTATACAAAAAGAACTATTATTGTTTTTATACATTGCATCATCAAAGTACACACAAATAAATAGCACAATACCGGATAGTTATAATAACTTGTCCTCACAAAAGCTAACTATACAACTTACCATACATAGCGGAATATAAGAAAGATACATGATATACTCTCGTCATCCAGCTCGTCTCATGAATTCCATAGCATCCTATCCTGTATCTGTAATACTCGGTCTGACCCGAGTATTATAATAAAATAACACCCGAGTCAGTCATGAAAACCAGCGTGAGAAATCATATTCACTTGTATATTAAAGTTTTCAAAATCCTTTGAAATCAAAGGTATCTCGTAAGACCACATCATAAATAAACATGTCGGGTTTTTACCTTGCGATAACCAAAAACATTTTTTTCAAATTCATCTGATATTATAATAGTATCTATAGAAAGTAAAATAGAATCCGGATGAAATGCTTGCATCTCATGTTCCAGCAATAGTTGGGCACAATCAAAACCGTATAGGCGCTTATTGAAGATTGGATTCCATCAATCGTAGGGCTACTGGGGTACCGCCCGTCATAGTACCTAGTCTAGATCAGCATACCTAGGACCACTCCCGATCCCCTGCAACATAAGACCAGAGCTACCCTTTACTGGGTAGTCTGAATAAGATCACCCCGCGGTTGGGATTAGAAACCGCCCACTAAGCGTGATCAAAAAGGGACTCTAGACAGAGATGACCTTACCCTAATTGGGTGCTACCCACTTAGCCTTGCTGCACCTCCCTTGTTTTATCCATTCCCGGTTGATGAGGCTTGAGGCTATGCCTTACCTTTTTAGAACACATTTCACATAGAATGCTCATCGTCCTTCTAACGATGGTCTGATAGCATTCATCCATACAAGTTGCCCTGGGTCTGGACAAACCGAATCACCGTTTTCATCATCTTCACAGTCTTTATTCGCAAACGTTCAAACCGGATCGAAGTGGTTTTCGAATAATGAAACCCGATCCCGGTCTCTTCGAAACGATTAGTGCATTGTCCAATATTGATAGTCGGTTATTTAACTATCAAATAACATTCACAAGCCAAATATTTTATTTCCACTGAAAAGCACCAAGTCATATCAAATCTAATTTTCACATAAATTGAATCACTTTATCCAAAAATATACACTTAAAACATTTAAAATAAAACTACTTAAATCGCTTTACTCAAAATAATAGTTATGAAATTCTATAATAATTTCCCAAGTAAAACTTTTAGCCAAAACTACTTTTAAAATAAACTATTATATAAGGTATAAAAATTTAATAATTATCCTTTACATCAAAATACTAATTTAACCTTTAAAAATAATTACTACTATAATTAATTTAAATAAATATTCACTTTAATAATGTTAAAACAACTAAATAATAATTTTATAAAACATTCTTCCAAAATCACTTTTAAAACTTCTAATTTATACTTAAAAATCTCCTTTGAAAATATACTTAGCTATTTAGGAAAATACACTTTTCATTCCAACATAGCCCATCAAATCATTTATAAATCCTTCTCGATTTATTTCCACTTTAGTTTACGTCCCAATCCCGTAAATTTCTTTTCCATTCTTTTTAAAAGTAAAACTCTCTTATATTTTTAAAACGATTTACTCATCCATTTATAAATTTGCACCATGAATTTAAAATCTCAAATATCCACCGATATTTACTTCCCTTTATTTATAAACCCAGTTTGTAAACCCCATAATCTCATTCCTTTTACCACTGCTTCAAAACACATAAATCGATTTTTAAATCGATTTTTCTGAATTAATTCCATTTAAAAATTTCATTTCTTGATTTACTTAAATTTATTCCAGTTTTACTCCTTTATTATGATTTAAAACATTATTTAAATATGGAATATCAATTTCATACTCATTTTTAAAATTCTCCTTTTATTTTTCCCAACCCATTTAAAACTTAAATTTTTAAATAAATCATTTATACTTAAAATCAATATTGCTTAAGTCCTTACTTTTTAAAAATCCTTTAATTCACATTTATCCAAAGACTCTATGCTTTTCCATATGCCGGAATTTATTATATAGGATTTAAAAATAAAACTCTTTACTTTTTTCCAAGTTCACCCATTTGAATTTATCCATCTTTACTATAATTTTCCTTCTTTAAATTTTCCTTTTTATTTCCTTTAAAAAAAAATTAAAATACCATAAGATATCCAACAATATATTAACATCAAATAAATTAATTTCCCAACATAATATAACACAGATTATTCAACATTTCATATAACTGAATATGAAAATAAATTCAACATCTTTGTGGAGTCCAATTGGATCCCTTCAACCTGTTTCCCTGCATCCATAAATGTTAGCACAATATAAAATACCCATCCCACTACGAAGGGGATATCGCGGTATAAAGGGTCATCCGCTATTATGCAGGGTGCATAGGGTCTCATCTGCTATATAATGCGGGAATATCAATCACTCCAATATATATACCACTATATATAATATCACATCCACACTGATAATAAATTATCAATTCAAGCAATCAACCAATAATTTAAACATTGACTATTTAAATTAACAAGTAATCCAATTTGAGTGATATTAACTCACCTTTGACTTATTGTTTTGCAATCCGACCCAAACCGGCCATTTCCTTCACGATTTTGGACATTGTACAAACACTGTATGGTTTATTAATATTTGAACTAACCGAACAATTTATTAACATTTAATAATGTAATTTAAACTAATTTTCCTTTAAATAATTTTTAGTAACCAAAATAATTAAATAAGTTAACTAAATAAATTAAGCTCCATAATACATTATTTTAATATTAACTAGTAAGTGAAAATATGTATTTATGTATTTATTTTTGAAACTACATATATACTTATAAAATAGTCTATATAGATTTCATTATATCTAATTTATATACATTCTTATATTTTCTAAAATCTTATATATATATATACACATACATATATTTATGTTTTACCTATACATATTTAAATTAAATTAGGATTAACTTAAAATTTAAAAACTGCCTAACAGATACAATTTTTCTTTACTATAAATTATTTTCCTAGTATATATATACATATACACATATATTTGAAAGATAAAAGTCTGGTTTTGAAATTCCTTTCACTGCCTTTAAATAAAATTTCCAATCTATATATATTTCTAATATATATGTGTGTGTGTGTGTGTGTGTGTGTGTGTGTGTTTATAAATTAAATTAAAAACAAAAAAAACTACTGTACCTACAGCCTCAATCCAGAATGCTGATCTTTCATCCTTACCGAGCTCGAGCACGAGTCCCAAACCATCACGACTGATGGCTCCACTTTCGAGCTCCCAACTTCCACGATAATTCCTTGCAAATTCCCACCTCAACCATTTATCGATCACAAGCCACTACCTCACCTCCTGGATGCCGCCGAGCACCAGCTACCCCCCTTCCACGCGTGCGCTCGCGAACCTCCATCTAGACCCTCAAGAGTCGTAATGCCCTAACGAGCCTCTTCCCCCTTCGATCGATCCCCTCTTTTTTTTCTTCAAATAACAAATTCGATTTCGTTATCAATCTAGAGAGGAAGAACGATCTTGAATAGAAAAGAGGGAAAGTAAGTTATACTTGGCTATTAAATTCCTTTTCGTTTTTAATCGAACAAGTTCGATATTTTTTATCTTAATTGTGTGAATTCGATCGGCTTTAGAACGAAGGAAATGAAATGGGGATTTAAGGTTTTTTTTTTCTTCCTCTGGTTAGCATTTTATTTTTATTTATGGAGCTTGGCTACTTTTAAAATTGATGAAAGGAGGGAAGTGATGGGAGAAGGATGGTAGGTTGCATATGAAAGGGGGTGTACAATGATTTGAGGTATTTGAAAAAGTTTTGAAAAGGTTCTGATGTGAAGAGAAATAAAAAGCACTGATGTCAATAATTGAAATATATATATATATATATATATTTAATTTTTATTTCCAAATCGTCTCGATTCCGCAACTTAAAAATTCGACCTCCCATCGAAGCGTGCCGCTAGACGTTTATAATGTTATACCCCTATTCAAAATGCAATGAAAAAGGTTTCGAGTCCTAATTCAATCATATGGAGAAGATAACTTTTTAGACCCAGATATTATATTAAATTTCGATATAAATTTCAGCATGTTAATATCTCGTATGATCACATGACATCTCCAAATACTACGAAATTTGAAATCCGATAATAATACACTATTAAGGATCCAATGGAACTAGTTTCGTCGAATTGCGAGACTGTGCCTCAGAAGGCTATTTTTAAATGTCATTTAAACGATATATTTTCAAAACTGAACAAATCACTCTTAAATTCAATTTTAAAAGTTCTATCATTTTCAATATTATTAATATAAATTTTATAAGCCTTCAAATTATTTCTAACAAGTTTAAAACGCAAGATTCACTATTTTAACCAACTTTCAATAATTAAATTCAATAATTAAATCATCCAATAAATGGTTATATTTGAAATTCAACTTAAAAATCAACACCTGAATATTTAAAATCAATTAAATATTCCAATTTTAAATATCAAAAATCTCAGGTCGTTACAGGGTCGCACCCATTAGGGTATGTTTAACAACCTTCAAGATACATCTACATATTTATGGATTAGTTGTGCATGAGATCTCGATAAATAGAGTTGCAAAGCAATTGGGGTGATGACGTATTCAATACTATCCAGTAAGGCATAGGACGGTCTTGTGTTGGTAGGGGATCTAGGCGAGGTCCTTGGTACATTTTCTTGACATGCACCATGATAGGTTGTACCCCAGTGCCTAGTCATTGTATGGAATCAATTCTCTAATAAGCGTTGTACGGTTTTAGTTGTATACCAAATATGTTGGACTGTTAGATGTAAGCATTCCATCTATTTTAATATTTTACTTTGAACCCTTAGACATGACTATAATACCACTGGATTTTTGTATAATTTTTTTTGGATTATCATAAGGTAAAAACTCGTCCGTGTTGGAGATACCTTTGACTTTAAAAGAGTTTTAAGAGTAATAATTTAGTTGCTTTGAATTTATTCACACCAGACCCATGTCTACCCTAGAGTTTTTTTTCCTTAAAACACTTAGATGCTCAAAATTTTAAAAGTAGTCAAGCAGTCCAGGTTTCCTACGGATGCATTTTGGAGGAGCTTGGAGCAGGAGGCTTCACCAATAGTTAGTTGTTATTTTTTTGTTTTCGCTGTATTATATGTACCTTGTATCAGTTATGTAAGGACGAGGTGTTATAACTGTTCGAGGTTAGAAATTGTTTTAGTATGACTCTAATGTATCATCTTGTAAATTACTTTGTACAGTACTATGTTGATTAATATATATTATTCCTTTGCATCGTGAGATTTTATGATTGTTTAGTTTCTTCTATCTTTTATCTCTTTTTCCCTTAACATTATGTCTTTTCGTCACTTAGTTGTTCGACAAGAATACCGTGGATGTATTAATGTCGACTTCTAGGGTTGAAAAGGTAGGTCGTTACATTAAGTAAAGTGTATTCCGGATTTTGATGAAGGGTAGAATTTGTGGGTAAATATGATCCTTGTTTGGCTAAAATTTTAATCTATTTAAGTTCAGCCACCACCGAACGCAAGGTGGTAGCATCCGTTTTTGTAGTTAGATCCTTGGTAGTGTTACACAGCCCTTAAATGGTTCTTATGTAATGGAAATGGTGGTTCTTGCATTTATGGTATCTTGTCTTTGACATAATTTTATATCCTCTCAAATTTTTGATGTCCCTAAAGCATTGTTTTCTTCATTATTAGAATTTTCTTGATGAATGTGGGGTTCTTAATCCAACTCTAATACCAAAATGTTAGAACTCTTCTTCTTCATGCTTCGAGTAGACATGTTTCAGTTAATAAAAAGAGGATATGGTGATGCTATATTGATCAGAAGGTAGGAAACTTGGTTTCATGTAAAAGGGAATAGAAGGTAAGGGAAAGTATTTAAAATAAAGTGTAAGAAAGAGTGAAGTGCAATAGAAAGTGATTATATTTGCAAGGAGAAATAAGAAATGAGCAAAAAGAAAAGGGCGTACAGCATGCCAAAATGACATATTTTTAGAAATTCAAAAAATTATTTTCTATTAATCTAAATACTTCATATTTTTATTAATCACCCACTCTACTTTATAGGAAATTAGAGAACATAATTCAAATGCCAACTGAAGAATTCATTATCTAAACAACCCTAGAATTAAGATTAAAAGTTGCATCCTTATTTTAGTTCTAACATATGTGTTCATGTGTGCACATGTACAACTTTGTGCATGTGCACATCAAAACCCAAAATCATTCAATGTATATGATTATTTGGTTTTATTGATGTTACCTTCATTCTTAACATTCTATTGAGCTAATGTAGATACTTCCATGAGTTGATCTAAATGGTGAAGATAGTGCTTTGGCCAAAGTTGCCTATAAGGTGTTTGATGGAATGTTAAGTAACTTTTTGAACCAACTATTGAAGCATCGAAAAAAATCCAACATTCTAAACAGAAAAAACCCAAATTGATCAACAACTATGAGCATCTTCCATTGTCATCATTGTCGTCATCTTTTGTCCTAATCTTTCGCCGCCGCCACCTGCACGTAGCATTGCCAGCATTTTCACCTTTATTATATGGTGAATTTTTGGGAAAATTTGTCCTTAAGCACAAACTAAAATTTCATATTCGCAGAGGAAAACCTGTTATATTATTTGTCCTTAAACTTATTTTCTATAAAATTGGGCTAGATTCCTTTAAATCAGTAATTGTTTCATAAAGAGACTTGTTAGAAACACCAGCTTTAAGCAAGTGTGATGGAGAGTTTCCTCCTGGTCAAGTAACCATATTTTTTTTTTACTAATTGTATGTAAGTGGATTCCATGATAAGATGGCGTTTTAAAATACTCCATCATCTGAATCCCAGAGTATGTGTCTCGGTTGCATGTGAGCTTCAATGATAGAATTATCCTTTCTTTTCTAAAAGAAAATCTAATGTGCATTATGATTGCCTAAAAGTTTGTCCACAAGGGAGAATTCACACCCAACCCAGCAATGACCTTAAACTTGTTAGCAATGCATAAGTTAGAGATAAATAAGTGACATCAATGAGAATCACTTCAAGAACCAATGCTGAAGATGCCTTGTTAGTGCAAAGTATAAGCATACCCTTGAAGATATTTCTGCTATAATGTTCGGATTAAACACTCCATATCATTGATATGAATTCAAATGAGAAATACATGCATTAAGTTTATTATGTTTTACCTTGTATAAAAGTTTTCTTGATTTACTTCATTTGTAAACATTTAAGAGTTTTATTTAAAAGATGAATGGAAAATGCATGTTGAGAAAATGTTTTGAATTACGTGTAAGACAACCATAATAAACTAAATGGTCTATACGAATTAGAAAAGTCCACTCGATTAATAGAAAATCATTGTTCTTATGTTACACTAATTGAAAACCAAACATTTAATTGAAACTATCTAAAGGATATATTTCATGTAACAATCTACACCCCAAGGGACCTGAATTTTTGTTAAATTGAAAACTCAAGTGCACTATAGCAGGAATCGTTGGTTTGGAATCCTACAAATAAAACAAAAGAGTGCATATCGGAGCTCTAACGATATAATTTGTAGTGGAATAATTAAAATATAATAGATCACATCACTACTGAATAAAAATTGACGGTTCCTAAAATCAAGTGTCATTGTCAGCACTGAACGCACCAAGCACCAATATCCGTCCTTCTAACTATCATGTAGATTGTAAAGAGGAGAGGGTCAAAACAACGTTCTGATGACTCGTAAAATTATACATTTTGTACATAACACTAGTTTGTGTTGATTATCTTCTATCTCATATTATGTTTGTTCACATTTTCAATTAGTAATCTCGACTCTAAGTCCATATATGATCTTTTCCCATCTACCGTATGTAGAATCATAACTATATATGAATATAAATATCCCATGGTCCCTAAATGGACCTAGATACTATCCTCGCTAGTATCTCTCGATTAGCACCCCGTCAGGATCCATCGCCCTTGCCATGTCACGATCTCGTTACCATATAACTCAAGGGACTCCCATAATGCCTAATGACGGCTTCTCATACATTTTATCGTATTCTTTTTTTCTTTTGGGAATTTACCATTTTGTCTGCTTCCTATTGTGGATTTGGCTTCATGGACCACCTTGATCATTTTTTGAAGAACTCCTTTATGAGTTAACTAGTCTTGCCCTAACAAATGAACTGGCAAACAACTGTGGCGTGCAGAACCCAGCATGATCTACCTGGGTAAGCGATGAAGAGTAGTTAGGTGTGACCATGTCTTTCAGGCATGACGATGTATCGCCTTATACGAACCCTACCTTTGAATTTTGGTACCAAACTGTTGTTGTATAGTGCCTGATACCCCTTATCGTCCTATTTAGATTGCTTAATGAAATCAAGGCAATACCCTACTAAAGTTATATTTGAAGCAGACTGCTCTATCTATTAGGGTATTCCTTATCTGTATGAAACGTATATATACTCCACGGGTCTTATGGTTAGATATGTTTTACATCAATAAAATTTTACACAACTGCTGGTAGCCTCTTTCGAAGGCAGGCTTCTGTTGTGTGACGCTACTAACCTCGAATTCCAACCTACTCTAATGACCAGATATCATACTATTCACTTAATTATACTTAATCATACTACTTCACCCGTCATAAATACATACTTAATACTATATATATATATTATCACATATTTATTAAATAATGTGTTTCTTCTTTTCTTTAAATTTGTTTACCACTTTTCATCTTCTATTCATATTCCCATGTTTTCTCTTTATTTCTTCTTTCCTATCTCTTACATTTACATTTTATTTATTTCCAAATTTTATTCGTATCTCACATCTTAACTATTTAGGACATTTTTATTTCATTCGTGTCTTACAGTTTAACATTTGGGGTGTATTTCATTTTAATGTGTCGGTAACACATCACCATCATAAGAATGTTAATTTACTAAATTTCCATGTACCTAAAAGAGAGATTAGTTCAATGCTTGTAATTACAAGGAACTATCTTTTCTTTTATTATTTGAAATAAATGGTAAAAAATATGGTATGCATTCCTATTTTGTACTCTCTTTCTTTCTTTTGTTTCTCTTGTCATTTTAAACATTGCACTTTCATTTATTTAAACTTGAAAATACATAGAAATCTACTTGTAGCATTCCAAATTTTAATGAATTAATATATCACTAAAACATCTAAAATATTAAAATGCTTTTCTTTTAATTCAATTCATATCCATTGCATGAATATCAATTATAATCATTACGTAATACATTATAAATTTATTCAACAATAAATTTAGGCAAGCTTTTAATTTCATCAAATCTTGCTGCAATTGGTTCCTTATTCATTTTTATTAGATCTATTCCATTTAAATACATTGTGCATAAATAATATATTTACATCTAACCATTAGCACTTGCAAATATAGATCGAATCATTATACACTTACAGGTTTAAACCTAAATCGATTGTAAGTAGGCATAATCAAAATAGACCCAATGGATTAAGTCTAATTTTATTACAAAATATGCAATTTTTCCCACTCACCTATATTTAAGCATTCCCAAATCTCTATACCAGCCCCTGTAATATGTATTTCAACTTCTGACTCCCTATCTGGATTTCCATATAACATTTACATACAGACCTATTAGAATTTGGATTAGAGGGAAGAGTTTAGATTGATTATAAATTTAGATCCGGGTTTATAGTTTACCTTTGATGCAGCAACTAGATTTGAGCCAACTTTTCCATATCTGTCATCTTCTACAATTCTCCAGTACTGTATACATGCAAACTAGCAACCTAGAACAATTTCCTAAGAGTTTATAAGTGTGGAGGAGAAGAGAATATGACAGAGCTTCCTTCCTCATTATTGGAAGTGAATGCCTAGGTTTATATATGTAGGGGTTCAAACCAATGCAAACTGTCGAAATAAACCGATTTAAAGCCGGGTCGTATAAAAAGAAAATTAATGCCGCCTTTATACTAAGATGGGCCGACCACCCAAAGGCCATGATCGACCGCTAACGGTCGACCTGGGAAAATAGTCGACTTGTACTTTGAAATGTTGTTGAATTACTAATGTTTGTAGATTTGTAATTCTCTTCCTTCATTTAATTGGTTTTGTTTATTTGTTGCCTCTATTAATTTATCTTGTTCAATTCTTTCCCCTGTATAAATTCTCTTCGATTTTAAATAAATTTTGACATCTAGAACACTATTAATGTTACAAATTAAGGTTAATTGATATTATTATCATATTTACATATATAATTTAAAACATCAAACATTAATAACTTTTTTCGTTTAAACTCTACCAGAAAACATTATATAGGAAAGTTAATCAGAAAATTATCATGAACCCAATGGTAAAAGTTTCGCATACAAATTATAAAATTTGCAGAAATTCTATTTTTAGCACTATTACTTATTTATTCCCTTTCCTTTCAAACTAATTATTGTTAAAATTATGGGGTGTTACATTCTCCCCCCATAAAAAAATTTTGTCCTTGAAATTGGTCAAGTGTTCAATCATGTAACCTACGTATATCCATTCTAAGCTAACAATCAATTTGTATATAAACAATTTTGCAACCAATCATGTAAAAATGCACCGCTTATCGTAACATATATGATGTGCATACTAAGCAATTCTAAATATGTGCCTCTTATATGAATCCATTATTTTAAAATAATTTTGAAAATATGCTGCAAACATCCCAAGTATACTAGAAATTCTATATGCACGCATCTTTTGAAAACCAAAGACTTGCCATTACGTCCAAATTTTCCCACATTTCTACGAATAGAAGTATAGTTCAACAAATTTTGCATCTAATTCCTACCATCCAAAATCCTCACACAAAACATTGCTAAAGTTCAAATTTAGAAAAATTTAGTTTTCTAAACCTATTTTATTATGCTAGGAAAGGGTCTAGATGGAAAATTCTATATTTTCGTCCTTCTTTTATATATTATTTCCCCTGTATCATGTAATCTTCTATTTTGCTCCCATTCATTTTCCAACTTTTCAGGTACAGTTTGCATAAGTCTATTTCTTTTTAAGGTTTTCTACATAGTTTATTTCTTAAGTAAATTTTTTGGTTACTAATAAGATATGGAGAAAGTGATTCTCTAATTATAATAGCTTCTTCCTTATTTCCAATTGTATTTTATTTTATTACGAGCCCTGCTGCACAGTAAAAGTCATACTAACCCACATGTCAACTACTCATTAATGTCAAGTACGTGGCATTTCCAAAATTTAGAAATTTCTTCTTTTTCAACTCAAAAGTATTTTTATATTACTTTCTAAAAATATCCATAAAATTTTATGTTCAAAAAAAATTCCAAAACTTTTTGCAAAGATATTATTATATTTCAAAAGTGTACATATATATGAAAAAAATAAGTTTCTCCGCATCTTATGAAATCGTGGTCCGGTCAACAATCTAATGTTCCAAGTGGACTCCTCTTAATTTACACGGTGATTTTCAAGTTTCAATTTTTTTTTCTTTTATTTATAATAGAAACCAGCAACCAAGTTCAATTATAAATTTTAGTTTTTAAGGGACATTGATGCATGGCTGCATAATATCCGTTCCATGTCCTCCGCTTACTGAAATTTATTTTCCAAATTTTATTGGGATTTAGAACCTTATTTCATTTCTATTTTAGTATTCAATCAAATAAATTTTCTTAATTTATTTCTTTACTTCCAACTTTTTTTATTTTCTTTTCCTTTGCATTAGTTGACTGTTTTTTTTGAAATTTCCTTATCTTTATTGTTTTCCCATAACATTGCAGTCCACACAGAAAATGCATAAAAAGGAACATTTTCTACAATATTGTACGCGTCTTCAACCCCAATAAAGACAACTTATCCTTACAACCCAACCTAAATAGAACAGCTAATGTAAGCTACCCTTCAATATTAACTATGACTAACGATGTTGTGGCTTTATCATTTTTGACTTTAATGGCCTTTCTAACATGTCATCCTTTCAAAATCCTCATATTTTAACTTTTAGTCGCCATTATCCTACATGTATGTTCTCCACCTTTTAACCATCTTTTTTTAATCCAAATTCCTTGATGGTATTCTCAAATCTTAGTATTTACTTCCATTATCTTTGCTCTTCATACAAATATACCATAGTTCTCATAGAAGCATGCTTTAGTACCATTTATAATTCCTTTACGGATTCCTAATATGGCTTATACATAAGTCTGAAATATCCTTAGATTCTTACCATTATTCTTTACACTCTACGAGGATTCCTTATTACCGTTCTATAAGTTACCATTGCTTATTTCCTCACAGCCTTACCCTTCATCCTGTCTTACATATGTACTCATTCCTATCTACTCTCTGTTTAAAATTTTGGTTTGGTTTTACCATTTTTTTTCAAAAATTCAAAATTCAAAATTTTTAAATACTCAATCCCAAATTCTGTCTTTGAATAGTATGATTTAGGAACCTTTTATTAAATTCAGAAATACCCGGTGCTTTAAACTTCTATAAATTAAAGTCTAATTTTTTTGAATTTGGTTTATTTATCAAATCTAAATGAAATTGTTAGCAAAACTAGATTTTATAAAGCTTCTTCCCTTTTCTTTAAATTAAAATTTTCTTTTAAAGACACTTTTTAACTTTTACTTCTTAAACATTGGGATTTTCTGTTCAAACTATTTATTAAGTTTCGCTTTCAAAAACCTATTTATTTCACCAAACCATTCTTTTTAAAATTTTATTTCATAGTGTTTCTAAAATATCTTTCATAATTTTAAACAATAGAAACTGGTGTAGACAAGAACAAGTCTCATTTTATCATTTTCTTGCCACTCATACTATCTCCACATCCATCCAGGCAGAGTTTCTAATATAATGTAAGGGTGATTTTAAATAGATACTTGCAATATATGCAAACAACAATGGAAAATGTCCATTTTTCTTTGTTCTGCCTTTAATTTCCTATGTTCCTTTAAATTATATTACTTAGCATTTTTTTAATATATTCGGCTAGCATCGTCTCCAATTACTTATCATTATTTTATATGAATTCCTAACATTGTTCTTATATTTTACAATCCTATTACCATTCAACTTTCCATTACCTAAGCTGTAATGATTCCAATTGCTTTATTTAAATAAACGATCTTCTTAATTGAACCATTATCAAGCACTCGTAGACAGTTTTGTCCTAGTGTTCTAAATCTTCCTTCTTGTACTATTTACCATATTCCAAACTTGTACCGTTTCCTATTATCCACCTAAAAAACATTTTTACATCTTAAAAATTATCATTACATAGAAAAATTCAAGAGCTATATTAATTGCTATAATATCTTTCTTCCAAAGAAATAGCTTTTTACAAATTTCCTTTACTAAGATTTTTGATTTCTAAATTTTTTTATTGCTTCATATTTAGTCCTTTCTTTCATTTCAAAAACTAGCGAGCTATATATACTCTATAATGTTTTCAAACGAATTACTTTTGGGAAACCATTTTGTGAAAACTTTTTAATTTAACTACGAATATATACATGTGTGTGCGTATAATCTCACAAATCCAACACTTACTTACTCTTTCAAATCAATTTCATTAAAGATCCTTTCTAGGTATACAATTTATACCGTAACAACCCGCACTTCTCGAGATGAACAATGCTGAGAAATACAAGCTATTGAGATTTTAAAACATTATAGAGCATAATTATAAAGTTAGAGTTCTAAGACGTTCTACACTTTCAGATCTCATAGTGGAAGAAATTAAAATATAAATATAGAAAAATAGACATTTCATAAAAACATTCGCCAAAATATTTGATTTACAAAATACATAATTTCCAAATTACAATATAAGTTTATAGGCTTCTAAAAAAATAAGTAGTTGAAAGAAAGCAATGGAATATATTAGAACTCCGCCATTGATCTCCTTTCTTCCCTATTTTATGTCCAATCATTAGTAACCTATCATCGTATGGTGATGGGGAAAAGGAAAGAAGGGAGTGGGTCAAACATATGTCTGGTGAATGTGAACAAGGACTGATAAAATGATTAAATGCCATTAGTTATAAATCTACTCTCTAAGTGTCAAAGAGCGTACACGGCATGTCAGTGCATTCTTAAGGTCATATATTTAAGGATAGTTACCTAACTCACTCGATCAGATCTATAAGCCCAAAACCCCACACTATCGATCGACCAAGTTAGGATATACAGTCCCTTATCTACTTACATTATGCCTAAAGAGGGAGAACATAGTACCAAACTCATAGAGTGACTCGTCGTATGCACACACGCTCATCTCTCGATCATAGTGGCAATTTTCCTCTTATTGCTTACTCTGGTGTTCAGCGCATATGAATCACCGCTAGGACCAAGCTCCAACCTAGTATCGTAATGTACCCTATAGCACTTATTATCCAAATCTAGCATCTACAAGTACCACATTGCGTAAGAAAACGTGTCGTATCTGAATCTTCTATTAGGACTAAGCCCTCTCAGGAAGTGTTCCTGTTGCTATTGTGCTCACCCGTACGTTACACTCCCTAAAACCAATGAAAATAAATCGCCCTTAACTTTTCGAATCCATTATTGACATCCGCCTAATGGACCGCCCAATTGTGTACATTCATGGATCTTTTGGATCTTACCCCCTATGCAAAGTAAACTCACCCTTACAATCTAGATAGAGAACTAACTTCCTTACTTTCCCACATATACATCAAATAGTGTGCTCCATAGTTTTACAGTCATCAAATTCATTTACTAGGCATGCCTAAAGACAAAAAGCCCAAATTCTCATATAAATAGGCTGGACGGTTGACCTGGAAGACCTACGGTCGACCGCCCATGGTCGGCCTAGGGTCTTAACGATCGACCTTTCTGGTGCATTTTCTTGGGATTTCGATCTTTGTTTCATTAGTTAATGACGTGCACAATTAATTTTCTTTCATTAATTTCAACTCAATTAATTGATATTATAGTAATTAGCCATATTTCTGATTGTAGCCTAATCCATATTTTCAATATTTCAATTGTAAACCAATTTGGGGTTTAAATCAAGTTTTACATTTTAATAGAAACCTCTAATTGGATTAAAAGATATAGAATTTACTAATCTCAATTTTAGATTAATAGTTCAACTCGGATGTTTGACAACCTAATCTACTTAAAACAAATTTAAAACCGATTGATTTGATCACATAATTGGATCTATGCCTTGCTACCTCTATCTAAAGCTTTAGATTTGGCCTCTAATCCTCGTATTCCCCTTAGATCTTTATTAGCTTCCCCTATAATTGCTTTACTCCCTCTTTGATTTAATTTTTGGTTGAGAATTGGGTTTTATTTGAGAATTAGGGTTTAATTTGGGAATTAAGGTTTGAGGAGATAGAAAATTTTGACAGCACTTTATTATTGTGTTTGAAAATTAGAGATTAGAGTTTAGGTTTAGTGTTTATTTTTAGGGGCAATCAACTAACTCTAGCCATCAGATAAATTCTAGAGCAGATCTTATTCCTCCATCCATCTCCTAGCCTGAATGCACCAAATTAGGACCATCTAAATGAAGTGATTGATCCCAAAATCACTCGATAATCAAGTGTTCAGGGCGACTGCCCTAGGGTTGGGTCGATCGCCCACGGTCGACCTAACCCTATTGAGGGTCGACCTGAACCCTTTGTATTGTCTTAAATTCAAATACTTTTAATTTAAATTTCATTTAATATTTTGACACTCTTAACTCTCTCATACTAACCTGGATCATGACAAATTATATGAAATTCGCCTGAGAAATTATTACGGACACAATAGTGCAAGTCCCGCAGTCAAATTCGGACGTTTGTGAAAATTTTGTTTTTAAGTCCATTCTTAACTTTTAATTAAATTTTCTTATTTATTTCCAAAAAAAATTCTAGGGTGTTACATATACTTTTTCCCAATTTTTAAAATTTACTTATTATTGAGATAGACTCAAAGTGGATTTCTAACTGTTATCTTAAGAACATCCTTCCTTCAATTTACTAACTTGCTCCTTTCCTAATAATAAAAATACAACTATCTATTAGGACTGACCATTTCATACCTTGCTGTAGGAATTTCCCCATCTTCCACTATCCATAACATATGGTCCTTATTTTCTCTTTATCCAGACCTATTGTACATCATTAATCGACAATCATACAGGGATATACGATCATTGGGCTATCAAAGCTCGACTAGTGAGTATACCGTCCAACTTCAGGGATTTTTCCAAATGTAAATATTCTAAGTTAGAATTATTAGGAATTAAAGTATATTATTTTTATATTCATAGGAAAAATACAAATACGTTCACTCAACGTCCCCTATTTTTTTAAGATCGACTAACTTAAGCTGTGATACCAAATGTAACAACCTGCACCCCAGTGGGCCTGAATTTTCGCTAGATTGAAAACCCGAGTCCACCAAAGCATGGATCATTGGTTTGTTACACTGTAAATAAAACAAAAGAATGCATATCATAGCTCTAACAAAATAACTTGCAGCGGAATAATTAAAATATAATAAATTACATAAGTACTGACCAAGATTTGACATTTCCCGAAATCAAGTGTCGTCAGCACCGAATACACTAAGCATCAGTACTTGTCCTTCTAACTATCTATTAGGTTGTAATGAGGAGGGGTTCAGAACAACGTTCATGTAACTAGTAAATTATACATTTTGTACATAACACCAGTTTACACCGATTTACTTCTATTGCATGTTATGTTTGTTTACACTTATAGTTATTTGTCTGGACTCCACATCCGCGTATGATCTGTTCTTATCAACCCTCTGTAAGATCATTACTATATACACACACACATATAAATATCCCATGGGCCCTAAATGGACCGATACACTATCCTGCTAGTATCACTCGATTAGCACCTCGTCAGGATCCATCGCCCTTGTGTGTCACGATCTCGTCACTATATAACTCGAGGGACTCCAATATTGCATAATGACGACTTTTATATATCTTTTTCGTACTCTATTTTGCTTTTGGGGATTTACTACTTTGTCTTCTTCCTATTGTGGGCTTGGCTCCATGGATCACCCCTACCATTTTTCAAAGAACTCCCTTATGGGTTAACTAGCCTTGCCCTAACAAACTAGCTAGCAAACAAGCATGGCGGTGCATAAGCTAAAATGGTCTACCCTGCTAGGCGGTGAAGACCAATTAGGTGTAACCCTATCTTTTCCTTAATTGCTAAGGCCTGATGACGTATCACCCTATAGAGGCCCTTTCCTTGAATTTTGGTACCAACTGTTGTCGTATAGTGCCTAATACCGCTCGTCATTCCGTTTAGATTATTACTTAATGCAATCAAGGTAATACCATTCTAAAATTATATATGAAGTAGACCACTCTATATATTTGGGGTATTCCTTATCTATACGCAAAATAAATATACTCCACGGTCTTATAGTTGGATTGGATATGTTTTACAACAGTAAAATGTTACACAACTGCTGGTAGCCCTTTTCGAAGGCAGGCTTGTGTTATGTAACACTACCGACCTCACATTCCAGCCCACACTTATGACCAAACTTCATAATATTCATTTTATTTTACTTTAATCACAATAGTTCACATCTTTCATAAACACATACTCAATGCTATTTATACACACACACGCTTTCATATTTATTTAATTATGTATTTCTTCTTTACTTTAAATTTATTTACTATTTCACCTTCTATTTATATTCACATGTTGTCATTTTATTTCTTCTTGCCTATCTCTTGTATTTTTTTTCATTTACTTTCAAATTTTACCGGTATTTCACATCTTAACTTTTTGGACCTTTTTACTTCATTTATATCTTACCATTTGACTTTTGTTGTTTATTGCATTTTAATGCATTGGAACTATGTTCCTATCATAAGAACGTTAACCTAGTAAATTTTCATTTCTTTTCTAAAAAGGGAGATTTGTGTGATGTTTGTAATTACAAGGACTACCTTTTCTTTTTATTAATTAAAATGGATGGTACAAAATACGGTATTTATCCCTATTTTGTACATCCCTTTCTTTTTATGTGTTTACCTTGACATTTCAAACATCGCACTTTTATTTAAAACAACATGATATTACATAGAAATGTATTTGAAATATTCCAAATTTCAAGGATTAAAATATCACTGAAACATATAAAATCTTAATAAGCTTTCTTTTAATTCACTTCATGTCCGTCACATAAATACCAATTCTAATCAATACGTAGTACATTAAGATTTATTCAATAATAAATTGGGTAAATTTCTAAATTTCATATATTCTTGTTGTAATTTATTCCATAGTCATTTTTATTAGATCTATTCCATTTAAATTCATTATGCGTAAAATATATATTTATTTCTAATCATTAAGTACTTGCAAATATAAATCTAATCATTACGCACTTGCAAATATAAATCGAATCATTATGCATTACAGATTTAAATTTAACTCGATTATAAATAGACATAATTGAAATAGATTACAACAAAGAAAATCTAATTTTATTACAAATATGTAAATTTTCCCAATCCCCTTTTTATAAGCATTTCCAAATCTCTAGAACTAATCCATGTTATTTGTACTACAACTTCTGGCTCCCTATTTGGATTCCTATATAACGTATACATACAGATTTATTAGAATTTGGATTAATGAGAATATATTTATGTCGAATATAAATTTGGATTCGGGTTTACAATTTACCTTTGATGTGACAACTTGATTTAAACCTAGTTTTCTATCTTTGTCATCTTTTGTAATTCTCCAATAGTGTATATGTGCAAACTAGTAATCTAGACCTATTTTCTAAGAATTTAGAATCGTGGGGGATAAGGGGAAATAGGAGGCTTTCATGCTCATTATGAAATACCGAGTTAAGAAGTGAAGGCCGTTTGTCTATATTTATAAGAGTTCAAACCAGTGCTAACTGTCGGATTAAACTGATTTAAATCTAGGTCATCTAAAAATAAATTTATTGTCGCCTTAATACTAACACAATGTAACATTCCACTTCCGGGGGTCCAAAACTAACTGCTACGGAAGCTGCAATCATCTATAGGTGTTATTTTTGAGTGACCTAAATTGGAATCTTGAAACTATTGGCAACACAGAAACACAAGAATATGAAAATTTTAAACATCAACAAAACAGAATTTCTCATTTCTTATGTATAATATTCAGATTTAATTACATAACCCCAGATGTAACGACCCAGAATTTTTGATAATTAAAATTTGAATATTTAATTTATTTTAAATATTAATGAGTGAATTTTTAAGTCGAATAAATTTTAATTTGAATTTTTGGATTTAATTGAATAATTAAATCGATAATTTAATATGTTAAATTATGGAAATAATTGAAAATTGAGTTAAATATGATTGAAAATGATTTGTAAAATTTTATTTTATCATATGGGAGTTAGAACGATATTTTAGAACTTTTAAAATCGAATTAAAAGTTAATTTGTGAAAATTGAATATTTTAATATTAAAATCGACTAGTGAAAATAGTCAATTTTTGAACAGTCTCAGAATTGAACGAAACCAGTTCCATTGGATCCGTAATAGTTAGTTATTATCGGATTTTAATTTTCGTGTCAATCGGAGCTATCGTTTGATCGTGGCAGCTCGAAACGCATCGATTTATTTTTAATTTAAATTTGGCGAGTGAAAATAGCCATTTTTCAAAAAGTCTCGGATTTCGACGAAACTAGTTTCATCGGATCCGTAATGTGATATTATTGTAAGGTTTAAAATTTCAAGTCAATTGGATTTACCGTTTGTCCGGTACAAATTAAAACGCCTAGAAAATCGCTTAAATCGGTTTAATTCAAATTGAGCGTTTACAGCCATAACTCGCACATACTTCCGAATTAGCTTCCGAAACCTGTTTCATTGTGTCCGGAACGCGGGGTAAACCCTAGAAACGCTGGTTACGGCGCGTAAATCGGAGTTTGGAATTTCCGGGATGAATAGTGTTCGATTTTTCTTTATAAATAGCACCCACCTCTTCATAATTTAAAAATAAAATAAAATAAAAACCTAATCAAACCCTAGCCACCACCCTCCCCAATGAATGGCCAGAAAACTCTCCCCTTCCCTCTCTTTTATCTTTCAATCCGTCGACAATTAGGCTAAAGTTTCAACTAGAGAATCGAAGAGCATGGTGATATCTACAAGTTCAACGGTGGAGATCGTGTTTGGAGCGACGATGGGGGAGATAGGGGGTCGCATGCATGCCGTGTTCACCCTCGTGCACGCGCATGTAGAGGAGGCCGAGCTTGCCTAGGTCGTGGCCGAAGGTAGCTCGTGTGTGGAGCTTCGAGACGGCATCACTTGATCGTGTTCTAGGTGTATGGATTGGATGAATTTTTAAACCCTAATATGCATGATGGGTTCGGCCTTGGCATCAAGTTCTGGAGCAAGAAACGTGGAGAAGGAAGATGGACGCGTGCGGCTCTGATGGCTTGGAGCAAGATCTAACGGTTATTAGGAAGTTAGGTTTAAAATTAATTAAGTTATGTTGAGATTTGTTTATATAAATCGTGTACAAACTTCAATAATTCATAACTTTTTCATACGAGGTCGAAAAAATGCAAACTCAGTTGCGTTGGAATCGTATGGACGAGCACTACGCGATGGAGTTAGTTTGGAGTCGTTTGGAGTTAGTGAGAATTTTGGGTAAAATTAAACGTCCGTTTAATTTTATTCGAAATAAATCGCTAAAACGGAAATGAAACCAAGGTGAGAACTTCTCACTCAATCGAATAGGTTTCGATTTTATTTTAAATAGTTAGATTTAAAATATTTGAATGCATGTTTGAATGATGATTGTATATATTGATTGTTAAAATAGACATTATACGCCGTTAGTAAGCGGATGTTATTTAATAAAAACATATACCGCGAATATTTCATAAACAGTGAAATTGGTATTATATATAATATCAATATATATATATATTGGCATATGTATATATTGCAGTTGTTGATTTCCCGTATTTTTTAGCGGATGAGACCCTATTACGCCGTTATTAAGCGGATAATATTTAATAAGAACATGTACCGCGATAATTTCGTACTGGAGCGAAATTGGTATTGTGCTAATGTTTTTGGATGCAGGAAAACAGGTTGGAGGGATCCAACTGGATTCCTCAACAGTATTTATTTGATTATGGATATTTTGATATTCGTTGATTATCATATACGATATGTGATATCGTTGTTGTCGTGATTGACTATTTGGTATGTAGCATCATTGGACCAAGTTTTGGAATTTTAAAATGATTTTTAAAGTGATTTTTGAAGTATAAAATATTTTTGGAATTGATCCATGTTAAATAAATAAACGTTATAATTTTCAAAGTTATAAAATTATGGTTTTTGTGAAATATAGTTAAAAGCTGATTTTTGAGAAATAAGGGTTAATGATTTTATAAAATAGTTTAAATTGGATTTTTGAATATATTATAAAAGTTTAAAAATAGGATTTATAAAATTTGATTATTTTATAAATCAAAATGGTGAAACTATAAAGGAAATTAAAGACGTTTTAAAAGAATAATATAAATTGATTTATATTAAGAGATTTATAAATGGATATTTATAAATTGAAATATGGACGTTATAAAACGAGTTTTTATAAGTGTTTGAATGAAGTGAAAATGAATTTCATAAATGAATGAAATTTATAGAATTATAAACTGTGAAGTTATAAATGAAATTTATAAATAGTAAGATTTATAAATTTGGTGAAATTATTTGAAGAATAGTTAGGTAAAATAAATGGATCTTATAAGTTATAAGATTCATAAATTGGGAAGTCTTTAAAAGAACGATTTTGTAAAATAATCGTTTTATAAGTATTTAACTTATAATATGAATGTTTAGTTTATAATTGAGTTATAAACTGGAATAGGTTAATAAAAGAATTTATAAAAAGGAAGTTTTTATAAATAAATAGAAATGGAATTTATAAACGTTGTTTTATAAATTCGAAATGACTTATTTTGATAAGTAAATTATTATAACTTATGTATGGAGTTATATTCACGTTTTTAGACCGTGAATAATCCTTTGAAATAAAATGCATAGAATTGATGAAATTTGTTAACGTAGTATATTCACGTTTTTGAATAGTGAATAATACGTTAAAGAAATGTTTAGAATGTGAATGTTTTAAATAGAATTAAAACGATCTAACAATGTTTTAAAATATGTTGAGATTCGAAACCATAGATTTCAACATTTATTGTTGAAATAGACGTTTTCGAGAAATAAAAGGAAATGGTGGACTATAACACTGTTGTTATAGTAAATGATTTCCGAAAGGAAATGGTTTGAATAGTATTGGGATTTATATATCTATTTTAATTTTGAATCCCTATACTAGTGATTTTGGGTTGTTGTAACGATGTTTTACGCAACATTCGTTTTGGCCCAAATAAATATGTTTAAGTAAATGATTTCCTTAAAGAATGAAATATATACTTAATTCGATTTAAGTATATTGAATATTTTCTAAGTGTTGAAAATAAAAAGATTTGTGAATTGCTTATGTTTAATAAGTATGGAAATGTTTTCCAATATGAAATGAATATTTAGAATTTATCTTTTTGAAGATAAATTGAAAATGGATAATTAAAATCGTATATGCATGAATATTTTGGAATATAAATTCATTATGGAATTTATAAATGAAAAGTAGAATTTGTTTGAAAATAAATATTGATTTATTTTTGAAGTGTGAAAATTATATATCTTGTAAAGATATTTTGGAAAATAAATAATTTGGAAAATTATTTGGAATTTGGTGATGGGTGCATATCAATTGATAGTTCAATAACCGACTATCAACATTTCCCTTTGAATGGGTATTTGATGTGATTTTGTTTGAATTTGAATGCCACACTTATTTTTGAATAAGCGCTCACTATTCGGGTTAACCGGGAAAGGACCATGGGGTCGTATAACCCATTCCGAATATGTGATACGTCATTGTGAATTGCATTTGAAGATCGGTGTTGAAGACCGAGTATTTGCAAAAGCGATAGGATGACCTATCGATTGTCTCTGCACTGGGTAGCTCCTGGTATAGAGATTCCTTAAGTGATGGGAAATTCGATCGGGATTGTGAATACCCGTATTGCAAGGGCTTCGTAAGAAGTACCTTCGGTTTTGTTCGAGCCCGGAACAGACTTGTATGGATTGTATGTCTGACATTACAAGTTGAGATATAAAGCCGATTTCTTTCAAATATATTTCTGTTGGTGGCGAAGAATTTATTCTTTTAGCTTAACACCCTTCTCTGAGACGTACGTGCTTAGAGGTTATGTAGTTGAATGTTATCAGCGATATACTCCCAATTTGGTAATGTGACATGCTGAGTGATGCTGAAATGATCATTGTGTTGATTATTTGTGATAGGATCGTTTATTTGATCGTCTATCCTTGTGATCATTGTGTTGATCATTTGTTGACCCAAAGCATGTCTTTTGTATAAAGTATGTTTTTGTGGACGTGACTTCGTCGAGCCTCACATCCCGGAATGGTCAAAACAGGAAAGATGCGGCAAGGTTATGAGGGGTAGCTCCCTTTAGGGTATGTGCATTTCCTTCTGGAAAGGGTGGTATCATGGTATGGAGCCCAGATACTTACTCATGTTCAAACACTATATTTTATTACTGTGTGGTGTTGTTGGTGACGAGCGCTCGGTTAAAGGTCCAATGGGACCGGGGGATGCCATATTCGTGTAGTAGTTACCTAGTGATAAAGGTAACCCGGCCTTGTGTTGGTAGAGAGCTGGTTAAGTTCTCGGGGACGTCCAGCCAGAGGCGTTTCCATGTGGCAATGGGAAGTTCCTTGGCCTGATCATTCGTTGGAAATCCAAAGAAACAATACGTGACTTGTACGGTTTTAGTTGTATAACCTGCTATGGAATGTGGCGGTAACCTGCTATTGAACATAGTTAGCTATAGTAGGCATACGATAATGGTCGTATGTTGGCTAAGATTTATATTCTACTTTCGAAATGAATTTTCTCTACAATATGCACTAGTAATAATATCAAATGTTATTTTAAATGCGTATCAAGCATCTTTGGCTATCATAAGGAGAAATCTCCTCCGATTCTGCGTTTGCATGTGTGTGTGTGCGGGAGGCCTTATGGTAGTCTCATTTTTAAAAGCATTGCAAATTGAATTAAAAATATTCCTCTATTTTGTTTTCAAAAATAAATAAACTGTTTTGAGTTCTCACACCATTCACATGACTGACTTGGAGTTTATTGTTTTCCTTCCTAAACTCTGGGTGCCCACCAATTTCCACACGGGCAGTTAAGAGTTAGGTTTATCAGGATATTCTGAAATTGCTGGAGGCAAGCTGGATGGCATGACGTATTACTACTATATAGTATTTCTTTTTCCGCTGCATTGTTTGATGTTGTATGTTGTACACTCTGATGATTTGATGTAATGTAATATAATGTAATGTAATAACTGATATAGTTCTTTGTTTAAAGATTATTCATTTATTATTATATGTTGTTCCGCTGCGAATTGTGAGATTCTGTTGTTGTTCTGTTGTTTTCTATTCCGTCCTATTTTCTTCTGTTTTTCTTTTTCCTCTATATTCTATTTTCTTCTATTTTAAAATTTTCTGTTCTCTTTTCTATTTTCTCTCCTCCCTATTTTTCTGTCTTCTTCTCTCTTCTTCTTTCTTTTTCTTTTCTTAAATTCTTTTTAAAACCCATAACTATTCGGTTTTTCGGCAACGAAAATCCGCGTGCGTTACACCAGACGTAGCCACGATCAAATCATATACAACAATATACAAAATACGATAATAACAACATATGAAGATGTTTCCTTATGATAATCGGAGAACTAATAATATGAACTTTACAATTCTAAGTACATCACAGTGGAATACACAAAATAGCTCAAATATAGCTAACACTACCTCCTGCATGTCTTTGAAAGCTTACTCGTCCAAAAATTGAAAGTCTCTCACTCTCAAACTACTCAAATTTTGAGTACCCAAGAGTTTATGGAGAAACACAAACTTCGTGTCAGACAATAAGTCTGGTATGAATAATCCCCTACCATCACTTATCATAAATAGATAGCTAGTGAGACCGCACCGCTTAGCAGAACGGGTTTTTCCCTCACTAGTATCCAAAACAAAACATGTGAATCATTTACTATGCTTCTATACCCAAAATGATTAGTCTTAACATAATATGAAATAGAGCCATAAATCATATATATTGGATATCCCATCCACCCATTATTTAAATTCCCATCTAAAAACAATTTATTAGATTTTCCATCTACAATCAATTTATTAGAGCTCCTCTCTAAAATCTTTAGAATGAATCTCCATTATAATTTAATAAGACTATCCGTCCCAAATCCATTTAAAATAAATGTAGATTATCCATCGTACATTGTTTCATAAAAGTTGGTGTGGGCTATCCACCGCACACTCCATAGTTTTCCTAGGATGACTATGAACCCTTGGGTGATAAATCCCAAGGCTAACCACCATTGGCAAACCGTTCTTTAGTTTAGAAATTTGATGTGAGCTATCCATCGCACATTCCATAGTTTTCCTTAGTTAACTAATAACTCAATACTTGGCCAATTAAAATATCATGATCCCCATGACAATTTTTAAAAATTCACGATCCTCACAATTATTTATTTTCCTTCGGTATACCACCTGTTTAACTATTCTCACTAGTAGCCCCAATTTAGGTTAAATTAAATAAAAACACATTGATAGATCCAACGTATATTTTCGAAATCATATTTCTGTTTGTCAACCTAAACATATATCAAAAACATTAAACCCACCCCATCGTCCTCACGGTTTAATAACATCCAATTGACATAAGGATCCCCCTTACGAATTCAAACAAAGATAAGTATTTAATGCTATAACCCTTCGATGTAACCCCTTCGGATTAGCAAAATTTTACTTAAGAAAAATGGCTTAAAACAACCCTCGAAACCCCTTCAAATGAAGCCCCATTCGAAAGCAAATAAACAGTAGCCTTTTTAAAGCATTTCAAAATCATACCTTTCGACCATGTCAGAAGGTCTCATTTCGACCTAATCGAAAGGTTCTACCTTTCGACTTTGTCGAAGGCCTAGGGTACCCCCCTTGTAAAACCATTTATAAACCTTTCGAAAGCAATGAAACTCAAAATTTGAAATAATTGAAGGTAACCCCTTCAAAACCTTTTTAAAATGCCTTCAGTAGGGCAAAAAGATCCAAAAACAATGGACTCGAAAGCACTGCTTCGAAATCTAAAACTTTTTGAAATTGTTGAAGGTAACCCCTTCAAAACCTGAAACCATTTGAAAATCAAAACCTTTCGAAACTAATGAAGTGTTTGTGTTAGAACCAACCCTTTGAAATCAATGGAGAGAGGCGACAAGTTTTAGAAAACAAAAATAACCTTTGACTCCATCTGTGTCGAAAGGTTAGGAAGCAGCTACCATCTTTGGACTTTGTTGAAAGCTATACTTTTCGACTTTGTCGAAAGGTTTCATTTAAAACATGAAAGCAAACCAATCAAAACCTTTTTATTTTAAACCATTTTACAATGTCGAAAACTCTTTGTCGAAAGCTAGCAGACGTATTTTCTTTAAAACCAAAACAAAACTTCATCTCCCCTGAAAGCTATAACCTTTCGTCCCTATACCTTTCGACCCCTTTCAATTCACTACATGCCAGTTGCATGATACTCATGCATTGATTTTTGACCTAGTCGAAAGGTTTGATACCTCTCGACCTTGTCGAGGTTTGGAATGGAAGCGGAAGCTCTTGCCGAAAGAGTTGAAATAGTGAAATTGTACTTTAAACCCACCTGCCTTATTTGTCTAAATCCGATTAGTTGCTAGAATTTTATATTCAAAATTGCTACTTTCCTAATGTTGAAAAAAACCCATTTCCCTTTTAGAATTATATAAAACATTTAAGTCTCATCCTTAAATAATTTTATATAACTATTAAAACATCATGAAAAATTTTGAAAAAATTCCGAAAAATCAATTAATATGTTCTCTTCAACATATTTAAATTTCAAAGAATATAAAGATCAAAACAACTCAAAATTTAATCAAAACCAAAGAAAACATGTTAATTAGCCCATTAACAATTAAAAATGCATATGTCTTATCCAAACAAAGGTCTAAATAATTATATCATAACCAAAACACATATATAGATCAGATATAACCCCATAGCCGAACCAAACATATAAAATGAGATGATAAACATGATTATTCACATTAGCTGATTGGAGAATGAGATAATTTCCTAGCTTTAATTCCTTAGCATTTTCTTCAATTTATACTCCTCCTGGAGCTTTTAATGGCCGGTCAAAAGTGGGTGAGGAGTTATGAATAAAAAAGTGAAGATTTATTAAGGTGGAGGAAGAGATTTATAGTGAGAAATGTAGCTTCATTTTCAAGTTTACCCCTTAGGAAATTTCTTCGTCTAAATTTAGTTAAGTCTTATTTTAGTTCATTCATTAAGACACGGCCATTGGATTATTAATCTCATCTCCCTAATTATTCCCATTATTCTATTCAATTTACCAATTAAATATCCTGAATAATGTAAATTAAAACTCAGGGGCATTACAGACTCCCCCCTAAAGAATTTCGTCCCTGAAATTTCAACGGGGACAAAACAACACGCATATTGCCCATGCAAGCAAAGCTAGTATAACCTACCAGCCAAATTCTACAGAAACCCTATATATAATTTACCATCTAAAACAGCCTAAGAAAAGTAGCCCTAATCCTGTCTTCGGTCTCCTAAGTACGGTCCTTCACATTGTCGTTCCACTGAACTTTCACTAACCTAACTGTCTTGTTTTTTAGCCTCTTCTCATCTTTTTCCATGACACAAACTAGTTGCCTCACAAAAGTCATATCTAGTTCCATCACTAAGTGCTCCAGTACCGTTGGAGCGATAGTAGTTTATGGATCATGAACATACTTCCTAAGATGAGAAACATGAAACACATTGTGGACCCGACAAAACTGCTTGTTACTTCTACTCGGTATGCGAGTCTCCCAATCCGATCTGATATAAGAAATGGTCTAGCATATCTCGGTGCTAACTTCTCGGTCTTCTCGAACCGAACGACGCCTTTCATCAATGATACCTTGATGAAAACTCTATCTTCAACCGAGAACTCTATGCCATTATGAATTTTGTCTATGTAACTCTTTTGCCTAGAATGAGATTCCTTCATTCTTTCCCGTATCGATTCGATCTTTTTCGTCATCTCTCTCACCAAATCTAGACCAAGGAACAAGCTGTCTCCAATCTCTAACCAACATGTTGGTGACTTGCATGGCATTCCATACAAAGCTTCAAAAGGCGCCATTCCTATAGTAGTTTGATTACTATTATTATAGAAAAACTCCACTAATTGCAAGTGATCTTCCCAAAAACTACTAAAATCCAGCACATAACCCTCAACAGATCTTCCAGTACCTTGTTGACTCTCTTTGCCTACCCATTCGTCTGAGGACGATATGCGGTACTCATCTTGAGTGTAGTGCCTAACACGCTCTACAGGCTCTTTCAGAACTCGCTGATAAATAAAGAATCTCTATCACTGATGATACTACTTGGAATTCCATGCAGTCTGCGATGTTCTTTATGAACAACTTAGCCAAAATAGGTGTCGTCCTGGTTGACATTATTGGAATGAAATGGGCACTCTTGGTCAATCCGTCCACTATGACCCATATATTTACATTACCCCAGTTTGACCTTGGCAACCCGTCAATAAAATCCATGGATATCAAGTTCCACTTCCAAACTGTAACATCCAAAAGCTGAACTAAACCACTTGGTTTTTTATGTTCGGCTTCTACTTGCTGACAGTTCAAACACTGTTTCACCCATAAGCCAACATCCCCCTTCATTCCTTCCTTGAATAAACTTCTCTTCACATCCTGGTACATCTTGGTTCCCTCGAGATGCATCGTAAACTTCGATCAATGACATTCTTTAAGAACTTCCTACCTAAGGTTTCCAACATCCGAAACACATAACCGTTCCTTCTTTCTCAACCACCATGTGGTCAAGAATAAATCCTTTAAATCGTCAATCTCAGTTCCAGCTTCTAACCATCTAATCCTCTCGGCTAACACTGGATCCTTTTTCTGCCTAGAAGCAATTTGTTTGGTCGAAACAGGTCGAACTTCCAAGCAAGACATCATGGAGATATTACGACTAGATCCAACAGTCGACCTCTACTGCACACTGCAAGCAGCCTGTGCTTCCAAATCTTTCCATTCCGCCAACATAGCTAACCCCACATGCTGATGTTTCTTGCTAAGTGCATCTGCCGCCTTATTTCCTTTACTCGATGTATACTTGATGCTAAAATCATAAGCTGCGAAAAACTCCAGCCATCTTTGTTGTCTCATGTTTAGCTCCCTCTGTGAGAATAAATACCGTAGAGACTTATGATTCATAAATAGCTCAAATTTTTCTCCCAAAAGATAATGTCTCCACGCCTTCAATGCGAAGATTATCGCTGCCAACTACAAATCATGAGTAGGGTATCTCACTTCATGCGGCCTAAGATGTCTAGAAGCATAGGCTATAACCTTTCCATTCTGCATTTGCACAACACCTAACCTAGTACCAGATACATCGGTGCAAACTACCAACCCCTGATTCCTATATGGAACTACTAAATGGATGCATTGGTTAACAAATGTTTTAACTTAAGGAATGCCTCCTCACATTTGTCAGACCAAAAAATTTCACGTCCTTCCTGGTTAGCATAGTTAAGGATGCCACTATCCATGGAAGATCCTTAATGAACCTTCGGTAGTATCCTGCAAGTCCAAGAAAACTTATAATCTCATTTACCATCTTTGGTCTCTTCCAATCGTTAACGGCTTCGATCTTATCTGAATCAACTGCTAAACCTTCCTCTGAAACTACATGACCAAGGAACTTCACTTCTTTCTTTCAAAAATGACACTTTGAGAACTTTGTCTTCAGCTGATGTTGTCGTAGCGTCTCCAATACTATTCCAAGATGATCTACATGATCCTTCTCATTCTTTGAATATAACAAAATGTCATCAATAAAAACCAACATGAACCTATCCAAGTGCTCTCGGAAATCCAGTTAATCAAATCCAGGAAGAAAGCTAGCGCGTTAGTAAGTCTGAATGGCATAATCAACCATTCGTAAGACCCATATCTGGTCCTAAACGCCATCAAAGGAATACTATCCTCTGATACTCTTAGCTGATGGAAACATGTCGCCAAATCTAGTTGGAAAAACACTCTGGCTCCACTCAACTGATCGAATAAGTAGTTGATTCTCAGCAAAAGATACCTATTCTTGATCATCCTCTTGTTTAGCACACGATAGTCGATACACAACTTTAATGACCCATCTGTCTTCTTCACGAATACAGCGGCCATTCCCCAAGCCGAAATGCTTGGCCAAATGAATTTCTTTCCTTCCAATTCCACTAGCTGCACCTTCAATTTCTTCTTCTTGGTTGGTGACATCCTGTTAGGTGCTCTACTAACGTTTTCAGCTCCCAGCACAAGATCTATTCGAAACTCAATTGCTCTCTTCGACCGTAAGCCCGAAAGTGGTTCAAACACATCCGCAAACTCGCTTGCAACATAAGCCTACTTCAACTCTGCTCTAATCCCATGGAACCCAATAATGCACAAGCATTTTCGTTCGAGCTTCTCACAGAGTAAATAACAAGGATACAACTATTAGGGTGTTTCAATGATATTTCCCCCTCTTGGAAAAATATCCTAGCATCATATCTATCTAACCAATTCATACTCAATATAATCCAAAACCCACGAAATCAGAAACATATAAACTGCATACAAACACATGACCTAACAAATCAATTTCTAACTGGTCATATCTCATTCCCAGAGCTACATACCCTCCTATAGGATTCGCAACCCTGAAAGGAGTAATAAGATACAAAGGTTCCAGACATAAGCAATCTACCAAAATACTGAGATACAAATGAGTGCAATGCAACATCAAATAGTATCCTAATTGGAGTGCTATGAATTGTAAGCATACCTTCCATCACATCTTTTTCTTTCTTAATAGCCGTTGGACTAGAGGATGATGGTTCCGATGCAAAGACCTTTCCCTTTCCAACTTTAGCAACCTTGGGACACTTGTCCTTATAATGCCCCATTTGGCCACAGTCTTAGCACTTCACATTCGGCCTTACTGCAACTGCTCTCCCATGACCCGAGCAACCCTTATTAGCACAATGCCCATTCTTGTCACACTTATAACAAACAATATCAGCCTTGCTATACTTAGCCACTACCCCCAACTGGGCACCTTTCTTCTAGAAGAACTTCTGCTTCTTACCTTGAAAATTATGAACCTCAGGCAGTTTCCCCTTTCCAAAAGTAGAAAGCATCTCTTCATTCCAAATAGCCATCTCAACAACAATATGACACGGATCCTGGAGGTTTGGCATGGTTACTCTGGCAATCTCAGTATTCAACCCCTTGATAATCATTCCTCTGAATGACGGTATCAATAGTAGCATATCCATAACGAGACATCTCATCAAACTCCATAGCATACTCAATCATCGATTTATCCCCTGGACTAAATTTGCAAATTTTCTGAGCAATGTTGACTTGGCAACCTTTGATAGAAATATTTCTTCGAACCTCCTTCGAAATTCAGCCCGAGTCAGATCTTCCTCTGGCTCTCCTACGATAACTCCATTCCACCAAAACAATGTTGTCCCTGCAATTGTCTTGAAGCAAGTCTCCTCTTCTGTATATCCATCAAACCGAGATCTGCAAATACCCTTTTACAATGCAATAGCCAGTTCTCCACTCTTACTGCATCCTCGGTTTCCAGAAAAGGCTTCCCTCTAAGACTAGCGTAATCCCTGCTCGATTGGCACAATTATTGCCAACTTAGGCCACTGGATTATCTCCTCTAGCATTCCCTACAGCCACTCCTACAGCTGCTCTAGCTTGCATCATATTCACGAAGAACTAATACATTTTCCCTATATCAACCGGCGGAATCTCAACACCAAAACTAGCATTTGCATCTGGGTTTGCATTCATCTGTCGACCCTGGTTGCTCCTAGTATTGGGTTGATCATTTCCACTTGTTGCGGTGTGTCTCCCACCCTGATCCACTCTTTCGTTTCCTGCCTCCATATCTTACTTCCATACTACCTGAAATCCAATCTTTGTAAGGTACAGAAGAATGGTCTAAGAGAGTGGAAAATACATACTTAGGTATTTATAGCAAAGTACACGTACGTTACTATAATGCTTACCCAAACCCAACAATATTTTAGATTCATTAGATAATGCTTTAAAAATCTTTTAAGGTTTAAATTCCTTTTAAGTACATAAACCATGCTATGATACCGACTTGTAACATCCCACTTTCAGAGGCGTAAAACTAACTGCTATGGATGCTGTAGTCATCCATAGGTGTTATTTCTAAGTGACCGAAATCAGAATCTTGAAACTATTGGAAACACAAAAACACAAGAATATGAAAATTTTAAACTTCAACAAAACAAAATTTCTCATTTCTTATGTATAATATTCAGATTTAATTACATAATCCATACGTTAACCACATTCCGATCATATACAAGAATATAAGAAATATGATAAGAGCGACATATGAAGATGTCCCCTTGTGATGATCAGAGAACTAATAATATGAACTTTATAGTTCTAAATACATCACAACAGAATACACAAAATAGCTCCTATATAGCTAATATTGCCTCCTGCACGTCTCTAGAAGCTTATTCGTCCAAAAACCCAAAAGTCTCCCACTCTCAGACTATTCAAATTAATTTTGATTACCCGAGAGTTTATGGAGAACACAAACTTAGAGTCAGACAGTAAGTCTAGTATAAATAATCCCCTATCATCTCTTATCATAAATAGATAGCTAGTGAGACCACGACGCTTAGTGAAATGGGGTTTCCCTTCACTAGTATCCAAAAAGAAACATGTAAATCATTTACTATGCTCCTCCACCCAAAATGATTAGTCTTAACATAATACAAAATAAAGCCATAAATCATATATATTGGATATCCCATCCACCCATTATTTAGATATCCCATCTAAAAGCAATTTATTAGATATTCCACTTAAAATCAATTTATTAGAGCTCCCCTCTAAAATCTTTAAATGACTATCCGTCATAATTTAATAGGAATATCCATCCCAAATCCATTTAAAATAAATGCAGATTATCCATCATACATTGTTTTATAAAAGCTGGTGTAGGCTATCCACCGCACTCTCCATAGTTTTCCTGGGATGACTTGAACCCTTGGGTGCCAAATCCCAAGGCTAACAACCTTTGGCAAAACATTCTTTACTTTAGAAATTTGACGTGGGCTATCCACTGCACATTCCATGGTTTTCCTAAGTTAACCAAGAACCCAACACTTGACCCATTAAAATATCATGATCCATATGATTATTTATTAAAATTCATGATCCCCATGATTATTTATTTTCCCCACATATAGCACTAGTTTAACCTATTCCCATTGTATCCCCAATTTAGATTAAATTAAATAAAAACAAATTGTTAGCTCCGATGTATATTTTCAAAAGCATATTTCTGTTTATAACCCCAAACTATGTATTGAAGACATTTAACCTACCCCGACATCCCTAAGGTTTAATAACATCGAATTTATATAAGAATCCCCCATACATATTCAAATAAGGATAAGTATATAACCCATCAAAGTAACCCCTTTGGATTAGCAAAATTTTACTTAATAAAAATGGCTTATAACAGCCCTATAAACCCCTTCGAACAAAGCCTCATTCGAAAGCAAATAAACAATAGCCTTTTGAAAGCATTGCAAAATCATACCTTTCTACCTTCTCGAAAGATCCTACCTTTCGACCTTGTCGGAAGGTTTCTTTTCGATCTAGTCGAAAGGTTCTACCTTCCGGCTTTGTCGAAAGCCTAGGGCACCCCCTTTACAAAGCCATTTATAACCTTTCGAAAGCAATAAAACTCAAAACCTTTCAAAATAGTTGAAGGAAACCCATTCAAAATCTTTTTAAAAATCCTTCAAGTAGAGCAAAAGGATCAAAAAACATCAGAGTCGAAAGCACTGCTTCGAAACCTAAAACCTTTCGAAATTGTGGAAGGTAACCCCTATAAAATCAAAAATCTTTCAAAACCATTCGAAAAATAAAACCTTTTGAAACCAATGAAGTGTTGGTGTTGGCACCAACCCTTCGAAATCAATGGAAAGAGGCGACAAGCTTTAGAAAACAAAAATAACCTTAGACTCCATCTGTGTCGAAAGGTTAGGAAGCGACATCTATCTTTCGTCCTTGTTGAAAGTTATACCTTTCGACTTTGTCGAAAGGTTTCATTTAAAACAAGAAAGAAAACTAATCGAAATCATTTTCTTTTAAACCATTTGACAATGTCAAAAGCTCTTTGTCGAAAGCTAGCATGCATATTTTCTTTAAAACCAAAACAAAACTTCATCTACCTCGAAAGCTATAACCTTTCGTCCCTAAACCTTTCGACCCCTTTCAATTCACTACGTACCGGTTGCTTTATACCATGTTCGTTGATTTTTAACCAAGTCGATATGTTTGATACCATTTGACCTTGTCGGAAGGTTTGGAATGGAGGCGAAAGCTCTTGCCGAAAGAGTTGAAATAAAGAAAATTGTATTTTAAAATAGTTCTTTTGTACCCCACCTGCCTTGTTTGTCAAAATCTGATTGATTGCCAGAATTTTATATTCAAAATTGCTGCCGACTTTCCTTACTTGGAAATTTAAATAATTTTGAAAATGCATTTTTCTCCTTTGTAATTATATAAAACATTGAAGTCCTATTCCTTAAATAATTTTATGTAACTATTAAAACATCATGAAAAATTCCAAAAAAATTCCATAAAATCAATTAATTTGTTATCTTTAACATATTAAAATTTCAAAGCATATAAAGATCAAAACAACTAGAAATTTAACCAAAGCCAAAGAAAACATGTTAATTATCCCATTAACAATTAATAACACCTATGTCTTATCCAAGCAAATCTTTAAATGATTATACATAACCAAAACAGACATGGATTAGATAAACACATAACCAAACCAAACATTGAAAATGGGATGATAAACATGATTATTCACCTTGATTAGTTGATTGGAGAATGAGATAATTTCCTAGCTTTAATTCCCTAGATTTTTCTTCAATTTATACTCCTCTTGGAGCTTTTAATTGCCGGCTGAAAGTAGATGAGGAGTTATGAATGAGAAAGTGAAAATTTATTAAGGTGGGTGAAAAGATTTATACTAAGAAATGTAGCCCCATTTCTAATTCACCCTTCAAAAATTCCTCCTTCTAAATTTAGTTAAGTCTTATTTTAGTTCATTCATTAAGACACGAACATTGGATTTATGAATCTCATCTCCTAATAATTCACATTATTCTATTTAATTATTAGATATCTTGAATAATATAATTAAAATTCAAGGGCATTACACATAGGTCGACTACCTAGTTCATTCATTAAGACACGAACATTGGATTTATTAATCTCATCTCCTAATAATTCACATTATTCTATTTAATTATTAGATATCTTGAATAATGTTAATTAAAATTCAAGGGAATTACACATAGGTCGACCACCCAAATGCCATGGTCGACCGATAATGGTCGACTTTGGAAAATATGGATCAACCCGTGCTTTAAAATCTTTGTAAATTATAAGTGTTGGTTAATTTTGCTAAGTCTTTTCCTCCATTCAATTGATTTTGTCTATTTTTTCCTCAATTAATTGATCTCATTCAATTCTTTCTCCCTTTATAAATTCTTTAAGATTCTAAATTAATGTTAACATTTAAAGCACCTTTAGTGTTACCAATTATCATTAATTGATTTTATTACCATATTCACATATATAATTATTTCTAATGCTAAAACTTCAAATATTAATAACTTTTTCATTTGAACTTCTATAGGAAAGCATTATACATGAAAGTTGATCAGAAACTCACCACAAACCCAATGGTATAAGTTTCATAGCCAATGCATTTGCAAAATTCTATTTTACTTATTTATTACATTTCCATTTAAATTAATTAGCGTTAGATTTGTGGGGTGTTACATTTCGTTTATAAAGCACGGGTTCACCCTAGTAATAGTAATCACTCACATACCCAAGCAACCAATACAAACCACTATAACAATTTGATAACCATAGACAAAAGTCATAAATCACTAATAACATCTTATATATATATATATATATCATAAATCCAACATCATCAAAACACAATAATAGATATCAAGTCAGAGTGACTTGCACATTTAAATTACACAAATCCCCTAACCATGTCTTTAGAATTGAAGCACTTTCTCTGATTTGTTAAAATCTAACAATATGATGCATAGAATATTCATAATAAAAAACAAAAAGGTTTAATTTCATAGTTGAAAAAATACAAGTGATAAATTGAAAAACAAACATCAACTCCAAAAATCAAAATCCAGCAAAAAGATCATGTTATCCAGGTTTTTAACCCAACATGAACCACTAGAAAACAGAAGAATTTCCATGACATCAGAATTGCTTAGAACTTCACCAAAAAAGGTGAAAACGAAGAGTTAATGAGAGCCAAGCCATACTGCTAAACTGACGATTCAATTTGACTAAACCAAGAAACCAACGTCTATCCAGTTCAGTCAATGGCTAAGCATAACCAGCTAGTAGACAGTCATCAGAACGGAACAACGTGCAATGAAACTACACGAACAATATTGAAACAAGGCCATGAAAGCATTCCACACCTCTAGCCCAAAAATAGTCTAAGTCTTTGGGTCGCCAGTGATCCATGCTTTATGGATCGCTAGCGATCCATGCAACGGAATGACCCACAAATAGAAACAAGGAGCTCAAAGACAGAGATGAAAAAAGGCCAAGTGTATGGATCGCTAGCGATCTATACACAATGGATAGCTAGCAATCCATATAATTCCATGATGCTTGCGACCTTGCATAACGGAGTATGGAATAAAAGCAGCTAAGTGGTTAGCTCTCTAGCGAGCCAAGTCTATGGGTCAATAGCGCTCCATAGACCATAGATCGCTAGAGATCCATGGTTTTGGCTCGGACCGCGAGCTAAACTCCTCTATGTCGTTACGTATCCCTCTGCAAGTGAATGACAGGCATGTTTTGGTCCAATGGCCCTCCAATCTCTATAAATACCAACCTGCCTGCAACATAAACTAGATCTACTCTGAACTGGTTGCAGAAGCTCTGTTGGAAACTTTCTTCACTCTCTATCTCCCTCACAACAATCTCCAAAGGAATTCACTACGATTCTCTAATGGATTCTAGCTCTGGGGATTCGATCTAGCTAGGGATAATCAAAAGCCTTGCAATCAAATACTACTTGTAACGGCAATCGGTCTATAATAAAACTATAAAGTGGACGTAGGCTTCATTAACAGCTGAACCACTATAAAAATTCCTTGTCTTCTTTCTTTTACTGTTCTTTTCTATATCTGTTATCTATGACATTGCCCTGTCAGAACAGGGCTGGTGCTTTCAAACTCAAAGCAGGGTGTTGATTCATTTTTTAAGTTAACAGATCATAATCAACATTTAAACCAAGCATGACCAATCTGTGCATGGAATCATTTTGCAACTCTTTGATTGTCATAAAACTCCAAAAATGATTGTGAAAATTCATGTAACGTATTCAACCACTCTTGTTTGATCGATTAATTTATCGTACCACGGTTACAATTTTGATAAACATGCACCCCTTCGATCATTCGATGATGCTCACTTCTTCCTAAATTCACTCACAAGAGATGGCTTCCAGTCCCTAATTCTGACCAACCATTGCTAAATCAAGAAAAATTAGGATAAATTGCTCGCCCGTTTTGTGCCATCTATTTTCAGATATGAGCATGATTAAATTTTTATTCTAATGCAATGAAATGGGTTTCCTTGCTATCAAGATACCATGGTCAATGTAGATGATAAAAATGACATTAAGAAGCTTCCTTTTTTGACGCTATCTATTTTCATATATGTGTGTGTTCAAAATTTTATTCTAGTGCAATGGAAATGGATGAATGAACTTTTAAGATATCATGGTCAATGTTGATAAGAACTGAAAAAGAAGAAGAGTTAAAATGATTATTATCTCTAAGTATAAAGTATATATAATAAAACATCCAATCTATAGTATTAAGCTCATCGTTAAAATTTTGTTCTTAAAACTTAAGTATTAAATCGAACATCCACAAATTAGAATCTATCAATTATGAATAAAGTTCGTGCTAGATTTACGTATTTCATGCAAATTAAATTGTAAATTTAAACTGTTAGCAAAGTAGGATGTCTAACCAATCATTCTAGACTAAGCATCGAGCATGATGAAATTTCTATTCAAATATTTGTGCGGCCATTTTTCAAACCATTTTTCTTTAATGCTTAGTTTTACATCTATGCATTCACAATTTTGATTATTTACACTTTACGTTCTATGATTCAAGTAAAAAAATATGACCTATATAAATGAAAAAGTAAATATCATAAGTCATTTATAAACTCACCAAAAGTAAATCTAAAATTTTAAAGAAAAATTTTAAGTTTTGCATTTTTGTATTCTATGGCACTTAAAATCACTATTTACTTCAAATTTTGCTTGTATTGCATTGTTTCGACTTATGTTTGCGTTGCATTATTTACCCAATTAGGAATAAAAAATTATATATTTAGAACTAGACTTGATTCCTATTATCTAGCCGTTTGACTCATATATATTCAAACTAATTATACAAGCCAGACTCGAATGTCATAGGGATCGACAAATCAGGTTAACAACCACGAAGCCCAAAAATTGGACACAGAAGATAATATGGAGTAGGAACGAAGAGAAAGCAGAAGATGGATTCAATAGAACGATTGAAGTATGTAAATATATCATCTACTGACATGGATTGGGTACGATCCATATTCATCGATTATGAATCGTACCATATTGATATTATAGTTCAATAGAAAGCGATCAGTATCTCAAAACTACAAGTCAAATATAGATGAAACTTTGAAAAAATTAATATATTAAAGAGTGCAGCCCACCATATCGATCGCACACCAAAAAAGACCATAGAATGATCGGTACCGAACGTTATTGTTGAAGAAGTAGGACCTGTGATCAATAACATAACATCTTCGAGATCTTGAGGCTCCACTGTCAAAATTTTAGGAAGATATTTCACAGTATTTCCCTATAAATATAGACTTGATTATTCATTTGAGAAACTTTTACGCTAATTTTCACTTTGCATTTCTTTATAACCCATGGTTTTACTCTATAACATCCCCTATCCAGAGGCCCAAAAATAAGCGCTACAGATCCTATAGTCATATATAGTGTTAGCTTCCAACGACGAAATATGGCTATGTTAATGATGTCAATAATATCGAAAGCACTTGAATATGAAACAAAACACAAATTTCAAAACCACAAATTACTTCATTACATTTCCAAATAAAATTGTTTCACATTTACTTCACATAACCCAAATCGTTTTCCCTAGCACGTATTAAATATAGTTATTACAAATTACACCGAGAGTGGTATATGAAGATATACCCTCGACTAATCAGAGTCACATGGTCAAATTAGACCTAATACGTAATAAGACATCAGAAAATCCATCATAAACTAAATAAAAGTAGCAAATCCTAAGTAGCTATCCGTTGCCTCCTGCATCTACCGTAGCTTATTCATCAACATTCTAAAACATAAAAAGAGCATTAATCTCTCAACCTACTCAAATCAATTTTGGGTACCCGAGAGTTTAAGGAAAAAACATAAATTTCGAGTCAGACATAAAGCCTGGTATGAACAATATTATACATCCCGTTTTAATTATGTTAAGTGAGACCACGCCGCTTAGCGAAACCGATTTCCTCTCACTAACGTCTTTTTTTTTAAAAACATATCTTTGCAAATCCTTTCATATAACCAAATACTATGCTCCTGCATCCATGATGGTTAAACGTTACAAAGAAAATATTATGTAAACATACATAAATATAAGGTAATAATTAACTATCTGCTCAAATATAAAAAATTTATTTGGGTAACTTTCAACCTTTGGCTGACTCGAACCTACCGGACAATATAACCAAATTAACCTAACACTTGTTAGATGTTCATCTTCTAGATTCTCTATCCTTAACAATCTGTTTAACATTTTCCATCAGGACGATCTGTCCTAAACTATCTGTTAAATATCTCATTTCTGGACGGTCTGTCCTTAACTTAATCATCTCCTAGGTCCTCCCGATCCTAATGGTTTTTTAGGCTCACCAATAACCTATTTGTATACAAATGTGTATTTCTTTCGGTGTGTAATTATAATTTTAGTATACCAGTGACGAAGCCCTACACACTAGAATTTTGGACAACAATTAGCTGGGGCTACTAGCAAATTTACATGACCCGACCCCATACTAGTCCTATCTGGTTTTCTAATATCCAGGTCATTTATATTTAAGGATCCCCTCCCATAATTTTCCTTGAAAACATTTTCAAAATGATTTAACCCTTTAAATCAAACTTCAAACAAGGAAAAAAATATAGTCTTTACACTTTACTAAAATCATATTACCATATTAGATATACATATATATACATACATAATACATACATACATACATACATACATACATACATACATACATATATATATATATATATATATATATATATATCCTTTACTCAAAATTTAGTTGATGAAAACATTTAACCATTTGAAAGAATCTCTTTCCATATTTTGAAATTATCTCCTTCAAAATCAACGTTTAAACCTTTTGAAATCATTTCTCAAACCTTTCGAACTCATTTGAAGAAAACATTACAGAAGTTATAAGCTTTAGACATCCTTTTTTAAAATCACTTTAAGTTATTGCCTTAGAAAATCCTTTGGAAAACATCTCTCTGTAAACCTTTCGAAACCATTTAATAAACCTTTCGAAACAGATCACTGAACATACCATTCAAATGCATAAAACCTTTTAAAATGAAAACCTTTTGAAGGCATAATGGTTCAACTTAAAACAATCTGGAAATCTTCTTTTTAAAACCTTTCGCCTTTATTGGAATAACCTTTCGAAATCCTTGGGTTATACTTTATAAACAAGGGTAAACCACCTAAGTCGAAAGCTTCCTTCCGGAAGCATTGGAGAAATGGCTTGTTTTAAAACAGATAAACCTTTCGATTGGGTTGGAAGGTTCAAAGCAAAACCTTTATAAAAGCGGTGGAAACTCTTCGATTATGACGGAAGGTTTCAAAACAAAGTAATGGCGGAAGCAGCTATAACCTATCAACTATGTCGGAAGGTTTAAAATCTATTCTTTTAAATAATTTGACATGGTCGAAAGTAACTAAGTCGGAAGCTTAAATTCAAAAGCAAAGCAAGCGAAAGCTTTTCATTTATAAAACAATTATATTCCAATCTTTTAGGCCATCAACCCTTCGACCTTAAACCTTTAGGCTTTATTCAATTCATTATGTACCAAACATTTGATACCTTATGCATTGAACTTTGACCTTGTCGAAAGCTAACCTTTCGACTATGAGAAAGGTCAGGGGTGGAAGGTATTTGCCATATAGTCTGAAACATGGAAAAAGTGTGATTTTTGTTTTTAAACTTAAAAAGGAAGCCTTTCAACCAACCTGCCTTTGTTTTTCAAATTTTCATTGGTCAATGAAAAACTTTTCAGAAATATGTTGCCGCTATTACTAAAATTTATAAATCATTTTATTTCGTAAAATGCCCCTTCTCCTTAAAAATATAAAAAACATTCAAGTCCCATACCTCAAATAATTTTATATATCTATCAAATGACTTAGGAAAAAATTGAAAAAATCCTAGAAAATCTATTTTAATGTATTTCCTACATATCAAAATTTCAAACCCAAACAATTACTATTTTAGCCAAAAATAATCTATAACCCAATAAACAATTTCTTTCATTCTAAAGTTTATATAAAATACATAATAAATCAGAAAATTATGAAAATTAAAACCCATCTCTAAAATATTATTCGAGACCAATATTTAAATTTCCCAGGTATTTGGATGTCATTAAATAGGGTTTTCATGCTAAGCATATCATAAAACACGAACAAACATGTAAAATTTCACCAACAATATATATATAGGTATGTGTGTGTGTCTTTAAACATCAAACATGGAAATGATATAGCAAAAACATTTCAGATCTAATCACAAATACGAAAACTGAAAGAATTAGGGATGTACTAATTATCCACCTTAGCTTTGAGATTATAGATGAGATTTTTGATTGTTGAATTAGTTGATTATTTCTCTTCTCTTGAATCTTAGCTTTACTTCTTCTCTTGAGAATGGGAAATGGTGGTCGGCCTTAGAAATTTAGTTTTAGTGAAATGAGAGTGAGTGAACATGAGTTGCCCATCTCTTAAGGGTTTAGGGTATAAGATTTTACTATTTTCCAAACCCTTCTCGTTTCCTAACACATTATCTAGTGTTATTTAATTTTAGTTATCCACTTATCATTGCACGGCTACTTTTAATTAATAAAATCTCAACCTATTAATCTTCATATTATTTAATTTAATTTAGCTAATTAAATATCCTAAATAAGGTTATAAAAATATGGGGTGTTACAACTCCCCATCTTAAAGAATTTCGTCCTCGAAATTATGATAAGGTACACGGAAAAACAATCAAAGGTAAAACGTACCATCAAATAAATCAGGGTAGGAGTTTCTAATCCTGCTCTCCACTTCCCAAGTAGAGTCTCTAGCATCATTACTCCACTGAACCTTTACTAACTTGATGTCTTGTTCCTCAACTTTTTCTCATCTCTAGCCACAATCTGAATTGGTTTTCTAATTATAGAAAAATCTAGTTCTACAACTAAGTCTTCTAACACTGTAGGTGCTACGGTAGTCTTCGGGTCTCTAACACATTTCTTAAGATGAGAAACATGAAAAATATCATGGACTCCAGCCAAAATACTCGGTAACTCTACTCTATAAGCGAGTTTTCGGATCCTCTCAATAACACAAAATGGACCAATGATTCTAGGTGCTAATTTCCCTGACTTCCCAAATCTAATTACACCTTTCGTCGGTGAAACATTAATAAACACATGATCTTCGAAAGAAAATTCCAAATCCTTCCTTCTTCTATCTACATAACTATGTTGCCTAGATTGAGCCTCCTTCATTCTAGCTCGAATCAACCCAATCTTCGTCGTAGCTTCCTTCACTAAATACGAAACAAGAACTAATCTATCCCCTGTCTCCAACCAACATACGGGAAACTTGCAAGGTCTTCTATACAATGCTTCAAACGGTGCCATCTCAATCATAGTCTAATAACTATTGTTATACGAGAACTCGACTGGATAAAGATGGTCCTCCTATGATCCTCCAAAATCTAATATACAAGCTCTTAACAAATCTTCCAAGATTTTGTCAACTCTTTCTGTTTTCCCATCATTCTGTGGATGGTAAGCAGTACTCAAGTTGAGCTTGGTTCCTAATGCTTCTAGTAGACCATTCCAGTACTCACTAGTAAATAAAGAATCTCTATCACGGATAATACTACTAGGAATCCCGTGCATCCTAACTACATTCTTTATAAATAACTTCGCCAAATTAGGTGCCCTCCTAATTGACTTTACCAGAATAAAACATGCACTCTTAGTCAGTCTATCCACTATGACCCATATTCTTTCGTTTCCTCTATTAGATCTTGGCAACCTATCAATAAAATCCATGAAGATTGAATCTCATTTCCATAACGGAACCTCTAACGGTTGAAGAAATCCACTTGGCTTCTAGTGTTCAGCCTTTGCCTGTTGGCAATTCAAGCACTTCTTAACACACAATCCAATGTCCCATTTCATACCTTCCCAGAAGAAAATACTTTTCATATCCAGATACATCTATGTTTCTCCTAGATGGATAGTGAACTTCGAATGATGGCACTCACCCAAAACCTCCTTCCTTATATCTCCTATATTCGGAATGCATAACATTCCTTTCTTTCTCAACCACCCATTTTGGTCAAGATTGAAATCCTTTAAGTCATCACTCTCCATTCCTTCCTTCGACCTTCTGATCTGCTCAGCCAATACTAGATCCTCCTCTTGCTTAGAAGCCATCTTCTCAATCATTACTGGTCGGACTTCTAAAAAAGATAGCACGGTACTTCATGCACTCTATCCTACCTTAGATCTATAAGGCATACTACAAGCTGATAATGCTTCCAAGTCTTTCCACTTAGTAATCATAGTCAATACTGCATTCTGATGTTTCCGACCGAGTGCATCCGCTACATTGTTTCCTTTTTCGGGTTTGTGCTCAATCCCAAAATCATATGCAGCAATAAACTCCAACCATCTCTACTATCTCATATTCAGCTTTTTTTGAGAGAACATGTACTTCAACGACTTATGATCAATATATAGCTCGTATCGCTTTCCTGAAAGATAATTCCTCCACCCTTTAAAGCAAATATAACATCAAGTAATTTAAAATCATGCGTTGGATACCCAACCTCATGTGATCTAAGCTGTCTAGAAGCATAAGCAATTACTTTACCCCTTTGCATTAACACAGCTCCCAATCCAGTTCCATACGCATCTATATAAACAACTAAATCCTATTCTCCTTCGGAACCACTAACACTGGTGCATGGGTCAGTAAGTATTTCAAGCTCTGTAATGCTTCCTCACACTTACCAGTCCATACAAACTTCACATCTTTTCGTGTAAGCTTAGTCATCGGTGTTGCTATCCATGAAAAATCTTTTAAAAATCTCCAATGGTACCCAGCCAATCCAAGGAAACTCTTTATCTCGGTCACCGTCTTAGGTCTCTTCCAATAATTTATCGCTTCAATCTTAGTCAGATCTACGGACAACCCTTTCTAAGAGATGACATGACCAAGGAACTTTACTTTCTTCTTCCAAAAGTGACACTTCGAAAACTTAGCCTTCAACTGATGCTCCCTCAATGTCTCGAGCACAACTCTAAGATGAACTTCATGCTCCTTCTCATCCTTAGATTATATCAAAATGTCATCAATGAAAACCAACACAAACCTATCCAAGTGCTCTCAAAAAAGTACTATTCATTAGATCCACAAAGAATGTCGACGCATTAGTTAGTTCGAACAGTATAACTAATCATTCATACGATCCATATCTCATCCTAAATGTCATCAAAGGAATGCTATTCTCTGCCACTCTAAGCTGATGAAATCCCGTCGCCAAATCCAATTGAGAAAATACCTTTGATCCACTCAACTGATCGAATGAATCATTAATTCTCAGCAATGGATATCGGTTCTTTATCTTTTTCTCGTTCAACTTACGATAATCGATACATAGGCTTAACGATCCATTTGGCTTCTTAGAAAATACAGCAGCAGCTCCCTATGGAGAACTATTCGATCTAATAAAACTCTTGCCTTTCAGGTCTACTAACTGCACCTTCAACTATTTCACCTCTGTAGGTGTCATCCTACTCGGCGGACTACTCATTGTTTCAGCTCCAGGCACCAAATCAATCTGAAACTCAATAGCTCATTTATGTAGTAGTCCAACAACTGTCTCAAATACATTGGAAAATTCTCGAACTACAAAGACTCGATGCAACTCATCCTCCAACTCCATAATACTCAATAAAGCATTCACCTCACAATAAGGGTTCTCTTCGTGTAAATTATCCGATCACTACAATCTGAATGACTAGGTGATATTTTTCTATCTTGGAAAAATATCCTAGCATCATACCTACTCAACCAATCCATCCTAAGGATAATCCCAAATACCACAAAGTCAAGTGCATGCAAAAATCAATCAAAGGTATGGTCTAGCAAACAAAATTCTAGATGGTCACACCTCATCCGAAGTGTTGCATAACCTCCTATTGGATTTGCAACCCTTAAGGAAGTAACTAAGAAAGATGGTTCTAGGTTAAGCCTATCTACCAGACACCGAGAAATAAAAGAATGGGATGCCTTAGTATCAAATAGGATGCTAACAGACATACCGTGGATCTGCAGCGAGCCTCTTAAAATAGCTTTCCACTTTTCCTGTGCAACTGGCTTTGCAGTTGTGGACTCCAAAGCATAAACTTGCCCTTTTCCTTCTTTGCTGGTTTTGGGCACTTGTTCTTGTAATGACCACTTGATCACAATTAAAGCATCTGACATTATTCTTTCCACCGGCCTCTTTTCCTTTTCCCTTACTTGCTCGACACTCGTTGGAATAGTGTCTCTTCTTGTTGCAATTGTAGCAAACCACTTCAGCGTTATTTTTCTTTTGCGTTCCTTCATTATGTGCAATTTTTTCAGGAAAAATTTCTTCTTCTGGGACTGTCCTGCCTGGGCCTCTTTCACTTTCTTCCTTAAGCAAGCCAATGCTTCTTCCTACCTTAATGCCATTTCAACAAACATGTCATTGGGGTCTCTCAAATGCGGCAAAGTAGTACTTATCAGTTCTAGCCTTAATCCACTAACATACTTTCTACTAATCACGGTATCAACCAAGGCATACCCATATCGGGACAATTATTCAAACTTCCTTGCGTACTCCACATAGTCATATCTCCCTACTCCAATTCTACAAACCTCCTGACTAATGCATCCTACTCCATTGCAGACATGAATCTTTCTAAGAACCTTCTCCTGAATTGCTCCCAAGTAATGGTCTCTTCATTAACTCCAACAGTGATGGTATTCCGCTAGAATAGTGCAACTCCCTACAGCTCCCTTGAGGCCAACCTCCTCTTCTGCGCATCATTTAGTCCTAAATCAACAATGATTCTTTCACAATGCGGTAGCCATTTTTCCAATTCAATCACATCTTTGATACCAATGAATGTCTTCCCTCCAAGCCTGATTTAATCCCTACTCAAGTTGGCATACTGATTGACCATAGGAACTTCTTAAGCTCCACCTACCGCAGCTTTACCTCCATCAACACGTGCTGCTACTCCAGTTTGCACCATGTTCACAAAGAACTGATACATTGCTCCCATATCCACTTGGGGAACTCCTGCACCAGCATTTTTAGCTTGTACCTGACCGAGACCTCTCCTAGTGTTTGGTCGAGCATTTCCTTTGGAGTTGCTACTATCTCCTCCAATATTTACTTTTCTTCTCCTTCCCTCCATATATGTATTCAAACCTTGTGAGATATAGATGAATAGCTAACTAAGATAGCAGTCTAAAGATACAGTGCATACTTATATGTATATATAATACAAGTACGTTACTATAGCATTATCCTATACCACGATCTTAACACTATTCCTAAAGCATACTTATATGTCTCTGTGCAAGATACCAATCACAACCTAAAGAAACTCACTTAAAAGCTGTTAAAAGAATTTTAAGATATGTAAAATACACTTTAGATTATGGTTTATTTTATTCTAAAAATAATACTTTTGATTTAATATCATATTGTGATGCTGATTATGCTGGTTGTAAATCAGACCGAAAGAGTACAAGTGGAACTTGTCACTTTCTAGGACATTCACTGGTTTCCTGGTTCAGCAAGAAACAAAATACTATTTCCTTGTCAACAACTGAAGCAGAGTATATATCTGCTGCTCTGGCCTGTTCACAAGTCATGTATATGCAACAAACTTTAAAAGATTTTGGAATTAACATAAGTAAATCACCAATATATTGTGATAATACTAGTGCAATAAATCTATCTAAAAATCCAACTCATCATGCTAGAACTAAACATATTGATATAAGACATCATTTTCTTAGAGATAATATAACAAAAGAAATAATAACTCTAGATTATATAAATACTGAAAAACAAATTGCTGATATATTAACTAAACCATTAACCGAACAGAATTTTACTAAATTTAGAAGAGAATTAGGTATTTGTTCAAAATCTAAAATATAATATAATATAATAATTAATAAAAATTCAAAATAAAAATTACACTTTTTCTGAAGGACATGTCGACATGCCCCATCCCCTGACGTCGACATACCCAACAAAAATTTGAAAAGTGAATTTCCCTCCAAAGTTAGTTATTTGGTTATTTATCTATTTATTTCGTTTTCTCTCCTCTTTCTTCACTATATTCTCTGTAAACAACTTCTGAAACAATAAAATAATGGCCTCCTCTTCTACTAATGAACCCGCTTCACCCACATCTCCTCATTCTGGTCCATTTCAACGAACTACGCAGCTCGAGTGATCAAATTGCAAGAGAAGATGAAAGATATCCTTCAATTGTTGACTGAAATTCAAGTAAGTCAACTTAGGATGGCTAGAGAACAACAAAGGCAAGGGAATATTATTAGGAATGTACAAAAATTCCTTGTGGATAACCGTACAAATCCTATTAATATTGAAGACTCTTCACAAACCATGGAATCCGAGGAAGAAGAACCTATGGAAGAGCCACAAGAAGACCAAGAGGAAGATCAACCTTTACCTCAACCCGAAGTCCCTATGAATACGGACGAGAGCGTTATTTGCGTTGGTGAGATCCTTATTGATACTAATGGAAACATAATTGAACAACGTGGAAACTTTTGTCTCTACTACCCCAATTGTTCGATTCGTAAGTCTCCTATAATTAAGGATCACCATTAAAGCGTACTTTCATTTTATTCTTTGTTTTAAATTGTTTTGTTTGTTCGTGTTTATGTATGTTCTTATATATGTTGTAATAACTAAAATGTGTTCACTTATACTCATTGTTTCATGCTTGTTCTATATATATTATTTGTTCATACTAATCATTCTTGAATTCTTAAGTAGTTAATAGTTTTTGTTGATGACAAAGGGGGAGAAAGTTATAAAAATATATGTGCTTGGTGTAAGGGGGAGTCATGGAGTTAGGGGGAGTTATGGTATGGTAAGAATATTTTATAACTAAAGGTTGTCATCATCAAAAAAGGGGAGATTGTTAGGAACTGAGTTGATGATGTTTCGATGACAACAAACTTATATAGTTATTATACTTTACTTTATAAAATATATACTAACATTTCCATATATATATATATATATATATATGTATATGTATATAGGAAGTATATGTAGGTATCATCGAAGACTGATCAGTATAAAGACTCAAGCATCAAGATGAAGATTAGAGATTCAAGATTCAAGACTCTAGAGAATCAAGATTTCAAGATCTCAAGATAATTGTCTAGTATTTTGTTAAAACTTCATAATAGCACTCTCATCTTTCTTCCAATTTTCTTTTGGGATGGAACCCAATTTCTATCGAAACCAGTGGCTTACAAACCCACGACAAGTAGCTTACAAACCTACGACAAGTGGCTTACAAACCCACGAAAATCAAAATCATTTAAACTATTCTGTACAAGTTCTCGAGTCCTATGGAGGAGCTCTGTAGGAAGGTTCTTGCAATTTCAGTTTGAATAGATTTTTTAAAATGTTTTTAAATCTGTTTTCAAAATGTTTTAGCTTTCAAAATCATGTTTTCAAAATATTTTCAAACCCTTGAAATATTCCTGTATTCTGATTTTAAAAACTTCTATTTTTAAAAACATCAAAACTTATTCTGATTTTAAATATTACTTATATAATTGACGGTCTATATCAATTATATATATATATATATATATTTAAAATAAAGTTTATATTCATTCTCTATCTCAAAATATTGTTTAAACACTTTACTTTGCTTCAGAGAAGTTTCAACTTGTTTTAAATTCAATTGTCTTTACAAAACAACATCTCTATAATTTTGAACTAAGGGACGTCGACATAAGGGGATACCCTATATCGACATGGTGACAGTTGGATTCAAAATTCAATTTTCAAAAGAAGTGTCCATTCGTTCGAAAACCTTTCGCCAATGGTTATGACTGTTGTGCATCTATATAAAGGCTTCCAAAACAATTTTTTTTTAACAACTACTTTCTTATTTTCTTCACTCTTTCTTCTCCACCATTCCATATCCATAAAACTTCGTATTTTCAAGATCGTGCCATCATTCTGCCAAATTCTCAATAGGAAATCATTTAGATGCTCTCTCTATTTGATTCTCCATCATTCTACTAAAGATCAAAGTGCTATTCAGAGTTATAAGATTAATTTGTATTCAAATAGTCCATAGAGTCTATCCATTCAAAAGGATTGTTATTAAGAAGTATTAGGGTGATCTTGTGTCCCGTAAATCAAGAGAGTTTACCCCAGACTCGGAGATAGGAGGGTTCCTCAAGGCCTTAGAAATTGAGGGTTGTAATTTGGATATTGGCTTATAAAATCTGTACAAGGATATTGCCTTGGTGCAGGACTGGATGTAGGAGGATTCCAAACCAGTATAAATTCCGGTGTGTTCTTTCCTTTTACTTGCTTTACTTTACTATTTGCATTTGTTATATGTTCTGTGATCATTCTGTGTTAGAATTCTGTTTAGATTTGTGTTGAAAGTTTTAATTTAGTCATATAGTTCATATATTCTTTAAAGCACTATTCACCCCCCCTCTAATGTTATTTCTGCCTTAAGATCCTTAATCCGCATCCCTAACAATTGGTATCAAAGCATTGGTTTTCATTGTTTTCATAATCTGAAACTTGAAATATAAAAATGGCATTTTTGGAAAATTGTGTTAAAACTGTTTTGAATCTATGCATTTCATCAAAGTTTCATAAGTCTGCATATAGTTATTTTGAAAAATCAAGTTATCTACCGAATTGGTGTGTTATGAAGGAACATACATGTTATATGGCTTTTGACGAATCAACACCCAATGGACAAACTGTGCAAATTGAGAAAGATAAATGGATACTTGATAGTGGCTGTTTGAGGCATATGACTGGAAATCCCGAGATACTCAAGGACATTACTTATCAAGATGGTGGATTAGTCAATTTTGGTGACAACTCTAAAGGATATGTGGTTGGCGTTGGCAATGTCGGTAACTCTAAAACTTTACTTATTTCTGATGTTTTATTAGTTAGGAACTTAAAACATAATCTGCTTAGTATAAGTCAACTTTGCGTTAAAGGTTTTAAAATTAAATTTGGAAAAGATAAATGTCACATTGAAGATGATAAGTCTAATATAATTTTTGAAGGTATTAGGAAGAAAAATATTTATATCCTTAGTATGAAAATTTCAAATGATAATCTATGTCTTTTGGCTAATACAAGTGACCCTTGGATTTGGCATAAAAGATTTGGCCATTTGAATTTCAAATTATTATCTAGGATATCAAAACTTGACTTAATTAGAGGTCTACCCAAGTTAAACTTTAAAGTAGATAGTATTTGTGATGCTTGTCAATTAGGAAAACTTAAGAAAAGTTCATTTAAATTAAAAGATGCTATTTCTACCTCTAGTCCTCTAGAATTACTTCATTTAGATTTATTTGGTCCATCTCAAGTTCAATCAATTAACCATAGTAAATATGTTTTTGTTATAGTAGATGATTATTCAATATATACTTGGACAATCTTTTTAAAACATAAAAGTGATGCTTTTGAAATATTTAAAAACTTTTCTAAAAGAATTCAAAAATAACATTCTTTCAAAATTAAAACTATTCGAAGTGATCACGGTGGTGAATTTGAAAATGAAAATTTTGAGAATTTCTGTACTCAAAAGGGAATTACTCACAACTTTTCATTTCCAAGAACTCCATAACAAAACGGAGTAGTAGAATGTAAGAATAGAACGATTCAAGAGTGTGCTTGTACAATGCTTTCTGATGGTAATTTACGTAAACATTTTTGGGCTGAAGCAGTTGCTACAGCTTGTTATATATTAAATAGAATTTTAATTAGACCATTAACAAATAAAACTTCATATGAATTACTCTATAATAAGAAACCTATAGTTGCTTATTTTAAAGTATTTGGGAGTAAATGTTTTATGCTTAATACAAAAGATAATTTAGATAAATTTGAACCAAAAGCTGATAAAGGAGTCTTTATTGGTTATTCTAATAGAAGCAAAGCATTTAGAGTTTTTAATTTAAAAACTAATACTATTGAAGAAACTATGCATGTATCTTTTGATGAAAATCTTAAAGATATTGTACAAATAGATGATGAAGAAGATTTTATAAATTTAAATCAATCTAATGAAACTATTAGTGAAATAAATCAACCTAATAAGAGATTTAAAATATCAGAAGATCATCCTATAGAAAATGTTTTAGGAAATATTGAATCTGTAGTAAGAACTAGAAATCAATTAAGTAGTATGAGTAATGTAGCCTTTATATCAACAATTGAACCTAAAAATCCAAAGGAAGCATCGTCTGATGATTTATGGATTCTTGTTATGCAAGAAGAATTGAATCAACTTACCAGAAATGATGTATGGGAACTTGTTCCTAAACCTGAGGATAAAAGTATAATTGGAACTAAATGGGTTTATAAAAATAAAATGAATGAACTCGGTGAGGTCGTAAGAAATAAAGCTCGTTTAGTCGCACAAGGTTATTGTCAAGAAGAAGGAATTGACCATGATGAAACCTTTGCCGCCATAGCAAGATTAGAAACTATAAGAATTCTACTTGCTTTCGCTAATTATAATAATTTCAAATTATGTCAAATGGATGTTAAAGGTGCTTTTCTAAATGGTGTTGTAAAAGAAGATGTTTATGTTGAACAACCTCCACTTTTTGAAGATAATAAATTTCCAAACCATGTATACAAGTTAAAGAAAGCTCTATATGGTCTAAAGCAAGCTCCTAGAGCCTGGTATGAAAGACTAAGATCTTATTTACTTCAATCTGGTTTTGAAATTGGTAAAGTAGATACAACACTTTTTATTAAAAGAAATAATCAAGATATTCAACTGGTTCAAATATATGTAGATGACATAATATTTGGATCAACTAATAACATAATGAATAAAGAACTTTCAGATATAATGACTAAAGAATTTGAAATGAGTCACATGGGAGAATTAAGTTTCTTCTCAGGGCTTCAAATTAAACAACTAGAAAATGGAATCTTCATAAGTCAAGAAAAATATGCTAAAGACTTAATCAATAAATTTGGTTTAAGCACCTCTAGTGGGAAACCAACTCCAATGTCAACAAATGTAGGTTTAAGTAAAGAAGATAAATCAAAAGATATTGATCAAACTTTATATAGGGGAATGATTGGTTCGCTACTCTATATAACAGCGAGTCGTCCGGATATTATGCATAGTGTTTGTCTCTGTGCAAGATACCAATCACAACCTAAAAAACTCACTTAAAAGCTGTTAAAAGAATTTTTAAGATATGCAAAATACAATTTAGATTATGGTTTATTTTATTCTAAAAATAATACTTTTGATTTAATATCATATTGTGATGCTGATTATGCTGGTTGTAAATCAGACCGAAAGAGTACAAGTGGAACTTGTCACTTTCTAGGACATTCACTGGTTTCCTGGTTCAGCAAGAAACAAAATACTGTTTCCTTGTCAACGACTGAAGCAGAGTATATATATGCTGCTCTGGCCTGTTCACAAGTCATATATATGCAACAAACTTTAAAAGATTTTGGAATTAACATAAGTAAATCACCAATATATTGTGATAATACTAGTGCAATAAATCTATCTAAAAATCCAACTCATCATGCTAGAACTAAACATATTGATATAAGACATCATTTTCTTCGAGATAATATAACTAAAGAAATAATAACTCTAGATTATATAAATACTGAAAAACAAGTTGTTGATATATTAACTAAACCATTAACCGAGCAGAACTTTACTAAATTTAGAAGAGAATTAGGTATTTGTTCAAAATATGATATATAATATAATATAATAATCAATAAAAATTCAAAATAAAATTACACTTTTTCTGAAGGACATGTCGACATGCCCCATCCCCTGATGTCGACATACCCAACAAAAATTTGAAAAGTGAATTTCCCTCCAAAGTTAGTTATTTGGTTATTTATCTATTTATTTCATTTTCTCTCCTCTTTCTTCACTATATTCTCTGTAAACAACTTCTGAAACAATAAAATAATGGCCTCCTCTTCTACTGATGAACCCACTTCACCCACATCTCCTCATTCTGGTCCATTTCAACGAACTACGCACGCTCGAGTGATCAAATTGCAAGAGAAGATGAAAGATATCCTTCAATTTTTGACTGAAATTAAAGTAAGTCAACTTAGGATGGCTAGAGAACAACAAAGCCAAGGGAATATTATTAGGAATGTACAAAAATTCCTTATGGATTACCGTACAAATCCTATTAATATTGAAGACTCTTCACAAACCATGGAATCCGAGGAAGTATGGAAGAGCCACAAGAAGACCAAGAGGAAGATCAACCTTTACCTCAACCCGAAGTCCCTATGAATACGGACGAGAGCGTTATTTGCGTTGGTGAGATCCTTGTTGATACTAATGGAAACATAATTGAACAACGTGGAAACTTTTGTCTCCACTACCCCAATTGTTCTATTCATAAGTCTCTTATAGTTAAGGATCACCATTAAAGCGTACTTTCATTTTATTCTTTGTTTTAAATTGTTTTGTTTGTTCGTGTTTATGTATGTTCTTATATATGTTGTAATAACTAAAATGTGTTCACTTATACTCATTGTTTCATGCTTGTTATATATATATTATTTGTTCATACTAATCATTCTTGAATTCTTAAGTAGTTAATAGTTTTTGTTGATGACAAAGGGGGGAAAGTTATAAAAGTATATGTGCTTGGTGTAAGGGGGAGTTATGGTATGGTAAGAATATTTTATAAATAAAGGTTGTCATCATCAAAAAGGGGGAGATTGTTAGGAACTGAGTTGATGATGTTTTGATGACAACAACCTTATATAGTTATTATACTTTACTTTATAAAATATATACTAACATTTCCATATAGATAGATATATATATGTATATAGGAAGTATATGCAGGTATCATCGAAGACTGATCAGTATAAAGACTCAAGCATCAAGATGAAGATTAGAGATTCAAGATTCAAGACTCTAGAGAATCAAGATTTCAAGATCTCAAGATAAGTGTCTAGTATTTTGTTAAAACTTCATAATAACACTCTCATCTTTCTTCCAATTTTCTTTTGGGATGGAACCCAATTTCTATCGAAACCAGTGGCTTACAAACCCACGACAAGTAGCTTACAAACCTATGACAAGTGGCTTACAAACCCACGAAAATCAAAATCATTTAAACTACTTTGTACAAGTTCTCGAGTCCTATGGAGGAGCTTTGTAGGAAGGTTCTTGCAATTTCAGTTTGAATAGATTTTTCAAAATGTTTTTAAATCTGTTTTCAAAATGTTTTAGCTTTCAAAATCATGTTTTCAAAAATATTTTCAAACTTTATTTTAGCCTTGAAATATTCCTCTATTCTGATTTTAAAACTTCTATTTTTAAAAACATCAAAACTTATTCTGATTTTAAATATTACTTATATAATTGACGGTCTATATCAATTATATATATATTTAAAATAATGTTTTATATTCATTCTCTATCTCAAAATATTGTTTAAACACTTTACTTCGCTTCAGAGAAGTTTCAACTTGTTTTAAATTCAATTGTCTTTACAAAACAACATCTCTATAATTTTGAACTAAGGGATTCGACATAAGGGGATACCTCATGTCGACATGGTGACAGTTGGATTCAAAATTCAATTTTCAAAAGAAGTGTCCATTCGTTCGAAAACCTTTCGCCAATGGTTATGACTGTTGTGCATCTATATAAAGGCTTCCAAAACGAATTTTTTTTAACAACTACTTTCTTATTTTCTCCACTCTTTCTTCTCCACCATTCCATATCCATAAAACTTCGTATTTTCAAGATCGTGCCATCATTCTGCCAAATTCTCAATAGGAAATCATTTAGATGCTCTCTCTATTTGATTCTCCATCATTCTACTAAAGATCAAAGTGCTATTCAGAATTATAGGATTAATTTGTATTCAAAAAGTCCATAGAGTCTATCCATTCAAAAGGATTGTTATTAAGAAGTATTAGGGTGATCTTGTGTCCCGTAAATCAAGAGAGTTTACCCCAGACTCGGAGATAAGAGGGTTCCTCAAGGCCTTAGAAATTGAGGGTTGTAATTTGGATATTGGCTTATAAAAATCTGTACAAGCATATTGCCTTGGTGTAGGACTGGATGTAGGAGGATTCCGAACCAGTATAAAATCCGGTGTGTTCTTTCCTTTTACTTGCTTTACTTTACTATTTGCATTTGTTATATGTTCTGTGATCATTCTGTGTTAGAATTCTGTTTATATTTGTGTTGAAAGTTTTAATTTAGTCATATAGTTCATATATTCTTTAAAACACTATTCACCCCCCCTCTAGTGTTATTTATGCCTTAAGATCCTTAATCCGCATCCCTAACAATGGTATCAATAATATCAAAAGCACTTGAATATGAAAAAAACACAGATTTCAAAACCACAAATTACTTAATTACATTTCCAAATAAAATTGTTTCACATTCACGTCGCATAACTCAAATCATTTTCCCATGCACAGATTAAATATAGTTATTACAAATTACATCGAGAGAGGTATACGAAAATAGCCCTCGGCTGATCAAAGTCACATGGTCTTATTAGACCTAATATATAATAACACAGCGAAAAATCCATCGTAACATAAATAAAAGTAGCAAATACTAAGTAGCCATCTATTGCTCTTGCATCCTCTAGTAGCTTATTCGCCAACCTTCTAAACCTAAAAAGAGCCTTAATCTGTCAACCTACTCAAATTAATTTTGAGTACCCGAGAGCTTAAGGGGAAAACATAAACTTCTAGTCAGACTTAAAGCTTGGCATGAATAATATTATGCATCCCAGTTTAATTATGTTAAGTGAGAACACGCCGCTTAGCGGGACGAGTTTCCTCTCACTAACATTTTTTTTAAAGCATATCTTTGCAAATCCTTCCATATGACCAAATACTATGCTCATGCATCCACAAAGCTTAAAACCTACAAAGAAACCATTATATAAACATACATAAATATCAGGTAATAATGAACTAATTGTTCAAACATAAAAGTTTTGTTGGATAACTGTCAACCTTTGACTGGCTCGGACCTACCAGATAATTTAATCAGAATTAATCTAACACCTGTTAGACGTTCATCTTTTAGATTTTTTATCTGTAACTATTTGTTTAACATTTCCCATTAGGACGGTCTGTCCTAAACTATCTATTAAGTATCTCACTTCTGGAGTCCCTAACTTAATAATCTCCAAGGTCTTTCCGATCCTAATGGTTTTTCGAGCTCACCAATAACCTATCTGTATATAACATGCATTCCTTTCGGTGTGTAATCATAATTTTAGTCTACCAATGGCCAAGCCCTATACACTAGAATTTTGCACAACAATTAGCTAGGGCAACTAGGTAATGTATAAGGCGCGAACTAGGTAATGTATAAGGCGCGACCCCATGCTAGTCCCATCTGGTTTTCTAATATCCGAATCATTTATATTTAAGGATCCCCTCCCATAATTTCCCTTGAAAAGATTTTTAAAATGATTTAAACCTTTAAATCAAACTTCAAACAAGGAAAAGAATATAGTCTTTATACTTGAATCAAATCATATTACCATGTCAGATATTTATATCCTTTACTCAAAATTTAATTGATGAAAACATTTAACCATTTGAAAGAACCTCTTTACATACTTTGAAATTATCTCCTTCAAAATCAACGTTTAAACCTTTTGAAATCATTTCTCAAACCTTTCAAACTCATTCGAAGCAAACCTTATGGAAGCTATAAACTTTGGGCATCGTTCTTTACAACCACTTTAAGTTATTGCCTTAGAAAAACTTTTGGAAAACCTCCCTCCATAAACCTTTCGAAACCATCTAATAAACCTTTCAAAACAGATCATTGAAATTTGAACACACCCTTCGAATGCATAAAACCTTATAAAACGTAAACCTTTCGAAGGATAATAGGTTCAACTTAAAACACTCTAGAAACCTTCTTTTTAAAACCTTTCGTCTTTATTGGAACAACCTTTTGAAAGCCTTGGGTTATACTTTATAAACAAGGGTAAACCACCAAAATCGAAAGCTTCCTTCTGAAAGCATTGGAGAAACGGCTAATTATAAATAAGTAAACCTTTCAACTGGGTCGGAAGGTTCAAAGAAAAACCTTTATAAAAGTGGTAGAAATCCTTTGGCTATGTCGGAAGGTTTCAAAACAAAGTAATGGAAGAAGCAGCAATAACATATCGACTATGTCAGAAGGTTTAAAAACTTTTCTTTTAAATAATTTGACTTGGTCAAAAGTAACCAAGTCGAAAGCTTAAACTCGAAACCAAAGTAGGCGAAAGCTTTTCATTTATAAAACAATTATATTCCAACCTTCGAGGAAATCAACCCTTCGACCGTAGACCGTTCGGCTTTATTCAATTCATTATGTACCTAACATTTGATACCTTATGCATTGAACTTTGACCTTGTCGAAAGCTAACCTTTCGACTATGACAAAAGGTCAAGGGCAGAAGGTGTCCGCCGTATAGGCTGAAACACGAAAAAAAGTGCGATTTTTGTTTTTAAACTTAAAAAGGGACCTTTTCAACCAACCTGCCTTTGTTTTTCAAATTTTCATTGGTCAATAAAAACTTTTCAGAAATGTGCTGCCATTATTGTTAAAATTTATAAATCATTTTATTTGCAAAATGCCCTTTCTCCTTTAAATATATATAAATTATTTAAGACCCTTACCTCAAATAATTTTATATATCCATCAAATGACTTAGGAAAAATCTAGAAAAATCCCAGAAAATCTTTTTTAATATATTGCCTTACATATTAAAATTTCAAACCCAAAGAATTACTATTTTAGCCGAAAATAATTTATAACCCAATAAACAATTTCATTCATTCTAAAATTTATATAAAATCCATAATAAATTGAAAATCAAAACCCATCTCTAAAATATTAGACCTATATTTAAATTTCCGAGGTATTCGGATGTCATTTAATGGGCTTTCATGCTAAACATGTCATAAGGCACGAATAAACATGTTAACAATATATATATATATATATATATATATATATATATAAACATCTAACATAGAAATAATATAGCAAAAATATTTCAGATCTAATAACAAAACCATAAACTAAAAGAATTAGGGATGTAGTAATTAGTCACCTTAGCTTTGAGATTATATATCAGATTTTTGATTGTTGAATTAGTTGATTACTTCTCTTCTCTTGAATCTTAGCTTTACTTCTTCTCTTGAGAATGGGATATGGTGGCCGGCCTTAGCAATCTAGTTTTACTGAAATGAGAGTGGGTGAACATGAGTTGCCCATCTCCTAAGGGTATAAGGTTTTACTATTTCCCATATTGCTCTTCTCATTTCCTAACACATTATCTAGTGTTATTTCATTTTAGTTAACTCACTTATCATGGCACGACGACCTTTAATTAATCAAATCTCATCCTATTAATCTTCATATTATTTAATTTAATTAAGCTAAATATCCTAAATAAGGTTATAAAAATATGGGATGTTACATACTCCATTCCATCCTTCTATACTTAGTAATTCAAGCATTCAATAAAGTTATCTTCTCCAAAATGGACGCAGGCTTTCAACGCCGAACCACTATAAATCGTTGTCTTCTTGTTATTGTTTACTTTCTATTATTCAATTGCTTACTTCCTCCATTTTCATTATATATTCTTCATTTATTTCACTATGAAATCTCTTTTGGGTGTATGTAATTTTTGTGCAAAAATTGCGGTGCTTCCGCCAAAAATCTAATTCTCCGATCTTTTTGGATACTTTTGTTGCTACTAGGTTGCAAAATCCCGAAGAGATCAATAATTATCTTCAAGAAGCTTAGTCTTTCTATACATATTTGCAAAAGTCTAACGAAAGCTATCAACAATGGTTAGGAACATTAGGCCTACTTCACATAACGCAGCAGGAAATGAGAATGCTAGCATCCAGCATGGAGGCCTGACCAATCTACCTATAGATATGGATGCTACTAATCCAGTTGATGTCCAGAACCCGACTGAGTTCATAACAAGAGCTGATTTCTAGGATCTGTTGAAAGAGCTAGCGGATAGCTATCGACAGTTGAACTAGCAGATTCAAGCCAATATCGATCTAATGAATCAACTTAGGGAACAACGATGCAGGAAAAGTTGGAGGGAGACAAATCCATATTTTGCATTGGAAAGCTCAACTTCATCAGATGACTATCACATGCACAAATGTCGCAGAACAGATGGATATCACATTGAAACATCGACTTTCCATCACCCAACCAATAATGATCGGAACCAATCAATTTGAAATGGTCGGCACTGATCCAACTCTCGGAGGCAGGTCACATTAGGTGAGGGGAAGAGCACACACCAGAGATGCTATGATCGGTTTAGATGCTGAAATTCACGTGAATGTAGACCGATTACCTCTATGGAATGACAATGATGTGAACATAGATCAAGAGAATATTGATCCAAGAAGGCATGAAACAACCCATAGACATTGACCAAACCATTCACGTGACGTGGAGCATGACTATCGCTTGGCTATAACTATCCAAATGCCATATTTATTAGCTATACTCAGACAGCTAGTAAGGGAGAGCGAAGGCCTGACCAATGATGATGGGGAATCTCGAAAAGCCATACCCCATTCACTGACAATATCCTACATGCATAGTATCCATGGAGGTTCAACATGCCGTCAATGCCAGCCTATGAGGGAAAAACCGACTTTAGGCAGCATATCATGAGATATGAATGGATGATGGACTTCGCATGAGATGCCACCAAGTGCAGATGTTTTTCCATCACTCTTTCTAGCATACTAATGATGTAGTTTACGAGATTACCCCCATGGCCAGTCTCTAGATTTGACGATTTGGCAATAAAGTTTGTGAAGTGGTTGTGTATGCACGCAACTCGTCCCAAAGACGTATATCTATATGTAGCGTGACCCAAGCTCTAGGGGAATCGCTGAAACATCAGTTAGAGAGATTTCATATAGTTTCCATAGAAATCAGTAACCTGAATGACCATCCAATATTCATGGCGGTGACAAGAGTGATTGATCCAGAATCTGAGTTTAGCGATTGGTTAGCTGACAATTCACCCGCAACATTAGAACGTTTCTATGCAAAAGCAATAGTATTTAATGAAAGAGGAAGCTAGACGCACTAAGAAGAAGAATGTTGTCAGACCGAGTGAAGAGGGAATGCAAAGCAACATTGTAATGAAGTAGTCTGGGGAGAGTTCTGGAAAAGTTCAAGTAAATTTCCAAAATAAACCAAATCAACAAAAGAAAGGCAGCGATAGGAACCGTGAGCAAAAGTGGGACTTTGGAAGAGAAAAGCCTTGAATACTAATGTAAGATACGTACATACCACTGAATACGTCTCTAAAAAACGTTTATTTGTCTACATGCCATACCATGCAATATAGGAAGCCACCTTCTAAGGAATCAAAAGAGAAGCAAAAGCAGATTGGAAAATATTGCCGGTTCCACGAATGTTATGGTCATTACATGAATGAGTGTAGGCATCCCCTGAGTCCACTAAGCATCTGACCTCAACCGAGGACAAGCGCCGCACAGGACTCAGGAGTCTGAATGGATTGGTGGAAGGTTAGTGATCAACACAATAGTTGGAGAACCACATCTAGTTGATAAGAGTTGGCATGAGATGGAGCGCTATGCTTGTGATCAAGCATACGCATTTTGAACATTATTCGAGTATAAAAGATGGAGCTTCGGCAAAACAGTAATGTACAACGACGGATGACATTCTGTTCAGAAACAAAGATGTAGACAAGGTGGAGGCACCGACGATTGACCCAATGGTTATTTCGGCCATGGTCGGCCCCGCTTTAGTGAAGAGAATTTTAGTTGATTGTGGAAGTTCCGTAATTATAATTTTCTAAAAGGCTTACGATCAGATGAGGATGGAAGCTAAGGAATTGAAACCGTCTAAATCCCGCATTTGAGGCTTTAATGGTGTTGCGACCGAAGCTATTGGATATGTCAAATTACCCATCGAGTTAGGAGAAGGTGACCGTAGGAGAGTGCGGATGTTACCATTTGTTGTCTTGGATGTTGACTCTCTATAAAATGCTTCTTTAGACCAACCGGTCCCAGCTGAATTTCAAACAGCTCTTGCCCCAAGTTCCTAACTGATACTCGCGTTGGAGTCGTGCATGGTGATCAAGCGAGCAGACGTGCCTGCTATGTAGCCGAGTTAAGAGACGCTTAACGGAAGGAGAAAGGTAAGGGTATGGACAAGTCTCTTCACATCCAAAACCGCAAAAGACTGAAAACTAGGGCCTAGGCCTTGGCTAGGACGCCACAATCGGTCCTACAAAGATAGATCTGAGGGAAGACGATGAGGAGCCCAAAGAGACAAGGCTGCACTAGTTAAGATGATGATTGACATCATGATCATCCATGACGACGCATCACAGAACCTAAAGATCGGGTCACGGCTCATCCCTTCGATGAAAAAAGGACTTGCCAGTTTTCTCCAAGCGAATCTTTACATGTTCGCTTGGACTCGCTCTGACATGTGTGGGATCTTGCCTATCATTGCAAACCGTGCATATTGATCCGAGGCATGGCCTGGTAAATCGTAAAAGGCATGGCATGGATCTGAAAAGATCTGATGCCCTTAAAGAGGAGGTGGATAGACTCAAAGGCAATTGGTTTATTTGCGATTCCCTCTATACTAAATGGATATCTAATCCTATACTTATGGGAAGGTGAATGGAAAGTGGCGGATATGTGTTAACTACTCAGAATTGAGCAAGGCATACCCAAAAGATGGTTTTCCCTCTCTAAGGATGGATCAGCAGGTAGACTTAATCGTAGGACATGAATTGCTATCTTTCATGGATGCATACTCTGGATATAATCAAATCCTGATGCACATTCGCAATCAAAAGCACACCGGTTTCCTTATCGATGTCGGATTGTATTTCTATGTTGTACTTTCATTTGGATTGAAGAATGCTCAACGCCTAGTCAATAGAATTTTAAAGATTAGATTAGAAAGACGACAGAGGTATGCGTGGATGATATGCTCATGAAATCAGAAAAATCAAGTGACCACGTTTGGGACTTAGCAGAAATGTTCGATATCCTTCGATCTTATAAAATGAAGATCAATCCTATAAAGTGTTCTTTTGGCATTGCCTTAGGAAAGTTCTTGACTTTCATCATCAATGCTAATGGAACTGAAACTAATCCTAAGAAGATTAAAGCAATTCACAATGTCCAAGTGCCAAAGACCATCAAGCAAGTACAGAGCTTAAAAAGGAAGGTTGCAGCCCTAAGCCGGTTTATTTCCAAAATAATCGATGAATCCATTCCTTTCTTCGACATGATTAGAAGAGGGAAAAGGAACCTTTGGATGGACATGGGATTGTGATGGCGCATTCCGAGCTTTGATGAACCACCTAGATAGACCTTCCATCTTGTCAAAACTGGTGGATCACGAAGACTTGCATGTCTACTTGGCCGTGTTGGTACATGCTATAAGTGCCGCACTACTTCGTGAGGAGAATCGGATCCAAAGACCGGTCTATTATGTTGGCAAGTGATTAATAGGAGCTGAAAAGAACTATCCAAAGATAGAGAAATTGGTATACTGCTCGTTGGTTGCTTCACTAAAGTCCAGCCCTTATTTTCAGGCATATCCCATTAATGTTTACGTCGATCATCTGTTACGACAGGTCCTATAGCAACCTGAGGGTATAGAAGGATACTCAAGTGGAACATCAAACTGAGTTCAACATTACCTATCTCCCTCGACGAGCCATCCAGGGACAGGCACTAGTGGACTTTACAGTAGAATTCACCGCACTGGATGATCTTCCATAAAGTGGTGGATCCCCTACCGTTTGGTGGAAAATGTATATAAATGGAGCATCCAATGATCGTTGTTCTGGAGCCAAAATTGTGTTTGTAATTCTGGAAGATCGGTCAATTTGCTTTAAAGATCGACTTCCCTGCAACAAACAATGAAGCAGGGTATGAAAGTTTTGATTGCTGGACTTAAACGTGCCAGAGAATTAGAAATAAAATGTTTTGAAATCTTTTGCGACTCACAGCTGGTAAAATACCACATAAGGGGAGATTACCAAGCTAAAGAACAATGTCTTGCCCTGTACCTAATCCAAGTCCAACAACTATTGACTGGCTTTGAGTATTATGACATCATGTACATTCCCCAGGATCAAAACAAAGAGGCTGACTTGTTGGAAAAGTTTATTAGCACCGGGATGCACAACAGATGGGTTTGGTTTTAGTCGAAGTACCAGACGCTCTAAGTATAAACCAGTAGAAATCGACTGGATATTAGAGACAGAGCCTAAGAAGGAGTCATGGATGACTCTAATAAAAGAAGATTTGCTACAGGGAGTCCTTCGTGAACGGAGGAAAAAAGGTGACAAGTCCTTCACAAAGCTTCATGGTATGTCATTCGAGAAGGAGTCGTGTATAAAAAGGGTTTTTTGTTCCCCTACTCTGGTGTATCGCTCTGATGAAATAAAATGGGTCCTAAGGGAAGTTCATGAAGAAGAATGAGGCGGTCACACTAGGAGGCAAGCCCTAGAAAAAAATGCTCCATTATGGGTATTATTGGTTGATTATCAACCAAGATGCTACTAATTACGCTAGGCGATATAACAAGTGCCAGATGTATGCAAAAGTTCCAAGAGCTCCGTCGACAGAAATACACAAATGGTCAGTCCACGGTTGTTTGCTATATGGGGTAGATATTATCTGTTCCTTACCAATCTCGAAAGGTGGTGCAAAGTACGCCATCCTCACATTGATTGCTTTACTAAATGGGTCGAAACAGAACCTTTAGCAACAGTCACAACAACGAATGAAATCAACTTCATCGTTCAGAGCATCATCTGTCATTTTGGCCTTCCACGAACTATTGTAAATGACAGTGGAACCTAGTTTGACAGCGTTGAATTCAAAGACTTCTGCCATCGGCATCATATTGAAAAGAGATTTGTGGCAGTTGCGCACTCTCAAGCGAATGGACAAGTCAAAGCTATAAAAAAATCATAAAGTCCATTCTAAAGAAGCATTTAGAAAAGGCTAGAGGTAAGTGGGTGGATGAACTCCTAACAGCATTATAGGCTTACAGAACCACCCACAAGTTTGTGACTAGCCATACTCCATTCGCCCTTGCTTACGACTCTGAAACCATCATTTCTGTTGAATTCGAAGTCCCTTCTCATCGAGATACCTATTACAATTCCGAAACGAACAAGGATCTCCTCTTGGAATCTTTAGACTTTGTAGATGAGAAGCGTGAAGAAGCTAATTTGAGTGTAGCTGCACATCGGCGCCAAGTCGCTTGATACAACAACACTAAAGTCTAACCTAGAACCTTTGAAATTGGCGATCTCGTCTTGAAACGGGTTTTTCCTACCCTATCGCATATGAATCCTACTTGGGAAGAACCATATGTCATTGAACAGAGCCATGAAAGGGAACTTTCAAGTTAGTGACTATTGATGGCTTCACACTCTAAAGAGCATGGAATAGTGAGCATTTATGACACTATTTTGCTTATTTTATTCTTCTTTATTTAGTTCTATTAAATTTCGTAATTTGTTTTAGCATTTGATTTTATAGATAAGTAATATGACAAATTATGTCATTTATTTTCATTTAGCAAATAAAGTTTTAAATTTCCTTCATATTTGTGATTTCTATAGCATTACATATTAGTTACGGTACCCCCACTTACTAATATTGACATGTCCAAGTAATCTCAAAATTTGGAGCTAGACAATTACGTTAGTTCACGATCGAACTAAACAAAATAAACATAGTTTGCCCGTTCATTTGATGACTCTCGTTCACAACCCGATGGGTGGAATACCTGACAAGGAATGGATGTGACGCGACTATCCGAAACCAAATTAATCCCACCGAGTGATAGGACAAACATGAATCAAAAGGGATCATGACACAACCGATCGCTTGCTAAGTTAAACCTCGGACTTGGGATAAATCAATCAATTAAGGAAAGTATGATCTGACTATTTTCCAAAATAACTCTAAATCCCCAGAGTGTAGGCTAGAGATAAACAAAGTTAGGTTCGATTCGACCACCCACCAACTAAATCTTCTCCTCAAAATGCGAGCATGACTATGAGTAGATAAGATGAGCATGTTTCGAACACTCACAGCTCCATAAACTCTGACCTAAAACCGACAGGAGGATTATAAACTTGCTAAGGATGGATTTCGACCATCCACTATCTAACTCCACTAACCCGAGAATGGGGGCAGGATTATAATCACTCAAACCACTAAGTTCGATGGCATAACACTTGGCTCAAGCCTAATGGTTGATACAACAAAAGGCTACAACCTCATGGGGGCCTTGAGTAAAAAGTTAATGGATAATTGCCTAAATTAATGAGCGACGAATTACAAGTACATTGAATGAAAAGGTAGTAGCTCAATTACTTAAACAAAATTCACACGAGAGTTTGATAAAAGTAAAAGAACTTTATTTACGTAATCTTGGAAAATTAGGTATAAGTATTTACAGTAAAGGAATCAAAAAAGGGTCGATCTTTGGCCAACAATAACCCAGTAGACTTGAGAGCATGAGTGCATACGAAGAATCACTTCCTCCTTGGCTTCCTTTTCTTCTTCTTAGAATCGGGAGAGAATTTATTTGAGCTTTCTCCACTCCTCTTATCCTCTCTCTTCCCACTTCCTTGGCCTTTGACCAGAGTGGACTGGGTTGACCCAATAGGTGCATCTTGAGCATGTTCTGGCTGAGAGGCAGAGGCTTCCACAGTTTCTCTAGGCAAAACAATGGAGATGGGATGAGGAACGATCTCCACTTTTTTCCAGCTTGACTTTTGATTCAACTACAATGTCCGCTTCATTTATGTGCCATTTCCTGCAAGGAGGGACCCAGTAAGGATTGAGAAGTTCCAATAATCATGAGGTCATCATCAGCGGGAATCTCTTGACATGTATCACATTCTTCCCTTAATAAAGCATCCACCAAGTACTCGTCGATCACAAAAGTTTCCTCTTCTAGGGCATTTTGTGTTGCCACCGAAGCCATGACTGTAATGGACTTTTTCGTTGGCGCCTGACGTCCCATTTGAGATTCTTTAGGAAGAGATAGAACTACATCCAGCGCATCTAAAGTTGAGGAAACATAACTAAAAAAGATTAGATATATCAGCCGGCAATACTCTAGATTTTTGAAGGACAGGTGAGTTTAAGGCCGTGCAGTTAATGCCCAGCTATTGCGCAGCTATAACCTACTATATCTCATAGCAGATTTCTACCACTACGATTTTTCTATAGCCCTAAATATATCCTTTCTGCTTTAAGCCCCACTATATCCCTTTATCCCGCTATATTCTACTAATTTCGCTATATCTTCCTTAAAAGAAATGAATTGAAAAATGATATTTATACATTATAAAAATTATGAAATTAATTTATTTAATTGAATTTTTAATATATTTTTAGAAATGAAAACACTCTAATATTCTACTAAATTCAATTATGTTATATAACAATTTTACGTTTATTTGTAGTATATTCGCACATGTTTTTATTCAAAATATTTATGTATTAATTATAATTCAATTGAATGTTAATCTTTCATTTAATTACTATTTATATATTTGTAAAAATATTAATTACGAGTTTTATATGCTATTCTAGAATCATCCGCTATATCCCGCTATATTCTCGTTGTATGCCCACTATGACTTTTTGCACCTCTGTAGCATTGAATCTGCCAAGCACTTTAACTGCATAGGTTTAAGGCAATACTTTCTCCAGATTGATCTCCCATGTGAGCTAGAGTGCTACCAGAACCTCCTTCTATAATCTAGGATACCCTACTAGATGTAGTAATATGAAGCTTCTCTGATTTGTAACCGGGCTCGACAGAAGGACCCACAGTGGTGTTGGAAATAGCTTGGGCCACCATATTCTGGTCATCTCCGACACTGTGTGATATGGACCCAAAACCTTCACTATCTTTATGCTGAGAAGTTGGGACATGCTCTTTTCGAAGTATAAGCTGGGTTTCGTCAAGAGCTTTGGGTTCATCGCCCTATAGAATTTTGCCTTCCAGCCCCATAAAATCAATTTGTTTAGTGCCAAGAGCCCGCTTCTCTTAAACAAGATGCTCCTAAGTGCGTACAAGATGGTAAGGGTAGTCACCTCAAAGCCCTTAAAAGGTTTTTATACTTCAAGACATTAGCATTGTAAAGAATGAGCAATGGATCCAATTCCTATATAATCTTCTCCCTGACCTTTTCTTTCGTGGCCTTCACTTCTCGTTTAACGAGGGAATCAATGTCTTTAATATTTTTAACAGCCGCGTCCCTTTCAATCCTGACGATAACCAATTCCTTACAGGCATCCTGACCGATCTTTTATGCATCTTCTTTGTCTTTGGATTCATGCTCGAATTTATTTTTATACTCAGCTGCACTTCTTTGAACCACGTTCCTTTCTAGCACCATTTTATGATTCTAATGATGAAGCGCTTCAACTTTGGTCAAATGCCTGGCTTTCTCATCTTCATGTGCCTTGATGGCAGTCTATGCTTTTTTCTCGACTTCTGCATGTGAGTTCCTTATAGATTCTAACTCATCAGATAGAGTTTTGATGATCCACTTGTCTTGGGCCGCTTGGCATTTCAGTTTCCCAATTTCTACCGCTTTCTCCAAGACACTTTGGAAATCCTCTCTGCTGCTTTCATCCACTCATTATACTGCTTGTTCATATCAATCACACGGTCAATATACATTTGCTAGACTTTTTCAGTGACTTTCCTAAGATTAGGTACAAAGAAAAATTCATTAAGACATACATTTAGAAAATTTGACTTACTTTGGGCCATGCGAGCGGCGACATTGGTTTGTTGAGCTTCAGTAATAACTTGGGTGCTAGTGCTTTCTTTGCCTGACCTATGTTAGTGAACATCATGACGTCGACGATCACTGGGTCGTTGAGGATGGGATGGAACAATAGACTGTGAAGAAACTGAAGTAGAAGGGGGACGAATAGGAGGGACATCGTCATGTCAATCTTCCTTTCAGAATCTTCAAGGGGAGGAGATCTAGATCTGGACCGATATTTTTCATGGGAGGACTTGTCTCTATCACCTTTATTCTGATAATCACGATCACGGCTGGAGCAATAGCTAGGGTTATATTCACGACCACTGCCTTGACGATACGAGCTAGAGCGAGAACCAAGATTCTGGTATGATATTTCTTATAGAGATTGAAACATGTGCTTCTTCCTCATCATTGTTTCTGCAAAGAAAGACAAAGAACGAATTAGTTCTAAGCATTGAAGGACTTGGAATAGGTGCAACGCAATATTGTGAAATGCGTGTGAATGTACATGTCCTTACGTCACCCTTACGGACCAGTTATCGAAGATTTACTAGTAAGAGTACCCTAACGGACCAGTTATCAAAGCTTTACTTGCAAGAGTAACCTCTCCACCAGTGGTAGGAGGAATTTCAACCCCAGCTTCGGAGGGAGATTCTAAACCACTGATGCTTATGTCAATAAAGTGAAAGGCATTAATGTCACTCGGTATCGAAAGATCGGATAGTGCCTCGAATGTTTCATCGAAGTGTTTTGACAATTGAGAAGCAGACTGATCCGAAATAACTTGAGGGTCGATGGACCACTTAGGCTATTTAAAGAGAAGATCCTTGGGGAACCTACACAAGCTTATTCCTTCGTTTTTTTTCCAAAAGCGGGGGGTTTGAAGTTTGCGAAGATCCAGCCGTAGCCCCAAAACTAGAACCCACATCATCGCCGCCAAGATCATCACCCTTACCTCCTGTTGCGTCTTTATCGGTAGCTTTTTATGCTTCCTCAACTAGGGGCTTGACAGGATTAGCTTGATGGCCTTCATCACCATCTACATCCCACTGTCCAGTCACTGTAACACCAGCGGTGACCGGTAGACTCATGCTACGACCCTCTTCAATCAGGCCGTAGGTAATGAGACATTCGTCATTTAGGATATTCTCAAAATCTCTATCTTTTGATGGAACCCTTTTTAGCACCGAGACCGCATCTAAATATTCTTGTCCATCGGGTTGTGGATAAGAACCTTCACAAACTAGAGAAATACTTAGTTCAAGATACGATCTGGATACGAGCACTTAAGAAATTAAGTAAGGAGTAATACTTAAGTCCTTCCAACCATCGTTTAGCAAAGCAGGGCGGGCAATGGATATCGAACCACTTGCTTTTGAAGGCATTCAGCTTGCTCTAATTTCTAGTCAATATCTGGCACTTCTTGGCTGACTTGAGGAATGTAAATGAAAGGCTTCCCTTTCAATGCTTGAAGGTGAAAAGGAATAGAATATTTTCGGGAGTTAGAGGATGGAACAAAAACTCCATGAATGTCATGTAAGTACAGTTGAGCATGGCATAGTCGTTTGGAGCAGTTGTGCCAGTGCTAGCCTCATATGACGTAACATTTCGGGCGAATGAGTTGAAGGGTGGGGCGCATCCTACCCAACACATGAACTTGTATATGTAGTGAACCCTTCAGGGAGGATATGAGCTCTATCATCCCATGTTGGGACTCTCACATCTTCAAACAAAATCTCGTGTTCGGCACAGATTCTATGAAGAGAGACTTCATTAATCTTCGAAGCCATAGAATCCTTCGGATCTTCCAAAATTATAGCGCCTTCGAGTTTGTTAGGAGCGGGGTCTTTCACTTTTGGTGGAAGAATGGGAACGATAGAGAAGAGGTCGAATGATGGACATGAACTTTTCGATTATTCTGGGTGATGAATGGGGGAATATCCATTGGAATCAGTTGCAAAACTCGATTTGTTACTCGTATTGTTGTGCTATAAAATTTGTTCATAAGACATGGCAGCTAATGCCTCAAGCGTTTGGAAACCATGACTGCTAAACTCGGTAGATAATCATCATTAGAAAAAAAATAACTTGTTTCCCTCCATACAAAGTGTGTGATGGTGCAGAGTGATGTAGTGTCGTGCAATGCAATAAAAATAGTTCATAATTAAAAACTATGATTTTGACGAGACTCCGGGTTTCGAATCGGAGTGGTTGCCATTGATGTAGAAGATCGGCTAAGATGATCAATAATGACAATCACTCCGATTCGAAACCCGGAGTCTCGTCATAAGCCAATTTGTTCCTCCTAACCTATGTTTTAACCAAATGGCCAAGTAAAAGAACAATCGAAGTTGGATCGTTCTGTGATGAATGCATGCCGATCCGTCAGCAAATAAAAAAAGAAAGAGAGAAAGGGAGGGAAGAACGATCAGATCCGAGTCAACCTCAAAAGGGTTTGGCCTAATCCATACTAAAAATGGATCGAGTACAATCTATTTGCATGATGGATTCATGCCAATCCATTTCATCAAAAAAAGGGAGGAAAAAAAGAAGAAAAATGAAAACGATTGAGTTACATTCCAACAAATTGGCAAGATCCCATGAACGCATGAACGCGTCTAGGAGCCAATGACAAGAACATATACATGGACGTGCACGTGTGCATCCTAAAAATTGATTTCTTAAAATCGACAGAAAATGAATTCTCGCCTGGAGTTATCAAAGAAAGAACTAGATTACGTGACAGGGGTCCAAAAAGAACAATGGAGCTGGATACAGCTATTAACTGGTAAATAAAAAGTCGTAATTTATGCTATCGAAAATCATTCTATCATCATGCCAAACAAAAGAAGATGTGAATCTTCAAAGCAAGAGATTCATCGAAGGGTTGATAACTATTCAGAAAGCTAAATGAATTTCTTTTCAACAACTCAAACTTGCATCGATTCAAAGCGTGCCATGTTGAAACAAGACGGGGGGCAAGTCTTTTTCAACATTTTGGCCCGAATATATTCGAACTGATTATTCAAGTTAGGTTCCACTGTCATAGGGATCGGCAAGTCATGTTAACAATCACGAAGCTCGAAAATCTGGCACAGAAGATAATAAGGAGCAGGGACGAAGTGAAAGCAGAAAATGGATTCGATAGCACGATAAAAATATGAAAATTTATCACCTACTCAACATGGATCGAGTAGGTTCCATATTCATCGATTATGGACCATACCGTATTGATGTTACAGTTCAACCCAATGGAAAACAATTTGTTTCTCAAAATCAATAAGTCAAATAAAGATGAAACGTTGAGAACATCAACATATAGAAGAGTTTAGATCACCATATCGATCGCACGCCAAAATAAGCCCATATAACGATCGGTACCGATTGTTAATGTTGAAGAAGTGGGACTCACGATCGATAATATGACTTCTTCTGGATCTGGAGTATAACGACCCTGACTCGACCTTTGAAAATCGGCACCCGTACTTCATTTGTACTCGAATGCCGCAGATTCAAACGCTGAATCTGGTTCGTCGGAGCTTATAACACATTAAGTATAACAACACAGCGGAAGAAAAATATAATATCATTGATATACAACAGTTGATTACAATGATACAACACATTGATACAATTTATATCAACATCAGAGATACAAAAATAACAGCGGAAGAAAGTATCCAAAAGATAGTATCTTCAGAAGTCCTTAAGATAGATACTCCAATTAACTGCAACAGCATTGCCAATACTCCAAGACTAGAAAGACTCCAAACCAAAAAGCGAGAACCATCATCAACACTGAAGTGAAGCAAATCGATCCAAATGAGATTTCCAATATCCAAAGATTGAATGTTATTGAATCTACCCCTACTATTCGACTATCTGGAAAAAAATCCAACTCTAGACTGCCCGTGTGGAAAATTGTGGGCACCCAGAGTTTATAAAAGGAACAATAAACTTCGGGTTAGTCATGGGACTGGTATGAGCAAACAAAAATAGTTTTATCTTTAAAACGAACAACAAAAGATTTTAAAGTTGAAATCCGCAATGCTTTTTGGAAAATGAAACTACCATAAGGCCTCTCGGCACACACACTATGCAATCACACACTGGGGGAGATTTCTCCTTATGATAGTCAAACATGCTTACTACGCAAAATCCTTTTGATATTATTATTAGTGCGTAGTGCAGAAAACCTTTCGAAAGTATAATATTAATCTTACCCAGCATACGTACCATTATAGTATGCCTACTATAGCTACCATATTAGATGGCATGCTCTACAACTAAAACCCTACTGGGCAAGTATTGGTGATTGGATTTCCAACAAATAGTCAGGTAAATAACTTCCTGGGCCACATGGGTGTGAGAAATGCGGATAATGGATCTTAAGGCTAGAATAAACACTAGAGGGGGGTGAATAGTGTTTATTGGAATTACTAATTCTTTTTGAGTTTATGTTAATTTGAACACAATGTATGCAATATTCAGACACAGATATGATCCCAAAATCAAACACGGATGCAGAAATAAAGCAAAAGCAATAAAGGAAAGAACACAATGGATTTTATATTGGTTCGGAGTTACCTTACATCCAGTCCCACACACAAGTACGGTTTTCCTTTCAAAAGCAATTGTACATTACAACCCTCGATTTCAAGGCCATAAGGTACACCACTTTAGATTCACAATCCTCTAGGTAGAGATATTTGATTTTACGGGCAACAAGTTCACCCAATTGATTTCCTAGGCTACAATCACATATTTTCTCACTTGATTGATTCACAGGCTACAATCACACCTTTTCTCTCTTAGTTTATTACAAAGAAGCTTATAACTCTGAATAGCACTGAGATCTTGTTGAGATAGTAATAGAGAATCAAACCAAAGATGATCTAGTTAGATTCAATGGTGATTTCGGCAGAGTAATGGTAAAAATATATATAAAGAAATGTGGAAGAAGAAGAGGAGTGAAATCAGAGAAAAATTGAATGAAAATTCGTTTAAAACTGCCCCTATTTATTGTACAACAACAGCCATGTTCATTCATAAAAGGATATGACGAATAGACACTTCTTTTGAAATTCAAATTTTTGAATCAAACTGCCACCTTGTCGACATAGTTAGATAGGGGTTGTCGACGGGCCTAAGGAAATTTTGGTAATTTATTTTTCTTTGAAAATAACTTCTATCTTGTATTAAAACTAATTTAAACTTTTATAAATATACTTAACTATATTTAAAATACATAAATAAGTATAGAGAATAATATTTTGATATATACATAAAATTTTACTATAATTTATATTTAAATCTAAGTATAAATATTAAAAGTTAAATATATTATTATTATTAAAAGATAGTTTAAAAACAAGGATAATTTAATTTTGAACATAAAGATTATTTCGAGGCTAAAAATATTTAAAACTAGGATAGATGTTTTTGATTCTTTTAAAAGGAAGATTTTGAAATTATTTTGAAAACAAGATATAATTTTCTAAAAAAACATTTGAATAAAAGTTAGTGGATATAAAATAATGTTCCACTAGATTTTTCATAGGTTTCATCCTACTTAGGGTTCCATCCCTTTAACAGGCTCGAAGTGGATTACACTCCACGAATAAATTGGATTTTAAGATGCTAGTGCTTTTCTAGGAGTTTTAACAAAATTCCTAATTAAATTACTTATTATTGAAATATTGAACTCTTGATAATATTGATACTCATGAGTCTTCAATCTTGATATCTTGAATCTCTATATTGTACAGTCTTCATTCTTGGTACTTGCATGGTTAAATCCTACATATACATTTATCTCTAAACTATAATGTTAGTATTTATATTTTATAACAATTCCTAAGGTTGTTGTCATCAAAACCATCATTTCAAGGACTAGCAATCTCCCCCTTTTTGATGATGACAACCTTTGTTTATAAAATATTACTTCTATCCTTATAACTCTCCCTTAATATATGCCTAACTATCCTATTTTATACTTCTCCCCCTTTGTCATCAACAAAAACTAACTCGAAACTATATAACTCCACCTAAAACTAATACTATATGACATAGGATTAATGATAGTGTTATTATAATAATCACTTAACTCTAAAACTAAAACTTAGTCCTTAATAACTAACTATCCTAACTAAGAATCCATATATGATAATACTTATAATAGTGATAATTCAAATAGAAGAACACAAATCATTTATTAATTATATATCGTTATAATTACATTTTCATAGAGAACGTAAGAAAGAGCATACAAAAAAAGAAAGGAGAGAAAAGAAACTAATATGTGTCTTTGAAAATGGAAGATCTATGAACCGGACAATTTTGGTAGTGGAAACGGAAATTTCCACGTTGTTCGACTAGATTTCCATCCTTGTCAAAGCACACTTCGCCAACGCAAACGACTTTGTCGTCATCTTTAGCGTGCTCTTCTTCCACGAAGGCTTCTTCTTCTTCCTCGCCGTCCTCTTGCACTTGATCTCCAAAAGACTCTTCATCAATCAAGATCGGATTAGCGTGATTGCCCATTAGAAACTTTTACAAATTTCTAAGGATTTTGCCTTGCCGTTCTTGTTCTTTGGCCATTCTAAGTTGCACCACTTGAATTTCAGTCATTAACTGCAGTGCATCCTTTAAGGAATCCTCCATTTTCATCACTCGTGCGAGCGTAGTTCGTTGAAATGGTCCAGTAGAAGGAGAAGGGAATGAAAAGGTTGAATTTTTGTTTGATTTGGAAGAGGAGGCCATTGTTTAAATGTTTTCAAAAGTTAGAACAGAGAGAGAACAGAAAGAATGATCAAAATTTCGAAATAAGAAGAATATATAAACACTTTTTGAATTTTGGTGGGAAAATTTCAAAAATAAAAAAATCGTTATATGTCGACAGGGGTAGGAGGGGGTAGTCGACATGGTGCTTGGTATTTTTGCTATTTGATTTATTTTTATTTATACTTTGTTATTTATATTCTATATTTCAGTTATTGAACAAATACCTAATTCTCTTCTTAGTTTAATAAATATAGATTCATTTAGGGGTTTTGTTAAGATATCAGCAATTTGATTCTCAGAATTGATATAATCGAGAGTAATTACTTCCTTACTTATATTATCTCTGAGAAAATGATGTCTGATATCAATATGTTTAGTTCGAGCATGATGAGTAGTATTTTTGGATAAATTTATTGCACTAGTATTGTCACAATAAATTGGTGATTTTGAAATATTTAAACCGAAATCTTTTACAGTTTGTTGCATATATATTACTTGAGAACAAGCCAAAGCAGCAGAAATATACTCAGCTTCGGTTTTTGATAAAGAAACTGTGTTTTGCTTTTTACTAAACGAGGAAATCAGAGAATGCCCCAAAAAATGACAAGTTCCACTTGCACTTTTTCGGTCTGATTTACAACCAGCATAATCATCATCACAATAACATATTAAGTCAAAAGAATCATTTTTAGGATAAAATAAGCCACAATCAAAGGTGTGTATAACATATCGAATGATAAGTTTTACAGCTTTTAAGTGGGTCTCTTTAGGTTGGGATTGATATCTTGCACAAAGACAAACACTATGCATGATATTAGGTCTACTAGCAGTGATATAGAGTAGTGATCCAATCATTCCTCTATATAAATTTTGATCTACATCTTTCGAGAGATCTTCTTTACTTAGGTACTCATTGGTTGATATGGGAGTGGGTTTTCCACTTGCAGTAGTCAAACCAAATTTACTAACTAGGTCTTTTGTGACGACCCGGAATTTTAGGCAATATCAATTTAATAATCTGTATTAATAATTAAATTGGTTTGATAATTTTTTTTTATATTTTTAATTTAAATTGGTAAAGTTAATATTTTAAAGGTTAATAAATTTTTAATCTGTTAAAATTGATAAGATTTATTTTTCAAAGCTAATATAATTCTTATTCTATTTATAATATATATATTTGATATATATTGTGAATAGAAGATCTTTTGTTTTAAATAAAAGATGAATTTTCAATTTGTAATATATATGTATGTATATGTTATAATTTGGAATTGTTTTGAAATTTAATTTAATCTATTTATAAGTTGGGAATCTCTTATGATAATCATCCACGTCTTAAACGTATCTTGATGCCTGAAAGTTGGATAGGCTGGCCCTTACGTAAGGACTATATTACCCCCAATTTTTATGAAATACAAGATGCTCATTGAATGATAAGAAACGAATGTTTATATATGTATGAATATTGTAATTTGAAGCTTTGTTTTAAAATTAATATTTTTCAAAAGTTAATTTAAAGATTAATTCAATTTATTTTCAAAGTATAAGATAATTGTTTATTTTTAATATGATAGTTTAAATAGGATTTAATCAAAGTTTTAATTTGTTTTCATTAAAAATGTTTAATTTAAATGGTTATAAAAATATATATAAAGATATATTTGTATTATAATTAGTTTTAGAATATTTTCATTAGAAAGTAAATTTGTGTATGCATACATAAGTACTTATTAATTTAGTAACTTAAATAAGTAAGTTTTTATTAACATTTTAAATTAAATAAAAATTTATTAAAAATACAAAGACATGTGTAACCATATTAGATATCTTAATAACACATGTAAGAAATTGGGTATTAAAGCGACAAATGTAAGAATGTAAACAAGTGTCTTTATCTTATAATTTTACTTTCTTTAATTTTAATAAACATAACACTTTCATTTCTTTGTTCTCTTTTCTTAACTCAAACCGGAATTTTTTTCAACCTGAAATTTAAAACCCAAAGACAAATCAAAACCTGGAATTTGATATGTAAATGAAAAATGTATGTTAATGCTTGATAGTGATTTTAAAAATAGTTTCATAATTTTAAAAGCAACAAATGATTATAAATAAGGGATTAACAGTAAACTAAGTTTTTTGTAAAAAAATCAACTATCTTAAATTATAATTTGAATTACACGCATGTAATCATGATGGAAAATCATGAATTTTGATATGAAATTTGTAATTTTTAGTTGGATATTTAATGTGATATTTGGGTTTGCTCGATTTGGGGATTTTGGTGATTTGCCGAAGAACAACATGATGATTGAAGCTAGAATTTTGATCGAAGCTTGTTTTTAGGTTGTAGATGTTGGGAAAAATGCAATTGATTTTTTTCAATGAGTGAATTGTTCGAATTTGAATAAACTAGGGTTTAAGCTCGTTTTTTCGGCTTGATTGTCGTGTCTTTTGCGACGTGAATGAGGGACATGAGGTGATCGCGACGTGGGGGTATTGAAACTTGTGGTCGTGATGTTCGATGATGGGGACGGCGAAGTTCAGTGGCGTCGATATGGTCGGCCGTAGGTGGTTATGTGGTCGTGACTGCTGTAGTATTTTGGTTCGTATGTTCGAATTTTAATTCGATTGAGTTTTCGTGATTCTGGGTTTGTGGAGAGGTTGTAGAGGTTGCCGATGACTTGGTGATGGTCGGAGGCAAGCTCGACGTCGTTGGGTTTGCCATGCAACGTGCAAGTGTGTTGTTGTGTGCACGGCTTGGATCAGCTGGAATTTTGTTTTAGAGAAGACGAGCTTTAGCTCGAAGATTTGCTCGTGTTTTTCTCTGGGTCGACTCGAAGGCGAGGGGCAGGGGGAAGTCTTAGGGGTAGGAACGGGTTGCTTGAGTGATTCACTCGAGATTTTTTGGTCGCGTGTTGTTTTTCAGGTTAGTACTGTGTAGGACGTTAAGTACTGTATAATGATAAAGACAGATTCAACCTGTAGTTTGAAATAAATATAGTTCAAGTTTTATAAAAGGAAATGAATTTGTAAGTTGAAAAGTTTGTTGTTTAAAAATAAGTTAATCAACTTTAAAAGAATTAATTGAATTTATTTTAAATTTAAATTTGTTTAAAATGATTTCTTTTTGAAGTAATTAACTTCATTAATTTTGAATGTTAATTTAAAAAGGGAATGTTTTGGATTTAAATAATAAATCAAAGTTTAAAGTAAATTATTAAGTAATGTTAAAAACTAAGTTTTGAAATTTTATTTAAAATGAATAAGTTTAACTTAGGTAATTAATGTGTTTTAGATTTTTAAATTTGTTTCTAAATGCTTTATTTTCAAATAAAGTTTAAGTTATAATTTTGTAAATCAAATGGAATAATTTGTTTTTAAGTTATTAAAATTTGATTATTTCAAATAATTTATTTATGAAGATATATATGGTTAAATTATTATTGATATGAATATAAGAATACTCAATATAATTTGTTAATAAGTAAAAGATTAATTAAGATTTATGATTTTCTTAATTAATTAAGGATTTTGAAATATAAGATGTTAATTAATTATTAAGTGTTAATGAGTAATTATTTAATTGTTTATTTAATTTTAAATAATCACTTAATTATGGATTAATTAAGTGTAATTACTTAATGAAGTAATTAATGGTTATTTATTGAATGTAATTAAGAATGGTAATTACTTATGGAAGTAATTAATGGGAAATTACTCATGGGAGTAATTAAGTTGAAGTGATTAATGGATGATCACTCGACGTTATTAATCTAAGGGTTGATTAATATAATTGTTTTGAAGTTAATCAATTATAGATTAATTAATTAAAGAATTAAGGTTATTTAATGATGGAATTAATTATTTGTTAAGGTAATTAATTAAAAGAGTAATCATCTAGTGAAGTAATTAGAAGATAATTACTTATGTAAGTAATTAAGAGTTAATTAATTAATGTGATTAATTAATTAATGAGTATGATTAATTTAAGATTAAATACTAAGGGTAATTAATTAAAATGTAATTAATTAATAAAATAATTAATTAAGGATTTATTAATTATTTTAAATTGACTAATAATTACTTAATGGAGTATTTAAAGGTTAATTAATTAGATTGATTAATCAAGGATTAATATAATTAATTATGAAGTTAATTAATTAAGATAAGTAATTACAAATTATTAATTACCGTTTATGATTAATGAGATGATTAATTATAAATTAATTATTTAATTAATTAAAGGGTTAATTAATTAATAAGGATCATTATATATATAATTAATGATATTAATCAAGGTTGATTAATAAAGAAATTAATTTAAGTGTGATTAATTAATTGTAATTAATTGAGGTTTAATGCAATTAATTATAGTTAATTAATAAATGGAAATAAATGAAGGATCATTAATTATTGTAATTAACGATAGTAATTAAAGGTTAATTATTGTATATGGTTTAGAATAATTAATTTGTATAATTAATTAAAGGCTAATTACTTAAATGTAATTAAAGGATGATTAATCAAGGAAGATTAATTAAGGAAGATCATTAAGAGATGATTAATTTATTTATTTGGAATAAATAAATGAAGAAGGATTTAAGTAATCCAATAGATTTACAGTTAATCAATTCTGCTTTTGGATGATTGGTTTATATTGGATGATTGATTTATATTGGGTGATTGGTTGACGCTGGATGATTTGGATATCTCTGATGTATGTTATGCTGCTTTGTGAGATGAATGATTATTATGAATTATCTATTGTGGTAATGTGATTCATCTATCTATTTATATCATCCTGGATATAAGATAACTGTTAAAACCTTTAAACAACTTGGACATTAAAATGGTGTTTGGTTTCGATGAGACTGGGATCGGGTTTCCATATTTGGATAATTCGAAAACCACATCGATCCAAATTAAACGTTAGGTCATGAATCCAAGTGGAGCTTAGTGAAGACTCGAAGTGTAAGAACTATTCGTCAATATAACTCTGGGAGTGATTCCGTGATGAGTTTGACGGAGATAGTACTTATAGGTTCGAGATGGTGATCAGAGTGCAAGGGCTATGGTCATTGACTCTAAGGGTGATTCCAAAATGAGTGCAACGAGATAGTGCCTTCGGTTTCATTCGAACCCGGAACGAACTTGTATGGATTGAATGCTTTCAGAACATCGTCAGGTGGACGATGAGCATTCTAAGATAGATGTGTTCTATAAGGTAATCGCAGCCTCAAGCCTCATCAACCCGGGAATGGCTAAAACAGGGGAGATGCAGCAAGGCTAGGTGGGTAGAACCCATTTCAGGGTGAGGTCATTCCTGTTTAGATGTCCCTTTATTACGGCTTAGTGGGTGGTTGGTCGCGCCAACCACGGGGTGATCTTACTCGGGACTGTTCAGTAAGGAATGGTTCCGACTTTGTGATGCAGGGGATTGGGCGTAATCCTCGGTACTGTGATCTAGGCCACGTACTGTGACGGGCGGTACCCCGGTAGCCCTGCCATTGATGGAAACCCATTCTTCCTACGAGACCCTACGGTTTTATTTGTATTACCCACTTTTGTGGCTAGTAGCTGGAATTTAATAGATGTAACAATTTCGGCTATTTCATAATTACTTGAAAACCCTAGACACTATTATAATATCACTGGATTTCCTATCAAATATTTTGGTTAGCGTAAGGTAAAATCTTTTCCATGTTTATGTGTGGGAAGTCTTACGTGATACCTTTTCTTTTCAAAGGTTTTTCTAAAGTTAAGTAATTTTAACCCGTTTACTCACACCAGACCCCTGTCTGACCCGAGTGTTTATTTTCTATTTTATTTAACTCTTGGGTACTCATATTATGTATGAGTAGTCGAGTGATTCAGGTTTGCTTGACGAATTCTGGAGGAGATATGGAGCAAGAGGCTTCCACGTGTAGATATGTTATGGTTCCGCTGTGTTTGTGATTGTATCTGTATCTTGTGTACTTGAGTTGTATGGTTAGACAGATGTTTATAACTATTTAATATGTGTTGTATAAGTTGTGTACTCTGATGTAATATGATACTATGTAATATTTTATGTGATATATTATATTTCATTCGTTCCGCTGTGAGTTATCTGATGTTTGTGTGTTTCTTCTTTTCTTATCTTTTCTTCTTCTATCCCTTTCTTTCTTAATTAGTGATGCGACTTTCTGGTGTCAGGAGGTCGGGTCGCCACAGTTGGTATTAGAGCATTCGGTTGAGTGAATACCTAGGCTCTGGAGTAGTGTCTTTCTTGAGAGAGCGTACTTGTAATTTTTATATATAACTATATATATATCTACCTGATCGGTTGGGTTATCTGTTTGGGTTTTCCAACATAAGTTTTATAGGTAGATGGAGTAGTGGTGTGCGTGTAACACGACTACCACTGATGGAAGAGGTCCATATGTTGAGGTTGGAAGTATTTGTCGAGACTGTAGACCTAATACCGTCTCATGGGAGATTTGTAGTTTGGAGTAAGGATTTCTCTGATGTCCGAAGGAAATCTTTTTAAAAGATTCGGAGATCATCTTTGAAGTGTAAGTTTGGATCTGTCAGAAGTGCAGAAGTAAGTGATGGTATCTTGATAACTGTGTGATGAGATGCAGTATCCATGGATATTTCAGAAGGTGTTTCTCTTGAAGTAGTTTTAGAAATAGTTGAGGAGCAGTCTTTACCTACCGCAGGGAAGATTCGTCTGTGTAGAAGTTATTTGAATCTTTAGCATCGAGGTTGGCTGTTCTGGAATATGAGACTAAGGTCTATGAGTTGCTTCGCTTCGGCATGGTCTCATTTGTCATTCCTTAAGGAAAGCGAGATGTTGATGCTTGTTTGGAGCCCGAATTTATTGAGAGGATGTCTGCCATCTCGAAGGTCTTTTGTGTGGTTTGTTGATGGTTTTGGTTTTCGAGGAGCCTTTGGATTAGAAGTCTTGGTTAGCTGTGGTAGCAGTGCAACTCGAAGTGTTCGGTGTGCTGACGAGAAGGTCTTTTAGCTTTGCAGTATCATCGAGGTAGAGTTTGGAAGCAGCAGTGTGGTTCGTTTCTCCGATGGTTCAGGAATCTTGGTGGTTCTTCTATCAGCAATCTGGGTAGATGGTGATGTTTTCTTGAAGGGTTAACTTTGTTTGGAGAAGCTTAAAGCTATTCTAATTGGTAAAGTGAGGACAGTTTCTTTGGAATCCAAATTAGGTAGGATTGCAAAAGTGACTTGCGATTAATTTGGGAATTTTTCTTGGGCAATCTTTTGTTTGAGACCGAGGGCCCTCATGTAGAAGTAGGAGCTACTGATGTAATTAGAAGTTTGTTTGCATCTAGAGTTGAGTTCCATATTGTTTTGGTTCCAGAAGTGATTCTGGTAGTTAACCTGGTAGTAGGATGGTTCCTGGAGAAGAGAGAGTTGGTGTAGCAGCTCAGAATTTTTTTGGATTTGATTGGTCAGGCCTAGATTTGAGTTGGATTTCTGCTGAAAGGTAGTGTGACTGAGTCAGAAGGGTCGCTCAGATTTTATGGATTTGACGAATAAAGTTTCCCGGATATATTGGATAAGTTTGTACTCGTGTTCATCAACAGTATTCTCATCTATTCCAGAATCAGAGTTGTGCAGCGGAAGCGAGGTAGCAGCTGTACGAGGAAGGAAGCAAGTTCAGTTTGCTATTGCTTAGGAAGTAGAGCTTGTGTTCAGGATTTCAATGGATCTTGGAAGACTTTTCTGTTGGATAGGATTCAGGAACTGGTTTGTTTTGGTCTAGTTGTTTCTGGGAGCATCATCATAGGTTGAGTTGATCAGGAAGAAGAATTGGCAGCCCAGGATTGTTTGTTGAGTTATACAGATATGAGATAAGGAGTTTGGAATTCGAAGTTGAAGACTTCATTGTTGTTAAGATTTCTCTGGTTAAGAGAGCAGTAATTGGGTAAGATTGGATGGCTAGTTCCGAGCCATTTGAGATATCTTATATGTGTTTTTGATAGGATAAGATTGAATTGCCAGTTTGGATAGATGGAATTCATTGTATTTCATGTATCTCTGAGGGAGTACGTGTATGATTCATTGTTGGTTGTAGAATCTATAGTTTAGTTGGATTTTGGAAGTTGAGCTGGACTTGAGTATAGTCTGATGTTCTGTTCAGATTGGTAGATCTAGAGATGAGAGGAGCTCTGGATTTTGGTGGTGTTGTTTGTTAGATTCTGTTGAGCGAGTCTACCAGTGATTTATACTTGGGAAACTCTAGATAGTATTAGAAGATTTATTCTGATTTGTGTCAGGATAATTAGTTAGGTTTGTTTGTTTGATTGATTTCTATGACTGTTAGTAATTGGATGTTAGGAATGCTTTGCTATTTGAAATTGAAATCTTTGTTGGGTTATTAAATTACCTTTGCTTTTAAATTTCGGGGACGAAATTCTTTTAAGGGGGGAGGAATGTGACGACCCGGAATTTTAGGCAATATCAATTTAATAATCTGTATTAATAATTAAATTGGTTTGATAATTTTTCTTTATAATTTTAATTTAAATTGGTAAAGTTAATCTTTTAAAGGTTAATAAATTTTTAATCTGGTAAAATTGATAAGATTTATTTTTCAAAGCTAATATAATTCTTATTCTATTTATAATATATATATTTGATATATATTGTGAATAGAAGACCTTTTGTTTTAAATAAAAGATGAATTTTCAATTTGTAATATATATGTATGTATATGTTATAATTTGGAATTGTTTTGAAATTTAATTTAATCTATTTATAATTTATATATGTATGAATATTGTAATTTGAAGCTTTGTTTTAAAATCAATATTTTTCAAAAGTTAATTTAAAGATTAATTCAATTTATTTTCAAATTATAAGATAACTGTTTATTTTTAATATGATAGTTTAAATAGGATTTAATCAAAGTTTTAATTTGTTTTCTTTAAAAATGTTTAAATTTAAATGGTTATAAAAATATATGTATAAAGATATATTTGTATTATAATTAGTTTTAGAATATTTTCTTTAGAAAGTAAATTTGTATATGCATACATAAGTATTTATTAATTTAGTAACTTAAATAAGAAAGTTTTTATTAAAATTTTAAATTAAATAAAAATTTATTAAAAATACAAAGACATGTGTAACCATATTAGATATCTTAATAACACATGAAAGAAATTAGGTATTAAAGCGACAAATGTAAGAATGTAAACAAGTGTCTTTATTTTAAAATTTTACTTTCTTTAATTTTAATAAACATAACACTTTCATTTCTTTGTTCTCTTTTCTTAACTCAAACCAGAATTTTTTTTCAACCTGAAATTTAAAACCCAAAGACAAATCAAAACCTGGAATTTGAAATCAAAAAGCAAAATTAAAATCTGCAATTTCAACCTGCAAATTCACATGGAACTATGATCAACTCAGCAGCTTCAAGGTCCATTTCAACATTTTTAAAAACATCAATTTAGGCATGCAGTAGATTTTCTTCAGCAAGCAAGATCAAAACATTTTCCAAAATTAAAAATTCAAGGCCTGGAATAAAAATTGAAACTATTGTGTGCTCTACATATTAAAAGAGGTGAGTAAATCTCTTAAAAACAGTTTTAATTCATATTGTAGTTGAATTTATTATTGCATGTGATGAATCTGGCTATGGTTTCTGAATAATGGTTTACATGAATATTGTTGTATATCCATGATTGAGTGTATGAAATGTTGGGTATAGATGAAACCTGTTTATGTTCATCTCTGTATAATTACAGAAGTTGTTCTTCTTAAAGAAAGATGCAAAATCTTTCAAATCTATACCTTATTTTAATTTGATATGTAAATGAAAAATGTATGGTAATGCTTGATAGTGATTTTAAAAATAGTTTCATAATTTTAAAAACAACAAATGATTATAAATAAGGGATTAACAGTAAACTAAGTTTTTTGTAAAAAAATCAACTATCTTAAATTATAATTTGAATTACATGCATGTAATCATGATGGAAAATCATGAATTTTGATATGAAATTTGTAATTTTTAGTTGGATATTTAATGTGATATTTGGGTTTGCTCGATTTTGGGGATTTTGGTGATTTGCCGAAGAACAACATGATGATTGAAGCTAGGATTTTGATCGAAGCTTGTTTTTAGGTTGTAGATGTGGGGAAAAATGCAATTGATTTTTTTCAATGAGTGAATTGTTCGAATTTGAATAAACTAGGGTTTAAGCTCGTTTTTTCCGGCTTGACTGTCGTGTCTTTTGCGACGTGAATGAGGGACAGGAGGTGATCGCGACGTGGGGGTGTTGAAACTTGTGGTCGTGGTGTTCGATGATGGGGACGGCGAAGTTCAGTGGCGTCGATATGGTCGGTCGTGGGTGGTTATGTGGTCGTGACTGCTGCAGTATTTTGGTTCGTGTGATCGAATTTTGATTCGATTGAGTTTTCATGATTTTGAGTTTGTGGAGAGGTTGTAGGGGTCGCCGACGACTTGGTGATGGCCGGAGGCATGCTTGACGTTGTTGGGTTTGCCGTGCAACGTGCACGTATGTTGTTGTGTGCACAGCTTGGATCTGCTGGAATTTTGTTTTGGAGAAGACGAGCTTTAGCTCGAAGATTTGCTCGTGTTTTTCTCTGGGTCGACTCGAAGGCGAGGGGCAGGGGGGAGTCTTAGGGGCAGGAACGGGTTGCTTGAGTGATTCACTCGAGATTTTTTGGTTGCAGTTGTTTTTCTAGTTAGTACTGTGTATGATGTTAAGTACTGTATAATGATAAACTACAGATTCAACCTGTAGTTTGAAATAAATATAGTTCAAGTTTTATAAAAGGAAATGAATTTACAAGTTGAAAAGTTTGTTGTTTAAAAATAAGTTAATCAACTTTAAAAGTATTAATTGAATTTATTTTAAATTTAAATTTGTTTAAAATGATTTCTTTTTGAAGTAATTAACTTCATTAATTTTGAATGTTAATTTAAAAAGGGAATGTTTTGAATTTAAATAATAAATCAAAGTTTAAAGTAAATTATTAAGTAATGTTAAAAACTAAGTTTTCAAATTTTATTTAAAATGAATAAGTTTAACTTAGGTAATTAATGTGTTTTAAATTTTGAAATTTGTTTCTAAATGCTTTATTTTCAAATAAAGTTTAAGTTATAATTTTGCAAATCAAATAGAATAATTTGTTTTTAAGTTATTAAAATTTGATTATTTCAAATAATTTATTTATGAAGATATATATGGTTAAATTATTATTGATATGAATATAAGAATACTCAATATAATTTGTTAATAAGTAAAATATTAATTAAGATTTATGATTTTCTTAATTAATTAAGGATTTTGAAATATAAGATGTTAATTAATTATTTAGTTAATTTTAAATAATTATTTAATTGTTTATTTAATTTTAAATAATCACTTAATTATGGATTAATTAAGTGTAATTACTTAATGAAGTAATTAATGGTTATTTATTGAATGTAATTAAGAATGGTAATTACTTATGGAAGTAATTAATGGGAAATTACTCATGGGAGTAATTAAGTTGAAGTGATTAATGGATGATCACTCGACGTTATTAATCTAAGGGTTGATTAATATAAATTGTTTTGAAGTTAATCAATTATAGATTAATTAATTAAAGAATTAAGGTTATTTAATGATGGAATTAATTATTTGTTAAGGTAATTAATTAAAAGAGTAATCATCTAGTGAAGTAATTAGAAGATAATTACTTATGCAAGTAATTAATAGTTAATTACTTAGTTAATTTTAGTTAATTAATTAATGTGATTAATTAATTAATGAATATGATTAATTTAAGATTAATTACTGAGGGCAATTAATTAAAATGTAATTAATTAATAAAGTAATTAACTAAGTATTTATTAATTATTTTAAATTGATTAATAATTACTTAATGGAGTATTTAAAGGTTAATTAATTAGATTAATTAATCAAGGATTAATGATTAATGATTAATGATTAATTAGAATGTAAACAAATTAGATTAATGATTAATGATTAATGATTAAGGATTAAGGATTAATGATTAATTTAATTAGGTTAATTAATTAGATTAATTAGATTAATTACAAATTGTTAATTACCGTTTATGATTAATGAGATGATTAATTATAAATTAATTATTTAATTAATTAAAGGGTTAATTAATTAATATATATAATTAATGATATTAATCAAGGTTGATTAATAAAGAAATTAATTTAAGTGTGATTAATTAATTGTAATTAATTGAGGTGTAATGCAATTAATTATAGTTAATTAATAAATGGAAATAAATGAAGGATCATTAATTATTGTAATTAATGATAGTAATTAAAGGTTAATTACCGTATATAGTTTAGAATAATTAATTTGTATAAGAAACTAAAGGCTAATTACTTGAATGTAATTAAAGGATGATTAATCAAGGAAGATTAATTGAGGAAGATCATTAAGAGATGATTTATTTATTTATTTGGAATAAATAAATGAAGAAGGATTTAGGTAATCCAATAGATTTACAGTTAATCAATTCTGCTTTTGGATGATTTGTTGATATTGGATGATTGATTTATATTGGGTGATTGGTTGATACTGGATGATTTGGATATCTTTGATGTATGTTATGCTGCTTTGTGAGATGAATGGTTGTTATGAATTATCTATTGTGGTAATGTGATTCATCTATCTGTGTATATCATCCTGGATATAAGATAACTGTTAAAACCTTTAAACAACTTGGACATTAAAATGGCGTTTGGTTTCGATGAGACCGGGATCGGGTTTCCATATTTGGATAATCCGAAAACCACATCGATCCAAATTAAACGTTAGGTCGTGAATCCAAGTGGAGCTCAGTGAAGACTCGAAGTGTAAGAACTATTCGTCAATATAAATCTAGGGGTGATTCCGTGATGAGTTTGATGGAGATAGTACTTATAGGTTCGAGATGGTGATCAGAGTGCAAGGGCTATGGTCGTTGACTCTGAGGGTGATTCCAAAATGAGTGCAACGAGATAGTGCATTCGGTTTCATTCGAACCCGGAACGAACTTGTATGGATTGAATGCTTTCAGAACATCGTCAGGTGGATGATGAGCATTCTAAGATAGATGTGTTCTATAAGGTAATCGCAGCCTCAAGCCTCATTAACCCGGGAACGGCTAAAACAGAGGAGGTGCAGCAAGGCTAGGTGGGTAGCACCCATTTCAGAGTGAGGTTATTCCTGTCTTGATGTCCCTTTATTTCGGCTTAGTGGGTGGTTGGTCGCGCCAACCACGGGGTGATCTTACTCGAGACTGTTCAGTAAGAAATGGTTCCGGCTTTGTGATGCATGAGATTTGGCATAATCCTCGGTACTGTGATCTAGGCCACGTACTGTGACCGGCGGTACCCCGGTAGCCCTGCCATTAATGGAAACCCATTCTTCCTACAAGACCCTACGGTTTTGTTTGTATTACTCACTTTTGTGGCTAGTAGCTGGAATTTAATAGATGTAACAATTTCGGCTATTTCATAATTACTTGAAAACCCTAGACACTATTATAATATCACTGGATTTCCTATCAAATATTTTGGTTAGCGTAAGGTAAAAACTTTTCCATGTTTATGTGTGGGAAGTCTTACGTGATACCTTTTCTTTTCAAAGGTTTTTCTAAAGTTAAGTAACCCGTTTACTCACACCAGACCCCTGTCTGACCAGAGTGTTTATTTTCTGTTATATTAAACTCTTGGGTACTCATATGATGTATGAGTAGTCGAGTGATTCAGGTTTTCTTGACGAATTTTGGAGAAGATATGGAGCAGGAGGCTTCCACGTGTAGATATGTTATGGTTCCGCTGTGTTTGTGATTGTAGCTGTATCTTGTGTACTTAAGTTGTATAGTTAGACAAATGTTTATAACTGTCTAATATGTGTTGTATAAGTTGTGTACTCTGATGTAATATGATACTATGTAATATTTTATGTGATATATTATATTTCATTCATTCCGCTGTGAGTTATCTGATGTTTGTGTGTTTCTTCTTTTCTTATCTTTTCTTCTTCTATCCCTTTCTTTCTTAATTAGTGATGCGACTTTCTGGTGTCAGGAGGTCGGGTCGCCACATCTTTGGCATATTTTTCTTGACTAGTAAAGATACCATTATCTAATTGTTTTATTTGTAATCCTAGAAAGAAGTTTAATTCAACCATATGACTTATCTCAAACTCTTTTGTCAATATTTCATAAAATTCTTTATTCATTTCAAAATTAGTTGATCCGAAAATGATATCATCTACATAAACTTGTACTAGTTGAATATCATTTTTATTTCTTTTAATAAAAAGAGTATTATCTACTTTACTAGTTTCAAAATTTGATTGTAATAAGTAAGATCTTAGTTTATCATACTAGGATCTAGGAGCTTGTTTTAGACCATATAGAGCTTTCTTAAATTTGTAAACATGATTTGGTAATTTTTCATTTTCAAAAAGTGGTGGTTGTTCAACATATACTTCCTCTTTTACAAAACCATTTAAAAAGGCACTTTTAACATCCATTTGATATAATTTGAAATTATTATGATTTGCGAAAGCAAGTAGAATCCTAATGGCTTCTAATCTTGCTACGGGAGCAAAGGTTTCATCAAAATCCATTCCTTCTTCTTAACAAAAACCTTAAGCGACTAACCGGGCTTTATTTCTAACAACCTCTCCTTGCTCATTCATTTTATTTTTATAAACCCATTTAGTTCCAATTATAGTTTTATTTTCAGGTCTAGGAACAAGTTCCCAAACATCATGTTAGTGATTTGATTTAGTTCTTCTTGCATAGCCAAAATACATGAATCATAAGTTGATGCTTATTTTGGATTTTTGGGTTCAATAGTTGATATAAAAGCTACATTGCTCATTTTAGATTTTTAGTTTTAACAATAGATTGCATATCTCCAAGTACATTTTATATAGGACGATCTTTTAAAAGTTTAATCCTTTTATTAAGATGATTAATTTCATTATTAGTTTCAATTGACTCTTGATTTTGAGTGATTAAATCCTCTTCATCGTTTGTATCTTCAAATTCTTTGAGAATTTCATCAAATGAAATATGCATTGTTTCTTCGATGGTGTTAGTTCTTAAATTAAACACTCTGTATGCTTTACTTCTATTAGAATACCCGATAAAGATACCTTTGTTGGATTTAGGGTCAAATTTATCTAGATTATCTTTTGTATTTAAAATAAAACGTTTACTTCCAAAAATTCTAAAATAAGATACCTTAGGTTTCTTTGAGTGAAGAAGTTCATAAGATGTCTTATCAGTTAAAGGTCTTATTAAAATTCTGTTTAAAATATAACAGGCGGTGGCAACTCCTTCTGTCCAAAAATACTTTGGTAATTTACTATCTGAAAGCATAGTTCTCGCACACTCTTGAATCGTCCTATTTTTACGTTCTACTACCTCGTTTTGTTGGGAGTTCTTGGAAATGAAAAATTGTGAGTTATTCCCTTTTTATTGCAGAATTCCTCAAACTTTTTATTTTCAAATTCACCACCATGATCAGCACGGATGGTTATAATTTTTAGAGAAACTTGATTTTGAATCCCTTTTGAAAAGTTTTTAAAACACTCAAAAGTATCACTTTTATGTTTCAAAAATATTGTCCATGTAAATTTAGAATAATCATCTACAATTACAAAAACATATTTACTATGATTTATTGACAGAACTTGAGATGGACCAAATAAATCAAGATAAAGTAATTCAAGAGGTTTTGAGGTTGAAATTATATCTTTTAATTTAAAGGAACTTTTTATAAGTTTTCCTAATTGACATGCATTACATAGGCTATCGACTTTAAAATTCATTTTACGGAGACCTCTTACTAGATCATGTTTTGACAGTCTAGATAAGAGTTTGAAATTCAAATGTCCAAATCTCTTATGTCAAATCCAAGAGTCACTTATATTTGCCAAAAAACACAAGTTATCATTTGAAACTTTCATACTAAGAATATAAATATTCTTTTTCCTAATTCCCTCAAATATTATGGTTGAATTATTATCTTCAATGTGACACTTATCTTTTTCAAATTTAATTTTATATCTTTATCGCAAAGTTGACTAATACTTAGCAGATTATGTTTCAGATTCTTAACTAGCAAAATATTAGTAATAATAGGAGTTTCAGAGTTACCGACTTTGCCGATGCCAATCACATATCCTTTTGAGTTGTCTCCAAAGTTAACCAGTCCTCCATCTTTGTATATTATTTCATTTAGCATATCTGGATTTTCAGTCATGTGTCTAGAGCATCCACTATCGAGTATCCATTTATTCTTTTTGATCTGCACAATTTGTCCATTGTGGATTGATTCCTCGACACCTATAAAGCATGTTTCCTGCACATCATATAATTTTGGTAGACAACTTGAATTCGAATATTGATTATATGTAGAATCAAGAGACAATGATGATCAGATATTTCTAAACTAGTATTAACAAGTTTTTTTAAACATGGCCATTTTAAAAACTTTTTCAAAAATCATATTATGAAACTTTGAAAACCTTGCTCTGATACCAAATGTGAGAAATGTGGAGAGCGGATCTTAAGGCTAGAATAAACACTAGAGGAGGGTGAATAGTGTTTATTGGAATTACTAATTCTTTTTGAGTTTATGTTAATTTGAACAAAAATGTATGCAATATTCAGACACAGATATGATCATAGAATTAAACACAGATGCAAAAATAAAGTAAAAACAATAAAGGAAAGAACATACTGGATTTTATACTGGTTTGGAGTTACTCTACATCCAGTCCCGCACACAAGTACGGATTTCCTTTCAAAAGCAATTGTACAATTACAACCCTTGATTTCAAGGCCACGAGGTACACCACTCCAGATTCATAATCCTCTGGGTAGAGATACTTGATTTTACGGGCAACAAGTTCACCCAATTGATTTCCTAGGCTATAATCACACCTTTTCTCACTTGATTGATTTTACAGGCTACAATCACATGTTTCTCGCTTAGTTTATTACAAAGAAGCCTATAACTCTAAATAACACTGAGATCTTGTTGAGATGGTGATAGAGAATCAAACCAGAGAAGATCTAGTTAGATCCAATGGTTATTTCGGCAGAGTAATGGTAAAAATATATATAAAGAAATGTGGAAGAAGAGGAGGAGCGAAATCAGAGAAAAATTGAATGAAAATTCGCTTAAAACTGCCCCTATTTATAGTAGAATAACAGCCATGTCCATTCGTGAAAGGATATGACGAATAGACACTTCTTTTGAAATTCAAATTTTGAATCAAACTGCCACCTTGTTGACATGTTAGATTGGGATTGTCGACAGGCCTAAGGAAATTTTGGTAATTTATTTTTCTTTAAAAATAACTTCTATCTTGTATTAAGACTAATTTAAACTTTTATAAATATACTTAACTATAGTTAAAATACATAAATAAGTATAGAGAATAATATTTTGATATATAAAATTTTACTATAATTTTATGTTTAAATCTAAGTATAATTATTGAAAGTTAAATATATTATTACTATTAAAAGATAGTTTAAAAACAAGGATAATTTAATTTTGAAAATAAAGATTATTTTAAGGCTAAAAATATTTAAAACCAGGATAGATGTTTTTGATTCTTTTAAAAGGAAGATTTTGAAATCATTTTGAAAACAAAATATATTTTGTAAAAAAAACATTTAAATAAAAGTTAGTGGATACAAAACAATGTTCCACTAGATTTTTCGTAGGTTCCATCCTACTTAGGGTTCCATCCCTTTAACATGCTCGAAGTGGATTCCATTCCATGAATAAATTGGTTTTTAAGATGCCAGTGCTTTTCTAGGAGTTTTAACAAAATTCCTAATTAAATTACTTATTATTGAAATTTTGAACTCTTTATAATCTTGATACTCATGAGTCTTCAATCTTGATGTCTTGAATCTCTATACTGTACAGTCTTCATGCTTGGTACCGGCATGGTCAAATCCTGCATATACATATATCTCTAAACTATAATGTTAGTATTTACATTTTATAACAATTACTAAGGTTGTTGTCATCAAGACCATCATCTCAAGGACTAACAATTGGTACGCCTATGAAGGGACGCCCCGAGAACCTAACCGGATCTCTAACAACACAAGGCCATGTTACCTCTGTAACTAGGTAACTATGGAAATGAGTATGTCGTCCCCCGGTCATAACCAACTTTTATCCGAGAGCTCGACACCAACAACTACAAAGCAATGTATTTGCAGTAACCACATAGGTTAAGTATCTGGGCTCTATACCATGATACCACCTCTATCCAGAAGGAAATGGACATACACTCATGGGGCGCTACCCCCAAACAACCGTGCTGCATCTTTCCTGTTGCGACCATTCCGGGTTGTGAGGCTCGACGAAGTCTCGTCCATAAAGCTACGCTTTACACAAAAGCCATGCTTCGATCAAAAAATGATCAGCAGCACTTCGTATGAGACATTACCAAATTGGGAATGTATCACTAGTAACCATCAACTACTTAACCTCTAAGCTCGTACGTCTCAGAGAAGGGTGTTAAGCTAAGAGAATAAATTCTCCGCCACTAAACAGAAATGTATTTGATAGAAACCAGCTTTACATCTCAAAGTGTAATGTCAGACACACATCCATACAAGTCTGTTCTGGGTTCAAACAGAACCGAAGGCACTTTCAAAAAAGCCCTTGCAATCCGGGTATTCACAATCCCGATCGGACTCCCCATCACATATGGAGATCCCTATACCGGCGCGACTCAGTGCAGAGACATTCAACGGGTTATACTTTCATTTTCGAAAATACCCGGTCTTTACCACCGGTCTTCAAATGATATCCATAATGTCGTATCATTATTCGGAATGGTTATATGACACAAGATCCTCTCCCGGCTAAACCGAATGATGAGCGCAATATTTTAAAAACATATGGATATTGGGATCTTAGTTAAGTCACACTTTTAAATCCCCAAACCTTTTCTTCAAATGGTTTAAACAAATTACCATTTTCAAATCTTTAAACAAAAAGATCCACTTCACAAAGTTCACCAATCTTTCACAAAGATTAATTCATAGCTTTCAAAGCAATTCCATTTCAAATCTTTTATACAAAAGATACAACTTTCCAATTTCAAAACAAAGTACAACAATCTTTCACAAAGATTTATTCATAGCTTCCAAAACAATTCTATTTCAAATTTGAAATCTTTTCAACATAAATTGAAAATCCTTTCTTTATATGAAAGCTATTATTATTTGAAAACAAATAGTTTTCGTTTCGAAAAAAATCGATTACATTTGCACAAGTTAAAGCCCTTCTAGTTTAATACTTGGATTAAATTTAAATTCCCAAAACAATACTTTTAAAATGGTTTAAAACCCATATAAAAACATCTATAACTTGTATAACCTTTTTAAACCATAATTTTCCAAACATATAATTCAATTTCAAATCTTGAATTTAAATTCAAATCAAACTATTTAAAGTTTAAAACTTTATCAAGTTATTCAAAATAACTTTTATCTTCAAAATTTCCTTTCTAAAGCTTTTTATATTTAACCCAATTCCATTTCCAAGATTATTTTTTCAAAATTCAACTTTAAAACCATTTCAAAAATCTGTGACTTAACCAATTTCCTCGTACAATCCATATTTGTGTGTGGATGGTGTAGTCCAGGGGTTTTACACAATAGTGCAACAACATCAATCATCACAGATTCAAGCATATCAATATCGATAAGCGGTATATACCTATAACGCTTATCTCCATTCACAGATTCACAGATAAATAATATACATTCATCACAGGTAAGTAAATTACATTCATCGCAACTCAAATCAAATAATTCATATCACACAGCATTACACATCAGGGATGTCAGAAAATTCAAACATTTAATAGAATCCAATTATCCATAAGTATGATCAATTAATTATCTGATTAATTTAAATCAGATTAATTACTTATGAATAATTCACTAATCCTGGTTAATTAACATAAGTTAATTACAAATTAGTTAACTTTTAATTTTAAATTAATTAACCCTCAATTATAAATCAAATTAACTTTTAATTATAAATTAACTAACCTTTAATTATAAATTAATTAACTTTAATTAATAATTGAATCAACCTTTAATCATTAAATAATTAACCTTTAATTATTTAATTATCTTTTAATTAAATAATCGCATTAATTACATTAATTAATTAACCCTTAATTAATCACATTAATAAATTACTTTGATTAATTATCCTTTAATTAATCACTTCAATTGATTAACTTTTAGTTGCTGGGTAATCTTCCTTTAATTATTTAATTAATCTATAATTACTTATATTAAGTAATTATCCTTTTAATAAATCACATTTAGTAATCATCCTTGATTAAGTAATTACCATTAATTAATCACAGTAATTAACCTTTGATAAATTACATTAAATACCTAACCATTAATTAATTATCTTTTAATTAATTACCTTAATAATAAATTGATTAATTATTCCCTTAATTAATTATATTAATACATTAAGTAATTAATCATATCATTAAATCACCTTTTGAGAATATTTAGAAATTAACTTATGTAGAGTTACTTTTAAACAAAACAATTTTTAAATTTTAACTTTAACATTTTTAAATCTTGGCAAACTTTTTTAAAAGCTTGTTAACGTTAACATTGGAAAATTTGTTTAACAATTGCTTTGAAAGCTTCATTCATTTTAAATTTATTTTGAAGAAATTGCTAAAATCTTCTTTTTTACTTTTAAATTTATAAGACTGCAAAAGAAACCTGTGCCAGCCCACTAAATTACCCGAGCCAAACCACCAAAGACTCGAGCAAATTTGCATTCTTCATTTCCCGAGACAACACGCATTCATACCCGAGCCAGATGTGAGAAAACTCTGTCCTTCCCAATCAATTAACACTATCAGATAATGGTGACACATGGTGCATATGTACATCCGATCGGAGCAACTCTGATCATCGCCGCGATAGCTACCAATCGTCAATGATCCACTTGACTCACCCGAGCTCCAAAATTCTTCAATTACGTTGTTGATCAAAATCGAGCATCTCGAACTAAAAAGCTGGAACCAAAACCCATCGGAGAAATCACCTTACGCCGACGATCTGGGATACCATTAACCACGTCATTCAACCTCGAGCTACCACACAACCTCACGCATCAAATCTCCTTGGATCGCTTGCGATCGACTGTGGGTGACGTATGAGCTCATCAATTACCGTCGACTAAAACTGCTACTTAAACCCTTATCCAATCTCGCCTGAACTCCTCGTTGGTCAATAAATTAAGTAATCATTTTTCTGATAATTTACAACCCGCAAGCTACCTTTAACATTAATCCCTTGCTTCAATTCACCATTGATCGACGGCAATTGACAATAATACAAATTTCGTTCAATTCGAGATAACATGCTAATCTCAAGCTTAAAGATTATGAATTTATTACCTAAATTCATCACTTCCTACTACAAATCAAACTTTGAAATCCAAACTTAAATTCATAGACATTGATTTTTTTCCTGTTTTAATATCTTGACTGTAATTTCAATTTCCCAGATAAATTACTTAATAATTTCACTTGTTTTTATTTTTAAAATTTGTATTATATCAAAACAAACAGATTTCTTTTAAACACCATAGGTTAAAAAAAATCAGAGGAAGAGGATTAGGATTTTGAACTTGATTTTTAAAGTCTGCAACTAAAACAGAGCCCTATTTCATACATACATATATATGTATACACACACACACATTTGTACCTATATAACATGCAAGCAAATACACACCATCATCTGAACATGCTTTATATCATACTTCAAAATATCATTAAAATAAATAGGTTTAGGATCTAAAAAAAGAATTTGCTCACCTGTTATCAAAACAGAAGACAAGAAGCTTGAAAACCTGGAAAATGAAATTTGGAATTCGGTTCCATGTTTGATGATTTGATCTGAGTTGAATGCTTGATAATTAACGAGTTAATCTTGCATTTGATTGAGTATTTGATTCCAGATAGCTTTCATTTTGAATTAAAGCCATACTTTTGTTTTGCTTGAACCTGATATTGTTATCCAGGTCTTAATTTTGATTACTACTGAAAACTGTTTGAACTGAAGCTTAATCAATGCCCTAATCTTGAACTTTACTTTAATTGCTTTAGCTTACTTTTGATCTGGAATCCCAGTTTGGACTAAAGCTTGCTTATTTGATGTTGATTTGTCTTTCAAGTTTTGATTCTGTGCTTGTAGTTGAACTTCCAGGTTTGAAGTTGCCTTTAATTTCCAAGTTTCAGATCTTGAAATACTTTTGATTTTTGAGGTGGCAATTGATCTGTAACTGTTGTTGTTTGCTTTTGAATCTGGTTTTTGTTTTGAGTTTCAATTACCAGCTTTTTGATTTTCATTTGTTTCCAACTTTCAAGTTTTGGTTTACAGGTTTTGAATTTAGAAGAAATGAAATTGTCTTTCCTTCTAATACATTTAAATTAAATTTTAGCTTAAAATAAACATGCATTTGCCACTTGTTATCAAAAGTTACACTTGTTAATTGTATTCTTAAAAATCTTTACACTCGTAAATATTTGTTCAATTTACTTGGTTATTAACTCACACTTGTTAAAACAAGAAATTTTATGTTTATATCCTTGCTTTAAATAAATTTTAAATTTTTGTTTTAAACCCTTTTATCTTATGTTTTTACATGTTTATATAAATCTTAAGTATCATGTTTTTATCTTTTTATTAACTAAATATTATGAAATAAGTATACAAATAAATTTTGAAATCAATTTATACATTAATAATAAACCACATATATTTTATACACAAGGATTTAACTTTCAAATTATAACTTTCAAATATAAATATGCGCACACACACACACACACATATATTTTAAATTGGAAAACAAACTTTCATTTTTAAATTTCAAATTCAAAAACTAATATACTATCAATTTGTACTTATAAATGAGTAAACAAATAACCTTTTTATAAATATAAATTTTATTCCAATCATAATTTATTTATTTTCCAAGTATATATTTTTTTTATTGCCACATCTTCAAATCAATCCATAATTAAGTTTATAATTAATACATTATTCAGAATATTTATTTCTGAATTTCCAATTACAAATTCTATTTTAAAATCATATTTATATACATTTATATTAATAAACAAATATCAATTTAATTTTGGAAAATACCAAATTAATTCACAATTTAATTTCAAAAATTAAATTAATTTCCAATTACTTTGATTTAAAAAAAGGATTGTTACATGGAGACTCCACTGCCGAAATTTCAGAAAGATATTTCACATTTTCCCCCTATAAATATAGACTTGATTGTTCGTTTGAAGGACTTTTACGCTGTTTGTTACCTTGTTCATTGTAACTCAGGGTTTTACTCCGATCTATCCTCATGTACTCAACAATTCAACTGCTTAATAAAGTTATTTTCTCCAAAGTGGACGTACGCTTTCAATGTCGAATCACAATAAATCGTTGTCTTCTTGTAATTGTTTACCTTTTGTTATTCAATCGCTTGCTTTCTCCATTTCCATTTTATATTCTTAATTTATTTCTTCATAGAATCTTTATACTAATTTTTAGTGTAAACAATTCATTTTAAATTGATAAGTGTTTTGCAAAGACACTTGCTAGAAACGCTAGTGTTTGAGCAGGCATGATGAAGAGACGTCTCCTAATCAGGTAACCAATATTTTCCGATTAATTTCATGCTAGTTGATCCCACGATAAAATAGTATTTTAAAGTACTTATCATATGAATCCGAGCGTAGGTGTCTCGGTTGCATGTGAGAATTTGAGGATAGAATTATCCTTTCTTAAAATTAAAAGAAAATCCGATGTGCATTGTGATTGCCAAAAAATATACCAAACGGAAACACTTGATTGCATGCATGGACAGAGAGAAGTAGGTGGCATTAGTGAAAATAACTTCAATAACCATGTGTGAAAATGCCTTGTATAAAGGATAACTATTAGTACAAAGTATAAACATGCCCTTGATGATATATTCGCTAGGCCTGTCAAATGGGTTGAGTTGGGTCAAAATGGGTTGGGTTGAGTTTGACCCAACCCATTTATGACCCATTCTTTTTTACCCACTTATGACCCTAGCCATATATGACCTAACCCGTTTAATAAGCGGGTTACCCATTTAACCCATTTAAAAATTTAGGGGCCGTTTGGATTACAATAAATAAGTTGTTTTTTGCTTATAAAATGAAAAAATTAAAAAATCAATATGGATAAACAAAATCTACCGACTTTTAAAAGTCATTTTTCAACTTATTGCAAAAGCGTTTGTTTTTTTGCTTTTCGACTCACATAAGTCGATTTTTTATATAAAAAAATTCTAAAAAAATGTATTTTCAAATTTGAAAATTTCACATTTCAAAATTCAAATTTAAAAATTTCGAAAATTCAAAATTCAAAAATTTCACAGTACAAAATTCAAATTTCAAATATCAAATTTTCAAAATTCAAAATTCAAAATTTAAAATTTTCGAATTTTGAATTTTAAAATTTGAAATTTCAAAATTTTGAACTTTAAAAATTCAAATTCCAATTTTCAAATTTAAATTTTCAAATTAAAACTTCAAGTTTCAAAATTCGAATTTTGAAATTTGTTAAAATTTGAAATTTTGAATTTGAAAATTTGAATTTTAAAATTCGAAAATTTAAAATTTCAATTTTGAATTTAAAAATTGAAAACTTTAAAATTTAAAATTTTGAAATTCGAAATTCGAAATTTCGAAATTTAAATTAGAAAATTTCGAATTTTGAAAATTTTAAATTTGAAATTTTGCAATTTTGGAAATTTCGAATTTTGAAATTCGAAAATTTTAAATTTGGAATTTAAATTTTGAAATTTTTGGAAATTTTGGATTTTGGAATTTTTGGAAATTTCGGATTTTGAAATTTTAAATTTTGAAATTTTTGGAAATTTCAAATTTTGAAATTTGAAATTTTGATATTTAAATTTTCAAATTTTTGATTTTGAATTTTGAAATTTCGAATTTTGAAAATTTGAATTTTAAAATTCGAAATTTTAAATTTAAAAATTTTAAATTTTAAATTTTGAATTTTGAAAATTTTAAATTTGAAATTTTTGGAAATTTCGAATTTTGAAATTCGAAATTTTTATATTTTTAAATTTGAAATTTAAATTTTGAAATTTTTGGAAATTTTGGATTTTGAAATTTTTGGAAATTTCGAATTTTGAAATTTGAAATTTTGATATTTAGATTTTCAAATTTTTGATTTTGAATTTTGAAATTTTGAAATTTCGAATTTTGAAAATTTGAATTTTAAAATTCGAAATTCTAAATTTTCAATTTTGAATTTAAAAATTGAAAATTTTAAATTTTGAAATTCGAAATTTGAAATTTAAATTTGGAAATTTCGAATTTTAAAAATTTTAAATTTAAAATTTTAGGAAATTTCGAATTTTGAAATTCGAAATTTTTAACTTTTTAAATTTGAAATTTTTGGAAATTTTGGATTTTGAAATTTTTGGAAATTTCAAATTTTGAAATTTTGATATTTAAATTTTCAAATTTTTGGAAATATCGAATTTGGAATTTGGAATTTGAAATTTAAATTTTGAAATTTTTGGAAATTTCGAATTTATAACTTGGAATTAGAAATTTTAATTGCAGTCTGAACAGAAAAAATAGCGGCTTCTATAGTCGGTGAAGTTCAAATATGAAGATGCAGTGGCCTGTTATTTTTTAAGAACAACTGTCAATTTTCATGAAAACTACATTGTATGTTTAAAATTCTTATTTTGCAAATTTATATTAAAATTTAATGTTTTTAATAAATGAGTAAATGGGTTACCCACTTATAACCCTTTTAAAAATGGGTCAACCCAACCCATAACTCATTTAATAAAATTCATAAATGGGTTGACCCAACCCACTTAAAAGTAGGGTAAATGGGTTGGGTTAATGGGTTGGGTCATATTTTGACAGGTCTAATATTCGCTATAACATTTCATATGAATCCACACGAAAAATACAGGCATTAAGCTTTACCTGAGACCACATTGTAAGTCCCATAACAAGCAAAAAGAATACCCACAACAAGTAGAAAATAATCCAGCAACCTCTCCCATGATTTCATTTGCGACCCAAAAATAGTGAGATGAAATGTTGCTGGCAGCACAAAGGCAAGCATAGCACATACAGTGCTACCAACAAGGGAAATGAAATTTCCAAATGCAGGAACAAATGAGGCTAAATTAGCCAGTAAAGCAACCATTAATGCACGGCATAGATTTAGGCCAAATGTTTGTTCACCGGGCGCTTTACTGCACATTTTAGTAAACCAAGTGCTTGACTTTAGCTTTGCTTCCACGATGTCATGACATGGGTGCATCGTGAGAGGAACTGTGAACGCTATAGCAATGCATAACCCAACCTGTTGAGGTAAAGTTACTTGTGTTAAATAATGAGATATGTGTATAATATCATCTGATTTGCAAACTAAAACTGTTACAATGTGCATTAGGTACATATGTGCATATTAAAGTAAAACGTGTTGATCTTGTGGTCTCTCTACTAGATGTAGTTTGTGGGAAAAATATATCAAAATGCACATATGTAGTCTATAATATAAAAAAGGCAATCTTATCAAAGTTTTGGAACAACTATTACAATCCATACGAATGTTATGTTTTTCAACAATATGGAAGGATTCACACCAATGCCAAAAAAAAGTTATAGATGGCATTTCCAAGGGTAATTTCCTTATCCTCGAAAACAATTCAATTGTGTCGACCTTTAGAACGTGTAATATGAAATGATTTCTTCTTTTTTTTCCTTTGTAATTGCGGGTTTGTTGCATAAAATCCAAAAGTCTACAATCAACTATGGAAGAAAACTGCAAGCTTGTAGCTTAATTAACACACGAAAACATCTGAGAAAAAAAAACATTATGGAAGAAAACTGCAGTAATATTTTACCTTGACAGTAGTGGTCAAACAATTATCAGGCATATTAAGCGTAATAATATCCAATGTATCATCGCCATACGCCAAATATCCCAAATTGCCAAAACTTATGTATCCAAAAGCAATACCAAAAATTGCCCAATAAAGAACAGACTGGAATTTCCTTCGTTCTTCCATTGATGCCTCCAGTGCTAATGTCAAACTAAAACCATCAAAACAAAACACGGCCATTCCTGCTGCAAAAGCAAATCCTAAAGAACCATTAAAAGCATGCAGTGTTCCATTGGAGCTTTTAATCAACTGAAGATCTTCTTTAATGACCATGGCCAAGGCTAAAACATTGCATGCATCAGCAAAAGCGCTGAAAGGAGCAAGAGTTGAGAGGGAGCGGATGAATGAGAGGATGATTTGGAGAGGAAGAAGAAGTGAAAAGATGAAAACAGAAGGGGAAATGGGATGGTGGTTGATAAAGATGGAGGTTAGGTTTTGACCGATGAATACTAAGAATGCTATAGCAGTGCCAGCTTGTGATATGAGGACTAAAATTTCTGTTATCCAGCGTCCTGTGTTGCCGAAGGCTTTTGCACCTAGGTCCCCATAGCTTTTTATACGTTTAGTGTTTTCTGTGTCGTCTTCTTCAATCTTGTTTCTGCATTGAACCTGTGATGTTAATGAATAATTAGATATTTAATTTGTGTCCTATGTACTTAAAACCAAAGAAGAAAATTACATGCATATACAGATATAATTTGTTTTGCGAATAGGTCTATCAACCGGTGTTCTGAAATAGCAGACTTTTGCCCATTCTCATTTTTCATAGCGTATCTTCATAGTGTCATCTAACTACCCTAAGCACCAAGGCATTTTAAGAGTAGTTTTTTGGTAACTTCATGTCAAACTGTAAGCATTTCAATAAAAATGTGTATCCAGAAATGTCTCCAGTAGCATGTCAAAAATACAATTCGGTAGTGTTCCCCTTCTTTTTATTATCGGTGTAAATAACTTTGCTACTCTAACAAGATAGTAGAAAGTTAGCCATTAGAATCTCATCATAGTACTACTGCGCATATACATATATACATACACACACACACACCCTTAGTAAAGTCAAATAAAACCAATAAATAAGATGGCGGTGACAAACCCTTGAGAGCATCAAATATGGCGAGGAAAAAAGTGTTGTATGATAAATAAGGATTCATATGAGTTAGAAACAAGTATTATTAAAGATGTTGGATGCAATGGATAAAAGGCCATAGGACATAAGCATGTCTCTAGGCCTGAATTGGAATACTCAAGCCAGCAGCAGACCTTTGGGCATAATAAGTCATGCGCCCTAAATGATATCAAATAGGTCGTATGCCTAAAAAATTGCAGTTTGAAGACTGAATGGGTCCTGAAACATCCTAGAAGTCTGGATGCTCTGAACTTCCCTGTAAGGCCAAACTGGAGCAAATTGGAAGATGCTTGAATAATGTATTCTTTAGAAGATTCAGAAATGAAGTATGGAGGGCATTTTTTTGGTGTCCTTTTCTTATATTATTTTATTCTGATGAGTCGTCTATTACACAGAGAGTACAAGGATGCAACACTTTTCTGAATCCAGACATATGATGCTCTCCAGATCTGCATATCTGGCCACGCAGTTAATGCACACCGTATCGTTATAGGTACTAGTAAATTGCACACACTGTGTGTGTATGCATGCATGTGATGTAGAAATGTGATAGAATAGATAAATAAAATATTATTTATCCTTTGACGATGGTTGAAACAATAAACATCAGATCGATTTTCTCATTTAATAGTAGCTATATGAGATAAACGAAAATAGATTTTCTTTCTCCCACTAAGATGAAGGATAAGTAGAGGATCATGTTCCATAAATCTATAACTAATAATTAACTGTAAAAAATATATAAATAATAATTGAAAATTTTCTGTTCCTAGTATATGGAGACATGTTATGATGAAACAAAATTAAATGAACGTTTTACTTATCCTACTATAATCATGTTGTCTCACTTTACATTTATGGGTTATATAAATATCAACTGCAAATCATAAACAAATACAGCCGTTTATATATATTTTAGCGCCCATGTTAATTGATAATTATAAAAAAGATTTGTATTTTGAAATTGGAATATTTATACACTGAGTGCTCCATAACTGTTCTACTATATTAAAAAGAAATATTGAACTTTTTGTAAATTATCTCTCATTCTTTTTCAATCAAAATACTCTTTTATCATCGATTTAAGGTGGAAAAATCCATTTAATCCTATAAAATTATATATATATATATATATATCCATTCAGACCCAAATTTATTCCCACTGTAAGATTACCCAATTTGTGCTTCTTTCTCTCCTCTCATGTATCAACATTTTCAAACACTTACTAGTGTCAAAATTACACCGTTTATTTTATTCCTTTTTGCTGTTCGTAATTTTAATATGAATTGCAATGATCTTGTTGAACGAAATATGAATAGGTTTTGCCTTTAAATCTTGATGTAAATATGAGTTCTCATGTATATTTTTGACAATTATTGGAGCACCAACATACAACTTGTACTCATTCATCATATCACGTTACTCATTCTTCATCCTTTCTGCAATAAAGCATACTACTTTCACTCATTCATAATAATGGGATTTCCAATGTTTACAGTAATACAATATGTAATTTGTTAATATGTAAAAATGATTCCTGGACTCAAGGCTTTTAGTATACAGGTGTTATGGATAGATTGTAGAGTTTAATTCATTCCGTCAATGGTTAAAATAAGTAGAGTTCATATTTGAAAATTGATACATATTTGTGTCCTTACTACGGTGAGATGACTTTGAAGTCAGGCCACTTTGAAGTTGGGCCCTTTGGGTTTGAGGAAAAGGGAATTTTAGCATCACTGTTGAATTCAGGTGAAACATAGAGATGAAATAAGCTCGATGAAGGAATCAGATAGCATCATAAGGTGGGTCTATGATTATTCTTAATGTAATTCTTATGATTTAATGATTTTTTTATATGCATACTGAATCCACTTTTCATAGAAAATCGTATTGATAGAATCCTAATTATATTTTTATGCCCAAAATCCTTCACTTAGATGATAATGATTATTTTATACTTAATTGAAAGTGTGACTTAAGACGATTTCAGTCATTTACTATAGATGTGTTATATCAGCTTAATCAGACTGTTAATGTGAATTTGGGAAAATCCTTTATGATTTCATAAACTATGAACGTTGAATTGGACGAATAACCTCTCAAATTTGTTCGTTAACATTATCAACTGAATAATCTCCTAAACTTTTTCCATAACTAATTGTCAACCTACCAATATCTGTTAAGCTTTAGTTATTTTTCTATACATATTATGTCTAAAACACAATAGTGAAGATATTCCATTGGAAGTTGCCGTGCACATACGGATGATATTTTACTTTTCAATAGTATGAATGTAAAATTTATCGTCTTGCTTTTTAAAACCACATACATTCATATTTCCTTTTTCCACAGACTTGATTTGTATTTTTATTTTATTTGTAATTATCCAACTTAAATCTTGTAAGAGTTATTTTCCTTGAAGTTCGTCTCCATGCACAAAATTAGATCCGACCATTAAACTTGAGACATCGAGCAACAATATGAAGTAGAAAGGTTGATAATTATCTCTAATTGTACATGGTTATGTAATGCTCTTTTGAGTTTTGAGTTTGAATTGTCATTATGTCATTCAAGGTAAGGCAGGTAAAAGAAAGCTCAAAATCCAAACAAGTCTGGATGACCTCCAAGTGCCCTCTTCTTGCCTATGCATGTGTGGCTTGCAATTTTTTATTTAATATATTGCAGATAGTTGTTTGAACTAGAGTAGAGAAATCCAATACCTGTAAAATGCATTAGATTTTACATTCCTATAGGATTTTGATTCTTAAACTTGAATGTTGTTCTTTCGGTACTATCGACTGGCTATGCAAAATACTGTTCCCCTTTCTTGAACATCCCTTTTTAATTCTTTTGTTTAGGTTCTTCAAATTGTTCGCTTTAAAAATTTTATCCTTCATTCATGCTAACTTGCAATGCACTAATAGTACGTTAGCATAAAATATTACTATAAGTTATTCTCCTTAATTAAACTAAGTATATTTGTACGATGAATTTGTAGGGGTGATTTTATGTACATTTATTTTTTATGCTGGCTTAATATTGCATGTTTTTTATTACTATTTCAGATAAAATATTATTTAAGATATATTTTATGACTATATTTGTTGGAACAATCATGCCATCTGAATATCTAAAAATATAAGTGCTATATGGATCATGTAGTAGGTTATAATAATATATGATACTGAACTGTGTGCGTATGTTCCTATATATAGATATATAAAATAAAATTTCTGCACGTATGATATTGATATATCATATTCAAATTGTTGTTAAAGAAGAACGATTTAGAAATTTTCCGTTCCCACTTCCAACAACTAATTTGATTCATCTTATTTTATTAACTTTTTAATCAGCAACAAATTGCAAACACAAAGAACAATTATGCAATTACGATGATATCTGCAATTGCAATGACCTACTCAAATAATTGCATTGAACTTTTACGATAATATACACATAACATCCGTGTGTAGCATGGATTCACAGTAGTTTAGTTTAAAAGACAATATACGTGAGGTCTCTCCAAAGGTGAACCCAAGCAGTTTGCCTGTGTAGGCAAGGACAATTTTGGCATTGAGAAAACTAATGCATGCACCAAATAATCAAATTATCATTATAACTGTAAAGAAGAATAACTTTCTTACTAGGAAAGAAAATATTCAACCTGAAATGCTATCGTTTTTCCTAGCCATAATCTTTTCACGTGACTATAAAAGCGATATTTAAGCAAATATCTTCTCTGTCAAAAAAAATTGAGAGTAAAGGAAGAAGCTAAATAAAGAAAACAGTAGAGAACTCATGGAAATTAATAAATCCAAAATCAAGCTTAACTCACTCCTAGAGCGGATATAACACTAGTTGTATCCATCCGCATCCATTGACATGGCTAACTGATTTATTCATTTATTATCGAAACTATTACGTTGTCCAATGTTTGTGCCCACATAACACCTTCTCCGCCTCGTCCTAACAACGGTGCTTCCATATGTATTTTCCTTTTTTTGGGTACTTCTTTTTTAATTAAGCAAGGATCATGTTTCAAAATTCTATGACTTATAATTAATTGTAAAAAATATTAAAAAATAACTGAAAATTTTCTTCCTGTAGTATTAAAGACATATGCTATGATGAAACAAAAATCAATGAACTTTTTATCTATCCTACTGTAACCATGTTGTCTTGCTTTACATAATTTTAGAAATAGTCTTCTTTGTGGGTAATTCAAATATCAATTGCAACTTATAAACACATAATGCTATTTAAATATATACCAGTCCCCATATTAATTGATAGTTACTACAAAAATTTATGCTTTGAAATTTGAATATTGATGAGCAGAATGCTCCATATTTATTTTAAAATACAATATATGTGAGTCCCCTCCAAATGTGAACCCTAAGCATTTATTTGTCTGTATAGGCAAGGACTGCTTCGGTATTCAGAAGAAAAATTGAGGCAAACACCAAATAATCAAAATTATCATTATAATAGTAAAGAAGAATGATTTTCTTGCTACATGATTATCAATATTCGGTATTCAGAAGAAAATATTCAACTCGAAATCATGCCAATTCCATCACTTAGCATCCCCCGCTTCCACACGATGTCCATGCACACAACATATGGGGATGCATTCAGTTAATGGATTTCATGACTAGTTAACCCAATTTACCCTCAAAGCTCCTTAGGGTGGTGGGGACATAATGCTATCTTTTCCCTAGTCATCCTCTTGCCTACAAGTGATATTTATGCTATCGAAAAAATTGAGAGTAAAGGAAGAAGCAAAATAAAGAAAACAGTACAGAACTCATGGAAGTTAATAAATCCTAAACCAAGTTTAACTCACTCTGAAAGCAGATATAGGCATATAGCACTAGTTGTATCCATCCATACCCATTGACATGACCTATTGAATAATTCATTTATTTTTTGATTAAACTGCTACTGAATAAACATGAACACTCTCTTGCCAATTAAATGACAGTTTGAGCCTTTATGATAAGAAAATGTATTTACAGTTTATGGTTTTAGGTGTAAATGCAACTTTTTAAAATCGATGGAAGTTCAATCGCCAAAGGGAAGTACAATGTATAACATCAACATGTTTTGTAAGTCAGGTTATATGTCATTATGGACATGTTCTAGATCACTTTTAAATACTTCTTTCGAAGCAAACAATTTCTTATGTACGATTTTAAAATTCAATGACGCTTCACGCAAATTTTAGTCTACCCCTGCACATAAATGTTACAATTGCCAATCAACCAAAGTACACGAAGATGCTTCAATTTCACGAAACATCTAAAGTACTGATTTCTATATACAATAAAAACCACAAAAGTGTGAACCAAATAAAAGAGGGAGAAAAGGTGCTAACGAGAAGAAGCATGCAATAGCAAGTAGACAATCCAGAAAAAGCAACTCCAAGCGAACCCGCTAACCAACCCGCAACCCGAAAAGCGTACGGAAGCCCTAATATGCCCGTTCCGATTATCGAAACTACCACATTGCCCAATGTCTGTGCCCACGTAGCACCTTCTCCGCTTCTTCCTAACAATGGTGCTTCCATTTATGTTTTCCTTTTTTCTGGGTACTTATTTATTTATTTACACCCACTTTTCTCGATTGTTGAATCGAGGCGATTAGTTCAGATACGGCGGAAAAAGATCACATCATGCAGTGAATGTGTAAAACGGGGAAGATCGTTTTATCAGTGAATCTGATTGTTGTGGGAAATGCTAAGTAATTAATAAAATTTTAAGCCTTATATAATAAGAAAATAAATTTTTGTATAATCATCAACTAAAAACATTTTTAATAGGGGTTCTTAAGCTCGGGGAAAAAGGGAGATAAAGATTTAGTTTTAACAAGAAAATTACTTTTTGGACTGATAGACACTTTTTAGTATAAATCACAGAACGATAGTTGCAACTATCATTTTCTATTCACATTAAAAAGTAAATTTTAGACTAAAAAATAAATTTGTTGTCCCTGAGACTGCTTTCAACTTCTTTCCTATGCCTATTTACCTTTTTTTTAATATGTATAATCAAGTTTTAATTTCGTCATTGATCCTTCTAATATTTAGTTTATAGGCCATTAAATTCAAAATATTTCTAGAATATACTTCAAAATTTGAAGAAACAATTATAGGTTTAAAAATTCTAATCTTGTTAAAAATAGCTAAACTACAAATTACCCAATTTAAAAATACATTTTTAAAAGCATAATGGTTCCTTGTGTGTAAAATGTTATTATCAAAGAAAATGTGAAATTCTAAAGTGAAATTCACATTTTGTCTTGATATGCCTATTTTTCAAGAAAAACAGTTTTTTCAAACATGTACTTTGCTTTAAAATACAAGTGAGTACATAGTGAGAGCATGTTAGAAATGGAGTGGAAGCGTAATTTACGTCATGTCATACTTAACATGTGTAACATCCCCATTTAAAATTAGAATAATTAATTTAAATATTTTATTGAATTTAATTCAATAAATGAATTTTGGATTTATTTGAAAATCATGACTTAAAAATTTGAAATTTGATTTGTAATTTTAAAAATCCAAATATTTGTCTGAAAATAAATTTTGGTAAAAATAATAATAATTGTGATATTTCAGAATTGTTTGGGAAATAAAACAATTACTTTAAAATTGTTTGAAACTAAAAAGGCAATATTTTATTAAAAGAAAATTTATTTCAAAGACGAAATAAAAATTTGATAGAAACATCTCGAATTAGAATCTTTTTTAATTGCTGTAAAACTTTGGTTTAAAGTGGTGAGATTTAATGGTGGTCAGGGGAATTGGTTTTAAATAAAAAGGAAAAAATGAAAAATAAAAGGGATAATATTCGGTTAAAAATCTCATCCTAGACAAATTATTATGTTTTACATATTCCTATTTTGACATACCCTAAAGCCTATCCTTATCCTAAACTAGCTTCCACCCTAAGCTTCACAACCTAAGCCTATAAATACTCAAATGCAACTTCATATTTCTCCTACATCAACCTAAAAGCAAACTACATACATTGTTTTCATCCTTTCTAAGAGCTAGGGTATCTGATTTCTTCATCAATTCAAAAGAAATTAAGCATAGGAAGTGAGCATATGTTCTACTATTTTTAAACCATCTTTTCCATGCTTAATATGAGTTTCCAAACAAATAGAAAATTTGGAAAGAAATAATTTTAAGGGTAATTGAGTTGATTTATGACGCTATGGAATAATCCTTTTGTTTAGAAGCTTTAGCAATGAATATATGTTGATTTAGATCACTCTAATAATATTTTTCATGCCAACTCTAAATTCTAGAAAAAATAAATTTATCTCTTTAAATGCTTTATGATGTTAGGTAGAAGTTTGATATTGGTCTCTACTTGCTTAGATTGATTGTGTTTATGGAATCATATAAGTTAAGTTTGTGTTTTGATTGAATTTATAACTGAAACTAATTATGAAAGTGGAAAAATAGATTAATTAATCAACTTGAAGTAAGTGATGAAGATGATAATACGTACATGATGTTAGGGATGCTAGATTAAGGTATAGCTTATGAATGAAGATTATGAGTAAATAAACATCGTAAGAACTTGTTATCAAAATCATGATGCTAGTTGAAAAAGAGTATTTTGATTAAGAAGGAATTGTTTGAAATGATGAACAAAGTAAATAAATCATGAAATGAACATAAAATCATAGAACCATGAATTCAAGTCTAAATGAAGAAGGGTATGACATTAAATGAGTCCGAATTTAAGCATCTAGAGCACCTCAAGATAGATACGATGAAGCCCGAAGGAGCCAAAATCGATAAATGCTTGTCGTCCGTCATGTCGAGGATTTACTACCCCCAAGAAGCAGTAGGTTAGACATATGACTTGATGGTTCATACTTGTGAACCACTGTTGTCAGGGGTAGTGAACCCCTAGCAGCAGCTCGGTGCACCGATCGATCCCATTTTTTTGTTTGCTTCTATGTTCTATGTGCGATCTCTTGGCACAAATTTTGGTGATATTATGAAATTATTTTAAATTAATTATTATTTTTAAATTCAAAGAAAAAATCAAAATGGAGTGGCAGCGGGAGTCAGACGTTTGAAACTCTAAACAGACATCTAAATTACCAATCAAATGTCCAAATATTCAGATCATATATCTGAATGATAATTTAGACGTCCGAATGACCCTTTAGACATTTTAATCTGTTAATACCTGAGATTAAGTTGAATTTGAATTGGCTTTAAATGTAAGAAAGGTGTATAGATAAAAATTTAAGTTAAACCCTACTTGATCAATGATTTAAAGATGTAGTAACATGAATGAAGCTTGTTATGAAATGGATGCTTGTTTGAATTTGATTATAAGTTATGTTATGCAACTTGGTGAAGCTTTCTCCAACAATCGGATTCTCTTAATAATAAGTTTCTTTGTCGGGTTATTCAATCACTTTTGGAACAAACTAAGCGATTAATTCTATTCCTTGTGAGATTAATAAAGAACAATTGCCTAGCCAAAAGGGATCGCTCTATCCGATCCAAAACAAAGCCAATACCCCATAAAATACTGTATAACAAATTTTTACATATCGTCTTTAACAAAAATCTATTTCATGCATTGATGTTATAATATAATGATGGATGCACATGACATTTATTTCGTGAAAATGAAATATATTGTCATTTGGGAATTGACAACTGAAAAGTCAAATGTTTTGAAAAGTAATAAATTTAATACTTGATGAAAACGACATAGGATTATGAATACTAGATGCTAGCATCCATCCTAGCAAACTCATTCGAGGGTCGTAACCCGAATCATGATGTCTTGTCCCTCATTGTTGTGTCTAAATGATCTATTGCATAGACATATGAATAAGTTAAAGTTTTTTAGAAGCGTAATGAAAAATTAAGGGAAATTACACAACCAGATAGAAAGTTGAAATTGTCTATAGCGGGTAAGACATATAATAAACTTTCATATGCCGTGGGCAGGTGCAACCAAGGGATCACATGAAGTGCACTCATAACTGGTTAAAAGAAACAAATGAACGAGACTGTATAGGCTTGTCAAGGTAGATAGTTCAATAGAGGGTAAATTCACAAAAGAGATTTACTAATGTGCAATCCTGTAGAGATTCACGATAGAGAGTCTGATATAACACTCTTATAAGAAAATTAGAAAATACCGACCTCGTCAAATGAATGATTTGAATTTATACAAGATAATGCAATTCGTATGTAAATATGGATAGGCTATGATATCCCGATTGGTTAGAGTTGCAACTGTGTATGTTATTATGAATAGTGTTGTGCATGAGTGTTAGAATTGTTTTTTTGAAATGGGTTGTGAGTAAAATTTGTATGGTGTGAGTGACCTGTGTGTAACTATTATGACACATAAAACTTGACATGACACTTTTACTTGTCTTTATTCGTATGTGCAATTTGTATGTAACTATTATGATATCCTGGTTGGTTGGATAAGCGCATATTCAACAATCTCATTTAAAAGTCCTAACGGTTATCCACGGTTAGTAGATATTCAAATTCCTGATATAAATATACCACAAATAAACACAACTGTATGGTTTTATATGATGACATAATTCTCATCATTCTAAAAGTGGAATATGCGCCTAACAAAATATTTATGATTTTTGTTTGATTTTTTATTAAAATTTAATATTTATATTCAATTAAGTTTTAATGTTGAATTAATATCGATCACTTTATCTCTATTTTCTCTAACACTATCATTCTTTTGCTGATAACAAAAGGGGGAGAGAAAAGTTAAGATTTTGTCAAATAAAATCAAGTAAAGGTCGAATAATTTTCTATTTGCATCTAGGTTCATTTGCATATTTTTATTTGTATGCATATATGTAGGGGGAGCTTTGTGTAGAGAAGAATCATTTAAATAGGGGGAGCAATTAGAGCATATCAGTGATCAAATACATTTAACATATTCAAAATCTTAAATATATGTTTGTTATCATCAAAAGGGGGAGATTGTTGAATATGCGCTTATATGATTTTTGTTTGATGATAATAAACATATATATACATTCGTTTAAATGTATTTGTTAATGTACTATTTTATTTTTCATAAACTAAATAAATATTTGCTGAATAAAAATAATTAACACAGAATTTGAATTCAAACAGAATTTTTATTCAAACAAATATTTGTTACAATTTTGAATAGTACAAATTCAAGCTCTCACTATACACTATACAACTTTGATACAAATTCATTTACATCACAATTTTACATTTACAGTTGACCTCACTACATATCACTCACACTCGTATTTATCTTCAACTTCATTCCAGTTAGAATCCAACATCTGAGCAATCTTCAAAAATATACACTAATGAAGTAAAATTGAAAAAGAAATATTTTTGCAATATAAAATAAAATATGGATTTTGAAAATATTATTTGCCTTAGTTATTTGGGTTGTTCATCATCATTTACATTTGAATTCATCACACAGGAACAATGTGACATGCACAGTGTATCACTGTACATGCCACAAGACCGTGCACACCGATATACACTTGATAATGTTACAGGGACAGGTGAGCACAGGTCAAACCCAAATTATCGGATTCAACTCAAGTGCAATAAAACAATGTCACAATTTTCAGCACAAGGTCAAATCCGAGCTACAAGCTGGATTCATGCAACAACCCGTATATTTGTCGATTTCATATTTAATATTTTATTTAAATATTTTATCGATACTCGGAATTTAGTCCGAAAATCTACTTTTTGCAAACAGCCGAATTTGGACTCGAGACCCCTCCCATTGAGTTTAAAATGCCATTTGCGACCTTTTTGAGTATAAGCTTTGATATGTTTGGAGTAAGTTGATTTTTTTTGCTACTTTTTCACTTAGGGCTTTAGTTTGGGTTGAACCCTCTTACTAACTCAGTCCCAACCCCCTCTCCTCTTCACTACTTCATTTCATATTCCTAACACTTCAAGCTTTTATAGCAATGGAGAGTGGAAGAGGAAATTAAAACTCCAAGCCCTAGTTTTCTTTTGCAAATCAAACTCTAGCTCCAAACTAATAGAAGAACCCATTGGTAAGCTTCTCTTCTTCTTCTCCAACTCATTCTCTTATCAATTTCAGAAATTCCTAAACCTAACTTTGGGAATGTTCTTCTTTTAAAGCTTAGAATCAAGCTTCTTGAGTTGGATTTGAAGAGTGGTTGATTCTCCTTTGCTTTCAAGCTTCTTCTTCAATCGTTTGGGTTCAAAGGTGAGATTTTTATCTCACATCTTTGTCTATAATTATCGTCGATTGTTAGGTATGAATTTCTAACACTTATTCTTATGCAATTGATTTTGGTTTGGATTGATTTGGTGTATATTCCAATTTTTGGTGTTTTGAAATCAAAATCTATGAAAATCCTATTATGGATATTTGGACATTGATATTTGAGGCGTATCGAAGAGTCGTTTAGGCTGGGTTGTCGCTCGACGTAATTCCTTAGTCATCGTCACTCGATCGATCGCTTCCGGTATTCGTTTGGCCATTTTGGCCTAGGTTCAGGGAATGCCCTGAACCCTTCATTCAGACGTCTGAAACGTAATATTCAGACGTCAGAATATTGTTCAGGGAAGATTTCTATTCCCAGATTCAGACGTCTGAATATATGATTTCAGACGTCCGAATTGGTTCATTTGGAACCAGAAAGGAAATAGGCTAAAAAGTGCCTAGTTCAGACGTCTGGATTCAAGGATTCAGACGTCTGAATTCTGTCTTTGGAAAATATTTATTTTCCAGATTCAGACGTCTGAATCCTTGATTTCAGACGTCTAAATCTGCAATTTTTTTGCCTATTTGCCTATTTGCTTGAGAATTCCAACTTTAATCGATTCGTGTTGATTCGCTTTTGTTATTATCACTTATTATCGACTTTGATGACATTTTTTTCGTGATTTTTGCGAATATCCATTTCGATGGATTCGGTATCGATTTCTTTGGATTTTATTCATGTCTTCGAATGTAAGTTTTAGTGATTGATTGTTCCTATAATCTTCTTTATGATTTGTCACTTTTAAAAATATAAAGGTTTTCTATACTAGTAGTAAATATCAAAACTCTTTCTCCAAAATGATTTCAACTCTATTTTCAATAACAAAGCTCGTTGCATAAAACTGTTTTCCAATCTACTAGTATACATAAGCCTTTACCTCACTCGTATGAGAAATCTAATTAAACGGCTTAGTAAAACGAGTGGTATGAAACGCTTGCGTCTACTTCGTCGGTTAATTCTTGGACTTGTTCGATTGAATCTCTTGTGACAATTTTCTAGTGGAGATCTACAATTTGTTCGTAAATATTTAAGTTAAGCTAGTGGTTATGGGACATGAAGCTAAGCTCATATATTTACTAGCTTACTGTAATTGAAACTTCTCTTTGATCATGACGATCATTTTAAGATTTAGACTAGCAATTGTGCGATGTCTCTTTGTTTCAGTGTGATTTCGACTCACACATGTGGGGTAGCTCCCCATGGTCTTTGGGCCATTCGTGTGTCAAAAATTAATGGCTAGCTACCATGAGATAACTTCTCGTTCGTGTGATACATATGTTGGTGAGTTTTAATGCTCCCGTTCGTGTGATAGGCCTTTCCCCCTTTTTTGTGATTTCTGGATTTCGTGTGTTGAATTCTGAAATTTATGCTTCACCAATTTTAGTGATTTTCATTGATATGATTTGTCAATTTTTGTGCATTGGTGAATTCGTGTGTCATTGACTTGTTGTGAATATAAGTATTGGGTATGATACCCTTTTTGAATCTTTGTGAAGATTTTTGTGATATTGATTAATCTCATGTTGAGTTTCAGTTACATACTTATTGTAGCATGCCCGTATGGTTATCATATGTTTATGCCATATCTCTTATTCTATATCGCTTCATCTGATATTTATAGTTAGACTGATCCGTTTATTATTTTCATTTTAAATAATACTCGGGTCAGACCGAGATGTTACAGGTGCTTCAGCTTGACTTCTCACTTGGGATTGACTTCTCTGACTTTTGGCTAACTACTTAGATTAGTAGTTTATTTTGTTGTATACACTTGAGATATGGACTCATAGTTGTATTCTTTTATATAACACGTGTTGCTATTCTTTTGTATTATTGTGGATCTTCTTGACCACTACTCTGATGTACACTTTCATGTGTTACTTATATATATTCATATCTTCCTCCGCCTTTGTGATATGAATTATCTGTGACCGATTTGTGTTATATTTATTTCTGTATTTGTTTCCGAAGATTATTATAGCCACTGTGTAGTAGCTTTGTGTTTGTATCGGTATGTCGGATTTCCTCTTGAAATAAAATGCATGTTATCTTATCTGGCATATCGGTACGCGCACAAAGCAATTATACAGATGGTCGCTCCTCAACAGCCTTATTCTCCGTGCCAGTTGACGACATTACACCGTAGTGTCCTTGGCTAGCGTGGGTATAGAGGTGGGGCGTCACAATTCAACTCAGGTGACATTTCGAATAATAAACAAAATGCAAAGGTCAAGTCACTACTCAACTCAGTGCATCAACCAAAGTTAAGACAACATGAAGTCTGCAACTCAAACTGCAAGTTCGAAACAATGACACAAAAGTCAAGGCCGCAAATGAAATGCAACTCACGTGTAGACCATGATATCAAGGCCAGAAGCTCAAGTCGGTGCACAACAACCTCGGCAAACAACAACACAGTCTCAAATTCAAATAACAAAGGAACCAACACAAAAGTTCACAATTCAACATGACAGCAAATGCTCAAACTCAGGTGGACAGCAAACAACAGTGCACTGAACAGCTCACAAATATGCAACCAGACCAATACACATGAATGTATACAAATGATCAGGCCATAATGAAGCAAAACACTGACTCAAGTACACAAGTGACACAGCAATGCATATAAACAAGACACAAAGGAATGTCAAAATGATGCAAGTAGTGAAACCATGGCATGAACCAAGTAAAAAGCATATATCAGGCTACGCAATATCAAAGTGCAGACGACCAAATATACAACCAAAGAAGAAAACCATCAAGCCAACACAGCAGCAAGTGAATGCAGAGCTACTCCAGACAAGATGACAGCACATATATACATACAGGAATGCATATATATATACATGCAAGCAATATGACAATATCACTTCAAATGAAAACATATGTGCTAGTGAAACATGTGCAACCCAATGAACATAGGCAACAAAGGTCAGGGAACAGGGAACATCAAGTGATGAAACATCACATAATCAAAGTAATATCAAGTCAATTCATGATATCAGATGAAAATATGCTTAATGCAAACAACAAAAGTACAGTGCAACTCAATGATGCAACATTTTTAATATGTACCAATATGTTATGCAGTGAAGCCAAAGCAAACAGAGGGATCAATATGGCAACACAACAAACACATGAATGCACAGTGCAAGCTACAACTCCAAAGGACCAAGTCGAAGTCAATGTCGAACTATTCAAAGCAACTGACCGGAGTGGAAAAAAACAGAAGAAACAAAATAACAAGGTAAAACCGAAGTCACAGTAAAATCACCACAGTCATCTCAAACGAACAAGTCAAATTCGAAACCGTGGTAGCAAAGGCAATTGACCGAGTTAAACATCAATGCCGTGAATATCAAGTAACCAAAAATATACGAATTGACAAAGTCAAAAATCATCGTCAACATTCGATCAATATCGAACGGCCGAGCTATATCAGTTGACAAATTCAACTAACTCCAGACGAACGCAAATATAGGGATTCAATCTCTATAAATTACAATAATCATCATCGGCAATATCCATTGAGTTCAAGTACGAAAACATTAAAGCACAAAAGCATAAATTACATACCGAAGCGAAGATAGAACTCGATCAACGAAGCAGCTAAAGTGAGCAACGAGAAAAGATCGATCAAAGCTATTCGCGAATTATCCACGCGATCGATCAACATAGAGCTGGCACTTCAAAAACCCTAATTTGGATCAAGGACGAAAGCCCTAATTTGGATTGAAGGACGAAGCCACCACTGTCTCAAAAAGGAACGGAGCAAATAAAAAAAAAGGAACTAGCCAAATTATAAAAGGGGCCGGCTTCTATCAATTACAAAGGGCTTTTCCTTTTTTAATTATAAGGCCTTTAATTTTTTAATTAGGGTTTAATTTTAATTTTAAAATGTTATTAATTGTATTTTCCTTTTTAAACAATTTAAATTTCTAGTCGTGTGACTAGGGGACAAACTACGTGGCTTAGTTTGAGAATTCGCAACTCAATGGCTGAGTTGTGGCAGGGTTTTGAGCGTAGAGTTAGGTTTAGTCGATAGTGGGTGTCGCGAGTATACGTGTGTAAGCGTCTGACTAACTAACTTCAAGTAGAAACCTTGGGGGCAACACGTAGGTAGGGTTTTGCCGAAGCTGGGTAAATTCTGTGTTGTTCTGTTTCTATTATTTATATTCTGCGATATCTGTGCTGCTATTATTCTGCTGCGAACTGTGTTGAAATCATTTTATATAAGCTTCCACAATTAATTTTTATAATTTATACCATCACCCTATTCACCCCCCCCTCTAAGGTGAAATCGATTCTACAAGTGGTATCGGAGCTAGGAATAGAAGTCAATTTTTGTTTTAAAAATTCGTGTTTCAAAAATCGATTTTTGTTTTAATTTTTTTTTTAAAATGGCTTCTTTTAATAATACTTTTATTGAGGGTCGTTCCAATATTATTCCTTCTATTTTCGATGGAACAGATTTTTTTGAATTGGAAATTGAAAATGGAATTTTATTTAAAATCTGTTAATGTTAAATGTTGGGATATTATTGAAAACGGGTGTGATATAACAAATAAGAAAATTATCTCGATTAACGCTCTTGCTATGCATATATTATATTCTCATATTAATCAAGATAATTTAAATTTCATCTCTCATTGTGAAAATGCACAGGAAATCTGGAATACTTTCGATGCAATATATGGTGCAAAAGTCAACAGCAATGAGAAATCCTCCACAACCAACTCAGTTGAAGAAATGTGCTTAACAAAATTTGTAAAAAGCAGTTGTGATGAGGATGATGATGATGGAGTAGCTGAGCTGGCGTTAATAATGAAGAAATTCAAAAGATGGAACTAAAAATCTGGAAATCCAGCTCTAAATCAAGAATTAAAAAGCAGAATAATCAAAGCACTAGACAACTCGAAAGAACACCAGATCATTTGCAACAAACACTGTGATATCAAGCCCAATTATCCCCAATTTCAACGCGATTTTGAAAAGAAATCAAAAAGAAGATGTTTTGCAGCCACGTGGAATAAAAGCGATAGCAGTGAAAGTGAGAAAGCAGATATGTACCTTCATGGGAATATAACCGATAGCGACGATGACGAGCCAAGCGAGGTATCAAAACTTACTCACTCTGAATTACTTATTTATTTCCACGAAGTAAATGGCTGTTTTGAATGACTTAGGGAGAAATATGCTAAACTTGAATCACAAAAAGTTACTTTGATAGAATTAAATGAACAATTTGACCAATTAGTTAAAACCTATCAAAGTAGGATCCCTAAGTGTGATAAGTGTCCAGCATTTGAAGGAGAAATTAAAAAATCAGATATTAAAATGGAATCGCTTGAAAATGAAATTCTATTTTTGAAAGAAAGTGAAAAACTAGGAGAGAGAATTCTATCAAAAAGTGCACACAATTGTTAAACGAAAATGAATCTCTAAAAACGCAAGTCCAACGTTTGTCAACGACTTTAGATAAATTTTCAAAAAGTGAAAAATCGTTGAATATGATATTAGGAAAGCAAACTGTTAATACGGTAAGACAAGGACTTGTATATAATCATTCTGAAAATATTGAAAGAAATATTAATCAAGTTAATTCTATGTGCACGATTTGTAGAAAATATGGACACAATCACAATAATTGTTGGTATAGACCCAAACATGTGAAAACTATACCGATTTGGGTTTCAAAAGGCACAAATATAAAATTTCTCAAAGTTAAACAAATTTGGGTGCCGAAGGGAACAATTATAAATAGTTTTGGGTCTCCACAAAATTATTTTTCAAAATATGCTGCCACCAACAACCATGGACCTATAAAAACAAATAGGTCACCAAAATCTTTCATCGTGTAGGTGTGGTGGCAGGCTAAGGAACAACAATAGTGCTACTTGGATTCTGGCTGTTTCGAGAGCACACCGAGCAACAAAGCAAAGTTCCTTAGCCTAGTACAAAGGTGACAGAATCACAATGGGCAATCATGAAAAATATCGTAAAGGTAAAACAGGTAAAGGTATATTTACGATATATTAAATGTGATAATCTGCACCATATTCTGAATTAAATCAGCCAATAATGTGATGATGAAAAGATGATGATTCTGACTTATTCAAAATAGTTGGCCAATTATATTCTTATGCCAAAAACACTATAAAAATCTGTAGATTCTTTGAATTACTTCATATATATCATTTGGATTAATAATAGTGTTTTTTGTTGGATGATAATACATTTGGTTATAATACGGCTAACTCTACATTCACGGTTTCTGATTATTTACACGGCTTCAATTCAAATTCAAAAAAATGTCATTTAAATTGCTGTTAAAATTGAGTTTGAAATTTTTTGGTCCACACTTCATGGTTTGGTCAATCGAACTCAATTAACGATAATTTTGAGTGAAAAATAAATTCAGATGCAGATTACACTGGTAATCTAGTTGATAGAAAAATTACTAGTTGAACGTGATTTTTGACACATTTAGTAACTGCATAGTTTTTTCAAAGAAAATATCTACATATTTTTCATTTCAAACAATTTTCATATAGCAGAAAATTTTCTTATAAAACCCCCTCGAGAAAATCATTTTTGACCATATTTTCAGATTAGTCATTTTGAAAAATTGATTTCATAATTATTTTTGAATTTGATTTTAAATGACTATTTTGACTAATCTGACTCTCTAATAATTATCGAAAAGATAAATAGTGATTGAAAAAGTGGTGAGTGTTTATATTTATTATATATTATGACTCGAGATGGTATAGTTAGTAAATTTCTTTAGAAATTTAAACAAGAGTTATAAAACTTTTTGTTGGTAAAAATTCCATGACCATCTCTACATCTATCATATTTCTAACGACCATCACTCATCAAAAGTCTATATAGTTTGTCGATATGTGGTAATTTAAATAGGAATCGTTCGTTTTTCATTTTTACATTTTTTTAAAAAAAGTAGAATTTTTTTAATAATAAATAAATACCAAAGTATTCACTCTCATTTAAAAGTCCTCACGGTTATACATGGGTGAATTACTTGGAATTTGTTATGTGCTTCCATGCTTATTTAAAAGTCCTCACGGTCATGCATGTATGGAATGCATATCAAAAGTTGATTTTTAAAATAAACAAGTTGATTCTAATCCCATTTAAAAGTCCTCACGGTTATGTGTGGTTAGAAAATACTTGAATTCATTTTTTTAAAATAAAATTGGAATACTACTAATCTCATTTAAGAGTCCTAACAGTTATGCATGGTTAGTAGATATTCAAATTCCTGGTATAAATATACCACAAATAGACACAACTGTATGGTTTTATATGATGACATAATTCCCATCATTCTAAAAGTGGAATATGCACCTAACAAAATATTTATGATTTTTGTTTGATTTTTTATTGAAATTTAATATTTATATTCAATTGAGTTTTAATGTTGAATTAATATCGATCACTTTATCTCTATTTTCTCTAACATTATCATTCTTTTGCTGATAACAAAAGGGGGAGAGAAAAGTTAAGATTTTGTCAAATAAAATCAAGCAAAGGTCGAATAATTTTCTATTTGCATATAGGTTCATTTGCATATTTTTATTTGTATGCATATATGTAGAGGGAGCTTTGTGTAGAGAGGAATCATTTAAATAGGGGGAGCAATTAGAGCATATCAGTGATCAAATACATTTAACATATTCAAAATCTTAAATATATGTTTGTTATCATCAAAAGTGGGAGAGTGTTGAATATGCGCTTATATGATTTTTGTTTGATGATAATAAACATATATATATATATATATTCGTTTAAATGTATTTGTTAATGTACTATTTTATTTTTCATAGACTAAATAAATATTTGCTGAATAAAAATAATTAACACAGAATTTGAATTCAAACAGAATTTTTATTCAAACAAATATTTATTACAATTTTGAATAGTACAAATTCAAGCTCTCACTATACACTATACAACTTTGATACAAATTCATTTACATCACAATTTTGCATTTACAGTTGACCTCACTACATATCACTCACACTCGTATTTATCTTCAACTTCATTCCAGTTAGAATCCAACATCTGAGTAATCTACAAAAATATACACTAATGCGGTAAAATTGAAAAAGAAATATTTTTGCAATATAAAATAAAATATGGATTTTGAAAATATTATTTGCCTTAGTTATTTGGGTTGTTCGTCATCATTTACATTTGAATTCATCACACGCGAACAATCTGACGTGCACAGTGTATCACTGTACATGCCACAAGACCGTGCACACCGATATACATTTGATAATGTTACAGGGACAGGTGAGCACAGGTCAAACCCAAATTATCGGATTCAACTCAAGTGCAATAAAACAATGTCACAATTTTCAGCACAAGGTCAAATCCGAGCTACAAGCTGGATTCAACTCAGGTGAAATTTCGAAAAATAAACAAAATGCAAAGGTCAAGTCACTACTCAACTCAGTGCATCAACCAAAGTTAAGACAACATGAAGTCTGTAACTCAAACTGCAAGTTCAAAACAATGACACAAAAGTCAAGGCCGCAAATGAAATGCAACTCACATGTACACCATGATATCAAGGCCAGAAGCTCAAGTCGGTGCGCAACAACCTCGTCAAACAACAACACAGTCTCAAATTCAAATAACAAAGGAACCAACACAAAAGTTCACAATTCAACATGACAGCAAATGCTCAAACTCAGGTGGACAACAAACAACAGTGCACTGAACAACTCACAAATATGCAACCAGACCAATACACATGAATGTATACAAATGATCAGGCCATAATGAAGCAAAACACTGACTCAAGTACACCAGTGACACAACAATGCATATAACCAAGACACAAAGGAATGTCAAAATGATACAAGTAGCGAAACCATGGCATGAACCAAGTAAAAAGCATATATCAGGCTACACAATATCAAAGTACAGACGACCAAATATACAACCAAAGAAGAAAACCATCAAGCCAACACAACAGCAAGTGGATGCAGAGCTACTCCAGACAAGATGACAACACATATATACATACACGAATGCATATATATATATACACACACACACACACACACACACATGCAAGCAATATGACAATATCACTTCAAATGAAAACATATGTGCCAGTGAAACATGTGCAGCCCAATGAACAGAGGCAACAAAGGTCAGGGAACAGGGCAACATCAAGTGATGCAATACACAAAATCAAAGTAATCAAGTCAATTCATGATATCAGATGAACACATGCTTAATGCAAACAACAAAAGTACAGTGCAACTCAATGATGCAACATTTTTCATATGTACCAATATGTTATGTAGTGAAGCCAAAGCAAACAGAGGGATCAATATGGCAACACAGCAAGCACATGAATGCACGGTGCAAGCTACAACTCCAAAAGACCAAGTCGAAGTCGATGTCGAACTATTCAAAGCAACTGACCAGAGTGAAAAAAATCAGAAGAAACAAAATAGCAAGGTAAAACCGAAGTCACAGTAAAATCACCACAGTCATCTCAAACGAACAAGTCAAATTCGAAACCATGGTAGCAAGGGCAATTGACCGAGTTAAACATCAATGCCATTGACAAAGTCAGAAATCATCGTCAACATTCAATCAATATCGAGCGGCTGAGCTATATCAATTGATAAATTCAACTAACTCCAGACGAACGCAAATACAGGGATTCAATCTCTATAAATTGCAATAATCATCATCGGCAATATCCATCAAGTTCAAGCACGAAAACATTAAAGCACAAAAGCATAACTTACATACCGAAGCAAAGATAGAACTCGATCAACGAAGCAACCAAAGTGAGCAACGAGAAAAGATCGATCAAAGCTATTCGCGAGTTATCCACGCGATCGATCAACATAGAGCAGGCGCTTCAAAAACCCTAATTTGGATCAAGGAAGAAAACCCTAATTTGGATCGAAGGACGAAGCCACCACTATCTCAAAAAGGAACGGAGCAAATAAAAAAAAGGAACGGGGCAAATTATAAAAGGGGCCGACTTCTATCAAGTACAAAGGGCTTTTCCTTTTTTAATTATAAGGCCTTTAATTTTTTAATTAGGGTTTAATTTTAATTCTAAATTGTTTATAATTGTATTTTCCTTTTTAAACAGTTTAAATTTCTAGTCGTGTGACTAGGGGACAAACTACGTGGCGTAGTTTGAGAATTCGCAACTCAGTGGCTGTATTGTGGCAGGGTTTTGAGCGTAGAGTTAGGTTTAGTCGATAGCGGGTGTCGCGAGTTTACGTGTGTAAGCGTCTGAATAACTAACTTCTAGTAGAAACCTTGGGGGAAGCACGTAGGCAGGGTTTGCCGAAGCTGGGTAAATTCTGTGTTGTTCTATTTCTGTTATTTATATTCTACGATATCTGTGCTGCTATTATTCTACTGTGAACTGTGTTGAAATCATTTTATATAAGCTTCCGCAATTAATTTTTATAATTTATACCATCACCCTATTCACCCACCTCTAGGGTGAAATCGATCCTACACCCTACTACATTTTGAACCAGATATGGTTTATATGAATGATTAATAATGTCATTTGAATTAACAAATGCTCTAGTATATTTTTTCAATCTAGTGAATAGAGATTTCAGAAGTCATCAGGATCAAAAAATTCCTAATTCATTGATGATATCCTTGTCTATTCAAAAACGGAGGAAGAACGTGCAACTCATTTTAAAATGATCTTAGAAACTTTAAGAGAACACCAACTCAGAGGAAAAAATTTCGAAATGCCACTTTTGGAAGAAGGAAGTTAAATTTTAAGAATATTTGATTTTTGAAAAGGTATCTTAGTCGATCCAACTACTATCGAAGTAGTTCAAAATTAGATACATCCAAAGATAGTGATAAAAATTCATAGTTCCTTACGATTGGTTGGTTACTATAGGAGATTAAATAAAGAGTTCTCCAAAATTTCTACTCCATTCACTCAATTAATAAATAAAGGAAAAAAGTTTGTTTAGAAAGACAAATGTGAAGAAGCTTATTTAAAAGTATAAAAGTTACTATTAAATGCTCCAATTTTGATAGTCCCTAAGGAAAATTAGGATCTAGTAGTTTTACCGACGCCCGCGACACAGGTCTTAGTGTTGTGTTAATGTAGAAGACAAAGTTATAGCCTATGCATTAAGACAACTAAGACCAAATGAAGTAAAATATGCCCTCATGATCTTGAATTGGCAATAGTAGTGTTTGCTCTGAAGCTTTAGCGACGTTATCTTTTAGGAAAAATGTAACGACCCGCCCTTCGTAATACCATGAATCAACGTTGAATTACAATGTCACACTCTTGAATACGACAAACGATAGCCCTTAAGGTAAAAATTTAAACAAAAACACCATACCAAAGAACATCGATACAATATCACAAAAGGAAGATAACATATAATATATTAAATATACGTGAACAAAATATGATAAACAATGCATAAGAGACTGCATTAGCGGAAGCATTTGATAAATAAATACCAATACAAAAAGTCAAAATACATTACCCATTTATATGGAGTTCTGAACAAAGTATCTGATATCACAAGTCTCATATACAAAATTGCATGTCTGCATATACTACATCACCAACAAGTATAAATATTCAACATAATAACCTCGCGCCTCCAAGATGCTCCAGTTGTCCTATAAGCATGCCTCTAAAAGCACCTAACTCCAAAAGCCACTCAATCGAGTACCCAAGAGTTGTCATGACAAAAATAGAAAAAGACAAAACATGGATCAAACGTAAAGCCTGGTGTGAGGGAATTATCTTTAAGTATTGTATGTACATGCAATACATATACATTTAATAAAAGTAAGCAAGGATCAATGGGTAGTACTAATCATACTTCACCCAACTTCCCAACTTTATCCATACACCAATAGGTCATAATGATACATCATACAGTTCTCTAATTAAAACATTACATACTATAATAAGCCATGCTACTGAATATGAAAATGAGTATAGGGGTAATACTACACTTCATAAGCAATGGTGATAGATCTCTTAATCCCTATCTAAGCATTTGAAATACAAAACAAATACAACTATATAATTATGTTACTAACATAGCATCCTCATATGCAAAACAAAAACACAAATATCTATAACGGATATTTTGGTTGAATTTCCATTAACTACCAAAGAAACCTATTGGGAGTCCCCTGAAAACCACACCTCAAAAGAAGTTGGCATGTAGGTCCTGCCATAGCACTCAATCGTATTACAAAATAGTATATGACCCACTCTAGATTGGAATTCCAATTTCTCTCCACCTCTGATCTGGGACCACATCTACAGGTCATGTGTCTCAATGGTACAATGGATTTCCTCACTAGCATCATTTCCTTCCAATTGTCGTCACCAACATACCGGAACCATATGTACACACTAAACCCCATGTACACCTTTCTTATATGGATACACAACACCGAATTATTATCGTCCGTGTATGGATTGTGATTCATTCTTGAAGTCTCTCCCACTACCCGGTTGCCATAACTCAGATATACCAAACTAATATATATAAACCGCTAAAACCATGCATTTATAATTATATATATATATATCACTTGAATCACATATTTATATATATATATATGTATATGTATAATATATATTGGTCCACTATTCGGTAACCCTAATCCAGGCATACCAAACTATACATACGCATAATTTGCGTATTGACAAATCACGTTGAATTGCCATTAGCTGCCAAAGACGCCTATCGAGAGCTACAATTAACTTGTGCACTCCCTTGGAAACCAACACCTCTATAGATGTTGGGGTTTAGGTCTTGTCGTAGCACCCAATCATAAAACGGAACGGTATATGACCTACTCTGGACTAGCAGCCTAGTCTCTCTCCGTCCTTACTCCATGTCGCATGCTCTTTGCAACAGCTCCAATCTCATCTGGTCCGACCTCACTAGCCAAAACTGACCTGTAGCCTTCCCTTATTGTGCAAAGTGTCGCTTTCTACCATGGTTGCCCGAAGCTCCAACCGTCGACATCAGGAGAAGCATGTTGCTATGAGAACAACAACGGTGCGCTCTATTTTGGTCAACTCCGCCTAAATCAATCCCAAGCTTCAATCCTAGTTCGACGGCTACTAATATCGATGTCCCCAATTGCTACTGCACACGCCAGCACCATATAATTTTTAAGGTATCCTCACCTATGTTCTAATGAGTCCAATCTTTTTGACTTTCGTGGCCTGTACTTCTCAAAATCAAGCCAAACTCGATTCACAACTTTGTAGGCTCGGTAAGAAAATGAGTGGAGAAATAAAAGTGAGGAAAGTATATATCTCAGTAGCGTGAATGGATATATATATATATATATATATATCATTTAATTTCTTAAATAAATCGCTATACATTTGAGCTTTTATGATCATACAGTACACTGAATTGCCATAAAGCTCGTCAACATATATTAATTTATTTTTTCAGTTTCGATGGTACAAATTTTATCGCCATCCAAGATTCCACTTTGGGATGATAATTTCACACATTTCGAGGTCGTTTTGGCCATCTGATTTCTTGAATCCAAAAATTTCTCAACTGCACATATCATAATGAAGTCTCTATCCTAGAATCACAACCCACCTGTCGAGATCCCACTGGACTCGACCGCGCACGTGTTCTTACAAAACACGTATGATAATACATTAATCGTAAAAATACCATGACTCAAAATATAGCGATATTTACTCTCTTAAATTCTAATTCGACTGTATACAAAAGATCAAATTTTGGACCTTCAATTAGTTATCGATTTAATATATAAATTAATTATTTAAATATCTAGTCGTTAAAAATGTAGGTTGTTACAAAAAAAATTGTTTTATACAAAGAATACAAGTCGCTAAAATAATTATTTTCTTAGAAGGACTTAAAAGTGCGGCAGTAGAGATGGTTAGAATATTAGTTGCATATGACATGGAGCTTCAGTTACTCCTGGCAAAGGGAACAAGGGAGTTGATGCTCTTAATAGGAAACATCAAGAGATTGTATCCATAGTCTTAGCTGTATGGAAAGAGCTGGAATTGTTAACCTTCTACGATATTCAAAATACAAGAATAAATTATACGATAACTACATTGGCAAGTTTGGAAATTCGATCGAGTTTACTTGACCAAATCTAGACTGGTCGAAGTGAAGATCATATTTTAGCAAACCAAATTAAGAGCTTGCAAAGTAGTATCGATTCAAATGATCTTAATATTTCGAGTTAGACTCAAATGGAAATTTTAGATTTAAAGGGAGCATATGTGTTCCCAACATAGCAGATCTAAAGAAAGAAATTCATGAGACTATCATCGATTAATATTTTAAATACATCTAGGAGAAACAAAGATGAATAAAGATTTGAAATGGATGAGTTATTAGGAAGGCATGAAATGAAACATCAGAGAATACGTAAAATGGCATTCCATGTGCCAATTAGTAATGGACGAGCATCAAAAACCCCGCAGATCACTTTTACCTTTAGAAGTATCATAGTGGCAACAAGAATAAATCTCGATGGATTCTATAGATGGACTTCTAGATCGAGATAAGGAAATGAAAGTATTTGAGTGATTGTCGACCGACTCACTAAGAGCGCTCATTTCTTCGCAGTCAAAATGGATAGAACTGCAAAAAGTTTGGCCGTAATATTTTTAAAACACATAGTACGATTGCAGGGAATTCCAAAAGGTATAATATGTGATCATGGTCCTTTTTTTCAAGTCATTTCTACCATAGTTTGCATACAACAAGGGGGTTTGCATACAACAAGGGGAGTGCCACTCGAATTAGATACTACATACCATCCTCAAATAGACAGTCAAACTAAAAGAATAAACTGGGTTTAGAAGACCTATTGAGAATGTACATTTTTAAATTTGGAGGTTCATGGGAAAAATATCTCCATATAGTTGAATCTCCTATAATAACAGTTTTCAATCTAGTACTAGCATGACTCCATTTGAAGCTTTGTATGGAAGATCGTGCCAATCACTGGCCTGTTGGTAAAAAAGAAGTGATACATTGATATTAGGTCTAGATTTTGTTAAAGAAAGACTGAGAAGATAAAAGCGATATGTAAGAGGATGAAAATGGCTCACTCAAGGCAGAAGAGTTATTCCTGTAAAACAAGAAGAGATCTAAAATTTTCTATTAGAGACAGAATATTTTTCAAAATATGTCCAGTAAAAGATGTATTTAGATTTGGGAAAGCAGGCAAATTTGCTCTTCGATTTGTTGGTCCATCTGCTACTATGAGCGAGTAAGACCATTTGCTTATTAATTGGAATTGCATGAATAGTTATCCAATGTACATAATGTATTTCAGGTTTTACAACTACTAAAGTGTATTCAAGACCTAGATAGTATAATAGAATCCAGATAGATTCAAGAGTTAGAACTATAACCGATATGTGTTGTCTTATAGAATATTTGCTAGTTGTAGATTTGAAATTGAAGCAACTAAGGAACAAGCAAGCTTCGTTAGTAAAGATTCAGTGGTCGGGTAACCTTAAGGGTCGTGTATGAGAAACAAAAGAGAAAATTAGAAAGACACATCCCAAGTTATTTAAAACTCGATAGGTACGTGTTTAGGTTATCAAAATATTTCATTTTTTTATTTGCTTGCCTTTACGTGGTTGATTGTTGTGCATGCTGGTTGCATGGTTGTATTTGGTTGATTTGTATGATTAGAGTTGTTACAGCGCTCTCCAATAAATTGCAGTGACGTAATATCTTTAAGGAGGGGATTCAGTAACATCCCTGATTAGATAGAAAAATTAATTTCAATATTTCATTAAATTTAATTTATAAATTGAAATATGGATTTATTGTGAATATCAATTTCGAAAATTCAAATTTGAATTTTGACTTTTTGTTTTAAAGTCTAAATATTTATTTGAAAACTAATTTTGGTAAAAATAAATGATAATTGTGATAATTTGGAATTATTTAGGGAATAAAACAATTACTCTAAAATTATTTACAAGTAAAATGTGATATTTTAATATATGAAAAATCATTTTAGAGATGGAATAAATTTTTGATAAAAATGACTAAAATAAGATTTTTTTTTTTAAATAGTTGTAGAATGTTAGTTTAAAGTGGTGAGGTTTAATGGTGATTAAGGGTATTTATTTTAAATAAAAAGGAAAAATGAAAAAATAAAGGGGTTAATCTTCATTTAAAAACCTTATCCTAGACATTATTGTTATGTTTTAACCAATTCCTATTTTAACTTACCTTAAAGCATTATCCTAATTAATGCTAACCTAGCTTCCATTGTAAGCTTCAACAACTAAAGCCTACAAATACCGAAGGCAACTTCATATTCCTCCTACATCAACATAAAAACAAACTACGTATAATATCTTCATCCTTTCTAAACAAAGGGTTTCCAAGTACTTCATCAGTCCAAAAGAAATCAATCTTAGGAAGTAAGTATATCTTATACTCTCTTCAAACTATCTTTTCCATACTTCAAAATGAGTTTTTAAGCAAATATAAAATCTAGATAGAAATGAATTTAAAGGGAATTGAGCTGATTTATGATGCTATGGACTTATCCTTTTGTTTAGAAGCTTTAGAAATGACTATATGTTGATTTAGATCACTCTAATAGTATTTTTAAGCCTACTCTAAATTCTAGAAAGAAATAATTATGTCTCTTTAGATGCTTTATGATGTTAAGTAGAAGTTTGATATTAACCTCTACTTGCTTTGGATTGATTGTGTTTATGGAATCATACAAGTTAAGTTGTTGTTTTGATTGAATTAATAACTGAAGCTAATTATAAAAGTAGAGAAAATAGATTAGCCGATTGTTTGCGCTTAAATCGGAAAAATGACAAATTAGATTACAAGTAGAGATTAATGAAAAAATAAATTGAAAATAAAATAAAATAGCATAAGAGAACTTATTGTAGCTCAATAAATACTCTATCCTGCATCCATTTAAACCTTGTTAATGAATTATGAGATTCTTTACAACTTTGATTTTACAAGTCGGTAAGAACCCAACGGAGTATCAGAATAAAATCAAAATTTTTTGAAAGTAAAGATGCCTCTCTCTCTCTCTCTATTTGTTGACAAAGATCAATGAATTTGGCTTTGAAACCTTCTACCTTCGTTTTCCATGTCCGGCGAAAGGCTCCAGAGGAAGATCATGGCTAAATTAGCTTTTAACTTCTCAACTCGGTACCAAGTTGAGGCTCACCGGTTGGTACCGACTTATGACTTGTCTTCCTTTTGTGCTTTTCTTCGTATTCAAACTTTGACTTCCTAAAGTAGGCTTGCTGAGTCGGCTTTATGACTTGGTTTCGAGTTGAGGATTACAACTTGGTACCAAGTTGACATTTTACCTGTATTTTGCAACCTTTCCATTCACCACTTGGTTCATCTTCGAAATGACTAGCCATCTTCAAGTAGCAAGCAACGTTCTACATCAATTCTTTGGACGTTCATTAGGCTCTAGTTTCCATAGTTAAGATCTTGGACTCCTGGTTTGGTTCTCGACCATTCATTCGTTCTTACTCATCAAGATATATCTTGGTTCAAAAATGGATAACACTTACCCCTTAAAGTATGCTTTATGTTAACAAAGTATGTTTTGGATCAGGAAAATCTATCGACCTCAAACTCTAATATAAATTGATGTTTTAATCCTCTAAACTTTTTCCACAAAGTAGTGTGTTTTCTCTGGATCGTCACATCACTTTGAATAGTTGTGGATTCATATCCCTTGGATGATATAGGAGCTAAAGTATGTTGTTCAATTTTGTTTTGAATTCTAGAAAGTCTTTAGAAGTCCTTTCTTCTAATTAGTCGGGTAGGATTGTTTCACTTTGATTGTTCCACTTTTACTGTCCATGGCAATCAGTTCCATTCTTGTATTCTTCTTTCATTTCTTTTTTATTTCATAAATGCACAATTGTTGTAAACTCAATACCTCTTTTTAAGGCAAATTTTAGGCCTCCAAAATTACTTAAGTACCTCTTCTTCTCTCCATCCTCGCTTTTATTGTTCCTTCTATTTCCTTTTATGATTTGACCATGGGTACCTTATCAGACTTCTGACCTGGACCGATGTATCTATCGCCGCTGCCGCCTTACTACCTACCATCAAATACTTTAGCCACTATCAGCAACCATTCATGCTATTCAACCTAAGATCCCCTTGATTTGTACCCAAATCAACTTGGGTTCCAACTTAAACCCTTGATTTTAGGTTGCTCCTATCATCACTTCCATGCCTAAGTAGGTGGCGCCACCTTGGGGGTTGCGTACATCTATTGATGGTTATTGAACATACTTGGCCATAGTTGAATCTCTTTCTCCCTCTTTTAACGTGGCCATGATTTTTGGTAAAAATTGAACTCAAAGAACCCCTGAAAATTCAAGATTGACTCGAAGTTTTCCTTCAAATTCTCTGAGTTTGACTCGGGTTTTCCATTTCATGGTCATACTTCAAGTCAACATTGAGTTTGGAATGACATTACTTTAGGTTTTCTAAGTGGCCATAATTTATTGAGTTTTGGCTAAGTTATTTCAAGTTTAAAAAAATGTAATTTTTGTGTATTTTGGTCGAGCGTGGGCCAATAGTTGAGTTTCGATGGGATAGTTTCAGATAAAGCTAACATCAAATTGTTGAATCACATATTTTGATTCATGACACAACAATAAACTATACTATATGGATAAGCGACAAAAAGAAAAAGAAGTATGCTATTCAAACTACAAAGGAGACAAGGCTACAAAACTACGTATATTATGTTGATCTCTTGAAGTGTTTTAGTCATAGAAATGTTAAAATCTATCCTCAAGTAGTTAAGTTTGTTTAAAAACTTTAAAATTCTATAAAATATGAGAAGTGTGCTTCGACTACCAGGTCAGTCGACTGACTGTATATAGCCAGTCGATTGAACCTGTACAGGTGCACAAAAACATTCTGTTTTTAAACAACTTTGAATATTCAGTTGACTGATCGTTTTTGGTCAGTCGATTGAATTCTTTCAACATCTATTTTTCCTGAATAGACACTTCTTTTCGCCAAGAGTCACGTTCTAATATTAAGATGTATGGATGTTTCTGTTGATCATTACTCTTCATGAACGGTTGCATCTCTTTAACTATTATATAAACACACAAAATCCACTTCACAAATCACCAATTTTTCTGATTACTTTCTAATCTTACTTTCTACTATCTTTGTATTCTAAAAAGCAATCACAACTTTCATATATTGCTTGAATCTCTGAAACAATTAACTTATTCTTTGATTCTAAGCAATATTTTCCTTTCTAAATCTTTATACACACATATATACTTGAGGAAAGATTATAGGAAGGTTGTACTATCAAAGACATATCGGTGTTATTAAGAACATATAGTGTCAAAGAAATTATACTGAAACTGTTTAAGTCATGTTCGGTTGTTCAGGCGGGTAAAGTCCTTTTTCGATTGTTAGAGGCGGAAAAATCCTATTCGATTGTTCAGGTGTTGTATACCTATTCCTCTGGGTTAAGAGAGGGTTATTGTGAGAAATTCTAGAGGGAAGTTTGGGACTGGACGTAGAACGGGAAGTTCGAACCAGTATAAAAATTCCTGGTGTGCTCATTTTTATTTACTTTGCTATTATTATCTGTTTTCGCATTTAGATTATAATACATTCCATATTACACGATCCTAAGTGATAACTAGCCACACAGTAGTCACTTTCAAAATGTGCATCGACATTCAATGGACCTTTCATTACTCTTTAAATCAGACACTTAATTCTGATGCCATTACAAAGTGAAACTTTTTGTTGCTTTAAGCGATGGTTTTGCTGTCATAAATCCTACGATGATGGGTAAAATCTAATACACAGTTCTATTGTGCGACGACACTAACTTTCCAGCATGAGCGGGCTATCTACATGGAGTGTTTGCATTTACTATACTCTGGACACAACACATACACTGCGTAGACTAAATTGCATGTCATTTCCCCGGTAATGCATAAGATCAAATCAATCAACACATGTTGATATCCATTATATCTTATATATCGGCTATACAAGGTTTTATTTTAGCATGAAGGCAAAGTCAAACTCTACTCGACCTTGCTTATCTATGAATTTCTCAATGGATCGGAGATTCTCCTTACATATCTCTGCAATAGGTGAAAGTCAATCTACATTAGAGTTTGTTCCACCCTTGACAGAATCGACCTCTACTTCAACATCTTCAGCACCGTCTACTTTGTCACCTATTTAGCCTCAATTACCTTGTCATTCAACAGTCTCTAGGTAGTTCGTTTTGTGATGGTGGATGAAGTGTTCATAGGGGTTGCCCTTGATATCGATCTTGGAGGTGCTATACTTCTGGATAATCCTTTGGACTCTCCGGCATCTAAGTTAGATGAACCAAGGGTCAGAAGAATTTGTGAAAGGCATGGCATCCTTTTCGAAGATGTTCTGGTTCCAAAGCCCTTTCAACGAGCTCATAATCCACCTAAGGCTACCTAATTACAATCGGTATATGTATCTTTTTGAATGCATCCCTGCTTTCAATCGCTTCGTCTAACTTGTTATTTACTTTATAAGCTTGCCAATGTCCAGCTTCATCCAAATAGCTATGCCTCCTTAAATAGAATTACATGGTATGTCTTCATCATCTGGGCAGGGTACCCACATTGGAGGAGATTTATTATCTATATGGCTTTAAAAAGAAGAAATAAAGTCCTTCTCTCACTTATTTGGAACCATCTAAGGGTCACCGCATCATAATTAGTCTTTTGAAAAAACTCAGTTACTTCAAGGACAAATACTTCTATATGTTGCCCGCCTAGCTTTTCTTAGAAATGGCTATCATGACGTAAGTTCTACTATCATATTTCATTTTGATGGAGCTAATTTTCTTAAATCGCTAATTCGTTTATTTCATTACTTTATAGATATTCTCAAGGGCCTTAGAAGTGTAACTTCGGTTCGTATCCTCCAAGATTTACGAGCTATTCATGATGAAGAGAGATAAATGAGATTTCTTTCGTTGAATGAAAGTAAGCGACACTTTTATCTTTTGGAGAACTATCGTAGTCTTAGCCTCATGCCTAGTGTTTGTAGAGGCATTCATCTTGCTCAAGAGGCTGAGATTGAACCTTAAGCAGAAAATAACCAAGAGATCCCTTTTGTTCAAGATCCTCTAATTACCTAAGAAGAAAATGTTGAGGGTAGTGGTAAGGACAACATCCAAGAAGGAGGTGATGATGATAGCGATGATAATAATGAGGATGATAGTGATGAGGACGAGGGTGATGTTGAGGATGTGAACCTTAGCCACGAGTATGCAGGAGAGATGAGTGGTGGCGTTTAAGTGCTACATATTCCCTATCACTTGAAGTTAAATATCATTTCACCCCTTCCAGTTCTATAGCCACATCAAGCTATAGTCAAAGAAGAAACATTGGCTCCTCGGACTTGTGATATATATGGCTCACTTAGGAGCATACAAGATGAAATCCCTTCTTACAGCTTAGATTATATCAATCTTAGTGATATAGGTTCTCCCATCCGACTGACTACAGATGTGCCTTCAACTGCCGTGGGTGAAATAATCCGTATTAGTAAATTTCATGAGCATGGTCCGTAGGGGGAACTAAACACATTAACATTTTACGACACTTAAAGTCATCACATGTTTACATTGCATGAGTTGTCCATGGATTTCCAAGTCTTAATTTAACTATGTTTTCTTTTAGGTTTAATGGGAGACCAACACATTTTCGATGATCTCCAAGGTTACTCTACTAATTAACATAAGCCTGATCTCTGGTGCCGACACCATGAATCATCACACGAATTTGACTTAGCAAGCTGTTTTAGTAGAGAATAAGAAAGGTAACAAGGAGAACATAGAATACACGACAATTACAATAGAGGTCGGGAATTATTTATTTATTTAAATTGGATAAAACTTTATTTTATTTATTAAAAAGAATAATTTAGTTATTTTAATATTTTTTTTTGATTTGTATGTGAATTAGAATTTCAAACATGAATAAATTGAATATTTCCAGAAAATGTGAATTTTGGTCAATTTGGTCAAACTTTGACTTTTAAATTTAAATTTTAAAAGTTTGAAAATTTTAATTTTTTCTTTTATTATGAAATTAAATAAAATTTCAAGAACACTGCTTTTCATTTCGTTGAAATCCGAATAATATTGTGAAAGTTATGCTTTTTACAAAATTGGGTGTAAATTGTTTTATTTAACACTACTTTTTATTTTAAATTATATAAATAATCTTTTTAATTGTCATATATTATTCTAAATTGTATTATATGTTATGTTACATATATTTTTACCTTTTTAATATTTTAAAGTGATGTTTGAATTTGTCCAAAGCTCATTGAATTTATTTTCTATTTTTAAAGGTTAGTTTCCATTTTTCTGCTATTTTCTTCATCTAAACTATATTTAAATTAAAATTTATTTATTTACTTTTGTGATTTCCTTTTTATTTTGTTTTCTTATCTTTATTTATAAATACTTTTAAGTACATAAAAATTTTCCCAAGTTCATTGCGCTTATTTTTCATATTTTCAAGACTAGTTGCAAATTTTGCTGTTTTATTTAATTAAACTATATATAATTAATAATTAATTTATTTATTTTTGTTTATTTACTAAATTTTCGTATTTTATCTGATTTTATATATATATTTCAGTTATATAAGGTTTAAAAAGAAAATAATGGAAATTTGAAGAGTTTGTGTCTCTTTAGTTGCTCAAGGCTCTTCGTTTTTCCGCCTCTTCATTTGCTTTTGCCTTTTCCTCTCCTTGCTTTAGCCATACATCCCTCTACCCTATAGCCATGTTTCTCATCTTCAATTCACATGAAACATATCTTTCTCCTCATTTCAAACTCACGGCTACATCATATTGAGAAAAAATTGCAAGCTAATGGCTTCTTTCTTCCATTTTTTCCCTCTTCTTCATTGATTTAGCCTTCCTCTTCCTCTTGCTTGCTCGGCCCCACTTTTCCTCCATCACCACTGACCATCTCCTCCACCATCTACAGCAGAAAACATCTCCTCCTCCTATGACCATGACAAACCATGCCATCCAATTGAAGCCATCTCCACAAAACTTTGCTTAAGACTCCAAATATTGCCTAACCGAGCCTTGTATTCCCATTTCCTTCATGTTTAGCCTAGGCCACCACCTCTAACACCACCACCACTTGCTGCCATGACCTATAGCCATCATCGTCATCTCTGACCTAACCTGAACATGCACCAGGCCGAGCCCGTAGGACCATAGGTGTGACGCCCCACCTCTATACCCACGCTAGCCAAGAACACTCCGGAGTAGTGCTGTAACTAGCACGGAGAATAAGGCTGTTGAGGAGCGACCATCCATGTAATTGCTTATCACACGGTGGCTATAAATAATCTTCGGAAACAAACATAGAAATAATCATATCACAAATCAGTCACAGATATCCATATCACAAAGGCGGAAGAAGATATGAATATATAACTAACACATGAAAGTGTACATCAGAGTAGTGGTCAGTAAGATCCACGATAATACAAAAGAATAGCAGCACGTGCTATACAAAAGAATACAACTATGAGCCTATATCTCAAGTGTATACAACAAAAACTGCTAATCTAAACAGTTAGCCAAAAGTCAGAGTGATGAATCCCTGGGAAGAAGTCAAGCAGAAGCACCTGTAACATCTCGGTCTGACCCGAGTATTATTTAAGAAAATAATAAACGGATCAGTCTAGCTATAAATATCAGATGACATGATATAACATAAAAGATATGGAATAAACTTAAACATCCATAATGACATACCACTATAAGTATGTAAATAATAATCAACAGAAGATCAATCAATAAGAGATAATCAATATCACAAGAATCTTCTCAAAGATTCGGAAAGGGCATCATACCCCAAACTTGTACTCATAACAAGTCAATGACATAAATTCTAGAAATCAATGCAAGAAGTCCAAAAATCATAGAAAAGAGAAAGAGGCCTATCACATGACGGTCCGAAGACCAAGGGGAGCTACCCCACATGTGTGAATGGAATCACACAGATTAAGGTCCAGACTAACCAAAAAGCAAAAAGGTATGTGTGAGTGGAATCACACAAGTGGTGTCTAGTCTAACCTCGCAACAAGAGACATCGCACAGTTGCTAGTCTAAATCATCAGAATGATCGTCATGATCAACGAGAAGTGTTAATTACACTAAGCTAGTAAATATAGAAGTTTAGCTTCATGTCCCATAACCACTTGCTTAACTTAAATATTTACGAACAAACTGTAAATCTTCACTAATAAAATTGTCACAAGAGGTTCAATCGAACAAGTCCAGGAATTAACCGACGAAGTGAACGCAAGCGTTTCATATCACTTGTTTTACTAAGTCGTTTAATTAGATTTCTCATCCGAGTGAGGTAAAGGTTTGTATATACTAATAGATTGGAAAACGGTTTAAGAAAAGAGCTTTGTTATTAAAAATAGAGTTGAAATTGTTTGTTAAAAGAGTTTTGATATTTACTACTAGTATTGAAACCTTTATATTTTTAAAATGACAAATCACAGAAGAGATTGTAGAAACAATCATCACAAAGATCACATTCAGAGATGTGAATAAAATCCAAGGAAATCAGCTCAAAAGCATCAAAGTGGAAGTTCCCCAACGACCAAACGTGGCCGAGATAACCAGAGATGGTTTGTCTCGAAGAATGGTCAACTCAGCATCTCAACAAAGCAAGTTCTGTTGAATGTTTTTCAGATAAGATCGCCTACGGAGGGGGGGTCCAGGGGGGGTGGCAACCCCCCAAGGTGGGGGTGCGGGGGCAACGCCACCGCTTACGGGGTTCGACCTGCCCGGTCAGGTCGCGGGGGTCCAGGGGGCAGCGCCCCCGGCGGGGTGCGGGGCAGCGCCCCGACCAAAACGGTACGACCTAGTGAAGATAAAATGAGGTCTAACGACCTAAGGACTCAAGGGTCATACGACCTAACGACTCAACGGTCATACGACCTAACGACTCAAGGGTCTAACGACCTAACGACTCAAGGGTCATACGACCTAACGACTCAAGGGTCTAACGACCTAACGACTCAAAGGTCATACGACCTAACGACTCAAGGGTCTAACGACCTAACGACTCAAGGGTCATACGACCTAACGACTCAAGGGTCATACGACCTAACGACTCAAGGGTCTAACGACCCAATGACTCAAGGGTCATACGACCTAACGACTCAAGGGTCATACGACCTAACGACTCAAGGGTCGCGTGACTGAAGGGCTGCACGACTTAAGGGTTAACTCGTAAACGACTCACGACCTATGGATGAACGACTTAACTCCGAACGAGCTAAAAATGGCCAGAACGACCTAGGGTTAACTCGTGAACGACTCACGACCTATGGACGAACGACTTAACTCCGAACGAGCTAAAAATGGCTAGAACGACCTAGGGTTAACTCGTGAACGACTCACGACCTATGGATGAACGATTTAACTCCGAACGACCTAAAAATGGCCAGAACGACTCAAGTGCAGAAAATTCAACAAAACGCTAAAAATTGGAGTTTTTCGCCAATCCAATCCAAACCAAATGCTAACATGCATGCAAAAATGATAGGGAATCATTCCCAACAGTCCAATATAGTTATAGGCTAGAATTGTGAGATAAAAATCTCACCTTTGCACCAAATATCAATGAAAATGAAGTTTTAAGCAAGCAAGAATCAATCCTTCTTCTATCTAAGCACAAGAAGCTTGAATCCAATGTCTTCTTCTTGAATTTGGAGTAGAAAGATGGATTGCAATTGAATTTGAGTTTTGGAATTTTAATTTCCCATTCCCTCCACCATTAATGCCAAAGCTTGATTAGTTAGGAAATTTATGAAGAGTGAGGAGAAGAGGGTTGGAACTTGGGCTTAATAGGCTAAACTAACCCAAAGTCCAAAGCGGGAAAAGTTAGTGAAATTTCACTAACTCCAAACCTATCGATGTTTATACTTAAAAAAGTTGTAAACGACATTTCGAACTCAATGGAAGTGGTCTCGAGTCCTAATTTGACCGTTTGCAAAAAGTAGCTTTTCGGACCAAAATCCAATTAACGAGTTAATATTTAAATAAAATATTTAAATACAAACTCGATAAATATGCGGGTTGTTACAATAGGCCGAGCCTATGTACACCAAAACCTTCCATTCCTTGACCCAAACCCCTTGCCTCCTTTACTTTCCACTTGTTTTGCCTTTACCTTCCACTTTCATGACCTAAGCCTTGTCTCTAGGCCATGGCCGAGCCATGTTGACACCTAGGCTGAGCCTAGTGTGGTGAGGTCAAGCCCATTTGATCATGTGACAAGCTTATGTTGTCATGTGCAAGTCTTTTGCTTCTAAGGTTTGGTCATCTCTCTTGTTTTGCAACTGTTCTGCAAAATAAAGTTGTTGATTTTATTTGTATGTCGATATCTATATTTGTGCTTATGTATGTTATATTTTGTGTTGTTTACAAGGGTCTCCATCAATTCAAATCAAATCGTGCTTGTCGTGCCTTTGGAATCGCTCTTGTGTGTGTTGTTTGTCTCTAGCTTCGTAAAAGGTAAGTCTTTCTCACTCTGACATTTAAACTTATGAAATAGTGAACTGATGTCAAGTGTGTAGTAATATAAAATGTTATGCAAGTTAATGTTGATCATATGATATGCTATACCATATTATTACCATGTTAAAACTGTTAATTATCACCTGACATCTGATATATGACATTATATTGTGACATTGACATTGTTTATATTGTTTATGCATATATTCACACTGCAAGTTCCCTGTTAGAATAGAATCACTATGGGTTGAAATGATACATACCTGAACGGACTTTAGAATAGGAAAAAATTGTTATGGACTGAAATGATAGGCCTGAGCGATTTTTATTGTATTTTATCTGACTTGGGATTGCGGGTTTGAAATGATAAAACCTGGTTTTCTTTGTAAATTACGGATTGAAATGATATATATCCGTATCACTTGACCTAGGTTAGAAAATTATATACAGACCCCGTGGTATATTTTTAAATGATTTTTTTTAAATATGTATTTTCAAAAGTATGAAATTTTGATTTAAAATATATATATTATGGTTTTAAGAAAGTTAAATATTAAATCTTGAAATTGTGAATTTAAGTGAATTCAAGTATGCAAATTTGGAGTAAATGTGACGTTTGACTTTAAATTTTATTTTAAGATGTTAATAAATAATGGAAATTAAATTTAAAGTTTTGAAATGATATTTGAAGTAAAATTTTAAGTTTATTAAATTTATAAATTAATAAACAGTGAAATTTGACTTAATAAATAAATGGAGTTTGCAAAATTGAATATTTTAACTTAAAATTTTATTGTGTTATATCATATGTTAAAATGATTTTAAATGTGAAATTTTGAAGTCTAGAAATATGATTTTTAAGTTGTAATAATAAAAATTTGGAGTTTTATTATTATTTTTGAAAAGCTAAAATGAAACCTGAAATTTTATAGCATTTTCAAAATGCTTTAGTCTTTTGACAGCATTTTAATGCTACTGTTTTGAATCTAACAATGTTTGAAATAACTAAATATCTATTATGACATTTTATAAATGTCGCTATTCTTGAAATAAACCATTTTGGAAAATATAAGCTACGATAACACTTTATAAATGCTGTCGTTGCTATAATTTGACAATGTTTTGAAATGTTATAGATTTTAACACTGTTTGGGCTATATTTTAAATTGTTAAATAATTTAACTTTTGAAATGGATTACCTGTGAAATTTTAGAAGTTTTGAATATTTAAATTCGAATTTTTAAGGAATTTAAATTGAATTTGAATTTAAATAAAGTTTACTTGGTTATGTGTTAAACGGAATGAAATGTAATATAATAAATGAATTTTTGAATGGAATTTTGGAATGTATTTTTGGTAATGATGTTTGAAATAATAAATGAATGACATATTTGATTTTTAAATGATATTTAACTTTGAATATTTGGATTTGAATTCAAATAATGATTTGATTATGAAGTTTTGAAAGGATGTAATATTTTAATGATTTTGAAATGGTTTGGAAATGACTTGATCTTTATTTTAATAAAGAATGTGAAGGTTGAATGATATTTGATTTTTCTTTATTTGATAAAGGAATATTTGAAGTTTATATTTTTATGAAAAGATATTTGGTTTAATTGTAATTTAAGTTTATTTTAATAATATTGGATTTATGAAATGAATATTTCAAAACTACATAATAATGAAATTAGATTTGAGATATGAATATATGGAATTATAAAGTTTAGTTTTGAAATGTGGGATATTAAAGTTTGGAAACATATTAAAATTGGATAGCTTATTTTGTAGATCAAATCTATATTTGAAATTTATAAGATTTAAAATGTTTTGTTAGAAAACTGAATTGAATTGAAATTGATGGTTTGATTTGAATTAAATTGGAAATTTGAAATTTTGAATTAAATTGGAAATAAATTTGTAAAATGCAAAGAATTAAATGAATGTTTCATGATTTCAAGTGTATGATTTCAGAATGTTATGATTTTCAAAGTGTAATGATTTCAAGTATTTTGGTTTCGAAAGAGTTATAACTTTGAAAGTATTATGATTTTTGGAAGTGAATATAGGTTTGAGATGGAAATGATAAAGTATAAACTATTTTGATTTGAATATAGTTTTGAAATAAAAATGATTTTGGTTTCGAAGTATAAACTATTTTGATTGAATAAATAGTTTTGAAATAAAAATGGTTTTGGTTTCGAGGCGTAAACTATTTTGAAAGGAATATAGTTTTGAAATGAAATGATTTGATCCTTTTGAAATATAAACTATTTTGAAATGACCACGGCGTTATAATAACGTTTGGTTGTTAAAGAGACCGGGATCGAAAGTTGTCATACTCTCTGCCAACTCCGAAAACCACTTTAACAACCGTGTACGCGGTGGAGATTCAAGAATGAAGTAGGATGGTGGCGACGTTCTTGAGGTATATTACGTGGACCCAACTCCCGTGAGTTGGCATAAGGTGGCTAAAACAGGAGCGATCTCGGGCCAAAGGAGGTAGCACCTCTGGTCGGACACATTCCTTCGATACTATACTCTTACTGGTGATTGATTAGATGGTCATCCTCCGATTTTGATTGGGAGTGTGTTCCGAGGTGGGCGTATGTGGCTGCTGCGTTACCACTAGCCCGTGTGCGTAATTGGTATATCTACCCTGGCATTGCCTTGTGTGCCGTGTCACCTACCATACCGTGCCTTTACTACGAGTTTGTTTTTCTCCCGTAGCCCGTGTGGTATCCTCTGACAGTCACCCGGAGTGGAGATGGCATGATATTGGATGGACTACTGGGACTATTATGTGTGAAGGGTGATATGGGTAGCCCGGAACGCTATTTAAAAGTATATTTATTTTACTGTAGACATTATTATAGTAGCGCAATATTACTACATAGTAAATAGTTTAACGGATCCTTAAAGGATGGGCGATCCCAAGCATCCTTTAAGTTACTGATGCATTTTGTTACTGTTCACTTGAGTTTACTTACAGTTCATAAGTATTTATGTCCTGACTCGAGCGTTTTGTATTTTGCTTTACGCTCGAGTCAGATTGAGTGAGTTAGCATTCAAGATTCACCTTCGGAGTTGGAGCTTTCCTTGAAGATCCAGCCATCTATTTTGCTTTCTGTATCCAGTGATTTCAGTGATGTATTCTGATTTGTACCTGATGTATCTTGTTACTTTTTGTTGTATCATGTTTAACTCTGATGTATCTTATTTTTATATAGTAGCTCCATGAACTACTATTTCTTTTAAATTCCGCTGCATTATTAAATACTCTGTGTCTGTGATCTGTGATTATGCTTTTACTGTATATTCTGAGATTTGCCAAATTTTATTTACAACGCGGTATTTTGAGCAATTCAAGTCCGACATGTGCGGATGCGAATGGTTGAAAATATCGGGTCGTTACAGTTGGTATCAGAGCTTTGGTAGCTCTAGGCAAAACTCAGCATATAGAGTAAATGAATTTGCAGAATCACTTTCATTCGAGTTTGAATCCCTTCCTTTTGACTCGATTCCTTTGATTTTGGAACGTTCCCTGCGGTTTCAAAATCCATTTCGTGTCCCTCACTATTCATCTTCGTTTGATTCTGGAGTATCCCATGACTCCACTTTGAATGATCTTTATAATGAGTCGGCGGTCTCGCCAACCTCAAATTTATTTGTAAAGGGGGAAACTCCTTTACAACAGTATCGATTCACCAGAGATTCTATATCCTCGGTTTAGGTGCTAGTACCTCTTATAATCCCGAACTCTATCTCTTGAGACCGAATGCTGATTTACCCAAGAAATCCACATCGATCTTCTTCTTTAAGTCACGGTTGACCTGGTTAAGGTTGACCACGATTTATATAAACTCGTCCATCTCCCTATTCTGTTATTTAATCATCTCATCTTTGTTTCCAACTTATCTTCAAATCATTCTTGAAGTGTATTTGTAAACTAATATTTAAAATGTTTTATATATTGTGTTGTTTGAGTTGTTGATGTTGATTTGGGTTTCTAATCGATTCGTCTGATCAACGCTATCGATAAGATTTCCAAAACACTTGAACAGAGCATACTGACACAATATGTTTTTAAAATTTAGTAATGAAATAAATTTTGTGAAATAAATTTTGTAACTATATTATAAATCTTTATCTGGATTTTATTTGAATTGGTGGTTAAGAAATAATATTTGATTTTATATATCATTTTCTATTGTTTCATATATCTAATTGAACTATAAAACATGGTTATAAATTTATTTAGAAATTTAAATTGAACGTAAAACAAGAATTTGATAATTTGATTCCCGATGTATTTCAGACTTCGTGTTTAAAGTTTTAAAGGATATATTATTTAAAGTATTTTCGAATAGAAATTTGTTTCCAAAGAATTTTAAATTTAAATTTAGTGTTCTTCTCTTTGTCGCTGGAAAATAATTTCGGTGATGACTGCAGCATCATCGACATTCATTTTCGAGTTTCGAAGTGAAGAGACAGTTCTGTTGTCTTACTACAGCTTTGTTTTGGGAATTTAATTGATTTGAATTTCTAAAATATGACTTGATTTTAATATATATAGATATATGATTGAAATTTGATTTAACATATTATTTATATATTATTACTTATCTCTAAATGGTTTGAATGGAATTGGAAATTTAATTCTTAAATTCTATCTTAAAGAATAATTTCAATTATGAAAGAAGAAAAATTTATTTAAAAATTTGGATAAATGATTCAAACTTGAGATAATTGAATTTGAAAGTTTTATTTGTATAACACACAATTTCATTCCAATATAACTTACCTTAATTTTTAAAAGTTAACAATGTAATTATACAATATACAATATAAAAGGATTTTATAAATAAAATTTGAGTGGTTATAATAAATGTTATACACTTAAATTTTAGTTATAAAAGATTAGTAGAGGTAAATAAAGAAAAAGGAATTTAAATTTTTTTATTTAAATAACTTAATAATCAAATTTGATTTAATATGGAACCTTAAGTCTAACCTAAGAATATTTTATTTATGTAATAGATATGTCATGAAAAATGAATAATTGTGATTTAAATAGAAAATTGTATTTTTTTTAATATCACTAAAATTTGATAATTAAGAATTTGGTTTTCAAATGGAATTTTAAGTGTAACTTATTAAAGGACTATCTATTTATGAAATGGGTATTTTAAATGAGTGTTAGGTTATGTGTTAAATTAAGAGCTAACTAAAGTAGTGAGCTTTTGACTTAATAAATGAAGTATAGTTTATTTGGATATTCCATTCATAAAAGTTTGTTTTTAATAAATCATAAGTTATATGATATCCAAATGAATATTTCTAAAATTGAACTGATTTGAAATATTAATATATCTACTGTAGCATATTATAAGTGCTGCTGTTTCTAAAAATACAATGTTTTGGGAATTTTATAATTGAATGAATGAACTTAGAAATGTTACAACTTTGAAATGAATATTATTTTACCTTGAATTTAAATGGTTTAAATGAAGATTATTTTAAGAGTGTTATGATTTTTAGAAGTATGATTTCCAAATAATAACATCTTTGAAGTATTATGATTTCAAAGCATTATGATTCAAATTTATTATCTTATTTTGTTTTCAAACTATCTTTTGGTTGTCCTTATTTCTCTTATCTTGTTACAGAATGAGAAGGCTATTGCTTATACCAGTCTGTTTAGAAATCTTTCTGTAATCTTTGATAATCTTTGTTACTCATCTGGATCTGAACACTGTTTTTCCATTCATAGACCGTCGGTCAAGTGAAAGGGGTGATTCAGACTCTAGAGGATTTTTCGTGTTTGTGTTCTTGATTTGATCACCTCCATCGTGTTAAACTTACCTATAACAATAGTTATCATGTATAATATAAATCTCCTTGTCATCTTGTCTTAATCTTATTTCATGCTAGGTTTTTCTGTGCTTTCCCATACCTCATTCCTTTTCGAGGACGAAAAGTTTTGAGTGGGGGAGAGTGTAACAACCCTGTATTTTTGTGATTTATTTAATTGTATATTTTAAAAATTTTAAATTGAAATTCCTGACATAAAAACTTTATTTATTTATTTAAATTGGATAAAACTTTATTTTATTTATTAAAAAGAATAATTTAGTTATTTTAATATATTTTTTTTGATTTGTATGTGAATTAGAATTTCAAACATGAATAAATTGAATATTTCCAGAAAATGTGAATTTTGGTCAATTTGGTCAAACTTTGACTTTTAAATTTAAATTTTAAAAGTTTGAAAATTTTAATTTTTTCTTTTATTATGAAATTAAATAAAATTTCAAGAACACTGCTTTTCGTTTCGTTGAGATCCGAATAATATTGTAAAAGTTATGCTTTTTACAAAATTGAGTGTAAATTGTTTTATTTAACACTACTTTTTATTTTAAATTATATAAATAATCTTTTTAATTGTCATATATTATTCTAAATTGTATTATATGTTATGTTACATATATTTTTACCTTTTGAATATTTTAAAGTGATGTTTGAATTTGTCCAAAGCTCATTGAATTTATTTTCTATTTTTAAAGGTTAGTTTCCATTTTTCTGCTATTTTCTTCATCTAAACTATATTTAAATTAAAATTTATTTATTTACTTTTGTGATTTTCTTTTTATTTTGTTTTCTTATCTTTATTTATAAATACTTTTAAGTACATAAAAAATTTCCCAAGTTCATTGCGCTTATTTTTCATATTTTCAAGACTAGTTGCAAATTTTGCTGTTTTATTTAATTAAACTATATATAATTAATAATTAATTAATTTATTTTTGTTTATTTACTAAATTTTCGTATTTTATCTGATTTTATATATATATTTCAGTTATATAAGGTTTAAAAAGAAAATAATGGAAATTTGAAGAGTTTGTGTCTCTTTAGTTGCTCAAGGCTCTTCGTTTTTCCGCCTCTTCATTTGCTTTTGCCTTTTCCTCTCCTTGCTTTAGCCATACATCCCTCTACCCTATAGCCATGTTTCTCATCTTCAATTCACATGAAAAATATCTTTCTCCTCATTTCAAACTCACGGCTACATCATATTGAGAAAAAATTGCAAGCTAATGGCTTCTTTCTTCCATTTTTTCCCTCTTCTTCATTGATTTAGCCTTCCTCTTCCTCTTGCTTGCTCGGCCCCACTTCTCCTCCATCACCACTGACCATCTCCTCCACCATCTACAGCAGAAAACATCTCCTCCTCCTCTGACCATGACAAACCATGCCATCCAATTGAAGCAATCTCCACAAAACTTTGCTTAAGACTCCAAATATTGCCTAACCGAGCCTTGTATTCCCATTTCCTTCATGTTTAGCCTTGGCCACCACCTCTACCACCACCACCACTTGCTGCCATGACCTATAGCCATCATCGTCATCTCTGACCTGACCTGAAGATGCACCAGGCCGAGCCCATAGGACCATAGGCCGAGCCTATGTACACCAAAACCTTCCATTCCTTGACCCAAACCCCTTGCCTCCTTTACTTTCCACTTGTTTTGCCTTTACCTTCCACTTTCATGCCCTAAGCCTTGTCTCTAGGCCATGGCCGATCCATGTTGACACCTAGGCTGAGCCTAGTGTGGTGAGGTCAAGCCCATTTGATCATGTGACAAGCTTATGTTGTCATGTGCAAGTCTTTTGCTTCTAAGGTTTGGTCATCTCTCTTGTTTTGCAACTGTTCTGCAAACTAAAGTTGTTGATTTTATTTGTATGTCGATATCTATATTTGTGCTTATGTATGTTATATTTTGTGTTGTTTACGAGGGTCTCCATCAATTCAAATCAAATCGAGCTTGTCGTGCCTTTGGAATCGCTCTTGTGTGTGTTGTTTGTCTCTAGCTTCGTAAAAGGTGAGTCTTTCTCACTCTGACATTTATACTTATGAAATAATGAATTGATGTCAAGTGTTTAGTAATATAAAATGTTATTCAAGTTAATGTTGATCATATGATATGATATACCATGTTATTACCATGTTAAAACTGTTAATTATCACCTGACATCTGATATATGACATTATATTGTGACATTGACATTGTTTATATTGTTTATGCATATATTCACACTGCAAGTTCCCTGTTAGAATAGAATCACTATGGGTTGAAATGATACATACCTGAACGGACTTTAGAATAGGGAAAAATTGTTATGGGCTGAAATGATAGGCCTGAGCGATTTTTGTTGTATTTTATCTGACTTGGGATTGCGGGTTTGAAATGATAAAACCCGGTTTTCTTTGTAAATTACGGATTGAAATGATATATATCCGTATCACTTGACCTAGGTTAGAAAATTATATACAGACCCCGTGGTATATTTTTAAATGATTTTTTTTAAATATGTATTTTCAAAAGTATGAAATTTTGATTTAAAATATATATATTATGGTTTTAAGAAAGTTAAATATTAAATCTTGAAATTGTGAATTTAAGTGAATTCAAGTATGCAAATTTGGAGTAAATGTGACGTTTGACTTTAAATTTTATTTTAAGATGTAAATAAATAATGGAAATTAAATTTAAAGTTTTGAAATGATATTTGAAGTAAAATTTTAAGTTTATTAAATTTATAAATTAATAAACAGTGAAATTTGACTTAATAAATGAATGGAGTTTGCAAAATTGAATATTTGATCTTAAAATTTTATTGTGTTAAATCATATGTTAAAATGATTTTAAATGTGAAATGTTGAAGTCTAGAAATATGATTTTTAAGTTGTAATAATAAAAATTTGGAGTTTTATTATTATTTTTGAAAAGCTAAAATGAAACCTGAAATTTTATATCATTTTCAAAATGCTTTAGTCTTTTGACAGCATTTTAATGCTATTGTTTTGAATCTAACAATGTTTGAAATAACTAAATATCTATTATGACATTTTATAAATGTCGCTATTCTTGAAATAAACCATTTTGGAAAATATAAGCTACGATAGCACTTTATAAATGTTGTCGTTGCTATAATTTGACAATGTTTTGAAATGTTATAGATTTTAACACCGTTTGGGCTATATTTTAAATTATTAAATAATTTAACTTTTGAAATGGATTACCTGTGAAATTTTAGAAGTTTTGAATATTTAAATTTGAATATTTAAGGAATTTAAATTGAATTTGAATTTAAATAAAGTTTACTTGGTTATGTGTTAAACGGAATGAAATGTAATATAATAAATGAATTTTTGAATGGAATTTTGGAATGTATTTTTGGTAATGATGTTTGAAATAATAAATGAATGACATATTTGATTTTTAAATGATATTTAACTTTGAATATTTGGATTTGAATTCAAATAATGATTTGATTATGAAGTTTTGAAAGGATGTAATATTTTAATGATTTTGAAATGGTTTGGAAATGATTTGATCTTTATTTTAATAAAGAATGTGAAGGTTGAATGATATTTGATTTTTCTTTATTTGATAAAGGAATATTTGAAGTTTATATTTGTATGAAAAGATATTTGGTTTAATTGTAATTTAAGTTTATTTTAATAATATTGGATTTATGAAATGAATATTTCAAAACTACATAATAATGAAATTAGATTTGAGATATGAATATATGGAATTATAAAGTTTAGTTTTGAAATGTGGGATATTAAAGTTTGGAAACATATTAAAATTGGATAGCTTATTTTGTAGATCAAATCTATATTTGAAATTTATAAGATTTGAAATGCTTTGTTAGAAAACTGAATTGAAATGAAATTGATGGTTTGATTTGAATTAAATTGGAAATTTGAAATTTTGAATTAAATTGGAAATAAATTTGTAAAATGGAAAGAATTAAATGAATGTTTCATGATTTCAAGTGTATGATTTCAGAATGTTATGATTTTCAAAGTGTAATGATTTCAAGTATTTTGGTTTCGAAAGAGTTATAACTTTGAAAGTATTATGATTTTTGGAAGTGAATATAGGTTTGAGATGGAAATGATAAAGTATAAACTATTTTGATTTGAATATAGTTTTGAAATAAAAATGATTTTGGTTTCGAAGTATAAACTATTTTGGTTGAATAAATAGTTTTGAAATAAAAATCGTTTTGGTTTCGAGGCGTAAACTATTTTGAAAGGAATATAGTTTTGAAATGAAATGATTTGATCCTTTTGAAATATAAACTATTTTGAAATGACCACGGCGTTATAATAACGTTTGGTTGTTAAAAAGACCGGGATCGAAAGTTGTCATACTCTCTGCCAACTCCGAAAACCACTTTAACAACCGTGTACGCGGTGAAGATTCAAGAATGAAGTAGGATGGTGGCGACGTTCTTGAGGTATATTACGTGGACCCAACTCCCGTGAGTTGGCATAAGGTGGCTAAAACAGGAGCGATCTCGGGCCAAAGGAGGTAGCACCTCTGGTCGGACACATTCCTTCGATACTATACTCTTACTGGTGATTGATTAGATGGTCATCCTCCGATTTTGATTGGGAGTGTGTTCCGAGGTGGGCGTATGTGGCTGCTGCGTTACCACTAGCCCGTGTGCGTAATTGGTATATCTACCCTGGCATTGCCTTGTGTGCCGTGTCACCTACCATACCGTGCCTTTACTACGAGTTTGTTTTTCTCCCGTAGCCCGTGTGGTATCCTCTGACAGTCACCCGGAGTGGAGATGGCATGATATTGGATGGACTACTGGGACTATTATGTGTGAAGGGTGATATGGGTAGCCCGGAACGCTATTTAAAAGTATATTTATTTTACTGTAGACATTATTATAGTAGCGCAATATTACTACATAGTAAATAGTTTAACGGATCCTTAAAGGATGGGCGATCCCAAGCATCCTTTAAGTTACTGATGCATTTTGTTACTGTTCACTTGAGTTTATTTACAGTTCATAAGTATTTATGTCCTGACTCGAGTGTTTTGTATTTTGCTTTACGCTCGAGTCAGATTGAGTGAGTTAGCATTCAAGATTCACCTTCGGAGTTGGAGCTTTCCTTGAAGATCCAGCCATCTATTTTGCTTTCTGTATCCAGTGATTTCAGTGATGTATTCTGATTTGTACCTGATGTATCTTGTTACTTTTTGTTGTATCATGTTTAACTCTGATGTATCTTATTTTTATATAGTAGCTTCATGAACTACTATTTCTTTTAAATTCCGCTGCATTATTAAATACTCTGTGTCTGTGATCTGTGATTATGCTTTTACTGTATATTCTGAGATTTGCCAAATTTTATTTACAACGCGGTATTTTGAGCAATTCAAGTCCGACATGTGCGGATGCGAATGGTTGAAAATATCGGGTCATTACAGGAAGGACATCTCTTACAGCAATGATAGCACCTAAAGCATCAGGTTCCTCTTATCCTTTATAAGGCTTAGTGTTCGATGACCAGCGTTTGTGTACAACAACAATCGTCAAATGTCGAAGGCTAAAACATTCACCTAGAATATTCATCTAAGAATAGTTTTCTACAAAAATGGTTGGATAATCCTAAAAGTGCATATCACAACATGCGAGCCAAAGGAAAATCTACAGCGTAAAAATCACTTTCAGAAAATGTGATATCCGAACAAAGGCATGATGCAAAAAATGCATGGATCAAGGTCGAGAGAGAATCACTTATTGATAACTTAGTAGGACTTGGAATAAAGAATCAGAATTTTTGTAGAATTAAGAAGCTTCGGTAGTCTTTTAACGGTTGATTACCTTTGAAAGTCCAATAAAGGTTGGAATGAAGGAGGAGGAAATGATATATAGGGAAATGACATTGGTTGATGGATTATGGATTTGCCACATACAAGGAAATATAAACCATCTTGGCGAAATCAATGTGCCTGTCAAATCCTCATGTCCGAAAAGTGATTTTCCTCTATAGGGTTTGGGAACATGAACCGTCTCCGCCATTCTTCTAATGTTGCATGCCATCACATTTAATATGGCTTTAAATGCATGACAAGCATACCCAAGTGCATGGGCATGGGCTTAGGAGGTAGAATGTTGCTCGTATTTCTTATAAATAAAGAAGTGGGTCAACCCGCTTAGAAATCCCCATTTCCCTTGGCCTACAGATCGCAATGACCAATCTCCTCAGCCGACCCAACCTGAATAGCAATGACCAGAGCCCATGTGTCATCTCTGTTTAGGGCATAGCCAATCCGCTTCGTATCTCACCTACTGGCTTGTCTGGTCCCATTCATAATATACCTTCTCCACTTTGACAAGATCGAGGGTTGGTTTCCCCTCGGTTAGTGAGCGACAAGGTTAATGCGGGTTATTTTGAGAAGTTAGGGCCCCTCGATGGTCAGCTTGGCCAGCCAACAAGCTATCGGGATAGCCTTTTCATCCACTGTCATCCTTATATCGGCCTGCCACTGCCATAAGAACCTCTAGCTTTCCTCTACCATGTTTGCAAACATAAAGCCCCCCAAACTTAAGAGATTCCTTGCCTACGCCATTTATTCGAAAGGCTTTCATCCATTAGCGTGGCTAATTTGGTAAAGTTACCACTATGTAGCAACCCCTCTATATACTCAACTGACATCCTAGTACCTCTACCAATAACCAACCCTTACTCCTATGCCATCTGCCATGCTTTTGGGGCATTTCCACGGTGTAGTCCGCAGCTTTCTACATCCTTACCCTACAAACTCTATAGCATCCCAACTAGCATGACCATCGACCGTATATCACCAACAGCGGCCAAATGCATTTCATGGGCTTTTTCAAACAAATCCGAGTTGTCCAAGCATTATATTCTGCCACTATAAATACATCATGCATTTCCACTTCACAAAGGTTGGAAAACATTAACCTAAAATGATAATACCTTTGTATTTTTAGCAACTTTGTCTTGTAATTTAGGTTCTTGTAATCAAAGCAGTATAATAAAGGGCTTCTCTTAATGGATGTAAACCACCTTTGGTCATACTAATCTAAATCATGGTCTCTTTACTTTCCACATATAAGTATCGCTTCATTTCTCATTTTTAACCGACATATTAGCCATCAGTCCTTGCTAATATATCCCCATGAGCAAAAATTCAAGGTTGGTTAAAAATCTAGTCAGTAAGTACCATTTCCAATTCTAGTTTTAACCTCAACAGTATTTATCTACGTTCTAGTTTCTACCTCTACTGGTTTGCTTAGACTTGGCTATTCGTAATTGGCACCATTGACACCACCTATATCTGCTTTTACTCCATAGTCTGTCAACCTATCATTCTCAAATAAAAACAATATAAGGAGGGGATTAGACAAATGTCTAAGTAAGTGAAACTAATATATTCCATGTACACTTCAAATACGTGATTATAACATTATTTTAGTCTACTTAACTTGTTTTAACATACCTTAACCTGTCTACACATATATAAGAGTAATAACATCAACATCCCAGAGTTGACTACTCGATTAAGATCTTGTTATACCTACATACTCAATGTATCCAACTTATGGCACACACAAACACACACATACACACATATAAACATACACACATGCATAAATATATAATGGTGACACGATAAAGCATGTCATATGCTAATAAATGGGCATAGAGCGGATAAGGTCGATCAAAGGTCATGTAAACCTACATATGGACATATTCATTCTCTCATAAACCACATACTCGAATAAGCCACTTACTTGGTATGTGTAGTCTGTGATGCCATGGTAATTCAATAGGAGCCACTACTGTAAATATCGAATTTATGCAAATATCGATCATCACATCTATATCTTACACATTCGGGTCACACTCAAACATCCAATCATTTCATACAAAAACATTATGTCATGTCACCGTCTTACTTCGAAGAATTGCCCTAGAAATCCTCCAAAACGCAATGCAAAAGCCCAATCCCCAAAAACTCTTCCTATTCAAATATGCCCGGTTTGGTCCAGGTTTAACTTGACCTAACCATTTCATGACTAGTCTACTAATCTCTCAGACTGATCGATCGGTTGCCTCATCGACCTACCGGTCATTAGGGGACTGACCAACCGACATGCTTGTTTTAGCAGTCCTTTGTTAGTTACTTATATCTTAATCTCAAATTCATTTAACACTAGCTTACAATCATATATACATAATTTATTACTCAAATTACTTAACAAGTTTATATTTGATCATAACATTAGATTAAACAATTTTTTAAACAGACTTCGCACTATGATATATTTTTCTCACTGATCTTACTCAAACTCCAATTCCTTCTATTTTCATCATCATATTTATGTGCTAGTCTTTTTCTACTTCAATTCTCTATTTATTTATTTGATTTAGACCAATTTAATTCCATAAATCAGTTAGTTAGCCTATCAATTCTCAAATACTGTATACGTTTAACCTAATATTAAATCATCTAACTATATTTATTAAATCATAAATTAATACTATAAAAATTTAAAATTAATTGCTAACATAAATTAAGTAATGATATGCCACCATATTTAAACAATTCGAAGAAGAAATGAGTCCCTACTGCATCGAAATTGAAGACCACACCTAAAGGTCACTATTGTCCAAGAAGGAAGCTTGAAAATTTCAAAAAATTTCCTTGATTATTACACCAAATCACAGCCCTCATTCTCAAGATCATTTGATAAAAATGTCCGCGTAATTCCATTAATAATTTGATCATAACATTAGATCAAACAATTTATTAAACAGACTTCGCACTATGAAATATTTTTCTCACTGATCTTACTCAAACTCCAATTCCCTCTATTTTCATCATCATATTTATGTGTTAGTCTTTTTTACTTCAATTCTCTATTTATTTATTTGATTTAGACCAATTTAATTCCATAAATCAGTTAGTTAGCCTATCAATTCTCAAATACTGTATACGTTTAACCTAATATTAAATCATCTAACTATATTTGTTAAATCATAAATTAATACTATAAAAATTTAAAATTAATTGCTAACATAAATTAAGTAATGATATGCCACCATATTTAAACAATTCGAAGAAGAAATGAGTCCCTACCACATCGAAATTGAAGACCACACCTAAAGGTCACTATTGTCCAAGAAGGAAGCTTGAAAATTTCAAAATTTTTCCTTGATTATTACACCAAATCACAGCCCTCATTCTCAAGATCATTTGATAAAAATGTCCGTGTAATTCAATTAATAATTAAGAAGTTATGCATTCTAGAATTAGACAATGCATGGAAGAAATGGTGAATAGGAAGAAGAAAAGTGAAGATAGAAAAAGAATGTAAGTTTCTGATTGGGCCTTTTTGTAGAGGAAGGGAAATCCCACTTAGATCTTGAATTCAAAATTCAATTGTTTGGCCAAACCTAGTTAGCTGGATACAAACTCAAGCCCATATCTCAATAGTATGGTCTTCGATTTGAAAAAACTTACATACCGCTCTAATAAGAAAAACGAGCATGCCACAATGGTGCAAGTGTCATCACCCAATTCGGTTGTTTGTAAAATGACCACTTACTCTTATTATTCAACTGACAGAAATACCCTTTTAGATTAATATTAAAATAACCAGGGCATTACATTCTCCCGCTTTAAAAAGAATTTCAACCTCAAAATTCTGATAGGACAAAAACTCGTACCCTCTCGTATCACTTTGCATGATAACACATATAAAACATTCATAAAAAACAAAACCAACCATCCAAACAATCATCCATTCATACATACATCATCAGTTACTTAACAACCACAACATATATTTAGGTGAGATATAATTGGCAACAAATGTGATATGACATAACATATAAGCATTTGATTTAATCATGGTATATGATATACCATATAAAATGCAAGTATACAACTATGGCTACCTAAATGAATGTAACAACCATGGAATACCAGGCATAAATGCAATACATCCTAATATCATCATATGAAATCTATACGAAAGCATCATCCATAATTATAGTAATGATTACGACATATCACTTAGAATACTAAGTTAAGCAATTAAAAAAAAAAAAAATCAATAACAAAAAGCAAGCAATCATATCCTAGACTAAGTAGCAAATAGATATATACACAATTACTATTCAACCACACCTACTTTAAATTAACAACTCAAACATACAAGAGAATGGAATAGTATTTTGGAAAAGAGTCAAACGAAATTTTCGGGTCTTCTTAGTGGCTTCCCACATTCCTTTAATCGGAACTCTCATTTAATCCTAACTAAATAATTCGCCATCACTGTTATGTATGCTTATTCTTCAAATACAAACCTCAAATGTATGTGCACAACTACTACTTCTGCAATTCATGCTACCAATCCAAATATTGAATGGCGAAACCCACAAGAACTAGTAGCCTTGGCCTAAGAATGACCCAACAGAAATGCAACCATATAGACTCCTAATTGCACATACATAATACTCTATAATCCAAGTAGTGAACCTGTCACTTCATCTTTGGATTCTAAGGTAAGATACATCAATAATCGATGGTGTCTCACCTAAGCAATCCATAAATAGAATCATTGTACAATTCCTCATTTCACCCAAGAGCATCTAAGTCAGGCGATATCTTAACATAATAACGTAACATATCACATCTTCCATTTAAATTCCAATCCAACTTACGTGGTATCACTTTGCTTATGACATCACTTCTCTAAACATCCGACAAATTTTAATACCGAAGTATCACTTTCTCAGTATATAAATATTTTATCCTAAGTTTTATAACATACAAGCAAACAATCAATTCTTCAATAGGACAAAAGGGTTCGTATTCAATTCAATCATTCAAACATAAAAACCAAAATCCTAAATCAAAGTGGAATTCTAAATTAAGTGAAATCCTTATTTGCAATATCAAACCATTCAAACACATTCAAGTCAAAACAAGTGTGTGGTGTAACATTATCCGCAGTGTCGAATAAACGACACCCATCCATAAATGAAACAAATCGTCTACAAACAAACATCTATGGTGCAATGTTACTCGCAACATTGGCTCAATGACACCCATCCAGAAACCAATCAAATCATCTACCTTGACCAGCGATGTCAAATAACAAAGTGTGTATATATATATTATACGCCATTATCTCTTATCATTGCGGAAATGATATAGAATGAAATAATGTGAATAACAATTATTCCAAAATTCATAGTGTAACGTCCCGCCTTTTCGCACGCTTTAAATCGACACACGTTCCAATTCAAACAATACGGTAGGGCGGATTGTTATGGGATAAATAAGAAAAACAGAGAAGAGAAAAAACTAAACAGAATCTCACAGCGGAAGGATAAAATATAATAATAAATATACAGTTCATAAACTGTTTACAAAACATTTGATTCTTCTTCATACAATAAATGTCAGAGTTCACATACCAATAAATACCAATGCAGCGGAATTAAATAGTGTAGTGAAATAATATAGTAGATAGTAATACTACAAATCTTCATCTTCGTCCTCCAGAATAAAATTTTCAAAACCTGAAACGCTCGGACTTACCCGAGCGAATTGAAAAGACAAAATACTTGAGTCAGAACTAAAAGATCTTATGTAAGTTAAATTAACAGAAATGAATATGAGTGCAATAACTCAAGAGATGCTCGGGATTTACATCTCCTAAGGATCCGTTAAACTATTTACTACGTAGTATATTTCGCTATTATAATAGTGTCTAATTGTAAAATAAACTTACTTTTAAATAAGGCTTTACATTTTCCACCTTAACACATAATATATTCTCATAGTCTATACAGTACCGTAATCTCTCCCGTACTGGGCGTCGTCAGAGGGCACTCCATAGGTATGGTACAAAACCAAAATCGTATAACACGCGATAGGGTAGGTGACACGACACAACTAGGTAATGCCAGGGTAGATATATCAATTACGCATTCGGGCTGGTGGTAACGCATAGCCGTAGCTACCGCCCACCTCGAACAAACTCCCTCTAAAATCAAAAGTAAAGGTGGCCACCGAATCAATCCAAAGTCAGAGTAGTATCGAAGAGGAGTATCCGATAAAGGGCGCTAACCCCCTTGGCCCGAAAATCGCTCCTGTTTTAGCCACCTTATGCCAACTCACGGGAGTCGGGTCCACGTATTTACCTTAAAGGAAACGCCGCTACCAACTTACTCCATTCTGGAATCTCCACCGCGTACACGGTTGTTAAAGTGGTTTTTGGAGTTGGCAGAGAGTATGACAACTTTCGATCCCGGTCTCTTCAACAATCAAACATTATTATAACACCGTGGTCATTTAAAAATAATTATGCTTTCAAAACCATAATATAATTATCCATTTCAAAACCCATAAATACGATATCATTTCCTTTTAAAACCCAAATAAATATGATATCATTTTATTTCAAATATATTTCTTTTCCAAAATCATGCCACTTTTAAGATTTATAATACCTCGAAACCAAATATTTGAAATTTAACTTTCCAAATAATACTTCGAAATCCATAGTTTTAAAACCATAACTTTCAAAACTTAAATGGTTTGGATATTCAACAGTATATAAAATAAAACAGTTGAATTTAAAATTTCTTTACAAAGTAAAATAATTTTCGCGACTTGCCATTTATTTCATTTAAGATTAAGTCAAAATCCATAAATTTAAAATCGCTTTCAGTTTCAATAAACCACTTCAGTTTCAATATATTTCAAACTTTGAATATTAAACAATTGGAACTAAGGTTGGAAATTTCTATTCAATAGTTTAAAGTCCTATTATTTATTTTAAAATATTGGCATAATAAATCCGAAATCATTTTAAATAAAACTCAAATTACTTTTAACTATCAAAATTTCCTCCAATTTATTTATACTAGAAATATTCATTTAATCCATCTTGAATAAAATTTCAGTTATAAATATCATACCTTTTAAAATTTCAAGTTAATAAATTCTACATCAACTTATGAAGTTAAATTCTTAACTAAGCTCGATTCCAAATGAATTTTCAACTTAACTCCCAATATAAATTGATTTAAAACATTAAAAACTCTATATATTCTCAATATCTTAACATGTACTTAACCATATAATATAAATAATCAAACTCCATTATTCATCTTATTTATTTTATGTAACAAATTTATACGCAGCTTAAATTCAATAATTTAACCATATATGTACATAAAATAAGATTTTATATAAGGTCAAAAATTAATATTTATTAAACCGCATCCTATCCAAACCATAGAAATCATTTCAAAAATAAATTATATATATATATATATATCACGGTGCATGTATATAATTTTCTATCCTATGGTCAAGTGATACGGATATTTATCATTTCAATCCGCAATATAAAAATAAATAAAAAATGCGGTTGTATATGATTTCAAACCGCAATCCCGAATGAAATAAGAATGCATAATAACTTGCAGTTTATATAATATAGAACACATCATCTATCCACCCAATATCAATCATCAACCAATTTTATTTCAATCATCATCAATTTAAACAAACATCAATAGAGCATATAAAATATAACCGGTAATAAATACAGGTATTAACTAACAGTTTTATATTCAATAATAATTTAATAACTGTTTAACTAGCAGTTTATATGCAAATAAATAAATTTTAACTGTCAAATTTTTATGCAATAATAAAATTGATTCACAGTTAATTTAAATAAATGCAATTTAACTGAGATAATGAATAAAACATGCCAAACAGTCATAAATAAATTTCTACTCATATCTAAAATCAATTTAACAAACATAAGAAATTTTAGAAGTTGTGAGTGGGCTAAAACAATCACCTTTTGAATTTAAATCGGATTTAAACCCAAAATTTTGATAGTCTCCAAATTCGTCCAAACCAGCGTCATCAAGTCCGGAATTCCAATACGAACCTAGCGTAGAAAACCGCATGTGAATTGGATCACGTACGTGAAAGATATAGCGATAAAACTATTTGAAATTAAAATTAAAATAAAATAAAATAGAAACAACTCACCTTACCAAAGTACACGCCACGTGACCATCACGTTATCACGCAACAGAGCCCCAACGGAAAGAAAATCGCGATTTCTTTCCTGTAGCCGCCAGAAATGCCACTCCTTTCAAATTTTCACCACCTCTCCTCGAGCCTTCGACCAAATCAGAGGATGCCATTCTCCTTCCCTCGCTTTGCCGACCCTAGAGACCCCACGCATGTTTCCTGGAACCGCCTCCTCCAACTCGCGGCCGCCGTCACTTCGATGGCAAATATTGGTGATCCTAGGTGCCTAAGATCCAAACGAGCCACATGGATGAGCTCGGCCCGTCGACAACAACACACCCATGCCCTCCAATTGGCCTGCAAACGAAGATCCACCGTCAAAATCGCAAAAGCACGTACGAACGGCCGAAATTTAATTGCTGATTTCAGGACAAACGATAACTCGAATCGAGAAATAATTTGCAGATCTGAGTTGCGCTCGTCAAAATTTTCAACATATAATTTTTCGGAATTTTTCTGAGGTGTTTGAATTTTCATTTGATTTTTGAAATTGAAAATGCATACAGGGTTTCTAGCCATTGGAAGAAGAGAAGGGACTGATGAAATGAACGCACAAACAAATAAGAATAGATGGAGGCTAAGGTTTATAAGTGGGTTTATATAGGTAGGTTAGAAATAGAGTAGATGGATCCGACAAACAAACGTGCTAAACGATAATTGGCCCAAAAACTCCGTTCCGACCTTGGATCGAAATTAGGTAAACCCATATATCCAAATAGGTGTTTTAAGATATTCTAAACGCGATGGAAGAAGTTTCACGTCCAAATTCCATCGTATGAAGAAGTTATGCTGAAATTAATATTTCCAAATTAATTTTAAATTGATTTCAAATTGATTCATTTAAATCGATTTCAAGGCGTTTCGCGTTCGTACGATCAAACGACATGTCCAATCGCTACGAAACTTGAAACCTACAATAATTCACTGATACGGATCCGATGAAACTGGTTTCGTCGAAATCCGAGTCCGTGACCAAAATGGCTATTTTTATATTAATTAATAAATTAAGAATTAGTAAATAAATCCAAATTTTATATTTCAGTTTTAGAATTGGAAATTTTTATCACTTAAAAATTCTCAAACATTTAAAATGATTTAATAATTTTTTAAATGTCAATTTATTAAAGATTAGATCAATATAAATCTTCGATTTCAAAAAAATTCAAAATTATAGATAAATATCCAAAATTTCCTTTTAATTGAATTATCCTATATTTATTCCATTCATAAATTTCAAATAAAAGGGTTTACCATTGGATTAAAAATTATCACATAAATATTTCCAGTTTTCAACTTAATTTTTTAAATTAACGTAATAGTTAAATATTTGACTTTTATTCATTTTCAATAAATCCAATCTTATCATCTTGTATTTCTTATTAATTTATAATTCCTTAAACAAATTCCCATCTCAAATTTTTAAGTGTAAATTATTTCACCAATTATGGTATTTATTTCAATTTCTTAAAATAATCCTTTTATTACACTTTGAATCCAATTTATTTTAATAAGTTTCCAATTAAACGGGTTAGATTCAATTTCAAACTTACACATAAGTTTAGGTTATAATCAATTTATAACGTATTACTTCTCTAATTATTACTTTACATCTTCCCGTATTAATTTCACAATAAATCATAATTATTAAAATAACGCTTATAATCAATAATGACATTGCAATTACTCACATTCAAATGATCGTTATTTCAAATAAATTTATCGACCAATTAATTAGGGAATTTATAATAATTGTTATCTACCCTTATATTTACTTCCTAATAACGCACTACCTACTCTCCTTTAATTGTGATTTGAATTCCAACCTTTTTTTTATCATACTAAATAAACTAAACTACATATAGATTGTTACCTATTTCCTTACATGCCTTTATAGGTTTATTACTTAACAATCATCGTTTAAAATCCCGTGTATACACAAATTATTACTTAACATAAATCTACTCTTTTATTACTTTACGTTCACACTTCCGTTACTATATAATTAATCACCAAGTAACGTTATCATCAAACCAACATTAATTAATATATTAAATGCTTATATTTATTTCTCTACATCCAGTTTGTTCCAACTTAATTTATATTAATGTTATTCCCTTATATGGTTAATACTTATCCACTTGTTCTAACTTTTATTACCTAAATTTTCCGTTATTGTAAACCTTTAATAATCTCATTTAAATTAAATATAAATTCCAATTCAATCAATCCTTTCAACACGCAACTTATAGTAACTGCTTACAAGTACGAATGGAAGTATCATTTATTCTAATATTTTCTAAATTTACAATAACGTATAAATTAATTTCCTTTAAATGAAATTTATACCCAATTTCGCTTATTGAAATTTATTCAAATTGCTAGTAAATAGGTTCTAAGTCACCATTAATTTAGCGTTCATTACAATATTTGTTTATAAAGTTTTTATTTCTACTAAATTTAATTACAAAACTCATTAATTCAACCAAATTAAATCCACGAAATTTACGGGTCGTTAAATATAGTATGAGTCGATCACCGAGTAGGATCACATAGTAATATCATTGGGTCACTGAGACCCAACCATACAATAAAATCTAGTACCTTTTAAATAAAATAACCAATCAGATCCTAAATGATTTTTAATTGGTTGGTTAATAAGATCCAACAATTTGAAATTCCAATGCACCTACGTCTTTTTTACTATCCAACTTTACAAATGAAACTTTACTTATCTATATCTTCAAAAATTCCAGTTTCACTCAATCTCCTTTATATTAATCTTAAATTTAGTATCTTTTTATTTGGCTAATGTCTCTTATTTATGAGGTTTCAAAAAAAATTTGAACTCACTTTCCTTTAACCAAAAATATGATCTCCCTTTATCCATCTAAAGTTTAATGCCTTAGCAGCATGTTAGCTAACCTAGCAAGTTTTATTTATTTGGGGGAGGAAGATCAGAATCTTCAGCGAAAACTTATGGAATTCCTATGCTGTAAAATGTATAACTGCTCGCTATCACATAACTATCAGGATCATAATATACAACAAGGTTGTGCTCAGTCCATTACTCCTCATTTAAGCTGTACTACTCTCACTATCCAATAATATCACATAACGAGTCATCAGATCTATTCTAGAATCGAACCACACCCCAATAAACTCGGTACATATGTTCACTGAGAATTATAAACCATGTATAACTAATTTCAAACTATGGTATATCATAGATAGATGGGTCGATCCTCTAGACTGATTTTGACACAACAACATGTTCATGCACTATGTGAGATTTATAGCTTAACTATACACACATTCCTTACCCAAAAATGATAACTCTATTCCTATTACGATCTACATTCCCTTCTCCATAGTAGATGGTGGCATACACGCACTGGGAGTGACTTTTGGTGTGCGGGCTTCAACTACTTGACATTTCCTAATATAGTTCACCAATTTCTTCTTACCAATAATTTAAAATTTTAGAATTTCTTTTCCAAACCTTTGAAATAATAACAAAAAGATTTACCAATTGGAAATTCATCAAATGTTAAAATTTAAAACTTCCATTTGCCTTTTAAATTGTTGTTTTATAAAACTCCATTTTATTTAGAATCCACAAAAAAATAATCCCTTTCAGCATAAATTCATTTATTTTTATATTTTAACTTTCAAACCAGTTATTTTCCTTTAACTTAAATAAGTCAATAATAATCACTCAAAATATATTTACATTCAAAATAACTATGCTTTTTCTAAAATACTCATACTTCATTTTACTACATTATTTCGTATAATTTATAACCATTTTATCATATGTATGTGTCTCTATATGTTTGTATGTGTTTGTTATTCTAAACAATATGTATTATACATAAAAAAGTACAATTTTGAAACTCATTTAGGTTGCCACCTATATCCGAATCAAATCCGGATATCATTTCCACCACTTTAAATCACACATACACATACAAATACACACACACACAGATATATATATATATATATATATATATATATATATATATATATTCAAAATGTTATATCATAAACCCTTCAATTCCCGTCCTAAAAATATATATTGAAATGGAAGAATCCCTCTTACGTTGAAATAAGAATTTAAATCCCACTGTAAAAAACCTCCAAATATTTTCATAACTTAGATAAATAGAATATCAATTCATAAATTCTTTTATAAATAAATATTATAGTTCCACTTCCAAAATTAATTCCCCTTCCAATAGTTTCTTAAAAATATCCATTCTTAAAACTTTCAACTTCAAAAACTCAATTCCCTTGAGAACTTTATCACCTCCTTGTCCTGTGTATCTACAAATCAAATCCAATTGTTGAATATTTTCTCATAAGTGCTTAGCCTAATCTATGTTAATGAATAGAGTTTAGTTCCAACATAGGGTCCCCTCTCCAAACTCGATAAATCCCTAAACAACTTTCGGAAGTCAACAACCAGGGTAGTTAGATAGGAACCACTCCTTGTACAATAAGTGTTGGTATTATGGGGTTTACATTGGTATGGCTTATCACTTACTTATGGGTGGAACCAAATATGATTGTTTACACCCAAAATATCCATATTATCCTTTCTAGTGTCATTTCTAGTTCTGTTTTCAAACCAACCGGTATTTATCTCTGTTCTAGTTTTTTCCTCCATTAGGTTACGTATACTTAGCTATTCGTAACTAGGATTCAGTAGCAACTCCCCAATAAATCATAAACTAATCTGAAATTGTAAATGGTGTATAAATATGTATTCAAATCATATATACTTATAACTATATAAAAATAAAAATAGCTCTCTCAATACGTCCTTTGTCCTTAAATTATGAATTAACTACCAGCCTTTTTCGACCTTTGGATTTAACGCCGGACCGATGTTCAAATCTTGAAAACCAAAAATGAAATATCATTAGGTTATGATAAAAGAAACAAATAATATATTTCTGACTATAACCTTTTGAAGTCACAGTGGAAGGAATAATATATAATATAAAACCAACTTATATTCAAATCAATCTTTAAAACATACACAAAGTCGTATATCATACAATATACAACCATCAATCCAAATCCACACATGACATAATATAATGTTTGATGAATATGTATACAGTATATGCATAGATAATGCCTTCATAATCTGCACCCTTGACACCAACCATATCTGCTTGACTCTATAGTCCATCAACCTATCATTGTTAAATAAAAATAATATGGAGAGAGGATCAGATATGTTTCTCTGTGATTAAAACTAATTTATTCCAAGTATACTTCAATTTAGTTTTTATGACATCATTTTAATATACTTGATTGGGTAAACATACCTTAACCTGCTGACATGGATACAATGGTAATAACATCAGCATCCAAAAATTGACTACTGGATTAAATTCATGTTGCACCTAACTACTCAAAGTATCCAAATAATGTCATATATATATATATATATACACACACGCACGTACGTATGACATTTTTAGGACGTATGTATAGAAGAATGTGCATTAACTTCTTTTTAGTGCAAAGAAATACATGACCTAACTTCTTTTTCATTGGAAAATCATAACACCACATAAAAATAAAATTATTTTATGTTTTGGTTCATATAAGTATTTAGTTGGCATATAAGTATAATTATCACACGCTATAAAATGACATAGCCTATATGGTATGAAATAATACACATTTTATCATTACTTTCAAAAATTCTTTATTGGAGTTATACCAAGTACACTAATGGACATAAATTTGAATGCTACGTCTTGTTTACTATTACTTAATTAAAAAGAACACAAAATTTGCTCTTATATCATGTACATTCAGGTCTAACGCATATAGATATAAACTCAAATCAAACATTCATCTTCCTACAATCAAAATTTCTCTGGCTTGGACAAAGGTTTAGTTTCTGTAGTCTTCTTAACAATCATATTGGAAAAGTACATAGTTAAATTGAAGTCTTTTTCAACGTAACTATTTTAAATTTTCATATTTGATAATGTGAGACTTTTAGATAATAAAAACATAATTCTTAAATATTTATCATCAAATTATAAAGAAACTATTAATATAAAATTAAGCGCATATGATTTTAATTTTCCACGGATTCACCTATATATAATAGCATAGTAAATAACATCTAATTATATAACTCAGAATTACTGTTACAAAAAGAGATGAAATGAAATATTTTCTTTGATTAAAACTAAAAATAATATATGCATATAACACTTGCTAATTTGCATATATATGTACTAAGCTATAGTTCAACCATGTACGTGTATCAGTGGATCTATCCACTCTTTAAAGGTGCGTATTTGAAAAAAAAAATTATCACACTCCAAGAAAATATTTGATCAATAAAAATAAGGGAGATGTGACTGATCAAAGAATAGTTCCATCAAGATCTTTGAAAGTGTTCAATTGCTGATCCTTGGACGGTGGTAATACGAATATAAATGGATCATAGTTTGATCAATCTATTTTGCATGAGTCATTGCCATGAGACCATTTACTTAAAAATATAACAAATGATTATAAACAAAAAATTAGTTCAATAATACATTTTAATAGGTAAAATAATACAGAGCAAATATACCTTACTTTAATTATCATGAGGCTAAGAGGGTTAACATATTTGGCATTGTCATTTGAAACGGCCTCCAAAACAACTTTTAGTGCTTGGAGCTCAACCCATTTCATGCAACCCTATGTAACACAATCACATACTCTGCACCATAAGGATTCTTAAAGTACAATAATCACACCTTATCCATAGTTATCTGTCAAGTCAACATAGATCCACGGTGAGGTTATGACTTTATATTTTGACGTTGGGGAAGAAACTTGAAAAGGACGATAACAATTAGGGTTATGATTTAGGTTGTTGGTAGATGAGCAAAGCCTTGGTAAATGGACAAAACATATTGTAATAAATATTCACCTAAAGGAAGATGAATCCAACCCATGATTTGAAGAGCGATAACCATCGATTGTTTGATTGAAACAACTTTTCTGAGAAATTATAATAGTTTACAAAAAGTGGGAGAAGTGAACGGTAATCCGAAATATTGCAACAACGACCATAACTATTTTCCATATTCTAATGGTAAAACTGGTTAGATATGTAATTGCAAAATATGCTTCAGTTAACGAGAATTCACATTAAAGAAAATCGGGGATTGCCGAGAAAGTTGCTGAATTATGAACGAAATAATTGATCTTAGCCATCTAATAAGGTTAAAACTTCTTATTTTTTCATGAATCTTTCTTATAGTGCTTAAAGATAATTGATAACTTAGATCCAACATAGATGTTTTCTATGAAAACTATGTTAAGATTAAATTTGTAGTGGAGTTATACTTATGCAATATTCTTCCATAGTTGCTTTGACCTATAGATAGAGAATTTTTTTTTGTATATCCATGTAAAACTTGTTTTAAGCCATTTAATATAAAAAATTCACTTCTAGCTTTACAAATAGTATTAGTGTATCACTAAGGCATGACCATTGTATACTAAACACCTACTTATTGCAAGCCATGGATGATACATTACGAAATATGTAAATCACTAACTAACTATCTATAGTACACTAACATTTCCCTTCACTCTTATAAACTCTTATATTATTTGTTTACTCTAACACTTAAAACTAATGCAACAATTAGAATTTAAAATATGAATAAAATCCACACCTTTTACAGATCTAAGAAGCCCAACGCTTGTCTTATCAATCAGCTAGTTTACAAAATGAAAGAGAATAGACCTTTAAAAGAAAAAGTACTATTTGTTGATTAGCATGCTTCTATATTATTTCGTGTTTTTTTAGTTTTGACTCTTGATTTTTGATTTGGGAAATATTACATGAGTCAGGGAATGGAAATAATAGATTTTTCATGATCTGATTTGGAGAATGGGAAATAATATAGGGTTGAGATAATCTGACATATTATGTAGGCAGATACGCAATGGAAAAGTATGGTACAATAGTTGTATGGATACTGGATTTGTGGGGAGTAAAAGAAACACCAATGTCTTTTTATATTTCAAAAATTGATGTTTTATTTCCTTGCACAATGGTAATAAAACAAACATTCACTTGTAGCCAATACCTAGAGTATTTTGGACAATTCATATGCCAGGAAGATTGAAAGCAAATTAATTTCATTCTGAAATAATGATTGCATGCATAGATTATATTTAATATAAAAAATACTGGTATTTATTTTTATTATGAAATATTATGAACAAATGGGCACAAAACTAGATATTATGTTTTTACATAAATTTGGTTTTTGCATGAACTTTAAATGAGAAAAATATATCATGTTAATGTATGGTTTATATTTATACTTTTAAATAGGAATATCATTAAATTTAAAACGAAGTCGTGCCAAAAGTTGTCTAACTTATTTCAATTTCTATATTTTGATACAGTGATGGGTGCCACTAATCACATGGTAACCTTCATTTTTGTAACGACCTAGAATCTTAGTCATTTGAATTTGGTATATTTAATTGATATAAAATACTAAAAAATTAATTTTTTATGTTAGATACCTTGAATTTCAAATATAGCAATTTACTGGGTAATTAAATTATTGTATTTTATATTTGGAATTGTTTAAATAATTTAATCCTGAATTTAATGTGAATAAAAATGAGTTTGAAAGTTGAATTAAAATTCTATTTAAATAAGAATGAAGATAGTAAACTTTTAATTTGGATTTCAAAGTGATGAATTTAGTTTTTATAATAATTTGTTTTAATTAACGTATAAAATAGCTTTCTAGGGCACTGTCTCAGAATTCGACGAAACTAGTTTCGTTGGATCCTAATAGTGAATTATAGTACGCCGTCGAATTTCTTGACGATTGGACGTGTCGTTTGGACATGCAAGCTCGAAACGCATAGAAATTAATTTTAATAATTTATTTAATATAACTGTGTTTGAAAAGCTATCTTTCGTATATAATCAAATTAGGCCTCGAGACTAGTTCCAGTGTGTTTGGAATAGCGTTATTACATATAGAATGCCGGGCAACACGCCTTGTCTGTAGTTTGAAATTTAGTACGTTTAAAGCTAGATATTTTCTAACTTAAACTAATATATATTCACACATACTCTCCAAACATTAGCCCACACCCATAGTGCATGTGCCCATGCCTAACCCGTACAATTCTCCCCTATATAAAAATTACATTTATTAAAAGGTTTGGTTCATTTTTTTAAATTTGAATCAAAACACCTCCCATAATCCAACGTCCATGAGCCACCATCACCACAAGAGGCCATATCAGCCCGAGACCCCAACTGCAAAGTTGACGGCGACAATGAGATAAACAATGTGGATGGTCGATCTAATTCGACTCGAGGCAGGGGCAATTTTCGATGAACGTTGGGGTAGGTCTTTGTGGAATTTCGATGCTCGGCAATGATGTAGAGGGTTGAACTTAGGCAATCGAAAGAGAGCGTCGTAGGCGAGCTAAGAGGTGGCCAAGTGATTCCTGGTGATGCTCTGGAGTGGAGGTGACATGAAGAACTCGACATCGAGATGGGTTCTTATTCACATGCCAGGGTGGGGGAGCACGTGGGAGGGGAAAGTTTGGTGATGTTCGCTAAGCGAATTGTTAACTATGGAGGGAGAATGAAGTGAATTTTGATCAGCCTTAATATTTTGTTTTCGGTTCTAGGTGGGATGTAAATTTTAGGGAAAATGGTTTGTAATTTTGTAATTAGCTTATAATATGATGATGGGTAATTTAATTCGTTTAAAATCAAAAACTTATATTGTGAATAACTTGCTCATATGAGGTCCCATGGAGATGAAACTTTTTGCGTTGCACTCGTTGTGGCGAAGGCTACGTATGGTAATTGAATTGGCTAACAGTTGGAGCTTGTAGAAATTTCGTGCTAAATCGAACTGAAACGCTTCGGCGACAACTAAAATTTCGGTGAGTTAAACTCACCTTTTTAGTTAATCGGTTATGTTATACAGTTGATTTAAATTGTAGATGGATGTTTGGATGATATACTATTTTATTAGTTGGTTTGGATATATTCCTATCTTCGGTGTGCATGAGAGCCTATTACATTCCTATGTAAGAGCGAATGACCCTTTGTATCGATCCCTCCTCGAAGGAGTTGATTTATATTTTATTAATATATATTGTATGTGATGCATGGAGGGGCAAGGCAGAGGGATCCAATAGGATTCCTCACACTATTACTTTTACTTTTCACATATATTATGATATATGACTTGTTAGATGCCATATTTGATGACGTGGATATGATTTTTCTTATTTAATGTTTTAGTAGCACTGGGCAGTATATTGGTATTTTAAAATACTATAAAATGATGATTTGATTTAAAAAAAATGGATTTCAAAGTGATTCTGGAAATTGTATATGTATTAATAATTTTTCTTGAACTATTTAAAGAAGAAATTTATTTTAAAAATAAAAAACATGATTTTTAGATATTATAAATTAATAGTTTATTTAAATATTTTAAACAGAGATTTTTGAATTATAAAGTAAAGGTTTTTAAAATCTTAAAAATAAGCCTGTGTTTTATAATAAAGGGATATAGTTTTAAAAAGAAGATAAGAATATTCTTGACATAAATACTTATTAACCGTTTTATATAAAGTAATACACACACACACACACACACACACACACATATTATATGGTTAATTTATAAATGGGTAAGTTTATAAATGGGATAATGTATAAATAGGACATTATACAAACAAAGTGAATATTAAAAAAATCGTATTTATTAACAAAAGAATAGATTTATTAATGATGTTTATAAATAAAGATAAATTTTATCATTGGATAAATTGAAAAATAAATCATAAATGTGGATTTATATCAATACGTGGAATGTTGTTGAGAAAATAGTTGATTTCATTTTGAAAGTTGAAAGTGAGGATAGATAAGAGATGTTAAGCGAGATTTTATAAATAGAAAGGAATTTATGAAAGGAATTTATAAAAGAAATTCATAAATATGGAAGCAACTTTAAAAACGGATTACAATGGATGTTTAGATAGGATTTTATAAACTAAAGGATTTTATAAAAAGGAAGTCTTATAAAATAGAAAGAGATTATTAAATATAGCTATAAAAATATGGAAATGATTATGTGGAAATTCAAGTATGGTTATTTATCGAGGAAGCATATTTATGTTTAAAAGTTGTTTAATTATAATAATATTGTTTAAAGTTGTTTATCAAAATTTGAAATTGTATTATTTTTCAAAGGAACAGGAAAAAGAAAAACTTCCGTTTCAGAAATGCGAAAATGCGGATATGGTCGAATGGTAAAATTTCTCAATGTGTGGTTGGTAAACAAAGATTGGTTTTTTAGTAGGGTACAGAATGTATTGTCAAATATTCAATATGATTCCACAAGATCTATTTTCGTTCAAGTAACGGATTCTAGCCAATCGAAAGGATCCTCTAATCAATCCATAGATCATTTCGATTCCATTAGAAATAAGGATTCAGAATATCACACATTGATCAATCAAACAGAGATTCAACAACTAAAAGAAAGATCGACTCTTTGGGATCCTTCCTTTCTTCAAACGGAACGAACAGAGATAGAATCAGATCGATTCCCGAAATGTCTATTTGGATCTTCCTTAATGTCCCGGCTATTCACGAAACGTGAGAAGCAGATGATTATTCATCTACTTTCGAAAGAAATCGAAGAATTTCTTTAAAACATTGATATGGGTTGAAATTGATTAAAATTATTTATCGGTAATGTTTTGAAAGTGAATTTTACTGTTTGTAATAATGGTTAAGATTAATTATTACTGTATATTTAACAATGTGTTGAAATTATTAAATATTATTTTTAAGAAGTTTTGCGGCTAATAATCATTATTTATTTCCAATGTTTATGGTTAATTGTTTTTTTATATTAGGGTTTCGAAGTAAATGGTTTCTATCTATTATAATGTTTTGCGAGGGTTATAAACATAAATTGTATAAACGGACTTTGGGTTTTATTAGGGAGATTTTATGAAATAGTTTAAAGGCTTAAAGGAAGATTATTTACAAGGTAAAGGAATTTTATAAATGGTTTTGTGGATTTCAAAGGGCGTCATAAATGATTTAGAAATGTATAAAAGAGTTTATAATGGCTCTAGTGATTTATAAAATAGTCTACAAATGGTTTAAAATTTATAGCGAAATTTATAAATGGCTTAGAATTGTATAAAAAGGAAATCTTCCTAAGTGTTTGGTGAATATAACGACCCACATCTTTGGACAGTTTAAATCGATAATAAATCGCACATGTCGGACTCAAACCATTCAAAAGGGAGGATTGTTACGGGGTAAATAAGAAAAAGAAGTGAAAAGAAAGAAATACAAAGCACAGAATCTCACAGGCACAGCGGGATGACAAAATATAATAATCAAACAAACAGTTCATGAAGCTGTTTTACAAATAACATTTGATTACACTTTTATAATATATCAGAGTTAAACATACAGCAGGAATAAACAAATAATGCAGCAGGACAACATGATCGATGAAATAAATATAATAAATAGTAAACTAATCTCCGTCTTCATCCTCCAAATAAAATGGTCTTCAATTCACTGAAAAGCTCGGTTCGACTTGAGCGTAATGAAAAGGAAAAAAACTCGAGTCAGAAGTAAAAGATCTTATGTAAGTTAAATCAAAATAAGTAAATATGAGTGTAACGGCTTCAGGGATGTTTACGGGATTTTACATCTCCTTTCCAGTGTCTAACGTGTGTGCAATAGCTTAAGAGATGTTCGGGATTCCATCTCCTAAGGATCCGTTAAACTATCTACATACATAGTACAATATGCTATTATAATATGTCTATAGTAAAGTAAAATATTAAGATAGCATTAAGGCGTTACCCATATCCCCCATAACACATTTTTATATAAATACCGCAGTCTATACAGATATTATAAGCTCCACCAAAACGGTGGGATACTCAAGGAGCACTTCATAGGTACGATACAAACAAAAATCGTAATGTGTTCGATAAGGCATATGACAAGGCACGCAAGTCAATGCTAGGGTAGGATTCTACCGTTTGTAGAATCGGGCTGGTGGTAATGCATAACAGCTACTACCGCCCACCTCGGAACACACTCCCATAATCAAAATCGAGGGTGGATACCAAATCAATCACAAAGTAACAGATATGGTATCAAAGAATCATGTCCCGTCAAAGGTGCAATGTGAAGACCCGTAAATCCGTACTCCTTGAATATACACTAATCTCCATTGATTAATTCAAGATGAACAGAAATACGAATTCTCAATGTTTAAGAAGAAGAAAAAGAAGGAAAGAGAGAGAAGAAGATAGAAAATAGAGAGGAAAGAAAATAGAAAATAGAACGGAATAGAAAACAAGAGAACAATAACAGAATCTCACAATTCGCAGCGGAACAACATATAATAATAAATGAATAATCTTTAAACAAAGAACTATATCAGTTATTACATTACATCACATTTCATTTCATTACATCATATCATCAGAGTGTACAACAACAAAAAACAGCGGAAAAGAAATACTATATACTAGTAATACGCCATGCCATCCATCTTGCCTCCACCAACTCCTGAATTCCAGAATATCCTGATAAACCTAACTCTTGACTGCCCGTGTAGAAATTGGTGGGCACCCAGAGTTTAGGAAGGAAAACAATAAACTCCGAGTCAGTCATGTGACTAGTGTGAGAACTCAAAACAGTTTATTTATCTTTAAAATCAAAATAGAGGAATATTTTTAAAGTCAATACGCAATGCTTTTAAAAATGAGACTACCATAAGACCTCCCACCACACACACAATGCAAACGCAGACTTGGAGGAGATTTCTTCTTATGTTAGTCAAAGATGCTTGATACGCATTAAAAAGAACATTTGATATTATTACTAGTGCATAGTGTAGGAAAAATTCATTTCGAAAGTAGAATATAAATCTTAGCCAGCATAGGTACCATTATATTATGCCTACTATAGCTACCTCCAGAGGAAGCAGGTTCTACAACTAAAACCGTACAAGTCTCGTATTGTTTCTTTGGATTTCCAACGAATGATCAGGCCAAGGAACTTCCCATTGCCACATGAGAATGCCTCTGGATGGACATCCCCGAGAACCAAACCGGATCTCTACCAACACAAGGCCAGATTACCCCTAACTGAGTAACAACTGACCGAATATGCCATCCCCCGGTCCTTTGGGACCTTTCACCAAGCGCTCGCAATCAATTCACACAATCATAAAGTGTTTTCAACATGAGTAAGTATCTGGGCTCCATACCATGATACCACCCTTTTCCAGAAGGAAATGCACATATCCTAAAGAGCGCTACCCCTCATAACCTTGCCGCATCTTTCCTGTTTTGACCATTCCCGAGGTGTGAGGCTCGACGAAGTCACGTCCACAAAAACATACTTTATACAAAAGCCATGCTTTGGGTCAACAAATGATCATAGAAATGATCACCAGGATAGACGATCAAACAAATGATCCTATCACAAATAATCAACACAATGATCATTTACAGCAACACTCAGCATGTCACATTACCAAATTGGGAATATATCGTTGATAACATTCAACTACATAACCTCTGAGCTCGTACGTCTCAGAGAAGGGTGTTAAGCTAAAAGAATAAATTCTCCGCCACCAACAGAAATATATTTGAATGAAATCTGCTTTATATCTCAATTTGTAACGTCAGACATACAATCCATACAAGTCTGTTCCGGGCTCGAACAGAACCGAAGGCACTTACAAAGAAGTCCTTGCAATCCGGATATCTACAATCCTGATCGGATTTCCCATCACATATGGAGAACTCAATACCGTAGCTACTCGGTGCAGAGTCAATCGACAGGTCATCCTATCGCTCTCGCAAATACCGGGTCTTCAACACCGATCTTCAAATGCAATTCATAACGACGTATCACATATTCGGAATGGGTTATACGACCCCATGGTCCTTTCCCGGTTAACCCGAATAGTGAGCGCTTATTCAAAAATAAGTGTGGCATTCAAATTCAAACAAATCACATCAAATACCCATTCAAAGGGAAATATTGATAGTCGGTTATTGAACTATCAATGGATATGCACACATCACCAGTTTCCCAATAATTTTCCAAACTATTTATTTTCCAAAATATCTTTACTAAATATATAATTTTCACACTTCAAAAATAAATCAATATTTATTTTTTAAACAAATTTCCCCATTCTTTTATAAATTCCATAGTGAATTTTCATTCTAAAATATTCATGAATATACGACTTCAATTATTCTTTTCAATTTATCTTCAAAAAGATAAATTCTCAAAATATTCACTTTATATTGGAAAACATTTCCATACTTATTAAATAAGTAATTCACGAACCTATTTATTTTCAACACTTGGAAAATATTCAATATACTTAAATCGAGATTAAGTATATATTTCATTCTTTAAGGAAATCATTCTCTTAAACATATTTATTTGGGCCAAAACGAATGTTACGTAAAACATCGTTACGACAACCCAAGATCACTAGTATAGGGATTCGAAATTAAAATAGATATATAAATCCCAATACTATACAAAAACATTTCCTTTCGGAAATCATTTACTATAGCAACAGTGTTATAGTCCACCATTTCCTTTTATTTCTCGAAAACGTCAATTTCAACAATAGATGTTGAAATCTATGGTTTCGAATCTCAAAACATTTTAAAACATCGTTAGATCGTTTTATTTCTATTTAAAACATCAAATCTAAACATTTTCTTTAACATATTATTCACTATTCAAAAACGTGAATATACTACGTTAACAATTTTCATCCTTTTATACATTTCATTTTAAAGGATTATTCACAGTCAAAAATGTGAATATAACTCCATTAATAGGTTTCAACAATTTACTTATCAAAATAAGTCGTTTGCGAATTTATAAAACAATGTTTATAAATTCCATTTCTATTTATTTTATAACTACTTCCTTTATAAATTCCTTTATTAACCTATCTTAATTCATATCTCAATGATATACTAAAGATTCATATTATAAGTTAAACACTTATAATTTATTTGTTTATAAGAATCGTTCTTTTGAACTTCATAATTATAAATCTTATAACTTATAAGATTCAATTATTTATCCAAATCTATTCTTTCAATAACTTTATAAATTTTATAAACCTACTGCTTATAAAATTCCATTTATAACTTCACCGTTTATAATTCTATAAATTTCATTCGTTTATGAAATTCATTCACAATTCATTCTAACAATTATAAAATCTCGTTTTATAATCCAAAATATTCTAATTTATAAATATCAATTTATAAATCTTTTATATAATCAATTTATATTATTATTTTAAAACATCTTTAATCTCCTTTATAATTTCACCATTCTCTTGATTTATAAAATAATCAAATTTATAAATCCTATATTTAAACTTTTAAAATAAATTCAAAAATCCAATTTAATTATTTTTATAAAAAACATTAACCCATATTTCTCAAAAATCAATCTTTAACCGTATTTCTCAAAATCATAATTTTTTATAACTTTAAAAATTATATCGTTTATTTATTTAAAACGAATCAATTCCAAACATATAGTATATTTTCAACAATCACTTTAAAAATCATTTTAAAATTCCAAAGTTTGGTCCAATGATGCTACATACCAAATAGTCAATCACGACTACAACGATATCATATATCGATATGATAATCCATCAAATATCAAAATATCTGAATTCAAATAAATACTGTTGAGGAATCCAGTTGGATCCCTCCAACCTGTTTTCCTGCATCCACAAACATTAGCACAATACCAATTCCGCTCCAGTACGGAATTATCGCGGTATATGGGATTTAAAATATTATCCGCTTAATAGACGGCGCAATAGGGTCTCATCCGCTAAACAAATGCGGGAAATCAATAACTCCAATATATACATATGCCAATATATATATATTGCTATTATATATAATACCAATTTCACTGTTTATGAAATATTCGCGGTATATGTTTTTAATAAATAACATCCGCTTACTAACGGCGCATAATGTCTATTTTAACAATCAATAGATATCAATCATCATTCAAACATGCATTCAAATATTTTAAATCTAACTATTTAAAATAAAATCGAAACCGATTCGATTGAGTGAGAAGTTCTCACCTTGATTTCAATTTCGTTTTAGCGATTTATTTCGAATAAAATTAAACGGACGTTTAATTTTACCCAAAATTCTCACTAATTCCAAACAACTCCAATCCAATTCCATAGCGTAGTGCTCGTCCATACGATTCCAACGCAACTAGTTTCGCATGTTTTCGACCTCGTATGAAAAAGTTATGAATTTTACAAGTTTTCACGATTTAAACTATATAAATTTTACAACTTAATTTATAATTTTAATACCCTAACTTGCCACAGCCCTTGGATCTAATGCCTTTCCATCTTGGCCGTTCTTTTCCTCTTCCCAAATTCACGTTCCATCTACAGGAAGATAGCCGTGCTTTGAACCCATGAATCACCCACTAGGGTTTAAATTTTCGACCTCCACGTTGAACTTGAACGCGATCAGATAGTTCCATGTTGAAGCCCATTGCAAGAGCTACTTTCGGCTGCGACAAGGTGGAGCTTGGCCACCTGTAGAGCCCTGAAACGCATGCCGACCTGATGGTAAACGCGAGCAGATAGCTCCCTCCATGGTTGACGAATCGACGAAGTAGCCGTATGGATCTGAAGCTCTCTTCGTGCTCTTCACTTCGTTAGTTGAAATCTCTTGCTAATTCTCTACGGATTGAGAGAGATTAAGAGGAGAAGGATTGGATGATGGTGGCCATTAAATTTTTAGGGCCGGCTAGAGTTTTTAACCCTAAGGGTCTGATAATTTGTGAAAAAATGAAGAAAAGGGGGGGGGGGTTTATAGAAAATTTCACCAATTACTATTCACCCGGAATTTTCGAACTCCAAACGACGCGTGCCGGTTGGCGTTTCTAAGGTTTACCCCGCGTTCCGAACACAATGGAACGTGTTTCGGGAGCTAATTCGGTCATCTGTGCGAGATATGGCAACAAACGTTCGATTTGAAATTAAACCGATTAAACGATTTTCTAGGCGTTTTAATTTGCACCGGACAAACGATAAATCCAATTGACACGAAATTTGAAACCATACAATAATATCACATTACGGATCCGATGAAACTGGTTTCGTCGAAATCCGAGATTTTTTGAAAAATGGCTATTTTAACTCGCCAAATTAATATTAAAAACAATTCGATGCGTTTCGAGCTGCCACGATAAAACGGTAACTCCGATTGCTATGAAAATTGAAATCCGATAATAACTAACTATTACGAATCCAATGGAACTGGTTTCGTTCAATTCTGAGACTGTTTAAAAATTGGCTAATTTCACTAGTCGATTTAAATATTAAAATATTCAATTTTCACAAATAAACTTTTAATTCGACTTTAAAAGTTCTAAAATATCGTTCTAACTTCAACATGATAAAATAAAATTTTACAAATCATTTTCAATCATATTTAACCCAATTTTCAATTATTTCCATAATTTAACATATTAAATTATCGATTTAATTATTCAATTAAATCCAATTATTCGAAATAAAATTTATTCGACTTATAAATTCACTTCTTAATATATAAAATTAATTAAATATTCAAATTTAAATTAATTAAAATCCTGGGTCGTTACATGCAACCTCACTTTGCCCAGGTATAGCTCCTGTTTTAGTCATATCAAGCTGACCCGCGGGGGTTAGAGCTACGTTCATACCTCATACAACAACATTCACTAAACCATCCTACTTCATTCTGGATTCTCCACCAGGTGCACAGTTGTTAAAGTGGTTTTCGTATTGGCAAAGAGTATGACAATATTCGATCTTGATCTCTTTAGCAACCAAATGCTTATTTCACCACGATTGGTTCTTTTACATTTCCAAAACCGATTCATAATTGACATCAAAATATCATATTCACTTCAAAATCTTATCACTATCGAAATCCTTATTCACTTTATGTCATATTCATTTTCAAAATCATAACTACAAAATAGGTTAAACCATCATATCAAACTATTCGCATTTAAATCAATTAAATCTAAATCATAACAGTTCCAACTTTAAACAATTTGAATATTGAAAGTAGCATATATATACTGGAATAGTTATACATTAAAAATAGTTCATATTTTGAAAATAGATTATAGATTAAAATAGTTCATAAAAAGTTTATATATTAAAATAGGTTATATATATATATTAAAATAGTTAATGTATTAAAAATAGTTTATAATAGTTTACAATAGTTTAAAATAGTTTATTAGTTTAAAATAGTTTATTAGTTTAAATAGTTTAAGGATTTTGAAATAGTTCTAATATTTTAATATAAAATGGTTTGATTATTGGAAATGGTTTATATAGTACATTGTTTGAAAATCAAAATAATCTGAAATTTTAAAATAATAGATTTTTAAACAGTTTGTATTAAAATAATTGATTTGAAAATAATATCAATCAAACTGTTTCTTTCATTTCAACAAATCTGGACCATATCCAGATTTTCAATCAACAAAACTCAATTTTAATCTTCCAATTAAAATTCTCATTAAAACCATTTCAATTTATATCGATTTCAAATCCATGTTTGAACTATAAATTTAAACCGCTTCAAATTCAATAGATTTCAAAGTTTTAATATTCAAATGTTTACAATAACTCAATTTTGACAAATTTCATTTATATTTCAAAATTAAACTTCAAATTTCAATTTAAATTCTTTAAATAATTTATTTAAACCAATTTCAATTTTAATATTTAAAAGCTTGAATTTAAAAATAATACAGTTCACATAAATCAAAATTTATTTCATAATTCATTAACTGGATTCAAATTTTTATTAGGGATTTAAAATCATTTAATTTAACCAATCTGGTGTCTATATATTTTTACCCTATGGTTAAGTGACACAGATATATATCATTTTAACATGTAATAAATTTTAAATTTACAGGTATGTATCATTTCAACCCGCAATCTCGAGTAAAATTCAAAATCCATAAATTTGCTCGAGTTTATCATTTCAACCATGACAATTTTTCTCTATTCTATAAGATCGTTTGGCTATGCATCATTTCAACCCATAGTGATTTTTCCAAACAGCAAACCAAGGGAACTTGCAGTGTTATAAAATGTATAGAATAAATATAATACCAATCATCCAAATATCAACAATTAAACATCCATCATGATCATCATTCAAATCAACCAATAAATCACAACAAATAAACTGGTTATGTTATCTGATGTTTAACAGGCAATTAAATTCAATATCAATTTAAAATGGCAATTAAATTCAATATAATTCAAACTAAATTTTAAAGACAATTTAAAAATATCAAAAAACCATCAATAAATTTCTAATCACATCATAGGTTTAATTTTACCAACATAAGATGGTTTAGTAGTTGTAAGTGAGTTAAAACACTCACCTTTGATTTTCAATCGATTTGAAATCCAAAAATAGCCTAAAAATCCAACAATTTCAGAATTTAGCCACACTGGTTCTATAATGTCCGAAATTTCGGTACGATGGCAAGGGAGAAAACTACGCGTGAATTCGAGCTCGTATGAAAAAGTTATGAAGATTAAAAGTTATACGATTTGTTTTATAAAATAAATAAAATGAATAAAATAATTAAAATATAAAACACGATCACCTACCTCTCTTCGTTCACGAATCCTAGTATAAACTTAAAAGCGCCAGTATATTTTGTTCTTCGCGGCCAAACCATGCACCTAGACAACGATCCATGGTCGGCGTCGCCTTGCCCATACCGAGCCGCCCATCCCTGAACCAACGCCTCCATCTCGCCTGAAAAGCCAGCACCGCCGCCCCTTTCATCATCGAATTCTGATGATCCTCCTCGACTTCGGCAAGAACAAAACCCAAATCTGTGACCTGCTCGACCTCCTCTTCCCGGCGCCACTCCCAGATCGTCGAATGGTCGACGATCCACTGTTGGATCACGAAACCCTAGAAACGGAATGGCTGAGAAAGATCGCTAATTTTTGGCCAAAACCGTGAGTCAAATGCAAAAGTGAATAGCAATTTAGGTTGCGCTCGTCGAGAGCTTTCCAACGATATATTACATGACATAGTTGAGGAGTTTAAATCTTTCGATTTGAATTTGATTTGAAATTGAAATTTGGGGATTAGGGTTTCTACCATTAGAAGGAATGAGCAAATAGAGACAAGTAGTACGTATAGAAATCAGAAATCAGAAACAACTAGGATTTATAACAGCCTATATATAGGCTAAGGTAGATAAGAAAGAACAGACATATAAAATTGGTTAGAAATGATAACAACAACCAAAAAGGCCCGTTTTGTTTCTGAAATGAGAATGGGTCATCCAATATCGAAATATTTGTTTTCGACATTTTGAAACACAACGGAACCAGTTCCAAACCCTAATTCCATTGTATACAAAATTTAGCTTTTAAAATTAGCATATTTTAATTGAATTCGTTAAATTGATTTCTACGCGTTTCATGCCCGCACGATCAAACGATAAGTCTGATCGCTAGGAAACTTGAAATCCTATAATAATTAAATTATTACGGATCTGATGAAACTAGTTTCGTCGAAATCCGACATAGTGGCCAAAATGGCTATTTTCACTTCAATTAAATAAATTATTTATTAGATTAATTTAATCACCATTAAATTAAAAATTAAAAGTTAACCATTTTTATTATTCTTGATTACGGAGAGATTTATGTCCTATCAAAATAATTTTCCATGTTAAATCCACTATTTAAATATTGAGCTAATTACAGCGTTCAATTGCAATTGCAATAAGTTCATTAATTAAAATTTAAATCCCAGTAAATTCATTTATTTTGATTTACATATTATTATTCAATCATCCAATACCAATATGAATTCATTTGATACTAGTTAACTTTTTATTACATTCTTATTCTATAATTATCATCTTAACTTATATTAATGCAATATTTAATTACATTTAATTTTATTCATTACCAATTTAATTCCTATGTTATAGCAAAATTAACTTTACAATTTTCAATTGATTGAAATTACATCAAAATAATTGTCAATAACATTCAAACAATAGTATTAAATCATATTCTAATTATATTTTTCATTTATAAATCATAAATTTTAATTTCATACAATATCAAACTCAAAAATCTTATTAAATTTAATAGTTTTAATTATCAAAAATTACGAGTCGTTAAGTGAATATACTTACACCATTGAGATAAGTATATGGATATTTTTCCCAAGCATTGAAATATATGGATTTATGGGTCTATCTTTGTAAAGATATTTCCATACAAATATTTATAAAGTGATTTTATTGAATGAAAGGATTAATTAAGAGGTTAGTTGTTACTTATAGGTCTATCTTTGATTTGGATGTTTTGTTATTCGATAGTTAAATAATTGAATATCGAATTTGGAACCAAAACATAACTTTGGAAATATCTAGGAAACATGTGAGTTATATGGCACAATCATTTCCGATAATGTTGTATTTGCGTATAAATCCCGTTTCGTTCTCCTAGGAGAAACGATAAGGAAATCCATCCAGTAAAGGTTAGGAGGAGATCACCACTCTTATTTTTGACTATTTATTTCCTAAAGAACCTGGTTTTAGTGTACCGAAAATTATCGATTGTTGTTTCAAAGAGATCAGGATCATATATGTGATCCGAAAGACACTTTGGTCCAACTCAAGCGTTTCAAAGTGAAGATATCTTGAAGATGATAGAATTGAAGGCAGAGCTCTCAAGGGTTTTGTTTAGTCTTAGAGAAAAATTGTATGGATGAATGTTGGCATTGCATTTTTGCTTGAAGGGCAGTGCTAGAAATCCAAGTGGGAAGTGCTATATAAAAGGTAAAATGTAGCCTCATGCCTCATCAATCGAGAATGACTAAAACGGGGTGATGCGGTAGGGATAAGTGGGTTACTCCCAAGTAAGGTATGATCATCCCTATCTAGAGTTGATATCATCTTTCACTTGTATGTTTCAAGGCCCATTAGTAGTGGGGTGATCATATTCGGTACTGCTAGTTATGCGGTAAGCCATTCTTGTGTTGGCAGGGGATCCTAGCGAGATCCTCAGTGTTATTTTATCTAGAGATGCACCATGACAGACGGTAGCCTAGTAGCCCAGTCATTGTATGGAATCCATTCTCCAATGCAATCCTTAACGGTTTTTATGCCCATTATGATGGAATATGATTAATGCAATAATTTCGGCTATGATTAATAAGTATTGTATTTTACAAACTATTATAATACTAGAGAATTTCATATGAAATAGTTTGGTTATCGTAAGGTAAAAACCTATCCATGTTTATGTGGGAATGATCTTATGAAATACTTTTGATTCAAAGGTTTTTTATAACTTAAAAATCCAATTGGATGCGTTTTCTCACATTGGTTTACCAGACTGACTTGGGTGTTATTTTATTATTATACTTGGGTCAGACCAAGCATATTTACAGGTTTCTTTGGATGCATTGGAGCTCAGGATATGAGCTGGAGGTCTTCATGACTCATTCCCGCATTTGTTATCTTTCCACTATATTGCTGTTGAAATTATCAGCATTTGTGAGGACAAGTTATTATAACTATCCAGGCTGATAATTGGGATGTGTTGTTGCACTCTGATTGATGTATGTATATAATAGTTTTTCTTTTGCAAAGATCATTAATACTACATTACATATTGTTTCGTTGCGGTTGTGAGATTCTATGTTGTTTAGTTTTCTGTTCTTCTTCTCTTCTCCTTTCTTCTTTCTTTCCTATAACTATTCATCTTTTCGTTTAATTTGGGTTGGACATTTGTGGTTTATTATCAACTTGCATTGTGCAGATTTGCAGGTCATTACAGTTGGTATCAAAGTATAAGGTTAAGTGAGAACCTTGGCTTTGGTCGGGAAATTCATTAAGAGATAGGGTAATGGATTGGCTTATTATGAGTTTTGAGTGTATTATAGATATGAGAGCATATTTGTTAGTGATTATAAAATATATATTGTGTTAATTTATTTGTTGAGTGGCTTATGAATTTTGGTTGGTGCATGGGATGCCACGATATCAATGGGGGTTTCAAAACACTTAAATAAGGCAAACCAACACGGTATTATTTTGAGAATTGGTAAATGATTTTTTTTACCTAAATTTTATTTTATATATTTATATATATACATATATATAAGGATAATTTTCAGAAATTATTGTAGTATATTTGGTGTGTTTGGTTGTTAGTGAATGATAATATTTTGATTATTATCATTCGTTGTTTATTTGTGTTTTAACAAAAGTTATTATTATAATCTAACAAAGATAAACATTTGAAAAATGACTTATATAAGAAAGTAAATATGTAAGTATGAATTATAAAGTATCGATTATGATAAAAATAATCAACGTTTGTTAAATGATATTACATAAGAAGTGAGGTTATATATATATGTTTTATAAACGTGATTTGTAAATGGAAAGGGAATGAAATTGTATAGGCTTATTTATAAACATGATTTGTAAATAAAAATGGATTTAAAACAAAAAAATCAAGAATTTAAATTCCATTGATTTTGAAAATTGTTATCAAAGATTTTGGAAGAAATAACAATGGTATTATGTTAAAATTACTTTGATTAGAAATATTTTTAAATGGGATTTAAAAGGAATTAGAAAGCATTGAACTTACTTCAGTTGTTGGAAAATAATTCTGATGATGACTGCAGCATTATCGGTGTTGATTTTTGAGTTTCTAAGCGATTGATTATTACCGTTGAAGTTGTGCTTTGGTAAAATAGATTTTAATTTTGAAATTCAAAGTATGATTTGGTGAATATACGAAGATAAGTTTTTGAACTTATAATTTGAAAATCGAATAGATTAGAAAAGAAAATTTGGAATTAAGACATGAAATTAAAAATGCAACGATCCAGAATTTCAGTCATTTAAACTTAGAATATTTAACTTATTTTGAATATTGAAAAGTTATTTTACAAGTTTAATAGCTTGAATTTCAAATATAGCGATTTATTAGGTAATTAAATAGCTAAATTTAATATTTGAAATTGTTTAAATAATTGGATCTTGAATTTAATGTGAATGAAAAAGATTTCAAAAGTTGAATTGGTTTATATTTGAAGAAGAATGAAGATAGTAAACTTTTAAATTGGATTTAAATGTGATTAAGTTTGATTTCGAAAATTATTCGTTTAAGTAATGTGTAAAAATAGTCTTTCTTGGCATAGTCTTGGATTTATACGAAACCATTTTTATTAGATCCGTAATAGTGAATTATTATATGCCGTCGAATTTCGTATCATTTGGACGTGCGAAATCGAAAAGAGTAGAGATTAATTAAAGGGATTTATGTAAATAACTAGTTCTAAAAAGCTATCTTCTACATACGATCAAATTAGGTCTCGAAACAAGTTTCATTGCGTTTGGAATAAGGATATTACATATAAAACACCATGCAGCATGTCTCATCTAGAGTTTGAAATTTTCGGACATTTAAAGTTGAATATTTTTGAATATAGAGGGGATATATATATATATATGTATGTATGTATGTATGTATGTATGTATGTATATTAAATCGACAGACCCTGCCCGTTCCAACTGTATAGCCCTTAACCCCCACAATTACACGTCTCCACCCTACCTTTCCTCTATATTATTCGCGTGCAACTTGAGAATCGTGTTTGTTCTCTTTTCTTCTAAATTTTTTGGGTTCGGGTTCGTTGATTGGAGGCGTAGGCGCGTTCGTCGTGAGGACGTAATGGCGCAGAGGGTGATGATGAGATGAGCGGTGGTTTGCTATGGGATGATGTCGAGGTGTTTGAGGAGTAGCTCGTGTGCGAGCTTGGGAGTGCGTGTTGGAGCGGCGCGGCATGAGCGAGGGCAGCGCAAGCGTGGGACGAGGTGAGCGGCGACGATCGAGGATTTGGCAGCTACCAACTAGAAAAAAAAGAATACATGTGGCTGGATATTCGCGTGAGGGAGATAAGGAAGAAGAGGGAATGAAATAAGGTTTAAGTTTTAAATTTTATTTTATTTAAGTTAATTAATTTTAATTATCTCAAATGTTTATAAACTCGTAACTTTCTCATGCAAGGTCTGTTTCGAGCACGACAAGTTGCGTTGTGTTCGTATCAGCGAGTACTACGCTATGGAATTGGAATAGATGGATTTAGAGCTAGTGAAAATTTTGGGTTAAATTTGGACGTACGTTCAATTCAATTTTAAAATGGAAGATCTGGCAATTATTAAAAATCAAAATGAGTTAATCACATTTTTATTAACCAAAAATATTTTTAGTCAATAAAAATTATCTATTGTGTGTTTGGATATTTATTATTGATAGTTATTATTTTTTGGATAATTTACTAATTATTACTAGTTGGATTGGATATATTTTCGTCTATTTGAGCAGATGAGACCCTATTACGTTCCCGTGTAAGAGCGAAAGACTCTTTGGATACGAATCCCGCCTCGAAGCTATTGATTTATATTTTTGTGATTATATACTGTATTTTTTGCAGGGGGGACATGTTGAAGGGATCCAACAAGATTCCTCACACTATTGATTTTATTTTCAAATATATTGTAATATATGATATGTTGGATGTTATATGTGATGACATAAATATGATTAATTTATTTAGTGCTTTAGTAGCACTGGGATCTACTTTTGGTATATTAAATACTATAAATGATGATTTTATTTAAACGGGATTTCAAAGTTGGTTTTGTAAATTTTATATGTTCAATAATTTTTCTAAAATAAAAGTTTGATTTTTAGAGATTATAAATTTATGGTTTTATAGAATATTATAAATAGAGATTTCTGAACTGTAAAATATAGATTTTCAAATCTTGGATAATAAGTCCATCATTTATAATAAATGGACATGTTTTAAAAGAAACTAAAAATATTTGATATAATATTTATTATCCATGCTTGTATAAAGTGATATATATGCATATAAGTACATATATTATGATCTACTGATAAATACCAATACATAAATTGGATAATTTACAAGGGTGATGTTTTTACAAAGGAAGTAAAGATTTGTAAAATCGTATTTTGATAATAAAAGTATAGATTTATAAATTAAAGGAAACTATTATCGTTTAATAAATTGGTGCACAAAACAAAAAAGTGGGTTTATTTAAGGTACACAATGATAGTTTAGAAATAGTTAACTCTATTTCGGGAATTGAAGCGAGACTAAATTTGGAATGTTAAACAATATTTTTATAAGTCAAAAGAAATTTATCCATATGAAGTAACGCTAAAACAGATGGTGACTGATGTTTTAATTAAGATTTATGAAATAGTGAGAATATCCATAAAGAAAATAAGTTATAATGGGATTAATAAATAAATGGGTTTTATGAAAGAAAGTTTCTATAAAATGGAAAGAAATTCTTAAATATAATTTTATAAATATGGGAATGACTGGGTTGAAGGTTAAAGAATGGATTTTTATCAAGGAAATATATATTATGTTTTAAAATTGGTTATTCATGTTAAAATTGCTTAAAGTAGTTAATTAATATTTAAATAATTTCGAAAGGTTATGGTTTGAAATTAATAATAACAATTATTAATAATATTTTGGTAATTTATTTTACTAACTATTGTTTTATCCATAATGGTTTGAATTATTAATTATTATTTTTAGGAGGTTAAAAGTTAATAATACTATTTATTTATGATATTTTTGAGATTCATGAATAGAGTTTATAAACGGATTTGGATTTTTAAAAGACGAACTTATAAAATGATTTAAAGATTTAATGGAAGATTATTTACAGGGTAAATAGGTTTATAAGTAGATGGATATTTATAACGAATTTTGGAAATGAGTTTATTGATTTATAAAAAGAAATTTATAAATAATTGCATGGTTTTATAAGGATTTATAAATGATTTAGGAAATAATTTATAAATGGTTTATAAAGGCTTTTAGAAATTTGTAATGGAGTTTAAAATGATTTTAGAAACAGGTAAAAAGGATATCTTCCGTAGTGTTTGGTAAATATACTTATACCGTTGTGATAAGTATATGGATATTTTCTAAGTATTGAGAATAGAAGGGTTTGTGAATATATCTTTGTAAAAGGATTTTTATACAAGTATTTACAAGATGGTTTTAATTAATGGAAGATTAATTAAGGTAGCTTAGTGTTGCTTTCTACTTAACCAAATGTTGGTTTTTCCTACGGAATTAAATCTCTGATAGAATGTTTGTTATTCGATAGTTAAATAACCAAATATCGGAATTTGGACCCAAAAGTAATTTTGGAAACATCTGAAAGAACCATGTGAGTTATGCGGCACTATCATCTCCGATGAAGCTATACTGTACGTGTAAATATCGTTTCATTCTTCTACGACAGTGGTACGGAAATCCATCCACTAACGGTTAGGAGGCGATCTCTGCTCTTATCTTTGACTATCTACTTCCTAAAGAACCTGGAATTAGTTTACCGAAAAATATTGAATGTTATTTCGAAGAGACCGGGGTTGGATATGTTGTTCGAAAACCACTTTGATCGAACTCAAGCGGTCGAAGTGAAGACATCTAGAAGATGATGGAATTGGAGACGGAGCTCTCAATTGTTTCGTTTAGTCTCTGAACGAACTTGTATGTATGAATGCTGATATAGCATTGTTGCTTGGAAGGAAGTATTAGCATTCCAAGTGGGAAGTGCTACATAAATGTAAGAGCCACTTCAAGCCTCACACCTAGGAAATGAATAAAGCAGGGACATGTGGTAGGGCTAAGTGGGTCTCACCTAAGAAGGATATGATCATCCCAAGTCTAGAGCGATATTCATGTATGCTTCAGGATCTCATTGTGTGGTTGTTAATTGCAACCAAGGAGTGATCATATTCGGTGCTACTTGAGAAGGGGGTAGTGCCAGTCCTGAGTAGCAGGTGCAACGTGTTGTAGCCTCCTATGCATTTTAACTAGAGATGTACGGATTCAGTGGTTAGACCCTTATCCCTTCATAATTGGAATCCATTCTCCAATACGAGCCTTCGGTTTTAGCTGTAGAACCTAGTATGCTGGAATTTAATTAATGTAACAATTCGGGCTATGATTAATAAGTATTTGTATATAAGACAATATTATAATATCACAGGATTTCATATGAAATGTTTTGGTCATCATAAGGTAAAAAAATCCATCTGTGTTTATATGCAGCATGGTCTTATGAGATACCTTTGATTTTTGAAAGGTTTCTATAACTTTAAAAATCCATTTGGATGTGTTTTATTATGATGATTTTTCAGACTGACTCAGGTGTTATATCATATGTTTGGGTTTGACCGAGCATATTTACAGATTTATTCTGATGCATTGGAGCACAGGAGACGGGTTGGAGGTCTTCAAGTTGTACTCCCGTATATGTCTATTTTTCGTTGTTTTGTTATTAAAATCATAAAAAACTGTAAGGACGGGATCTTATATCTGTCCAAGATGTTAATTTTGTTTTTTGTTGTATTCTGATGGATGTATGTATAACAATTTCTCTTTTGTAAAGATAATTGATATTATATTATATTTTGCTCTGCTGCGATTATGAGATTCTATGTTGTTTTTAGTTTCTTCTCTTTTCTTCTTCTCCTCTCTTGTTCATTCTTCTTTCTTTCCCTTTCATCTTTTGTTTTGGTTTGGATTCGACATGTTTTGTTTATTGTCAGCTTGAATTGCATAGAAAAAGCGGGTTGTTACACGTGGTATCAGAGCATAGGTTGAGCGAACACCTTGGCTTTGGTGGGAATTTACTCATTTGAGATAGGGCAAGCGAGATCCTAAGATGAGTTTGAGCGTATATATATGAGCGCTCTTTTATTAGTGATAAAATAATGTTTTATATTGTGTTAGTTTATCTGTTGAATGGCCTATAAATTCTGGTTGATACGTGGGATGCCATGATATCGATATGAGTATCTAAATGCTTACTAACTGACACGGTATTGTTTTAAAAGTGGGTAAATAAAATAATTTTACCTAATTATATTTTTTATATATAAAGGAATAATTTTTAGGAATAATTATATTTATATATGGAGTGTTTGTTTGCTGGCGAATGATAATATTTGATTATTATCATTTGTTGTTGTTCTAATAAAAGTTGTCATTGTTATAATCAACATAAAGATAAACATCTGTAAATTGAGTTATATATGAAAGTGAATTTTTAAGTATGAATTATAGGCTATTGATCATAATTAAAATAATCAACATTTGTGAAATGAATTGCATAAGAAATGATATTTTATAAATATGATTTATAAATGGAAAGGAAATGGAATTGCCTAAGTATATTTATAAATATGATTTGTTAACAAAATAGGATTTAAAACAAGAAGTTGGAGAATTTGAAACCCATTGATTTTGTAAATTCTTTCAGAGGTTTGGAAAAATAGTAATAGTATTATTCTAAAAATATCTTGGGTTAGGAATATTTGAAATGGAATTTAAAGAGATAGAAAGCACTGAACTCATTTCGGTTGCTGGAAAATAACTCTAGTGATGACTGCAGCGTCATAGGCGTTCATTTTTGAGTTTTTGAGCGAGTAATCGCTACCATTGAAGATTTGTTTTGATAAAACAAATATGTTTTAGATTCCATATGTGTAATTTGATATATGATTTCAAAATGATTTGAAAATAGACGTAGGAGTTAAAACCTAAAGTTGTATCTAAATGTTTTGAGAAAACCTAAGATAATAAGTTTTTGAACTTATAGTTTGAAAATAGTATAGATAAGAAACTGAATTTGGAATCGAGATATGAAAATAAAATTTTACTTAGGTCAAGTTAAATAAATTAAATAAAGGGTCAAATGCTATTGAAATGGAATTTGAATTAAATGGGATAAAATAATGAAATAAATATACACTTAAGTTGTAAAGTGATTATGTAACCCTGAATTGTAAATATAGCATGTGAATAAATTTGAGTCAAATAAATTTCATGAAATTTTAAGTTAATACGTTTGTATTACTTATAAATTTGATGAATATTAAGCTAAAAAAATTCTAAATTTGTTGAATATGAATGTTAAGGAATGAAAATCATAAATTGAGATAAGTAACAAAATTTAACTTAACTTAAGTTAAATAAAATGATTTTTGAAATAATTTTGGAAATGGAAATGAGCTTGAGTTATATAATGAAATTCAACTTAAGTTGTAAAATGAATTGAATTGAGCTAATGAAATGAAACGGTGAATTAAATACGTCTTATAATGTTGTTGGCTAGAAATAAATATGAACTTGAATTGTAAAGTGAAAATAAACATTAGAATATTGTATAAAATGTTTATAAAGAACTTATGTAAAATTTTGGTGGAATGATTCATAAATAATATTAGTATTAAAAAATATACTAAGTGAAAAAAGGGATAAAATAAAATTAACTTAGAAAAAGTTAAAATGAATGATTTTATGAAATGATCCGTAAATGAATTGAATATGGAATGAAATAATGTTGTTAAACATAAATTGAATTTAAAGTGAACATTAATAAGTGAATGTTAATAAATAGAATGTAAGTGAAATCAACATGAATAATGGAAGTTGGTTTAAATTGAATGCAGGTTAAATGAATGTGAATAGATAAGTGTAGGAAAAATCAATGAGAATAATTGAATGTATATCAATTGAATGCATATTGATTGAATGAAAATTGATTTAATATAGATAAATGGAATGCACATTTATATGGAATATACATTAATTGGCATGAATGAATTGGATATGAATAAACTGGATGTAAATAAGAAATGTAAATAAGTGAATGTAAGTGAATTGTTGTTAACCTAATATTGAATGTAATTAAAGTGAATGTTAATAATTGATTGTAAATCAATTGAACGGGAATAAATTGAAACGAATCAATAGTAGGTTAATAAGAAATGGAAGTATATAATGTTGACATTTGGAAATGCAAATTTATATGATGACAAATAAATTGGATGTATGTTATTTGTTTAATGAGTTCTCTTGTTACATTCACAAAAACTGCATATAGTTATGGTATATCTATGTTATATAGTGATATTATTTTCTATGTACATATTCTCATCGTTATTGAGTGACTAGGAGGCACGGATGACATATGCTTCGCATTTGGAGCTCGCTTTCATGTTATATTGATTGTATATGCTTGTTAACGCTAATAATAAGGTACACATCTTGGATTACATACCATACTTTTAATTTTTCCCTACAAGATGCCTCATCCTAGAAGGTGAGATGTATATTTGAGATTATATATATTATAAATTTTTACGATTGAACCGCGCAAACAAGATGCTGGTGAAATTTTCTAAAAATTTAAGGCGTTAGAAAATTTTTGAGAAATTTTGAAATGTTTTTTATAGCTAAAAATTTGGATTTTGGTTTTATAGCTTTGAACGGTATTGGTTGGATCTCAGAAATTTAATTATGAATTGGAAGACTTACAAAAGTTTTTATAAGAAGTTAAACAACATACAGAATTTGGCAATTCATTTTAACTAATTGTTTTCGAAAACTTACTGGGTTTGGGGCATTTTCCTTACTTGATAATTTTGAGGACGAAATTCTTCTTGGGGAGAATATAATGACCTAAATATTCAGTCATTCAAATTTAGAATATTTAATTCATTTTAAATATTGAAAAGTTATTTTATAAGTTTAATAACTTGAATTTCGAATATTGCGATTTATTGGGTAGTTAAATTGTTAAATTTAATATTTGAAATTGTTTAAATAATTGGATCTTGCATTTAACATAAATGAAAACGATTTCAGAAGTTGAATTAGTTTGAACAAGATTGAAGATAGTAAACTTTTAAATTGGATTTAAAAGTGTTAAACTAATTTTGGAAATTATTTGTTTTAAATAATGTGTAAAAATAGTCTTTCGAGGCACAGCATTGGATTTTGACGAAACCAGTTTCGTTGGATCTGTAATAGTGAATTATTATATGTCGTCGAATTTCGTGGTGATTGGACGTATCGTTTAGACGTGCGGGATCGAAACACATAGAAATTAATTAAAGGGATTTATATAAATAACTAGTTTTGAAAAGCTATCTCCTACATACGATCGAATTAGGTTTCGAAACAAGTTCCATTGCGTTCGGAATATGGGTATAACATATAGAATTATAGGTAACACATCTCGTTCAAAGTTCGAGAATTCCGAATGTATAAAGTTGGATATTTTTGAATATAAAGAATATATATATATATATATATATTTAAAATTGCCATTCCCTGTCCATACCAACTGTATTGCCCATAACCCCACGTTTGCACGTCTCCACCATACCTTTTCCTTATATTATTCGCGTACAACATAAGCACCGCATTCGTTCTCTTTTCTTCTAAAATGTTTAGGTTCGATTTTATGGATTGGAGATGCAAGCGCCTGCATGTGCAAGGGAATAGTGGCGTAGAGGATGGCGGTGAGGCGAGGTGTGCATGAGTGGAAATTTGCTGTGGGGTGATGTCACAGTATTTGAGGAGCAGCTCGCGTGCGTGGTTGGGAGCGCGTGTTGGAGCGGTGCGACATGAGCGAGGACAATGCGAGCGTGGGACGTGGCGAGCAGCAGCGGTCAAGAGTTTGGCGACGATCAATTAGGGAAAAAAAATAATATAAATATACCTGGCTGGATATTCGCACGAGGGGGACGAGGAAGAAGAGGGAATCAAATGAGGTTTAAGTTTTAAATTTTATTTTATTTTAATTAATTGATTTTAATTATATTAAATGTTTATAAACTTGTAACTTTCTTGTACGAGGTCGGTATCGAGCGTGACAAGTTGCGTTGCGTTCGTATCTTCTAGCACTACGCTTTGGAAGTGGATTGGATGGATTTGGAGCTAATGAGAATTTTAGGTTAGAATTGGATATTCGTTCAATTTTAATTCAAAACAGAACGTTTGGCAACTATTAAAAATCAAAGTGAGTTAATCTCACTTTTTAGTTAACTAGAAATATTTTTAGTCGATAAAAACTTTTTATTGGATGTTTGGATATTTATTATTTATAGTTATTGATTGTTTGGATAATTTTCTAATTATTATTACTTGGATTGGATATATTCTTGCCTATTGGAGTAGATGACACCCTATTACGTTCCCATGTAAGAGCGGATGATCATCTGTATACGAATCCCACATCGAAGCAGTTGATTTATATTTTGATGTTTATATATTGTATTTGATGCAAGGGGACAGGTTGGAGGAATCCAACATGATTCCTCACATTATTGATTTTATTTTCATATATGTTATGGTACATAATATGTTGGATGCTATATGGGATGACATGAATATGATTTTGTTTATTTAGTGTTTTAGTAGCACCGGGCTCTATTTTTAGTACATTAAATACTTTAAATAATGATTTGATTTAAATGGAACTTTAAAATTGGTTTTGGAAATCTTATATGTTTAATATTTTTTATAAAATAAAAGTTTATCTTAGAGATTATAAATTTATGGTTGTATAAAATATTCTAAATAGATATTTTCGAACTGTAAAATATAGTTTTTTAATTCTTGGAGAATATGTCTATGTTTTATAATAAAGGGACACGTTTTAAAAGAAATTTGAAATATTTTATATAATATTTAATAACCATCTTTGTATAAAGTGATATATATATGTGTATATAGGTATATATATTATGATTTATTTATAAATATGAAATTTATAAATTGGATAATTTACAAGGGTGATATTTTTACAAAGGAACAAAAGATTTGCAGGATCATATTTTGACGATAAAACTATAGATTTATAAATAGGGTTTATAAATTAAAGGAAACCATTATCGTTTAATAAATGGGAGAATAAGTCAAAATGGTAGGTTTATTTTAAGATATAGAATGATATTTTAAAAATAGTTAACTTTATTTTGGGAATTGAAGCGAGGATAAATTTGGAATGTTAAACAATATTTTTCTAAATAGAAAGGAGTTTATCCATATGAAAGTAACGTTAAAACGGATGGTGGCTGATGCTTTAAATGAGATTTATGAAATAGTGAGATTTATAAAGAAAATAAGTTATAATGAAATTCATAAATAAATGGGTTTTATGAAAGGATGTTTTTATAAAATGGAAAGAAATTCTTAAATATAGTTTTATAAATATGGAAATGACTGGGTTGAAGATTAAAGAATGTATTTTTACCAAGGAAATATATATATTATGTTTTAAAGTTGGTAATTCGTGTTAAAATTGCCTAAAGTTGTTTATAAATATTTAAATAATTTTGAAAGGTTATTTAAATTATTAATATGGTTTGAAATTAATAATAATGATCATCAATAATATTTTAGTAATTTATTATTATTACATATATGGTAAAGACTAACCATTGTTTTATCCATAATGGTTTGAATTATTAATTATTTTTTTAAAGTGGATAAAAGTTAATAATATTATTTATTTATGATATTTTTGAGATTCATATATAAAGTTTGTAAACAGACTTTGATTTTTATAGGAGGAACTTATAAAATGGTTTGAAGATTTAAAGGAAGATTATTTATGGGGCAAAAAGGTTTATAAGAAGGTGGATATTTATAACGAATTTTAGAAATGAGTTTATAGATTTATAAAAAGAATTTATAAATAATCGCATGGTTTTATAAGGGTTTATAAATGACTTGGGAAATAAATTATAAATGGTTTATAAAGTGTTTTAGAAATTTATAATGCAATTTAAAATGCTTTTAGAAATTGGTAAAAATGGAGATCTTCCTCAGTGTTTGGTATGCATAGTTATATCATTGAGATAAGTATATGGATATTTTCTAAGTAATGAAAATAGAGGGGCTTGTGAATATATCTTTGTAAAAGGATTTTGATAGACGTGTTTACAAGATGGTTTTAATTAATGAAAGATTAATTAATGAGGCTTAGTGTTGCTTGGTCCTTACCCAAATGTTGGTTTTTCCTATGGAATTAAATCCCTGATTGAATATTTGTTATTCGATAGTTAAATAACCGACTATTAGAATTTGGACCCAAAAGTAACTTTGGAAATATCTAGAAGAAATACGTGAGTTATGTAGCACATTCATCTCCGATGATGTTGTACTGTATGTATAAATCTCATTTCGTTCTTCTAGGACAACGTTAAGGAAATCCGTCCACTGACAATTAGGAGGTGATCTCCATTCTTATCTTTAACTGTTTATTTCCTAAAAAAGCAGGATTTAGTTTACCAAAAACCATCGAATGTTGTTTTGAAGAGGCCGGGATCGGATATTCGAAAACCACTTCGATCTAACTCAAGCGTTCGAAGTGAAGACATCTTGAAGATGATGGAATTGGAGACGGAACTTTTAACTGTTTCATTTAGTCCCAGAATGAACCTTTATGGATGAATGTTGATATTGCATTGTTGTCTGAAAGGTAGTATTAGCATTCCAAGTGGGAAGTGCTATATAAATAGTAAGAGCGTGGCCTCTTTGACCCTCACACTCGGGAAATGAATAAAGCAGGGACATGCGACAGGGCTAAGTGGGTCGCACCTTAGTAGAGTATGATCATCCTAAGTCTAGAGCGATATTCGTGGATGCTTGGGGATCCCATTGTGTGGTTGTTAATTGCAACCAAAGGGTGATCATATTTGGTGCTTCTCATGAAGGGGGTAGTGTCGGTTCTGAGTAGCAGAGGTGCAATGTATTGTAGCCTCCCATACATTTTATCTAGAGATGTATAGATTCGGTGGCTAGATGCTTGCACTTTCATAGTTGGAATCCGTTTTTCGATACGAGCCCTCGGTTTTGGTTGTAGAACCTAATATGATGGAATTTAATTACTGTAATAATTTCAACTATGATTACTATGTATTTGTATATTAGGCACTATTATAATATCACATGATTTCATATGAAATGTTTTGGTTACTGTAAGGTAAAAACCCGTCCGTGTTTATGTGCGGCATGGTCTTACAAGATATTTATGACTTATGAAATGTTTCTATGACTTTAAAAGTCCAATTGGGTATGTTTTCTCATGTTGGTTTTCCAGACTAACTCGGGTGTTATTTTATTATAATTCTCGGGTCAGACCGAACATGTTTACAAATTTATTTGGATGCTTTGGAGATCAAAAGATGAGTTGGAGGTCTTCAAGTCGTGCTCTCGTATGTGTTTATTTTCCAATGTTTTATTATTGAAATTATCAAAAATTATGAGGACGGGATGTTATAACTGTCCAGATTGATAATTGTGATTGTTATTGTACTCTGATAGATGTATGTGTATAACAGTTTCTCTTTTGTAAAAATCATTGATATTATATTATATTTTGTTCCACTGCGATTGCGAGATTCTATGTTTTTTTTTAGATTCTTCTCTCTTCTTCTTCTCTTCTCTTCTTCGTTCTTCTTTCTTTCCTTAACTATCCGTCTTTCCATTATGATTTGGGTTCAACATGTGTAGTTTGTCGCTAGCTTGAATTTTTTGGAAAAGCGGGTTGTTACAAAAAAATTAACTTAAGTAAAGTTAAATAAATTGAGTTAATGACATGAATTAAATGAAATGAAGTTAGCTTAAGAAGGTTAAATGAAAATGAATTGGATTTCAAATGAATTAGATGAATTAACAAAGTAAATTAATAAGATGAACCAATGAAATAAATTAGTGAAATGGATATGAACTTGAGTTGTAAAATAAAATTCAACCTGAGTTGTAAAATGAATCGAATATATTTGGAATGTGGTTTGATAGAATTGAGTATGAACTTAAGTATTAAAGTGATAATAAACATGAGTTGTGTAGTAAGAAATGTTTGTAATAAACTTAAGTAATTGTTGTATGGTATGGTTCACAAATAGTTTTGGTATTAAAGAAATATGCTAAGTGACAATGAAATAAAATTTAACTTAGGAGAAGTTAAAATGTAACTGAAATGATCCCTGAACGAATTTTGTATGTAATGAAATTGTGTTAAACGTAAATTGAATTTAGAGTGAATGTAAGTAAAGTGAATGAAAATAAATTAAATGTAGATTAGCTAAATGTAAATAAATTGAAAACGAATCAATAAAAATGTTAATAAGAAATGAAAGTGTATAAATATAATGCTGACATTTGAAAATGCAAACTGATATGATGATAAATAATTGGTTGAATATTATTTGTTTGATGGTTTCTTTTGTTGCATTTACTACATTGCATGTAGTTATTGTATATTCTATGTTATATAGTGATGTTACTTTCTATATACTTGTTTTCATTATTCATTGAGTGATTAGTAGGTGCGGATGACGTATGCTTTGCATTTGGAGCTCGATTTCACATTTTATGGGTTGTATATGCTTGCTAAAATGAATAAAAGGTACATCTCGGATTACATGTCGTATTCAACCAAATAAAAGGTACATTTCGAATAATGCTTCGATAAGTTTGTGCAATTGTTTCAGATATTTATTCATCACACAACAAGTTTCGAATATCATTATATTACATTTCAATTATCCTTCAACGATCTAGGCCACAATACCAAATACTTGTACCCATGAATCAACAATTCGTTTCGGTATTCAAGGTTCAACTTTTCCAAACGACTAACCTCCGCTTGCATCTCTAAAGCATATTCCACCCCTATAGGACACAGTGGTGGATCGAAGCACTTAAAAAAATTGCAGTATTCAACCTGATGTGGTCGAATCTTGCGATCGCTTTATGCAGCGTTGCGGTAGAAATGACGTCCAACGTTCCTATCATTTCTGCAAATGATTACTTCGCATTAGTCTCCACAGCCACAAACTGCACATGTAGCATGGGAGCTTGAGCTTGCATGATTTTGCGGACCAAGGACGCCTAAAAGACGTGCATGAACCGATTGTTGGACTGGTCTATTAACCGCGACTTCTCCGCGTGATGTTCCACTATCCACAATTGGGGGTTCTTCTTCGAATTGTGTCTCTGATACAAAATCAACTTCAAGGTCGGTGCCACTTGAAATCCCCTTTCCTTTATTTTGTTCGAATTCGTCGTACATCTTCATCATTGTTACGTCATCAATTTCCCAATTTTTCATTATACACCTATGAATACAGTCAAATAATACATCGAGAAAACAACTGCTGAAACTGAACGAGAAAAGTATAATACTTACCTTTGACGTGACAATGGTGAGGGGTAGTTGCAAATTTTTGAAATTGAACAAGAGTAGTATAGCAATATAAAACCTAGAGCTTTTGATGAAATAATTTTGGTAAAGTTAGGGTGTGGGTAGGGTAGTTATAAAAACTTAGCAAAGATATAGGCAACAGAGGGAGTTTTCAAATGGCGCCAAGCTGCGGCATCTCAAATGGCGCCCACAACGTCATTTCAAATGTCGTAAAATGAGGCATTTCAAATTCCGCACATAAGCGGCATTTAAAATGTTGCTCTGTTACGTATTCACCTTGACTCATCATCGAAATAGTGCACAACTTGCCACTCCGATTGACTAAATCGAATTATCCTTGTATGCCTAGCTTCGTTAGCTCTTTCGACGACCTTGACTTCCCACTTTGGAGTTAGATGGGAAGTCAATTTTGCTGTCGCTTCTCTTCGTTGATAAAAATAATCAACCGACCTGAAAAAGGTGCGTGCAACTAAAACTTTGACAGTTAAAGACTCAGCTCCTTTAAGAACACCATTGAAACATTCTGCTCAGTTAGTGGTCATGACAAAAAATCGACCGTCATCATCTTTACACAATGCCCAATTCTCCTCGTGCACTCCCAAATTCCTTTCTATCCAATTGTGAGCCCTAATGCTTATAGTTTTGATTTCTTCACGTATTCTGATGTACTCGGCTTCTTTTGCAGCACAAGCTACAGCATAAAAAAGTCCGGTAAATCATTTTTCTCTAAACCCTGCAGGTTGAAAATTAGCTTTAAGATGTTTAGCGCAAAATCTACGTTTATGTGGGAAACACCATTTCAATTCCAAGACTGATGGTATTCCTTTCATTCGATCAGAAATGAAGGTAATTCGTCGATTGTTAACACTGTGAATGAACCACCGCATGTAGGCAAAAAACTACCCCCAACTATCCCCGGATTCAGACTCTACAATTGAGTACGCTAAAGGTTATAGGTGATCATCAGCATCAACAACAGTGGCCATAAGTAGTGTCCCTTTATATTTTCCGTACAAATGTGTCCCGTCAATACATAACAACGAACGACAATGAATAAATCCTTCAATACAAGGTCCAGAGGCCCAAAAAGCTCGATCGAAGACTCCATAATCATCGGCCCTAACGTGTCCAACACTTTCCGGTTCGGTCTAGTTATTTCAGAAAAATATTGCCTTAGACTGCTATATGACCCCGCCCAATCGCCATAAATTCTTTCCACTGCCTTGCTCAAAGCTCTCCAAACCTTTATATAACTGATTTTCATGAACTCAACTGTTCTTCCATCGAAACTTGTACCGTCCCGGCTGTAATGTTCTGATCGGCTTTCACAAAAGGTAATATTTTTGCCACTACAAAGTTGGACGTCACCTGCTTGTGAGTGGAGTTCACCGTTGGGTTAACACAATTGCGTTCGCTAGGATATTTCCTTACAATCCACCAATTCTGCTCTAATTTTTTTGACACAATAGCATGAATTCTCCATGGATAGTTTGCTTTTATATTACAAACGGCGGTGTATTTGGTTTTATTTGATTTTATTGCTTTAAAAGAAACGGCATGCAAAATTGACCATTCGTTCAACTGTTGTAACAACTTGGCTTTCGTCGCGAAAATCATACCAACTCTAAATCCATTCTGAATGCTTACGTTTGAAAACAGCTCATTTTGAACTTAAGATTTGCAACGATTGACCTTGCCATAATTTGTGCGTTGCACAAATCATCATCCAAAGGAACTTCCATTTCCACCTCACCACTGTCTTCACAAATATTGTCTTCAATCAGAAAATCATAGTTTAAAGGATCATTGTTCACTCGCATACTACCTATCCATGACATGTCTACGCCACCATGTTCACTAAATCCATACTATTCGCACGGGTTTCGTCATTGACATCTTCACCTTCATCCACATTCATCTCAGTATCAATATCTTCGTTGTTTGCGTTTACGTTTACATTCTCCAAATCAGCACTAGATTGCGTAGCAATATCGTGCGCAGGAAATCTGCTATTCAAACGTACGTATTACTTTAAAACCAGTACCGTAATTACCACCTACCAAATTTTGATTCTTCATGATACATACATCTGACTAAGATCATATAACTCGGACGGAGCTGGATACATAAATTAAGCATATGGCAGTGTAATGGTCCAGCAGGACTAGGCAGTGTTGGTCGACAAGTAATATAACTGCATATACAGCAAAAAAATAGTTAAGTGGCGCACAACTATCTAATTAATACGACCTAAATTTCATAAATAAATGCTTCACCTTTCGAGCAAATGCATAAAGCTGCCTTGACTTGGATAGGGGCACGTATACTGAATGCCCTGTGGATAGGTCATACACGGAGGATATCCATATAGGCCTTGTTGTTGACCGTACATCGCCGTCATAATCGAATTAATGAAACTCTGGGATGTGTTTCTGCGACCGATACTTACTGTCTCAACCGTTCTTCAGTGCTCCTCAATAACACTATTAACTTCTTATTTTCGTACGGGTTCTTCAACTTGTAAGCGCCTAATTTTTCCAACAAACAGCTCAATTGATTTCGATGTCGTTGAAAACATTAGCTCCACATCGTCATCATCGGCTATTTTAATGACTTTCGATCCTGAGTCCGTCGGCCAATTACACACTAACTCTAAGCCAAATTCTTTAGATTTTATCTTGGTAGCTTTATAAATTGATTCTTTCAGCTGCACCAAATTACAACCTTTCAACACTTTAGCTGGCTTACACGAGCCACCGACATATTTTCCACAATTACGTTCATCAACAACCAATTCACCATCGTAATAAAAAATCGTTGGTACACAATTGGGAGCCATTCTACAATTTTTTCAGTCAACTAATTACCTATTATCATTTTTTACCAAACAACAAATTAGAAAAAAAAATTGAACTTGGGATTCCAAAAAAAACATACTTGCTATAGCTAATTCCTTATTCAAGAGGAAGAATTAGATGTTGCTCCTTGTCTGAGTCGAATCCAATCAAGATTAAAATACACTATGCAAATATTTTAACAGTTTGGATTTTAGGATTGTTGTAGATCTAAGAAAACTTTGGAAAAAGACAAACATAAAAAGGTGGCTGCCTAATAAAGTAGTTGAAAATGGCGACATTTGAGATGACACAAATTGGCGGCATCTCAAATGCCGTCGTTGTATTTTTTCACAATAGATGTGTACTGGCGGCATTTGAAATGCCGCCTATACACATGGCACCAACGTGGCGAAAACATGTCTAGTTTTGTAAATAGTTTGGAATGTGGCTTATTCTTGTAATTTGTTTACAAATTTAAAAATTTCTTTGGATGCATTGGAGCTTAGGAGATGAGCTTGAGGTCTTCATGACGTATTCCCGTATTTGTTTTTCTGTTGTATTGTTGTTGAAATTACCAGCATTTGTGGGGACATGCTGTTATAACTGTCTAGGCTGATGATTGAAATGTGTTGTTGAACTCTGATTGATGTATGTATATAACAACTTCTCTTTTGTAAAGATCATTGATACTACATTGTATATTGTTCCGTTGCAGTTGTGAGATTCTGTGTTGTTTAGTTTTCTATTCTTCTTCTCTTCTCATTTCTTCCTTTTTTCCCAGAACTATCCGTCTTTTCTTTCAATTTGGGTTGGATATTTGTGGTTTATCATCAGCTTGAATTGTGCGGATTTGCTGGTCGTTACAATTTTCATTAAAGCAGAATTTTGGGCATCTTCCATCTTCATTTGTACAAAGAATTTGACATCTTCCATCTTCATTTGTTCCAAGAATAACATGCAAATTAGTGACGTATCACAATTTGAGCAGCTTCATCCATTTCAAACTTTATGATGATGCCTTTTGTATTTCTTTATTTTTAATTTTATGATTTTGTATGCACTGTATTATACATTGAGTAACTCTTTAAAGTACCACATTGTAAGCAATGAATAATCATAGAAAAAATATAAGACATATGATCATGCTACATGCATCCAATATACTCCCTCCAATCCATATTACATGACGTTTTGTATTTGTTCACGTATATTAAGGCAGCTGAAAATAGACTTCATTACCCTTCAATTAATCATGTGTTATTAATTGCACTATTAATTTTTTATCAAAAAAAGCAACGCATGCAATCAAAAAAAAGAAACGCATGCAGCATGTAACTTCAGCCTCTACCAATAAAAATTTCAAATGGAGCCAAATCTTTGAAAGTGAATTATTTCAACCTAACAAAAATTTCGAAATGGAGCCAACTGTACAAAATTTACTGCTTCCCATCCCTTTCTATGATTTTATATATAGACAGCATGAAAAATTTGGTTTCAAACTTCAGTGCCATGACTTTTAAAAGTAGTCATGACATTCACTACAAGGGGAGGGGGGATTTCCGACGGCTGAAAACCGTCGGCGGCCGTCGGAAGCCGTCGGCGGCCGTCGGAAAAAGCCGTCGGAAATGAAGGCGTCGGGGAGCAGTATTTCCGACGGCTACCGACGGGTGATGCCGTATACATTATCGACGGTTTCCGGCGGTTTCCGGCGGTTTCCGACGGTTTCCGACGGCCGTCGGAAGCCGTCGGAAACCGTCGGAAATCAGGCCAATAAGCCGTCGGAACCCGTCGGAAACCGCCGGAAAATTTCGACCAATAAGCCGTCGAGAGCCGTCGGAAGCCGTCGGAAACCTGTTGTTTTTTTTTAAAATCTGCTGCAAATAGAGCCTTCCAACCACATTTCTCTTCCAAACACTACAATATCAATACTGCACAATCAAATAAACAATAATCCAACCAAACATGCAAACCAATACTCCAAAATATTCAATAGACACAGAAATAAACTAAATTAGAATAAAAATAAAATACAAAATATACATAACATTCCAACATTAACAATAATACTAACAATAACTGTTCTAATCATGCATATCCTGATACAGCTACAGAACCAAGTGTATTATACATAATTATACATATCAACAATTAATTGTTCCTTCTACCAAATCATTGTAAACTAAAACTAAACATACCTGCACGAACGAATTAGAAAGCAATGAATCAATCTGCCCCAGATCCAGAGCCAGCCGATGAAGGGAAGCGGCCACCAAACTGCTGCATGTACTCAAATAACTGTGCCGTCTGCATGGCCTGTTGGCGGTTCTGCTCCTCCAACTGCTGAACTCTAGTCTGTAATTCTTCTATACTTGCTAGCTCGCTCTGAGGTCTACTCCGCCGTCTCCTACTCTGACTACTGGACTGCAATAATTGAAAAATAAATAAAATCAAAGTTTATTGTTTTGAAAAGGTAAGAATATCATATTTTAAGTATTTTAAGAAAAATTAAATTATTTACCGCTAAATTGCCAAATCCGTATCGTCGACCATGCTCTGGTGGACTCATAACGGACTCAAAAATAATGTCCTCTTCATCGGTCGTCAGCTGCTCTCGACCCGTATCAGAAAGGAGTTTCTGTCGCTGCTCCATAAACATCTCCTGCATTGACAAATTAATAATATCATATCTTATTTCATAATAATTTGACAACTAAAACAATTACTAATACTGAATAAAATGAAATATGCTTACATGGCTTTTACTGGATTTATCGTCCTGCCATGTGTACGAAACAGTCCCGTCTGGATTAACATGCTCAACAGCATGCGTACGGGTGAACACGTCCATATAGCTGACAGGACCATGTGCCTCGGCTTCCTGAAGTTGATTGTTACATACAATTATTATACATTTAAAATCATATAGCATAAACTATTTACATTTATTATTCAGTAATTAAATTTACCAACTCCTGCCGATACTGCTGAAACGACTTCGATCCTCCGCGATGAGTAACGGGATTCTTATTTCTATTTGCAGAGTTTCTATCTGACTCTGCCTGTACATTCAAAATTTGATACATTATTTTTCAATCACGTTAAATTAATAATTGAAAAAAAATTAGTATACTTGCCTTCGCCTCGTCCGTCTCCCAGTAGCTCAACCAAGCTTGCCACACGCTCTCCCCCATCCACCGTGGTCTCTTCCCGGATTTCTTAACCTCAGATATCGTGTCTCTGTAGTTCTTTCGCATCTTCCTCATCCAGTATGCTCGTGCCAGCTGCATATCATCTGTCTGGATGTCTATCTCAGCCTGTGTTAAAAAAAGATTACACTTTAAACGATAAACGGTAGAAAAACGACAAAAACGAATTAAAAATGGAAAACATAAAAATTACACATACTAGGACATCCTGCCATATGCACTCTATGATGTGCGGAGGGATGGTATCCCACTTTGGCCAGCACGCACTCATCCTACTACGATATGCTGCTCTGGAGACGTCCAACACTACCTTAGTGGGTAGTAGCTCGAACCCCCTGTTTTTAAGTACGATACAGATAAGTACATACGTATAGTATAGAAAAAATAAGATGATGAATAAGATTTAATTTTTACCCATCTGCTTTGGGGGCTAACGTAACAACTGGACGGTGTGGCGCTTGCGATGGGCCACTGCCATCGCCTCCTGAAGAACGGGAAGAGCTCCTCCCTCTATGTGACATAATGATAAACCTGTGACGTTTACACATCATTATATAAGAGAATAAAAACATGATAATGAAATATATTTCATATGAACATGACATCAATGGTATAAATTGCTTAATTATAATGACTGAAATGTAAATAGACATGTAAGTTTGTTATACCTGATTCATGATGGGTGTACTCTTCCTACGATAAGCAGAGTTCATTGCATTTTTAATAAAAATTGCTAAATAAATGACAAATTGAAATAACATAAAACAATAGTAAACGGATTTAGTTTCATAGTTACATCAATTTCATAATACATCAAGAATTCAACATAGTTACATCAATTGCAAAAAAACAGATTCAAATTTATATCAGTCATCATCGTCTTCTGATTCAGATTCGGTCTCGTTTTCGACGATATTTTCCTCTGCACTGTCAAACGCTTCTACCAAAACATTTGATTCATCGATCAAAGGACGATACACGCGCATGCATTACAGAAAAGAATAAAACAAAAATTATTATTTCAGATTACCTAACAAACGGTGCAACCTCGGCACAATTTAGAAGAATATAAGTGTGTGCTACACGAAGATCTCTATCGTCTAGCCATATTTCCACACATTTTCCAGAAGGCCGACCATGTTGTCTAAAAATAGATAACATTGCTTGAGAGGACTCTTGTTCGTCGCCTTCATCATTACGAGGAACACTTTGAAATGAAATATTCACATGGTCACTGAAATAGTGAGAGAAAAAGAACGAAGCTTCTTCTTCGATGTAAGATTTACATATCGAACCTTCAACTCGTGCTTTTTGTCTCACTTTTTTCTTCAGATGATTCAAATATCTATGCAACATTAATTTATATTAACTTCATCTTTCAAATGCAATTAAATTACGTTATAACATATTACATACCTCTCAAATGGATACATCCATCCGTATTGGACAGGACCTCGAAGTCGTGCTTCAGATGGAAGATGAACAGGTAAATGTTCCATCACATTAAAAAAACCTGGCGGAAATATTTTCTCTAATTTGCAAAGCAATATAGGAATGTCCACTTCAAGTTTACGTAAACGTTGCACTTTTAAAGTAGTCGAACAAAGCTCTTTGTAAAACATACTAAGCTCCGTTACTACCTTCCAAACTTTTAACGGCAGTAGTTCTTTAAACATAACGGGAAATAAATTTTCCATCATTATGTGACAGTCGTGAGTTTTCATTCCGCTCAATCTACTATTTTTAAAGTCAACACATCTACGAAGATTTGATGATATCCCATCAGGAAATCTTAACCCTTCCACCCATTTTAACACAGCTTTAACTTGATTATTATCTAATTCGTAACAAGCTTTTGGTTTTTTACTGTCATTTGGTTTCATATGAAGCTCGGGACGTTTGCATAATTCTTCTATATCACGTCTTGATTTCAAATCATCCTTCGTCTTCCCTTTCACATTCAAAATTGTGTTAAACACATTATCAAATACATTTTTCTCATTGTGCATCACATCTATGTTATGGCGAAGCAGAAGATGTTTCCAATACGGCAACTCCCAAAAAATAGTTTGTTTGCACCAGTTATGAACAACTGATTTGCCTTCAATTTCTGTTTGCTCCCCCGTTTCATATATCTTTGGATAGTCCTTAACAAGTTCATATATGTCTTCGCTTGACCATATCGTCGGTGGTTGTCTATTTTCTACTCTATTAGCTAAAAAGTTTTTCTTGTCTCCTCTGAAGGGATGATTTACATGGAGAAAATATCGATGACAGTCAAACCATGAAATTTTCTTACCATGAGGTAAAGAAAACGCTCGTGTTTCATCCATGCAATATGGACATGCTAGACGACCGGCAGTACTCCATCCCGAAAGCATTGCATAGGCAGGAAAATCACTTATAGTCCACAACAAAGAAGCAAACATACGAAAATTTTTCTTCTTTGACACATCGTATGTTTCTACTCCTTCGTTCCACAGTATTTTTAACTCCTCAATCAACGGTTGTAAATATACATCGATTCCTTGTGTCGGATCGTCGGGGCCAGGAACGACAACAGTAAGAAACATATATTGCGTTTTCATGCACATCCATGGAGGTAAATTATACGGTGTGACGATAATGGGCCAGGATGAATATTTAGAACCAAATTGAGAAAATGGAGAAAAACCGTCCGTACATAATCCTAATCTAACATTTCGACTCTCCGCTGCAAAATTTGGATACGTTTTATCGAAATGCTTCCATGCTTCTCCATCGGCCGGATGTGTCAACGTACCCTCTTCCTCCGTTCTCACGCTATGCCACCTCATATTAGACGCAGTTACAGAAGATGCGTATAATCTTTGAAGTCTTGGAGTTATGGGTAAGTAGTGCATACGCTTGTACGGAACTTCCTTACCCTTCTTTTTTCTTGGTTTGTATCTCTCCTGGTTACAAACTTTACAATTTCTAAGGTTTGCGTCTTCTTTCCAAAACAACATGCATCCTTTTAAACATGTATCTATTTTCTGATACGGTAAACCAAAAGCCGACATAAGTTTTTTAACTTCGTAGTGATTTTCACACATTAGATTATCGGGCGGCATATGTCTTTTTGCAGCTTGTACAACAGCCGTAAACCCAGCTTCAGTGATGTTGTATTTTGACTTCATCGCAATGTATTCTGCGATTACTGACAGCTGCGTGCCGCTTTTACAACCATCCCAAATAGGTTTTTTAGCTGCATCTAGTAAATCATAAATTTTCTTAGCTTCAATATTTGGTTCTTCAACATTTACATCATCGTCGTCAACTTCAACCATAGGAAACATTGATCGTGCTGCATCTTCGACCATATTTTCTATACGGGTCGTTGAAACTATTTCGTTAACGACACTTTCAGACTCTACAGAAGTATTTGCTACAACTTCTCCATGCCGATCCCAAACATAATATTCGGGTGTGAAACCGTGTTGGCACAAATGAACTTTCACAATATCTGGTAACAAAAACTTCAAATGTCTACACCTACTACACGGACAACGAATTTCTGGATCGTTTCCGTTATTACTTAAGGCGAATTCAACAAACACGTTTATACCGTTATAAAAATCTTCTTTTATTGAGCCCCTCATTCCTTTTCTTTGGTACATCCATCTCCTTCGATCAACAAAATAATCAATCATTTTTCCTATTTGACAAAATGAGAAGTTCAAAATTTAATATTTATTTTGAAGAATACACATTCGAAAAAGATTATTTTCATGTTCGTATAATATTTTGAATTTAAAGAACAACTTCACAAATTTAAAAATATTTTCAAATAGGGCACATTTCATTTTTTAACGTACGTAACGATTAAAAATATATAATTTTTTTTCATTGGTCAGACATCCTACCTCCCATTACAAACACAGTAAGCATTTACATTTCGTATATTACTTCGTCCCAAACGATTCAATAAAATTTCGGCAGCATTTCCCTTTTGTTCCCTGCATTGTACACAAATGCGTGTACGCAGGAAACAAAAAAGAAAAGTTAGGGCGAAATTTTATGAACCGTTTGAGACGAAGTAGTATACAAAATGTAAATTCTTACTGTGTTCATAACTTGTCCAATACAGGGACAAATCCGACAAACATTGTACCAGATGAATATAAATGGTCGTTTTTCGAAAAAAACGACTATTTATACAACGATCATGTACAACACTCGTCAGACGGGGCCAAAAACTCTCTAAGGGACATTTGTCGGTTAACATGCGCGCATTTTACTCAAAAATACAGTTTTACTCACTGTTCACATTTATATATTAATTTCACACATTTATTCGACGTATTACGCATCAACTTAGGGCTGGTTTAACATTTTGTCATTTTTCAATACACACAATTATAATTTAGAGTAATGCATTTTTTTTGTGTCATAAGTAAAAACGTGCACAATATAATACTCCTAGTTCATTCAATCATTTTATCTTATTCCAAATAACGTATACAATCGTCGAATCAAGGCATACACAACAAAATACATATACATGAACATGCACAAATTATACGTGTTTATCACAATTTCACGATAAAAGATGAAATTGGTATACCATGTGATGCTATAAACCGTTATTACGCTAGTGGAAACAATTGCAATCATTAATTCGCCCTAATTTATCAATTTATGCAAATCTATAATTAGGGTAAAAACTGAATTTTTCATAAAAATAAGAGATTATACCTGAGATTAAGAGTACTGAAGCTTGATTAGAGTGCGTTGGAAGATCCGGAAGCTAAAAATTAGGGATTGGAAGCTTAGGGGTTGAATTTGGGGGGTTTTTTGGGTTTTTTTCGTATGAAATGGAGGAGGAAGAAAGGGCTCGGCTGGCTGGTATAATCGCAAATTTGCGACGGCTTCCGACGGCCGCCGACGGCCCGTCGAAAGCCGTCGGAAAATGGCCGTCGGAAGCCGTCGGTCTTGGCTGTCGGTATTCTGCCTTTTTCTTGTAGTGATTGATCTAAATCTTCCTATTTCAAACAATGATGAAGTTTTTAACCTTGATTTAAATCTTCCTGCTCAGTCCAACATAGAGGAAAATGAGCCAATCTCATTGATAGTTAAACAATCTTCTAGTAGAACACTCATACTAGATTTGAATGTCGATCTAAATCAAGAATTTGAATCTCCATTACTTGAACTAAATGTTGACCGGTTGCATGAAGAAGATGAAGGAAACATAAGCACCGATCCAAATCAAGAGTTGGAATCTCCAATGCATCAAGAAGATGAAGAAAACATTACAATAAATTTAGGTACTTAAACCAATGCATCCAAATCAAGAGTTGGTCACTACATGTTTTGTGGCAGCATTATTTTAAACAATGAGTTGCATTGTTTTGTGGCAGCATTATTCTTCACTGTCCTTGCATTATTTTAAACAATGATTTTCATGCACTCGGTTTATACTCAGTAGCTATTCATCTATGCAGTAGGAGTATGTCTGTCCTTGCATTATTTAAAAAAAAAATTGTGGCCTTGCATTATGACTGTATAACGTTATTTGTCACTACATGTAGTAGGAGACATGAGCAAGGCAAATTAGTTATGTATTTCTGCTGTTAGCTGTTATTACCATAAGAAAAAAAAAACATTAGTTGCATTATTTTTGCAGTGTCCTTGCATTCGTTTGTGCATTTTTACAGTGCAGTTGTAATATTCTTTAGTAATGAGTTGTTTATTTACATGTATAGGCGGTGGCAATGCAACTCAAGGAAAAAAAAGAATAGTTCCAACAAATGAGCAAAGATGGACTATTTATTGGGCTTTATTAGAAAAAAGCGTTGATGGAAAGTTAAAAAAAGTTACAACGAGAGAAGTTTCCGAACAGTTTTCGATACCCATACGAACAATACAACGGATATGGCAACGGACAAAAGAAACTCCAAATGGAGCCACAGTTGATGTTACACACAAGAAAACGAAGAATTGTGGCCGGAAAAGAATCCATGTTGACTTAAACCGAGTGCATGAAATCCCTTTACACCGACGAAAAACCTTGAAAGCACTTGCCGAAGCTTTGAACGTAAGCTACACGACGTTATTTCGACTTTTAAACAAGGTCTTCTTCGACGTCACACAAACGCTATTAAGCCGTATTTGAAAAAAGAACATAAATTAGCACGTCTCAAATTCTGCATATCAATGTTAGACCCAAGCAGCTTACCTCATGAGCCAAAGTTTGTCGGCATGTATAACATGATACATATTGATGAGAAGTGGTTTTATATGACCAAAAAGACACAGACATATTATTTACTTCCAAACGAATAAGTACCCTTGCGTACATGTCAGAGTAAGAATTTTATAGGGAAAGTTATATTTCTAGTTGCTATGGATCGCCCAAGGTATGATGATGATGGAAATGAAGTGTTCTCGGGAAAATTAGGTGTGTTTCCTTTTGTCACCATGAAAAAGCACAATGATCAAGCAGGAATAGAGAAGCGGACACTTGGGAAATTAAACCAATGACCTCTGTAAAGAGCTGTGTAGTTAATGCCCCGCTATTACCCCGCTATAACCCCGCCATATCTCATAGCGGATTTCTACCGCTACGATTTTTCCATATAGCCCCAAAATATAGCCTTTCTGCTTTAATCCCCGCTATTTCCACTATATTTTGCTATTTTCGCTATATCTTCTTCAATAAAATGAATTAAAAAATTGCATTCATACATTATAAAAATTATGAAACTAATTTATTTGATTTAATTTTTAATATATTTTCAGAAATGAAAATACTTTAATATTCTACTAAATTCAATTATGTTATATAACAGTTTTATGTTTATTTAAAGTATATTCGCACATATTTTTTGTTAAAATTATTTATGTATTAATTATAATTATAATTCAATTAAATGATAATTTTTCATTTAATTACCATTTATATATTTGTAAAAACATTAAGTACGAGTTTTATATGCTATTTTAGAGCCATCCGCTATATCCCGCTATATCCTCGCTGTATCCCCGCTATGACTTTTTGCACCTCTACCACTTCGAATCCGTCGAGCGCTTTAACTGCACAGGTAAAGAGGGAGAATGTGCGAGCGTATATGATTGAGAAAGTTATTCCTGCTATTCAAAACAAGTGGCCAAGAGAAGATGTTAATAAAACCATCTTCATTCAACAAGACAATGCATGAACACACATTGATTCTAGTGACGAAGCATTTCAGTTAGTTGTTGCACAAACTGATTTTGATATTCGACTAACTTGTCAACTATCTAACTCACCGGATTTAAATGTTCTAGATCTTGGATTTTTTGCTTCTATTCAAGCCCTGCAACATAAAGAGTGTCCAAGGACGGTACACGAGCTTGTCCATGCAGTTGAGAAAGCTTTCGATGAATACCCATCAAGTAAAGTAAATGATATATTTTTGAGTCTACAATTATGCATGCAAGAGATCATGAAGATAGAAGGATCGAACAAATATAATCCTCCACACATAAACAAAGCCGCACTAGGCAGAGAACGTCGTCTTTCTACTCAAATTACTTGTGATGCCACTGTAGTACAAAGCGTTATGGACATACTATCAGCATCTTAACTTATGTATTGAATTAAGATTTGGTTCTATTCACTTTGTATTTCATTTTGTTATGTTTCTGATTTGTTGTACCATTCTCTTTGTGTTTCATTTTGTTCTTTAACATGCTGAAATGCGCATGCATAGTGAAACAAATGGTGTTTGACTCCATACTTTATTTAGTGTACACATATAATATAAACTCATGTGCCAAGCTTTTTAAACTTAGTATATGCAAAACATAAACAAGGGAATAACATAACAACAAGGAACTACAAAAACATGCAACACGAAAATGAATGGACCAAGGCTGCAAATGCATGCATAGTGACCCAGTGAACGAATTTCAAGTGATAAATCTTTCAAATGGACACAAAAGTGCACAAGGTGAGACACAGCAAGGACAAGATTGGTGAAACACATGTGATAAATCTTTCAAATACAAGCATGTGCATGTGTACACTACTAATATGAATCAGCAATTCAAAAGACAGTGCAACTGCAATATAGTTCAAGACCAAGAACAATTCATGTACGTATCAACACAAAAGCATCGGCTCCGGCGCAGCCGCGCATCGGCTCCCTGCGAAGTGGCACCGCTAACATGTTTATAATATTGCTAAATAGATGAGAGTAGCTGCAAAAGGCAATACAGTTGCATAAAGCTTGCACCATCATAACATGAACGAAAATAGGAACAAACAAAGCTACAATGAAACTGCTAGAAACAAAAAAAAGTCCCCTTAGCCAACATGAACTCAAAAGAAACATGAACTCAAAAGAATTCAGGATACATAATCTTCAACATTGAGATAACAAATTCATGCATCTCTGAATCCTCATTCAAATCAGGAAATTGATTGACCTTCTTCTCAGGTTCCTCAAGATTATTGAGAGGTTCTTCTTCATCAAGCTCATCTTCATTTGTAGGTATCTCATTCAAATCAAATCCTTTAGCATCCTTCTTCTTTAATCCATCAGCTTCATGCTTCATATCATCACTAATGCTTCTTTTGAGTTTTGGAGGAGATGAAGAATCTTCTTTGGTATCCATGATGGATTGTGATTTTTGCATTGATTCTAGTTTGGGCTGCAATATAAGAATGGTTGCATCAGTTTTATAAAACAAAAATAAGAGGGAAATATAGTTGGAAGAAGAGATGGGAGGGAAACATAAATTAAATGAATGCATTGGAATCCAAAAACACTGCATGCGTATTAATGAAGAAGGGTAAAAAAAGTTATCTAAAACGTCATATATTTAGAAAAATGTTTCCATACTTAAAACGTCATGTAATATGGATAAGAGGGAGTAAAATGCATGAGATGATACTTTATTTAGTTCCTTTACGAAGCAATAAGTCATTTTTAACAACCATAGATATAAGCTTGCCTAACTTTAAGAAGTTTCTTTGTGTCTCATATCAATATATGCTTGCCTAAGTTTAATGCACCAGACTTGGAACAGGTAATATTATAGTGGAACCCACTTTGCATTGAATTATTAATGGAAACAAATAAAACGAAAGACCCAAGAAATGACAACAAATAATAGTAGTATATACTGCATAATGTATACAATGAGTTGGAAATATGTTTGGATACGACTTTTTGATTCATTATTGGCTTTTAAGCAATTTGAAGAGCATTTTCGGATGAGAATATTTTTTTAAATAAAAACTTTTAAAGTAGTCATCATAAATGATATTTAAAAGAATGTCTTATTTAGATAAGTTAGCATTATATTATACCTACCACATAATTAAATTAAAAAGAAAATATAACTAACATGCCCTCTTTCTATCTCTTTGGTTTCTTTTTGAATAATTTTTGTTGTTCTAAGTTTCTATCAAGTGGTCAATATTATCTTTCGCAAATCCAAAATTTAATTTCATGTGTTTCAGACGCATACATTGATTAAAAGTTTGCTTGCTTATTCAATTAGTTTGTCACTGCCAGTGTTCGTCCAACAAAAAATAGTTTTTGATACAAAAAATAGAACTAATAGTTTATTATGGAAAAAAATGAAAGCCGCAAAGATAATCGTATCCACGGTTTCTTTGTATCTTATGGAATATTTTCTCTCATATCTATTCTATTATGTAAGAGAGCCAATATGACATTGATTTTTTTTTTGCACTCTAGTTCTCAGCTCTAATACTTCATTATGATTTGAGTTACATTTTCTTTTAGCCACCGAAAAGAAATTATTTTGCAGTTCCAGGCCCGATAAATTAAATAGAGTTAATGCGGCCTTAACCATACAACCATTTACGTTTTCCCAATCCCTTACGTTAGCCCTAATTTTTGTTAGAAAATTTAACGGTGGTTGCAAATATGAAGCATTGCTTAAGGTTGAAACTGTTGCCCTCCTTCTCCCTATATATTCGTTATCATCTAACTATTGTTTTTTTTTCTTCGTCACGTCTGCATCGACATCAGATAACGCTGCTCTTCTTTCTGAATTCGTCCTGCTATTTCTAAGTCGCTTTAATGCTTCTGTTTATTTTCCATGCTTTGCTATCACGCTTTGGCTTCATCTATTTGATTGCTGCCTCAATTGTCCATAATTCCTACTTTGCAGGTATGATGTTTCCGTTCTCGCTATTTTTTTAAACTGATTTCATATTCCGTCTTCAGTCTCTGTTCCTCATGGTTGAAAGTTGATTCAAATACTATATTTCAGTGTACGTCTTGGTTGTTTTGACTGCAGTTTTTTAAAATTTTGAAACATCTTCATTCGTTCATTTGTTTATGTTTCTTTTTCCTTTGGCTTTCTATATTTGATTACTATAATTATACCGTAAAATTCTTTTACTCAATTGATTTTTGTCTCATTCATAAATAAGAATTTGTCAACACCCTGTGTTGAGATATTGCCTGATCAATTTTTGAGTTTTATCTCTGAGGTGATACAGATGTTGCATGATTCTACTGTAAAATATAAATATTTGTTAATGGTTTTGTAACAACGAGGTGAAAGGTTAAAGCATATTTTAACTTCCACTGCAGAGTTTGGGCTTAGTAATATCGTGACTATTGCTGAAATCGTTGAACATGGAATTTGTTATTAAAATGTGAAACAAAATATTATTTGTTCACCTTATTTGCATCTTTATGGACTTCGCTTGATGTTTTAATTTGTCATAAAGATTGTTTATGAAATTTTGATAACTTTATGGACTTTGCTTGATGTTGTTAATTTTAAAATATGAAAGAAAAAAAAATCTTTTCTTTTATATTACTGTCTTTCTCTTGTGATTTTATAATCATCCAAAAGAAAATGCTCGTTTCTCCCAAATAAAAGGTATCACTATAGTTATATAGTATTGTTTAGTTTTTCCCCTTTTCCAATCTAATCTAATTTAATTTGTGTATGGCCACTTTTCAACCATTATGGATGTGAAATGATAACTTCTCTAATGAAAATTCTTGCTTATTTGGTTAAATCGAATTAAGGTGGAGATATTTGTTGAATACATCAACTATAAAAATTAGGCACATTTTTTTGGAAAAATAAAGATAATTTATATAATGTTGAGTATTTTGTTATGGCTTACACATTGTATTTGTTTTACTATTTGGTGAAATTTTGTTCTAATTATACCACCTCTTCAAAATACATACCGATTAACAAAGCATATTATTTTTTCCCAAAAGTGGTCAATGGCATATGGATAAAAATGTTCTCTGAACTACTTACATGGCATAATGGCATGAGCATTCTTTTATAGGAAACCTTTTCAACGATTGAAGTACTTTTTTATTTAATATGAATAACTGGATTTTATCAACTTGAGTAGTTATTGATATACTTACATGGGTATTAGATTGCCATCAAAATCTAAAAGTGCCCCATCGCCAGTTTACTCATATTCACTTATTTTATTTCAGGATAAAATCTATAGTGTAGAACACTGAGATTTAATGCAAACAAATAAATCAATTTTTTTTATTAAGGATAGAGGTATCTCATCCAACTTATATGTTGTGAGTATATCATATTGGGTATTATAGATATAAAGTAGTTACTATTGTTGAACGTAATCAAACTTTAAATTCCATGTTTACCTAACTTTTATCTTCTAAACTAATCATTTGAACATTGCCTTGGATATAGAGGCTTCATTATTTTGTCTAAAATAAACGATACAATATGTTATACTAATGTGTAGCACTACTTATCTTTGCATTTTTATGCACATGGATATATTATTTTTCTAATTTCGTCTTTTCTATTTCTTCTGCTAATTTTAGTTTCACTTCCGTGTGCAAAGTAAGTTGTTCATAGGAAAATTATTCTATAACATTTCAAAATTTCAAGGCGTAGACTACCCTGCTTAGAATGCTAATTAAAAATGAATTGCTTGAAGTTTATGCATGTAATTCAGATCTTTGGAAAAGATATTCCATATGTTTTTAATTTGATCTTAACATAGTTAAACTTTTAGAATTTTTAAATTACACTCCATTTCACATTGTATCCCTAGGTTTAATGCTAATATATTACCACTTTTATGCTAATTTTTCATAAACCTAAATATGGGCCATGACATATCATCCGCTCCATCTATAACCATGGTCGTTCCTGATTTAATGCAAGAAAGAATGCGCGGGCCAAGTGAAATAAAGTATTTTTAATATATTGTTATAAATTTATGTCAAAGCTGGACCAAGTATAACATGTACAACAATCAAACAAAGATATACTAAAAGTATACATATGTTTGATGTATTCTATGGAAAATACGAAATATGTGCCAAGAAGTTGTCAAATTGTAGAAGGCTTGAAGGGCCAAAAGTGTGTGTGTAATGGCCTGCAGTTTTGTGTGCGTTCAACTGTTTAGACTCATAGGCACCGATGTTCTATGTTTATCGTAAATCACATGAAGACATATTTGAGGGTTGTTGACTAATCAATAAGTAAATATTTTTCATCACACTAAACCAAAGATTATCAAGTGGTTTCTATGAACAGAACCAATATTAAAGTAGCTGAATGTAATATTTTTGTTAATATACTCGACTACTGTTAAACCTGATTCTTCAGACGATCAGTTTAATTTAGTCAAAAATTATGTTAAATGTGAACCAATACGTGTGGTTATTGACACCAAATCTTGACAATGCTACAATTAGTCACATAAATGAAATTTCCAAGTATGTAACTATAATTATAGTCTACAGTATCTAAATTGTATAAAAACTTGCATTTAGAAAACAGATGTGTATATGCTCACTTACATTTAGAGAAGGGGAAATGTACAAACTACTTGATGATATACTTTAATATGATGAGCTCATGCAGCTGGTTTTTCTTTTAAGTTACGATATATTTTTGTTCAATATATTGGATAAATAGTTCCTACCTATTAGTCAAACTAACCCCAAAAACTTTGTCAAGTAATATTGAAATAGAGAACCTGACGCAGCGGATATTTCAAAACAAACTTCAATTGATGAAATATAGCAATCGGTGATTTGAAAATACTGCAATGCCCAAATTCGTTGATCCGAAGATACCGAATTTTAGCTATCTCTAACTCGTTGATCCGAAGATTCCGTGAAAGAGATCTACGATTCTTCAACGTTGATCTTGCGCACAAGATTCCGTGAATCGGCTTCACAAACGAAGATTCGAGCGCACTCGAATGACGTAGGTGGAGATAGGAGATCACACTCGACTACCAATTAGAAGAAAGCACAAAGCAATCAAAAAGAAATTTTATTCAATTTTCAACAACCTTTACAATGACATTACATCCCTATTTATAGGGTTTATGACACAACACAAATGACTTAAGAAATTACAACACAAACAGTACCCGACTTAACAAAATGCAGCGACTTAAACCATACGAGCCACGACTTAAAGAAAATACGGTGACTTCTTGTTATCTCGGCTTCGACTCAACTTAGACGACTCAACTCCTTCACACGACTCATACATGTCTCGGTAACGACTCAATGGAACTTCAGTAATTAAGAAATGGCCGCGACTTATGGATAACCTGCAAACGACTCAACAATGTCTCGCTTGCGACTTAATAGAGGGCGGTGATGCCAAATTCAACTTCACTGAAAATCTTCATATATCGATCGCGACTTATAGATTAGGGCAAGGTCGTTCGCGACTCACTTGCTGGAACCGGAGTAGGGTGAGGTCGCGGGGGGAAAGGGGAATTTGGGATGTGCCGTAAGTCGCGGAGGTGGTTAGTTCTTGGGTCGCGGTGGGGATATGTCGTAGGTTGCGGTGTTGATTTAAAATGGAGATGGAAGTTAGGTCGTGAGTCGGTGAGGGGGACGAGTCGTGGGGAAATGGATGACGATGGGGATGAGTTGCGAATTGTGATGAGTCGGCCGTGATTGACTCGTGGGTCGTGGATGGAGGTGGCAACGCGATGAGTCGTTCGCGACTCAAGGAATCGATGAGTCGGCCGCGAGGTAAGTGCTTCATCATCCTCCCCTTGTTGGAAAAAATTCGTCCTCGAATTCACATTTTCGTTGTCTTCGTCAAGTTCCTCCCCATAATACGGAATTAAATGTTTGACATTGAAAACATCAGAAGCATGGAGCTCTTCCGGCAACCTTAATCGATACGCATTATCATTGATCCTCTTCAAGATTTCTACTGGACCAATCTTTCGTGCTTTCAACTTATTGTAAGTTCCAACTGGAAAACGATCTTTCGTCAATACCGCGTAAAGCAAATCACCTTCTTTGAAGACTACACTTCTTCGTTTCTTATCTGTCATTTGTTTATACTTTTCATTTGTCTTTCCCAATCGTTCCTGAACGATTCTATGGCATTCCGTCAACCCATCAACAAAATCCGCAGCCCGCTTAACTGTCCCCTTCGGTTGTGGAACCATCGTCAAATCCAACGGCCCCTTTGGTAAACTTGAATATACAATTTGAAATGGACTGAAACCTGTACTTCGGTTATTTGCATGATTGTGAGCAAATTCAGCTTGACACAACTTCACATCCCAACTCTTTAAATTGTCTTTCACAAGACATCGTAACAAGTTTCCCAACGATCTATTCACCACTTCTGTTTGCCCATCTGTTTGCGGATGATAAGCACTACTAAAATTCAGCTTCGTTCCCACCATCTTCCACAAACTAAGCCAAAAATGACTTAAAAATCTGGTATCCCTGTCGGAAACAATAGATTCTGGCAACCCATGTAAACGATAGATTTCTTTAAAGAACAACTGAGCCACTCGAACTGCATCCGCCGTTTTCTTACAGGCTATAAAATGTGCCATCTTCGAAAACCTGTCCACCACAACAAATATAGAATCATTCCCCCTCTGAGTTCTAGGCAAACCCAAAACGAAATCCATGCTGATATCAACCCATGGCTTAGACGGTACAGGTAGCGGCATGTAACGACCCGTTAAATTAGATAATATTGAATAAATTTAATTTATATGTTTTCTAATCTAATCCAGAATAAAATAGAAGCCTTAGGATTTTTAAAGAAATGGAATGTGAGGGTTAGATAGTAACTGTAATTAAAGTTAAATAACTTAAATGTTATATGACATAGATTGAAATAACTGGAATTTGTGATTGAGGTTATAAGTCATAATTTGTTGATTTTAAACGGTATTAATGAAACTATAACTGAATTGGATTGCATAGACATAAATATTAGGAAAAAATGTATTAGGTGGACTAAAATTTTTAAAGTTCATAAGTTGTGTAATCCAATTTAGTAGAAACTCTAAATTATAAACGAAGATGTAAATAGACGCTAAAATTTAACTATGTAAATGGTGACTGAAGACCTAGTTATAAGAAATGGGAATATAACCTAACTTGAGTTAAGTAGAAGAAGGATTTGATTTAATATGAAAATTATTGTTCTAAGTATTGAATAAAATTGGGAATCAAATTTTATTTAATGATAATAACGTTAGTATTGGTTAATAAATAGATTTCAATGCAGTAACCAAATGAATGGAATAAGATGAGTATATATTGCATAGAAATGAAATGTAAATTGTCACATTTGGTTGGAGCTAATTTTTAGAAACATATAAATGTTGAATCAGTAAATATTAAATTCCATTTAATATAAGAATTCAAAGGTGGAAGATTTACATTTGGATTGGAAAATGGATAGTTATTAATTAAAAGTGACCATTGAATAAATTTATGCAAACGTGATATAATGTAAATAGATGGGGATCAACTTTTATTTATGTGGTTAAGGGAATTTAATTTCTATAGTATGATAATCGAAATTAATGGAAGTTGGAATAGCTAATTTATATGTTAGTTGAAATTTAGCTAGAATATGTAGATATTGAATGATAGTAAAAATTTAATGGATATAAAAGTTTCAATTATACATTGAAATTCATACTCGCCATAAAAGGTTAATTGAGACCGAAGAAGTAGTATAGGAATCTAACCTTCTTTATTAATTTGGATTTATTGCAATAGTTAATTTCATAAAATAAAGGTAAAGCTAATTCAAATTTAACTGGACCATTGTTGGTATAACTTTAGAAGCAAGATTTATTTATGATTTGAGTATTTAATTCAACAAGTGGTATTTACGACAAATAAAATAGAATTGAACGTAAAATATTACATTATTAAATTGAAATGGAATTTGTAAACATTGAGTGAAATCTTAAACTAATGTTAGTATTCGTCGTATTTACAACAATAACTTTGAATAATAGAAAGGAAGTGAATATAATAAATTAATCAAATTTATAGTGTTGAATTCAATTGGATTGGAATTAATAAATAGTTAAGACAAATAAGGGTTATTAATAATTTGGAATTTAATTATGGTAAAAAGGTTAATTGCAATCCAAAGATGAGTTGGAATGGAAATCAAGTATCTATTTAATTTGATTTAAGAGGTGAGTATAAAGGTATAAGATTTAAGAATTGGGTTTAGAATAAAATTTATAATCTCTAAATAATAAGGAAGTGCAGATATTTAGCTGCAAATTTATATACGGATAGATTTTAATTCACATCCAAGCTTGGTAAATAATTTAGAATTGATTGAAGTATATAAATAATGAAATGAGGCCTATATTAGAAGTTGAAATATAAAAATTGGATTTCTAATTTATTTGATTTATTTAATAAATATTAAAATGGTCATTTTTGTCACGGACTAGGATTTCGACGAAACTAGTTTCATCGGATGCGTATCGGTGAATTGTTATAGGGTTTCAAGTTTCGTATCGATCGGACTTGTCGTTTGATCGTACGGACGCGAAACGCCTTGAAATCAATTTTATTAAAAATCAATTTGAAATCAATTTGGAAATCTTGTTTTCAGCATAACTTCTTCATACGATCGAATTTGGTCGTGAAACTTTTTCCATCGCATTCAGAATATTCTAAAACACCTATTTGGATATATAGTTTTAACAGATTCGGTTCCGCGGTCAGAACGGGCTTTTTGGGCCAACTACCGTTTAGCACGTTCGTTGTCCGTACCCACCTAGCCTTCTTCTATTTGTCTATATATATGCGATCATAAACCCTAGCCTCCTTTCTTCTGTCAATTGAATATACGTATAATTTCTTCATCCCTTTCTCCTCTCCAATGGTTGAAAAACCTAGATCTAACCACAGTTCAAAAATCAAAAGTCAAAACTCAAAAATTTCAGAAAATTCTCAAAAAAATATATGTCGATGTTCTCAACATACGTAATCCAGCAATGCAATTCGTTTTTCAATTGGAGCTGTCGTTCATCCAGAATAAATTCAAACAGCTGCAAAACCGTTCATCATCGTCGCACAAAACTTTATCGGATCGAGATTCTGTTTCTGGGTATTGTAGTATGGACGATGGGGAGCGCATCTATGTAATTTGTTTGGCAATTCAACGGTCGGATTGGAGTCAAAATTCAATTAGGGTTCGAGATGCAATAGGCGGCTGCTGGGTTTATGGCCGATGGTGGCCACGTGGGGCGAACGCGAGTGGTCAAGGGGGAGGAGTGGAGCTCGGCGCAGCGTCTGGAGGGCTCGTAGGAGGAGCGGCGGCTTCGTGGTGCGTGCGAGGGTTTGTTTTTTTTTTTTTCTGTGCTTGCGTGCGTGGGTAGGCTCGGGTGCGTGATCCTGTAGAAATTGAAACGGTGAGGAAGAAAGTGGGGAGGTGACGTGGCGTATTATTAAGAGGTGAGTGTTGTTTATTTCTTGTTTTAATTTAAATTTAATTTCCAAGCGTTTAATCGTATAACTTTCTCATATGTGTTCCGATTGAAGCGCGGTTTCTTTTGTCAGGATCGTAATTTAATTCCGGACTTGATGACGCTGGTTTGGACGAATTCTGAGACGGGCGAATTTTTGGGTTTAAATCGAATTTAAATTCGATTTAAATTCAAAAGGTGAGTGTTTTAACCCACTCACAATTACTAGAAGCTTTTATGTTTGTTAAATAAATTTTAGAAATGAATAGAAATTTATTTATGAGCTTTTGGCATGTTATTTCACTCATATCTGTTGAATTGCATTTTTTTGAATTTAGCTGTTAATTAAATTGATTGATTGCGTATTAATTGGCTGTTAGAAATTATTGTTTGCATAAGAACTGCTAGTTAACAGTTATGTCAATTATCACTGAAAATAAACTGTTAGATAAATAGTTGATAAATATAATTTGAATTAAACTGCCAATTATTACCTGTTGTATATTTCCAAACATATTTTGTTATTGATTGATATTGCTTGATGTTTGTGACTGGATGATGGATGTGTTGTTGAATGGATGTTTTATTTGATATCATTAAACTGGAAGTTAGTATGCATTTACATTTCATTCGGGATTGCGGTTTGAAATGATATACAACCGCAGTTTGTTTTAAATTGCGGATTGAAATGATAAATATCCGTATCACTTGACCATAGGATAGAAAATTATATACAGGCACCGCGGTCTATATATATAACTATTTTTAATGTGATTTCTATGGTTTGATAGAATACGGTTTATAAATCCTAAATTTTATATTGTATGAATATTTCTTCCATAATTATATACATATGAAGTTGAAATTTTGGAATTTAAAGGTGTATAAAATCTCTGTATTAAATTGGAAGAAAATTTAGAAATGGAGTTTGATAAATCATAGGTTTAAATGTTAAGTTGGAAATTTTAAGATATGATATTTATATTTGGATTTTTTTCCAAAATAAAGTGAAAAGAATATTCTAGAAAAATTTGAATTGGGAAAATATATATATTTTATTTCTAGAAATTAAAGTCTTATTGTTTATGGATTTTATATTCAAGACTAACTAATAGAACATTTGATTTGAAAGAATAAAATCCAACTTTGGTTGAAATATTACTCAAATGGATAAAAATTATATATATATATAAAATTTAAATGGTTTGGGACTTGAAATAATATTTGGATTATGGTTTTAACTTTGGGTAAGGAAACATTCATAAAGCCATGTAAATTATTTTCCGTACAAATCTACCGTAAAGTTAAAACCACTTATTCTATATATTGTTGAATATCCAAACCATTTAGTTTTGAAAGTAATGTGTTAAAGTCTATGGATTTCGAAGTATTATAATAAGAGTTAATTCCCAAATATTTGGTTCAAGGAATTTTAATAATAAAAGGTGACAATTTTGGGAAAGGAAATTTTTGGGAAACGATATCATTTATTTGAGTCTTTATAAATTAATATCAAAATGAATTGTTTGGGTCTAAAAGAAGAAATGATATCGAAATATTATGGTTTTGAAATGGATTATATTCTGGTTTTTAAAGTATAAACTGTTTTTAAATAACCGCGGTGTTATAATAACGATTGGTTGGCAAAGAGACCGGGATCGGATATGGACATACTCTCTGTCGATACCGAAAACCACTTTGACTAACCGTGTACGTGGTGGAGATTCCAGAATGAAGTAGGTGGTGGCGACGTTTCATGTAAGGTAAATACGTGGACCCAACTCCCGTGAGTTGGCATAAGGTGGCTAAAACAGGAGCGATTCTCAGGCCAATGAGGTCATTCCTCTGATCGGACGCTCCTCTTCGATATTATACTTTGACTTGGATTGATTCAGTGGTCACTTCTATATTTTGATTTTTGGAGGAGTTAGTCCGAGGTGGGCGGTAACTGCGGCTACGCGTTTCCACCAGCCTGGATAGCAATTGGTATATCTACCCTGGCATTGCCTAGTTGTGCCGTGTCACCTACCATATCGAGCCTTTACTACGAGTTTCTATTTGTGTCGTACCTATGGAGTATCCTCTGGTAGCTTCCCGATCAGGAGGTATTACGGTATTGTATAGACTATTGGCATTTTACGTGTTAAGGTGGAAAATGTAAAGCCTTAACGCTATTTAAAAGTAAGTTTATTTTATAAATAGACACTATTATAATAGCGCAATATACTACATAGTAAATAGTTTAACGGATCCTTAGGAGATGTAAATCCCGAGCATCTCTTGAGTTACTGTACTCATATTTATTTCTGCTTATTTAACTCACATAAGATTTTCTAGTCTGACTCGAGTGTTTTTGTCTTTTCAAATTCGCTTGGGTCAGTCCGAGCGTTTCAGGATAGCAGATTTTAGCATTGGAGGACGAAGACGAAGAATCAGTATTATTTTACATATAGTATTGCACCACACTCTTTCTATTCCGCTGCATTGCTTGTATTGGTATGTGTAACTCTGATATTATTGTAAAAGAAGAATCAAGCTTTTGTAAACTGTTTATGAAACTGTATATTTGTTATTATATTTTATCCTTCCGCTGTGAGATTCTATTTTCGTTTTATTTCTTCTCTATTTTTCTTATTTACCCCATAACAATCCGCCCTTGCGTATGCTTTGAATTGGGACAAGTGTCGGTTTAAAGTGTGCGAAAAGAGTGGACGTTACATCTGGTATCAGAGCTTTGGTTTAGCGATAAACCTTGGCTTTGTGGGGTTTGACTCTTTGTTAATAGGGTAGAAATATCCTATGGGAGTTGCTGAGTGTATATATACGAGAGAGCGTATTTGTTAGTATTAATAAAAAGATTTTTATATTGTGTTAATCTGTTCCGCTTTGTATTTATAAATTCTGGTTGATGCATGGGACGCTATGTCATCAATAGGGATTTCTAAACACTTAATAGGACAGACCGACATAATATCTGTTTTAATATAGGTGAATGAAAGAATTTTGCCTATTATATTTTCTATATATAAAAATGTTTTATAAAGATATATATATATATATATATTTTTGGTTGCTATAGATTGGGTGTTAGGAAATAAAATATTTATAATAACTAAAGCTAAGTTGAAATTATAATAAATCAAATGGGAGATTTTAGAACTTAAGTCCGGGATTTTGAAAATCTGCTTTCAAAGGATTTATGAAATATAATGATTTGGTTTATAAGTATTTTCTTATATAAGTATTTAGTATAATTTGGAAGAATTGTTTTAAAGAAGATTTTGGAGAGAATAAATTTTTTACTTTCCTCTCTGTCGCTGGAAAAAAATTTCGGTGATGGCGGCCGCATCATCGACTTTCATTTTCGGGTTTCGAAGGGGAAAGGCTACTGTAGTGAATTCTACTACAGATTTATTTGAAATTTTCTAAATTTTTTTTTCTTTTATTGCTCTAACTATAATTAGAGATATTGAGTTGTAAGAACTTATTTATCTATCATTTGAAAATAAATTGAAATTTAACCCGGTACTTAATTCTAAATTTTTCCGTTAATTAATTGTTTAAAATTTGTTAGTGAAATAAAAGTTAAGTAATAAATGAATTGAAACCTCTAATTGAAATAAGAGAATAATTGCAAAGCTATAAAGATGAATTTGCATACATATGAGACAAAGAGTAATATGGATAAACATTAAATTTAATTAAAGGATTAGATAAAACTTGTATAAGTTCTTTTGCTTTTTCTTTAACATAAATAACTTACCAAATATGAAAAGCTGAAATGTTAAATAAGAAACTAGAATTGAATATTTTACAAGTAGGAATTTAGGAAATAATGAAGTATTCAATAAACTATGGTTATAAATAAGAATTTAATGGTATAAACTTAGGTTATAATTGAAATTTTACTGAAATTAAAGTTAAGTATTATTAATAGGTGATATGAACTTAAGTATATAAAATGAAATCCTAAATAAGAATTGATTGTAGGATTATTAATTTAAGTATGTTTTAATTTTCCCCTATTCTAATATAATGGAAAGTAGAAAAATTTAAATGACTGAAATCCATAGATAATGAATAAGTAAAATCTTTCACCTATAGGAATGCAAGTTATAAGGTTAATAAATTAAGTGTAAGTAGAGGGTTATTGTAATTAAATATTATAGAAACGTAAACCTTAAATAAAGTAATGAAATTGAGGGTAAGTTGAAATTGTAGTTATAAAACGAATATATGTTTGGTGAACCATTAATTAATAAAAAGGAATTGAAATGAAACTTGGAAATTTTCACTTACATTCTTAAAACATACATAACTTACCATATAATAAAAGTTGCAATGTTAGTAAGAAATGTAAGGGGAAATCTTACAAGTGAAGCTTGAGGTAATTAAGGAATTCAATAAATTTGCTGTTATTAATGAGAAAATTATATAAGCTTAAGTTAAATTGGAATTTCACTATATAAGTGAAGGTAAGTAGTATAAATAGATGATATAAACTTTAGTCAATAAATTGGAATACAAATATAATGAATTTTGTAATAAATGAAAAAGTGAAAACTTTAAGAAATAAAAGAAATCCCTCCATAAATGAAAAAAAAAAAGAAAAAAAAAAGAAAAAAAAAAGAAAATCAAACCACTGAAGCATGAAATAAATGTATAATAAGTTAATTTAGTTGTTGGTTTGAATTGTTATTGTTTGATTTATGTTGTTGGGTAAGGAATTTGAAGTTGTGGGATGAATAAATAATCTATCTATGTTCCATCTAAGACTGTTGAGTAAAGTATGCACTTGACAGTTAATTTTATTTTATACAAATTTCAAGTTTTGGACCCAAACAACAAATTGTTTGATGGATTAAATGGTTGCTTTGTTAGCTGTTGTAAGGTTGATGGTTGTTGTACTGATTGGTAGGTTAATGGTTGAAGCCACCTAAACATTTCACTTTAATATAAATATTTAACCTTTTAGATTATATAAGTGAATACAGGTGATGGAAACAACTGCTACTACTTTTGGTTCCATAGAAATAAGCGTATATTGCTCGACAAATAGGTACGTTTCCGGATTACGTTTAAAGCGCTATTTTATATAATTTTTCCCGTGTTGGGATAATATTTTGATATTATATTTTCTCTAGAATCTCTCCGTACAAAGGAGACTCTGCCAAAATTTTCCGAAAATTTTGGGACTTAGAATTTTGTGAGATTATTTTTCCAACTTTAATAATTCAAGCATTAAAGGAAATTAATCCAGTAAAATATTGTTTATGAGTAATATCTGAAATAAGTATACTGTTTTATTCTTCCTCCTCCCTTCTTTTCCTTTTCGGGGACGAAAAGTTTTGAGTGGGGGAGATTGTAACGACCCGTTAAATTAGATAATATTGAATAAATTTAATTTATATGTTTTCTAATCTAATCCAGAATAAAATAGAAGCCTTAGGATTTTTAAAGAAATGGAATGTGAGGGTTAGATAGTAACTGTAATTAAAGTTAAATAACTTAAATGTTATATGACATAGATTGAAATAACTGGAATTTGTGATTGAGGTTATAAGTCATAATTTGTTGATTTTAAACGGTATTAATGAAACTATAACTGAATTGGATTGCATAGACATAAATATTAGGAAAAAATGTATTAGGTGGACTAAAATTTTTAAAGTTCATAAGTTGTGTAATCCAATTTAGTAGAAACTCTAAATTATAAACGAAGATGTAAATAGACGCTAAAATTTAACTATGTAAATGGTGACTGAAGACCTAGTTATAAGAAATGGGAATATAACCTAACTTGAGTTAAGTAGAAGAAGGATTTGATTTAATATGAAAATTATTGTTCTAAGTATTGAATAAAATTGGGAATCAAATTTTATTTAATGATAATAACGTTAGTATTGGTTAATAAATAGATTTCAATGCAGTAACCAAATGAATGGAATAAGATGAGTATATATTGCATAGAAATGAAATGTAAATTGTCACATTTGGTTGGAGCTAATTTTTAGAAACATATAAATGTTGAATCAGTAAATATTAAATTCCATTTAATATAAGAATTCAAAGGTGGAAGATTTACATTTGGATTGGAAAATGGATAGTTATTAATTAAAAGTGACCATTGAATAAATTTATGCAAACGTGATATAATGTAAATAGATGGGGATCAACTTTTATTTATGTGGTTAAGGGAATTTAATTTCTATAGTATGATAATCGAAATTAATGGAAGTTGGAATAGCTAATTTATATGTTAGTTGAAATTTAGCTAGAATATGTAGATATTGAATGATAGTAAAAATTTAATGGATATAAAAGTTTCAATTATACATTGAAATTCATACTCGCCATAAAAGGTTAATTGAGACCGAAGAAGTAGTATAGGAATCTAACCTTCTTTATTAATTTGGATTTATTGCAATAGTTAATTTCATAAAATAAAGGTAAAGCTAATTCAAATTTAACTGGACCATTGTTGGTATAACTTTAGAAGCAAGATTTATTTATGATTTGAGTATTTAATTCAACAAGTGGTATTTACGACAAATAAAATAGAATTGAACGTAAAATATTACGTTATTAAATTGAAATGGAATTTGTAAACATTGAGTGAAATCTTAAACTAATGTTAGTATTCGTCGTATTTACAACAATAACTTTGAATAATAGAAAGGAAGTGAATATAATAAATTAATCAAATTTATAGTGTTGAATTCAATTGGATTGGAATTAATAAATAGTTAAGAAAAATAAGGGTTATTAATAATTTGGAATTTAATTATGGTAAAAAGGTTAATTGCAATCCAAAGATGAGTTGGAATGGAAATCAAGTATTTATTTAATTTGATTTAAGAGGTGAGTATAAAGGTATAAGATTTAATAATTGGGTTTAGAATAAAATTTATAATCTCTAAATAATAAGGAAGTGCAGATATTTAGCTGCAAATTTATATACGGATAGATTTTAATTCACATCCAAGCTTGGTAAATAATTTAGAATTGATTGAAGTATATAAATAATGAAATGGGGCCTATATTAGAAGTTGAAATATAAAAATTGGATTTTTAATTTATTTGATTTATTTAATAAATATTAAAATGGTCATTTTTGTCACGGACTTGGATTTCGACGAAACCAGTTTCATCGGATCCGTATCGGTGAATTGTTATAGGGTTTCAAGTTTCGTATCGATCGGACTTGTCGTTTGATCGTACGGACGCGAAACGCCTTGAAATCAATTTTATTAAAAATCAATTTGAAATCAATTTGGAAATCTTGTTTTCAGCATAACTTCTTCATACGATCGAATTTGGTCGTGAAACTTTTTCCATCGCATTCAGAATATTCTAAAACACCTATTTGGATATATAGTTTTAACAGATTCGGTTCCGGGGTCAGAACGGGCTTTTTGGGCCAACTACCGTTTAGCACGTTCGTTGTCCGTACCCACCTAGCCTTCTTCTATTTGTCTATATATATGCGATCATAAACCCTAGCCTCCTTTCTTCTGTCAATTGAATATACGTATAATTTCTTCATCCCTTTCTCCTCTCCAATGGTTGAAAAACCTAGATCTAACCACAGTTCAAAAATCAAAAGTCAAAACTCAAAAATTTCAGAAAATTCTCAAAATAATATATGTCGATGTTCTCAACAAACGTAATCCAGCAATGCAATTCGTTTTTCAAATGGAGCTGTCGTTCATCCAGAATAAATTCAAACAGCCCCAAAACCGTTCATCATCGTCGCACAAAACTTTATCGGATCGAGATTCTGTTTCTGGGTATTGTAGTATGGACGATGGGGAGCGCATCTATGTAATTTGTTTGGCAATTCAACGGTCGGATTGGAGTCAAAATTCAATTAGGGTTCGAGATGCAATAGGCGGCTGCTGGGTTTATGGCCGATGGTGGCCACGTGGGGCGAACGCGAGTGGTCAAGGGGGAGGAGTGGAGCTCGGCGCAGCGTCTGGAGGGCTCGTAGGAGGAGCGGCGGCTTCGTGGTGCGTGCGAGGGTTTGTTTTTTTTTTTTTCTGTGCTTGCGTGCGTGGGTAGGCTCGGGTGCGTGATCCTGTAGAAATTGAAACGGTGAGGAAGAAAGTGGGGAGGTGACGTGGCGTATTATTAAAAGGTGAGTGTTGTTTATTTCTTGTTTTAATTTAAATTTAATTTCCAAGCGTTTAATCGTATAACTTTCTCATATGTGATCCGATTGAAGCGCGGTTTCTTTTGTCAGGATCGTAATTTAATTCCGGACTTGATGACGCTGGTTTGGACGAATTCTGAGACGGGCGAATTTTTGGGTTTAAATCGAATTTAAATTCGATTTAAATTCAAAAGGTGAGTGTTTTAACCCACTCATAATTACTAGAAGCTTTTATGTTTGTTAAATAAATTTTAGAAATGAATAGAAATTTATTTATGAGCTTTTGGCATGTTATTTCACCCATATCTGTTGAATTGCATTTTTTTGAATTTAGCTGTTAATTAAATTGATTGATTGCGTATTAATTGGCTGTTAGAAATTATTGTTTGCATAAGAACTGCTAGTTAACAGTTATGTCAATTATCACTGAAAATAAACTGTTAGAAAAATAGTTGATAAATATAATTTGAATTAAACTGCCAATTATTACCTGTTGTATATTTCCAAACATATTTTGTTATTGATTGATATTGCTTGATGTTTGTGACTGGATGATGGATGTGTTGTTGAATGGATGTTTTATTTGATATCATTAAACTGCAAGTTAGTATGCATTTACATTTCATTCGGGATTGTGGTTTGAAATGATATACAACCGCAGTTTGTTTTAAATTGCGGATTGAAATGATAAATATCCGTATCACTTGACCATAGGATAGAAAATTATATACAGGCACCGCGGTCTATATATATAACTATTTTTAATGTGATTTCTATGGTTTGATAGAATACGGTTTATAAATCCTAAATTTTATATTGTATGAATATTTCTTCCATAATTATATACATATGAAGTTGAAATTTTGGAATTTAAAGGTGTATAAAATCTCTGTATTAAATTGGAAGAAAATTTAGAAATGGAGTTTGATAAATCATAGGTTTAAATGTTAAGTTGGAAATTTTAAGATATGATATTTATATTTGGATTTTTTTCCAAAATAAAGTGAAAAGAATATTCTAGAAAAATTTGAATTGGGAAAATATATATATTTTATTTCTAGAAATTAAAGTCTTATTGTTTATGGATTTTATATTCAAGACTAACTAATAGAACATTTGATTTGAAAGAATAAAATCCAACTTTGGTTGAAATATTACTCAAATGGATAAAAATTATATATATATATAAAATTTAAATGGTTTGGGACTTGAAATAATATTTGGATTATGGTTTTAACTTTGGGTAAGGAAACATTCATAAAGCCATGTAAATTATTTTCCGTACAAATCTACCGTAAAGTTAAAACCACTTATTCTATATATTGTTGAATATCCAAACCATTTAGTTTTGAAAGTAATGTGTTAAAGTCTATGGATTTCGAAGTATTATAATAAGAGTTAATTCCCAAATATTTGGTTCAAGGAATTTTAATAATAAAAGGTGACAAAATTTTGGGAAAGGAAATTTTTGGGAAACGATATCATTGATTTGAGTCTTTATAAATTAATATCAAAATGAATTGTTTGGGTCTAAAAGAAGAAATGATATCGAAATATTATGGTTTTGAAATGGATTATATTCTGGTTTTTAAAGTATAAACTGTTTTTAAATAACCGCGGTGTTATAATAACGATTGGTTGGCAAAGAGACCGGGATCGGATATGGACATATTCTCTGTCGATACCGAAAACCACTTTGACTAACCGTGTACGCGGTGGAGATTCCAGAATGAAGTAGGTGGTGGCGACGTTTCCTGTAAGGTAAATACGTGGACCCAACTCCCGTGAGTTGGCATAAGGTGGCTAAAACAGGAGCGATTCTCAGGCCAATGAGGTCATTCCTCTGATCGGACGCTCCTCTTCGATATTATACTTTGACTTGGATTGATTCAGTGGCCACTTCTATATTTTGATTTTTGGGGGAGTTAGTCCGAGGTGGGCGGTAACTGCGGCTACGCGTTTCCACCAGCCTGGATAGCAATTGGTATATCTACCCTGGCATTGCCTAGTTGTGCCGTGTCACCTACCATATCGAGCCTTTACTACGAGTTTCTATTTGTGTCGTACCTATGGAGTATCCTCTGGTAGCTTCCCGATCAGGAGGTATTACGGTACTGTATAGACTATTGGCATTTTACGTGTTAAGGTGGAAAATGTAAAGCCTTAACGCTATTTAAAAGTAAGTTTATTTTATAAATAGACACTATTATAATAGCGCAATATACTACATAGTAAATAGTTTAACGGATCCTTAGGAGATGTAAATCCCGAGCATCTCTTGAGTTACTGTACTCATATTTATTTCTGTTTATTTAACTCACATAAGATTTTCTAGTCTGACTTGAGTGTTTTTGTCTTTTCAAATTCGCTTGGGTCAGTCCGAGCGTTTCAGGATAGCAGATTTTAGCATTGGAGGACGAAGACGAAGAATCGGTATTATTTTACATATAGTATTGCACCACACTCTTTCTATTCCGCTGCATTGCTTGTATTGGTATGTGTAACTCTGATATTATTGTAAAAGAAGAATCAAGCTTTTGTAAACTGTTTATGAAACTGTATATTTGTTATTATATTTTATCCTTCCGCTGTGAGATTCTATTTTCGTTTTATTTCTTCTCTATTTTTCTTATTTACCCCATAACAATTCGCCCTTGCGTATGCTTTGAATTGGGACAAGTGTCGGTTTAAAGTGTGCGAAAAGAGTGGACGTTACACGGCATATACAACCCTGCATTAGTTGTTGTTCCCTTCGAAACCTGGCAAATATGGCACCTCTCCACAAATCTTTCAACCTCTTTTCTCATCGACGGCCAAAAGTAAGATTGAGAAATCAACTGCAATGTACGATCTCTACCCACATGGCCTTCTTCATGCAACTCCTTGATAATTTTCATTCTCAAACTGCCCTCTGGAATACATAACTGATTTCCCTTGAACAAGAATCCATTAACCAACATAAATTCATCGGCACTCCCTTCCTTGACTTTCTCAACATATTTCACAAAGTAAGGATCTTCTTCAATCATTTCTGGCAACAATTCAAATCCCGTCACTTCAACCTTCAATGTTGTTAACAAATGACTCCTCCTACTCAAAGCATCAGCCACACGATTCGTCACCCCGGATTTGTGTTTAACAACAAAGGTAAACTGCTGTAAATATGCAATCCATGATGCATGTCTCGCTGAAATTTTATCCTGTCCCTGTAAATGCTTCAAAGCTTCATGATCAGTGTAAAGAACAAATTCCTTCTGAAACAGGTAGTGTCTCCAATGTTTAACAGCTTGCACAACAGCGTAAAATTCAACGTCATATGTACTGTATCTCATCTTTGCCCCTGATAACTTTTCACTGAAATATGCAATAGGTCTCCCCTGCTGACTCAACACTCCCCCAATCCCAACCTTTGATGCATCAGTGTGTAGCTCAAACAACAACTGAAAATTAGGTAAAACAAGAATTGGCGCTGTCGTCAACAGTTCTTTGATTCGCTCAAAAGCAATCCCGGCTTCTTCTGTCCACGAAAACTGTCTACCCTTCATGCAATCAGTAACTGGAGCCATTACGCTACTGAAGTGTGGAATGAATCTTCGGTAGAATGACGCTAGCCCATGAAAACTTCTCACTTCTGTAATTGTCTTTGGCTGTGGCCAATTCCTGACTGCCTCAACTTTACTCTGATCAACTTGAATACCTTCTCCTGAAACAACATAACCCAGAAATAAAACACTGTGCGTCATAAACACACATTTCTTCGTAGCAGCATAAAATTGTTCCTCACGAAGAATATTCAATACTTCCCTCAAATGTTGAACATGTTCCTCCATACTCCTGCTGTAAATCAGAATATCATCGAAATAAACCACGACGAACTTCCCAATGAATGGTCTGAAGATTTGATTCATCACCCGCATGAATGTACTAGGTGCATTAGACAAACCAAATGGCATAACCAACCATTCGTATAACCCCTCTCTCGTTTTGAAGGCTGTCTTCCATTCGTCTCCAGGTCTAATCCGAATTTGATGATAACCGCTTTTCAAATCAATCTTTGAAAAGATAGTTGCCCCACTCAACTGATCCAGCAAGTGATCCAACCTTGGCATAGGAAATCTATATCTCACCGTAATCTTATTTAATGCTCTACTGTCAATGCACATCCTCCACGTCCTGTCCTTCTTTGGTACCAACAAAGCCGGCACAGCACATGGACTCAAACTTTCCTGCACACGTCCCTGCTCAAGTAACTCTTCCACCTGTCTCCTCAACTCCTCATGTTCCTTCGGACTCATTCGATAATGTGGTCTATGCGGTAATACGGCTCCCGGAACAAGATCGATTTGATGTTGAATGTCTCTTAGTGGCGGTAACTCCTTAGGCAACTCTTCTGGAAATACATCTTTAAATTCTTTCAAAACTGGTTTCACTTCTTCTGGAATTTCAACCTCTTCACTACAATCTCGTCCAATCAACAAGAATACTTCAGGCTCTTCTTCAACTTCCTTAACAAACTCCTTCAAGGTTAACAAAGTTTTCAGTTCTTCAATCTCCTCCAGCTTGCTTTCCTTCTGTTGCTGCTTCTTGGGAACTAAAGTAATTTTAGTGCCTTCAAACATGAAACTATAGCTATTAGCACGACCATCATGTTGAACTGCTCTATCAAACTGCCATGGTCTGCCCAACAACAGATGACATACGTCCATGTCTACAACATCGCACCAAATTTCATCCTTGTATTTTTTCCCAATTGAAAATTTAACACAAGCTCTCCTTCCGACTTTCACCTCACCTCCTTTCCTCAACCAAGCTAACTTGTACGGTTTAAGATGCTTCTCGGTTTTCAATTCCAACTTCTTTACTGCCTCTGTAGAGATAATGTTATCGCAACTCCCAGCATCAATAACGAATTTACAAACTCTTCCAAGAATAGTACAAGTAGACTAAAATATGTTATTCCTCAACCAACTGTCTCCCTCCTCTTGCTTTGGTGTCAAACAACTCCTCCTCATCATCAGTGAATATCCTTCGTCTCCCGATAACAAGTCTTCCTCCTCAACCGGTAAGGAATTAGAACACTCAGCCTCTTCATCCTCATCCTCAGCTTCAACTATCATAGTTCTCTTCTTCGGCTTCGGACACTCGTTGCTTTTATGACCCAACTCCTGACAATTATAACATTTGAAACCACTGTTAACCTTCACCTTCTCAGACTCCTTCACCACTGGCTTATTGACAGGTTTAGGAACATTAGAACTTCCACTAACACCCCTCGCTTGATTATTGGAATTAGTAAACACACCACCTCCACGCCTTCCTTGCTTCTCCCAAGCTAACGCTTTCTGATGTGCCTCTGCTACAGATCTTGGATCAAACATATTAACCATATCCTGGATCTGCATTCTCAATCCCCCAATGAATCTAGCAGTTAACTGTTCTTCAGTCTCCATAATATCGTTCCTGGCAATGAGTTGGTAAAATTCATCAGCATAATCACTAACAGACTTTGTCCCTTGCCTCAGATTCTGCAACCTATGGTACATAAGTGATTGATAGTTGTAAGGTAAGAAAGTAGATCTCATCAACTTTTTCATCTTATCCCACTCAACAACCTTCGACTTCGCCATCCGTTCTCGTGTAAGTTTAGTTTGCTGCCACCATGCCAATGCTCTTCCCCTCAATCTAGTAGCAACCAACTTCACTCGACGATTCTCCGGCACTTCCTTGAAATCAAAGATTTCTTCAACATTAGATAACCAGTCTAAGAACTCCTCAGCAACCATCCCACCTTTAAACTCCGGAATCTCCATCTTCATTCCCGATTCCCATCGACGATCTTCATCTACATCTCGATACTAACGTCGTGTTTGTTCTCTATCTCGATGCATACTCCCTCTGTCACCAACAAATTCCTCATCAAAATCTGAAGTATATCGTTGTCGTTCACGTCCTCCAACATCTCTACCACCACTCCTACTACCAACATCCCTTCGATCCCGATCATCAACATTCCTTCTACTTCGATTATCAACACTTCTATGCTCTTGACTTTCTCTCCCCTCCCGTTCTGAATGTGATGAAACTCTACTACCCCCACGGTTTGATTCAGGTGAAATTCTTCTTCTACTTTGATTCATTTCAAGCATCATTCTCTCTAATCGACCAATTCCTTCATTCAACTTTTCAGTAAAACTCTCGTGGATTCGTTGCTCCATTTCATCGGCCTCTTCTCTTCCATACAAGGCATTAATATTGCGATGTCGTTGAGCTCGTCTTGGTGGCATGATTGAACTTCACAAATAATTCAACAAATCTCCAACTTCAACAAATTTGACTTCAAAAATCTTCAAACAAAACAACTAGTGCGCTTCAAGCTTGCTTCGAACTTCACTTTGGCCTGCCAACTCTCCCACGCAAATTCAAACACCTTTCCCACACTTTGATCCAAATGATTATGGATCAAACACCCCAAACTTGTTGCAACTTCAATATGAACACGACGAACACAAACTTCAAACTCCAAACTTCTCGATAATTTGCAAATTCGATCTCTAAACTTCAACTTCTTGAAACCCAAATCTCCAAATGATGCAAACTCCTTGCAATCTTGCTCTGATACCAAATTGACGCAGCGGATATTTCAAAACAAACTTCAATTGATGAAATATAGCAATCGGTGATTTGAAAATACTGCAATGCCCAAATTCGTTGATCCGAAGATACCGAATTTTAGCTATCTCTAACTCGTTGATCCGAAGATTCCGTGAAAGAGATCTACGATTCTTCAACGTTGATCTTGCGCACAAGATTCCGTGAATCGGCTTCACAAACGAAGATTCGAGCGCACTCGAATGACGTAGGTGGAGATAGGAGATCACACTCGACTACCAATTAGAAGAAAGCACAAAGCAATCAAAAGGAAATTTTATTCAATTTTCAACAACCTTTACAATGACATTACATCCCTATTTATAGGGTTTATGACACAACACAAATGACTTAAGAAATTACAACACAAACAGTACCCGACTTAACAAAATGCAGCGACTTAAACCATACGAGCCACGACTTAAAGAAAATACGGTGACTTCTTGTTATCTCGGCTTCGACTCAACTTAGACGACTCAACTCCTTCACACGACTCATACATGTCTCGGTAACGACTCAATGGAACTTCAGTAATTAAGAAATGGCCGTGACTTATGGATAACCTGCAAACGACTCAACAATGTCTCGCTTGCGACTTAATAGAGGGCGGTGATGCCAAATTCAACTTCACTGAAAATCTTCATATATCGATCGCGTCTTATAGATTAGGGCAAGGTCGTTCGCGACTCACTTGCTGGAACCAGTGTAGGGTGAGGTCGCGGGGGGAAAGGGGAATTTGGGATGTGCCGTAAGTCGCGGAGGTGGTTAGTTCTTGGGTCGCGGTGGGGATATGTCGTAGGTTGCGGTGTTGATTTAAAATGGAGATGGAAGTTAGGTCGTGAGTCGGTGAGGGGGACGAGTCGTGGGGAAATGGATGACGATGGGGATGAGTCGCGAATTGTGATGAGTCGGCCGTGATTGACTCGTGGGTCGTGGATGGAGGTGGCAACGCGGTGAGTCGTTCGCGACTCAAGGAATCGATGAGTCGGCCGCGAGGTAAGTGCTTCATCAGAACCTTTCATTCTCAAGAACAAATGAACTCAAGTAGAGAACCAAAAATAAGAAGGCCACAGATCTACCACCGTGATATGATAAACATAATTACATGTTTGTAGGATTACCCATTTTATTTATTCGTATGACCCATATGCTTGACGATGTCTAATTAATTAGGCAAGGGATTTAGGAGCTACAGACTGAAATTAAAGAAAAGGTGTGGCCGCACTTCAAAGCTTTTTGATGAAGGGTTTTCGTGCTTAAAACACAAGGTAATCAAGTATCAAAAAAAAAAAAAAACATTATACTCAACCTTTTTTAGTACCTTATATTTGTGCAAAATTATAAACATGTGTGTTTCAACTAACTGACAGATCTGAGTTGGAATTGATGGTTCATCGAATTTTTTTCATATTGGTAGCACACTTTTTGGTTGCATATCAGTACATTAAACTAACATTTTTTATTCTTACAACTTAACATTATACAATCTTCTCCACTTATGTGTATGAATCCAATAATATGTGTTTTCCCTCTAATTTTTTGATACTTGATATACTGTTTTTAATGTACTTTGTTCGTGAATATAATTTTTCAACAATCAATTGTTGTAGGCGTAAAAAATTTATTTTGTTTTGCAATCCTTTTTTAAACTTATATCATAATTGGTTTTCCTTTTTTAATACAGGAAATTATTATCAAGAACAAAATTTCACAGCTTTTTAGCCTCAAGAACAGACCTTCAATATTTTATCCTGAAGGACAACTTTTTGTAGGTATCAGTTTTTAGTTATTGATAGCAGTTTTTAGGTATCAATTTGTAGTTATGGGTAGCAGTTTTTAGGTATCAGTTTTCAGCTCGGTAGCAGTTTTGTTGTCCTTATGGATAATTTTGAAAAATGTTTGTCCTTATGAATAATTTTTAGAAGAATGTTTGTCATTGTGGTAAAAATATTGAGGTCGTGTCCTTGAGGTAAAAAATATACAAATCTTTGTCCTTTAAATTAATTCCCCCCTTTTAATATCCATGTGACTTTTATATTCTATTTAAAATTTAGCATTAGGTTTGTTTTTTTACCTCAGTTTTGTTATTTTTGGTATTCAATTTCTCATGCTACTCTTGAAAGGAAAAATTGTTTTGATTGAATCAATTAATGATATTTCATTTTCCTATTAAATTAGCTAATGTCTATAAATAACTTGATATCCATCATCTATATTATAGAAAAGAGCAAAAAAAATGTAATTTTTTTAAACAAATTATAGGAAGTGATTGAACTTAGAGCGTTTCCAACAATTCGGAGTGCGGAAATTGGATTTTCCATACTTTGAAATGTTGGTGGCTTCATTTCTCCAACAGAAATGGGGCCAGACGCCTGTTGAACAGGCGTTCGCATTATTTCGAAAGCGGACACCTGTTCAACAAGCGCCTGTTGCCAGCATCTATTTCGGACGCAAACCCCATTCCCTTTCATTTTCTCGTCTTTCACCCTCTTCATTTAATTTTTTTATTTTACTTTACGTCGAAATGCGGCCTCGTCTGGTCAAAACTATTAGATGGACCGTTCGATATGCAAAAGATGACAACATCGGATCTGCTCATATCCCTCCTGATGCTACCGTGACTCCAGACGATCTTCGATCCTTGCACAACTTGCCCCACTGTTTCGCATCGACTTACTGCAGCTATAGCGACGCCACATACATACGTTTATTTCTTTATTGATTGATGAACAACCGTGTAACTGTATATGAATGATAATTGTTTGTTTATTTTAACATTAAATAGTCGTATATTTAGGTTCGTCACGTAGCGATGCGAGTTAGTTGGTATATGTGTATGTCTGAGTATTTTGATCAGTTACCACAGCCGATTTTGGATAGGCTACATGCGTCATCTTTTGATGAATTTTTAGATTTACCTAGATTTACGCACATAGATCGCTGCCTTGTAGAGGCCCTCACTGAGAGATGGTAGCCTACCAGTCACACATTTCATTTCCTTGATTTTGAGCTAGGACCGACTCCTCTAGATTTTTATATGCTCGCTGGCATAGAGGTTGGTCGACCGAACTGTCTCCTTGTTCCATTTGATAGTTCATTTGAGGAGTTCGAGTCATATTCAGCTTATTTACTGGCCTTGACTGATGAGGAGGCTAGAGGAGGAGCTGTTACTCTCACTTGTTTGCAGCGATATATAGTAGAGTACATGGCCGTTGAGGATATTCGCACTTCGGTTATCCGTGCCTTCATATTATACCTTTTTGGATCTACATTTTTTAGTAACAATAAGGGTATTATTAGGCTTGACTTTTTGGCTGGATTAGTAGATGTGGAGGGACTGCATATGTATGATTACGGTAGTGCTATTATTGGTTATTTGTACGCAGCATTGGATACTTATACGCTTCGACAGTCTAGACATATGTATGGATTTTGGTACATTCTTCCGTTTTGGTACTACGAGTATACTGCCAATATGCACCCCTGACTTATTGCAGAGGTGAACGCCACATCCTATATTTACTTCCCTAGAATGTGTCGTTGGGGTCCTCCTATGCATTTGTCTCGTGTTGCACAAAGGGTGCACAATGAGCTGATGGAGGGCTAGACAGCAGATAGATATGTGGCGGCGCAGTAACATTATCGTTCGTCCATGAGATCAGTACTTACAGTTCCTAGAGCCCGATCCTGATCATCCACTCACTTTTCAGTTTTCCATGTCAGACGCAGGGTTTGCTTCCAGGTTCCTACATGTCCATTCATATGGTATTTAAGGGAGTAGTGTTGGCTACAGTTGTACGGTATATTCTTGCGATGAGGGGTGTGAGATGGGTGGATGGTGAGCCTTTTACTGTTCCGGAAGACTTTGATTCATATTGGGCTCGAGTGGCCCATGTGCTTACGCGTTACCTGATTATATTTGGGGTTTGAACTTCGATCATATTGGTCCGCGTACGTCTTCTGGTAGAGTTCCACTACCGCCTGCCACCTTTGAGCCTACATTGTCTCAGTACACGCAGCCTCCTACTTTCGACCCCCTCCTTATTCATTTAGAGTGTATGATGTGCATGGTCAGGTGATAGAGTGTCCCTTGCAGTATCCTACAGATGACGCTATTATGGGTGTGCCATCCGCCGGATTGTATCAGCCTCATCAGGTTTGTACGAATTTTATATTTTCTTTAAACTACTTGTCATTATATTCTCCACCTATGTATAATTTTCTTGTGCACATATCAGTTTTCTCAGTATACGGATTATGATAGACGGATGATTGCTGCATTTGAGCGTATGACGCTCGATTATACACAGATGATGTATCAAAGTTACTGGACTGCGGCCCAGCAGCAGAGTTAGTATGATGCGCAGATACAAGGATTACAGACCTAGATTCAGCAGCTTCAGGAACAGCTCCATGCCGAAGCTGAGCCTCACAACTTTGATGACGTGAACGATGATAGTGACGAGGATAATGGAGACGATGAGGAGATTGATAGCGGTTCCAATCACATAGACTGATGTGCTGCATATAGATTTTCATTTTATGTTATTATTTTTCACACATTTCGATAGTTGGCTGCATATTATATTGGTGATGATGCTATTGTTATATTTGATTGTCTATAACTATGACATTGTGTAGATTATATTTTACGTTGAGCATGGCATTGTGCTGATTATAATTTATGCTTATTTATTATTAAGCGTATATAAAGTAAAAATGTTGGAGTAACAAACGCAGTTGTGCTTGTTTGTCGAAAAGTTTATGGATGTTTGACATGTGGACGTTAATCTCATACTTCATTTTTGTGATGCAGATTACAACCTCTTTATTTAAGATAAAGTGTTATATTCAAATGTCACAACATTTAAAAGTTCAATAAATTCAATCAATGTCTAACATCATATTTTCGGCTATAGAATTGAAACTGCTAGCAATTTTTTTATACAAACTGATCAGATGTGCGACGATGAGGAGATAATGACAACCCAGTTTTGGGACACTATTGCTGAACTTTACAATAGCAATGTTGAGTGTAATAGCAGACGTATAAAGGTAGAGTTGAGGACTGCTTATGAGAACTTCTACAATACTTGTACGTGGTACAGTACGGTTATCAATGAGGTTATATTTGAATTTTTTTGAACCAACCCGTTTCACATTTGAAAGTCGTTACTTTCTCAAATATCACAGCACATTCACTGGACATAAGGCTTATATCATACATCAAAATTGGCTAGAACGATTTGGATATCCATAGTTTGAGCGTATTATTGTTGAGCGTATTATTGTTTCTATGTATGTATATTTATTATTGTCTTGTTTGTGAGTAATTTCACATTCTAGTGTATTGTCAAATCAAAATATAATGCTCATATTTAAACATAAAAAATTGATAGCATTCACATGCTTCTATATATACATAAGAGCTTTTCTTCTCAAACATACAATTCAGTTCTTCGCTCCTCTATTCTTCTATTCCTCATACCAATGTCTTCCTGGTCATCATCTATTAACTCTGATTTCGGCTATGTTCCAATTGACAACGAACACACCGATGAAGATTGGAATATCAATTACCAAGACCAGCATTACGAGGATGTTGCTCGTGAATTTTCAAATCTTGGCCAACTCACACTTCAAGAAGATGTTCAACGACTGTATGAATGTGCGGTTGTCCAACCTTTACAAGAACGGTTGGTTCATCATCAACCACAAGAACAGGAGGTCGATCAAGTGCCAAAATTTGCAACCTTCGGTTGAACAACAGGTTGACACTTACGAAGTATGTTGCGACTATGGTTATAATGTTGAAGTTGTGGTTAGAGCTGATGGCGAAGATATTGATCGTCGAATTCGGTTGTGTCCCTTCTAGCCAGAAGGATGCAATTATGCAGAATGAGTTGATGAATGGCTGTGTCCAAGGCCAAAAACATATGCCACCGAGATGGAATAAGAAATAAGACGTCTCTGAAATGTCCTGCAAAACTTATAGTTTGATTGCAACCAGTAGTTTCTTCGTGTATGTTCTAAGTCCTAGTTAGGATATTTTTGTTGGTTGTATTATTGTGGAGTGTATTATTGTTGACTGTATTATTGTTTGTTTATGTATTATTATTGACTGTATTAATGTTTTGGTGTTTCAGTAACATTGTCTTATTTCTTTATGTATTATTGCCGCAGAAATTTTTAATTGTGCTATTGTTTGGTATTGTCATAAAGTCGTTAAGAACATGGCTACAGTTGTTTGATGGGACGGGACACTGCACCAATAGTCAATAGTGTATAGAGGGGACGTAACATTGGATCAACATGCAACAATATGTAGATGGGACGAGATACTACACCAGTCAAATCTCCTTGTTGGCTTGTGAGGACGTGAAGACACTAAACCGACAGTCAACGGTGTGTAGATGGGACGGGACATTGTAGACGTGACATAAATGGAACCTATTTTATAGATAGTGGTTGAATTGAATTAATGCTACCCGCCAACTAGTCATGATTGTTTGTTTTGTTATGAAAGACATCATGTGATTTAAGCTATAAAAAGCTTGTTAGATGATAGAAGTTTTTATTGCTCATTCATTATTCATACAATTTCAAAGATAACAAATGACTGTCGAAGATTATATATTTTTCGATGATAGCGGCGATGAATTTGATCAAATGATGGAAGATCATTTTCGTCACGAAAAGGAAATAATAAGTATGGATGCACTACAAGTTGGTCAATTGAGAGGGCAACATGGTGGATAGGTTATTGGTCGTCGGTATAAAAATCATAAATATTCATAGCATAATGACAGACTAATGTAAGACTACTTTGTTCCAAATCCTACTTACACAGATGCTGATTTTAGGAGAAGATTCCACATGCGGCGGCCTCTATTTCTTAGAATCCTACAATATATCATGCAGCATGAAAAATATTTTATCTTCAAACCCAATGCATCTCGTATAATGGGACTGACTGGAATTAAGAAAATGACAGCTGCACTAAGAATGTTTGCATATGCAAGACCGACAGATGCGCTTTATGAAACTTTGAAAGTGGTGGAAAGCACGGTATTAAAGGGTTTGGAGAAATTCAATCAAGCTATCGTGGACATTTACGGTGATCAATACTTACGCAAACCGAACGATGCAGATATAATAATGTTATTGAATATGCATGGTCGTAGAGGTTGGTCTGGAATGTTAGGCAGTATAAACTGCATGCATTGGGAGTGGAAGAATTGTTCAAAGCGTATGTTGGAGCTTATCAGGTAAGTCTCGTAGGTCCACTATTATTATTGAAGCCGTAGCGTCGTATGGCTTATGGATATGGCATGCATTTTTTGGAATACTGGATTCGAACAATGATCTTAATGTAGTCGAATGATCTATATTGTTCAATGATTCAGCAAACGGTAGATCAACTCCTTATATCTTTACTTTAGGAGGTAACATGTACGATCATGGATATTATCTTGGTGATTGTATATGTCCTAAATGGAGTACCATTTTTAAGACAATTCCTAACCCACAAAACAATAATCAATCAAAGTTTGCAGCGATGCAAGAAGACCAGAGGAAAGACGTTGAAAGAACATTTGGAGTTCTTCAATCTAGATTTGTCATAGTCAATAATCCATGCAGACTTTGGTCACCAGTTAAAATGACTAAAAAAATGTACACTTGTGTTATTTTACATAATATGATTATAGAGGATGAAAGGGTCATGGAAGAAGATTATTTTTATGAGCATGCTCCAACACCACCGCCTGTTTGGCGCAACGATATGATTGAAAGCGCACTAGAACTCGAGTTTCATGTAGAGAGCCAAATGTCCTACCGTAATGTTCAAATGCATCGAAGACTGCAAAATATTCTCATAGATCAACTTTGGAACTTTTCTGAAAATCAGTGAAACTATATTTCTGTTGTTACTTTTGGTACTGTTGTTTATGTTGTTGTTACTTATTATTGTTATTGCAATCTTTTTATGTTTAATTAACGTAATGTTGTTATAATTTTTTCTCAATATAATGCAATTTCAATGAAAGTACTTATATTAATAATTGCTTACATTGATAATACAATACAACTAATGGTAATTCAAAGATACAAACGTTGTAGAAAAACAGAAACAGTTAATGACCCTCTTCAAGTCTATGTCTCATAATTTCTCTCCTTCTATACTCCGTATACTCCGGTTATTTTGTAGACGTGTGCTATGTATCCATGAACATTATTGCATATTCATCTCTTTGCCAATTTACAGCAAAAAGTTGATCCATTCTCGACAACTTTTCTTGGTGTTGAATTGCTCGAGTTTTCATTGCCCGGTTAAATCTAGCTTCAGATTCAAGTGGGAATTTTTCTACCCGATCTGCTCCAATTGCCTGCTTCTTTTTGGCGGCTTTTTCTCACTATGGCCTAACAAAATGATCTTCGGTGGGGGTTATATCTTCTTCTGATCCTAAACCATAACTTTCTATCGATTCCCTAGGACTCCAACTCTAAGCGTTTTACCACGAACACTGTTCGATTGGACTTATTGAACGGTTTTCTGAAGTGATGATTTCCATTTAACATGCTCGACCAACATGTCATAAACATGCATGAACTGATAAAAATGTGGGGCTTGTTTACTATCAGGTTTATTGATTTGTTTGAACAAGCTTTTTGTACCATTCTCTGTAATAAATAAAAACATCAATATAATTAGAGAACTGTGATAAAAATTAAAACAATGAAACTATATTAAATCTTACCAAATGCGTTTCATTTCTAAATCCACTAGAGTTCGTTTGTTTTTGCTTGAAAATTTGAGAATCGAATGTTTGCGTTTGACGATTCCTAGTCTCTAAAAATGAAAATGATTATACTATGTTAATTTAAGAATCAAACTTTCGTAAATATCCATGTGCATAGCATGAGTTCGAACTCGTTCCGTAAGTAATTTACCTAATAATTGGTTCACTTAAAGCTATAGGAATTTCCTTTTAAAGCGGCTATAAGATTAGAGGTTTTTCGTGGCTAACCCTCAAAAGTATAATAATTAATAACTTGACTTGACTGCCTTCACTTTATCCCTTCCTTTTACATTCTTTTATCACCTTCTTAATAGTCATCCGAAAGATTAGCATAATTTAATGTAACCTGAGTGTTTAAACTTTACAAATGACGTGACTTCTATCACGTGATATTAAATACAATTCTTATAATAAACTTGTTATATTAGTGGAAAGAATCTAGCAGCAAATAATTTGTACCCAGGTTTGGTGTTCTGGTGTGTCCAACTAGACATGTATGCATTTGATTTGCAAATAAGGACTTAGGAAAAAGTAATTAGAATTTTTGTAAAATATCAAGCATTTTGAGTCAGCAGGGCATAGTGGGACAAAAAACATGAGGTTCAAATGATTTTCAATATACAATATCTAATGGATATACATAGCTTATGGAATTGGTTGTGCATAGTTTTTATAGTGATAAATGGTTGTTTTTGTTTGTAGAATTGTCTCTTGGGCCTGAAGATAGAAGTGTTCTCCATCTTCAGAAACACCATAGAAGCTAAAACGACGCATTAATGGAGGTAACCGTGGGAATGCAAATACGAAGCACTAATTTTAATTCGTTTATACATTTCAGGGTGTTGAAACTGTGAAGCTATGTGATCATTCGAGCAGGCTTAAAATGATTGATTATAAAGATCCAAGATTGGAGCCGAATCTACGAATCTTCGAATTTTGAAAAGCTATGCAAATCGACTACATTCGGCTCGACCATCACCTTATTACTGCTTTATGCAATAGATGGAGGCCGAAAACAAATACGTTTCATATAAGAGTCGGGGAGATGACAGTGACTCTAGCGGATGTGCATTTTCTTTTTTATCTTAATGCAGACGGTCGTCCAGTATGTTCGCATAATTTAGATATTGACTACATCGAATTGGAACATGACTTGCTTGGTATTTTTCCGATTAGAGAGGCGGTTAAGCCTAAACGTGAATTATCAATGACTTGGTTTAAAAGTGAATTATCACTGACTTGGTTTAAAAGTGAATTTTCCGAACCACCATTGAATGGATGACCGATTTAGATATACTTCGCCACACTCGTGCCGTGATATTGTATTTTTTGAGTTGTCGATTGTTTCTCGATCATCTGGTAGAGATTAAATTTGAAATTTTTGCCTTTTTTTGGATAATTTGACCGACTATCGTTATCATTCTTGGGCTAGTGCTGTTCTCTGATGTAACGATACGATTTTATCGGGATCCGAAGGTCGGCATTCTTACGTCCACTGTATCAAATGCCGCATAATCGAATGTCGGAAAACCGAATTGTTTGGGTTAAAGAAGAAGAGGTAGAAGAAAAAGATAGAAGAAGAAAGAAAAGCAACAGAAACAATATCAGAATCTCACAGTCGCAGCGGAACAACATATAATAAATAAATGATTAATCTTTAAACAAAGAACTATATCAGTTATTACATTACATCACTTTACATTACATCATCAGAGTGTACAACAACAAACAGTGGAAAAGAAATACTGTATACTAGTGAATACGCCATGCTCTCTAGCTTGCCTCCAACAACTCCTGAATTCCAGACTAACCTGATAAACCTGACTCTTGACTGCCCGTATGGAAAATTATGGGCACCCAGAGTTTAGGAAGGAAAACAATAAACTCCGAGTCAGTCATGAGACTGGTGTGAGAACTTAAACAGTTATTATCTTTTAAAACAACAACAACAATAAGGATAATTTTAAAGTCAATTCACAATGCTTTTGGAAAATGAGACTACCATAAGACCTCCCGCCACATGCACAATGCAAACGTAGAATTGGAGGAGATTTCTTCTTATGATAGTCAAAGATGCTTGATACGCATTAAAAAGAAACATTTGATATTATTACTAGTGCATAGTGTAGGAAAAAATCATTTCGAAAGTAAAGATATAAATCTTAGCCAACATACGACCATTATCGTATGCCTACTATAGCTACCATGTTCAATAGCAGGTTACCGCCACATTCCATGGCAGGTTATACAACTAAAACCGTACAAGGATCGTATTGTTTCTTTGGATTTCCAACAAATGGTCAGGCTAAGGAACTTTCTACTGCCACATGGGATCGCCTCTGGCGGGACGTCCCGAGAACTTAACCAGCTCTCTGCCAACACAAGGCCGGGTTACCTTTATCACTAGGTAACTACTACACGACTATGCCATCCCCCGGTCCCTTTGGACCTTTATCCGAGCGCTCGATTCCAACAACACCACACAGTAATAGATATAGTGTATCAATATGAGTAAGTATCTGGGCTCCATACCATGATACCACCCTTTCCAGAAGGAAACGACATACCCTAAAGGGCGCGACCCTCATAACCTTGCCGCATATTCCTGTTTTGACCATTTCCGGGGAGTGAGGTCTGACGAAGTCTCGTCCACAAAGCTAGGCACAAAGCCACGCTTTGATCGACAAATGATCAATAAATAATCATCACACAACAACACTAAGCATGCCACATTACCAAATTGGGAATATATCGCTGATAACCTTCAACTACATAACCTCTGAGCACGTACGTCTCAGAGAAGGGGGTTAAGCTAGAGAATAAATTCTCCGCCACCAACAGAAATGTATTTGAAAGAAATTTGCTTTATATCTCAAAATGTAATGTCAGACACGTAACCATACAAGTCTGTTCTGGGTTCGAACAGAACCGAAGGCACTTCAAAAGAAGCCTTTGTAATCCGGGTATTCACAATCCCGATAAAACTTCCCATCACAAAGGAAATCTCCATACCGTAGCTAACGGTGCAGAGACAATCGATACGTCATCCTATCGTTTTCACAAATACCCGGTCTTCACCACCGGTCTTCAATGCTATCCATTACGTCGTATCACTATTCGGAATGGGTAATCCGAATAACGAGCGCAATAATTTAAAAATAAGTATAGCATTCAATTTCAACCAATCTACAAATACCTATTTAAAGGTCAATATTGATAGTCGGTTATTTAACTATCAATCAATATTCACAACATCACCGGATTTTAAATAATTTCCCAAATTATTTATTTTCAAAAATATATTTATAAGATATATATCCCACACTTCAACCATTTGAAAACCAATTTCAAATAAATTTACACCCTTACAACTTTCATTTCAAAATGGTTCATTTAAACCAATTAATAATTTCATTTCAAAATGGTTCATTTAAACCAATTAAATAAATCCTTACCGATTTATTAAATTTACGTTCCAAATCCGTAAATTAATCTCCACACTTCAAAATAAATCAACGTTTATTTTTAACTAATTTCCCTTTCTTTTATAAATTCCATAGTGAATTTACAATTCCAAAATATCTATGAATATACGATTTTTAAATCGATTTCTAATATTCATTTTCAATTTATCTTTAAAAGATAAAATCTCAAACATTCACTTCATATTGGAAAAATATTTCCATACTTATTTAATAATAAGTAATTCACCAAATCTACTTATTTTCAACATTTTGAAAATATTCAATATACTTAAATCTAAATTAAGTATATATTTTATTTTATAAGGAAAACATTCTCTTAAACACATTTATTTGGGTCAAAACAAATGTTACGTAAAACATCGTTACGACAACCCAAAATCACTAGTATACAGATTCGAAATTAAAATAGATATATAAATCCCAATACTATATAAAAAAATTCCTTTCGGAAATCATTTACTATAACAACAGTGTTATAGTCCACAATTTCCTTCTATTTCTCGAAAACGTCTATTTCAACAATGAATGTTGAAATCTATGGTTTCGATACTTTATACATTTAAAAACATCTTTAAATCGTTTTAATTCTATTTAAAATCACTTTTCCAAAACATTTCTTTAATATATTATTCACTGTCCAAAATCGTGAATATATTTCCTTATCCAAATTCAACATTTCTATATATTTTATTTAAAGGATTATCCACTGTCCAAAATCGTGGATATATTTCCTTTAATAAGTTATAATAATTAACTTATCAAAATAAGTCGTTTTCGGATTTATAAAACAACGTTTATAAATTCCATTTATATCTTATGGCAACTTCTGTTGAATCACTTGTTTTGATTGTGACAAATCAGTTCAGAAACCAAGAAAAGAATTTACATTCACTCATAACAAAAAGAAGACAACAGAGGATCAAGCCTACAACTCTACGATTAAAGTAACTATTATTTGTGTTGAGTCTTAGTTATATGTTAAAATCAATCCTCAAGTTTTCAATATTTCTTTAAAAAGAATATTTCTTTAAAAAAGAAAGTCACTGTGCAAAATATGCACAGCCAGTCGACTGACTGGTTATGCCAGTCGACTGACTGTGCATATGCACAGTCGTCACCTCTTTTAAATTTTAAAATACATTTTTTAAATTTTTTTTCAAAACCAGTCGACTGACCAATATTTCCAGTCGACTGAACCGGCAACAACTGCAAAATTCTGAATAGACATCTTCTTCATGAAGAGATGCAAACCATCAAAAGTTGTTTCTCTTGGCTGAAACTCTTCACCAAGGGTTGCAATTTTCTAATGAATAAATATAGGAGTTCTCTCTTCTTCAAAAAACACCAATCTTTGATTCTAACTCTCTACTCTCTCTCTTGTGATTATTCTAAGTGCTCCAATACTTTCAATTGCTTTGAAACTTTGAATTATATTTTATATACGTTGATTCTTAGCAATATTCTTCCTTTTCAAATCTTCACACACTATTTATATACTTGAGGAATTGATTATAGGAAGTTTGTAATCTTAATTGACAAATCAGTGTTATCAAGAACACACTTAGTCAACTACTTTCATATTTTGTCAAAGTCCTGTTCTGCTGCTCAGGCAAGGGAAAGTCCTCTTTGGCTGCTGAGGCGAAATCCTATTCTGCTGCTTAGGTCCCTGTTCTGCTGCTCAGGTTGTATAAACCTGTTCCTCCGGGTTAAGTGAGGGTTGTTGTAGTGAAATTCCAGAAGGAGTCTGGGACTGGACGTAGGACGGTGCTCCGAACCAGTATAAAATATCTGGTGTCATTTTACTTACTGCATTTATATTCCGCACTATTTACTATCTATACTCTGTATTACTATTTATCCATAGTACACTTTCATTTGGTATCAGAGCAAGGCATCATATAACTGTTACAAAGTTATCTGATATCTTGCTAATATGGAAAACAACACCACTAATACTAGTTTTAATGAAGGTCAATCCACTGCACGACCTCCATTCTTTAATGGTTTAAACTATAATTATTGGTCTACTTGTATGCGAATCTATATGCAATCTAATTGTTTTGAATCATGGAATATCACACAGAATGAATACACTCTTCCTACTAGAGAATATTCCATTTGGTCAAACTCACAAAAATTAGATGCTACTGCCAATGCTAAAGCTATGAACATGTTATTTTGTGCACTAGATAGAAATGAATTTAATCGTGTTAGCATGTGTCAAACTGCTTATGAAATATGGAGAACGCTTAAAATTACTCATGAAGGAACTAACAAAGTCAAACAAAGCAAAATCTCCATGCTCAAAAATCAGTTTCAAAACTTTGGAATGAAACAAGATGAATCCATTAATGATATGTATTCTAGATTTCAAGATATCTATCATTCTCTATTAGGATTAGGAGAAAATTTTTCTGATTTTGATATAGTATCAAAAATCCTAAACTCTTTAACGGATGAATGGGAAAGAAAGGTCCTAGCAATTGAAGAAGCAAACGATCTTTCAACTATGAAACCAGAAGAGTTAATAGGAAATCTAATGTCATATGAAGTGAATATGCAGGCAAAGAAAGTTCAAGCACAAGACAAGAAGAATCTAGCGTTTCAAGCAGAACAAGACGACTCTTACTCGGATGAAGAGGATATGGAATTTATTGCTAAGAATTTCAAAAAGTTTTTGAAATTCAAAAAGAATAACATGGGAAAGAGCTACAAAAATAATTCTAGCAACAATAATAACAATAAACCATCATCATCTGTCATGGAATGTTATAAATGTCATAAGAAGGGTCATATGAAAAAAGATTGTCCAGAAAAACAGAAAAACAAATTCAAGAAGAACAAATTCAAGAAGAAAGCATTTTCTGTAACATGGGATGATTCAGATTCTTCATCATCAGAAAGCGACAGTGACAGTAGCACAGAGCATGCAAATGTATGCTTCATGGCTTCAAATGATGATGTAAGTGAACTAAGTTTTGAAGATTTAGTTGAACTTAATTCTGAACTAGTAGATTTTGTAAAACAGACTAAGAAATATAATAAGGAGTTACAAGGAAAACTAAATATATCTGAATTGGAAATTAGTATGCTTAGAGATGAAAAGAAAATTCTTGAAGAAGAACTTGAAAAATCTCAAGAATCTAATTCTAATTTAGCTTCACAACTTTCTATGATAACTCAAGAATTAGAAATTCAGAAGAATAAAAATGATGATTTATCAGTTGAAATTAATGATTTAAAATCCAACACTAAAGTATTAGCGTTAGAAAAATCTAGTCTTAAAACTAAGCTAGAAGATATTAATAAAAATATTTCTAATTTTAATAAAGGACGAGAAAATATTTCTAAAATAATAGAAAATTCTCGGTCTACTTCAAATAAAATGGGTTTAGGATGTAATAAAACTGATCGTAGAAATAGCACTAGATATGCTTTCATGTATAGTAAAAATGATAGTGCTAGTACTAAACTTCGAGTAAAGCCTAAATCCAATTTGTATAGAAATTCAAATACTACTATAACCTATAATTTTGATAATTTCTTTAGAAGTGCAAAATCATTAACAGGAAATATGAATAAAAATTATCTAAGTATATGGGTTCATGTTAATTGGAAAAATAGAGAAAAATACATTGATGATTATTTTGATATGGTAGTTAATAATGAAAATTATATTTATAAAGGTTCAACTACACCCAAGTGGGTATGGTTTCCTAAAAAGTAGGAAATTATAAGAACCTTGGGTATCGCATGCTTTAAATGTTAATTCTTTTCTGATACCTTACATTATAAGTAGTAGTTATTTTGTTTTATATTGCTCTATGTTAACACTTATGTAAAATATATTTTATATCATCATATAAACTCTCCTTTTTGTCGATGACAAAGGGAGAGAAAGATATTGCTCTCTAACACTATTTGCAGGAATAAACCATGCAAGCACAGATTAAAGGGAAAAGAAGATATCATACATTCAGGGGAGATATTTTTATACAGGTTGTCATCAATCAAAAAGGGGGAGAATGTTGAATCACTTGTTTTGATTATGACAAATCAGTTCAGAAACCAAGAAAAGAATTTACATTCACTCATAACAAAAAGAAGACAACAGAGGATCAAGCCTACAACTCTACGATTAAAGTAACTATTATTTGTGTTGAGTCTTAGTTATATGTTAAAATCAATCCTCAAGTTTTCAATATTTCTTTAAAAAAGAAGGTCACCGTGCAAAATATGCACAGCCAGTCGACTGACTGGTTATGCCAGTCGACTGACTGTGCATATGCACAGTCGTCACCTCTTTTAAATTTTAAAATACATTTTTTAAAAATTTTTTTCAAAACCAGTCGACTGACCAATATTTCCAGTCGACTGAACCGACAACAATTGCAAAATTCTGAATAGACATCTTCTTCATGAAGAGATGCAAACCATCAAAAGTTGTTTCTCTTGGCTGAAACTCTTCACCAAGGGTTGCAATTTTCTAATGAATATATATAGGAGTTCTCTCTTCTTCAAAAACCACTAATCTTTGATTCTAACTCTCTACTCTCTCTCTTGTGATTATTCTAAGTGCTCCAATACTTTCAATTGCTTTGAAACTTTGAATTATATTTTATATACGTTGATTCTTAGCAATATTCTTCCTTTTCAAATCTTCACACACTATTTATATACTTGAGGAATTGATTATAGGAAGTTTGTAATCTTAATTGACAAATCAGTGTTATCAAGAACACACTTAGTCAACTACTTTCATATTTTGTCGAAGTCCTGTTCTGCTGCTTAGGCAAGGGAAAGTCCTCTTCGGCTGCTGAGGCGAAATCCTGTTCTGCTGCTCAGGGTTGTATAAACCTGTTCCTCCGGGTTAAGTGAGGGTTGTTGTAGTGAAATTCCAGAAGGAGTCTGGGACGGACGTAGGACGGTGCTCCGAACCAGTATAAAATATCTGGTGTCATTTTACTTACTGCATTTATATTCCACACTATTTACTATCTATACTCTGCTTCACTGTTTATCCATATTATACGGTCCTATTCACTTTCAACTTCAACTTTTAAACTCACTTTATCAACAAATTCTATCTATATTCCATTTACACGCAAAAATCCAATTTATAAGTTAATTACTTATAAATCTTTTATTTTATAAAATCTATTCATTTTATAATTCCACAATTTATAAATATATAGATTTCATTCACTTATAAAATCCATTTATATTCCATTTTAACACTTATAAAAACTTGTTTTATAATTTCAATATTTTTAATTTATAAATATCAATTTTATAAATATTTTATATAAATCATTTATAATAATTCAAAAATCCCAATTTAAATAAACCAATCCTTTTAATAATTTACAAATCGTTATTAAAGCTTATACAACTCCGAAATCATACTTAAGTATTATTTTCCAAAAATATCATTTTTATAATAATAAAAATTATAACGTTTATTTATTTAAAATGAATCAATTTCAAAATTTAATTTTATTATGAATTCTCAACTTAAATTTTCAAATATCAAATTTTATTTATTTCCGGCATCTAACGATACCAAAATATATTCGGCTCAAATTTAGCCTTAAACCATTTCAATCACAAAGATAATCACGCAGATTATAAATAGATCAACAAATAGATCAACACACAAAATTGAAACCAATTCAAATGTTTGAGGAATCCAGTTGGATCCCTCCAACCTGTTTCCCAGCATCCAAAGATGTTAGCACAATACCAATTTCGCTTCAAGACGAAATATCGCGGTGTATGGGATTTATAAAATACTATCCGCTTAATAGACGGTGCAATAGGGTCCCATCCGCTATATAATGCGGGAAATCAACTCCAAGTACATAAATAATACCAATTTCACTATACGATGAAATATTCGCGGTATATGTTTTTAATAAATAACATCCGCTTACTAACGGCGCATAATGTCTGTTTTAACAATCAATAGATAACAATCATCATCCAATCAAACAATCAACAATTTTAAATCTAACTATTTAAAATTAAAATCGAAACTAATTCGATTGAGTGAGAAGTTCTCACCTTGCTTTCAATTTCGTTTTCAGCTTTTTATTTCGAATAAAATTTAACGAGCGTTTAATTTTACCCGAAATTTTCACTGACTCCAATCGCTTCCAATCCAATTCCATAGCGTAGTGTTCGACAAAACGAATCCGACGCAAGTCGTTTCATCGAAATCCGACCTCGTATGAAAAAGTTATCGCGGTTTAAAGATTATACGAATTATAATATAATTTAACACTTTATTTTTTTCTTAATAACCCTTGGAATTAATCAGGGCCTTGATTTTGTTGCCCTAGCATCCAAGCCGTGACCCCTCCTTTCCTCTCCCTCACGCGCGTATACTCCCAAATAAAACGAACTCAAAGCCGCCTTGAAACCCTAATTCACGCGGCAACTACGTGCAGTTTGAAGGCGATCAGGCGATGCCACTTCGAAGAGCATCACACGTACGACACTCGGCTGGAATATCATTGAGCTCGGTTGCACGCAGGTCGAGGAAATCACGAACGAACGCACGCGGTTTGAGCTTCGATTGTCGTTGATCCATGGCTTTGTTTCCGATCATACCCGTTGATTATATAGTTCTCGTTGTCGTCTACAACTTTCATGTTGAAAGTTTCTTGAATTGATTGGTAGATTTGAAGAAAATTGGAGGAGAAGAGAACGAATTCGTGGCCATTGGTTGTATATGAGGCGGCGGCTGGCTTGAGAGGAAACCCTAATTTAATCTTTTGCAAATGAAAACAATTATGGTGCTTTTATAGAAAATTTTCCGATTTACTATTCATCCGGAATTTTCCGAACTCCAAACGAAGCATGCTGGTTGGCGTTTCTAAGGTTTACCAATTCGATCATCTGTGCGAGTTACGGCAATAAACGATAAATTTTAAATTAAATCGATAAATCAAATTTCTGTGCGTTTTAGGTTGCACCGGACAAACGGTAAATCCGATTGACACGAAATTTGAAACCATACAATAATATCACATTACGGATCCTATGAAACTAGTTTCGTCCAAATCCGAGACTGTTTGAAAAATGGCTATTTTAACTCGTCAATTAAAAATTAAAATATTCAATTTTCACAGATTAACTTTAAATTCGATTTTAAAAGTTCACAAACATCTTTCTAACTCCAACATGATTAAATAAAATTTTACAAATCAATTTTAACATATTTAACCCAATTTTCAATTATTTCTGTATTTTCACATATTAAATTATCGATTTAATTATCCAATTAAATCCAATTATTCGAAATAAAATTATTCGACTTATAAATTTCACTTATTAATATTTAGAATCAATTAAATATACAAATTTTAATTAACAAAAATTCTGGGTCGTTACATCTGCTATTTGTATACTGAGTTGTCACATGTTGCCTTGCAACGTGGAAAAGTTTTAAGGGGTTCTGCAACGTTGTTGCAATGATGGTCATGGTTGCATATTACTATTGGACGACCATCTATTAAAATTCCTACTGACTTAGATCCGTATCTTCCATTCGAGGCTAGGTGGAATAGTGCTAGGAGTTGGCGTGAGACATCAAGAAATGTACAGTTTTACGGTAATGAGTTGGATTTGTTGACGGATGATGCGATTACATGGAAACTATATTCATTAGTGTAGAAGTTTAGGCATTCGGACATTGAGTATTCATTCGCCGGTTGGATTGCTAAGAGCCGACTGATTCTATTTATAGACTTTGAATTGTATGCATCTGTTCGGGTTATGAGATAGTTTTCCTTTGATTATCGACACATTCTCGTTCTTGTCGTTCCTTTGACCCAGAATCCACTAGCTGGATGGCATTTTTGAATGAAAGTATTGCTACTTGACAATCAAGATTGATCGTGCCGAACGAGCACGCGAGCTCCGACACCTTTGAGCGAGTACGAGTATTTGTATTGGTGAATTACTCGTCGTTATATTCTTAAAAAGTCGACAAGGAAGTTGGTTGCTTACACTCCCCGTGCTCCTCTAAAACGTGATGTGGTAAGTATTGTAATTTTAAATTTTTGATAGTTTAATTTTTATCTCATATTGATGCATTGTTATGACTTATTGTTTAGGTAAGCAGAATATACAATGTTTTGGATGTGGTGGATGAAATAGAAGAAAGTCATATGGGGCCGGACAAGGTTAAAAGCAAGTGCATTGACCTACGATGAATACTTGAAACGATTTTGGATTAGAACAAGCTAAAAAGGCCGATCAAGCCGCTGCGCAATTGTAGAAGAGTCACCATGTTCTACGGAGGAGACACATACTACAATAGCGGGTGGACAAGCTCGATGGGAGGAGGCACATGCGGAGGGGGAGGCTTCACCACATCCCATGGCGAAACTATAGCTGGATGGCCCACTTAGCCCGAGGTAGTGCAACAATACACCGGCGGAGAAACTCATGCTGAATGACTCGTTTGGCACAAATGAGAACAACAATTCAGATATGTTGGACAGTCGACATACAAGCATACGTAAGAGTCGTCGCAGTGGAAAATTCAACAAGAACTCATTTTTGGACAAAGTCAACAACAAGAAATTCCACTTCCGACACCTGCTCCTACATTCGAAGAAGGCCAAGGATCCGCTCCCATCGTGTACAAATGGAAAAAGAAGAAGAGAGACACCCCACTTGAGTTAGGCTGATTCGTGATTGACGATGTTGGTTTTATTTTTTTTGCTTCTTTGGTTTGATAAGGGGTTGTTGACTTATATGTTTCTATGTTATTGTTCTACTTGTTCAACCTTTTCTGAATGATTTTCAATTGCCATTTGGATGTTGTGGCATGTTATTTATTTTGTTTTGTGATGATATTGTTAATAGAATGATGTGTGCATGCTTATAAAATGTTGGTCAAGACGTATTTTGGAATTTGGGGTTTTGTAGTTTGGCAAAGCAGCTATCTATCTTGAATAGATCTAAAAAATAGCTTGCGCATATGCGGAATGCGCAAGCTACATTGACAGTATAGCTTATGCATTCTGCATATGCGCAAGCTATTTTTGGGTTATTTACAACAATCCACAAATGCTACATTTGGTCTTTTGTAGCATTTGTGGAATGCTGCAAATAACCCAATACTGCGCTTAGGCATATTTGGAATGCGCAAGTTATATTTTAAATATGGCGTGCGCATTCCACACATGCGCATACCCTTTTTGAAAAATTTACAGCAATCTACAAATGCTATATTTGGGTTATTTTAGCATTTGTGGAATGCTGTAAATAACCCTAAGATAGCTTGCGCATATGTGGAATGTGCAAGCTATATTCCCAACATAGCTTGCGCATTCCACATATGTGCAAGCTAGTTTTTGGTCCCGTCCATATTCCATATATGTGGACAGAGAGCTGCTTCAACACCATAAGTCACACAATTTCACACAAAAAATTTGAACAACATTCTATATAATATGCTAACACCATTCGAATGACAACGCCATCACATAACATGGTCAACAATATGCCATAACATTCAAATTGCAGTTGAAAATCATCTAAAAAAGGTTTAACAAGTCATACAATAAGATATACGTTCTACTTCTATTATAATTCAAAATGGAAAAGATTTCTTCTTGTGGCCAATAGAACTGCATTTGCTAAATCTGTTTTGGCCGGATGAAGGTGGCGAATCCATGAAACATTTGATTCAAGTAGACCGAGGACGACCTGAATTTCTATGCACAGACGGTGGTTGTATAATTGGACCATCGTAGACATCCCAATATCGTTTGTCTGGTATGGGATGGAATAAAGAAGCATAAGCTACGGAATACATAGCCTTCGTGTATCATGTGGAGATTAAGTCAAAATACACTTTATTAGCACCACCCGTACCACGTGAACAGGTATATTCCTAGTTCCTTTGAGCATACTGTTAAAGCTTTCGAAAACGTTGGTTGTCATCATATTGAATTTTACTCTGTCATCGTGACAAAGAGTCCAACTTGATTCCTAGTCTTTCAAACTTCTTCCAATCCACGCATCGACATCTCTATTTACATGCTTCAACTGTTTTCGAAGATCATTATATTTTACGACCTCCGATGCCGTAGCACATGCGACTAACAAATTTTGTAGCTCATTCGTGCCAAATCCCATTTTCTTGAAATTTGCTTTAACATAACAGATACAAAAATGATAATGATGTTCAATTGGCCAAGCTTATTTAAGCGCACATGGAATTCCTTTCATACGATCCGAGATAAAAGTGATACATCTAGTATGTACGGATGGAATATAATTCCATATGCAATGAATAAATCAACTCCACGTTTGCCACGACTTTGTTTGTACAATAGAAAACGCAAAAGGAAATAACCCTTGATTTGCATCCACTCACTATCTACTAGTAATGTATCCAGATACCTCCCGTGTAAATGAGTGACATCAATAGACAGTATGGGTCGACGGTGGTTGAAGCCGTGAATAGAAGGTCTAAAAGTCCAAAAATCACCATGAAATACACCATGACTATGAATAACATCATATACGGTTCCGGGATTGGTACGTTGTAGGGCTCTAAGATATTTCGGCAATTCCACGTATGACGATTCCCAATCGCCATAAATCATCACAATAGCTTTTTGTAGTTCGTTCTAGGCTCGAGATAACTCACTTTAATATGAAACATATTAGACATTGTCTCTTGAACACTTCTTGTAGTCATGTTTGTTTCAGCTTTAATCAACGGAAGTATTTTGCTGCATATAAACTTAGCAGTTGCCTGTCGATGGTTTGAGTTGATGGTTGCATTTAAACAAGTGTAATCGCCGCCGTGTATAGTTATCTTCCACCAATTTGAATTTTTTCTTATCGAAAGACTTGCATGAACTCGCCAAGGGCATGTTTTTTACACATCATAGCGGACCGTGTGTTGACTTGCATGCGATTTCAGGACTTGATACGAAACTGAACATTTAATCGCCCATTCACATAACTGTTCAACAAGCTCTGCTTACTTTCAAAAACTAACCTAACTCGTAGACCTTTCTCCATGCATTCTCTTCCAAAAACTTCCACGTCCAATTTTCCATTATTGATTTCATCATCATTAATGTCGTGCATAAATCATCGGCTAGAGCCTCTTCATATGTGATTTGTTCTTCTTCTGCATTTACATCATCAGCTTCCTCAGTGTCTGCAAATATGATTGCATCATTGTTAACTTCCATTTGATGGATCCAAGTTCTATTCTCATTATCCACACAAGCTACTTCCATGCTATCCAATTGCCCAGAAATCTCGTGTGGAGTATGAACATGATCATCGGTACCACCGTCATCACAACAAGTAAATGCATCTTCGACACTACGAATACAAATAACAATAGTCGGATATTTTGCATCAGTAAGTCAAAATACAAGTGCCAACATATAATAGTACTCACTTTTCAAATGCTTGCGACTGATTTAGATTTATAGCATTCTGCATCATATTTTGTTCCTGACTAGAAGAGACTTCAGCCATTCCAATGTACCTGTGAAGTAAGTTTGTAAACTCTCCACGTTGATGGCTTGAAAGACATGAAGGATATGTCGACCATTGTGTTTCTTATAATTGTGTGATGTGCATATACTCATCCACAAAGATTACTGGCACTTGTTTTTCAACCACATTTTCATGTTCCACTTTCACAACATAGATTTCTATCACTCTAATTCTAACCGAAAAGGTGGAGTTCAAATCATCGTCATCTTCCAAATCAATAGCGGATGCACTATCATCCCAAACTCATTCCACTGCTAATTTTAAATCATATATCATAGGATTTGCTTTTATCATTTCAAATGCTCTTTGTTTAAGCTCTTCGAAACTACAACGATTTTTTATTGTCGATCCTTTTCGCTTCCCACCAACATATCTAGGTTTACCTTCATCATCAACCAACAATTCCCCATCAAAGTAAAATATAGTCGGAACCTTTGACATTATCTGTAAAATAAGTTCCAATACCACATTCATAATTTTTATTCACTGACATAACTATAAACGTCAATTTGATGAATTATTACCTATTTTTTCTAAGTACATTTTGCTTTCATAAGAAATCTTCAGCCAAAAGCAGTCAACTCAATCTTTAAAAGAAACCAAACAAGCAAATCAATATAATAACGTGACCAATATATTTCATCAATAGGGTCGACACTATCAAATGAATTTCAGCAACATAATAAACTACCTAGCTTGCACACATTACGGGTTGCAACAAATAAAAACATTTTCGTAGCAACATATTACAAATATAACAGTCCAACATAAAAACCAAATATGACAACTTAACCAAGTCATAAACATCTACCACATTCTAGGCCACTCATTATTTGTCCTTAGTTCTTCATTCACAATTTTAAAATGACTTATTTCGGCTTGCAGTTCGTGGGCATACTCAAATCCTCTTTCGTACAGGGGGTAATCAATCCGTTTAGAATAATGCAACAATCATCTTCACGAGGATTAAGTCTATGTTCGTTGTACGGACTACAACCGAAAAATCTTCCTCCAATATTCTTTTCCTTTCTACAAACAACTACCACACATATATCTCTGCAATAACAATTTGGATATGGTCGTTGTCCCCTTGGCATGGATGGATCAACATGATGTATAAGCATCGACAAATTTCCGTCAATTGTATGTTGATGACCGGACATTTCCACAGAAACAGTTTCATGTAAACGAGTATGTAAGGTTGATGATCCTTAATGGAATTTACGCGGTACCCGTTCGCACTATGTTTCCAAAACATGATCAACATCGAAGTCAATATGACTTGAACTTGCAACTTCGATTTTTCCTTCAAGTTCATCAAAGTGTTTCATCAATGTTTCATCGTCTATCTCCCAATCATTAATGTCTACTGTCAAAATAAACATTTAACGTGTAAATTAGGGTTTTAAATTTACTACTACTTAAATAGGGTTTCCTAGTTCATTAAACACTAACAACTAATTCAATAACAACACCATTTTCTAGCAACTAACACTACTACCAACAATAACTCTTCATTTTCAACAACATCAACAATTGCAAAATTACATCTTAACGTTCAAAAACATTAATTATTATCTTTGTTTTGTAACGACGAAGAAGATGATTGCATATATAGTTTAGAAACTATTTGGTTAATAAGGTGATCGTGGATTTGGATATGGAAGAAAAATGGGTTTGGATTGGGAAACGGGGAGGGTTTGGGGAAAAAAGTAAAAATATGGATAAATGAACTCAGATCTGTACTCTCTGTCTATTTGATGCTCAAAAATGAGCTTGCGTGCTCCATAATTGCGCAAGCATTAAATATAGCTTGCACAATTATATTTAATGCTTGCGTAATTATATTTAATGCGCAAGCTTTAGTTAAAAAAATTAACACCCGCACACTCCATATTTGCTCAAGTTAAAACCGAAATAAGGCCTAGTTTGGCAATTATTTTTTGTTGGGGCTTAGTTCTATTTTTTTTTACCTGCCTTGATTGAAATTTTCCTAATATAAAACAACGATGAAATTTGGTATAAAAAATAAGACAAACAAACAACTTAGTACTAATATTATACTTAAAATTCTTTTTACTTGGAATCTGCCATCAACAACTTACGTGTGGTTGATTCCCTTGAAAGCATTCGACAACAACTGAAAGTGCATAAATTGAATTAAAAATAGAATTGCATATCATAATAACATTTTGCATAGGAAATTAAACATGTATTTCGTGGCACTAAAATTGAAGAAAATAAACAAATGGATTCAATCTACTATACTTTTACAGTACTTTAGAATTTCACACCTCATAATAATTGATAATCGTTTATCCATTCTTGTATATATCTGAACGAATTAATTACTCGTCAAATACCTTTCATTACCTATTAAACTTGGAAATTTGATTGTTTTCGTTATTGTATTTCTAACCCCCAGTTGAACTATACTTGAAAGTCGGTCTCCATACTTTTACTTAGGAAGATAGACAATCTTTAAAAAATAAAAAATCCGATTCAGAGATTGAAATTGTAAATTAGTGCAATCTTGAATTAGTGAAATTAATAAGAGAAATGAATGAAATCGGTGACAGATTAACAAATCGAAACTGAAAAACCTAGTATTAACATCATTAATCAATGAAACCAAATTGCATAAGAAGACCAGTAATTTAATACATGAAAAAGAAAGAAAAGAGTAGGGAGCAGTATGTCGTGAAAATCATTACACCACTATGTGAGGACTAAAAATGATCAAAATATCATTGTGATTTAGCAGGAATTATAGCGGGCAGTTTGGACATTTTAAAAGCTTCAAATAGAAGTTTTCTCATTATATATATAAACAAACAAAAATGTAGTGATCGACTCAACTAACAACTGAATGATGCGATTATGGTTCAATTAAGACTTCTTTTCCTAACCAACTCATGAAAACCATAAACAATATTAAGCCTAATGTTTGGTTTAGCTAGCTTCAAGCATCCAAAAGACATTAAATTTACGCATATTACAGAATTAAATACTCAATTTGAAAGATATTGTGCATCCACACAGGCTATATGTAATTCTGATGCATAAATTATTTGATTATCTATATTTATGTACACATATTTCCTAATAATAATACTTCCATTCTTTTGTTTACTTAAATATACACAAACACTTGATATAAATGCAACAACATATGTAAAATAGTTGATAAAATTTTGGTTGAAATGATATGAGTATCTTTAAACATGCAATAGTAGTAAGCAATGATAAGAGATGTGCAATGCAAAAACAAAAGAACAAGCATATAATTTTGGTTAGTTGCATAATGAGATTAGTTATAACAATAGTGGGAAGATTAATTGACTTTCAATATTACCGCATGCCATGTTTTAGGACAATAATCAATTATTAAGCATTGTATTTATACACGTTAAAAAGAAAAATGGCATAACTATTGTTTGCGCCAAAATTGGCCACAAATACCCAATTGCAAATGAAAGCACCAATTTTCAATCTCAGATCACAGATAGACAAAATGTAGAGGATATAAATATGAAGAATACTCAAAATTTAAAAGGAAAGCAGTAAAAACACAAGGTTTATAGTGGTTCGGCGTTATAGCCCACGTCCACTTTGAAGAGTTGATGTTTTATTGATGATACTTTTCTAATTTACAAGAGTACAAACTATAGTATCTGAGTTACAATGAATTTTCAGCAGAGTAACGGTGTAGAAGAGCCGAAAGTCCCTTTTTTAGTGGCATTGAGCTGTTATTTATAGGCATAGCACTAAAAAATCTAACTTTGAACTCGGAATACTCCTTCTCGCACACCGGTGGGCCCACGTGATCAATTGAAGTGGTTTGGGATCTATCCATAATTGATCCATATGCTCTTCATATCAATCAAAATGATGTCCAATGGGGCCGAGATCGATCACGAACATCCTTCTAGTGGTAAGCAAGCTACAGTGAAAATTTAAGGGGATTTGGAGTTGTAGATCTCGAGTTATGATTGATCCAAGTTCGAATTTGCAAGGGACTATTTTGTTCATATCGATCCCATTCGTGTTGATCAGTCTTCGTATCGGTCTCTATGTATGATCAGATGCCATAGATGACATGGAGCGATAATCCAGAAGCGATCCACTTTTCGTGTCGGGTGACTGTTTCTCCCATTTGAACGTGCTTTGTTCGTATCGACCTGAAATGCTTTATTTAGTATCACTGCTTTGCACCGCACTTCGTATCGATTCCTTCTTATACCCTTTGTATCGATGGTTGATTGTTTTTTGTATGGATCCTTTGTAGCCGCTTCGTATCAATATGAACTTATGTTTTTCGTATCAGTGACTTATATACGTCCTCCGTATCCATTATTCTAGTGACATTTTTCGTGTCGATCATTGGCTGATCGATACGAATAGTGTTGATGGGCGGTCGATACGAAACGCGTATGAATGGGATCGATAGGAAGTGTTGATTGTTGATGGATACAAAGAGGAATGTCTTGAATGGATATGAAGTAAAGGTGTTTGATGGATACAAACCAGGGCCTTCCCTCTTGGTTTTGAACGATTCATGGCTCTAACTCGAAGCAGCTGCCCCCTTGACCCAAAGTGACCTTGCCACTGACTTGTAGCAAGTGCCATAGCGACTCGAAGTAGCTGGTAATTAAGCTAATCCATCAAAGACCCGAAGTAAGCCATTCTGTGACCCAAAGTAAGCTCCTTGGAAACCCGAAGCAAACATGGAGGCGACTCAAAGCAGACTCCAAGTAACTTGAAACGACTCAATCCTTGTTGAAACCATATTAAGACATCTTGAGCTGTTTTTTCATCGACTGTGCTATCTCTTGTGCAATTGATTGGGTTAAATCCGTTGGTATATTATCTTGCCAAAAGGCGGGTTAACACTTTGCCCCCCAAAACTTGCCTTGCAATTGGAAGGTATGTTTTGTAGTGCCATAAGATGGATGTTGTTATCCTGTCGATGTCCTATAAAGAGATTGATAATCTTACCTGGGTTTGAATAGAATCCTTCGAGATCATATTTCGTTCAAGGCAAAATGTGACCGTTTGAGGTCGGATGCCGTTCGAGGTAGGATGCCGTTCGAGGTCGGATGCCGTTCGAGGTGGATTAGAACCGTTCAGAGTCGAGTGCCGTTCGTGGCGAATTGCTACCATTTAGGGTCGAGTGCCATTCATGGCAAACTGTGACCATTCACGGTCAAGTTCCGTTCATGGAAAATTGTGACCGTTCGTGGTCGGATGCCGTTCGTGGCGAATTATGACAGTTCGGGATCGAGTGTCGTTCGTGGCAAATTTTGATCTTTCGTGTTTGGATGTCGTTCGTGGATAATTGTGACCGTTCGTGGTCGTATTATAGAATCATAAACATTAGAATTATATTCAAATGAGTCTTACAATAAATATGTCCAACTTGATCAAGTTCAAATGCGAAGAATAGAAAGAAAAAAAACAGAAACGTCAAGGTGCAAACACCTCCACTGTTGAGGTTTGTAATCGTCCCAATGCATGCCTGAGGACCGTTCATGATCCCGTACATGTGTAAGTGACTTGTCCATGTTAGTGTGGAGTTTGCTACTTATTCATCATTATTCCAATCAGTTAATGTAACAACCCGATATTTTCAGCCATTCACAGCCGCACATGCCGGACTTGAATTGCTCGAAATACCGCATTGTAAATAAATTTGGAGCAAATGAAATACAATCACATAATCACAGACATAGAAAAAATAGAATACCTCGCAGCGGAATATAAAATACATAGTAGTTCATGAAGCTACTACGGCAGAGTCTCAAACCAAATACATAATACAGTCTGAGAACAACATAATAGAAATCCCAAATACATAGAAGTTCACTAATACATGAGATAAACTAAAACAGCTGAAACAGAGTAGATATAAATGTAGATAAGAAGAAACTCCAGCAAAGACCAGCTCAAGAAAGAGAATCCAAAGCTGTGAATACTCAGGCTGACCCGAGCGTAAAGTAAAACACAAAACACTCGAGTCAGGACAATATATACTTATATAATGTAAACCAACTCAAGTGAACTGTAGTAGAAATACACATTAACTTAAAGGATGCTTGGGATCGCCCATCCTTTAAGAATCAGTTAAACTATAAATTAAATGCTATGATAGCCTTTAATTAAACTTAGCCATTTGGTTCATTATTATCAACTACAGCATTTACAAATGCTGTGTTATCATTTACATTAGAATTAATTGCATTTCTGAAATGCAGTTAATTAACTTCAAATATTCAGTATAATTTCACAAATATTGTATTTTTATTTAAATCATTTTTAACTTATAAAATCATATAATTTCACTTTTAAAACAATCATTCAAATACCCTTATATTCATGATTTTATAAAGTTAAATCTCCATTCAAAAATCAAAATTTAATAATAATTCACTTATTAAATTCCAACATAAAATTTCAAATTCATTAAATTAAATTTAAATTAACACTTAAGTTTAAAATTTTAAAATATAACCTAATTTCATTTTTATTTACTTAACTTAAAATTCACTTTTAAGCCAAATTCACAAATTTTCAACTTTAGTTATATTTCAAAATTTCAACATAAATATTCATTCATTTCACATTTAACTTTATTCAAAAATCATTAATGTATTACAAAATCATTTTAAATTCATTTGATTCAAAATATCATAAATTTATCATATTTTCATATTTAATTTAAATTCCATTTATCACCAAATTATAATTTCCAAAATAACTTACATTTCAGATTTCTATCTTTACCCTTTATTTATTTCACTTATAAATTTTCAGAAAATCAATAATGCTTTACAAAAATCATTTTTAATCAAATCTAATCAAAATATTATAATATTTACATTTCTAAAATATTTTAAATTTTTTTAGAAAAACATATTTTAACAACGGGTCTGTATTTCATTTTCTAGCCTAGGTAAAGTGATACGGGTAATATATCATTTCAACCCGTAATTTACAAAGAAAACCCGAGTTTGATCATTCCAAACCCGCAATCCCAAGTAAAAGAAAATAATTGAAAATCATTCAGGCCTATCATTTCAGCCCATAACGATTTTCTCCTATTCTAAAGTCCGTTCGGGTATGTATCATTTCAACCCATAGTGATTCTAGTCTATAGGGAACTTGCAGTGTGATAAACTGATGAAAGTAACAGAATAGCATGAAATAACAGTAACATATGATATAACAGGTGTAAATATAGGTATGAACATCATATGAATATAATATAGCAGTTATAACAGGATGATATGCATTTACAGATTCAGGTGATGTCAGTTTATCACTACATAAGTACATATTAGTCTGGTGAGATTTACTCACCTGTTCAAAGTTGGAGATCGCTACCAAAGCAACAATACTGACACTACGAAGGCACGACAACACTACTACAATTTTGAGAGTGGAGAGTCAAAGCTATACCCCTTGAAACATTTAAACAAAACAATACAATATACATGAATAAACACTTTACATATATTTAAATAACTTATATATACAAGCACAAATCAAATCCAAACCAATTGCACTTGCCTTCAACCTCATATGCTTCAGCAATGGGATGCAAAAGCACTATAATGGGATGGTTTTGGATCAGGTTTGGATCAGTTTTTGGGTTCAACAAGTCGGCCATACATAGGAAAAGATGATGCAAAAGGTGTGTGTGCATGAAACTACAACTACAAGGCAACACAAGTGGATTCAAGGCAACATAAGTCACGACCACAAGCAAAATATGGGCATGGATAGGTCTGGTAGGGTCAGATACAGGTGTGGAAGAGGTGTATGGGTCAACTATGGCAGGTGGTGGTGGTGTATGGGTCGGCCAAGGAGGAGTTTGAAGGGGGTGAAGGCAAAGAAGCTAGGCTATGCACATTTTCAAGGTGGATATTGCAATTTTGGTGGAGTTTGATCAACTAGTGGTGCATGGCCATGGATGGGCAGTGGGATGGAGGTGGTCGAAGCCTGATGTGGTGGTGGTGGAGGTGGCCATGGTGAAGGAGGAGCAAGGGCTGAGCAAAATAGGTGAAGGCAAGTGCACAAAATCAACATAAACAAGCAGAAAAACAATGGAAAAGGAAATAAAATTTACCAAACTTTTTCCCAAAGAGAACGGCCGATTTTTTTTCCAGATTTTAGGAGAAAACATTCACGTGAAATGTTATGGGAGTGGTCAGCTGAAGAGAATGAGTTAAGGCAGCCAATTGAATGAAAAGTGATGGTAGAAATGTGAAAAGGTGTGGATACAAAAGGACATAAGCAAATCAATGGTCACAACTCTTCAGATTTCTCTTATTTCTTTTGGAATTTTTTATAACTGAAATATATTTATAAATACAGATAAAAACACGAAAATTTAGTAAATAAACAAAAATAAATAAATAAAAATTAAATAAATATAATTAGATTAAGAAAATAGCTTAAAAATACAAACTAGTCTTAGAAATATGAAAATAAATGGAACAAACTTCGGAAAATTTCTATGTACTTGAAAATATTTATAAATAAAGGTAAGAACATAAAAATAAAATGCATACATAAAAATGAATAAATAAATTTTAATTAAATATAATTTAATGAAGAAAATAGCAGAAAAATGAAAACTAGCCTTTAAAAATAGAAAACAAATTCAATAAATTGTTGGAAAAATTCAAACATCACTTTAAAAATATTTAAAAGATAAAAAATATATAATATAAAAAATATATAGCAAATTCAATAAGTTAAAATTTCTTCTGATTAAATACATCCCGTGGTTAAAATTTCCAAAGGATGATTCAAGGAAGGATTTCAAACAAACAAAGATTCAAACTTAGAGGAACTCTAATCAAATAGAATTCTAGTTCGAAGATAAACTCAAATGAAGATGAGATAATTTAATTACCAAATAGAGGATAGATAAGCCTATATAAATCACGGGCGACCTTAACCGGTCAACCGAGACTTTAGGAATATAATCAATACGGAAATCTAAGGCAAATCGACCTTCGTTCGCCAGAGATAGAATCCGGGTAGAGCAGGAGATAGATAGCATCGACATCCGAGGATACAGAAATCTCTAGTGAATCAATGCCAATTGTAAAGGAATTTCACTCCCTTACAAATCATTCAAAGATTGGCGGAACTGCCAATCTTTAGAGGTTATTCAAAGTGGAGTTATGGAAAGCTCCAAAAAATCAAAAGAATGCAATTAGGGGAGATAGGAATAGATTTCAGAACAAGTAGGAATGTTCCAAAATTCAAAGGAATCCTAATCGAAGAAATCCCAACCAAGATAGAAGTTCAAAATTTTAAGGAAATCCTAATCAACAAAACTTACTAACAAGGTGGATACGAAAGGGATAAAGTCCAGAAATTTTCTTTCAAAACAAGAAAAATTTATACCAAAATAATCTTTAAAAATCCTTTAAAATCATTTGGAAATCATTTTATACTTTGAAAATACGTTCTCTCACAAGGAAATGATTCTGAGATTGATTTCACTCATTTTAGGGTATTTCTACCCTATCTCAAATGAGTTTTTTTTTCCTCCGCAGGCTAAGGTTTGCCTAGAAACCAAAGCTTTGATACCAACTGTAACAACCCGATATTTTCAGCCATTCACAGCCGCACATGTCGGACTTGAATTGCTCGAAATACCGCATTGTAAATAAATTTGGAGCAAATGAAATACAATCACATAATCACAGACATAGAACAAACAGAATACCTCGCAGCGGAATATAAAATACATAGTAGTTCATGAAGCTACTACGACAGAGTCTCAAACCAAATACATAATACAGTCTGAAAACAACATAACAGAAATCCCAAATACATAGAAGTACACTAATACATGAGATAAACTAGAACAGCTGAAACAGAGAGTAGATATAAATGTAGATAAACAGAAACTCCAGCAAAGACCAGCTCCAGAAAGAGAATCCAAAGCCGTGAATACTCAGGCTGACCCGAGCGTAAAGTAAAACACAAAACACTCGAGTTAGGACAATATATACTTATATAATGTAAACTAACTCAAGTGAACTGTAGTAGAAATACACAATAACTTAAAGGATGCTTGGGATCGCCCATCCTTTAAGAATCAGTTAAACTATAAATTAAATACATCCCGTGGTTAAAGGACATAAGCAAATCAATGGTCACAACTCTTCAGATTTCTCTTATTTCTTCTGGAATTTTTTATAACTGAAATATATTTATAAATACAGATAAAAACACGAAAATTTAGTAAATAAACAAAAATAAATAAATAAATATTAATTAAATATAATTAGATTAAGAAAATAGCTTAAAAATACAAACTAGTCTTGGAAATATGAAAATAAATGGAACAAACTTCGGAAAATTTCTATGTACTTGAAAATATTTATAAATAAAGGTAAGAACATAAAAATAAAATACATACATAAAAATGAATAAATAAATTTTAATTAAATATAATTTAATGAAGAAAATAGCAGAAAAATGAAAACTAGCCTTTAAAAATAGAAAACAAATTCAATAAATTGTTGGAAAAATTCAAACATCCCTTTAAAAATATTTAAAAGATAAAAAATATATAATATAACATACTACACATATATATGAAAATTAAAATATTTTTTATATAAATTAAAATAGCCAATTTTTTATTAAATAAATCAATTTACGTACAATATTGTAAAAAACATAACTTTCACAATATAAATCGGATTTCAACGAAACGAAAAGTAGTATTCTTAAATTTTAATATATTTTCATAATAAAATATAAAATTTAAAATTTAAATATTTAAATTTTAAATTTTAAAATCAAAGTTTGACCCAAATTAACCAAAGTCAACATTTCAGGAAAATATTCAATTTATACCATTTGGAATTATAATTCACGTAATAATCAAAGTTTATATTTAAAAATGAAATGTTTGAGATGAAAAAAGTTTAAAAAAATTCAAAATGAAATAAAGTCAAATTAAAATATACATAAAAATCTAGGGTTGTTACAGTTAATGATAAGCCGACGAGGCCTAGATCCGGAACCGTCCTTATTTGATGCCAAGGGTGGTTGCTCTTGTTCCACCATCGCTGCTCGCCTCTTTGTGTACCGTATTAGCATGCCATTCCGGATATGTCCTTCAATCTCATCCCTCAAGTGGCTCCAATTGTTTGTGCTGTGGTCGTTCAGTTCATGGAGTAAGCAGTACTTGTCTGATTTTCTTTCATTGGTTGTTGGATCCCTCTTGATTGGCCTTCGATAGGGAACCTGCCCTCTAGTTCCTTGGTAGATCCGTTCCAAATCATCGTTTAACTCCATGTAAGAGGTGAATCTTGGCTCTATTTGTGGCCAGTTTGGCTCATCATAGCTATCCTCTGCTTTTTGTCTCCCTTTATCTTTGTTTGACTCTTTTTCGAGTGGATCTCCGCCTTTAATTGCATAAACTTCAACATCGTCTCCTTCCTCTCTATCAACATTTGCATCCTCTTGTTGCATAAACCTTTCCGCCTCATGGTAAAACTCTCCTAGATCCATAGATGAATCCCTTGTCAAGGGTTCTTGAACTCTGTGCCATCTACCACGCCAGATATGGCTGCCATCAAGACCATAGATGGATCTAGGCGATCCACCGATGTTGTTGCTGCACTAAACTCATCAAAATGTTCCTTAAAGACTCTTCGTCTTTGTGCTTCAGTATCGTCAAACTCATCACATTGTTGGGCCTCGAGATGTGAACTCTGAACTGCCTCGTAAACTTATCAATACACTCTGTCCATGTTCCAATGGAGCCGCTCTTTAATTGCCTGAACCACAGCGCTGCTATATCCGTCAAGTACAATGGGAAAATCGGGCCATCACCTCCTCCGATGCCTCCAGAAATTTCATATGCTTCATATATCTTGTCAAATGAATGGTAGGATCTGTCCTTCCATCGTACGTCTCCAATGTTGGTAGCTTGAACTCAGGTGGATTCCTAGCTCGACTGATGGGGGGAGCGAAGGGGCTTCTATTCACATCCTCCAGATCTTCATTCACTAGTCCTCCTCTCATGGCCTTTTTGACAATCTCTGCCAATTTATCACTATCATTAAGTTGTGGTCATTGTCTGTTGCCTTCGACCCGGAATCTTCTCTCCTGGACGAGCATCCACTCCTCTATCAACGCCATGTTGCACAGTACTGCCTGAGATTGGATCAACATGCTCCAGGGGCATGCCCCCTAGCTCAGGGGCTTCTCCTGACGGTCCCACTCTACTTTGAATCTTAGTTTCTCCATGCTCCTGATCTCTATTTCCAGCACTTCATACAGCTGTGTTCTCTTGAATTTGCACTCTAGCTTTTCCAATCGCTGAAGTAGGTTCTACATCATCTCCTTTTGCCTTTTCAGCATCCCTTCCTATATAGCATCCATCATCATCTCCATCTCGTCTCTGGTGATGAAAACTGAAGTCTGATTAGCTCCCGAGGAGCCCTCCTGACTTTTTCATGCTGACTCCTTTCTCTTATTTGTCTTCTAGTTGATTGCTTCACAATTGCTCTTCAGATCCAAGTCCTTAAGGCTTCAGATCAAAAATCCAAGTTGTAGAATCCTTAAGTTCTAGCCTTCTTAGTGAAAGCACCAAAATATTTGCGTCAAAATTGGTCACAAACACCCAATTGCAGATGAAAGCACCAATTCAATCATAGATCACAGATAGACAAAATGTTGAGGATATAAATATGAAGAATACTCAAAATATAAAAGGAAAGTAGTAAAAACACAAGCTTTATAGTGGTTCGACGTTATAGCCTACGTCCACTTTGAAGAGTTTCTATTTTATTGATGATTCTTTTCTTATTTACAAGAGTACAAACGATAGTATCTGAGTTACAATGGAGTTTCAGCAGAGTAACGGCTTAAAAGAGCCAATAGTCCCTTTTATGGAGGCATTGGACTGCTATTTATAGGCTTAGCATGAAAAAAAATCTAAATTTGAACCAGAATGCTCCTCACACGTGGGTGGGCCCACATGATCGATCCGGGGTGGTTTGGGATTGATCCATGATCGATCCATACGCTCTTTGTATCGATCAAAATGATGTCCAATAGGGATGAGATCGATCATGAACATCCTTCTAGTGATAAGCAAGCTACAGTGAAAATTTCAACGCATTTGGAGTTGTAGATCTTGATTTACGATCGGTCTAAGTTTGAATTTGCAAAGGGTTGTTTTGTTCGTATCGATCCCATTCGCGTCGATTGGTCTTCATATCAGTCTCTACATATCGATCAGGTGCCATCGATGATGTGGAGCGGTAATCCAGAAGCGATCCACTTTTCGTGCTGAGTGATTGTTTTCCCATTTTAACGTGCTTTGTTCGTATCGACGCTTTACACCCTATTCCTTATCGATTCCTGCTTATACCCTTCGTATCGATGGTTGACTGTTTTTTGTATCGATCCTTTGTAGCCGCTTCGTATCGACACGAACTTATGTTTTCGTATCGATGACTTAGAGGCCGTTTCGTATCGATCATTATATACGTCCTTTGTATCGATTATTCTAGTGGCATATTTCGGTCGATCGTTGGTCGATTGATATGAACGGTGTTGATGGGGGGATCGATACGAAGCGCATATGAATGGGATCGATATGAAGTGTTGATTGTTGATTGATACGAAGAGGAACGTCTTGGATGGATATGAAGTAAAGGTGTTTGTTGGATGCGAACCAAAGCCATCCCTCTTGGTTTTGACCAATTCATGGCTTTGACTTGAAGCATCTGCCTTCTTGACTCGAAGTGACCTTGCCACTGACTCGGAGCAAGTGTTGTGGTGAATCGAAGCAGTTGGTAAGTAAGCTAATCCATCAAAGACCCAAAGTAAGTCCTTTTGTGACCTGAAGTAAGCTACCTGGAAACCCAAAGAAAACGTGGAGGCGACTCGGAGCAGACTCCAAGCAACTTGAAACGACTCAATCTTTGTTAAAACTATATTTTGGACATCTTGCGCTGTTTGTTCGTCGACTATGTTATGTCTTGTGCGGTTGATTAAGTTAAATCCCTCGGTATATTGCATTACCAAAAGGCGGGTTAACAACTATAATTATAGTTTAATTAGTTTCTAAAAGTTGGTTGTGTATTTATGAATGCAAACATCATCATTTAAGCGATACTTTTACACAGGAAAAGGATTACGGTAAAAGAAATTTAACTTCACTGGTATGAAACTTAAGAGAAACAAATGCTTGATTTACTTAATACCATGCTAGGTAAATTTATGCTAAACAAATATCTTCTCACAGTTGTTAAAATTGCTAAATCATATAGTTAATATTCATCAAAACAGTAGTGTGGTTTACCCTTGAGAAAATATATACACCTTAGTGGAAATGCATTTTCTCTTTGTAAAAGCTTTTGCTCCCCTTTTACAATTATATATATTATCCGAAAAAATTATTATTGATCAAAAAACTAACCGACTTTATAAATGATTGCAAATACAAGTCAATGCAAGTTTTAATGTGTACCCAAATGATGTTTCATTTGCTTTCTTTCTTATTCATTCCAAAAATGCAAAAATTATAATGTAATATCAATCGGTATTTCAATCAAAAAAATATTAGTCAGTATTTTATGAAGAACTTAATAACGCCTAGATAATTGAAAATTAAGTTAAGTGAGACCGAGGATTATATTAAACATTATATAGGGAGTACTGTAATACCAATTCGTATTCTTACCAAACTATTTCAACAAATTAATCAAATCTACAAAAATGACAATGAAAATTTTCTTAATAACATCACAAAGTAAAATTTTCAAATTTATAACCCAACGTTAGTAGTAAATCTGCAATAATAGAGTAACAGACCCAATAAAGCAGTGAGATTTGCATACAACCTAAGCGTAGCTCTCACCTCAGCCACCTAAGAAGTTTACATCACCTCCATTGGCATGAGTAGTTCTTTCACGATGCAACGGGTGGGTCGTTGAGGACTAAAGATGGTCGAGAAGGCTATCAGTTGCGATGATAGCTCCATCATTTTTCATATTTCATTGAATTATTTATTTATTTTGATAAAAGAGTAAATGGAATGTGGAAGATGATGATAAGATGGATTATGGGAAAGCGAAGAAAAGTTTGAAGTTGATGGTAGGAATGTGGCGAGGGGAATGACTAAATAACCTATGTAACACGTGTACTATAATTTTTCTTAAAATGGATACATTGGTAATTAAAAAAGCTTCAAATGAAGGTTCTGCTAGTATATAATAGTATAAAATGCATTGGAGATATTTAATTTTTAGTTAATAGAAAATTTAATGCATGAATGTATGCTATAAGTGCAAAACTTTGGTAGTCACAACATTTCTATTTCTTGCAATTTTGTTGATGGTGTTGGTAGAAAATTGATAGCAAAATTCCACTGATGGGTGGTTGAAAAGAGGATGGTGATGTAGGTTGCAAATCGATGGTGAGATTCCTTTGATGGATGAGAGTATTTTTGGAATTTCAAAACGACACCATCAAAATATATTCATTGAATTCTCCTTATTAATAGAGAGTATGTGTATCGATGATACGATAAAACGTGTCCAATACTCATTATACTTCGATCGATAGACAATGTTGCAGGTATGTTCCGTTGATGTTAGTATGAACATACATATGGACGTGTCCATTCTCTCGTGACCCATGTGCTCGATATGTGCTGTCCATGATGCCTTGGTAAGTCATTAAGAGCAAATAATGTAAATATGGAATCGATAAGAATATTGATCATCACATACATATCCAACACATTTAGGTCCACATATCAAACATCCAAACATTCCACATAAAAATGTCTTGTCATGTCATAGCCTCACTCTAAAGAATCGCTCCCGAAAACGTCCAAAATGTCAAGAAAAACCCCGGTTCTAGAAAACATCTCCGATTCGAATAGGCCCAGCCGGATCCAAGTCCAACTTGGCTCAACCGGTTTTCATTGGTCTACCGGTCTCTTTTGATCGCTTAGATGGTTGCATAACTGGTCTACCAGTCATCGGGGGATCGATCAACCGATGCATGCATGTTTTATTGCTTCATCTTTTGTTTGGTTTCTATTATTCTTTTTTTCTCTTCTAGTTCTTTGTTAATTACTCATATATCTATCTCTAATTCATTTATAACTAATTTACACTCATACGTAGATTATTTTGTAATCAACTTGCTTCTACATCGAGGTTATATTAGATCATAACTTCATAATAAATAATTTGTTAAATTGACTTCTTATTATGGAATATTTGTCTCACTGATCTTACTGAAACTTTAATCCCTTTTATATTCATCGGCATACTTATGTGTTAACCTTTTCTTACTTGCTTTCTCTATTAATTTACTTGATTTAGACCAATATAACTCCATAAACCACTTAGCTAGTCAATCAATTATCAAATTCAATTATTCACTGAATATCAAATCATCCAGTTATATTCATTAAATCAGACACTAATACTCAATAAATTCAACATTAATTCCTAATATAGATTAAAGTAATGATATACCACCGTATTTAAATTATATAATGAAGAAGTGAGTCCCATTCACATCGAAATTGTGCATTCAGACCCAAAGGTTTAGCTGTTCGAAAAGCATGCTAAATTTTTTTGAAAGTCTTCCTTGCTTCTTGCACTAGGCCATAGACCTCATTCCCATGACCGTTTCGATACAAAATTTGCATAATTCGATTAAGAATTGAGGACATAATGACTTCCTAAAGTTTGATAATGAATGGAAGAAACGATGAATGGAAGAAACAACGAATGGGAAGAAGAAAAGAAAAATTATAAAAAGAACGTACATTTCTTATTAGGCCCTTTTATAGAAGGGGGATGTCCATTCAAATAATCCAAAAATCAGATGTTGGGCCAAGTCTACTTAGCTTGACACAAATATAAGCATGTATCTCAATCAAATTGTCTTCGGTTTGGACCAATTTATTTATCATTGATCAAAACACGAGCTAGTCACAATGACACAAGTCTCATCGCCCAATCTAGTTATTTATAAAATGACCATTTTACCATTGTTAAATAAATTAACAAAAATTCACCCTTTTTAATTTATTATTTAAAATGTTGGGGTATTACAACATCATTACCAATCAGTAGCATGTTGTTTACTTATAGTGTTAGAAATATTTTGGTACTTGTAATTTTTTTTCTTATAAACACATGTTTCCTCTACATTTTAACTATACCAAACTATTTGATTTCTGTGTCAAAATACTTGCTCAACTTCTAAATGCTTATTTAAGATTATATCCTAGAAGACCATAAGCCTTATTATTTTTCTCACCGACTTTGAGATATTTTGGTTAGGGTGTGCTAAAAGGGCCGTCTAAACCATTATTTATAAGTTCTGTTTCAAATTCAATATACCAAAATTTATAGTCATATCATGTGATAATTTGTATTAGAAATTGAATGGCCTTAACCGTTTTGATTGGAAAAATTGCTATGTCAATTTCAACATTTGAAATTGATGAGGTCATTTTTGATCAACCTCGTTTTGTATATTTCAAACTGTATTGATCTTCTTCTCGAATACTTACATGTGATCAATGGATCATATCCTTTCGGGCATAATTTCAAAGATTAATTTTGTCTATGTACATGAAATCCATTTTGGATTCAAAGTGTCAAAGGTAAAGCGTAATCCATGTAATTTTAACGATAATTAATTAGAAAGAAATTAATTAATAATAGTAATGCCAAAAATAGAATTTTTACAAACATCAAAATTTGGTTACAAAACTTGTACTATTGGGGTTGTGGCAAATTTCTAATCAATTTTCATATATAAAGTTTTTCAATCGGAGTTCAAATAAAAAAGTTAATGACGTTTGAATAATTTGAATTGGAAACACATACGTACACATATATATACATATACATATACATATACATATATATATATATATATATATATATATATATATATATACGCACACACATACTTATATATGTTATTCGCGCCAAAAATTGGCACAAACACCCAGTAGAAGTTTTAAAGTGAAATAATTAAAGAATATAAAATGAAAACAGAGGATAATAACAAAAAATAGGAGTAAATTGAAATAATAACACGGTCACAACAATTTATAGTGGTTCGACGTTGTTTGCCTACATCCACTTTGAACAGATTACTTTATTAATCACTTCATAAACTGAGTGCAATATGGACAGATGAAAATCCTTAGTTACGAAAGAGTATAAAGCAACTAGAAGCATAAAGGTCCCAAAAATGAAAAACTAAGCCTGTATTTATCGACAAAGATGATCAAATATCTTCTTGAAATTCGATAGAAGGATTTCCAAAACTATATGGACCGACAAGACGGATCACATGGTCTGATTCCCAAAGAAGATGAATTAGTACCGATCCCTACTTTGGTGGAATTTTGGAGTGCGATCCTTATGGTAACTTCCTCATGCTAAAATATGCTTAGCCGCTAAATTTCATGCCAATTGTATCAGTAGAACTTGAGTTATTGCTTAATCTTTGCTTCAACATGGGTTACTTACCGATTCCTGTTGATTCCTACCAAGGGAAGAGTTTCGATCCCTTGATTTCATCTTCTTGAGGTGCGATCCCCGAGGTAGGCTTCCTAGGGTCCCCATATCTTACTCACAAAATTCAATATGTATTGGAATTGTGGATCTTGAGATATTTATTGTTTTCTATTGAAATGCTCTTACTCCCTAAAACGTACCGATCCCTATGATGGAAGTTAATTTTTTCCAATCCCTCGTATGTGTTGAATCATATTCCATACTTCGAACACTTTTCCTTGCATATTTATCAATTTCACTCAATAGTGACTTCATATTACCATATGTACTTGATTTATGAACCCCCACAGTCATTGCTCTGGATTCATTAGCCTTGATAACAGTCGAATCTACCTTGTCCAATCACTTCAATATAGCCGGGTCGAAATGTCGGATAACACTTGCCCTTAAAAGTACGTCTTGTGCTGAACAGGACATTCTTTGAATCGAAGCAAGTTAGATTTGTCATAAAGAAACCCGTCCATTTTTCTGAATAGTCGTTATCCCTCCGTCGAATTGTTTTTCCAGAATGTTGTATCTCTCTTTGATTCTCATGATGCTTTGTCGGTTTCCGATAGTATAAATCCAGGGTTATATTCCATCAGTTGATATCTAAATCCGATTCCACGAGACTAATAAGCTTTGGTTATCTGGTCTAGCCTTGAACTTGAAAGCTTCTGGTTTGATTTCAATTTCTATTGATTTCAAAAATTGAACTCTTAGGCCATACACGTGCATGTTCAGATACACGTTCTTGTCGTCGGCTCCTGGATGTGTTCTTAGGCTCATGGGTCATTGCCAATTTTCATTGAGTTAAGATAAAATTTCATGGCATTTGGGGCATATGTGTTTTACATAATCTTCTTGTCCATGTTTGTATGCATACATGCTAATAGCAGATCCCTCCTCTCTTTTTTAACGTTTGCAGGGATCAACATATTCTAGCCGATCCCTTCTCCTCTTTTTATTCATAGGGATCGACATATTTCTAGCCGATCCCTCCCTCTTTATTTATATATAAATGCTTATAGGGGTCGACATCTTTTTAGCCGATCCCTCCCTCCTTTGATTCAAATCGAAACCATGGGCTGAACCCTCGTCCCCATATATGAACAACACTCCTCCCTTCCAACCTTCACATATCTATCTTCTTCCCATTTACTCTCCATGACTGATCCATTCCTTGCCTTTAAAAAACCCAATCTCTTCCTTTCCACTCAAACATCGCCTTCATCTACAAATAAACCTTCATATTTGGCTTTAGATTATCATTTTGCCTTCTGTTCGAATCATAATCCAATATTTCTCATCAAACCTCTCTTCTTTGATATATTTAGGTAGTTTACTTACCATTAGTTTTTGATTTTATGATGAGACAATGGATTCTATTCCATTGGTGATGGTTTGGAGTTTGACGTGATGAAGAGTTGATGGTCGTAGCTGCTTGGAGAAGATGAGATGTAGGATGTGCTAGGGTTCCTCAAAATAAGAAAGAAAGAGGAAGAAAAGAGCATAAGACACATGGCTTGGTCAAAAAATTTGAAGGCTTGCATGAGAATATGGAAGTAGGGCGATCAGCTATCTTTGATTCGCATGGAGGGATCGATAATTTCGTTGTATAGAGGGCGGATTGATTGGAATGTTCGAAAATTATAAAGGAGGCCGAGCAGAGGGGTCGGTGGTGATGGATGGAGGGATCAGTAGTTTTGGTAAAGGAAAATGGCATAGATCATTTGGAGAGAGGGATCAGTTGTCTTGCTTTGGGACAGGGTTCGTTATATACAGGGATCAGCTATATATGGATCGACTCTAGGCTTTGAATTGAACTTGAAAACCAATCTATAATTCCTTATTTGAGCAATTAAAACCAATCCCTTCCCAATGAACTTGAACATATGATGATCATGAACAAGAGGACTTGCCTATCCGCAATTGAATTAGAAACTGAACAACCAAATCCCTGGGACTTAGAACATGAACTAAAACTTAACACATGGACTTTGATAACAGATTTCACATTTCGATATGCCGATGATTGATCCCAATGCTTACATCACTGATCATTCTACTCGTCAGTTGAGACGGTCAGTGATGACGGTCACTATGGTCGGAATCCAAAGTCTCGTCATTTAACATTTCTTTTTTTATTTTAAGCTTCTTATCTCTGCACTACACAAAATTGCACCACACAAGCTTACACTTAGCATGTGGGGACATGTAAACTTTTCTAGTTTCGATTATCTACTGAGTATAGTTTACGTGGACTTCAGACATTCAGTGCATCTAGTTGCAATGTCTTCCAGACCAACTTCACAACATAGTAATCCCAAAGCTGAGTCTGCAACTATATCTAGCAGGCTTTTCCCTAGTCATCAAACTGAAAAACTGGATGTTTTAGGCCCGTCAGTCAACCTTTTCTCTAACGTTCCTGTCCTTCTGATGAAAGACATAAGTCATGCCCCCTACGCTGTAGAAGGAACTATATTTTTAGATAACCCGACGGATTCTCAAGCCTCCAGGATTAGTGAGGCTATTCTTCGTAGACTATGTTCTAAACATCAGATTCCCTTCGAAGAGGTTTTGGTTCCTTCGGTGAATGATATGGCTATTTCACTCCCGGAGGGGTTAAACCATGCGATAAGTTTATGTATTGGCAGGGTGCATGCCATCCTTCAATTCTTTTATCCGGAAGATGCTAAAATATCTTGAAATAGCTCCTACTCAATCACACCCGAACTGTTATGCCTTTCTCCATGGCACTTTCTTACTATTTATGAACGTCCTGCTCCGCCCACCAACACCTGAGGACATCGGGTTTATCTACAATTTCAAACGATGGACAGGGAGCCTTTCCTACATTTTTCTTGAGCCTTTGCCCAACTGTTAAGTCTTAAAGGGTGGTTGAAACAAGCGCAGCCTCTTTAAACATGAATGGTTTTGTGTCCGATGTCCATTTGGCTTTACAAGGCGATAATCGATAATTGGAAGGACGTAAGTGTCGTCTTCGCTCTATTATCAAATTCTTTAACCCAAGTCACATCTTGAATCAACTAACATTCTGAAAATCTACGGACATCCGTTCACGTCCAGAGGGTGATAGTTTTTCAAGGCCAACCTTTGCAATTCGCACCACCCCGATCGAAGCCAGGGACATTAGACTCCTTGTAAAAGATGAATGGTTATCTCCATTCGGGTGTAGCATTGGGCTTTCAAGAAGTGCCGCACTACAATAATATGCTATAGAACAAGAAGGTGATATCAATAACTCTGTCGTGCCCCAGTCGAAGTGATACGGGATGACGTCGAAGAGGGCAAAATTAAGGGTGCCAAGACCAACGAGCCTGGCGATGCTGACAGAGGTCCGGGAAATGCGCCTGTGGTTAAACCGTCACAAGGCATGCAACCTTACACGCCAGCTAGGATAATAAAGAAGTTGGCATATAAGCTCCGTAGGAGAAAAAATGCTAAGGAGCTTGAGTTTATTATCACTTCCGTTGATGAAGAGTCATCCTCCCAATGTTTAGAAAGCTCAACGAAAGGGTTATCAAATCTCCAAATCCATGATGGCATCTTGACTTATGACTTCTCCAAAATCAGTAATGAGGGGCTCAATTCTCCCACTAGAAGTGGTCACGACATTCTTCCTACCGGTAAAGCAGAGAAAACTCTTATGAGCAAGGCTACAGTGACTGGTCCGTCGGGGAGGCATTAGGACATTCACAATCATATTCACTTCACCACATGATCTTCATTTATACAACGGTCATTTATACACTTTTATTTGGTTTTCATAGGTGCGATGTCTTAATCCCGAGCTTTTGATCACTTGAGGGGATCCTTGATGCAATACGGATCCAACCGTGATTCAAAATCGGGTAGGCGTAGAGAGAGGGGTGATGACCAAGAAAGAAGTCATCATTTGAGGGAATCTTCATCTTCCAAACATAATTCCCCATCTAGGTCGTCCTATCAGAAAATTCAACCTAATCTTCCTGTGTACAGTGGTGATCAGACCTTTTTCCATGGTCCTTAATTTTCCATACCGCCTGAGTAGTATTTCAGTTCATCCAACTCCAAGCAGTCCCGTGACCACAGGCCGAGCAAACGTCCAATCGTCACTTCTAATCCATCTTTGTCGACTGGGGCTCCTGAAGCTTCCACGATTGAAAAATTGATCGAACTTTAGGTCAATTTTCCAAAGATTTGTTTCGACGGGCTTAAATTCCTCCCCTCCATTGATATTATCTCAGGGAATTCTAATGCAAGTTCTCTTGCATGCGTCAACAAGCAACATGAATCATTGCAACACTTAGTAGAGAAGATCTCCGAGGTTCTATCGAGAGACAACATGAAATCGATCGTCTCAAGCTAGAGGCGATCCATGATATAGATATAACTAAACATCAAGACATTGAGATTTCGGACTTGACGGTGAAGCTAACACAGGTTAAAAACGTGCTAAGGAAACATCTTAGGTGTTGAGTCATCTAGAAGCCGCCCACAAATAGGAACTTGATGTTGCCCTCAACCATAGCGGTGCACTTGCCTTGGAAAAAAATATCTTGCAAAAGGAGAAAAATATTTTGGCCCGCCGTGTTGAGGAGCTTGAAGAACTTTTTAAGAAGGAGAGGGAAGAAAAAATTAATGCTCAAGTGGAATCACAAAGATATTACGAAGCGGCCGTTGAAGCCTAGAATTTGAAGATTAAGCTTGATCATCAACTTTCTCAAATTGAAATCCTTAAAGAAAAGGTGAGAGAATTAGGCCGTAATGTGTAACAACCCACTATTTTGGACCATTCAAATCGACAATAAAACCATACATATCCGACTTGAATAATTCAAAATACCGAATTGTTAATTAAAATTTGGCAAAACTTAAAATATACAATAAATAAATCAATCACAGATCATAGAGTAATATAATGCAGCGGAATAGATAAAGAATAGTAGTTCATGAAGCTACTATATACATCAGAGTTAGAAATAAAATACAACCGAATAGTTCAAATGCAGTGAAGTCTCCAATGCAACAGATGACTTCTCTGAACCAATCAACTGGAAAGGCTGGAATCTGAATCGACAGTTGGATCTCCAAATGAAGCTCCGAACTCCAAAAGTGAGTCTGTAATGCTGTATCACTCAGTCTAACCTGAGCGTAAAGCAAAACACAAAACACTCATGTCAGGATTAACATTCTTATATCAATAAATCCAACTCAAGTGAAATATCAACTGAAATACAAATAACTTAAAGGATGTTTGGGATAACCATCCTCTAAGGGTCCATGGAACTATCTACAAGGTAGAAATATACACTATAACACCGTGGTCATTTCAGCTTAATTTATACTTCAAAACCAAATATCATTTTCACTTCAAATATCTCTATATTTCCCAAAATAGTATTTATATATATTAAATAATTTATACAATAAAGTATTTTCAATTCCCTCAACTTAACAAATCATTTCAACATCAACCCGACCTTCCCATTTAAATTAAATTCAATCTCAATTTATCAATTTAAATTCAACTCAATTCCAAAAATAAACACTTAAATTTATCGATCTCAAATTCGGATTTGTAATCACAAAAATACCCCTTTATATTCCAATATATTTCAAAACTTTATGTACTCAACGTTCAAACTAAATTTTTATTCAATTTAGTTTCTAAATAATAAATTCAAATTTGGTTCAACCTAAATTTCACTTTAATTCAATTTAGTTGCTAAATAAAAAATTCAACTACGTTGATTTCGAATACAGATCCGAATCTCAATATAAACCATTTAAATTCCAATATATTTCAAGGCTTTAATATTTAAATGTTTTATATAACAGTTTCATATAGATCTCGATTTAACCTCATTATTATTTAGTCGTGAAATACTCCCTTATTAGATTCAATATCATTTAAGTAACCTTAAATTACATTTTTCTCAATATTTTCTTTAATTTTTATAAACGTGAAATATTCATTAAATCACTTAAATCCGAAAATCCAGTTACGAAATCATACCTTTAAATTTTTCATTCAATAATTTCAAATCGATTTAATTAAATAAATCCTTATTTAAATACCATTTTTAATAAACCTAAATTTATCTCCAATCTTAATTATTCAACTTTTTACAACAGTAAATTTTGAAATATAAATCTTAAATAATACTCAAACATATTATATGGATTAAATCAATCTCAATAATATTATTATTAAATCTATATAAAATTTCCATATATATATATAATATTTCAAGAACCAATATTTATTAAATCCCATATATTTCTTTTCAACTGTTGAAATTTATTTTCAAAATACTTATACGGACCAATGGTGTCTGTATATATTTCCTATCATATAGTCAAGTGCTACGGATATTTATCATTTCAACCTGTACACTAAATATATACGGGTGGATATCATTTCAACCCGTAATCCCAAATTAAATTAAATGAAAATCGCTTGGGTTTATCATTTCAACCCATAATGATTTCTCCTATTCTAAAGTCCGTTCGGGTATGTATCATTTCAACCCATAATGATTTCTATACTAACAGGGAACTTGCAGAGTGATAACAGATATGAAAATAATAATAACAACAGGCATATATTATCAAAATAAATATATACAATAGGATATGGTGTCATATCCCATAAGTGAATAGTTATAGATAACACTATATATAACAATTTAAATAACTACAGCCTCATATTTCAATTGTCGTTTCAATTGAAATCAAATTTAATAAATAAAAGAACGTTAATCGTGAGTGATTGCTCACCTTTCGAGGCTAAACAGATTTGACAAGGAAACGAGCTAAGAATTCCAAGCGACGCTAGATGGATACGATTCGATGGAAAAAACGGGCACGACGGACAAAGCTGATAACAGGAATCGACGGAATCAAATTAGAACCGGATTTGATGAAGAAAATTGGTATAAGAGAATTTGAAAACAATATCCATTTAAAGCACATATACATATATAAATCAAAATAAATATATTATTTTCTTATTAAATTAATATTTCTTTTTAAGACCAATATCAAAACAAAATACGTATGTAAGAAAAATCATTATTTTGTATTAAAAATCAAATGTAATAAAATTTGAAATAAATATTGTAACTTTCATATTGAAATGTACATAAACACATGCAAGTTTAAAGAAAACAATGTTGAGACCCATTTTCAACATAACTTATATTAACCGTGACAAAGAAAGCTACAAACACTAATACTAACATAACAGTTTTAAATGTATTGTCACAACGTAATTCCTATCATACGATACACCCTACAGAATGCACACTAACTACAAATGCAGACTGTCAACATATATATGACAAAGAAAAATGCGAACAATGTACCGAATGCAGACTGTACTATAACATCAATTATATATTACTCAAAATCAATATAAAATTTGAAACACCAACTTATTTTAATTCCGTATATAATTTAAAATCAATAAATAACTTTCAAAAATTAAATATATACAAATAAATAACAGCCTTTTAAAAGTTATAAAAATATACATATATGTATCTAAAATTTGAATTAATAGTTAATCCCAAAACGTACTATATCTATAAAATTTGAAAAACCAAGTTTACACATATACATATTATACATATATTATATTTTGGAACCAATATTTTATCCAAAAAAAACACATACATAAAAAAAATCCAAGTAAATATAAAATATACATTTTCAAACCCAATACATACAATCAAAATTTTAACTCATAAAATAAAACACATGTATAGTTTCACTGTATATATATAAATAAGATTCGAAACCAACAAACAAAAGCAAAAAATTTGAAATTTTGTAAAGCTTATAAAGTATGAATATATATATATATATATATATATATATATATATATATATATATAAAATAAAATAAAACAATAACTTATGCACACAAAAAAAACACAATACTTAATGAGACAAACGCACAAGTTGTATTACCTTTCAAGATATCATATATATATGTTAAAAGTTTTCTGCAAGGCAAAATGGGTGACAAGGTGAGATACGGCTGCGTGTAAGAGCGTGAAAGAAGAGAGAGGGTAGAGAAAGAAAAATTAAGGAGAAGAAAGGGACAATAGATCCTTGCTTTACCAAAAAAAGGCTTATAAAGGTGAAATAAAACGAGCCGTAAAAGAATTAATGAATACAGAAAAAACGTATAATTCAAAACGGTGTGGGCCTCAGGTAAATATCCATTCATATCATTTTTTGACATATATAAAACGTATGAAAAGCTTTAAAATGAAACGGCTATATATTAGTTATTATTATAAAATGTTTTAAAGTGACTAGGGAAATAAATATATGGAAGTTGATAAAGGAGAATGAAGAGATCCAAAAATGGAATGACAAATAATAATTTTGAATTGATGGAAAAAAAGTAACAGCTGGCATAACCCAAAGTTATAAAGGCAGAGAAAAACGCTTTGCACAATATAAGGTGAGCTTTCAAATTTTTTTTGAATGTTTTATAACTTTCCATCTGTAGTGAAGAAAATGAAATTTTAAAGGCAAAAATTAAAGTGACCGCTCCAATTAAATGAATATAAAACGTATGCACGTTTTGTAGATTCATACTTCCAAAATGGTATGACGTGGCAACGGTCGAATTTCAGTAAAAGGTGAAATAAATGGGAGAAATGAAATAAATAGGAATGAACCGCATTTTTCCAAAACGAAACGTATGCAACAAATCAGCAAATAAAAACGTGTAGGGAGATGAGTGAAATAAATAGAAAATGTTAAAATATAAATAAATATAACATACATGAAAAGGACAACGTGACGATTTAGAAATTAATAAATGAGAAACGTATATCCCTATACGTTTTAGTTTCAAAAAGGACGGAAAATTTTATCAAAAGTTGTAACATCCCAGAATTTATTAATTTGCATTTGGCAACTTATTTAAAAAAAATTTGGGAATTTAATTTGAAAAGTTTTAAAACAAATAAAATACGTGTTGATTTAAATGAATAAAATTTCAGATTCTTTTGAAAATTAAATCACTTGAATGTAACATTTTATATATACATTGAATTTGAATTTTAAGTTAAAATAAATGTATGAAGCAAATAAAATATAAACCAAAATATACTTACCAAACAATACAAATAAATTATATATATTACATTCAAATATAGACATAAGAAAAAAAACTAAAACAAAACTCTTCCATATAACAAAGTAAAGTAAACTTGTATTAAAAAATAAAGAAATAAAAATAATAAAGTAAGATTGCTGTAAATACAAGTATCAAAGAAGCATTGCGTTACATGCTTCCATTTAATGCTCTCATTAAATGACATCTACTCTCAGCCCATAAACAAAAATCACATCAGCCAATTTAAAGCATGGTTTAGTTTCTTTTATATACTTTAACTTGTACTTGCTTCAATAAACCTCAGTACACACAATCTCTTATATATACACATCAATTTATCTCTTTTATTTTCGTTCAACAAAACTTAGCAAAGAACAGAAATTTAAAAAGAAAAGCAAATATCACTTTATATTCAAGTTGAAAATAACTTGTTGAAGGAAGAAAAGGAGAGGCAGATCAAACTGCAGTTGCAAAACAATTATAGCCTCTTCTCATCAATATATTCAGGTGAGTAAACTTGTTTTTTTTTTTTTTGAAAACTGAGTAAGTATCCCATAGAAAATTTGTGTTGTTGCATATGAATTTTTTTATTTCTGTAAGTTCTTTGTGACTCAGGAGATTGCTTTATGATCTGCTCTCCCTTTTTTGGGTTTCAGAGTAAAGTAAGTTAGAAAGAAATCAAATGAACCTTTATACAAACATGTTAAGATTTGGATTTTTAAAACAAAATAAGTTGTTTAAATTTAACTCACAGTTTACAATTTTGTTTTAAGTTTGAAGTGAAAACTTTTGACTGTGCAACCTCAAACCTTACAGTAAAACAAAATTTATGATAAATTCAAGTATGATAAATCATTGATTTGATTATATAATTCGAGTAAGTATACAAAAATAGGATTTTTAAACTAAATATGATGATTTTTACTTTGGAATCTTAGGTGCAGTTCATACTTGAACAAATTTTGCTTTTAAATCGATTCCTGTTAATCAAAGGATCTTTGAATGTTGTAATTTCGCGTGGAGCTAGTTTGATACTCAATAATGTTAGGAAAAATATTAAAAAAATTGATTATGGCAAGAATTTTGGGTACGAGATCAAGTTAGGGTTTAAGAACCCATGTGCGTTCGTGTCAGAAAACATGGTGCTGCGCCATTAGTAGGGGATCAGACTTCGAGCCTCCGGTGGGGATAGGAGCATCAGGTCAAGGCGAAGCTTCAGCCGAGATTTCACGGCCTCTAGTGGCCGGAGGTGGGAGGACGAGGCGTTGACAGGGATGGGTGGTGGTTCCAGTTTGTGTTATAGGTTTCGAGCTCGAACTCGATTTCGAATTCGAGATGATGAAGGAATTTAGGTGACCGGGGTTTGGATTAGGGATGATTATCGACTTACTCGTCGATGCAACGACGCCTGAACATGATCAACGACGCCGTGCACGTATACGTGCACGAATTGATGACCTGGAAATTTGATAGCCTGAAGTGTTTCAGATTTGCACTCGTGTGGGTTGACTCGAAGTTTCGATCGGGGAAATAGGGCAGAAACACGAAGGGGCACTCGAGTGGTTTCAGGGTTGTATCGGGATGAATTTGGGACTTAAACAAATTTTGTGAAAAATTTATTACTCGGGTTAGTTGGGCTAAAAACTCGAAGCAGGGTTCCGTTTTGATCGGGGATGACTCGAAGAACCTCTCGGGTTGGACCTGAGTATAACAAATTCCAGTATTTGCAACAAACTTTAAATGATTTTCTAATTTGTTCTTCATAAATGATGATAGTTGGTTAATCTAATGTAAAGTTTTTTTTTACTTAATAAAGTATTCAAGAAGTATATTCAAATTTATTAACTTAAAACAAATATATTTAAAATGGTTAAATAATGATTAAAAAATTAATGATTAAAATTACTTTGTAATTAAAGGTTGGTTAATTTAAAGAATAATTAGCAAATAAAAGTAATTAAGATGTAGTTAATTAACCATTAAGAATTAATAAATTAAGATAGTTAATTAAAGATTAAATAATTAATAAAGCCAGTTAAATTTAATGAATTTATAATTAAGTAAAATTTTAACAATTGATTTAAAATAATTAATAAAGATAATTTTATCGTCAATTCACTTTAATGACGACCACCTTAATCAAAGGTGATTTATTATCAAATATTATGTACTGGATTGATATTGCTATTGTGATACTGTGATTGCTTTGTGATGAACAGTAATTTGTGATTTGTTCCTATATGGATGTGGAAACCTTTTTCCCGTAAAACGGCATTTAAACTTCGATGCGACAGGGAGTCGGATTTCAGTTAGTTATCCGAAACCCACATCGAACCCTGAATATAAATCTTTGTGATTGATATATCCACGTGTTTTAAAAAAATTGAGCGCTCACTATTCGGTTTAGCCGGGAGAGGACCTTGGTGTCACATGACCCATTCCAAACAGTGATACGTCGAAATGGAGAGCAATGAAGACCGGTGGTGAAGACCGGGTGTCTTCGAAAGCAATAGGATAACCTATCGATTGTCTCTGCACTGAGTTGCTCCGGTATAGAGATTCCCTAAGTGATGGGAAGTCCGATCGGGATTGTGGATACCCGGATTGCAAGGGCTTCTTTGGAAGTGCCTTCGGTTATGTTCGAACCCGGAACAGACTTATATGGTTGTGTGTCGGACACTACACTTGAAGATATAAACCAGATTTCTATCAAATATGTATCTATGGTGGCGGAGAATTTATTTTTTTAGCTTAACACCCTTCTCTGAGACGTACGAGCTCAGAGGTTATGTAATTGAAGGTTATCAGCAATATACTCTGAATTTGGTAGTGTGGCATGCTAAGTATTGCTGTGTGTTGATGATCATTGGTTGATCATTTGTGATCAAAGCAAGGCTTTCGTGTAAAGCATAGCTTTGTGGACGAGACCTCATCGGACCTCACAACCAGGAAATGGTCGAAACAGGAAAGATGAGGCAAGGTTATGAGGGTCGCGCCCTTTAGGGTATGTCATTTCCTTCTGGAAAAATATGGAGCCCAAATATTTACCTGTGTGGTAGCTCCAATCTCATTTACTGTGTGGTTGTTGCTTTGGATAGAGGGCCCTCTGATAAAGGTCCCAAAGGACCGGGAGGTGGCATATTCCTGTAGTAGTTACCTAGTTACAAAGGTAACCCGGCCTTGTGTTGGCAGAGAGCTGCTTAAGTTCTCGGGACGTCCCGCCAGAGGTGATCCCATGTGGCAGTAGGAAGTTCCTTAGCCTGACCATTTGTTGGAAATCCAAAGAAACAATACGAGCCCTGTACGGTTTTAGTTGTATAACCTGCCATTTACTTATGGTGGCGCCCCACTGTTTAAATGGTAGCTATAGTAGTGCATAGTGTAGAAAGCATTTCGAAAATAGAATATTAATCTTAGCCAGCATAGACATTCCGAACTATGCCTACTATAGCTACCATTTAAACAGTCGGGCGCCACCATAAGTAAATGGCAGGTTATACAACTAAAACCGTACAGGGCTCGTATTGTTTCTTTGGATTTCCAACAAATGGTCAGGCTAAGGAACATCCTACTCCCACATGGGATCGCCTCTGGCGGGACGTCCCGAGAACTTAACAAGCTCTCTGACAACATAAGGCCGGGTTACCTTTGTAACTAGGTAACTACTACACGAATATGCCACCTCCCGGTCCTTTGGGACCTTTATCAGAGGGCCCTCTATCCAAAGCAACAACCACACAGTAAATGAGATTGGAGCTACCACACAGGTAAATATCTGGGCTCCATACCATGACATCACCTTTTTCTAGAAGAAAATGACATACCCTAAAGGGCGCGACCCTCATAACCTTGCCGCATCTTTCCTGTTTCGACCATTTCCTGGTTGTGAGGTCTGATGAGGTCTCGTCCATAAAGCTATGCTTTACACGAAAGCCTTGCTTTGATCACAAATGATCAACCAATGATCATCAATACACAGCAACACTTAGCATGCCACACTACCAAATTGGGAGTATATTGCTGATAACCTTCAATTACATAACCTTTGAGCTCGTACGTCTCAAAGAAGGGTGTTAAGCTAAAAGAATAGATTCTCCGCCACCACAGATACATATTTGAAAGAAATCTGCTTTACATCTCAAAGTGTAGTGTCCGACACACAACCATACAAGTCTGTTCCGGGTTCGATAACCGAAGGCACTTCCAAAGAAGCCCTTGCAATCTGGGTATCCACAATCCCGATCGGACTTCCCATCACTTAGGGAATCTCTATACCGGAGCAACTCAGTGCAGAGACAATCGATAGGTTATCCTATCGCTTTCGAAGACACCCGGTCTTCATTGCTCTCCATTTCGAAGTATCACTATTTGGAATAGGTCATGTGGCACCAAGGTCCTCTCCCGGCTAAACCGAATAGTGAGCGCTCAATTTTTTTAAAACACATGGATATATCAATCATAAAGATTTATATTCAGGGTTCGATGTGGGTTTCGGATAACTAACTGAAATCCGACTCCCTGTCGCATCGAAGTTTAAATGTCGTTTTACGGGCAAAAGGTTTCCACATCCATATAGGAACAAATCACAAATTACTGTTCATCACAAAGCAATCACAATATCACAATAGCAATATCAATCCAGTACATAATATTTGATAATAAATCACCTTTGATTAAGGTGGTCGTGATTAAAGTGAATTGACCAAAAAATTATCTTTATTAATTATTTTAAATCAATTGTTAAAATTTTATTATTTTTATTTCTTTATTTTTTTAATACAAATTTACTTTACTTTGTTATATGGAAGAGTTTTGTTTTAGTTTTTTTTCTTATGTCTATATTTGAATGTAATATATATAATTTATTTGTATTGTTTGGTAAGTATGTTTTTGTTTATATTTTATTCGCTTCATACATTTATTTTAACTAAAAATTCAAATTCAATGTATATATAAAATGTTACATTCAAGTGATTTAATTTTCAAAAGAATCTGAAGTTTTATTCATTTAAATCAACACGTATTTTATTTGTTTTAAAACTTTTCAAATTAAATTCCCAATTTTTTTTAAATAAGTTGCCAAATTCAAATTAATAAATTCTGGGATGTTACAAAAGTTATAAAGAGTTAAAAGAATTGAAAGGTGGTTTCCGCTGAAATTTATTTTATTCCCAACTGAGATGAGAGAGAAAGGGAAAGATTTCAAACAAATGAATATATTCCAAATGAATGTAATATAAACGGTCATGGTGTGGTTCATCAGAAAATTTAATGCAATTTATAATTGTGTGAGCTGTACATTGATTTAAGGAAAATAATAAAAGAAATTAATGGCTTGATTTAATAGTACGTTTCAAATTTGAAAAGAAAAGAGAAGTAAGGGTTGAAAATTTGATTTCAATTATACGTAAACCAAATATTAAAACTTTATTTCAAAATATTGTTATTATTCTCAAAATCCAAATTAAATACGTTATAAAACCAATTAAAAATTAGTAAAATTTTATGGGTTGTTACACTCTCCCCAACTCAAAACTTTTCGTCCCCGAAAAGGAAGGAGGTAGGCGAATAGAATAGCCAGAAATAAAGGTAGATTGAAAATCAAGGGTAAATAATTAATTTAAAACTATATAAATTTTACTTGAAATATTCATTTGAAAACTTCATTTGCGATTCAGTTATCTTTAATACTTTAAAATTTTCAAAACTCATTGGAATTTAATATGTTTAACTAACACCTTTATACATATATGAAAGCTATTTGAAAACAATTATTTGCATCATTAGTTATATTTACAAAGAAGCTATTGAAAACATTAAATCCATAATTCATAAATTTATAAATTTGTCTTTAGATACTTTTCAAACATTATTAATAAATCATTCACTTTAAATATGTTTTATTTAATTAATAACTTCAAATATATTTATAATAATAAATTTTATATTAAACAATGTAGTATACAAATAAGCAATATTTAAAGAATTATATTCGAAAAGGAAAGAAGCTAGATTCGAAAAAACAGAATCAAAGTGAACAACTAAAGCTGAGAAGATAAGGTAGATTTAAAGAATAGAATCGGGCACGAATCGTAAATTTCAAACCATAAGAGTTTCAATTTCAAATATTAACACAAAATTTCTTTGTTGAAAAATACCTTTATAATAAAATACCTTTATATCGAAATAAATCTTTCTTTCAAAAATATTTTTATAACTCGATGTTTCAACAAGTTTATCCTCGTTCTTGCAGACTCTGGCCATGCGTTGATCAGGCGCAAAGCTAGAATTCTTCAAGTACTTAGTAGGCTTGTTTCAACACCCAGTGAAAATACTTGAAAAACCTTTAAAACAGATATGGAAAGTACAATCCAAACAAAACAACCAAACCAAAACCTTTGTCCAACCATGGTTCGCAGATACACAATGGTTACGCCTGGATCCCCCAGGAAACAATCCGTATCCGTAAGCTTTCTCAGCCCTGCGAGTTACGCCATGATGACTAGTAGAGTGCAGGATACACAATGGTTACGCCTGGGTCCCCCAGGAAGCAATCCGTACCCCTAGGCCGTCTCAGCCAAACAGTTTTGCTACTAATCGCGACCAATACAGATTGCAGGATACACAATGGTTACGCCTGGATCCCCCAGGAAACAATCCGTACCCTTAGGCCAGCCTCAGCCAGGAAATTTCACTATGGAGTCGCGAGAGAAAAAAAACATGGGTTACGCCACGGTGGGAACACTCGAGTATCACATCCAAAAAACCAAAAATCAGAGAGAATAATATCGATAGAATGCATCCACAATGTGGCCACAAAGCGGATATCAAGTAGAAGGCACTTTCCATATCATTGCTTCGAAAATATATATCATATAGTACCTTTTCAAATACCTTGAAATATCATACTTATATAAAGTCCATTATATATAGGATTCTGTTTTTCAAATCGAATACTTTCCAAATCAATAGTATATCAAATCATACTTATATAGACTTCGATTATATAAAATTCTCCTTCCAAATTGAGTACCTTCCAAATCAATAGATCTCAAATCAACTTCATACTTATACAAATCCATTTTACATAAGTTCGACCACTCCCAAATCAAGTGCTTAATAATATATGATTCTCAATTTCAAATCATTTCAATATCAATTCAGTTTCAAAATCATATATGATTTCACCAAATTTTCTTCTAAATTTCAAAGTTCCCAAAATAATAGGTTTTGAAAATTATCCCAGTTTCCAAACTAAAATAATTCAAGTTCAACAAATTCATTTCCAAAATCACCATATAAGTACTGATTTTTAATTACAATTTAATTTCAAAACCAAATATTTTCTCAAAATCAATTATACTCAAAATGGTTTCCAAATTTATAACTATCCCTTTAAAACTTTTAAACTGTCTATTTCTATTTGAAATATCCAATTTACCATTCTGAAAACCATTATTCAAAACTATTTTTTTTCAAAACATTTCAAAACTAAATTTATATTCTTTATCAATCATTTTATACTCTTCGAAATTTCTTAGCTTTGAAAATTTAATCTCGATTTGGAAGTGTTCGAACATTCAAAATAGTTAGGGAAATCAAATTTCCAAATTCAAGAGTTGAAAATCAGCATAAATCAATAAATCAATTTCAATAGATAGGATTATACTAAATCAAATCCGAAACTCGAGGACTGAACACCGGTCTCACTTTAAATTGTTTCAAAATATGCATATATCTTTCGAAAATATCAAATTATACTTCGAAATTTGAAATCAAAACGGTTTTACAAAATCACTCGCATAGCGAAGCTATTAAAGAGGCCTCTCCCCCACTCTGAAACTCGAAAATCAATGTCGATGATGCGTGCACTCATCACCGAAACTATTTTCCAGCGACATAAGTGAGTTCTGGACTTCTATTTTCTTGAAAACTTCTTTGAAATTTCTTCAAAATTATTGGAATTCATTTTAACTCATTTGAAACATTTCTTATTCGAAAAATACTTTTAAATCATATTATTTTTATATATTTTCCAAAATCTTAAAACCAATTTCAAAATATCGGAATTCAATTCTTGAATTTCAATTTAACCCTTCAGTTATAAATCATTTTTATATAAATCAATTTCTTATAAATTTTCAAAATTTTAAATCCTTTCAAAACTTTTATATATAGAATAGCATTTCTTATTTGTTTTATATATAAGTGTATAATCCTTATCGATAACATTTTTACTTTTATATATAGAACAAAATCATAGTTATCAAAATAATAATTTCGGTATAAACAATTTCAAAAATACAACATACCCGATTTTTCAAAGGGTGATTCAAGAATGGATTTCAAAACAAAGATAGAGATTTAAATTAGAGGAACTCCAATCAATAGAATCTTGATTTGAAGATAGACTCAATCGAAGATGTGATAATTAAATTACAAAATAGAAGATGGATATATTTCTACAAACCACGACGACCTTAATAAGGTCAACCGTGACCTTAGGAATATAATCGATGCAGAATTCCAAAACAAATCGACATTCGATCGCTAGAGATAGAATTCAGCATATCAAGATATAGCAGCATCGTAAACCGAGGATACAGAAATCTTTGGTGAATCAATGTCGATTGTAAAGGAGTTTTCACCCCCTTTACAAAACATTCAGTGGAATTATGGGATACTCCAGAATCAAACGAATATAAATAGAAGAGACAAGAATGAATTTCGAAACCAAGGGACATTCCAAAATTCAAAGGAAATCGAGTCAGAAAGGAAGAGATTCAACTCGAACGAAAGTTATTCTGTAAATAAATTTACCATATATGCTAAGTTTTGCCTAGAGCCAAAGCTCTGATACCAACTGTAACGACCCGCTATTTTGGACCATTCAAATCGACAATAAAACCATAAATATCCGACTTGAATAATTCAAAATACCGAATTGTTAATTAAAATTTGGCAAAACTTAAAATATACAATAAATAAATCAATCACAGATCATAGAGTAATATAATGCAACGGAATAGATAAAGAATAGTAGTTCATGAAGCTACTATATACATCAGAGTTAGAAATAAAATACAACCGAATAGTTCAAATGCAGTGAAGTCTACAATGCAATAGATGACTTCTCTGAACCAATCAACTGGAAAGGCTGGAATCTGAATCGACAGTTGGATCTCCAAATGAAGCTCCGAACTCCAAAGGTGAGTCTCTAATGCTGTATCACTCAGTCTGACCCAAGCGTAAAGCAAAACACAAAACACTCAAGTCAGGATTAACATTCTTATATCAATAAATCCAACTCAAGTGAAATATCAACTGAAATACAAATAACTTAAAGGATGTTTGGGATAACCATCCTCTAAGGGTCCATGGAACTATCTACAAGGTAGAAATATACACTATAACACCGTGGTCATTTCAGCTTAATTTATACTTCAAAACCAAATATCTTTTCACTTCAAATATCTCTATATTTCCCAAAATAGTATTTATATATATTAATAATTTATACAATAAAGTATTTTCAATTCCCTCAACTTAACAAATCGTTTCAACATCAACCCGACCTTCCCATTTAAATTGAATTCAATCTCAATTTATCAATTTAAATTCAACTCAATTCCTAAAATAAACACTTCAATTTATCGATCTCAAATTCGGATTTGTAATCACAAAAATACCCCTTTATATTCTAATATATTTCAAAACTTTATGTACTCAACGTTTAAACTAAATTTTTATTCAATTTAGTTTCTAAATTAAATTCAAATTTGGTTCAACCTAAATTTCACTTTAATTCAATTTAGTTGCTAAATAACAAATTCAACTACGTTGATTTCTAATACAGATCCGAATCTCAACATAAACCATTTAAATTCCAATATAGTTCAAGGCTTTAATATTTAAATATTCTATATAACAGTTTCATGTAGATCTCGATTTAATCTTATTACTATTTAGTCTTGAAATACTCCCTTATTAGATTCAATATCATTTAAGTAACCTTAAATTACATTTTACTCAATATTTTCTTTATTAAATGTGAAATATTCATTAAATCACTTAAATCCAAAAATCCAGTTACAAAATCATACCTTTAAATTTTCCATTCAATAATTTCAAATCGATTTAATTAAATAAATCCTTATTTAAATACCATTTTTAATAAACCCAAATTTATCTCCCAATCTTAATTATTCAACTTTTTACAACGGTAAATTTTGAAATATAAATCTTAAATAATACTCAAACATATTATATGGATTAAATCAATCTCAATAATAATATTACTAAATCTACGTATAAACTTTCTATTTATATATATAATATTTTAAGAACCAATATTTATTAAATCCCATATATTTATTTTCAACTGTAGAAATTTATTTCAAAATATTTATATGGACCAACGGTGTCTGTATATATTTCCTATCATATATTCAAGTGCTACGGATATTTATCATTTCAACCCGTACACTAAATATGTACGGGTGGATATCATTTCAACCCGTAATCCCAAATTCAGTTAAATGAAAATCGCTTGGGTTTATCATTTCATCCCATAATGATTTTCTCATATTCTAAAGTCCGTTCGGGTATGTATCATTTCAACCCATAATTATTTCTATACTAACAAGGAACTTGCAGAATGATAACAAATATGAAAATAATAATAACAACAGGCATATATCATCAAAATAAATATAAACAATAGGATATGGTGTCATATCCCGTAAGTGAACAGTTATAGATAATAGCATATATAACAATTTAAATAACTACAGCCTCATATTTCAATTGTCATTTCAATCGAAATCAAATTTAATAAATAAAAGAACGTTAATCGTGAGTGATTGATCACCTTTCGAGGCTAAACAGATTTGACAAGGAAACGAGCTAAGAATTCCAGGCGACGCTAGATGGATACGATTTGATGGAGAAAACGGGCACGACGGACAAAGCTGATGACAGGAATCGACGGAATCAAATTAGAACCGGATTTGATGAAGAAAATTGGTATAAGAGAATTTGAAAACAATATCCATTTAAAGCGCATATACATATATAAATCAAAATAAATATATTATTTTCTTATTAAATTAATATTTCTTTTTAAGACCAATATCAAAACAAAATACGTATGTAAGAAAAATCATTGTTTTGTATTAAAAATCAAATGTAATAAAATTTGAAATAAATATTGTAACTTTCATATTGAAATGTACATAAACACATGCAAGTTTAAAGAAAACAATGTTGAGACCCATTTTCAACATAACTTATATTAACCGTGACAAAGAAAGCTACAAACACTAATACTAACATAACAGTTTTAAATGTATTGTCACAACGTAATTCCTATCATACGATACACCCTACAGAATGCACACTAACTACAAATGCAGTCTGTCAACATATGTATGACAAAGAAAAATGCGAACAATGTACCGAATGCAGACCGTACTATAACATCAATTATATATTACTCAAAATCAATATAAAATTTGAAACACCAACTTATTTTAATTCCGTATATAATTTAAAATCAATAAATAAGTTTCAAAAATTAAATATATCAAATAAATAACAGCCTTTTAAAAGTTATAAAAATATAGATATATGTATCTAAAATTTGAATTAATAGTTAATCCCAAAACGTACTATATCTATAAAATTTGAAAAACCAAGTTTACACATATACATATTATACATATATTATATTTTGGAACCAATATTTTATCCAAAAAAACACATACATAAAAAAAATCCAGGTAAATATAAAATTTACATTTTCAAACCCAATACATACAATCAAAATTTTAACTCATAAAATAAAACACATGTATAGTTTCACTGTATATATATAAATAAGATTCGAAACCAACAAACAAAACCAGAAATTTTGAAATTTTGTAAAGCTTATAAAGTATGAATATATATACATATATATATATATAAAATAAAATAAAACAATAACTTATGCACACAAAAAAATACAATACTTAATGAGACAAACGCACAAGTTGTATTACCTTTCAAGATATCATATATATATATGTTAAAAGTTTTCTGCAAGGCAAAATGGGTGACAAGGTGAGATACGGCTGCGTGTGAGAGTGTGAAAGAAGAGAGAGGGTGGAGAAAGAAAAATTAAGGAAAAGAAAGGGACAGTAGATCCTTGCTTTACCAAAAAAAAGCTTATAAAGGTGAAATAAAATGAGCCGTAAAAGAATTAATGAATACAATAAAACGTATAATTCAAAACGGTGTGGGCCTCAGGTAAATATCCATTCATATCATTTTTTGATATAAATAAAACGTATGAAAAGCTTTAAAATGAAACAGATATATATTAGTTATTATTATAAAACGTTTTAAAGTGACTAGGGAAATAAAAATATGGAAGTTGATAAAGGAGAATGAAGAGACCTAAAAATGGAATAACAAATAATAATTTGAATTGATGGAAAAAAAGTAACGGCTGGCATAACCCAAAGTTATAAAGGCAGAGGAAAACGCTTTGCACAATATAAGATGAGCTTTCAATTTTTTTTTGAATATTTTATAACTTTCCAACTGTAGTGAAGAAAATGGAATTTTAAAGGCAAAAATTAAAGTGACCGTTCCAATTAAATGAATATAAAACGTATGCATGTTTTGTACATTTATACTTCCAAAATGGTATGACTTGGCAACGGTCGAATTTCAGTAAAAGAAGAAATAAATGTGAGAAATGAAATAAATAGAAATGAACCGCATTTTTCCAAAACGAAACGTATGCAACAAATCAGCAAATAAAAACGTGTAGGGAGATGAGTGAAATAAATAGAAAATGTTAAAATATAACATACATTAAAAGGACAACATGACGATTTTGAAATTAATAAATGAGAAACGTATATCCCTATACGTTTTAGTTTCAAAAAGGACTGAAAATTTTATCAAAAGTTATAAAGAGTAAAAAGCATTGAAACATGGTTTCCGCTGAAATTTATTTTATTCCCAACGGAGTTGAGAGAGAAAGGGAAAGATTTCAAACAAATGAATATATTCCAAATGAATGTAATATAAACGGTCATGGTGTGGTTCATCAGAAAATTTAATCCAATTTATAATTGTGTGAGCTATACGTTGATTTAAGGAAAAAATAATAAAAGCAATTAATGGCTTGATTTAATAGTACGTTTCAAATTTGAAAAGAAAAGAGAAGTAAGGGTTGAAATTTTGATTTCAATTATACGTAAACCAAATATTAAAACTTTATTTCAAAATATTATTATTAAAATTTCTCAAAATCCAAATTAAATACATTATAAAACTAATTAAAAATTAATAAAATTTTATGGGTCGTTACATAATGAGATTAGAGAATAGAACGAGGCACGGGTAGAGGATGCAAAAGAAGCTGGTTGAAATGAAATTATGGGCATGTTGGATCCCTTAATCATTGAATATAATGCTAAAGTCTTTATCCATCGTGATATGAGCTTTCTTGGTGGGGGTTATCTTGAGTCGCTCGTTGAGGCTTGGGAATACAGTGTTGAAATAAAAATGAGAACCCTCGGCGAAGTTGATTTGGACGAAGAGAAACTATTATGGGAGATTCTTTGTGAGGATGAACCTCTATACTTGCTGCTACAAGACTTTGATGTTTTGACATTCTAGCACCCTCCGATAAAGGGAAAAACACTGCCGAGTCTTCGGAATATGATCCCATAAGCCTCTCTTCTCTTCAAGCAACCGGAGTGTCTGTTTCTCTTGGTCCGGGACAAGATCTAAGGTATGATCCAGACAAACCTGGTTATCAATCTAAGGTGCTAACTCCTATTCTAGGAGGGAATACCCTAACGACAACTGAGAGTCAACCGGATGCAGGCATTTCGCTTTACTCTCCACTTTTCGACAGGTTTCGTTCTTCATGACCAATAATCATAGGTTTATCTTCTTGTTTCCACGAATCCATAAATCTTCCAGGATCTATCGAAACTCCAAAAAGTGATGCCGCCATGGAGCAACAATTAACATCTATTGAGATTTCGGCGGCCACCGACATTCCAGTTATCGGAGCACTTAATGATAATAAAGCAGGAAACTCGATGTTGCTTGATGAGTTGGACGACGTTGTAATTATCGGCGCCATTGAACATAGCGACGAGCTCAACTTAAAAGAGCCCATTGAAAGGGTGGAATTGTTGAAGGAAAAAGCTAAGGCTAAACCCACCTACGTGGATATTGATGATCCAAATCTCGTCCCATTAGAAGTCATTCCATCTGGTGGATCGATTCCTAATGAACTCCCTCCAACCTTTGAAAGCTCTCTTGCCAAAGGCGGTAAAGGATCAAGGAAAAGGACGGCAGAAGCTCGGGTGGCACCACTACCAAAAATCCAAGAAAGAAAAAGGTCAAAAGAAATAGCCGTTGCTTCAGCACATTTTGCACATAGCTTGAATAGTTATTTTCCCTTTTGTTGGTCGTAATTGTGTGGGTATAGGCCCCATTTTTGAATAGATTTATATCACAATTTTCAAGTTTATTATGCAAATAAAGTTCTCTCTTTTCTGTTGAACTTTCATGCGAATTGTTATTTAAGTTGTTGAGCTATTTTCCGTTCAATGTATTTCTAATTCGTCACTCGTTGATTTGAATGATATTCCATTAATTTTATCCCAAGACCTCCATGCAGTCATGGCCTTAAGTGATACAAAACACAGGGCTTAAGCCCTAACGTTGCATTGTCGGATTCAGTGGTTTGAGGGATTATACTCCTGCCACCAGTCTCGGTTCGCGGAGTTAGATGGTGGATGTTCAAACTCCATCCTTAGCGAGTTTATACTCCTTTTGTCGCTTTTAGGTCAGAGTTCACGAAATAGTGACTAGTCGAACCGCACTCGTATACTCATATCCGCACTCTGAGGATAAGAGTTAGTTAGCTAGCGGATGGTCAAATCACACCCGGCTTGTATTTATACTCCAGTCCACACTTTGGGGACTTAGAGTTATTTCAAAAAATAGTCGGATCATACTTTCCTTAATTGGTTGATTTACCCAAACGTCTGGAGTTTGACTTTGCAAGCGATCGGTTGTATCACAATCGCTTTTGATTTATGACTGTCCCGTTACTTGATGGTATTAAATTGGTTATCGGATGGTTGAGTCACATCCAATCCTTGTTATGTACTCCATCAATAGTGTTGTAAACAAAAATTATCAAATGAATGGTCGGACCACGTTTGTAGTGTTTAGTTCAATTGGGAACTAATGTAATTGGCTAGCTCCAGGCTCTGGGAACCTGCTTGGACATATCAACATCAGTCAGTTTTCTAATATAACTAACATGTAATGTTATAACAAACACGAATATGGAGGAAGTTCAAAACTTTGTTTTTCAAGTGGAAAGAAATGACATAATTTGTCTTATTACATATGTAGAAAATAAAATGTTAAAGCAAATCCTCATACTAAATACAACTGAATAGGAAAGAAATAAATTAAGGGAAATAACATCGTAAGTGCTCACTATTCCATACCCTTGGAAGTGTGATGCCATCAACAGTCGCTTGCTTAAAAGTTCCCTCTTTAAGCCTCTGATCAATGACATACGGCCCTTTCAAAGTTGGATTCATATGCGATGGGGCAGGAAAAACCCATTTCAAGACGAGATCGCCAATTTTGAAGGTTCTAGGTCGGACTTCAGTGTTGTAATATTAGGGGACTCGGTACCAGTGTGCAGCTGCCCTCAAATCAGCTTCTTTGTACTTTTCATCTATAAGGTCTAGAGATTCCAAGAGGAGATCTTTATTCATTATGAGATCATAGAATAATGGCTACGGAACCGTATGCGAGGGCGAATGGAGTATGGCTAGTTGCGAACTTGTGGTTGGTCCTATAATCCCATAATGTTATCGTTAGTTCATCCATCCACTTGCCTCTCGCCTTTTCCAGATGCTTCTTCAGAATGGATTTAATGATATTTTTCACAGCTTCAACTTACCCGTTCACTTGAGGATGAGCGACTGCTGCATATCACTTTTAAATATGATGCCAACAGCAGAAGTCTTTGAATTCAGCATTGTCGAATTAAGTGCCATTATCTGTTACAATAGTTCATGGAAGACAAAAACGACATATGATGTTCTGAACGACGAAATTGATTACTTTCATGGCTGTGATCGTCGCTAAATGTTCCGCTTCGCCCCATTTGGTAAAGTAATCAACTGCGATGATAGCGTACTTCGCACCACCTTTAGTGATGGTAAGGAACCGATAATATCTATACCCCACATGGAAAACGGCCATCGACTGATCATTTTTGTAACTTCTGTCGGTGGAGCTCTTGGAACATTTGCATATATCTAGCACATGACGCATCGCCTTAAATAATCAGCAGCATCTCGATTGACGGTCGGCCAATAATACCCGTAATGGATTATTTTCTTTGCTAGAGTGTGCCCCCAGTATGATCGCCACATTCCCTTTCATGATCATCCTTTAAGACTCGTTTTATTTCATCATGAGCGATACATCGGAGTAGAGAAAAGAAAAACCCTTTTTATACATACTCCTTGTAATATGATATATCGTGAAGCTTTACGAAGGACTTGTCGTTTTTCATTCCTTTGTTCGGGTAAAACTCCTTGTAGTAAATAGTCTTTAATCGAAATCAACCATGACTCCTTCTTAGGCTTCGTCTCTAGTACCATGTTGATTTCCATCGGGCTTATGCTCGGAGTGTTTAATACTTCGACTGGAACCAAGCCCATCTGTTGTGAATCCCCAATGCTACAAAACTTTTCCAATGAATCAGCCTCTTTGTTTTGATCCCAAGGAATGTGCGTAATATCATAGTACTCAAAGTTAGTCAATATCTCTTGGACTTGGGTAAGGTACGGAGAAAGTCATTGTCTTTTAGCTTGGTAATTTTCCCTGACTTGGTATACTACAAATTATGAGTTGCAAAAGATGTCAAGAGACTTTATCCCTAGTTCGTGCGAGTTTAAGTCCAGTAATCGGAGCTTTATACCTAGCTTTGTTTTTTGTTGCTGGGATATCAAGCTTTAAATCATAGCAAATTGACCGATCTTTGGGAGTTACAAGCATAATTCCAGCTTTAGAACAACAATCATTGGATGCTCCATCTGCATATAACTTCCACTATATGTAGGGGTTTCTCTGCTCTTTGGGAAATCATCCTACGTGGTAAATTCAGCTATAAAGTCAGCCAATGCCTAACCCTGGATAGCCCTCCGAGGAAGATAAGTGATGCCAAACTGGCTAAGCTCGATATTCCACTTAACTAACCTTCCAAACGTCCCAGGTCACTACAGAACCTGTCGTAATGGCTAGTTGGTGTCAACGTTGATAGGATATGCCTGAAAGTAAGGGCAAAGCTTTCATGAAGCAATCAACAAACATTATGCCAGTTTTTCTATCTTCAGATAATTTCTTTCAGCTCTCGTTAATCGCTTGCTAACATTATAGATTTGTCTCTGGATCCGATTTACTTCACAAAGCAAAGCAACACTTATAGCGTATACTGACACAGAGAAGTAGATATAAAAGTGTTCATGATCTACTAGCTTTGACAAGACGGGAGGTCTCTTTAAATGATTCACCAAAGCTTGAAATGCATATTTACGATCCTATGTCCATTCAAAATTCTTTTTTCCTCTCCTAATCAAGTCAAAGAAAGAACTGCCTTTATTGGTAGCTCTGACAATAAATCAACTTAAAGCGATAACCTTTCCATTCAGGCTCTGTACTTGTTTGATAGTCTTTGGCGCTTGGATATTGCGAATAACTTAGGTCTTCTCGGAACTATCTTCGATTCCACAAGCATTAATGAAGAAATCCAAAAACTTTCCTAATTCTAAGCCAAAAGAACATTTTAGAGGGTTAATCTTCATTTTATAGTACCAAAGGATATTAAACATTTCTGCCACGTCTCTAATGTGGTCGCTGGACCGTTGTGACTTCATGAGCATGTCATCTGCATATACCTCCATCATTCTTCTGATCTGATCTTTAAACATTCAATTGACTAGGCGTTGGTAGGTTGCTCATGCATTCTTTAGACCAAATGGCATTACCACATAGCAATATAATCCAACATCAGTAGTGAAGTTGGTGTGCTCTTGATTGGGAATGTGCATCAAGATCTGTTTATATCCTGGGTATTCATCTATGAAAGATAGTAATTCTTTTCCCACGATTGAGTCGACCAATAGTCGATCCTTGGAAGGGAAAAGCTGTCTTTTGGGCATGCCATGTTCAAGTCTAAGTAACCAACACATGTTCGCCATTTTCCATTTTCCTTCCTCACAAGTACATGATAAGACACCCTCTTGGGGTAGAGGGCATTGCGAATAAGCCCATTGTCATTAAGCCTATCCACCTCCTCTTTAAGAGTGACAGATCTCTCTGGATCCATACCATGCCTTTTTGTTTCATCGGGACATGCCTCGGGTTGATATTCAATGCATAACTCGCAATGGCTGGTGAGATCCTTTACATGTTAGAGTGAGTCCAAGCGAATACATCGAGATTTGCTCGGAGAAATCCAACAAGTTCTTTCACCATCAGGGGGCTGTGCTGTGATCTGACCTTTAGGACCAGTGACAAGTCGTCATGGCTAACTCTGATGTCAATCGCCAGTTCGGTCGGTGCAGTCTTAGTCTCTTTAGGCTCCTCAACGTCATCTCTCGGATCTGTGTCTCTACCTAAATGGCTGTCGTGCCTGAGCCAAGGCTCAGGCACTAGTTGTCAATCTTCAGTGGCTGGGATGCGGACAGATTTGTCCACGCCCTTACCTTTCTCCTTTCGTAGAGCATTCCTTAATTCGGCTACATAACAGGCATGTCCGATCGCCTGATCACCTTGAACAACTCCAACACCATTATCTGTCGGGAACTTCAAAATCAAACACCATGGGCAAGAGCTGCCCGAAACCCAATGAGGGCCGGTCCGCCTAGAAAAGCATTGTATGGAGAGTCAACACCAAAACAACAAAATGCAAAATCCACACTCTTCTGCGGCACCTTCTCCCAACTCCACAGGAAATTCAACATAACCAACAGCTTCGGTTACAACATCGTTAAAGCCATGAATGTGAGCTTTAGATGATTTCAAGTCCTTGGCTTCCATCCTCATCTAATCATAAGCTTTTTTGAAAATTATATTTACAGAACTTCCAAAGTCAACCAGTACCCTTCTCACTAAAGTGAGGCCGATCATGTCTGAAATGACCATTGGGTTAGTTGTCAAAGCCTCCACCTTGTCAACATCTTCATTTCTAAACATAATATCATCTGCCATTGTATGTTTCTTTTTTGCTAAAGCTCCTTCTTCTGTACTCGGACAACATTCAAAATTCACATGCTTAATCGTGCTAGCATAACGCTCCATCTCATGCCAACTCTTATCTGTTGGATGCGGTCCTTTGACTATTGTATTGATTACCGATCTTCTACCAATCCATGCAGGCTCCTCGGTCCTGTGTGGTGCTTGTCCTCGGTTGCATTTGGACTTCCTCTGCCCGCCTTCCTACAGGTTTTTACTAACTACTGTAACTTTCTTTCTTGAATCAGGTTTTCGATAATATCCTGGAGATACCTGCATTCATTTGTATTACGACCATAATATTCATGAAACGAATAATATTTTCCAGTCTATTTCTGCTTCCCTGTAGATTCTTTCGGAAGCGGCTTTCTATACTACATGGTATTACAGGTAGACAAATTGATATTCTCTAGAGATGTATTCGCTGGAATGTAAGTATCGTACATTGTAATCCTAGGCTTTCCTTTTCCAGAATCCCTTTTTCCGTTCTTGACTTCTTTCTCCATCTTTCTTTTGTTGATTTGGCCTATTCTGGACATTCACTTGAACTTTTCCAGAGCTACCATTAGATTGCTTCACTGCAATATTACTTTGTATTACCTGTCTGCTTGTTCCCGCAACATTTTTCTTCCCAGAGCATCTGGCTTCCTCCTTCCTCGAATATCGAGCCGCCTTTGCATAAAAAGCGCTCCAATGTTGTAGGTGGCTTACCAGATAATCACTTTCCAAAATCAGACTTTGGATCAATCTCTCTTGTTACGTCCATCAGTATTGCTTGGCCATTCTGATTACCGATTTCTATGACAGCTATATGGAATATCTCTAAGTAGTCTTTCAAGCATTCTCCAGGAGCCAGGATCATGCTAGATAGGGACATTACATCTTTGGGGCGAATTGCATGCATATAGAGATGCTCCACAAACCTTGTTGCCAAATCATCAAATTTGAAGATCGGCCGTAGGGGTAACTTTGTAAACCACATTGTTGTAGTCCAGAGAGAGTAATAGGAAGACATCTACACTTGTCGCATCGTGTGCTCGTGCGGAATCTGTCATCCATTCATATCTCATAATGTGCTGCTTGGGTTTGGTTTTTCCCTCATAGGCAGACATCGACCACATGCTGAGCCTTCCTGGATACTCTACATGTAGGACATTGTTAGTGAAAGGAGTATGGCTTCTTGAGATTCTCCAATAGTCATTGGTCAAGCCTTGGCTCTCTCTCACTAACAGTCTAACCATAGTCGATTAGTCTAGCATTTGAATAGTTGGTGCCAAGCGGTGGTCGTATTCCACCTCACGTAAATGGTCCGGTCGATGTCTATGGGCTATTCCACGCCTTCTTGGTTTACCATCCTCCCAATGTGTACCACGTACGTCATTTTGAGGAATCAATTGGTCAACATTTGACTTAGATCCATCATCCAAGTAGGTCGCAGCAGCTCCAGCTTGAATCCCATCTTGTACAGGTAAGTTCCCTCCTCTAGAGGAGGGATTGGCATCGATCCCTATGGAGGGATAGGCACCGATCGGTTTTGGCAAACCAGGCAGGTCTGTCTATCGAAGCCATGAAGTTTCTGCACGATATCCGTCAATTCTGCAATGCATGTTCCTATGATACTCGTCCAATGAACTAGAACTCTCCGATGCTGAGTACGGGTTAGGGTCCCTCCTTACTTTTCTTTGTTTTTGCCGACTGAGTTGGTTCATTAGGTTGATATCGGCTTGAATCTGTTGATTCAATTATCGACGACTATCCACTAACTCTCTCACCAAATTCTGTAATTCAGCTCTTGTAATGGAATCAGTTAAATTTCAAAATTCAACTTGATCGGCATTCACATCCATTGGTTGACTGCTCGGACCTCCTTGCTGGATGCTAGCATTCTTATTTCCTTCTGCGTTTTGAGAAGTAGATCTAGTGTTCCTCACCATTTTGATGGCTTCGCTTAGATTTTTGTAAATCTAAATAGAATAAGCAAACTTCTTGAAGATAATTATGGCTCTCCATTGGGGGATTTATGCAATCCAGTAGAAACAAAGGGATCCTAATAAGTTGAGAATTAAGCTTCTCAGTGAAAGCGCCAAAATGTATGGACCCAAAATAGCACAAACACCCAATAGAAATTCTAAAGAGAAATAAATGAAGAATATAAAATGAAACAGAGGATAATAACAAAGAAATAGAAGTAATTAGATTTTTACTAGACACTTTATTCATTATTATTAGTTGGTATATATGTTTTGAAAGCAATCAAAGAATTTTTCATAATAATAATGGTCATTTTAACAAATTGATTTTTACAATTTCTTCATTTTATTTTAATTGGATTTCTAATCCTAAATATAAATTAGCTAAAAATAATCTATTTAAAGCGTATCTTAATAAGGTTAGTTATAATTTAACTTATTTAAACACAATAATAATATATTTAACATTAACAGTAATGGTAATAGTATTAATATTTTTTTCAAATTTATATGATGATCTTATTGTTAATCATAACTTGCGATTAAAGGTTCAAAAGAATCTTTTAAGATTTGTTTTCTTGTCATTTTTGGTATTAGTTTATAGGTAGTTTAATTTTATTGTATTTGTCCAGCTTAGTCTTATTTAGGTTTTTATTTCCTACCTCATCTATACATATATATATGTATATAAATTATATAAATATACATATATATGTATCATTTTAACTTCTTCCTTAGTCATCCTTCAGGCATAGGTATGGATGATAGGCTGTCAAGCTCATTTTGCAGGTTCTCATGACTTTAGATTGCAGGATTTCGGACTGTAGGGAGGTCATCAGAGCAGAGTTTTCCACTCATGATTATTTGCAGTTTCACCGCAGATCCAGGATCCTTTCATCTCTGTTGTGGCGTACTATTTTCAGGAGGATCAACTCTTCTGCATGTCACTTCTTTCTTTATACAAAGTCTCCAAAGCGGATTTTCCATTCAGCATCATATTCAATTCCACTTCATAGTAGATGCTTCTCTTTTCCTTTCGATCAATATGCATGGAGCTTCCTTCTTAATTTATGACGACATCCAGTATTATTGGCTTTTCTTTATTTTTATGTACTTCTAACACCTTAATATCGGGCGGTGGAAATGCCAGAGCTCAATATCGGGGTGTGATGGGTGGTGGCCTTGCAAGAACTCATCTTAGGCGTACCTGAGCTTTTTTGATACTTGTATCTAGTTTTGTTACCTGCTAGGCACGTTGGCAGTGGTTTATTTTTGTGATATTTATAGTTGCATGTGTGCTCTCCTCTTTTTATAGAGGATCACACATTTTTCTCAAAAAAATAAGAGTAAATTGAAATAATAACGAGCTAAAATGATTTATAGTGGTTCGGTGTTATTTGCCTACATCTACTTTGAATAGATTACTTTATTAATCATTTTATAAATTGAGTGTAATAGGGATTGGATGAAAATCCTTAGTTGCAAAAGAGTATAAAGCAACTAGCAGTGTAAAGGTCTCGAAAATGAACAACCAAGCCTAATATTTATAGATGAAGATGGCCAAATATCTCCATGACAATTCGGTAGAAGGAACTCCAGAACCATATAGACCCAAAAGAGAGATAGTATGGCCCAATTTCCAAAGAAGGGGGATCGGTATCGATTCCTAATTCGATGGAATTTTGAGGTGCGATCTCTGTGGTAACTTCCTCACGCTAAAATATACTTAGCCTCCAAATTTCATGCCAATTGGATTACTAGAACTTGAGTTATTGCTTGATCTTTGATTCAACATAGGTTGCTTGCTCATTTCTACCAATCCCTCTGACTTCATCTTCTTGAGGTGTGATCCTTAGGGTAGGCTCCCTATATCTTGCTCACAAAATTCCATATGAATTGAACTCGTGGTTCTTAAGATATTTAGTATAACCTATTGAAATGCTCTTACTCCCTGAAATATACTGATTCCTATGACGGAAGTTGATTTTTGTCGATCGCTCCTACATGTTGAACCAAATTCCATATTTCGAACATTCTACCTTACATATCTATTTATTCCTTTCGATATTGACTTCATGTTACCATCTGTACTTGACTTATGGACCCCATAATCATTACTTTGGAATCATTAGCCTTGATAGCAGTCGTATCTAACTTGTCCAATCAGTTCAATATAGCCAAATCAAAATGTTGGATAACATATGTAGTTAAGGAAATAAAAGGTAATTAATAGAAAATAATTAGCGTAAATAGCTGCTTAAGGTTTAAGAAAAGCTAATGTGGAAATAAATTATCTTTGTTGGGTGAAAACGAAAAGAACTAACAAAAATTTAAAGTCAAAAATTAATTACCGTAATAAGACACAATCGGTCGGCCATAAATTTATGTCGGTCGACCACTAGTTGTCGACCGATAAGGGGCGGCGGTCGATTGGTTGAACGATCAATTTGAGATTTTTGACGTGGCCGAACGGTCTGGATTTAAGATAAAAGAATCGAATGGTTGACCGTGATCCGAATCCCTATAAATACGTCCCTAACCCTCACTTTGTTCTTATATTTTCTAGAGCGACAATGGAGCTCTATCATATTCTTTTCTCTGCTAAAATTCTTAATTCTAAAATAGTTAAAATTATATACATATATACAAGTGAAGAATAGAAAAGGATAATTAAGAAGAAGAATAAGGTCAAGTCAAATTGTCAAAGCTAAGGTAAATTATAAATCTGGATTGACAATCTAAATTAAATCCAAATCTCTTCTTTGATCCGGATTTAAGATAGGTATATGTATGCTTGTTGTATATGTATTCAAATAGGTAGAGAAAAGAATTCAAATTGAATAACATGGATTAGATTTGGAGATTTGAAAAGCTAAAAAGGCGAGTAGAAAATTATATATTTTATGTAATATTGGATTTATATCGTTGTAAATATATTCATGTATGCCTAAAATGTAAATTGGAGTTGCAGGCAAAAGTTTGAATATGTGTAACGAATTTATAAACCCTTCCCACATATTCTGCGATTGATAACTTAAATTATATATTGCATGTATGTGAATATGGAAAATGTTGGGTGATAGTAGTCATTGAATTTAGTATTAGGCAATTATAGTCCTTTGAACTTATAAATTATGTGATAGTTCCATATTTGTAGATTTAAATGATGTGTGCAAGTAGAAATTTAAATTAAGCTATCATAGTAAATTTTTAGGATTTATGTAGTATTTGAAATCATTGGAATGTAGAGGGTTGCAATGTAAATTCCTATAGATTATCAAGTTCGGATTTATAAATAAAAGTTTATCGTTTGAAATGAGAAGGAATGCGCCAAAAAGAAAGTGATGTATAAAATAGGGATATTTATTGTATTTTGCACGATCTATTTCGATAACTATGGAAAAGATAGTTTCTTGTAATTCTAAACGCAGCACAAATTGTTCTTTTGGATAAGACATAGGAGTTTACACTATTAACCTTGCCTTAGGGAGATGTGATTCCAATGCATTAAAATGCAGAAATATCTAAGCATTAATTAAAGATTGTAAATTTTATAATAATAACAGAACAGAGAAGAATTAATATACATACATATATATATACACACATATTGTAACATCCCGCCTTTTTGTAGGTTTTAAGAAGACACATATGCCGACTCAAACCATACAGAAGGTTGGATGTTATTTGGTTGAATAAGAAAAAGCAAAGAAAGAATGTAAAAAAACAAAACAGAATCTCACAACGGAATGAAAAAATATAATAATCAAATAATAGTTCATGAAGCTATTTACAAAACATTTGATTATACTAGTACAACACAGTATCAGAGTTACACATACCAGTGATAAATAAATAATGCAGCGGAACAGTATGAATGCAGTGGAATAAATATAGTAAATAATAGCAGCACAAATCTACGTCTTCATCCTCCAGAAATAAGGACTTCAACTCCTGAAATGCTCATGCTGACCCGAGCGAATTGAAAAGACAAAACACTCGAGTCAGAACTAAAAGATCTTATGTCAGTTAAATCAATAGTAAATATGTGTGTGACGGCTCCAGAGATGTTTACGGGGTTTGACATCTCCTATCCAGTGTCTAACGTGAGTGCAGTAACTTAAGAGATGTTCGGGATTACCATCTCCTAAGGATCCGTTAAACTATCTACTATGTAGTACAATACGCTATTATAATATGTCTATAGTAAAGTAAAAGTATTAAAATAGCGTTAAGGTGTTACCCATATCCCCCTTAACACATTTTTATATATTCCCATAGTCTGTACAGTACCGCAATTCCTCCATAAACTGGAGGGCTATCTGAGGGCACTCCATAGGTATGGTACAAAACAAACTCATAGAAGGCACGCTAGGGCATGTGAACACGGCGCACGAGGAATGCCAAGGTAGATATACCATTTGCAGATCCGGACTGGTGGTAACGCATAGCACCTATTATCGCCCACCTAGTAACACACTTCCAAATCAAAATCGAAGGGTGGCCACCAAATAATCACAAAATCAGAATATAATTGTAACGGCCCGTGAATTTTAATAATTAAGTTGGTTATTTTAATTAAAATTTAGTAATTAAATTTAGATGGAAAAAAAGAAGAAAAAAAAGAAAAAAAGAAAAAAACACTTTATAAGTTAATATTAAAATGAACGCTGTAATAAAATATATTGAATAGCAGTTGAATGAAAATGTATGCGAAAGGGTTAATGCAAGTTGATAAGTAACGATATTTGTGAAATACCTATTAATTGGGAAAAATTTGTAAAGCTATATTTGAGTGAAATTGAAAATTTGAAGTTAAGTAATAATGGACATAGTGAAGATGGCAATCAAATCAAATATTTGGAAATCAAATTTTATTTAATTTTGAAGGTAATTAATAATTTATGAATTAAATGGTAAGTAATTAGAATTAAATTCTATATTAATTGAAACTGAATGTAGATTTAATGTAATAACGTTAAGGCTAACTAAATTAGCGAATTCCAATTATGAAAACCAATTACAATAAATGTTAGGAAAGAAATTTTAAATGGTCATTGTTGAATTATACGTTACGTCAATGATTATTAAAAGGGTAACGGAGGTGAATGAAAATTTAATAGAAACAATGCAAATTTAAGGTTAATGATTTATGAACTTGCATAAAATTCCAATTATAGAAAAAAATCTAATTGTATGTTTGGCTACAAATTGTACACAAGAAAATAAATGGATTAAGAATATAAATAGTAAGTAGTGTACATACTTAACAAATATAACTAAATAGTATGGAATGAAGCATGCATTGATGAAATAACTACGAACCAATGAATGTATTTAAGTTGTAAAAGTCATAATTGATTGCATTAAATAAATTGGGAATTAAATTCAAAGGTTATGTTAGTTGAAAAATAGTACATAATGAATTGAAATGTGATTGAATCAAGGCTAGGTAAGTAATTTTAACAAATTGTAGTTGATATTTAAGTATGAATGTGAGTAAATTTGACATTTAGCGATAATTGTTAAAATTTACCCATTCATCTAATTTGCTTAATTAGAGCTAAGTCAATGACAACATTTGTGTTAATAATAGCTTGTAAGTGGAAGTAAAAGTTAAATGGTAACGATTATTTAGATTAACCATTTATTTAGTGTATTAAAGTATAGCCGGTAATCGATTGTAATAAATATAAATAAATTATGACGTTAATGTTAATATAAAGTAATATTTGAAAATATTGTCAATTTCATTCATAATATGACCATTGGTTGATATAAATATTGTAAATCAAAATTTAATTAAAGAGTAAAATTGACAAAATTTCCAATATAATTGAAATACAGTAATTAATGCAAATTAAAGATGAAAATTAGAAAATATTAATGTAATGAAATATAAAACAATGTTAACTATGTTAGTTGAGTAATAATTGATTGAATATTAAGTTGTAATCGAATAAAATCAAATTTATTGGAATTAATTTGCAATTAATTGGATTAATTGCAGTTGACATTTGAACACTGTATTTAATGGGATAATTGACACTAAATTGATATGTGAATTTGCTTTTAGTTATTATAAATATCTAAGGGATTAAAAATGACAAAAATCTACTAGTTTTTATGTAACATCCCCCCTTTTCGCACACTTTAAACCGACACACGTGCCAATTCAAAGCATACGCAAGGGTGGATTGTTATGGGGTAAATAAGAAAAACAGAGAAGAAATAAAGCAAAATAGAATCTCACAGCGGAAGGATAAGATATAATAATCAATATACAGTTCATGATAACTGTTTACAAAATATTTATTTTACTTATATAATGAATATCAGAGTTACACATACCAATACAATCAATGCAGCGGAAATTTTGAGTGTGGTGCAATACTAGAAATAATATAATACGGATTCTTCGTCTTCGTCCTCCAAAGCTAAAATCTTCGATCCTGAAATGCTCGGACTGACCCGAGCGAATTTGAAAAGACAAAAACACTCGAGTCAGACTAAAAGATCTTATGTGAGTTAAAATTAACAGAAATAAATATGAGTACAGTAACTCAAGAGATGTTCGGGATTTACATCTCCTAAGGATCCGTTAAACTATTTACTATGTAGTATATTGCGCTATTATAATAGTGTCTATTTATAAAATAAACTTACTTTTTAATAGCGTTAAGGGGTTACCCATATAGCCCTTAACACAAATAATGCCAATAGTCTATACAGTACCGTAATACCTCCTGATCGGGAAGCTACCAGAGGATACTCCATAGGTACGACACAAATAGAAACTCGTAGTAAAGGCTCGGTATGGTAGGTGACACGGCACAACTAGGCAATGCCAGGGTAGATATACCAATTGCTATCCAGGCTGGTGGAAACGCGTAGCCGCAGTTACCGCCCACCTCGGACTAACTCCCCAAAATCAAAATATAGAAGTGGCCACTGAATCAATCCAAAATCAAAGTATAATATCGAAGAGGAGGGTCCGATCAGAGGAATGACCTCATTGGCCTGAGAATCGCTCCTGTTTTAGCCACCTTATGCCAACTCACGGGAGTCGGGTCCACGTATTTACCTTACAGGAAACGTCACCACCACCTACTTCATTCTGGAATCTCCACCGCGTACACGGTTAGTCAAAGTGGTTTTCGGTATCGACAGAGAGTATGTCCATATCCGATCCCGGTCTCTTTGCCAACCCATCGTTATTATAACACCGCGGTCATTTAAAAATAGGTTATACTTTAAAAATCAGAATAAACATTCCATTTCATAACCATGAATACAATATCATTTCAAAACCCAAAACCATATTTTATCACTTATCCCAAATATAATTCTTTTCCAAAATCATAATGCTTTAACTTCATAACGTCTGAAAATCAAATATTTTCAAATCATAATATTTTGAAAATCATAATTTAAAACCATAACTTATATAAAAAAACTTGAATGGTTTGGACATTCAACGGTATATGAATTAAATGGTTTAACTTAAATGTTACTTTGTAAAGAAAATAGTTCTCATGGCTTTACAAATACATTTCTTTATTAAAGTCTAAACCAAAATTTATATTATCTCTCTCAAGTTCCAAAACCACTTCAATTTATTTATATATACGTATATCCATTTTGAGTAACAATATTTCAAACTAAAATTGGATTTTATTCTTTCAACAGATCAATTGTTCTATTAATTAGTCTTGAATATTCACATAAAATCCATAAATAATAAGACTTCAATTTCTAGTAATAAAATATATATATTTTTCCCAATTCAAATTATACTAGAATATTCATTTCAATTTATTTCGGGAAAAATCCAATTATAAATATCATATTTTAAAATTTCCAAACTTAACATTTAAACATATGATATAAATTATTAAACTCCATTTTCTTCCATTTTTAATAAAGATTTTTATACACCTTTAAATTTCAAAATTTTCAACTTCATATGTATATATATATGGAAGAAAAATATTTATACAATATAAAATTTAAGATTATTATAAACCGTATTCCATCCAAACCATAGAAATCACATTAAAATAGTTATATATAGACCGCGGTGCCTGTATATAATTTTCTATCATATGGTCAAGTGATACGGATATTTATCATTTCAATCCGCAATTTAAAAGATATAAAATTTTGCGGTTGTATATCATTTCAAACCACAATCCCGAATGAAAGGAAATATGCATGATAATTTGCAATTTAATGATATACAATAAAACATCCATCAACAACACCCATCATCCAATCAAAATCATCAGGCAATATCAATCAATAACAATTTATATTTGATAATATATAACAGGTAATAACTGGCAATTTTATTCAGATTAAATTTAACAACTATTAATCTAACAGTTTATATTCAGTAATAATCTATATAACTGTTAACTAGCAGTTTATAGGCAAACACAAATTCTAACTATCAATAAATAAATGAAATTAACAGTTAAATTCAATAAATGCAATTCAACAAATATGAGTGAAATAAACATGCCAAATACTCATAAATAAATTTCTATTCATTTCTAAAGTTAATTTAACAAACATAAAAGCTTTTAGAAGTTGTGAGTGGGTTAAAACACTCACCTTTGGAATTTAAATCGAATTTAAATTCGATTTAAACCCAAAAATTTGACGGTCTCCAAATTTGTCCAAACCAGCTCCAAAACGTTAGAAATTCCGATACGATCCCATCAAAACAAACCGCGTGCGAATCCGAGCTCGTATGCAAAAGTTATGAAAATTTGAAAAATGGAAAATTCTGGTCCTGGGTCGACTTCGGGTTCGACTTCGGTGCGCCGCCTCAATTCCCCGGTGCTTGCTTGGAGTTTTCGCCAAAACGACCCGGAGCGACCCGAGTCATTTTCTTCCTGACCCGAAGTTGCTCTAGGGTTTTCTCCCCTGAAACCCGAAGCGCGACCAGAAGCTGCTGCAGATCCGCAAATTTTTTTTTTTTTTTTTTGAAATTGAAATTACTTTTTTTTTTTGAACTGACTGGATGTAGGGTTAGCCCCCATTGAAGAAAAAGAGAAGATTGAAGAAGATGAACGCACAGCAAATAGATAATAGAATGGAGCTAGGGTTTATAACTGTATATTTATAGGTAGGGTTGGGTTAGAGTAGATAGACTAGATAGATGAACGTACGAAACAAACTAAGGCCCAAAAAGCCCGTTTTGACCCCGGAACGAAATTTGTCAAACTCATATATCCAGATAGGTATTTTAAAATATTCCGAACGCGATGGAAAAAGTTTCACGTCCAAATTTGATCGTATGAAGAAGTTATGCTGAAAACAAGATTTCCAAATTGATTTTAATAAAATTGATTTTCAAGGCGTTTCGCGTCCGTACGATCAAACGACAGGTCCGATCGATACGAAACTTGAAACCCTATAATAATACACCGATACGGATCCGATGAAACTGGTTTCGTCGAAATCCGAGTCCGTGGCCAAAAAGGCTATTTTTAATATTCATTAAATAAATTAAATAAATTATAGAAATCCAATTCTATATGAATATTCTAAAATTGTCGCAATTCTATTGCTTATGTAAATTAAAATCAATTTAAATGATTTAACAAGTTCGGCTGTGAATTAGAGTTGACAAGTCTATCAAATTTCAGTATACATTCCTCCGCTTCCTTATATTAAGGAATTATAAATAAATTCCTCAAAACCTATTTATTACATTTTTTATCCTTGTATACTTATCTTTTATCCAAAATAGGGATGCCACATACTTTGGTTCATGATTCACATTATTATTCATAAAGTCTATTTTAAATTTCAGTAACGTAATATTTAACGTTAAATTCCCTTTATTTATGCAATAAGCGCAATTATTGAATTTGATACTCAAATTAATTTATAGATTCTGCTTTCTAAAAATCTATATCAACAATTTGGTCCAATTATAAATAGAATAAGTATTAACCTCATCTTATAGAATTAATTATTGCAATAAATCCAATTTACCATATCTTAAATCCAAATTAATAGATAAAGCTTGATTCCTTTATTAACTCCTTTGGTTTTCAATTAACCTTTTATGGTGAATATAAATTCCAATGTATAATTGAAACCTTATTTCCATTTGATTTCACTATTTCATTAAAAATCCTCATATTCCAGCTAAATTTCAACTAACGTATAAATTAGCTATTTCAATTTCATTTAATTGCGATTATCATACTATAGAAATTAAATTACATTAAATAAATAAATAAATGTTGATTCTCATCTATTTACATTATATTACATTGGTACTTCTATTTACAACTTAGCTTTGTATAAATGTTTGAATGTGGAATCTTGTCTATTTCACGTATTAATTAAGCCTTAAAAATCAATTAATATTATATCCTTAGTCTAACCTCATTTTACCCATATTTATATTAATATATCCTTTGAATTAGGTAAATTACCATTGATTATCTACCTTAACTTATCAGACTCTACTAACGTAATGGTTAAATATTAATTCCACTTGTAAAAAAAAACAATCCACAAGATTTGCATTTCACATTACAAATGAATTCATAAATCTTGGCTTTCTTTTTCTTTGCTTCTTAAAGGCCAAATCAAACTACCCTATCATCACAAATTTATGGCAATTAATTGCAATTGATTCTCCATTAAACTACATAAGTTATCCAATTGAAACCTAAGTGAAACGTTTATTTATTTAAAAATCCTACTGTTTAAAAGAGTATATCATCTACGGTATAATTTACATTTGACTTGATTTCTCATATATTTCACACAACAGTGAATTCCAATATCTACCAACATTATGTTTAATATAAATTGGAAATCCAAATCATTGGTATTTCACAACCTTATTGCGTACATTTACGTATAGTTACACTAAGTTCATACACTGATTCATGAATTCATTAATTAATACACAATTTGCCTTTGTTTTCTTATATTAAGTTTATTACCGTTTTTAAGTACATTCATTATTGAACAATATTCAAAAAAAAAAATTATCTACACTTATTGCATTGGTTTATTCAACGGTCACCAAATGAAACAATCCTACTATTTATTTAATATTAAATGAATCCCATTCTAATAAATATTTTATTAATATTCACTAATTCAACATTTATTGGTTTCTTAACATTAACTTTTAACAAAGTGTGGCAATTACATTATCCAAAACTATTGTCATAAAAATTAAATTGTTACATTAAATTCCAATTACTATAACAAATTACTACATTTTCTCAAATAAATCTTTAAAGCTTTTTTTTTATATTCTAAATCAGATTAGAAATTATACTAATTTAATTCATTTAATATTATCAAATTTAACGGGTCGTTACAATCTCCCCCACTCAAAACTTTTCGTCCCCGAAAAGGAAATAGAAGGGGGAAGAAAGAATAAAACATTACATCTTATTTCAAATATTAACTTATAAACAATAATTTACTAAATTAATTTCCTTAAATGAGATATGCCCGTTTTATAGTCATTATAACCTTTTATACTTAAATTATTAAAGCTGGAAAACATTTTTAACAAAATTCTAAGTCCAAAATTTACGGAAAATTTTGGCAGAGTCTCCTTTGTACGGAGAGACTCTGGAGAAAATATAATATCCAAATATACAAATATATTACATATATTATCCAAAATATTATATCCCAACACGGGAGAAATTATATAAAATAGCGCTACAAAACGTAATCCGGAAACGTACCTATTTGTCGGGCAATACGCTTATTATTATGGAACCAAAAGCAGTAGCATTTGCTTCCATAACCTGCATTTCACTTATATAATCTAAAAAGGTTAAATATTTATATTAAAGTGAAATGTTTAGGTGGTTTCAACCATTAATCAACCAATCAATACAACAACCATCAACCTTACAAACAACATACATACACAAAGCAAAGCAACCATTTAATCCATCAAACAAACAGTTGTTTGGGTTCAAACTTGAAATTCGTATGAAATGAAATTAACTATCAAGTGCATCCTTTTACTCAACAGTCTTAGATGGAACAAAGATAGATTATTTATTCATCCAACAACTTCAAATTCCTTACCCAACAAACATAAATCAAACAATAACAATTCAAACCAACAACCAAAATTTTACTTATTATACTTTTATGTCATGCTTCAGTGGTTTGATTTTCTTTCTTTCATTTATGGAGGGATTTCTTTATTTCTTACAATTTTCATTTTCATTTATTACAAAATTATCATATTTGTGTTCCAATTTATTGACTAAAGTTTATATCACCCATTTATTCTACTTACCTTTCTTATATAGTAAAATTTCCGATTTAGCTTAAGTTTTAACAGCAAATTTATTGAATATCTTAATTACCTCAAGCTTCACTTGTAAGATTTCCCCTACATTTTCTTACTAACATTGAAACTTTTATTATGTGGTAAGTTATGTATGTTTTAAGAATGTAAGTGAAAATTTACAAGTTTCTTCTCAATTCCTTTTTATTAATTTACGGTTCAACAAATATATATTCGTTTTATAAATTACAATTTCAACTTACCCTTAATTTCATTCCTTTATTTAATGTTTACGTTTCTATTATATTTAATTACAGTAACCCTCTACTTACACTTAATTTATTAACCTTATAACCTGCATTCCTATAAGTGAAAGATTTTACTTGTTCATTAACTATGGATTGCAGTCATTTAATTTTTTTTTTTCTACTTTCCATTATATTAGAATAGTGGAAATTAAAACATACTTAAGTTAATAATCCTACAATCAATTTTTGTTTAGAATTTCACTTTATATACTTAAGTTCATATCACCTATTAATAATACTTAACTTTATTTTTAGTAGAATTTCAATTATAACTTAAGTTTATACCATTATATTCTTATTTTATCACAGCAAATTCATTGATTACTTTCATTACCTTACTCTTCACTTGTAAGAATTTCCCTTACGTTTTCTTACTAACTTTGCACTTTTCTTATATGGTAAGTTATATATGTTTTAAGAATGTAAGTGGAAATTTATACAAGTTTCTTCTCAATTCCTTTAATTAATTAATGGTTCATCAAATATATATTCGTTTTATAAATTAAAATTTCAACTTACCTTTAATTTCATTCATTTATTAAATGTTGACGTTTCTATTATATTTAATAGTAGTAACAATTTAATTTCCCACTTCCACTTATATTAAACTAGTAGCATTTAAATCACACTTAAGTTTATAACCCTACACATCAATCTTTATTTGTTAAAGAATTTCATTTTATTTACTTAAGTTTAAAATCACCTATTAATAATACTTATCTTAAATTATGGAAAAATTCAAATTATAACTTAAGTTTATACCATTATATTCTTATTTATAATAGCAATTCATTGAATCCTTCATTATTTCCCAAAATTCCTACTTGTAAAATATTCAATTCCAATCTCTCATTTAACATTTCAACTTTTTATATTTGGTAAGTTCTATATATGTTAAAGAAAAATGCAATTGAACTTATACAAGTTTATCTAAATTCTTTTAATTCATTCATTGTTCAATAAATCTTTACCTCTCTTATAAGTTAAAATTTTAACTTCCATTATAACTTAGCATTAATTCTCTAAATTAGAGGTTTTACTTCATTAATTACTTACCTTTTATTTCACTAAAATAATTTAAACCATTAATTAATGGAAATTTAAGAATTAAATACCGGATCAAATTTCAAATTATCTTAAAAAAAATAATAAATAATTTCTTACTACTTTTATATCTCAATTATATTTGTAAAAATTAAAATTTTAGATATTTTCAAAATAAATCTGCAGTAGAATTTACTACAGTGGTCTTTCCCCTTCGAAACTTGAAAATGAAAGTCGATGATGCGGCCGCCATCACCGAAATTATTTTCGAGCGACGGAGAGGAAAGTACAAAATTTATTTTCTCCAAAATCTTCTTTAAAACAATTCTTCTGAATTAAAATGAAATATTTATAGAAGAAAATACTTATAAACTAAAGCATTATATTTCATAAATCCTTTGAAAGCAAATTTTTAAAATCCCGGACTTAAGTTCTAAAATCTCCAATTTGATTTATTCTAATTTCAACTTAGCTTCAATTATTATAAATATTTTTATTTCCTAACACCCAATCTATATCAATCAAATATATACATAATATCATTTAAAACTTTATTTTATATATAGAAAATATAATAGGCAAAATTATTTCATTCACCTATATTAAAACGGATATTATGTCGGTCTGTCCTATTAAGTGTTTAGAAATCCCTATTTATGACATAGCGTCCCATGCATCAACCAGAATTTATAAATACAAAGCGGAACAGATTAACACAATATCAAAATCTTTTATTAATACTAACAAATACGCTCTCTCATATATATATACACTCAGCGACTCCCATAGGGTATTACTACCCTATTAACAAAGAGTCAAACCCCACAAAGCCAAGTTTATCGCTAAACCAAAGCTCTGATACCAACTGTAACATCCCCCCTTTTCGCACACTTTAAACCGACACACGTGCCAATTCAAAGCATACGCAAGGGTGGATTGTTATGGGGTAAATAAGAAAAACAGAGAATAAAGCAAAATAGAATCTCACAGCGGAAGGATAAGATATAATAATCAATATACAGTTCATGATAACTGTTTACAAAATATTTATTTTACTTATATAATTAATATCAGAGTTACACATACCAATACAATCAATGCAGCGGAAATTTAGAGTGTGGTGCAATACTAGAAATAATATAATACGGATTCTTCGTCTTCGTCCTCCAAAGCTAAAATCTTCGATCCTGAAATGCTCGGACTGACCCGAGCGAATTTGAAAAGACAAAAACACTCGAGTCAGACTAAAAGATCTTATGTGAGTTAAAATTAACAGAAATAAATATGAGTACAGTAACTCAAGAGATGTTCGGGATTTACATCTCCTAAGGATCCGTTAAACTATTTACTATGTAGTATATTGCACTATTATAATAGTGTCTATTTATAAAATAAACTTACTTTTTAATAGCGTTAAGGGGTTACCCATATAGCCCTTAACACAAATAATGCCAATAGTCTATACAGTACCGTAATACCTCCTGATCGGGAAGCTACCAGAGGATACTCCATAGGTACGACACAAATAGAAACTCGTAGTAAAGGCTCGGTATGGTAGGTGACACGGCACAACTAGGCAATGCCAGGGTAGATATACCAATTGCTATCCAGGCTGGTGGAAACGCGTAGCCGCAGTTACCGCCCACCTCGGACTAACTCCCCAAAATCAAAATATAGAAGTGGCCACTGAATCAATCCAAAATCAAAGTATAATATCGAAGAGGAGGGTCCGATCAGAGGAATGACCTCATTGGCCTGAGAATCGCTCCTGTTTTAGCCACCTTATGCCAACTCACGGGAGTCGGGTCTACGTATTTACCTTACAGGAAACGTCACCACCACCTACTTCATTCTGGAATCTCCACCGCGTACACGGTTAGTCAAAGTGGTTTCGGTATCGACAGAGAGTATGTCCATATCCGATCCCGGTCTCTTTGCCAACCCATCGTTATTATAACACCGCGGTCATTTAAAAATAGGTTATACTTTAAAAATCAGAATAAACATTCCATTTCATAACCATGAATACAGTATCATTTCAAAACCCAAAACCATATTTTATCACTTATCCCAAATATAATTCTTTTCTAAAATCATAATGCTTTAACTTCATAACGTCTGAAAATCAAATATTTTCAAATCATAATATTTTGAAAATCATAATTTAAAACCATAACTTATATAAAAAAACTTGAATGGTTTGGACATTCAACGGTATATGAATTAAATGGTTTAACTTAAATGTTACTTTGTAAAGAAAATAGTTCTCATGGCTTTACAAATACATTTCTTTATTAAAGTCTAAACCAAAATTTATATTATCTCTCTCAAGTTCCAAAACCACTTCAATTTATTTATATATACGTATATCCATTTTGAGTAACAATATTTCAAACTAAAATTGGATTTTATTCTTTCAACAGATCAATTGTTCTATTAATTAGTCTTGAATATTCACATAAAATCCATAAGTAATAAGACTTCAATTTCTAGTAATAAAATATATATATTTTTCCCAATTCAAATTATACTAGAATATTCATTTCAATTTATTTCGGGAAAAATCCAATTATAAATATCATATCTTAAAATTTCCAAACTTAACATTTAAACATATGATATAAATTATTAAACTCCATTTTCTTAATTTTCTTCCATTTTTAATAAAGATTTTTATACACCTTTTAATTTCAAAATTTTCAACTTCATATGTATATATATATGGAAGAAAAATATTTATACAATATAAAATTTAAGATTATTATAAACCGTATTCCATCCAAACCATAGAAATCACATTAAAATAGTTATATATAGACCGCGGTGCCTGTATATAATTTTCTATCCTATGGTCAAGTGATACGGATATTTATCATTTCAATCCGCAATTTAAAAGATATAAAATTTTGCGGTTGTATATCATTTCAAACCACAATCCCGAATGAAAGGAAATATGCATGATAATTTGCAATTTAATGATATACAATAAAACATCCATCAACAACACCCATCATCCAATCAAAATCATCAAGCAATATCAATCAATAACAATTTATATTTGATAATATATAACAGGTAATAACTGGCAATTTTATTCAGATTAAATTTAACAACTATTAATCTAACAGTTTATATTCAGTAATAATCTATATAACTGTTAACTAGCAGTTTATAGGCAAACACAAATTCTAACTATCAATAAATAAATGAAATTAACAGTTAAATTCAATAAATGCAATTCAACAAATATGAGTGAAATAAACATGCCAAATACTCATAAATAAATTTCTATTCATTTCTAAAGTTAATTTAACAAACATAAAAGCTTTTAGAAGTTGTGAGTGGGTTAAAACACACACCTTTGGAATTTAAATCGAATTTAAATTCGATTTAAACCCAAAAATTTGACGGTCTCCAAATTTGTCCAAACCAGCTCCAAAACATTAGAAATTCCGATACGATCCCATCAAAACAAACCGCGCGCGAATCCGAGCTCGTATGCAAAAGTTATGAAAATTTGAAAAATGGAAAATTCTGGTCCTGGGTCGACTTCGGGTTCGACTTCGGTGCTCCGCCTCAATTCCCCGGTGCTTGCTTGGAGTTTTCGCCAAAACGACCCGGAGCGACCCGAGTCATTTTCTTCCTGACCCGAAGTTGCTCTAGGGTTTTCTCCCCTGAAACCCGAAGCGCGACCAGAAGCTGCTGCAGATCCGCAAATTTTTTTTTTTTTTTTTTTTTGAAATTGAAATTACTTTTTTTTTTGAACTGACTGGATCTAGGGTTAGCCCCCATTGAAGAAGAAGAGAAGCTTGAAGAAGATGAATGCACAGCAAATAGACAATAGAATGGAGCTAGGGTTTATAACTGTATATTTATAGGTAGGGTTGGGTTAGAGTAGATAGACTAGATAGATGAACGTACGAAACAAACTAAGGCCCAAAAAGCCCGTTCTGACCCCGGAACGAAATTTGTCAAACCCATATATCCAGATAGGTATTTTAAAATATTCTGAACGCGATGGAAAAAGTTTCACGTCCAAATTTGATCGTATGAAGAAGTTATGCTGAAAACAAGATTTCCAAATTGATTTTAATAAAATTGATTTTCAAGGCGTTTCGCGTCCGTACGATCAAACGACAGGTCCGATCGATACGAAACTTGAAACCCTATAATAATACACCGATACGGATCCGATGAAACTGGTTTCGTCGAAATCCGAGTCCGTGGCCAAAAAGGCTATTTTTAATATTCATTAAATAAATTAAATAAATTATAGAAATCCAATTCTATATGAATATTCTAAAATTGTCCCAATTCTATTGCTTATGTAAATTAAAATCAATTTAAATGATTTAACAAGTTTGGCTGTGAATTAGAGTTGACAAGTCTATCAAATTTCAGTATACATTCCTCCGCTTCCTTATATTAAGGAATTATAAATAAATTCCTCAAAACCTATTTATTACATTTTTAATCCTTGTATACTTATCTTTTATCCAAAATAGGGATGCCACATACTTTGGTTCATGATTCACATTATTATTCTTAAAGTCTATTTTAAATTTCAGTAACGTAATATTTAACGTTAAATTCCCTTTATTTATGCAATAAGCGCAATTATTGAATTTGATACTCAAATTAATTTATAGATTCTGCTTTCTAAAAATCTATATCAACAATTTGGTCCAATTATAAATAGAATAAGTATTAACCTCAGCTTATAGAATTAATTATTGCAATAAATCCAATTTACCATATCTTAAATCCAAATTAATAGATAAAGCTTGATTCCTTTATTAACTCCTTTGGTTTTCAATTAACCTTTTATGGTGAATATAAATTCCAATGTATAATTGAAACCTTATTTCCATTTGATTTCACTATTTCATTAAAAATTCTCATATTCCAGCTAAATTTCAACTAACGTATAAATTAGCTATTTCAATTTCATTTAATTGCGATTATCATACTATAGAAATTAAATTCCATTAAATAAATAAATAAATGTTGATTCCCATCTATTTACATTATATTACATTGGTACTTCTATTTACAACTTAGCTTTGTATAAATGTTTGAATGTGGAATCTTGTCTATTTCACGTATTAATTAAGCCTTAAAAATCAATTAATATTATATCCTTGGTCTAACCTCATTTTACCCATATTTATATTAATATATCCTTTGAATTAGGTAAATTACCATTGATTATCTACCTTAACTTATCAGACTCTACTAACGTAATGGTTAAATATTAATTCCACTTGTAAAAAAAAACAATCCACAAGATTTGCATTTCACATTACAAATGAATTCATAAATCTTGGCTTTCTTTTTCTTTGCTTCTTAAAGGCCAAATCAAACTACCCTATCATCACAAATTTATGGCAATTAATTGCAATTGGTTCTCCATTAAACTACATAAGTTATCCAATTGAAACCTAAGTGAAACGTTTATTTATTTAAAAATCCTACTGTTTAAAAGAGTATATCATCTACGGTATAATTTACATTTGACTTGATTTCTCATATATTTCACACAACAGTGAATTCCAGTATCAACCAACATTATGTTTAATATAAATTGGAAATCCAAATCATTGGTATTTCACAACCTTATTGCGTACATTTACGTATAGTTACACTAAGTTCATACACTGATTCATGAATTCATTAATTAATACACAATTTGCCTTTGTTTTCTTATATTAAGTTTATTACCGTTTTTAAGTACATTCATTATTGAACAATATTCAAAAAAAAAAAATTATCTACACTTATTGCATTAGTTTATTCAACGGTCACCAAATGAAACAATTCTACTATTTATTTTAATATTAAATGAATCCCATTCTAATAAATATTTTATTAATATTCACTAATTCAACATTTATTGGTTTCTTAACATTAACTTTTAACAAAGTGTGACAATTACATTATCCAAAACTATTGTCATAAAAATTAAATTGTTACATTAAATTCCAATTACTATAACAAATTACTACATTTTCTCAAATAAATCTTTAAAGCTTTTTTTTATATTCTAAATCAGATTAGAAATTATACTAATTTAATTCATTTAATATTATCAAATTTAACGGGTCGTTACATTTTAAATATTGAATTTAATGGTGGTAAATTTATTTATTAATTTATTTAAAAAGTGGAAAAAATAGCCATTTTGGCCACTGACTCGGATTTCGACGAAACAAGTTTCATCGGACCCGTAACAGTGAATTATAATAGTGTTTCAAGTTTCGTAGCGATCGGACTTGTCGTTTGATCGTACGGACTCGAAACGCTTTGAAATTTATGCAATTGAAATCAACTGAAATCAATTTGAAAAATATTGTTTTTGGCATAATTTCTTCATACGACGCCATTTGGACCTGAAACTTTTTCCGTCGCGTTCAGAATATTTTAAAACATCTATTTTGATATATGCGTTGATCCAATTTCGTTCCGGAGTCAGAACGGGCTTTTTGGACCACGTTAGCGTTAGCGCGTATATCTATTAACCCGATCGATATATTTTATTTCAATTTTCCTATAAATATCATGCTAAACCCTAACCTTCGCCTACTCTCACTTATCAGCACGTAAAAATTTCACCAACTCTTCCTCTTCCTCAATGGATACAACCCTAGGTCCAAACACAATTGCAATTCAAAATCAAAGTCAAAAATTGAAAGTCCTCAGAAAAATTCAGAAAAAATATATGTGAAGCTCTCGACTAGCGTAATTCACTGGTGGTGTTCGTTTTTCATTTTGGATTGTCATTTGACCGGTAAAAATCGAAGAAGTCACGACCGTTCATCACGTCGAAATCAAACTCGACGGATCAACGAACCGTTTCTGGGTTTTGTAGAGGGGACCGAGGGGAGTTGATCTGTGGTGTTTATTCGCTGTTACAACGGTTGGATCTATGGAAAATTTTGCATTAGGGTTTTGAGTTTCTTTCGGTGGCTGTGGGTTCTCAACCATTGATGGCAGTTCGCCGACGTCATGTGGCATGGGGGAGGAGCGGTGCTCGATGGGTTGAGCACGGTCATCGTTCAGGTGCGCGGCAAAGAGATGGGCGGCGGTTCAAAAGAATGAGGCGGCGGCTGTTGTTCGTGTGCGTGATGTCCTGTAGTGAGTGCGTCAGGGCTTCCTGAAGGAGATAGGTGACGTGTAAAGTATGAACATTATTTTAGTTGTATTGTTTGTTTTATTTATTTTAATTCGATTTCAACTCATTTTAATGCATAACTTTTACTTACGATATCCGTTTTACGCGCGGTTTTCTCCGCTAGGTTCATATTGGAATTCCGGACTTGATGATGCTGGTTTGGATGAATTCTGAGACGGTCAAATTTTTGGGTTTAAATTGGATTTAAGTTCAATTTAAATTCAAAAGGTGAGTGTTTTAACCCACTCACAACTTCTAAGATTTCTTATGTTGGTTAAATTAATTTATGATGTGTTTAAAATTTTATTTATAGTTTTTTGGCATATATTTCATCATTTTTCTCAGTTAAATTGCATACATTAAATTTACGCGTTATTTAATTCATTATTACATTTAAACTGCGAGTTAATTGTTAATTAATTTATTCATTGCATTTGAAATTGCCGGTTAAAATTTTAGTTAAATTTATTATTGTATATAACCTGCTAGTTAAATTTATTTATTATTGCATATAAACTACAGTTAAGCAGTTATTTGATTCATTATTGAAAAATTAACTGTCAGTAGTTAACTATTATTTATTGATGTGATTGTTTGAATTGGATGATAAATTGATAAATGTTTGATGATTGATATGATGGATGAATGGATGCTGTATTTATATTGTATAAACTGCAAGTTGTTATGCATTTTCATTTCATTCGGGATTGCGGTTTGAAATGATATACAACCGCATTTTTATTTTTAAATTGTGGATTGAAATGATAAATATCCGTATCACTTGACCATAAGATAGAAAATTATATACAGGCACCGCGGTATATATATAAAATTATTTTTGAAATGATTTTCTATGGTTTTGGAAAGGAATATACGGATATTATAAATATTGATTTTTGATGTTATATAAACATCAAATTTATTTTTGATTCTAACTATATATATAAGTATGCTTTGAAATATAAAATAAGCCCAATATTAAAGTTTGAGTTTTTATATAATATGGTTAAATGGATATTAATTGTTGATATTATATAAATTGTATTTTAGTTAAATTCTTGAATTTAAGCTATGTATAAAATTGAAAAAAATTAAGCTTAATAAATGGAGTTGATGGTTTATAGTATATGGTTAAGTACCTGTTAAGATATTGTATATATAAAGTTTTAATGACTTAAATAAAAATTTAAGTCGGAGAAAATGTGAAATTGATTTGAATAAAAATTTTAAAGAATTATACCCGAATAAAATTGATTTAAAATTTTATTAAAAATCATTATTTTAAAGGGGTATGATTTTTATAACTTGATTTCGGTTTGGAGGGTTTAAATGAATATTATCAAGTTAAATTAAATTAAAGTATATTATGTTATTGAAATTTATGGGTTTTACTTAAATAATATTGATTTATTAAGTAAATATTTCAAATCGAAGTAATAGGAATTGGATTTGATATATATCAAATTATCAAAGAATCCATTTTCGAAATAGCGGAATATTTAAAGATTGGAATATATGAACTATAAAGTTTTGAAATATAGAATATTTAAGCTTTGAATACATGGGAATTAAAATGGGATATTTGGAGGTTCAAATTGATATTGGAAATTTATTGCGAAATTTAAAGAAGCTGTTTATTTTATAAAATAATATAGTATTTGAACCATTAAGTATTAAAAGTTATGTTTCAAAGTTATGGTTTCAAGGTATATATATATATATGTATATATATATATATATATATTTGAAAGTATTATGATTTTGGGAAAGGGATATGTATAAAACAAAAATGATATCATATTGATTTGGGGTTTTAAAAATATAAATGATATCGTATTTATATGGTTTCAAAGAGATATTATATTCTGGTTTTAAAGTATAAATTACTTTGAAATAACCGCAGTGTTATAATAATGTTTGGTTGTTGAAGAGACCGGGATCGGAAGTTGTCATACTCTCTGCCAACTCCGAAAACCACTTTAACAACCGTGTATGCGGTGGAGATTTCAGAATGAAGTACATGGACCCAACTCCCGTGAGTTGGCATAAGGTGGCTAAAACAAGAGCGATCGACGGGTTAATTGAGGTAGCACCTTTGATCGGACACTTCCCTTCGATACTATACTCTGACTTTGGATTGTTTCGGTGGCCACCTTCACTTTTGATTTCTTTTATTTGGGGGAGTTTGTCCGAGGTGGGCAGTAGCTGCGGCTACGTGTTACCACCGACACGGAAGCGTAATTGGTATATCTACCCTGGCATTGCCTAGTTGTGCCATATCACCTACCGTATTGCGCCTTGTACGAGTTTCTATTTGTGTCGTACCTATGAAGTGTCTTCTCGTAGTCTCCCGATCAGGAGATATGCAGGCACTGTATAAACTATTGGCATTATTTGTGTTAAGAGGAATATTGGGTCACTCCTTAACGTTATTTAAAAGTAAGTTTATTTTACTAATAGACACTATTATAATAGCGAAATATACTACATAGTAAATAGTTTAACGGATCCTTAAGAGATGTAAATCCTTAGCATCTTTTGAGTTACTGCACTCATATTTATTTCCGTTGATTTAACTTACATAAGATCCTTTAGTTCTGACTCGAGTGTTTTGTTTTTTTTCAATTCGCTCGGCTCAGTCTGAGTATTTCAGGATTTCGAAGACTTTAGCCCTGGAGGACGAAGACGAAGATTTCTATTATTATTATTTATTATAGTCCACTACACTCATATTTTCCGCTGCATATGTGTAACTCTGATATGTATTATATAAATATAATCAAATGTTTTTGTAAACAGCTTTATAAACTATATATTTGATTATTATTTTTTATCCTTCCGCTGTGAGATTCTGTTTTATTTATTTCCTTCTTGTTTTTCTTATTTACCCCATAACAATCCACCCTTCCGTTTGGTTTGAATTGGCATGTGTGTCGATTTAAAGCATGCGAAAAGGTGGGATGTTACAATAATATCGAAGAAGTGTGTCCGATAGGAGGAATGACCTCACTTGGCCTGGCATGGCTCCTGAGTTTAGTCAGATCTATGATGACTCAAGGCAGTCAGGGTCACGCCATACCTTATACAGAAATCGTTCACCAAACCATCCTACTTCATTTCTGGAATCTCTACCACGTACACAGTTGTTAAAGTGGCTTTCGGTATGGGCAGAGAGTATGATAATATCTGATCCCGGTCTTTTTAAAAATCAATCGCTTATTACACACCTGATGGTTCTTTTACATTTCAAAAGTCAATTCACAATTGATATCAAAAATATCATATTCTCAAAACCATAATACTTTTGAAATCGTATTCACTTTCAAATCATATTCACTTTGAAATCATAGTTTGGAATTATATTTCCTTTCAAAAAGTCATAATTTCTTCCATAGTCATATTTCCAAAATAAGGTAAAACTTTACTTCAAAATCATCGTTTCAATTTATTCTCTTTTAAAACAAAGCATTGAATTTGAACACTTCCACTTTATTTAGTCTATAAATTTAGAAATAATTTAAATAATTATAAATAGTTAAAATAGTTATAACTAGTTTAGTTATAGGTTAAAAATACTTTTAAACCGATTTAAGATAGTTAAATGGATTTAAATTAGATTAAGTATAACTAAAATAGATTAAATAGCTTTAAAATAGATTAATTTTTTTAAATAAATTAAAATGGTTCAAAACAGATCAAAATAATTTTATATATTTAATATTAGTTAAATAGTTTAATAAATTTGAAAAATCTGAATAATTAAATTTTTTAAAATAATATGTTCTTTTAAAATATTTTATATTAAAATATAAGTTTGGAATTTATATCCAATTAAACTATTCATTTCATTTCTACACATTTAGACTAATTTCAATTTCCAAATCAACAAACCAAATTTCCCTTTTCAACATAAACTTGATTTTCCAAAAATACTTCAATTTATATAAATCAAATTTCACTTCAAAGTATCATTTAATTCATTCAGAAATTAAGGATTTTAAAATCATTTAATTTAACCAATCCGGTGTCTGTATATAGTTCTCTACCCTAGGGTCAAGTGACACGGATATTTATCATTTAAATCCGCAATTTAAAATTTTACGGTTACATATCATTTCAAACCGCACTCCCAAATAAATATAAAAATTCATAAAATCGCTCGAGTCTATCATTTCAACCCATAACGATTTTCAAATAACAATAATTAAAGGAACTTGTAGAGCGGTAACAATATATGTATAAATATAAATTAACATAACATCCAATCATCCAATATCAACAATCAACATCCATCATAACCATCGTCCAAATCAACCAAATAAATATCAGTAATTACTAGTTTACAATAATAGGTATTCAAGTGGCAATTTAATTTCAAAAATAAATTAAATAATAATTTAATCCGAAAGGATACAAATTAACAGGGATGGCAATTTAAATATATCTAATGTTCTAATCACATCATAAATTAATTTAACAAACATAAGAAATTTTAGAAGTTATGAGTGGGTTAAAACACTTGCCTTTGAATTTTAGCCCATAAAAATCCAAACAAAAGCGCGAAATGCAGCAGTCTCCAAATTCAACTAGATCAATTTCGTGTTGTGCAGAATTTAATACGGACCCAACAAAAGAACTCGCGCGTGAACCAAAGTTTATATGCAAAAGGTATTCATGTTATAAGAAATATTATTAAAATAAAATTTAGTACGTGAAAAAATAATAAATAAGTAAATAAATTTTAATACTTACGTTTTTCTAAAGATGAGGCTTCAGGAAAAGATTGAAGAAAAACTAAGATGATGATAGGAAATGTACGAAAAATGAAAAAAAAATGTTTTATAAAAGAAAGCTTTTGGATTTGCAAGAATAAAAGCTTTTGAATATGAGGTGTTAGGAGAAACAAAAATGTAAAACAAGAAATAAGTTGTAGGTTAGTTATAATTAGGAAATGAAGGTGGAGGGATAAAAATAAATGTCACATTTTATTTTGAAAGCTTCAGACATTAAGGAAATATACGTAGAACTGGAAAAGTTTGCAAACGAAAGTAAAATTTTGTATACGTGAAAATGAGGTGGCAAGAATTAAATACAACCTAAAAGTCTAGACTCGACTATTAAATAGAAGGAGAAATAAAGGATCATGTATTAATAATAAGGTAACTATTTTAAAACATTTATGCAACAATTAATAATAAAAGAAATGAAGGGACTATGTGCGTCGCACAACCTTTTGAAATTCAATTTTTTTTAAAATGTACCCAAATTAATTTCATTAACTCAAATAATATTCAAATTTGCATGCATTTAGGTTTTTGTTTATGTGTAATAAAATTTTATACTTACCTAAAGAATGAAAACATTCAATTTGGTTTTCTAAAAATGATATTTTATTTCCATTTAAACACCCTTTTTGTTTAACACAAAACGTGTGTTTCTTTTATTAAATCTACTAATTGCAATCAACGTTTTCTTTTCTTTTAATTGAAACATTCGAATTACATTAATTGCAATTACTTACAAAGTTAATTTTAAAACAGACAACTAAAATGGATGAAAAAAATAAAACAACTTCCATTTAAACATGTTTATAAATTTGTTGTTTACACACAAGAGTAATAAATAACTTAGTGAAATAGAATATTTTCCTATTCTTGTAATCAATATGTAAGCTAAAACATAGTTCAAATAAACATATATTTCTTTCTTTAAAATCAATCATTCTATTCTTTATTTTAATGAAATTGAACCTATAGTCACAAATGAAACATTCATTTTATTTGATGTAAATGTTCGTTTTATTAAATCAAGCTTTCCTTATATTTTCACAAAACATACCTTATATTTTCACAAAACATAAGTTGCTTTTACTTGCCCTATTAATTTGCAATTAATATTCTCTCTCCTATTAATTGAAAATTTTCAATTACATTAATTTCAGTTGATTTAAGTTTCAAAATGGACTAAATGAATGTAATGAGAAGTAGAACAATTATTTCCTATCTTATAGCAATTAAACATACTTACACACTACAAATAGTAATTATACATTTCTTACTAAATAATGGTTTCTCATCTCTACAATCAATCATTCAGCTACCAAACGTTTCAAATAAATAGACATATGTTTACTCCTTTACTAAACTTATTCATTTTTATTCTTTTATTTTTATTTACACTCCTACTATTAAATCAACAATACCTTGTGAAATTATTAACAAAGGTTTTTGTCTTTTTATTTCATAAATCATTGCCATGTAAATAAAGTTTACATTTTTATACCTTTTATTACGTTCACACTACAATTATTGTCTTATTCCACATTAATGTAACATTTATTTACGTTCAATTGCAATATATCCATTTATTATAATATAAACTCCAATAAATTGATCAAACATGATTTCCATTCTTTTTATTCAAATCAATAGTCATATTATGTTAAAATTTTCATTGGCATCCTATTGAATTAATATTCTACAATGATCAATTTTACTTACATTAACTGCACTAATTAAGGGAATTAATTGCAATTGATTTCAAATTAAATTTTATGAACTAAACAAATACCTTATAACAATTGTTACCATTAACTTTTAATTAAATTTAAAAGTTTATTAATTACAACAAATGTCACAATCTGCTATATAACTCTAGTTTCCATCTTTTATTTGTGTTAACTATTATATTTCCACTATGTTGAAATTTTGTCACTTATATACATTAATTATGATTAAAATCTCAATTAATTTATTTAACCTGTCATTCTTTTTATTACATCACTTATCAAATTATAAATAGAATTAGCACTTCTATTCATTTTTTTACATTCACAGTCTTAGTTATTTCCTTAATCTTATTAATGTAACATAAAAGTTCATTAATTCTAATTGATTTCCCATTTTAATTAATACACCAAATAAACAAGTAACTTATAACAATTGCTACTAACTTTTAATTACACTTATGAATTCACTATTCACAAACAAATATTACCATTTTCATATAATACCGACTTTATTCAATTACCATTAACTATCTATTTTATACAATAATCAAATATTTACATTTGTTTCTTATATTCAATTTTGTAACCGAGTATAACATTTACATTATTTCATTTATTAGAATTTCTTTCAAACTGTTAATAATTAGCTTTAATTAACATTTTTACCAGCCATTTTAGTTATTATTTCATTATTAAATTACCAATTTCTATTTATTTCAATATTTAATCATTGAATATTATTAAATTAACCATTTTTAAATATCGAAAATTTACGGGTCGTTACACACACACACACACACATATATACATATACATATACATATCCTAAATAAGGAAGACAATAATCAAATAGTAATGATGAAAAGGTAGGCAAGTAATAATTTAAAATAAAGAGAGTATGGAATGTTCATTAAATAAGGGAGGATAGTCAATGTTAAAAAGGAACAGAAAGAAAAGTTTAATGAAAAGAAAACGATGTAAGTTGGAAAAGATATTTAGATTTTTTAAAAAGAAAGCAGTAAATGACATTAAAATGAATAAGAAGTACATGCATGAAGAAGTGAAGAAATGTTATAAACATTTGAACATTCGCAGCGTAATAATCAAACAAGTATGAAGTTAGTTGGGAGGTCGGGGTTTCTAGGAAAAATGATTGCAAGATTTTATGATCATCATGGTGGCTTGACGACGTTGATGTAGGGTTTAAGGTCAAATTTGGGATGGTTGGGTTCTCGTGGTTGCTGCATTGCCATGGGTGGACTAGAGGCGACCAGTATGGGGGGTATCAGAGCGTTGTCGTGTGACGTAAACTCTGGACATGGTGGCATGAGCTTAGGCTGTCTGTGGTGGCGATGCTGGGGGTTTTTTGATGATCGACTTTTTTTCTGGATTCGTTCGAATTGCTCGATTTTTTGTTAATGGGTTTTCGAGTTTTCTGGGTTGTCGAGTTGGTTGACGATGTCGTCGCCAACATGATGATGGCTACGGCAACGGTCAGTGGTTGTTCTGATGATGGTGCACGCGCACAAGTTCATTCATGTGTCTGTTGATTATAAGCTTTGGGAAGAAGGAGCTCCCTCGGGTTCGAACTCGAAGAATTTTGCATAAAAACTCAAAGCAAGAGAAGCATGTGGGTTAATTCAAAGCAGGGCTCGAGTATTTTAGTATTTTGCTTAGGTTTTTGGGCCATGTTAATATGTTTTAAAAATAAAAAGTTTTAAAATTTAAAACTTAATCAAGCTAAATAATGTAGTAACCACTTCTTTCAAAAATATTTAATATTGGAAATTTATCAAAGGTTTGGAAATAAAATTATTTTGATTTTTAAGTATTTTAATATATATAACCTTTATTTTAAAAGTTCATTTTAAATAAACTTAATGTTGTAATTAACTAAAGATGAATTGTTTTTGTTATATAAAACATTAATTTAACTTAGAGGTCCCAAGTTAATAATGAATTTATTTCAAGATTATTTAAACAAGATTTTTAAAGATAAATGATTTATCTTAAATAATGGTTTGGATTATCGATTAACTTAAAGGGTTTAAGTTAAATTATGTGATTTTGTTCAAAGGTTATTTAATTAAAACTTAAATGATGATTTTGTAATTATTTAAGAGAAATGGACTATCTTAAGATTAAAGGATCATAAATTTTGAAATTCAATTACTTAATCAAAGTTTAATTAAGTATAAATTTAAGATTAATTAATTTGTTAAGAGTTAATTAATTAATAATAAGTGATTAAGGATAATCAATTAATGATAAAAAAGGTAATTAATTTGATTTAATTAAGGATTAATTAAATGGCAATTAATTACTTAAAAGATAATTTCTTAATTAAAAGTAATTAATTAATGATTAATGATTAATGATCAAGTGATAACTAATTTATGATTTATAAACATAAGTGATTATGGATAATCACTTATTACAATTAAGGATAGTAACTAAGGGTTAATTAATTAATAAAATTAATTAAGGATAATTAATTAAAGGATAATCAAATAATTTAAGGTAAATTATTTAACGATTAAAGGATGATTAAATTATTAATTAAGGTTGATTAATTAATAATTAAAGGTTAATTAATTTATTATTAAAGGTTAATTAATAAATGATTAAAGAATAATTAATTAAAATGGTTTGTAATTAATTAATGTTAATTAACCAGGATTAGTAATTTATTCATAAGTAATTAATCTAATTTAAATTAATCAGATGATTAATTGATCTTACTTAGGATGTTTGAATTGTATTGGATATTTGGATTGTATGGAACGCTTTGAATTGTGTGATGCTTTGTGATATGAATTAATTTGATTCGAGCTGTGATGAATGTAATTTATTCTTCTATGATGAATGTATATTATTTAATTGTGAATCTATGAATGAAGATAAGTGTTATAGGATTATACCGCTTATCGATATTACTGTACGTGAACCTGGAATGATTGATAATGTTGCACTATTGTGTAAAACCCTTGGACTACACCATACACACGCAAATATGGATTGCACAAGAAAATCGGTTAAGTCACAGATATTTGAATTAAATATTATAAAATTGTTTTAAAGTTGAATTTTGAATCCAAATAATTTTGGAAATGGAATTGGTTTGAATATGAAAAGCTTTTGAAAAGAAAGTTTGAAAATAGAAATTTAGTTTGAATATAATATATCCTGTTTAAGTTTTGAAATTGTTTTGGAAATTTGGTTTGAAAGGTTTATACAAGTTATATAATATATATATATATATATGGACTCTAAAACTATCTTTAAAGTATTTTAAAAGTACTATTTTGGGAATTTAAAATTAACCCAAATTTATACTTTAAAGGATATAACTTGTGCATATTTGATCGGATTTTTCTGAAACGAAAACTCTTTGTTTTCAAATGATAATGGCTTTCAAATGAAGAAAGGATTTCCAGTTTTTGTTGAAAGGGTTTCAAATTTGAAATAGAATTGTTTTGAAGGCTATAAATGAATCTTTGCTAAAGTTAGTGAACTTTGTTTCCAAAATAAGAGGATCTCAATGGTGTATCTTCTGTATAAAAGTTTGAATTGTAAATAGTTTTGAAAGTTATGAATTAATCTTTGCGAAAGATTGCTGAACTTTGTGAAGTGAATCTTTTTGTTTAAAGATTTGAAATTGAAATTTTTTTTAAACCATTTGAAGAAAGGTTTTGGGCTTTAAGTTGTGACTTAACTAAGATCCCAATATCCATATGTTTTTAAACATTGCGCTCATTATTCGGCTTAGCCGGGAGAGGACTTTGTGTCGTATAACCCATTCCGAATAATGATACGATGTTATGGATTGCATTTGAAGAACATAGGGAAGACCAGATATTTTTGAAAGCGAAAGGATTACCTGTCGAATGTCTCTGCACCGAATGGCCCTACTACAGAGATTTGATCACCCTTTGTGATGGGGATTCCGGACGTGATTAGTGAATACCCAGATTACAAGGGCTTCTTTAAAGTGCCTTTGGTTCCGTTCGAACCCGGAACAGACTTGTATGGATGTACGGATGTATGTCTGACGTTACGCTTTGAGATGTAAAGCTGAAATTTCTATCAAATACATTTCTGTTTGGTGTCGGAGAATTTGTTCTCTTAGCTTAACATCCTTCTCTAAGACATATGAGCTCAGAGGTTATGTAGTTGATGGTCACTAGTGATACATTCCCAATTTGGTAATGTGACATACGAAGTGTTGCTGATCATGTGTTGATCGAAGCATGGATTTTATGTAAAGCGTAGATTTATGGAAGTGACCTCGTCGGACCTCACAACTTGGTAATGGTCGAAACAGGAATCGTTGCAGCAAGGTTATTTGGGGGTAGCACCCCTTGAGGGTATGCCCATTTACTTCTGGATAAAAGGTGGTATCATGGTGTGGAGCCCGGATATTTAACCTATGTGGTTTTTGCAAACTTATTCCTTTGTGGTTGTTGGTATAAAGGTACCTCAGATAAAGGTCGGTGACGACCGGGGGATGACATACTCATGTCAGTAGTTACCTAGTTACAGAGGTAACCCGGCCTTGTGTTAGCAGAAATCCGATTAGGTTCTCAAGGGAGTTCCTCCAGAGGCGTTCCATTCGGTGCAGGAAGTTCCTTAGCCTGACCATTTGTTGGAAATCCAATCATCAATACGCTCCTTGTACGGTTTTAGTTGTATAACCTACCATTTACTTATGGTGGTGACCCACTGTTTAGATGGTAGCTATAGTAGGCATAGTACGAAATGTCTATGCTGGCTAAGATTAATATTATACTTTCGAAAGGTTTTCTACACTATGCACTAATAATAATTTCAAAAAGGATTTCACATATCAAGTATGTTTGACTATCATAAGGAGAAATCTCCTCCAATTGTGCACTTGCATTGTGTGTGTGGTGGGAGGCCTTATGGTAGTTTCATTTTCCAAAAGCATAGCGGATTTCTTTTTATTTTCTTTGTAAAAATAACTATTTTTGTTTGCTCACACCAGTCCCATGACTGGCCTGGAGTTTATTTTTCCTTCCTAAACTCTGGGTGCCCACAATTTTCCACACGGGCAGTCTAGAGTTGGATTTTTCAGATAATCAAATAGTAGTTGAAGATTCCGTAGCCTTCGACCTTTGGTTTGGTAGCTTTTGGCAATATTCTTCAGTTTTTGGTATTTGGATTTTGGCGATCGCATTAATGACTGGCCTTGCTTAATACATCGATAATGGTGATTCGAGCTATCTTTGGATTTGAGCTTTTAGAGATGGTGTTGCAGTTACTCTTTGGAGTCTCTGTTGCTATTTTATTTTCGCTGCTGTTGCTTCGCTGTTGTTTTCTTTTGGCTCTGATATTGTTGGACATCTATTGTATCATATTGTATCAGATATTGTTTTCATTGTTGTATCAATGATATCATTCATTTTTCTTCCACTGTGTTGTTGCACTTAATGTATTATAAGCTCCGACGAACCGAATTTTAACGGTTGAATCTGTGGCATTTGAGTACATATGAAGTATGAATGTCAATTTTCGAGCGCTAAAATTTGGGTCGTCACATTTGGTATCAGAGCTGAAGGTTGAGTAAGAACTTTAGCTTAGGAGCATAACTCATTAGGTAATTCATTAGAGATAGGGTTACAAATACCCTAGAATGAGTATATCCTTAAGATATCCATCTGTATGCCTCGGTAAATTCTCTTACTATCTACTGATAGTGAGTATGAGTGCAAGAAAAGGACGAGGTAGGGGATGGGGAAATACCACTATGGTCGATACCCTGCAACAACGAAAGTAATTTTCTCTATCAATCTTCTTTTGATCATCATCCGATATAAATTTTTTGATGGCTTTGTGGTAGCTCCAGAAAGAAATTTTGGTGATGTGATGGCCCTGCAAATCGTTGAAGATAGGTTTTTATTTCGTATTCTCTTCATCGGTTTCTTATCAGCTTTTCGTTTTTAACTTTAATGAATTTAAAATTCTATTTGAAATAAATTGATTAACAAATACAAAGTTAAATTGGATTGTATCAATAAAATGATTTCGGTCAAAAGCAAAATTTGAAATTTTTGTTGTGATTTCTTGTGAGGATCAAAGTCCGAAGAGGGACAAGTTGGTGTATACTTTGCGATATTCCAACCTGAATTGTGTATCCATTATTTGTTCTATTGGGTCCAGATGTATTCTATGAACGGTTAGTTATCCTTCGGACTAACCAATGCCCCTGCATATTTCGTAGATCGGGTGACCCGAGTATCTTTTGTAGTATTGAACGAGTTCGTTCTTATAAATTATTAATGATATTCTGATTTGGTAAGCCAATTGCAGAATGGATATTCAGTTTGATCTGGTAAAACATTTCTTATATGTTCTTCGTTTGTCTCCGTGTCTTTAAATTATGAGGACGAAACTTTCTTAAGGGATGAATTTGTAACATCCCCATTTTTAAATCAAATTTGAATTGGTGGTTAATTTAATTTTGGAATTAAAATTGTCAATTAATTATGAATTAATTTGAAATTTTCAAATTTTAACAAGATATGTGCTTGTTAATTTAAATAGATTATAATTTGAAATTTGAATTTGAAATTCAAATACACATATGTTGAAAATAAATATTTAGAAAATAAATGATTGTGAATGGAATAAAATATATATTTATAAAAAGATATTTGTTTTTTTATTCATTTATAAATACAAATTGATTGTATATAAATTTTTGAATTTGAAATTTTAAAAATAAATGTTTTAAATAATATATTGGATTTGGAAACTCTAAAATTTAATACTAATAGGAAAAAATTTGTTTTGTATTTATAATATAATGATTTTAAAATTTTATTTGAAATTGATATAAATAAATTTATGAAAGCTATTTAAAGAAGTTAAATTCAAATATATACATATTATATATTTATTATTAATGTTTAATTTATTTTAAATCATATTCTTTAAAAATATAAATATGTATGTAAAAGGAAGTGGATTATTTAAATTTAAATATGATATCAATTTTTTATTTAAAACATAAATACATGTAAAAGACACGTGTAAATATTAAAAAAAAAGAAAATGTAAATGAATATGTAAATTATAATAACATAAGGGTTTGAAAACAAAATTTTAAATTAAATAGAGTAAGGTTTAAACTAAAATATTCTTGCATATGAACAAGTGGAAGATAATTAAAATATGTATGTAACATTTGTAAGCCATGTAAATTGAATATTAACAAGTGTATAGGAATTAAAAACATGCATATTACAAGTGTTAACTAATACAGACAAGTGGCATGTATATGTTTTATTTTAAAACTAAATTTTTATTTAACATGTATTTAAAGAAATAACCAGGCTGCTCATTTTGTTTCAAAATTTAAGCTCTTCTTTCATCTTCAAAAAAAATTGAAAACCTGAAAAAACAAACTACAACATATAATTTCAAACCTAGAAATAACTCAACACAATTAAACCCCTGCCTATCCTCTGATTTATAAACAGATCAAAGATCAAGAAGGCTAAAAACATCAAGCACAAAATCATCTCAACAATCAAAAATAAAATAAAAACTTGGAAAAGGAAAATTAATTCAAGTTTCAAGCGTGTAAGCAAATCCCAAACCAAGTTTCAAGCAATTCAAAGACCAGGTTAAATTCGACAAACAGATCAGATTCGAATTCAAGATCAAAGCATCAAGTTTAAAACAAAAATACTGTCTCTGTTTTCTAGAAGTCAGGTGAGCAAACCCCTAAACTTAATCCTTTATCTTTTGTTGCTTGTGAGTAACCTAACGTCCTAAAAACATAAATCTATTTTTATAGTTGATGATAATGATGAATACTTGAATATTGTTATGAAAAGAATTTGTATATGCCTGCATGTGATGTATATATGTGTAAGTAGGGTGTGCATGTCTGGAAAAATAGGCAAACATGCCTCTGTTTTTGGTTTGCAGGTTCAATAATTTAATCAAAAATCAAATGCTCTGCATACAATTAATTTTAGGTTACAATATCTAAATGAAAAATGATTATGACAAAGTGATATCAATATTAAAAATAAATTCAGGTAAAATTATTTAATAAATATTTGAAAAATAAGAAAGTACAGTGGAGATTATTCTCAAGTCTGGAAATCGATCATTTTAATTTCAAGATTTGATCATATGATTAGATTCGTGTTAGAAAATAGTGAATTTTAGAAAAAGAATCATGATCTTTAGATTTATATTTGTTGAAATTTTTGGATCTGAACTGAAAAGGGTCTTTTATCGAGTTCTGGTGATCGAGGAATGATTGGGTCTCGGGATGGTGGGTGAAGAGGTCGGTGGTTCTAGGAAAAATGATTGTGAGACGATCATCAAGGCGGCTTGACGACATTGATGTAGGGTTTAAGGTTAGGTTTGGGATGGCTAAGTTCTCGTGGTTGCTGCATAGCCATGGGTGGACTAGAGGCGATCGGTATCGGAGCGTTGACATGTGACGTAACTCTGGACGTGGTGGTGTGAGCTCAAGCGGTCTGTGGTGGCATTGCCAGGGGGTTTTGATGATCGACCTTTTTCTGGATTTGTTCGAATTGCTCGATTTTGTGTTGATGGGTTTTCGAGTTTTCTGGATTGTCGAGTGGCTTGACGATGGCGTCGCCGACATGATGATGGCTACGGCAACGGCCGAAGGTCGTTCTGATGATGGTGCATGTGCACAAGTTCATTCGTGTGTCTATTTATTATAGGCTTTGGGAAGAAAGAGCTTCCTTGGGTTCGAACTCAAAAAATTTCGCGTAAAAACTCAAAGCAAGAAAAGCATGTGGGTTAACTCGAAGCAAGAAAAGCATGTGGGAAATAAAACTATTTTGATTTTTAAGTATTTTAATATATATAACCTTTATTTTAAAAGTTCATTTTAAATAAACTTAATGTTGTAATTAACTAAAGATGAATTGTTTTTGTTATATAAAACATTAATTTAACTTAGAGGTCCCAAGTTAATAATGAATTTATTTCAAGATTATTTAAACAAGATTTTTAAAGATAAATGATTTATCTTAAATAATGGTTTGGATTATCGATTAACTTAAAGGGTTTAAGTTAAATTATGTGATTTAGTTCAAAGGTTATTTAATTAAAATTTAAATGATGATTTTGAGATTATTTAAGATAAATGGGCTATCTTAAGATTAATTGATCATAGATTTTGAAATTTAATTACTTAATCAAAGTTTAACTGAGTATGAATTTTAGATTAATTAATTTGTTAAGAGTTAATTAATTAATAATAAGTTATTAAGGATAATAGATTAATGATTAAAAAGGGTAATTAATTTGATTTAATTAAGGATTAATTAAATGATAATTAGTTACTTAAAAGATAATTACTTAATTAAAAGTAATTAATTAATGATTAGTGGTTAATGATTAATGATTAATGATCAAGTGATAACTAATTAATGATTTATTAACATAAGTGATTAGGGATAATCACTTATTATAATTAAGGATAATTAATTAAGGGTTAAAAAATTAATAAAATTAATTAAGGATAATTAATTAAAGGATAATTGAATAATTTAAGGTTAATTATTTAATGATTAAAGGATGATTAAATTATTAATTAAGGTTGATTAATTAATAATTAAAGGTTAATTTATTTATTTTTAAAGGTTAATTAATAAATGACTGAAGAATAATTAACTAAAGTGGTTTGTAATTAATTAATGTTAATTAACCAAGATTATTTATTTATTCGTAAGTAATTAATCTGATTCAAATTAATCAAACGATTAATTGATCTTACTTATGGATGTTTGAATTGTATTGGATATTTGGATTGTATGGAATGCTTTGAATTGCGTGATGCTTTGTGATATGAATTATTTTTATTCGAGCCGCGATGAATGTAATTATTTATCTGTGATGAATGTATATTATTTATTTGTGAATATGTGAATGAAGATAAGCGTTATAGGATTATACCGCTTATCGATATTACTGTACTTAAATCTGGAATGATTGATAATGTTGCACTATCATGTAAAACCCCTGGACTACACCATATGCACACAAATATGGATTGCACAAGGAAATCAGTTAAGTCATAGATATTTGAATTAAATATTATGAAACTGTTTTAAAGTTGAATTTTGAATTCAAATGATTTTGGAAATGGAATTGGATTGAATATGAAAAGCTTTTTAAAAGGAAGTTTGAAAATTGAAAAATATCCTTTTTAAGTTTTGAAATTTTTTTGGAAATTTGGTTTGAAAGGTTTATACAAGTTATATAATATATATATGGATTTTAAAACTATCTTTAAAGTATTTTAAAAGTACTATTTCGAGAATTTAAAATTATCCCAAGTTTATACTTTAAAGGATATAACTTGTGCATATTTTATCGGATTTTTCTAAAACGAAAACTCTTTGTTTTCAAATGATAATGGCTTTCAAATAAAGAAAGGATTTCCAGTTTTTGTTGAAAGGGTTTCAAATTTGAAATGGAATTGTTTTGAAGATTATAAATGAATCTTTGCTAAAGATTAGCGAACTTTGTTTCCAAAATAAGAGGATCTTAAAGGTGCATCTTTTGTATAAAAGATTTGAATTGTAAATAGTTTTGAAAGCTATAAATTAATAATTTTGAAAGAATGGTGAACTTTGTGAACTGAATCTTTTTGTTTAAAGATTTGAAAATGGTAATTTGTTTAAACCATTTTAAGAAAGATTTTGGGCTTTAAGTTGTGACTTAACTAAGATCCCAATATCCATATGTTTCTAAATATTGCGCTCATTATTCAGTTTAGCCGAAAGAGGACTTTGTGTCATATAACCCATTTCGAATAATGATACGACGTTATGGATTGCATTTGAAAACCAGTGGTGAAGACAGGGTATTTTCAAAAGCGAAAGGATTACCTGTCGAATGTCTCTGCATCGAATGGCCCCGGCATAGATATTTGATCACTCTTTGTGATGGGAATTCCGGACGTAATTAGTGAATATCCAGATTACAAGGGCTTCTTTGAAGTTCCTTCGGTTCCGTTCGAATTCGGAATGGACTTGTATGGATGTATGTCTGACGTTACACTTTGAGATGTAAAGCTAGTTTCTATCAAACATGTTTCTTTTTGGCAGCAGAGAATTTATTCTCTTAGCTTAACACCCTTCTCTGAGACGTATGAGCTCAGAGGTTATGTAGTTGATGGTTGATAGTGATACATTCCCAATTTGATAATGTGACATATAAAGTGCTGCTGATCATGTGTTGATTGGAGCATGGATTTTGTGTAAAGCGTAGCTTTGTGGACGTGACCTCGGCGGACCTCACACCCGGTAATGGTCGAAACAGGAATCGTTGCAGCAAGGTTATTTGGGGATAGCGCCCCCTGAGGGTATGCACATTTCCTTCTGGATAAAAGGTGGTATCGTAGTATGGAGCCCAGATATTTAACCTATGTGGTTGCTGCAAACTTATTCCTTTGTGGTTGTTGGTATAAAGGTACCTTAGATAAAGGTCGGCGATGGCCAGGGGATGGCATACTCGTGTCAGTAGTTACCTAGTTATAGAGGTAATCGGGCCTTGCGTTAGCAGAGATCCGATTAGGTTCTCGAGGGCGTTCCTCCAGAGGCATGCCATTCAGTGCAGGAAGTTCTTAGCTTGACCATTTGTTGGAAATCCAATCATCAATACACGGCTTGTACGGTTTTAGTTGTATAACCTGCCATTTACTTATGGTGGTGACCCACTGTTTAGATGGTAGCTATAGTAGGCATAGTACGAAATGTCTATGCTGGCTAAGATTAATATTATACTTTCGAAAGGTTTTCTGCACTATGCACTAATAATAATTTCAAAAAGGATTTCACGTATCAAGCATGTTTGACTATCGTAAGGAGAAATCTCGTCCAATTGTGCACTTGCATTGTGTGTGTGGTAGGAAGCCTTATGGTAGTTTCATTTTCCAAAAGCATAGAGGATTTCTTTTTATTCTCTTTGTGAAAATAATTTTTTTTTGTTCACACCAGTCACATGACTGACCTGGGTTTATTGTTCCTTCCTAAACTCTAGGTGCCCATAATTTTCCACATGGGCAGTCTAAAGTTGGGTTTTTCAGATAATCAAATAGTAGTTGTAGATTCGGTAGCCTTCAACCTTTGGTTTGGTAGCTTTTGGCAACCTTCTTCAGTTTTTGGTCTTTGGAGTCTTTGGATTTTGGCGATCGCATTCATGACTGACCTTGCTTAATACATCGATGATGGTGATTCGAGATGTCTTTGGATTTGAGCTTTTGGAGATGGTGTTGTAGTTACTCTTTGGAGTTGGATTCTTTTGGAGGCTCTTTTGCTATTTTATTTCCACTGCTATTGTTCCGCTGTTGTATTCTTTTAGCTATGATATTGTTGGGCATCTATTGTATCATATTGTATCAGATATTGTTTTTGTTGTTGTATCAATGATATCATTCTTTTTTCTTCCGCTGTGTTGTTGTACTTTATGTGTTATAAGCTCCGACGAACCGAATTTTAACGGTTGAATCTGCGGCATTTGAGTACGAGTGAAGTATGAGTGTCAATTTTCGAGCGCTAAAATTTGGGTCGTCACAAGATTGGATATCGATTAGTCTTAGGTCCAGATCTAGTTAGAGAGGCGATAGAGAAGATTGAGTTGATTCGAGAAAGGATGAAGGAAACTCCGTCGGAGATAAGGTTTTCATTAAAGAATCACCGATGAAGGGTGTGGCATGATTTGGAATGTTGAGGAAACTGGAACTGGCTGGTCCGTCCCAGATTATAGAGAGGATGGAAAAGCTCGCATACAGAGTGGAGTTGCCGAGCAGTATAGTAGGTGTCCATAATGTGTTTCATGTGTCATCTTCGCAAATATGTATATGATCCAGAGACTACTATTCCTCCAACAATGTTGGAAGATTTGATAATAGATCCTAATTTGATTTTTGTTAGACAACCAGTTCAAGTTATAGCGAGAGATGAGAAAAGATTGAGAAGCAAGAAAGTCAAGTTGGTGAAAGTTCATTGGAGCGACAACGAGAAGGACTGTACCCGGGATTATAGATACTTATCCCGATCTGCTTTGCCGGTATGTATATATTAGCATTATATAGATATTTTCTAGTCACGTAGGCTAGTATTTTGTTAGGAGTGGTTACAAATGATTGCAATGTTTAGTATTTAGTCCTTACTGAATTTCGAGGATGAAATTCTTTAAGGAGGGGAGCCTGTAACACCCTTAATTTTTAATAACATTATTAAGAAGATTTAGATAAATTAAATAGAATAATGTAAATGTTAAAGTAATAAGGAGAATTGAAATTTTCAAATAAACTAGAGTCCGAGCTTAATTAATTATATGAATGGGCTTATAAATGGCTTTTTATGTTAATTACGAGAGTAATTAACGCAAGGGTATTTAGGGTAATTGCGTATCATAATCCCATTACCTTATATTCTTGTTTCTTATCCATTCGCATTCATTTTTTTCAAAACATAAAATGCAAAAAAATGAAAGACCATTACGTAGGAGAAAAGAGGAGGAAGTCAAATTAAAGCTAAGGATTTAAGCAAGGGGAATTAATCTCAATCAAATCTCAAAGTTCCCATCCTAATCAAGGTGGATAATAATAAAAACCATCTCTATTTTTGTTTTTATGATAATTTGATTTGTGGATTTAAGATTAAATCCATTATGATGATTTTTGATGATGACATGCTTGGATTATAACATATTTGATTCAAACAAGATTTTTTTGATAACTGTTCATACACGGTTTTAAGGGAAAAATCGTTTAAATTGAATTTCAAATATCTTGGGGAATTTATATGTTATGTAAAACATGATTTTAGAGATGGATTTCAATTTTTATAATTTTCCCAGCTATGGAAAATTTATTATGAATTTTCAAAGGAAAATATGAATAATTAGGTTTAGAAATTAATTTTGGTTATTTTATGAAGAATTTGGGTCTAAATTATTTATATGTTAGATAACATATTGAAAGTGAATTTTTTATGATTTTTGGGGATTTTTCCTAAGTAATTTACTATGGAATAAAATTATTTTAGATAGACTTAATTATTTTATTAATTTTTCTTAATAAAAGGGTTTATTTGTTAAAGTAATACTTGTCAGATCTGAAATTATGCGGAAATTATTTTTGTAAAGAATTTGAAAAGTTATGGCTGCCAATGAAATGTTTACAAATAGGCAGATTACTTATAAAGTGTTCACTTCAAATGGAATTAAATCAGACTTTAATCAGAAAATATGTTCCGCCTCTTTTAGAAGCCACCTTTCAACCCTATGCTTTTATCTTTAACCAAGTTAAAACCTACCAGGTCAAATCCAACTAAGCCAAAACCAATACACAAGGTATCAACACATTGGTATGTAATGGATTGGAGAAAGACGGAAGGCATGGTGTCGAAACATTGCTTTTGATGGGGTCAAAACCTTTGTTTTAATTTCTAAAGAAATGTGCTTGCCTATTTTACTAAATGCTTTCGAATGAGTTGAAACATATGCCTTCGAAGGTGTCTTTTTAAATTGCTTTCGAAAGGGGTTGCCGCTTCTTGTTTAAATTGTAGCTTCCAAATAAATTACTTAGTTTTGAAATCAATGCTTTCGAAAAGGGTAGTTTCGACTAAGTCAAAACACTTCTACCTTCCCTATGCCTTTCTTATGGAGAAATCATCAACCAATTCGAAAGGTAGCTTTTGCTTTAAGCCTGTACAAAGTTACTTCCTAAAGCTTTCAAAAGGATTCAAGGGTTTCGAAAGTTATGGCTTTTAAAGGGGTTTGAAGCTATCCTTCAAACATTTTACTTAAAGGATGATTCCAAAGCCATTGGTGGAGATTAAAAGGAGATTTTACTTAAAGGGGTCTCGATGGGCGAAAGGGCAGCACTTCATTGGTGGAATAGTGTTACTACTGGAGTTCCCGAGGAAGAGTTGACTTGGATAGATTTTAAAGGAGATTTGAACAGAGGTTTTTATTCGAAGTTGCTAAGTCAGTGTTGATGAGAAAGTTTATGGATTTGGTGCAGGGAGAGATGTCGGTAATCGAGTATGCTATTAATTTTGATGAGTTGTCTCGATATGGGTAAGCTACTATAAGCACCGTCATTAGGAGGAATGAGTGGTTCATTAGGAGATTAAGGCCCGAGATTGCTAGAGGCGACCCTAACACAACTTAGTGATCCTTGTAATGTAGTTGTAGAGATGGCAATCCAACATGAGGAGATGATTGCTATTTACGCGAAAGAAAAGCAAGTTAAAACTCAGGGTTCTTAAGGAAAGAAGAGAAAGTTCTTTAGGAATAAGGAAGAGGCTGCGAAGAAGGCAAAGGCTGATTTAGTTTGCTTCAAGTGTGACAAGAAAAATCATTATGCTCATTAGTTTCGGTCAGGAAAGGTGAAGAAGGCTGTACAAAAAATGGTGTGAAATGCCTTAACGTGATCAAGTGGGGCATTATAAGAATCAATGTCTAGAACCAGTCAAGGCAGACAAGGGAAAGGATTTTGCTCTTGGACCATCATATGCTAGGCCAACTACAACTGATAAAGGGAAAGGCCATGATGGAAGGTATGTTTTTGATTCAGAGTATAAAAGTTAGGGTACTATTTGATACCGGTGTATCACATTCATTTATATCTCAGAATTTGGTTGATAGGTTATGTTTAGAACCCATATACCTTGTTACTTTCTTAAGGGATGCGAATCCAATAAAAGGGTATGCAACTCTAGAGATGAGATGTGACCATTTAGAACTTAACTTGTTAGGCCATATGTTTGTATGCAGTCTGTATGTTTTCGATTTCATAGATTTCGGAATCATTTGGGGTATGGATTGTTGGGTAAGTATGAGGCTAGGATATTTTGCCACGATAGGGAGATATCACTAGGATACCATGATAATCATAACCGAATCATATTCTCAGCGGAGAATTCTTACCGGAGTAATTGTGTTTTGTTAAGTGCTATGGAAGCAGGAGAAGAGTTAGGCTAGGTTCGTACAGCAAGAGACTATGCAAATGTCTTCGAGCCGGTTGCAGGACTACTATCGAAACGAGCTATTGAATTTTAGTTAGATCTTGTGCAGGAGCTGAACCTATAAGTAGACAACCTAGCAGGATGAAACTGACCGAGATAAAGAATTAAAGGTGTAGTAAGTGTATCTAGAAGGGAGGAATTTTATTAGACCAAGTAGTTCGCCTTGGGGAGCGACCGCACTGTTCGTGAAGAAATCACATGGGTCATTGAGGATGTGTATCGACTATCATAAGTTAAATGAGAGGACGATTAAGAATAAGTATCTTTTGCTAAGAATAGGCAATCTCCTTGATCAGTTATGTGGAGCCAGAGTGTTTTCCCATTTGGATTTGGTGACAGATTTCCATCAGTTAAGAGTGGCAGAGGACATTCCTTTGTTAACATTTTGGACTAGGTATGGGTCGTACGAGTGGTTAGTAATGCCATTCAGGTTAGCAAACTAGCCTGCTTTCTTTGTGGATTTGATGAACCGAGTTTTCCAAGAGTACTTGGATAGGTTTGTATTGGTATTTATAAATGACATTTTTAGTGTACTCTAAGGATGAAAGGGAGCACGAAGATCATCTTAGAGTGGTGCTTGAGATGTTAAGGCAACATCAGCTAAAAGTAAAGTTTTCCAGGTGTCATTTTTGGAAGAAAATGTTAAGTTTCTTGGTCACATGTTTTAGAGAAGGGCTTGTCAGTCGATCTAGACAAGATCGAAGCAGTTAATAATTGGAAGAGACCTGAGACGGTGACTGAGATTAGAAGATTTCATGGACTTGCTAGCTCATGGATAGCAGAACCTTTGACTTAGTTAGCCAGGAAGGATGTGAAGTATGTCTGGTCCGACAAATGTGAGAAAGCTTTCCTTAAGTTAAAACATTTTTTGACCAACGCACCTATTTTAGTAGTTCCAAATGGAAACCAAGGGTTGGTTGTGTATATTGATGCATGTGGGACTGGATTAGGAGCCATGTTGATGCAGAAGCATAAAGTTATTGCCTATGCTTCATGATAGCTTAGATCGCATGAAGGGAGATATCCTACTCATGATCTAAGATGGCAGCTGTGATCTTCACATTGAAGATTTGGAGACATTATCTCCTAGGGGATAGATTTGAGCTATAAACAAATCATAAGTTTTTAAGGTACTTATTCTCTCAAAAGGAGTTGAATATGAGACAACAGAGGTGGCTGGAGTTTTAATTTGCTTATGATTTTGGTATAGAGTATACTCCTGGGAAAGAAAATAAGGTAACAGATGCTCTTTGCAAAAGATGTCAGAATGTGGTTTTAGCTATGTTGGCAGAATGGAAAGATTTAGAATCTTTGACTACTTGTAGTGTGTAGTTAAGATCGACTGCTAGTTCTACTGAGAGCACAACATTGTTGTCCTGTTTGGAAGTTCAACCAGTATTGATCGAAAAGATTGCTTCTAAGTAGAAAGTGGATGGTTCCAAAGCCGTCAATTTTCCCTAAAAAAATTTATATGAAAATTAATGGTTTTGAATGGGGTACTTTCAATGGTTTCGAAGCTATGCTTCTAAAGTGTTTCGAAATGTATGTTTTAAGGGTTTCAATAGAGATAATTTAAAGTGTTCCGGAAGGCATATGCTTAGTGTTTAGAAAAGAAGTTTTTAATGCTTTCGAAGGAGGTTATCCAATGGTTTCGAAAGTAAAGGTTTAAGGTTTTAAAAGCCTTACTTTTCAAAGCAAATAATCTAATCTCATTTTTAAAGGAAAAACTATGGCATAATAAAGGAGTATTTAAATGGCTTTTAGGTACGAAGTTTTTGACGAAGCTTTCCCTGATAAAATAATAGGTTAAAGGGATTAACAATGTTTTATATGAAAATTGATTTCAAGGATATTAAACCATAGGAGTTGGTATTATTATGTTAATATGTTTGTTTTTTCTAATATATATATTCACGCTATAATGGACCCATAACTGCATTTTGGGGTGAAAGGCAGAATAACCAGCTAGGTTGACCGGTAGTGAATATAAATTGAATTAACTCCCAAATGAGTAGAACTGCATCTAGGAGGTTAGATAGACCACAATGTAGGATGCCTTAATAGTGAAGTTGTCAGATAGATAGGTTCATAATAAACCCATGAAAACTATGTTTAGTAAAAGTTATTGGCATATGCCAAATAGGCTTGTAGTAAATCCATGAAAACTATGATTAGAAAGAGTTATTGGCATGGGCCAATAGGTTTGTTGAGAACCCATGAAAAATATATTTGGATTAAATTATTGAAAGAAGTTAATAGATTCCTAGTCAACGTATGAAAACTAGGATAAGAGGGAAGTTATTGGAGATACCGATAGGTTTAGGGAGAACCCATGAATAATGAAGATATTGGCGGGGGCCAATAGATTCTTAGTGATTCCATGAAATCTATAAAACCAGATAGGGAGTCCATAAGTATTGAATAGGTTATTAGTCATCCCATGAAAACAATATAGGTAAATAGTGACTCTAGAAACTATAACTATGACAGATAGTCAAAATTAATAGGGATAGTAATCCAGAATTGATTTACTTGTTTGCATATCATCATAATATTTTAAAATGCTATGTTTTAGCCATTGTGGATGTAGGAGCACAGTATATGGTTTTTATAAAGCTTTGGATAAGATACTAGTGAAGAGAAAACCCATTCCGCTAAGCAGTGTGGTCTCAATAGATATCTAAATTGTTTACGAAGGTAGATTATTATTCATACCAGGCTTTATGTCTGACTCAATGTTTACGTTTTCCCCTTAAACTCTCGGGTTCTTAATTAACTTTGAGTAGTTTGAGATTTGAGGTTTTCATGTATCTCTTTAGACGAAGAAGCTTATGAAGACGTGTAGGAGGCATGATAGGTATTTAGAGTTCTTTTCTATTTTTGATTCTATTGTGTTGTTGTTCTAATGGAAAAGTTGTTTAATTGCCTATATGTAGACACACACACACACTCTGATCGTCCAAGAGGGCATCTTCATATGTCGCTCTTGGTGTATGTTGTAATAATTATATTTTCTCTTAACGTGGTTCTTATATTGGGATTATGTAATGAATTGAAATTCTTTGAAATGGAATTAGAAATTTGTTTGTTAATTTTAAATTTTTCCATATTCATGTGTTTCTGTTATATCAATGTATTTAACATTATCGTATTTGGTAGTCGAGGATTAATAACTATAGATGATTGCAGCATCCGTAGCCGTTAGTTTTAGGCCTCCAAGGGGGATGTTACACCCACGATATAGATTAAAGGGACAGATACTGGTACAAGGTGGGAATAGTGGAAAGACAGATTTCCTTATGCATACTCGGCAATAAAAAGGACATTGGATATTGGAAGTGTCATTCTTGGTCGATAATTATATATTTCTCTATACTTTACTATTCCGCTGTGAGTTTTTATCGATGGTGCTCTAATATGCATTTATTTATTTGCAAGATACCAAACCAACAACCCATAATATAGTGAACATTGGTTTTTGATTTAACGAAAATTCAAACCCATTGGTGTATGAGTTATTACATTTGGCATCAGATCTTAGGTTAGTCGATCTTAAAAAGTAGGATGCAATGAGTGGGCATATTTGTATTTTTACCTATAATGATAAATATATTATATGCCAAATCCTATAAATTTAGACTATAGAGCAGTTGCAACCATATTCTTAAAAGATGTGTAAGTCGATTCTGAGTCGAAATAGTGGATGCAGTTGAAGATATACACCTACCATAATTACCTCATGGAAAATATGTTATATGGAAAGGTATTGAATTAAGACGATCTTGAGTGCAGCATATGGAAGGTCCCTGAAGCTGGATGGTATGTGACTTCCTAGTTAAGCCTCTAATAGCCCAATGATTATAGCTCCCCATAGGACTATCGATTGATGTTGTACAGTAGGTGCAGAAAAGGGGAAACTAAGAATCTACATGTTGTAGAAATCTAAAAGAAAGAATTAAATATGTTCCTAAAAGGAAGATATATAGCAGTCGCTTCGAGATGATAGCCGGATTCTTAATCTTTTGGAATAAGTCGGTTGGTAAGTAGAAAAGTCCAGAAGAAGGGACAAGTAAAAATCCACTCTGAGCTCAATCCTATATGAATGATTTTAATATAAAAGTGTAATATAAAATTTGAGGAAAATATAAAAATAATATATTTGAAATGATTTTCAAAGGAATTATATGAAGGTGGAAAAATCCTATTTTGGAAAAGTAAGTGAATCTTAAATTTTCGAAGGAAATAATAAAATACCAATACTTTGTTTAAATAAAAAGTTCAATTAAAATACAGAGTTTTAGTAGAAACTAAAAATTAGTTAAATTGGAAATTTTAGTAAATGAATTTAATAAAATTTATTTCTTTCGAAAGAAATAGTAGGGCGTATATAGCTCGTTGATTTTTCCTAGATGGAAGAAATTTTAAAGTTGTAAATTTTTAGGGGTAGGTAGTAGAAAGGGATACAAGTTTGAAATGGGGTAAAAAGACAGAAAAGAAAATAGTTAAATAGTATTAACATTATGAAATATAAATAGGAACATATTAGAATTTATATAAATTATTTTATTAATTAGTTATGAAGTTAGGAGATTATGTTAAATATTGCGCTAGTAATCTAATTAAAAGCAACATATGAAATTAAAGACAAGACAAAGAAAATGGATATTTTCCATTGTTGTGTGCAATGATTGCACAATTTTTTCGAAAAGTTACCTTCATAAGATATTAGAGACTTTGCCGAGGATTAGAAGTAGAGCCAGAATGAGTAATAGAAAAACAATAGATGAAAGTGTCCTTATCTACTCCAGTTTTTATTGTTTGAAATTGCAAAAGATGTTTTGGAAACATTGTATAATGTATTTTAGAAGAAATGGCTTCGTATAAGAATTTATTTAAGAAAAAAAAACTTAATAAATTATTTGAGCCAAAAATCCCAAATGTGATAATGCTTGTTTTTTAACAATGGCTTTAAAAGAAGAGTTGATTTAAAGGCAAAGGAAAGAAACTTTTATTTGCTAAAATTTTCTTATAGACTTGATGAACAAAACTTGGTTCAAAAATCATAAATGTTTTAAAAGTTAGGATACCAAGTTATTTTGGAATTTAATAAAAAGTTTCTAAGTTTGTACTTTTAAAGATAAAAGCTTTGGGATTAAGTGCTTCAACTCTTTTGAAGTCTTAATTTTTGAAAAAAAGTGGCAAAAATCAAACCAAAATTTTATATAAAATAGATAGAGATGACTGCCTAGGTAAGGCGGTATAAAAGATAAGGCTTTCAAGAAGATAAAATTACTACTCACATAGTAGCAATAAGGAGTTCCCGTAGAATGTAAGGAATGTTCATGAGAACCTGAGAATGTTTGATTAGACATGTGTGTAAGCCATAAGAAGAACCCACAAAAGAATGAAGTATGGTACCAAAGTACATTTCTGTGAGTTCTTGAACAAGCTCGCAAAAAGGTTAAGGATAAATAAATTAAATACCAAAAATTTGAGAATACCATCAAGATATTTGGATTGAGAGACGATAGTAACAGAGGGTAATGAGATGGCAAACACACATAGAGAGCGTTGGTAGACTTAAAGTTAAGGAAGGTAAGATAGATGGTGGAAAAGTTAATTCTGCCAAGCCAATTTTCCAATGATAATTTTTAAATGTATAGCTGCATTTTTTAGGCCACTACAATGTGGAAATGTACAATTCAACCTATAATTAGTGGTGGTGGTGGTTAAAAGTAAAGAGTGGACCTTATATTCTAAAAGCCAGAAAAATGAGATATGTGTGTTTTGGTAAAATGACATGTTGAGATGGTCCATTTAATTTCAGTAAGAATTGATAGGGTCACAACATCGTTATTGTCAGTTTATGCTGAAGAGTAGCTTCCAACAATTGTTTCTTTCAAGTTTGGGTTGTAAGCCGTAGTTGTTCTGTAAAACGTTTATGATATTATAAGAAATATTACTTGTAGAATTGGTTTTTGGATGCACCGCTGTATTAATTGGAAAACTGTGGTATCAAGAAAATTTCATGGAGATACTTAACTAATACAAGTATGACTAGAAGTTTAGGAAATAAATTAGCAAATTTATTAGCTTCTAAAAGTAAAGTATTGATAAGTCCTAAAAACCTTTAAGTTTTAGGAAGACAAATTATGGGCAGTAAAGGATGGAAACGTTTGCTACGAAGCCACGAGTAAGTGTCCCTATGTCTTAAAAGCTGAAATTTATAAATGAACTTGTGTGTTGAATATTAGTTTAAGGTAAAAGAAAGTTTTTGAAATTTTGAACATTTATGGCATGGTAAGTTAGTCCACTATGGATGTTAGATTATTAACTAAATTCCAACTGTATAGGATGGGTGATTTGTTTCGAAAAACATATACACTTTTGAAAAAATTCGTTCAAATTTCTTGGTTTTGGAAAATAAAAATACTTTTATATAAGGTCTTAAAAAGTCTTGTAATGAAATTTTGAATTTTAAAAATTTTCTCTAATATTTCAAAAGTTTTATATAAAAAGATTTTTCAACGAAAAAAGAGGAGAACGTTTGATTTTTGAAGTGCCACATGCTTAGCAGGAGGAAAAAGTCGACAGGTTAGTAAATAGAAATTTTACTGTGTAGTAGAAGTGACAATAAAATAAGAAATAGTTAGTGACATGGAAGAAGCTGTCTTAGATACAGAATCTATTTCTCCATGCCTTGTTGGTAGATGAAAAAAAATGGTTTTAAAATATTTTTGTTTTAAGAACTTAAAGATTTATAGTAAAATTTACTTATGAGGACTGTACTTGGAAAAGTTGAAGAAGAAAAAAAAAGAACTAGGGGCAAAAGAGAAGGTTCCAAGGTACTGGGAAAAGAATACACAAGAGAAGGGTGAGAAATATGGAATTTTCCATCCAAACCCTTTTTTGGCATAGGAATATAGGTTTGGAAAACTGAATTTTTCTAAAATTTGAATGTTATGCAATGGTTGCTAGGATTTTGAATATTAGGGATTGGATGAAAAATTGGTTGAACTATGCTTCTATTATATATCTATAGGAAAATTTTGGTGCAAAACAAAATTTATGATTTTTCTAAAGTTGCGTACATATAGAACTGCCAGTATTATAGGTTGTTTGCATCATATTTTCAAAATTGCTTTAAAGAATGCATTCACATAGGAGGCTCCGACTAGAATTATTATGCATACATATCATTTGTAATATGATACAATGTGCATTCATACACGATTGGTTGCACAGTATTTGGTTGGTTTGTTTAGAATGGTTGCGCACTGTGTTACATGGTTCGGCCCTTGAGGAATTTCGAGAGATGAAATTCTTTTAAGGGACGAGAATGCAACACCCTATAATTTTAACGATAATTAATCAAAAAGAAATTAATTAATAATTAGTAATGCCAATTTTTTTTACATATTTCAGAATTCGGCTACGAAATTTGCACCATTGGGTTCATGGCAACTTTATGATCAATTTTCATATATATATGTATGCGTGCATGCATGTTTGTGTGTATATATGTGTGTGTATATATATACGTGTATATATATTTACATATGTACGTATATATATGTATATGTATGCAATGTATATATATATGTATAGGTATCGATGTGTTTATATTTACACATATGTATGTATATAAAGTTTTCTGATCGGGAAAAAATTATTAACGTTTAAATAATTCGAATCAAAAATAAATATACATGTAATTAAGGAAATAACAAGTAATTAATAGAAATTAATTAACGTTTACAGTTGCTTAGGGTTTAAGAAAAATTAACGTGGAAATAAATTATCTCGGTTGGGTGAAAATGGAAAGAAATTAACAAAATTAAACGTCACAAATAATTACCGTAATAAGATACGATCGGTCAACCCCAAACTTGGGTCAGTCGACCGGTTGAACTATCGATTTGAAATTTTTGACATGGCCAAACGACTCGGATTTGAAATAAAAGAATCTAACGGTTGACATTGGTTCGAATCCCTATAAATACAGATCTAACTCCTCATTTTCTTCTCATATTTTCTAGAGCGGCGATGAAGCTCTGTATTTTCTCTTCTCGACTAAAATTCTTAATTCTAAAAATAGTTTTAGTCATATACATGTATACAAGTGGAGAATGACAAAGGATAATTGAGAAGAAGAATAAGGTCGAATCAAATCATCAAAGCTAAAGTAAATTATAAATTCAGATCTAAAATCTAAATTAAATTCGATCTTTTCTCTGATCTAGATTTCTAATAGGCGTATGTATGTTTGTGGTATATGTATTCAAATAAAGAGGTAAATGAAGCCAATTGAATAAATGGAATTAGATCTGAAGATTTGGAAAGCTAAAAAGGTGAGTGAGAAATTATATATTTTTATATCATATTGACTTTATATCGTTTTAAATCTATTCTTATATGTCTAAAATGTAAATTGGAGTTGTAGGTAAAAATTTGTATACGTGTAACATGTATAAACCGTAACAATATATTATGTGATTGATAACTTGAAATATATTTGCATGTATGTGAATTTGAAAAATAGTAGGTGGTGGTGGTCCCTGAATTTAGTATTGGGCAGTAGTGGTCCCTGAAACAAAAATTATGCGATATTCTAGATTTGTAGATTAAAATAACGTGTGTATAAAATTGTAGATTAAATTAATTTATCAATGTAAATTGTTAGGATTTGAGTACTACTTTAATTCATTAGAATGTAGGGAGTTGCAATGTTAATTCCTATCGATTATCAAGTTCATATTTATAAATAAAAATGTACCATTTGAAATGACAAGAAATATGCCGAAAACAAAAGAAAGATGTATAAACTAGGGATATTTACCATATTTTGTACTGTATATTTCAATAACTATGAAAAAGGTAATTCCTTATAATTCCGAACGCAACCAAATTCTTCTTTTAGATAAGACATAGAAATTTACAGTGTTAACTTTTGCCTTTAGGGAGATGTGGTTCCAATGAATTAAAATGCAGAAAACTATAAGGATTATTAAAGAATTGAAATGTGATAATAATAACATTCCAAGAGTAGAATTTATATATATATATATATATATATATATATATATATATATATAAGCAAGACACTAATCAAATAGTAATGATAAAAAGGTAGGCCAGTAATAATTTAAAATAAAGAGAGTATGGAAAGTTCATTAAATAAGGGAGGGTAGTAAATGTTAAAAAGGAACAAATAGAAAGGTTCAAGAAAAAGAAATTGAAGTAAATGGGAAAATATATTTAGATCTTTAAAAATGAACGCGGTAAATGACCTTAAATTGAATAAGAAGTAAACGCATGAAGAAGTAAAGAGATGCTACTAACAGTTGAACAATTATGACGACCAGCCTTTCGACCCTCATAGATCGACATTAATACGTCCCCGGTATTCACATGCCACAAAGTCAAGTGCCAGAGAGGCAGATAATCATGAGTTTTTAAAAGAAATAAAGATAGAAGGTAGAATAACAACAAAATCTCACATTCGTCTTAATTATACATTTGAAAGTACATATAATCACTCCATGTAATAACCCGCAAATCTGTACCCCTTGAGTCGACACTATTCCCCATCATAGCAATTCGAAGTGAACAGAAATACAAACCTTAAGGTTAAGGAAGAATGAGGTAGAAGAAGAAAATAGAAAACAAAAGAACATCAGAATCTCAATCGCAATGGAACAATATACAATACATAACAATAGATTTTTATACAAAAGAATATGTAACTGTTTATACATTACTGTTAGTCTATGAGATGATGGTTTTGATGGCAACAACCTTAGAATAGGATTATAAAATATAAATACTAACATTATAGTTTAAAAATAATATGTATATGCAGGATTTAACCATGCAGGTACCAAGAATGAAGACTGTAGAGATTCAAGATATCAAAGATTGAAGACTCATGGGTATCTAGATTATCAAGAGTTCAAGATTTCAAGTAATTTATTTTTTAATTTAATTAGGAATTTTGTTAAAACTCCTAGAAAAGCACTGGCATCTTAAAATCCAATTTATTCGTGGAAAGGAATCCACTTCGAGCCTGTTAAAGGGATGGAACCCTAAGTAGCATGGAACCTACGAAAAATCTAGTTGAACATTGTTTTGTATCCGCTAACTTTTATTCAAAGTGATTTTACAAAATTATATCTTATTTTCAAAATGTTTTCAAAACCTTCCTTTTAAAAGAATCAAAATCATCTATCCTGGTTTTAAATACTTTTATCCTCAAAATGATCTTTAATTTCAAAATCAAATTATCTTTAGTTTTAAACTATCTTTTAATAATAATATATTTAACTTTTAATATTTATACTTAGATTTAAATATAAAATTATAGTAAAATTTTATATATACCAAAATATTATTCTCTATATTTATTTATGTATTTTAACTATAGTTAAGTATATTTATAAAAGTTTAAAATAGTTTTAATATAAGATAAAATATATTTTCAAAGTAAAACAAAACACCAAAATCCTTTGGGATGTCGACATGCTCAATACACCCATGTCGACATAGTGTCAGTTAATTTCAAAATTTAAATTTCAAAATTTAAATTTCAAAAGAAGTGTCTATTCGTCATATCTCTTCACGAATGGACATGGCTGTTGTTCTGCTATAAATAAGGGATGTTTTCAACGAATTTTTAATCATATTTTCTGATTTTCATTTCTCTTCTTCTTCCACATTTCTTTATACATATTCCTACCATTACTCTGCCGAAATCAACATTGAATCTAATTAGATTATCTTTGGTTTGATTCTCTATCACTATTTCAATAAGATCCTCAGTGCAATTCAGAGTTATAGGCTTCTTTGTAATCAATTAAACGAGAAAATATGCGATTGTGGCCTTGGAAATCAATCAAGCGAGAAAAGGAGTGATTGTAGCCTTGGAAATCAATTGGGTGAACTTGTTGCCCGTGAAATCAAGTATCTCTACCCAGAGGATTGTGAATCTGGAGGGTGTACCTCATAGCCTTGAAATCGAGGGTGTAATTGTACAATTGCTTTTGAAAGGAAATCTGTACTTGTGTGCGGGACTGGATGTAGGGTAACTCCGAACCAGTATAATATCCGGTGTGTTCTTTCCTTTACTGGTTTTACTTTATTTCTGCATCTATGTTTGATTCTGTGATCCTATCCGTGTCTGAATATTGCATACATTGGTGTTCAAATAAACAAAAACTCAAAAAGATTTAATAATTCCTTAAGACACTATTCACCCCCCTCTAGAGTATCCTAGCCTTAAGATCAGTAATCCGCATTTCTCACATTTGGTATCAGAGCAAGGTTTTCAAATTTTCATAACCTGAATTTGAAAATTTTTCAAAATGGCTACCAGCACTGGTACTGTTACCAACACTAGTATTCCTATGACCAGTTCATTTGTAGAAGGTCAGTATACTGTCAGACCACCATTTTTTAATGGCAGTTATGCATATTGGGCATGTAGGATGAAAATATATTTACAATCTATAGGATTAGACACTTGGAATATCACATAAACTGAATATTCTGAACCCACAACTAATTTTGCACAGTGGTCCGCTGAGCAAAAGAATGTTGCACAAAATAATTCTAAAGCAATGAATATTCTATTTTTTTCACTTGATAGAAATGAATTTAATAAAGTGTCAGTTTGTAAGTCTGCATATGAAATCTGGAAAACTTTGCAAGTTACTCACGAAGGAACAAGCAAAGTCAAACAGACCAAAACTTCCATGCTCACAAATCAGTTTCAATTATTTAAAATGAATTCTAATGAGTCTATTTCAGATATATATAGTAGATTTCAGGATATTGTGCATTCTCTAATATCCTTGGGAAAGGAATTTTCGAAAGAAGATCAAGTTAGAAAAAATTTAAATTCTCTTACTCCAGAATGGGATCAGAAGACACTTACGATCGAAGAGGCAAATGACATCAGTACCTTAAAGATAGAAGAATTAATCGAAAATCTAATGTCGTTTGAAGTCCAAATGATCGGGAGAAGACAAAAGCAAAGCATCTGAAAAGAAACCAATGGCAATTAATGCATTGACTGATGGATCAGACTCAAACAACGATAATGATGAAGAGATAGCCTTGATGACCAGGAATTTTCGTAAATTTCTGAAATACAGAAAGATGAATAATCTCAAGAGAAACAACTATAAGAACTCTGGAAATCAAAACGTAGTGCCAAAAAATGTCAAATGTTTCAACTGTGATGAACCAGGCCATATCAAAAGAGACTGTCCGTATCCAGAAAGGCAAAATCCTCCTATAAAGAATGATTCAGTAAAGAAACGGAAGTGTGCATTTACTGTTACTTTAGATGACTAAGACTCATCCTCAAGCGATGATGATCAGAAGACAGATAATTCAAATTTGTGTTTCACAGCAGTTCATGACTCCGATGAACTCAAAGAAACGGACTCAGAAAAAGGTACACATTTACAATACAATTGGTTGAAATTGAATGCTTAGAATTAGATGCTTGATTGCTTGATTGATTGATTTTGAATTGGTGTGTTATTTGAATTTTAAATTTTTTTACTATTTTTTTACTATTATTTTTATTAGTATAATAATATATTATGGAATATACTATAATTCTAATAATATTCCAGATATATATAGACATTAAAAATAATAAGCGTGTATATATATATTAGAGTACTTAGGAAAAATAAATCATAGAAATTCACAAGCACATGTCGACATGGTCCCTACCATGATGTCGACTAGAGAATTTGAAATTCAAAATTCGAATTCAAATGGTTGAATTTCCCTCCACCTTCTCACTTCATTCAATTCTTTGAAAAGGCCTCTTTTGACCAGAGAACATGTCCTTCGAGAATCTATTTACTCACTATCTTTTATCACATCTTCTCACTCTCATTTTCAAATTCAAACTCTCTCTTCAAAACTCCAAGCTCTCTACTCTCTACTCTAATGGCTTCATCAAGCAACCCCTCCACCATGAGAATTTCCAGAAAGATAAAAGAGCAACTCTTCAATAATCCGGAGGCTATAAAAACATACATCAATTATGCTAACTATGCAAAAGTCTATCCTGGAAAGTTTGCTATATTTCAAGATTTCTCTTCTTATGAAATTGATTCTCTTTTGCAAATAATCAAATTCTTAGTCTTGTTGATGCTTCTCAAAACGATTTTGTTTGTTTTCCAAATCTTGTCAAAATTTTCTATGCAAATCTTAATCGTGGATTTTATAATAGAAACGATGATGAAATTTGAAGTAGTGTCAAAGGCACTAGAATTGTTTTGAATTGTGATCTTTTGGGTACCATTCCCAATTGCCAAAGTACGGGAATGGATCTTTCAAATTCTAAAATCGATGAAAATGATCGTGAGACATTTCATCACATTTTCGAAGGAAATGATAATTTTGAATTCAAAAATCGTAACTTTCAACCAAAAGCTAGAATTGTCAATCTTCTTTTACAACATACTTTGGCCCAAAATCGGGAAATTTTAATAATCCTACTTTAAAAGTTTGCAATGCACTTTTTGCTATTTTTGGAAATTATGATATTAATTGGGCGCAAGTTATTTTAGATGAACTTCGTCCTAAAAATCTTGAAATGGGTAAGAATACTTTGTATCATGGAATTTATCTCACTTGATTTTTCAAATATTTTGGAGTGTATTTCAAAGGTGAAGAATTTGTTTCTAGAAAAGTTTTCAATCATTCCAAAGTTTCGCTTATGAAAATTCCATTTGTTTTTCAATCCTATGAGACTCTTGCCGAAAAGGAAGAGCGTTTGGCTCATGAGGAGATGGAAAAAAAGGAAGAATAAGAAGGGGATGAAATGGAAATTGAAGAAGAAGAGGAAGGTGAAACTTCTTTGGGAAGCATCGACTATCCTCCTAATCCATCCAATAAAACCCTTCTCAAAAACCAAAAGACCATTGTTGAGAATCAATGGATTGTTGAACGATCTGTTAGTAAAAAGTCGGACAAAATTTCATCCAAGATGAACAAGTTTATTTCCAAAGTCAGCAAGAAGCTTGGATTATCTTCGTCGTCGTCATCCTCTAACTAGTTCTACCTTTTCGTATCTCGTTGTATTTGTTTACTTTATTTTTATTTAAATGTTCGTATAGTTCTTTATGTTTAATCATTGTATTGTGTTATCATGAAATGAAATTGATTTCCTTTCTGTTATCTAGCCTATCTTGTCTCCAGAATAAATGTTAGTATATTATGTAAATATATATATACACAATTAATCACAAAATCAAAATAAGCCATCAAAAATCACTACACCATGTCGACATCACCCTATGACCATATCAGCATGTACTGGTCAGAAATTACATTTCTTTTTGAATTTGAAATTTGAATAACTACCTTATGTCTATTCATTTCAAATGAATTTCTATACCTATAAATACCTATTTCTTCCAGAATTCATCACTGAATATTATTTCTTATCCACTTTGTTTCTCATTCTTCTCACAAACTCGAACATGACTAACCAATTCATAATCTATTAGAAAATCTTAAAGAGACTCTTAATTCTTTCAAAAATATTCTTTTGTTCATTCTACTTAACCAGCGACACTTAGAATTGAGTCAAATGCATATGATTAAAGAGCAAGAAAGGCATTTCGATGTAATATGATGGATGATTTCCTCCCTGCACAAGGATGATAACGAAACACATCCTCCAGTCTCTCTCGCTAATGATGATGAAAATTGGGATGCCATTAAAGCAGACCCTATATTTGGAGAAGAAGGACGAGAGGAAGTTCCTCGTAATGTTTGATTTGATTGGTGATTGGTTTGGTTTGATTGATTTGGTTTGTTTGATTTGAATTGTTTGATTTGATTTGATTTTAATTGATTTTGATTAATATTTGGTGTGAAAAACATGTATAAATATGCATTAGTATTTATATGATCTTTAATTAATTATCATGTCTATCCGTATAATTATTTCTTAATCTATCTATTATATACTCCATTTGTATAGTTTATTAATGCAGGTACTTTAGTCCAAGAATGAGGGGGAGTTATATAGTTGGAGATTATATAGTTGGAGATTATATAGTTTGGAGTTAGTTTTTGTTGATGACAAAGGAGGAGAAATATAAAATAGGACGGTTAGGCATAGATTAAGGGGGAGTTATTAGGATAGAAGTAATATTTTATAAACAAAGGTTGTCATCATCAAAAGGGTGAGATTGTTAGTCCGTGAAATGATGGTTTTGATGACAACAACCTTAGAATAGGATTATAAAATATAAATACTAACATTATAGTTTATAAATAATATGTATATGCAGGATTTAACCACGTAGGTACCAATAATGAAGACTGTACAGTATAGAGATTCAAGATATCAAAGATTGAAGACTCATAAGTATCAAGAGTTCAAGATTTCAAGTAATTTAATTTTTTAATTTTAATTAGGAATTTTGTTAAAACTCATAGAAAAGCACCGGCATCTTAAAATCCAATTTATTCGTGAAACGGAATCCACTTCGAGCATGTTAAAGGGATGTAACCCTAAGTAGGATGGAACCTACAAAAAATCTAGTGAAACATTATTTTGTATCCGCTAACTTTTATTCAAAATATTTACAAAACCTTCCTTTTAAAAGAATCAAAATCATCTATCCTAGTTTTAAATACTTTTAGCCTCAAAATAATCTTTAATTTCAAAACAAATTATCTTTAGTTTTAAACTATCTTTTAATAATAATGTATTTAACTTTTAATATTTAGATTTAAATATAAAATTGTAGTAAAATTTTATATATACCAAAATATTATTCTCTATATTTGTTTATGTATTTTAACTATAGTTAAGTATATTTATAAAAGTTTAAAATAGTTTTAATATAAGATAAAATATATTTTCAAAGTAAAACAAAACACCAAAATTTCCTTTGGGATGTCGACATGCTCAATGCACCCATGTTGACATAGTGTCAGTTAATTTCAAAATTTAAATTTCAAAAGAAGTGTCTATTCGTCATATCTCTTCACGAATGGACATGGCTGTTGTTCTTCTATAAATAGGGGATGTTTTCAACGAATTTTTAATCATATTTTCTGATTTTCATTTCTCTTCTTCCTCACATTTCTTTATACATATTCCTACCATTGCTCTGCCGAAATCAACATTGAATCAAACTAGATTATCTCTGGTTTGATTCTCTATCACTATCTCAACAAGATCCTCAGTGTTATTTAGAGTTATAGGCTTCTTTGTAATCAATTAAACGAGAAAAGGTGTGATTGTGGCCTTGGAAATCAATCAAGCGACAAAAGGTGTGATTGTAGCCTTGGAAATCAATTAGGTGAACTTATTGCTCGTGAAATCAAGTATCTCTACCCAGAGGATGGTGAATCTGGAGGGTGTACCTCGTAGCCTTGAAATCGAGGGTGCAATCGTACAATTGCTTTTGAAAGGAAATCCGTACTTGTGTTCGAGACTGGATGTAGGGTAACTCCGAACCAATATAAAATCCGGTGTGTTCTTTTCTTTACTACCTTTACTTTATTTCTGCATCTGTGTTTGATTTTGTGATCATATCTGTGTCTGAATATTGCATAAATTTGTGTTCAAATAAAAAAAAACTCAAAAAGATTTAATAAATCCTTAAAACACTATTCACCCCCCTCTAGTGTTTATCCTAGCCTTAAAATCCGTAATCCGCATTTCTCACAATTACATCATCAGAGTACAACACAAATCAACAACACAATTCAGGACAATTATAATGAATTGTCCTCCTAAAGCTGAATATACAGCTTACACTGCACAACGGAATATAAATCTACGGAAACACGCCTCGTCATCCAGCTCGTCTCCTGAGCTCCACAACAGTCCATCCATAATTTGTACTCTATAATACTCGGTCTGACCTGAGAATTGTAGTAAAATAATACCCGAGTCAGTCTAGAAAACCAGCGTGAGAAAACACACTCAATTGGATTATTAAAGTTTTCAAAATCCTTTAAAAATCAAAGGTATCTCGTAAAACCATGCCACAAATAAACTTGTCGGATTTTTACCTTACGATAACCAAAATATTTCTTATCAAATCCTATGATATTATAGTAGTGTCCATATACAAATACTTACTCAAATAGCCGAAATTTTTACATTCATTAGATTCCAACATAATAGGCATACAAAAAAGTCCGAATGCACTTATTGGAGATTGAGTTTCCATCAATGGCAGGGCTGCTAGGGTACCGCCCGTCACAGTACCTGGTCTAGATCAGAGTACCGAGGATCCACCCTAATCCCCTATAACATAAGACCGGAGCTATCCCTTACAGGATAGTCCGAATAAGATCACCCCGCGGTTGGGATCAGCAACCGCCCACACAGCCGAATAAAAAAGGGACTTCTAGACAGGGATGACCTTACTCTAATTGGTTGCTAGCCACTTAGCCTTGCTGCACCTCCCCTGTTTTAGCCATTTCCGGTTGATGAGGCTCGAGACTATGCGTTACCTTTTTAGAACATATCTCACTTAGAATGTTCATCGTCCTCCTGATGATGTTCAGAAAGCATTCATCCATAAAAGTCCGTTCCAGGTCCGAACGGAACCGAAGGCACTACTCCTACTACATCCATTTTGGAATCACCTTCAGGATTAGTAGCGATTATCCCTTTTACTTCATTGCTCCATCTTCGACTCCAAGCTCTTATCTTCCTCACGAAAACGTTCAAACCAGATCAAAGTGGTTTTCGAAAAATTAATCCCGATCCCAGTCTCTTCGAAACGATCAGTGCATTGGCCAATATTGATATTTGGTTATTTAACTATTATATAACATCCACAAACAACCATCATGCCTTATTAATTTCTCAAATTATTTTTTTCAAAATATCTTCGCAAGATATTGTTCCACACTTCAACCCTTTGAAAATAGTTTTCAAATCACTTTTTTTCTCGTGGAATAAATTTCCACCCAATTGTTTTATTTCCATTGCAAATCATCAAGTCTTAATACTTTAGATTTTTAAAAATTTTAAATCCCTTTATCCAAAAATATACTTTAAAACCCTTAAAATAAAAACTACTTAAAACACTTTATTTAAAATACTAGTTATGTAATTTTATAATAACTTCTCATGTAAAACTTAAGCCAAAACTAAATTTAAAATAAAAGTTATTCTATAAGGTACAAATATTAAATAATTATCTTTTAAATCATAATACTAGTTAAACCATTGAAATACTTTACTTATATAACTAACTTAATAAATATTTACTTTTAAAAATTTTAAAACCTCTAAATAATAATTTCTTTCAAAAACATTCCTTTAAAACCACTTGAAAACCCCTAACTTATACTTAAAAATCTGCTTTGAAAGCATACTTGGCTTTTCAGGGAAATACACTTTCCATCCAAATATAATCTCTTTAATTAGTTAATAAATCCTTCTCGATTTATCCCAATTTAATTTACGTCTCAAACCCGTAAATTTCTTTCAACACTTTAAGAATAAAACCACTTTTTATTTTTAAAACACATTTCAATCACTTTCAAAATATATACTTACATTATTTACGTTAAGGCTACTAAATTACTTTAATAAAAATAATACTTAAGAAATTCTATAAGAGTTTTTGAGTAAAACTTAAACCAAAATTTCTGTATTAAACAAAGTTATTATACCAAATATTTATGTTAAAATTCTTCCTTTTAAAAAATCATAATACTACTTTACCTTTAAAAATTAATAACTTAAATATCTACTTTTCACTTAAAAATAATTAAAATAATAAATTTTCTAAAACATTCTAAGAAAACATTTTTTAAACTTCTAGTTTATATTTTGAAATCTTTTCAACCTTTAAAAATAAAATAACCTTTTATTTTTAAAATGAATTGCACCCTTTTTTTTATATAAATTCCACCGGAATCGATACTTTCAAATTCATCCACTGATAAATATTCCACTTCATTTATAAACCAGTTTACAAATTTCCATTTCTCATTTTCCTTTAAATCACAGTTTCCAAAATACTAGATCGATTTCAAACCGATTTCCTGGTTTTAAATTCCCTTTAAAATTTATTACTCGATTCATCCAATTACCAATAATTATTTACTTAAGCATTTTCTTTTCATTTACTTTAAAAATCCAAACTTATATATATTTTTCCATTTCTCAAAATACCCATATATATTTATCCAAGCATAGCATTCAATCCTAATATAATCAATATAATCTATCACAGATCATCAAATAAATCACATCGCTGAATATAAAATAAATTCAACGTTTTGAGGAATCTAGTTCGATCCCTCCTACCTGTTTCCCTGCATCCACAGATGTTAGCACAATATAAAATACCAATTCCACTTCGAGGGGGATATCGCTGTATAAAGGGTCATCCGCTATTATGCGGGGCGCATAGGGTCTCATCCGCTATATAATGCGGGAATCAATCACTCCAATATATATATATATATATATATATATATATATATATATATACTATTATATATAATATATCACATCCAAACTGATATTAAATTATCAATCCAAGCAACAACCAATAATTTAAATTTAACTATTTAAATTTAAAAGGTAATCCAAATGAGTGAGATTAACTCGCCTTTCTTTCTGTTTTGCATCCGATCTGAACCGGCTTGTCTCTTCCTGATTCAAGACCTTGTATAAACATTTATACGGTTTATAAATATTTGAATTGATCAAACAATTAATTACCATTTAATTAACTAACAATTTAATTTAACTAATGATTTTCCTTTTAAAAGTCTTTTAGTAACTAAAATAATTAAACAAGTTTATCAAACAAATTAATCACCTTAATCCATTTTTACAACAAACTAGCAAGTTTAAAATATGTATTTTTTTTTGAAAACATATGCTTACAAAAATAATCTATATACATTTAAAAATCTAATTTTCATGCAAACTCCTATATTTTCCCAAAATCTTATATATACATACATATAAATATAATTTTCTATTTACCTATGTATATCTTAAATATAAAAATAGGCATGAGTATATATATTAACATATGTGAGTGCATTTATATAAAAATATGTTTTCACCTTCTGCTTTTACTGTATATGTTCATATATATCCACATATATTATTAAATTTAAATTAAATAAACTGTATATATTTCTAATCAAAGAAAATACCTTCACTACCACTAACGAGCACCATCTCGAGCTCGCGCAACCTCAACCCTCATTGACATCTCGAACAGACCCAAGTCAAAACCGCTCCCCATGTCAACCTCGACTCCTCGACATTCCAAGAGCTGCCGTGATTTTGCCAAGCTTGAGTACGAGGCCCAATCCACCTAGACAAAATCGCTTCCATCGTGACACCATGCCCTCCTTCACAAACAATCACTGTTACCCTGCTGTCAATGCCTGAGGTCTCGCGATTTGATTTTTGTGAATTTGAATTGGAAAAGGAGGCGGCCATTTTTAATCGAACTTGAGAGGGCTAGATTTTGAAGAAAGGAGGTCGTTAGGCTATTATTTTCGAACGATAGGATTATATTTTTTTTCTTTCTCAGAGAAGACACGTGCTATCCAGGTAAACATGTGTTTTGAAATTTTATTTACGTGTCTGCGCTTGCAATAGTTTTGCAATGCGATTATATTATTTATATTTTGAATTTAAATTCAAATTTAACTTGTCTTGAATTCGAAGCTTAAATTTTTTACATTCTATCGAGGCACGCTGTCAGGCATTTATAATGTTATACCCCTATTTCGAATGCAATGGAAAAGGTTTCGAGTCCTAATTCGATTGTATGGAGAAGATAGCTTTTGGACCCAGTTATTATATCGAATTATCGATAGAGATTTCAGCGCATTTATATATCGTACGGCCACACGACAACATCAAACATTACGAAACTTGAAATCCGATAATAATACACTATTATGGATCTAATGGAACTAGTTTCGCTGAACTCAGAGATTGTGCCTTGGAAGGCTATTTTTAAATATCGATTTAAACGATATATTTTCAAACTGAACAGAATAGTTTTAAATTCAATTTTAACAATTCTATTATCTTCACTATCATCATTATAAATTTTAAAAGCCTTTGAAATATTTTTAACCAGCTTAAACCAAGATTCACTGTTTTAACCAATTTTCAATTATTAAATCCAATTATTTAATTATCCAAATAAATAGTGATATTTGAAATTCAAGTTATATTAACTTTCAAATATTTAAAATCAATTAAATATTCCAATTTCAAATATCCAAAAATTCTGGGTAGTCACGCTCCAAGTGATTCATTGGAGTTACGATAAGTAATAAACTAGCCAGGGATAGTTATAACCACCCATCCTTATAGAGATTGGTAGATACTAAATATATGCCATATGATATATCGGAAATTGGAAATAGATCACTATTAACAAAAAGAGCCTCCAGTCTTCATACTCCATTGCTTCATCCAAAATGCTCCAAGCTACCTGATTATTTGGCTGCCCAAAAAAATAGGGCACCCACAATTTAAGAGAAAAGGAAAATAAACTCCGGGTCAGTCATGGGGATGTGTGAGAAACTCAAAATACAAGTATTTGGAATACAAAAAGGTATCTCATAAGACCATGCTGCACATAAACACGGAATGGGTTTTTACCTTATGATAACCAAATCATTTCTAGGTAAAATTCAGTGATATTATTTTTAATGACATTCATTGAAAACTTTTCAAATAAACATATTCAAATAGCCAAAATTGTTACATCGGTTAAATTTGATGGCATATTAGGTTTATAACTAATGGCATAACAGGTTTACAACTAAAATTGAAGGCACTTATTGGAGATTTAAGGTTCCAGTGAATAGCAAGGTAAGGGACTACCTCCTATACAATACAATTCTAGAGGAATGTAGTGAGGATCAATATCTTTGAAACCTTTGCGAATTAAGATCATCCTTTCCGTAGACCCATCTAGTGGCGGATAGAACCGTATATGATATCACCCCGGCTATTACCGACCTAACCGAGATCCCATAGCATACACCACATAATCTAAACCTGACGTCATAGCAGATAGAAATAAATATATCTAGAAAGGTGATATCATACCCGAATGGTTGCGATCCACTTAGCCTTAAAGTAACCCCCATTTCATAATTCCCCTGGTGTGAGGCTTGAGGTAAGTTTACCTTTCTTAGAACATTTTCACTTAAAATGCCACATTGTCGTTTCGAATGTCATATTACTGATTTCCACAAAAGTACAATCGCTGAGCTCGTACGTCTCAGTGAAGCATGTTAAGTATAAAATGAGTTACCTTCTACACCACCAAACAAGTGTACGTTTGAAGAGATCAATGCACTGTGATCTTACAAATGCAATGTCAGACATTCATCCATACAAGCTGTTCAGGAACAGGACAAACTGAAGGCACTCTCCTACCACATCCTATTAGGATTACCCCAAGGATTAGTAGCTAGTAGTCCTTACATACGAAGGTCCCAGAACGAAGGGACCATTGATATTTATTTATCTCGAGAGCTACTATGAAATTATCAACAAGTAGTCCTTCCCTTAAGAAGATCCCTGCCTTCAACTTCATTATTTATAACATGTCTTCACTTTCGAACTTGCAAATTAGTTTGAAGTGATTTTTGATAAGATTTACCTATATTCGACCTCGGTTCCTTCGAACCAATCATCGATAGAAAATGTTAAGTAAATAGGCGTTTATCATTTGATTAATTACTTCTCTTTATCAAAAATATCCTCTACAGGTATATATCTTTTAAAGCATTTCTTTCCGGTATATATCAACCTCTCTTTAACCAAATCAAAATTACTTCTCATAAATCATATTTTTTGGGTAAAAAGGTTAGACAGAAATTATACTACTTCTACTCAACATCGATTTCCATATTCAACCTTAACTATCCATCCAATAGCTATGAAATCACCTTATAAATTCACATGGATAGTATGGGTTCCCTTCTTGGAATTTAATACCAAGTATAAGAAGATTATTTCTATACAATCCAAGTTGTATTAAATTTGGAAAAATTAAATCTTTAACACTTGCCTCATTTCTGACATTTCGACCTTATCTATTCCTCGCCCAAGAAAGAGGCCAGGTGATCCAGGGCATTGGTTGCTCCTGAACATCTTCTTAGTTTAAGCACCTCCCATACATATCTCATAAACAGAAAAATCCAGTCCACTTATCGGCTTTTAGATCCGACATTAAATCACTTGATTATAATAGCCTTTCTTTAAATTATTTATTTAAGCTCTTTTAAAATAAATTATAAAAACTGCAAATCATCTTTAAAATACTTAATTATTTATTTAAAAAAATTTATAAAGGAAGATAATACTTAAATTTAAAACCATATTCCAAAAGTAATTAAAAGTGCTATAAAAAGTACCGTGAACAGTGGTGCGAATAGTGCTCTTAAGCTTATTTGATCAAAAATACTTTTCTATCATTTAGAAATCCATTTTTATAACTCAAATCTCTTTTAAATTTTTTTAATAGATTTATAGAATTTATCATATATTTTTAAAGAATTAAGAATATCATTTTTAAAGAATTTATCGCTTTGTTTTTTGAACCACCAAAGCGTGACTATTTCTAAAACTTGATTTGCTCATACTTTAAAATCTACTAAACGAAATCTTTCTTTTCTCTTTTGTTTTAAAACTATGATTATAAGAGTTTGAAAAATTCTTATTATAAATAATTACGACTCCGAATCCATCATATAAATGGATTTAATTTTGTACGGCGCGAAATCGCGAACTACCATTACGCGATGCACCTATTTTAACTCAATTTTCTTAACTTGTCAAAACTTCACCAAACTGGATTTAGTGTTTATAAATCATTTATAAACCATTTTAAATCATTTTAAGTGGATTAATGATTCCATATCGCTTTGGTTTGAAAAGTGAACTCCTTGTGTAATATCGATATGTACTTAAAGTGACTTGTTTACAAAATTAAACAACTATATTAAAACAACCAAACTTGATGATCAAAGAATAGTAAACATCCATAGAAATCATATAACAACATATATACATATATATAGAGTTTCTTACTTGATTTTCGATCGGGCTAACTTTAAAATGGCTATAGCTCCTCTATCTTAAAATCGAAGCTCATGGCTACTAGCCCAAATGCTCCTAGGGGGTTCGGCCTTGGCCTTGGAGGCTTGAATGGCTTGGCCTTGGTTGGAAAATGGTGGTCGATGGCATGGTTGTACATGGACTTGGTGGAGGAGAAGGAAGAGATTACTAGCTTGAACTTTGGTTTGAAGTGGTATAGGTTTCGAGTGGTTTTCACATAACTTTGTTTTGATTTTGTAATATTTTCTTTCTTAGGCTATGGAAGCCATTACTGTAGACAAGAAGAAGATGAAATCGCTTAGGAATTTATGAAGAAAAAGTGTGAATGGAGTCAAGAGAAGTGGGTGCTATTAATAGGAAAAAATGAAAATGAAAATATCGTGATATTTACACACAAAAACATCACAATTTCATCACCACCACACCCCCCCTCTTCCCTCATCATGTTCGACCGAACATCCCCCCTCCCTATGTGCATAGTCATGTGCTTGTACTTAGGGTGCAAGATGTTGACTTTAGTTTTACTTAAGGGTGAAGTATATGTAAATATCTTAATATTTTGCAATATATATAAGTATATTTGTATGTGTATATGTGTTCATGTATATGTCATGTATGTGTGCATATGGATATCTCAAATGATTCACAACGTTGCACAACTTTTCTACATTGAATCGTTACAGGTTTCGATTTCTATTTTCGGTCATATTTTCACTTCTTATTTAATATACATATATATGTATGTATGTATAAAAAGTTTGATAATATTTCTATCATCATATAATAACTAAAAGATCTTTCAATAAGTAAAATAATTATTAAGCCATTTAAACTCAATTTAATTTCAAAAATAAAATAGTGATATCATTGATGATGTCATAAAAGGGCTTTATTTTCGAAAATAAATAATTTTACTACATTTTGCAATCATATACATAAATGAATGTATGTATCCAGCTCCATGCACAATGTCGCATGGTTTAAAAGCTGTTTATTGTTAAAACGCTTTTCAGTTATTTTATCGATATTTCTTCCAAAGTATATATTTTTGTAAGTATTTATAAAAAATAAGATTACCAATATTATTTACTGTTCAAAACATTATCATTTATGTTAAAAATTCTTACATTTTTATATTTTAAAAAAATTCTAAAGTGCCGAGTTTACGGGTCATTATCCTCAAAATTAAAGATGAGAAGAAGATAACTCGAAAGGAATATATCATATATGATGAAATATATACAAAGCTATGATAAGTGACTATACCACAGGCAGTGAATACACTATCTCGATACAATATATACAATTTACACATCTATCCTAAACTCTGGATATGCCTTCTTTATCCTATCCTCTGCTTCCTATGTATTGTCATTAGCATCACCACTCTATTGAACTTTAATTAATTGCATAACCTTTCCCCATAATCGATTCTCATCACGATCCATGATTTTATAGGCTGTTTGATAATTTTTAAATTAGGCTCTACCTCTAGATCTTCCTAGGCAGTTGTTTCTAAGATTTATTCCAGTTCATACATGTATTAACGTAAGTGAGATACGTGAAAACACATTGTGTACATCTGACAACCTCTCTAGTAGCTCTACTTGATAGGCTAATGGGCCATTCCGCACAAGAATGAGAAAAGGTCTAATATATCAAGGAGCTAGCTTGCCCATTCTTCCAAATTTCATGACTACACTCATTGGATAAATCTTAAAAAGTACCTCGTCACTAACAAAGTATTATAAATTTCTACGCCTTCGATGGCATAAAACTTTTGTCTGCTTTATGGTTCTTTCAGTTTCTTTCTGATCGTGCCCATTTTGTTTGAAGCTTCTTGGATCATATCAGGACTAAGTACTAACCGATCTTTGATTTAAATTCAACATGCTGGGGATCTACACGGGCGATCATACAAGGCTTTATAAGGTGCTATATCAGTACTGGCCTGATAGATATTATTATAAGAGAACTATACCAAATGAAGTTGGCTTTCCCATGAACCTCCATAGTCCAATGCACGTGATCTCTAAAGATCCTCCAATACACTGTTTACTCTTTTGGTTTGCCCATCTACTAGGGATGATATGCGGTGCTTATATCCAGCTTCATTCCCAAAACTTTATGTAAGGCTTCCCAAAACTGACTGGTAAATATTGAATCTCGATCGCTTACAATGTTGGTTGGAACTCCATGTAGTCGAACGTTCTCCCTCATATATATCTTACCTAAACTTGAGGCTATTCTTGTAGGCTTACTGAAATGAAGCGTGCGCTTTTATTCAATTTATCAATGATAAGCTATACGGCTTCATTCCCTTTCCTTGACCGAGGCAATTCATCGATGAAATCCATGGATATTCAGTCCCATTTCCACTTTGGAATCTTGAGTGGTCGGAGTAGTCTGGCAGCCTTTCGCTAATCACTCTTGATATGCTAAAAAAATTTGCATCTACTCACATGGATGGGAATGCCTCTCTTTATACAACCCCATCAGAAAGTCTTTTACATATCTCTATACATCTTGTAACTCCAGGATGTATTACGAGTGAAGGACTGCGACGTTCTGTTAAACCTTTTCGTCTAATCCCACCAACATTGGGAACATATATCCTTCCATTCATTCTTAGAAGTCCTTGCTCATCCACTTTGAATCTAATCCATCTTCCAGGTATCACATTCTTCTCTAGTTCCCTGGCTATCCTTGCAATAATTAAATCCTTGAATTGATTCTCCTTTATACGACAATCAATGTTAGACGCACCACTAAATGAGCTGTAGTGGCATGCTTTCTACTTAGTGCATCTGCCACAACATTGGCTTTTCCCAATGTATATAGAATATCCAAATCATACGGTGCAAGAAATTCTAGCCAGTTGCTGCCTCATATTCAAATCCTTCTACATGAAAAGATATCTTAAAGATTTATGGTTCGTTAAGGGATCAAACTTTTCACCTATTTAAAGAAGGGATATTATTTACCAAGGTAAAGTTTATTAAATTAAATCATAAAATATTCTTACTAAGAAAATAATGTCTCCATATTTCTAAACCAAACACCACGGCTAATAGCTCCAAGTCGTGTGTCGCATAATTCCTTTCATGGATCTTCAGTTGTCTACTTGCATATACGATGACCTTTCCATGTTGCATTAGAACTGCACATACTTCTTCCCCACAAGCATCCATATACAAGGTTAAACCACTACTTTCACCAACAATAACTAATACAGAAGCAGTGATTAACCTCTTCTTGAGTTCCTGAAATTCTTATGCACATTTTTGTGTCCACTCAAACTTAGCATTCTTCATTGTCAACTTTATTAAGTGAGAATTTTTGAATAAACCTCTGGTGATATCTGGCTAATATCAAGAAGCTATAGATGTCCTTCAGAGTCTGTAGTTGTCTCCAAAGTTTTATAGCTGAGATTTTTCTTGGGTCTACTGAAACTCCATTCCCTGAAACAATATGTCCTAGGAATCTTACATCTTTTTCCCAGAAATGGCAATTTGAAATTTTTTATTTCAGCACATTCGTTCTTAATATCTCCAATATAACCTCCAAATGCCTTTCATGCTCTTCTTCAGTCTTCGAATATATGAGAATATCATCAATAAAGACCAACATGCATTTGTTGAGTACATCTCTCAATACTCTATTCATAAGGTCCACGAACTAGGCAGATGCACTGGTTAGCCCAAATGGCATAACCAACAATTCATAGAAGCTATTTGGCCCTTGGAATGCAGTCAAGGGAATGCAATCTTATGTTGTTATCAACTGATGGAATCCGGTAGCAAGATCTATTTTTAGAACAACCGAGCACTAAATAATTGATCGAACAAGTCGTTTATGCGAGGTAGAGGATACTTGTTTTCAATCATTTGCTTATCTAGGTCTTTGTAGTTTACACACAGTCTAAAGGAGCCATCAGACTTTGCTACAAAAACCACAGCTGCGCCCCAACTCGAGCGACTTGGTCTAATTAGCACTTTTTGAATAATTCATCGGCCTTTTTTTGCCAACTCAGTCTTTTCTTTCGGAGCCGTCCTAGGAATTAGGTGAATACTGGGTCTGGTATCAGGGATTAAGTCAATATGAAATTCAGTTTCCCGATGTAAGGGAAAACTTTTGATCTCCCTGAAAACATCTTGAAATTCTTTAACAATTGATATTCTTTCCAAGATCATTTGAGATGAATCTAGTGCATACATAAAGTTGTCTCTTACTGGATTAGGTCCTTCACATATTATTCAGTCTAACACCCTTCCGGTCTCGGCTTTTAATATAAACATTCAACCGAGTCTAGAATAGCTCTATACTTGGATAGCCAATCCATTTCGTGTAAAATATCAAACCCAATGAAATAAAGGACAAATAGGTCGCACAAGAATTGGTGTGTTTGGTAGGTAACTTGTACATTTACATAGATCATATAAAGATTGGTTGTACTGCCTATGGGATTAGATACGCGGATAACACTACAAGAAAAACCATTTATAGTTGCAAAAATCGGTGGTGTTTTATTGTAAATGCAACAAAAAATAGATTACCAAATAATATAAACGTGGCAAAAAATAATTCACGTTTCCCGCTTCTAAAAAAAAGAGTCCGCGCGAACTAAATAAACGTAACCTATCATTTTACTCTCGTACTTAACAAAATTCTCGTCCCTAATTTGCTTTCTTCTTCAGAAAAAAAATTTCCCCTTTTAATCGTGTTAAATTTTCATTGCACTCAAGTATCATCGTCAACTCCGTTGTTTCCCCCTTACTCAACATCGAGTCACGGCAGCCAACAGATCTAGGTATATTTAGGTATGAATCTTTTAATCGATTAGGTATATTTAGGTATGAATCTTTTAAATCGACTTTGTGATTCTATTTGGATTTTATATGAATTTGAATGCATCTTATTTTCGTATTTTTTCCTAAACTATTACTGAAATGGTTGATTTAACCCTAATTGCAATGATCTGTTGGGATATCTGCTTTGATTTCTTTGAGTATATGAATGTTCTGTTGAAGTGGTTCAGTGAATCAATGGTTGCTTGCTGAGAGGAGATTGAGATTGCGTGTTTCGGGAATTTGGTGGGTTCAAGTAGCATTGATGGAGGTCACGGGTTTGTTTGCAATTGGGTATTGGCTGGCTCGATGGTTGAGAGTGGTAAATGTTGGAGCATAAATAGTCTTTTGTGGAGTGGCAGGCACTGGAAATATGTCAGTTGTGTGAATGTGAGGTAGTGAAGAGGAGGCGGTGAAGTTGACTGTTGGTTTGGTAAGAGGAAACTATTGGTTTGTACATTCCGAGGCTTTGAATTTATATGCAGTAATTCTATAATTTGCTAGACTTAGGCTTTGAATTCATGCATGGATTAATTATAAATACATGTAAATCTGAGGTTAAATGCAAAATATAAGTGTAAAATTTATATTTTTGGAAAAGTATTCTTTGCCTTTGTCTACTAAACCACCATGGTTATATGCAATAGTGCTACAAGTATTTGTACTTCAATGTCTAGTTATTTTTTTGATCACAACAGATAACCAATTTATACGTCAAAGATTGGAAACTTATTTGCCTTCAAATGTCGATAATGGAAAAAGGCTGGTTTTTTTAAAAAGGTGATAAAACCATGATTAACTTAATATGTATTTTGAGAATTAGAACATATAATCTAATACTAAAGCTCACTTTTTTTTTACTTTTTTCATAGAATTAGTATAGAATACCGACAAGGAGCAATGAATTTCATGCATGCTGCAAAGAGGAATGTAAGAAGTGTAGAAAAAATTTTATGCCCTTGCAAGGATTGTCGGAATCTTAGTCGTCATGATGACCAAATCATCGTTGAACATTTAATTATAAAAGGAATGGATCCTAAATACATTGACGGTGTATGGTTTAACCATGGTGAAGAGATAAATGTAGAGAATAAAACAAATACGTTTGACGTATATGAACTATTCAAGATGATTCACTATGAAGATGAAGATTTTTTGAATCACGATTTTTTTGATGATGATAAAGACGATGTTGATTCTCGAAGAAAAGAGGATGAGTTAGTCAAGAACTTGGAAGATGTAGAAGATCCATTATATCCTGGTTGCACAGATCACACAAAATTATCTGCCATCACCGTCTTGTATAATCTTAAATGCGAGACTGGCTTGTCCGATAGTGGTTTTGATAAGCTTTTAGCTATGCAACATCTATTTCTGCCGAAGGATAACGTGCTTCCCAAAACCTTATATGAAGTCAAGAAATTTCTTAAAGCATTCGAATGGGTTTTGAAAAGATACATGCTTGTGAGAATGATTGTTGCCTTTTTAGAAAAGAATACAAAAATTTAGAAAGTTTTCCAAAATGTGGTTCCTCGAGATGGAAGAAAAATCAAGATATTGAAGAGGTTATACAAGGTGTTCCAGTTAAAGTATTGAGATATTTCCCAATCATTCCGAGGTTTAGACGAATGTATAGATCTCAAAAGATGGCTGAAGAATTAAGATGGCATTTTAATAATAAAAGTAACGATGGAAAAATGCGTCATCCCGTGGATTCTATGACATGGAAAATGGTGGATGAAAAGTATAAATCTTTTTCATCTGATCCACGCAATCTTAGGCTTGGTCTTGCTATAGATGGATTCAATCCATTTTCCATGTTGACTTCGAAATATAGTTGCTGGTCGGTAATGCTTGTGACATACAATCTCTCGCCTATGTTGTGTATGAAGAAAGAAAATATTATGTTAACTTTACTTATTCCAGGCCCGAAGCAACCCGGGAATGATATTGATGTATATTTGGCGCCTTTGGTGGAAGACTTGCATCACTTGTGGTCTAATGGAGTTACTGCTTATGATGCATTTAGTAAAACTTTATTTAAACTGAATGCAATTTTGTTATGGACGATTAATGATTTTTCGACTTATGGAAATCTTGCTGGATGTCGTGTGAAAGGGCAAAAAGCTTGCCCATTATGTGGTGTCAATACCCATTCTCGTTGGTTGAAACATAGTCGAAAGTTCGCCTACATGGGTCATAGAAGATTTCTACCTCCTTCAGATTCACGGAGGAAACAAAAGGCATTGTTTGATAATACCACAGAGACAAATGGTGCTCCTAGAATGCTTTCTGGGAGAAACATCTATGCATTATTGAAGGATTATCCAAATGATTTTGGAAAAGGAATAGAGGAGAAAAGTAAGAAGAGAAAGCATGTCTATGATAAAGAAGATGAATATGATGATACTAACAGTTCTACAGAAGTAGAGCTATCAAGGTGGAAAAAACGATCAATTTTCTTTGATTTGCCTTATTGGGAGGTTAGTGGTTAATTTATTTATTTTTCATTGTTTTAATACAAGAAAAACCCAATAATGCATTATTGTTTTGGTTTTCATAGGAACTTCCATTACGTCACAATTTAGATGTGATGCATGTGGAGAAGAACATTGGTGAAAGCCTATTGGGCACAATGTTGCATGGAAATAAATCCAAAGATGGAACCAACTGTAGAAAGGATTTAGAGGATTGGGGAATTCGAAGTGAGCTTCATACACAACCTCGTGGGAATAAAACATAACTTCCACCGGCTTCATATATGTTGTCAAAATCTGAGAGAAAAATATTTTGCAAAAGACTGTATGATTTCAAAGGACCGGATGGCTACTGTTCAAATTTAAAAAATCGGATTTCGTTGTCGGATTGCAAAATTAGTGGATTGAAGTTACATGATTACCATGTATTAATGCAACATTTATTTCCAGTAGCATCGAGAGGGTTCATGGCAAAGAAGGCAAGAAAAGCGATAATTCGCTTTTGTTCTTTTTTCAACAAATTATGTCAACGTGTTCTTGATAGAGAGAAGGTAGAACAAATCAATGTTGAAATTATTGACGTTTTATGTGAGCTTGAAATTTTTTTTCCACCATCTTTCTTTGATATAATGATACATTTATCCATTCATCTTGGAAAAGAAGCACAAATGTGTGGACCTATTCATTTTCGATGGATGTACCCATTCGAAAGATATATGAAGACACTCAAAGATTATGTCAGAAACTATGCACGACCAGAGGGATGTATTGCAGAATCGTATCTTGCAACAGAATGCATGTTGTTTTTCAATGAATTTTTGAAGAAATCAGGACATATAGAGGAGAAAGGAGCTCCAAATGAAGATTATGAAGGTAGTAGAATATTAGAGGGACGTCCAATTTCAGTATCGAAGACAATTAAATTGCCAGTTAATGAGAAAGAAAGTGCTCATTTAGCTGTGTCAATGAATATGGCCGTGGTGGAACCGTTTATAGAGTAAGTTTATGTTATATTGTTTTAAATATTTTGATGTGTTCGCAATGATATATATAACTTATAATCAGTTGTTCAATACTAGTTTGCATTTGGAGGAAATAGAAAATTCAGACCAACGCATGACAAAAAATGCGACCTTACTTTGGGAAACACATACAAAAAGTTTTGTCGATTGGATTAAAAGGAAGGTTAGTTAGATTTCAAATATATTCTCGTTCAACTATCAATATTACTATATAAATTTACAAGATAAATGAAATTTGTTGTAGATACCTATTACCTCCAAGGATCATAATGACATGTTAAAATGGATTGCTTATGGTCCGAAGGATGATGCCATGTCTTTCAAAGGATATATCATCAACGAGCAGCGTTTTCATGTAAAAGATTTAGGGAGAGAAACTCAGAATTGTGGGGTGACTTTTGATGCAACTACTATGTGTAGAGCAAGTGCTAAAGATATGTCCCAAGTGGTTGATGTGGTCACTTATTATGGAATATTGACAGATATAATTTTATTAGATTATCATTTGTTTTATATTCCAGTTTTCAAGTGTCGTTGGACGTATAAAGGAAATGGAGTAAAAGTTGATGATGATGGGTTCACTCTTGTTAATTTACATCAAGCATCATTTTCACGAGACCCATACATAATTGCATCTCAAGCAAAACAAGTATTTTATTCAAGAGAGAATGATGTTTCTAATTGGTACGTTGTAATGAAAGCACCATCAAGAAGTTTTAATGATATAGAGGAGCACGATTGCATCGAGGAAGATATTCAAGTGGTGGAAGATGAAATAACTGAAGCGGATGATGAAGATGTTTGTTATGTTAGAGAGGATTGCGAGGGCATAATTGAGTAGATTATATGTTCTACTTGAGCATAGTTGTTCATTTGCTTTAGTGATGGTTGAACTTATATATTAAATCCGGGCTATTTGGAAATTTCATTGAACTTGTATTGATTTTCTTTAGTGATTGTTGTTCATTTGCTGCACTAATGCTTTGTTTTTTTTTAATGTTGCGAATGGCTGTTAGTTTGCACCATTTAATTTTCTAATCCATTACAAATGCATGTACCATTCAATTTTTGTTCTTTGTGTTTTGATCTTTGTATACTTCCATAGACAAAGCATTATATGTTCTCATCAATTCTGTTTGCATATATTGCTTGATAATGAGTAGTGTTCTTATCAATTCTGTTTGCATTACATGTACATTTTCTCATAAAATTACAAATATGTTCATCATCTCAAGGCTTTTAGGCCTGCTTGTTTGGTTTGCAAACTGCCACATCTCTTTTCAGCTACATATTGATGATATTTAAGTGTTGTTTGTTAATATTTATCGCTGATTATTGTTTACATGTGCTTATTGGTTTATACTGTGTTTTCTGTCACTTGCAGAAAAATATGTCTACAACATCTGTACGTATCCGCTTGCAGAGAAAGGCTAAAGAACAAACAGTCAAAGCTAAGAACAAACAGTCAAAGCGAAAACGTAAAGTTCCAGCTAGTATAAATGAAATTGAAGAACAACCAGACAATGCTAAGAAGCAAGCCACTATTCACAATGAAGAAGACGAACAACCACTAGATGATATCCCCTCTGACCCAAATGAAGGACTCCGCTCAGAAAATGAAACCCTTCATGAACAAACTGCTGATGCCGAGCTGGAAATTGGGAAACAAAGTGAAGCTGAAATCGGAAGTACATCTCAGAAAAGAGGCGGTAGTGGTCCAACAAAAGCAAAAAGACTCCCGTCATGCAGTCAGGATCGAATTGAAGTTGAGTTCAATGATCTAGGTATACCAGTAGGGCAAGGGTCGGTATATTTATCCTCTTTTCTTGGACCGCTTGTGCGGGAGCAGGTTCCATACACCATTGATGATTGGAGGAATATTAGTGATGACTTAAAAGAAGTTTTGTGGCAGTCGGTTCTGGTACGAAGCAGGCATCTATTATTTAACATTCTGACTCTAATATGTCTTGAAAATGACTTCTAATATTGCATGGCCTTGCCAATTATAAATTGAAATTGCCATCTAATAACTTATGGATAAATTGAAAAATAGTTCTTGCCAATTATAAATTGAAATTGCCCTCTAATAACTTTAAAAAACCTTTCAGATTTAATTAAATCTATCGTATTTAAATTAAATAAATTTTACTAATATCATGTTTTGATGTATTGTTGCAGATTAGATTTAAATTGGAAGAGGAATGGCAAAGAAAAGCTATATTTCAACAAATGGGAGTACTTTGGAGATCGTCAAAAAGCAAATTGGTTCGAAATTTGCAAAAAGCGAAGAACGATGAGGAAAGACTTAAACTGAAACCTACGAACATAAAAAGCATAACCGATTGGAGGAAGTTTGTGAAGGCGAAAACAAGTCCGGAGTTTAAGGTAAATCATTCCTACTGAACTCGTCTGGCATGTTTCCGCAAATCCATCTACATAGTTAGCAACCGATAAATTTCTTTAGAAGTGAAGTCCAAGTGTTGGTGGATGCTGAGGGTTCCTATTTAGGTATTAGCTGCAGGAACCTATGAGAGTACAAAATACAAATGCGTTATGACAAGCACAGGAACATTTTAAATGAAGTAAAAAAAAAAACACTTTGCAAGTTAGTTCAATATATAAATATTATTAGTAGATATGGAATGCTGTATATGTCACTGAGTTATCCAGCATTAATAATACCAAATAAGTATATGACCATGATGAATTGATTTTCAAGTAAATTGCAATCCTCACCATACATATTTACCCTGCATTATAAATATTAGATAGTTTTTCTTTTTATGATTTTGGTTGTTAAATTCTAGCATCTTTCAATATTTTCAGCAAAAAAGTGAGAAATATTCAGCCCTTAGGTACACACAAATTCCGCATACAACCAGTCGTAGGGGAATGGCTAGAAAGACCGAAGACATGGTAAGTTAATTAACTATAGCATTATTTAACATTATTTTATACCTGTCAGTTTATTAATTTAATGTTATTCTATTTTTAGAAAAAATAAAGTGTAGATCCATCGTCCATAAGTAGAGCTGATGTGTGGATTTGATCTCACATTAAAAAAAATGGTGAACCAGTGAACATGGAAGCTACGAATACTATTGTAAAATTGTTTTTAATTTTATTGGTATATTTTTTTTTGAAACTATGATATTTTTACCATTGTACATTATCTATTTGTATTTATTTATATAGGAGGAGATCAAAAAATACGGTAGCCTATCCCAATCCGGCTCGACACAGACCGATATTGGAAAAGATGCTCTTGTACATGTACTGGGACAAGATAAAACGGGACGGTTAAGGGCATTGGGTAAGGGTTGCACTTTAACCAAGCTAGCTTTGGCCCAGTCCAAAGATAAACAAGTGTCTCGGTGTCGAGAGGAAATAGCAGAATTGAAGGGAATGATACGGACTCTGATGGACCAGAAGGTAAATTTTTGGAAATTAATTTATATTCGTAAAATATTAATTTATATTCGTGCTTCGCTGTAGGGTAAAGAAAGTTCGAGAAGGAACTCACCTGATTCGGTAAAAATAATATTTATATTACTCAATAAATGAAATTTATATTTTAATTTTTTAATCCAGTAATTGATTTAATTTTCGGTTGATTAATTGTAGAGCGACGGCGAAGTATGTTTGCTGTTGAATTGGGATGGAACCTCTGGAGTTGTTACCCATGGGAGGCTGTTGTCCATGGACCCAGATGACGTTGTCAATGGCATTCGTCTTGGACCAAATGCTGGGAGCGTTGTTATAGATTCAATGGATAAAGCAGATACTTATTTATGGAGGCCTACACCTGAAATGGCAGTCTTAGCAGACGCTAAGAATAAGGTAGTTGCTTAGCCATCAGTTTGCATCAAGGTCCCGCTGCGAACACGGTTGAACTGTAGTGCAGCCAGTACGGTAATTTTTTTCACGTTAAGTATATTAGTGTAATATGCTGTGAGCTTATTGATGTCTAAAATGCAGCGAGCACACCCCCCATCTGAATAAAAATTTAACACATATTCGTTATTTTTGTATAGCATACTAAAGTCTTGAATTTCACTTCTCATTTTTAGAGTACCAGCATCATCGAAGACACTTGCAAGATTTACGGTTGGACTGAGGGTGAAGGTGTAGTTGCCGAAGGAAGAATCCACGCCACTGATCCAAATATACTGTTAATGGTATTCCACTCGGTCCGTCTGCTGTTGTGATTTGGGTGGACAAAGTAGTAAATAAAGATGCTTATTTGTGGCGACCCACATCTGATATGTCGTGCATTGGAGATGCAGTTGGTAGGAAAGTAGCATGACCAAGATCAAAAGTAGAAGCTGATCAAGAAAAACTAGATGAGAGTCGTGATGATAATGAAAATGTTGTGAATTCTCCCATGAAATCCGCACATATGGTCATGAATAAATCGCAAAATGTAAGTATTAATTTTCAAATTTGAAGAAGTTAACTGTGTATGAAAGTTTATTTAATGTGCATGTATACATTGTGCATAATAATCTCTTTTCTTTCAGCCGATTGCAACCATGCTGAAGGATGCCAAATGCCAGTTGATCGATTTAGGTGGAGCAGATGTAGTGGCTGAAGGAAGTATTGCATCAACTGATCTGATAACGATGGTCCATTGTCGTCCATTGGGACGTAATGCTGTAAAAGTTTGGATTGAACTGGTGATAGTTCCAGATGCAGAGATATTGAGACCAACATCGGGTCTGACGTGCATGGATGATTGCTTTGGCGTTCCCATAGCTTGGCCAATGGAAAAAATCATTATTAAGTCAAAATGAAAGGTATATAATTTTTTTATATATCATTAGGAATGCTAGCAGCTAAAGTGCAGATAGATTTTTGGTAAAATGATAAAAGTACATAAGTAGGGGTGTTATATTCGAATTGTGATTGAATGATTGTGATTGGTGGTTCAGGTTCAGGGGAGGGAAAATAATTGATGGTGAGGAATTATGTATGGATTGTGGTGGAATGTTAGTGATGCAGTTTTAAGTTCAGGTTTTGTTTTCTCACTCTTTTGTTCTGTTCTTTGTTGACAGGTAGTTCAGGTTTTGAAGACATCAGCAATGACAGGTAGTTCAGGTTTTTATGGTGGTTCAGGTTTTGCTCGGTACTTTGGTTATTTCAGACGTTTATTTCAGATGTATATGTATGGTTATGACACTTATGGTAGTTTGGTTATAACACTTATGGTAGTTTGGTTGTGTATGTGTACGGGTAGCTTTTTGTCGACACCTATGTATGTGGATGTATGAATGTCTATGTATCTTGTGGATCTTCAATGTGTATAAGTATTTTGTAGTTGTTTAATATATTGTGTTCAAAAGTGTATGTGCTTGCGTATTCTGTTATTATATAATTGGATGCTAGATCAGGGGTAAATCTGGAGTAGCAGGTGGAGGGAAACAAACGCTACTGGATATTATTTATTTTGGTAGCGTTAAAATGTCGCTACAAAAGAGTGATTAAAAACTCAAGTACACTTATGCTGGCGTTTATTAAGCGCTACAAAAAATGTATATAATGCCGTGGAGGAGAAAACCCTTTCGGTGGCGTTAAACAGGCGCTACAAAAAATTTAGATAACGCCATAAAAAAGTATCATGGAGGAGAAAACCTTTTCGGTGGCGGTAAATAGGCGCTACAAAAAAGGAATTCTATGGCGTTATAAAAACGCTATCAAAAAAACAAATTTGGTGGCGTTTAAAAAACTGCAACTAATACTCGAGGATTTTTAGTGGCATGTTTTATCATAACGATTATCGGAACGCCACTAAAAATACGTAGTGGCGGTTTTTGGGCGCTACAAAAAATCAGTTTTCTTGTAGTGTAGGGGTTTCTGCTATTTCTAGGATAAGGTTTAACTTATCAACCAATTTATTAGCAATAAAACTACCAGAAGCCCCGGTATCAAATAATACTCTAATAGAAACGTCATTAACACATAAATTACCTTCTAGGACTCCCTTGCCTTTCACATCTTTATAGATTGAAAGCTCATTCTTTATAGCGTAAACCTTGATCTGTTCTCCCTTCTTCATTAACAGGCACTTGTTTTTCCAATGTCCCGACTGATGGCAATTGTAACAAATGCTCTTCTGAACCATATGAGAGACGCTTCCTTGTTGCTGCTTCTACACCTTATGACTTCTACAGCTTGTTGCAAAATGGCCTTTCTTCTGGCAATTATAACAAACAATATCCTTATAACGGTTCTCTTGAGTTCCTCTACCATTCTTTCCTTGCGATGGCTTCTTTCACTTATTATGATTCCTACTATTTCCTTAGACTATCGCCAGACTCCTTTTATCCAATACTTCATATCAGAAACCCATATCTAATAGGCCCATAAAAGTTCCCTTTATATATATGGTCATTCGATCCTAATATTGCTCTTTCATCCCTACAATAAACATCTCATTCTTCTTTAAGGGCGTGTTTATTAGTCCTGACCCAAAACAAGATAAGTCAGTAAACTTATTTGAGTATTCCTCCATATACATATCTTCTTGTTTCAAGTCCATAAAATTTCTATAAAGATGGGATTTTCCGACTGTAGGTATATACTTCTCTTCGAATCTTCTTTAAATCTGGTCCATGATAAATTGTTTTCAGAATCATTCGAAGTGATGGAGTCCCACCATGCTAGAGCTCCTTCCTACAATTGCCAGGAAGCTAAGAACCTCTTTTGATCATACTCTATGTTCAATCCTTTGAATATCCTTTCACACGAGCGGAGCCATGCTTGCACTTCAACAATAGACTCAGTTCCTTGGAATGGTTTCCCTCCTAAGCCAGTAATTCTTGCAAAGAGTTGCAAAGTTAATTTTAGTTGCTCAGGGATTACCACTTCCATAATTACTATAGCACTTGATCACCATTGGTGGTCGTAGTGTTGCTACTTTCCCTTGATCCCCTTCTATTACTGATTTTCGACTATCTGCATATAGTAAAGAAACTCTTTAGAATTATAGACGAAATTATCTTAGGGAATGGGTATTAAGCATAAAATGACATGGATGGATTTATTTGGATGAAATTAAAAATACACTCACTCATTGACTAAACTCAGGGTATTACTAACCCTATCTATAATGAGTCATCCCTATCAAGGCTTAGGTGTTCGCTCAACCTAAGTTGTGATGCCAACTTTGACGACCCGCCTTTTCGACCCTCAAAGATTGATACAAATACATCCTTGGTATTCACATGCAGCAAATTCAAGTGCCGAAGAGGTAGATAATCAAGGGTTTTTACAAGAAATAAAGAAAAAATATAGAATAACAGCAAAATTTCACATTTGCATTAATTGTACATATGGAAAGTACATATAATCACTCCAAGTGATTTTACGTTAAGTGCTAACCCAACAATGAATAGTTATAACTGCCTATCCTTAAAGAGGCTGGAAGATAACTAATACATACTATATGATATCACTATTGAAAAAAGGACACTCTAGTCTTCATATTCCATTGATCCTTCCAAAATGCTCCAAGCTCCCTAACAACTTAGCTGGCTGAAAAAATAGGGCACCCAGAGTTTATGATAACCAAATCATGGGACTGTACGAGAAACTCAAAGTACAAGTACTTAGAAAACAAAATGGTATCTCATAAGACCACGCTGCACATAAACACGAAACGGGTTTTTACCTTATGATAACTAGAATATTTCTATGCAAAATTCAGTGATATTACTTTTAATGACATTCCTTGAAAACTTTTCAAAGAAACTTACTTTAATAGTCGAAATTGTTATATTGGTTAAATCTAATGGCATAATAGGTTTATAACTAAAAACGAAGGCACTTATTAGAGATTTGGATTTCTAATAAATAGCGAGATCAGGGATTACCTTTCGTACAATACATTTCTAAAGGAATGTACCGAGGATCAAAATCTTCGAAACCTCTGTGAATTATGACCGGCCTACCCGTAGACCTATCCGGTAGTGGAAAGAACCGAATATGATATCACCCTGGCTGTTATCTACCTATCCAGAAAACCATAGCATACACCATATAATTTAAACCCGACGTCATAGCGGGTAGAAATAAATAGATCTAGAAAGGTGATATCATACTATAATGGTTGCGCTCCACTTATCCTTAAAGCAACTCCTGTTTCACAATTCCCCGGTGTGAGGCTTGAGGTAACGTTTACTTTCTTAGAACATTTTCACTTAAAATTCCATATTGCTATTTCCAATAGCACACTATTAACTTCCACAAAAGTACAACTTCTAAGCTTGTACGTCTCAGAGAAGGGTGTTAAGTATAAGAGGGGTTACCTCCTACACCAACAAATAGATGTACATTTTTAGAGATCAATGCACTATGATCTTATAAATGCGATGTCAGACATTCATCCATACATGTTGTCCAGGAATGGGACTAACCGAAGGCACTCTCCGACCATATCTTGTAAGCACTACCCCTAGGATTAGTAGCTAGTAGTCCTTGCATATGAAGATCTAAGAACGAAGAGACTACTACTATTTATTTATCTCGACAGCTACTCCAAATTGGATTTTAGTACTTATAAAACATTTATAAACCATTTTACATCATTACAAGGTGTTTAATGATTCCATATCAATTTTATAACTCGATTCAGAAAGTGGTTTCCTTATGTAATATTGATGCGTTTTTAATGCGATTTGTTTACACAATTAAGCAACTATATTTAAACAATCAAACTTGATGATCAAAGCATAGTAAACATCCAAAGCAATCATATCACATCATATATATACAGAGTTTCTGACGCAGCGGATTATCAAAAACTTGATATGTCAATGGAATTAGCAATCGGTGGATTGAACAATACTGAAAATGCCCAAATCCATTGATCTCAAGAGATACCGGATTCTAGCTATCCTTAACACATTGATCGCGCACGATACCGTGATGAAGGATCTACGATTCTTCAACGTTGATCAAGCGCACTTGATTCCGTGAATCGGCTTCAACGTTCGTTGATTCGAGCGCACTCGAATGCCGAAGTGGAGATAGGAGATTTTCACTCGACTACCAATTTAAAGAAAGCACAAAGCAATCAAATGGAAATTTTATTCAATTTTCAACAACCAATTATAATGACATTACATCCCTATTTATAGGGTTTATGACACAACACAAAAACTTAAGAAAAGTACAACACAATCAGTACACGACTTATAACGACCTAAAACAACAACGCACGCGACTTAAAACGCTTCACACAACTGACGATAGCTCGGCAGCGGCTTACGGAATGCACGCGGCTTAAGGAATAGGATCAGCGACTTATAGTTCTTCACGCGACCTAAAAAATGTCTTCAGCGACTTAAGAAATCTTGGTTCACGACTTATGGAAGAGGATAACTCGTTCGCGACTTAGAAAAAGGGGATGAAACTCGCTCGCGACATAATCTGATTCACTTCACACGACCTAAATATATTCAATTTCACCTGCGCGACTTAATCTCAATGAAGTACCCACGTTTTCGATCAGTTCGCGACATTGGTATCTCGCGCGCGCGGCATTTGGAAGAGGCGACGTAAGCCGTTCGCGACTTAGGGTTTTGGAATTGTTGCCGCGTGAGGAGATTTGAGAATGAGTCGTAGGTTGCGAAGGAGCTAGGTCGTTAGTTGCGATGGAGATTGTGTCTTAAGTCGCCATGGGGGTTGAATCGTGAGTCGGCGGGTTTGGATCGTGAGTCGCGGTGGGATGGTTGAGTCGTGAACGACCTGATGATGGCCGCTGCTTCAACGCGGTGAGTACTTCATCAGTTTCTCACTTGATTTTCAATCAGGGCTAACTTTAAAACGGCTATATCTCCACTACCTCGAAATCGAAGCTTACGAATACTGGCCCAAATGCTCCTAAGGGGTTCGACCTTGGTTTTGGAGGCTTGGAAGGCTCGGCCTTGCTTGGAAGATAGTGGTGGAGGGCTTGGTTGCACACGGCCGTGGTGGAAAAAGGAAGAGTTTACTAGCTTGAACTTTGGTTTGAAGTGGCATAGATTTTGATTGATTTTGGCATAAATTTGTTTTGATTTTGAAATATTTTCTTTCTTAGGCTATGGAAGACATTAATGTAAAGAAGAAGAAGATAAAATAGCTTACGAATTTTATAAAGAAAAAGTGTGAATAAAGTGAAGAGAGGTAGGTGCAACTTGTAGGAAAAAATGAGAATAAAAATATCATGATATTTACACACAAATATATCACCATTTCATCACCACCGCATCCTCCTCTCTCCTCATCATGTTCGCTAGAACATCCCCTCTCCCTATATGCATGGCCATGTGCTTGTACTTAGGGTGTAAGATGTTGACTTTAGCTTTATTTAAGGGTGAAGTATATGGAAAATATCTTAATATTTGTAATATATATATATATATATATATATATATATATATATATATATATATCTGTGTGTGTGTAAGTATATTTGTATGCATATATGTTTTCATGTGCATGTGAATGCGTTCATGTATATATACATATAAGGGTGCATATGTATGTCTCAAATGATTCACAACGTTGCACAACTTTTCTGCGTTGAATCGTTATGGATTCTGATTTCATTTCCGGTCTTATTTTCACTTCTTCTTTAATATATATATATATGTATGTATGTATGTATGTATGTATGTATGTATGTATGTATGTATGTATGTATGTATGCAAACAAAGTTTGATAACAATATTTCTACCATTATATAATAATTAAAAGTTCTTACTTAATACTAAAAATAATTATTAAATCATATAAACTCGATCTAAATTCAAAATCATTTATTCTAAAATAGCAATATCATTGACGATGTCATAAAGAGATTTTATTTTTGGAAATAAAATAAATAATTTTATTACATATTCTCACTCATATACATAAATGAGTGTATTTATCCGGCTCCATGCACAATTTCGGATGGTCTACGAGCAGTTTATTGATAAATCGCTTATTGGTTACTTTATCGGTATATCTTTCAAAGTATATATTTTGTAATATTTATTCAAAATAAGATTGCCAGTATTATTTATTGTCCAAAACATTATCATTTATGTTAATAAATTTTATATGTTGATATTTTAAAAAAATTCTAAAGTGATAAATTAACGGGTCGCTACAACATTGGAGGCATAATAATCAAACAAATATTAATGAAGACACACACACAAATGTATATATATAGCCATAAGTAGGCGTTTGTGATAGGTGTGGATTACGAAATTTTGTAAACAACTTAAACGGATAAGAATGACATAATCATTAGAATGAGTTGGAATGCAAGGTTAGTAGTTTTACACAACAGAAGTCTACCCACCGTAAGGAGCTACCAACAGTTGTATATATATTATACTGATACGGGACATATCCAACTTTAGGACCCGTGGAATTTTATACGCTTGCGTATATGTGAAGGAACACCTCAATAGGGTCTACTTTATTCATTTTAGAGGGGCCTTAGTTGCATTAAGCAATCTAGATGGGACGATGAGCAAGATTCGACACTAGGTCAGTGTGTTGATAGCATATTTGGGAGTAGGAGCTCTACATAGGTCAAGGACGTCAGCGGTCCTGAGCAGTCAGAGGGAAAGACGGGGGTTATACCTAAACATGCTACATCTCCTACTAGTGTAGTTCACATTTAGGTCATGCAACACCACAGTTGTTTGCTAGTTTGTTTGTAAGGAGGCAGGGATAGATAACCTTTAAGAAAGGTCTTTCAAACAATTGGGTTAGTCTGAGGAGTCAAGTCCTTAATAGTTTGTGGTGTTGAGTGCATGATAGTCTATGGAACTGAGTCCATAATTGTTTGAGAAGTAAGTCCTTAATAGTTCATGGAGCTAAGTCCATAATATAAAGTAGTAGATAAATCCTTAAGACGAGACATAATACTGCTAAAATATTGTGATACCATTATAAGGCACTACAAGATTTCCTTGGTATGCACGATGAAGAGGACATGATACTACGTTGATGATGGATCCTAATGAGATACAGAGTTATGGATACTAGTGGGTATAGTATCATGGTCCAATGGCAGACTATAGTACTTACACACACATGCGCGAGCGCGCACGCACACACACACACACACACACACACACATATATATATATATATGTAGTTATAGTCAACTTTGGATAGAAGGGCCATACCGTATGTCTAAGCGGATTCAAGATGACTAAGTAAAATAAAGTGACATAACATGTGATGGAAGACAATCGACATAAACTAGTATTATGTATAAAGTGTATAATTTACCAGTCACCAGAACGTTATGCATGCTCAATACTGACAAGGACACTAAATATTAAAAGTTTCATTCATGGTCAGTAACTATATGTTTTATTATACTTTACTATTCCACTGTGATTTTATATTAATAGTGCTTTGATATTCATTTATTTATTTACAGGATACCAAACCAACGATTCATAATTTGATGGGCTTGGGTTTTCAATTTAGCAAAAATTCAGTCCAGATGGGCTGTGGGTTGTTACATAAAGTATATACTCTTTATGACTTGTTGATAACTGATGGATTTTCATTACAAACAATCCATTTTCTTGTTGTCGATATGAAACTCGTAGTTTCCCTACAATGAGCATGATGTCCTATTAGACATTCTAACAAGCTATCTCCATTTGAACTTGTTTAACTTATTATCTATATAATCTATTGCCATGTTAGAGTTTGAATCGTATCCAAGTCCATCACACAACCATAAATTTTCTAGAAAGAAATTCCTTCGTTAAGTAGATTGTCTGTCGTATAACAAAAATCTGTTTCTTGGTGCAATGAAATATGCATTCAAAACAATTTATGAACCGCATATAGACTTACAAAAATATATTTAGCTTTGAGTTCATGAAACTTACGTTCTTAACTTAGGTTAGACAACCACATACCTCTTAAACTATTAAAGATGAGATTTCTTCCCAATTTATATCTTATATAGAACTGCAGTTTCAGCTTTAAATAAAATTGAATTCAACATATGTTCTTACTCTTGAGTACATATCCATAAAGGAATAGGTAACTAAACTTCACTTATTATTAACTATGCATTTCCAATAGAGTTTGATTATTCCTTAATGAAACACCATCGTGTAGCATAGGAAAAAGTGACTTTGAGAGTGAATGGTCTTCTCTTTCAGGTACGCTTGGAACTCTTATCAAGATACTCACATTTTTTTCAAATCGAATTGTTTAATTCTTTCGTATGTTATATTTTCTACTTCAGATTTATATTCAATGAACTTATAATAGGTATACAACTAGTGTATCAAATATACATGTTCATATCAGAGAAAATTAACAAGTAAAATCAATGAAGTAAGTGGATATGCTTTCAATATCATTAGACCTTAGACTACATCAATTTGAAGAGTACATGGACTCTATTGTTACTTCTATTTGAATGGGTGCTTTGCTGTAAATCTTTGAGATATAATTTACAAGCCATTTGATTCACAATCATTGGTTAAAGAAAAATTCTCAGAGATATGGCTTAGTCCATGATTCTAAAAGTATTGTTAAATATTTAGATGCTTATGTATTTTCCATAGCCAATACATTACAATTGTTATGAAAACAAATACCATAATCGATATACCGAAGATAAATCTACTTCATAATAAATATTCATATATTTATATTAAATCAACGTTGCATCTATTGGTTAAAAAAATGACTATTATTTCATAAGTAAAATTTGTATACATGAAAGTAATTTTTCAAAAACTCGATGCATCCATTAACAATTGGTATATGGTATGCTCCTACTATATCTATTGTTACAATAACAAAATTCAAAATACAAAGCACCGTTCAATCACTTATTATAAGATATTTATTTCTTTTGCTACAACTAATTTACAATCAAGAGCTTTAGATCTAGTATATTGATCTCAAGAAATAGATATAATAGAGAACAATTATCTGTAAGAAAAATATATTTGGAATAGAAATCGTATTATTTTATTCCTTATTAAGCATCTATAAATATTATATACAATTCCATCTTCTTTGTCGCTTTATAAAGTAAAGACGACCTTTTGCCCTCTCTTCATCTCAATTGTGCTTATATTACTTCCACTCCAAACTTGCGATTTCTCTTTCAAATGGTTAAAGCTTTTTAAAAGGAAACCCTTTTAAAACACTGGATTTCTTTACAAAAATACATTCAGTTATCCTTATCTTGTTAAGGAGATCGAATAAGTTTCACTTAAGTAAACAAATCAAAACTGACATTGAAGCGATTGAATTCTTTTGTTTATATTTAGTCTAATGTTATTTCCAACACAAGATTCTTATCATATTTAATTGTATTAAACACATAATCTCACACTTTTGATTACTTGCTCATTTCGAATGAAACAACTTCATTGAAATTTCATACATTATGGGGATCGAACATCCATGCTCTTATGTTGTTCTAGACTTCAAAACTCATAAAAGACTATACACAACCAAGCGAAAATTCACATTTAAGTAAATAAGACACGAAATTTTTAATGGTTGTATTTTTTGGCTCATGCTTAGGTATTGAAGCGACAATAGATCAAAAGTTTACTTTATCAGTAAGTAAATTTTTGCTCTCTTCCCCAATCTTTAATTCATATCATTTGGTATATTTTAATCATTAAACAATTTTATCAAATGCGCTAGCTATGTAAATCTATTATAGTATTTTACTATAATATTACGTATGTTCTTATAGTTATCCGAATGTTTCATTATATTATTCTAACAGAGTTCGTATTGGATTCTACATCTTGGAAACCCTAAAGGGTATGTGGAAATTTTATAATTCCTCTAGTGAGTTAGAATCCATTTGTCATGTTAGTTCAACCTTGAGAATGTTTAACAAATTATAGTCCACATAAATGGTAGATAAGACATTATTAGTTATGTCTCTATATAACTACTCACCATACATTCTTTGCTCCAAATCATCTTTATGATCTTGAGGTCGCTCAAAAAATCATAAAGTATATTAGATACTCATGACCTATTAATTGGTGATCGCCTAAGGAAATTTTGTAACCCTTGGGGGTTCTTAACAAAGTTAGGATGCTATAAACACCATTTTATGACATAAGGGTACTCAACAACCATAAATATGCATAATACCTCATTTATATTGTAAATGGTAAAGAACAACATTATTTTAGATTTATTACCTCAAAATAATAATAACATGTATTATCGTATACAACTGATAATGAGTATTAATAATACTCCATAACATCTTTTGTTAGTATGTGTGTGTGTATACACACATACCACATACACGCTATTATATACATTTGTATTCATTCCTTATAACTATAGGTTTATTTTCGATTTTAACTCGTATTATTTATTTTACATGCATTATATATGGTTCTCTTATTTAATAATAACGTTCACAATATTAAATTAAATTATGCATTTATGTATATATATTATTAATTAACGCATTAATTAAAATTATAACACAACTGTTACATTTTCTAATCTATAACATTTATAATTCATATTGTTATAGTTTAAAATTATTTTATAATTTTAAATTAAAAAATTTCAATTTATGTATTTATAATAATTCAAATTTAAATCATTGTAAATTTGTTTGTTTATAACCTTTATGAACACATGTTTAAATTTTATTCATAACCTTTTCAAATTTGAACCAATTTAAATTCAAATTTTTATATATTATTCAAAAAGCATATTTAAATCAACCTAAGGCGCAACACATTTGGGCCATATATTAAGGGCATACCCGTGAAACGGACCATTTCCAAGAGCAAAGTATGGACTAAGAGATGGAGATTTCTGTCTATGAGAAGTTCCTTAATTAGAATAACCTTCTCCTTAATTAAGCACTGTAGCATTATACATCCATCTAATTGCATTTTTCAAGTGAATGTCACATGTGTTGGTTAATTATCCATGTAACATACCGCAGTCTCAGATACCATTGATGGGTTTGGTGCATGGGCAATAGGGCATAAAAGAGAAATTTTAAAATGTTTCCTTTTATTAATTTTTCACTATATCTTTAATTTTTATTTTCATGAATAATTCATTTGCCTTAAATCATATTAAATGTATATTTGAGAAAAAATAGTTTAATATTTTAAATTAATTTTATGTTAATTTCAATTTGAATATTTTATTTATAAAAAAATTATTATAATTCAATTCTAAATTTAATTTTAATTTTGAATTTTGTTCTTGTGCTTCTCTTTTCCTTTTCTCTTCTCAGGTTTCTCCCATGTTTTGTTCCTTCATTGGTTGATGGTCGTGATTGTCCTTCCTCTTCTGAGGGAGCCTTGTCTGGTTCTTATAGTAGTTTAGGCACCTTGTCTAGCTACTGTGCCTTTTTCCTTTGTTTTATGGGCCTTTTCCTTTAGCTGTTTTGTGCACGTGCAGAACATCTGTTTCCCAACTATTTATATATAGTGACAAGACCCACTTTAAAACCAGCTAGCTTTGCTAAAAAAATTTGAATTTGGTCAGTGTATTTTATTTATAGGAAATTAATATTCATAACGTGAATAACAACATATGATTTGCATAAACTAGTCCAAGAGTTACGTGATATAAATAGAATAAAGTTTTGTGACCATTGAGATTTATAATCATATTATAAAAAGATTATATAATAAGGATATTTAATATAACATCTTCTTAATATATTTATGTGCATTAGTAGGGATACACATACATACATATATGTATGCATTAATATTTTTGTTTTATAAAAATATTATTATATATATAATAGCTCATGGCCCTTATTGTGTTTGAGTGTAATTTTCTAAACTCATGATATTTTTAAAAATGATATATATACATATACATATACATATACATATATATTGTATATATTAAAGGCTTACAACCTTTTAATAAAAAAATTCTTTTGTAAAACGCTCTCGGCCTTTATACACAAAAATGTTTTTTTTTGGTTTTAAGTTTTAAAATATATGTTAATTGCAACAAATATGTCTAGTTAAAATTTAAAACTTCTTAACACATAAATTTTAAATTTTAAGCATGTATGTATTTGTAAATTGTTAGTTTGAAGGCGAAAATTTTCTTTACCAAATAGAAAATAGAATAACTTGACTTATTTTAAAATATATATATATATATGTGTGTGTGTGTGTGTGTGTGTGTGTATGTATATCAATATAAAATCAAACTATGTATATTAGTAATATATATACATAAACATGTCGTAAAAGATAATTTTTAATATATATATATGTGTGTGTGTGTGTGTGTGATTGGATTTAAAATTTATAAATGCATACGTTTATATATTTATATGAAAAAAAAATTCAAGGTCAAAGTAAAATAGGCATACATATATGTATAAACATGCATTTCAAATAAAATCAAAGACTACTTCAAGATTGAACCAGTCATTGAACCATCGTACTGTTAGCTTCTTTTTTCGATGTTTAGTCCTTCTTCCAACTAATTTGGCGTGCAAATCCCAATACAGGCTCTAACAAGTTTATTGGAGGCTAGGGCTTAATTTTTCAATATATATTTTAGAATGAGAAAGGGAAAGGCTATTTGTAGCCCACATTTCATCCTCTTTTAAATATAGATATCTAGGTCAAAGAGAATCATTTAAACTTCTATCCTCATCCATTTTGATATGCCCCTTAGGGACTAAATCTGATGACGTTAGGCATATTTAATATCATATATATTAGATAAATAATATTTATTTTTAACTTTCATGTTTAACTAAACTAATAAGTAACAGTTACATATTATTTTAATTGATTCTAAGGCCCTAAATAAATAATTAAAAGCAAAAAATTGATACAACATCTGTACTAATTTTCACTATTAGTTATTATATTCATAAATTAATTCAAACAAAGTAAATTTGGAAAATTGGTAATAACATTATTGTGTTGACTCCTCGGTGTGAACTTGGTTTTTAGTAATATTGTAATAGTTTAAATATTAAAGCCCATATAGGCTTTGGTGGAGTTTAGTATCAGACACGAGTTCAGATGCTTAAAGAACACCTAGGTGAGTTCCCATTCTAATCATTTAGGATACACCTTAAGAAATGATAAATTGTACATGTTTTCCTATATCACTTTGATATTTAAAGCTTAGTTAATGGGTAAAAAATTAATAATATCCATAATTAGCTGTAAAGTCCAAGTATATGGTATAAGATCAGGTGCACTGGGAATCAGAATAAAAGTAGGGAATTTCAAAAAAAAATCCTTTTATTAATTTGCCCCTGATCATATTTTTGGTTTATATGAATAAGTTTTCCGTACTAAATCATATTTAGTACTAATTTGTGAAAGGGTTTGGGTTCAATTTTAATTTAATCAATTTTTATATTAAATTTCTTATGTTTGTTTATTATGCTTTAATAAACTATTTTATTGTTAATTCAATTCAATTTAATTTATTCTTATCTTTTGTTTATTTTTTCCTGATCAAAAGATATCTGAACTTCGTTTGGGAAGAAAGAAATTTGAGGTGCTTTGAAAACAAGTTGAGGAACAGTGAGCAACTCATGCATGCTTTACATGCCAACATAAAGATAGGAATAAATGATTGTGAATTTGATTTCACATCCTTCGTCTCGACTGATTGGATATAGTGCTCTTCTCCTATCTGTGTTTTCGTTTCTCTTTTCTTTCTTTTTAATTTTTTTCCTCTGTGTTGTAATTACTCGTGTGATTGTTTTCCGTTTGCGATTGTGAGCTTGTTCATAGTCGCTGTTTCTTTTCTCTTTTTAATAACATCCTGGTAGGGGACCAGTTAACCCCGCTTGCCTTTCAAAAAAAAAAATTCAATTTACTTTATATACTATTTTTAATTTAATTTCATATTTTGATATGATAATATATTCTCATTCACAACATAAACGTTAAACTACATTAAATATGATGATCTAACCTAAGGGTAACATGATGAACATATGTCATAGTGTTTAATTAACTATTGTGATTTATTTAATAAGTAGGTTTAGTGTCATGGTTTAATGATCATGTCATATACATATATATACATAAACATTTATATTTATGTATATGTTAATATAAGTCAATGATAATAACTTTTAAATTCACAAATTAATTTATTAATTAATATTAATATATAAATATATATAGTATAATATTATTTAAAATTTTAGTGTATATATATATATTAAAAATTAATTTTTTTTGCTATGGTGTATGTTCAAACGTATATTTTTAAAATGTATGTTATTTAATATTACATATATATATTATTTAAGAATTTAAAATTCAAAATTTAAAAATAGTTTACCTTATCAAGGATAAAAATGTTTTTTAATTTCAAATCTAAAACTGCAATCAATTTTTTTTCAAAAACTAAAACCCCACACACATATATATATTATAAAACTTCAAGATTAAATATTTAATATGAGATTCGAATTTTAAATACTACAACTTTTTATACATCTAAAAGATGACTTGAGCATGGAGACCGTGTTTTTTGCAACCTCACTTGGCAACTGTGCTCCTTTGTCTACGTTCGTTTCTTCTTCTTCTTAGCTGCGTTGCCTCGTCGTAAGAAGCCTTCGTCCGCCCTTAGGTCGAAGACTAGATCTGGCAATAATTTCTCACCATCAATCACAGATCAGGCTCTGCCACGTGCCGCCTCTGCTAACGCTCCTCTAGCTTTCGTTATTTCTCCGGCTTCTCCACCTTCTCAAGGTATCCCCGGCCTCCTGTCCGACTAGTTTCGGTTTCTTCGAACAAGGCGTTGGTTGGTAGTGACCTCCCGATTCACGAGTCAATTTTAGGCTTGCCGATCTCAGGTATTAGCTCTCCCATCTTGATTTCTCCTTTCTCGCCTATGCTTGGTGCTGTGGCTCGTTGCAAGTCTTTGCAATGGTCTGACAACTATATCCCTTCTCTTGGGTTGAATAGTGAAAGTGTCGATCTGGTAATGTGTGGTGAAATTGCAGTGAGTGTCATTGACGAATTGATTGAAAATGTGGCACTTGATGCCCGTATTGGATCTGCCAGTATGAAAAGTGGCGATTGCCTTGGTTCCGTTTGTGATAATGTCTGTATATCTACTGTTATGGATGGTAGCCCTGCATGTATTCCTACTGCCCCAGCTTCTCCTCATGTTGTACCATCTACCTAGCTTCTCTATTCAATAAGATGCCCAACAAGGCGGGTGTTCATTCCTCGAGATTGTTTGATAATGTTGAGCTTGAAGGAGCTATGGTTCCTCCTTCCGAAGTCATACAAGCAGGCATTGACTATGGAAGGACTACTTGGTAGGATTTTTCTTTGATTCCAAACCGAACTATCAATTTGTTAAAGTGAGATGCATATAAATATGGAAGCCCGGAGAAGGTCTTAGTGTTCACTTTGATAATGCTATGTATTACTTCAAGTTCTCTCATTCTGGTGAGGGGCAATGTATCCTTGAATCTGATTCGATTCTTATTCTTAGGAAACCTTTCATTATCACCTCCTGTAATCCATCGATTGACAAGGCAATTGACCAGGTTTTATCCATTCTTGTCTGGGCTCATTTTTTATGTATTCCTTCTGTTCTATAGCCCATGGTCGGTATTGATTAGCTGGCCGACCTAGTTGGCAAGGTGATTTGTTATGACGTGAACACAATGGCAAGGAAGAAACTTTTTTATGCTAAAGCCTTGATTGAGATTACACCTACCAAACCCTTACCATCTACTCATCGGGTTCGCCTTCTTGATGGTCATGAAGCTGAGATTCTTGTTCATTACAGTTGGAAGCCGAATATATGTACGTCCTGTCATACTTTTGAGCATGCCACTGAATCTTGTTCATGTGGGACAACTGTTGCTCTTGCTCTTTTGTCTTCACGGATCCCGCTTCCTAGACCCCTTGTTAGGAAATGGGTTTCGGAAGCTGCCTTAGTTATTCCTCACCAACCTTCTAATGACATCGTTTAGGTTGCTCCTCCTGATATCCCTTCACCTGTAATTGACCTCGCCGTGGATGTTTCTACTAACCTATTGGGCGATCACCCTTCCACTAATACTATTGTTTGGGTCTCTGATAAGCGTGCATGGCTGCACCTTCCTGCGGACATGAGGTTCTCGCCTAAGAGAATTATCTTTTATGCTTTCATCAGTGGCTCTATAGAAGAAATGAGAAGACTCATATACCATATTGATAGTAAGGGCCTACTCCTCACTAGAGAGGGTGAGATTGGTGAGGTGAACAAGAGAAAGTTCTACGATGTTTCGTGGGACAGGAAGTCTATTTACTCTGCTGATTCTGTTGGTTATGCTTTTAACCTGGCTCTACTCTTTGCTGGGTTTGCGGATGTTTCAGGTCCACTGTAAGATGATGGTATTTTTTGTCCTTCCTCCCTTTCGGGGGGATAGGCAGGTTCATTTGTAGTAGTATAGGCCATTTTGTCTATGTCTTGTACCTTAGTTTGTCAGTGGCTTGTCCACTATAATCAACTGCCCTGGGCATGTACAGAACACTTGTTCTTTTTTATATTCAGCAGCACGAGCGACTATAAAGCCGGCTAGCTTTGCTAAATTTTTTAAGCCAAGAGTAAAAAAATTTGCAATCTAAAAATTGTAAATTATATGTTTATATTTTATATTATATATATATATTAAACTTTTAAAATTAAAAATAAGTTTTTTTAAACGAAAGAATTAAAAAAATTATACCTTTTTATTTAACAATTGCCAAGAGCAATTTTTTCAGATATTTCATTTGAAAATGTTTAATATATATACATGTGTTGTTACGTATGTATAAAACTATTTTTATGAAATCCAAATAGATTTTTAATTATATATATGTATTATAATTTAAGTTTTATATTATTTAATTATTTAAAAATATATTTAATCTCAAAAATTTAACTCCATGATCAAAAGCAATAGGCAATGAGCAAGTATGTAATAATAAGATATCCATGATGAACTGATTTAAAAAGGAATTGTTACCTTTTTGATCCCTTCGAGTATCGAACACTTTAATTGATAGTCGTCCTCTTCTCCAAACTCCTTTGTTCTTTCTCCTTGACCATGGGATGTAACTCTATATGCAAGATTTCACCAATGGAGGCAAGGATTAGGGTTTGTCTTAGTTTCAACTTTCAAAAGAGAATTAATGTGGTGGCTATTTATAGCCAACTAGATCACAAATATCTATCCGCTTCTCTTTAGATCTGAAAACCAAGTCCTCATTGACTCTACAGACTATGGCCACTTCCAACATCCCGATAGTTTGGGATTCCAACTTAGGACCAAATTGATATAACCATTAAATCAATTATATAATTAATTAATTTAATCTCGTTCTTTAAATATATTAATTTGTACATTTTGCACACGATTTTAATTATCTTTTAGCGTTGAAAATAATAGAAGTGCCTTTACAATTTAATATAATATTTATATGTAATTTTATTATTAATTTATAACATTTATAAATTAATTTACATTGGTTGAACTCGGAAGTTAACTAACACTATTGTGTTGGCTCTCTAGTGTGAACCCGATCATTGGTTAATATTTAAACAACTTAAATACAAAAGCCTATACGAACATTGCTAAATACAGTATCAAGAACATGTTCAATTGTTTATGGATCATTTAGGTGAAATCGAATTTCTAATTTTATTAAGTTGCACCTAGTAACGACATTTTGTGCACATTTCTTTTCGTCGACACTATATCATTTAGATATCTAGAGTTTGGTCTAAGGTAAAAAACTTTACTAATATCCATAGTTAATTACATAGACTACTGGTTCAATCCAATAATATTTATTAATTAACTGATTCAATTCGACGAAAGATTTTGACTTTATGTTGATGACCAATTATGATGATTCTAACCTTCTATAGCAAAGGAGTTGAATCCTTTCTTAAGCAGTATTTCACTTCAGGCCATTCAATTACTTCAGATCGACGTGCCATATGCTTGATCATAATTAAAGTATAGCCTAAATACTTAAGATCGATAATATTCTCAGATCTGAAGACAACTGCACATCATTACCATGAGATCTTCTGTTTTGAATTAGTAGTAGTAACCTATAGAAGACTCTCATTAGTCATTCTTTGATTGTTCTAAACTGTAAAGACCCATATTTTTTTGATAACTAAAAATATTAAATTTAATAAGATTGTGGAATTTAATATTGTGAGAAATTAAAATTTATGTTTATTAATGAAAAGATTGTTTGAATTCATAACTTGATCTTAAATGAATTTTAAAACAATAACTATAGTGAAGTGAGAGATAGTAATGCAAATTAGAATATAATTAATAATATTTATTGAGCGTAACTTAAAACTATGTTAACGTAAATTCAGTTGATTGTAAATTTTGAACGTTAATGTTATAAGAATGAAATGAATGTTATTCTAATTGAAATATAATTGTAGAGCTTAATTTGGATACAATTGTCAGTTAATAGGGGATAAAATAATTGTTCAAATCAATTATTGGAATTTATGTAATTAAATATTGCAGTTAATATGAGTTAAGACGATAACTGTAGAATATGAATGTAATAAAAATGTAAACTAATGTTAAATGAATTCATATGGTATTGGATGATTGAATAATAAGAGTGTTAATCAAAATAAAAGAAAGTGACTGAAATAAAAATATAATTAACTGGGATTTTATTACAGTTGTAATTGAACGCTGAAATTTGTGAAATATTTAAATACTGGATTTAATATGGAAATTTTATTTTAAAAGACAATGAATTTCTAAGTAGTCAAGAATTATAAAATGGTTAACTTTTAAATTTGAATTTTAAAGGTGATTAAATCAATTTAATAATTATTTATTTAATTAACGTGAAAATTAGCCATTTTGGTCCCTGTCTCAGATTTCGACGAAACTAGTCTCATCAGATCCGTAATAGTGAATTATTGCAGGATTTCAAGTTTCGTAGCGATCGGACTTATCGTTTGATCATGCGAGCTCGAAACGCGTTGAAATCAATTAAAAGAATTTAAACGAATATAGTTTGATTTTGAAAGCTAACTTTCGTATACAATGGGTTTAAGGTTTGGAATTAGTTCCATTGAGTTTAAAAATATCGAAAACCTATATTTTGATATATGGGATGACCTACTTTTGTTTTGGGAACGAACAGACTTTTTAGGTCGTTATTATACATCTTTGTCTATATAAAAGGATATTTTTTGAAACCCTACAATTTATGTACGTACTTCTTATCTGCTCCTTTCTACTTCCCAATGGCTGACAACCCAACTCTTAAATTCTCAATCTAAAAATCAAATCAAAAATTTAAACTCCTCAAAACCTATCGAATTATATAACGTCGCGAAGCTCTCGACGATACGAACCAATGGCAATTGTTTGTTTTTGAAAACGATGTATAGATCAAAACCAAATCATAGTCAAATCCCAGATTCGTGAAACCCTAATTTCCAATTTGGGCGTTTTGCTTTCAGCCACGATTGGCGAAATTGGTTGAGTGATTTTGTAGAGCTTGTTGCAAGGAGTCGATCGGTGATAGTCGCGCTGTCTATGGTGGATGGAGGTGGTCGCAATTTGGGATCTAGGGTTCGAAAACCCTAGTTGAGCATGGCAGCCAGTGGCGATCTAAGTGATCGGACATGGGGGGGGGGGTGTAGGCAATGGCAAGGCAAGCTCAAAGATGGTGATGCCATGGCTTGCAGTGGCGTGTAGGTGGCGGAAGGCTCGGTCAATGCGACGGATGCTTGCATGAAGGGTCGTAAACGACTATAGCATACACTAGGGAGAAGGTAAATCAATTTACGTTTATGCCCTTATCTCTATTTTATTTTAAATTTTAAAATTTATAACTATCATAACTTTTTCATACGGATTACATTTGACGCACGGTTTCTTCCATTGCGATCGTATCAAAATCTCGGACAACATGAAACTAGTTTGGCTATATTTTAAGAATGTTCAAATTTTGGACTTTATTTGGATTTTAATTCGACTAGAAATCAAAGGTAAATGATTTAACTCACTCACAAATACTAAACGTTCTTATGTTAGTTGAATTAAATTTATGATGTGATAAGAATATTATTGGTTGTTGTTTGGTAGTTCAACTTGACATTTTAATTGAAATTGAATTTTATGGAATTAAATCGCCAAATAAATTAACATTGAATTTAAATTTTTGGTTAAATACCTGATAATGACAACTAGTTAATTGTTGTAATTTATTGGCTGATTTGGATGTTGATTGTGATGGATGTTTATTTGTTGATATTTTGGATGATTGGATGTTTATATCTCTGCTATCATTATGGTTTGAAATGATACATACCCTAGTGATCTTATAGAATAGTGAAATTCGTTATGGGTTGAAATGATGAGCCCGCAATTTTATTGATTTGGATAGTTTGGGATACGGTTAAAACGATATATACCTGGAAAATTTAACTATTTGAGGTTGAAATGATACATACCCTATCATTTGACCATAGGGTAGAAAATTAGATATGGACACCGTTGGTTAGTTTTAAATCATTTTCTAAATGGTAAAGTATGTTTGATTCATAAATTTGATTTTTAAAATTAATTTAATGATTTTATAAATAAAAGAATATTTGGAAAATAATTTATTTTATATGTTTTAAAGTTTCAAATTATAGGTTAATATATGTCTTTAAATGTAATTCTAAGTTTTTAACCTGTAATTTATTTAATTCTAAATATATAATTTAAATAGTTTAAAATTTAAATTTAATAAAATATTTAATATAGTTTTTTATGTATATTTTAAATTTAATTTAATATAATAAATATAGTTTTGATTTAAGATAATAAATATAGACTTTATAATAACTTTAATAGATAAAAGATTTTTGTAAAAGATTTTAGAATTTTGTAAAAGGTTTTTGTAGGAAATTTATAAAAGTTTTATAAGAGATTTTATAATGGATTTTATAGAAGGATTTTATGAAAGATTTTTATAAACGATTTTATAATGGTTTTATAAAAGGTTATAAAGGTTTTAAAAGGATTTTATAAAGGGTGTTGCAAAAGAACTTATATAAAGGGATTTGGAAGTGTTTTAAAAGAATTTGCATAGAATTTTACGAAAAGGGGAAGAGTTGTAAACTATTTAGGAATTTATAAATAGCATTATAAATGGTTCTAATGCATATAAATAGTTTATAAATGGTTTAAGAGAGATATTTATAAATTATTTTCGAAATTGATTGAAAGAAACCTTCCTCGGTATTTGTCAATATATTTATACTTTTGGGATAAGTATATGGATATCTTGGTATGACTGTATAAATAGTTTTCTGGATTTATTATTAAAAATATTTTATGAAATGATCGGTGTGAAATAAGCGTTTAGTTGTTAAAGAGACCGGTGTCGGATATTATCGTACTCCCTGCCAATTCCGAAACCACTTTAACAACTGTGCACATGGTGGAGAATCCAGAACGAAGTAAGATGTTTTGGCGAATGCTACTGGTATAAGATAAGAACGCAACCCTAACCTTCAATTCATTTTGATATGGCTTAAATCAGGAACCATAACATGGCCAAGTGAGGTCGCTCCTCCTATCGGACAAGCTTCTTCTTTACCATATCTGTTACTTTGTGATTGATTGGTGACCACACTCGATTTGATAATAGGATTGTTGTTCGAGGTGGGCGGTAGCTGTGGCTATCCATTACCACCAGCCTGGTTCCATAATCTGGTAGAATCCTACCGTGGGTATAGCCTCATGTGCCCTAGCATATGCCTTATCGAGCCCACTACGATTTTGGTTTGTGTCGTACCTATGGAGTGCTCCCTGATAGCCCACCGATTTGGTGGAGTTTACAGTACTTGTGACGCCCCACCTCTATGCTCACAATAACAAAGAGTATTAAAGGAAATACTGTCTGTTATTATGAAGAATAAGGCTGGATAGGAGCGACCATCCGTAGTTAGGCCTTACACTAGCATTGGTTACCTCGATAGGAGTGGTATATATTTTCATTTTTCATCTCATATTTATTTACTCCCATCGACACACCCAATTCCAGTAAAAAAACGAACTACGATGGTTCATAATAGTTTAGGACAATATATATAATAATAACACAGTTAATATAAATGCGGAACACAAATAAAACAAAAGTCTCATATATATAATAACTGATGTCAGTTACAATACATGTGATACAAATCCAACGGTGGATTTGTGTTGAAGTGGCTTTGATTTTCCAAATTCAAGCTTGAATACCCAAAGTTGCGCACGTCTTTTCGTGCAGAGGAGGGGGCCGAGCTCGCTATGCTTGCAGCCGAAGATTGAGGTGGTGATGAGCGTTCGAATGGCGGTGGTATGATGGAGCTTAGTCGAGTGTGGAGGTGGTGGCTTGGAACCCTAATTTTGAGCAAGTGGGTTCGTGCGCGCGTGTAATGCCTGTAGGTCGCGTGAAGGGGGAAGAAAGGATGGCCGGCTGTGATTTGCAGGAGGGAAACGTGCGGTGATGATCTATTTAGGGTTTTAAAATATAAAATTGTTGTAAAAATTTATATTAAAAATTCGTGTAAACTAAAAAAATTCGTATCTTTTTCATACGAGGTCGAAAACGCGCGAAACCAGTTGCGTTGGAATCGTATGGATGAGCACTACGCTATGGAATTGGATTGGAGTCGTTTGGAGTTAGTGAGAATTTTGGGTAAAATTAAACGTCCGTTTAATTTTATTCGAAATAAATCGCTAAAACAAAATTGAAATCAAGGTGAGAACTTCTCACTCAATCGAATCAGTTTCGATTTTAAATTTTAAATACTTGTATTTAAAATACTTGAATGCATGTTTGAATGATGATTGTTATCTATTGATTGTTAAAATAGACACTATGCGCCGTTAGTAAGCGGATGTTATTTATTAAAAACATATACCGCGAATATTTCATAAACAGTGAAACTGGTATTATTTATGTACTTGGAATTGATTTCCCGCAGTATATAGCGGATGAGACCCTATTGCGCCGTCTATTAAGCGGATAATATTTTAAATCCTATATACCGCGATAATTTTGTACTGGAACGGAATTGGTATTGTGCTAACATCTTTGGATGCAGGAAACAGGTTGGAGGGATCCAACTGGATTCCTCAACAGTATTTATTTGATTTCAGATATTTTGATATTTGATGGATTATCATATCGATATATGATGTCGTTGTTGTCGTGATTGACTATTTGGTATGTAGCATCATTGGACCAATTTTGGAATTTTAAAATGATTTTAAAGTGATTTTTGAAAGTATACGTTTATAAAATATTTTTGGAATTGATCCATTTTAAATAAATAAACGTCATAATTTTAATGATATAAAAATTATGATTTTTGAGAAATATATTGATTTTTGAAAATATGGGGTTAATGATTTTATAAAATAGTTTAAATTGGGATTTTTGAATTTATTGTAAAAAGTTTAAATATAGGATTTATGAAATTTGATTATTTTATAAATCAAAATGGTGAAATTATAAAGGAGATTAAAGATGTTTTAAAATAATAGTATAAATTGATTTATATAAAAGATTTATAAATTGATATTTATAAATGAAAAATATTTGAATTATAAAACGAGTTTTTATAAGTGTTAGAATGAATTGTGAATGAATTTCATAAATGAATGAAATTTATAGAATTATAAACGGTGAAATTATAAATGTAATTTTATATGTAGTAGGTTTATAAAATTTATAAAGTTATTGAAAGAATGGTTTTGGATAAATAAATGAATCTTATAAGTTATAAGATTTATAATTATGAAGTTTAAAAGAACGATTTTGTAAACAAATAAATTATAAGTATTTAACTTATAATATGAACTTTTAGTATATAATTGAGTTATGAATTGAATATAGGTTAACAAAGGAATTTATAAACGTTGTTTTATAAATCCGCAAACGACTTATTTTGATAAGTAAATTGTTATGACTTATTAAAGGAGTTATATTCACATTTTAGACAGTGAATAATCCTTTGAAATAAAATGTATAGAAATGATGAAATTTGTTAACGAAGTATATTCACGTTTTTGAATAGTGAATAATATGTTAAAGATAAATGTTTTGGATGTGATGTTTTAAATGGCATTAAAACGATCTAATGATGTTTTTAAATAGGTGTTAAGATTCGAAACCATAGATTTCAACATTCATTGTTGAAATAGACGTTTTCGAGAAATAGAAGGAAATGGTGGACTATAACACTGTTGTTATAGTAAATGATTTCCGAAAGGAAATGTTTTGTATAGTATTGGGATTTATATATCTATTTTAATTTTGAATCCCTAAACTAGTGATTTTGGGTTGTCGTAACGATGTTTTACGCAACATTCGTTTTGACCCAAATAAATATGGTTAAGAGAATGATTTCCTTAAAGAATGAAATATATACTTAATTTCGATTTAAGTATATTGAATATTTTTCAAAGGTTGAAAATAAATGGATTTGTGAATAACTTATTAATAAATAAGTATGGAAATGTTTTCCAATGTGAAATGAAACGTTTTGAGAATTTATCCTTTTGAAGATAAATTGAAAATGAATAATTGAAATCGTATATTCATAGATATTTTGAATGTAAATTCACTATGGAATTTATAATAAAAAGGGGAATTTGTTTAAAAATAAACGTTGATTTATTTTTGAAGTGTGGGAATTAATTTACGGATTTTAAACGTAAATATAAAGTAAATCGTTAAGGATTTATTTAATTTGTTTAAATGAACCATGTTGAAATGAGAGTATTTTCCACGTAAGGAAAATGTTTGAAATTTGTTTTCAAAAATAGTAAAGGTGAAAAGTGATTTGAAAATTGTTTTCAAATGGTTTAAGTGTGAAAATTATATATCTTGTAAAGATATTTTTGGGAAATAAATAATTTGGAAAATTATTTGAAATCTGGTGATGTTGTGCATATCCATTGATAGTTCAATAACCGACTATCAATATTTACCTTTGAATAGGTATTTGTTGTGATTTGCTTGAATTTGAATGCCACACTTATTTTTAAATTATTGCGCTCGTTATTCGGATTACCCATTCCGAATAGTGATACGACGTAATGGATAGCATTGATGACCGGTGTTGAAGACCGGATATTTTTGAAAGCGAAAGGACAACTCGTCGAATGTCTTTGCATCGACTGGTCCCCGGTATAGAGACTCCATATGTGATGGGAAGTCCGAACGTGATTAGTGAATATCCAGATTGCAAGGACTTCTTTGTTAGTGCCTTCGGTTCTGTTCGATCCCGGAACAGACTTGTATGGATAGTACGTCTGACATTACAAATTGAGATATAAAGCCGATTTCTTTCAAATATATTTCTGTTGGTGGCGGAGAATTTGTTCTCTTAGCTTAACACCCTTCTCTGAGACGTACGAGCTCAGAGGTTATGTAGTTGAAGGTTATCAGCGATATATTCCCAATTTGGTAATGTGACATGCTGAGTGTTGCTGTAAAATGATCATTGTTTGATCATTTGTAATATGATCATTTGTTTGATCACTTATCTTTGTGATCATTTCTATGATTATTTGTTGACCCAAAGCACAGCTTTTGTATAAAGCATGGCTTTGTGGACGAGACTTCGTCAAGCCTCACACCTCGGAATGGTCAAAATAGGAAAGATGCAGCAAGGTTATGAGGGGTAGCTCCCTTTAGGGTATGTGCATTTCCTTCTGGAAAAGGGTGGTATCATGGTATGGAGCCCAGATATTTACTCATGTTGAAACACTTTATTATTTTGGTGTGATGTTGATTACGAGCGCTCGGATAAAGGTCCCAAAGGACCGGGGGATGGCATACTCGTGTCAGTAGTTACCCAGTTAGGGGTAACCCGGCCTTGTGTTGGCAGAGATCCAGTTTGGTTCTCGGGGACGTCCTTCCAGAGACGTTCTCATGTGGCAATGGGAAGTTCCTTGGCCTGACCATTTGTTGGAAATCAAAGAAACAATACGATCTTGTATGGTTTTAGTTGTAGAACCTGCTTCCTCAGGAGGTAGCTATAGTAGGCATAATATAATGGTACCTATGCTGGCTAAGATTTATATTCTACTTTCGAAATGATTTTTCCTATACTATGCACTAATAATAATATCAAATGTTTCTTTTTAATGCGTATCAAGCATCTTTGACTAACATAAGAAGAAATCTCCTCCAAATCCGCGTTTGCATTGTGTGTGTGGTGGGAGGTCTTATGGTAGTCTCATTTTTAAAAAGCATTGCGAATTGACTTTAAAAATATTCCTCTATTTTGATTTTAAAGATAAATAAATTGTTTTGAGTTCTCACACCAGTCACATGACTGACTCGGAGTTTATTGTTTTGCTTCCTAAACTCTGGGTGCCCACCAATTTCCACACGGGCAGTCAAGAGTTAGGTTTATCAAGATATTCTGGAATTCAGGAGTTGCTGGAGGCAAGCTGGATGACATGGCGTATTACTTGTATATAGTATTTCTTTTCCGCTGTTTGATGTTGTTTGTTGTTGTACACTCTGATGTAATGAAATGTAATGTGATGTAATGTAATAACTGATATAGTTCTTTGTTTAAAGATTATTCATTCATCTATTATATGTTGTTCCGCTGCGATTGTGAGATTCTGATGTTGTTCTGCTGTTTTCTTTCTGTTCTATCTTTTCTCTCTTCTTCTAGCCTTTTCTTCTTCTTTTTAAACCCTAATGGTTCGTATTTCCGTTCATCTTGAGTTAATCGATGGAGATTAGTGTCTATTCAAGGGGTACGGAAAAGCGGATTATTACATTTGGTATCAGAGCATATGGTTAAGCGACAACCATGGCTCTGTTGGGTATTACTCATTAAAGATAGAGTCAGTATTACTCTAGAATGAGTTTGAGTGTAATAATAGCTATGAGAGCGTATTTGTTAGTGAATATAAAATTTTTTTATATTGTGATGATTGGTTTGTTGAGTGGTATGTGGATTCTGGTTAATACGAGTAATTAACGTTGTTGATAGGGATCTCTAAACACTTGTACATAACAATTCGACACGATACTGTTTTAAAAATGGGTGAATGAAATAATTTTACCTTGATTATATTTTATATATAAAGAAATAATTTTTCAGAATTATTAAAGTGTATATAAGATGATTGTTTGGTTGTTGAAAATGTAAGAATATATATAAGTAAATTTAAAAGTTGTTTGAATAATCTATATAAAAGAATAATTGTATAAGCAAAAGAATTATAAGTATGAAATTATAATTAATGTGATTTACAATTGTGAAATAAACTTATATATATAAGAAGCGAAACTATACGAATATATTTATGAATATGAGTTGTAAATAAAAATGAGTTTGAATAAGTGATGAAATTTGACTTTGGTTAAATTAAATAAAAATTTACTTTAGAATTAGAATCTGAATTGATTTATAAGTGGGAATTTAAGTTAAGTGATAGATATGAACTTGAGTTATATAAATGAAATTTAACTTTAGAAATTAAATTGAATTACTGGATTGAATGTAAATCAATTGAATGTAAATTAAGTTGATATGAAATAATGAATGTAAGTGTTAATTCATTAAAATCTAATGTTATTGGAAGTTGAAAAATTGAATGAAACTCAATTTAATTAAACCAATTGAAAGTAAAGGTGTTAAACCAAATTGAATGAATATAAGCAAAGTAATTTGGTTGTAATTAATATACATTGGTTGTTATATGGTTGTTAGTTGATTGTATATAATTCATTAAGTATTAATGAAATTGAGTTAATGAAATTGGAAGCTGAAGTAATTGAAATCAAATTGGAAGTTAAGTGAATCTTAAATAGAATTGAATTTGATTTGGAAGTGAACCAACTTGAATATGGATTAGTGAATATAAACTAATTGAAAATGAATGTTAGTAAAAACATCCACTGTTAATAAATCAAATGTGATTAAATTGAAAACCATTTCGTTGAATATTAATGAGAATATGAATGAATATTTATTGGTTATGAATGCTAGTTGAATGATAGTTGGTTGATGGTTGAATTTATTGCTTTTACTGCATTTGCTATGTTGGCATATATAGTTATTATGTTACTATATGTTGTATATCGATACTATTGTCTATATACATGTTTCTCATCTGTTTGTTGAGTGTTTAGTAGGTGCGGATTGCGTTTGCTTCGCATTTGGAGCTCGCTTTCGCGCTATATTAGTCGTATATGCTCGCTAATAAAATATAAGGTATATATCTCGGATTAAATATCGCATTTTTACACTTTTTTCCCTACGGGATGCCTCATCACTTGATGAGATGTATATTTGCGATATATATACTGTCATTTTTTTTCGGATCAAGCCGCGCATAGGAGACTCTGGCGATTTTTTCCGAAAATTTAAGGCGTTAGAAAAATTTGAGAAAAATTGGAAAATTTTGAAAACTAAAATTTTGATTTGGAGTTGAAAGTTAAACAATAGTAGTTGTTTTTGAAAAGATAACTAAGCATGATTTGAAAACTTAGTAAAGTATTGTAAGAAGTTTAACTATGGATTTATGAAAAATTAATAGATTCTGTAACTTTTCTTACTTGATAATTTCGAGGACGAAATTCTTTTAAGGGGGGAAGTATGTAACGACTCAGAATTTCTATTAATTAAAATTTGTATATTTAATTTATTTTAAATATTAATAAGTGGAATTCATAAGTCGAATACATTTTATTTTGAATAATTGGATTTAATTGGATAATTAAATCGATATTTTAATATGTTAAATTACAGAAATAATTGAAAATTGGGTTAAATATGATCGAAAATGATTTGTAAATTTTATTATATTATATTGAAGTTAGAATGATGTTATAGAACTTTTAAAATTGAATTTAAAGTTAATTTGTGAAAATTGAATATTTTAATATTTAATCGACTAGTGAAATTAGCCGTTTTTCGAACAGTCTCAGAATTGGACGAAACTAGTTCCATTGGATCCGTAATAGTTTCTTATTAACGGATTTCAATTTTCGTAGCAATCGGAGTCTTCGTTTGATCGTGGCAGCTCGAAACGCATCGAAATTGTTTTTAATATTAATTTGGCGAGTTAAAATAGTCATTTTTCAAAGAGTGTCGGATTTCGACGAAAGCAGTTTCATCGGATCCATAATGTGATATTATTGTAAGGTTTCAAATTTCATGTCAATCGGATTTACCGTTTGTCCGGTGCAAGCTAAAACGCCTAGAAAATCGTTTAATCGGTTTAATTTTAAATTGATCGTTTATTGTCATAACTCGCACAGATGATCGAATTAGCACCTGAAACACGTTCCATTATGTTTGGAACGCGGGGTAAACCCTAGAAACGCCAGTCACCGTGCGTAAATTGGAGTTCGGAAAATCCGGGATGAATAGTGTACGTCGAATTTTCTACAAAAGCCCTCAATATCTCCATTTTTGCAAATTCTAAAAAACCCTAACCCTAAAAACAAGCCAGCCGCCTCCCCCTATTATCAATGGCCGAAACACCTTTATCTTCCCCTCCAATTTTCTTCAAATCCATGCTTTAGTTCGTAAAACTTTCTGAAGCAAACTTGTAGAGCACAGTATGAACTACAAATCCTACGGTGGATTTGTGTTGAAGTGGCTTTGAGTTTCCAAAATTCAAGCTTGAATACCCGAAGTTGCGCAAAGTCTTTTCGTGCAGAGGAGGGGGCCGAGCCCGCTATGCTTGCAGCCGAAGGTTGAGGTGGTGATGAGCGTTCGAATGGCGGTGGTCTGATGGAGTTTAGTCGAGTGTGGAGGTGGTGGCTTGGAACCCTAATTTTGAGCAAGCGGGTTCGTGCGCGCGTTTAATGCCTGTAGGTCGCGTGAAGGGGGAAGAAAGGATGGCCGGCTGTGATTTGCAGGAGGGAAACGTGCGGTGATGATCTATTTAGGGTTTTAAAATATAAAATTGTTGTAAAAATTTATATTAAAAATTCGTGTAAACTAAAAAAATTCGTATCTTTTTCATACGAGGTCGAAAACGCGCGAAACCAGTTGCGTTGGAATCGTATGGACGAGCACTACGCTATGGAATTGGATTGGAGTCATTTGGAGTTAGTGAGAATTTTGGGTAAAATTAAACGTCCTTTTAATTTTATTCGAAATAAATCGCTAAAACAAAATTGAAATCAAGGTGAGAACTTCTCACTCAATCGAATCAGTTTCGATTTTAAATTTTAAATACTTATATTTAAAATACTTGAATGCATGTTTGAATGATGATTGTTATCTATTGATTGTTAAAATAGACATTATGCGCCGTTAGTAAGCGGATGTTATTTATTAAAAACATATACCGCGAATATTTCATAAACAGTGAAATTGGTATTATTTATGTACTTGGAATTGATTTCCCGCGGTATATAGCGGATGAGACCCTATTGCACCGTCTATTAAGCGGATAATATTTTAAATCCTATATACCGCGATACTTTCGTATTGGAACGGAATTGGTATTGTGCTAACATCTTTGGATGCAGGAAACAGGTTGGAGGGATCCAACTGGATTCCTCAACAGTATTTATTTGATTTCAGATATTTTGATATTTGATGGATTATCATATCGATATATGATGTCGTTGTTGTCGTGATTGACTATTTGGTATGTAGCATCATTGGATCAATTTTGGAATTTTAAAATGATTTTAAAGTGATTTTTGAAAGTAGACGTTTATAAAATATTTTTGGAATTGATCCATTTTAAATAAATAAACGTCATAATTTTAATGATATAAAAATTATGGTTTTTGAGAAATGTATTTAAAAATTGATTTTTGAAAATATGGGGTTAATGATTTTATAAAATAGTTTAAATTGGGATTTTTGAATTTACTGTAAAAAGTTTAAATATAGGATTTATGAAATTTGATTATTTTATAAATCAAAATGGTGAAATTATAAAGGAGATTAAAGATGTTTTAAAATTATAGTATAAATTGATTTATATAAAAGATTTATAAATTGATATTTATAAATAAAAAATATTTGAATTATAAAACGAGTTTTTATAAGTGTTAGAATGAATTGTGAATGAATTTCATAAATGAATGAAATTTATAGAATTATAAACGGTGAAATTATAAATGGAATTTTATAAGCAGTAGGTTTATAAAATTTATAAAGTTATTAAAAGAATGGTTTTGGATAAATAAATGAATCTTATAAGTTATAAGATTTATAATTATGAAGTTTAAAAGAACAATTTTGTAAACAAATAAATTATAATTATTTAACTTATAATATGAACTTTTAGTATACAATTGAGTTATGAATTGAATATAGGTTAATAAAGGAATTTAAAAACGTTGTTTTATAAATCCGCAAACGACTTATTTTGATAAGTAAATTGTTATAACTTATTAAAGGAGTTATATTCACATTTTAGACAGTGAATAATCCTTTGAAATAAAATGTATAGAAATGATGAAATTTGTTAACGAAGTATATTCACGTTTTTGAATAGTGAATAATATGTTAAAGATATTGGATGTGATGTTTTAAATGGGATTAAAACGATCTAATGATGTTTTTAAAAAGGTGTTAAGATTCGAAATCATAGATTTCAACATTCATTGTTGAAATAGACGTTTTCGAGAAATAGAAGGAAATGGTGGACTATAACACTGTTGTTATAGTAAATGATTTCCGAAAGGAAATGTTTTGTATAGTATTGGGATTTATATATCTATTTTAATTTTGAATCCCTATACTAGTGATTTTGGGTTGTCGTAACGATGTTTTACGCAACATTCGTTTTGACCCAAATAAATATGATTAAGAGAATGATTTCCTTAAAGAATGAAATATATACTTAATTTCGATTTAAGTATATTGAATATTTTCCAAAGGTTGAAAATAAATGGATTTGTGAATTACTTATTAATAAATAAGTATGGAAATGTTTTCCAATGTGAAATGAAACGTTTTGAGAATTTATCCTTTTGAAGATAAATTGAAAATGAATAATTGAAATCGTATATTCATAGATATTTTGAATGTAAATTCACTATGGAATTTATAATAAAAAGGGGAATTTGTTTAAAAATAAACGTTGATTTATTTTTGAAGTGTGGGAATTAATTTACGGATTTTGAACGTAAATATAAAGTAAATCGTTAAGGATTTATTTAATTGGTTTAAATGAACCATGTTGAAATGAGAGTATTTTCCCGTAAGGAAAATATTTGGAATTTGTTTTCAAGAATGGTAAAGGTGAAAAGTGGTTTGAAAATTATTTTCAAATGGTTTAAGTGTGAAAATTATATATCTTGTAAAGATATTTTTGGGAAATAAATAATTTGGAAAATTATTTGGAATCTGGTGATGTTGTGCATATCCATTGATAGTTCAATAACCGACTATCAATATTTACCTTTGAATAGGTATTTGTTGTGATTTGCTTGAATTTGAATGCCACACTTATTTTTAAATTATTGCGCTCGTTATTCGGATTACCCATTCCGAATAGTGATACGACGTAATGGATAGCATTGATGACTGGATATTTTTTGAAAGCGAAAGGACAACTAGTCGAATGTCTTTGCATCGACTGGTCCCCGGTATAGAGACTCCATATGTGATGGGAAGTCCGAACGTGATTAGTGAATATTCGGATTGCAAGGACTTCTTTGTTAGTGCCTTCGGTTCTGTTCGATCTCGGAATAGACTTGTATAGATAGTACATCTGACATTACAAATTGAGATATAAAGCCGATTCCTTTCAATTATATTTCTGTTGGTGGCGGAGAATTTATTCTCTTAGCTTAACACCCTTCTCTGAGACGTACGAGCTCAGAGGTTATGTAGTTGAAGGTTATCAGCGATATATTCCCAATTTGGTAATGTGACATGCTGAGTGTTGCTGTGAAATGATCATTGTTTGATCATTTGTGATATGATCATTTGTTTGATCACTTATCTTTATGATCATTTCTATGATCATTTGTTGACCCAAAGCACAGCTTTTGTATAAAGCGTGGCTTTGTGGACGAGAATTCGTCGAGCCTCACACCCCGGAATGGTCAAAACAGGAAAGATGCAGCAAGCTTATGAGGGGTAGCTCCCTTTAGGTTATGTGCATTTCCTTCTGGAAAAGGGTGGTATCATGGTATGGAGCCCAGATATTTACTCATGTTGAAACACTTTATTATTTTGGTGTGATGTTGATTACGAGCGCTCGGATAAAGGTCCCAAAGGACCGGGGGATGGCATACTCGTGTCAGTAGTTACCCAGTTAGGGGTAACCCGGCCTTGTGTTGGCAGAGATCCGGTTTGGTTCTCGGGGACGTCCTTCCAGAGGCGTTCTCATATGGCAATGGGAAGTTCCTTGGCCTGACCATTTGTTGGAAATCCAAAGAACAATACGATCTTGTACGGTTTTAGTTGTAGAACCTGCTTCCTCAGGAGGTAGCTATAGTAGGCATAATATAATGGTACCTATGCTGGCTAAGATTTATATTCTACTTTCGAAATGATTTTTCCTACACTATGCACTAATAATAATATCAAATGTTTCTTTTTAATGCGTATCAAGCATCTTTGACTAACATAAGAAGAAATCTCCTCCAAGTCTGCGTTTGCATTGTGTGTGTGGTGGGAGGTCTTATGGTAGTCTCATTTTTAAAAAGCATTGCGAATTGACTTTAAAAATATTCCTCTATTTTGATTTTAAAGATAAATAAATTGTTTTGAGTTCTCACACCAGTCACATGACTGACTCGGAGTTTATTGTTTTCCTTCCTAAACTCTGGGTGCCCACCAATTTCCACATGGGCAGTCATGAGTTAGGTTTATCAGGATATTCTGGAATTCAGGAGTTGCTGGAGGCAAGCTGGATGGCATGGCGTATTACTTGTATATAGTATTTCTTTTTCGCTGTTTGATGTTGTTTGTTGTTGTACACTCTGATGTAATGAAATGTAATGTGATGTAATGTAATAACTGATATAGTTCTTTGTTTAAAGATTATTCATTCATCTATTATATGTTGTTCTGCTGCGATTATGAGATTTTGATGTTGTTCTGCTGTTTTCTTTCTGTTCTATCTTTTCTCTCTTCTTCTAGCCTTTTCTTCTTCTTTTTAAACCCTAATGGTTCGTATTTCCGTTCATTTTGAGTCAATCGATGAAGATTAGTGTCTATTCAAGGGGTACGGAAAAGCGGATTATTACACAAATCAAAATGTATTAATGCAACATGAAATAGGACAGTGCAGCCTTCAAAAATATCAGACTCGAATATAATGCAGTTATGTGAACAAGTATAACACATTTGTTTATATGTGTAAATATGTGTGTCACAAGTTCCAGCTACAGGTTTCACAAACTCACAATAATTTCAACTAGTCAAAGTCAACCACTAACCCGTAATGAACTACATGATGGACATGCATGCAAGTATATGCAACGTGAACCAGCAGTGCACAATCTAACTGGAGTTGACAAAATAGGAGTGACGAAAAATGCAGCTGCACCAACCCATACAACATGAAGTGGGCAGTTTATTAACTAGCAGATGACACACGGCAGTGGACAAAAGGTGCAGCAGTTCAAAATGACAAACAACAGGAAATCAAATGAAGACTACAAGATGAACCAGACCTATAATGACTTGCAAGTGCAACATGTACACGGCAGTTGGGGTAACATGGACACACAAGTGCATAGTGCACAATTTTGTCCAACAAAAACAAGCATAGTGAACCGTTGACAGCATATGACAGACAAACAATATATCACCAATAATCACTCCCTTGGCTAATAATAGGAGTTAATCAACTAGGCAACATTTTAAGTTTCTTAACAGTAAACTGGAAAGAAAATCAGATTCTCCCAATTTAAGCTAAATGGCCGAAGAATTCAAGCTAAACCTACAGAAACCTAAAGTATGATATGAATTAAAAGTAGGATATACAGGAAATCCAAATTTTCCAAATCATGGCCGCAAGTAATCAGGTGCCCAAAGAAAACGCAAACCATAGCAGTGATTACAAGTAAACAAACTGTAGTTCACAGTCAACGCAACAGCGATGACCCAAAATGGCATGTCAGGGAATAGCATACACAAGAGAGATGACCGAAGTCACAAAAGAAATCGTCAAAACAAAATCAAATCCGAAGCATAGTATTGTCAACCAAACAAAAGTCCACGAAAGCAAGTGACCGAAGTAAAAAAATCAACAGATTCAAAGCCGAGAATATCACTTAATCAAACAGCGAAATTCACAATTTTAAACGAACAAAATATAGGAATTCAAACCCTATATACACATGATTGAAGAAGACGTGAGTGAAGAGAATCACTCACCTTTTAATTCGAGAAGCAAGCAACAAAACCCATCATTCGATCGAGCAATCCGAAGTCGCGACACCTCGGAGTCGAATGAAGCCCTAATTTTTGCAAAGGGAATGAGGTCGCCATTTATTTTCTTTCGTTAATTTTTTTATTTAGGGTTCGCGGTTAATGAATGGGAAAAGAGGGGAAACGGTATGAATTTTTCATGGCATCAAACAATGAAAACGTGTCCCAAAATCATATACAAGGCCCACATCCCTTATTGAATTTCAAAAGAATTTAAACTGGATTCAAAATGCCCAAACTACACTTAGCAAATTTTTAAACGAATTTCAACTCGATTTAAAAGCTTCAATTAGCAATTAGCAACAATATTAATCGTTTAAGTGTCGATTATTAATCGATGCAAATACCGGGTTGTTACAGTACTGTATAGACTATGACATTTATAAAAATGTGTTAAGGGGGATATGGGCAACACCTTAATGCTATTTTAATACTTTACTTTACCAATAGACATTATATATATAGCGAGTATTACTACATATAAATAGTTTAACGGATCCTTACGAGATGGAAATCCAAAAACATCTCTTAAGTTATTACATGCATATTATACACTGGATAGGAGATGTAAAATCCCACAAATATCTTTGAAGCCATTACACTCGTATTTACTTATTGTTGATTTAACATATATAAGATCTTTTAGTTTTAACTCAAGTGTTTTGTCTTTTCATTACGCTCGGGTCAACCTGAGCATTTCAGTGTTAAAGACTTTATTTCTGGAGGAGGAAGATGTAGTTTGATAAATTATATTATTAGAAATTTCCGCTGCATCATTATTGGTATGTCATTGTTTGTACTCTGATTATTGTAAAATTTATGTAATCGAATGTATATTATAAACAACTTCATGAACTGTTTAGTTGATTATTATATTTTTTCATTCCACTGTGAGATTCTGTGTTTTGTTTTTCCTTCTTTTCTCTTAATTTCTTATTTACCCCATTAAAAATCCTCCCTTTTGAATGGTTTGATTTGACATGTGTGGTTTATTGTCGATTTAAACCGTCCAAAAAGGTAGGTCGTTACAGTTGGTATCAGAGCTTTGGTTTATGGGTACCTTAGCCTGTTGGAGTTAAACTCATTAGAGATAGGATTATTAGTACCCTAGAATGGTTTCAGAGTATATATAAAGAGAGCATATTTGTTAGTACTATAAAAATGATTTTATATTGTGTAAATTTGTTTTGTTGAGTATTGATGAATTCTGGTCGATACATAGGACGCTATGACATCGATAGGGATTTCTAAACACTTAATAGGGCAGACCAACACAATATTGTTTTTGAAATATAGGTAAATGAAATAATTTTACCTAATATTATATTTTGTATATAAAAGAATAATTTTTATAATGGATACAGTTGTATATGAAATGTTTGTTTCTTAGGAAGTGAAATTTTATAAATATTGGTTGCAAAAAAGGATTTACAAACAAAGTGAATATGAATTGGAAATTCAAGAACTTAAGTTTCGGGATTTTGAAATTGGTTTTCAAAAGATTTTGGAATATAATATTAGTATTATTTGGATGTATTTTCGGATATAAATATTTTCAAAGTGATTTGAAAGAAATGTTTTAAAAGAATTTTAAAAGGAAGTAAATTCTGTACTCTCATCTTCTATTGCTAGAAATAATTTCGGTGATGACGACGATATCATCGACGTTCATTTTCGAGTTTCAAAGTGGAAAGACCACGATTATAGCTTTGCTACACATTCATCTTGATAAACAAATTTTAATTTTATTTTCCTAAGTATGATTTGATATATATATATATATAAGATATAAATATTTATATTATTTTAAAATGATTTGAAATGCACCTGGTATTTAGTCCTTAAGTTTCGGTTAAATTAATAATTTTCAGGTGTAGAAATAAAGTGAAATTTAATAGTTGGAAACTTTTAAAATGAAAAGTGAGAAATTAGAAGCTAAGTGATTAATGAAACTGTAAAGAATTGGAGATTTGTCAAGTGTAAATTAAAGGATAATGAAAATTAAGAAGATGTAAATTATTGAATATTTTTGCTAACTAAAATGAATATGATAAATTTGTATAACACTTAATTACATTCTAAAAACATATATAAAACTTACTGAAAATGTTTAAAAGTTGAAATGTTAATATGAATATGTAATAGAATTTTATACAAGTAAAACTTAAGTAATGGAGTTATGTACACTAATAAGAATTATGATGTACAAGATATATTTTTAACATAAGTTAATATTTTGAAATGTTAGTAATTAAATTGAATAGGAAAAAATGAATACTGTTTAAGTAAATGATTATAAACTCAAGAAAATGGTTGAAATGATCATTGATGAATATTAATGTTAAAATGGATATCAAGGTTATAATTAAATAATAAACGTGAAATAAACTGCAATGAAATGTGCATAATACTTTAATAATCAATTTATTGATGATTTCAAATGTATAATGGGAAATAAATTGTGTAAGTAATGAAGGAAAATTAATAAAAGATAATTATTGTATGAATAAGATAAATGAATGAAAAGTAAATAATGATACAGAAAGAAACCAATAAAATAAAATATGTAAATTGTGCGTAAATTATTTTATTTGCATAACAGTTCTGATTCAAATTTGAATACAAGATCTGTAGTAATTCACACTGTGCAAATTAGGATTTTTCGATCGGTTCTTGACGATGAAAAATTGATACGAATTTTTTGATATGAACTTGAAGTTTTTCTATCGTGGTTTATGGCTATGCAAGGAAAACAAAATTTTCAAACCAAGAAATTGAATCAAAGTTCTCACTAGAGTGGTCGGGTTAATAATACTAGTTCGAAGGTGGAATGTGTGTATTCAAGCAAACGATTAGAATTGATATTGTATATAAAAGATTTATGTACATCATGCAAATTTAAATAACACATAAATTCTTTATTGTTTTGGCTGATGAGAAGATTGAGAAATGATATTTCCAATTGTGTAAGGTTATATAAATAATCTATTAAGTAATTATCTAAGGTTGTTGAGCGTAAGGTATAATTGATAGTTATTTACCATCCTCGTATGACGAAAGCTTTCTGAACCAGAATAAACCATTAGTTTTGGTTGTTATGGATGTATGATGGATATGACTATTGCTATATTGTTTTATTTGTAATATTAATTGGAACAACTAAAATATTACTTTTTTACATAATTTTAATTCTTTTGGATTATGAAAGTGAGATACAAGTTTATGAAAGCAATAGCTACTGCTTTAGGTTTCATAAATAAGTTGTTTGCCTGACAAATATGTACATTTTCGGATTGCTGTTTTTGGAATGATATTTTATTGTTTTCCCATGGTTTGAGATGTTTATTACTAAAATATGATATATATATATATATATATATTGAAATTATTGATATTATTACTTTTCCAGACCTAACCGTGCAAAGGAGACTTTACCGAAATTTTTCGTAAATTTAGGATTTAATTTTTTTTGCGAAAGTTGAGTTATTTTCAAATTCTTATTAAACTAAATTATGTAAATTAATTGTTTATAAATTGATTATTTTGAATAAAATTTTACTAAGTTTCTTAATTCCTTCTTGTTCCTTTTCAAGGACGAAAAGTTTTGAGTGGAGGAGAGCGTAATGACCCGTATTTTTTTGATAATTAAAAATATTAAATTTAATAATATTTTGGAATTTAATATTGTGAGAAATTAAAATTTATGTTTTATTAATGAAAATATTGTTAGAATTCAAAACTTGATCTTAAATTGATTTTAAAATAATAACAGTAGTGAAGTGAAAAAGTAATGCAAATTAGAATATAATTAATTATATTGATTGAGCGTAATTATAAACTATGTTAACGTAAATTAAATCAATTGTAAGTTTTGAACGTAATGTTATAAGGATGAAATGAATGTTATTTCTAATTGAAATATAATTATGGAGCTTAATTTGGATACAATTGTAAGTTAATAGGGAATAAAATAATTATTGGAATCAATTGTTGGAATCTATGTAATTTATTATTGCACTTAATATAAGTTATGATGATAACCGCAGAATACGAATGTAGTAAAAATGTAAACTAGTGTTAATGAATTCATATGGTATTGGATGATTGAATAATAAGAGTGTAAATCGAAATAAAAGAAATTGATTGAAATAAAGATATAATTAACTGGGATTTTATTACAGTTGTAATTGAATGCTGAAATTTGTGCAATTTTTAAATATTGGATTTAATATAGAAATTTTATTTTAAAATATTATAAATTTCTGTAACGACCCATAATTTTCGATGTTTATAATTGGTTGATTTATTAAGATTTTGGTAATTGGATTAGAAATTGATAAAAAAAATTGTAATTTGTTATTGAATTAATAACAGTAATGAAATGTAAGAAAGTTAATGCAAGTCAATAAATAACTAAATTTTGCGTAATCCCAATTAATTGAAACAATTGTAAGGCTATAATTGATTGTAAATAGTAAATTTGAAAATAAATTCAGAGTTATATAAATTGGTGAAATAACGCAATAAACTAAAATTTGATAAAATCAATGTTAGATAAGTAATTATAACATTTGTTATTTGATAATAAACTATGAAGGAGATTTAATTTAGGAAAATTGGGATATTATTAATTCTTTACCCATTTATTCTGTTGGGTATATTTCCAGCACCACCGAGTCGAAGAGGGGAAGCACCACCGAATCAACGCTAAACTCCAACTACCGAACCATCCTCTACCTATGACTACCGAACCATCCTCTACCTATGACCACCGGACCAACCATGCCATCACCACATCATGCCGAACCAAGTGACCACCGGACCAACACCACATAACCTCTCCATACCGAACCAACTCCAAGGCCACACCAATTCATGCCGAACCAACCCCCTCCACACATCACCAAACCGAGCTTCGCCGAACCAGATATGCCAGACCAGATTGCTTCAGCCCAGGCCCATCAGCAGCTATATACATCCAAGACCCCTGCCCCCAGCCTCATTCTATAAATAGAGGGGCAGGGGTACAACAATGGCAGACAAGTTTGATAGCTCAAGCACGGAAGGAACTTTCAAACAACTTTAATACTCTTGTAATCAAAGCTTTGTACTTGTAATCTGAAGAGAAAAAAGAGAATAACATATAAAGTGGACGTAGGAACGTTCTGGCCGAACCACTATAAATCTGTGTGTCTTTTACATTTTAGTCCCTGTCTTTTACATATTTGCATAAATCACCCAAATCGCTAAGAACAACATATAATCAACTAAATCGTACGACTTTGAGGTGTTTGCCCATTTTTTGCACAAACATTTTTGGTGCTTTCACTGAGAACGGCTTGGAACTCGAAGCTTCAGCTTCCCTCATTCAACCTTCTTTCCCAAAAGCACCCTTCATTGCCTAGGAAACATGACTTCCAGGCCGAGAAAAGACGCCAATAGGGGAAAGAACGTTGCAACCAGTAGCGCTCCAGATCCAGCGAATCCAGATCAAGAGAACCAGCCCACTACGACAGCAGTGCCAAATGTAGATCAGGAAAACCCGACAGCCCCTGCCGCGGAACAACCGACAGCAATCACTAGGGCAGACCTAGACAGAGTTGTGGTTGAAGTGACTAACCGCTTTGCATCCCAACAAGAAGCTTTGGTAAACCAACTCATGTCACGCTTGCGGGATGCCGAAGAATCCAACCGCAACACTGAATCATGGGTGAGTCTCAATCTGGAGGGTCTCGGAGACAACAAAGGTCTTCCCTCTTCGAAGAAGCTATCAACAGGAACAACAATGATAGGGGCCGCGACCGGACTCAGCCCGAACTCCGACTCGAGGAAGCGCTTGGAACCGAACCCAATGGGGGAGGCACCAGGCGAGAGTCAGATGTAGCTGAGCCAGTCATGCCGCCTAATCATAGAAACCCCGCTGAACGGAGCCGAGCTAGAACCCAGCCCGAAGTTGACCCCATGGAAATGCTCGAAACAGAACCCCGCAGGGGAAGATCAAGACAGGGGCCAACTGTAGCTGGTCCTAGCATGCATCCGAGCAGCCAAGGATGGCCACTGGATAACGTCAGAAGCGATAGACTATACCATCCCTACAGGTCATCTGGACGAGATCGATCCCGCAGGGAAGAACCAAGCTCTTTCTTATCTGCCCCATATTCTGATGAGAGGATGGCACGATTGTTCAGAGAATGCGTCCAACGGGACCAAAGAGATCGTGGGATAGGTGCTAGGGTAACCAGCCCTTTCACCCGCGATATTGAAATTGCCATCACCCCCCGAGAGTGGAAAATGCCGACAATGGAACCATATAAGGGAACCTCTGACCCCGTTGTACACCTGCAAAGATACACACAGCATATGCTCATGAGCGGAGCAACGGAAGGAGTGTTGTGTAAATGCTTTCCGCTATTCCTAGCAGACCTAGCTACCTCCTGGTTCTACCATATACCCCAAGGATCTATCAGCTCATGGGAGATATTGAAAGAAAAGTTCATTAGCCAGTTCCGCATTCATGTGGAACAACCCAAGGATGCTTACTCTCTATCTACTGTCAAACAGAAATCCGGAGAGACACTGCAACAATACCTAACCCGGTTCAACGCCGCAGCGGCCGCAGTCCAAGACGCCGATGAGAAACTCACCCTAATGGCCCTTTATAGCGGTGTGCACCCAGATACCAAGTTTGCCAGAAGACTAACTAAAGAAAAACCAGCTACCTTGCCCAATTTCTTTCATGAAGCTGGGAAGTACATGAGACTCGAAGAGGCTGCCACTGAAAGGCAGACAGGACCACAGGCTAAGACAGCTCATGGAAATGCCCCCGCCGCAGCGAAGGACACTCGAAGAAACGACTCCAGAGACAATGCAGGGGGCAAGAAGGGAGAAAAGCGCTTGTACCGACCAGGACCGAGATTTGACGCTTACACTCCCTTGAATGAAACAGTCAAGAACATATTCCTGGCCACCCAGGACGAACTTACATACAAGCGTCCTCCGTACAAGAAAGAGTCAGATCGCGCAATCCAGTCCGGAAAATTCTGCCATTTCCACGAGTCTCATGGGCACGATACCAATGAATGCCGCCATCTCCGAGACCTTATTGAAGAACATATCAGGAGAAGGAGGCTGGAACGCTATGTAAAGGGCCAAGATGGGACTTCAGCTCCCGCCAAGGAAAACCCAGGGCAGCTCCACCCAGAGACAGGCGGAGGAAATCGCAACACCAGCGGTTCCAGCCAAGAGAAAATAGTGGTCCGTACAATATCTGTAGGGCCACACATCGCCGACAAGAGCTGGGCAAAAATGGAAAGGTATGGAAACTCACTCAGAAGCGAGGGAGACTGTGTCAATTCTGTTATGGAAGAACGCCACCCTAAGCGAAGGGAAAATAATGACATCACATTCAGTGGACGCGACCTAGAAGGAAGGCAATACCCTCATATGGATCCTATGGTCATCTCTGCCTGGTTCGGCCCAGCTAAAGTTTTTCGAATCCTAGAAGACACTGGAAGCTCAGTGAATATTCTGTTCAAGCATGCTTTCGACAAAACGAAGCTGTCAATGAAGGACGTATCTCCCTGCAACAAACCTCTGCATGGTTTCACTGGAGAAGCAAAGATGCCCCTCGGACAATTGGATCTCTTTGTTGAATTGGGAAGTCATCCCCGCTCCGCCGTTCGGAAACAAACATTCGTGCTAATTGACAACCACTCAGCCTACAATGCCTTTTTAGGAAGACCATCCTTGTCCGACTTCTAGATCGTCCTCGCCGCATGGTGCCTGAAGATGAAATTCCCAACGGATAATGGAGTGGGAGAAGTAGAAGGGGATCAAGATGCCGCTCGAGACTGCTATGTAACCGAACTTCGCAATAATCGCAGGAGAGATAAAGGGAAAAATGCAGAGACTACTCTCTGCATGAAAAGCTTGGAAGCATAGCAACTAAAGAAAGCCCCTCCTCTTCGGTATACCAGTGATCCTTTCAATGAATTAGACCCTAGGGACAAAGAGGAGGAGGCCACCGTCGAGCCTGCAGAGGCCATGGAATTCGTATTTGTAGACAAACGCGATCCAAGTAAACTCCTGAGAGTCGGATCTCAGTTAAAAAGAGAATTAAAGAATCAACTCATTGAATTTCTTCGCCACAACATGGATGTATTTGCATGGACGCATGCTGACATGACTGGAATCTCCCCGGACATAGCATGCCACGCACTAAACATCGATCCTACCAAGGTACCGGTAAAGCAAAAGAAGAGAAGCATGGGGCCAGAACGATCAGCAGCCCTCGAGGAAGAAGTAAAGAACTTATTTGCCAATGACTTCATACGTGAAGCCATCTACCCGGAATGGATCGCCAACCCGGTACTGGTAAAGAAAGCTAATGGGAAGTGGCGAACATGCATCGATTTCTCCAACTTAAATGACGCTTGCCCGAAAGACTGCTTCCCACTCCCCCGAATCGACCAACTCATGGACAGCACTGCCGGACATGAACTTTTATCCTTTATGGACGCATCTCAGGATATAACCAGATCCCTATGCACGCCCCCGACCAAGACCACACTAGCTTCATCACTGACCGAGGATTATACTGCTACAAGGTAATGCCATTTGGACTTAAAAACGCCGGAGCTACTTATCAGCGCCTCGTCAACAAGATGTTCGCAGAATTGATAGGACGAACTATGGAAGTTTATGTGGATGACATGCTGGTAAAATCAAGGAAAGCCAACGACCATATAAACCACCTGAGCGAGATGTTTCAAGTACTTTGCCAATACGGAATGAAGCTGAACCCTCTAAAATGCTCCTTCGGAGTATCATCGGGAAAGTTCTTGGGATTCATCGTTCACGCCAGGGGGATTGAAGCAAACCCCGAACAAGTCCGGGCCTTGCAAGATATCAAGATACCATCCACTCGAAAAGAGATGCAGAGCCTAAACGGAAAGGTGGCCGCCCTAAGCTGGTTCATCTCTAAAGCAATTGACAAATGCATTCCTTTCTTCGAAGCCCTGAAGAAAGACAAAGGAAAATTTGAATGGACCGATGAGTGTTCAGCAGCTTTCCTTAACCTAATCGAACACCTCCAGCGGCCACCAGTACTCTCAACACCTAATGAAGGCGAAGAACTATACCTATACCTTGCTGTGTCACCACATGCCCTAAGCGCCGCTTTGGTTAGAGAAGAAAACCGCACACAACAGCCAGTGTACTTCATAAGCAAAAGGTTCACGGGAGTAGAAGCCCGGTATCCCAAACTCGAGAAACTGTCGTACTGTTTACTAATCACATCAAGGAAGCTGCGGCACTATTTCCAATCTCATCCCATCAGAGTCCTAACCGACCAACCATTGAGGCAAGTGCTCCATCGCCCCGACACTTCTGGGCGATTACTTAAGTGGTGCATCGAACTAAGTCAATATGATATCGCTTACCATCCTCGCACCGCTATCAAGGGGCAAGCCATAGCTGATTTCATTGCCGAATTCACTACTAGCGAAGGTAAGGACCAATCTGAAGTAGCAGAAGATGTCAAGTGGAATCTCTTCGTAGATGGAGCATCGAACGAACAAGGCTCGGGGGCAGGCGTTGTGATCATCACTCCTAGGGGAAGAAAGCTGCGTTATGCACTAAGACTGGAATTCGCTGCCACCAACAATGATGCCGAATATGAAGTAGTAATAGCCGGATTGGAGCTCGCCCTGGAAATCGGAGTCAGTTCCTTATGTCTTCATAGTGATTCACAACTCATCGTAAATCAAATACTAGAGGAGTTCCAGACTCGAGGAGAGCGGCTCACGGCATATCTGAAAAAGACCAAGCGGCTGCTCAATCAATTGGAGCACTACTCGATCAAACACATTCCTCGAGAAGAAAATCAAGAGGCCGACGAGCTGGCAAAGCAAGCTAGCATGGGAGATGGTACCACTTCTGGAGCGATAACTGTCTCAAGGCTACTAACCCCGAGTTTCGAGCAAGTAAATCTGATAGTTGTAACCAAAGAAGAAACATGGATGACCCTTATCCGGGAATACTTACAAAACGGCACCCTGCCCGACGGGCGAAATGAAATTAAGAAAATTCTAAGGAAAGCTTCTCGCTACACGATACAAGAAGGCGTCCTCTATCGGCGCGGCTTCTCTAACCCCTTATTGAGGTGCGTTGCTGAAAAAGAAGCCAAGGAAATTCTATCCAATATCCACCAGGGAAGTTGTGGAGACCACACCGGAGGGCAGACCCTGGCAAAGAAGATACTCCGATATGGGTATTTCTGGCCCACCTTGAACGAAGATGCTTTAGACTTCGTCAGAAGATGCGACAGATGTCAGAAATTTGCTAAGATTCCTCGACTACCAACCAATGAAATTACTCAAATGACCAGCCCTTGGCCCTTTGCAGTATGGGGAATTGACTTAATTGGCGAACTGCCAGCAGGCCGAGGCAGAGCCAAATATGCTATAGTGGCGGTTGACTATTTCACCAAATGGGTACGGAGTCCCACTCAAGATCATATCAGACAACGGACTTCAATTTGACAGCGAAGAATTCGCCGATTGGTGCCAAGAGCACGGAATCCACAAAAGCTTCTCATCTGTAGCTTATCCTCAAGCAAACGGCCAAGTCGAAGCTGTCAACAAAATCCTCAAGACTCTAATTAAGAAGAAGCTTGAAAAGTCAAAAGGCGCTTGGGTGGACGAACTTCCTACAGCACTTTGGGCCTACCGCACATCTTTCAGAACATCAACATGGCATACCCTTTCTCTTTGGCATACGGATCAGAGGCAATGCTCCCAGTTGAGATTATTGTGCCTTCCCACCGTAGGATCCACTACAACCCAGAAGAAAACGAAGAACTCCTCCACATGTCTTTGGATCTAATTGAGGAGAGAAGAAATGATGCAGCACTCAAAGCAGCAGCTCACAGACAAAAAGTGGCAGCACTATACAACTCTGAAGTCAAACATCGCAGCTTTCAAGAAGGAGATCTTGTCCTCAAGCGAATCTTTCCGCGCCCAGGAGCGCTGGATCCAATCTGAGACGGACCATATGTAATTCATAAAGATCTCCACAACGGAGCTTACATTTTGTCAACAGTGGACGGAGAGGTGTTCCAGAGGGCATGGAACATCCAACTCCTCCGTCGATACTTTTCTTAACTTGTACTGCCCATATGAAGTGAAATAACAAAGAGAATCAGTGGACGTAGGCATTTTCGTGCCGAACCACTTTAAAAAATTTGGCTCTTGTTAACTTGTTCCTTTATATCTTGGCTACTTGTTAAGCTTTATCCTTTGCTGTTGAACAAAATCCTTTGCAGATGACATTTCAATTCAGAGCTTCACAACACAACTCCACCTGGACAAAATCTAACAGGTACGCTGCGATCCTATGCCCTCGCCAATGAGACACTTTGATCCGGTATCCCTCTACCGCGAGTTAACTCATTGTTTGCCTCGGCCCTTAAAGCCGACTGTAATAAGCCGAGTATAAGCCACAGAGAAGGCCGATTATGCCATGGCAGCTCATTACAGCGATTCGGCTCGCTGGCTACTGTGAACCGATCATAAGCCCCAACATAAGGTGTGGCCAGCCAGGGGCAGTTCACAGTTGACGATCGGCCCCCACGCTAGCCGGCCACAGTAAATCGAATAATACCCACGATTACGGGCCATAATGGTCCGGGTAGTTACTGTGCGCGATCGGCTCCGATGTGTCTTAAGTGCGGCTGTGGTAAAAAAGAAAACTCCCCGCAGAGGCGTAATATGGGTGACAAATGTCTCCAAGACCCACAGCTAGGGAAAGTGACTACAAAACCCGTTTGCCACGAACTTAAGCACATCGACGGCCTTCCGTGACTGGAAGTTTTACCTTTCCTATATTTCCATTTCATTTAAAACTTTTCTCCTATTCTCCGTAACGGTGCTTGAAAGTACAGGACATGAAATAGGGAACGCTCGCTAATGGGAACAGAAACTTACAACCGGATGACGAGACACTCATCAGCATTCCGTACTTAGTCTTGCAGGGCGCGCAAAGTTGCCGTCCACAGCCGAAACATGAAGGGCGTTACCTTCCACTTTTATACATTAATGCATAGCTACAATTCATATTCATACATCACACTAACATTGCAAAACATGAAATTAGATTACAAGCAGAAACTTAGTGCCAAACACAATCAAGTCACATGCATATGCATGGTTATATCTCTTATACAACACATCAAAAGCAATGACAGCATTCAAAATATAACAAAATCAGCTCGTGTTATAAAATTAAGTAGAATCGTTCACTGACATAATTACAATCCGAAAATACACTAATGTTTTTGACTAAGTATAGACAGGAAAGTCAAGAAAACCAAAAACTATACGGATCGGATCAAGTAGCCAACTGCATCAGTGCTCCACCCCCAACTCACTAGCTCTCCGAATCTACTTGACAGCAGGATCGGAGCTCCTAGCATGTTGACCAGAAGTCTCACCTGTCCAATTCAGAGAAAGAGTCCATTAAAACAGGCGACGAACGATCAAGTTATGAAAAGCTAAAAAGAGAAAACTCACCAACACCTGCTTCTTGGTCCTCATCCCCCAACTGCACACCGGCTTCCTCCACAGCGAGTAGTCGCATCCCCTCCTTCACCGCTACCTTCTCCTCCTTTGAAAACTGGGCAGTAACCGTATCCATACTAAATGCCGCTCCACCTTCCTTCTCTGCATCGGCCCTAGCCTCCTCCAAAGTCCGGATATATATCCTGGCCATGATCCGGGGATAGTCATCCATCCAGGATAGATTACCCTGCTTCCAGGTATGGAAGTACATGTCCTACAGCATCTCATCCATCATCCCCTCATTCTCCTCAAACTCCCTCACCCGGGCCTCGGAGGACTGCAACTTAGCGACGGTAACATCCCTCTCCCGCAGGTATCTCGAGCACTCAGCCTGAAGGGATCTCCTCATCTCCTCCATCTCTTCTTTTAACTTGGCTTGAGCAAGTTCTGCAGCTTCGAGCCTCCCAGATATTTCTTCAACCTGCTCAAGATCCGCCCTCCTAACCTCATCAACCGTAGTAATGGCCATGTCAATGCGCTTCTTGCAAGTGGCCTCCATTTTCCGCAACTCGGCTCTGCTAGCCTCCTCTATGGTCTTCTTCAGTCGTCGGGAGTCGGCTTCATGCTGCGAAATTTGAATAGCCTGGTCGGCAAGTTGCTTGGCCTGATCAGCGACCACTAACCGCAGCCTTATATTGGCACTCCCTATCTCCTCCCCGGCCTTGGCCAATCGAGCGTGATGTTCCATTAACTTCTTGGCCTCCTTCGCGACCCGGTCAATGTTGGCCTTGGCTTCGTCCCCCATAGCAGCTATCCGAGTAGTGAGCAGATCCAGATCCAGGGACTTAGCCTCATCAAGAACCCGAACCATGGGATTGCGGGGGAGAAGGTGCTCGCCCGTGGCCTCGTCAAATAAGATATCCTGAGAGCTGGGGTCCAAATCCGGGTGGCCAGCAAAGGGATTGCGAGGCACGTCGGGACGTTTTATGCGGATGACGGTAGGATTTTTAGACGGATGCGGGGAGGGAATATACTCAGTGTCTTCCTACGTGATATCATGAATAGGTTGAGGTGGAAGCTGCGGACCGGGTGAAGATTCAAATAAGGAGCGACTCCTCTTCTTTTTCTGAATACTCTCTTCAATGACCCCAAGAAGAGGACGGTAGCTAACTACGTCTCCTGGACGACTAGTGGGAGGCTTAGGCTTGGCAGAAGCTCTAAGTAACTTGTATTGTTCCAGGCGGTGTCTAACGTCTGAAGTTTTAGCCACCTCGCCTGCCCCTATAATAAAGAACAAGTGTTACGAACATATAAGGGTCCATAATTCAAGAAATATGTTAACTTAAAAAGAATGAGAAGGCACGTCCGTTATACAAACCCTGCGGAGAAGGAGAATACTGCAATAAGTCCTGAATCTCAGTCCAGGACGGAAGCGAACCATAAAATATTCCTAAGTCCCTATCATAAATGGAATCTGCAGAAGTCAAGAGTTCACCTTGAATCGCTGGAGCCACCTCAGCTGAAGAACTCTTAGGGAATGGATCGGCGCCATCCCCAGCCTTATCAACCTCCTTTGCCTTCTTCACCGAGGCTGATCCTTCCTCCAACCCTTCAAAAGCCTGGCGGAAGGCATCATCCGTCCACTCCTGGATCTCCCCTGCCTGCTCAGAAGACAAAGCCCCGGCACCACTACCACCTTGTCCTTCACCTTCTCCATCTCCTCCGCTCTCCTCTTCGTCTCTTTCCTCCTCTCCACCTTCCTCCTCCGGAATATCTGGACATGTACTGGGAGAGGGTCCATCAGACTTCTTAAGATTCTTTCCCCCAACGGCTGAAGGTATCAAAAAAGGTCTCTTCTTGCTACTCTTCGCAGTAGCCCCATCCTTAGCTTTAGCAGCCCTCTCCTCGGCTGTATCTCTCTGTTTAACCACATATTGATGTGGAAGAATCAAGTTATACTCCAGGAGAGTGGCGTTCCTGATCAGGTAAGAGGCCGACCTATCCCTTCCCGAAATGACCTTTATTTCAGCAGCCATCCGCGCCAAGGAATCATTCTCCACAACCGCAAAGCCACCTGTTGCTAGAAAGAAATAAAAGCATATAAGAAGAAGCATTGTGATCGGGACAAGGAAAATATGAATGAAGTTCAAGTTACAGCCGGAAGTGAAAAGGCGGAAAGAAACAGAGTCATCCTTATGAAGAACCATTCTTTCTTGAACATACTAAACTTCGAGTACAAATCCAGAACAGGCTTGAAGGGCACGGCCGCTTCCAAGATGATATATGGAGACTCCTTCTTGTAGCCTCTCAAGTTGTACAGATACCGGATCTCCCGGTTGGAAGGGGGACGCCCATATTTCCTCTGAAAGATGATGAAAAGACTCACCAGAATGGCGTAGGAGTTAGGCTGAAGCTGGAATGGAGCCACCTTCAGATATGTGATAAAGCTAACTATCCAAGCGTTGAGAGGCGGGATAGCACCACACATGCAATGATATCTGCTGTACGCAAAATATCCTTCAGGAGGGTCATATGGCATAACCCCCTCTCCCGGCAACAGCATAAGAGCCCTGTCAATCCCGAAGGAATGAGAAATGACATCAAGCTGCTCCTCTTTGAGGGAGCTCGGAAAGCAATCGGGAGGAGAATTCAGAAGCTCTTGGGGACCATACCCATCCACTAACGACCTCGGGGCAGGTCCATGTCGCGCCGATCCTGGTTGGGCTGGGGGCACGGAAGAAGACTCTCCTCTATCCTTGGACTTCCGTTTATCAGATCGGGTTTCCACTTTTTGAGACATTTTATCTGCATACACAATAGAGAAGGACGTGTTGTTAGTACAAGGAGTATAGAGATATAAGCAAACAAGTGTATAAAGCAAGCCAGCATGTGTAAATCTAGGGTTATCACTCAAAGTTCAAATATGAAAGTTCATTCGGCAAAGCAATGCAAGAGTCCTTTCGGCACTCCAACCCTCAAGCCCATTCGGCACTTAAAACGCAGGATCATTCGGCATCTACAACATAAGGTCATTCGGTAGTTCCAACCGAAGCTCATCCGGCACTTGAGGGTACTCATGTTCATTCGGTACAGAGAGCTTTCGAGTTCATTCGGTATTGAGAGTATCCGGTATTAAAACTTCAAGCTCATTCGGTAAAACAATATATAACGAAGATGCCATTCGGCAGTCACCTGGTTCGGCAAAGTTGTTGACTCGGCGAAGTTGTTGATTCGGCAAGAGATTCTTATCCGGTCCGGTAGAGAATAAGGGAAGCCCTAGGCCCCTACTTATAGACGAGCGCGAGATAACCGAACCATTGGTTCGGCACATAGGACCGAGCGAAGCCATTTAATCAGAGGAAAATAAAGCGCGACATATGCTAGCATATGCCCCACTTTGGGGGGCATGTGTTGGGTATATTTCCAGCACCACCGAGTCGAAGAGGGGAAGCACCACCGAATCAACGCTAAACCCCAACTACCGAACCATCCTCTACCTATGACTACCGAACCATCCTCTACCTATGACCACCGGACCAACCGTGCCTCACCACATCATGCCGAACCAAGTGACCACCGGACCAACACCACATAACCTCTCCATACCGAACCAACTCCAAGGCCACACCAATTCATGCCGAACCAACCCCCTCCACACATCACCAAACCAAGCTTCGCCGAACCAGATATTCCAGACCAGATTGCTTCAGCCCAGGCCCATCAGCAGCTATATACATCCAAGACCCCTGCCCCCAGCCTCATTCTATAAATAGAGGGGCAGGGGTACAACAATGGCAGACAAGTTTGAGAGCTCAAGCACGGAAGGAACTTTCAAACAACTTTAATACTCTTGTAATCAAAGCTTTGTACTTGTAATCTGAAGAGAAAAAGGAGAATAACATATAAAGTGGACGTAGGCACGTTCTGGCCGAACCACTATAAATCTGTGTGTCTTTTACAGTTTAGTCCTTGTCTTTTACATATTTGCATAAATCACCCAAATCGCTAAGAACAACATATAATCAACTAAATCGTACGACTTTGAGGTGTTTGCCCATTTTTTGCGCAAACATATTCAATCTATTAAATTTGATCTAAATCCATTTCAATTAAACGTAATTAATTACTAAGTTAATATGAATTTAGCTGATGACTATAAACCATTAGGGAAATTGGATATATAGTAGTGTTAAAGTTATCCATAAGATAATGGTTGATTTAATAAAAACAAAGAGAATCGAGATTTATTAATTTATTGGAATTTAAAATTAATAATTGGATTTATTGCGAATAAATGAAATTAAATGTCTAAATATTACGTTAATTGAAATTTAGATGATTGAGAACATTAAGGTAATAAATATAAACCAATGTTAATCATGCCATAAGTGAAATTTATTGGATAATAAATGGATAGAAAATTTAACTGAATTTTGGAAATTAAATTTATAACCTCTAAATATATTTGAATTGAAATTTAAACTTTGAGATTTGAGGAATATGCAACATTAAATTGATATAGAAATTTGTTATAAAAGATTATAAATTACTAGAGTAATCCAAGATGAAAAATATTTTAAATTTCAAAATTTAAATGAAAAGTGATTTGATCTAATTTAATATTTATTTACTTAATTGACCAAAAAATAGTCATTTTGGCCACTGACTTGGATTTCGACGAAACCAGTTTCATCGGATCCATAACGGTGAATTATTGTAGGATTTTAAGTTTCGTAGCGATCGGACGTGTTGTTGGATCGTATGGACTCGAAACGCCTAGAAATCAATTTAATTGAAATCGTTGAAATCAATTTGAAATAACTTGATTTTAGCATAACTTCTTCATACGATGGAAAAGTGGACTTGAAACCTATTGTAACGACCCAGAATTTTGGGCCGCTTGATTTGAACATTTAATTCGTTTTAAATGTTGAATATGGATTACAAATTGAATTTTTGAAATAAAATATTTTGGTTTAATTAATAGAATCAGTTAAATTACAAATACGGGAATTTAAATTGAAATACGAATAATAATAATTATGTATTAGAATTGGGATAATTGATAATTTTGAGTGTAAATAGATATAAAATTAGATTCTGAAATTTATTTTAAGTCTATTTGGGTTTGAATTTTAATATTGCACCATTGGATGAAATTAAAAGTCGATAGATTAAATTTGGAATTTTATATTAATTTAATAATGGAATTTAATAATATAATAATGCACATAATCAAATTTTGATTTAAACTGAATCAGAAAGATTTCTAATGGGAATATAAATTTTATAGGAGTTATAGTAGAGTTAATAAAATTTTAAAAGAGAAATTTTAAGTGATTTCGACGGTTTTGAAAATCACTCGATTTAATCGACGAGTTAAAATAGCCTTCCAGGGCACGGTCTCAGAATTCGACGAAATCAGTTCGATTGGATACGTAATAGTTAGTTATTATCGGATTTCAATTTTCATAGCAATCGGAGTTGTCCTTTGACCTCGGCAGCTTAAAACGCATAGAAAATACTTTAATCGATTTAAATTAAAATCGATCGTTTATTTCCATAACTCGCGCATATGATCGAATTAGCCTCCGAAATATATTCCATTGTGTTCGGAACATAGGTAAAACCCTATAAACGCCAGGCGGCATGCGTTGTTTGGAGATCGTTTAAAAAAGTTGCTTTATAATGGTTTAATATTTAAATAATATAACATAACGTTTATATATATATATATGAAATTTTGGGCCGAAACCCTATCTTCATTCTCGGCCGCCACTTCTAAATTAATGGCTGAAACCCACCGTGCTTCTTCCTCCACAATCACCTTATCCATGCTTTAATTCCAAAGACTTTCTAAATGGAAGTTGTAGATTATGAAGGGATCTACACATCCAATGGTAGGTGTACGAAATCGCTATCGGTGGCGGTAGGAAATGGAGCTTGCTGACAGCGGCTTCTTTCGTGATTTTTAGGAGATGTTGTGAACCGAGCTCGCCGCGACTTCTTGTGGTAGCGCATGGAGGCTAGGTCGATGCTGGGGTGGTCGCCGATCGACGAAGAAGTGGTCGATGCGTAGGTGTTTGCCGGTCAAAGTTTTGGTGGATGGGTTTCTTTGGCCAGGAAAGCACGGGAAGAAGAAGTCGACGTGCGGCCTGATTTCTTAGGGGCGAGCGTTCGTGATTTGTTAGGTAATAAAAAAAAAGAAAAAAAATTGTTTAAAGTATTATTTAAACTTTGAAAATTCATATATATTTCGTACGGTGTCAGATTTCAACAAATTTGGCATCGTCGAAATCACAGAAACGCATACTACGAAGTGGAGAAGTTCTGGAATCGTCCGAAGCAAGTAAAATTTAGGTTAAATCGAACGTCGTTCAATTTAATTTATTCGATTTAACCTAAATTTGAACGCTCGCCGAAAACCCAAAGTGAGTTATTCTCACTCACATCTGAAATATTAGTTAATTTAAATAGTCAATATTTAAATGATTGCTTGATTGGTTGAATATGATAATTATTATCAAATTTGATCGATATATATTGTTGTGCTAATATATGTGGATGCAGGGAAACAGGTTGGAGGGATCCAACTGGATCCCTGACAAATAGAAATTAATTTATATTCTGTGATATATTTTATTTATTATTCTATGATGATTTGTTTAGATCTTGTTATGCTGTGTTTTATTTATATGCTGTGATGAATTAAATTGAAATTTAAATTGTGTTGTGCTGTGATTGTGTGAATACAACTTGAAAATTTTAAAAATAAATAGATGAATTGGGTTTAAAGGATATAAAAGAAATTCCTAAGTAAAGAATCTAAAAGGAATCAAATTCAAGAAATTTGTTGATAATTTGAAATGTTTGAAGATGTGATATATAAAGGAAATGTGAATTGTTTAAAATAATAGCGAGATTTATTTTTAAAAGATGGGAAGTATGCTTTCTCCTGGAAATTCTAGTATGTTTTTAAGAAAAGTTTTTAAATATAAATCTGCAGTTTAAATATGATTTAGGATATTTTAGAAAGAAATATTATTTTAAATTGTTGTTAAGGGAAAGCAAATATTCGATTACGTAATTATGGTGTTTAATTATTTTTTATAAGTGAAGTAGAATTAAGTTTCCAAAAAGGGAATTATAATATAAATATTTGACTTAATAACTTTATTTTCAAGGTTAATTTGGCTTAAAGTACTTAGGAACCCTCTATATATTTCCTTAAGTATTATTTTCAATTAAATAAATTTCTAGAGCTTATTTTAAATACTTTAAATGTGTGTTTGAAAGTGATTTCCAGGAAATAGCAATGTGTTTAAAATAAAAGGAGCTATTTTTAAAGTATGGAAAGGAATTTTACGAGATGAACATAAAATTGAATTGGGCTAAAACATGTTGGATTGATAAAAAGAATTCTTGGGTTATTCTAAGATGGAAGTGTATTTCCCTGAAAGCCAAGTACGTTTTTAAAATCGATTTTTGAAATGTTAGAGTTTGAAGTTATATTAAAGATGGTTTCAAATTATTTAAGTTGTAAGAATTTTTAAAGTGAACATATATTAAAGTAGTTATAGAAGTAATTATTTTTAAAGGGTAATTAGAATCAGTTTTAAAGAAATATTATTATCATTTATACTTTATAAATGGTTCTATTTTAAAGAAAAACAATTAAAGCTTTATTTGAAATTGTATAAGGATTCGTAACTTTATTTTTAAATCTAGTATGACTTAACTTATTTTAAAGTTAATTGTTTATATTTTATAAAGCAGTTTTATTCAAAATATTTTTAAAAGTATATGTATATTTTAAATTAAGTTTGTAAGTAGATTTAACATAAATGGTTTTAATGTATTTTGAGGGATAAAGTATTTAAATTATTTAAACCTTAAATATGGGTACTTGGATGTTTCAGAGGAAATAAAGATTTGAGAATCTATTCATGAGAAAATTAGGTTTGAAAAGTGTTTCAAAGGGATTTTGAAATTGGAATTATATCTCGTAAAGATATTTTTGGGAAATTAATAATAGGAAAATTATTTATTGTGTGATGGATGTTTATGAATGTTAATTGATAGTTAAATCACCGACTATCAATATTGGACAAATGCGTTGATCGTTTCGAAGAGACCGGGATCGATATTTATTTCTCAAAAACCACTTCGATTCGGTTTGTACATTTCGTGGAAAAACGTGTTCGGAGTCGAAGATGGAGCAGTGAAGTGCAAGGGCTAGTCGCTACTAATCCTGAGGATATTTTCAAAATGGATGTTGTAGGAGTAGTGCCTTCGGTTTCGTTCGAACCTAGGACGGACTTGTATGGACGAATGCTTTTGGAACATCGTCAAGTGGGCGATGGGCATTCTAAGTGAAACGTTCTAAAAGGTAACGCTTGTACTCAAGCCTCATAAACCGAGAATGACTGAAAATCAGGGGATATGCAGCAAGGCTTGGTGGGCAGCACCCATTTTCAGTTAAGGTCATTCCTGTCTAGATGTCCCTTTTATTTCGGCTTAGTGGTGCGGTTGTTGATCCCAACCGCGGGGTGAACTTACTCGGGACTATCCAGTAAGGGGTAGTCCGGGCCTTGTGTTGCAGGGGATCGGGCGTGGTCCTCGGTACACTGATCTAGACCAGGTACTGTGACAGGTGATACCCCAGTGCCTAGTCATTGTTGGAAATCCATTCTCCCTACGCGCCTTTTACGAGTTTTGTTTGCATTACCCACTCTGTGGCTAGTAGCTGGAATTTAATCATGTAACAATTTCGGCTATTTTATAAGTATTTGTAAATAGACCCTATTATAATATTAGAGGATTTCTATAAAAAGTGTTTTAGCTATTGTAAGGTAAAAACCCGACATGTTTATTTATGGCGTGGTCTTACGAGATGCTTTTGTTTTCCAAAGGATTTTTGAAACTTTAATAACCAATTTGGATGCATTATTATAAGCTGGTATTCCAGACTGACTCGGGTATTATTTCATTATAATGCTTGGGTCAGACCAAGTATTATATGTTCAGGACATGATGCTTTGGAGCAGGAGAGGAGTTGGAGTCCGAGACGTATTATCCGTATTTGTATATTTATCCGCTGCTATGATTGTATGGAATTGTCTGGCTGGTAAATGTTGTTTGTATGAGATACTCTGATGATATGATGTATAAAACAGATATAGTTTCATTTTGTGTAAAGATCTATTATTTACTATTATATTTTATTCCGCTGCGACTGTGAGATTCTGATATTGTTTAGTTTCTTCTTCTTCTATCTCTTCTTCTTTAACCCTATGGGTTCGTTTTTCTGTTCCACTTGAGTTAATTGATGTAGAATAGTGTTGACTCAAGGGGTACGGATTTGCAGGCTGTTACACTTGGTATCAGAGCTTAAGTTTGCGACAACCTAGGCTTTGGTGGGGAATTTACTCATTAAACAGAGTCAATAGTACTCTATAATGAGTTGAGCATATTAATAAATATGAGAGCGTACTTGTTAGTGAATATAAAAATTGTTTTTATACTGTGTTGACTTATCGGTTGAGTGTTTATAAATTCTGGTCGGTACAGGAAGTACAACCGTATCGATAGGGGTTTCTAAACTCTTAAACAAGATAAACCGACATAGTATTGTTTTAAAGTGGGTAAATGAAATAATTTTATCCAATTTATATTTTGATATAAAAGAATAATTTTTCTGAAATTATTATATATATATTTGATTGTTTGGTTGTTAATATTTTAATCAACTAAGAATCTAAAATTTAATCTGAAATTTGAAATGGTTATAATCAAAACAAATTCCATGAGTATAAATTATACAAAAGAAAAATAACTAAATTTGAATTAAACCAGAATTTAAATCCTGGAAATTTTGGAAAGGATTTTAAATGTATTAGAAACTAAGGTTTGGAAATTTAAAATCTTTGGAATGTTTGGGAACATTGTCCAAAGGTGTTTGAAGGCAATAATGGAATATTATTTTGGAGGTATTTTCGAATGGAAACCGTTTTGAAATAAATTTGGGAAAGTAAGGAAGCACTGAACTCACTTCAGTCGCTGGAAAATAATCCTAATGATGCTGGCCACATCATTAGAATTTATTTTCAAGTTTCTTATGTGATGGTTTTCTTCCATAGTAATAGGGTATGATATCTGTTAGATTTGTTGGATATACAAGTGGTTTTAGAAGTTTCTGAAAGGGAAATTGCTTTGGTAAATCAGATTGTTTTAGAAATCTGGAAGTTTGATTGATATACCAAATGGGTATGAGTTGATTATTATTTCAAGATGGTTTTGGGATAAAACCGGGTAATTGAATTCTGGAAAATTCTATTTAAATAATGTGAAGGTTAAAATGAGTCAACTAGTAAACTTATTAAGTGAAGTTGATATTAATAAGAAGGAAATGAAAATTTTAATCTTGGAATTAAAATTTAATTTGAGTATACGGAAGTAAATAGAGAATTTGAATTCAACTTGGTATAAGTTAAATAAATTGGACTTAGAATAAAATTGATTTGGGTTAAATTGAAAAGTAAAATGACTTTATGATTGTGGATCATTGTGAAATAAATTGTACTCTAAGGTAGTAAGTGTTATACTTATAATCTGAAATGGTGAATTTAAAATTATGCAGAGAATTAAGGTGAAATAAAATTTGTATCTTTAAGAATTCAGTGATACGTATATATAGAAATTTGAAATTGTGATTTATAAGATGTAAATGGATTAAAATGAGCAACATAAGCTTTTAAATAAATGAGTTAGTGAATTTAAGAATAGAAAATCAGATTGTGAACCCAAGTAAATGGAATTATAATCACAATATACGGAGAATTAAAATTGGATTTGATTGGATATAACTTCGATTAAATAAAATGGAGTTGAATTAGATCGAATGAAAATCAAAATTCAGTTGTGTTACAAATAATTTTGAATAGAATTAAGTTCTTATTTAAGATAGTAAAGGAAATGGTATGAATTACTTGAATTAAATTGGAAAAGAATTAAATTGAAAGGAAATCTAATTTAGATTAAGTAAGAATGATACTGTATAAATAAATTTTAACTCAACAAAATCCAAAGGGTTTGTTTTAAATACAATGGTAAAGGTAAGAGCATGTATTTAAGTTGGCTGAATAAATTTAATTAAACTTGAATTAAATTTAGGAAAAAAATGAATTAAGTGGAATTTAAGTTAAGTAAGAATGACACTGAATAAATTAAATTCTCAATCAACTAAATTCAAAGGAATTATTTGAGAATGGATTTAGCGTAAGCTAAATTAAATAAAGAAAAGCTTGAAAATGAATTTAGTGTAAACTAAATTAAATGGAATTTGTGTTGGCAAGGATGAAATTTGGGTGGTTTGTTAATAAAATTTTGAAAAGAAAAATAAAAACCCAGTTCTGGTATGGAATTTAATTTTGGTAATAAAAAGTTGAGAGTGTGAATGAATAATGGAATTAGATTATAATAGTGATGGTTTGAATTATAAATAAATTCAAATAAGTGAAATAATTTAAAGTGGTTCCTTTGTTAATAAAATAAATTTAAAATGGATTGAATAAATAAACAAGGTGCATTTAAATTTGTAAATGAATTGAAATTTGATTGAATGAGAATCAAATGAAAATGAAATAAAATTGATTTAAGAAGAAATGGAAATATTGTGAAAATTGGAAGAACTTAAGCAAATTGGAAAATAATTGTGATCGAGCTTTATAAGTGATCTTGAATGAAATTTGTTTAGTTAATAAACAATTGAAATGCAAGTGAAAGAATTTTAATTAATTATTGTGATAAATTAAAGATGTATGGGTTGTAAATAATATAGAATGGGATGATATTAATTTAAACTTAATTGAATGATAAATTTGAAGTGAGAATAAGGATTTGAATTAAAAATTACAAGGAAATAAGAATATTTGGTTTATGAATAATTCCGAATGGAATAAAATTAATATAAGTTTAAACTAGAATTAATTTAAAATGGTTATAAGTTTAAGTGATGGTTATTTGCTTGAAGGACATGAAATTTGCATAAGAATTGGTCGTTTTGTTGTATTCGGAATTGAATTGGTTTAAAGAAGCAAATGAAATTGGTTTTTGAATCAATTGGAATGGATTAAAATTTTACTAAGTGATTTTTTCATATGAATGAAAATGGATCATGAAAGAAATGCAAATTCTTAAAATTGAAAATAAGAATTTGATTGTGAATCAATTTGGAAATTGAATTGAAGAAAAGAGATGTAACCAAGGCACATGTTAATCATATTGATGAGAATATGGATTGAGAATATTGAACTTGAATGTAAATCATTCAAGTGAAATAAAATGAAGTTTGGACTTGTATAAGAAATTTAAAAAGGTGATTGAAGTCTTTGAATTACTGATAAAATATGGTTAACATTGTTAGACTATGAAGTTTGGGTTTGGAAAGAGGATTTAAAATGGTGTTGAAGTTGTGAGTTGCTTATAAAGGGAGTTAACATGCATAACTATGAAGTTTGCTTGGTTTAAACTACGAATTTGATGGGTTTGGCTAGTTAATGAAAAGAATGTTATTAAAATTCTCATATTATTGAAAACTGATGTGTTTGTCTAAGTAAGTACAGGTACGGGAGGCAGTAGATAGAGTTGGAGCGCGTATATGCATAGTAAATTTGCTGCTTGCTCTTAAAATGCTAATAAAGGTACGCCTACGCAATAAAAATAGGAAATATGAACTGTTTTTTGGTTTTTCCAACCGCGTGGGTCGATGTATATATATTTATATCTATTGTGATATTGCAAAAGCTCCTCCGTACATGGGAGACTCTGTCAAAAATTTTCGAAAATTTTGGGAGTTAGAAATTTTTTGAAATTTTTGAAAACGTTTTGTTAACAACAAAGTGATTTCAAATAATAATTAAAATAAAAAGGATTTTGGAATAGGAATCCAAACTAGCAGTCGATTTGCAACTAAAGAATTTGAGCAAAGTGAAATTGAGATTTCACTAAGTAAGTTTTGCTATTGAGTTTGGAACATTCTTCTACCTTAGCAAATTTCGAGGACGAAATTTTTATAAGGGGGAGGAATGTAGCGACCCGAAATTTTGGGTCACTTGATTTGAACATTTAATTCATTTTAAATGTTGAATATGGATTATAAATTGAATTTTTGAAATAAATGATTTTGGTTAAACTAATAGAATCGGTTAAATTTCAAATACGGGAATTTAAATTGAAATATGAATAATAATAATTAAATGTTAGAATTGGGATAATTGGTAATTTTGAGTGTAAATAGATATAAAATTAGATTCTAAAATTTATTTTAAGTCTATTTGGGTTTGAATTTTAATATTGGACCATTGGATGAAATTAAAAGTCGATAGATTAAATTTGGAATTTTATATTAATTTAATAATATAATAATGCACATAATCAAATTTTGATTTAAACTGAATCGAAACGATTTCTAATGGGAATATAAATTTTATACGAGTTATAATAGAGTTAATAAAATTTTAAAAGAGAAACTTTAAGTGATTTCGACGATTATGAAAATCGCTCGATTTAATCGACGAGTTAAAATAGCCTTCCGGGGCACAGTCTTGGAATTCGACGAAACCAGTTCCATTGGATCCGTAATAGTTAGTTATTATCGGATTTCGATTTTCGTACCAATCGGAGTTGTTGTTTGACTCCGGCAGCTTAAAACGCTTAGAAAATACTTTAATCGATTTAAATTAAAATTGATCGTTTATTTCCGTAACTCGCGCATATGATCGAACTAGCCTCCGAAACATGTTCCATTGTGTATGGAACATAGGCAAAACCCTATAAACGCCAGGCGGCATGCATTTTTTGGAGATCGTTTAAAAAAGTTGCTTTATAATGGTTTAATATTTAAATAATATAACTTAACGTTTGTATATATACGAAATTTAGGGCCGAAACCCTATCTTCATTCTCGGCCGCCACTTCTAAATTAATGGCCGAAATCCACCGTGCTTCTTCCACCACAATCTCCTTATCCATGCTTTAATTCCAAAAACTTTCTAAATGGAAGTTGTAGATCATGAAGGGATCTACACATCCAACGGTAGGTGTTCGTAATCGCTATCTGTGGCGGTAGGAAATGGAGCTTGTTGACAGCGGCTTCTTTCATGATTTTTAGGAGATGTTGTGAACTGAACTCGCCGCGACTTCTGATGGTAGCGCGTGGAGGCTAGGGCGACGCTGGGGTGGTCGCCGATCGACTAAGAAGTGGTCGATGCGGAGGTGTTTGTCGGTCAAAATTTTGGTGGATGGGTTTCTTTGGCCAAGAAAGCACGGGAAGAAGAAGTCGACGTGCGGCCTGATTTCTTTGGGACGAGCGTTCATGATTTGTTAGGTAATATAAAAGAAAGAAAAAGAAGAAAATTTGTTTAAAATGTTATTTAAACTTTGAAAATTCATATCTATTTCATACGGTGTCAGATTTCAACGAATTTGGTATTATCGGAATCGCAGAAATGCATACTACGCAGTTGAGCAGTTCTGGAATCGTCTAGAGCAAGTAAATTTAGGTTAAATCGAACGCCGTTCGATTTAATTTAAATTTGAACGCTCGTCGAAAACCCAAAATGAGTTATTCTCACTCACATCTGGAATATTAGTTAATTTAAATAGTCAATATTTAAATGATTGCTTGATTAGTTGAATATGATAATTATTATCAAATTGAATCGATATATATTGTTGTGCTAATATCTGTGGATGCAGGGAAACAGGTTGGAGGGATCCAACTGGATCCCTCACAAATAGAAATTAATTTATATTCTATGATATATCTTATTTATTATTCTGTGATGATTTGTTTAGATCTTGTTATGCTGTGTTTTATTTATATGCTGTGATGAATTAAATTGAAATTTAAATCGTGTTGTGCTGTGATTGGGTGAATACAACCTGAAAATTTTAAAAATAAATAGATGAATTGGGTTTAAAGGATATAAAAGAAATTCCTAAGTAAGAATTTAAAAGGAATTAAATTCAAGAAATTTGTTGATAATTTGAAATGTTTGAAGATGTGATATATAAAGGAAATGTGAATTGCTTAAAATAATAGCGAGATTTATTTTTAAAGGATGGGAAGTATGCTTTCTCCTGGAAATTCTAGTATGTTTTTAAGAAAAGTTCTTAAATATAAATCTGCAGTTTAAATATGATTTGGGATATTTTAGAAAGAAATATTATTTTAAATTGTTGTTAAGCGAAAGAAAATATTCGATTATGTAGTTATGGTGTTTAATTATTTTTAATAAGTAAAGTAGAATTAAGTTTTCAAAAAGGGAATTATAATATAAATATTTGACTTAATAACTTTATTTTAAAGGTTAATTTGGCTTAAAGTACTTAGGAAACCTCTATATATTTCCTTAAGTATTATTTTCAATTAAATAAATTTCTAGAGCTTATTTTAAATATTTTAAACGTGTGTTTGAAAGTGATTTCCAGGAAATAGCAATGTGTTTAAAATAAAAGGAGCTATTTTTAAAGCATGGAAAGGAATTTTACAGGATGAACGTAAAATTGAATTGGGATAAAACGTGTTAGATTGACAAAAAGAATTCTTAGGTTATTCTAAGATGGAATTGTATTTCCCTGTAAACCAAGTACGTTTTTAAAATAGATTTTTGAAACGTTAGAGTTTGAAGTTATATTAAAGAATGGTTTCAGGAAATTATTTAAGTTGTAAGAATTTTTAAAGTGGACATATATTAAAGTAGTTATAGAAGTAATTATTTTTAAAGGGTAATTAGAATCATGTTTTAAAGAAATATTATTATCATTTATATGTTATAAATGGTTCTATTTTAAAGAAAATCAATTAAAGCTTTATTTGAAATTGTATAAGGATTCATAACTTTATTTTTAAATCTAGTATGACTTAACTTATTTTAAAGTTAGTTGTTTATATTTTATAAAGCAGTTTTATTCGAAATATTTTTAAAAGTATATGTATATTTTAAATTAAGTATGTAAGTAGATTTAATATAAATGGTTTTAATGTATTTTGAGGGATAAAGTATTTAAATTATTTTAAACCTTAAATATGGGTACTTGGATGTTTCAGAGGAAATAAAGATTTGAGAATCTATTCCATGAGAAAATTGGGTTTGAAAAGTGTTTCAAAGGGATTTTGAAATTGGAATTATATCTCGTAAAGATATTTTTGGGAAATTAATAATTGGAAAATTATTTATTGTGTGATGGATGTTTATGAATGTTAATTGATAGTTAAATCATCGACTATCAATATTGGACAAATGCATTGATCGTTTCGAAGAGACTGGGATCGAGATTTATTTCTCGAAAACCACTTCGATTCGGTTTGTACGTTTAATGGAAAAACGTGTTCGGAGTCGAAGATGGAGCAGTGAAGTGCAAGGACTAGTCGCTACTAATCCTTAGGATATTTCCAAAATGGGTGTAATAGGAGTAGTGCCTTCGGTTCCGTTCAAACCCGGGACGGACTTGTATGGACGAATGCTTTCGGAACATCATCAGGTGGGCGATGGACATTCTAAGTGAAACATTCTAAAAGGTAACGCTTAGTCTCAAGCCTCGTCAGCAGGGAATGAATGAAAATCAGATGATATGCAGCAAGGCTTGGTGGGCAACACCCATTTCTGGGTAAGGTCATTCCAGTCTAGATGTCCCTTTTATTTCAGCTTAGTGGTGCAGTTGCTGATCCCAACCGCGGGGTGATCTTACTCGGGACTATCCAGTAAGGGGTAGTCCGGGCCTTGTGTTGCAGGAGATCGGGCGTGGTCCTCGGTACACTGATCTAGACTAGGTACTATGACAGGTGGTACCCCAGTGCCTAGTCATTGTTGGAAATCCATTCTCCCTACGCGCCTTTTACGAGTTTTGTTTGTATTACCCACTCTGTAGCTAGTAGCTGGAATTTAATCATGTAACAATTTCGGCTATTTTATAGTATTTGTAAATAGACCCTATTATAATATCAGAGGATTTCTATAAAAAGTATTTTAGCTATCGTAAGGTAAAAACCCGACATGTTTGTTTGTAGCGTGGTCTTACGAGATGCTTTTGTTTTCAAAAGGATTTTTGAAACTTTAATAATCAATTTGGATGCATTATTATCAGCTGGTGTTCCAGACTGACTCAGGTGTTATTTCATTATAATGCTCGGGTCAGACCGAGTATTATATGTTCAGGACATGATGCTTTGGAGTAGGAGAGGAGCTGGAGTCTGAGACGTATTATCCGTATTTGTATATTTATCCGCTGCTATGATTGTATGGATTGTCTGACTGGTAAATGTTGTTTGTATGAGATACTCTAATGATATGATGTATAAAACAGATATATTTTCATTTTGTGTAAAGATCTATTATTTACTATTATATTTTATTCCGCTGCGACTGTGAGATTCTGATATTGTTTGTTTCTTCTTCTTCTATCTCTTCTTCTTTAACCCTAAGGGTTTGTATTTCTGTTCCACTTGAGTTAATTGATGTAGAATAGTGTTGACTCAAGGGGTACGTATTTATAGGCTGTTACACCTAATCCATTGCGTTTAAAATATTTTTAAACATCTATTTTGATATATGGATTAACCCAATTTCATTCCGGAGTCAGAACGGGCTTTGCGGGCCATTTTATCGTTCAACGGTCCAAACTAATTATATCCATTCCTCTAATTTTCAACCCTACCTATAAATACCCTATTATAAACCCTAGCAGCCTTTTTATTTCTCATTCATGTACGTACAAAACTTCTGTTGCTCCTCTTTCTCATTGGACCATACATTACACAATCCAATTTCAATTCAAAATTAAACCTCAAAATTCAAACTCCTCAAATAGTAGCAAATTTTATATGGATTCGAAGCTCTTGATGAACGCATCTCGGAACTGCAGTTCATTTTTCATTTTGATTCATCGTTTGATCAGAAATCATTGGAGAAATCTTGGCCGTTCATTGACCGTCAATGAATTTTAATGGATCGACAAATCGCGGGTACCATTGGGTTGAGAGTGACGCATAGATCATCGGTGGTGTTCACTAGGTCGGATGTTGGTCAAATCGTTGTAAACAATTTCATTTGGGGCTAGGGTTTTCGGCGACGGCTGCATCGTTGGGGATCATGACGATGTCAGGGCTTGGTCGCGTGGAGGTCAGAGCTTCACCACGGGACGCGTGGAGGTCTAGTTGGGGTTCGCGCATGGTCAACGTCGATCTAGGGTGTGGTGGCTTCAATCTCAGGTGAACGAGGCCGATAGGTTTCATACAGCAAGCATCCTGAAGGTGATGATGTGGCTAGTTTAGGAGGTAGCATTTTGTTTTATTATTTATAATTTTAAAATCGTGTAACTTCAAAACTTAATAACGTTCTCATACGATGCCCGATTTGCACGCGGTTTTTTTTAGGATCGTATCGGAATTCCAGATATTTGGACACTTTTTTGGACGAATTTTAAGACTGTTCAAATTTTGGGTTTAAATTGGATTTAAATTCAAAAGGTGAGTGTTTAACCCACTCACAACTTCTAAAATTTCTTATGTTTGTTAAATTGATTTATGATGTGATTATAATTTTATTTATGACTGCTTGGCATATTTTTAATCATCATCTCAGTAAAATTGATTTTATTTGAGTTAAATTGTTATTTAATTGGTTATTGCATATAAACTGCTAGTTAAATTGTTATTTAAATTATCATTGAATGTAAACTGCCAGTGAATACCTGTTATTTATTATCTGTTCTATTTTGATGTTATTGTTTGAATTGGATGATTATTGATATTGGGTGAATGGATGTTCTATTTTATATTGTCATAAAATACAAGTTTTTATGCATTTTTATTTCATATGGGATTGCGGTTTGAAATGATATATAACCGTATTTTTATTTTAAATTACGGACTGAAATGATAAATATCTGTATCACTTGACCATAGGATAGAAAATTATATGCAGACACCGCGGTCTATATATATATATATATATATATATATATATATATATATATATATGAATATTTTGAAATGATTTCTATGGTTTGGTAAAGAAATATATGGTTTTATGAGATATTGATTTGGAATTTTATAAATGTTATTTTATATATAGTTAAATTCTTGGGTTTAAGCTATGTATAAAATAGGGTTAAAGTATAAAATAAGTTTAATAATAAGTTTGATTTTATTAAGATATAACATGGTTAAGTATTTATTTAAATTATATTCTGGAGTTTATAATGACTTAAATGAGAATAAGGTGGGGAGATAAATATGAAATTGATTTAGGACTTAATAAAATTGAGATTTTGAAGGTATGATTCTTATAACTGGATTTTTGGTTTAAGATGAATTAAACGAATATTTCAAGTTTAAATAAATTGAAGGAAATATTTAGTTATTTGTAATTTGAGTTTTATTTAAATGAAATGGATTTATTACGCAAATATTTCAAAACTAAAAATAGAACATTGAATCGTTGAATCGTAATAACCAACCATAGTTTTGAAATTGTTTAATACTCAAAGTTTGAAATATATTGAAAGTGAAATGGTTTATTGAAATTGAAAGTGAGTGAAAGTTATGAATCGAGATTCAAATTAAAGTGAATAAAATTGTGAAGTCGAGGAAATTAGTTTACTGTATAAAGAAATTTCAAATTCAAACTATTTTATTTTATATACTCTTTGAATATCCAAATCATTTAAGTTTTGAAAGTTATGGTTTAGAAGCTATGAAATTCGAAGTATTGTGTTTTGAAAGGTTATATGTCAAGCAATTGGTTTCTAAATATTATAATTTTGAAAGTGCTATGATTTTGGAAAGGATATATGCGAAATAAAAAATGATATTATATTGATTTGGGTTTTTATAAAAATGATATCATATTTAATTTGTTTTCGAAAGGGAAATGATATCGTATTTATATGGTTTTGAAATGGATAGTATATTCTTGTTTTGAAGTATAATTATTTTGAAATGACCGCGGTGTTATAATAACGTTTGGTTGTTAAAGAGACCGGGATCGAAAGTTATCATACTTCTGCCAACTCCGAAAACCACTTTAACAACCGTGTACGCGGTGGAGATTCCAGAATGAAGTAGGATGGTGGTGGCGTTCCATTAAGGTATATACATGAACCCGACTCCCGTGAGTTGGCATAAGGTGGCTAAAACAGGAGCAATTGACGAGCTAATGAGGTAGCACCTTTGATCGGACACATCTCTTCGATATTATACTTTGACTTTTGGATTGATTCGGTGGCCACTTTAGATTTTTTATTTGGGGGTGTGGCTCGAGGTAGGCGGTAGCTGCGCGCTACGCGTTACCACCGGCCCGAAAGCGTAATTGGTATATCTACCATGGTATTGCCTAGTTGTGCCGTGTCACCTACCCTAGCATGCCTTGTACAATTTTGGATTTCTCTCATAGCCCGTGGAGTATTTAGAGTAGTCTCCCGATCTAGAGATGCGCTGATACTGGATGAACTACTGGGACTATTAGTGTGTTAAGGGAAATATTGGATCACTCCTTAACACTATTTTAAAGTAAGTTTATTTTACTAATAGACATTATTATAATAGTGTATATTACTACATAGTAAATAGTTTAACGAATCCTTAGGAGATGTGAATCCCGAACATCTCTTAAGTTACCGCACTCACGTTAGACACTGGATAGGAGATGTCAAATACCATAAACATCTCTGACGCCGTTCCACTCATATTTTACAGTTGATTTAACTTACATAAGATCTTATAGTTCTGACTCGATTGTTTTGTCTTTTCAATTCGCTCGGGTCAGCCTGAGCATTTCAGGATTTGAAGTCTTTATTTCTGGTGGACGAAGACGAAGATTTTTGTACTACTGTTTATTATTATAATTCACTGCATCATGTATTCCGCTGCATTGTTATTTATTATTCTCTGGTATGTGTAACTCTGATTCTGTACCGTATAAGTATAATCAAATGTTTTGTAAATAGCTTCATGAATTGTTATTTGATTATTATATTTTATCGTTCTGCTGCAAGATTCTGTTTTTTTTCTTTCTCTATTTTTCTTGTTCACCCCAATAACAATTCGCCATTTTGTATGGTTTAAGTCTGTCATGTGTGGTTTATCGCCGATTTAAAACGTTTTAAAAAGCGGGATGTTACATCTGGTATCAGAGCTTTGGTTTAGCAATAAACCTTAGCTTTGTGGGGTCTGACTCTTTATCAATAGGGTAGTAATACCCTGTGATGAGTCGTTGAGAGTGTGTGTGTGTCTATATATATATATATATATATATATATATATATATGAGAGCGTATTTGTTAGTGTTATAAAAAAGTTATGATATTGTGTTAATTTGTTCCGTTTTGTATTTATAAATTCTGGTTGGTGCATAGGATGCTATGCATTCAATAGGAATTTCTAAACACCTAATAGGACAGACCGACACAATATTTGTTTTGAATATAGGTAAATGAAATAATTTTGCCTATTATATTTTCTATATATAAAATAATTTTTTTATAAAGGTTATATTTGGTTGTAATATATTGGTTGTTAGGCAGTGAAATTTATAAATATTGATTGGAAACAAAATTTAAAGAAAATAAAATAAATGAAAACTGGAAATGTAGAACTTAAGTTCCGAGGTTTTGAAAATTTCTTTCAAAAGGGTTTTGGAATATAATAATAACATTAGTTAGAAGTATTTTCTGATAAATATTTCAATATGATTTGAAAGAACTATTTTAAAGAAACTTTAAAAAGAAATAAGTTCTGTACTCCCCTCTCTATCGCTGGAAAATAATTTCGGTGATGAGTGCATGCATCATCGACATTCATTTTCAAGTTTCGAAGAGGGAAGGCCACTGTAGTAGTTTTACTGCAGATTCATTTTGATAAACAAATATAAAATTTTAAATTGTTTTAAATATAATTGGATATATGCTGTAAGTATATATATCTATCTATTATTTTAAAATGATTTGAAATTTAACTCGGTATTTTGTTCTTAAGTTCCGTTAATTAATAGTTTCAATTACTGTAGTGAAATGGAATGTAACTAACTAATAATTGGAACCTAATAAGAGATTAAATGCTAGGTTATAAGTGAAATTTCTAGAAAGTTGAAATATGTAACCTATAAAAACAAAAGATATGATTTTTGAACGTTAAACCAATTTAAAAGAAATAAAATATATAACTTACCAAAAGATTTAAAAGTTGGAATGTTTGATAAGAAAATGTAATGGAAAATTTCGAAGGATAAAAATAAAATTGGTCCGGACAAGTAAAACTTAAGGTATGATTGAAATGTTACTAATCTAATGTAGTAGAAATGTAAGTGTTATAAATAAACAATAATAAACTTAAGTAAATGGTTAAAGCTATTTATAAATAAAATAGGTAGAAAAGATGAGTACTGTAAATGTATGATTATCGACTTAAGTTAATGTATTCATATGTTAAGAAATTGAATCGCACATGAATACCATAAATAAATGAATAAATGAAATCGAGTAATAAATCAATGAATGGAAATTGAAATTTGCAAGAAATAAGTGTAAATATAAAGGATAAAACATTATATGGATGAAATGGAAGTCAAACAACAAATGTATGAAATAAAATTAATAAGAATGAATTTGATCTATTGTTAAAACTGTTGTTTGTTTGGTTTATGGTTGTTTGGGCAAGGGTACTTAAAAATTTCTTAGATGTATGAATAATCTATGGAATTATCTAAGACAGTTGAGTAAGTGGAATACTTCATAGTCATTTGTCATTCTATGTGATTTAAAGTGTCTTAACCTGGACAAACCAATTGTTTTTCTTGCTTGGATGGTTGAATTGTATTTGATGATGTGGTGTTGGTTGCAATCGATTGTTGATATATTGATTTTATGTGATGGTTGTACGCTTTATTGTAAGTGATAGTTGTTTATATTGATTTGTTCACTATTGATCGAAACAACTTTAAATATTTTATTTTATATAATTATTAACTCCTTTTAGATTATATAAGTGAAATGCAGGTTATTGAAGTAATTGCTACTGCTTTTGGTTTCATAATTAAATGTTGATTACCCGATAAATAGGTACGTTTACGGATTACGGTTTATAGCGTTATTATATTGTTTTTCCCGTGGTGGGATATATTATTTTGGAAAATATATGTTGTATATTGTTATATTTGATATTATATTTTCTCTCGAGCCCCTCCGTACACAGGAGACTCTGTTGAAACTTTCCGTAAATTTTGGACTTAGAAATTTTTTTGAAAATATTTCCAAACTTTATTAATTTAAGAATAAAGGGAATTAATGGTTATAAATTGGTATATTTTATTTAAATTAATTAATCTTGTAAATTTATTTGTTTATAAATTTAATAGTTTAAGTAAGATATATTGATTTCTTAATTCTTTCTTTTCCCTTCTTTTTCCCTTTTCGGATACGAAAAGTTTTGAGTGGGAGAAAGTGTAACGACCCATAATTTTCGATGTTTATAATTTGTTGATTTATTAAGACTTTGGTAATTGGATCAAAAATTGATAAAAAAAATTGTAATTTGTCAATGAATTAATAACGGTAATGAAATGTAATAATGTTAATGCAAGTCAATAAATGACTAAATTTAGCGTAATCCCAATTAATTGAAACAATTATAAGGCTATAATTGATTGTATAAAGTAAATTTGGAAATAAATTCTGAGTTATATAAATTGGTGAATGCGCAATAAATTGAAATTTGATAAAATTTATGTTAGATAAGTAATTATAAAATTTGTTATTTGATAATAAAGTATGAATGAGATTTAATTTAAGAAAATTGGGATATTATTAATTGTTTGCCCATTTATTTAATCTATTAAATTTGATCTAAATCCATTGTAATTAAACGTAATTAATTACTAAGTTAATATGAATTTAGCTTATGACTATAAACCATTAGGGAAGTTGGATATATAGTAGTGTTAAAGTTATCCTTAAGATAATGGTTGATTTAACAAAAAGAACGGGAATCGAGATTTACTAATTTATTGGAATTTAAAATTAATAATTAGATTTATTGCGAAAAAATGAAATTAAATGTCTAAATATAACGTTAATTGAAATTTAGATGAAGTTTGAGAACATTAAGGTAATAAATATAAACCAATGTTAATCATGCCATAAGTGAAATTTATTGGATAATAAATTGATAGCAAATTTAATTGAATTTTGGAAACTGAATTTATAATCTCTAAATATATTTGAATTGAAATTTAAACTTTGAGATTTGAGGAAGATGCAACATTAAATTGATATAGAAATTTGTTATAAAAGATTATAAATTACAAGAGTAATCTAAGATGATAAATATTTTAAAATTTAAAATTTGAATGAAAAGTGATTTGATCTAATTTAATATTTATTTATTTAATTGACTGAAAAATAGCCATTTCGGCCAGTGACTCGTATTTTGATGAAACCAGTTTCATCCGATCCATAACGGTGAATTATTGTAGGATTTCAAGTTTCGTAGTGATCGGACATGTCGTTGGATCGTACAAACTCGAAATGCCTAGAAATCAATTTAATCGAAATCGTTGAAATCAATTTTAAATAATTTGATTTTAGCATAACTTCTTCGTACGATGGAATTTGAACTTGAAACATGTTCCATTGCGTTTAAAATATTTAAAAACATCTATTTTGATTTATGGATTAACCCAATTTCGTTCTGGAGTCAGAATGGGCTTTTCGGGCCATTTTATCGTTCAACGGTCCAAACTAATTGTATCCATTCCTCTAATTTTCAACCTACCTATAAATACCCTATTATAAGCCCTAGCAGCTTTTCAATTTCTCATTTCTGTACGTACAAAACTTATATTGCTCCTCTTTCTCAATGGCAGACAAACCATACATTTCACAATCCAATTTCAACTTAAAATTCAACCTCAAAATTCAAACTCCATAAATAGTAGCAAATTTTATATGGATTCGAAGCTCTCGATGAACGCATTTCGGAACTGCAATTTGTTTTCCGTTTTGATTCATCGTTTGATCAGTAATCATCAGAGAAATCTCAGCCATTCATTGACCGTCGATGAACTTTAATGGATCGACAAATCGTGGGTACCGTTGGGTAGAGAGTGACGCGCGCAGCGCATCGGTGGTTTTCACGAGGTCGGATGTTGGTCAGATCATCGCCAACAATTTCATTTAGGGCTAGGGTCTTCGGCGGCGGCTGCGTCATTAGGGATTGTGACGATGTCAGGGCTTGATCGCGTGGAGGTCAGAGCTTCACCACGGGACGCGCGGAGGTCTGGTTGGGGTTCGCGCGTGGTCAATGTCGATCTTGGGCATGGCGCCTTCAATCTCAGGTGAACGACACCGATAGGATTTCATACAGAAAGCATCCTGAAGGTGAAGACGAGGCTTATTTAGGAGGTAGCATTTTGTTTTATTATTTATAATTTTAAAATCGTGTAACTTCAAAACTTAATAGCGTTCTCGTACGATGCCCGATTTGCACACGATAATTTTGTTAGGATTGTATCGGAATTCTGGACATTTGGATGCTTGTATGGACGAATTCTGAGACTGTTCAAATTTTGGGTTTAAATTTGATTTAAATTCAATTTAAATTCAAAAGGTGAGTGTTTTAACCTACTCAGAACTTCTAAAATCACAACTTCTAAAATTTCTTATATTTGTTAAATTGATTTATGATATGATTATAATTTTATTTATGAATTTTGGCATATGTTTAATCATCATATCAGTAAAATTGAATTTATTTGAGCTAAATTGTTATTTAATTGGTTATTGCATATAAACTGCCAGTTAATTGTTATTTAAATTATCATTGAATGTAAACTGCCAATGAATACCTGTTATTTATTATCTATTCTATTTTGATGTTATTGTTTGAATTAGATGATGATTGTGATAAATGGTTGATGATTGATATTGGGTGAATGGATATTGTAGTTTACATTGTCATAAACTACAAGTTTTTATGCACTTTTATTTCCTTCGGGATTGCAGTTTGAAATGATATATATCTGTATTTTTATTTAAATTACAGATTGAAACAATAAATATCCATATCACTTGACCATAGGATAGAAAATTATATACAGACACCGCAGTCTATATATATATATATATATATATATATATATATATTGAAATGATTTATATGGTTTGGTAAAGAAATATACGGTTTTATGAGATATTGATTTGGAATTTTATAAATGTTATTTTATATATAGTTAAATTCTTGGGTTTAAACTATGTATAAAATTATAAAATAAGTTTAACAATAAGTTTGATTTTATTAATATATAATATGGTTAAGTATTTATTTAAATTATTTTCTGGAGTTTATAATGACTTAAATGACAACAAGGTGGGGAGATAAATATGAAATTGATTTGGGACTTAATAAAATTGAGATTTTGAATGTATGATTCTTATAACTGGATTTTGGTTTAAGATGAATTAAACGAATATTTCAAGTATGAATAAATTGAAGGAAATATTTAGTTATTTGTAATTTGAGTTTTATTTAAATGAAATGGATTTATTATGAAAATATTTCAAAACTAAAAATAGAACATTGAATTGTTGAATCGTAATTACCAACCTTAGTTTTGAAATTGTTTAATACTCAAAGTTTGAAATATATTGAAAGTGAAATGGTTTATTGAAACTGAAAGTGAGTGAAAGTTATGAATCGAGATTTAAATTAAACTGAATAAAATTGTGAAGTCAGGAAATTATTTTACTGTATAAAGAAATTTTAAATTCAAACTATTTTGTTTTATATACTGCTTGAATATCCAAACCATTTAAGTTTTGGAAATTATGCTTTATAAGCTATGAAATTCGAAGTATTATGTTTTGAAAGGTTATATGTCAAGCGTTTGGTTTCGAGGCATTAAAATTTTGAAAGTGCTATGATTTTGGAATGGATATATTCGAAATAAAAAATGATATACATCGATTTGGGTTTTTATAAAAATGATATCATATTTAATTGGTTTTCGAAAGGGAAACCATATCGTATTTATATGGTTTTTAAATGGATAGTATATTTTGGTTTTGAAGTATAATTATTTTGAAACGACCGCGATGTTATAATAACATTTGTTTGTTACAGAGACCGGGATCGGAAGTTGTCATACTCTCTTCCAACTCGAAAAACCACTTTAACAACCGTGTATGCGGTGGAGATTCCAAAATGAAGTAGGATGGTGGCGGCGTTCCTTTGAGGTATATACGTGGACCCAACTCCTGTAAGTTGGCATAAGGCGGCTAAAACAGGAGCAACGGACAGGCTGATGAGGTAGCACCTTTGATCGGACACATCCCTTCGATATTATTCTTTGAATTTTGGATTGATTCGTTGGCCTCTTTAGATTTTTGATTTGGGGATGTGGCTCGAGGTGGGCGGTAGTTGCGCGCTACGCGTAACCACCGGCCCGGAAGTGTTATTGGCATATCTACCCTGGTATTGCCTAGTTGTGCCATGTCACCTACCCTAGAGCGCTTTGTATGATTTTGGATTTCTCCCATAGCCCGTGGTGTATTTAGGGTAGTCTCCCGATCTAGAGATGCGCTGATACTGGATGGACTACTGGGACTATTATTGTGTTAAGGGGAATATTGGGTCACTCCTTAACGCTATTTTAAAGTAAGTTTATTTTACTAATAGACATTATTATAATAGTGTATATTACTACATAGTAAATAGTTTAACGGATCCTTAGGAGATGTGAATCCCGAACATCTCTTAAGTTACTGAACTCACGTTAGACACTGGATAGGAGATGTCAAATCCCGTAAACATCTCTGACGCTGTTCCACTAGTATTTCATAGTTGATTTAACTTACATAAGATCTTATAGTTCTGGCTTGAGTTTTGTCTTTTCAATTCGCTCGGGTCAGCCTGAGCATTTCAGGATTTGAAGGCCTTATTTATGGAGGATGAAGACGAAGATTTTTGTACTACTATTTATTATTATAATTCACTGCATCATGTATTCCACTACATTGGTATTTATTATTCTCTGGTATGTGTAACTTTGATTCTGTATCGTATAAGTATAATCAAATGTTTTGTAAACAGCTTCATGAACTATTATTTGATTATTATATTTTATCGTTCCGTTGCAAAATTCTGTTTTGTTTTTTTCTTTCTCTGTTTTTCTTATTCACCCCAATAACAATCCGCCCTATTGTATGGTTTAAGTCTGACGTGTGAGGTTTATCGTCGATTTAAAACATTCTAAAAGGCGGGATGTTACAATTTCTAAGTAATCAAGAATGATAAAATGGTTAACTTTTAAATTTGAATTTTAAAAGTGATTCAATAAATTCAATAATTACTTAATAACATGAAAATCTGCCATTTTGGCCACTGTCTTGGATTTCGACGAAATCAATTTGATTGGATCAGTAACAGTGAATTATTGTAGGATTTTAAATTTTGTACCGATCGTACTTATCATTTGATGGCGTGAACTCGAAACGCATAGAAATCAATTAAAAGAATTTAAATGAATATAATTTAATTTTCAAGGATAACTTCTATATAAAATGGGATTATGGTTTGAAACTAGTTCCATGAGTTTAAAATATCTAAAACCGATATTTTGATATATGGGATGACCTACTTTTGTTTTTGGGAACTAAACGGGCTTTTCAGGTCATTACTATCGTTTCAACCCAATTCGATATGCACATTCGTTCTTATCCATCTCTGTCTACATAAATGGATATTTTTTGTTTTTTTTATTTTTTTTTTATTTTTTTTTTTTTATTTGTTTATTTTTTTTTTCTTTTTTTGTTTTTTTTTTTTCTTTTTGTTTTTTTTTTGTTTTTTTTTTTTCTTTTTTTTTTTTTTTTTTTTTTTTTTTTTTTTTTTTATTTTTTTTTTACTTTTTTGTTTTTTGTTTTTTTCTTTTTTTTTATTTTTTTTTTTTTTCTTTTTTCTTTTATTTATTTTTTTTTTTTTTTTGTTATTTCTTTGTTTCGTTGTTGTTGTTGAGAGAGATTGATTGGCGAAATTGGTTTAGGGGTTTCGTTGAGCTTGCTACAAGGAGTCAATCAGAGGTAGTTGCGCTATCTATGGTGGATGGAGGTGGTCGAAATTTGGGATCTTGGGTTTGGAAACCCTAGTTGAGCATGGCGGTCGGCGGTGGTCTAGGTGATCGGACCTGAGGGAGGGTGCGGGCGGCAGCAAGGCAAACTCGAAGGCAGTGCCATGGTTTACGACAGTGTGTAGGTGGAGGAAGGGTTGGTTAACACGACGGCTGCATGCGTGAAGGGTCATGGACGAATTTAGCGTACGCTAAGGTAAATCAATTTACGTTTATGCACTTATCTCTATTTTATTTTAAATTTTAAAACTTCTAACTGTCTTAAGTTTTTAATATGAGCTCTATTTGATGTGTGGTTTCTTTCTTTATGATCGTATTATAATTCCGGACAACGTGGAACTGGTTTGACTACATCCTGAGGCTGTTCAAATTTTGGGCTTTATTTGGATTTTAAATCGACTAGAAATCAAAGATGTGTGATTTAACCCAGACGCAAATACTAAACCTTCCTTTGTTAGTTGAATTAAATTTATGATGTGATAAGAATATTATTGGTTGTTGTTTGGTAGTTCAATTTGACATTTTAATTGAAATTGAATTTTTTTGAATAAATCACCATTTGAATAAATATTGAATTTAGATTGTTATTTAAATAGACGATGATAATTACTAGTTAATTGTTGTATTTTATTGGCTGATTTGGATGTTGATTCTGTTGGATGTTTATTTGTTCACGTTTGGATGATTGGATGTTTACATCCATGTTATCACTATGGGTTGAAATGATACATACCCGAATATCTTATAGATTAAGGAAAATCGTTATGGGTTAAAATGATAAACTTGAGCGATTTTATTGATTTGGAAATTGTTGATTCGAAATACAGGTTGAAATGATATATACCGGAAAATTTAACTATTTTGGGTTGAAATGATACATACCCTATCACTTGACTATATGGTTGAAAATTATATACAGACGTCGTTGGTCAGTTTTAAATTATTTTCTAAATAGTAAAGTATGTTTGATTTATAAATTTGATTTTTTTAGTGATTTTATAAAAGAAAAATTGAAAAATAATTTATTTTACATGTTTTAAAGTTTCAAATTATAAGTTAATATATGGTTTTAAATGTAATTTTAAGTTTTTAACTTATAATTTTATTTAGTTTTAAATATATAATTTAAATAGTTTAAAATTTTAATTTAATAAAATATTTAATATAGTTTTATTATATATATTTTAAATTTAATTTAATATAATATAATAAATATAGTTTTGACTTAAGATAAAAAATATTGACTTTTATAATAACTTTAATAGATAAAAGATTTTTGTAAAAGATTTTAGAATTTTGTAAAATATTTTGTAGGAAATTTATGAAAATTTTGTAAGAGATTTTATACTGAATTTTATTAAAGGGTTTTATAAAAGATTTTTGTAAAGGATTTTATAATGGTTTTATAAAAGGAGTTATAAAGGTTTTAAAATAAATGGTTTTATAAAAAGAACTTATATAAAGGGATTTGGAAGCGTTTTAAATGAATTTGCGTAGAAGTTTATGAAAAAGGGAAGAGTTGTAAACTTTTGGAATTTATAAATAGCTTTATAAATGATTCTAAATAATATAAGTTGTTTATAAATGGTTTATTGGAGAGATTTATAAATTATTTTCGAAATTGATTGAAAGAGATCTTCCTCGGTAATTATGAATATATTTATACTTTTGGAATAGGTATATGGATATCTTGATATGAAGGTATAAACTATTTTATGGATTTATTAAAAATGTTTTATGAAATGACCGCGGTGTAAAATAAGCGTTTGGTTGTTAAAGAGATCAGGGTCAGATATTGTCATACTCTCTACCAATTTCGAAACCACTTTAACAACTGTGCACGTGGTGGAGAATCCACAACAAAGTAGGATGGTTTGGCAAACGCTACTGGTATAAGGTAAGAACGCAGCCCGGACCTTTGGGTCGCTTGATATGACTAATATCAGGAGCCATAACCAGGCCAAGCAAGGTCGCTTCTCCTATCGGACACGCTTCTTCGGTACCATATTTGTTACTATGTGATTAAATGGTGGCCACACTCGATTTGATTATGGGAGTATTGTTCAAGGTGGGAGGTAGCTGCGGCTATGCATTACCACCAGCCTGGTTCCGCAATCTGGTAGAATCCTACCGTGGGTATAGCCTCGTGTGCCCTGTCATATGCCTTTTCGAGCTCACTATGATTTTGGTTTGTGTCGTACCTATGGAGTGCTCCCTGATAGCCCACTGGTTTGGTGGAGTTTACAATACTGTACAAAATACGACATTTATAAAAATGTGTTAAGCGGGATATGGGTAACGCCTTAATGTTATTTTAATACTTTACTTTACCGATAAACATTATATATATAGCGTATTACTACGTATAAATAGTTTAACGAATCCTTAGGAGATGGAAATCGCAAAACATCTCTTAAGTTACTGTACGCACATTATTCACAGGATAGGAGATGTAATATCCCGTAAACATCTCTAAAGTCATTACACTCATATTTACTTATTATTGATTTAACTTACATAAGATCTTTTAGTTTTGACTCGAGTGTTTTCTCTTTTCATTACGTTTGGGTCAACCTATATTTCAGTGTTGAAGACTTTATTTTTGAAGGACGAAGACGAAGTTTGATATATTATATTATTAGAAATTTCCACTACATCATTATTGGTATATCATTGTTTGTACTCTCATTGTTGTAAAATTTATATAATCAAATGTGTATTATAAAACAGTTTCATGAACTTTTAATTTGATTATTATATACATTCCGCTGTGAGATTCTATGTTTTGTTTTTCCTTCTTTCCTCTTATTTTCTTATTTACCCCATTAATCATTCTCCCTTTTGAATGGTTTGAGTTGACATGTGTGGTTTATTTTCGATTTAAACTGTCCAAAAAGGGGGTTCGTTGCATAAACAATCACTACTACAAAACAGACCATTTGCATCGGTTGTTTACCCCCCTTTTGCATCAGTTCAATATCCGATGCATATGCAACCGATGCAACAGGCTTAACAGTTTTGCATCAGTTCTAAAACCAATGCAAAATGGCCCTTTTTGCATCGACTGTTACTAACAACTGATGCAAAATACGGTTTGTTGCTTGAACACAGCCCTCATGTTGCATCGGTTGTAATGAAAACCGATGCAACAAAGGAACTTGTTGCATAGGTTATTGGAAACCGATGCAACATAAGAGTTTTTGGGTTTAAAAGGCTTCTTTGTTGCATTAATTTTTTATAACAACTAGTGCAAACTAATCCCTCTATTGCATCAACTATTTATACCTGATGCAAAAAAGCCATTCTCAGAAATCATTATTACAGTACTCAAATAGACAATATATATATATTATTGATTATAACAAACAATTATTGCATGCAATATTACAATCATTCAAAATTAAATTTGATGGCAAATACAAACTGAATAACAAATGCAATATTACAATCATTCAAAATCAAAACAATCATTGTATTCTCCACGGAAATCACAAGTGCTACAAGAACCCGATGCTTTGTACGAAGGCCAATATCGACCAATGTTTTGTCCATTTACCCAAATTTGACCTTTGCCCATGCTACGTAGATCTAAAGCTAGAGGTTCATTCCCTTCGGGTGCATCGAAGAATGTCTATATGATATGCAGAAAGCAAGCATATATTAGAAATATTCATGTATTTATGCAATGAATTAACTGATTTAACTTAATTACCTTGTACCAAGTTAATGGTTGCTTTTGAGCTGCTCCTCCCCATTCGACGTTTGAGCTTCCACTAACAGAGTGAAGACTCAAAGCTTCTCCATGCAGACCAATCTGATACATCATAACAGTTATTACTTAAAGTGCCATAAATGGTTTTATGAGTTATGACAGTTATAAAGAACGTTTTCTTTAAGGAAAAAAACCTGGTAAGTCCACTTTTGCGCTGAAAGGTCTCTTTTTCCTTCATTCAATCCACTAAGTGTAACTGGTCCTAGGACTCCCATTTTCCATGTCTCAAAATGGTTCCCTACATTCTGTAATCAAATCAACACTTCTGTTATTAGCACTGACATTTCATATATTCTGATTTTCTTTTTCTTTTTCCAAAAATGGGAAAAAGGAGAAAAAAGAAAAGAAAAACTTACTGCTAAACCAATAGCAACACTAAGTTGAGAAATTTTGTTACTTCCTGCCCACAATTTTGTAATTCCTATATATGTAAATTTTTAGGCTTCAGCTCAAAACCATATGTTGCATTCCATGGTATAAAAAACCATCTTGTACAAAGTACTGCAATTACAAGATTGTTTCAAAACATTAATCGTATAACTACTTAACAAAAATTATGAAGGAAAAAAATTAAAATGATACCTCATGTATATCGGTGCTTTAATCGTAGTTTTTTACTATATCATACATATACCTCATCGCATAATATACACAATCTGTCGATCTAGATTGTTGAGGACACTACAGAAATATTACACAATAATTTAATAGTTAGGTTAAGTTGAATTTATATCCAACATAGAAGTTTATTTTTATTTTGTACAAAATAAATCACCTTAATAGTTTTTTAGGAAATGTAAGAACATTGAAAATATTATTATACATCAAAATCGCAGTGAAGATTTCTAGACTTGTATGGGTAAGGAGAAATTTATTTTAAAGAAGGTGATTGACTATATCAGAGTTAAGATAGGGGACATGCACTGGTGGAAATGGGTATGGCCAGTATTTTCTACCCAAAGGCCGCAGTGTGTTGTTACAAGGCAATGATGAACTATCTTCCTACTAAACATATGTGTCTTGTGTCAAAGGGACGATGAAAGTGCAAAATATATATTCTTTGAATGTAAGTTTTCGTCATTTATATGGAAGTGGTGTAGACTTACATTGAACTGGATGGCAAATCAAACTGAAGAAATTAATCTGGTTGCAGAAATTGATAAATTAAAAACTCATTTCAACAATAAGTGTAGGAGCACCGACTAGGCCAAAATTGCACTTTCTGTCTGTGATTGGAATATTTGGTAGGAAAGAAATGAAAGAATTTTCAACAACTCTTTTAGAAATGAGAAACAAGTGTGTGCGAGTATTGTCTATATTGGTGAAGATAAGAATATCTAGATCTAAACACAGACAGATCATAAATGATACTGATGACGTTATTTGTAAAATTTGGGATTAGATATTCTCACCACTCGATAGCCATTTACTAGGATCATGAATGAAATTTTGAAAATTTTCCACCTAAACTTCAAATAAAATGAGTGTAGTGTTATTAACTTAGGTAATGCTAGTGGACAGTGCAGTTTGGATTTGTTCGCCTTATATGAGAAAACATTTCTATTGAAAAATTTATATGAGCCGACCAAGCTAGAGGGAGATTTTGTGTGCAAAAAACCAAGGGAATATTGCTAGTACAAAAATCATGGAATAAACAATATAAAAAGGATACAGTTGGTCCCATCAAATTTACCATGTAGAGTTGATACTCTAAATGGTATAGGAGCCATGAGAAAAGTCGTCCACCTAGTAACAAATCAATAAACTATTATTACTAACTGGTATAACTCAACACAAATTAATATGATATACCTCTATCAAACCAAAAAAGAAGCCATGAGAAAATGTAGAAAAAAATTATCCATCAGTGCTGGTGCTCATTTCTGCATGGCCATAAACTATTATTACTAACTCTCTCTAATGAATTTATTATCATATACAACAAACTAACATGTTATACACATAGAAAAATATGGATATGATTGTTATTACCTCGAAATGTTTATGCTAAAGAACTTGTCCACTGAAGCAAAATGACTATGCTGCTAAAACAACCTATATATGTATCATCAATAAGCATGAATGTTAATATCTGAATAAGCACTTTGGTTACAGAGCTATGAACTAAAGTACCTTCCAAGCAAGGGAGAAACCGAGTTGCTGAGCCACATAATGACTTCCAAAGAAGCATAGAAAACATAGCAATGCAGCAAGTGACCCAGCTTTTTTATCGAGAATAACACAGAATATTGCATGAATAAGAGTGTAAAAGAAAGAAAAGTTGAGATTGAAACCACCTTCATGACCAGTTATATGACTGGCAAGAGGAAGATGGATATGTAAACATAAGCAGCAACACGCCAGTACGAATTTAATATTCTGAAAGGACCAAATCAGTTGACACGGAAATATAAACAAACAGTTCGAGAGCCCAACACCCATAATTCTACATGCTATCCTCACAAATAAAAAGGAAGACATCCAACCATGACATGGATGCACATAAAATAGAAGAGACGATACATCCGGTAAAAACAATAATAGGCATAATTAATAACTGTTTTTCAATAGACGGTGTCATTAGCAGCAGCAGCACGGGGAATTAGGAGAGATTTTATACTTCTTCCCCCGAAAGGCCTTGAAATTGTGAATCCTGATAAGTAAATACCATAAAAACGTATATCAGAAATTACATTTGCAAGACAAATAGTATTACAGCATATAAGAACTCAGAAATTCATAGGTACCTCTCATTCCTCACTTCAGGCTAATCTTTTCTCTGCATCGTTTGCATCAGACTTCCTCCTTAAGCGGTGGGTTTTGGGAAGCGCAAACACTTTCCATCACATCATCCTGCCTTCACAAACAAACGCAGCAACTCCTACCACCTCCAATAAATTCACATCCACCCTCCTATATCAGTTCAGTTCAGCCTACAACAGTTACAACCACCATCTGAAACACTCTCCTCGACCAGACCTAAAACGAACCCATACTACAACCACAACATTCACTAAGCAATAGTTCATCTTCACGTCTCCTATATATAGCAGCAACAAATCGCCAGACATAAAATTGGCCACCAGAACAATCATCGTCTCCCCCAACTTCAAACTCGAACTTCCCTAATCGACCATCAAAATCGCTACATCCCTACAACTCCACCTTGTTGACCTTCAGAGCAACCCTCGATCGAACAATTGCCTTCAACCAAACTCCACAACAACCTCAAAGCGCATCGCCACCACCTCCACTCAACCTAAATCGCCACCTAATTCACTGTCAAATTAAAACATTTGTTTTGATTTGGTTCGAATTTCAAATTTTTTTTTGAGGATTTCGATTTGGGAGGAACTGCTAATTTGGTTTGAAGTTAAAATTCACAGTCGAATTTGGTTTGAAGTCGTTCAATTGAACGAATATAAAGTTGCTTTTGTTTTCTTCTTAACGGGTTATGGGGGAAGTGGAGGGATAAATGAATGCTAAGAGGGAAATGAAAAGTTAAGGGGAGGGAAAATGAAAGTTGGAGTAGCAAACCGATGGAAAATTAATGCAAACTAATGTAATTGCATCGGTTGATTTTAGAACCGATGCGACTAAAACTATTTACATCGACATATTTTCTTCGGTTGTTGGTGACAACTAATGCAAATATGATTTTTTTTATTACATATTGCTTTCCACGTACCAATTGCATTGGCTATTAAGATAGAACTGATGCAAATAGCTCTATTTGCATCAGTTTTTACTTCAACCGATTCAAATGAGGAGAAGCAATATGCATTTTTTGTACTATTGAATCACAAGTACAAAACCCTTTGGTTCCCACAAAGTCATGAGTAATACACCATCCATCATGTAGAGAGTGCTATATACACTAGTCTCAACGGATATATTGATATCCTTTTCTCGGCACATATTAACTAGTCACATCAAAGGTGTAAGTATTTAAATATTGATTTAATATTCATGGTAACGAACACATTTGCAAATTCAACAGATAAAATACTTCTCTTAAGGATTTTCTACTTATTTATGTTTAACATGTTAATTTACATTACTTATATCTTTATATAACAACACATATAAAAGAAATAAAACCGAATGCATATTTTATTTTGAACAAGATTCTTTATAAGACTTATATAATCAAATCACATTATTGCCCTAAAAGGACACCCTTAACTTTATTAATCTCCTACCTGCACTTTAGGCCAATTATGGTGCATCATGCCCAAACCTTCTATCGACCAACCTAAATTAGATTGAGAAGGGGGCTTAGTGAATGAATCTTTGATAATATTATTTTGTATCTACTTTTCGATTTTACTTCCTCGTTATGGATAAACTCTTATATTTGGTTAATTTCGAAGATCGTATCTCAACTTCTTATGAAGCTATTGGTTCTCATTGCCATCTGTATTTCATAATTGTTGTCATAATAGGTTAGTGGATTCTGAATGGTAGGAACCACCCCTAGATCTCTTATAAATTTATGCACATATACTGCTTTCATTGCGGTGTTATTCAAGGCAAGGTATTTAGATTTCATAGTTGAATATATCACAAACTCTCATTTGGAATATTTCCAACTCAAAGTTCCTTAATCAAGAATGAACATGAATTTAAGATTTACTTACTGTATTCTATGTCGCTTATAAAGTTCAAGTTCAAACAATAAGGAGTTTGTTATTTCCATAAACAATTCTCTTGTATTTTGTAAATACTCAAGAATACTCTTTACTGGTATTTAGTGACTTTGCCTTAGATTCTATATTCGCTTAATACACCAAGTGTATAAGAAATACCTAATATACCACATAACAAAGCATATATGATGTTTCCTACTATTTTTGCATAAGGGATCTATATATGTTCCACTTTAAACATTTTAATACGCTTTTTTTGTATATAGACTGGGACAATCCCAGCATCCTTACCAAGAGTAAAAGATGTTATTGTCAAATCCTTTGTTGAGAATTAAATATCAAAATTTAACATGAGTACTTCGTTAATAATTAGTGGTATGTTGATTGGTGCCTTTGATTTTCTTTCTTACAAACACGCGCTTCCGCAGCATTTTATCAAAATCAAACAATTTGATTTCTTTATCAAAATACTTGTTAAATTTATAAATACTTGTTGGATGCTATTGTTGTATCGGCTCTCGGATCATACCCAAAAACCAATGAATTTCATTATTGTGTCTTTTGACCTTAAGAGATTTTGTGCAAAAGTCTTCTCTTATTCATCATTTATAAGTTCAGTTTCGACATCAGTATGCCAAAACCAAAGTCAAATCACGTGATAATTATGAGTAGAATACGAGCGGACTTATTCATGTTAACTCGCAAAATTACTCCACTAACTTCAACAGTTAATCAATGAATTCATTTCGTATCAACACTTCTTTATACAATACCAACTGCATTGATCTTCTTCTCGAAGACTCACTTGTATCTTATGGACTATATCCTTTCAAGTACTTGATTTTCTAAAGTACTTGGAATTCATTTTAGATTCAAAGCATATGGCTATGTAGCAAATTCTGTACGCTCGATGACATGTCGGCAACTAAAGAGATTGTTATTACTAACAATTCATTTTCTTAATCGATAAGAAATTCATAGTTTATATTCAACGTGCAAGAATTCTTATTAGACATTCTAATAAGCCGTGTCTGTTTTAGGCTTCGTCGGATTCACTTCATCTATCTAATCAGTTACAATGTTAGAATCTTGGATCTTATCCAAGTCCATTGCACTACAACTAATTTTTCTACAGGAAATTCTCTCACCAATAAGTGGTATATCTTGAAACAACAGTTTTTTTCAATGCAGGGAATAAGCATTCAAAACATTCTAAGAATTATCTATAGACTCACACGAGATAGATTTAATTTTAAGTTTATGAAACTTACATTCATAATGTAAATTGGAAAATGACACAACTTAAACTATTTAAGATTAGGATTCGTTTCCAATGTATCATATGAATTAGTAAACTACACTTTTGATGAAATCAAATTTAACATATGTGCCTACGCTTAAATACATATCCTTATAGAAATAAGTAACCGAATATAACCCATTATTAATCATACTTTGTCTAACAAAGTTTGATAACTTCTTATCGATACATCATAATGCAGCATAAGAAGAGCTGATTTGAGAGTGAATCTTATTCGCTTTTTGATACTGTTGGAACTCTTATCCAAAATACCCACCTATTCGATCAAATCAAGTTGTTTTATTTCCTTTTCATGTTATATTTTATACTTTCGGTTTACATTTTATGAACTTATCATAGATATACATCTTGTGTATCAAATACACATGTTAATATCTGAGATAATTCATTCGTAAATATTGGAATGCATATATATATATATATGTATGTATGTATGTATGTATGTATGTATCTAAAGAGTTCATTAACTATTTTTGTTGCGTCCATTGAATAAGTACATAGCCCTTAATCATTTGAGATGCAATTCACAAGTACCATATGATTCATGCGCATATGATTAGAATTATTTCTCAAAGGCACCATTTAGTCCACAATACCAAATTTAATTGTTCAACATTTTAGATGCTTCCAAATTTTATATAGATAATGCAATATTGTTACTATGAAAACAAATGGCATCATTGAAATACCAAAAGCATATTTATTTTATAACGTATATTCGTATCAAAACAAAATTTCTTCTATTCTTGATCACTATCGAAAACAGTTATTATTGCATAAATAATATTTGGTATACATGAAAGTAGATTTTTCAAACAAGATGCAGCCACCAGCAAGTGTCGTATGGTATGCTCCCATTATTTCTATTGTTACAATAACAATGTTTGTAATATGACGCTTCATCACTCACTCATCATAGGTTATTTATTTCTTCCACTATAACTAACTTATCTGAGAGTTTTAGAGTTAAATATCTCAAACTCAATGAAATAAATAAATCTTATAAAGAATAATTTTCCGTAAGAAAAATACATCTGGAGTAGAAATCACATTTCTTGTTCCCTTTTAAGTATCAAAATGTATTTCAAACAATTCGGTTTTCGATGTCTCTTCATAAAGAAGAGGTAACCATTCACTCTCTTCATTCCAACTGTGCCAATACTATTACCATTCCCAACTTTCACTTCCTCTTTTAATAGGTCAAACCATTCAAAAAAGAAAATATTTAATACAAGACTATATCAGATTTTTTACAAAAATACATTCGATCGTCCTTAAAAATTAAGGATGTCGAATAAGTTTCACTTAAGTAAACATATCAAAATTGACAATTCAACGATCGGTTTCTTAGGTCTGTATGATGTCCTTGGTCTAATGTTGTTTTCTAACACAACAATGTACTTATTATATTTAATCGTATTAAACACATGATCTCGCATTATGGTTTATTTTCTCATTTTGAGTGAAACATATTCATCGGGGTTTCGTATTGTTCACCATACAACTTTAGTATGTGATCAAATATGGATTAATAACTGTACTTCTGTATTGCTTTAAAGTTCAATAATCACAGAAGATAATACACAGTCTTATGTCAATAAAAAGTTAAGTGACCACGACACGAATGTTTTTAATGGCTGTATAATTTTCTCTTGCATGGTTCTTGAAATGACAATATGTTAAAAAAAAATATTGACAAGTATATTTTATATTTCTTAGTCAATCTTTAATTCAGTTTATTTGGTTTTTATATATAAACAATTTTATCGGTTATATTAGAAGTGCAAATTTATTTTAGTTTATTATTATAATATCACATATGTTCTTATACTTATTGCATTGGTTTGTTATATTTATATAATAAGTCTCCATAGAGCTCTACATCTCTCGAAAACCCTAAAAGAGATATGGAAATTTCATACATCCTTTTAGTGCGTATTAGGACCCATTTGTCATATTACTACAACTATGAGGGTACTCAACAAATTGAAGCCTACATAAATGATAAATAACTCTTTAGTAATTATATCTTATATATAAAACCTAACCATTTTTACTTCTTCTTGATCATCTTTATGACCATAAGGGTACTCAACAATCATAAAATACATTAAGTACACTAGACCCATTATTTTGTGACAACATAAGGGTAATTATGTAATTATTGAGGGTGCTCAACAAAGTTGCATTATATGCTTTCATATTTAGGGAGAATACAAACATCACCACAGATATTCTATGGCTTAAGGGTGCTCAACAACCATAGGTATGCAATATCCTATTTAAATAGTAAATGATGGAGAGAAATTAATTCAAATTTATAATTTAAAATAATATTAACCTAAGTATTATCAACATTATAAAGGAGATAAGTATTACCTCATGTCATCATATGTCCCTACATTCAATATATGCTCCCTTAAGTTTATATGGATTTTAATTCATTTACACGTCTCATTTTGTTTATATATATAACATAAACACACACATACATACATATATATACATATGTATGTATGTATGTATATTCATTTACTATAAAATTTATAAGTCATCTTGTTATATACATACATACATATATATATGTATATATATTCATATGTATCCTTTCATTGATTAAACATTTTAATTAACTATATATAACATTTATATTTTATATAAATTTAAAACATTTTTAGATTTACTTATTTATAACCTTTATAAATTTAAATCTGAAATTAAACCAACTTTTAGTTTCATATTTTATAATTATTTATGAAATACTATTACTCAAATATGCTTATTTGAATCAACCTAAGGCACAAAGCACATTTGAGCCTTCGACTATGGCATACACTTGAAATCATACACTCCAATGAACAAGGTAAGGACCAAGAGATTGGGAAGTTTTTTTATTTATAAGAATGTTCCATGATTATAGTAACCTTATCCTTAGTTAAACACCATTTTCATAGACACCCATATAGTTGGTTTTTTGCTATCTACATATTTTTTTACTATCAAAAAATGCTTGAGAAATATTTAAGGGAAAAATAAGCGACTAGGTCCATAGGAGGATATATAAACATCAGAAGAACTAGGTATTGAATATATAAATGCATGATGATATCAAGCTGCTAAGTTATTGGGTTACTAAGAAAGATATTGGGTAACAAGCATAAAAAGGTTGATAAATTAGTATAATATAAGCATGACTTCCCAACATCAACCATGCTTTCAAGTACATAGACCATACTGATTAAAAAAGAAGCTATAAATAACAAACCATCAGCATGGTTTTATATGGCTTCTATCATTAAGAAATTATTGAGAATCATCAACCAGCGAAGTTATCGAACATCTACTGGCAGGAGGTATCGTCTTGGAGTTACCATGCATGTGTCATGTTCTATAAGCATGAAAGACTACCAAATGATGATGTTTCAGTGAGGGGTCGATTCTCTGTGGTCAGTTTGAAGATGGCGAGCCTATAGATACAAATGGATGTTGAGCATCCAAGTAGCAAGCAAGCCCTAATAAAGTTTAAAGAGATGTCGAGTCTCTAAATAATAGCCTCAGCTCTAGTTAGAGAACAAAATAAGACTCGGCTCTCAGATACTATACTAGTAAAAGGCTTAAAAAGGCAAAAGTTAGATACCAAGTTATAGAGAAGTTGGCATACTGTCTAATCCTTACCGCTCAAAAACTAAAAGCCTAGTTTTAGACACACTCAATTAAGGTCTTAACCAATTTTCCACTTAAGGAAGTCTTTAGTAAGCCCAAAACATTGGGAAGGCTAGTAAAATGGGGAATAGAGTTAAATTAGTACAAGATTGAATTCCAACCCCGAGTGGAAATCAAAGGGCAAGCTCTGGTTGATTTTGTTGATGAATGTACATGGTTTATTGAATAACAATTTGAAAAGAAAAAGATCGAAAGCCTAAATGGAAACTGTTCATTGATGGAGCCTCGAATGAGCAAGCAGCTGGTGTAGGATATGTAATCATTATCCCTGATGAAAACCGATTACATTATGCATTAAAGTTAGGTTTCCTCACTACTAACAATGTGGTTAAATATGAATCAATGATAGCGGAACCTACCTTAACTCTTCAGATAAAAATACTAAGGATTGAATTTTTTTAGTGATTTCCAATTAATGGTTAATCATTTGAATCAAACTTATCAAACCAAGGATGAAAGATTGATCCTTTATGTAAAGAAGATATTGGAAATGTTAGCCTAGTTTGAAAATATTTTGATATGCTAATTTCCCAAAGTAAGGAATTCTCAAGCCAACGCTTTGGCTAAGTTAGCTAGCTCGCGAGGAGCCTTAAAAACTTGAATTATGCCAGTAGGCTTCCAACAAAATCCCAATATTGAGCAAAAAGCCCCCAAACCAAAAAATGAAGCACTGTATTGACTAGATTTCAAACTCTTATACACATAGAGAAAGAAAATGAACCAGGAAGTAGTAATGGTGAAAACTAGGAAGGAACCATTTATATAGAAATAAATAATCAACATAAGAAAAATTTGATGACACCTATTGTTGAATACTTGGTGGAAGGAAAACTATCAAAATATAAAAGAGAAGCTAGTAGGATAATATACCAAGCTCCAACTTTTACTTTGCTGAGTGGGATACTTTATAAAAGAGGATATTCACTCCTTTATCTGAGGTATGTTAGTCCAGGGAATGGCTAAAAATTGTTAAAAAGAGGCCCATGAGAGGTTCTACGAGGATTTCTAATGGCATAAAGTTAGCCAAAAAGATCATGAGGCAAGGTTTTTATTGTCCCCATATGAATAATAACGCTGTGAATTATGTAAAGAGATGTGAAAAATGTCAGAGATTTTCAACAATCCCACATATACCACAGAATGAGTTAACCTTGATCCTAAGTTCATGGCCCTTTGATTTATGGGGATTTGGCTTAATAGGACAATTGCATATACCAAAAGGAGGAGCCAAGTTTGCAATGGTAGCCATCAACTACTTTACTAAATGGGTGGATGCAGAACCAATGCCAAATATAATGTTAGGAAAAATGCTAAATTCTATGATCAAGATCATAGTCAACCGGTTTGGAATACCGAACAAGATAATATCTTAAAATGAAACCCAATTTGAAAGTGAGGAATTCACCAAATTTTGTAATAAGAATGGGATAATCAAAAGTTTTTCATCTGTAGCTCACCCCGAGGCTAATGGAGCCATCGAAGCCGCCAATAAAAATATCAAGGCTATCCTAAAGGAAGGATGGAGTTAGCCTTTGGTCCCACATAAGATGGACTGACCAAAGCATCGACAGCCTTCGCTCCCACTTATAAGGCCTGTCTGGAGCACCTCTTAGAGGGGTGATGTGTTAGACTTTGGTCATAAGCCTAAGATGACCTGGCCAAAACACCGACGAACAGCCTTCGGTCCCCTATAAGGCATGTCCGGAGCACCTCCTAAAGGTAGGACGGGTAAGACTTTGGTGTTGCGCCTAAGATGGCCTGGCCAAAACACTAACCAACAACCTTTGGTCCTACCTATAAGGCCTATTTGGAGCGTCTTCTAGAGGGAGGACGGGTTAGACTTTGGTCCCGCCTAAGATGGCATGGCCAGGGAACCTACCAGCCTAACACCTTACCTAAAAAGTATAGAAGGGGTAACCTTATATAAAGAAGTCAATTAGATGAGTCTAATTCCATCAGAAAGATGTGCCAAAGTAATCTTATATAGGAAGAGAAATCAAATGCGATCAATCTCTCCCCAAGGAAACATTAAAGCAGCCTTCAGAGGAAAGGTCAGGTAGCTGTTCATGCTCATATAATCTTATTTAATCTCAAGAATAATAATATTCAAGTAACAAAGATTCATCTATGAAGTCACTCGACCTAGAAAGATAAGAAGGCAGATTTATTTGCATTTCTATCGAATTTGAAAGGTTTATTTAAAATTGCGTCGATTAAATAATCATTCCGAAGGTGATTTTCAAAACCAAATTTCCAATGTTTCAAAGGAAAATAATAATTTTTTTTCAATTTGGTTAATTTCAAAACAATTTTTTTGGCATTTACAAAACAAAACGATCATTTAGAGAAAGAAATAATTTCTTGAAACTATTCAAGTCATCATCACTTACCTTATTTCTAAAGAAAAGGATTTAAAGAAAATGTCCCATAAGATTTAAGAGCTGAAAAGGTAAGAAGTTATTTGGTTTTACACTAAAGTGTAAAAAGTTTCTTTTATACAAGGAGGCCCACTAACGTTATCCATATATTTTTAACTATCAAAAATGCTTTAGAAATCATTAAGGGAAAAGGAAGCGATCAAGTCCATAGGATGTTATGGAAACATTAGAAGAAATAGGTAAATGCATGGTGATATCAAGTTGCTAAGTTATTGAGTGGCTAAGAAAGATATCGAGTAACAAGTAGAAAAAGGTTGATAAATTAGTATAATATAAGTATAGCTGCCTGTCACGACCCATAATTTCAGTCATTTAAATTTGAAATGTTTAATTGATTTTAAATATTGAAAAGTAAATTTTATAAGTTAAATAGATTAGATTTCAAAAATAAGGGTTATTTGAATAATTGGAATCATTAAAAAAATTGAATCTTGAATTTAATATGAATAAAAATAATTTTGAAAGTTGAATTAAATACTATTTAAATAAGAATGAAGATAGTAAATTTCTGAATTTGAATTAAAAGTGAATAAACTAGTTTTAATAATAATTCTTTTTAATTAACATGTGAAAATTGCCTTCCGAGACACCGTCTTGGAATTGGACGAAACCAATGCCATTAGATCCATAATAGTTAATTATTGTATATTAACGTATTTTGTGGGATCGGATGTATCTTTTGCTCGTGCGAGCTTGAAATGCATAGAAATTAATTAAACAAATTTAAATTAATACAATTTGATTTTGAAAAGCAAACTTATGTATATGATGGAATTGCATCTCGATACTAGTTCTACTGTGTTCGAAATAGGAATAATTAGTATAGAATGTCAAGCGGCATGCCTTGACTGGAGTTTGGAAATTCAGAGCGTGAATAGTGTTTTATGAAATTTTCTATAAAAGGACTTGTAGTTCTAACATTCACAAACCCAAAATGAAACCAAGTAGCCGCCATTGGTTTCCTCCATCCTACGTTTGTGATTACATGCGTCGATTGAGGAAGTTTTAGAGAAAACTTACGACATGAAGTTGAAGCTCTTCCTCCCTTGAGTCCATCGCGACCAACCTATCATCCATCAGGCGAGGTCGACGGCGGCTATGGTTGTTCAAAGGAGTGGCATTTGGGTTTTATTTTCTTGGTAAAGGGGGCATCTTGGGGGTTAGCACTGGTGCTGGGAGGCGAGACAGGTCAGGGTTTCAAACTGACCTAGGCGCAACAATCAGAGGTGATGAACGGTGATGAACGGAAATGATGAAGTCGACGTTGGTTTTGAATGTTGCAATTTAGAAATTGAAATAGGGGTTAAGGTTCGTTAACGTTGGTAATTAACGGTAATGATTATAACTAATTAAAAATAATTATATTAATAAAATCAAATTCTTATATAATGTATAACTCTTTCATACGAGGTCCAAATCAAATTCGGTTAGTCACATTGCGCTTGTTACAACGAATACTACGTTATAGTTTTGGATTGGAGTAATTTGGAGCTATTGGAATTTCGTGCTAAAATCAAACGACGAAACTAGAATGCAGAAGCGATAGCTGGAATTTCGATGAGTTAAACTCACCTCTCTGACCTATTTATATTTCATATAAGTGGGGATATTTTTATTATTGCTATTTGTTGCTTATTTGGATGATTTACTGTTTATCAGTTGGTTTGGATATACTTTAGCCAATGAAGCAGATGAGACCTTGTTACGTTTCCATGTAAGTGTGGATGACCATTCGTATGTGATCCCGCCTCGAAGCGGTTGATTTATATTATTTGATTATATACAATTTGTGATGTAGAGGGACATGTTGGAGGGATCCAATCGGATGCCTCACCCATTTTAGTTTACTTTTAATATAATGTGATATATGATGTGTCAGATGCCATATTTGATGACGTTGATGTGATTTCCCTTATTCGGCGCTTTAGTAGACTAGGCCTTATTTTTGGTATTTTAAAATACTGAATAATGAATTTGGTTTAAAAGGGATTTTAAAGTGATTTTGAAAGTACATATGTTTTAATGATTTTTAATTATAAAAATGAAGGAATTTATTTTAAATAAAATAAGAGTATGATTTTGCGTATTTTGAATTAACAATTTTTGTGAAGTATGTCAAATAAAGATTTTTGAAGGTTTATCTAAAAGATTTATAAAATAATATTTTATGAATAAAGTAATAGATTTTAAACAGTGTTTTATAAATATTAGGAATGGATTTGTAATTTATATTTATAAATGGATTTTGATAGTAAAATGAGTTTTTATAAGGGAATGGATTTATAAATGAGAATTTATAAATAAAGAGATTTTATAAAAAAAGAAGTTTTATAAAATAAAAAAGAGATTTATAAACATAGTTTTGTAAATATAGAAATGAATTATTTTGAATAATATGACGCTTAATGTTTTCTAAAAACGATAGTCTTCAAAAATGAAAACAATAATTTCAAATGGAATTTAATGGTTTAAAATGTGTTAAGTGATGAAAATATAGATTTCAACATTTACTGTTGTAATAGACATTTTTTGAAAAGTGAGGAAGGCATAGACTATAACATTGCTGTTATAGTAAATGATTTCTGAAAGAAGGTATTTTATATAGTATACGAGATTTATATATATATATATATATATAATTAATCGAATCCCTATACTAGTGTTTTTAGGTTGTCGCAATGAGGTTTTATGCAACATTCGTTTTGACCCAACAAAACGTGTTTTGACCTTCCATTGTGGAATACGTGAATCTGTTCTTACAATCGTACTAAAGGTTTGGTGGTATAGGGGCATTATATTTTATATTTAACACCCATCTTGAGGCATACGAACTCGGGAGTTGAACGCTTATAAAAATCTATTTAGCGTGTCTTCAAAATGGTAGTGTTATTAAATATACTCGTACCATTGATACAAGTATATAGAAATGTTTTCCAAACATTGAATTGTTGAAATGGTTTTGAGAATATGTCTTTTTAAAGATAATGTGAAGTAAATATTTAAAAAGTGATTTAATTAATAAAAGATTATTAAATGAGAATAGTGGCTACTTATATGCTACATTTTATTTGTTGCTTTAATAGTTAAATAACCGACTACCAAATTTGGCCATTTTTGGTTCCTTGACTTGATGTGGAAACTGATTAGTCATGCACTTAGCACAAAGCCAACTGAGTAGGCTTGATTATCCTTTGGCATTAAGAATGATGATTTGAGTAGTGTAGAGTGACTATGGTACTCCAATCTACCGATCTTCCTTCTTGACCGAAGGATAGCAAGTTGAAAATTGGAAACGTGATAAGACTATAGGACTTGGTTTCCGTGTGAGGCTGATGGCCACTTTTCATTATTTGTCCAGAGAGATTGGGAACGGATTTATCTGAAAACCAATTTGGACCAATATATGCGTTCGAAGATGCAAATTTGATTATGATGATTTTAAAGATGGAGATCTTCATGATGTAGGACTGCTTGCCACTAGTCTCGTGGTTCCATATTATATATATGGTGGCAGTAGTGCTTCGTTTTGAAAACCTTCAATGTACGATCGCTACTAATCCTAGGGGTGATTCCCAATAGGATATGGTAGGAGAGTACCTTCGGTTTGCCTTATTCCTGGACAACTTGTATGGAAAAATGTCTGATATTGCATTTCCAAGACCATGTATATTGATCTCTACAAAAGTACATCTGTTTGGTGGTGTAGTAGGTAACGCTCTTACACTTAACACCCTTCTCTGAGACATACGAGCTAAGAGGTTATACGTTTTTGGAAATCAATAGTGTGTTGTTAGAAATGGAAATGTGGAATTCAAAGTGGAAATTATTATGAGAAATGCAAAGCGTAGCTTTATGTGAAATAAAGGAATTGTAGAAGTTGAGCGTAGCCTCACGTATGAGCCTTACACCCTAAAGATGATACGGGTAATGATGTGGTCTGACCTATATATTTTGGGCTATCGATTTTAGTATATGGAGATGGCTAGTGGAATCTGGGCCTCAAGGAATTTATGCCTTATGGACAGGTATTGGAGGCTTGATGGAGAATAAGTATAACCATGGAGTAATACATTGTTCCAAAGTAGTGTATCCGACATAGTTTGGAGGCTTGCTTGAGATAAGTGAATAGCGACTGAGGTGCTAGTTGTTTATGTTGGAAGCCCAATTCTAGATCTAATAAGTGTCTATCATATTGAAAACCCAATTCCAATAAGTGCCTTCGGTGTTTGCTTGTAGAACCTTGAAAGACTAGGTCCAGAATTTAATATGCTAACAATTTCGACTAAGATTCATAAGTTTATTTGTAAATGTTTTCAAAAGAATGTCATTAAAAATAATATTGCCAAATTTCCACATAAAAATGTTTTAGTTATCGTAAGGTAAAAACTCGTCTGGGTTTATGTGCGGCATGGTCTTACGAGATACCTTTGTTTTGAAAAAAAAAAGAAGTTTTTGGTAACTTCTATAAAATTTAGTTGAGATGTTTTTCTCACGCTGTTTTACCAAACTGATCCGAATGCTCTTCCCTTTCAATGCATGGGTTAGACTAAGCATATTACAGAATTAGATTGGGATGTTTTGGAGCTTCAGCAGATGAGCTGGAGGTCTTTAGGGCATATTCATGTATAATTGTAGAGGCTGATGATTTGTTTATTTGTGTACTCTAATTTGGTGTACATATATTACAGTTTCTATTTTGTAAAGATCATTGATTTATATTTTATATTGTTCCGCTGTGTTGTGAGAATATGTGTTGTTTAGTTTTCTTTTCCTCCTCTTATTCTCTTCTTTTCTTCTTTCTTTATTTTTTTCCCATAGCTATCCGCCGTTGCGTTCAATTTGGGTTTGGACATGTGTGAATTATTGTTAGCCTAAATTGTGCAGATCTAGGGATCATTGCACTGCCCAACATCAACCATGCTGTCAAGTACGTAGACTATACCGATTAAACAACAAGCTATAAACAATAAACTATCAGCATGGTGTTATATGGCTTCTATCATTAAGAAACTATTGAGAATAAGTAACCAACAAGGTTATCGAACATCTACTGGAGATATCGAGTGACTAAGAGCTTGAGTTACCATGCATGTGTCGTGCTTCTATGAGCCTGAATGACTATCAAATGGTGATGTTTCAGTGAGGAGTCGAATCTCTATGGTCAGCATGAAGATCCCAAGACTGTAGATATAAATAGATGTCGAGCATCTAAGTAGTGAGCATGAGATGTCGAGTCTCTAAGGAATAGCAAGCCTCTATGATAGTATGTGCTGTCGAACATCTACAAGTAGAAGGTGGTATCGACCATTTAATAATAAAAGGGAAGATGTCGAGTCTCTGAAAGGTGATGGAGATGTCGAACCCATAAATGCTTAGAGATATCAAAGTATAATAGACCTAGAGGAATAAGGGATATCGAGCCTCAACAATAGTGTGCATTGTCGAGAATCAACAAACAACGAATGATATCGAACTTCTACAAGTAGGGATAGTGAATTCTAAAGGAATGATGAGTTTCAACACTAGAAAAGGATTTCCATCTTTTACAAGTGGTGAGGGGTGCCGAACCCCAAAAGACGTAAAGGATGTCAAGTATCTACCATATGAAGAGATGTCGAGTTTCTAATATACCAAGAGATGGTGGATATCTAATAGAATATATATATATATATATATATATATATATATATATATATGTGTGTGTGTGTGTGTGTGTGTGTGTGTGTCACATATCCCCCTTGTTTGTTATCTTTATAAATAGACCACATCCACCACTTAGAAAGGAGCGAATGATTTCTTTCTCGTCTTCTAAATAACAAGTTGTAAACCCTAAACAACTTTGGGGATTTCTAGAGCAAATTGTAGAACTTGAACCTTTTTTCAAATAAGGAATTGGACATTGAACTTTAAATAGCATATTTCCCTTGAATTTGCATGCTTGAATATTATTGAAAAATGGATGTGCATTTAACTTTGTCTTTGGACTTGGACTTACACTCGGACTTGCATATTGTTGGTTTGTACAAGGCCACTTTGGCCCTTGTCTAAATTAAAGTTTTCCTTGTATATTGACCATTATGCCCATTTATATATGAACCAGTGACTATAATATAAGTGAACTGCTTATTTTTCTTATGAACACACGAGTAAAGGACTATTGCATATGTATGTGAATCGCCTATTATACGCTCGAACGTGTGACGTGAACTGTGAGAAACTTCATGACTATATTGAAACCAATGGGTATCGTTGGAGAAATTTCAAAAAATATTACTTTATACAACATCGTGGGTGTTGAGTCAACCTTTGGTTTAACATTTTTGGCCCAAAAAGGTAGGTTCAAACCTTCGAATCATCATTTCCTTACTTTGAGGCTATCTGAGTAAAATTTTGTTTCAAGAAACTGGTGAGGAACAAGAGAGTCACTATTCTGAATGAAAAAGTTGTACAACAGACCGCCTTGGTGGATAATGTTACTCCAAACTTCAATTTGAATAATGTACAGATTAGACAACCTTTAATCCCGTCAAAGCCCACATGTAGTGCAGCTAAAATTCAAGAGTTAACATAACGACTTACAGTTATGTTAGAACTTTTTAAGAAAGTCTTTCTCAAAAATCTTCTAAGATGACAATGCCTATCAAAGAAGGAGAAGTCTCTAGGGAGAAACCTAGATATCATGATGCTCAAAAGTAAAGATAAGGGAAAAAGCATCATGGGCTCACAGAGAAAGAAAGAAATCTAAGATGAAGGACCGGTGATATTCTCCAAGGTCGCAAGCAAAATAAGACAACAAGAATCAGTGAACCATCGAAAGGAGATCCAAGAAAGGCTAGCAGGGAGATGTCCCGAACAATTTGACGGCTCGATCTCTCACAAAGAGTACGATCCCTATAGAGGGGACTACCGTGACGATGAAACCTACCTAAAGGACATGGCTAACAATATAGTAAAGGATACGCTTTACCGTAAGGGGAAGAGGACCATTGACCCAAGGGCCAATAATAATTTTCAAGAAGCACCTTTTACAGTGAAGAAAATGTGCATCGGAATCTCATCCCACAGTAAAATCCCTTCATTGAAGTATAATGAAACCACTAACCCTGATGATCATCTTTTGGCTTTCAAAAGCCAAATAGACTTGTAAAATTCTTCTAGGGCAGTTCGTTGCGGGTTCTTCCTTACAAATTTTCATGGAGAAACTACCAAATGGTATACACACTATCATGAAAAGACCATTTACTCTGAAGGACAGTTTTCTTTATAAATTTTTAGCATAGTTTTGCATATGCAAAGACCCTACCATAGATTCCAGTGTGCTAACTAATGTCAAGCGAAGGACAGAGGAATTGCTTGGTGAATATCTAAGGAGATTCAATACAGAGGCACTAAAAGTAGAAAATGTAAGCGATAGGGAGAAGCTGATTGTAACAACCCGCCATTCATCTCCACAGAATGACGCATCATTAATAAGAAAGAAAGGGATAGAAAGAGAAAGAAAGAGAAGAAAGAAGAAAAAACACTTCAGAATCTAAACAGCGGAAAAAATAAATTATATTAATAACATAAAATATTACATAGTACATCAACAATAAGAGTACACAGATAATACAACACATACTAGACAGTTATAAACACTTGTCTAGTATTTACAACTCAAAGACAACATAGAGAACACACAGCGAAAACTATATATATCTAACGTCGAAGCCTCCTGCTCCATTGCTCCTCCATAGTTCGTCAAAGCTAACCTGAATCCCTTGGCTACTCGTAAAAATTTGAGTACCCAAGAGTTTAAGAAAACAGAAGATAAACTCCGGGTCAGGTATGGGTCTGGTGTGAGTAACATGTTAAAGTTGCTTAACTTTTAAAAACCCTTTGAAAAGAAAAGGTATCACGTAAGACTTCCCACACATAAACATGGAAAAGTTTTTACCTTACGCTAACCAAAACATTTGATAGGAAATCCTGTGATATTACAATAGGTCTAGGGTTTTCAAGTAAATATGAAATTGCCGAAGTTGTTACATCTATTAAATTCCAGCTACTAGCCACAAAAGTGGGTAATACAATCAAAACCGTTGGCACTTATTGGATTTTGGATTCCATACAATGGCAGGGCTACTGGGGTACCGCCCGTCACAGTACGTGGCCTAGATCACCGTACCGAAGAGTACGCCCGCTCTCCTGCAAAATAAGGCCGGAACCATTCCTTACTGAACAGTTCCGAACAAGACAACCCCGCAATTGGTGTGCATATCCAACCGCCCACTAAGCCGAATAAAAAGGGACCTCTAGACAGGGGAAAATCTCGTCCTTCTTAGGCATGACCCACTTAGCCTTGCTGCACCTCCCCTGTTTTAGCCATTCCCGATTGATGAGGCTTGAGGCTACGATTACCTTTATAGGACACATCACTTAGAATGCTCATCGTCCACCTGATGATGTTCTGAAAGCATTCAATCCATGCAAGTTCGTTCCGGGTTCGAACGAAACCGAAGGCATTATATCGTTACACTTGTTTTGGAACCACCCTCAGAGTTAACGACAATAACCCTTGCACTCTGAATCACCATCTCGAGCCTGTAAGTACTATTTACGTCAAACTCATCACGGAATCACCCCCAGAGTTATACTGACGAATAGTCCTTACACCTCGAGTCTTCACTCTTCACATAAGATTCACGACCTATCGTTAATTTGGATCGATGTGGTTTTCGGATATCCAAATATGGAACCCGATCTCGGTCTCATCGAAATCCAAAGCGTGTCTTCTAGGTCCAAGTTGTTTTAGAGTTTAAAAAAATTCAATTACATTATCTATATACACATAGATAGATAATTCACAGATTCACAACAGATAATTATCATTATTATAACCACAGATAATCCACATTATCATTATCAAAGGATAATCCATATCATCATCACAATGCATCCATATCACTCAACGTTACTAATCTCATAGCTGAGATTCTAATCCATTCAAGGCAACTAATATCAACCATTCATAAGCAATGATCTATAATCATACATCTATAATTAATTTAAAATGAATTAAATTAATTACATCTTCTCTAATTAATTTAAAGTGAACTAAATTAATTACTTTCCTCAATGTAAAGCTTACTTACATCACCATTAATTAATTACAATTTAATTAATTATCCTCTAATTTATCATCTTCATTAATCACCCCTGATTAATTATACTTTAATTAATTTCACAAAATTAATTACTCCAAACCAAATACAGTAATTAACCTTTAATTACTTCATTAATTAATTAACTATAATTAATTACATTTAACCTTAATTGACTATAATTAATTAATTACACTTAATCAATTATTATTGATTGATTAATCTTAATTAATCAATCTTAATTACATCTTTAATTATATTAATTAATGATCCTTAATTATATTTAATTAGTTATCTTATTTAAATTGATTACATTCAGTAATTAATCTCAATTAAACCATAATTATTAATCACATTTTATTAATCTCATTCTGTAATTAACTACCCTTAATTACTTATCAAATTAATTACTCCTTAAATTAATTTCTTAAATTAATCCCATGATTAATTGCACAAAGTAATTTAATCCAAATTACATTCACAATTCCATCATTACCTACTAATAACATCCAGTAATTATCTTTAATTACTTCACTGAGTAATTACATTCCATAAATTACATTAAGTAATTACTATCAACCAACAAGTGATTAAAATTAATTATACTTAATTAATTAATTTAAATTCATCACAATATATTCCATTAATTACATTAAGTAATTAATTCTTTAACTACTTTCATTTAGTAATTAAACTTAAATAAATTTCATAATTGATTATCATTTAATTAATTAATCTAATTAATTATTAAAATTGATCATATTCATTAATTACAAAATAAACCTTAGCTAATGATCATCATTAACTATTATTAATTCTTTAATTACTTTTTCTTAAGTAATTAACTTTCATCAATCAATATTAATTATAAACTAATTAATCTTTAATTATCTATTAATTAATCTTTAATTAAATTAATTAAGTGTTAACTCTAACTTAATTAATTCTGAATTAATTGATTAATTAATTCCTAATTATTAATTAAAATCCAATTAATAATCCTTAATTTTGAAATTAATTATTCCTAATTAATTAATCTCAACCATTGATTAATTAGTTTAAACCTTTAATTACTTATTTGATTAATCTAAATGATTAATTAATCAAAATAAATTAATTATCCATCAAATTTCATTATAAATTTAATGAATACAAATCTTTAAATTCTAATTTACTTAGAGATCAAACTTTGTTATTAATCAAGTTACCATTTACTAGGTACTAAAACAAATTTACTTTAAATTTACTTTCAAATTTCATTCTAACTTTAAGATTTAAAAATGAATTCAAAATACCTTTAACAAAGTTTTAAAACGCCTTTTTTAACTTTCATTTCACAATTTTTAAGAATTTCTTATTTAATAAAGAAATTTAAAAGGATTTAAGACCAATTCAGATTTAAATTCAAATCAATTTGAATTACCTTTTAAACTTTCAAAATTGTTTAAAACATTTTAAATTTTAAAAAAATTCCTACATTTCAAAATTTGAATTAAATTTGAATTCAGATTAATCTTTAAAACTCTACTTATATTTTTAACTTTATTTTTAAAAATTCAAACTACTTTGTCATTCTAAAGTATTTAACAATTCAAGCTAAAAAACTTAATTTATTTTAAAACTGAGATTTAAACTTAAATTTGAATTCTAAATTTCAATCTTGGATTTAAAATTTGGTTTAAACCTTTCTTTCCATTTACAAACTTCAGTTTTACAAATTTATAAAACTAACAATACATGTTTGTTTAAAACCTGTAACCTTTCATCAAACCTGAGACACACAACATCCTACTTCGAGTCCTCCAACCAAATACTTCGAGCAAACTTCCCAAAATCACTGGTAAAAACTCGAGAAAAAATCGAGTATCCCCCCTCTTGAAAGCAGACTTCACCATGACCCAAAAATTCACCGTGCACATGCACCATCAACGCAGTCAACTCCGTTCATCTACGACGATCTCCTCACATCGGTGATCACCCTCGCACCCTAACACGATCATCAGGTCATCAATTCTTCCTTGAATTTGAATTCGATCATCCAAGCTTAAATTTGGTACCAAAGACAAAGCCTGGAACCACATGTAACACGAACCTCCGATCGCCGGAGCCTCTACACTTCCAACCACATCTTCGCCAATATTCAAGCTTCTGATTCCCATAGTTTGGTGGAGCTCAGTCCACGAGAGACTCAGTGGCAAACGATATCCTGACTAAGCCTAAAATTAGGTTTTAAAACTTTACCGATCATTCTCCGCCACCACAGTAGCTTGAACACCATCCTGACATTTTTCCCGACCTCTCCGATCGTTCCACTACCACCAGTGAAGACCATGACCATCTCGATCAACTAGATCACCCGAGACAATCCAAAACTTCAATTCCAGTTCATCTCAAACTACTTTCAAATTCTAATACTAAAATTTATAATTTCACTTCTAAAAATCGTCATTTTGCATAAAGTTTCAGTTTATATTCCTGGATTGCTAAATTTAGATGTTTGCCACTTATATTAAATTTTCTCTGTTCTTTTTGGATTCCAGAAACATTCAATTTAAATTTTAACTTAGTTATAATTTTAACCATTAACCTATCATTAAACAAACTAAATCTAAGACCTAACAGAGATCAGATAAGATGATATTGAATTTTGATGAAAAACTGAGCTTGAAAACAAAGAACAGGTATGCACACATTCTACATTCACATATATACACAACATATTTCACCATACAGATTTATTTCAAAATATTTGCATGCAACCATATTTTATACTTAACTTTTAAAAATAAAGTTACTCACCTTATAAATTCAGAAGACAGAGCCTCAATTGGTTTTTTTGCAAAAGCTTGTTGAAAAACTGGAAACCGCAGTACCCATTTTTGAATTTCTTAGCTTAAATTTGAACTGCTTGCTTCTTTAGTTTTGAAAACTTTTAAATTCTGTTTGCAGTTGCTCCCTGATTACACTTGCATGCTTGCTTCCAGATTGAAATAATGCAGTGCTTTCACACTTGAAAATATGCACGCATGATGAAGTTTTTTTAAACAGAGATACAGAGATCTTCAATTTCATGCAGACAACTCCAGATTGGAATGAAAATGTAGTTGCTGGAGCTTGCTACTTAAATTTTGAAATTGCATGCATGCTACTTTTGAATCCCAAATTAGAAATGATGCAGATTTGCCTTGATTTAATATGCAGGCTTAAAAACAGTTTTGCCTGCATGCTTTGGTTCAATTTTAAAAAAATGATTTGTATGTTTCTGGTTTGCAGAGTTTTGATCAAATTTTTGAAGATGATTTCAGATTTAGTTTTTGAGGATGTGTGTGTTTCTTTTTCTTTCTTTGCATTTAAGATTTAGAAAAGGAATGAAAAGGAAGAGGATTTGTTTATAAAAACTGAAATGCTTATAAAAAATAAAAGAAAAAAAATGACACTTGTAAAAAGTACTAACATTTGTCACCTTAAATGTTTTATTATCTAACACATGTTATATAAGGCCTTAGGATTTTTACACTTGTCTTTTAAAAGTAATAAGTATTTAAATTTAAAAGTTAATTAGTATTTAGTTAGATGTTAATACAAGATAATTGTAAATCTTTGTTTAATTAATTAGTTAATATGTAATTATTTACATGTAGATAATTTTAAAATGAATAAATCTAATTTATTTATAAAATAAAGTTTATACAAATATTTTAAAATCAAAACAAATTAAAAATATTTAAACTTTAGATTTCAAAGCTTTGAATTCAAGTTCAAATTAAATTTTGAAATCAATTTTATTTACAAATATAACTACACAATTAAATTTTTGAAACACAACTATTTTTTATTAAAAATCTATTTGTTAAAAACAATTACATTGTTATATTTTGAAAATGACAAAATTGATAACTATAAATAACTTATAAAAGAAATTGTTTCTTTATCAATAAATTATTTATTTTATCCAATTATAATTAAAATAAAATCAAAATAAACCTTATTGTAAATTTTTATTTAAATTTAAACTTGAGTTAAAACATATGTTAAACCATTTCAATATTTACCTTATGTATTTAAAATTATAAAGTTATTTATTATATACTTTTTTAAAACTTAATATCAAATAAATTAATTCGAACAAATTAAAATTTTATTTTATCAATGTAAAACCATATTTCATTTACTAAATAATCCTTTAAAAGTTTAACTTTAAAATTATACCCAATTTCACTAAAGATATACATATTTATAGAAAACAAGATTTATTTACAATATATACATATCCTATATACATTATAAATAAAAAACAATTTATTAGATTTAAAAAGATAAAATCTATCAATTAAATATTTATTTTATTGGATTATTAAATTAATTCAAATCTTATTACAAAGATTATCGAATCAATTTAATTTTTAATTCAGATTATTAAATTGATATTGCTTAAAATTCCGGGTCATCAAATTCCTTCCCCCTTAAAAGAATTTCGTCCCCGAAATTTTAAAAAAAGGTAATTTAATAATCTATTTAAAGATTTAATTTTAAAACACCAGCATATACCAATGACATGCTAACAACCATAGCAATCAATTCACCCAATCAAACAAATCTAATTATCCAGAAAAATTCTGGATAGAACTTCCACGAGTTTCCCCGGTATAAATATCGGGATACACGCTCTATAGATTCCAAACAATCAATACTATTAAGCTACAGAGCTCCTATTCGTCTAGATCTACAAAACTAGACAGCATATCAGACTGCACACGGGTCTGATTCAACAACCAAACTTCCTTGAACAGCTGGTTCCAAAACCAGAGATAGACTATGCACGTATTCCCTCAGAGATACGTGAAACATATCAAATCCCAGTTATCCAAATAAGCAATTCAATCCTGAAAACCAAACACTGATCCAACCAAAACACAGAAAAGATCCAAACATCTCGGAGTTAGCTTTCCATTCTTACCAAAACTTATAGCTCCTGAATCAGAGAAAACTCCAACAACAATGAAGTCTCCAACTTCGAATTTAAAATTCCTCCATCCCTTATCCACAAAAGTCTTCGGACGAACATGGGCCGCCATCATCCAAACCGATCAGCTCAACCCCTTGCTGATTCCTCTAGAAACAATCAGAATCAAAAACAACCCAATCTAATGATCTCCTCAAGATCAATCCAAAGCCAAGAACACAACTCTACTCCATAACCAGCAGAAGACTAAACTTACTTCTCCTTATCCGGAAAAGACAACCAGAAACACTTCCAAACTGCTTCCGCTGCACAACTCTGATCCGAAGTAGAACATGAGCACTAACTGGACATCACTTCCCAGAAATATGGTTCAACGGATCCATAAAGAAAACTCAGAAGTTCCTCCAAAAATCTGAGCTCCTTCATCAAACTCTATCTCTAGGAACCATCTTTCAACTACACTAACCCACCAGTTCCGCTCCTGGAATTCTTAGTCGATAAGAAAACTCAATCTCCAGATGCGGTACAGAAGACATCCAAAAAATCTTCAACTATCACAAGTCACTTTTGCGATCAACCCAGATAAATTTCCAAAGAAAACTGTTCTCTCTTTACCAAATAGAACAACTTACGTTGGTCTATCCAATCCATTAAAGAAACGGATCCACTCTACAGCTTCTGAACTCCATCTTCAGAAAAACTACTCAGCTAAGACCTCCCCGTCGGCTTATAGAACACTCCGAGCTGCACTGTTGACACCGATGCCAAACTTCCTAATCCAAAGCTCTTCGAGAAACTCGGACTCCAAAGCTAACCTCAACATCCTGCTGAATCCAGCCACAACACCGAAGCAGACACGCTTCCCAAAACTTGTTCCAAAGAAATATCTTCGGACACATCCATAATCACTGCATCTCATCATGCAGCTACACTTTCTGAGATATCAAGATAACATTATTCGCTTTTACTCAACCGACAGATCCAATCCCTACTCACCAAATTTTGCACTTCAAAGATGACTCCGAACCTTAACAGGTTACCTTCAGAGATCGATGAAATCTCTACACTCTGCACAACTCACTCGATACAGTATTAGGTCTACAGTCTCGACAGATACACTTCCATTCTCAAACATACAAACTTCAACCAATGGTAGTAATTGTGTTACACACACCACTACCTCGTCTACCTTTATAACCTATATTGGAAAACCCAAACAGGTAATCTAATAGAAAGGTAGAAATAGAAATATATATATATATATATATATATATATATATATATATATATATTTAAAATTACAAATAAGCTATCTCAAGATAGACATCACTCCAGAGCCTAGGTATTCACTCAACCTAATGCTCTAATACCACTGTAACGATCCTCCATTCATCTCCGTAGAATGACGCATCATTAATAAGAAAGAAAGGGATAGAAAGAGAAAGAAAGAGAAGAAAGAAGAAACAACACATCAGAATCTAAATAGCGGAACAAATAAATTATATTAATAACATAAAATATTACATGGTACATCAACAATAAGAGTACACAGATAATACAACACATACTAGACAGTTAGAAACACCTGTCTAGTATTTACAACTCAATACAACTCAAAGACAACACAGAGAACACACAGCGGAAACTATATATATCTAACGTCAAAGCCTCCTGCTCCATTACTCCTCCATAGTTCGTCAAAGCTAACCTGAATCCCTTGGCTACTCGTAAAAATTTGAGTACCCAAGAGTTTAAGAAAACAGAAGATAAACTCCGGGTCAGGTATGGGTCTGGTGTGAGTAACATGTTAAAGTTGCTTAACTTTTAAAAACCCTTTGAAAAGAAAAGGTATCACGTAATACTTCCCACACATAAACATGGAAAAAAAATTACCTTACGCTAACCAAAACATTTGATAGGAAATCCTGTGATATTATAATAGGTCTAGGGTTTTCAAAAAAATATGAAATAGCCGAAATTGTTACATCTATTAAATTCCAGCTACTAGCCACAAAAGTGGGTAATACAATCAAAACCGTTGGCACTTATTGTATTTTGGATTCCATACAATGGCAGGGCTACTGGGGTACAGCCCATCACAGTACGTGGCCTAGCTCACCGTACCGAGGAGTACGCCCACTCCCCTGCAACACAAGGCCAGTACCATTCCTTATTGAACAGTTCTGAACAAGACAACCCCGCAGTTGGTGCGCATATCCAACCGCCCACTAAGCCGAATAAAAAGGGACCTCTAGACAGGGAAAAATCTCATCCTACTTGGGCATGACCCACTTATCCTTGCTGCACCTCCCCTGTTTTAGCCATTCCCGGTTGATGAGGCTTGAGGCTATAATTACCTTTATAGGACACACACTTAGAATGCTCATCGTCCACCTGACGATGTTCTGAAAGCATTCAATCTATACAAGTTCGTTCCGAATTCGAACGAAACCGAAGGAATTATCTCGTTACACTCGTTTTGGAATCACCCTAAGAGTTAACGACAATAATCCTTGCACTCTAAATCACCATCTCGAGCCCGTAAGTACTATTTCCATCGAACACATCACGGAATCACCCCCAGAGTTATACAGACGAATAGTCCTTACACCTCGAGTCTTCACTCTTCACATAAGATTCACGACCTATCGTTAATTTGGATCGATGTGGTTTTTAGATATCTAAATATGGAAACCCAATCCCGGTCTCATCGAAATCCAAAACGTGTCTTTTAGGTCCAAGTTGTTTTAGAGTTTAAAACAATTCAATTACATTATCTATATACACACAGATAGATAATTCACAGATTCACAACAGATAATTATCATTATCATAACCACAGATAATCCACATTATCGTTATCAAAGGATAATCCATATCATCGTCACAATGCAACCAATGCATCCATATCACTTAACATTACTAATCTCATAGCTGAGATTCCAAACCATTCAAGGCAACTAATATCAACCATTCATAAGCAATGATCTATAATCATACATCTATAATTAATTTAAAATGAATTAAATTAATTACATCTTCTCTAATTAATTTAAAGTGAATTAAATTAATTACTTTCCTCAATATAAATCTTGCTTACATCACCATTAATTAATTACAATTTAATTAATTATCCTCTAATTTATCATCTTAATTAATCACCCTTGATTAATTATACTTTAATTAATTTCACACAATTAATTACTCTAAACCAAATACAGTAATTAACCTTTAATTACTTCATTAATTAATTAACTATAATTAATTACATTTAACCTTAATTGATTACAATTAATTAATTACACTTAATCACTTATTATTGATTAATTAATCTTAATTAATCAATCTTAATTACATCATTAATTATATTAATTAATGATCCTTAATTATATTTAATTAATTGTCTTATTTAAATTAATTACATTCAGTAATTAATCTCAATTAAACCATAATTATTAATCACCTTTGATTAATATCATTATGTAATTAACTACCCTTAATTATTTATCAAATTAATTACTCCTTAATTAATTTCTTAAATTAATCCCTTGATTAATTACACAAAGTAATTTAATCCAAATTACATTCACAATTCCATCATTACCCACTAATAACAGCCAGTAATTATCTTTAATTACTTCACCGAGTAATTACATTCCATAAATTACATTAAGTAATTACTATCAACCAACAAGTGATTAGAATTAATTAAACTTAATTAATTAATTAAAATCCATCACAATAAACTCCATTAATTACATTAAGTAGTTAATTCTTTAACTACTTTCATTTAGTAATTAAACTTAAATAAATTTCATAATTGATTATCATTTAATTAATTAATCTAATTAATTATTAAAAATTGATCATATTCATTAATTACTAAATAAACCTTAGTTAATCATCATCATTAACTATTATTAATTATTTAATTACTTTTTCTTAAGTAATTAACTTTCATCAATCAATATTATTTATAAACTAATTAATCTTTAATTATCTATTAATTAATCTTTAATTAAATTAAGTGTTAACTGTAACTTAATTAATTCTAAATTAATTAATTCCTAATTATTAATTAAAATCTAATTAATAATCCTTAATTTCAAATTAATTATTCCTAATTAATTAATCTCGACCATTGATTAATTAGTTTAAACCTTTAATTACTTATTTAATTAATCCAAATGATTAATTAATCAAAATAAATTAATTATCCATTAAATTTACTTATAAATTTAATGAATACAAATCTTTAAATTCTAATTTACTTAAAGATCAAACTTTGTTATTAATCAAGTTACCATTTACTAGGTACTAAAACAAACTTACTTTAAATTTACTTTCAAATTTCATTCGAACTTTAAGATTTAAAAATGAATTCAAATTACCTTTAACAAATTTTTGAAACACCTTTTTTTAATCCTTTCATTTCCACAAGTTTTAAGAATTTCTTATTTAATAAAGAAGTTTAAAAGGATTTAAAACCAATTCAGATTTAAATTCAAATCAATTTGAACTACCTTTTAAACTTTCAAAATTGTTTAAAACATTTTAAATTTTAAAAACTTTCCTACATTTCAAAATTTGAATTAAATTTGAATTCAGATTAATCTTTAAAACTCTACTTATATTTTTAACTTTATTTTTAAAATTCAAACTACTTTGTCATCTTAAAGTATTTAACAATTCAAGCTAAAAAGCTTAATTTATTTTAAAACTGAGATTTCAACTTAAATTTGAAATCTAAATTTCAATCTTGGATTTAAAATTTGGTTTAAATCTTTCTTTCCGTTTACAAGCTTCAGTTTTACAAATTTATAAAACTAATAGTACAGGTTTGTTTAAAACCTGTAACTTCCATTAAACCCGAGACACACAACATCCTACTTCGAGTCCTCCAACCAAATACTTCGAGCAAACTTCCCAAAATCACTGGTAAAAACACGAGAAAAATTCGAGTATCCCCCCTCTTGAAACCAGACTTCACCATGACCCAAAAATTCACCGTGCACATGCACCATCAACGCAGTCAACTCCGTTCATCTACGACGATCTCCTCACATCAGCGATCACCCTCGCACCCTAACACGATCATTAGATCATCAATTCTTCCACAAATTTGAATTCGAGCATCCAAGCTCAAATTTGGTACCAAAGACAAAGCCTGGAACCACATCGAACACGAACCTCCGATCGCCGGAGCCTCTACACTTCCAACCACATCTTCGCCAATATTCAAGCTTCTGATTCCCATAGTTTGGTGGAGCTCGGTCCACGAGAGACTCAGTGGCAAAAGATATCCTGACTAAGCCTAAAATTAAGTTTTAAAACTTTACCGATCATTCTCTGCTGCCACAGTAGCTTAAACACCATCCTGACATTTTTCCCGACCTCTCCGATTGTTCCACTACCACAAGTGAAGACCATGACCATCTCGGTCAACTAGATCACCCGAGACAATCCAAAACTTCAATTCTAGTTCATCTCAAACTGCTCTCAAATTCTAATACTAAAATTTATAATTTCACTTCTAAAAATCGTCATTTTGGATAAAGTTTCAGTTTATATTCCTGGATTGCTAAATTTAGATGTTTGAATTTCCACTTATATTAAACTTGCTCTGTTCTTTTTGGATTCTAGAAACATTCAATTTAAATTTTAACTTAGTTATAATTTTAACCATTAACCTATCATTAAACAAACAACTTTTGTTAAGAATCTAAGTCCTAATAGAGATCAGATAAGATGATATTGAATTTTGATGAAAAACTGAGCTTGAAAACAAAGAACAGGCATCCACACATTCTACATTCACATATATACACAACATATTTCACCATACAGATTTATTTCAACAATATTTGCTTGCAACCATATTTTATACTTAACTTTTAAAAATAAAGTTACTCACCTTATAAATTCAGAAGACAGAGCCTCAATTGGTTTTTTGTAAAAGCTTGTTGAAAAACTGGAAACTGCAGTACCCATTTTTGAATTGCTTAGCTTAAATTTGAACTGCTTGCTTCTTTAGTTTTGAAAACTTTTAAATTCTGTTTGCAGTTTCTCCCTGATTACACTTGCATGCTTGCTTCCAGATTGAAATGATGTAGTGCTTTCATACTTGAAAATATGCAGGCATGATGAAGTTTTTTTAAACAGAGATACAGAGATCTTCAATTTCATGCTGACAACTCCAGATTGGATTGAAAATGTAGTTGTTGGAGCTTGCTACTTAAATTTTGAAATTGCATGCATGCTACTTTTGAATCCCAAATTTGTAATGATGCAGATTTGCCTTGATTTAATATGCAGGCTTAAAAACAGTTTTGCCTGCATGCTTTGATTCAATTTTGAAAAAATGATTTGTATGTTTCTGATTTGCAGGGTTTTGATCAAATTTTTGAAGATGATTTCAGATTTAGTTTTTGAGGATGTGTGTGTTTTTTTCTCTTTATTTGCATTTAAGATTTAGAAAAGGAATGAAAAGGAAGATGATTTTTTTATAAAAATTGAAATGCTTATAAAAAAATAAAAGAAAAAAAATGACACTTGTAAAAAGTACTAACATTTGTCACCTTAAATGTTTTATTACCTAACACATGTTATATAAGGCCTTAGGTTTTTTACACTTGTCTTTTAAAAGTAACAAGTATTTAAATTTAAAAGTTAATTAGTGTTTAGTTAGATGTTAATACAAGATAATTGTAAATCTTTGTTTAATTAATTAGTTACTATGTAATTATTTACATGTAGATAATTTTAAAATGAATAAATCCAATTTTATTTATAAAATAAAGTTTATACAAATATTTTAAAATCAAAACAAATTAAAAATATTTATACTTTAGATTTCAAAGCTTTGAATTCAAGTTCAAATTAAATTTTGAAATCAAGTTTATTTACAAATATAACTACACAATTAAAATTTTGGAACACAACTATTTTTTATTAAAAATCTGTTCGTTAAAAACAATTACATTGTTATATTTTGAAAATGATAAAATTGATGACTATAAATAGCTTATAAAAGAAATTGTTTCTTTATCAATAAATTATTTATTTTATCCAACTATAATTAAAAGAAAATCAAAATAAACCTTATTGTAAATTTTTGTTTAAATTTAAACTTGAGTTAAAACATATGTTAAACCATTTCAATATTTACCTTATGTATTTAAAATTATTTAGTTATTTATTATATACTTTTTAAAAACTTAATATCAAACAAATTAATTTAAACAAATTAAAAATTTATTTTATCAATTTAAAACCATATTTTATTTACTAAATAATCCTTTAAAAGTTTAACTTTAAAATTATACCCAATTTCACTAATGATATACATATTTATAGAAAACAAGATTTATTTACAATATATACATATCCTATATACATTATAAATTAAAAAACAATTTATTAGATTTAAAAAGATAAAATCTATCAATTAAATATTTATTTTAATTGGATTATTAAATTAATTCAAATCTTATTACAAAGATTATCGAATCAATTTAATTTTTAATTCAGATTATTAAATTGGTATTGCTTAAAATTCTGGGTCATCACACTAATGGTAGTGCATTCAGGGTTAATTGAGCATACTCCTCTATGGAAAGAGCTCTGTGTTCATGGATGAAGAGATTGTAAGACTTCCATTTCCAAGTTGATAAATTCATTCGCATGGACGAAATGTATCATGCTCAAAATAAGTCTCAACCAAAGAAAGAAGAAGGAAAGTCTGGTTTCAATCACTCCAACAAAAAGATAAAATGGGGCAAAAGTAGAAAAGGAAGATGGGAGGAGATTCCCAAATCTAATTATGTAGACTTGAGCAAATCTATCTCCTACATTGCTGTTGTAGCCAAGGATAGTGGAAATATTTCCATCTTTTACAAAACAAGGAATCATCCTGAGCTTAAGAGAGTGGGAGATTATTGTGCCTACCACAAAATAAATGGACATAAGACTAATGAATGTTGTGTCTTGCAAGTATAATTTAGAATATGATTTGGTTAGGATCTCTGAAGGAGTTCATTGAGGAAACTTGAAAGTCTTCCCATTCTGAGGGGAATGGTCAGAGGCCTTCGAGCAACGCTGCTAACTTTGTAGAGAATGATCACTAAAGATTTTATTCCTCTGGTTAATCACATAGATGTCATTCATGGAGGTCCCCACATCGTCGAAAGTTGCAAAGGGGCTAAGAGCATATATGTAAGGGAAGCAAAGAAGGAATCTTCTCTATTCGAGAAGAGCCACCATTCAAGAATCACAAATCTCAACACCAAATGCCTAACTTGATAATAACTCAACAAGAATTAAGAGGAGTTTGCCACCTATTTAACAGTCTGCTAATGATATTTCCCAAATTGGACTCTCTATAGTAATAAAGATCTTGGTAGACATTAGGAGTGTAGTAAATGTCATTTTCAAACATGAATTTGACTAGATGAATATTCCGAATGGGAAATTAGAACCAAGATTTAAGCACATCTTTGGATTCAATAATAAAGAATCTAATACAATTAGGCAGATAAAGATATTTATGCAAATAGGAATTCCTTCTTACTCCGGTACCTTTGAGACACTTTTTATAATCATGGATCAACCCTCCAACTATAAAGCTTTCTTTGAAAGACCTGCTTTAGACGTAGCGGATGCATTTATCTCAACTAAATATCTAATAGTGAGGTTCTTAATTAAGAACGGAGGGGGAACCATAAGGGGGATAATCTTAGCTCCTATGAACTATATTTTTCCACACTCGAGCAATTTAATAAAAATAGCTCTTCATATTACGATTCGAAGGGAAGAAAATTGAACAAAATTAAAAATGAGAAGCCCTTGAGCGGCAGCTTTTCAAGCCTACTATTCAAGGCACATAAATCGGTAGAAGTAGTTGAAAAGCTTATGAATGTTCTAAAAAGATTCAACTTCTCTTAAAAAAAGAAAGCACAATGAAGCAAACCAGATAACCGATGAAATAGAGGGTGCAAATCATCACTGAAATATATTGCAGAAATGAGAAAGAAAGAATGAAATCTACCGAAAATCTAAAAGAGGTAAGCTTAGATTCACTTGATCCATATAAAATAGAAAAAATTGGAAATAACTAAGGAGCAATCTCAAAAGAGAGCTAATTTGGTTCCTACAATCTAGCAAAGATGTGATTACCTAGACTCACTTAGACGTGATAAGAATCAATCTAGTAATTATGAGCCATGCTCTAAATATAAATCCAAATATTGTCCCCGTTCGACAAAAGAAAAGGCAATTTGATAGAATTTGAGCTAATGCATTAAAGGAAGAAGTTAAAAGATTGCTTAAGTATGAGTTTACTAGAGAAGTTCTCTAACCTAAATGGTTGGCTAATCTTGTAGTTAAAAAACATGATGGAAAATGGAGAACGTGCGTCAATTATACCGATCTGAATAAGGCATGCCTCAAAAATTACTATCCTTTGCTTAGAATAGACAAATTGGTCGATGCCACTAGTGGACATAAGTTGTTATCTTTTATGGATGCATACTCAAGATACAACCAATTTTATGTTCAAAACAGATAAAGAAAACAAAAGCTTTATAACGGATCGGGGAACTTACTGCTACAAAGATATGCCTTCAGGCTAAATAGAGGCTACTATCAAGGTTAGCAAGCATAATGTCTAAAGAATAAATAAAACGAAACATGGAAATTTATGTGGATGATATGCCAGTTAAGTCCAAAAGGGAAATTAGCTACTTGAAAGATCTTAGGGAAATATTTGGAGTACTAAGAAAGGAAAAAATAAAGCTAAATCCATAAAACTTCACTTTCAAAATACAATCTAGGAAATTTCTAGGATATATCATCAGTGCCCGAGAAATTGAGGCTAATCCTGACCAAATCAAAGCAATTCAAGACATGGAAAAGCCAAAAACAAGTAAAGATGCGATGAGCCTAAATGGAAGGATAGTAGCTTTAAGCATATTTATTTCTAAAGCCACTAATAAGTGCATCTCTTTCTTTAGTGTGATTAAAAAAAAAGAATTTTGAGTGGGGAGAAGATTGCTGAAAAGCCTTCAAAGAACTAAAATACTATCTTAAAATACCTCAAATCTTATCTTGTCCCACAGAAGGAGAAAACTTGTACCTGTTAGATAGATTTTTCACCTAACTAACAGTTCCAATTTTTCTGAAGCTTGTTCCGAGAGGATGCAAGAAAATAGAGTAAATACCGAAATTATATGGAAAGTAAGTGTCGAAAGGTAAAGAAATACAAGCTTTATAGTGGTTCAGGACCGAGATCCCTGCATCCACTTTGAAGATTCTGCTTTTATTTTTTTTCCTCAATTTGTTGTACAAGTATCTTTTCGATCATATCCGTCATTAATGATCTTTCACTAAAGCTTTCTTAAAAGGGTAAGTTATATTAAATAATTATAGAAATGCCAGAGAATCTATCTCCTAGCTAATTTAAGTAGCATGTGGTCCTCTATTTATAGCAAATTTAAGGTTCTTCCATTGGTGTAAGGGGCTTTAACTCGGAATGGTGACCTGGCTTGCTATAGGTTGCTCTGATTCAAACACTTGTTATCATCGAGTTGAAAGCACTTTAACACAGATGGCTAATGTGGTATTTTTATATATATCTTTTTTAATTCCTTTTTATCTTAACTTCTAATCTCGATTTGAGCTATCTGAGCCGTTGATTGTTGAGATTTTTTTGAAATGTCGCTACTCTCGGCTAGGTCTCTTACTCTATATTGAAAATAACCTCGGTCTTTATTGTTGTTTTAATTCATGTTATCGGCCTATATGCTCTTAGTACTGAGTTTGAAGCTTGAGTGGAAGCTAAGCGATGGGTCTCGAAACTAGAAGCCAAGGGACTCACTTTTCATAATTTGTACTTTATGGAAATTATGGCCTAACAGCACCTTTACATGGCACTCTCTGAACACGCTATAAATTTTGTTCTAGTTAGAGAAGAAAATAAGACTCGGCTCCCGATGTACTATACTAGTAAAAGTCTAAGAGGTAGAAGTTAGATAACCAGATATAGAGAAGTTGGAATACTATCTAATCCTTACAGCTCAAAATGTGAGAACCTACTTTCAAGCGCACCCAATCTAGGTCTTAACCAATTTTTCACTTAAGAAAGTCTTTAGTAAACCCAAAACGTTGGGAAGGCTAGTAAAATGGGAAATGGAGTTAAGTTAATACGAGATTGAATTCCAATCCCGAGTGCAATCAAAGGGAAAGCGCGGGTTAATTGCGTAAATGAATGTGTAGGGCTTATTGAAGATCAATCAAAAAAAGAAAAGGATTTGAAGCCTAAATGGAAAATGTTCGTTGATGGAGCCTTGAACGAGCAAGGGGCTGGTGTGGGATATGTAATTATTACCCCGTATGGGCATCGATTACATTGTGCAATAAAGTTAGATTTCCGCGGAGCCAATAACATGACTAAATATGAATCAATGATAGTAGGACGTACCTTAGCACTTCAGTTAAAAATACCAAGGATTGAATTTTTTAGTGACTTACAATTAATGGTTAATCGGTTGAATCAAACCTTATCAAATCAAGGATGTAAGATTGATCCTTTATATGAAGAAGAAATTGGAAATGTTAACCTAGTTTGAAGATATTTTGATACAACAATTACCCAAAGTGAGGAATTCTCAAGCTGACTCTTTGGCCAAGTTAGCTAGCTCGTGATGAGCCCTAAAAACTCGAATTGTGCCAGTAAGCTTCCAACAAAATCCTAGTATTGAGGAAAAAGTCCCCGATGAAACAACCCGCTTTTCTCTCCACAGAAAGGCGAATCATTAATAAGAAAGAAAGGGATAGAAAAGAGAAAAGATAGAGAAGAAAGAAAGAAACAACATCAGAATCTCAATGACGGAATGAATAAATTATATTAATCACATACTATATTACATAGTATCATATACATCAGAGTTACACAGCTTATACATCACAAATTAGACAGTTATAAACACCTGTCTATTATATAACTCAAGATACAACTCAAACAACGACTCATAGAACAACACAGCGGAACCACATATATATCAAGAAACGCTGAAGCCTCCTACTCCATATCTCCTCCAGAATTCGTCAAACCTAACCTGAATCTCTCGGCTACTCGTAAAAATTTAAGTACCCAAGAGTTTAAGAAAACAGAAGATAAACTCCGGGTCAGACATGGGTCTAGTGTGAGTAAACGGTTAAAGTTTCTTAACTTTGAAAACCTTTTGAAAACAAAGGTATCATGTAAGACTCCCCACACATAAACATAGGTAAGTTTTTACCTTACGCAAACCAAAACATTTGATAGGAAATCCAGTGATATTATAATAGGGTCTAGAGTTTTCAAGTAAAATACAGAAATAACTGGAATGCTTATGTAACGACCTGATATTTTCAACCGTTCGCATCCGAATATGCCGGAATTGAATTGCGCAAAATACCAGATCGTAAGTTTATATTTGGCAAAACTCAGCATATACGGTAATAAATAATCAGAGATCACAGACACAGAGTAATAAATGCAACGGAAACAAAAGATAGTAGTTCATGAAGCTACTATATACATAACAGAGTTAATAAGTTACAACAGAAGTCTCGAATACGATAATCAAATACAATATCAGAATATAACACTGGAATCAGCTGGATATCTAAAAGCTGGATGATAGCTGGATCTCCAAGCGAAGCCCCAACTCCAAAGGTGAGTCTCGAATACTAGTACACTCAGTGTGACCCGAGCGTAAAGCAAAACGCAAAACGCAAAACACTCGAGTCAGGATTAATATTCTTATATCAATAAATCCAACTCAAGTGAAATAACAACTGAAAAACAAGTAACTCAAAGGATGTTTGGGATAACCATCTTCTAAGGATCCATTAAACTATCTATTGTGTAGTAGTGTACGCTAAGTAGATAATGTCTATTAGTAATATACAGTATCAAAATAGCGTTAAGGCGTTACCATTATGCCCCTTAACACATTTTATATAAGCGTCGTAGTCAATACAGCACTGTAAACTCCACCGTAAACTAGTGGGCTATCAGGGAGTACTCCATAGGTATGACACAAAACAAATCGTAGTGGTTGCGTATAGGGATACGAGTATGACAAGGCATATGAGGCAATACCCAAGGTAGTGAAACTACTGTTTGCTTGATCCGAACTGGTGACAACGCATCGTCGCGAAGTTTGCAACACCGCGAAACAACACTCCCAATTCAAGGATGCGCACCAATCAATAACAAGTAGTGAGTAGTTTACGAAGGAGTGTGTTCGCTCGAGGTGGCTAACCCCATTTGGCCCGGCACGGCTCCTGTTTTAGTCATTTTCGATTTGACACAAGTGTCAAGGCTATCCATTATCGTTCTCTTTCTTCAATCATCACGTACATCATTCCAACCACTTCATTCTGGATCACACTCCACGTATAGTTATTAAAGTGGTTTTCGGTTTAGACAGAGAGTATGTCCATAACCGATTTCGATCTCTTTAATAACTTTCGTAATTATTACATCGATTGGTCATTTAATATATTTCAAAACCAAAACAATTTCAGTCTCACTTAGAATTTGAAAGCCAACCTTTCATTCGTCTTCCTATATCAATTTCTATAATTTACGTTTCAAAACTTCCAAATTTACCATTTCAAAACTCAATAATTCAACTTCAATTTTATTTTAGACAATTCAAATATTGATTTAAATTCATATATAAGTTTCATTCCATAATCATTTAAATTAGGTTAATTTAACATTCAAAACCATTTAAATTCATCGATGGATTCATTCAGTAATCATTTAAATTAAGTAAATTTATCATTTCAAAATATTTTCAATTGAATTTCCAATTCATTAAATCAATCACTTAAGTTTACCTACATGATATCAAAACTTATAAATTGAATTAAATTAAATTCGTCAAATTAAATTCTTTAAGTTACAAGTCTCATATTAATTTCCATCAATTACATTTTATTTCTCATTAAAGAAATTCAATTTCACTTATTTACTTATTTAATTTAAACAAATTTCAAACTTAATTATTATCGAAACTCAATTTCAGTTATTAAATAATTCAATTTTATTTAACTATTAAATAATTTCAAAACTTACAATAATTTACTTAAATTTAAACCATATTCTTACATCAAACATTTTGTAAATCATAATACTTTGGAAATCAAAATTTAGAAATCATAATGCTTGGAATCATAACACTTCTCACTTAACTTCTTAAATATAAATAATAGTATATATAATAAATAGTTTATAATAGTTTATATAAAATAGTTATAATTTAAAATAGTTTATATTAAAAATAATTTATATTATAATAGTTTATATGAAATAAATCTATAAAGTAACATATATAAATAGTTTTAAATATAATTTAAAATACCTTATATAATAAAATAGCTTTCTCAAATTTCATAAATCGATTCAAATCAACTCAATTTCCAAAATTCAAATTTAATCAAATCCCAAATCATCAATTTTAATTTATTTCAGTTTCTTAATAACCATTTCAAATTATATCGATTTCAAATACAGATTCTTAACCATAAAATAAACCATTCAATTTCAATACTTTCAAAGCTTTGTATATTCAAACATTTCAAAACAAGAATTGATAATTCCATATATATATATATATATATATATATATATCAAATTCACTATATAGTTTAAAATCAAGAATTTTACTATAAATAAAATAATCATTTATATAATATTAGAAATCAATATGTATATAAAACCATATATTTCTTTCCAAAACCATAGAAATCATTTTAAAAATATATATATATATATATATATATATATATATACCAACGGTGTCTGTATATATTTTCTATCCTATGGTCAAGTGATAGGATATTTATCATTTCAATCCATAATTTAAATATATATATATACGGGTATATATATATATCATTTCAACCCGTAATCCCAAATTTAATGTCAATGAAAATCGCTTGGGTTTATCATTTCAACCCATAACGATTTTCTCTTATTCTACAGATCGTTCGGGTATGTATCATTTTAACCCATAGTGATTCTATACTAATAGGGAACTTGCAGAGTGATAATAGATAAGATAATCATATAATAGGCATATATCATCAATATAAATAACAGATAATGGCGTCAGATGTCAAATGTGAACTGATACAGGTACCAGCATATATATAACAGTGTAAATAACTAACAGCAGCATATTTCAATTTTTGTTTCAATTGAAATCAAATTTAATAAATAAAAGAACATTAATCGTGAGTGATTGCTCACCTTTCGAAGGTAGAGATGAATGAGAACGAGATGAGTTAAAATTCCAAGCACGAATCCCAAAACACACAAGGTGCCACGAATTCGACGAATTGCTGATAACAGGAATCGATGGAATAATTTGAATTAATTTTGATATGAGTTGAACTAAAAATACTATATATATATTTGGTTAAAATAATATATATGTATTTATATTTCAAATTAAAAGTTAAAGCCCAAAATGTACTATATCTATATAAAATTGAAAACCAAGTTCACATTTATATAACCAAAGTTTTAAAACTGAAAAAAAAATATAAACACAATATGTTACATTTAAACAATCTATATGCATACTGCTCAATATATAGGCATTCACTTTTAAACAACGAAATGTAATAGTTCTATAATATAATATATTTTTCCAAACATATATATTTATGGTAACCATCTACTGTAAACATATGTTCATTTATAATATAAATATACGAACAGCAATTTCGGCTATGCAAATAAACTTATACATAAAATCTATTACTTCTTTCATCACATAATATATTGAAATTAATTATATGCAGCAACATGTATACCTTAATATAAAGAACTGTATAACTTTATAACTTTGTAACAATATATATACTCAACAACCTTATATACAGCTGTATAAACAACAACTTTGTATAACCCGCTCAACCATTATAGCAACAGACTATATAACATCTTTTATTATAAAATATACAGTGAACAGTTAAACACAGCAGCATATAATAAAATATGTATACCAATATAACTTACAATCATTATATACGTATATAACTCAATATTTTATTATATAAATACCAAAGTTGCTACTAATAATATAATATAATAAAACATGTTATATAAAATATACTATAAAATAATATACAACAGCATGCAGGTACAATATATAGCAAATACATATGAGTAGGAAGGGGACTCACGGCCGAACAAAATGGAGTGCATGGCCGAGATGTACTCGGCGATGAGTGCGGCAGATAAGCCGGCATGGGTCGGCTACGGCAGTTGGAGCCGTGGCTAGCACCCTCGTGTTTACTGGCTGGGCCGCCGCGTTTGCTTCTTGTGGGAAAAGGAGGGGCTGAGTTCACGGCTGTGGGTTGGGCGACGAGACCGAGCAACTTGGGAATGGTCAGTGGTTTGCATAGGAGGTTGTGGGAAGCGCCGCTTGATGGAGGCGGAGCGAAGGCCGAGTGTGGTCGAGCATGGAATGAGAGAGGCGAGGTCTGAGATCGACAAGGACAATGAACGGATGTGAGCTACAAGGTGATGGGCGTTGACATTTGGAAGCTGGCACGGTGGGTTAGCTTAAGTGGAGAGAGGGAGAGTTCAGTGGACATGTATGTTGCAAGAGGAAGAAATGGAAGAAGTGGGTAGACATTTCTCAAATAGCAAGGACATGATAATATGAAAGCTTCAGATGGATAAGAAGAGAATTTTCCCTTTCATAAATATAATTAACGTGAATACAGTAAGAGAATGGGTTTTCTCTCTTTCTTTTTTTTGAACTATGCAGATGGGAGGATTTCGTGAAGGGATAGTAGCAACAGTAATGGAAGCTTGCATGCTTTTATATTATACTTATTTTATTCTAGAGCAATGAATAGAACAGAATGAGGAAAGCACGCGAAAGGAAATGAACCAGCAACATTATTGAATATAGCCCCGAGAAAACAAAAGTCATGACAAATTTTTTTTTTGGAAATATAAAAGATTAGTGACTGTTTGTTTTTCAGCCGTTTGAAAGACAAATGGTCACAAGAATCAAAAAGGCACAAAACAGACACCGCTACGGTTAACGTTTCGCGGATTCTGCTGCGTACCGAACTTCAAAACACATAGTCGAATACACCGCAGAGATCAGCACGATGAGACGATCAAAATGGCATATGGATATCAGTGGTACGATTGAATTATAAAAATTCGAATTTTCTACTAGCGGAAAATGCAGCAAAAACGCAGAAAAATAAGATCGACGGAGCTAATGAAGTCCAAATTTGAAAAAACAAAAAATGACATTTTGCTTAGAAGATGATTTAGAATTTTTCTATGTAAAAATATTCAGGTTTCGAAAACATTTTATTTTCATCAATTCCTAACTGATTAAATTGAAATAGAATTAAGCAATAAAATAAACTTTCATATTTTTGTATGAAAATTTACAGTTTGCTATGTTCAATTAGACGCACTCCAAATATTAAATTTTTATTTCAAAATTTTATTATTTAAATTTCATAAAAATTCAATTAACATATTATTAAAATGGTTAAAATTTACGGGTCGTTACAGCTTATATCTCACATTCCAACATAGTTGGGCACAATCAATGCGTACAACACTTATTGGAGATTGGATTTCATATAATGGCAGGGTTATTGGGGTACCGCTCGTCACAGTACATGGCCTAGATCAACGTAACGAGGATCCATCCTAAATCCCCTACAACACAAGGCCGGAACCATCTCTTACTAGACAGTCCCCAATAAGATAACCTCGCGGTTGTAGCTAGCAACCGCCCACACAGTCGAATAAAAAGGGACTCTAGACAGGGGTAAATCTCATCCTACTTGGGTGCTACCCACTTAGCCTTGCTGCACCTCCCATGTTTTAGCCATTTTCGATTGATGAGGCTTGAGGCTACGATTACCTTTATAGAACATGTCTATCTTAGAATGCTCATCGTCCACCTCACGATGTTATGAAAGCATTCAATCCATACAAGTTCGTTCCGAGTTCGAACGAAACCGAAGGCATTATCTCGTTACACTCATTTTGGAATCACCCTTAGAGTTAACGACAATAACCCTTGCATTCTGAATCTTCATCTTTATATGAGATTCACGACCAATTGTTAATTTGGATCGATGTGGCTTTTGGATATCCAAATCTGGAAACCCGATCCCGGTCTCATCGAAATCCAGAACGCCATCTTTTAGGTCCAAGTTGTTTTAAAGTTAAAACAATCCAATTCAAATCATTATCTATATTCACACAGATAGATAATTCACATATACATAGATAGATAATTGATGTCATCATCGTTCAATCAAATCATCTCATATCACATATCACATATATCTTATCAGAAATATCAAACAATCAAGGCTTTCAATATCAATCAGCCATCCTTAAGAAATGATCTATTAATCACACCATCTATAATTAATTTAAAATGAATTAGATTAATTACTTCATCTCTAATTAATTTAAATTAAATTAAATTAATTACTTTCATCACTAAAATCTTGCTTACTTAACCATTAATTAATAACAAACCAATTAATTGATCATCCTCTAAGTATTCATCTTAATTAATCACCCTTGATTAATATTTTCTAATTACATTAAGTAATTAGTCTTAATTAATTACACAAATTAATTATCCTTAACCATTAAAGTAATTAACCTTAATTACTTCACTAACTATAATTAATTACATTAATCCTTAATTAATTACAATTAATTAATTATCTTATAATCACTTATTATTGATTAATTAATCTTAATTTCCTTAATTACTCTCATTAATTACATTAATTAATGATCCTTAATCAATTACTTCCATTAATCAACGTTAATTAATCATAAACATTAATTACCATCCTGTAATTACTTAACTTAATTAATTAACTTTTTAATTAATTATATTAAATCCTTTAATTAATTACTCCAAGTAATTAACCCTTAATTACTTCTACTAAGTAATTATCCTTTAATTACTTCCCATTAAGTAATTCCCCTTTAATGAATTACATCCCAGTAATTTTACGTTAATTACTTATACGTAATTACACTATTTAATCTCATTAAGTATTCATACTTAATCAATCATCAAGATTATCTATAATTAATCAACCAATTAATTAATCACATACATTTGATTAATTACAATTGGGTAATTCATCCCTTAATTACCCTTTAAACAAATTAATTAATCCTTAATTATAAATTAATTATTCTTTAATTATTAATTAATAAACCTTAATTATCAATTAATAAAACTTAATTACAAATTAAGTACTTTTAGTTACAAATTAATTAATCTGTAATTACTAATTAATCAACCTTAATTACTTAATTAATTATTCTCTAATCATTAATTAATAATCTTTAATTATCTAATTAATTATACTTAATTATAAGTTAATTAACCTCTAATTAATTAACTTATAACCCTTAATTATTAGTTTTAAATCAATTAATTACCCTTAATTAATTCCTTAACTAATTCTTAATCATTATTAATTATATTTAATTCTCTTTAATTAACTTAATTAATTTCAACCCGTTAAAACCTTAATTATCTTAAGATAAAACAATATCTTATTATTGCCTTAATTATCATTAAAACATTTTAAACCATTTTATCCTTGTGAATAATTTTACTTAATTAAATCATTAATTAAGTTTTAAAATACTCATTTAACTTGGTAAATTAAGGTTAACAAAATATAACATCTTTTAAATGCTTTAAACATTAACAAGTAATAGTTTTAAAGCTGTTTCAATTTAAATTCAAAAACTTGTCTTTTAAAAAAAACTTTTTTAAATTTCATTTCTAGCTTAAGTTTTAAATATAACTTTTACTTAACAAAATTTACATTTAACAAATTTCAAAACTTATTAACAAAATGTTAATGAAAACATTTATTATATATAAAGTAATTTATATAAGAAGGTTTTAAACAAATTTCATTTTAAAATTTTGAAAACCTTGTTTAAAAATCTTTTTTAAACTACTAAATCATTTTGCTTCGGGTCAACCCGAAGACCACTCAGGTCATGCTCGGGTCTCCTTTCCATTTCAAAAATTTTGTTTAGTTTTTAATTTAAGTTTAAATTTTAAAACCTGTAACCACTACAACAGTTAACAGGTTAAAACATTACTAGCTACCCGAGTCACACACTCAAACACACGAGCATCTCTTCGAGTCGCCCACAAACCATCTTCCCAGACACGAGAAATCATCACTGTGCACATGCACGGCCGTTCGCCAGCGCTCTGGCGACCTTTAGACATTTTGGCAAGTCGCAAATCATCTCAGCAATCGATTCAAGCTATCAATTTGACACCATCAATTCCAAAACGAAAAAGAGTATCCAGCTCGAAACTGGAACTCGACCTCACCAGGAAAAACCGCCCCGCACCACACACGCCGACCACCGGCGATGCTACAACTCCGGTCACACATTCTCTGACCATCCATGCATTCATCCCCAAAGTCCCATTGAACTCGATGCAACTGAGAAGTAGCAGTGATCCCATTTTCCCAAATCGATTAAATTAGGCTTACAACCTAAATCAACTCGCTGCCATTGCCACGACCATCAAGCACCCCACAATCCATTTTTCCTGAGCACCCCTACACCCCGACCCCCTCCAGTCGAAGCCACAACCACCTAAGATGCCCCAGCCACCAAAACTTGTCCATAAACCCAATTCCAGACATCATCAAATTGCATGCCCAATATTTCATTAAAAATTCTGATTTTCATTTTAAAATTCATATCTTCTATAGACAATTCAGTTTATATAATTGATTCATCTATTTACAATATATAATTTTAACATGATGCTAGAATGGTCACTGCATTTCTTGATTTTCAGATGATTTTCAAACATAAGATACTTGAATCTATTTTTAGTACTTAGATTATAATTAAACTAATCTATTTTGCTTTGAATCCAAGTCCAAACAGTGATTGAAATAAAAGATCTTGAGTTTGATTGTAACTTAAAATCTGAAATAAGGAAACAGAGATGATTAATACAACCAGACATGCACACATGAACACAGTTATATGTACAGACTTTTAAACTTATATATACACACATGCATGGCATCATTATCATAGAATTTCATAAGCAACCATTATTTTCCTACTTAAACTTTTTAATTTAAAAGTTTACTCACCATTTGTAAATGCAGAGAGTGAAAAACTGGAATGAACGTTGAAAACAAGGAAGCTTGCAAACAGATTGAACTTGAAAACTTTGTTTTGCTTGAAACTGGAATGCTTTAAGACTGGAACATGATGATGATTCAACTTTGATCCCAGGTTGAAGTTTTGAAAATGTTCCAGGGATTGAATGACAGGGCTTTGATTTCAGGTTGCATTTTGAAATTGAACTTTGCTTTAAAATCTTAGTACAGGCTTTGAAAGAAAAACTTTGCAGGTATGGTTTCAGTTTTTGAGTTTGCGAATTTTACAGGCTTGTTTCTGGTTTGAGAATGAAGTACAGGGTTTGTATTTTGGTTTGGAAATGAGTGACAGGGTTTTTGATCTCAGATTTGAAGATGTTCGTAGTGTATACTTTTGAACTGATAAATGGTTTCAGGTTTGAAAAGGTTTTTAGATTTGTTTTCTTGTGGAATGAATTGAGAAAAGAAAAGGAATTGAAGCATGAAGGTATGTGTTTATATAAGCTAATTTAAATTTTATTAAAATTTAGAGAAAAACAAAATAAAAGATGACACTTGTCTCTACCGTTATTAATATGCTAACACATGTTATTTTAAGGGGTTTATAACTTAACACCTGTCATAATTTATTTTTATATTATTTTTAAAAGATTTTTAAAAGCTTTTTATAATAATCTTCCTAATTAATAAATACCCTTCTAAATTAATAAATGCTTTTCTAATTTTGAATAAATAAAACTTTTAAAAGAAAATAAAACAAAAACCAATCATATTTTTGAATAAAATCATATATAATATTTTTAATCCATTAAGTGTAAATATAAACCTATTGTATTTATTCACTATTAAATGAATACTCTCTAAATTTATGTAAATAAATTTCCTTTAAAGAAAATAATATAAAACAATCTCATTTTTAATAAAAAAAATCTTATCCATATTTTATATCCAAAATATTTTTAAGATATATATCTTTTAAATTCAAATTTTAAATCCAAATTCAAATTCAATTTAAAATCCAATTTAAAATCAATTCAAATAAATATCAATTTTAAACAAACACATTAATAAATTTGTAAATAATTATTCTATTTAAAAATAACTTAAACACACACACACACACACACACATATATATATATATAAACACACTTATTAAATTTTAAAATAATAAATCTATTTAAAATCTATTTATAAAATAACACAATTTTAAATTTTAAATTATTACTCCATTTAAAAATCTATTTATAACTATATTTAAAAACATCATATTATATTTATTATTGTTTGAAATTAACAAATTTTACCAATTTTAAATAATTAATTAAGAGATTATCACATTTTAAATTCCTTGAAATTCTAGGATATCACATTCCTTGCCTCTTAAAAGAGTTTCGTCCTCGAAATTTAAAACAGAAGATAATCCAAAGTTTTTATTTTATTTCAACCAATTCAAGCATACATATCAGCTATACACTATCAACCAAACAACCATTCATCCAAACAAACAATTTCAGCTATCCGAACATAATTCCGGATAAGCTTCTTAAATCTATCCAGAGTTTCCCAGGTATAGATACTGAGATATTCGCTCTATTGAATTCAAACTAGCTATACTACTAAGCTACTGAGCTCCTACCCATCTAGATCTATAATCTACATAAGATACCTGACCACAGTCAAGATCTGACTTAACATCCAAATCCTTTTGAACTCCTGGTTCCACAGTTAGGGATGAGTCATACACGTACTCCCTCATAGATACGTGAAATACATTGAATCTCAGACTTCCAAACTGGCAATTTAATCCTGAAAAACTTCCTATGGAAATCCTCTAATCCAAAACATTACAACTTCTGGTTGCTTCCACTCTAGAATAGCTGCCACCTTGCTTCCGCTGCACAACTCTGACCTGGAGAAGATAAGAATGTCGTCGATGAATACGAGCACAAACTAGACTACACATCCCAAAAATAAGGTTCAACCGATCCATAAAGAGAAAACTCAGAAGTTCCAAGAAATACTGAGCTGCTTCACCAAATCCTTTCTCTAGGAGACATCCTTCTACCCAGCTAAATTACCGGTAGCTCCATGAACCAAGTCGACATGGAACTCAATCTCTAATGCAGACAAACTTCCGACTTACCTGAAGACGTCCAGAAAAATCTCTGACAACTTCTATAACTCAAGAGAGCACTCAAACTATCGCAAGTCACTTTTGTGATCCTATCCAATCCAATATCCACAGATACTGTTCTCTCTTCATAAATCAGAACAACTTATCCTCGACCAATCCATCGAAGAGACGGGTCCACTCTGCTGCTTCTGAATTCCACCTCTAGGAAACTTCTAAGCCAAAAGATCTTCAACTGGCACACAGAACACTACCCAGCTGCATCGCTGCCTCAGATGCCAAAGACTTCTTACCCAAAGCTCTTCGAACCCCAAATTCTCATCGTCCAATCTCACACAGAGCGTAGAGATGGGAAGACATCTCCTTAAGAAACTCAGGCCTCAACCCAAACACAAACACCTTGCTGAACCCAGCCTCAGCACTGATGCAATCACACTTCCTTAATCTTGCTCCAAAGAAACATCTTTGGGAACATCCATAGTTACTGCATCTCACCACGCAACTGCTCCTTCTTGAAGCTGTGAAGATGCCATCACTTACTTCTGCTCAACCAATAGATCCAAACTCTAGAAAATCCGCTCACATGAGCGTGATCAAACTTATACTTCAAAGATGGATTCCGAACCTTTAAATGTTTCCTTCAGAGATTGGTGAAATCCTTACATCATACTGCAAAGCTCACTTAAGACGGTGTTGGGTCTACAGTCTCGACAGATACACTTCCAACCTCAACACTCGAACTTCTTACAATGGTAGTCATGCTACACACACCACTACCCTTCCTATCTCTAGAATTCATATTGGAAAAACCCGAACAGGTAATCCAATAAATAGGAAGAAATATATATACACACACACATAAATTACACACTCTCTCAAGAAAGAAATCACTCCAAAGCCTAGGTATTCACTCAACCTGGCTCCGATACCATATGAAATTAACCACCTTCCTCTCCATAGAAAGACACATCATTAATAAGAAAGAAAGGGATAGAGAAGAGAAAAGATAGAGAAGAAAGAAAGAAACAACATCAGAATCTCAATAGCAGAACGAATAAATTATGTTAATCACATACTATATTACATAGTATCACATATATCAGAGTTACACATCTTATACATCACAAACTAGATGGTTATAAACACCTATCTATTATACAACTCAAACAACAACTCCGAGAACAACACAACGGAACCACCTTATATATCAAGAAACGCAGAAGCCTCCTGCTCCATATCTCCTTCAGAATTCACCAAATCAAACCCGAATCTCTCGGCTACTCATAAAATTTGAGTACACAAGAGTTTAAGAAAACAAAAGATAAACTTCGGGTTGGACATGGGTCAGGTGTGAGTAAACGGTTAAAGTTTCTTAACTTTGAAAACCTTTTGAAAACAAAGGTATCACGTAAGACTCCCCACACATAAACATGAGTAAGTTTTTACCTTACGCTAATCAAAACATTTGATAGGAAATCCAGTGATATTATAATAGGGTCTAGGGTTTTCAAGTAAAATACAAAAATAGCTGGAATGCTTACATCTCACGTTCCAACATAGTTGGGCACAATCAATACGTATGGCACTTATTGGAGATTGAATTCCATACAATGGCATGAAAACTGTGATACCGCGCATCACAGTACGTGGCCTAGATCAACGTACCGAGGATCCACCCTAAATCCCCTACAACGCATGGCCGGAACCATCCCTTACTGGACGGTCCCCAATAAGAAAACCCCGCGGTTGTAGCTAGCAACCGCCCACACAGCAGAATAAAAAGGGACTCTAAACAGGGGTAAATCTCATCCTACTTGGGTGCTACCCACATAGCCTTGCTGCACCTCCCCTGTTTTAGCCATTCCCAATTGAAGAGGCTTGAGGCTACGATTACCTTTATAGAACACATCTATCTTAGAATGCTCATCGTCCACCTCACAATATTCTGAAAGTATTCAATCCATACAAGTTCGTTCTGGGTTCGAACGAAACCGAAGGCATTATCTCGTTACACTCATTTTGGAATCACCCTCAGAGTTAACGATAATAACCCTTGCATTCTGAATCTTCATCTTCACTTGAGATTCATGATCTATCGTTAATTTGGATCGATGTGGTTTTCGGATATCCAAATCTGGAAACCTGATCTCTGTCTCATCGAAATCCAAAACGCCATCTTTTAGGTCCAAGTTGTTTTAAAGTTAAAACAATCCAATTCAAATCATTATCTATGTTCACACAGATAGATAATTCACGTACACGCAGATAGATAATTCATATCATCACCGTTCAACCAAATCATCTCATATCAGATATCACACATATCTCATCAGAGATATCAAACAATCAAGGCATTCAATATCAATCAGCCATCCATAAGCAATGATCTATTAATCACACCATCTATAATTAATTTAAAATGAATTAAATTAATTACTTCATCTCTAATTAATTTATAATAAATTAAATTAATTACTTTCATCACTAAAATCTTGCTTACTTAACTATTAATTAATTACAAACCAATTAATTGATCATCCTCTAAGTATTCATCTTAATTAATCACCCTTGATTAATTATTTTCTAATTACATTAAGTAAATAGTCTTAATTAATTACACAAGTTAATCATCCTTAACTAATAAAATAATTAACCTTAATTACTTCACTAACTATAATTAATTACATTAATCCTTAATTAATTACAATTAATAATTACCTTCTAATCACTTATTATTGATTAATTAATATTAATTAATCCTTAATTACTCTCATTAATTACATTAATTAATCCTTAATTAATTACTTCCAATAATCAACTTTAATTAATCATAAATAGTGATTACCATCCGGTAATTACTTACCTTAATTAATTAACTTTTTAATTAACTATATTAAATCCTTTAATTAATTACACCAAGTAATTAACCCTTAATTACTTGGATTAAGTAATTATCCTTTAATTACTTCCCATTAAGTGATTCCCCTTTAATTAATTACATCTAGTAATTATACATTAATTACTTACCCTAAGTAATTACACTATTTAATCTCATTAAGTATTCATACTTAATCTATCATCAAGATTATCTATAATTAATCAACCAATTAATTAATAACATTCATTTGATTAATTACAATTGGGTAATTCATCCCTTAATTACCCTTTAACAAATTAATTAATCCTTAATTATAGATTAATTATTCTTTAATTATTAATTAATAAACCTTAATTATCAGTTAATAAAACTTAATTACAAATTAAGTAATTTTTAATTACAAGTTAATTAATCTCTCATTACTAATTAATCAACCTTAATTACTTAATTAATTATTCTCTAATCATTAATTAATAATCTCTAATTATCTAATTGATTATGCTTAATTATAGGTTAATTAACCTCTAATTAATTAACTTATAAACTATAATTATTAATTTTAAATCAATTAGTTAAATCAATTAATTACCCTTAATTAATTCCTTAATTAATTCTTTATCATTATTAATTAAAGTAATTACTTATACTTAATTTTATTTAATTAATTTAAATTAATTTCAACATATTAAAACCTTAATTATCTTAAGATAAAACATTATCTTATTATTGCCTTAATTACCTTTAAAACATTTTAAACCATTTTATCCTTATGAATAACTTTACTTAATTAAACCATTAATTAAGTTTTAAAATACTCATTTAACTTGGTAAATTAAGGTTAACAAAACATAACATCTTTTAAATGCTTTAAACATTAACAAGTAATAGTTTTAAAACTATTTCAATTTAAATTCAAAAACTTGTCTTTTAAAAAAAACTTTTTTAAATTTCATTTCTAGCTTAAGTTTTAAATATAACTTTAACTTTTACTTAACAAAATTTACATTTAACAAATTTCAAAACTTTTTAAACAAAATGTTAATGAAAACATTTATTATATATAAAGTAATTTATATAAGAAAGTTTTAACTAATTTCATTTACAAATTTTAAAAACCTTGTTTAAAAGTCTTTTTTTAACTACTAAATCTTTTTGCTTCGGGTCAACCCGAAGACCACTAGGGTCATACCCGAGTATCCTTTCCATTTCATTTTTTTTAGTTTTTAATTTAAGTTTAAATTTTAAAACCTGTAACCACTACAACAGTTAATAGGTTAAAACATTATTAGCTACTCGACTTTCCACTCGAGTCACGCACTCAAACACACGAGCATCTCTCCGAGTCGCCCACGAACCATCTTCCCAAACACAAGAAATCATCGCCGTGCACATGCACGGTCGTTCGCCAACGCTCCGGTGGCCTTTACACATTCTGGCAAGTCACAAATCATCCCAGTAGTCAGTTCAAGCTATTAATTCGATGCCATCAATTCTAAAACGAAAACGAGTGCCCAGCTCGAAACTGGAACTCGACCTCACCAGGCAAAACCGCCTCGCACCACTCACGCCGACCGCCGGCGATGCTACAACTTCGGCCACACATTATCTGACCATCCATGCTTCCATCCCCAAAGTCCCATTGAACTCGATGCACCTGAGAAGTAGCAGTGATCCCATTTTCCCAGACTGACTAAATTAGGTTTACAACCTAATCAACTCGCCATTGTTGCCATGACCATCAAGCACCCCACCATCCATTTTTCCTCAGCACCCTTACACCCCGACCTCCTCCAGTCGAAGCCACAACCACCCAAGATGCTATGGCCACCAGAACTTGTCCAAAAACCCAACTCCAGACATCACCAAATTGCATGCCCAATATTTCATTAAAAATTCTGATTTTCATTTTAAAATTCATATCTTCCAGAGGCAATTCAGTATATATAATCGATTCATCCAATTACAATATCTAATTTTAACATGATGTTAGAATGGTCACAGCATTTCTTGATTTTTAGATGATTTTGGAACATAAGATACTTGAATCTATTTTTAGTACATAGATTATAATTAAACTAATCTATTTTGTTTTGAATCCAAGTCCAAATAATGATTAAAATAAAAGATCTTGAGTTTGATTGTAACTTAAACTCTGAAATAAGCAAACAAAGAAGATTAATACAACCAGACATGCACACATGAACACGGTTATATATACAGACTTTTAAACTTATATACACACACATGCATGGCATCATTATCACAAAATTTCACAAGCAACCATTATTTCGGTACTTAAACTTTTTAATTTAGAAGTTTACTCACAATTTGTAAATGCAGAGAGTGAAAAACTAGAATGAACTTTGAAAACTGGGAAGCTTGCAAACAGATTGAACTTGAAAACTTTGTTTTGCTTGAAACTGGAACGCTTTAAGACTAGAACATGATGATGATTCAACTTTGATCCCAGGTTGCAGTTTTGAAAATGTTCCAGGCATTGATTGACAGGGCTTTGATTTCAGGTTGCATTTTGAAATTGAACTTTGCTTTAAAATCTTATTACATGCTTTGAAAGAAAAACTTTGCAAGTTTGGTTTCAGATTTTGAGTTTGAAAATTTTACAAGCTTGTTTCTGGTTTGATAATGAATTACAGGGTTTGTATTTTGGTTTGGAAATGAGTGACAGGGTTTTTGATCTCAGATTTGAAGATGTTTGTAGTATATAAGTTTGAACTGAGAAATGGTTTCACGTTTGAAAAGGTTTTTAGATTTGTTTTCTTAAGGAATGAATTGAGAAAAGAAAAGGAATTGAAGCATGAAGGTATGTGTTTATATAAGCTAATTTAAATTTTATTAAAATTTAAAGAAAAATAAAATAAAAGATGACACTTGTCTCTACCATTATTAATATGCTAAAACATGTTATTTTAAGGGGTTTATAACTTAAACTTGTCATAATTTATTTTTATATTATTTTAAAAAAAATAAAAGCTTTTTATAATAATCTTCCTAATTAATAAATGCCCTTCTAAATTAATGAATGCTTTTATAATTTTAAATAAATAAAACTTTTAAAAGAAAATAAAATAAAAACCAATCATATTTATGAATAAAATCATATGTAATATTTTTAATCCATTTTTAAGTGTAAATATAAACCTTTTGTATTTATTCACTATTAAATGAATACTCTCTAAATTTATATAAATAAATTTCCTTTAAAGAAAATAATATAAAACAATCTCATTTTTAATAAAAACCTTATCTGTATTTTATATCCAAAATATTTTTAAGATATATCTTTTAAATTCAAATTTTAAATCCAAATTCAAATTCAATTTAAAATCCAATTTAAAATCAATTCAAATAAATATCAATTTTAAACAAACACATTATTAAATTTGTAAACAATTATTCTATTTAAAAATAACTTAAATACACATATATATGTATGTATGTGTATATATATATATATATTTAAACACACTTATTAAATTTGAAAATAATAAGTCAATTTGAAATCTATTTATAAAATAACACAATTTAAATTTGTAAATTATTATTCCATTTAAAAATCAATTTATAACTATATTTAAAAACATCACATTATATTTATTATTGTTTGAAATTAACAAATTTTACCAATTTTAAATAATTAATTAAGAGATTATCACATTTTAAATTCCTTGAAATTCCGGGACATCACACCCGAGCCAAAAAATAAAATCATGCTACTGACTAGATCCCAAGCTCTTATATACATGGAGAAAGAAAATAAATCAGGAAATAGTTATAGTGAAAACTAGGAAGGAACTATTCATGTAGAAATAAGTACTCAATATAAGCACAATTAGATGACGCCCATTGTTGAATACTTGGTGGAAGGAAAACTACCAAAAGATAATAGAGAAGCAAGTTGAATACGACACCAAGCTCCACCTTTCCTGTGTTGAATGGGATACTTTATAAAAAAGGATATTCGCTCCTTATTTGAGGTGTGTTAGTCTAGAGAAAGGATTTAAATTATTAAATGAGACCCATGAGGGGTTCTGTAGGGGTCATTCTAATAGCATGAAGTTAGCCAAAAAGGTCATGAGGTAAGGTTTTTATTGACCCCATATGAATAACGACACTATGAATTATGTAAAGAGATGTGAAAAATGTCAAAGATTATCAACAATCCTACATATACTACCAAATGAGTTAACCTTGATTTTAAGTCCATGGGCCTTTGATTTGTGGGGAATCGACTTAATAGGACCATTGTCTGTAACAAAAGGCATAGCCAAATTTGCAGTAGTAGCCATCGACTACTTTACTGGATAAGTGGAGGCAGAACCAGTACCAAATATAACGTTTGAAAAAGTGCTAAAGTTTGCAATCAAGAACATAGTCATCCGGTTTGGAATACCAAATAAGATAATATCTGACATTAGGACCCAATTTGAAAGTGATGAATTCAGCACATTCTGTAATAATAATACGATAATAAAAAAAATCATCTATAGTTCACCACAAGACTAATGGAGCCATTGAAGCTACCAACAAAAGCATCAAGGCTATCATCAAGAAACGGCTAGACAAGGCAAACGAAAATTGGATAGAAGAACTGCTACTTGTATGTTGGAATATCAAACTCTACTAAGACTGCAACAGGACATACTCCATTTTCTTTAACACATGGATATGAAGCAATGCTTCCAATCAAAGTTGAAATACCATCCCATCGAAGGTTTGCCATAACTTTGATCCCAATCAAGAGTTAAGACAAGTTACCCTTGATTTAACCAATGAACTAAGAGATGAAGCAGCCATGCAAACGGCCGAATACCAACAAAGGATATCAAGATACTATAACTCCAAACTTAAAGAGAGATCATTTCAAAAAAAAGATTTGGTGCTCCAAAAAGTCATGGAAAATACGAAAAATTCGGCAGATGGACTTCTCGAATCAAACTCAACGAACCTCTTGTTATCCACGAAGTAATCCCCTGGGAACTTATCGACTGAGCCGACTGATGGCAATGAAATAGTAAGAACTTGGAATGTTGAGCATCTGAGGCCTTATTTTTCCACAGTGGATGAATAAATGAATTGAGACAAGTATATCTATGGAATCAATAATCAATGGAAAGAAAGAAAATCATAAAATAAAGGAAAAGCCTTTGATCCCGCTATAAGGGTCTGGTCAAAGCATTATAAAATTTTGGTCCACATATAAGACCTCACCGCGGCACCTCCTAAAGGGAGGTCGGATAAGCCTCTCATCCTGCCTATAAGTCCTAGCTAGAGCACCATAAACCTTCGGGCCCGTCTAGATGGCTTGGTCGGAGCACCAATCAATAGCCTTTGGTCCTGCCTATAATGCCTATCTGGAGCACCTCCTAGACGAAGGATGGGTTAGACTTTGGTTATGCACCTAAGATGGCCTGGCCAAAGCACAGACCAATGGCCTTCGGTCCTATCTATAAGGCCTGTTCGGAGTGCCTCCTAGAGGGAGGATGGGTTAGATTTTGGTCCCTCCTAAGATGGCATGGTCAAAGCACCAACCAGCCTTACCTGAAGTTATAGAAGGGGCAACCTTATATAAAGAAGTCAATCTGATGAGTCTAATTCCATCTGAAAGATAGGCTAAAGCAATTTTCCAGAGGAAGAGCAATCAGATACAATCAGTCTTTCCCCCAGGAGAAGTTAAAGCAACCTTTAAAGGAAAGGTCATGTAACTTTTCATGCTCATATAATCTCAAGGGTAATAATATTTAAGCAACAAAGATTCGTCTATGAAGTCATTAAGCCTAAAAAGATAAAAAGGCAAATTGATCCACATTTTTACCAAATTTGAATGGTTTATTTAAAACAATGCCAATGAATAATCATTCCAAAGGTGATTTTCAAAACTGAACTTTCAAAGGTTAGCAATTTTTTTTCAATTTGATCATTTTCAAAAAATATAATCAATTTGAGAAAGAAATAATTTCTTAAAATTATGGAAGTCTTCGTCATTTACCTTTTATTTTCAAAAGAAAATGATTAAAAAGAAATTCTCAAAAGAAGTAGGAGCTAGAAAGGTAATGAAATACTTGGTTTTACACTAAAGTGTAAAAGAAGCGACTAAGTCCACAGGATGATATGGAAACATTGGAAGAAATAGGTACTAAACCTATAAGTGCATGGTAATAACGAGCTGTAAGTTATTGGGTTGTTAAGAAAGATATCGAGTAATAAGCAAAAAAAGGCTGATAAATTAGTATAATATAAGTGTGGCCGCCCAACATCAATCGTGCATTCGAGTACATAGACCATACCAATTAAATAACAAGCTATAAACAATAAACTATCATCATTGGATTACATGGCTTCTATTATTAAGAAACTAATGATAATCAACATGATTATTGAATATCTACTGGTTGGAGGTGTTGAGTGAGTAAAAGCATGGAGTTACCATGCATGTGTCATGCTTCTATAAGTACAAAAGACTACCAAACTAGGCCTGTCAAACGGGTTGGGTTGGTTCAAAATTGGTTGGGTCGAGTTTGACCCAACCGATTTATGATCCATTATTTTTTACCCATTTATGACCTAACCCATTTATGATCCTACCCATTTAATAAGCGGGTTACCCATTTAACCCATTTAAATATTTAAATTTGATTTGACTACTAAAAAACAAATAAATATAAAATAACTCTAATTTTAATTTTTATGTTTTGAATTTCGATAAAAATTTAAAATTTTAATTCTAACTTTTATCAAAATTCAAATATGCGAATGTGATAGCCTATTATTTTCTAAGTATAATTGTCGGTCCTCTTGGAAGAACTACAGTGTGCGTTCATAAGATGTACTGTCCGTAATTTAGGTGAGAGTTCATCGGTCGAAGTCTCGCCTGATTCCCAGTTAGTATGAAGAAGTTATTGCACTCTGAACAAAAAAATAGCAGCTTCTGCACAAGGCGGACGGAGTTCAAATATGATGATGAGGTAGCATGTTATTTTCTAAGTACAACTATCAGTCCCCTTGGAGAACTACAACGTGCATTCACACGATGAAGTATCCAATTATTCCATACTGTCCATAAATTAGATGGGAGTTAATCGGTCGAAGTCTTGCTTGATTTCGAGTTAGCATGAAAAATTTATTACAGTCTGAACAAAAAAATAGCAGTTTCTACACTGGACGGAGTTCAAATATGGGGATGTGGTAGCCTATTATTTTCTAAGTACAACTGCCAGCCTCATTAGAGAACTACATTATATGTTCACAAGATGAAGTATTTGAGTGTTACATACCGTCCGTAATTTAGGTGGAAGTTAATCAGTCGAAGTCTCGTCTGATTCTGAGTCAGTATGAAGAGGTATTGCAGTCTGAACAAAAAAAAGCGGATTCTGCACTAGGCGCAGTTCAAATATGGGATGTGGCAGTCTACTGTTTTCTAAGTACAACTGTTAGTCCCCTTGAAGAACAATAGTGTGCGTTCACAAGATGAAGTATCCGAGTGTTACATACTGTCCGTAATTTAGGTGGTAGTTAACCAGTCGAAGTCTCGTCTAATTCTAAGTCAATATGAAGAAGTTATTGCAGTCTGAACAAAAAAAAACGGCTTCTGCATTAGGCAGGATTCATATATGGGAATGTAGTAGTCTGTTGTTTTCTAAGTACAACTATCAGTCCCCTTTAAGAATTAAAGTATGCGTTCATAAGATCAAGTATCCAAGTGTTTCAAACTGTCCGTAATTTAGATGGGAGTCAATCGGTCAAAGTTTCGCCTGATTCTGGGTTAGTATGAAGAAGTTATTACAGTCTGAACAAAAAAATAGCAGCTTCTGCACTAAGTGAAGTTCAAATATGAGGATGGGGTGGCCAGTTATTTTCTAAGTACAACTGTCGATCTTCATGTAAAGCTACATTGTATGTTCAAAGTTCTTATTCTTCAAATTTATATTGCAATTTAATGTTTTTAATAAATTGGTAAATGGGTTACCCACTTGTAATTCTTTTAAAAATGGTCAACCCAACGCATAATCTATTTAATAAAATTTAGAGATGGGTTGACCCAATCCATTTACAAGTAAGGTAAATGGATTGAGTCATATTTTGACAGGTCTATACCAAACAGTGATGTTTCAGTGAGATGTCGAGTCTCTATGGTCGGCTTGAAGATGCTGAGCCTATAGAGACAAATGGACATTAAGCATCCAAGTAGTGAGCATGCCCCAACAAAAGATAAAAAGATGCCGAGTCTCTAAGGAATAGTGAGATTCTATAACAGTATCTGCTGTCGAATGTCTATAAGCAGAAGCTCGTATCAAGCATTTAACAATAAAAGGGAAGGTGTCAAGTTTCTGGAAGGTGATGGAGATGTCAAATCAGTAAATGCTTGGAAATACCAAACTACAACAGATCTAGAGGTATAAGGGATATCATGCCTCTACAACAGTGGGCATTGTCAAGCATCAACAATCAATAAATAATATCTAACTTCTACAAGAAGAATGGACACTGAATCCTAAAGGAATAGCAAGTTTCAACACTAGCAAAGGATTTTGAGCTTTTACAAGTGATAAGGGGTGTCAAACCCCAAAAGACGTAAAGGATGTCGAGTGTCTACCATACGAAGAGATGTTGAGTATCTACTATATGAAGAGATGGCAGATACCTAGCTGGATAGACACATGTCAGCCACCCCGCTTGTTTGCTATCTATGTAAATAGACCCCATCCACCAATTAAAAAGGGGAGAATCACTTCTTTCCCTACTTCTCAATAACAAATTGTAAACCCTAAATCAATTTGAGGATTTCTAGAGCAGATTGTAACTCTTGAACTTTTTTGCAAACAAGAACTTGGACATTGAACTTTGCATAGCATATTTCCTTTGAATGTGCATACTTGAATATTATTTAATAATGGAGGAGCATTTGACTTTATCTTTAGGCTTGGACTTGCATATTGTTGATTTGTACAAGGCCACGTAAGCCCTTATCTAAATTAAAGTTTATCCTATATATTGACTATTATGCTCACTGATCGATGAAAAAAGAACTATAATATATGTGAACTGCATATTTTGCTCATAAACATACGAGCAAAGGACTATTGCATATTTACGTGAATAGCCTATTATACCTTTGAACATGTGGCATGAAATTTTGAACAACTTCATGACTATATTGAAACTAATGAGTATTATTGGAGCATTTTCAAATAATATTACCTTATACAACATTTTGGGTGTTGAGCCAATTTTTGGTTTAATGATACCATTATAAATTTTAATTTTAAACTGGTTTATTTATAAACTTTATACGAAATTTTAATTTCCTATTTTATAGCTCTTTATAAAATTTTATCATTCAAATATGCTTATTTGAATCTACTTAAGGCATAAAACACATTTGCGCCTTCGACTAGGGCATACACTTGAAACAATACACTTTGACGAACTAGGTAAGGACATAAAGATTGATAAGTTTTTTGTTCATAAGAACGTTCCTTGATTAGGGTGACCTTATCCTTAGTTAAATACCATCTTTTTAGACACCCATTTAGTTGATTTTTCCAAGTGACTGCCATATATGTTGGTAAATTATTCATATGAACATAATATATGCTTTGATATCATTGTTGCGTTAGGTGCATTGGTACCAACACTAAAATGGGGAATTTTGATAAGTTTCTTTTTAATAATTTGCACAAGATCGCATTTTGTCATATTTTATGTTTATATGAATAATGATTTTATACTAAATAATATTTAGTACTGGTTAACAAAAAAGGATTTGAGTAAATTTTAATTTAAATAACATGTATATTAAATTGTATGTTTGTTTTTTATGATTTAATAATAATATTTAAATTTAAATTTAATTTTCTAGAAATCGAAAATACGAAGCGTATGATTAGGGAAAACTTGTTTCCATGACTTAGAATATAATTGTCGTGGTTAAATTCCACACCAAGATAAGAAGAAAAAAATAGAGGTTGCTAAGTTTTAGAAGCAAAGAAAAGCGCGGCCACTACAAGAAAGTATGTTATTAATAACGCCATTCGATGACGCATTATTCTATAGCGTTATTGTTTACGCTTGGCTATTTACTTTTTTTCACTTTATTTGTTCTCTTTTGTACGTACTTAACACGTAACACTTTGGTTTAAAAGAAAATATCTCTCCCAAAATTTTGTCTCCCTCTCAAAATGCTTATTCAGTTCGTCTTCTTCCCAAAACCGAGATAACACTTATTTCTCCCGTCTCCCTCCTAATCGCTCATCCCTCTCTATCTTTGATCCAGCTCGCTCCGCTCATGAAGCTTTAGTCATTCTGAAGTATACGCGTCCTAAACCATAAACCACTGCTCGGATTTCTAGTTATGTTTCCCTTCTAATCGCTCATCGCTCGCCGTCTTCGATCTTCGATCCAAGTGGCCATATCTGATCTTTGCTTATTACACTTCAACACTTTGACGTCAACGAGTCAAGAGCCCTAAATCATCTACTCAGATTTCTAGGTTAGAACTTTATAGGTTATGTTTATTAACTATTTGATTTTGATTTTATAGTTTGGTTATGATTTTAGAAATTTTTTATCGTTAGGGTATGATTTTATCGTTTGGTTATGTTTATTAACTATTTCAAGATAATGTTTTACTAGAAAATAATTCATTTGTTTTATGTCATGTGTCTATTAATTGTTTCTCAAGAGTAGGATATGACATAGCAAAGTCATTCTTGTAATAGTAGAAGACTATATACTCAAAGCAGTCATGCTTTTTAATTCTTCAGTTAACATTAAGTGTGTTCCTTGGATATTTCTTAAACTATGTTAATATAAGTGTTACTTAAATTATTTTTGATGATAGACTCACAAACCTTTAATACCAATCAAATAGTGAATGATCTAAGATAAGTCGTTAACTCAAATGTAGTGATTAATGAGATATTTAACAAAATTTTCGACTACTTATCCTTTGTTGTAAATTTTGATTGTCTGTATCTTTGCTTTATAACTTGACTTAAATATCTAAAGAAATCAACAAAGTTTTTGCATAATTTAAGACTTGCGAGCATTTGATTTTTTTTTCGTTACTTCTTTTATTTTTTTATTTTTTCATTTTTTTATCTTTTATAGTTTATCGATCTCATAAAAATTTGATTCTATATAAATAATAAAAATTAGATTTATAATTTATTCTTTTATAGTTTAATAAAACATATCCGTATTTTATCATTTCATTAAATTAAACCATTTATGCTTTAAAAATAAATGAGTGATGCCATTTGTCTATTTTATTTAGTTTATCTTTTATCCTTTTCCTTTTATGTTAATTTTATAAAAAAATTCCAAATGAGAAAACAAAGTTTGAAGTTATAATAAGCTTATTCTTTTATAGTTTTAATAAAAGATAATATTTTTATCATTTGCTTCAGTCAAATATTTTCATTATTTATAGGTCAAATTAAATCTGTTATGATAATTTTTTGCTTTTATTAATCCTCTTTGTCAAAATATAAATGTGTCATGACTTCGGCTTTTATATTTCCCTGGACCAAACATATTATATTGTTAAGTAGCACTAGTGTTATTACTTGAGTTCACCTTATATACTTTTCTAGACCCTACAAACTATATTGTCTTGATAAATATCGTGTTATACATACTTGTGCACACTTCATTGTTTATGATTGATTCTTTCGCATTGTGCGCCTTTACATTGTTTGTTTCAGCTCGGCTTTTTACGCAAGTTGCCTTGTTGTGAAGCAATTCTCTAAGGGTTTTCAATTATGACTCAATTAACTATTAAACTGAAAGCATTCAATTTTCTCTATAATGCAATTTTTTCACTACAAGTTTTCGGTTTGCAGGTTGTTGCGTAGCTTTTTACTGCATGTTTGTGCTTATCTACCCTTATTATTTAAGTTTCACATTGTTGTGCAGCTCCCTTGTTACATGGCATGTTTTTAATTTGCATATTTTATTAGTTCTTTGCAAAAGAAACTTTCAGTTTTGATTGTCCTTTTAGAGTATTTAGTTCAGTTGTTCACGTAATCTGATGAAAATACTAATGGTAGTAACATACATTTTAGTGTCGTAGTATTCCCTACCTTTTATACCACATTGAAAAATCAAAGTGTAAACATTGCCTACAGTTTTATTTAGTGGTTCTTATACGACATCCACTTTAGGCATTTCTCAGGCATGTTGTTTCCATTTTATTTTATAATAAATTTATCATTTGAAGTAAATATTATTACGCATTACATTTCAATAAGCATACATACTATGTTAAATGTTGAAATAAATTATTTGATGGCATAGTCGCTCTTAGTGTAAGATCAAACATATATTTCATTTTTCATCTAGAGAGGTAGGGATCACATATCACACCACTAGATTCCACCATGCTTCTAGGAATCCTGTTGTTAATGTGCAGATTCATGTCAGAGAGATAATTAGAGAAATTTTCCTCGTATGTAAAAATATGGATAATGAAACTATCATCGATTATTATTTCCTAACGGTTTATAAATTCCTTATTAACTACCAAAAATAATATTTAATTTAGCCCTTTGAGCCATTTAGTAGCTTCCATGCTAAAATTTTAAGCTCAAACCTGACTTCTTTATATGATGAAACAAGGCACATATCTGAATTACAACTTATCCCTCTATACACTGCCATAGTACTAACTCTGAACTTTTGTTTTCATTAATTTGTGGGATGATATGATGAGAGGGAAACCAGGATATGAGCAATTGAATGAGCCACTTCGTATTTTGGTTGAGGCAGAGCTCTCTATTGACAACATAAATGCTTGCTTAATGCAAGATTGTGAGGTACTTGCAGATCTACTCAGACCCATGGTATGCACATTCTCTTTTATTTTCAACTTCTATAACGGCCTTAAGTTTTATCAAGTATCGAATATCATTATTGTCTCAAGATGAACCATAAGATTTCATTAAGAAGTAGCAATTGAGAGAGCTAGCTCTTATCAATTGACAAATTTGTGTTGAATAAATAGGAAAAATGATTTAACCCTTGTTCTATTGCATTTCTTGCATGAGAGAATTATACTCTACCTTTTCTGATAAATGTCTTCCTTAACCCTTGTTCTAATCCATTACTTTAGGTATTTTTTTAACGCTGTGGTAGTTGCTACAGAAATAAATGACTATAACCACCTTATGTATGTGTGTGTGTGTGTGTGTGTGTCTATATATATATATATATATATATATATATATATATGATAATAGTCCTTTTTGAACGAAGTTATAACATCCTTCCTCTTAATTTGATGAGTTATCGTATCTAAATGGAATCCCCTTTTGTGTATATGTTTGAATTAGGTGGATCATTAATGGATTGTGGTCACTTGATAAATTTTGTAGTACTAATGCTTTTATGTAGAAAATTGAATCAAGAATACGAGATCATCATAGAGATGATTGACAAAAATGCACGAATGGAAACAAAAAGGAACTAAAAAAGTACATAAATATAATGAAATGAGCTGCTAATAAACTTTGTTTGGCTGTTTGACTATTGCATAAGTAGCTTGAAGTAGCAATAAGGTAGACAGTGAGATGAGAGACTGAAGTTGAAAATGCAGTTGAAAGAGCTGAGCATGTAGGCAGTGTTAAAGAGATGAAGCATGGAATCAATAAACTATTGTAAATGGCCATATTAAGACCTGGAGGCAAGCATGGATATGTTGAGACATGGAGGAAGTAAGGTAGGCTATATGTGGTGAAACATGCATGGAAATAATATGCAAACATGGACATGCTGAGACATAGACATGAAGGAAGTAAGGAAATAGCCAGCTACAGATTTCAGCAAATGTATGCACATAAGTTTATCTTAATGTTAATAAGTTTGCATAATATCAACAAAAGCATACAAGGAAACCAATTATCTTTTAAATGTTAATATGTTTTCATACATGTGTGTGTGAATGAATGAGTGGTTATATAACTGTTTTGGTCTATTTTTAAACACTAGTGACTATTATGATTTGATCTATTTTTAAACACTGGTGAGTATTATGCTAAAATTTATTATTATTTTACATAGGACAAGGTGTAACAATTATTGATTTTGCAATGATCATCACAGCACTCCGGGCTACTAACTACCTCATTTAGTTTCGCTGCCACCTCCGGTAAAATATAATTCATTTTACTTTAAATATGCAGTTGATTAATGATTTGAATGCAAACCTATGTGAATATTATATTTCATTTTAATTTAAAATATAACTAATTTTACTTTAAACAAACATATGTTAATATTATAATGTTGAACGCAGCTCTATGGATGATTGAAACTATTTTCTCTTTTGATGTTGAATTCTGTAGCAGTTTAGTACATATAAACCATCTATGAGTAAAAACACCAGCACATACTATCAGGTAAAGCATGTTAATAATTTGGAGATCTATCATATTCTATCCTACCCATTTCTAAAAGGCCATTCTTACTGGTTCTCTTGTTGTAAAATCTATTCCAACTGATTTTAAATTTTAATGCATCTAATTTTTAGAAGGTAATTATCGTTTGTTTCTTTAAATACATCTAGTAATGATGTTAACTTTTAGAGCATGCTTCAGGTACTTCCATTTACAAATAATTTTGTTGTAATGGTATTTCCTTCAGTACATGTTTTAATGTATGAATTTCTTAGTTCAACTTGAACCACTTTACAAAACTAGAAATAATATATTCCAGTTGGAATCAACTAGGCTAGAATTAATTGAATATTTCTATTGTGAAATATTTCTATTTTAATTGTATACCTCTTTGGTAAATAGTATGGATGCATACACTTACAATACTTTAGCTTAATTGATTACTAGTTTTGGTTTTTCTTAGTGGCCAGGATCATGCAAAATTGAATAGTCCAGCAATTATGGCCTACTTTGATTTTGGATGAAAAAAAAAAGATTTACATTTAAACTGGTCAAATTTGCATATGCAAAGATTTATTAATGTTCATAATTGAAAAGGTATGATTTTTTCCTACATTGATTACTCCATTTATAAAAGATTCCAAGTTTTTTTATGTCTCGCTAGCTTATAGACACACTAAAATGATGTTTTTTCCCTTAATTCAATTCTTTGAATGCAACATTCTTATTATTAGGGGCATTTACAACTGAATTATGGAGGAGTTTCAAAAGATTTTTATGTAGATTTAACAGCATCAGAGATCAATAGTGCAATGGACGCTCGACTTAGCAGAAAGTCGACACTGACATATTTATAGAAAGTCTGCATTATTGATCTCTTATGCTGTTAAATCTACAATGGACACTCGGCTTACCAGTATTACATGGATAGGCTTCTGAATCCAACAAGACGTGAGATGTAAAAACCATACCTGGAGGAAAAAATCCGAAAGTTTTTTTTACAATTTTGTTGGTATTGCTTTAGTACTTTTTTCCTTTTATAATAGGAAACGAAGCGCTATAAGAATTTGGAAACCAAGTAACAAAATGAGATAGATGTCAGAGAAAGTTATAGAGGGAATGCGCCGATATGAGCATCGTTTTTTTAGATAGTTTTCTATTTTAATAATATGTTAGTTTTTACCACGGTTCTTGTTTTTGTTGGGTTATTTTACAATATCATTAAATATATGTTATTCAATATTGCTGATAGATAGAGAATGAGATGAAGGAATTGATGAAACAACATGATCTGGCTCAATCTCAACTTGAATATTTGCTCAAAACTATTGCATACGATCATGCTTCTAGACCATGTGTACATACCTTGTTACATCAGGTATTGTTTTTATTCTCAGTTTAGCCATTGATTAATGCAAAACTAATTTAAATTTATGTGGAGGGTTTGGTTATACAATTTAGCCTTTTGGCTTTTTAAGCCATGTTAGCTAGTTGTAGTATTATTAACTCTATGTCTTTAAAAGAAACAAATTTTATGAATATATTCTTAAACTATTCAAGATGATCTTATGGAAAATTGATCAAAACTGAAATATATGTATATGTATTAAACTATTAATATATGTATGTTAGGAAGCGGTGCACATTTTTAATAACTCAAAACATGAATTATGTTACGTGAGAATTAAGAGAAGAGGGATCATGAATTTGCCAGAAAATAGATGAAAAATCTTCACACATGCAAACATGAAGTGACACTTTCTTCTAAATTTATCAATAAAATGGAACTAATATAATAAGTTATGTTGATCACATAGGTATTGCAAGTGCTTAGGTGGATATAAGGAAAACGACAAGTTGAAACACCTATAGAAAGGTGGAGAAAACCATATATGCCTTGCCTACTTAGGGAAATGCTTTAGCCAGGTAAATGCAATGGCACTTCTATTAGCATTTTCCCTGATAGAAATTTACTCTTATCATGCTAAATATGCACTTAAATACTTGCATATGAAATATATGTACTTTTATTAGCATTTTCCCTGAAACGGTTAGACTACGTTATGTTGAACAAAGGAAAATATTTTCACCGTACAGTGGTTTAAAATTGGAACTGAATAACTAAAAACTATAAAAGAAGAAAACACTTATTTAATAATATAATAGAAATTGCTGGCCTATTCAAGGAACACTGTGCTTCTATTTCCATATTTTATATCATTAAGTGTAAGCAAATGTTTAGTCATAAATCAAGAGTATTAGGTAAGTAAATAGGTGTATAAATGTGTATCGTGGGAACGGTAAGTGGATTTGCTTTTATATATTTATCAAGGAAGTATGCAAAGCCATATAGCTAATCATATTTCTATCTAATATCCAATTATATATTTTATATAAGATATATATATACACACACACATACACACATATATTATGGTGAGACTGATATTATTGGTGAGTAAAATCATATTACTGTCTACAATCCAATTATTAAGCTTGTGTAGGCTTCCGATTCAATGCATATTTTTGGTTGCTTTTGGGATGCTTTAAAATTATATTAGGTAATGATGATTGCATGCAAGGCCCAGTATCAAAGGTTTATTTTCGTTGTGTGGCTGAGCTTTGCATTGATGCACTTGCGTGTGTATGTTGAGTGGTACCTCTAAATGACATCTCAATTACTGGGATAAAAGTAGGAGATGACATATTAGTTTACGTTGGCCTTCTAAAATAATATAATTGTGTGTGTGTGTTTGAAGAAGCTGCTATTTAGTTATTTTTTATGAGAATGTGTGTGCTTTCCTTGCATGTATGTGTGTTAGTGAGAGTGTATGTCGGTGTACATTTATGCTGTGGTGATATGAGTTCAGGCATGTGATTGACGTTATGCGCATGTGTATGTTAGTTAGGGGGTGCATGTTTAGTTAGCCGGGTTGTGTAGCGTAGCTGCTACTGTGTGTGTTTCAGTGGATAGATGTGTGCATTAGTGTGTGTGTGTGTTGTTCCTATGTGGTGTGTGCGGTGTTGTGGGTATGTGGATGTGCTAGTGCTTGAGCATCTGCTGCTCTTGTGTGACTAGATGTGTATCCTAGTGTGTGCTAGGTTATATATATCATAATAATAATATAATAAATTAACTAAGATTATAAAAGTTAACATCGTGTATTATGTTATATAAAATATAAATAAGCTTATAAAAATTAACGAAGTTGATAATAACAATAATAATTTAATTAATGTATATAAAAATTAACTAAGTTTATAATACTAACAGTAATAATAAAATAATAATAATTAACTAAGTATATAAAAATAACTAAATTTATATAATAATACAGTGGAGTGTTTTGTTTTTTCGAAAATGAGAGGTGGAATTTGCATTGAGACAAAAGGCGGGGAAGAGATGTAAACGACGTGATGTACAGCTAGCAAACTTAGGTAGCAAACTGTAGGGTTATGGTTTGCGATCATACGTGTACCGAGATTCTTAATTCACCACATTTACCACGTCATTTCTCATATTTTCTTCATACTAACTTCCTATAGACTGCACTTTTCACATTCAATTGCTTTGTGATCAATTCGCCACTTTCTTTTTATATAATTATTTTCACAATTTTATATTGTTATTTTCAAATTGTTCTGAATTTTCAGGAAGTACTACCAATGAGTGAAGACATGCATGAAGAAAGGCTTTGAGCAATTCAAGTTCTTAATGATATATTTGGTACTTGTAGGCGTTAACTATGAGCTATCTTATCTTTTGTTATCATGAATATGTGTTGAATTTGGTAACTCATGTATTGAACTTATTCTTAGTTAGTTGATACTTTATTTTTTAATCATTAATATGTGTTACATTTGCTGATTATTATATTTTTTTCGTTCATAAATTGTTCAAATTGTTATCTATTTAAAGATTCATTCTAATTTCTATTATTAAAATGTAATATATATATATAGTAGGATGCATCAGATACATAGTGAAATAAAGCATAGCTCCTAAAAAGCATTATAACTATATATAACATAAGCACAATGTACGAGGCTACTATCAAAGGATAGCAGCAAATAGGCGTTATTGTATCTACACATTTTGTGATATCCCGGAATTTCACACCGAATTTAAATATGATAATCTATATAATAAATTGATTTAAATTGATAAATTTGTTATTTTATTCAACAACAAATAAATGAATTGTAAATATAAATTTATTTCAATTAAAAAACTAACATAAGGAATTGAATGTGTTAAGATTTTATTCATATCAAAATTTGATTTTTAATTGGATTTTTTTTTTAAAAATTCAAATTGTGTTTGAATTGATATATTAAAAGATTTAAACTATGTTAATTTTTATTCTAAAATTATACTTGGAGTACTAAGTTATATTCTCATAATTTTAATTATGTTATAACATTGGTTTTATATTCATTATTTAAAAAGGAAATTGATTTTTTCTAAGGATTTAAATATAAACATATATAAGAAAATCAATTAAGTAAATATTTAAATTTCATTTTTGCATGAGATAAACAAATGTTAACATCTAAGCTTATTAATAAAACATGTGTTAGGAATTTGACCATTAATTTGACAAGTGTCATACTATAAATTTTCTTTTCTTTAATTTTTTTTATAAAACAAGTCATTCATGCATATTCTCATTTTATTGAGAAAAAAAATTTCATTTCTTCTCTCCAAAAATCTGAACCTTTTCAATCTTCACATCTTCAACAAAATTTCTGCAACAAACACAAAGTTTTAGCACCAACTTATTCAAGATTTAAAGCACCAACATCAAGTCATCTCAGTTTTTTAGAAGCCTGCAGTTCACACATTTGTTCCTGCAAGTTTGAATCTTCACATCAGAAAGAAAAATAAGGTGAGTAAATCTTTAAATTAAACCTTAAGTATAAAAGTTGTATGTTGAATGTTAGTGATAAATGCTTGCATGTTAATTGATTTGTGAAATGTTGTTTACAGTTTTAAATATTTGACTGTGCATGTTAATGAAACTGTGACCCTCTGTTGCTTCAAGATCAAAGAAAATTTTCTTAGCAAACTTTAAATTAAAATATAGTATGCTGATGATGGATATATATCTTCAAATATATATAAGTTAGAGTCAATATGATATAAGTATTAAAAATATACATACTGATAATACTGTAAACTGCAGAAAGTAAGTATATGCAGTAAAACAAAAAAAAATCATAGCATGTAAATTATGTTAATTTTTGATGAATCAAATATATATGTTGAATCTATAATGCATGTTATGAATTTTCAAATTGAAATCAGAATTTATAACTTGCAATTGAATTCGAATTTTGAATATTACTGTATTTGGGGCTTTTGTAAAATTCTCGAGCCTGGTTTGATTTTAGCTTTTGAAATTTAAATTGAAGCTATGTTAGATGATGATTATCACTAGAAAAATACAAATCGAATTTATTATGCAACATAGAATTTGAAATTTGGATTTTTAGGGTTATGGGTTCTGTTTATTTGGGTTTGTGATTTTCGGTCGTATGAAGGTTTGGATTGATCGAGCTTCATGAATAGGGGAGGTGTGACGTGTGGGTGTTGTGCACGCGTGGCCGGAGTTTGGAGCCGGAATGAGGTGAGATGGTCGTGGTTGTGGGGTTTTCTCTTTGCGTCTGTAGTTTCGAATTTTGGCTCGAGCACTCGATTTTCGTTTGAACTCGTATTGTTGATTTCTGGGTTGAGATTCTGGAATTAGGAGTGAAGAGTGGTTTGCGCGTGAGGCCAGCGGTGGCGATGGTGGCACGGTGGCACTGTGCAGGTGTACGTCGAGGCCGTGTGTGTGTGTGTCTGTGTGTTTTCGTGTGTGTGTGAGTTGAAGCTCGAAGTCGCGCTCGTGATGAACGCGGGTGGATCGCGTGTTGTGCTCGGGTTGAGGGGTGTGTTGTGCTCGTGAGTGTTTGGTTGGGTTCAGGTTGATGGAAGGTAGGAAGGAGATGGAGTTGGGTCTGGGTAGTGAATTTGGGCCGGGCTATATGCAAATTAATGAAGACAAGTTTAAGCTTGTTTTAAAACTTCAATTTGATTTAAGTTTAAAGTTTAACACTTTATATTTTCTCTATTTATAAAGTGTCATATATATTTATTTCAAAAGGTATTTCACATATTATTATTTGAAGTTTGAAATAGTTTACATTTTTAAATCTAACATTTTCTAAAGTAATTAGTTTTTAATAAATTTAGTATTTAAATATGTAAGAGTTTTAAAGATAAATGAACATGGATTTATTTTGAAGTTAATTAGACTTTGAAATTTAAGTTACTTAAATTTATTAGTAATGGAATTAATTAATAAATTTTGGTTAATTAATTGTTAAGCTTTAATTAATTAATTATCAATTAATTAATAGGTAATTAAGGATTAAATTAAATAACAATTAATAGGTAATTAATTAATTTATTAATTAATTTAAGGTTAATTCATAAGTGATTAATAATTGATTAATTAATTGATTAATGATTAATAAATTAGTGATTAAGAAGTTAATTAATTAATTGATTAAGAGTTAATTAATTAAGTAATTAAACATTAATTAATTTATAATTAATTGTAAATTAATTAAGGGTTAAGATTTAATTAATTAAATAATTAAGGTTAATTAATGAATAATTAATTATGTAATTTAGATAAATTAATTTGTGATTAATTAAGAATTAATTAAGGTAATTAAGAATTAATTAAGGTTAATTAATTACAAATTAAGGGTTAATTAATAACCAATTAAAGAATGATTAATTTTTAATCAAAGTTTAATTAATAAATAATTATTGTAATTAATTGATAATTAATTAAAGATTATTTATTAATTAAGGATTAATTAATTAAATGATTGTGATTAATTAATTAATGATTGGTTAAGCAAGATTAAGTGATAAATTCTTAAGTAATTAATTTAATTTAAATTAATTAAATTAATTATGATATGAATTAAGTAGTACTTGCTTGTGGATGATAGTTGGTATTGATATCTGTATATGGTTGATATTTGTTGAATGATAGTTGAGTTATATTCTGTGATGAGATGTTGCATATCTGCGATAGATATTGGTTATTATCTGTTAATAATGTTGTGATGATGCTATGTTTAAAATCTGAATTGAATTGTTTAAAACTTTAAACAACTTGGACCTAAAAGACACGCTTTGGATTTCGATGAGACCGGGATCGGGTTTCCATATTTGGATATCCGAAAACCACATCGATTCCAAATAACGTTAGGTCGTGAATCTTATGTGAAGAGTGAAGACTCGAGGTGTAAGGGCTATACGTCAGTATAACTCTGTGGGTGATTCCGTAATGAGTTGACGGAATAGTACTTATAGATTCGAGATGGAGAATCAAAGTGCAAGGGTTATCGTCGTTAACTCTGAGGGTGATTCCAAAATGAGTGTAACGAGATAATGCCTTCGGTTTCGTTCGAACCCAGAACGAACTTGTATGGATTGAATGCTTTCAGAACTTCGTCAGGTGGACGATGAGCATTCTAAGAGCTGTGTTCTTTATAAAGGTAATCATAGCCTCAAGCCTCATCAACCGGGAATGGCTAAAACAGGGGAGGTGCAGCAAGGCATCGTGGGTAGCCCCCACTTGGGAGTGAGATTTACCCCTGTCTAGAAGTCCCTTATTATATATTCGGCTGTGTGGGCAGTTGTTGGCCACAACTACGGGGTTGTCTTGTTCGGAACTATCCAGTAAGGGATGGGTCCGGCCTTGTGTTGCAGGGGAGTTAGGGTGGCTCCTCGGTACGGTGATCTAGGCCCCGTACTGTGACGGGCGGTACCCCAGTAGCCCTGCCATTGATGGAAATCCATTTTCCCTACGAGATTATACGGTTTTGATTGTATTACCCACTTTTGTGGCTAGTAGCTGGAATTTAATAGATGTAACAATTTCGGCTATTTTCTATTTACTTGAAAGCCCTAGACCCTATTATAATATCACTAAATTTCCTATCAAATGTTTTGGTTAGCGTAAGGTAAAAACTTACCAGTGTTTATTTGTGGGAAGTCTTACGTGATACCTTTTGTTTCAAAATGATTTTTAAAGTTAAGCAACTTTAACTGATTTACTCATACCAGACCCATGTCTGACCCGGAGTTTATTTTGTTTTTCATAAACTCTTGGGTACTCAAATTTTTATGAGTAGCCAAGTGATTAGGTTTGGATTAGCATATGTTTTGGATGCTGGAGCTGGAGTCCAGACGTACTATCTATCTATATCCGCTGTAGGGGCATTTTGGTGTTATGTTTTGAGTTGTATGGGTTGGGAAAACTCTTATGAATAGCTGGTGTAATGGAGTAGTATTATTTTGTGAACTCTGATATGTAAATTATGTAAGGGATATATGTAATATTATATTTTGTTCGTTTCCGCTGTGAGATTCTGATGATTGTTGTTTCTTTTCTTTCTATCTTTCTATTTCTATCTCTTTCTTTTCTTATTGATGATACGTTTTTCTGTGGAATGAAAGACGGGTCGTCACAGTTGGTATCAGAGCAATGGTTGAGAAACACCTAGGCTCTGAAGTAGTATCTATCTTGAGAGTGCGTATTTGTAATTTTCTTATATAACTATATCCCTATCTAAATTGATTGGATTACCTGTTCAGGTAGCCAATATGAGTTCAAGAGGCCGAAGGGGAAGAGTTGTTGGGAGTGCACCAACTGGTAACAGAAGAGAGCAGACTGATGATGAGACTGTTAATCCAGTTACGTCTTCAGCCAGTTTTGCCGCCTTATGCAAGGACTTTGTTCATCTTGGAGGGAAACCATTTCAAGGATCAGAAACTATAATAGAAGTTCAAGCATGGATTCGCTCCTGTGAGAAGATTTTTAAGAGCATGAGGTTATCAGATGAGCATAAGAGAATAATGGTTGCATGGCAATTACAAGGTGGTGCTGCAGTATGGTGGAATTCAGTGATTGCTAATATCTCGGAGGATGGTATGTCTTGGGAAGAATTTAAGGAGAGGTTTGAGGAAAAGTATATGCCTGCTGCAGGTAGAACTCGGCTTTATCAAGACTTTCTGAATCTGAAACAAGGGAATATGTCCATAGCTGAATACGAGACAAAGTTCAACGAGTTATCTTGCTACGGACCAGGACTTATAGACACACCTCTTAAGAAGAACGAGATGTTTGTCCAAGGGTTGAGGCTTGAGTATCATGAGAGAATGACTGCACATTTGAAAGGGTCTTTTGTGGAGCTTATTGATATGGCGTTAAGGTATGAAGACTTGATGAAGAAGAGGTCGGTGGTTCAAGTTGCTGCATCAGGAGGGAATTCTTCTAAGAAGAATAAGAGGAAATTCAATCCTAACTGGAAGAAGCAAAACAAGAAGAAGTCTGGGAATAATAATGGACCCCGGAAATGCTATAATTGTAATCAAATGGGACATTTGGCAAATCACTGTCCACAAGAATGGAAGCAACAGCAGCAGCAACAGCAGTATAGTGGACCAGGGTCAGCCTTAGTTCAGAAGTCGCTTTGCTTTAACTGTCACTAACTGGGACACATGATTAGAGACTGCCCGCTCCTTCATAAGGTTCAACAGAACAAAGTATTTGCTTTGGAAGGCGCACCATCAAACTCATCGAAGGGCAAGGGAGTTTTAGAAGGTACTTTACTTTTAAATGGAAAGTATATTAAAGTCTTATTTGATTCTGGAGCTTCTTTAAGTTTTATTTCCTTGGGAACTGTAGAGAATTTCTTACTTACCCCTAGTATCGTAGACAATCCCATTTGTGTATCAAATCCTATAGGAGGGGTAACCAAATTGGTAGGATTTGTAAAGATTTGAGAATCTCCTATCTATCCCATAGTTTTTCCTGTGATCCTTATGTATCGGATTTTCAAGGTTTCGACCTCATAGTGGGAATGGATTAGCTTGACAAATATAAAGCTGTCTTAAATTGTGATGAAAGAACAGTTTCGTTGGAAACTGATCTGGGTAGGATTGCCAGAGTAATGTGTGATAACTCTAGAATCCACTTGAGTAGTCTTTTACATGGAATGGAGACTTCTCAAGAAGAGGTTGTAGATATTGAAGTAGTCCGAGATTTCTCCGACATATTTGAGGAAGTTAAATGTTTGCCTCCGCATCGGGAAATAGAGTTTCGTATTGATTTGGTTCCTGGAGCAGTACCTGTAATTCAACCTAGTAGAAGGATGGCTCCAAGAGAGAGGGAGGAATTAGTGAAGCAGACTCAAGATTTGTTGGAGAAGGGTTTGATTAGACCAAGTTTTTCCTGTTGGGGCTCTGCTGCAGTTTTTGTCACTAAGTCGGATGGGTCGCTAAGGTTCTGTGTAGACTACCGTGAATTGAAGAAAGTGACCATTCGGAATAAGTTCCCTCTTCCTCGCATTGATGATCTCTTCGACCAGCTTCATGGTGCATTTGTCTTTTCTCAGTTAGATCTAGCATTAGGTTTCCATCAGTTAAGGGTAGCTGAAGACAGTATTCCCTTAACCGCATTTAGGGGACCTAATTGTTTCTATGAGTGGTTGGTTATGCCTTTCGGGTTAACCAACGCTCCTGCTTATTTTGTTGATCTGATGAACCGAGTCTTTAGAGATGTGTTGAATAAGTTTGTTTTGGTCTTCATAGATGATATTTTGGTTTATTCTAAATCGGAAGAAGAGAACAAGCAGCACTTGAGAATAGTTTTGGAAACTTTGAGAAGGCATGTGTTGAAGGCGAAGTTCTCTAAGTGTCATTTTTGGAAGTCTGAAGTAAAAATTTTGGGCCACATTGTTTCTGGTGAGGGAATCTCTGTAGATCCAGCTAAAGTTGAGACTATTCTGGAATGGAAGCAGCCTTGGACTCCTACAGAAGTTCGCAGTTTTCTTGGATTGGTCGGTTACTACAGGAAGTTTATTAAGGATTATTCTAAGATCTCTTCTCACCTAACGAAGCCGACAAGGAAGGGAGCTAAATTCAAGTGGACACCGGAGTGTGAGGAAGCTTTCCAGAAACGGAAGACAAAGTTGACAAGTGCTCTTGTTTTGGCTATTCCTGATGGTAAGAGCAAGTTTGAAGTGTATACTGATGCCTGTATTGTTGGATTGGGAGCTGTGCTTATGCAGAATGGTAGGGTTATTGCGTATGCGAGTAGGCAGTTGAAGCCACATGAGAGGAACTACGCTACGCATGATCTAGAGCTGTTGGCTATTGTTTTTTCTCTTAAGATATGGAGGCATTATCTTTTAGGAGAAAAGTTTGAGTTATTCACGGATCACAAACCGTTGAAATATCTTTTCTCTCAGAAAGATCTTAATCTAAGGCAGCAACGATGGGTTGAGTTTTTGGCATCATACGATTTGGATATTCTATATACTCCAGGGAAGGCGAACGTTATGGCAGACGCTCTTAGCAGAAATGCAGTTCTTTCTCTTTTGGAAGTGGTTCCATCTCTTCTGGAAAGGATTTCAAGCAAGCAGGAATCTGATTTAATGTTGAAAAGAATTATCAGAAGAGTTAGGATGGGGCAGTGTCCTAGCTTTGAGATTGGTGATCAAGGAACACTAAGGATTAACGGAAGGATCTGTGTTCCGTATGATAGAGATCTGCGTCAGGAGGTATTGTCTGAAAGTCATCATTCTAGATTGAATATCCATCCAGGAATATCGAAGATGTACAAAGATATGAAGAGAGTTTTTTGGTGGCCGAAGATGAAGAAGGATGTAATCAGATTCATTAATAGTTGTGCAATCTGCCAGCAAGTGAAGGGAGATCAGCAGAAGCAAGCTGGTTTGTTACAACCTTTGGAGATCCCGACATGGAAATGGGAGATGATTGCGATGGACTTCATCGACGGATTGCCTAGGACTAAGAAGGGTAATGAAGGAATATGGGTGATCGTAGATCGTCTTACCAAGAGCGCCCATTTTATACCAGTTAATGCAACCCGAACTGCAGTTTCTTTGGCTGAAATTTTCTTGAAGGAGATTGTGAGATTGCATGGCGTTCCAGTCAGCATTGTAAGTGATCGAGATCCGATTTTCACCAGCAAATTCTGGGAGGCATTGCAATCAGCTTTGGGAACTAATTTGAGATTGAGCATAACATATCATCCACAAACAGATGGACAAACAGAAAGGCTTAGCCGAATTCTAGAAGATATGCTGAGAGCCTGTGTATTAGATTTTGGAGGATCATGGGAGGATCATCTACATCTAGTGGAGTTCTCGTATAATAACAGCTACCAAGAAAGTATCAAGATGGCTCCTTATGAGGCATTGTATGGAAGACCGTGTAGATCTCCAGCTTGTTGGATAGAATCGAAGGATCGTATTGTGCTTGGACCAGATCTGGTCTGTGAAGCATCTGCTAAAGTCGAGCTTATCAAGAAAAGGATGAGAGCTGCTCAGGATCGACAAAAGAAATATGCTGATAAGAGACGACGACAATTGGAATTCGAGATTGGTGATTTGGTCTTTGTCAAAGTTTCCCCTATTAAAGAGCCGTAAGATTCGGGAAGACAGGGAAACTCGCTCCGAGATTCATTGGTCCATTCAGAGTTCTCGAGAGGATTGGTGTTGCTGCATACAGGATTGAATTGCCAGTCCGGATGGCTGGGATTCATAATGTTTTCGACGTATCTCATCTACGGAAATATGTGCACGATCCATCTCTTATTATGGAGCCAGCTGTGCAGGAGGAATTAGAGGTTGAGCCGGATTTGTCAGTTGTCCGACATCCTGTTCGAATTGTTGAACAAGATGAGAGGCAACTCAGAAGCAAGATAGTGAAGCTTGTTAAAGTCCAGTGGAGTGAGGATCCCAGAGATTGTACCTGGGAGACTCTGGATAGTATTAGGAGGGCTTATCCAGATATGTGTCCGGATAGCTAATGGTGTTTGTATTGGATGTATGTTTGTTTGATAGTTGCTTATGTATGGATGTTATGTATGTTTGAAGTGTTGAATAAAATGAAATTTTTGGATTATCTTTTGTTTAAATTTCGGGGACGAAATTCTTTTAAGGGGGGAGGATTGTGATATCCCGGAATTTCACACCGAATTAAATATGATAATCTATATAATAAATTAATTTAAATTGATAAATTTGTTATTTTATTCAACAACAAATAAATGAATTGTAAATATAAATTTATTTCAATTAAAAAAATAACATAAGGAATTGAATGTGTTAAGATTTTATTCATATCAAAATTTGATTTTTAATTGGATTTTTTTTAAAAAGAATTCAAATTGTGTTTGAATTGATATATTAAAAGATTTAAACTATGTTAATTTTTATTCTAAAATTATACTTGGAGTACTAAGTTATATTCTCATAATTTTAATTATGTTATAACATTGGTTTTATATTCATTATTTAAAAAGGAAATTGATTTTTTCTAAGGATTTAAATATAAACATATATAAGAAAATCGATTAAGTAAATATTTAAATTTCATTTTTGCATGAGATAAACACATGTTAACATCTAAGCTTATTAATAAAACATGTGTTAGGAATTTAACCATTAATTTGACAAGTGTCATAATATAAATTTTCTTTTCTTTAAATTTTTTATAAAACAAGTCATTCATGCATATTCTCATTTTATTAAAAAGAAAATTTTCATTTCTTCTCTCCAAAAATCTGAACCTTTTCAATCTTCACATCTTCAATAAATTTTTTGCAACAATAACAAAGTTTTAGCACCAACTTATTCAAGATTTAAAGCACCAACATCAAGTCATCTCAGTTTTTTAGAAGCCTGCAGTTCACACATTTTGTTCCTGCAAGTTTGAATCTTCACATCAGAAAGAAAAATAAGGTGAGTAAATCTTTAAATTAAACCTTAAGTATAAAAGTTGTATGTTGAATGTTAGTGATGAATGCTTGCATGTTAATTGATTTGTGAAATGTTGTTTACAGTTTTAAATATTTGACTGTGCATGTTAATGAAACTGTGACCCTCTGTTGCTTCAAGATCAAAGCAAATTTTCTTAGCAAACTTTAAATTAAAATATAGTATGCTGATGATGGATATATATCTTCAAATATATATAAGTTAGAGTCAATATGATATAAGTATTAAAAATATACATACTGATAATACTGTAAACTGCAGAAAGTAAGTATATGCAGTAAAACAAAAAAAAATCATAGCATGTAAATTATGTTAATTTTTGATGAATCAAATATATATGTTGAATCTATAATGCATGTTATGAATTTTCAAATTGAAATCAAAATTTATAACTTGCAATTGAATTCGAATTTTGAATATTACTGTATTTGGGGCTTTTGTAAAATTCTCGAGCCTGGTTTGATTTTAGCTTTTGAAATTTAAATTGAAGCTATGTTAGATGATGATTATCACTAGAAAAATACAAATCGAATTTATTATGCAACATAGAATTTGAAATTTGGATTTTTAGGGTTATGGGTTCTGTTTATTTGGGTTTGTGATTTTCGGTCGTATGAAGGTTTGGATTGATCGAGCTTCATGAAGTTAGGGGAGGTGTGACGTGTGGGTGTTGTGCATGCGTGGCCGGAGTTTGGGGCCGGAATGAGGTGAGATGTTCGTGGTTGTGGGGTTTTCTCTTTGCGTCTGCGGTTTCGAATTTTGGCTCGAGCACTCGAGCTCGTATTGTTGATTTTTGGGTTGAGATTCTAGAATTAGGAGTGAAGAGTGGTTTGCGCGTGAGGCCAGTGGTGGCGCGGTGGCACTGTGCAGGTGCACGTCGAGGCCGTGTGTGTGTGTGTCTGTGTGTTTTCGTGTGTGCGTGAGTTGAAGCTCGAAGTCGCGCTCGTGATGGACGCGGGTGGATCACGTGTTGTGCTCGGGTTGAGGGGTGTGTTGTGCTCGTGAGTGTTTGGTTGGGTTCAGGTTGATGGAAGGTAGGAAGGAGATGGAGTTGGGTCTGGGTAGTGAATTTGGGTCGGGCTATATGCAAATTAATGAAGACAAGTTTAAGCTTATTTTAAAACTTCAATTTGATTTAAGTTTAAAGTTTAACACTTTATATTTTCTCTATTTATAAAGTGTCATATATATTTATTTCAAAAGGTATTTCACATCTTATTATTTGAAGTTTGAAATAGTTTACATTTTTAAATCTAACATTTTCTAAGGTAATTAGTTTTTAATAAATTTAGTATTTAAATATGTAAGAGTTTTAAAGATAAATGAACATGGATTTGTTTTGAAGTTAATTAGACTTTGAAATTTAAGTTACTTAAATTTATTAGTAATGGAATTAATTAATTAATTTTGGTTAATTAATTGTTAAGCTTTAATTAATTAATTATGAATTAATTAATAGGTAATTAAGGATTAAATTAAATAACAATTGATAGGTAATTAATTAATTTATTAATTAATTTAAGGTTAATTCATAAGTGATTAATAATTGATTGATTAATTGATTAATGATTAATAAATTAGTGTATAAGAAGTTAATTAATTAATTGATTAAGAGTTAATTAATTAAGTAATTAAACATTAAGTAATTTATAATTAATTGTAAATTAATTAAGCGTTAAGATTTAATTAATTAAATAATTAAGGTTAATTAATGAATAATTAATTATGTAATTTAGATAAATTAATTTGTGATTAATTAAGAATTAATTAAGGTAATTAAGAATTAATTAAGGTTAATTAATTACAAATTAAGGGTTAATTAATAACCAATTAAAGAAAGATTAATTTTAATCAAAGTTTAATTAATAAACAATTATTGTAATTAATTGATAATTAATTAAAGATTATTGATTAATTAATTAAATGATTGTGATTAATTAATTAATGATTGGTTAAGCAAGATTAAGTGATAAATTCTTAAGTAATTAATTTAATTTAAATTAATTAAATTAATTATGATATGAATTAAGTAGTACTTGCTTGTGGATGATAGTTGGTATTGATATCTGTATATGGTTGATATTTGTTGAATGATAGTTGAGTTATATTCTGTGATGAGATGTTGCATATCTGCGATAGATATTGGTTATTATCTGTTAATAATGTTGTGATGATGCTATGTTTAAAATCTGAATTGAATTGTTTAAAACTTTAAACAACTTGGACCTAAAAGACACGCTTTGGATTTCGATGAGACCGGGATCGGGTTTCCATATTTGGATATCCGAAAACCACATCGATTCCAAATAACATTAGGTCATGAATCTTATGTGAAGAGTGAAGACTCGAGGTGTAAGGGCTATACGTCAGTATAACTCTATGGGTGATTCCGTAATGAGTTGACAGAATAGTACTTATAGATTCGAGATGGAGAATCAAAGTGCAAGGGTTATCGTCGTTAACTCTGAGGGTGATTCCAAAATGAGTGTAACGAGATAATGCCTTCGGTTTCGTTCGAACCCGGAACGAACTTGTATGGATTGAATGCTTTCAGAACATCGTCAGGTGGATGATGAGCATTCTAAGAGCTGTGTTCTTTATAAAGGTAATCGTAGCCTCAAGCCTCATCAACCGGGAATGGCTAAAACAGGGGAGGTGCAGCAAGGCTTCGTGGGTAGCCCCCACTTGAGAGTGAGATTTACCCCTGTCTAGAAGTCTCTTATTATATATTCGGATGTGTGGGCAGTTGTTGGCCACAACTGCGGGGTTGTCTTGTTCGGAACTATACAGTAAGGGATGGGTCCGGCCTTGTGTTGCAGGGGAGTTAGGGTGGCTCCTCGGTACGGTGATCTAGGACCCGTACCGTGACGGGCGGTACCCCAGTAGCCCTGTCATTGATGGAAATCCATTTTCCCTACGAGATTATACGGTTTTGATTGTATTACCCACTTTTGTGGCTAGTAGCTGGAACTTAATAGATGTAACAATTTCGGCTATTTTCTATTTACTTGAAAACTCTAGACCCTATTATAATATCACTGAATTTCCTATCAAATGTTTTGGTTAGCGTGAGGTAAAAACTTAGCCGTGTTTATTTGTGGGAAGTCTTACGTGATACCTTTTGTTTCAAAATGATTTTTAAAGTTAAGCAACTTTAACTGATTTACTCACACCAGACCCATGTCTGACCCGGAGTTTATTTTGTTTTTTATAAACTCTTGGGTACACAAATTTTTATGAGTAGCCAAGTGATTAGGTTTGGATTAGCATATGTTTTGGATGCTGGAGCTGGAGTCCAGACGTACTATCTATCTATATCCGTTGTAGGGGCATTTTGGTGTTATGTTTTGAGTTGTATGGGTTGGGAAAACTCTTATGAATGGCTGATGTAATGGAGTAGTATTATTTTGTGAACTCTGATATGTAAATTATGTAAGGGATATATGTAATATTATATTTTGTTCGTTTCCGCTGTGAGATTCTGATGATTGTTGTTTCCTTTCTTTCTATCTTTCTATTTCTATCTCTTTCTTGTCTTATTGATGATACGTTTTTCAGTGGAATGAAAGACGGGTCGTCACACATTTTATAGTGGCATATATAGATGTTTTATAGCGGTAATAGTGAGCTACTGTCTTTATGTAAGATAGCGGCTAACTTATGGTATGAAATCATGCTCTTTTGTAGCGTTTTTTATGTTATAAATATGCAGTTTTTTTTTATAACATGTCGATATACGGCGTTTATCAAACCGTTATAGTATGTTTAATAGTGATTATACGCTGCTATAAAAGACTTTTTTCTTGTAGTGGGCGACGAAGATCGTTATGGGTTGCGAGGCTACAATGGGGCAAGAATGCAATTATGGGGCATAACGGCTTGGCTTTCTACGGATAGCGCAGAGCAAATGGAGCACTTTAGGGTTTACACGAAGCAAAGCAGCAGCTACCTCCAAATTTCATGCCTCCTCCAGTTTCGCATCATCATCGGTTAACTGACCTCCTCCTTACCGCAACAGCCAGCTTACGTCGTTCTCTCTTCTTCTTTTTTTGAATGCGGTTAATCGAATAGAGTGACGATGGACTATTCCAATATCAATACATTATTCCCCCTTGCAATATGTGAGACAACCCTAATAAGGGTGAGGTGCAGATAAGAATGAAACGGGACAAGGCATTGTTAGGTGATAAGGAGGTGGCATGTGGGTAGAGTTTTGGGCCTAGCACTTGTATTAGGCCCACCAATCAAAATGAATTTGATTTAATTTCATATTTCCAAACAAATCTTTTTTCGATTTATTTTTGTAACATTCTAAAATTTTATCATTTGGACTTTGAATAGTTAATTAATTTTAAGTATCTAAATAATTGGTTTTTAAAATATAAATAACTTATTCAAATATAGAGATTAACTAAATATTTTTATTGTGTATTAAATATTAATTAAATGGATTTAATAGACTTATTTAACTCCTTTTAATTAATAAATAATAATGGTGGACCCATTTTGTAAATTTATTTATAATAATAAATGATTCGAATAAATAATAATAGGATTAATTGTTAATAAAATGACTTGATTTTTATAACGTACTTTTACTTTAATTTATAGGATTTTTTCCATAATTTTTTATTGCGAAAATAAATAAATCTTCGTTTGACACATTTTGCGGCAAATGCCGGTATTTTTGAAGCTACATAGAATAAGTTAACTAGTTCATTTTATTATTGTTATGTAATCATGTTTCATTACTATGCGTGATCGTTTTTTTATTTATATCGTTCATGGTTTGTACACAAACGTGTTATTGTATAGCGGTGTATCGTAAAACTAACTTTTTATGAAAACAAATTTATATACGCAAGCAAAAACTCTTTGGCATATCTTTTCCCTTTTCCCATGTCATTGCACTTGCATATGTTTTTAGCTGTTGACTTTTAGAATTGCTTAGCCTTTAAGTAAATGGGTATTATAAACATATGTGCACATCCACACTCGGGGAGAAAAAAAGGAGACGCTTTGGCACAAGACAGAGAGCCATGAATACATAGGGCACAGTTTCTTCTTCTTCTTTTCATTTTCCAATTGCCACATATTAGCATTCTCTCTCTCATCAATACTAAATACTCTGAACTTTTGTCTAAATTCAGTTAATCTGTAAACTTTAAAGCAACTATGGTCGCCATCTGAACCTCCTCCTAGTTCCATTCTCCTGAGTAAGACACAAGAAAGGAAAGGTGGCAAAGATAATACCCACGGCCTTGACTAAAGGAAGCATCTTGACCATCATCAAAGAAAATAAGAGGGGCCATGGATGTCCACATCGTTGTTAGGGGGACCGGTGGCACCATTTTCTAGTCATCTGAGTTAGTAACCAAGTCGTGGTGGAGGGCGATGGCTAGGGAGCTGGTGCTTTAGGTACAAGCAACACTGATAGGTTGCTATAACTATCCAGTTATTAAATATCAAATTAATTTAATTTAATTTTTGTTAATAATTTAATTTTGTGATTTGCAGAAATTTAATTAAGTAATTAAAGTCGATTTTTGATAATTGGGTTAATTTTAACTAAAAGGAAGGAATTAGTAGTCCTTTGTGAATGATTTTAATTTTGATTAAATATTTTTGAATTTGGCTGTTAGAGATTTTTATAGTAAATAATGAATTAACAAATGAGGGAATTTAAAGTTTAGTTAAATTAAATTATTTGAAATATTGAATGAATGAAATACTTTGAAATTATTGTTAGAGTATTAAAATGGAAATAAAAATGTGAATTCTAATTATAAAACCATTTAAGATATATAAACTGGAGATTTTTATATTTCAAATATATTGAGTTTGAGAATTTAATTGAAAAAAATCATTAGAATTAATTTAATAGTAGAATAGATATTTTGTAAATTAGAAGAGATAATTAGCAATACTTTTTCTAATTTGTAACACCTAGCTATTGGATTTTGTAGTAAATCCAAGCCCAATTACGCAACATAAGAGATTGGGAAAGTCTTGTTCTCAAGGACAGAACATAGTTTTCCTGCTAAAACTTGAGATATAAAAAGAAAATGAAAACCAAAACCCCTCTTTCAATCTAGGGCTTAATCCATTCTAAATCAAATTACAAATTAAAATCTTTTTGAAGCTAATAAATCAAAACTATTTCAGTTTGAAGCTGCTGTAACCATAAGCTTGGTGCTTAATTAAGGAAAACTAAGGTGAGTTAATCCTCATAAAAACCTATCTTTGATTTTATTTAAGTGCATACATATGAATTTGATCCAATGTTGGTGGAATTAGATGCATGAATTGTTGCTTTTGTGATTGGAACATTGTTTAATCATTTTTTGTTGGAACTCTTCACTGTAAATCAGTTTCCTATTCAATTTCAATGTCTTTTAATATTGCGTTGTTTTCCAAATGAGCCCGCTGCTTAGATTTTATACTCCTCTACGCTACGTTTTGTACTTGATTATGCATGTTCCTATTGCCTTAGAGAATGATGACCACACACTATTGTTTTAATTTGCACGTCTCTACTTCTTGCCTTGTACTTGCTCATATATGAACTAAAAGATCCCAGCCTTGACTTGTTGCACTTCCCTTATTGTTTTAATTTGCATGTCCTTTATATGTACTTTGCCTTGGAAAATGGCCACGCACTCAAGAATTTTCGTCCCCGATGCCAAAATTTTTGTTGACTTAGACTTCGTTTATTTCTACCTGTCCTATTGCTAGATGAGTCATGCAACCCCATGCGTAGTGTCTAGCTTGCCTTACCTTGTTTAATTAATGTCTATATCTTTATTTTTATTTACCTTTTATGCAATTGTATACATTAATTTGGACGTGTATGCAAATGTCTTCGCTGTGAATAGTAGTAACAAAATACTTTTGGTTTCATATGTTTGCATATTGCCTATGCATTGAAAGTTTGGTCACGCTTGCACTGCCTTGTTTAGATTTGCACGTCCTCTGTTATTTTGAATGTGAACCTCTCTTTCAATATTTTGTTGCTTTCTTTTGTTTCATTGTTAAGAAGTGTGGATCCATTGATAATTTCATATGAATTGGAATTTGGTTGTTTTTTTATTTTACTGCCTTTATTTTGTACGTATAGTATACGCCTCTGCTTCTCTCCCTGTTGTCGTGTATTTTTTCCCAGTGTTGTTCCTTATTATTTTATGGTTTTTGCTTTGATTTATGCACTGACTTCTGGAGTTATAATGTTGGGATTTGGATATATTTTTAACCTAAGTTTCAAGAATTTTTATGAGTATTTATTTAATATATAGTTTTATAGAAGTAATTTTACAAATGATAGTTTAATATAATTTATCTAGTGCCAACTTGTTTCCAAATCAATTCAATTCCTTTTATAAATGACTTTAATAAGCAATTATATATTAAATATAGTTTGTAAAAATAGTTTATAGATCTAGAAGTATGATTTTGGAATATGAGCATTTGTTTTCTCAAAAATAAGTGTTTACATATCTATGTACCTTCTGAAATATGGTTTGTTGACTATATACCTTTTCAAAGAGAATTTGTAATAATTATATATATAAGTGCATTTTAGAACAATTCAGATTTATGGAATATTTTATCAAATGGTGAATATCTATATGGAGTAGAATAATAAATAAGTTTATGGATATTAAAATGAGAAGTTTGAAAATAAGCTTTTATATAGATAAAGTATTTTAGAAATCATTTTCTATATGGTGAAATGATATTATTTTCTTTCAAAACAAACCCTTACTGGATTTCATTGTACTTAGCCTTTGGTTACTTATATGCAAATTTTGGTATTCTTGTGCGACTTTTGGATCTTGATAAAATATTTTGAGAACCATATCTATATAATATGAGGAGTATTAATAATCAAATTAGTGTTACCGATTGGTTTAAATGCTTTCGAAGGCTTCGTCGATTATGGTATAACTCATTGAATAGAATGTTCGAGTGGAACTTACTAGCCCACTAGCAAATACTCGAATTTCAACGGTAGTATGGGGTGCCATGGTTAAATTCGTGTGATTGCTATTAGGAAGTATTTTACACTTTAGAGTTGTATTCTCTTCTGGTGTGCGACAAATGGTTGCTGGATCCTTAAGAGAATGTAGTTCAAGTTTTCCAGTGGTATCCGTAATAAGTGATATATTCTAGCTTTTAGTAAATACTTGGATTTCACCACACGGTATGGGACGTATTGGTTAAATTCCAGTGCTTACCAAAGGTGATATTATTTGGCACTTTAAAGTTTACTTTCTTTTGGTGTATGGAAAGTGGCTGGTGGATCTTTAAGGAGTTTGTTCCTGGATTTCTTTTTAAACATAATAATATTAAATAAATGTAAATTTACCGAGTTATGGTTTCTACGATCTCATTAATCGGTATGGACCATCCTCGAGATCATTCTATGATTCTATGTTCCCGGTTTGAGTTCGATCCTTGGCATCGAATCGGTTCGAGTAATACCAATTTTTTTCCATGGGTTTTGAGTACAATCACTATGATTATTTTGGACGATAATTATGATCGGTTTGGATTAAGATCTCTTGGATTCTAGAAATTTGGATTATGTAACCATTCTGTGTTAGTGAAATAAATATATATTCTTGTGTTTTTGATAAATTCTAAATTAAATTACTGATATTTTTGTGCTTAAAGGTGTCGTGCTTTGTTCTGGGAATTCGGTGTTTAGTGCCTAATTTGTATTCGTTGCCTAAATGTATAAACATGTGACCTGTGTTGAATTCTAAGTTAAGTAAACCCCATGACTTGTTATTTCTTAGATAATTGTATCACCTATATTGTTTTTTCTTGTGTTATATCTTGTTCTCATCTTATTGGATACTTAGAGATAGTTTGACCCGGAGGTTATTTTGCTCGGGTCAGACCGAGATTTTTCAGGTTTACTGGACGCTTGGACTTTTGGGTAGGTGTGTTAGCAGATGATAGACATTTTGACACTTAGTTTATCTTCTATAGGATATTCACTTGTTGTACTATATGATGAAATTTGAGATTCTGACTTAGTTTGAGTTGTGTATTATGTGAGCCTAGTTGTATATTTGTTGACTCATGCTAGGTATTGTATATGATGTATATTATTCCGCTGTAATCTGTTATTGTTATTTATACGAGCCAGCTATACGATAAGCAGACAATTTTTTTTAATGCTAGAGGTGGACACGGTTGGTTAACTGAACCGATCGGTTAATTAACCGATTTAACTGACCAAATTGTTCGTCGATTCGATTAACGAACCAAAAATAAATTTGTACGGTTCATACCGATCGAATCGCCTATATTTAACCATGCTTAACCGCACAAATCTAACGGGTAACCACTTAAGTTTAATCGGTTAATTGCAAACTGGTTAACCCGAATAATTAACTGCATTTCAAAGTCACAATATACATTCCTCGGTATCATTCAGTTCAATACAATTGTCTTTAAGGCATTAACTGTTATGTACATAATATGTTATCAACTTATACATTTCAAAGTCACAAATAGCTCAATACAGAATGCAGAACATAATACTTCGATACATAAGAGCTTAAAAATGTAAATGATATGTCTCCGTAACTAATAGGGTCCATGATAAAGTTCATACATCATACGGCAAAGTCAGAACATAGCCCTCAATATTCAGTAATTACAGTACGTGGAAGTTGTAATACATAACATGGTCTGAACTTTGAAGCATTCAGTAATTACAGTACGTAGAAGTTGTAATACATAACATAGTCTGAACTTTGAAGACAAATCCAGCAACTGGACAATTGGCCAATTTAATAAAGTATTTGTATGAAAATCCCATGTTCTCTGTCATAGTAAGTTGCAACAATCGGCTTGTTAGTAGAAGCTCGTTGTCACGGGCAATCATTAACAATTATACGTACGAAGGGTATTACTGGTATTTCAAAAAGACACCGAGTAAATCAATAGATTGAATTCTCTTTATTGATAGTAGAGATGATATACCGTTCTGATTCTAAGAAATCGATATGTCTATTCTTTGTATTAATATTGTACACGTCAAATTTAGTTCGGATATTAACTAGAAAGGTATAAATGACGTGTCAATGTTAGTATAAAGATATATTCACATTCGACTACGCTTAACAAGCCGTATTCTCTGGATTAGCGAATGACACTACTCGTAATATTATTTTCTAATCTGGGTATCATGGTGGGGTCATTACAGTGGCATCTGTTGAGTTTGATCGATAAGGATAAGCTCTTGAGTGGTGGAGGATGGTACGGTTGTGCTCGTCATGGCATAGGGGTTGAACGGTGCTGATGGTGGAATCTCCTTTCGATTGTAGCTATAACGATCTGTCTTTTCAACCCTCAAATGTCGATACTAATACATCCACAGTCTGAGCACCCAAGTATCAGAATGACAAATTGTTAGGATAAAACAAAAGAATATGAAATAGAACAAGAAAGAAGTGAACACAATATCATAATCTCTCACGTAGAACGATAATATACAATATCAAAAGGTCTTTACCAAAAAGAACAATTTTATATGCATACGTCAATCAAAGAAAACAAACATATCATTAGCCTGGATAGTAATAACAACATTTCCTCACAAATGCAAACATATACAATCAAGTGATGCAGTGGAAAACAAATACAGTAGGAAATCATCCAGCTCCTCTCCAAGAGCTCCAATGAACAGCAGCTAAATCTACAAACATACTCGAGCTAACCGAGCATTATATGAGAATAACACCAAGATCAGCTTGGTAAACCAGTTTTAGAAACTCAAATCACAAAGAATTTATCATATCTTAAAACCTTTCAAAAAAAGGGTATATCGTAAGACCACGCCGTCAATAAACACGGATGAGTTTTTCCATTGTATTATAAAATCCGGTTATAATATAATAATGTCTAAGGTGTGGAGTATAAATAATCATACAGCTGCGACGTAAGTGGGTCTACATCACAATAATAGGTATACAATCATAACCGCTAAGGCGCGTTCACAAATTGTGTAGGATTCTCACGTAAATCTCCTCGGATCAAAGCCAAATCTGAACTACCGCACAAGGATCAGAGATATCCTTCTGAAGCGTCGTACATCTCTAGCGATTATACCATAAGAAAGCCATAGCCGGTCTTACCATCGATGCATAATTCGCACGTTCATAACCCAATAAGTATCTCTAGAAATGGACTCCTATGCACCCTATGGTTTTGCCAACCCTACTGGTTATGTCTCTTATCTCTGGTTTTAGGCACACCCACTGATGAGGCTACGTTCGGCATTCTAGCCCACAAGTCACCACTCGAATGGATCTTCCACATGAGCTCCAACGCAAGCAGATCACGGAACCACACATGGATTCCCATATTTCAACAAATCCCGGAACCACACATGGATTTCTCAACAGATCTCGGAATCACAAGTAGATACCCATACCTTAATAGGCCTTAGAATCATACATGGACCCCCACATTCTGGATAGATCACGAATAACTACATGTGTTCGAGCATCTCAAACAGATCTCGGATTTCCACATAGATTCTAGCATCACGAATTAATAACAAAGCAATCATGAACCTTTTCCAAAGCATAGAACACATATATGGTTTTGGAGTGGTTATGACTTAAGTCATCTCATATAAGTACACTCCTCCGCTTACCGGGTGCTCCAAAACCAATCGAGCGATTTTTCAGGAATCTCGATCCTGGGTTCTGTAGGAAATAAACAGACAATACACAAGATAGAGATCACCTGCTAACCGTTTAAGCAAACAAATTTTCTTTTCATTCGTCTTAGAAGAGCGAAACAAGTTTATATGTATAGTACAATATCACCTCAGATAACAGTACCATATAATTCCCGTGTTTCTTCTAAATATTTCTAGAGTATATTTAGCCAAGATTTGATAGTCGTTTATTTAACTATCAAATAAACAAACAATCCAATACAATGAGAATAACTGCATACGGGAAACCAAATCCCAGCATACTGTCCATAAGCAAGCAATAAACAAAGCACGACCGAAACTAACCAGCACGATCTGGTCATATAAACGACTTATAATCCCCTTTTTAATTATTCTTCATTTATTAATCAAAACCTCTTTTATTAGTAAAACTGATTTTTACTCAATAAACTCCTTTATAGATGAAACTCCATTTATTAATTAAACTTCGCTATTTAATTAAAACATCATTATTCATTTTCAACACTTCTACTTATCTCAACCGTATAAGTATGTTCACAAATCAATTTCAAAGGGCTTAAGACAAATGTTACTCAAACATTATGATTATCTTTAAAACATTCTTTTTAAAGATTTAGTTACATTCACAAGTATAACCAAACGAGTTAAAGGTGAATGTTACTAACACATTGCCATATCAAATCCAAAACCATTTCATACTTGTCATTTATCTTTAAAATTACATTATTAAAGATATAAGTATTTTCCTAAACTTATTTACAATATTTTAACACTTAAAATATTATCCAATGGCTAAAAACAAATGTTACTAAAATATTGTTCACGACAAACCCCAAACCACTTTACTAACCTGTTATCTTTAAAACTCCATTTTAAAGATTCAATCACTTCTCAAAACTTTAGTTAAATGGGTTAAAACAAACATTGAACAAACATCGTTACTATAAACCCAAAATCACTTTTATCCTTTCCGTTTACTTTAAAACATCTCTTTAAAGTTCTAATTATAACTTTACTTATTAAACAGGATAATAGACCTTTTTACTCAATTTATAAACCAATCCATTATAACATAAGTGTTATAATCCTTTTAAATTCCTTTAAAAAAAATTCCATTAAAATCCTTTACCAATACCCTTTGTAAATATCCCTTATAAATATCCTTTGTTCCCAAATTTCTATTTAGAAACTTAAAATATCATAAGTACCATTAAAAAGATATATATTGATGCTTAAACTAATTTATTTATAAAACTAAGATATTTAAAAAAAATACTATAAACTATCCATACCATATTTAATATAAAATTCCTCTATGAATTTTTTTAATTAAAATCTTTAATAACTTTTAGAAACATATATATACTAAAATTACTTTTAAAATACTTATAGTATATATTAAAACACCATTCAAAACCTATTTTATAGTTTAAAACAATCACATTATAAATCCATAAATGATTTTTAGAAATATATTTAAACCTTGTTATTTTTCGATAATAAGTACATGAACGGTACTTATTAACAATATGAAGAAGCCGTGGGATATCTTCTAAAGTTAACTTTAAAATCGCAGATCATGGTGATTCAAAGTGGAGTTTTCGCAACCGATTCGCTTCTACCATTTACAATTTCTATAAATGTTCAAACTAATTCCATTTATGTCAAACATACCCAAATAACAACTTATTTTTATTTTTATTTTCGAGTTGCCAAAGCAGAGAGGAAGAGTTGCTTGCTTCGCTTAGCTTTCCAAAAAAATAACTGCTTGCTTTCTCATATATTTTTCTGCTTTTGATTCCTATCTATTGTTTTATTTGCTTTGCATTGTTGGTTGCTTGCATTTTACAAAAAAATTTAAAAAAAACATAATTTCATTCGTAGCATTGTTAATACATGTTTAATTTGTGCTTTGCATTTCATCCTAGAATTTTGATTAATAAAAACAGTTAGAAATCAATAGTGCTTAATTGTATATTGACAATTTGTCCTCTTTAGACAATTTAAATTCTTGGTGTCTAGGCTATGGCAGAGAAATAATCAGTTATAAATATTATGGTGATTCGTAAATATTATACTGAATTGCTTCTCTGAAGGTACTTAAACTTTCGACTGCATTGCTACGGTGATTCGTGGTGCACCAATATATCTTGTCTGTTACCTGGCCGAGAACTATTTTGTCGATTTAAGACACTGTGTGATCATACAATTTTGGGTAGAAGTTATTTAGAGTAAATAATTCGTAATTAAACCCTTGCAATCATTTAGTTGTATTAGTTTATGCATATTTAAAAAAACAAAATCCAAAAATAAGAAAAATTGTAAATATTTCTTAACTTGGTTTTTTTTTAAATACTTTCTTTTGAAATTTATTTTTCAATCAAAAATAAAAAAATTGAGTTAGTTTATTTTATAAAAAATCAAAAAAAAAATATAACCTTTTCAAAAAAGCCAAAACAAAATTGAAAATCCAAAAAACAAATCAATTTTCCATTTTGAAAAATAAATTCTATTTGTAAATATTTTTTCTTTATAAAAGAAAGCTCAAAAGCATTCCTGAAAATGTCCGAATTTCCATATTCACGTGAATTCTACGATAGTTGTGAAAATCAATATAATTCATATAATTTACACCAAATTCTTATGGATATTTCAACAACAACTATTGTTTAAACGATTCAAATTTTGAACCACAAAATTTTCAAAATGATGACCAACCTTCAAATCCTGAAAATAACATTTCGTCTTTACTTGAAATCTCTATACAATAAAATCAAATGATAAATGATTTGTGTAATTCTTATTTGTGTGATGACCCAAGTAAAATTTTTCAAAGTAATCAAGATTCGAGTTCACTTCAAAATGAAAACAATTTCGAATATAACCCATGTCAATTCAATTTTGAACTCCAAAATGAATTTCAAAATAACAACGAAAATGTGATCCACTTTTCAAATAATTTTGGCAATGGTAGTAATCTCGACTACGATAAGAGTGAAGATTTTTGTCTCAACAAATCCAAATCGAAAATTCTCAAGTTAATAACTATAAATTGGATTTTTTTGAATAAATGGACGAAATCTACAATGATCGCATGGATTTGTTGATCGAAACATATATGAAACAACGTAAGAAAAAAAACCAAATCCTAACATGTGATGAGTCAAATGATAATCCATCTTCTACCCAAATCGACGATTTTCAAACAACAAATTTTGAAACTAAAAATGATGATCTTAATGAAGTTGTTAAAAACATGGTAATTGAGTTGGATTTCAATTCTTTTGAGGGTGAGAAACTCAATTTAAGATCTGATCTTCCTTTTTTCGATTTTGAAATTTTTAACACAAAAACTTGGATTTTGAACTTGACACATGTAATAAAGTTGTTGATAATTCAATAAAGGAAGATGAATCAATGAACACAATTTCTTTGGATTTTTCAAAAATGAGTTGTTAAATTCTGAAGGGGAAGATTTAAATCACCATTTCAATTTTGAAATCAATAATATTGAAAAAAATTGTTGATGATGAGCTTAACTTTCAATTTGGTGAAAATAAACATGAATTTCAATCAATTGTTTTATCAACTCCAAATCATTGAAAATAAAGCAACTCATACAATTTTCAATAAAACGACATTCGTTTCATTAAGTCCACATTCAACTCCGAAATCTTTTATGGTTTGGTTTTCAGAGCTTAAGTTGTGTCTTGCATACTTGACGAGACAAATGAATCTGTCTTTGGAAGACCGTTTCATTTACTCTTTAACTATATATTTTCTGATCTCTTGTAAATAATAATGTTTTCATTTTCATTTAAATAAAGGTCATGTTTTTTTTCTCCATCCACTTGGGCTGGCTGTGGGGACATGGTCAAAATCAAGTGTGGTAGGAGTCTCATCTTCATTTTTAATTTTTCGTGGTTTATTTTTACATTTTCTTTCTAATTTTTTTTCTTTAAAAAAAATCTCAAAAAAACAAAAAAGAAAAAAGAAACAAAAAAATAATTAAGCATTTTGTTTTATATTTAAAGAAACACTATAGGATAAATATATGGTATTGATTAACCTAATTGAAATTTTTGAAAAATTTATTTGTCTCAACAAAAATAAAAATGATGTTTGATTATAAATAACGATGGTTTAACTAGCATATAGAAAGGTTCATATGTGTTAATTATGAAATTCCTAATTGAAAATCTTTGTTTTAAAAAGTGATGATTCAAATAAAAGTATATAACATTTTTTTGTTTTCTAAGTTAAATGGTGCTAAGATGATTTTGCAAAACTCTCTCTTGAAAAAAAAGCGAAAACAAACAAAAACAAAAACGAATAAATTTCTTGTATACATGTATGTATTTTTCTTAATAAACACCTACGGTCGACAGGTATACACTCGCCATGCTCTGTACCCTTCTTACGTAAGTTCGAAAGGCAGTGCACGATCGGTATATTTGGCCTCAGTTTATCCGAGTTAGGTGTATGTATATAAAAATTCTTTTATTAATAATACTTTTAGTCGATAGGTGTTCACACTCATGCGTTCATTCGCCACGCTCTGTATTCCCTTCATGTAAGCCAGAAAGGCAGTGCACAGGTAATATATCTGGCCCCAGTTTATCTGAGTTAGGCATGTGTAAATATTGTTAATATCAATAAAATTTTCAAATAAGAGAGAGTAAACAATTGAAATTCAAACACTATTTTTACTTATTTGATTTGACTTGTTATTGAAAAGAAATGAAAATACCACTTTGATAAACTTTGATAATCAATTAAGGATCTATTTCATAGTTACACTTTGTTATCACCTAAAACAACGAGTTAAACTATTGTCTATTTGTTATGATAACTTCATTTTTGTTGGAAATTTTCATGAGTAAATGACTTAAATTTTCAAGATAATGACCAAACCTTATATTTAACTTATTTATGCCTATTTAAAAGTAAATCTTTCATTTGTAAATATTTCCAAAAACTCGCATTCATCTCTTTGTAAATAAATCTTGCATTTTGTAAATATTTTCATTCTGCATTTGGATTTTGTGGGTAGTACCTGCTGAAAACCCTCACAAGACGACATTCGTCCTACTGGGGACACCCAGAGGTTTAACGGCCTGTTGCATATGCTCCACGCAGTCGTGCTCCTTATGAAAACGGATTTATCTTAGTTTTTCTTTATTCGAGGATGGATAAAAAGAAAAGTGTGTGGGTATTTGATGTGCACGTAAATGTGCATATTTTTACCACCATATTTAATCTATTTAAGTTAAATAAATGATCGTATTGGGTGTTTTAATTTGTGTAAACCAAAATTCAAATTATTTTCAAATGGTCACATATTCATCTTCATACATGGGCAAAATGGTCATTTTTCTGCATTTATTAATTTGTGAAAATTTACTTGGAATTTTTTGTGTTGTTTTGTAGGAATTTTAGTAAATTTTACAAGTGGCTTCACGAAGATATGCATGCACAAGAGTGAATACAAAGGAATGAAGATGAAAATAATTCAAAGTGATGATCACGGAGGACCCCACTTACCCACCTACCTTAATGTACACTTAGAAGCTAATGCACATGCTAAAAGGCCATTAAATCTTCATGCACTGCAATGACCTGCCTTTCATACCACAGAAAGATGCATCATTAAGAAGAAAGAAAGGGATAGAAAAGAGAAAAGATAGAAAAGAAAGAACCAAATCTCACAGCGGAATGAATAAATTATATTAATCAAATAAAATATTACATAGTATCTTATACATCAGAGTTATACAGCTCCAACAACACAAACTGGACAGTTATAACACCTGTCTAGATATTACCATTCAAGTACATAACAGAAAAACAGATACAACTCATACCAAGCAGAACACTATACATATATCTACACGCTGAAGCCACCTGCTCCATATCTCCTCCAGAACTCGTCAAAGTAAACCTGAATCCCTCGACTAATCATACGTAATATGAGTACCCAACAGTTTAATAAAACAGAAAATAAACACTCACTTGTAATTCTACAGAGTTCATCTGTATTTTCATATTTTACAGAGTATTATCCAAATACATTCACTTGTAATTAATTTTAAAAACAAGAATAAAATGTTATTAACATCTTTATTTCAGAAATCAATGTTTAATTATGATTATGCAGGGAGATTTGAGTTATTGTAGTTGATCTTACAACAGATTTTACAGAGAACACAAAATATACATATACAGATATGCATTCAAGTTTGTACAGCACAAATCAGATTAAAGATGATAAATCTGAGCAACAACATGATTATAACATCATCATATCCAACATGCAAGCATTGATATCATATTTACTATATCAATCATTTCACAGAACAAACATATAAAGGATTTAAAACTGTTTTTAAGAAAGTATTTACTCACCGATTTTTTAGAAGCAGAGGACACAAAATTACTGCATTTTAACTTCTGTTGAAACATTGAAATCTGATGATGCTCACATCTATAAATTCCTCTGATTATCTTTTGAAACCTTGTTGAATTTGCTGTTGATTCCCAGTTGAGCTTGAAACCATGTTTTCAGGTCGAATACTTTGAATCTGAAGTTTGTACATAGCTTCAGATTTTATTACAGTTTGAATTTGTTTTTGATTTCAGTTTGAATCTTGCATTTGAATTCTTTTTTTTTAAAGAAAACTAAAGAAGATTTTAGCTGAAGAAAACAAAACTGACCTTTCTTTTAAAAACATTAATTATAAACAAAGTTTTCTTTTAGAACAAAGATTGCCACTTGTTTCATGAATAAATCCATATATTTACAAATGTCAAAACCTTTATTATTATGTATACAAGTGTGTTTTCCTAAATTCTTATGTTGCAAAGTGTTTTAAGATGTGATTATTAAATTAATTACTCATTTACAAATGAATTAAACCTTAATTACAATATTAACCTAATACTTATGTTATATATGTAAACTATGGAATGTATTTATAACTTCATGATTAATTTATAATTATTTAAAACTCCATTTCCTAAAGATAAGTTTTAAAAGAAAGAAAGTAAACATTTATTTAAATTTTATTTTAAAAGTTTAAACATAAGTTATTATAACTAACATTGATATTACATATAAAAACTAAATTTATTTTCAAAAACTAATTTAAAAGAAAACAATTTAAACTTTATAATAATGTACTATTTTCAAACTATTATACTTTTAATAAAATAAACTTTTCTTTAAGTGTTTCGAAAATAAAAGGTTAACTTTAAATAGCTTTTGAAAAGCATTTTATTAAATCAATTCAAAAATCTTCCAAATCACCATGTATACATATGTATATTATAAATTTGAAAACACATTTTCTACTTAAGTTTAGTCCATTATTTTTCTATTTACAATATATATACAAATATATATATACGTTATAAATAGAAAATATTAACTTCAGAAATTATTTGAATTTTAAGAAAGAACTCCAAATCACAATATATAAACATATATATTAAAATTTGAAATTATTTTTATTAAATTGAAACCAATTTCCTTTTTACAATGTATACATATATACATTACAAATAGAATATTTTTATTAACTTAGAAAGATAAATTATTATTACTTATATATATATATTATTATCTTTTGAAAAGAATAAACATTCCAAATTTAATTATTATTGTTAAGTTTTGAAAAGATAACATTTGTTAAATTAGATTAACTATTAGTTTTGAAAACATAAAATTTTGGTTAAATTAGATTATTAAATCAATATTACATATTTTAAAATAAATTATAAATGGAAATTATTAAATAAGTATTGTCCAAAATTCTGGGACATCACATTCCTCCCCCCTTAAAAGAATTTCGTCCCCGAAATTAAAAGAAAAGATAATTTAATAATCCCATACAGATTTTAATTTAAAATACCAACATATGCTATCAACCATATACTAGAAACCATAACATCCAATTCAAACAATCAATTCTAACTATCCAGACAAAATTCTGGACAGAATTTTCTTGAGTTTCCTAGGTACAAACACCAGGATACTTGCTCTACAGAATCCAAACTTACTATACTACTCAGATCTAGTACTCCTATATATCTAGATCTACAATCTAAACAGGATACCGGGTCACAGACAAGTCCGGTTCACCATCCAAATCTCCCTGATCTACTGGGTCTAAACCAGTGACAGACCAAATACGTACTCCTTCAGAGATACGTGAAATACCTTACGAATCCCAGCCATCCAAACTGGCAATTTAATCCTGTAGATCAAACACTTATCCTTAAGAGAAAACTGAAAGATTCCAATACACCTTGAGCTAGCTTCTCGTCTTATCCAATCTTATCGCTCTTATGGTCGGATAAAACTTATCCAAAAACTAAATCTCCGACTTCGAATCTGAATCTCTTCGTCTCTTGACCACAACTTCTATCGATCCTGCGCTGCACTCAACCTTCTCGATCAACCAAACTTTACAGATGCTTCCCAAATCAAAATGGATCAGGAATAAGACGATCTCTTGATTTTACTCAACAAGATGGTTCTCCCAAAATCCATCAAAATTCAAAACACCAATCTACTATACAAGCATCAAAACTTCAAACTAGCTTCTCCTATTCGGAAAGCAGAACAGATGCTCTCGACAACCAAGCCTTCAGATCCCGAAAGAACTTCCTGAAGAAATCCATAAGAAAAACACAAATCTTTGATGAATCTGAGGCTGCTTCTATTCTTGAATAGCTGTCGCCATGTCTCCACTGCACAACTCTAATCCGAAAAGAATGAGAATGCTTTTGATGATCACAAGCACAAACTTGATCAACTCATCTAGAAACATTGTCCATCAAATTCCATAAAAGCTTAGTGACCTATCTGATTTGGTCATAAATACTACAGCAGAAATCCATTTGGAAAACTAGATCCAATCAATCTTGATTGTTCACAAAATCCTCTCTCCTGGAGTCTTCTCTCTACTAGGCTAAACCACCGGAAAATCCAAGAACCAAATCGAAATAGAACTCCACCTCCCGATGCGGACACACTTCTTTGTCTACCTTGAAGATATTCAGAAAGTCTCAAACCACTTCGATAGCTTCAACATCTTTAGAGATGTCTCAAACCAAGCAAAGATTATTAAAAGAACTTCCAAACCATCGCAAGTCACTTTTGCGATACTACCCAATTCGGATTCCAAAGAAACTATTCTCTCTTACATAATAGAACAGCTTAAGCCCTTCAAAAGAAGAAACTAATGGCCCACCTCAACCACAAACCTTCTACCCAGCTGAGCTTCCAGAAGAAGCGGACAAGCCTTCACCATTTGCCCGACCTACTGACAGAAGAACCTCAAAGACTTTTGAACCATCGAAAAACAGGCCACTCTACTGCTTTCGGACTCCACTCTAGGATACAGCTAAGCCAAGAGACTATCCTGACAGCACACTCAACATCTCTGAGTTGCCATTTCTACCAAAGACTTCCTATCCAAAAGCTCTTTGAATCCCAAATCTCTATCATTCAACTCCACAAAAAGAGTCTTCAAGATGAGCAGAAACCTCTCAAGAAACTCGGGCTTCAAGCACAAACTCCTAGCTGAACTGAGTCTCCAACTTCAATACAGATAAGACTCCTTTCTATGGTTACCAAAATACCATTACTTGCTTCAGCATTTCCGACTGATCCAAACTCTAGAAAATCCACTCGCACGAGCGCAATCCAAACTTATACTCCAAATATAAACTCCGAACCTTTAAAAAGTTCCCTTCAGAGATCGATGAAATCCATACACCCAGCTGCCAAACTTACTCAAGATGCCAAAAACTGCCCTGACAGATACTCTTCCAACCTCAAATACTCAGACTTCTTCCATTGATAGTCGTGCTCTACACACCACTATCTCTTCTACTTCTAGAACTTATGTTGGCAAACCCGAACAGGTAAACCAACAAAGTAGGTAGGAATATATATATATATATACATATATATATATATATATATATATTCAAAATTACAAATACGCTCTCTCAAGAAAGACAACACTCCAGAGTCTAGGTATTCTCTCAACCTAGCGCTCTGATACCACAATGTAACGACCGGCTTTTCATACCACAGAAAGACACATCATTAAGAAGAAAGAAAGGGATAGAAAAGATAAAAGATAGAAAAGAAAGAACCAAACAACATCAGAATCTCACAGCGGAATGAATAAATTATATTAATTAAATAAAATATTACATAGTATCTTATACATCAGAGTTATACAGCTCCAACAACGCAAACTAGATAGTTATAACACATGTCTAGATATTACCATTCAAGTACATAACAGAAAAACAGATACAACTCAAACACGACAGAACACTATACATATATCTACACGCTGAAGCCACCTGCTTCATATCTCCTCCAGAACTCGTCAAAGTAAACCTGAATCCCTCGACTACTCATACGTAATATGAGTACCCAAGAGTTTAATAAAACAAAAAATAAACACTCGGGTCAGACATGGGTCCGATGTGAGTAAACGGTTAAAAGTTGCTTAACTTTAGAAAATCCTTTGAAAACAAAGGTATCACGTAAGACTTCCCACAAATAAACATGGGTAAGTTTTTACCTTACGCTAACCAAAACATTTTACAGGAAATCCAGTGATATTATAATAGGTTCTAGGGTTTTCAAAATAAAATACAGAAATAGCTGGAATGCTTACATCTCACGTTCCAACATAGTTGGGCACAATCAAAACCGTACAGGCACTTATTGGATTTTGGATTCCATACAATGGCAGGGCTACTCGGGTATCACCCATCACAGTACGTGGCCTAGATCACCATACCGAGGACCACTCTCGATCCCCTGCAACACAAAGCCGGAACCATCCCTTACCGGACAGTCCCGAACAAGACCACCCCGGCAGTTGTCATGATCAACCGCCCACACAGCCGAAATAAAAAGGGACCTCGAGACAGGGGTAAATCTCGTCCTACTTGGGCATGACCGACTTAGACTTGCTGCACCTCCCCTGTTTTAGCCATTCCCGGTTGATGAGGCTTGAGGCTGTGATTACCTTTATTGGGCACATCTATCTTAGAATGCTCATCGTCCACCTGACGATGTTCTGAAAGCATTCAATCCATACAAGTTCGTTCCGGGTTCGAACGAAACCAAAGGCAATATCTCGTTACACTCATTTTGGAATCACCCTCTGAGTTAACGACAATAGCCCTTGCACTCTGAATCTTCATCTCGAACCTGAAAGTACTACCCCTGTTAAACTCGTATTGGAATCACCCTCAGAGTATTAACGACAATAGTCCTTACACCTCGAGTTTTCACTCTTCGCTTGAGATCCACGACCTAACGTTTAATTTGGATCGATGTGGTTTTCAGAATTCCAAATTTGAAAACCCGATCCCGGTCTCATCGCATCCAAACGCCATCTTAATGTCCAAGTGATTTAAGTTTAACAAATTAATTCAATTTAAAACATTGAATTCACACAGCATCATTCACAGATAAATATCACACATTTATCACTGATATATCAAATATCATATCACAGAATATCATTACTGATCCAATAGATATCAACCAATCCAGATATTCCACAAACAATCATACATAAACAGGCATCATTAATTCCTTTATAATTAATTTAATCATCTTAAATTAATTTAATTACTTGAGAATTAAACAACTAATCCTGCTTAGAAATCATTAATTAATTACAATTAGTGAACCAATCACTCTTTAATCACCATCATAATCCAATTAATTAAACTTCAATTACAGATTAATTATACTTTAATCATTTTCGTAATTAATCACCTAGATTAATTATTCTTTAATTACACTATGTAATTAGCCCTTAAATTAATTACACAAATTAAGTTATCTTTAATCATTAATTAACCTTAATTAATTTCTAATTAATTAATTAACAATAATTAATTACATAAATCCTTAATTAATTACATTAATTAATTATTACTTCTTTCTCACTTCATTGATTAATTATCTTATAATTAATCACATTTATTAATTAATTAAACAATTAATTATTCATTAATTACATAAATTAATGACCCTCTAATTACTTATTAATCAATTGTTCTCATAATTACATTTAATTATTAATTATACACTTAATTACATTTATAAATCAAACCTGATTAATCACAATCAGTAATTAACTCCTTTAGTTACTTCACCAATTAAACCAACACCCTGATTAATTTCATTAATCGATCCTTTAATTACACCGAGTAATTATCCCTTAATTACTTCCCTTAAGTAATTTTTCTTTAATTACTATCCATCAAGTAATTTCCTTAATTAATTACATTCAGTAATTATTCATTAATTACTTCACTAAGTAATTACACCTCTTTAATTACATTAAGTAATTATACTTAATCGCATCATTAAGTAATTCTTTTTAATTAATTAAACTTAATTAATTAACTAAAATTATTCTCAATAACTTAATTAATTACACTGAGTAATTAACTTCATTAAGTAATTATCTTAAATAATTCTTCATAATCATTAAGTAATTAACTTCTTAATTACTTATTTCTTAATTTATTTCTTAATTAATTAACCTTGATTAATTGATTTGTAATTAAGTAATTAAGTAATTAATTACACTTAATTAATTACGCAAACTAATTTACCTTAATTTAATTACCCACATTAATTGTTTATGTTAATTGAGTAATTTACTTTAGTTACCTTTATAATTACAATTTGATTAAGATAAACCGTACATTCCATTATCTTTTATCAATCATTTTAAAAATTAAATTTTTAAAATTCAAAAGCTTGTATTTGGTTTTACACAAAAATCATCATCTTTAAATTTATTATTAACTTTTAATTTACCTAAGTTAAATACCTTACTTAATCACAATTAAATCACTCAAAATACATTTTTATTTGAGAACATTATTATATGTTTTAACAAAACAATAATTGAAAACAAACTATTTTAAACAAAAGTTTAAAATTTTAAAATCCAAACTTTAAAACTAAAATTCTTTTAAAGTCAAACATTCATTCTTTATAAAACTAATTAAAACACTAGTTCAAAATTCAATTTGCTTTCAAATTTTGGAAATTCATTTTATATAGTACAAAATCCGGTTAATACTAAACTTTTAAAAACAAACTATTTTAAAAGCAAAATTAACTTAACTTGTTTGAATGCAAAGTTTTAAATTTAAACATCCAAGCATCTTTAAACTATTTAAAGCTTTGTTTTAAAAACTCAGTTTGCTTTGAATTTCAGAAAATTCAATTTGCTGTTAAAATCAAGCAGGAACAAAATCCTGGAAACCAAATTACTCGAAACCAAATTACTCGAAACCAAAACTCACGCAACAAACCTTCCTGGTGTCTTTGAGTAGCACGCGAGACAAACACTAGGACGGTACCAAGAAAAACCCGGTCCATCATCTTCTTCCACGAACTAAAATCCCAGATGCACGCGACCGAAATCGTACACATGCACACCGGACTTGGTCGACAGCGAACATCACCGGAATTCTCCATGAGTCGCTCCTGACCCCTACAACCACCACATCCCCTAGAACGACGAAAGCAACACTGATTTGAAAAATTGTGCTTCAGCACTTCCAACCAGAAATGATATGATCCAAGAAATCACAGCCATCGGCGAAACCCATCACCGGAGGGTCTGCCACCTCGTCCACACACGCGCCTCGAACCACACCATCTGTTCCCCCTCAAGCGATTCGCCCAAAATCATCAACGATGACGAACATCCCTCGATTCCGATCCAAATAGAAACAGGTTCAAAAACCCTACTTTGCCATCCTCCGACCGCCACTGCCATAATTGACATCCATCGCCATTTTTCCCTTGTCCCCTGACACCACGGCCACCTTCCTGCCGAAACTCGACCACCATCTCAACTCCGATCAACGGCAAACGACCTAAACTCCAAATTCAAGCCCCTTTCGAATTCACGTTGTATACAAAATTAGAAATCACAAATTTTATATTAAAATTCATAATTTGATAGTACGATTCAGATTATCTAAGTGAATTCGAAATTCATCAAACTTGAATTTGACTCATTTTCGAATGTCAACTGTATTTTCATATTTTACAGAGTATTATCCAAATACATTCACTTTTAATTAATTTAAAAAACAAGAATAAAATGTTATTAACATCTTTATCTCAGAAATCAATGTTTAATTATGATTATGCAGGGAGATTTGAGTTATTGTAGTTGATCTTGCAACAGATTTTACAGAGAACACAAAATATACACATACAGGTATGTATTCAAGTTTGTACAGCACAAATCAGATTAAAGTTGATAAATCTGAGCAACAACATGATTATAACATCACCATATCCAACATGCAAGCATTGGTATAAAATTTACTATATCAATCATTTCACAGAACAAACATATAAAGGATTTAAAACTGTTTTTAAGAAAGTATTTACTCACCAATTTTTTAGAAGCAGAGAACACAGAATTACTGCATTTTAACTTCTGTTGAAACATTGAAATCTGATGATGCTCACATCTATAAATTCCTCTGATTATCTTTTGAAAGCTTGTTGAATTTGCTGTTGATTCCCAGTTGAGCTTGAAACCATGTTTTCAAGTTGAATACTTTGAATCTGAAGTTTGTACATAGCTTTAGATTTTATTACAGTTTGAATTTGTTTTTTATTTCAGTTTGAATCTTGCATTTCAACTCTCTTTTTTGAAGAAAATTAAAGAAGATTTTAGCTGAAGAAAACAAAAACTGACCTTTCTTTTAAAAACATTAATTTTAAACAAAGTTATTTTAAAACAAATATTGCCACTTGTTTCATGAATAATCCATGTATTTACAAATGTCAAAATCTTTATTATTATGTATACAAGTGTGTTTTCCTAAATTCTTATGTTGCCAAAGTGTTTTAAGATGTGATTATTAAATTAATTACTTATTTACAAATGAATTAAACCTTAATTACAATATTAACCTAATACTTACGTTATATATATATATATATATATATATATATATATATACACACACTATGGAATGTATTTATAACTTCATGATTTAATTTATAATTATCTAAAACTTCATTTCCTAAAGATAAGTTGTAAAAGAAAGAAAGTAAACATGTATTTAAATTTTATAACTAACAATGATATTACATATAAAAACTAAATTTATTTTCAAAAACCAATTTAAAAGAAAACAATTTAAACTTTTATAATAATGTACTTTTTTCAAGCTATTATACTTTTAATAAAATAAACTTTTCTTTAAGTGTTTTGAAAATAAAAGATTAATTTTAGATAGCTTTTGAAAAGCATTTTATTAAATCAATTCAAAAATCTTCCAAATCACCATGTATACATATGTATATTATAAATTTGAAAACACATTTTCTACTTAAGTTGAGTCCATTATTTTTCTATTTACAATATATATACAAATATATATACGTTATAAAAAGAAAATATTAACTTCAGAAATTATTTGAATTTTAAGACGGAACTCCAAATCATAATATATAAACATATATATTAAAATTTGAAAATATTTTTATTAAATTGAAACCAATTTCCTTTTTACAATGTATACATATATACATTACAAATGGAATATTTTTATTAACTTAGGAAGATTAATTATTATTAATTATATATATATTATTATCTTTTGAAAAGAATAAACATTCCAAATTTAATTATTATTGTTAAGTTTTGAAAAGATAACATTTGTTAAATTAGATTAACTATTAGTTTTGAAAACATAAAATTTTGGTTAAATTAGATTATTAAATCAATATTACATATTTTAAAATAAATTATAAATGGAAATTATTATATAAGTATTGCCCAAAATTCTAGGACATCACATGCACACTTAATGGATGGTTATTTGAAGTTAATGAAAACTTAGCCACCATACTTCCTAAGTGGGTATTTTGGGCAGTTCCTAAAAATGTAAATTAGGGTTTTAAACTTGTATAAATACCATTTATGTTTCATGTAACCCTCTCCTCTTTTTTAGGTTTTCTTCTCTTTAGTTTGGCTTAGGTTCATAAATAAAAGAAAGCCCTCTTTCTCTTTTCATGGCTACTTAGTTTAGTTTAGGTTTTTTGAAAAAGATACGATCTCTCAAGGTATAAAAGAAAGGATTTTTTAGGTTAATTTTGTTATCTATTAATTTAATTATCTCTAGTGTTCTGACGATTGTATCTTGTTCATATGAGGTCCGATTGAGGCTTTTTTGAAAAGGGTGTATATTTTTTTGATTTTTTTTTAAAAATCCTTTCTCTTATTTAAATCTTGAGAGATCGTATCTTGTTCATATGAACAAGATACGATTGTCAAAACACTAGAGATAATTAAATTAATAGTTAACAAAATTAATCAAAGTAATTAATCTAAATTAGCATTCTTTCTCACATAGCAAACTCTGCCGCCTTCGTTCCTAGACTTAACACCACTTCATCCACACGCCCCTCCATGTCTGGCCAGCGGTCACCCCTGCCTGCCTCCGAGAGGGAGCACATACCCTTCCTAACTCGTCAACACCGACCATGCCACCTCCTATGGCCAGAAGCCCAAGAACGAACGCCATATCTGCCACCATGTTCATCTCTATCTCGCCGCCGCCATGCTCGACGTGGGGCCTCCAAACTCCATCAACATAAAGCTCTTATCACCCTATACCTCTTCCACTTAATGTCGACGCCTGAAGATAGTCAACGACGAACGAAATTGCCAACCCTAGCCACGATGTTCAACTTGGCCTTGTCGTCGCCTCACTTTAATCCACGACGATCCAACCGTTCACAACACTCAACACACCATACCGAACATTTTCCTAGTTGGGACCATCACTTAAAACGGCCCCAAGAGGCGCTGATCAACTGTAGCCATTGGATGAGGCTAGGCTTAGGATTACTTTATAGGAAAACAAAGAAAGTGAGGTCCTTATATAGAAGGTTTTCAAACACTATTCACCCTCCAAAATCTTGAATTCTAAACGAGGCATGCTCATTGGCGTTCCTATCTAATTACCCTAATTTCGATCACAATAGAACTAATATCGAGACACAATTCTTTATTACACAGAAGTTAGCCTTTTACATCGAATTATATTATGTTTAATTCCTAAAATCAGTTGTTATGTGTTTCAAGCTCGCATGACCACATAGTATGTCCAATCACAAACTCAATGGTGTACAACTATTCACTGTTTTGGATCTGATGGCACTAGTTTCATCAATATCCGAGACAGTGCCCTGGAATGATAATTTCACACATTAGTTAAAATGAATTATTATTAAAATGGTTTTAATCGCTTTTAATTCTTAATTACAACTTACAATAACCTTTTATTATTCAAACTGAATTTAAATAAGCTTTTGAAATAATTTTTATTCGAATTAAATTTAATATTGAAGTATTTAAATAATTCCAATATTTAATTATAAACTATTCAAAAACCCAGGTCATTACAGTAGCGGTTATGCTAGTCAGGAGAAGTTCACAGTCAAAGAGCATGGCTATGGAAGTCGTCAGACATCGATGATCATTGAAAGCCATGGAATTGATGTGATGGGTTCGTCTTGAAAAGTTAAACGAGTTGGAGTGGTCTTATGTCGTCTAGATGGGTGAGACGCAACTATGGCCGAATACAGTGCATGATGCTGGAAATTTTGGTGCACGTGGTTTGACATAGGTAGAGCCGAGCATGGAGTTGTGGGTATAGGGGGAGACATCTTGGGATGGCAAGTCAACAGTAAAGACGGCGACGTGTTTCATGGCCGGAGGAGGGAGAACGAGTTGGGGGAATGTTTGATAGAGGCGGGCTTCATTAGAAGCGGGCTCTCATTTATTTTGGTTTGGGATGAACATTGTAGCAGCGGTTTGGGTTTTATGCTATTACGGGTTGGGTAAAAGTTTATTTGATAAGTATTAGTTAAATAATCTACATGTTGTAGTTACATTTGTTGAATTCGAAGCTAGTAGATTTTAAGCTAAAATAGAGCATCATTCGATTTTAGATCAAACTGGAATGCGAAAGCGTCAACTTGAATTTTGGTGAGTTTACTTACCTCTGAATAAACTATATGATATCTATATTGCATAGACTATAATTGAATGCTTATAGACAGTTGCTTGTTTTAATGTAGTATAAATTAATGATAAAATTATAGTGATTTAATGCAATAATGTTTAATATAGTTAAATTACTTATACTTCGTTTGGGATATTTGTTTAGCAGAATAAAACATTGTTCTACTATAATTAAAGTGAATAAATTATTTTGGACATCTATCGAGTAGAATAAATCACCTTTCTGTGTTTGCAAAGTAAAAAGATTGTTTTTAAAGTCAATTGATATGTTTTTCATCGTTGTTTAGTTGTTTGTTTGAATCTGAATTCCTGCTTGAAAAGCGGATGGCATAAATAACCATTATTTTGTAGCGGACTTTTGTAAAGAGACCAAAGGGGTTTCTCTCCATTGTTCATTTACTATTATATGCATCTTACTTATATTCTTATGTTGCTTATAGTATTGTTTAGTTGAAATACTTGGAACATACTGTTTAATTTGGGTAAGTGTCATTATAGTGATTATCACTAAACCGTCACTCATGAAATATCATCTCCTTATGCCTTTATGTGTGTTGACCTTATGCTTGTATTTTTACAAAATAAATGTTTGGTTGTGTTATTGTCCTTTGAAAGTTGTTTAAACTATTATTTTATGTATTTTTGAAAATTTTGAAATAAAGGACAGATGTTGTTTTAAATTTGTAAAAGGTTATAAATTTGATTAACTATCTTGTAGGATAACTAACTTGCTTTAAATTTATAAAATAGATTATAAACTTGATTAATCTTCTTTCAAAATAATAAGTGCTGTTTCAAATTTATAAAAGAGTTATATCAATTATTTTTCGAGATGATTAACATTGTTTTAGACTTCTAAAGGTATTTTAAATTTATTTATTATCTTCCGAGATAATAAATGTCGTTTTAAATTTATAAATGATAGTTTAAAAATAATAAAATCTTTAAGATTGAATGTTTAAAATAAAGCTAAGTTTAAATTGTTTTGGATTTATAGTAACGATGTTTTAATGACATTTGTTTTGACCTTTCTTTTTAATACACTTAGAAATGTAAATTTGATATTTAAAATATATTTTTAAAGAATATTTTTAAAGTGATTTTACTAATATTTATAATGTGATAATCAAGCACAAATGTGAGTCAAACATTATATGGGATTTATTTTCAATATACAATCATTTTTGTTATTCCCGGTAGTTGATTTATTGACTATCGATTCTGTTATGTTCTTATTGTATCATCAATCTAAGACGATTTGTTGCTCATTTGACATTGATATCCTTTGTCGAAAATGACTAAAACAAAAGAGCTAGTGAGAGCCAAGCTATGTGAAGTTGATCCTATTACGGTGTCATCACATCTACTCTGGATTGGTTCGGTTATATGCACAATGAGATATGAGATACTTGGATACTCAATAAGGTTGGCGGGGTCCTAATTGGAGGTTCCTGAGAGCCATCATAGTTCTCAAATATATTTTCTAGAGGTATACTTTCAGTAAGAGGGCGCACCCTTCTAATTATTGTTGGAAAATTCCTTTTCCTTATTGAATCAAATCTTTGAATCATTTTCTTGATTGCATCAAGAAGTGTTTGGAGAGTTTCTCGATTTTTATTTATTATTTTCATTCTTTCAAGTCTGATTTTGTTCCGACTTGTTTACATTCTTTCATCTATGGATGTTATTCTTATGAGGTAAAATACCGTTCCATGTTTAGTGGCATGGTCCTATAGAATTATTATATATTCACCATATTACTTGAATTTTCTTGCACTGGTTTTCCAAACTGATCTAGGTGCTATCTTATTATAATGCTTGGGTCCGACCGAGTATTTTTTCAGTTGTCATTGGTAGGATATAAAGCTCATGGACTAGAGGTGGATGTTCACCTACCGTGGTATTTTTATTTTGCACTATATTATTTTATATACCCATCAGCAATTATAAAGACGTGGAGTTATAACTATCTAGGCTGATGAGGTTTGTTTTTAACTCTGATTTACCTTATACCTTAGACTGATAGTATACTGTCTTTGTTATATTTTATGTTGTCGTTCCCACATTTATTAAAGTGACAGCGTGATAAGGGGCTCTCGCATTGTGAACTATGTGACGTAGCTTTGTCTCATTGAAAGGCTGGCCACAAAATCAGGAATGAGGTTACCATTTGCAGTCACCTCCAAGTAGGAAGAACGTTACATTTGGTATCAAAGCTGAAGGTTAAGTGAGAACCTTGGCTTCGCTAGGGTAAACTCATTTGAAATAGGGTAAGTGACATCCTACAATAAGCTGAGAGTATTATATTTTTGAGAGCATATTTATTGTTGCTATAATACGTATTGTGTTAATTGGTCTGTTGAGTTTTTTATGAATTCTTATCGAGATGTAGGACGCCATGGTGTCAATAAGGATTTTTAAACACTCGAACAAGGCAAATTAGAACAATGTTGATTTTAGAAAATTTGGTAAATGAAATATTTTACCTAGGATTATATATTTTATATATAAAGAAATAATATTTAAATATAGATAGTTATTTATGGTGTTTGTTTGTTAATGATAATATTTCTTTATTAACATTATTGTTTGATTTGTCATGCTCATGTAGTTTAGGAGCATTAACCGTTGTTTATTGATTACTGATTATTTATGCTCAGCTAATTTATGAGAATTAATTTCTTTGTTCTTAGAACGAACCCCTTGTGAACTAAGTTTCATAATTTGACTATAAGGTGTTCGGTAATACTTTTAAGTTAAAAGTCATCTTTTCATAATGTGGAATTAAAAGTTAACTTTTGACAAAAATTGTTTAATTTAATCTAAATGGAAAGATAATACATCAAATAAATATTTGCGAGAAGTTTATTCTAATTAAAGAAAGTTATTATAATACGACATGATTTTATACAAAGGCAATTTTATATAAATTTGGTTTATAAAATATGTTTAAAAAGAGTTTTAGGGAATATTAAATCTCGATGTTGCTTAAATTGATTTTGAGAAAATAAATGGTAGTTTTACTTGGAAGTATTTATAAGTACATATATTTCAATGAGATTTTTTAAGAAAGATACATTTTCTTTAGATAGTTTAGGAAACACATCTAGATTAGTTTTATGACAATCTGAATAACCTTCATAGTGATGATCGAATGTTTGATTAGATGAATATTATAGTACACTTAGTAAATTATTCTCTTTATCAAAATGTGATCTAAATGAGTTCAAATCCGAATGAACCCAAAGCGAGTGCTAGTGAATAAACTGTTATTTTATATATAGAAATATACGTGGTATTAATTCAAAAAGAGTTTTGAAATAAAAACTAGGTATTTATTTTTTATGTTTCCTTAAAGGAAATTGATTTAAAATAAAAGTATTTTGATAAAAGAATGTTTTGATAAATGAAAATTTAAGCTCTTAGATAGAAAGGTTTTAATAAGCAATGTTTTATTAAAACCGTAGTTTTTCTTAAACATCTAAGTTGTGTAAACTATTAGATGATATTGGACCGACTAAATAAACATCTTCATCTCAAGGATGTCTAAGAAAAGTAGACTCTGCGGCTGAGTTTAGATACCAACATCCTACTCTTCTAAGCTACTTACCGGAACAGATAGTTAAAGAGGTTGAAGTAGTTGACTCGGTTTTAAGAACCGTGTTTTGTATGGGCCTCCATTTGAATTTTGAGAAAAATAAATATATAATAAATCAAATAAAATTGATATTTTGTTTATACTCTTAGAATGTAGAATAATATTATACAAGTAAATAAAAATGGAGTAAGTTTATTATTTAATGCTTTATAGAGTTGTGTCTTTATAAAATGTATATAAACTTAAGTAGAAGTTTGTGAATAATTCTTAAATAATTTTAGTATTGAATGAGATACAAGAAATGAAAACGAAAGTGATTTAGAAAAAGATTAGTGTAGTTAGGAAACCAATAAAATTAAGTACGTAAGTTTCCTATAGATCATTTTATTTGCATATTTCTTTATCTAGGATATGAATACATAACGTCGGGGTGATTTACACCAGTCCGAAAAATGATTCTCACTTGATTCATGTCAGTGAACACTTTATTCAGATTCTTGATATGACATTGAGGTTTTCTATCATAGTATATGGATGTATAAGGATAATGGAGGTTTCTAATCATGGAACTTGATCAAAGTCCGCCTTAGGGAAGTCGAGTGAGCGATATTAGTTCGAAAGTAAAGTCTATGTATCCGAGCCAGTGGTTGGATCAAATATTGTGTACAAATGATTTATGTACACCATATGAGATTAACTGTGTTTGCATGCTTTGTTGTTTGGCTTAGGAAAGTTTGGAAAGTGACTTTTAATTTTTTTCAAAGCTAGAAAATCTTCTAATAAAAACCAAAAGCTGATGAGCGTAATGGTATGCTTAGGAAATTATCTATATCCTTAGATGATTGAAAAGTTTGTGAATCTAAGCAAAATTCTAAATCTTGTTCGTTAGTCATTTAACATTTTAAATAAAGCTAAGTGTTCGTCTATTCCCTTATGCAATTTGATTTGATTGATGATGTGATTTTATAGACTACGGTTTATAAAGTTGTTGTGTATAAGGACTTACGTCCCGATGCTCTTGAAAAAAAAGTGATTTCAAAAGAATTTGTGAAAGAAATAAAATTATTATTATTTTGAAGCTTTGGAGAAGTATTATTATTTCAGGATATTTGAAAAGCGGTTTTGCAAAGTGTTTTCCAAATATTTTTTGTTATGACTAAAGTTGGACGATTGAGAATTTTCCGATTTGGAAGACTTGCAAGATATATTTGTTTACTATAGTTGTTGTTTTAGTAGGAACCAAAGTACAATTGGATGCTCTATGTTGTTTTGATTTTAGAGTTATACCATGCTTCGGTAGGAGGATCCCTCTCCTTGTCATAATCGATTTTGGTTTTGATATATTTCTCTTTGGAGGAATTTGAAAATATATATTAAATATGAAAACCCGGGCATTTAGTTCTAAATTTACCTTTTTGAAAAGATTGGATGTATAGTATTTTATTACAGAGTATTCTCTACACTTTTGTGATATCTCGGAATTTCAAGGAATTTAAAATGTGATAATCTCCTTAATCAATTATTTAAAATTTATAAAGTTTGATATTTTCAAACAATTTAATAATGAGTTGTTTTTAAATATAGGTTTTAAATAGATTTTAAATAGACTTATTATTTCAAATTTAATAAGTATTATTTAAATGTGTGTGTGTATATGTATTTAAATTGACTTTAATAGGATAATTATTTACAACTAACAATGTGTTTGTTTGAAATTGATATCTATATTTATTTGAACTGATTTTAAATTGGATTTTAAATTGAATTTGAATTTGGATTTAAAATTTGAATTTAAAAAGATATATATCTTAAAAATATTTTGGATATAAAATATGGATAAGGTTTTTGTTTAAAATAAGATTGTTTTATATTATTTTCTTTAAAAGAAATTTATTTATAGAAATTTGGAAGTATTTATTTAATAGTAAATAAATACAAAAGGTTTATATTAACATTTAAAATGGATTAGATATATTATATATGATTTTATTGAAAATATGATTGGTTTTATTTTATTTTCTTTTAAAAAGTTTTATTTTTATAAATTTAGAAAAGCATTTATTAATTTAGAAAGGTATTTATTAAATTAGGAAATCATATTTAAAAGCTTTTAAAATCATTTATAAGTAATATAAAAATAAGTTATTACAAGTGTTAAAGTTATAAACCTCTTAAGTAACATGTGTTAGCATATAAACAATGGTAGAGACAAGTGTCATCTTTTATTTTATTTTTCTTTAAATTTTAATAAATCCTAAGTTTAATCTATAAAGGCTTCCACTTTCTTTCTTCATCCTTTTTCTTATCTTTTCTTCTCAAAAACAAAGAAAACTTCACATGTAAAACCCTATAAACCAGAAACAACTCAATTCAAAAAAACCTGAATTCATTCCTCAAACCAAAGATACAAACTTGAAATCAATTTACAGAAGCTCAACTCAAGTTCAAATACCCTGCATGACATTTTTCAAAATCAAAACACTCCTCAGATCATATTTAAATCCTATCAACTACCTTGTCTTCAACCCGTAAAACGTTTTTACAAACATCAGATTTAAAAACCTGTAATGTTCTATCTTCAACCTGGAAAGCATTTTCAAGCCTATAAACAAATCAACAACATTAATTTTTCCAGTATGTTAATCAAAGAAGCAATGCAAAGTTCAAGTGTTCAAAGCCTTTCAGTTTTAAAGAATCAAGCAAATTCAGTTTTCAAAGATTTAAGCTTTTCAAGTTTTCAAAAGTTTTCGGTTTTTAGCAATCCATTTTTAAAGCTCTGCATTTTCTAAGGTGAGCAAATCTTTAAATTAAAAGTTTAAGTAGATGATTGATTGTCGCTTATGAAATCTTTGTGATGATGATATCCTGCATGTGTATATATAACTGTAGAATTCTGTAATATGATTGTATTCATGTGTGCATGTCTGTTATATTCATGCTCTCCTCTATTTCATATTACAGAGTTCAAATTCTAGAATTAAATTCCAAATCCTTTATCTGTTTGTTGTTAAAATTTTAGGTTACAAACAAAATAGTTTAGTTTATTCAAAATATAAGTATTAAAAATAGATTCAAGTATCTGATGTTTGAAAATCCTTTGAAAATTAAGAAATTCAGTAACCAATTTAAAATCGAATGTTGTAATTGGATGAATCAATTATATAAACTAAATTGTCTCTGGAAGATATGATTTTAAAAAGAAAATCACAATTTTTAATGATGTATTAAGAGTGCATTTTGGTGATGTCTGGATTATGGGTTTTGAGCATTTACAGGTGTCCGGAGGAACAATGGTGGTCGGTGTTTCAAATGGAGGTGGAGGAAGGATCAGGGATGTTGGGAAAAATTGTGGTAGTGGCGACTAATCAATGTGGCGTCGGATTTTGGTCGATTTAGATTTAAAACCCTAAGTGATTCGAGTCTGGGAAATGGGTTCACTATTTCTTCTTTGGTGCATCGAGTTAAATGGAATTTTGGGGATGGCTTCGTTGATGGCCGGAGGTGGTGTGACTGTGGTGGTGCATCGTTTGATGGTTTGAAGCGCGAGTTTGAGGTGGTTCTTGCCATGGGGTTTGGTTCCAGTTTCAACTGGACTTCTCGATTTTGGATTCGAGGCTTGTTTTGGGATTTGGTGATCGGGGATGGTTGCTGCTTTGATGTTATGCAGGAGGGTTCATCGGTGATGGGAAGCGATTCCGACGATGGTGCACATGCACAGGTGATGTTATGTCAGGGGATTGGCTGTTGTGGGTTTTTGCTGTGGGTTGAACTCGAAAGATGTCTCGAATTTTTGGAAAGAAGACTCGAGGATGGACTCGAGTATGTTTAAGTGGATCATGAGTGATTTTGTGTTCAGGTTTCAAAATTTAAATTTAAATTTAAGACTAAAACAAATTGTGAAATGGAAAGAGAACCCAGGTTGGATCAGAGTGGATTTAGGGTTTGACCTGATGAAAGCGTTGAATAGTTTTTAAAAAGGGTTTTAAAATTTAAGTTTTGAAATTTAAACTTTAATTTAATTTAAAACTTCTGATATAAATTTACTTTATATAAAATAAATGCTTTCTTTAACAATTTATTAAGAGGTTTTGAAATTTGTTTAACTTAAATTTATTAAGTAAATTTTTAAGTTAATTTAAAAGTAGAGTTAGAAATGAAATTTTAAAGGTATTTGTGAAAGCAAGTTTAAAATTCAAATTTGAAACTAGTTTTAAAAAAACTATTAATTTGATAAATGTTTTAAGTATTTATAAAAGTTATGTTTTGATAACTTTAATTTATCAAGTTAATGATTATTTTAAAAACTTAATTAATGATTTAGTTAAGTAAAATTAATTATTAAAATATAATGGTTTAAATATATAAATGGTAATTAAGGCATTTATAAGATAATGTTTTATCTTAAGATAAAGAAGGTTTTATTATCTTGAAATTAATTAAGTTAATTAAAGGAAATTAAGTATAATTAATTAATTTAATTAATAATGATTAAGGATTAATTAAGGAATTAATTAAGAGTAGTTAATTTATTTAATTAATTTATTTAATAATTAAGGGTTAAATTTAATTAATTAGAGGACAGTTAATTTATAATTAAGAATTATTAATTAGATAATTAGAGATTATGAATTAATGTTTAGAGATTAATTAATTAAGTAATTAAGGTTGATTAATTAGTAATTAGAAATTAATTAAATTTTAATTAAAAAGTACTTAATTTGTAATTAAGTTTTATTAATTAATAGTTAGACTTTATTAATTAATAATTAAGAAATTATTAATCTATAATTAAAGTTAATTAAGGATTAATTAACTAATATTTAGGGTTAATTAATGATTATTAAGGATTGATTAACTGATTAATTAAGGATTACTAAATTTGTTATTAAGTTTTATTAATTGATAGTTAAGGTTTATTACTTGATAATTAAAGAATAATTAATCTATAATTAAAGGATGATTAAAAGGGTAATTAAGGGATGAATTACCCAATTGTAATTAATCAAATGAATGTGATTAATAAATTGGTTGATTAATTAAGATAATCTTGATGATTGATTAAGTATGAATACTTAATGAGATTATATAGTGTAATTACTTAGTGAAGTAATTAATTATAATTACTGGATGTAATTAATTAAAAGGAATTACTTAATGGAAAGTAATTAAAGAATAATTACTTAGTAGAAGTAATTAAGGATTAATTACTTGGTGTAATTAATCAAAGGATTAATATGATTAATTAAGGAGTTAATTAATTAAGGTAAGTTACAGGATGGTAATTATTGTTTATGATTAACTAAAGTTGATTAATGGAAGTAATTAATTAAGGAACACTAATTAATGTAATTAATGAGAGTAATTAAGGATTGATTAATTAAGATTAATTAATCAATCATAAGTGATTATAAGGAAATTAATCAATTGTAACCAATTATGGATTAATGTAATTAATGAAGTAATTAAGGTTAATTACTTTAATGGATTGTAGATAATTAATTTATGTAATTAATTAAGGGTTAATTACTTAATGTAGTTAAGTGATAATTAATCAAGGGTGATTAATTAAGATGATGATTAATTAATTGGTTTGTAATTAATTAATGGTTATGTAAGCAAGATTTATTGTAATGAAAGAAATTAATTTAATTTATTTTAAATTAATTAGAGATGAAGTAATTAATTTAATTCATTTTAAATTAATTATAGATGTGTGATTAATAGATCGTTGCTTATGGATGGCTGATTGATATTGAATGCCTTGATTGTTTGACAACTTTGATAAGGTATATGTGATATGTGATATGAGATGATTTGGATTGAATTATGATATGGATTATTTATCTATGTATATGTGGATTATCTATCTGTGTGAATATAGATAATGTTTTGTATTGAATTGTTTTAACTTTAAAACAACTTGGACCTAAAAGATGGCATTTTGGATTTTGATGAGACGGGGATCGGGTTTCCAGATTTGGATATTCGAAAACCACATCGATCCAAATTAATGATAGGTCGTGAATCTCAAGTGAAGATGAAGATTCAGAGTGCAAGGGTTATTGTCGTTAACTCTGAGGGTGATTCCAAAATGAGTGTAACGAGATAATGCCTTCGGTTTCGTTCGAACCTGGAACGAACTTGTATAGCTTGAATGCTTTCAGCACATCATCAGGTGGACGATGAGCATTCTAAGATAGATGTGTTCTCTAAAGCTAATTGTAGCCTCAAGCCTCATCAATCGGGAATGGCTAAAACATGGGAGGTGTAGCAAGGCTAAGTGGGTCATGCCCCAGTAGGACGAGATTTACCTCTGTCTAGATGTCCCTTTTTATCGGCTGTGTGGGCGGTTGCTAGCTACAACCGTGGGGTTGTCTTGTTCGAAACTGTTCAGTAAGGAATGGTTCCAGCCTTGTGTTGCAGGGGATATAGGGTGGATCCTCGGTACGTTTCTGTGACGGACGGTACCCTAGTAGCCCTGCCATTGTTTGGAATCCAATCTCCAATAAGTACCGTACGTATTGATCGTGCCCAACTATGTTGAAATGTGAGATGAAAGCATTCCAGCTATTTCTGTATTTTACTTGAAAACCCTAGACCCTATTATAATATCACTGGATTTCCTATCAAATGTTCTGGTTAGCGTAGGGTAAAAACTTACCCATGTTTATGTGTGGGGAGTCTTACGTAATACCTTTTCTTTCAAAAGGTTTTTCAAAATTAGGCAACTTTAACCCGTTTACTCACACCTGACCCATGTCTGATCCGGAGTTTATTTCTGTTTTTCTTAAACTCTTGGGTACGCAAATTTTTACGAGTAGCCAAGGCATTCAGGTTAGGTTTGACGAATTCTGGAGGAGATATGGAGCAGGACGCTTCATCATTTGTAGAAATATAGTGGTTCAGTTGTGTTGATCTCTATGTTGATATCTGTATTGTATATTGATTTGTATAACTAGACAGGTGTTTATAACTGTCTAGTATGTGTTGTATAAGCTGTGTAACTCTAATGTATATGATAATACGTAATATCTATGTGATTAATATAATTTATTCGTTCCGCTGTTGAGATTCAGATGTTGTTTATTTCTTTCTTCTCTATCTTTTCTCTTATCTATCCATTTCTTTCTTAATAATGATGTGTCTTTCTGTGGAGAGAAAGGTGAGTCGTTTCACTTTGTTGCATATGGTTTTTATATTATTTATGGCGCTAGTGTATTGCTTTTTGTCGGAATGATTCTCTTTTCGATTGTGTAAGAACAAGATAGGTACAAGGATGCAATAGATTACTATTTGATTTTTTATGCACCTACATTTGCATCGAGATAGTAAGTTACATATCAAAAATCAGCTGCAAAAGAGGTACATAGCCTTTAAGTATTTGTGTATTATAAATATATGTGCATAGGTAAGGAAAAAAAGGGAGATGATTTGGCATAAGATCGAGAGCCACGGATACACAGAGCACAAATTCTTCTTCTCTTCATTTCCTAGTTGTCTCATATCCAAGCATTCTCTCTCTCATCAATACTAAATACTCCGACCGCTTTTGTCCAAATTCACTTAATCTATAAAATATATAGCAACTATACTTGCCACATGAACCTCCTCCTAGTTCCATTCTCTTTGAGTAAGACATAAAAAAGGAAAGATGGCAAAGATAGTACCCACGGCCTTAACTAAAAGTTGCATTTCAACCATCATCAAAGAAAACAAGAGGAACAAGGTTGTCCACATCATTGTTAAGGGGGATTGATGGCACCATTTGCTCATCACCTGAGTTGGTAACCAGCTCGTGGTGAAGGGCGATAGTTGGGGAGCTAGTGCTTTGGGTTCAGGCAATATTAATAGGTGGAGATTGTCGAGTTTGACTAACAAGGATGAGCTCTTAATTGGTTGAGGGTGGTACGGCTGTGCTTGTCATGGAATGAGGGGTTGAAAGGTGTCGATGATGGAAGCTTTTGTCGATGTGGCGTTGTAATAGTCTATAGAAGTTCACAGCCAAAGAGCACAGCTGTAACATCCCGACTTTTTGTACGCTCTAAATCGACGATAAACCACACATGTCAGACTCAAACCATACAAAAGAGCGGATTGTTATTGGGGTGAATAAGAAAAGCAGAGAAAGAAATAAAAAAATAGAATCTCACAGCGGAATGACAAAATATCATAATCAAATAACAGTTCATGAAGCTGTTTTACAAAAACATTTGATTATACTTATACAATACGGATCAGAGTTACACATACCAGAGAATAGGTGTGTCAAAAGGGTTGATCTGGGTTGCATAAGGGTTGCATAGAAATTGATCAAACTCTTTTGACATAATTTTTAATCCAACCCTTTTAACCTTTTTTTTAATGTGGGTTAACCCTTATGACCCATATAGTCCACATTGCAATGCATAACAATAAAGATAACATTACATACTACATAGCTATTAACTGATACAACCCTACAGCAGTCATACATATTACATAGCACAGTTCATACATATTCAGCAGTACAGTTCATACATATTCTGTTCAAATAGTTCATATAGTTCAAACAGTTCATACATACAGTACAGTTCATATAGTTCATACATATTAACTGATACATGATGATATTCAGCAAGTTCATGCTAACACATTACATAATACGTGACATGATGATATTCAGCAAGTTCATACAGTTCATACATATTCAGCAGTATAGTTCATATTTCATTAAGTTCAGACAGCAACCATTGTCCTAGCAACTAGCAAGGCAGCAATAGGAAGTCGGCAACAAAAACAATTAGTGATACTTCATAGCCATTAGCCATGCTTCCTGCAATGTAAACAACAAAGCAAGAATTATAAAGTTTGAATCATGAAATGGAACATAAGCAAGGGAAAAATGAGCTATGAAATAAACTAGCATATGCAATATTAAGGACTGCCATCAAATATCATAAAGAATTATCACAAACTTGTAGTTAAAACATAATGAGTGGCTGCAAACTGAAGATAACCAATAAGAAAGTTCTAAAACATGTTCTTCAACCAAAGCAGGTCCAAAACTTATCAAAAACAAAGTACTTATGAAGATTTGAGCATACTACAAACTGAAGATTATTTCTTCACAATTCACTAGCATGTTCTTCTCCAAACCTGCATATAAAATAGTTGACGAAATTTATAGCAGCAGCAACAAAACAATTTCAATTTGACCGAAAGATAGAAAATGAAAAATAACTATAAATCGAGTAGTGTACCTCTAACAATGCATCAATTAGCTAAAAGAGGAGTTAAAAATTAAGTAGCTTCTTCATTATCAAGAACGGTAACATCTTCCGTGTGATCTTCGATTGTTGACATTATAGATGTTCCATACAACCAATCTCTTGAACAAAGTAACGCTTCAACAACATCCTCCTTAAGTGAACTGCGATAGTCATCTAAAACTCTACCACCAATACTAAATGCACTTTCAGAAGCGACGGTGGTAATTGGAGCAGCTAAAATATCTCTTGCCATGAGAGATAAAATTGGATATTTATATTGTTGCGATTTCCAAAATGAAAGAATATCCAATTGCATTTGACGATCAACTAACCCATCTTCCAAATAAGAATCAAGTTCGGACTTGCGAGGATTGCTAGCAAATTCGGAATAATCAAATCGATCCATCATATCTTCTCATTCTTGCGAGTAAGGGCCCGTAAATGATTGTGTGGATTCCACGATTTCCACGACACATGTTTCAATAGACGATTCTTATGACAGCCCACCTCTATACCCAAGCTAGCCAAGGACACTACAGGGTAATGCCGTCAACTAACACGGAGAATAAGGCTGGTTGGGAGCGACCATCTATAGCTTTGCTCTAACTATCTATTGAATACATCGACAATAAACATATCAAGCAGGTCGACATACCCAATGAATACTTAAAACAAAACCATAGGTGGTTGAAGGATCTATCAAAACAGAATATGACAACTCAAATGTAATATACATCATAGAACAGTAAATCATCATATACACATATACTGATACATAACAGAGTTTACAAAATAATACATGTCAAGTGGTCTAGCAGACCACAATATACAGACGAGTTCACAAGAATAAATATCAGAGTTACAACATGATAGGGCTACACAAAAGCTATGACAAAAAGAAGCTAGCGAAGTAGTCCATGCGGAAGCAAAATAGGCTAAGTCCAAAAGTACCTAACCTGAAACATCTCGGTCTGACCCGAGTATAAAATACACGGGTCAGTCTAGCTAAACAAATCAGTTAGATAAACTGAACAACAATGAACCTGTAAGGTTACAAGGTATAACATATATCTCTAAGGGAGATAACACAATCATCCAACAAAAGATGAATCATATGATAACAAGCCTCATATCATCGGCAACATATAGAAACAAAGGATACAAATATCCCAAATCAAGCCAAAAAAGGCAAATAACAAATACCAATAAGGTATACAAGTTCCACAAGGTAAATGCTACTCATCATGCGGCTCAAAAAGACCAACAAACGAAGGGCGGTAACAAGGGAATATACATATGAATGAAACATCAGAAAATTGCTCGAGCTCGGTACTGTACAAACAAGGATCCATGAGCCTGAAGACTCCAAACCCAATATCACCCATGCGGCTCATAACGACCAACATCGGAAGCGATACTAAAGGGCAACCCAATATCACCCATGCGGCTCATAACGACCAACATCGGAAGCGATACTAAAGGGCAACCCAATATCACCCATGCGGCTCATAACGACCAACATCGGAAGCGATACTAAAGGGCAACAAACCCGAAGGCACAAACCCGAAGGTACAAACCCGAAGGCAACATACCCGAAGGCAACATACCCGAAGGCTACAAACCGTAGTGGTGAAGGTCAGAGACCCAGTACTGGACACCACTAACTGGCGGAATGTGTCATAACTCTCAAAAAGGAATCCGAAAAGTGTTAACGTATGTCCCATAACCACTCGTTCGCACTAAACGGTTTACTATCCGTTAGCCACTTCCACACTCAAAGCAGTACAAAGTTTACCTCATATCATCGATAAACCAAACCCGAAGGTCAAAACGATCAATCGAATAGGTCGGGGACTAATCGGAAAGATAAACACACAGGTTCATGGTCCGTGTTTTGCCTAACCATTTAATCACCCTTCCACTTCGCTCGAAGTGCGAAATTGTGCATGTATTTTAAATAGAATTTATAAATCGGAGAAGCGAACTTTTAATACGATTTGAAGAAATCATTTACAAAACCCATGAATGAAGTTAAAAAGGAATCATCGAGGTCAAATATACAAAAACAACTAATTGGAATCAATTTAAATCGATAAAAGTGAAAATCACAAACAGATGGGCACACTGGACAAAATGAAGCAGGTCAGTTGACTGGCCTACTGCAGTCAGTCGACTGAACCACAACCCGAGAGTTTTTACTCTCTGCAGTCAGTCGACTGACTGTAGGGGGTCAGTCGACTGGCTGTAGCTGGAATTGTTTTCCAGCCTAGCAAATGGAGGAGCAACTCACCCCATTTGCAACATATCGAGCAATTGACTTAAGAGGATTTTTGCCAATCGATAACCCAACACCATTGACTCCGATTTACCACCAAAAACCATGATCAAACATCAAAGTTATGATTTTAAAGGATTTGACTCCAAAACTCCAAAAATGAAATGTTCACCAATTCAATTCAAACTAAAGGCAAATTCATACGAACAAGGTGTTAGGAATTCATACCCAACATCAATGAAATCAAGAGAAGTAGACGTGAGTTCAAAACTCACCTTTTATCTCAAAACAAAGAAGAAGGAGTTCAATTTGCAAGGAGAAGACCAACAAACACTACTTCAACTCAACAAGCTTCAATCTAAGAATAAAACACATATTTCCCAATTTAGGTTTAGGAAATTTTTCTGAAATTGTAGAGAAGAAGAGTTGGAGAAGATGAAAAAGAACTTACCAATGGATTCTCTTTGATTTTGGAGCAAGAATTTGGATTTTGCAAATGAATTTAGGGCTAGGAGTTTCTAATTTCCTTTCTCTTCCCCCATTTCAGTTTTTGCTTGAGAAATGAAATGAAAATGGAGATGAATGAAGAGAATGGGCTAAGCTAGAGGGTTAAGTGGAGATTGGGCTGAATCCAAACTCAAGCTCAAGTAGAAAAAGTAGCCAAAATTTCACTTACTCCAAACATATCAAAGCTTGCACTCAAAAAGATCGCAAACGCCATTTTGGAATCAATGGAAATGGTTTCGAGTCCCAATTCGACCGTTTGCAAAAAGTAACATTTCGGACTCAAATCCGACTAACGACGCTATATTTAAATTAAACATTTAAATATAAAATCATTAAATCTGCGGGCTGTTACAGATCTCCCCTCCTTACAAAATTGCGTCCCCGCAATTCCTGGAGACGATATTTGTAACAACTACATACATACAACATTCAAAAGAAAAAGGAAATAAGCTTGAGATGAAAAGACATACTCACCGTTTCAAAGCGAAGAAAGAAAACCCGGATAAGATCGCTCGATATACTCTCTGGTTTTCCAAGTACAGTCATTCATTGGGATTAGCGGACCATTGAACTTTAACGAGCGGCACGTCCTTGTTCCGAAGGTGTCGCACCTCCGTGTCAAGCACGCGAATAGGTTGCTGTACAATAGATAAGTCCGGTGAGATCTCAAGCTCTTGCAAATCGGGAGAAGTAATAACAGAATCCGACTCCCGAAGACACTTCCGAAGTTGCGAGACATGAAACACGTCATGAATGCCAGATAAATGAGCTGGAAGTGAAACTCTATAAGCCACAGGGCCAATACGTTCAGTAATAGAAAATGGTCATATAAAGCAAGGAGCCAATTTCCCAGTCTCACTGAAACGCATAACCCCTTTCAAAGGAGAAACACGAATAAAAACAAGATCGTCGATCGAGAACTCGAGAGGCTTCCTACGGTTGTCCACGTAGGATTTCTGACGACTCTGTGCCTCTTTCATTCTCAATCGAATAAGATCAATCTTCTCGGAAGAATGACAAACAAAGTCTGGACCAAGAATAAGCTTCTCTCCAGATTCTAACCAACATGAAGGTGATCGACATGGTCTTCCGTATAAGGCTTCGAAAGGAGCCATACCGATACTAGACTGAAAACTATTGTTGTAGGAGAACTCTACAAGAGGTAGGTGATCTTCCCAACTACCACCAAAATCAAAAATACAAATACGGAGAAGATCTTCCAAGATACGATTCGCCCGTTCAGTCTGTCCATCAGACTGCGGATGATAAGCTGTAGAAAAATTAAGCTTTGTTCCCAAAGCTTGCTGAAGACTCTTCCAAAAATGACTCGTGAATAAAGGATCACGATCACTCACAATAGAACTAGGAACACCGTGAACTCTCACGATTTCCTTGACATACAACTTAGCCAAATGCGAAGCAGTTCTATTAGACTTAATAGGGACAAAATGAGCAGACTTAGTGAGGTGATCAACAATAACCCAGATGCTAGAATGGCCCGATCTCGAACGAGGTAGGCCGTCAATAAATTCCATAGAAATCTGATCCCATTTCCACAATGGAATCACTAAAGGCTGAAGAAGACCCGAAGGACGCTGATGCTCGGCCTTAATACGCTGACAGGTTATGCAATTACTCACATAACTCGCCACATCGCGCTTCATGCCTTCCCAATAATAAAGACGACGCATATCGGCATACATCTTACTACTACCAGGATGAATGGTATACTTAGAACGGTGACAGTCATCAAGAATGCCATGCCTAAGCGCAAAATCAGAAGGCACAAAAAGACGGTTCTTCTTGCGAAGACACCCATGAGAATCAATGCTGAAATCCCGCAACGCCTCATCACAGGATCCAGACTCACAAAGCTGAATAAGATGCAACAATTCAGGATCATGCCGCTGACCATCGGCAATACGATCCAACAAAATGGGTCGAGCTCTCAAACTAAGCAATAGAATAGGAGAATCAGAAGATGAACCTCGATCACGAATTTCACAAAAAGATAGAGTCTCAAGAACATCCCATTCGGCAAGCATCATAGAAATAACAGCCGAATGTTTGCGACTAAGCGCATCAGCAACACGATTACCCTTACCAGGGGTATACTGGATATCAAAGTCATAAGAAACAAGAAACTCGAGCCAGCGCTGTTGCCTCATATTGAGTTCCCTCTGAGTAAACAAATACTTCAAGGATTTATGATCGTATAGAGAATGAAGCGCTCGCCCAATAAATAGTGTCGCCAAATCTTCAAGGCGAAGACAATGGCGGCAAGCTCAAGATCATGAGTGGCATAGCGAACTTCATTCGGATGCAGTTGCCTAGAAGCATAAGCAACTACCCGATCCTTCTGCATAAGAACAGCACCGAGACCACTACCACAAGCATCGGTGTAGACAACAAGATCATGATTCCCTTCGGGAACCACAAGAATAGGAGCATTAGTGAGAAGTTCCTTTAATGACAGAAAGGAAGCTTCACACTTGTCGGACCAAATAAAACTAATGCCTTTCCGAGTAAGGCAAGTAAGAGGAAGCACAACCCGGGAAAAATCCTTAATGAACCGACGGTAATAACCCGCCAATCCAAGGAAACTACGAATCTCATGTACATTCTCAGGCCTCTTCCAATTCTGGATGGCTTCGATCTTTGAGGGATCGACAGAAATGCCATCGGAAGATACAACATGGCCTAATAACTTAACCTTATTCTCCCAAAAGTGGCATTTGGAGAATTTGGCTCTAAGCTGATGATGACGGAGAGTACTCAAGACAATCCTTAAGTGATTAGCATGCTCAGCTTCAGACTTAGAATAAATAAGGATATCATCAATGAACACAAGGACGAACTTATCGAGATATTCCCGGAATACCCGATTCATGAGATCAACAAAGAAAGCAGGAGCGTTTGTCAAACCGAACGGCATAACGAGCCACTCGAAAGAACCATATCGAGTGCGGAAAGCTGTAAGAGGTATGCTATCCTCCGTGACTCGTAACTGATGAAAACCTGTGGCAAGGTCAAGTTGAGAAAAGACCTTAGCACCACTCAATAGATCGAACATATCATCGATCCTAGGCAATGGATACCTATTTCTGATGGTCAACTCGTTAAGCTTGCGATAGTCAATGCAGAGCCTAAGAGTTCCATCAGACTTTTTCACGAAGACGACCGCGGATCCCCACGGAGAAAAACTGGACTGAATTAACTGCTTGGACTCAAGCTCTAAAAGCTGCTTCTTGAGTTTCTCATTTTCCTTTGTAGACATCCTCGTGGGAGGACGACTAACTGGCTGCGCGCCTGGAATGAGATCAATGCGGAACTCAATTGCCCGCTTGGGTGGCAAACCCGATACAGGCTCAAAAACATTAGAAAAGTCACAAGCAACAGGAATACGAGATATATCATCATCATCTCGCGAGTCAAGAGAATACAAAGCCATTTCGGAATTATCCACATCCCGAAGAATAAGAGATAGCTGAGTAGGCGAATCCGGATGTCGAAGATATGCAATCCTCTCCGAACAAATAATCCTGGCATCATATCTCACTATCCAGTCCATTCCCAAAATCATATCAAATCCCAGACAAGAAATAACGTGCAGATTCACACGGAAAGAAAAGCCACATAAAACAATCTCAACATCATCACAAAGCAAACTAAGGGTCGCGGATCCCCCAATAGGATTCGCAATCCTTAAAGAAGCAATCAAACAAGAAACATCCAAAGATAAATTATCAACGAGCTTTTTCGATACGAAAGAATGTGATGCACCCGTATCGAAAAGAACTCGAATACTATGGTCGTGAAATAAAATAGAACCTTCCAAAATAGATGAAGATATACCTTTGGGCTGAGAGGAACCTTTAGAAGCCTTAGCAGCATAAAGCCTGCTAGACTTGGCACCAGCCGGAACAGTAGGGCAAGCTGAAACATGATGACCTTCCTTCTTGCAATAACGGCAAAAGAGAGGCTTAGGACAAGCTCAAATAATATGATCCGGAGAACCACAATTAAAACACTTTCGAATGAAAGATGTTCCGGAAGACTGAGGCTGAGAACTAGGACCACCAGTCTTCTTCTTCTTAGAAGGAAAAGGCTTCTTCTGAATTGAAAACGGCCTCTTGTTGGGGTTCTTGGAAACCTCAACATCAACATCACTATCACACTCCTTCTCGACGGTCTCGAGATGAAGTGCCGAATCAACCAACTCCTCAAAAGAAAGTTTAAGCTGGAGCAACAAAGACTTCTTAAGATATTTCTTAAGACCAGAAACAAACTTCAAATTCTTCTTATAAGAAGTGCTGATGAATTCAAGACCATACTGAGATAAAGCCTCGAATGATGCAACATACTCAGAAACAGAAGATTTCCCTTGCTTCAACTCAAGGAAGCGACGGGTCAATAAAACTTTTTCAGATTCAGGAACGAACTTGAGTTCAAATCGTCCCCGAAACTGAGTCCAAGAAAGAGTAGACTCATCAATCTCGGCTATAAGAAGCTCATACCAATCAAGAGCACGCTCTTGTAATAAACTAGAAGTTACAAGAACTCTATCATGGTCAGAAAGATCCATGCGAGAAAAGATACGCTCGCACGTACGAAGCCAAGCTTGGACTTCAAGAACGGACTCGGAGCTTTTAAACGGCTTCCCTCCAAGATGAGCAAAATCACTGCACTGGCGTGCAAAGGCAGACTTGCGAGGTGGAGACACTCGAGGAGGAACTGGAGGCTGAGTGCTCCCAAACAATTCCAAAAACTGATCGGCAGACATATAAACGCCATCCGGATGTGAGCCGCTGGATTGCCCAGCATCCGAACGTCGTCCTCTGCCTCTTCCAGCCATACGCTAAAAGTTAAGATAAGAATAAGATTATTCACAAGGTAGATAATTCAATATGGAACACTACGGAATAAAATGCATTCCTAGGCGTATTCCCCAAATTCTATCTAACCTTGATGGAATAAAGAAACACAATGATTCAAAGATTTGTATCACTTGTACACTTTAATGTATCGTAATATGTGTTTCTATTCTGTGTTTATCATACTTTGTTCTGAACTCAGCTCTGATACCACGTCGTGACGCCCCACCTCTATACCCACGCTAGCCAAGGACACTACAGGGTAATGCCGTCAACTAACACGGAGAATAAGGCTAGTTGGGAGCGACCATCTATAGCTTTGCTCTAACTATCTATTGAATACATCGACAATAAACATATCAAGCAGGTCGACATACCCAATGAATACTTAAAACAAAACCATAGGTGAGTGAAGGATCTATCAAAACAGAATATGACAACTCAAATGTAATATACATCACAGAACAGTAAATCATCATATACACATATACTGATATATAACAGAGTTTACAAAATAATACATGTCAAGTGGTCTAGCAGACCACAATATACAGACGAGTTCACAAGAATAAATATCAGAGTTACAACATGATAGGGCTACACAAAAGCTATGACAAAAAGAAGCTAGCGAAGTAGTCCATGCGGAAGCAAAATAGGCTAAGTCCAAAAGTACCTAACCTGAAACATCTCGGTCTGACCCGAGTATAAAATACACGGGTCAGTCTAGCTAAACAAATCAGTTAGATAAACTGAACAACAATAAACCTGTAAGGTTACAAGGTATAACATATATCTCTAAGGGAGATAACACAATCATCCAACAAAAGATGAATCATATGATAACAAGCCTCATACCATCGGCAACATATAGAAACAAAGGATACAAATATCCCAAATCAAGCCAAAAAGGCAAATAACAAATACCAATAAGGTATACAAGTTCCACAAGGTAAATGCTACTCATCATGCGGCTCAAAAAGACCAACACCGAAGGGCGATAACAAGGGAATATACATATGAATGAAACATCAGAAAATTGCTCGAGCTCGGTACTGTACAAACAAGGATCCATGAGCCTGAAGACTCCAAACCCAATATCACCCATGCGGCTCATAACGACCAACATCGGAAGCGATACTAAAGGGCAACCCAATATCACCCATGCGGCTCATAACGACCAACATCGGAAGCGATACTAAAGGGCAACAAACCCGAAGGCACAAACCCGAAGGTACAAACTCGAAGGCAACATACCCGAAGGCAACATACCCGAAGGCTACAAACCGTAGTGGTGAAGGTCAGAGACCTAGTACTGGACACCACTAATTGGCGGAATGTGTCATAACTCTCAAAAAGGAATCCGAAAAGTGTTAACGTATGTCCCATAACCACTCGTTCGCACTAAACGATTTACTATCCGTTAGCCACTTCCACACTCAAAGCAGTACAAAGTTTACCTCATATCATCGATAAACCAAAACCGAAGGTCAAAACGATCAATCGAATAGGTCGGGGACTAATCGGAAAGATAAACACACAGGTTCATGGTCCGTGTTTTGCCTAACCATTTAATCACCCTTCCACTTCGCTCGAAGTGCGAAATTGTGCATGTATTTTAAATAGAATTTATAAATCGGAGAAGCGAACTTTTAATACGATTTGAAGAAATCATTTACAAAACCCATGAATGAAGTTAAAAAGGAATCATCGAGGTCAAATATACAAAAACAACTAATTGGAATCAATTTAAGTCGATAAAAGTAGATGTGAGTTCAAAACTCACCTTTTATCTCAAAACAAAGAAGAAGGAGTTCAATTTGCAAGGAGAAGACCAATAAACACTACTTCAACTCAAAAAGCTTCAATCTAAGAATAAAACACATATTTCCCAATTTAGATTTGGGAAATTTTTCTGAAATTGAAGAGAAGAAGAGTTGGAGAAGATGAAAAAGAACTTACCTATGGATTCTCTTTGATTTTGGAGCAAGAATTTGGATTTTGCAAATGAATTTAGGGCTAGGAGTTTCTAATTTCCTTTCTCTTCCCCCATTTCAGTTTTTGCTTGAGAAATGAAATGAAAATGGAGATGAATGAAGAGAAGGGGCTAAGCTAGAGGGTTAAGTGGAGATTGGGCTGAATCCAAACTCAAGCTCAAGTAGAAAAGGTAGCCAAAATTTCACTTACTCCAAACATATCAAAGCTTGCACTCAAAAAGATCGCAAACGCCATTTTGGAATCAATGGAAATGGTTTCGAGTCCCAATTCGGCCGTTTGCAAAAAGTAACATTTCGGACCCAAATCCGACTAACGACGCTATATTTAAATTAATCATTTAAACATAAAATCGTTAAATATGCGGGTTGTTACAATTCTTTTCTCACCCTTTCTCTATACTCATCATATAGTGCTTCCAACTTACTTTCCACCCTTTCAAACTCTAAGCAGTTGTCATACAATGTGTAATAAGAAAACCGAACGAAATTTGTTTTGTATCGCGGATCAAAGATGCAAGCAATGGAAAGTAACACACTAAATTCACTCCAATATTTATTAAACTTTTTGAGCATTTCACTTGCCATGTCAGACATAAAGTCATTCTCTTCCGTGCACTTCTTCAAAGTAAAATGAACCAAGAAAATTTTTGGAAAAAATAAGTTAGCCGTTGGATAATTTGCGTTGGAAAATAATGAAGTGGCATCGTAAAAAACTCCTAGAAGTCGTGAAATTCTCTTTGCTTTAATCCATTCTTCGGATGTTGGAAAATAACTATAACTAGAATCAATAAGCTTAAGACGGTAAAGCGCTTGTTCATAATATATTGCGCTTTTAAGCATTATAAAAGTTGAATTCCATCTAGTAGGAACATCCTGACGCAATCCTTTCCTAACGTCATTTAATGAAAGAGTGGTTATGCATTCGACGAAACTTTTCTTTCTAGATTGAGAACCCTTGATATATTTAATACTCTCACATATGTTACTTAAGAAAGAAGCGACACATTTTAAACCATCCTGCACTATCAAATTTAGCACGTGGGCGGCACATCTGACATGCAAAAATTGTCCATCTGCAACCATTACTTTTCTATGACAAATGTGACGACCCTGACTCGACCTTCGAAAATCAGCACCGAATACGACACTCGTATTCGAATGCCGCAGATTCAAACGTTAAATCTGGTTCGCCGGAGCTTATAACACATTAAGTACAACACAGCGGAAGAAACAGAATATATCAATATACAACATTGATACAATATCAGATACAATATGATACAACAGATGATACAATGAATATCAATATACATTAGAGATATGATACAAGATAATAGCAGCGGAAAGAAAAGATAACATAGCAGCGGAACAACAACTCTAATATGGTCTTCAAGAAAGAACTCCATCTTCAAAGCACCAATCCAGAAATAACTCGAACTCCCAATAATGATGCACAAAATAAGCAAGTGCAGTTCAGATCCAAAGAATGAACTAGCTCCAGACAACCTACTAAACCTGACTATCTGAAAAACCCAACTCTAGACTGCCCGTGTGGAAAAATAGTGGGCACCCATAGTTTAGGAAATGAACAATAAACTCCAGGTCAGTCATGGGACTGGTATGAGCAAACAAAAACATTTGGTCTTTTAAAACAAACAACAGAATTTAAATTTGAAATCCGTAATGCTTTTTAGAAAATGAAACTACCATAAGGCCTCTCGCCACACACACAATGCAAACGCAGAATTGGAGGAGATTTCTCCTTATGATAGTCAAATATGCTTGATACGAGAAAATTTCTTTGATATTATTACTATAAGTGCAAAGTGCATAAAAACCATTTCGAAAGTATAATATAAATCCTAGCCAGCATAGACATTCCGAACTATGCCTACTATAGCTACCATCCAAACAGTGGGGCGCCACCATAAGTAGATGGCAGGTAATACAACTAAAACCGTACAAGGCGCGTATTGGATGAATGGATTTCCAACAAATGGTCAGGCTAAGGAACTTCCTACTGTCACATGGGATCGCCTCTGGCGGGACGTCCCGAGAACCTAACCGGATCTCTGCCAACACAAGGCCGGGTTACCTCTGTAACTAGGTAACTACTACTCGAGCATGCCATCCTCCGGTCCTTTGGGACCTTTATCCGAGGCGCCTCAAAACCACAAAGCAATCACAAAGTAATAGATCTGTAGTATCCACATGATTAAGTATCTGGGCTCCATACCATGATACCACCCTTTACCAAAAGAGAATGACACACCCTAAAGGGCGCGACTCTCATAACCTTACCGCATCTTTCCTGTTTCGACCATTTCCGGGGTGTGAGGTCCTGATGCAGTCTCGTCCACAAAGCTACGCTTTATACAAAAGCCATGCTTTGATCACAAATGATCAAAAAATGATCATCATCACACAGCAGCACTTAGCATGCCACACTACCAAATTGGGAATATATCACTGATAAATATCAACTACATAACCTCTGAGCTCGTACGTCTCAGAGAAGGGTGTTAAGCTAAGAGAATAAATCATCCGCCACCAAGCAAAAATGTATTTGATAGAGATCAGCTTAATATCTCAAAGTGTAGTGTCAGACATACAACCATACAAGTCTGTTCCGGGTTCGAACAGAACCGAAGGCACTTCGGAAGAAGCCCTTGCAAATCCGGGTGTCCACAATACCGATCGGACTTCCCATCACTAAGAGAAAACTCTATACTGGAGCAACTCAGTGTAGAGTCGATCGATAGGTTATCCTATCGTTTTCAAAGACACCCGGTCTTCAACGCCGGTCTTCAATTGCAATCCATAACGTCGTATCACTATTCGGAATGGGCTATATGACACAAGGTCCTCTCCCGGCTAAACCGAATAGTGCACGTAATATTTAAAAACATATGGATATGGGATTTCGGTTAAGTCACAACTTGAAAATCCAAAGCTTTTCTTTCAAATGGTTAAACAAATTACCATTTTAAAACTTTTCTTTAAAAAGATTCGTTTCACAAAGTTCACCTAGTTTCACAAAGATTATTCATAGATTTCAAACAATTCCATTTCAATTGTATTAACACATTAAATCTTTAAATTAAAGATTTTAATTTATAGCTTTCAAAACACGTTTCCAAAGATTTATCTATAACTTGGGAAACTATTTCCATTTTAAACTTGAAATCCTTTTAACACGAATTGGAAATTCATTTCTTATGCGAAAGCTCTTATCATTTGAAAACAAAAAGTTTTCATTTCAGAAAGATCCAATTTCATTTATACAAGTTAAAATCTTTGGGTTTAGAATTTAAATTCTCAATCAACGCTTTTAAAATGGTTTAAAAACCCATTTATAAGTTGAATAACCCTTTTGAACCATAGTTTCCAAGCCATAGAATTCAATTCCAAAAATTGAATTCAAATTTAAATCAAATTATTTAAATTTCAAACTCAATCGAGTTATTCAAAATAACTTTTATTTTTTGAAAATTCATTTTCAAAGTTCCAATTCTAATTCCAAAACTATTTTGGATTCAAAATTTCAATTTTAAAACATTTTCAAAGATCTGTGACTTAACCCATTTCCACGTGCAATCCATATTTGTGTGTGTATAGTGTGGTCCAGGGTTCAACACAATAGTTCACAACATCATCATCACAGATTCAATCATATCGACAAGCGGTATATCCCATAACGCTTATCTTTATTCACAGATTCATAGATAAAATAAATTTATCAATCACAAAGATTCACCATTACGATTCGATGTGGGTTTCGGATAACCAACTGGAATCCGACTCCCTGTCGCATCGAAGTTTAAATGTCGTTTTACGGGCAAAAGGGTTTTCGCATACATATAGGAACAAATCACAAATCGCAGTTCAACACAATAGCATTCAATAGCAATCAAACATCTACAATTAAGGTGAAAATTGGGTGGTTTTAAATTTATTACCTACATAACTACTTTCATTAGTACTCTTTAATCAATGATTGATTATCATTAATTTCAATTGGTTAAGTTTTAATCACCTTCATGATTTATCATTCTTTAATTAATTATCTTAACTAATTAACTCTTAATTGTAATAAATTAAATCTTAATTACTTTTATTAATTAATTATCCCTTAATTAATTACTTTAATTAATAAACCCTTAATTATTAGTTAAATCTTAATTACAATTGATTATCCTTAATTGATTAATTAATTAACTCTTAATTGCTTTTATTAATGAATTACTTCTTAATTAATTAATAATTAATTTCACATTAATTCACCTTGATTAATTAAATCTTTAATATTAAGTCATTAATTTAAGTAATTACCCTTTTTGTAATTATATGAACAAGCCATTAATTATTTGGTAACTTAAAAGAGAAATCTTTTTGTCTTTATTAACCACTTTAGATATTTTTACAAATCTTATTAAATCATCATTCTCATATATTAGTTGCTTTAAAAAGGTTAAGATAGTTAAAATAGCCTTTCATCTTACTTATCCCTTTAAAATTACATTATTTATTTAATGTAAATAACTTTATAAAATAATATAGACAAGATTAAATAAATTAAATTTAATTCCTTAAAAAAAACATCTTACTTAAATCCTTAATTAATTCAAAACTTTACTCAAGATCATCTTTTGAAAAACATGGGTTAAAATGTTTCAAAAAAATTCTGAATTTATTTTAATGCAATAAAAAAACTGGTTTACGGGGCTGACCCGAGATTGCTTTGAGGCGTCCCTGAGGAAATTGACAGTTTACTTCGAGTTTCACCGAGAATCAACCCGAGTGCCAAACTTCCAATCTTAATTTTTTTTCCCAGGTATTTCTTACCCGATAAATTGGGATTTGTACTCGAGTTACACCCCGAGCTAACACACGCTTCCATCGATGCTCACTTCGAGTCGTCACGAAAACCCAAACCACCATGCACCACTGACACGCATTCACCTACACATTTGAGCGCCACAGTTCCGGCCCACTTCATCGACTCCGATGAGTCATCAACGACCTACCTTAACTCCACAACTTTCTAGATCATCAAGCTCGCTAGAAAATTTGATACAAGCTACCTAGTATCAACCAAAAACAACCCCGATCACTGTGATTCACCTCAATACACCGCCGCAGGCCACCAGACACCTCGCGATTCTGACCTCAGCTATGTTGATGACTCGCGAACCTATTCCCCCCGGTCCCGTACAACTCGACGCAATGGTGATGACGAAAGCGTCACGAAAATCAACATGACTAAATCGAAACATTAAACCCTACCTCATCATTTCGCCCTCGCCATGATCATCAAGAAATTTTTTGAGTATTTTTCCAGTGATCCTTGGCCCACAAGTGTGCTCCAGATTCAATAGCAAGATTTATCATCACACCGATCATCAGATTTTGGTCAAAACCCAATTTTTGTTCAACTAGCGATTTCTCTTTACATATGTACTTAAAAATCATGAGATCAATCTTAAAAAGCATAACTTCCAGTTTCAAAACAGATTACATGAGTGGAGCAATAAATCATTAAAGCGCTCTTTTTTTTGTCATATTTTTGAGTTGCTACTGTAAACCATGCTTCCAGGTTAAATGTACTTATTAATTATGTTTAACAGTATTCTGAAAACTAAGATCTGGTTGGCCTAATCACTTTTTGTTTAAGAATTAAAGCCTAAAAATCGTTTAGGTGGAAAGTTTGAATTATTTATTTATTTATTTATTAGGTTTTTGAATTTGTTTTGTGATTTCCAGGTTAAAGACTTTGCTCTAGAAATGATGGTCTGAAACTGATCTATTGAACTTGATATTGAAATGATCTGAATTTATAAACCATGACAACTTATTCTAGACTTAATTTAAGTTTACACCGTGTTTTCTATTTCCAGAAAACAATACTAAGTTATTTTAACTTAAACCACTTTTTCTTTTGAATGGATATTAGAGTTTAACAACTAGTTTTCTTTTCTAGATGTCAGACCCAAAATAAAATTTGGAGATGAGTTTGAACCAAACAGGGCCTGTATATAGATATATACAGACATGCAACTTCACACTTGTTTTTTTTTGTAAACATATACGCACCGGTTTGCATCCATTCAAACATTTTCCCATCACCCATCAAACATTAATCACAAATGATCAACAAAATTAGGCTTTGAAGAAAACAGTTTGCTCACCTGGATCTTGGATAAGGCAGTGAACAAAGAGGAAACAGGAAACAGAGAACAAGATCCTGACAGTTCAAATGAAGGACGAAAGCCTGTACATTTTTTTTAATCTTTTGAAGCTTTTATCTGCAAAGTTTGTAAGAATAAACTTTGCTTATTTCCTATTGTATTTGCTTATTTACTTCGACAATAACAAACAATCCTTATTTTACTTACAATTTGAATTTCTTGTTGTATAACAAAGGAACTTCCTGCATTTGAAAACAGAAAACAAATTTGCCTTGCACTTGATTTGTTTTTCCTGCAATTGATTGACAAAGTTGCTTAAATCTTGTTTTATTTACTGATTAGCAACTTCAAATTCAAAATTCCTTAAAGAAGTTTACTTGCCCTTAGATTGTTTTCCAGATATTTTGCACTGTCAAACTACAGCTCTATATTTTCATAAATCTGAGATATAGAATTCAAATCCACTGCTTGATGTTGATTTGCAGATTTGTTTTTGTTTTTCTGAACTACATTTCCAGGTTTGAAATGCATGCCTGGTCTGGAAGTACTTTTGATCTTTGTTTTTTTTTGAGTTGAATTAGTTGCTTCAGGTTTGCAAATAGATCTGGATTCGAGTTGTATTTGAGATGATCTACAGGCTTTGGATTTCAGGTTGCTATTTCTCTTATTATTATTATTTTTCCTGATCTTTTGAGTGTTGTAGTTTTGAAAGGCTAAATCTTTTGTTTACTGTTGTTCAGTTTTGCTGAGTTGTTTAATAATGGCATATGGGGAGATGTAAAGTTTTTCTCAATTTTTTATTTCTATTATTTATTTATTTTTTATAAAGAAAATTCATGCCATTTGTAAAAAGCAATGATGAGAACAAGATCTTGTTAATCTTCTTACACCATCTCTCATGTGTATATATTTACATTTGTATTTCTTTTTCTCAAGTCAAAAAAAATCTATTACTTTTTATTTTATTTCCACATATTCATTTTATAAATAAATACATCCTTTATCTAATCTTATTTTATACTTATACAATTTTATAATCAATGATTTAAAATCTAATTACTCATTACTAACAATTTTATACACGTGTTAGTTCTTTGACAATATAAAGTTAATAACCCAGTATTTAATAAAAATCAAATCCCAAATTAAGATCCATTTATCTAAATAAAGATGCATCCTATCATATCAAAAATTCAAATACAATTTTGTTTTATGCCAATTATTCAAATTATTTTTCTACAAATTCAAAAATTAATTTCAAAATATTACTTCTAAACCAAAATGCATGCTTAATAAAATAAATAAGTAAATTTCTATCAATTTCAAAAATGTAAATTTTAAATTCAATTTATTCTTTAAGATTTCTATTATTGAATTCCCAATTAAAAATTCTATTCTAAAATACATACTTTTATTAATCTCTAAGCCTTTAAATTCTATTTATTCTCAATACTTTATTTTTAAACCCAATATTTATTTGTAAAATACTTATTCTTAAATTTTTTAATTCAACATTCTATTTAAATGCTTTTCTCAATTAAAATTTATTTGTATATTTCAAACCCAAACAAATTCTAAATAAATTCACAACTAAATCGAAAAATTTATATTAATTTCCAATAATCTTCAAAATTTAATCCCAAAGATCAAATAAAGTATCAAATTAATCATGCTTAAAAATCAGGAATGTTACAACAAAGATGTGATTTCAGTAAATCAATGAATTTATCGTTAGCAGATGCATTATCTAGAGTGCATGCAAATATTTTATCGACTACTTCCCAATCAACCAACAGACTCGAAATTTTTCCAAATATAGCCGAGCCCGAGTGTGGAGGTGCCATTAATCAAAAATTCAACAATTTCTTTTGTAGATTCCACTCATTGTCAATAAAATGAGCGGTTAGAGTTATAAAACCATCCGTATTTACTGAAGTCCATAAATCAGATGTTAAACTAACTCTTCCACTACATGATTTTATAAAATCCTTAAGTTTGACTCTTTCATTCTCATATACTTTCATAACATCGAAACGCGAAGTGTTTCTTGAATAATGCTCCGCTTGATTGTTCAAGTAGGAATGAATCTCACGAATATGTTCATATTGAACAAATTTGAAGGGTAAGTTATGCTGTATAATTACTCTAGCCATCTAGTCTCTATATTTCTTTTGTTCGAAAGCACTTCTTTGATTAACCTCTATGCTTTTATCGATTAAGGGACACTTTTCTACATGATTCATCAAATTTTTAGTCCCATAGGTACCACCCCATATATATTTTCTTTTACATTTTTTGCAAAAGCAAGTACGTTTCTGACCCTCAATAGTTTCATTTTTTTCAAAGTATTTCCAAACATCGGAATACGTACCCTTCTGTCGCTTATTTCTTGAAGAGCTACCCACTGAATCTACATCTGCTGCCAACTTCTCCGGTGTGTTTACTAATTGAGTATCTTGGTCAACAATATCCATATTGTAAAAATCTATAAGTGCACATGTAAATTAAAGTTATAGTTACAGAAAAGGGGAAAAAAATATGATCCATGTTAACACCTGCACATTAATCACTACGCTGGCTAAATATAGTTTGAGATGAGCCCCAATTTGGAACCAATAATATGGCCCAATGATTTATCTACCTGATAAGCATATTAAAAAAAGAAGCAGCAAATTTGATGATTGATGACCAATAGATATAGCTAAGCGTATAATGCATAGCGCAGCTCTATTCTTGATATTCTACTGCAGTCATATGGGGACAAAAATTAGATCGTGGGTAATATTTTCCACTCTAAATAAACTAGAACAAGCATATATCTTAAGTGCAAGTAATATATTCTTAACAAATACAACAAATCAATAGGATAAACCATGTTTAGAAAACTGGAAGATGCAAACTTCAATGAATGACTGAAGTTGTTGCTTAAAAAGGAATCAAAGATATATTATAAAATTTGTTTTAAGCTAGGTTGTAACATGTCCTGAATTTTTAATTTCAATAGTGCATTATTTGAGTGATTGAAATAAAAGTAAGGGGAAAGCACCTGCAAAAACTAGCACATTGTCAAGCTAATCTCATAAAAATCTTCATGCTTTTGAAACATTATATAAAACAGAGGCATTCGAAGCTTCTGTATATTCTGAAAAACTGTTATAAAACTTATATAAACATGCCTAAAGCTTTACAATTAAAATTCTTTAGTTCAATGTAAGGGGAAAAAGGAAAAAAAAGAAAAGGAGAAAAACAACTTTATACCAAGCATAACAGAATAATTCAGCTGGGAACAATAGTCCAGCCGTACAATCACTTTTACTTGGTTCTTGTAGTTTTTAAAAATTAGATGGATGTAGTAAAAGCTATTTTTTTTCAACCCATCGTTTCACAGAAAATATTAATATCAAACAAACGTGCAAATTCAGTGATAGTACCATACCAATACTAAATAGCTTCATGATTTTAATAAAACTTAGTGCATATTGTGTACTGTCTAAACAGGAGTGCTGCTGTACATGAAGGCAAACCAGTGTAAAAATGAAAACAGGAGTGCTGTTGTACATGAAGGCAAACCAGTGTAAAAATGAAAAACAGCTGTATAAAACAAGCAACACAATTGGCAACTTCTGCATCAGCAATTCACCAATCGACAAAAGGTTCAAAATCAAAGGAAAAATCTCATTTTATAAACTGATACTTGAAACACATACGTCATAATCCATTCTACGTATCATAGAAGCAAGTCCAGAGTTTACATCAAATCCAACTGGATATTATCGAACCATAAAATAGTAATCTTTTATGTTAAACCTCAGTTAACTGAATATATTTGCTTCTACGAATAAAACTCTATAATTATTGATTTGATTCTGCACTAACTAAAAAGTACACATAAAAAGCCATTATATTGTTGAACCAGTACCCAATATTCATACGACATCACCAAAATATTCCAAGCATAATAGTACTACAAATATAAGCAACAATAGTAGATAAAACGCACACATTGACGTTTGATTCAGAAATGAAGATTAGCAGAAATCACATAATGTGATAAATATATTTACATATTATGACATGCCACTATTATGTCAAATCCCAACAAAAACAAAGGAAAAAAACTATTAAAAACTTATTTTATATAAAAGATTGGATCGATTATAGTGATCGAAAGTAAACAAATACTTACAAGAAGGCTGAATCCGGTGACGCTGGCGAGGGAAGTAGCGAGGGCGGAGCTAAGAATCGGCGAAATAACGAGCAATCGCCATTGATTTAGGGTTTGGAAAGTATCTGGGTGGAGTCGGCAACAACGTTAAACAGGTCCTATGAAAAGTAACAGGTTAAACGCGTTGCTAAAAAAACAATTTGGAGAAGGCCCGGCCTGTCTAAAATAAGGTTAAGAGGGTAGGGTTAAATAGGTTTAGTGAATTTTGGCAGGCCTACCAGAGAATAATAAATAATGCAGTGGAACAGTGTGATACAGTGGAACAATATAGTATATAATAATAATAATAATAAAATCTTTGTCTTCATCCTCCAGAAATAAGGTCTTCAAAATCCGGTAATGCTCAGGCTGACCCGAGCGAATTAAAAAGACAAAACACTCGAGTCGGAACTAAAAGATCTTATGTAAGTTAAATCAACAGTAAATAATTTGAGTGGAACGGCGTCGGAGATGTTTACGAGGTTTGACATCTCCTATCCAGTGTCTAACGTGAGTGCAGTAACTTAAGAGATGTTCGGGATTCACATCTCCTAAGGATCTGTTAAACTATCTACTATGTAGTAATATACGCTATTATAATAATGTCTATAAGTAAAATAAACTTACTTTTAAGTAGCGTTAAAGGGTTGCCCATATAGCCTTTAACATGTAATAGTCCCAGTAATCCAACCAATATCAGTGCATCTCCAGATCAGGAGACTACCCTAAATACTCCAAGAGCTACGGGAGAAAACCAAACTCGTACTAGGCGCACTAGGGTAGGCGACATGGCACAATGAGGCAATGTCAGGGTAGATATACCAATTGCGCATCCAGACCGGTGGTGACTCATAGCGCGCAGCTACCGCCCACCTCAAGCCACACCCTCAAAAGAAAATCAAAGGGCCCCAATCAATCACAAAGTAATAGAATGGTATCGAAGGAGTGTGTCCGATAAGAGGGGCTACCTCACTAGCCCGTAAGTGCTCCTGTTTTAGCCACCTTATGCCAACTCATGAGAGTCGGGTCCACGTATATACCTCAAAGGAACGCCGCCACCATCCTACTTCATTCTGGAATCTCCACCGCATACACGATTGTTAAAGTGGTTTTCGGAGTTGGCAGAGAGTATGAAAACTTCTGATCCCAGTCTCCTTAACAACCAAACGTTATTATAACACCGCGGTCATTTTCAAAATAGTTTATACTTTAAAACCAAATACCATTGTCTTTTCAAAACCAAATCAATACGATATCATTTTCATTTCAAAATATATCTTTTTCTAAAATCATAACACCTTCAAAATTATAACGTTTCGAAATCAAAACACTTGAAATATAACACTTTCAAATTATGATTCCTTGAAACTCATAACTTTGAAACATAACTTCCACCACTTAAATGGTTTAAATATTTAAAATACTTTCTAAAATAAAATAGCTCCTTCAATTTCACAAATCAATTCCAAAACAACTCGAATTTCTAAATTTTAAATTTAACCAAATCCCAAATCATAAATTTCAATTCAATTCAGTTTCCAAGCAAACTATTCCAAATTATATCGATTTGAAAACAGATTTGATCCACAGAATAAACCATTTCAAATTCAATATATTTTAAACTTTAAGTATTCAACAATTTCAAAACTAAGTTTGATAATTTCATATATATCAAATTCAATTTTCTATTATTTAGTTTCGAAACATTTACTTAATAAATCCATTATCAATTAAATAAGCCCCAAATTAAAATAACTAAATATTTCCTTCAATTTATTTATACTTGAAATATTCATTTAATTCACCTTAACCCAAAATCAAATTATAAAATCATACCTTTTAAAATTTCCAATTTAATAAATTTCACATCAAACTTATTTGAGTTTAATTCTTAAATAAATTCAAATAAATTTCCAAATTATCTTCCAACCTTAATTTATTTGAATCATTATAAACTCTATATTAAAATAAAATCTAAATGTTTAACCACATTATCTTCAATAAAGTCAACTTTATTGTTAAACTTATTCTATTTTAAGACAAACTTATACATAGCTTAAAATCAAGAATAAAATAACATTTATATAATATCTAAATCGGTATTATATAAAACCATATATTTCTTTACAACCCATAGAAATTATTTCAAAATATTTTTATATATAGACCACGGTGTCTGTATATAATTTTCTATCCTGTGGTCAAGTGATACGGATATTTATCATTTCAATCCGTAATTTAAAACATAAATACGATTATATATCATTTCAAACCGCAATCCCGAATGAAATAAAAATCCATAACAACTTGCAGTTTATAACAATACAAAATACAACATCCATTCATCCAATATTAACCATCAAACATTTATCGCAATCATCATCCAATTCAAACAATAACATCAATATAGAACAGATATTAAATAACAGGTATTTACTGACAATTTATATTCAATAATAAATTAAATAACTATTTTATCCATAAAAAATTCAAATAAACTAAGATGATGATTCAAAATATGTGAAACAGTCATAAATAAATTCTAATCACATCATAAATCAATTTAACAAACATAAGAAATTTTAGAAGTTGTGAGTGGTTTAAAATACCCACCTTTGAATTTAAATTGAATGTAAATCCAATTTAAATTCAAAATTTGAACGGTCTTCGAATTCATCGAAACCGGCGTCAAAATGTCAAAAATTTCAGTACGATCCCAACGAAAGAACCACGCGTGAATTGGACCTCCTATGTAAAAGTTATACAAACTAGAACGATCTTACGATTTAAATATTAGAATAAACAAGATAATTAAATTAACAAGCTCATACCCCACTACACGTCAGCACATTCCACGAAATCATCTCCTTCAGGTCGGCACAAGCACGAAACCTAGTGCCGCCGCCTTCAAACTGCTCGACGCTGACCATCAATCCACGATCGTGCACCTACTCGAAGCCGCCCTAACGTCTCTGACCACCCCTCGCATTCACGCGCACCCAGGTCGAGGCGAAACGAACACAGCCGCCACTTAAACCTAACCCATTTGTCGAATTATTGCAAGAAATCTAACCATCAACTCGCCAAAGTAAGCACACCGATGGACAACGCTCATCAATCTCCATAAAACCATGTCGTCGATTCGACGATCTGTCGAGGTCGGTCGCAGCCCAACGAACGTCCGTGATTGTTTTGAGTAATTCTGGCCAAACAGAAATCCAAATTAAAAAATGAACAACAGAATTGACTTGCGCTCGTCGAGGGCTATAAATCGATATATAATTCGATATAGTTTGAGGACTTTGAATTTTTTGATTTGTAATTTAATTTAGATTTTGCAATTTGAGAATTGGTTTTGTCTGCCATTGGAATGAGGAGTTGAGAAGAAGATGTACATACAGAAAAATGAGAATAAGGAGTGGCTAAGGTTTATAATGAGGTATATATAGGTAGGTCAGAAATAGAGATGAATGGACACGATTTGATTAAACGATAAGCGACCCAAAAAGTCCGTTCTGCCTCCAGAATGAAAATGGGTCAAACCATATATCAAAATTGATGTTTTTAAATATTTTAAATGCAATGGAACATGTTTCGAGTCCTAATTCCATCGTATGAAGAAGTTATGCTAAAATCTAGTTATTTCAAATTGATTTCAACTAATTTCAATTTAATTGATTCCTAGGCGTTTCGAGCCCATACGATCAAACAACAAGTCCAATCGTTACGAAACTTGAAATCCTATAATAATTCACTGATATGGATCCGATAAAACTGGTTTCGTCAAAATCCGCGTTCGTGGCCAGAATGGCTATTTTTTATGTTAATTAAATAATTTAATATTAAATTAATTAATCACTTCTTCAATTCAAATTTAATTATTTACCCTTTCTATCATTTCTAATTACAAATAAACTTATAATTCATTAACCAAAATTTCTATGTCAATCAAATAAGAATATATTGTGAAATTTATAATGTTTACCTTCAATTTAAGTAAATTCAAATAAATTATATTTTAATTTCAAATAAATTAATTCAATTTGTTTTCAATCTCTTTATTCAATCAATCATCATCTTATGGATAAATGTGACATTCCAATTACCCTAATATTAACGTATTTTTTAATTACATTTAATTGCAATGGATTTAGATATAATTCAATAGATTAAATAAATGGGTAAACAATTAATGATTATCACCATTTGCCTAATTTAATCTCATTCATACTTTATTATCAACCAATAAATATTATAATTACTTATCTAACATTGATTTTATCAAATTATAGTTTACTGCGTATTATTTCATTAATTAATATAACTTTGAATTTATTTCCTAATTTACTATTTACAATTAATTATAACCTTACAATTGTTTCAATTAATTGGGATTGCACTAAATTAGTTATTTATTAACTTGCTTGAACATTTTTACACTTCCTTACCTTTGTTAATTCATTAAATAATTACAAATTTTTATCAATTCCTAATTTAATTACAAAAATCTTAATAAATCAACAAATTTTAAACATCGAAAATTATGGGTCGTTATAATGGCCATGAAAGTTGTCAGACATCGATGATCATCGGAAGCCATGGAATCGATGCAGATGGGTTCGTCTTGAAAAGTGAATGACTCAGAAGTGGTCTCGCATCGTCTCGAGGTGTAGGAAGCAGTTATGGTTAAATACAATGCACAATGCTGAAAATTTTGGTGCCACTCATCTCTTAATAAACTATATGATATCTATATTGCATATATTATAATTGAATTCTTGGATGATAGTTGATAGTATTAATGAAGCATAAACTAATGTAAAATTATCGGGATTTAATTTAATTACTTTTAATGTAGTCAAATTAGTTATACTTCGCTTGGGATATCTATTTAGCAGAATAAAAGACCGTTTTGCTATAATTAAAGTGAATAGATTATTTTAGGCATCTATCAAGTAGAACGAATCACTGCCCCGTACTTGCAAAGTAAAAAGATTATTTTGAAGTTAATTAATATGTTTGTTATCATTGTTTAGTTGTTTGTTTGAATTTGAATTTCCTCTTGAAAAGCGGATTGCATAAATAACCATTGTTTTGTAGGAGACCTTTGTAAACAGACCCTAAGAGGTTTCTCGCCATTATTAATTTAATGTTATGTGCATCATACCTATATTCTTATTTTTCTTATATTAATGTTTGGTTGAAATATTAATGGCATGCTGTTTAATTTGAATAAGAGTCATTATAGCGATTATCGCTATATTGTCACTTATGAAATATCATCTCCTTAAACAAGTGTGTTGAATTGTGTTTGTATTTTTACAAAATAAATGTTTGTTGCATTATTGTCCTTTGAAAGTTGATGAAACTATATTTTCAAGTGTTTTTGAAAATTTTGAAATAAAGGATTATGTCATTTTAAATTTGTAAAAAGATTATAAATTTGATATTTATCTTTCAGGATAAATTACGTGCTTTAAATTTATAAAACAGATTATAAACTTGATTAATCTTCTTTCGAAATATTCAATGTGGTTTCAAATTTATAAAAGAGTTATATCAATTATCTTTCGAAATGATTAACATTGTTTTAGATTTACGAAGGGTACTTTAAATTAATTAATTATCTTCTGGGGTTGTAACTGTTGTTTTAAAGTTATAAATTATAGTTTATAAATAAGAAATTCTGTAAAAGGGAATATTTAAATTAAATCTAAGTGTAAATTGTTTTGGTTTTATAGTAAACGATGTTTTAATGATTTCTGTTTTTGATCTTTCTTTTTAATACAGTTGAAATATAAATTTGATCTTTAAAAGGAATATTTTTTAAAGAGTGTTTTTAAAGTGTTTTTACAAATATTTATGATGTGGCAATCGAGAACAAATATGAGTCAAACATTGTATGGGATTTAATTTCCATATATGATCAATTTTGTTATTCCTGATAGTTTGTTTATTGAATATCGATTCCATTATCTTCTTGTTATATCGTCAATCTAAGATGATTTGTTGCTCATTTGAGCGGTTAATATTCTTTGTGGGAAATGACTAAAACAAAAGAGTGAGCGAGGGCCAAGCTATGTGAGGTTGCTCTCACTAGGTTATTATCATATCTACTATAGATTGGTTTCGGTTATATGCGCACTAAGATGTGAATTACTCGGATACTCGGTAAAGTTGACGGGGTCCAGCTTGGAGGTTTCCGACAGCCGTCGTAGTTTTCAAGTATATTTCTAGGTATACTTTCGGTAAGGGGGCGCACCTTCTAGTCATTGTTGGAAAATTCCTTTTCCTTATTTGATTCAAATCTTTGAATCGAGTTCTTTATTGCATCGAGAAGTGTTCGGAGCTTTTCTCGATGTTTAACTATTATTTCCATTATTTCAAGTTCGATTTTGTTCCGACCTCTTTTCATTCTTTCATCTATGGATGTTATTCGTGTGAGGAAAAAAATCACTTTGTATTTATCAGCGTGGTATCACTGAATTATTATATGTTCAATATATTACTTGGGTTTCCTCGCACTGGTTTTCCAAACCGATTCGTGTGTTATTTTATTATAATGCTCAGATGAGACCGAGTAATTTTCAAGTGTCGTTGGTGGGACATAGAGCTCATGAAGTAGAGCTGGATGTTCACCTACGAAAGAATTTTTATTTTCCACTATACTATTATATTATGTACACCCATCAGCAATTGTAAGGACAAGAAGTTATAACTGTCTAGGCCGATGAAGCTTATTTTTAACTCTGATTTATCTTGAATCTTAGAGTGATATTTTACTGCCTTTGTTATATTATATATTGTCTTTCCGCTATGAGATTCTGTTTCTCTCTATTCGTTTTCTTTTTCTTTCACCCTAACAATTTGCCTTTTCGGCAATTGGATTTTTGTATTGGAATACCATGGATGTATTTAATGCCGACTTTCAATGGTCGAAAAGGCGGTTCATTACGATTTTAATTAATTTAAAAATAAAATAAATAATTTCAAATAAATAATTTTTCTCCCATATTGCATTTTCACTCAAAAATAATTTTTTGATCATAAATATACTGCTTTTTAACACATAAACAATTTTAAAATATTTTTTTATTCCTTGGAATAAATTTCAAAGTTCACAAATGTATTCTATTTCCCAAATACAAATTTCAACTGATTTACAAATTCACAGTACACTTCCAAATATAAATTTTGAATTTTCAAATCAACATTTCTCATTTTATTTCAAAATAAACTAAAAAATCATAGTTGTTTTTATAATAGCTTTCATCGTAACTATAGTCTAAAAAATGTTCTACAATTATTTCATGTTCGATTTGTCGACGAAAATGAAAAAGTGAATAATTTTACTACAAACACAATAGATTGCTTGCTTGTTTTTAATGAAAATGATTGTTTTCAAGAAACAAATAATTTAGTAAAACCAATTTTTTAATAATTTTATAAACTTGGGAAAAATATAAATATTTACAATGGTCAAAACTAATAAGTTACTGCAGATCTCTACTACAATTGACAAAAAATTATTAAAAATAGGTTTATTATAACCATTAAAAAACCAATTGTTAAAAGTACATTTATTACAAATATAATGAAAAACCAATTATTAAAAAACCCTTCATTATAACTGTTAAGGAAAATCGGTTGTTAAAACACTTTATTACAACTGTTATTCTATGAATGTTGTAAATAATTAGTTGTAATAGCGTCATTTTCTTATAGTGTATATAACTTTTATATTTCATCAACTTATATAATAATTCTATGTATAACATTATATGATTTAATTAATTTTAATTAATTAAGTCTTTTATTAATTTTATATTATTATTCCAATATAACTTTTACTAGACATGTATACTATAATCTTTAATTATAGTATATACTATGACCTTATAGTAATAATTTTATAACACACACATATATATATATATACATATAATTTAATTAATTAACCTTTATTTTACCTATTTAATTAAATACTTTTAATAAAATTACATTAATTTTGAAAGTCATTTTATACACACACATATACATGCATATTTATACTATCTTAAACATCTTAAGATAATATAACATATATATATAATACATACATATATACACACATACCTAACTAAGTAACTTGTTTAATTAATTTATTGTATCGACCTTATTAATAAATCAGTTTTCAAAATTAATTTTAAAATTTTAATTTTCAAACATTTGAAAATTTTATTATCTTTTCAAATATTTTGAGAACTTAAGTTATGACTTTTATAATAAACATCTTTCATTTATTTAAGTTTTAAACTTAAAATCTTTACTTTAGTTTTCAAAATAAGTTTGAAAATTAGTCCAAGGCCCAATTCAAATTGGGCATTTCTGTAAGGGGCAAATGTTGGGCCCATTTCACCTTTCAGGCTAGGCCGACAACTAGGTAGGACAGTGTTTGATTACCCGATTGCAATCCTAGACATTACCTTTTTAAACACCGTACTAAGTGGACAAGCTTAATTAGTTAGCCTTAACATGACTAATTTAGACCACATATTCTATTGGGCTCTGATACCATTATTTCTCCAACCCAAACTATTTTGGTGTGATACAACTAGATACCTCACGAGCGAGTTTTACGTGCAGCCTTCCGACTGGCACAACCATCATAGAACATATGGTAATGCTTCGTCATAGATCACAATATGAGAATCTATTATCATATTAGTTGTAAGGATTGAACCTGGGACATCTAATATGCCAAGTGAATGCTTCAATCAACCACGCTCTGATACCATTGTTGGAACCGAGTCAACCGATAGCTAGTGAAATTGTAGATTCAAAAAAATTCCTATTTTGATCTATTGAGCCTATGAAGTCTAAAAATATTTTAGACCCAATCTAAAAGGTGTTTTAGATAAAATCATTTATTTTATTTAGTAGTTTGAAATTTTTAGAATTTGATATAATTTTAAATGTATGAGTGTATCAAATATATCCATTTGTGTGACAGATACTCATTAAAGTTAATTGGAGAAGTAAACATTTTGTTTCTTTCTTTAAAACCTATGCAATCAATTAAGGGAATAAATAGTTTTAATTGAAAAGAGAAACCTTTCGTTTCTCTCTCTCTCTCTCTCTGATTAGACTAATGGTTCATTAAATGCTATTGATGATCAATTTAAACATAGCGTGGAATGTAAGTATATCCAAATATACTCACAGTTTATACTGTGTAATTGCAACAGATAAGAAGTGTGCATAGTTGATGATTTCCATTATATATGTCATTGTTGTCCAACTTATTTTCTAAAACTAAAACAACATTTTTTATGTATATGTGTGTGTGTATTCTTTTTTACATTAAAGTTATTTTGATTGTTTAAAGTAAAGCAAATAATTTACAACTAGCTCTAAGTCAAAATTATAACTTCCATAAAAGACCATTTTGTAAAAATTGAATTAAGAACACACGCACATATATATTGCACATGTATATATACAATAAGTGGATCAATGTTTTAAATTCAAAACAAAGTGTAACATATGTATTCAATTAATTTGTAGTTTAAAATATATATTCATTCAATCGAAATAACATCCTTATATTTAAGTGTTAACTTAAAGTAAAAGTTTTAAGATTTAACAGAAAAGTCCATATTTAAATCTTAAAATGAATTAACGTTTATTCTAAAATAATAACCAAAATTATTTCAAAATAACTTGCAACAGTGTATCCAATTCCCGAACTTGTAAAATAAAATTGAAGTTAACTGATCAAAACATTTCAAAACAAAATATTGTTCAGACAATCATTTCTAAAATAGAAAAGAATTAGAAAACCATGGTACAACTAAGAGGTGATGGATCTATTAATATCGAAATATATAACATTAATTATTAAGGAATGCAGAACATGTGCAGATCTAGACGAATCAAAATAATAGACATGCTATTAATTGAGATAAAGGGGTTCTAATTCACATGTTTAGAATTAACCAATAAAACATTATAATGAATCATTCAAATTCAAGCATATAAGTGATAAAACATGTAAATAAATAAATTAGAGAATCACCTTAGGATTTTGCCTATAAATCACACCTTGAATGATGATATCTTATCGGGTCTTCAAGATCCACACCCAATCCTGGCAAGAGATGGATGAACCACTGGTGTTTCATTTTATTGATGTTTTTTTATTTGGAGTTGAATTTTTTTGGATATCTTTATTTTTTTCACCATGGAAGGTTAGGAGTGTTAGGGGTTTCCCAAGGGTCCCCACATAGTTAGATTTTAGAAGAGATAAGAAGTGGAAAAAATACACAAATTTCTCAAAAAGCTTTATTATTTCACCAAAAGATTGCAGAAAAAGCTTAAAATTTGAGAAGATATCTTAATCCCAAAACCCAAGAAAACAAACTTTTTCCTACACACATCTAATGAACCGAATACATGCCTATTTATAATAAGAGATTACTTGGTACTCAAATCCTCATCTATATAGAAACAAATAAATTGTTGCATCTAATTAAGAGGGTTAAATCTTCTCTTTTATTATGATATGCATATCCATATACGCAATAGTATTTTGAGAAATTCCAAGTATTTATTTCCCTTTTATTTCTTTTAAATGGAATTTGTATCGAAAATCACAACACTTTGAAAATCCGTAAAATCTATAAATGGGGTAATATATTTAGTCACAATTACAATTCACTCATAGTATCTTCAAAATCTACTTTGATTTAGAAATATTGTATCCCAAAATCTAGCAATCTCTATGTAACAACCCGCATATTTATCGATTTTATATTTAAATATTTTATTTAAATCTTTTGTCGTTAATCGGATATTGGTCCGAAAAGCTACTTTTTGCAAACGGTCAAATTAGGACTCGAGACCACTTCCATTGAGTTCGAAATGCCGTTTACAATTTTTTTAAGTATAAACATTGATAGGTTTGGAGTTAGTGGAATTTCACTTACTTTTCCCGCTTTGGACTTTGGGTTAGATTAGCCATTATAACTCAAACCCACTTCTCTCCTTCTCCTCACTCTTCATAAATTCCTAACAAACACAAACTTTAACATTAATGGTGAATGGAAAGGGAAATTAGAAACTCTAAGCCTAGGTTTCAACTCCAACTCCATCATTCAACTCCAAATTCAAGGAAAAGCATTGGATTCAAGCTTGTAGTTGCTTCTCCATCCACCTTCAAGCTTTACCTTCATAATTTGGTGAAAAGGTGAGATTTTTATCTCACAATTCTAGTCTATAACTATATTGGACTGTTGGGAATGATTCCCCATCACTTTAGCATGTACATTTGCATTTGGTTTGCATTGGATTGGCCAAAAACTCCAATTTTTAGTGTTTTTGGTGAAATTCTGCACTTAGGTCGTTCTGCCTATGCTAGGTCGTTCGCGTGGAAAAGTCTCGGCCTTCAAGTAGCTCGTTTCTGGCTTTAAATCGTTCTACGGCCTTAGGTCGCTCGGCACTAGGTCGTAGGTCGTAGGTTGTGGGGCTTTACGTCGTAGGTCGCTCGGCCATGCTTATTTCGTTAAGTCGCTCGGCATTTAGTGGTTAGGTCATTGGACCCTTAAGTCGTTACACCACTAGGTCGTTAGGTCGTAGGACCTTAAGTTGTTATGCTCAGTAGTGTTTGGCCGTAACACGTTGGTCTCCTAGGTCGTTTGGCCTTTATATTATTAGGCCGTTCGACCTGTTTTATTTTAACCCCCTTAGCTCGCGCTTCTTTAGGTCGCAGGACCCTTAGGTCGCATCACTATTAGGTCGCATGACCTTATAAACCGTTAGGTCGCAAGACCTTATATCCCGTTAGGTCGCGTGACCTATATACCATTAGGTCGTTAGACCTTATTCTCCAATAGATCGCTTGCCCCTTTACTTCGATAGGTCGCTCGGCCTTGTCTTCATTTTAGGTCGCATGTTTCACTAGGCCATTAGGCCTTTACCTCGTTAGGTCGTAGGTCGCTCGACCTTATTGCCTTGTTAGGTCGCGAGTCCCTTAAGTCGCGAGTCCTCTGTTAGGTCGCTCGCTTCTGCTAACTCACGAACACCTCTAGGTCGCAACCACTAGGTCGCTTGACCCCTAGGTCGCAACCATTAGGTCGCGCGATCCTATCCTCCCTTAGGTCTTCACTAGGTCGTATCGTTTTGGAAGGGCGCTGCCCCGCACCCCGCCGGGGGCGATGCCCCTGGACCCCCGCGACCTGACCGGGCAGGTCGAACCCCGTAGCGGGGGTGTTGCCCCCGCACCCCCACCTTGGGGGGTTGCCACCCCCCTAGACCCCCCTCCGTAGGGGATCTTATCTGAAAAACATTCAACAGAACTTGCTTTGTTGAGATGTTGAGTTGACCATTCTTCGAGACAAACTATCTCGGGCTCCTCGATCGATTTTATGGTATCGCGGCCTTGCTAAATAGGCGGAATAACAACTTTAGAAATATGAAGGTTTCAATACTAGTAGTAAATATCAAAACTCTTTCATCAAAACGATTTCAACACTATTTTAATACAAAGCTCTTTTTCCAAACCGTTTTCCAATCTATTAGTATATACAAACCTTTACCTCACTTGGATGAGAAATCTAATCAAACGACTTAGTAAAACAAGTGGTACGAAACGCTTGCGTTTGCTTCGTCGGTTAATTCTTGGACTTGTTCGATTGAACCTTTTGTGATAATTTTCTAGTGAAGATCTACAGTTTGTTCGTAGATATTTAAGTTAAGCAAGTGGTTATGGGACATGAAGCTAAACTCATATATTTACTAGCTTAATGTGATTGACACTTCTTGATGATCATGACGATCATTTTTGTGATTTAGACTAGCAATTGTGCGATGTCTCTTTGTCTGCGAGGGAGACTAGACCCCGCTCTTGTGATGTTTCGCCATCGCATTTGTGTGATGTTTCGCCATCACATATGTGGGGTAGCTCCCCACGGTCTTCGGGCCATTCGTGTGTCAAAATTAATGGCTTGCAACCATGAGATAGCGTCTTGCTTTGTGTTACACGTGTAGGTGAGTTTTCATGCTCCCATTTTGTGAGTTTTCTGCTCCTATATTGTGATTTCTGGATTTCTTGTGTAGTCTTCTGGAATTTGTGCTTCACCTATTTTCATGACTTTCATTATTATGATTTTCCAGCTTTTATGTTTTGGTGAATTTGTATGTCATCACTTTTTTTTAGGTGAATTTGGATCTTTTAGAAGATTCTTTTAATATTGTTTGATCTCTTGATGGTCTTCATTTACATGTTTATCATAGTATGTCTTTATGGTTATTATATGTTCTTGCCATACCTATTGTTTTATATCATGTTATCTGATATTTATAGCTAGAATGATCCGTTTGTTATTTTCTTATAAATAATACTCGATTCAGACCGAGATGTTACAGGTGCTTCTGCTTGACTTCTCCCCCAGGGATTTACTACTCTGACTTTTGGCTGACCATTTAGATTAGCAGTTTTTGTCGTTTACACTTGAGATATAGACTCATAGATGTATTCTTTGTATAGCACGTGTTGCTATTCTTTTGTGTATGTGGTTCTTTCATGACCACTACTCTGATGTACACTTTCATGTGTTAGTTATATATTCATATCTTTTTCCGCCTTTGTGATATGGATGTCTGTGACTGATTGTGTTATGTTTATTTCTATATTTGTTTCCGAAGATTTATTTGTAGCCACTGTGTGATAGCTTTGAGTTTGTATCGGTATGTCGGATTTCCTCCTTAAATGAAATGCATGCTATACTATCTGACATATCGGTGCTCACACAAAGAAGTTACATGGATGTTCGCTCCTCAACAGCCTTATTCTCCGCGCTAGTTGACAGCATTACTCCGTAGTGTTCTTGGCTAGCATGGTTATTGAGGTGCGGCGTCACACTCTACCTTGATACTGTATTTCCATACAGGCCTACCAACTCCACCAACATCTACATACTCCTTACAATCTTTAATATCTCTATGAAAATAAACGTCTCCATCCCAAAAAAACTTTACCAACCTTCAAACCACCTAATTATGCATGCCCCTCCAATTGAACATGCATTCATAAATAAATCAAAACTACTTTTAATACCACAAACATTTCATGCGGTCTTTGCGGCTTCAAGTTGCTAGCTCCAACACATCTTCGAGAAGTCTCTTCATTCTCCACCGTTCTCCTAAGCAATTTGTACACATGATTTCTTCCTCGTTTTGCCTGCAATGCCTCCCTATTATCCTTTCAAACCCTTGTGACTCCACCTCGAGTCAAAAAATGGAGTCTTTTACCTCCAACCGTCCTACATAATCAAGATTCTTTGTAATTTTTGGGATGTGCCTAACTCCTGTAAGCTCCACCGCCCTTCCGTCACGCACCTTCTACCTAACAGAACATGTCCCATTAACATGCACATTTCCACCATTGGCAAATTCCACCTTAGCATCTTGCTCTTCATAATCGATGAACAACTTCTTTTGATTACATGTAGAAGCATGTAACAGAATCAAACACCAATTTTTTGCTTTTTCCTTTATCTACACTGTAACATCCTGTCTTTTTTGTACGCTTTAAATCGACGATAAACCACACACGTCAGACTTAAACCATATAGAAGGGCGGGTTGTTATGGGATAAATAAGAAAAAGCAGAGAAGAAAAAGAACAAAATAGAATCTTACAGCGGAACGATAAAATATAATAATCAAATAAACAGTTCATGAAGCTGTTTTACAAAACATTTGATTATACTTATACAATGCATATCAGAGTTACACATACCAGAGAATATTAATAATGCAGCCGAATACAATGGTGTAGTGGAATATATAACAAATAGTAATGATAATACTTCGTCTTCGTCCTCTAGAATTAAGGCCTTCAAATCCTGAAATGCTCAGGCTGACCCGAGCGAATTGAAAGGACAAAATACTCGAGTCAGAACTAAAAGATCTTATGTAAGCTAAATCAACAGAAATAAATATGAGTGGAACGGTGTCAGAGATGTTTACGGGAATTGACATCTCCTATCCAGTGTCTAACGTGAGTGCGGTAATTTAAGAGATGCTTGGGATTCACATCTTCTAAGGATCCGTTAAACTATTTACTATGTAGTAATATTTCGCTATTATAATAATGTCTATAGTAAAATAAACTTACTTTTAAATAGCATTAAGGCTTTACATTTTCCACCTTAACACGTAATAGTCCCAGTAGTCCATCTAATATCATGGTCCCTCTTGATCGGGAAGCCACCAGAGGATACCACACGGGCTACGGGAGAAAACCAAACTCATACAAGGCGCGCTAGGGTAAGTGACACGACACAACTAGGCAATGCCAGGGTGGGTGTACCAATTACGCTTCCGGGCCGGTGGTAACGCGCAGCGCACAGCTACCGCCCACCTTGAGCCACACCCCCAAATAAAAAATCAAAAGTGGCTAGCGAATCAATCTAGAAGTCAAAGTATAATATCGAAGGGATGTGTCCGATCAAAGGTGCTACCTCATTATCCCGTCAATCGCTCATGTTTTAGCCACCTTATGCCAACTCACGGGAGTCCTAGAATCTCCACCGTGTACACCGTTGTTAAAGTGGTTTCCGGAGTTGGCAGAGAGTATGACAACTTCCGATCCTGGTCTCTTTAACAACCAAACGTTATTATAACACCGCGGTCTCTTCAAAATAATTTATACTTCAAACCAGAATATAATATCCATTTCAAAACCATGTAAATACTATATCATTTTCCTTTCCAAAAACCAAATAAATATGATATCATTTTTATTAAAACCCAATCAATATAATTTCATTTTTATTTCAAATATATCCCTTTTCCAAAATCCTAGCACTTTTAAATTTATACACTTCAAAACCAACATTTGAAATTATACCACTTTTAAAAACATACTACTTGGAAATTCATAACTTCGAAACATTTAAATTTGGATAAAACATTTCAATTTCGATATATTTCAAGGCTTTAAATATTTCAAAACTAAATTTGAAAATTTCGATTCAACAGTTAAATTTTCTATTATTTAGTTTTGAAATATTTTACATAATAAATCCCTTATCATTTAAACAAACTCAAATTACAAGTAACTAAATAGTTCCTTCAATTCATTTATACTTGAAATAATCATTTAATTCACCTTGACCCCAAAATCAAGTTATAATAGTTATACCTTTTAAAATTTTCAATCTAATAAATTTCACATAAACCCTTATTGAGTTTAATTCTTAAATAAATTTAATTTTAAATAAATCTCCAATTTATTTCCCCAACCTTAATTTATTTAAATCATTATACACTCTACATTAAAATAAAATTTAAATACATACTTACATTTATTTAATAAAAATCAAACTTTATCAATAAACTTAATTTTTTTATTTAACAAACTTATGCATAGCTTAAATTCAAGCATTTAACTATATATAAAAATAATATTTATATAATATAAAAAAATCAATATTCATTAAGCCGTATATTCCTTTCCAAAACCATAGAAATCATTTCCAAAATATTTTATATATAGACCACGGTGTCTGTATATAATTTTCTACCTTATGGTCAAGTGATACGAATATTTATCATTTCAATCCGTAAATGAAAAATAAAAAAATACAGTTATATATCATTTCAAACTGCAACCCCGAATGAAATAAAATCCATACAACTTGCATTTTATAACAATATAACATACAACATCCATTCATCCAATATCAGTCATCAACCATTTATCACAATCATCATCCACTTAAATCAATAACATCAATATAAACAGATAAATAAACAACATGTATTTACTAGTAGTTTATATTCAATAATAAATTAAATAAAAATTTGACTGGCAGTTTATATGCAAAAGTAAGTTAAATAACAATTTAATTCAATATATTCAATTTAACTGAGATGATGATTAAAAATATGCCAAACAGTCGTAAATAAATTCTAATCACATCAAAAATTAATTTAACACACGTAAGAAATTTTAGAAGTTGTGAGTGGGTTAAAACACCCACCTTTAGAATTTAAATTGAATTTAAATCTAATTTAAACCCAAAAATTGAACAGCCTCAGAATCCGTCAAAACCAGCGCCAAATGTCCGGAATTCCAATACGAACCTAGCGGAGAAAATCGCGCGTGAATTGGATCTCGTATGTAAAAGTTATAGCGATTAAAACATTCGAAATCAAAATTGAATTAGAATAAAAATACAAGCAAAACCAATAGTTGGCCACGTCGTCACCTTTCTTCTCTTTCACGTGAATCACTATTCAACACAACCCTAACACGCACGAACCCACGACACTCTGTAGCGTCGCCTCCCTCAAAACGAAGCCGCGCCGCCCCAAATGCCAGCTGCGACCCTAGTCTACCACCCCACGGCCATGGCGCTGCGAGCGACCACGCACGGCCCCAAAAAAAATGTAGCCGCCACCGTCCTGTAGAAACCCTAGTCCAATTATCCACCTCGATCTGACCATCAATTCGATGCAAAACCCATATGGATGCATTCCTCCCGTCGATCTCTACGCTACGGTACCACCAATTTGTCGATCAGCCAGAATCGATTTCGACGCAATGGATGGCCAAGAATTGATTGGCGAATTCTGGATGAACGGTGTACCGATTTGAAAAACGAATCACACTAGAAGATTACGCTCTTCGAGAGCTTCAGATTGATACAAAATTTGATAGTATTTAAGAAGTTTGAATTTTTGGCTTTGAAATTCGGAAATTGAAATTGCAATGAGGAATATTAGGGTTTCAGCCATTAAGGAAGAGAAGTAATTGAAACTGTACGTACAGAATAATGACATAAGAAATAGGCTAGGGTTTATAACAGGGTATATATATGCAAGCTGACATTAGAATGGACCGGATCGATTGGATATACGCGTTGAACGATAAAATGGCCCGTAATGCCCGTTCTGACTCCGGAACGAAATTGGATCAACTCATATATCAAAATAGATGTTTAAAAATATTTTAAAATCAATGGAACTATTTTCAGGTCCAAATTCCATCGTATGAAGAAGTTATGCTAAAATCAAGTTATTTCAAATTGATTTCGATTTCCGGGCGTTTCGTGTTCGTATGATCAAACGACAAGTCCGATCACTATAAAACTTGAAATCCTACAATAATTCACCGTTATGAATCCAATGAAACTGGTTTTGTCGAAATCCGAGTCAGTGGCCAAAATGGCTATTTTTACATTAATTAAATAAATTAATAATTAATTAATTAAATCAAATTTTCAATTTCAATTCGATAGTTGACAAATTTCATCATTTTTTATTTCTTAATCACTTACAATGATCTAAACAAATTTGAAGGTCAATTTATAGTTGATTGCTTTATCAATTTCAGTGTTAGGTTCAATTCATTAAATTCAGAAATTATAAATATAATTCCCAATAATCCCATTTAACTAAATAAATTAATGATTATTCCATTCATTATTGTCAAATAGACGGATTTAACATTGGATTCAAAACTATTACACTAATATCTCACATTCCATCTTAATTTCAAATAACGTAATATTTAGATATTTTAATTTCATTTAATTGTAATTAATCCAATTATTATAGTTCAAATCCCATAAATTAATCAACATGAATTTCAATTGTTTTCATTCAATCAATTGCCATATTATGGATAGAGTTTACATTGGTTACTTCTTGTTGCATTAAAAATCTTCAATGACACATCAAACCTACCCTAACTGCACAAATTAAGTCAATTAACTGCAATTAGTTTCACATTAAATTTTAAATTCCATTTATTTCCAATTAATTCAATTATTAAATTTAAATTCCAATAAATTGATAAAACTTTATTTCCATTCAACCAATTATCATATTATAAATAGAATTGACATTATTTCCAATTATTTCCGTAGTTTATACTAACATAACTTTTAATTTAGATTTGTTGTAATTTATTACCGGTTTTAATTTAATATACTAAATAAATGGTTAACTTATACTAATTGTTACCATTAACGTTTAATTTCACTTATAAGCTATTATTAACAACAAATGTTGCAATTGATTTAAATCTAATTCAATAAATTAAATGAATGGGTAAATAATTAATAATTATCACTATTGCCAAATTTACTCACATTCATACTTAATTATCAACTAACAATTATTATAATTACTTATCTAGCATTGATTCTATCAAATTGCAATTTATTACGTATTATTTCATCAATTAATATAACTTTTGAATTTATTTCCCAATTCACTGATTTCAATCAATTATAACCTTACAATTGTTTCAATTAATAGGTATTGCACTAAATTAGTTATTATTCAACTTTCATAAACCTTATTACATTAATTCACATTCAGTTACTATTAATCAATATATTATTGCATTGGTTAATTAAATGCTTACTTTTAATTACTTATTTTAAATTTTATACCCAAGTGCAACAATTAACACTATTTCTTTATTGGGATTTCACTCCAATTGTCAGTAATTAATTTTAATTACCATTGCTACATTTCTCTTTTAACATTTGCTTCATTATAAATTATAATTTTTTTTATTTCTTTCTAAATTTAATTACAAAGATCTAATTAAATTAACCAATTTATTTATCAAAATTTACGGGTCGTTACATATACCTAGGACATTGTCATCAAATTCCTCACCATAACTGTAATGACCTGTTATTTTCAACCATTCGCATCCACACGTGCCGGATTTGAATTGCTCAAAACACCAGATTATTAATTTATATTTGTAAAAATTCAGCACATACAATAAATTAATAATCACAAACACAGAGTAATATAACAATATGCAGCGGAAATAGAAGAATAGTAGTTCATGAAGCTACTATATATATAACAGAGTTAAACAAGATACAACAGAAGTCTAGAGTACAATAGTTAAATCCGAGATCAGAATACATCACTAGAATCAACTGAATATCTGAAAGTTGGATCTCCAAGCAAAGCTCCAACTCCAAAGATAGCACATACAGTAAATAAATAATCACAGAGTCACAAACAGAGTAATATAACAATATGCAGCGGAAATAGAAGAATAGTATTTCATGAAGCTACTATATATATAATAGAGTTAAACAAGATACAACAGAAGTCTAGAGTACAATAGTTAAATCCGAGATCAGAATACATCACTAGAATCAACTGAATATCTGAAAGCTGGATAGATAGTTGGATCTACAAGCAAAGCTCCAACTCCAAAGATGAATCTCAAAAGCTGTAGCACTCAGTCTGACCCGAGCGTAAAGCAAAACACAAACACTCGAGTCAGGATTAACATTCTTATATCAATAAATCCAACTCAATTGAAATAACAACAGAAATACAAGTAACTCAAAGGATGTTTGGGATAACCATCCTCAAAGAATCCGTTAAACTATCTACTATGTAGTAATATACGCTACTATAATAATGTCTAAAGTAAAGTACAATATATTTAAAAATAGCGTTAAGGCGTTACCCATATCCTCCTTAACACATTTTATAGTGCCAGTAGTCTATAAAATACCGTGATACCTCCCGATCGGAAGGCTACCGGAGGATACTCCATAGGTACGACACAAATCAAACTCGTACAAGGCGCGCTAGGGTAGGTGACACGGCACAACTAGGCAATGCCAGGGTAGATATACCAATTACACTTTCGGGCCGGTGGTAACGCGTAGCAGCTACTACAGCCCACCTCGAGCCACACCCCCAAATCAAAGAATCAAAAGTGGCCACCAAATCAATCACAAAGTAATAGAATGGTATCGAAGGAGCGTGTCCGATCAGAGGAGTGACCTCATTAGCCCGTCAATTGCTCCTGTTTTAGCCACCTTATGCCAACTCACGAGAGTCGGGTCCACGTCATACCTCAAAGGATGTCGCCACCATCATATTTCATTTTGGAATCTCCACGGCGTACACGGTTGTTAAAGTGGTTTTCGGAGTTGGCAAAGAGTATGAAACTTCCGATTCCGATCTCTTTAACAACCAACGTTATTTTTACACCGTGGACATTTCAAATAGTTTATACTTTAAAATCAAAATATCATTTCCATTTAAAAACCAAACGCAATATCATTTCCATTTCAAATATATCATTTCCAAAATCTTAGTACTTAAAGTTATAACACTTTCTAAATCAAAATACTTTGGAAATCATAATACTTCCCACTTAACCGATTTAAATATTAAAATAGTATATATATATATATATAATAAAATTGTTTCCTCAAATTTCAAAAATTAATTTCAAATCAACTTGAATTCCAAAATTCATATTTAATCAGATCTCAAATCATAAATTCCAATTTAGCTTCTAAATGAACCATTCAAAATTACATCGATTTCAAATATGGATTTGAACCCCAGAATAAAACATTTCAATATATTTCAAAGCCTTAAATATTCAACATTTCAAAACTAAATTTGATAACTTTATATATATAATCAAATTTAATTTACTATTACTTAATTTAGAAATATCTACTTAATAAATCCAATAAAACTTTTAAACTTCAAATAACTGAATATTCCTTCTATTTATTTAAACTTAATATATCCGTTTAAATCATTTTAAACCAAAATCAAGTTATAAAATCATATACTTTAAAATCTCTAATTTAATAAATTTCAAATCAATCTTATTTATGTTTAATTCTCAAATAAATTCAATTCCAAATCAATTTCAAATTTATCTTCGAACCTTAATTTATTTAAATCATTATAAACTCTATATTAAACAAAACTTAAATACTTAACCATATTATCTTTAATAAAATCAAATTTTATTATTATACTTATTCTATATTAAAACGATTTTATACGTAGCTTAAAATTTAAAATTTAACTATATATATAATAATATTTGTATAATATCTAAAATTAATATTTTATAAAACCATTCATTTCTTTCCGAAACCATAGAAATCATTTTCAAATATTTATATATAGACTAAAGGTGTCTGTATATAATTTTCTATCCTATGGTCAAGTGATACAGATATCTATCATTTCAATCCGCAATTTAAATATATACTGATATATATCATTTCAACCCGCAATCTCGAATTCAATTCAAATGAAAATCGCTTGGGTTTATCATTTCAACCCATAACGATTTTCTCCTATTCTAAAGTCCGTTCGGGTATGTATCATTTCAACCCATAGTGAATTCTGTACTAACAGAAAACTTGCAGAGTGATAACAGATATGATAATATTATAACATGCATATATCATCAATATAAACAACAGATAAAGGTGTTAGATGTCACAGGTGAACAGATAGCATATAATAGCATATAAATAGCAATGTAAATAACTAAAAGCAGCATATTTCAATTGTTGTTTCAATTGAAATCAAATTTAATAAATAAAAGAACGTGAATCATGAGTGATTTCTCACCTTTCGAGGCTAGAGAATACAGAAGATGACATGGATACGCACACCGATACGGACACGAGCAAATCAAAAAGATGCTACACCACTTGGACATTGGCGAGCCAAGAGTAAAGCACGATTTCGACGAACAGAGCTGATAACAGGAATCGATGAAAACAAATCAATCAAAACTAGATCAACGAAGATAACTGATATAAGTGAACATATATACACATAATTTAAAATCTAATATTTAAAAATTTCCTTTATACGAAGCCCAATATTAAATTTAATATGTATCAAAATGTTTATAGATATATACAAAATTAATATCACTTAAAAATCAAGATAACTTTATACATTAAAACCCAAGCTACCGAAACTAAAAGATGATATACCATAATTATATACAAAAGATATATAAGTCTATATATTTACTCAAACCGACTTACATCATTATAGCATAAAAAAATATCCAACACGTCGTAGAAAAGCTAATATAAATACACTAACATATACTATATAATATACATAGAAACTAGACTGTAAACAGTTATATTATAACTAAAAATGAAACTTGTTTAAATAGATATTTATATACTAAACTTTACAAACTAACATAGAAAACTGTCATACTTTACACAGCCGAACAGTTATATTATAACTAAAAACAAAACTTGTTAAATAGATATTTATATACTAAACTTTATAAATTAACATAGAAAACTGTCATACTTTACACAGCCGATTATATATATACAACCTTTATATATATTTATAACAAAATCTTATTAAATAAACATACTTTTATATATCAATTAACACAACAAGCATATATAAAAAATACCCTTTTGTATTGAAATCAAGGCTACAGGTCATAGCCTACAACATGCATATAAGCATACAACTAAAAAAACTAGCCTAGTAAAATAGCTTTCATACTCTACATACTTAAAATATACCATTAATCAAAATATAAAATGTTATATAATATACATATATTTTATATAAAAGCACTACTGAAACTAGTATGAAAATATCCACATACATTATATTACGGTATATAAAAAAATATGCTATAAATTTAAATTTCGATATCAGAGAATAAAATACGAAGTATATATATAAAATGCAGCCTCGACTTGGTTTAAAGATATACATACACTATCATACATATATATATCCACTTACTATATATATGAACACAAACAAAAATAAAAGAGAGCTTCAATAAATATATATACGAGCTATATACATAACCAGTACACGACCGAAAACAAAACGCACAAAATGGTTGGAGAAGCAATGCAAGATGGGTTTGCACAACTAAAGTGTGGCGGCTATGGTATTCATGCAGAGGAAAGGCGGGATGATGGCTTCAGTTGTCGGCGAGAGGAAGTAAGAGGAGAGAGGGGAAATGATGTGGCATGAAATGAGGCGGCAAAGGGTGGCAACATGTGGAGGACGAAGATGAGGGAGGTGCAGGAGGGCGGTCGGCTTTGGTCTGCACTGTGTCGGAGGGGAGGAAAAAGTGGTGGTTCTGCAGTCTGGGTGTAGAGGAGGGCGCAAGCTTGTGGGTTCATGGCAAGGCACGTGAGAACTAAAGCAGGAAGAGAAGGAGGAGATGTAAGGGGAAAGTTTAGCATGCCTGGGAGGAGAATCGGGTTGGGAAAATGAGGTGGTTGTGAACAAACAGCCAAATTTTTTATTTTACCAAGCACAAAATGAAAAGAAGAGAACGAAATGAAAAGTGGAACCAGATGTTATATTGAGTGTTAGGGAAGAGTGACGGGCACGAGAATAATAAAAACAATTGATTGGTTTGTAACCGATATAAAATTTGAATGGACAGAATGGAAATGAAATTAATTGTAACAGTCAATTCCCCGGTTTCGTGCAAATCAATTAATTATTTGTTTGGCAGCACGTTATAGATTTGAAAAAAAGGGAAAAAATTTGAAAAGCTGGAAGCCAAAGTGTTGATTTTCAAGAAATAATAAAAGCTGATAACTGATTGTTTCAACCGTTAGATAGATGAAAGGGACAGAAGTCCAAAAAGTTTAGGTTAGATACCGTTACGGTTAAATCGCTTCACAGATTCCATAGTGCACCAGTCATCGAAATTAACAATTGAATATACTGTGGAGATCAGCATGGAAAGACGACCAAAATGGCATGCAGATATTGATGGTACGACCACTCTACCAAAAATCGAAACGGACACTGATACACGTTGCTATTTCGTATGGAAATATCCAAACGGAGCCAGAAATGTCCGAAATTTACAAAATGAGTTACACGGTCTTATTCAGAGTATTCTTAGCAAATTTTCTCATGTTGACATATTTAGGTTTCAGAACACTTTTAAATTCAACTGTTATTTCGTCGAAAATAAGATTGACGGAGCAATAAAAGTCAAAATTTGGAGAAATGAAGTATGACGTCTTGCTCAGAAGATGATTTACAATTTTTCCATAGAAAAATATTCAGGTTTGGAAAACATTTTATTATCTTCAAATATTAACTAATATAAATTTAATAAAATTACACAATAAAAATAAACTTGCATATTATCTGATGAAAATTTACCAGTTGCTATGTTTAAATAGACGTATTTCAAATATCAAATTTATATTTCAAAATTTATTATTTAAAATTTCACAAAATTCCAATTAAATATATTATTAAAACAATTAAATTTTTACGGGTCGTTACAATAACCTTATCATCACTATTATCCATTTTTTCCTTTTGATCTTCTTCCAATGCCTTTATCGTCTCCTTATCTTTTTTAAGCTTATTGCAAAATTTCAATTGATGGCCATGTTTTTCACAGTAATAGCAGATGAAATTCCTCTTCATGTTTGATCTTTTTGATCGCCTATCCATGTTTGATTTCTCCTCCTTGCAAGATGCACCTCTCTAACTGAATTTCCTATTTCTTTTTTGTCTTCCACTAGGTTCGTCCTTCGCATCTCCTCATTGAGTAGGCCAATAACTACCGATGCCATCGAAACAACTCCATTCGAATTTGGGTTGTTCAATGCCTACGAGCGTTTCCCAACTTTTCGACGAAGAACTTAACAATATCAAGGCTGATGTCTCATTATACACCTTGTAAGTCACAGCGGCCAATTGATTTATAGTTGCTTGAAAATCATTGAGATGCTCTCCAATTGACCCACCTTCCTTAAATTTCAAATTTACTAGTCTTCTCATTAGAAGAGCCTTGTTTATTGCGGAGTTCTTTACATAGACTTCTTTCAATTTCTTCCAAATTCCAAAAGCAGATGTCTCATTAGTAACAATATGTAATATTGTGTTCTTCAAACATACCAAATAGCCACCATAACCTTCATTTTCAAAGTTTCTCACTTCGCCTTAGATACATTACTAGGGTGGTTCCTTTTTTCTCCAATGGGTGGTGCAGATCATTGAGGTATAGAAAATATTCCATCTTCACCTTCTATAACCCCCAATTCCTCCCAATAAGTTTTTCAACACTGTTTTCTTTATGACCAAACTCTCTTCAAAAAATTTATAAAGTATACTCCGATACCAATTGTTAGGGTTCTCCCAAGGGTCCCTATACAATTAGAGTTTAGAAGAGCTAAGATGGGAAGAAGAAAACACACAAACTCCTCCAAACAAAACCTTCATTAATTCAATAAAAAATTACAAAAGAAATCCTAAAAATGAGAAGTTATCTCATCCCAAAATCCAAGAAAAATAAACCTTTCCCATACACATCTAATGAACCCTATACATGCCTATTTATAATAAGAGATTACTCGGTGCTCAAATCTTCTCATACACATCAATTCCATGGCAACTAATAAATTGTTGCATCTAATTTAAAAGAGTAAAATCTTCTCTTTTATTATAATATGCATAACTATATATGCAATAATATTTTGAGCAGGTCAAGTATTTATTTTCCTTTTAATTCTTCTAAATGTGATTTTGTATTATAAATCACAACACTCTTCAAATCTATAAAAATATATAAACGAGGCAATATATTTGAGTCATGATTATACATTAACCGGCAATATCTTCAAAATCTACTTTGATTTGGAAATATTGTATCACAAAATCTAACAAGGAGGAGAGAAGAGGAAAAATTGAATTATTTATAGGAAATGAAACTTTTCCTACTCTTTAATTAAAACTTCCTTAATTAATTCCCTTGATTATCTCTCTCCTTTTCTCTCTCTTTACATGGTATGGCTGAAATTACATCCATCAGATATAAAATTTTCATAAACCACTTTATGCAATTATCTTGTAATTAAACCCATTTAAAATTACATTGATAACATATATCGATGTGTGCAAATATAATATTTATGAATACTTTCAAATAATTACAAACAACTCCAAAGTCAACTAAATTAAATAATAATTAATATTTCTTTAATATCAATTAATTTGCAACACTTAAATCATTTGGTTTTTTGGATAATTTACCATTACGGTTGTGCGACTCAAATGTGTAAATTCAATTAGCGATTAATATCGAATAGTTCAAATATTAACATTCACACATCATATTAGCAAGTGGTGTGACATTTTAGCTGAATATTTTGTTTATACATCTTTTGGTAAAATCCAATTTTACTTAGTATAAGCGGTACAAAGTCGTAACCATTATTTACACCAATTCTGTTCGTCAAAACTATACCTATTAGAACCTATGGAATTTGGTTTTGGTCAAAACTCTAACATCGTCCACATTCAACTTTGTAATTTTTCAAACACAAAATCCTTGATTCAATAATAACAATTATTATTAATCATACTGCTCTGGTTAGAGACTTTGATTTTGAGTTGACTATAGTTAACCATGATACTAACCCCATATAATTGAGGAGATGAATTGTAACAACCCACATATTTTACAAGTGTATATTTAAACATTTTATTTAAATATAGCATCGTTAGTCGGATTAAAGTTCGAAATGCTACTCTTTGTAAACAGTCAAATTAGGACTCGAGACCACTTCCATTGAGTCCAAAACTGCGTTTGCGACATTTTTGAGTATAGACATCGATATGTTTGGAGTTGGGTTGAATTTTGCTATTTTCTATTGGGCTTTGGGTTTCAGCCCATTAACCCAACATATTACCCTAACTCCACCCCCTCTCCTCTTCATTCATTCTATTATTTTCCTAACACTTAAACAAAATAAAAGTGGAGGAAGAGAAAAGAAAACAAAATTCCTAAACCTTAGTTCTGCTAGGAAGTTCAAATTCAAGTTCTAGAAATCGAAGAGAAGCTTAGGTAAGCATCCTCTTCATCTTCTCCATCTCATTCTCTCTTCAATTTCCAGAAATTCCAATAATGTAACTTAAGAAAAACTTCACATTCGATAATAGATTGAAGAATTTAGAGGTATATTGAAGAGGAATTAGTCTTGCTTTGTTTTAAAGGTTCTCATTTGTTATTTTTGAGTTTAAAGGTGAGTTTTTGAACTCACATCTACGTCTATAGCTTCATTGTTGTTAGATATGAATTCATAACACCTATTTCATGTCTAATTGCTTTTGATTTGAATTTGTTTGGTGAATTTTCCAATTTTTGACAATTTGAAGTCAAAATCTATGAAAAATCCTACATTGGATGTTTTGACATGTTGTTTGGAGTGTATTGAAGAGCCTATAGGGTTGGGTTGTCGCTTAGCACAAATCCTAGCCATCGTTGCTCGTTCGAGCGCTTTTGAGATAATTTGGCCATCAATGCCCTAGGCACAATATGCCTTGAGCTTCAGCTCAAACATCTGGCAGTATGCTCAGATTTTTGAAGCTACAGAATAAAAATTCCAAACCTTCTTCTCAAACGTATGAGCTTTCTTCCCATACGTCTGGGAGATCTGGAATAAAATTTCCAGTCTTTCAGCTCAGACGTCTGGGAGAACCATCGACGTCTGGAGGTGCTAATTTTAGCCAACTTACCTGTTTTTGATGGGTTTTTGTTTTAATGAATTTTTGGTTGATCCGATCGGTCGTCGTCATTTATTATCGACTTTTATGACTTCCTTATGGACTTTTGGGAATATCCATTTGATGGATTTGATATCGATTTCTATGGTTTTGATTCACGTCATCGAATGTGAATTTTTGCTGTCAGATTTTTTTACAATCATTCCTATGATTTTTTACTTTAAAATACAAAGGTTTTTTATACTAGTAGTAAATATTCAAACTCTTTCACAAAAATGATTTCAACGTTACTTTTAATACAAAGCTCGTTCTTAAAACCATTTTCCAATCTATTAGTATATGCAAACCTTTACCTCATTCGTTCGAGAAATCCAATTAAATGACTTAGCAAAACAAGTGGTGTGAAACGCTTGCGTTTAATTCGTCGGTTAATTCTTAGACTTGTTCGATTGAAACCGTGTGACAATTTTTGAGTGGAAATCTACAATTTATTCATAAATACTTAAGTTAAGCCAGTGGTTATGGGACATGAAGCTAAACTCATTTATTTACTAGTTTAGTGTAATTTACACTTCTTATCGATCAATGATGATCATTTTATGGTTTAGACTAGCGATACGCGATGTCTCTTTGTCCCCATAGGGGACTATACCGCGATTTTATGGAGTTTCGTCTCATTTTATAGGCTAGCGACCCATGGTCTTTGGACCGTTCGTAGAGCAATTGGCTCGTGAAGTCGGGGCATAAGGCATATCTTTTTAGGTGTGTCGATGTTCGACTAGGCATGGAGCGTATCTTTTTAGGTGCATCGATGTTCGACTATGCATGGGGCATTTCTTTTTAGGTGCGTCAATGTTCGGTTTATGGGATAGCGTCTCATTTGTGATACACGTGTTGGTGAGTTTACATGCTTCCATTTGTGATAGGCCTCCCCTTTGTGTTTTCAGGATTTCTAATTGATCATTTCTAGAATTTATGATTCACCAATTTTTGTAATTTACATTGATAAGTTTTATCACTATTTTTGGTTTGGTGAATATGTTAAAAAATATGAATTCTTTTAGATGTTTGAGTAGATTCGAGATATTGTATGATTTTTGTTGTTATTTAATGTATACTTGTCACAGTATGGCATTATTGTTGTCATATTTTTTATCATATCTCTTATCCTATCTCATTTTATATAATATTTATAGCTAGACTGATCCGTTTATTATTTTCTTCTTAAATAATACTTGGGTCAGACCGAGATATTTCAAGTGCTTCTACTTGACTTCTTATCATGGTACGTCGCCTGACTTTTGGCTAACTACTTAGCTTAGTAGTTTTTGTTTTATATGTTCGAGATAGAGACTCCTTGATGTATATATATTCTTTTGCCTAGCACTTGTACATATTTTTTTGTGATATAGTGGATCTTATACGACCACTACTTGGATGTACACTTTTATGTGTTGTATTTATACCTGTTTCCGCCTTAGTGATATGAATATATGTGACTGATTTATGTTATGTTTATTTTATAATTTTTTTCAAAGATCAAATAGCCACTGTGTAGTAGTTTTGTGTTTGTAATTTATGTGTCAGATTTCCTCTTGAAATGAAATGCATGAAATACTATCTAACATATCGGTACTCGCACAAAGCAATTACACAGATGGTCGCTCCTCAACAGCCTTATTCTTCATGCTAGTTGACGGCATTACTCCGTAGTGTTCTTGGCTAGTGTGAGTATAGAGGTGGGGAGCCACATGAATACTCTATTAAGTAGTGTTTCCCTTCCAATGCTTCAACTCAGACTAAACTATAGTTGTTCGATGGATGCCATACCACGATTTAACTATAATCAAAGTAGAGTGTCCACGGAAGTTCCACAATTCTCAATTCGAAGAAATTATGTAACATCGTCACTTCTAGATTGTCTGTCTGACCTTGTCATATTAACCAACAGAGAACTTTTGAGTGAGTCACAGTATCCAATAACTATCATTACGTAACCCTTTGGTGCTACAACAGCCATGAGAAATGTACTGCCCAACATTTGGAGAGTGTTATGTACTCTAGTCCGAATAGATGAATCAATATCTATTCTTGAAACATATTGACTAGGAATATTTAAAATGATATGTTATTTTCATTGCTATAAAATTCTAATGATTACAACACTTAGCAATTTCTATCATATAACATATCATTTAATGATTTTCATCCATATACTTTAAACTAATTACTTAATTATTTATATCATTATATAACAATTATATGATAGAAAGAAAAACACCTTTTATTTTGAACAAGATTGGTTGCAATGTTATATATGTGTAATAGATTACATAATTGCCCCTAGGGCATACCCTTAACCTACCATTGTGTAGATAGTTCACTCATACTGGCAAACGAGCTCCATCGCATGATAGAACCGCGTATCAGATCTTACCCATTATCACCATAATATATGGAACCATTGTCCAAAGCGACGTAGAGTATCTTTTGTAGGGATACAAGATTGTGTAGTGAGTTAAAATGCTACACGGATATTCAAATGTCGAAATTCATTTGATGTGACCATTCTCCTGAGAGAACCCTCTTATCGAAGCTTATTCTTCGATTTATGATCGAACATAACTCAATGGAGCCTCTTTGCACGTGAGGAATTTGGAACTTATGCATTATTAAATCCGACCATAGGAAATCCAATATAAGGTTAGGTATAGCTCAAACTTATCACCAAGTGAAGGACAAGCCAAGACCAACTCATAGTTTTCTTTGTATCAACCGCGGTTTAACTCGAGATTTTCCTAAGGTAATATGGGCTTTGAGTGTGCTAGGGCACAGGAAGTGATTGGCCATGAATTCAAACGACTCTCCTATGTCGCAACTAGATGGCAATGACGATGGCATCACGAAAATGCTATAAACACCGCTACGGCATCAAAGGCGACCTACCTTCCAGACTCCGGGTCTGGATCTGGAAGGAGAAATCAGGGCTGATTTCTTTAAGGTGATGGGGTTAGCCTAAGATAGGAGCAACAATGTAACATCCTGATTTTTTATGCTATTCACATCCACACATGTCAGACTTGAACAGCTCAAAATACCAGATTTTTTAATTTATACTTAGCAAAACTCAGCATATATAGTAAATAAAATAATCATAGAATCACAGAGTAAAATAGCAATAAGCGGCAGAAACAAATGAATAGTAGTTCATGAAGCTACTCTATAAATATATATAACAAAGTTAAAACAAGATACAACAGAAGTCGAATACATAGAAGTCTCAATCCAATAGTCAAATAACAAAATTTGAATATGTAACGACCCAGAATTTTTATTAATTAAAAATTTGAATATTTAATTAATTTTAAATATTAATAAGTGAATTTATAAGTCGAATAAATTTTTATTTGAATTATTGGATTTAATTGGATAATTTAATCAATAATTTAATACGTTAAATTATGAAAATAATTGAAAATGGAGTTAAATATGATAGAAAATGATTTGTAAAATTTTATTTTATCATATTTAAGTTAGAATGATATTTTAGAACTTTTAAAATCGAATTAAAAGTTAATTTGTGAAAATTGAATATTTTAATATTTAATAATCGACTGTAAAATAGCCAATTTTTGAACAGTCTCAGAATTGAACGAAACCAGTTCCATTGGATCCGTAATAGTTAGTTATTACCGGATTTCAATTTTCGTGTCAATCGGAGTTATCATTTGATCGTGGCAGCTCGAAACGCATCGAATTATTTTTAATTTAAATTTGGCGAGTCAAAATAGCCATTTTTCAAAAAGTCTCGGATTTCGACGAAACCAGTTTCATCGGATCCGTAATGTGATATTATTGTAAGGTTTCAAATTTCAAGTCAATTGGATTTACCGTTTGTCCGGTACAAATTAAAACGCCTAGAAATCGATTTAAATCGGTTTAATTTAAATCGAACGTTTTCAGCCATAACTCGCACATACTTCCGAATTAGCTTCCGAAACCTGTTCCATTGTGTCCGGAACGCGGGATAAACCCTAGGTACGCTGGTTACGGCGCCTAAATCGGAGTTCGGAATTCCCGGGATGAATAGTGTTTACGCTAGCTTTTTCTATAAATAGGAGTTAAAAATCTAAAATAAAAAAAATATGTAAAACCCTAATTTCTAAACGTGGCCGCCACCTTCAGAAATGTAAGGCCGAAAATTCATCTTTTTCTTCCTCTAATTCATTCAAATCCACACACCAATTCGTAATACTTTCTACTGCAAACTTGTAGAGCTTCGCAAGGGCTTTAAATCCATACGGTTGAGATGTGATTTCAAGCTTTGAATTGACGCGAATTTGTGTATAGGGGGGCCGGCTTTGTGCACGTTTTTCAGGGAGAGGGGGAGGCCGAGTTCTATAGGCTTGGGGCCGAACCTAGCTCGTGTCGAGGGCTTCGAAATGGCGGAGGTGTGATGATGTTTCGTTGAGCGAGGAGACGGTGAAGTCAAAACCTAACTTTGCTAAATGGGTTTGATTGTTGCGTTCCATAACCTGTAGAGTTGCGTGCGTGTATGTGGAGGGAAGGAGAAGGTTGCGTTCTAGGGTGGAGATCAGGGGGTGCAAGGATCCAATGGCTCTGGTGTGATGAGGGTTTAAATTTATTAAGTTATGTTGTAAATTTGTTTATATAAATCACGTTCAATCTTGTAAAATCAATATCTTTTTCATACGAGGTCGAAAAAATGCAAATTCAGTTGCGTTGGGATCGTATGGACGAGCACTACGCGATGGAGTTGGTTTGGAGTCGTTTGGAGTTAGTGAGAATTTCGGGTAAAATTAAACGCGCGTTTAATTTTATTCGAAATAAAAGCTAAAACGGAAATTAAAACCAAGGTGAGAACTTCTCACTCAATCGAATAGATTTCGATTTTATTTTAAATAGTTAGATTTAAAATATTTGAATGCATGTTCGAATGATGACTGTAAATTATTGATTGTTAAAATAGACATTATGCGCCGTTAGTAAGCGGATGTTATTTAATATAAACATGTACCGCGAATATTTCATAAACAGTGAAATTGGTATTATATATAATATCAATATATATATATTGGCATATGTATATATTGCAGTTGTTGATTTCCCGCATTTTTTGTTTAGCGGATGAGACCCTATTACGCCGTTAGTAAGCGGATAATATTTATTAAGAACATATACCGCGATAATTTCGTACTGGAGCGAAATTGGTATTGTGCTAATGTTTTTGGATGCAGGAAACAGGTTGGAGGGATCCAACTGGATTCCTCAACAGTATTTATTTAATTTCAGATATTTTGATATTTGATTGATTATCATATCGATATATGATATCGTTGTTGTCGTGATTGACTATTTGGTGTGTAGCATCATTGGACCCAAATTTTGGGATTTTAAAATGATCTTTAAAATGATTTTTGAAAATATACTTTATTTCTGGAATTGATCCATTATAAATAAATAAACGTTATAATTTTTAAAGTTATAAAAATTATGGTTTTTGTGAAATATAGTTAAAAAGCTGATTTTTAGAAATACGATTAAAAGTCGATTTTTGAGAAATATGAACTAATGATTTTATAAAATAATTTAGATTGGATTTTTGAATATATGATAAAAGTTTAAATATAGGATTTATAAAATTTGATTATTTTATAAATCGAAATGATGAAATTATAAAGGAATTTAAAGACGTTTTAGAATAATAATATAAACTGATTTATATTTAGAGATTTATAAATGGATATTTATAAATTGAAATATAGACATTATAAAACGAGTTTTTATAAGTGTTTGAATGTAGTGAAAGTGAATTTCATAAATGAATGAAATTTATAGAATTATATAACGGTGAAGTTATAAATGGAATTTTATAAACAATAGGTTTATAAAATTTGTAAAGTTCAAAGGAACGATTTTTGCAAATAAATAAATTATAAGTGTTGACTTATAATTTGGACTTTTGGTTTATAATTAAGATTATAAATCGAATAGGTAAATAAAGAAGATTTATAAAGGAAGTTGTTATGAAATAAATGGAAATGGAATTTATAAACGTTGTTTTATAAATTCGCAAACGACTTATTTTGATAAGTTAATTGTTATAACTTATAAATGGAGTTATATTCACGTTTTTAAACAGTGAATAATCCTTTAACATAAAATGAATAGAAAGGATGAAATTTGTTAATGAAGTATATTCACGTTTTTAAATAGTGAATAATACGTTAAAGAAAATGTATTGAATGTGAATGTTTTAAACAGAATTAAAACGATTTAACGATGTTTTAATTGTGTTGAGATTCGAAATCATAGATTTCAACATTTATTGTTGAAATAGACGTTTTCGAGAAATAAAAGGAAATGGTGGACTATAACACTGTTGTTATAGTAAATGATTTCCGAAAGGAAATGGGTTGTATAGTATTGGGATTTATATATCTATTTAATTTCGAATCCCTATACTAGTGATTTTGGGACGTTGTAACGATGTTTTACGCAACATTCGTTTTGGCCCAAATAAAAATGTTTAAGAGAATGATTTCCTTAAATAATGAATTTTATACTTAATTCGATTTAAGTATATTGAATATTTTCTAAGTGTTGAAAATAAAAGAGATTTGTGAATTACTTATGAATAAATAAGTATGGAAATGTTTTCCAATATGAAGTGAATATTTAGAATTTATCTTTTTGAAGATAAATTGAGAATGGATAAGTGAAATCGAATATGCATGGATATTTTGAAATATAAATTCATTATGGAATTTATATGTGAAAAGTGAAATTGGTTAAAAATAAATATTGATTTATTTTTAAAGTGTTGAAATTATATATCTTGTAAAGATATTTTGGAAAATAAATAATTTGGAAAATTATTTGAAATCTGGTGATGTATGCATATCAATTGATAGTTCAATAACCGACTATCAATATTTCCCTTTGAATGGGTATTTGATGTGAATTGATTGAATTTGAATGCACACTTATTTTTGAATAAGCGCTCACTATTCGGGTTAACCGGGAAAGGACCATGGGGTCGTATAACCCATTCTGAATATGTGATACGTCGTTATGAATTGCATTTGAAGATCGGTGTTGAAGACCGAGTATTTGTGAAAGCGATAGGATGACCTATCGATTGTCTCTGCACTGGGTAGCTCCTGGTATAGAGATCTCTTAAGTGATGGGAAATTCGATCGGGATTGTGAATACCCGTATTTCAAGGGCTTCGTAAGAAGTGCCTTCGGTTTTGTTCGAACCCGGAACAGACTTGTATGGATTGTATGCCTGACATTACAAGTTGAGATATAAAGCCGATTTCTTTCAAATATATTTCTGTTGGTGGCGGAGAATTTATTCTTTGCTTAACACCCTTCTCTGAGACGTACGAGCTCAGAGGTTATGTAGTTGAATGTTATCAGCGATATATCCCATTTTGGTAATGTGACATACTGAGTGATGCTGAAATGATCATTGTGTTGATTATTGTGATAGGATCATTTATTTGATCGTCTATCTTAGTGATCATTGTGTTGATCATTTGTTGACCCAAAGCATGGCTTTTGTATAAAGTATGTTTTTGTGGACGTGACTTCGTCGAGCCTCACATCCCGGAAATGGTCAAAACAGGAAAGATGCGGCAAGGTTATTAGGGGTTGCTGTAGCTCCCCTTAGGGTATGTGCATTTCCTTCTGGAAAGGGGTGGTATCATGGTATGGAGCCCAGATACTTACTCATGTTGAAAACACTTTATGATTGTGTGAATTGGATATCGAGCGCTCGGTTGAAAAGGTCCTAAAGGACCGGGGAATGGCGTGCTCGTGTCAGTAGTTACCCAGTTAGGGGTAACCCGGCCTTGTGTTGGCAGAGATCCGGTTTGGTTCTCGGGGATGTCTTTCCAGAGGCATTCTCAGTGGCAATGGGAAGTTCCTTGGCCTGACCATTTGTTGGAAATCCAATTCCCAATACGAAACTTGTACGGTATTAGTTGTAGAACCTGCCATTCACTTATGGTGGTCACCACTGTTTGGATGGTAGCTATAGTAGGCATAGTTCGAAATGTCTATGCTGGCTAAGATTTATATTCTACTTTCGAAATGAATTTTTTCTACACTATACACTAATAATAATATCAAATGTTATTTTAAATGCGTATCAAGCATCTTTGACTATCATAAGGAGAAATCTCCTCCGATTCTGCGTTTGCATGTGTGTGTGTGCGGGAGGCCTTATGGTAGTCTCATTTTTAAAAGCATTGCGAATTGAATTAAAAATATTCCTCTATTTTGATTTTAAAGATAAATAAACTGTTTTGAGTTCTCACACCAGTCACATAACTGACTTGGAGTTTATTGTTTTCCTTCCTAAACTCTGGGTGCCCACCAATTTCCACACGGGCAGTCAAGAGTTAGGTTTATCAGGATATTCTGGATATTCTGGAGTTGCTGGAGGCAAGCTGGATGGCATGGCGTATTACTAGTTTATATAGTATTTCTTTTTCCGCTGCACTGTTTATTGTATGATGTTGTTGTACACTCTGATGATATGATATGATGTAATGAAATATAATGTAATGTAATAACTGATATAGTTCTTTGTTTAAAGATTATTCATTTATTATTATATGTTGTTCCGCTGCGAATTGTGAGATTCTGTTGTTGTTCTGTTGTTTTCTGTCCCGTCCTATTTTCTTCTGTTTTTTTCTTTTTCCTCTATTCTCTTTTTCTTCTATTTTAAAATTCTTCTATCTTCTATTTTTCAAATTCTCTGTTTTCTTTCTCTGTTTTCTAAAAATTGTCTATCTTCTTTTCCCTCTATTTTTCTTTTTCTTTCTTCTTTTTCTCTCTTCTTTCTTTTCTTTTCTTTTTAAAAACCCATAACATCTCGGTTTTTCGGCCTTTGATTTCTCGGCAGTCGATAAAGTGAGTGTCGATGTCGGATCTTCGAGAGTCGAAAAATCCGCGTACGTTACATTTGGTATCAGAGCTCTGATGGTTAAGCGACAACCATGGTTCTGTTGGGTATTACTCGTTAGAGATAGAGTTAGCAGTACTCTAGAATGAGTTTGAGTGTAATAATAGCTATGAGAGCGTATTTGTTAGTGAATATAAAAATTGTTTTATATTGTGATGATTGGTTTATTGAGTGGTATATGAACTTTCGTCAGCACAGCCTCGAAACTGAGCCGAAGGGGTTTCTAAACACTTGAATAGAACAATTCGACACAATATTGATTTTAAATTGGGTAAATGGAATAATTTTGCCTTGATTATATTTTATATATAAAAGAATAATTTTTCAGAAATTATTAAAGAGTATATAAGTTGATTGTTAGGTTGTTTGGATAATCTAAATAAAAGAATAATTGTATAAGCAAGTGAATTATAATTAAAGTGATTTACCATTGTGAAATAAACTTATATATATAAAAAAGTGAAACTATATGAATATATCTATGAATATGAGTTGTGAATAAAAGTGAATTTAAAGTTAAATGGAAGTATAACTTAAGTGTTGTTGAATGGAATTGATATTGATATCAAACTAAATTAATGAAGTTAAGTAATAAATGTGAACTTAAGTTATGTGAATGAAATTCAACTTTAGAATTGAATTGAATTAATGAATCGATTGAACGTTAATCAATTGAATGTGAATCAAGTTGGTATGAAATAATGAATGTTAATTCATTTAAAATCTAATGTTATTAGAAGTTGAATAAAAAAATGAATGAATATAAGCAAAGGAATTTGGTTGAAATTAATATGCTTTGGTTGTTATATGATTGTTGATTGGTTGTATATAATTCATTAAGTATTAATGAAATTGAAAGCTAATGTAATTGAATTCAAATTAGAAGTAAATAAATTTGAATAGAATTGAAAGTGAATTGGATTTAATTAGTAAATGTAAACTAATTGAATTGAGAATGAATGTTAGTAAATCCAATGTAAATAAATCAAATGTGATTCAAAGTGAAAACCAATTCATTGAAAATTAATGAGAATATGAATATTTATTGATTATGAATGTTAATTGGTTGATGTTTGCATTTGTTGTTTAGTTGCATTTGCTATGTGACATATATAGTCATCATGTTGCTATATGTTGTATATTGAGATTATTGTCTATATGCATGGTTCTCATGTTGTTTGTTGAGTTTAGTAGGTGCGGATCGCGTTTGCTTCGCATTTGGAGCTCGCTTTTGCGCTATATTAGCCGTATATGCTTGCTAATAAAATATAAGGTACATATCTCGGATTAAATATCGTACTTTTACACTTTTTTCCCTTCGGGATGCCTCATTACTTGATGAGATGTATATTTGTGATATATATACTGTCATTTTTTTTTTCGGATCGAGCCGCGCAAAGGAGACTATGGCGAATTTTTCCGGAAATTTAAGGCGTTGGAAAAATTTTGAGAAAATTGGGAAAATTTTGGAAAACTTTAACTTTGATTTTGGAGTTGAAAGTTAAACGATAGTAGTTGTTTTTGAAATGATAACTAAGTATGATTTAAAAACTTAGTAAAGTTTTATAAGCAGTTTAACTTTAAATTTTGGAAAATTAATAGATTCTCTAACTTTCTTACTTGTAATTTCGAGGACGAAATTCTTTTAAGGGGGAAAGATTGTAACGACCCAGAATTTTTATTAATTAAAAATTTGAATATTTAATTAATTTTAAATATTAATAAGTGAATTTATAAGTCGAATAAATTTTTATTTGAATTATTGGATTTAATTGGATAATTTAATCAATAATTTAATACGTTAAATTATGAAAATAATTGAAAATGGAGTTAAATATGATAGAAAATGATTTGTAAAATTTTATTTTATCATATTTAAGTTAGAATGATATTTTAGAACTTTTAAAATCGAATTAAAAGTTAATTTGTGAAAATTGAATATTTTAATATTTAATAATCGACTGTAAAATAGCCAATTTTTGAACAGTCTCAGAATTGAACGAAACCAGTTCCATTGGATCCGTAATAGTTAGTTATTACCGGATTTCAATTTTCGTGTCAATCGGAGTTATCATTTGATCGTGGCAGCTCGAAACGCATCGAATTATTTTTAATTTAAATTTGGCGAGTCAAAATAGCCATTTTTCAAAAAGTCTCGGATTTCGACGAAACCAGTTTCATCGGATCCGTAATGTGATATTATTGTAAGGTTTCAAATTTCAAGTCAATTGGATTTACCGTTTGTCCGGTACAAATTAAAACGCCTAGAAATCGATTTAAATCGGTTTAATTTAAATCGAACGTTTTCAGCCATAACTCGCACATACTTCCGAATTAGCTTCCGAAACCTGTTCCATTGTGTCCGGAACGCGGGATAAACCCTAGGTACGCTGGTTACGGCGCCTAAATCGGAGTTCGGAATTCCCGGGATGAATAGTGTTTACGCTAGCTTTTTCTATAAATAGGAGTTAAAAATCTAAAATAAAAAAAATATGTAAAACCCTAATTTCTAAACGTGGCCGCCACCTTCAGAAATGTAAGGCCGAAAATTCATCTTTTTCTTCCTCTAATTCATTCAAATCCACACACCAATTCGTAATACTTTCTACTGCAAACTTGTAGAGCTTCGCAAGGGCTTTAAATCCATACGGTTGAGATGTGATTTCAAGCTTTGAATTGACGCGAATTTGTGTATAGGGGGGCCGGCTTTGTGCACGTTTTTCAGGGAGAGGGGGAGGCCGAGTTCTATAGGCTTGGGGCCGAACCTAGCTCGTGTCGAGGGCTTCGAAATGGCGGAGGTGTGATGATGTTTCGTTGAGCGAGGAGACGGTGAAGTCAAAACCTAACTTTGCTAAATGGGTTTGATTGTTGCGTTCCATAACCTGTAGAGTTGCGTGCGTGTATGTGGAGGGAAGGAGAAGGTTGCGTTCTAGGGTGGAGATCAGGGGGTGCAAGGATCCAATGGCTCTGGTGTGATGAGGGTTTAAATTTATTAAGTTATGTTGTAAATTTGTTTATATAAATCACGTTCAATCTTGTAAAATCAATATCTTTTTCATACGAGGTCGAAAAAATGCAAATTCAGTTGCGTTGGGATCGTATGGACGAGCACTACGCGATGGAGTTGGTTTGGAGTCGTTTGGAGTTAGTGAGAATTTCGGGTAAAATTAAACGCGCGTTTAATTTTATTCGAAATAAAAGCTAAAACGGAAATTAAAACCAAGGTGAGAACTTCTCACTCAATCGAATAGATTTCGATTTTATTTTAAATAGTTAGATTTAAAATATTTGAATGCATGTTCGAATGATGACTGTAAATTATTGATTGTTAAAATAGACATTATGCGCCGTTAGTAAGCGGATGTTATTTAATATAAACATGTACCGCGAATATTTCATAAACAGTGAAATTGGTATTATATATAATATCAATATATATATATTGGCATATGTATATATTGCAGTTGTTGATTTCCCGCATTTTTTGTTTAGCGGATGAGACCCTATTACGCCGTTAGTAAGCGGATAATATTTATTAAGAACATATACCGCGATAATTTCGTACTGGAGCGAAATTGGTATTGTGCTAATGTTTTTGGATGCAGGAAACAGGTTGGAGGGATCCAACTGGATTCCTCAACAGTATTTATTTAATTTCAGATATTTTGATATTTGATTGATTATCATATCGATATATGATATCGTTGTTGTCGTGATTGACTATTTGGTGTGTAGCATCATTGGACCCAAATTTTGGGATTTTAAAATGATCTTTAAAATGATTTTTGAAAATATACTTTATTTCTGGAATTGATCCATTATAAATAAATAAACGTTATAATTTTTAAAGTTATAAAAATTATGGTTTTTGTGAAATATAGTTAAAAAGCTGATTTTTAGAAATACGATTAAAAGTCGATTTTTGAGAAATATGAACTAATGATTTTATAAAATAATTTAGATTGGATTTTTGAATATATGATAAAAGTTTAAATATAGGATTTATAAAATTTGATTATTTTATAAATCGAAATGATGAAATTATAAAGGAATTTAAAGACGTTTTAGAATAATAATATAAACTGATTTATATTTAGAGATTTATAAATGGATATTTATAAATTGAAATATAGACATTATAAAACGAGTTTTTATAAGTGTTTGAATGTAGTGAAAGTGAATTTCATAAATGAATGAAATTTATAGAATTATATAACGGTGAAGTTATAAATGGAATTTTATAAACAATAGGTTTATAAAATTTGTAAAGTTCAAAGGAACGATTTTTGCAAATAAATAAATTATAAGTGTTGACTTATAATTTGGACTTTTGGTTTATAATTAAGATTATAAATCGAATAGGTAAATAAAGAAGATTTATAAAGGAAGTTGTTATGAAATAAATGGAAATGGAATTTATAAACGTTGTTTTATAAATTCGCAAACGACTTATTTTGATAAGTTAATTGTTATAACTTATAAATGGAGTTATATTCACGTTTTTAAACAGTGAATAATCCTTTAAAATAAAATGAATAGAAAGGATGAAATTTGTTAATGAAGTATATTCACGTTTTTAAATAGTGAATAATACGTTAAAGAAAATGTATTGAATGTGAATGTTTTAAACAGAATTAAAACGATTTAACGATGTTTTAATTGTGTTGAGATTCGAAATCATAGATTTCAACATTTATTGTTGAAATAGACGTTTTCGAGAAATAAAAGGAAATGGTGGACTATAACACTGTTGTTATAGTAAATGATTTCCGAAAGGAAATGGGTTGTATAGTATTGGGATTTATATATCTATTTAATTTTGAATCCCTATACTAGTGATTTTGGGACGTTGTAACGATGTTTTACGCAACATTCGTTTTGGCCCAAATAAAAATGTTTAAGAGAATGATTTCCTTAAATAATGAATTTTATACTTAATTCGATTTAAGTATATTGAATATTTTCTAAGTGTTGAAAATAAAAGAGATTTGTGAATTACTTATGAATAAATAAGTATGGAAATGTTTTCCAATATGAAGTGAATATTTAGAATTTATCTTTTTGAAGATAAATTGAGAATGGATAAGTGAAATCGAATATGCATGGATATTTTGAAATATAAATTCATTATGGAATTTATATGTGAAAAGTGAAATTGGTTAAAAATAAATATTGATTTATTTTTAAAGTGTTGAAATTATATATCTTGTAAAGATATTTTGGAAAATAAATAATTTGGAAAATTATTTGGAATCTGGTGATGTATGCATATCAATTGATAGTTCAATAACCGACTATCAATATTTCCCTTTGAATGGGTATTTGATGTGAATTGATTGAATTTGAATGCACACTTATTTTTGAATAAGCGCTCACTATTCGGGTTAACCGGGAAAGGACCATGGGGTCGTATAACCCATTCCGAATATGTGATACGTCGTTATGAATTGCATTTGAAGATCGGTGTTGAAGACCGAGTATTTGTGAAAGCGATAGGATGACCTATCGATTGTCTCTGCACTGGGTAGCTCCTGGTATAGAGATCTCTTAAGTGATGGGAAATTCGATCGGGATTGTGAATACCCGTATTTCAAGGGCTTCATAAGAAGTGCCTTCGGTTTTGTTCGAACCCGGAACAGACTTGTATGGATTGTATGCCTGACATTACAAGTTGAGATATAAAGCCGATTTCTTTCAAATATATTTCTGTTGGTGGCGGAGAATTTATTCTTTGCTTAACACCCTTCTCTGAGACGTACGAGCTCAAAGGTTATGTAGTTGAATGTTATCAGCGATATATCCCATTTTGGTAATGTGACATACTGAGTGATGCTGAAATGATCATTGTGTTGATTATTGTGATAGGATCATTTATTTGATCGTCTATCTTAGTGATCATTGTGTTGATCATTTGTTGACCCAAAGCATGGCTTTTGTATAAAGTATGTTTTTGTGGACGTGACTTCGTCGAGCCTCACATCCCGGAAATGGTCAAAACAGGAAAGATGCGGCAAGGTTATTAGGGGTTGCTGTAGCTCCCCTTAGGGTATGTGCATTTCCTTCTGGAAAGGGATGGTATCATGGTATGGAGCCCAGATACTTACTCATGTTGAAAACACTTTATGATTGTGTGAATTGGATATCGAGCGCTCGGTTGAAAAGGTCCTAAAGGACCGGGGAATGGCGTGCTCGTGTCAGTAGTTACCCAGTTAGGGGTAACCCGGCCTTGTGTTGGCAGAGATCCGGTTTGGTTCTCGGGGATGTCTTTCCAGAGGCATTCTCAGTGGCAATGGGAAGTTCCTTGGCCTGACCATTTGTTGGAAATCCAATTCCCAATACGAAACTTGTACGGTATTAGTTGTAGAACCTGCCATTCACTTATGGTGGTCACCACTGTTTGGATGGTAGCTATAGTAGGCATAGTTCGAAATGTCTATGCTGGCTAAGATTTATATTCTACTTTCGAAATGAATTTTTTCTACACTATACACTAATAATAATATCAAATGTTATTTTAAATGCGTATCAAGCATCTTTGACTATCATAAGGAGAAATCTCCTCCGATTCTGCGTTTGCATGTGTGTGTGTGCGGGAGGCCTTATGGTAGTCTCATTTTTAAAAGCATTGCGAATTGAATTAAAAATATTCCTCTATTTTGATTTTAAAGATAAATAAACTGTTTTGAGTTCTCACACCAGTCACATGACTGACTTGGAGTTTATTATTTTCCTTCCTAAACTCTGGGTGCCCACCAATTTCCACACGGGCAGTCAAGAGTTAGGTTTATCAGGATATTCTGGATATTCTGGAGTTGCTGGAGGCAAGCTGGATGGCATGGCATATTACTAGTTTATATAGTATTTCTTTTTCCGCTGCACTGTTTATTGTATGATGTTGTTGTACACTCTGATGATATGATATGATGTAATGAAATATAATGTAATGTAATAACTGATATAGTTCTTTGTTTAAAGATTATTCATTTATTATTATATGTTGTTCCGCTACGAATTGTGAGATTCTGTTGTTGTTCTGTTGTTTTCTGTCCCGTCCTATTTTCTTCTGTTTTTTTCTTTTTCCTCTATTCTCTTTTTCTTCTATTTTAAAATTCTTCTATCTTCTATTTTTCAAATTCTCTGTTTTCTTTCTCTGTTTTCTAAAAATTGTCTATCTTCTTTTCCCTCTATTTTTCTTTTTCTTTCTTCTTTTTCTCTCTTCTTTCTTTTCTTTTCTTTTTAAAAACCCATAACATCTCGGTTTTTCGGCCTTTGATTTCTCGGCAGTCGATAAAGTGAGTGTCGATGTCGGATCTTCGAGAGTCGAAAAATCCGCGTACGTTACAGAATATATCACCGAAGTCAACTGAATAACTGAAAGCCGAATAGATATAAATGGATCACCAAGCGAAGCTCCCACTTCAAAGGTGAGTCTCGAATGCTGTGACATTCAGTCTGACCCGAGCCTAAAGCAAAACACAAAACGCTCGAGTCAGGATTAACACTTATTATAACCACTCAACTTTTATTTATAAAATCATTTTATATTTTATAGGTATAAACCAATGCGTAGGTATAAACCTATATATATATAGATATGAAAACTAGACTCATATCAACTAATCTACAAACCAAAGCATAGGTATAAACTTACATACTTACTATATCAATAATTATAAAACCGAAAATAGTATATATATAAACTAATATATATATATAAACCTTATATTATAACATATTAAAATTACACTGTAGCATATATTTTCTTTTCACATAAACAGAAACTGCATAAAACAAATACACCTTTAAATTATACTTTTAAAAGTGTATATATTTTACAATTATTACAAATCTAAATTAAAGTACTAATCATAAGTTTAAATAAGTACTATAGTATTATATCCATACCTGTAAACATACTATATATTAACCTGAACGCATAACATATATAGAATTTTATATATAAGCAAGTAGACAATAAAATTTATATATAACATATAATAGACATAGATCTATAAGCTCGCTTTATCTCCAAAATCAACTTATATTTTATATAACCAAACAACCTTTAAAACTTAAGTACATAAAATGGCATGTTATAAAACTGGTATAACCAACATATTATAATATTTACATAGATCAGAATACATAAACTAACATGTATATCAATATAGTAAAATAAAATACAATACATATATATATATATAACAACTTTATATAAATAAGAACCCATATATATACACTATAACTTATATATATTAGACTATAAACAACATTCATGAAAAATATATTTATAAACAAATACATATAACACCATACTGTAAACAATCATACCCAACTTATGTTTATAAACAATTATATATGTTTAACTAATATATAGTATACTTATACAACTAAGGTATAAATATATATATATATATATATATATATATATATATATATATTCACGAACATATAAACCAATAACACTTTATACAAAACACGGCACTACTGTATACAGCAAACAAAAGCATATATTTTCAAGACCAAATACGTGTATGTGTGTGCGTGTATTCAACACTATATAACCTACAATATATGTTATCCTGTTATAAACAAAGTTATGCAAATCAATATATAACCGTAGTCAAATATATATATATATATATATATATATATATATATATATAAAACAATATAAAGAACAAATATTTACCTTCAAAATATCATACTCAAGTTTTCGTGAGCTACTATCGGCTAGTGTGGAAGGAAGCAAACAAATGGTGGAGGTACAGGAACAGTCACTAAGGGGAAAGCTAGCTGGATAGGTAAAGGGTGGTCTCTGGTCGAGGTTGGATGTGCTAAATTTTAGCTACTAGGTGATGGAGTTAGTCAGGGGTTTGGTGTGGATGGGCGCAGCAGTGACGGGCCGATAGTGCAAGAGGAGAGGAGAGGGTAATCTATCGTGCCGCGTGCACGCAAAGCATGGAGATATGTGAGCAAGTAATCAGGTTTGGAATGAAGGAGGACGATGTATATTTGCTTTAGTGTGTGTGTGTGTGTATATATATATATATTCAAATAGATGAGCACAGAAAGAATTGGAGAAGGAGAAATGAAACAAAGAAGAAAATGAACAGATATTGAAATAAATATATTGATGTATAAAGCTAAAGCCTACAATTAAGTTCAAAAAATATTAATAACTAATAGCCATTTAAATTCAACTGATGGACAGATGAAAGGACAAGAAACCCAAACGGTTGAGATTGGGTACTGGTACGATTAATCGTTTTATCAAATTCATCGTGTATCGGACTTCAAAATAAACAAACGAATACATCGGAGCGATCAGCACGACAAGAAGATCAAAACAGTATACAGATACCAATGGTATGACCATCCTATAAAAAATCAATGTCGGCATCGAAAATGCTACTAAAATGCCAAAACTAAGATAAACGGAGCAATAGCAGTCCAAATTTGATGAAACGAAAGATGACATCTCACTTAGAAGATGATTTACAAATTTATTATATAAAAATATTTAGGTTTGAAGAAAATTTTATTATCATCAAATATTAATTGATTAATTTAAATAAAATTACACAATAAAATAAACTTCCATATTTTCAAATGAAAATTTACCATTTGTTATGTTTAAATAGACGTATTTCAAATATCAAATTTTTATTTTCAAATTCAATTATTTAAAATTTCACAAAATTTCAGTTAAATACGTTATCAAAATAGTTAAAATTTACAGATCGTTACAAACAATGCCTAGGTGATGGCATTGGGGCACAAGAGAAGTAGTGGTTAAAGATTCATGTAGGTATGACAGTATCGAAAGGTAACTTAATGTAATACTCCATGGAATTTAGACGTTATTTTATTAATAAGGCAAAATTATAGTTTTCCAAACAATAGAATCGAGCAACGGGACTGGTGCCATTGCATGGAGTTCCTTTCTATGGTCAGAATTGTATACTAGTTTGTCAAGATCGGAGTCCGTATAAAGAAGTTAAGCGGGTTTAGGTTATGATTTTTGATTTGGGTTAAATGGGTCTAAGCCCATTAGGGAGAAACAACGGTTCAGAATTTATATAGCGCGCTGAGGATGTTTGAATTTTCAGTTTCTCATTTCACGTACAATTTTGTTTCTCAACTTCTTCTTCTTCCTTAATCCCTTTGATTCATCACCCCTCTTTCATATCTAAACAAAACCCTAAACAAGTATATATCAAATCAACGAGCGTAGAGGGCTATAAGGAGATACCAACCGTTTGTGGATTTTAGAAACTTTGGAGAATTATGTTTCTGGTCAGCAAGGAATCAAAGAACAACTGAGTGAATTCTTAGGTTTGAAGGCATAGATTGGTGAGTAGAGATTGTTACCGAGGATATACTATTGCCCGAAAGTAATATACGTCGTATGCTTACTATTTAGGTAAATTAAATAGTAAACCTAGGTTAATTAAGAGACTAATACAGAAGTAATTATAGAAGTTAAACGTGTTAATGATAATCAAAATTGGTGTTAAGTTTTGTTTGGATTGATTATTAAATGGAAATTGGATATAATAACTATATTAGGTAATTAAGGAAGTAATATGAATATGTTCACGATATGTGGTATATGAGAAGTTAGAATAGTAGAATATGATTGTTCAAAAGAGACCTGAAGTATTGAAACAGTAACAATGAAGTGAAACTCGAATTGGGAAAGAAAAGGACGAAATTTGGAATGGTTTATCAGAAATCAAACTCGGCTACCAGTGGACGGGTTCCTATAGACCAATGAGGCATTTTGGTTGACCAATTGAACCTGGACCAGGCTGAAGTGTTTTTACTCCAGCCAGGCCTATATAAAATAATATATAAGTAATGTGTTGGCCTAATAGAAATGTTTAGGGTGTTTAACACGTGGATACTTACTCAATTGATTGTGTGTTGTGATGAGTGGTTAAGTAGTGTATAATGGAGTCAGGTTATGTTTACCTATCCTTTATAGGTTAGGCTTTATTTACCTAACTCACGTTGGTATTTACTGTATAAATATATAATAGAAGTCATTACATTATGTTTATTATGATGGGCTAAATCTATGGGTGCAGATGAAATAGGTTAAGGTAAGTAAGCATTAGTATTCATATGATGTTTATGAAGTCGTGTATCGATATATACTTAGTAATATTTTTACTCACCAAGCATGTGTAACTGACCCCCTTCCTCATACACTATAGGTAAATGAAGTAAACGTGATGGTGTGGTGTTCGAAGATGGAGGCTATGGAGATGTTTACATATGTTGTTCGTTGTTTGTATATATTGCATGACATTTTGTGTATGTATAAAAGACTACATGTTACTTGTAACAACCCATTTTTTGAACGTTTTTAAATCAACAATAAACCACACACATAAACTCAAACCATTCAAAAGGGAGGATGGTTAATAGGGTAAATAAGAAAATAATAGAAAAAAAAAAAAAAAACAGAATCTCACAGCGAAATGACAAAATATAATAATCAAATAAACAGTTTATGAAGCTGTTTTACAAATAACATTTGATTACACTTTACAATATATCAGAGTTATACATACATCGGGTAAAATAAAATAATACAGCGGAATAACATGATGTAGTAGGATAATACTAGTAATATAATACCAAATCTTTATCTTTGTCCTCTAGAAATAATGATCTTCAATATACTGAAAAGCTCAGGCTGACCCGAGCGTAATGAAAAGAAAAAATACTCGTCAAAACTAAAAGATCTTATGTAAGTTAAATCAAATAAGTAAACATGAGTGTAATGGTTTTAGAGATGTTTACGAGATTTCACATCTCTTATCCAGTGTTTAACATGCATGCAATAACCTAAGAGATGTTTGGGATTCCATCTCCTAAGGCTCTGTTAAACTATCTACATAGATAATACAATACGCTATTATAATATGTCTACAATAAAGTAAAGTATTAAAATAGTATTAAGGCGTTACCCATATCCCCCTTAACACATTTTTATGTAAGCATCGTAGTCTATACAGTACCATAATTCCTCCGTAAATTGGAGGGCTATCAAAGGGCACTCCATGGTGTACGACACAAACCAAACTCGTAGTGGGCTCGATCAGGATAAATATAACAAGGCGCACAAGACAATGCCTAGGGTAGGATACTACCATTTTGCAGAACTGGGCTACTGGTAACGCGGCAGCTACTACCGCCCACCTCGAGACATACTCCTATAATCAAATCAAAGGGTGGCCACCAAATCAAATCGTAAAGTAATAGATATAATTTCAAAGAAGCATGCTTGATAGGGGGAACAACCCCACTTGGTCCAGATATAGCTCATGTTTTAGTCATTTTAATTATGACCCGAAAGCCAAGGCTATCCATCACCGTTCTCTTACTTCATTCCAGTAGCGTTCTCCAAACTATCCTACTTCATTCTGGATTCTCCACCACGTGCACAGTTGTTAAAGTGGTTTTCGGTATTGGCAAAGAGTATGACAATATCCGATTTCGGTCTCTTTAACAACCAAACGCTTATTTCACACTGGTTGGTTCTTTTACATTTCCAAAACCGATTCATAATTAGTATCAAAATATCATATTCAATTCAAAATATCTCTCGTTTCAGAACCATCATATTTACTCACAATATGTCATTTCACTAGAAAATATCATTTCAAATTCCAATGTAGATTATAACATCATTTAATCATATTCTCCTTTAAATCAAGGATTTAAATATTAACAATTCAACAATGCATTGTTTGAATTATGTGAAAATAATTTAGATAGTCATAAATAATTTAATTATTTTAAAATAGTTTTAATAGTCTAAAATAGTTTAATTAGTTTAAAATAGTTTTAATATATTAAATTAGTTAAAATAGTTTTAATAGTTTAAAATTGTTTTAATAGTTTAGATTAGTTAAAATAGTTTTAATAGTTTAAAACAGTTTTAATAGTTTAAACTAGTTTTAATAGTTTAAATAACTTAAGGATTTTAAAATAATTAAAATGGTTTAATATAAAATGGTTTGATTTTTTTGGAAATGGTTTATATAGTAAATAGTTTTGAAAATCTAAACAATCTTAATTTTAAAATAATGGATTTTTAAAAAATAATTTATATTAAAATAATTTTATTTTGAAATACAAACTGTTTCTTCCAGTTCAACAAATCTGGACCATATCTAGATTTCAAATCAACAAAAATCGAATTTAATTTTTCAGTTCTAATGACTAGTTTTGATTTAATCCCAAATCAATGTGATTTCAATTTAAATTTGAAATAACTTAAATTTCCGAAAACATTCACTTTTTTACTTCGACTTTGATTTCAACAATTCAAATTAATGATTGAAATTCAATTTCATTCTTATTTTAAACCATTTAAATTCATATCAATTTCAAGCCTATTTTTAATTTACTTATTTGAACCACTTAAATCAAATTTAACTTCATTGTTAAATTTAAGATCCAAATCTTCAGAATAATTCAAAATTTTCGAATTAAAGTCATATATCAATTTTAACTTTACATTCCCAGTTTAATTTTTAAACAATTTCTTTTTAACCATTTCGGTTTCAATTTTCAAAGCATGAATTAGAAAATAATTAAATTTATATAAATGTGTAATTTATTTCCTTTAAAACAATAACATTTAACCAAAATCCAGATTCAAGTTTTAAAACCATTTAATTTGACCAATCCAGTGTCCATATATAATTTTCTACCCTACGGTCAAGTGATACGGATATATATCTTTTCAACCCACTATAAATTTAAATTTACAGGTATATATCATTTCAACCCACAATCCCTAGTAAAATTCAAATACCCGTAAAATGTTCAAGTTTATCATTTCAACCCATAATGATTTTTCCTAATATATAAGACCATTTGGTATGTATCATTTCAACCCATAGTGATTTTACTAACAATAACTAAGGGAACTTGCAGTGATAGCAACATACAAAATAAATATAATATCCAATCATCAAAAATGTCAACAATTAAACATCCATCACAATCATCATTCACATCAATTAATAAATCACAACAAATAAAGTGGTTATCATTATCAGGTATTTAACTGGCAATTAAATTCAATATAAATCCAAATTAAATTTAAATGATAATTTAAAATACCAAACAACAATCAATAAATTTATAATCACATCATAAATTTAATTTAACTAACATAAGATAGTTTAGTATTTGTGAGTGGGTTAAATCACTCACCTTTGATTTTTCATCGATTTAAAATCCAAATAAAAAATTCTTACAATACCAGAAAGCAGCTAAACCAGTTCCATGACATCCAAAATTTCGATACAAACCCAACCAAGAAACTGCGTTCAAATCCAAGCTTGTATACAAAAGTTATGATAGTTAGTAAAATTGAATTTTAAAAATTAAAATGAAATAAAAAAGGGCATATTGTTAAATACGCTCATCTTCCTAACCCTAGCAATAACGTACATGAGCACGAATCCATCGCGAACCCCATAGTAGAAGCCGCCATTGTTTATTACCTTGCTGTCGATGATCCATGCCATGCCCTCCAGATCAGGTATCGCCGTTGGCTTTCCAATCTCCGTCCGCTAGCTCCATCCAAGGGTCGCGCGACCTCCACTGGCGTACCCAGACGCTCGTGCCGCCACCTTGTACAATCGTCGATCGTGGCGATTTCATGCCTCTATGATATGATGTAAACCTATGGATCGATTTGCCTCGATGCCCTCTACACTCTGGTGCCCTCCGTTCGACTCATCGACGAAGATCCACCGTCGAACTGAAAACCCTAACAACGGACCACTGAGGATAAATCGATGATTTCTGGCCAAACGATGCATTAAATCGAAAAATGAATTGTAGTAGTAGGTTGCGCTCAACGAGAGATTTCCAACGATATATAATATGACATAGTTCGAGGAGTTTAAATTTTGAAATTGGGTTTTTGAATTAGGAATTAGGGTTTTAGCCATTTAGAAGGAAGGAAGGAGCGGAAAATTGCAGTGCATACAGAAATCAGAAATAGAGGCTGCTAGGGTTAGAAAAATCTATTTATATACGGAGATAGATAAGAATGAATGGACATATTGAATTGGATCGAAATGATAACAACGATCCGAAAAACCCGCTTCGTTTTCGAAATGAAAGTAGGTCATCCCATATATCAAAATATAGGTTTTCTATATTTTTAGACTCAACGGAACTAGTTTTCAACCCTAATTCAAAAGTATATAGAAGTTATCTTTTTAAATCAGATTGTAATCATTTAAATTCCATTAATTGATTTCTACACGTTTTGAGCTTGCACGATCAAACGACAAGTCCGATCACTACGAAACTTGAAATCCTACAATAATTCACTGTTATAGATCCGATGGAACTGGTTTCATCAAAATCCAAGACAGTGGCCAGAATGGAAAATTTTCACGTTAGTTAAATAAATTATTATTAAATAATTTATTCACTTTTAAATTTAAATTTAAAAGTTAACCATTTATCATTCATGATTTCATTTAAATTTATAATCTTTTAAAATAAAATTTCCATGTTAAATCTACTATTTAATTACATTAATTTTAGAGTTCAATTGCAATTGTAATAAAATTCCAGTTAATTATATTTTAAATGCAATCAAATTCTTTTATTTCGATTAGCACTCTTATTATTGAACCAATTATTACCTTATGAATATAATTAACATTAGTTTAAATTTTATTACATTCATATTTTACAGCTATCATCTTAACCATATTAATTATAATATTTCAATTTCATTAGCTCCGTTAATTAACAATTTCATTCCTTATTTACAATTATAACCAAATTAACTTTACAACAATTTTAATTAATTGAAATTACATTAAAATAGTTATCAATTACATTATTTAACATTATTAAATTACATTCTGATCATCTTTTCCATTTGTAAATCAAAAATTTTAATTTTTCACAATATTTAATCTTAAAATTTTATTTGATTTAATATTTTTAATTACCGAAAAATATGGGTCACTACATTACTATTGTTGTACATATATATATATATATATATATATATATATATATGAGATTTGTTTATTTTATCTATATGTTATAGTTTGATCCATTCCGATGTGAGTTCTGATAGTTTTAGTTAGTTAGTTTATATAGCTCTCTGTATATAATTGAAATTGTTTATAATAATTCGGCATTTTATTCTATGGCGATTTTATGGCAGTGAAAAGTCAGATTGTTGCATTTGGTATCAGAGCTTAGGTTAGGACATATCGAGAGAGTGCACTTGTATATTTTTAAATAATGGAAAAAGGGTATATATGTATTAGTGTGTATATATATACATGTGTGTGTATTTGGTTTATCTATGATGTTATGATGTGTTTAGTGTCCATAAATATATTTTTTGTTGATATTAAGTCGTTTGTTTGTTAGTTTATGTTTAACTAACTCTTATGTGTATTGTCAGGTTAGTCTATGTTTATCTAACTCGTATCCATGTTTACATTTTTGGGATTAGTCTATATTTAACTATATACGGAGGTTAGTCCATTTTTAACTAACTCTCCCATTTAACGTTCGGTTTGTCTTTATTTAACTAACTCTGTTATTCATCGTTGGCCTGTGTTTAACCAACTCGTACATTGTATTATTGCTATTGGATTTAATGAATGAATATACATGTGGATAAATTACAAAAATTGAAAGTAAATCAAAATCTAAAATATATAAATGTTGATTAGACCAAGCACTACCTAATTATTGATGATAAATGATTAAATTAAAGTGTTAGTCTTGTTTAACTAATACTAGTGCGTTCGAAAACTAGTCTCCATTTAACTAGTTTACTGTATTTATGTTGTGTTAAACTATATTTATCTAACATAATTTGTATTTTTAATTGGTCTATGTTTATCTGGTTATGATTAGGCTATGTTTACCTAAACACCGCTTCGTTTATAATCAGTCTATGTTTAACTGGTTATGTTTAAACTATGTTTACCTAATCACCGTTACCTTTATAATCAGTCCATGTTTATTTGGTTATGGTCAGGCTATGTTTACCTAATCACCACTCCATTTAAAACCAGACTATGTTTATTTGGTTGTGGTTAGGCTATGTTTACCCAATCACCATTACATTTAAAATTAGTCTATGTTTATATGGTTATGGTTAGGCTATGTTTACCTAATCACCGCTCTGTTTATAATCAGTCTATGTTTATCTGGTTATAGTTAGGCTATGTTTACCTATTACAAGTTAGTCATGTTTGCCTAGCGTAACTTGTTACGCGGGTTGGCTCTATTTATTCAACTCATTACGTATTATGAGTTGGTTTTGTTTGTTCAACTCATATGTATTCAGTAGTTAGTCTGTTTATCTAACTCGTATATTTTATGCTATACTATCCCGTGTTTATGTATATATATGTGTGTGTGTGTGTGTTTATATAATATATATGATACTTAGATGCGTGAGGAGTATTTCAGTTTGGAATTTTAAGGATGAAATTCATTTTAAGGAGGGAAGAATGTAATACCCTGTAACAACCCGCATATTTATCGATTTTATATTTAAATATTTTATCGTTCGTCGGATTTTGGTCCGAAAAGATACTTTTTGCAAACAGTCGAATTGGGACCCGAGACCACCCCCATTGAGTTCAAAATGACGTTCGCGACCTTTTTGAGTATAAGCTTCGATATGTTTGGAGAAAGTTGATTTTTGCCACTTTTTCACTTAGGGCTTTGGTTTGGGCTGAACCCATTAGCCACTTACTAACTCAGTCCCAACAACCCCTCTCCTCTTCATTACTTCATAATTTCCTAATACATTCAAGCTTCATCAAAAATGGGGGAAGAGAAAAAAGAATTAGGAAATCCTAAGCCCTAGTTTCCATTAGCAAATCCATCTTCTTGCTCCAAACTCAAGTGAACCCATTGGTAAGCTTTCTCTTCATCTTCTCCAAATCATTCTCTCTTTGATTTCAGAAATTTCCCAAACCTAACTTAGGGAATGTTCTTCTTTTAAGCTTAGGTTCAAGCTTCAAGTGTTGAGATTGAAGTGTGGTTGATCTTCCCTTGTCTTCGAGCTTCTCATTCATTGTTTTGGGTTCAAAGGTGAGATTTTTATCTCACATCTATGCTTATATTTATCTTTGATTGTTAGGTATGAATTCCTAATACTTATTCGAGTGCTATTGCTTTTGGTTTGGATTGATTTGGTGAATATTCCAATTTTTGGTGTTTTGAGTTCAATTCGTTAAAAATCCTAACTTCTATGTTTGAACATGTTTTTGGTGATGCATCGAGGAGCATATAGGGCCGGGTAGTCGATTGGCATAAACCCTTAGCGCCGTTGCTCGAGCGAATGCAATTTGATCGAGATTTGCATCTCATTTGAAATAAGGCAGGGGAGTGCTGGCAACAGGTTCGGCCGACCGAGCCCCTGGGCCGGTCGACCGACCTGCTACCCAGGCACTTCCTGCCTCTGTTTGGAAGTGCCGATTACAGGCCTCGGCCGACCGAGCCCCTGGGCCGGTCGACCGACCTGGTGCCCCGAGCAATTCCAACCCCTGTCCGGTCAGCCGACTCAGGGAGTCCGGTTGACCGACCTGCTGCTATTTTCCAACTATGCCTATTTTGCCTAGTTGTCTGAATTTCCAACTTTAATCGATTTGTGTTATTTCCCTATTTGTTGTTATCATTTGTTATTGACTTTGATGACTTATTTTCTTCGGGAATTCTTGGAATATCCATTTCGATGGATTCGGTATCGATTTCTTTGGATTCTATTCACGTCTTCAAATGTGAATTTTAGTGATTGATTGTTCCTACAATCTTCTTTGTGATTTGTCACTTTAAAAATATAAAGGTTTTCTATACTAGTAGTAAATATCAAAACTCTTTCTTCAAATGATTTCAACACTACTTTATAACAAAGATCGTTTTCTCAAACCGATTTCCAATCTATTAGTATATACAAACCTTTACCTCACTCGTATGAGAAATCTAATTAAACGACTTAGTAAAACAAGTGGTATGAAACGCTTGCGTTTACTTCGCCGGTTAATCTTGGACTTGTTCGATTGAATCTCTTGTGACAATTTTCTAGTGGAGATTTACAATTTGTTCGTAAATATTTAAGTTAAGCTAGTGGTTATGGGACATGAGGCTAAGCTCATATATTTACTAGCTTACTGTAATCGACACTTCTCTTTGATCATGACGGTCACTTTATGTTTTAGACTAGCATGTGCGATGTCTTTGCTTTTGATACATTGGATGTACCGTTTGCACTACATCAATGTCTTTGCTTTTGATACATTGGATGTACCGTTTGCACTACATCAATGTCTTTGCTTTTGATACATTGGATGTACTGTTTGCACTACATCAATGTCTTTGCTTTTGATTCATTGGATGTACCGTTTGCACTACATCAATGATATGCTTTAAATACATTGGATGTACCGTTTGCACTACATCAATGTCTTTGCTTTTGATTCATTGGATGTACCGTTTGCACTACATCAATGATATACTTTTGATACATTGGATGTACCGTTTGCACTACATCAATGTCTTTGCTTTTGATACATTGGATGTACCGTTTGCACTACATCAATGTCTTTGCTTTTGATTCATTGGATGTACCGTTTGCACTACATCAATGATATGCGTTTAATACATTGGATGTACCGTTTGCACTACATCAATGTCTTTGCTTTTGATTCATTGGATGTACCGTTTGCACTACATCAATGATATGCTTTTAATACATTGGATGTACCGTTTGCACTACATCAATGTCTTTGCTTTTGATTCATTGGATGTACTGTTTGCACTACATCAATGATATACTTTTGATACATTGGATGTACCGTTTGCACTACATCAATGTCTTTGCTTTTGATACATTGGATGTACCGTTTGCACTACATCAATGTCTTTGCTTTTGATTCATTGGATGTACCGTTTGCACTACATCAATGATAAGCTTTTAATACATTGGATGTACCGTTTGCACTACATCAATGTCTTTGCTTTTGATTCATTGGATGTACCGTTTGCACTACATCAATGATATGCTTTTGATACATTGGATGTACCATTTGCACTACATCAATGTCTTTGCTTTTGATACATTGGATGTACCGTTTGCACTACATCAATGTCTTTGCTTTTGATTCATTGGATGTACCGTTTGCACTACATCAATGATATGCTTTTAATACATTGGATTTACCGTTTGCACTACATCAATGTCTCTGCTTTTGATTCATTGGATGTACCGTTTGCACTACATCAATGATATACTTTTGATACATTGGATGTACCGTTTGCACTACATCAATGTCTTTGCTTTTGATACATTGGATGTACCGTTTGCACTACATCAATGTCTTTCCTTTTGATTCATTGGATGTACCGTTTGCACTACATCAATGATATGCTTTTGATACATTGGATGTACCGTTTGCACTACATCAACGTCTTTGCTTTTGATTCATTGGATGTACCGTTTGCACTACATCAATGATATGCTTTTGATACACTGGATGTACCGTTTGCACTACATCAATGTCTTTGCTTTGTGATTCACTGGATGTACCGTTTGCACTACATCAATGTCTTGGCCATCCTTTTCTTGTGATTTCTGGATTTCGTGTGTTGAATTCTGGAATTTATGTTTCACCAACTTTTACGATGGCATTGATATATATATGTCATTTATTGTGGCTTGGTGAATGAAATTAGGAGTATGACATTCCTTTTTATCTTTGAGAAGATCTTTGCGATATTGATTAATCTCTTGTTGATTTTTCAATTACTTATTTATCACAGCTTGGCATTGTGATTATTATACGTCTAGTCATATCTATTATTCTATATCATTTCTTCTGATATTTATAGCTAGACTGATCCATTTATTATTTTCTTCTTATAAATAATACTCAGGTCAGACTGAGATGTTACAGGTGCTTCTGCTTGACTTCTCTTCTGGGGTTATCATACGATCTTTTGGCTAACTACTTAGATTAGTAGTTTTTGTTGTATACATTTGAGATACAGACTCTATGATGTATACTTACTCTTTTGTCTAGCACTTGTATCTATTCTTTTTGATATTGTGGATCTTGTTAGACCACTACTCTGATGAACACTTTTATGTGTTATATATATTCATATCTATTTCTGCCCTTGTGATATGAATCATCTGTGACTGATTTGTGTTATGTTTATTTCTATATTTGTTTCCGAAGATTACATATAGCCACTGTGTAGTAGCTTTGAGTTTGTGTCGTTATGTCGGATTTCCTCCCAAGATGAAAAGTTATATTTTTATCTGGCATATCGGTACTCGCACAAAGCAATTATGCAGATGGTCGCTCCTCAACAGCCTTATTCTCCGTGCTAGTTGACAGCATTACTCCGGTAGTGTTCTTGGCTAGCGTGGGTATAGAGGTGGGGCGTCACAGCTTGGTATCAGAGCCAAACTTCGGAACAATATGAAATATTATAACAAGGATCATCGTCCTAAGTCTTTCTTAGGAGTCGTGCTTTAGGATTTATTCAAGTCTTCGTACCGATTCATCCTATTTTCGTTATGATTCCTTATTTTATCTATCAAGATTGCTTGATATTTATTTTGAGAATAACTTTTTCCTCTTCTTTCTTTCTTTCTTAAAGAAGAGAAATGGTTAGACCTGGTCGTCCCAGCATTGGCCAATCTAGTGCTACTCCCCAAGATGGAGTTTTTATGTCTGCCCAGCAGCTTTTAGATCTTGTTAAGAACGCTCAAGCTGTCGGACCCAATCCAGAGGCTACTCATCCTAGATCCGGTTTTGCACGCTTGTGCAGAGACTACACCGATTTGGGTGGAAGGCCATTCAAGGGATCCGAGAGTGTTATTGAAATTCAAGCTTGGCTCAAATCATGCGATCGTATCTTTTCTCGCATGAACCTTATTGATCTACATCGAGTCCAAGTGGCTTCTAGCATGCTCCAAGAAAGAGCGTTAGATTGGTATGAGCTTTTAATTTCTGAAATCATTGAAGCGGATCTCACTTGGGAGCAATTCCGAGAAAGGTTCGAATTGAAATTTGTGCCGGAGGCCGAAAAAGTAACTTTGGCCCGGCGTCTTATTGACCTTGTTTAAGGTGAATCTTCTGTGACAGACTATGTTGCATCTTTCGAATCTCTTTCCAAATACGGGGTTGAATACATTAACACCCCAATGAAGAAAACTCAGAGATTCGTCTATGGCTTGAATAAGAATCTTAAGAAGCCATTACTTCTGAAACTTGAGGTTTTATTTGATCAGCTTATTGATATCGCTCTTCGTCTTGAAGAGGCCGATAATGAAGGTGATGTTGAAGTTATGTATGCCCAACAGAACTTCAACAATAACTTGAAGAGGCCTATCAAATTCAAAGGCCCCAATTCTAATAAGAAAGGGAAGCAACAAATTCTGGTAGCAAAGACTCCTACTTCTAGTCGTGGTCAATGCTACAATTGTGGTTCCACGGACCATTATGCAAGGGAGTGTCCGAAACCCCTCTTTTGTCGGTATTGCAAAGGTTCGGGCCATCTTTTATCTTCGTGTCCTAAGCTTCCAAGCAAGAGAGAAGGAAAGCTGCAAGCTCCTGGCAACTCTTCTCTTGGTCAAGGTATTTTTCACTCAATCCTTGATGGCATTGTTTTATTTCGTGATCTTCTTATCCGAGTTCTTTTTGATATGGGTTCCATCTCACTATTTTATATCAAAAGAACTTGTTGATTCTTTTTCTTTGAAAATATTTTGGACTTGTCGACTTCTTTGAGGATTGTGAATCCGGATAAGTGGATCCGCAACACTCAATTTGCTTTCTATTGATGTCGAAATTATTTTATGTGATTTTTCTTTCCGAGCCGATATTTTTTTACTTAGGCTTCGAAATTGATTTTTGTAAGGATTGGCTTAATCGTTGTGAGGCCCATATCCTATTTTTCCGTGTGGACTATTCATCTCCGACATTTTCTATCTATTAAGTAGATTTCTATTTTTTCTTGTGATTCCGATTTCAAATTTTTGAAGGCATCATTTTATTCTTTAAGCCCTCAAGATGAGAAAAGTGTTATTTCTCTTATCTAAATAATTTGTGAAACTTTTCCGGTATTTTTGAGTTTGTCTTAGGATTATCACCTAAGAAATCTTTTGTGTGGTGTTAAGGTCTTTCTAGTTCGACGTTGCCACCGATTTTCATTTGGCTACGAGTTGTGGGAGTTCGCATTACCGCATTCCGCACTCGTTACGATTCTTATGAATGACTTATTTTGTCATTCAGTTTGTCCAGCTTATTTCATCCATTTTATAAATCGAATATTCTATGAATATTTCGATGAGACCATTCTTGTATATATTGATTTTGGATGAAAATAGTAATTTAAAATTTTGAAAATCTTTTTCATAAGATTTATTTGTAAGTACAATTTGATTTTTGTTCTTAAAATGAACAAAGAATATTCTTAAAGGTCTTTAGAAACATGTTTATCATATAGAAGATGATTTTGTGATTGTATTGCCCGTTGAGTGTTTTAAGAACTCTGGTCGATGCGCTTGATCAACGTTATCGATAGAAATCTCCTAAAGCTTTGATGAGACAGTCAGACACGATGTATTGACTTGTAAAAATGTAAATTTTTGTAGAAAGATTATTGCATAAAAATAAAAATGTAATTTTGAAAGTTTTAACTTTTCGGGAAAGAGGATTATTTAAAAGAACTCTTCCTTTCGATACTCTTATTCTTGTGATTCCTGAAGGGGAACCAAGACTTTGCTATTTCTACCGATACTAGTCGTATTGGTTTGGATGCCATTCTCTTGCAAATGGGAATGTGCTGTCACTTGTGCTTCTAAATCGTTATAGCTTATCGAGACTAGATATGCTGTTCATGATCTAGTGCTCGCGGCTATTGTTTTTACTTTTGGAATTTGGCATCATCATATTTGGGAAAGAAATTTGTTCTCCACCTCGATCATAAATCTTGGGAATATTTATTTCTCATAAGGAACTTCATGTTGACTCGAGTTCCTAGCATCTTATGATCTTGATATTCTTTTATTCCCAAAAGGGAAATCGTGTTGCCAATGCGTTTAGTAGTAGGCAACAAGTTGTTGATTCTTTGATATTGTCTGAGTGGAATTATCTTTTTATCAAGTTCATCGAACGTTTTGATGTACTTCGTTTTATTGAGCTTTATCTCATTTTTTTTACGGACTAGCGCCCGATGTTCTTTTATGGTGTTCGGTTCATCGGATGTACTGTTATTATACCACATCGTTGTTCCGGTTTATCGGTTCATTGGACGTACCGTTTTTGTACTACATCGGTGTTCCGAAATTATTCGGGCTTTGGTTCATTGGACGTACCGTTTTTGTACTACGTCGGTGTTCCGAAATTATTCGGGCTTTGGTTCATTGGACGTACCGTTTTTGTACTACGTCGGTGTTCCGAAATTATTCGAGCTTTGGTTCATTGGGTGTACCGTTTTTGTACTACGCTGATGTTCCAAATTATTTGAGTTTCTAGTTTCTCGGGCGTACTGTTATTATACTACGTCGTTGCACCAGCTCAATTTTCTGCTATTCTTGACGTTCTCCACGTCTTTTATCTACGGAAATGCCTTAGGCATTCCGGTTTTTATTCTTGATCCCGGTGATATTGTAGAAATTGAAGTTTCACCAGATTTGATTTATGAGCAACATCCCATTCGCATCATTGCTTCGGGGGTTGAGTGCCTTCGGAATAAAGATGTTCTTCTTGTGAGGGTTCAATGGTTCTCAAATCCTAGGGATTACTCTTGGGAATCTAGAGAATTCATCGAGCGATCCCGTTCGTGCTAACTCTTTCGTGCTCTTTATGGTGAACTTCTTATTTCAATTTTCTTTTGTGTTGATATGCTTTTATAGTTGTTACTCTTTATTTTCTTCTTAAGTATTGCGATGACGCAATTTCTTTAAGGAGGGGAGTCTGTAACAACCCGCATATTTATCGATTTTATATTTAAATATTTTATTTAAATATTTTATCGTTCGTCGGATTTTGGTCCGAAAAGCTACTTTTTGCAAACAGTCGAATTGGGACCCGAGACCACCCCCATTGAGTTCAAAATGACGTTCGTGACCTTTTTGAGTATAAGCTTCGATATGTTTGGAGAAAGTTGATTTTTGCCACTTTTTCACTTAGGGCTTTGGTTTGGGCTGAACCCATTAGCCACTTACTAACTCAGTCCCAACAGCCCCTCTCCTCTTCATTACTTCATAATTTCCTAATACATTCAAGCTTCATCAAAAATGGGGGAAGAGAAAAAAGAATTAGGAAATCCTAAGCCCTATTTTCCATTAGCAAATCCATCTTCTTGCTCCAAACTCAAGTGAACCCATTGGTAAGCTTTCTTTTCATCTTCTCCAACTCATTCTCTCTTTGATTTCAGAAATTTCCCAAACCTAACTTAGGGAATGTTCTTCTTTTAAGCTTAGATTCAAGCTTCAAGTGTTGAGATTGAAGTGTGGTTGATCTTCCCTTGTCTTCGAGCTTCTCATTCATTGTTTTGGGTTCAAAGGTGAGATTTTTATCTCACACCTATGCTTATATTTATCTTTGATTGTTAGGTATGAATTCCTAATACTTATTCGAGTGCTATTGCTTTTGGTTTGGATTGATTTGGTGAATATTCCAATTTTTGGTGTTTTGAGTTCAATTCGTTAAAAATCCTAACTTCTATGTTTGAACATGTTTTTGGTGATGCATCGAGGAGCATATAGGGCCGGGTAGTCGATTGGCATAAACCCTTACCGCCGTTGCTCGAGCGCATGTAATTTGATCGAGATTTGCATCTCATTTGAAATAAGGCAGGGGAGTGCTGGCAACAGGTTCGGTCGACCGAGCCCCTGGGCCGGTCGACCGACCTGCTACCCAGGCACTTCCTGCCTCTGTTTGGAAGTGCCGATTACAGGCCTCGGCCGACCGAGCTCCTGGGCCGGTCGACCGACCTGGTGCCCCGAGCAATTCCAACCCCTGTTCGGTCAGCCGACTCGGGGAATCCGGTTGACCGACCTGCTGCTATTTGCCAACTATGCCTATTTTGCCTAGTTGTCTGAATTTCCAACTTTAATCGATTTGTGTTATTTCCCTATTTGTTGTTATCATTTGTTATTGACTTTGATGACTTATTTTCTTCGGGAATTCTTGGAATATCCATTTCGATGGATTCGGTATCGATTTCTTTGGATTCTATTCACGTCTTCAAATGTGAATTTTAGTGATTGATTGTTCCTACAATCTTCTTTGTGATTTGTCACTTTAAAAATATAAAGGTTTTTTATACTAGTAGTAAATATCAAAACTCTTTCTTCAAATGATTTCAACACTACTTTATAACAAAGATCGTTTTCTCAAACCGATTTCCAATCTATTAGTATATACAAACCTTTACCTCACTCGTATGAGAAATCTAATTAAACGACTTAGTAAAACAAGTGGTATGAAACGCTTGCGTTTATTTCGACGGTTAATTCTTGGACTTGTTCGATTGAATCTCTTGTGACAATTTTCTAGTGGAGATTTACAATTTGTTCGTAAATATTTAAGTTAAGCTAGTGGTTATAGGACATGAGGCTAAGCTCATATATTTACTAGCTTACTGTAATCGACACTTCTCTTTGATCATGACGGTCACTTTATGTTTTAGACTAGCATGTGCGATGTCTTTGCTTTTGATACATTGGATGTACCGTTTGCACTACATCAATGTCTTTGCTTTTGATACATTAGATGTACCGTTTACACTACATCAATGTCTTTGCTTTTGATTCATTGGATGTACCATTTGCCCTACCTCAATGATATGCTTTTAATACATTGGATGTACCGTTTGCACTACATCAATGTCTTTGCTTTTGATTCATTGGACGTACCATTTGCACTACATCAATGATATACTTTTGATACATTGGATGTACCGTTTGCACTACATCAATGTCTTTGCTTTTGATACATTGGATGTACCGTTTGCACTACATCAATGTCTTTGCTTTTGATTCATTGGATGTACCGTTTGCACTACATCAATGATATGCTTTTAATACATTGGATGTACCGTTTGCACTACATCAATGTCTTTGCTTTTGATTCATTGGATGTACCGTTTGCACTACATCAATGATATACTTTTGATACATTGGACGTACCGTTTGCACTACATCAATGTCTTTGCTTTTGATACATTGGATGTACCGTTTGCATTACGTCAATGTCTTTGCTTTTGATTCATTGGATGTACCGTTTGCACTACATCAATGATATGCTTTTAATACATTGGATGTACAGTTTGCACTACATCAATGTCTTTGCTTTTGATTCATTGGATGTACCGTTTGCACTACATCAATGATATACTTTTGATACATTGGATGTACCATTCGCACTACATCAATGTGTTTGCTTTTGATACATTGGATGTACCGTTTGCACTACATCAATGTCTTTCCTTTTGATTCATTGGATGTACTGTTTGCACTACATCAATGATATGCTTTTGATACATTGGATGTACCGTTTGCACTACATCAACGTCTTTGCTTTTGATTCATTGGATGTACCGTTTGCACTACATCAATGATATGCTTTTGATACATTGGATGTACCGTTTGCACTACATCAATGTCTTTGCTTTGTGATTCACTGGATGTACCGTTTGCACTACATCAATGTCTTGGCCATCCTTTTCTTGTGATTTCTGGATTTCGTGTGTTGAATTCTGGAATTTATGTTTCACCAACTTTTACGATTGGCATTGATATATATGTCATTTATTGTGGCTTGGTGAATGAAATTAGGAGTATGACATTCCTTTTTATCTTTGAGAAGATCTTTGCGATATTGATTAATCTCTTGTTGATTTTTCAATTACTTATTTATCACAGCTTGACATTGTGATTATTATACGTTTAGTCATATCTCTTATTCTATATCATTTCTTCTGATATTTATAGCTAGACTGATCCATTTATTATTTTCTTCTTATAAATAATACTCGGGTCAGACTGAGATGTTACAGGTGCTTCTGCTTGACTTCTCTTCTGGGGTTATCATATGATCTTTTGGCTAACTACTTAGATTAGTAGTTTTTGTTGTATACATTTGAGATACAGACTCTATGATGTATACTTACTCTTTTGTCTAGCACTTGTATCTATTCTTTTTGATATTGTGGATCTTGTTAGACCACTACTCTGATGAACACTTTTATGTGTTATATATATTCATATCTATTTCCGCCCTTGTGATATGAATCATCTGTGACTGATTTGTGTTATGTTTATTTCTATATTTGTTTCCGAAGATTACATATAGCCACTGTGTAGTAGCTTTGAGTTTGTGTCGGTATGTCGGATTTCCTCCCAAGATGAAAAGTTATATTTTTATCTGGCATATCGGTACTCGCACAAAGCAATTATGCAGATGGTCGCTCCTCAACAGCCTTATTCTCCATGCTAGTTGACAGCATTACTCCGTAGTGTTCTTGGCTAGCGTGGGTATAGAGGTGAGGCGTCACATACCCCGTGAAATTTAGATTATATTTTATTAATAGGGGTAAAATAGTGATTTTAGAAACATTAGAATCAAGTAACGTTATTGGTGCCATTGCATAGAGTTTGTTTTTTGGGTCAGAATGACATGTTGGTTTGTCTGGATTGTGGTCCGTATGAAGAAGTTAAGCGGGTTTTAGGTTGCGGGTTTTGATTTTTGGTTAAATGGGCCTAAGCCCGTTAGGATGAAACAACAGTTTAAATTTTTATATAACGGGCTAAGGAAGTTTGAATTTTTAGTTTCTCATTTCATGTATAGTTCAATTTCTCAACTTCTCCTTCTTCCTCGATTCCTCTAATTCATCACTCCTCTTTTAAATTTAAACAAAACCCTAGACAAGTATATATCATATCGATGAGCATGACGAGAGATACAAGGAGATACCAATCGTTTGTGGATTCGAAAAACTTTGGAGAACAGTGTTTTTGGCCAGCGAGAAATCAAAGAGCAATTGAGCGAATTCTTAGGCTTGGAAGCGTAGATTGGTGAGTGTAGATTACTACCGATGATATATTATTGCCCGAAAGTAACATATGTTGTATGCTTACTATTTAGGTTAATTAAATAGTAAATTTGGGTTAAATGAATTAGGAGATTAATATCAAAATAATTAAAAAAGTTAAATGTGTTAACGATAATCAAAATTGGGTTTAAGTTTCATTTGGATCGATTATTAAATGGAAATTGGATATAATAACGATATATGGCATGTGAGAAGTTAAAATGGTAGAATATGATTGTTCAAGAGAGATATGAAGTGTTGAAACAATAACAATAAAGTAGAACTCGAATTGGAAAAGAGAAAGGAATGAAATATGGAATAGTTTGTCAGAAATCGAACTCGGCTACCGGTGGATTGGTTCATATAGACCGGTGCACCAATGGGGCATTTTGGTTGACAGATCGAACCTGGACCGGGCTGAAGTGTTTTTACTCCAGCCAAGCCTATACAAAATAATATATAAATAATGGTTTAGCCTTTTGGTGATGTTTAAGGGTGTTTAACGTGTAGATATATACTTCATTGATTGTGTGTTGTGACGCGTGATTAAGTTGAGTATAAAGGAGTCAGGCTGCGTTTACCTATTCTTTATATTTATGCGGGTTAAACTTTATTTACCTAACTCATGTTGGTATTTACCGTGTAAATATATAATAAAACTCATAATATTATGTTTATTATGATGAGCTAACTTTGCAGATGCAGATGAAATAAGTTGAGGTAAAAAAGTATTGGTTTTCATATAATGTTTTTGAAATTATGTATCGATATATACCTGGTAATATATTTACTCACCAGATATGTGTGTCTGACCCATCCTTATACAATATAGGTGAACGAAGTAAACGTGATGGTGTTGTGTTCAAAGACATAGACTATAAAGATGTTTACATATGTTGTCCGTTGTTTGTATATATTGTATACATAGCATGATATTTTGTGCACGTATAAAAGACAATGTGTGACTTATGTTATATGATGAGATTTGTTTATTTTATCTACATGTTATAGTTTGATCCATTCCGCTATGAGTTCTGAAAGTTTTAGTTCGTTAGTTTACATGGCACTCTGTATATAATCGAAATTGGTTATAATGATTCAACTTTTCATTCTACAACGATTTTATGACCGCAAAAAGTCGGGTTATTACATCTCGGTACCGACGCGGTTTTAAAAAAAAGGAAAAAAAAGGAAAAAGAGAAAGGAAAGAAAAGTAGAGAAGGAAATCTCTCCTAACTAAGTCACAGAACGATCTTCAAAGTGATGTAGTCTAGATCTTGGTGCAGAGAGAGGTTCATCAACTATATAAAGTGATTGAACGGATGCTCTTAAAATAGAGACGACTCTTCAAAGTGATTCCTGGATAACCAATGGACTCATGCAGATAACCATATACCGATTGTCTTGATCCAAAGCATGCTTCGTTTCTAACAAAAGCGTACTTTATGGGGCAAGTATTATTCAACATTTAAACCAAGCAGCCTTCAAGTGAATCTGGACGTTAGGATGAAGACGAAGTAGTTCAAGAACTCAAAGACAAGCTTAAGATGGCCTTGGAAGATAAGTCAGAAAGATCCCAAAGAAACGAAGGAAAGGACTTGGTACCGAGAGGTTTCTCCTTTGTTATGTCGAGCAATTATGATGTGGTCCAATGATGAGACTGTGAAGTGGTTATTCCAGGGTCCATATCTGAAGGAGTAGGTGAGCAACTCGAGTGCTATAGGTGAACATATCCAAAGCTACACAGAAAAGACAAGTATTGGATGAAGCCAAACCTCTTGATACCAAGAGGTTTTCATATGCCAAAAAGTGCTCGAAGCTTAAAGACTCGAAGGGTGCAAGACGAAGTGAAGGAAAAGTGGTGGTTTGTACAAGGCAAATCCTGTCGGTACTGAGTGGTTTCATGTTAGTATCGAGTGGTTTTGTGCTACGGGAAGACTTCATCTTCCCTCTATTCTCATGGATCTTGATTCTTATCTGGTTTTCAGCGATCCAGCGACTCTGCGTGGGCAATTCTCTTATAAATAGCAAACCTATAACAACTTTTAGAGGACTTTTTGGCCATTCTCTTTTTCGTCTTCTATCTCTACCCAGATCTTGTTACCTAAAGGCTTGGTTCTACCATTTTAAACTTGAAACCGAATTGTAAAGCCCTTGTGCTTGTGACAGAACAATCTATAATATGATTAAAGTGGACGTAGGCCATAAAATTTGCCGAATCACTATAAAATTTGTGTGTCTTTACTATTTTACTCTCATTACGACCTAGATCTACTTTCTACAATTCAGTTGAGGGTATTGTACTACCTTTAGCCCAAAATTATCTACATTATATTTTGAATCCACTACCCAGTGAGTTCTGAAATGGTTTGGCTCTTCGTATACTACTATTTTAAAATATCACGCTTTTAAGTTTACGATGCATCTGACTCGATCATATGGTCATGAAAAATCGGGTTGTTATACTCATGGTTACAAACACATTGATAACTGCAATCAATTAAATGATTTTCCTGATGATTTTCTACTTGTATATATTTAATGTATTTAATACATTACTTATTCCCAATATAACAATATATACTGTAAAAAATAAAACGAAAAGTTTACTTTATTTCAAACAAGATTCGCTACAAGGGTTAAGTTATACAGTCAAATCACATAACCTCCCTTAGATCACATGCTTAACTCTATCGTGTATATATGTACGTATATGCACATACACGCACACACATAGTTGTTTTAGAATAAGAGTGCTACCGTATTCATATAGAGAGCTCGTTTCAATGTCTTGAGGGTTCAAACCCATGATCTTCAGAGCCTTAGTCAAAAGCATCACGTCACTAACCACTAGAGCTAGTGGTCCTTGATGTAAGTATATAGATTTATATATAAAGAATTTTGAGATGACTACTGTCACACCAAACTTATGTATGACATGCGATTATCTTGACTTATTGATTTTTATGACATTTTTGGGCACTCTCATGTGTAAACTAAGGGTCAGGTGTAATGGAGACACACTAGTAGGATTATTGAATTTTTTTGAGGCATTGAGACCATTGCTTTATGTATATTAGTTATTCAGTTTTATGCATATCACACAATAGTCAATATCATTTATTTATGAGACTATGTAAGATAGTTGATACTATTCAGAACTTTGTATGTATGGAGAAGATGATGTACTCTGACACACACACACTATCATGATTCTACACATCTATGTTTTCAATGTAGTATATTTTATGATCCCGTTGTGAGATTATATCACATAAATCACGTTACACAGTTTTGTTTTCAATTTATCCAATGGTCCGCCGTATACGGTATTCGAAGGCCGAATGTGGTATTTTAGCATCGATTCTAATATCGTAATTGTGGTCATCATATGTAATTTAATAATTTGGTGAAGTAATCGCATCCCTTTTATAATCTATTTTTTTCCCACCTCAATAATATGTCATTCTCATCTTAATTTATATTTGAGTTTAATATATATAAACATGTGTATAGATGTTCGTATACATACATATTTGTTGATTTCGGGCCTTAAGTTTTCTTTTTCTGACCAAAAGCCCAGAACCTCTAATTCCACCACGCTCCATCGCGCCAGATCTGGGCATGCATCTGCTTCATCTCATCCTCTCGGAAATCTCATTTCCAGATCTCAATTCTTTAATAATTTCTCACGCAATTAATGAGAGTCTAAGCTTCTTTAATTCGACCTTTTAATTCGAATAATTGCGCATCAGACTGGATAAATTAAATGGACGTCGAAAAATCATCACTATGCAACTGCGTAGTGAACTTTTTGCTCGAAGAAAAGTATCTTCTGACAGCCTTCGAACTCCTCCACGAGCTTCTAGAAGATGGGCGCCACGATCAAGCTATTCGACTTCGCGAGTTTTTTGCTGACCCTAATTTGTTTCCTGCTGATCAAATCGCCAAATACAATTCTTTGAGAGGTTCGTTTTTCTACTGTTATTAATTAAGCTGTTTATAACAGAATTGATCGATCAAGAGGCTATGGCAATAGCCATTGCCGAACCTTTTATTTCAGAATGAAAGGGAAAAATACAGTATTTGAAAAACAGAACGAAAAAAGTATTTATATCAAATACAAAACAGTAAAAAATAAAAAAATCCCCGCCAAAGAAGTGAAGAAAGCATCTCGTGACTTCACGTGACACCATTCTGTAACACCCCCCGCAAGCTGGAGCAGGTGATTCAATTGACACGCCCAGCTTGGACAGAAGTTGCCGAAAACGATCTGAAGGAAGAACTTTAGTCAATATATCAGCCAATTGATGTCGAGTAGGAAGGTAGGACAATTGCAACAATCCCTCCATCACTTTTTCACGAGTAAAATGACAATCAACTTCTATGTGCTTAGTCCGTTCATGAAAAACTGGATTTTTTGCAATGTGAATGGCTGATTTATTATCACAATGGAGAGTAACAGGAGTGATTAATTTAACACCAATTTCATCGAGTAATCCAACCATCCATGTTACTTCTGATGCAGCACGAGACATTGCTCTATACTCAGCTTCGGAAGAACTCCTTGAAACAGTTGCTTGTTTCTTTGATCGCCAACAAATAGGACTTTCTCCAAATAGTAGAACATATCCTGTTACTGATCTACGACTCATTGGACAAGTTGCCCAATCGGAATCTGAAAAGGCTTGCAGTGTAAGATTTTCACATGGTTTAAACATTACACCATAGGAAACCGTTCCCTGAACATATCTCAGGACATGAATTAAAGCCTGTAAATGAGTCTCCTTAGGATTCTGTAAGAACTGACTTAAAACTTGCACTGAATAAGATAAATCTGGCCGTGTGTTGGTGAGATAATTGAGTTTTCCCACAAGACTTCTGTAATACACTGGATTCCTTATTTGAGCACTTGAATCATCAGTAGATAATTTGAAGTTTAAAGGTAAAGGAGTGACACAAAAAGAAGTTGAATTCAAATTTGCATCACGTATTATTTCAGAAGCAAATTTCTGTTGTGTTAACAACAGCTTATCATCCAAATACACCACCTCCATCCCTAGAAAATAATTCAATTTTCCCAAATCCTTGATACTAAGCAAAGAATGAAGAGTATCTTTCAGATATTGAATCATTTGATTATCAGTTCCTGTCACCAATATATCATCAACGTATACAGCAATAAGAACAATATCATTTCCAGCAGTCTTGAGAAATAAAGAAGAATCAAATTTTGATTGAACAAAACCAATATTATTAAGTGTAGAAGTCAACTTTTGGTACCATTGTCTCGAAGCTTGTTTGAGACCATATAATGATTTCTTAAGTCTGCAAACACAATTCATGGGATTAGATATACCTTCAGGTACTGTCATATACACTTCTTCAATTAAATCTCCATGAAGAAAGGCATTATTCACATCCAATTGAAAAATAGTCCATTTCTTTGTGACAGCCACAGCTAGCAATGTCCTGATTGTTGTCATTCTTACCACTGGAGAAAAAGTCTCTTCATAATCCACTCCATGTTTTTGTGTATATCCCTTAGCCACCAGTCGTGCTTTAAATCTTTCAACAGTACCATCTGATTTAAGCTTGACTTTATAAACCCATCTACATCCTATAGCCTTCTTTGTTGCTGGCAGAGAAACTAACTCCCAAGTGTTATTGTCTTGCAATGCTTGTATCTCCTTTTGCATAGCTTCAACCCATTGTTTCTGTTTAGAGGCTTCCAAATAATTTTTTGGTTCAACAACAGACTTGTTGTTTATTGATGATTGGATCAGCATATTTTGAAGAGGTAACTAACGAAGAAGCAAAACCAGAAATAAGGGGAAACTGTTCAACTGGTAAGGCACAGTTGCACACATAATCTTGCAAATATTTAGGTAACTGACGATTTCTTGTTGATCTTCTAGCATGCTCAGCTGCATGTGATGTATTATTATTTGGTTCCAAAGGGATTGTAGATGTTGTATCATTGTTAGAAATGGTTGGTGTAACTTCATCATCCTGTGTTGGAAATATGGTTGAAGATGAGGGTGTTGAACCCATGATGTTCTCAAAATCAGTAGGTATAGAGATAAAATCTTCTTCTGATTGATTATGTGAATGAATAATAGGTAACATAGAATCATTATGATCTCCCATCATTTTCAGCTGTAAAGGAAATATCATTTCATGGAAAATAACATCTCTACTAATAAAAACTTTACTTGTTTCGAGATTTAGCAACCTGTATCCTTTAATTCCTGATGAATATCCAAGAAAAATGCATGGTTGACTTCTTGGATCAAATTTCAATCTGTGCACCTGAGTTGTACTAGCATAACAAAGACAGCCAAAAGGCTTTAAATCTGTGTAATTTGGCACTTTGTGATACAACATTTCAAAAGGTGTTTTAAACTTTAAGGATGACAAGGGAAATCTGTTAATCAAATATGTAGCATGTAAAATTGATTCTCCCCAATAAGTATGTGGCAACTTGGACTGAAATAATAGTGCTCTAGCTGTCTCCAACAAATGTTGATGTTTCCTTTCCACAACACCATTTTGTTGTGGTGTTGCTACACAAGTCAGTTGATGCAAAATTCCTTTTCTATCATAAAATTCTTTAGCCGAATTACTGCAAAATTCTCCCCCATTATCACTCCTTATAATTTTTACTGCTACATCAAACTGTTTCTCAACAAAATTAACAAAAGCTTGCAACACATGAAAAGCATTACTTTTATGTGATAACAAATGTGTCCAAGTAGTTCTTGTGTAATCATCTACCACTGTCAAGAAAAATCTGTATCCATTATATGTAGTAATAGAGTATGGACCCCAAATATCAACGTGCAACATTTGAAAAGCAAAAGTACTCTTAATAGAACTTACAGGAAATGATTTTCTTTGCTGTCTAGCTTGTGGACAGATACTACATATAGGAATTTTATTAGAATCTAACACCTTCATAAAAGACAACCTATGCATTTGACTATATGGAATGTGTCCTAGTCTAAAATGCCATAGTTGTAAATCTTTACTACAAGTATTAGCAACTGGTTCAAAAATGTGCTTCTTTAGTCTCATGTCAGTATGGAGAGAAGTGAGATAAAGTCCCTTTTGTTGTTCACCAAGAACCTGAGATATGTTCATTGAAGGGCCCTGAAGAATAAAACATTGTGTTGACGTGAATAATAATTTGACATTGAGAGTTTTTGTAAGAAGTGAAGCTGACAGCAGATTATAAGCAAATTCTGGAACATGTAGAACTTCTTCAAGTATTAAGTCATCATGTAATTGCACTCTTCCTACATGTTTAATTTCTCTTTTACTTCCATCAAGTAAAGTTATATACTCTGTCTTATATATTTCATTATAACTCTCGAACAATGATAAATGTGGAGTTATATGATGTGTTGCTCCTGTATCTATCACCCAGTTGTGTGAATTGATGTGTGCAACAAAACTGTAATTCATACCTGCTATCATGCTTGCTTTATCTGGTGTGGATTCTGAAACATCTCCTTTGCTGAGAAGAGCAATCAACTTATTGTATTGTTCCTTGGTCAGAACTGGTTCAAAAACTGATGAGGAGTTATGAGAATCAGATTGAATATCATCCTTTGTTGCTGATCCATTAGCATTAAAAACTGAACCTCTCTGTTGATCTTTTCTCAAGTTTTGTGCCTTTTCCTTATCATTTCGTGGAGGATATCCATGAATTTTGAAACATCTTTCTATAGTGTGACCTGGTATTTTGCAGTTCTCACAGAAATACATAGATTTTCTGTCATTACCTCTGCCTCCTCTGTTATTCGATTGTCCTCCTCTATTATTCCATGAACTTCCTCTACCAGCAACAGATCCAATTTTATGGTATACATTTAAAGCAGTAGAATCACTTCCAACATCAAAAAATGACTTCAGTTCTTTCTGTTTTTCATCTTGTAAAACAAGCTGATATACCTCATTAATTTTAGGAGTTGGCTTCATCATTAATATATTGGATCTGACAAGACTATAATCATCATTTAGGCCAACTAAAAACTGTACAACTTGTTGATTATATAAAAATTTAGGCATAGTTTCAATTTTTCCACACGAGTCACATGTTGGCATCTCAACAAGCACTATATATTCATCCCATAATTTCTTAAATTTGATAAAATATGCAGTGATACTAAGATTTCCTTGAGAAACTGTGAATAACTCTTTTTGTACCTGAAAAATTCGAGCACAGCTTGGAATTCCAAAACGCATCTGAATTTCATTCCACACTTGATGAGCAGTATCGCAATACACCAGAGTTTCCTCGATGTCTTTATCCATGGAGTGAAATAACCATGCCATCACCATATTATTACACCTCTCCCATTGCTGAAATAAAGGTGAAGATTCATCTGGCTTCTGATATTTTCCTTTGACGAAATTTAATTTGTTCTTAGCTCCAAGAGAGATTTCCACCGATCTCTTCCAATGGTAATAGTTTCGATCTGTCAATTTCTGTGTTGTTAAGACATGATTAGGATTATCCGAGTGATGTAAGTAAAAAACATGATTCGGATCTAGGGTTTGTGAATTTTGATCTACGGTTTGAGAATTTAATTCTTCGGATGTCGCCATGTGAGGAGAAGAAGAGAAAGATCAATCAGTTCTGTTTAATGTTGCTCTGATACCATAACAGAATTGATCGATCAAGAGGCTATGGCAATAGCCATTGCCGAACCTTTTATTTCAGAATGAAAGGGAAAAATACAGTATTTGAAAAACAGAACGAAAAAAGTATTTATATCAAATACAAAACAGTAAAAAATAAAAAAATCCCCGCCAAAGAAGTGAAGAAAGCATCTCGTGACTTCACGTGACACCATTCTGTAACAGTTTAATGTGATTAATCTAAGTGAGATGTAAAGCATTGGTATTTGCATGGATTAACTGATAGTGGAGTCTTATCAGTATTCTGAACCGCTGAAATTTGTGTAATGCTTTGGCTCCACGAGTTTATTATACTTGTTTTAATCCTTTTTGGAAGGTTCCGTTTCTGAGAGGTTATGGTATTGAACTTTGCTATGCATATTAAAATCAGCAAGCAAATTTTACTTAGCAGGGAGATTATGATACGTGGAATCCATTTGTTGTAGATTCTGTGCGTCGTTTTACTTTTTGCAAGTAAAATCTACTTACACTTTTTGTAAAGCAAAGCATTTGTATGAAATTTGACTGCAATTTTTTCAAAGCATTGGTTTTAGCTGTTTTAAAAAACAACCAAAATCAGTGGTTTTCAGCACAAATTTGGTTTTTCTTTCGACTTTTTGAATCAGTGGATTTTGGCCTTCACTCAATTTTCTTTCCAAATGTACCCCAAATATTTTAAATGTTTTTGAATGTTCCAAATATAAAAGAAAATAGTTGATTTTAAATTATTTATTCCAAGAAGATGTTTTTCAATATTGATGAGTGTCAACCTATTTTTAAAAAGGGAAAAATAATGTTAACTTAAATAGTTTAAGGGGGTTCCAGGATCAAGCACCTTTCTCCACTAATCGTATAGCGTATAGCGCAAGTCCTCCACCATAATTCAAGTCCACCATAATTGTTTTCAACCGCAAATCCTTATTTTTTAAAACGTCATGGACCTGTTATAAAAAAGGAGTCATAGATTTTACTTTTCCTATCAAGATAAAAAATCAGCAAACTTAAATGAAATCAATCACGTAAAACATCATAATCATCGCTGCACACAATTCTGAAGTGTACATATATATATATATATATTGCAGTTTTGAAAACAATAAATGCATATTTTATGCATCATTCAAAAAGTGCAATTTATCTATGAAAACTTGGAATATAAATAAATGTTGCTTCCTCTATGTTAAAAATATATAAATTGTAATATATTTTTTATAACGAAAATGCAATATATCTGCACTTTTCAAAACAAACATGAAAACTATGTAAGTAAACATGTAGATTGAATGCAATTAAAAAAACAATTCCAATACACCATTTTGAACAGAAAATTCGAAAATAAACAAGTTTTGAACATTTTTTGGAAGAAGTTTAACCTTTGTACATGTTCGAAAATAAAAATTAATATGAAAAGTGCAAATTATCAACAGTAAATCAGAATACGTACAAAAAACCTAAAACGAAAATATATATTTAAAAAAACTACAGATGTTATGCGCTTTATTGAAATATACAAAAAACTGAAATATTGCAAATTATGTAGAAACACGTAGAATATAGCTAAAAGTTGCATAGTCTATATATACAAAATATAAAAGCGCAAAAGAGTAATTTTGAAAAATGCATATGTTATGCATATTTTCAAAGTTCATTAAAAAAATCATAGTACATACCATCTATAGTTGCATAATATGCATACTAAAAAAATAAAAATGTAAGAAAAAGCTATATTTTGAAAGAAAAATGCAGATGTGTGTTTTTTTTGAAAGTGCATAAAAAAGAAATAAAAATTAAAGTGCGTAATATATGTAATTGCAAAATTAACTATTAAACACAATACTCACACATTTTTTATGCGAAATAAACTAACTTTACAGTTTACACATTCTACTTATCAAAAGTATGAAAAATTAACAATTATGTAAATATGAATTTTTTATATAATGTAATTGACAATTACATTGCACGTGCGCCCACGGATATATGTATGTATGTATATAAATATACATACATGCATCCATATACACGTAAAGGCAAAATATATTTTTTTACCACTCAAATCGTAGAAATAAAATTAAAAAAAGAAAATTTAGATCTCATGCATTTTTTGCGCAATTTAATTGGAAATAATGAACGAATGGTATTTTTGTAATATTATTTAAAATTTACCTAGTGGCAAAACCGAAACAACCCGAAAACGTAAAAATAGGTCCTTCCGTCAAATTATGATTATGCATTGGACCTTGGTCCAATTCATCATGGAAAAGGAGGACCCGATAATTTCTCCTTGTAGCTTAAACATTATCGATCGTTTTTTTTTAATTTTATCTTCTTAACTAGCGTTGAATTTAAATTATTTATTTTCAAGAAAGCTTTTGGAATATTGACAAATTTTTACGACTTAAACCAAAAAATAGAAAAATGTTAATTAAACTAAATAATTTAAACATTATTGACCTTAATTTTTTAGTTTTATAATTTTGTCCTCTTATTGAAAATTCACTTTACATGTTTTTTATTTTTCAAAATATAGTTTGTGCGCATTTATGATGCAATTTTTGAAATCAATTTTTTAAGGGAAAAATAGTTCTTTTTTTTAATAATAAATTTTAAAATATTATATATATCTGTTTTCGAATACTTTTCAGAATCCATGAAAATAATATCCCCATGTATGAATTTATATGTTATAAAAGCGATTGTAATGCCTCTTGGAATCGAACCCTCATAATGATCAATGTTGATATCCTCAAAACACTCATAAGCAATGGTACATAAATTTCAAGTGGAACTTTAGTGTTGTTTAAGGCTAGTTAGTTCTGAAAGTTTGTCACTTGGCTTATGTGCGATAAAACACAGATTTGCTTACCTTCACGAAATTCATCTTCTAAAGGTGAAGTTATTGGTATCCTTTATTACAGTTTTTGTTTAATTGGCAAAGCAACTTGAAACATGTAATATATCATGAAGAAATCTTGCTTTTGGAAAAGTAGGGTAAAATGCTATCATCCGTGAAGACCAAAGAACCACATTTCATCTTACAAAACTCCCATGTTTTTTCTTGCATAGGGTTGCTTTAGAAGTTTATGTTATTATTTAATACTTTGCTTTAGAGCCATACGCAAATTTATTTTGTCAAATTAAACCCTATACATTATCATAAGAGCTCACCCCTCCTACACCCCCAACCCCCCTTTCCCCCTCCACACAAAAAAAACCACACACGTGCGTGCATGTGTGTATATATGTGTGTGTGAATATATAAGGTACCGACCGGTACATCGAAATTTCGGTGGTACCAGACCGGTATCGACAGTGACCAAACCGAAATCGAGCATAAAAGTTGGTTCTAGTTAGGGTAAGTAAAAAGTTTGAAATAAAGATGAATACATCCAAACAAAAGCAAAACTGCAGCAAAACTTTAAAAATACAGGAGAAATCAAATTGAACAACTTACTTGAGCAAAATTAATCATCCACTTCGTCTCTTCAACAAATTGGTCATGGATTTTAAGTTGAATCAGTGAAGCTCTTTTTTATAAGCTTTGGTGGGTTTTTCTTGCCTAGCAGTTGGCATTGGCTTTTAAAGGAAAAGAAGTAGTGGGAGACGATGTTGAATGATTGTTGTGGCTGGAATGATGAGTTATCCGATTTATTTGGGTTTGGGCTGAGTTGGGCTAACAAATAATTAGCAATTTTAAATAATGATTAACTAAGGCTTTGGCCGAACTGTTTTAATTTATTGTTAAGTTTAATTTAATTTATTTATGAAGTTTAATTTAATTAGAATTTAGTCTAATTGTTAAGTTTATATTTTATATTTTATTTACAATGGTTAATTTTTTTATTTTCATTAACAAACGATTGAAAATTGAATCCGGGACCGAAACTTTCAAAATTTTCAAAATCGTGCGAAACTAATGAAATTTCAAATGATCGAAACTGAGTTCTAAAACTTTGATATACATACTGGCCGGTACATCGAAATTTCAGTGGTATCAGACCGGTATCGACAATGACCAAACTGGAACCAAGCATAAAAGTTGGTTCTAGTTAGGGTACGAAAAAAGTTTGAAATAAAGATGAGTACACCCAAACAAAAGCGAAACTGCAACAAAACTTTAAAAATGCGGAAGAAATCAAATTGAACAACTTACTTGAGCAAAATTAATCATCCACTTCGTCTCTTCAACAAATCGGGCTTGGATTTTAAGTTGAATCAGTGAAGTTCTTTTTTTTATAAGCTTTGGTGGTTTTTTCTTGCCTAGCAGTCAACATTGGCTTCTAGAGGAAGAGAAGTAGTGGGAGACGATGTTGAATGATTGTTGTGGCTGAAATGATGAGTTGTTTGATTTATTTGGGTTTGGACTGAGGTGGGCTAACAAATAATTAGCAATTTAAGTAATGATTAAGTAAGGCTTGGGCTGACTTACTTGATCTATCAACTTTAACTCTTTTAATTTATTGTTAAGTTTAACTTAATTTAATTATGAAGTTTAATTTAATTAGAATTTAGTTTAATTGTTAAGTTTATATTTTATATTTAATTTATAATGGTCATTTTTACATTTTCATTAACAAACCATTGAAAATCGAAACCGGGTTCGAAACTTTCAAAATTTCCAAAACCGTGTAGAACTAAGGAAATTTCAAATGATCGAAACCGAGTTCTCAAACTTTGATATACATACCGGCCGGTACATCGAAATTTCGGTGGTACCAGATCGGTATCGACAGTGACCAAACCGGAACCGAGCATAAAAATTGGTTCCAGTTAGCGTAAAGAAAAAAGTTTGAAATAAAGATGAATACACCCAAACAAAAGCGAAATTGCTGCAGAACTTTAAAAACACGGGAGAAATCAAATTGAACAACTTACTTGAGCAAAATTAATCATTCACTTCGTCTCTTCAACAAATCGGGCTTGGATTTAAGTTGAATCAGTGAAGTTCTTTTTTATAAGCTTTGGTGGTTTTTTCTTGCCTAGCAGTCGACGTTGGCTTTTAGAGGAAGAGAAGTAGTGGGAGACGATGTTGAATGATTGTTGTGGCTGAAATGATGAGTTATCTGATTTATTTGGGTTTGGGCTGAGTTGGGCTAACAAATAATTAGCAATTTTAAATAATGATTAACTAAGGCTTGTGCTGACTTACTTGATCTATCAACTTTAACTCTTTTAATTTATTGTTAAGTTTAATTTAATTTAATTATGAAGTTTGATTTAGTTAGAATTTAGTTTAATTGTTAAGTTTATATTTTATATTTAATTTACAATGGTTATTTTTACATTTTCATTAACAAACCATTGAAAATCGAAACTGGGACCGAAACTTTCAAAATTTCTAAAATCGTGCGAAACTAAGGAAATTTCTAATGATCAAAACCGAGTTCTCAAACTTTGATACACATCCCCCAAAGGAAGTATGTAGAAGGGCCTTTAATATGTATCTATATTAAAAATAAATTGTGCTTTTGTAATTGTCTATGTCCAATTTGGAAATTTCCGGTTGTTGTTTTGAATATCGGGGGAAATACTTGTTGCGTGTATTTTTGCCCATGCATGGATTGTGAATGAAAACAAATTTTAAATGCAATGTTGGAAATACTAAAAAGTGGTAGTGCTTTTAGAATTGGCTGTAAGATAGAAAAACAATTATATATATATATATATATATATATGTATGTATGTATGTATGTATGTATATATGTATGTATGTACGTATGTATGTATGTACGTATGTATGTATGTATGTTCAATCTGAATTTTTTTTACAACTTCAAGGCTTCATACAGGACACTATACTGTGTTTGGATGTTGGATGATTCAGTTCTTATGTCTCTTTGACGAGCTACTTATTCCACAATTGATGCTTACACTGTTTGATACAATCATACCTACTTAATTAGCGTAGGGTTGGTATATTCACATCAATTTCATGTATTCTAAATCGTGTTTATGTTAAATGTTAGTTGCCGACCCACAAAGTCTGCTTCAAGAGAAAGAGACAATAGAAGAAAAACTGGCAATAAGTGAATATGAGCTCCGTTTAGCGCGAGAAGATCTTTCAAGGTTGAAAACTGAATTACAAAAGCAGAAGGAATCTTCAATAAATGGAGGCGATGGTTTGTTAGATTTTCGATATTACCACATATTGTGAAATAAATGCTAATCATTGTCTTATAAAATTTGTTAATCATGTTAACTGATATAAATAATAATTGGTTAAAAGTACAACTGCTTAAAGAGTTGTGCATGATAAATGTGCAGATTTATTTTGTGTCGTACGATTGTATGTGTACAAACAACTTAGCTAATTTTTAACTATATCGAATAATTGGCTCTCTGTTTAATTTTCTAAAAGGACCCCATCAAAACATCAATGCATCAGAAGATTCCGAAAGCCAACAAGATAAGAGGAATAGTCAGCTTTCATCTTTGGGCTCCTTGAAGGATGCTGAACGCAAGGACATTAATTGTGCTATCAAAGAATATCTGCTTTTTGCTGGATACCGGCTAACTGCAATGACCTTTATTGAGGAGGTGAGTAATTTGAAAACTGATTCAGTAATGCAATAATGTCTCTTCTTCTATAAAACATTCAGTCATTCATGCAATATTGTTAGCTATGATTATCTCATCATTTAGTTGGAGATTCTAATCTCACATATAACACATGTACCAGTCTGAAGACTAAAATATCCCATATAAACTGGAGGAATTGCTATTAATATGTTCACGTCATTGTTGATTTGGTATATAACTTATTTACGAGAATACATCATCCAGTTGACCGACAGTCTATATCTCTTTTGTACGATTTACATGCACAATGTGTAGCTCATTTATTCATTTAATGTGCTGATTATACATAATTATCATAAAAGATACCAAGCATATCATAAAATTCCCATTCCTGAAAGTTAGCAGTTCTCCAAATCCAGAAAAGGGAAAGCTATTGGTTTCTTGTTTGGGGGACTGGTGTAGATAAAGGAATGTTATCATAATGCAATGAAGCCTGGATTGGTATCAAGCTTAGTAATTAACCAAAGCCTCATTCGCAAAAGTTTTTTTTCCCCTTCCAAAAACAGCAATAGAAGGAGAGGGCCTGCTGAGTCTTGATCTCACCTTCTTCACTCGCTGGGAGCAACGAGCGATAGAGAAGGGAAAGTGCTTAAGCGCTTGGATTACACTTCTTATTTTCTCAAGGATTTTCTTTGAATTACTCAACAATATATATTCTCTCCCCTGAAGCTATTCAGACAGTTTCAGAAGATAAATTGATGGTTGATTATTGCAATTTCAGCATGTTATAATAATTTATTTCCAACCTCTTAAGTACATAATAAGAATATAGTATTTCACTGGACTAGGAATTTGGAAGTAGAATGGCATTCAGGTTGGATTCCTTTCATGGCAATATATTAGTTTGCTCCTTTTTTCTTGATTCATTCTAGTAAAAAGGAAAAGTTATGATTTTGCCACTACTATTTAATTTCCTTAAGGACATCGCAATATAAACATCATTCTTGTGATCTGATTAGAAAATGCGAAAATGCAACTACTGCGAATGCTATGCTGTAATGGCAGGTTTGAGAAGTTAACTACGGCAAAGGACTTCCAGTTTCAACTTCTTTATAGCACTTTTTAGCATGCAGCAAAACTTTATAATAATAGCTTAATTTTATCAACTAACTTTTTTTTGTATATGATTTTTAAACAGCCATCCCTGTATATTATATTTTTGTAATCCATGACTGTGGGATTAATTTTCTAAATAACTGCAGGTTACTGATCAAAATCTTGATGTATGGGCAAAAAGTCCAGCCTGTGTATCAGATGCTTTGCGGCGTTATTATTATCAATACCTTTCAGCCACCAATGAGGCTGCTGAGGTATTTTTTTTCATGAGTTTTGGAATATGTTGACACACACACATGGATGTATGTATGCATGGATAGAGGGCGGCTGTGTAGACACGATAAAAAACACAAAATGGAACAAAATATATTGGCCATTAGATCTCACTATGTTTACATTTAAGGTTGAAATCAATGGAAGATCAAGTGGTTGGGATCTATCGTGTGTTGTGTCATCTGTTCAAATAGATTTTCCCATATATGTATGTATATGTACGTTCGCGCGCGTGCATGGATGTACGTGCACGCGTGTGTGTATTATTTTATGTTCTAACGATAAACATACCTGACAAGCACCATTGTGGTTAATTGATTCGGCTTGGTGCAGGAAGTCACAAGTTCGAAACTTGCTTTCGAACGTTTATTGACATGGGATATGTTGTCCCAATGATTTGTTGTATATAAAGTACCATTTCAAAAAATAATAATAATAATAATGATAAACATACCTTAAGTACTGGTTAGTTACTTATATTTGCTATCCACCATTGACTGGAACTGTTTAAGAAAAAAGCGTCTCCTATGTTGATCAGTAAAGGTCTAATTAACTATTTATGATATTGAAAGATCTATTTTGATGTAGGCCTCCAAAAAAAACTTCTCATGGGTGATAATTATAAATTCTGTGTTTGAATATTTTTTTGGCCATGCTCTATTTGTGAACTTATGCTAAAAATTGGGCATGTCATTAGTTTAAAATGCTTATGAATATGTCTCAGTATTTGTATCTGCAGGTCTGTTCATAACATAAACATACTTCCTAAGTTTTTATTCTCTTGTTAGTTGTTAACAAGGTGCACTGAGCGCTTGTAGCTTCCAATGTAAATTTCACTGTATTATAGAATAATGGAACTAATATTGAATGCCTACAAGTTCAGTGATCAGTATCTCTTCCTTGATCACATGTATTCTAACAATGCTATATCTTCTGTATCCAACAACTGTATAGTTATTTTGCATATTGGTAACTGTAAAATCTCATTATACTTGGTCATCTTGAATTATTTCACAATGGACAAGATAAAATAACGTCCTATCTAAGTCTAGCAAGAGAATCATAGATCTGAACTGTTGTAATTATCTAAATTCACCAAAATTATGCCATGATTCACAGGAAAAATTATCCATTCTTCGAGAAAATGAATCTCTAGCCAAAGAAAATGAACGGCTCAATCAAGAAAATGAAACCTTGCTCAAAAACAAGGAATCTGTTGATAATCAGATCATTGTTCTAACCAAATCTTTGGAATCTGCACAGAAAGACTTAAAAGACCGAGAGATTACGGTATTTGTTTATTACTGACACTTGTAGATTTATGTTTAAAGAATCAAGTTATACATTAATTTTTATATTTCTTAGATACAAGGTTTAAGACAATCACTAGATGCTCAGAGGAAAGAAATAAATGAATGCAGAGCAGAAATAACTTCTTTGAAGATGTATGTAGAAGGGACCAGGGCAAGTAGACAATCTCCTCAAGTTGGGAACAATCTCAATGAAGTAAAATATATACACAATGAAATTGCGAATGGAATGGATTCCACTGCTCAAAGTTTAGAGACTAAAATAAGTTTAAGTGAGGACATGTTGCCGATGGAAAAAGTTGTTAAGATGAATGAAGAAAAAACAGACCCTGATTCAATTGATCCAACATCTACTTCGACAAGTAATGCTACAGAGCTACTGACAGTTTTGCATGATGAAAATGTCAATGTTGAACAAAAAGCAGGTGCTCGTGACCGTCTTTCGAACCCACACCTAGAAGATGTCGGTTTATCACACAAATCCGAAAGTCCGAAACGAGATACAGCCATCGAAAAGATGGTAATTCTCGAGAATTGATTATTTTATTATTAACTGAAGATTTATCTCATTGAACACTTGGGAAAGTAAGTGCAGCTTGTTGACGAGTATTTACTAGCGTCATGCACAATCAATCCTAAAACATATCCCGCTTTATTTGATACAAATACCATATCTCTGTTACAAATATCACTGCAAGAATGCTATTATGTTTACCAGGCATTGGAGACCATTCAGACAATTTCTGATGCTTTGCCAAAGATTGTTCCTTATGTCTTAATCAATCACCGTGAGGTTCTTATCTTGATTTAGCTCCCATTCTTAATTACTTGCAAAATGAACGATTCCCTTTATCCAAGCGATCTTGTCATTTCAGGAGCTTTTGCCTTTAATTATGTGTGCTATAGAACGCCATCCAGATAGCAGTGTCAGGGATTCTTTAACTCATACATTATTCAATCTCATCAAAAGGCCCGACGAACAACAAAGGCGCATAATAATGGATGTTAGTTGCTACATCTATTTTAACTCTTTCTTTTTGCCTTTTCATGTAAATGTGGAGCGTATGGACAAATTTGGCACTCATTAATATTCTAATTTTTAGGCATGCGTAACCCTTGCTAAGAATGTTGGAGAGATGAGAACCGAAACTGAATTGCTACCCCAATGTTGGGAACAGGTCGACTGCAAATTAAAACTGTGTATAAGTTCCCGTGGTTCCTTTGAACAAGAACATAAATGACACTGTGTTTAACTGCAGATCAATCACACTTATGAAGAACGTAGGCTTCTAGTTGCACAATCATGCGGAGAGCTTGCAGAATTTGTTCGACCTGAAATTCGTGATTCCCTAATTTTATCAATTGTGCAACAATTAATTGAAGACCCTGCCACAGTCGTGAGAGAGGCTGCAGCCCACAATGTAGCATTATTGCTTCCACTATTCCCGAACAGGGACAAGTATTTTAAGGTCAGCCTCATCAATGCCTACTGGCAATCCTGGAGCAGAGATTAGATTGGCTTCATGAAATAATAGACTGCAATTTGAGCTGTAGAAAAATGCTCCAGGAATGCCTTCAAGGCTTATTTTCTTATTAAAATACATTTACTGCTACAATTGTCTATGTTTAACCTAAGTTGCTGTAGGGTTAATAGGTTGAGGAGTTGATGTTCCAACTGGTGTGTGATCCCTCAGGATTGGTTGTTGAAACAACGCTAAAAGAACTTGTTCCGGCGGTAATTACCTGGGGAGGCAAATTGGATCATATTTTACGTATCTTAATGTCGCATATACTGAGTTCTGCTCAGGTATTAAGTTTAGCTGTCCAGACAAATTAATTGCTCATTTACCAGAATAATATGTTTACCATGTTACCTTTATGATATTGACTAAGTATGAAAATAATAGTGGATAGATTTTTCTTTCAACGAAAAATGAATGGGAAAATTTCAAAATATTGAATTTTATCATATAAATATATTGAAGTTGAAGCATTTAACTTAGTGATGTTAGGGAATTATGTGAAATGTTATTGAACTTAATAATAATTTTGAGATGTTTGCCTCACAAATGCTCTGCTGACATCACTGCCTTTAACCATCAGCGGTGTCCGCCTCTATCTGGAGTTGAAGGATCGGTAGAATCTCATTTTCGTGTATTAGGTGAACGCGAGCGTTGGAATGTTGATGTTTTATTGCGTATGTTAATGGAGCTGCTTCCCTTTATTCATCAAAAATGTATCGAAACCTGCCCCTTCACCTCTGCTATTGAATCTCTGACCTCTCCCGAGCAAGCAAATTCTTTTTTCTCCACTGCTCTGCTTCAGTTATATGCAGGGTAAGTTGAAGCGGTCTGCAGGCTGCTGTCTACAAACGTCGTTTTGGTGGGTAAGCTGTTGTTGGCTAGTCAATGACAATTTTGCCACCACAAGCTTCACTGTTTACAGACCCTGCTCAAAACAGCACCGGTGTTTTATTTATAACTATCATATTTTGACCTTACATTCGAGTTCATTTGAATAGGGGTCATATGGATTGGCCTGCATTTGATTGGATGTACGTTGATTGTTTTCCTGATTTGATCCAGTTTTCTTGCTTATTACCTCAAAAGGAAGACACTCTAAGAACAAGAATCACAAAGGTACTTGCCATCTCCTATATATCTGTAAACACTTTGCCATTTCGTGATCTATTTGGTAAATTTATTTTGTGAGTTTCTACAGTTCCTTCTAGATGTACATAAACGGTTTGGAGATGATTACCTAGAACATGTCATGCTTCCTGTTTTCTTAGTAGCAGTCGGTGATTGTGATAGCGCTGATTTAAAGTTCTTCCCTCCATCAATTCACTCGAGAGTCAAAGGTTCAAAAATGAATTTCACCATGCATGATAAAATTCACATAAAATAATAATAAAAATAATAATTATTTCGGCCTTGCTACCCACTTGTAGGTTTGCGGCCTAAAACTGCTGTTGCAGAGAAACTTGCTATCATGTGTGTCCTTCCATTATTATTGTCTGGTGTATTGGGTGCTTGTGCCAGTGATGAGCATCTTTCACGATATCTGCGAAAACTTTTAGTACAAAATGCAATTAGTGAGGATTCTTGGTCCGGATACAGAGTTGCTGAGGTTATTGATGCAATACGATTTGTTTGGTAGGTTTTGTTTCTTACTTCAAAATCACAGGAACTTTGCCTATTTTTTATTTTATTTTAAATACCTTCATTACTGAAAACAGCACTTTTGAAGAGCATCATGGAGTTGTTTTTAATATTTTATGGGAAATGGTTGTGAGTTCTAACACAGATATGAAGACTGAGGCTGCAAATCTTTTGAAAGTCCTGGTATGTGGTAATCCATAGTATATGTAATGTCTTGTGTGTTCCTTTGATACATGATGTATGCCTCGATAATTGCTAACTTGATATGGAATATGTTACTGTTGGATTATCATTGAACCCAGAGACGAATTTGATGATAATCGACTAAAATGTGGTTGAGGTAAAACTGGAATCAAGTAAAAAACATACTGGAAATAGCAGTGAAATACCATCCATAGGTATAATAAAATATGCAATCTAATTTGGCCAAACAATCACATCAAGTATACACCCCCCCCCCCCCCCCCACCCCCCCCCCTTTGCGTGCATGTTTATTACCAACCGACTTTATCTGTATCTGGCAAAGGCTCATCAATTCCCCTACAGGTACCCTATATTGATGTAAAGGTTGCATCTACACAAGTTTTACCAGCTCTTGTTACACTGGGTTCTGATCAAAACCTGAACGTCAAATATGCAAGTATAGATGCATTTGGAGCTGTTGCTCAACATTTCAAAAATGATATGGTATTTGATACTTATTTAAATTATTTTTCAGCATCTGCTGTTCATGGAACTAAATAAAACGTATGAATTATAGATAGTTGACAAGATACACATACAAATGGATGCTTTCCTAGAAGACGGGTCTCATGAAGCTACAATTGCTGTAATCCGTGCTCTGGTAGGCGCAGTACCACTTACAACAGAGAGACTACGTGAATATATCCTTCAAAAACATTTTGCTACTTATATTCCCATTGTTTTCAGCTTTGTTATTTGAGTTCTTTTCTTTATTTTCCTTGACATTTCAAACATCTTCTGTCAAAGATATCATCGCTTACAGCTTTGCCAGCGCAAGGAACAGATATTACTCGTCGCCGTGAGAAAGCAGATGTTTTCTGCGAGGCAGTGCGTGCTCTTGATGCTACAGGTTAGCCTTGTAATACAAACCAATGCAATCACATTTTCCTATTTTTTGTTCTTGAAATACAATCATAACTTTTCTAATGGGCAGATCTTCCATCAACTAGCACAAGAGATTTACTTATAACATCGATACAGAACCTGTTAAAAGACCCAGATTCTTTAGATCCAGCTCACAAAGAAGCACTAGAAATCATACTAAAGGAAAGATCAGGGGGAGCATTTGAAAGCATAAGTAAAGCTATGGGAATGGGAGCACATCTAGGCATTGCAACCTCAGTAACCAGTTTCTTTGGAGAAGGTCGCGGTAAAAAGAATAGTGGAGACCAACAGCAGTTTGAGGCTATTACTTCTCCTCCGCCACCTAGCCCACTAGCGCAGCAAGATGGAACTAGGTTTCAAAGAATGATGAGAGGCGGATTTACTGACATTTTAAGAGGTAAAGGAAAAGGAACTGATGATTCATCAACTTGAATTATGTACAAGTTACAATGTTTTGTACAATTATAAATGTAGCATTTGATGGTGGATAAACAATTGATGTGGGATTTGGTTAGGGATTTTCCAGTTTGTTTCTTTGGATGTGTTTGGTAAATGTCGTCCTTTGAAACATAAATTTTTTTTGTTTACCAAAAGAGGTGTAATATTTGATTATTTGGAGCTATAGAATAAAAGACTGTAAATTTATCTGTTTTGTGCTGATTTGTTTGCCTTTAAGTGTGGTTGTATTTATATATACTTAAACCAAATGTTGAAGAATTTATTAGCTAATAAGCTTCGGGATTTATTTTGCTATACCTGTTAAAAATTTGATTTACCACTGTTTCTCTGCTGTTTATTGCTGTTATGAATTTTATCAATAATAAACTATAACTGGATTCACAAATCAAAAACCAAAAGGGGGGTAAGAAACAGTTGTTCAATCACAAGCAATAGAAGAAAAAGTGGAATAAGAAATTTACTGTGGTTTGAGTTAAGTTTCGGCACTTCAGCGTGTGTGCGTACTTTATTGTGTGTCAGAAGACAATCTAAAGGAACTTCTACTGTGCCAGCGTCTCAGTTGGACATTTTATATCGTTTATCAACAAAAATACAATACTTGATTGTAATAAAAAAAAAAATCTCAGTGTTACATGCTACCATTCTCGTGTATATATACCACGTTTTATATCAATGTGAGACTTTGTTTAGTCCACGCATATATGCGAGGCACGTCTAATAATCTCCGTCTTAGAGAGGTTTTTCTTAAGTCTTCTTTGGAGCACACCGAGAAAGCTGTGCAGTTGATCAGGCTACTTTCAAGAGTTTTCTTTTCGCAGTTTATCTACTTCATCAAATCTCCACCTTGAAGCGAGTACTTCCGCTCAAGCCATCTTGGAGATGCCGAGTACTCAATGCAGTGGAGTAAGGCTGCATAACCAATGAGTCATCTTGGAGAAGAACACAGTAAAAAGAACAATGGAGATCAACAACAGTTTGAAGCTACGATTTCTTCTCTGCCATCTAGCCCACAAGCGCAACAAGATGGAACTAGGTTTCAAAGAATGACGAGGGGCAGTTTTACTGACATTTTATGAGGTGAAGGAAAAGGAACCGATGATTCATCAAGTTATGTACAATTTACAGTAATTTGTACAATTACAAATGTAATATTTGATGGTAGATAAGTAGTTGATGCGAGATTTTGTTAGAGATTTTCTGTTTGTTTCTCTGGATGTGTTTGGTTAAATGTCTTGTCCTTTGAAACATAAATTTTATTTGTTTACTATAAGAGGGGTAACATTTGATTATTTTGAAGCTATAGAATAAAAGATTGTGATTAATCTGATTTATTTGCTTTGTTTACCTTTAAGTGTGGTTATGTTTATATATACTTACACCAAAACGTCGAAAAATTTATTAGCTTGGTGATTTATTTTGATATACTTGTTAAAATTTTAACCTACTATTGTGTCCCTACTGATCATTAGTGTTGTGAATTTTATCAATAATAAACTAGAACTGGATTTGGGATCCATCGACCAAAAATCAAAAGCCAAAAGAGGGTAAGAAACAACTGTTCAACCGCAAACATCGAAAAAAAAGTGGAACGAGAAATTTAATGTGATTTGATCAAAATCAACATACCTTCACGCATTCAATAATATATATCAAGAAAGTTTTACAGAGGTGTATAATAAAAATCTTCAATTTAGATGTTAATGAGATTTTTTTAATCTCACTAGCACCCTCGAAAGATATGTTGGAAGGAGCATAAGTCCATGATATGTGGATATGATTCGGAAAATGCAAAAATAAGAAGCTACTTTTCGAGTGAACACTTGTAAAGTAGAGAGAATTGGTTGAAAAAGTAAATGATAAAAATAAAGATTGTTTTATGTAACTTCTAAACTGAAGGATCTCTTTTGCAGTGATGGAACCAACAAATTTACAACTACCCTTTTGACCCATAGATCGATGGCGTAGCAAGGTGTGCTTCTTGCATTTGCATGATAACTTCCATGTGTATGGATCATATGATCCTGCTTGGCAACACTTGAACTAGGATAATTATTATCATTTCAACACATGTTAGTAGGTGTATTTGTTAAGGATGAAATATGTAATAAGAATGATTTTTACGTGGATAGGAATTTGAACTAATAAATAAATTAGACCATGGAGGGTATATGGTTGTTGATTGATAAACATGCATGTAAGCTTCCAATCTTCTTATTGGGTTTTTGGGGAAAGGGGGGGGGGGGGGAGGGGGAGGGGGTTTGGGGTGGGATAATCATGGATAATCTAATGAATAACGATGGTAAATTTGACTAAGTTTTGAAAGGTCATTGAGGTGGGGAATGATGTCTAGAGTGGACTAAGAGAGGGTAGTACAAAAAGAAGATGAACATGACTAATTGGGTTGTAGAGTCCTAAGGTGTAACGATCCAAAATTGTCTGTATTATATTTTTCAGGAGTTTCAGTACTATACGCTTATATGGATACACATGCACCGATAAACATCGTGACAGTCTAGGGGGTCGGATAGATGTATACGGCCAATAAATTAACTACTTGAGTTATAAAATTTATGTAACAACCCACCTCTACACTCATACTACCAAAAAGTACTATTGAGTAATACTGTCTAATAATAAATAGAACGAAGCGATCTTAAGCTATCGCATGTGAATATTCCCTTAGGCTAACTCCAATACGTATTTAAAAATAAAAAACTGCTCACCTATACGTATCCGGTATCGGCACAAAGCAATAAACGTGTGCATTTCTAGGTTAGAACAATACACAATAGGAAATAGATAACAAAGACCAGAGAGTCATATAACACAGTGATAAAGTATAATAGATAACATATACAATCCAAATGGGATTACATAAATGATCAATGCCTACCACCTCTTAAAATATACGACATATATCCATTACATACATCTCAACATAAATTAATAAATATATAAGAGGCTGTATAATGTACATATACAACACACGGTTCTACTAGTATCCTAGCCTCCAAAACTATGTCCAATAAACACAAGTTGATCGCTCCGTTTTTGAATATAAAATTTATGAGACTGACCTAAGAATTATATAAATAATACACATGTTAGACTATATCTAGAATCTGGATGTCAATATATAACACAAACTAACACAGTATAAATATGTGTATCTCAAAGTGGCATATAAACATCTCAAAGGTATCAGCATATCTCAAAACCAGGCATATATATCATCACCCATAATAAAGTAAAATCAAACTACGCATCAAATGGCACAACATCATAATGGGTGAACTAACTTCGCAACTACCAACAATCAGTGCACAATAATCATCAAACTAAATCATGGCATGATGTCAGATATGCGAAAGATTATCTCTCAAAATAATCATAAAGTAGACATACACAGGGTCTGTCACACTCAACATACAAATAAATAACAAACAAGTATTCATGGAAAACAAATGTCAAACACAGATATGGCATGCTCTCAGTTATGCCACAATTAGTTCTTAGCTAACCGTGCAATAGATAAATTAGTACGAGGTCAAACTCCTCAATATGACATGCTCTCGACAATGTCGTAGATAATCTTGTAGATAATCATATAACATGCATGTATGAGGTTGGCTACCTCATGGACTCTCAGCCTCAGAAATAACCATATCGTCCCTCAATCGTATACGCAATGATCTCTCAAAGGTGAATAAGTATAAGTCTATTTCATCTCATCAATAACTGGATAGGAAATTGATAAGCTCTCAACTCTACTCCAGAGGCCTTTCTCACATGCTCTCAGCGCTGCCCTTGCAGTCTTAAGTTACCTCGACGGCCATCGTGTCCCGATATCCATCTTACACCAACGTGCTGGATGGCTACGCAATGCAATGGTCACGATTCTACAAGTGACTCCAAATGGTAATGGACTGCTGACCTAGGTTACACTGTGAAGTGACTCTTAGTCATATAGAATAAAATGTGTCACCAGTCCATGATGCGACCCGCAACCAGGTCGCTAGGATGTATGCTAGCCTTATCTGGTTTACTCCTCCTCAAAATAATAGGAGTATAATACATAGACATACTTACGACTCTCAGCCCGTGGTTTCTAGCTCGCAATACCTTATACTTGAATAACTCGTATTACTCATCTTCATACGAGTGGCATCTACTTATAAAAAGCAGCCGAACAAATATTAGCTCAGACTTCCCATACCACTTGGTGTCATTCGTTTGTTACTCCATGCTCGTAAACAACACTTGCTCCACACAATAATATTCTATGTAACAAGTCCAAGAATAACCAAAGAAATATTACTGAACGTCCTATAAATGATGGTATTATAACTCCGTTATTCAATATTATTATCACACAGAAAATAAAATTAAATAAAACACACATTCATTTAGAAAAGAGATTTTTTTTGTAGAAAAATGTATTAAATGTTTCAAAAGCCTTATTGTAACGACCCGAAATTTTCGGACCCGAAAATTCCAGATAGTTATGAAAAAGAAGAAAGAGATAGAAGAAAAAGAACAGAAACACCAAACATCTCACATTCGCAGCGGATAAAATATAATAAAAAATAATAACAGTTTACAAAAGAATATTATAACAGTTAGTTACATTCTAATACATCAGAGTTTCACATTATATACAGTCACTGAATATATACAATTATCATAACTCAGGATAACAATAATATAATTACAGCGAAAATACCCTATACGCTCCTGCCATCCAGCTCGCCTCCTGAGCTCCAGAACGTCCTAACATGGAAATCTGTAATACTCGGTTTGACCCGAGCATTACACCAAAGTAACACCCGGGTCAGGCTGGGAACCAGCGTGAGTAAACCCAATTAACATGGAATACCAAAGAAATCAACTTAAATAAAACTCAGGGTAAACTATCTCGGTATATCCAATTCACTTAAATCATTACATCCCTGCCTATTGATTTCACAAATCAATTTATAAAAATTCGAAGTGGTTTCGGGAATTTCCCAATACCCGATCCCGGCCTCTTCGAATCTCATACCATCCTATCCCAAGTTATCCAAATGATAAACACAATATTTCATATCAGAGATATCAACTCATTCAAAGCGTCCACTACCAATCAATTACTTAATTCAAATCAAATAATTCAATCATCCCTTCAATGTTCATCTTAATTAATCAACCCGAATTAATTTTTCTTCAATTACATTCAAGTAATTACCCTTAATCCATTTCACGATATTAATTGTTTCTTGACCCAGATCAATAAGAAATCTTAATTGCCTCAGGAATTATTAAGTATTTTAATCACATTAGTTCATAATTATTTATATTAATTAACTTTTCATAAGTCACTTGTATTGATTTATTTTCTTAACTAATCAATCTCTATTTACATTATTGATTTCATAGATTAATGATTTCTCATTTACAATTCTAGTCAAATTTCTAATTAAAACACACACACACACACACACACACACACACACACACACACACACACACACACACACACACATATATATATATGTCATTCTTGATTTATCTCAATCGATGATTAATTGTCTTATTTTTACTTTATTATATAAATTAATTACTCCTTAATTAACCATTATAATTTATCTCTTGATTAATTCCACAAGGAAATTATATTTTTATTAATTCCATTAAGCGATTATTTATCAATCCACCCAATGATCATTTCAATTAATTTAGACCCAATTAACTAACCCAAATCATAATTTAATTTAATTAATTAATTATTCCTTAAATTATCCTTTTTATTTAATGAATCACTAATCATTAAACCTTTATTGATTTTAATCTGAACCATTTTTCTTATTTACGATTTAAGTTCCCAAACGCTTCGAGTCAAACAACAATCAACTCGAAAATCGATCAAAAACCAAAATCAACAGGTCATCTATTCATAGTGCACATCAAATCAATTCAACCACTCAACCAAATATTTAAATTTAACTACTTAAATTTAAATAAAACTCCAACAGAGTGAGATTTACTCACCTTAGATTCCTGAATTTTGCAATCCACTTCATACTTGACTTGGTTTATCCACGTTTTGACCTTGTATAAATATTTACAATTCATAACTTATTTGAAGCAGTCGAACAGTAAATTTTCATTCTAACAATTTAAACTCAACAAAGTTTCTTTTTAATAATTTCTTAGCAGCGAAATAACTAAATAGGTTTATTTAACAAATTAATCTCCATTAATTTAAAATTAGACCATTAAATGAAAATAGGTATATACATATATCTAAAACTGTTTTCTCCTTTCTTTCTTTTTCTTTTCCAGAAAACACAATAAAACAACTTGCTTTACTGTATATGAAAATTTCTGTGTATAAATATTTATATCTATAAATTTAGCAGAACTCTCCTTTTAAACCTTATTGTGTACTTCTGTATATACATACTCATATCTGTATAAATTTAGGAAAATCAAAATAAAAACAAAACAATTACCTCACTGCCTAAACTCGAACGAACCCTAGCTGAACACGTCGAGACTTCACTGCTTTCCCCAAACACCGACACGTGCTTCTCCACTTCCTCAACCCTGCGACCCTCATGCCTACCGCAACACTCTACCACCATTCTACCATCACCGCGAATCACCTCGACACGATCGAAACCCGAGTGCACGAACGCACGACCCAACGCCTTGCTCTCGCCTTTGTCTCGAGCTCCCAGACACGTCGCCTCCTGAAAAATCGAATGACTAGAGATTGAGTTGCAAATCTCGATTCGAATTCCCTCCTCCAAGCGATCTCCTCACGTTCCCTTGTTCGCGGCCTTGTCCTCGAGACGATTGCGAACGACGGTTTCGAATTCATCCTGACCGAGGATCGAAAATTTCTTTTTTTTTTATACGGTATGATTTCGAAATTTGGGAGAAAAGGAAAAAAAACAGCATCAACGATTTAGAATTGAAGGAGGGGAGACTTTGTATCCTACTGAGGGTCGAATGAGAGAGGGGAAAGGAGAATCGAAGGCTCGGCTTCCATTTGTAAATGAACGAGCGACCATTTTTTTTGAAGAAGATTTTGATTTCTGTTCAAAGATCAGCGAGGAACACGGAAATAAAATATAGGATTGGAAAGCTTCTTGGGTACGCGTTAGAAAAAAATATCTCTGACAAGTGTATCATTAAGTTTTATTATATTATAAAATTTACAAACGTCTCGTTAAGCATAACGCGAAATTCCGAACCCTGAATCAGACATGCCGACAGGTGTTCATAAGGTTTTACCTGCATTCCGAACTCAATGGAACATGTTTCGGAAGCTAATTCAATCATAAGCGCGAGTTACAGAAATAAACGATCAATTTTACATTAAATCGATTAAAATAGTTCTAAGCGTTTTGAAATACCAGGGTCAAACAACAACTCCGATGGCTGCGAAAATTGAAATCCGATAATAACTAACTATTACGGATCCAGTGGAACTAGTTTCGTCGAATTCCGAGACTGTGCCTCGGAAGGCCATTTTTAAATATCGATTTAAACGATATATTAATAAAACCGAACAAATTACCTTCAAATTAAATTTCGACCAGTCTATTATCTTCAGTATCATCATTATAGATTTTATAAACCTTCAAATTATTTTAAACAGGCTAAAACTTCCAGATTCCACATCTCACCCAATTTCGAATTATATAATTCATTAACTTAATTATCAAGTAAATATTAATATTTTGGAATTCAAGTTAGAAATCACCTTTAAATGTTTTTAAACAATTAATTATTCCAATTTAAATTGTTAGAAATTCCAGGTCATCACATTCCTCCCCTTTTAAAAGAATTTCGTCCCCGAAATTGCTACTTAGGAGGAATGGCCCAAAACCCGTTTACTTTTCCCAAAACTCACAGTTTTATCAACATCCTACCAACTGTCTTTTATAAAATACTTCTTATCCTTCTTAGTAACTTCCCAAACTTTCCCACAGTTTCAAACAATACCCCTTTGCTCAATCATCTAAATTTCAATTTAAAACCAAATTTGGAATTATCAAAATTTTCTCAAAATTTTTCTAACTCTCTAAATTCCCGAAATTTTTTGCCAGCATCTCCTTTGCGCGGCTAGCTCGGTACTACTACAAAAGGCCTCTACGGGCTCCCAAATTCCAAAAGGAAAACAAAAGCCAAGTGGCTACATCAAAAACCCAATCCAATTTCATACAGAATTTTAAATACATACCTTTTTGTCGGGCAATTCACATTTATCATTTGGAATCAAATCCAATTTCCTTTTCTCTCTATAATACCTGCATACCTCACTTAGCAATAATATTCAATCGTAACCTTACAAATCATTTTATACATTCTCATATACAGGCTTTCATATTTACTTCTATTCAATTTGTTTTTTTTCCATTTCCATATGATTTCAATTTGTCTCCAATTCTGAATATTGAATTTCATCTTCCATTTATAACCGATTCACATTAGTTTCATCTATAAATTTACTTTAATCCCAATTTGTAATCGTTTTGTCGTTAACAAATTTTCCCAAAAAAAATTCAAAAATTTTCTAACTCCCAAAATTTTTAAAAAATTTTGGCAGAGTCTCCTTTGTACGGAGGAGCTTTTGAAATTTGACAATAGATATAAATATGTATACATCGACCCACACGGTCGGAAAAAGCAAAAACAGTTCATATTTCCTATTTTTATTGCGTAGGCGTACCTTATTTAGCATTTTAAGCAAGCAGCTTATTTATTTTAGCAATTAGCATACCCAAGTCCAGCCAAACGGCTTCCCTGTACCTGTACTTACTCAATTTAAATAGGTAAGTGCCATATATAGCGAATCTATTAACATTTCACTTACTTTTCATAGTTAAACACATGCACTACATAAACAACAAGCATCAAACGCTTCTCATAAGCACTTTATATGATTTAAGGCTAATTTCAGTTGCTTCCAATCAATTCACAAGCCATTTCATTCAATTTTAATGATTTGCAACTCAATTTCTTACATTCAATTGATTTTTAATTCAAACGAGCTCATATTCACTTCAAATGATTCAAAATCAATTTTATTTAATCTCTATCATCTCATAGAATTTTAATTGCTTTTGTTTACGCTAAACGACAATTATTAGTATGCAACTTCGACGACATTCGCTTAATAGAGTATCTATTTTAGCTTATAACTATATTAAATTAATTTTCAACTCATTCTGTATTTAATTCCGTTTCATTTCTAATTTATTCACCAACCATACATACGTATTTCATTTCATCTCCGCATTGACTTCATTCAAACTATTTATTAATCTTGGCACATTTAATACTTCTAAATTAATAACCATTTCCAAATTAATTGAATGCAAGCTTTTATTTAATGGGTTTTTATCCTTATTCGAAACCAAGCTTCAATAAATTTTAAACTTAAGTTAATTACTTTAATTTATTCCAACATCAACTTAAGTTCACTTCCATTCAATTTGATTCCCATCAAATCAAATTTTGTTTAATTCAGTTAGCCCATCTCTTTCATTTTAATTCACCTCCACAATTTATCAAAATTGTATCCAAGCACTTACTTAACTCATTTATACTTCAAATTAATATGCCACCAACTTAAGTCCAGTCTAATAATCCAATTCCAATCACATCTTTGATTTAGTCTTTATTAAATCAGACTTCATCCATTATTATTTATCTCAATTAACCCATTTTTAAAATTTTAATTTACTTACTTAATTCGTTATCGAATTTATTTTATTAATACAAAGTCATTTTCAATTTATTTCTATTCATTTGGGTTTTGCTTGCAACCCAACCATTTCTATTATTATTCACTTCCATATCATATGACAACACTTCTCTTATATCCAATTTACTTGCAAATTTCATTAAATATTATTCAAATCACACTTGATTTTATTTGTAACTCAAATCATCTCATTTTCAATCCAACTCTATTTTATTTTTATTTTACAACATCTCTTGTTATTTATTTCCTTATCAAATCTAGCTCGAATTCTATTTACAATTCTAATTCACGTCCAAACTCCATTATTAATTTACAATCCATTTATTTAACAAAGTTAAATTTTATTAACATACTCAATCAAACAATTATTTAATCAATTAACTTATTTCCAACTTCTAAATCAATATTCGATTTTAATTACAAAATCACTTCATTAAACTTCTAGTTTGGATTTCCTTTTATTTCCCCAAAATTCCAACATCTTTGTTTAAAAATTTTAGAAATGCTTTTAAAGTCACATAATACTATTAATATAACACTTTATAAAAATACTTTTTATAACTCGATGTCTCAACCAGTCCATCCTTGTTCTCACAGAAATTCAGTCATACGTTGATCAGGCGCATGACTGAATATCTATAAGTACTTGGTAAATCCGTTTTCAACACCCAGTGAAAATACTTGGAAAAAAAAATTATAGAAAAAAAAACAGTTTTTGAAAATTAGAGGAAATATCTTTGGTGACAATGCTCTGAAAATGTAACGACCCTAGATTTCTGGCTCCGTTTAATTTAATAAATATTTAATCTAATTAAATAAAATGTGAACTGATCATATTAAAATGAATATGATTTTGGAATAACTGCCATTTGTTCATATGAATTTGTATTTTTTTAAAAAAAGAAAGAAAAAGAAATTGATTTGAATACATATAGATAATAATGTTTGAAATTCTAAAATAAAGTTTCTTAACAATATTATTAATAAAATTTACCTCACATAATTAAATTAAAATGCTTTACATTGCTAACATTTGATAAATAAATATATATGAATGAAAATGTTTAAAATTTAAAATCTAATTCTAACCTAATAAATTATAAATGTAAAAGGTAAGTCAAACTTATATGTATATTTAAATAAAATATAAATGGAAATCAATATAAAGATAAGTATAAATAAGTAAATCATATTGTACATAATTGAAATGTTGTTAGCTAAAGTACAAATACAAATAAATCTAAGTAAGTAAATTTATGAAATATAACTTAAATGTTGACAGCTAAAATACAAAATAAAAATGAAAATAAAGATAAATGAATAAGCTTGTAAACAAAGAATAAAATTTAAGAACAAAGTATATAGAATAGGATGGAAACAAGGTAAAACCATAAAATAAAATAAGCCAGATAAACATTTTTTTAGCTAGAAGTATTAAGTCAAATGTAATGTAAAACCTGATCCATATGTATGAACATATTGCAAGCTAGAAAAAGCATAATAACATACCAAATATTTAAATAAATATCTTCTTGTATATGACAGAGTTTGCCTGCAAGGCCAAACTAGAAGTTCCAGAAGTTATCAAAACAAACATATTTATATACAAAATATCTATACATTAAACACAATTATAAGAGTGTTAACTATTCAAATTAAATGTCTTCATTCACACGCCTCCCTGGAAGTATATGCCATCATACAAATATCTTTATACATAGTACAACATAATTATAATTACGTAGACTAAGTTAGGAACCAAAACATTTAATTGCTTTCATCTCAGCCAACCTTTGTCATTTCAATTATGTATAAAAATCTAAACAAGTTATAAACAAAAGAGAAGAAAACAACAAAACTAGATAACACCTTCCCTTACAATCCACCCTCTTCTATTTATACATGTATGCATCTTGCTATTCTAATTCGTTCAGTAATACCTGAAAGAAAGAAAAAAAAATTATATATGCAAACAAATCTGAACTAAACTCAACAACTTGATAAAAGCATGAAGACTGGGAAACAAATCAAGACTGTGTTCATCTGGAAACTGAAATTGATCTCTGTTAAATTATTTGGTGAGTAAACATCAAGATTTAAATTTTTAGTTTATAAATTCAATAAAGATGATTCATTTGTCTATGGTATGGAATCATTATGACTTTTGAATATAAATCTGTGAATTTTGTGTTGTGCTCTGTTGCTTCTCGGTAGTTGATGCAGATTACATAGCTTGTTCAAACACTCAAGTATTCTTATTTAAATTTTTGTTAGGCTTGTTTCTCAACAAAACAGGATGTTAAGAACATCAAACAAGAGTTTCGAAACAGATTAAAACAAGATTAAGGAAAATATTTTACTAAAAGATATGTTTACAGGAAATCAAGCAAGAGACTAATAAATTTAATTATCTTAAAAGCAAATCCAAGTTTGTAACTTGAATACATACTGGAAGTTATGATTTTTAAATCTACAACAAGGATTTTTAGTGTGGAATTTAAAGTGCAGTTTGTTTAAAAACAAAAATTACATTTTTGCGAATATCTGGTTATCGATCCAATTGAAATTGAAGAAATTTGAATTGAAGCTAATTTGAACCTCATGGGTCTTAGGAAAATTATCAGAAAAAATTTCAATTGTATAAAATGTTGGGTCGAACCATTTTTAGGGTTTTATAGCAAGTTTTTGAACGTGTCAGTAAAATGACGAGATCGTCATCTATGTGTGACCGAGCTTCATGCGATTCAGGAGGGAGGAAGCTTGTCGTGTTGTTGAGGTGTGGATGAATTTTGGGCTTCTCTGGTGGTCTATGCGGCGATCGCGAAGCGTTCTAGGTTGATGGCCGTGTTTACAGTTTTCGACCCAATGGCTTAATTTTTGATTTCGAACTTTTTAAGGCAATGCGAGTTTGGATTTCGTGTTTTCATGAGATTTATGACTTTCCGGTGAGGTTGGTGATCGCTGGAGGTCGTTCGTGCCGCTGTGCACGTGTACGGCGTGGAGGATATGTCAGCGTTGTGATGGATGTGGGTCGCGAGTTGGGTTTTAGGTCGAGTTCGAGAGTAAGGGAACCTGATGCCTGTTGCTTTTATGTTTACTTTAAGTTTTAAAAACTTAACTTACTGGGAAGTAAAAAAAAAACAGAGAGAAAGGGGGAAGAAGAAGTTATGTCCAGGGGAATCTCGGGGAAACCGCGTGAGGAACTCGAAGGCACGCTCGAGTATAACGCAAGAAAGCCTCGGGTTTTTGTTAACTGCGGTTTTATTTTTTTTTATTTTTTTTGAAAGTAAGTTAAGTAAACAGTTTTACAAACTGTAGACACTGTTAATCTTAAATTTGTTTAATAGTTTTAAGATTTAAAAACTTATTTACAAGTTAATTATTTTAGTCTATACTTTAAAGTGTTTTAATTCTTAATTATTATTTTGACTAAGTAATTAATTTAGTTAAGAAATTAATTTTAATCAAGCACAAAGTTAATTAACATTTGAGTTGTGGTTAATAATATAATCGAACTTCAAATTTAAAGAAACCCTTTAAATGTTAATTAAGTTAAATAAAAAAAATCAATATTAATTGATTATCTTCAGAATGTAATCAAGAATAATCACTTTTTTAATGGTAAGTAGCGATGGATTATAAGGAATTAATAAGTTTATAGTTACTACTTAAGTTAATTAATGATTGATCAATAGTTAGTTAATCAAATAAACTAGTTGTGAATTAATAATTAATTAATTAAGTAATTTAATTAAGAATTAAGGATAAATAAATGATTAATTAAGTAATTAGAAGTTAACAGATAAGTAATCAAGTTATTAAATAACAATTAAGGTAATAATTAATGATTAAAGAATAGTATTCAAAGTTAAATAATTTAATTAAAAATTAATTAATTAAATGGTGTAAAATAAATAAGTTATAAATTAAGTAATTAAGATTTAATAATTGATTTTGAATGATCTCTTGATTCAAATAGTTTGAAAGGAAATAAGTAATAAACTGTTAATCAATAATTAATTAAACAGGGTTAAGTAATTAATTCTGATGTAATTAATTTAAATTAAATTAATTACAAATGAGAATTTAAGTGATTGCTTATGGATTGTTGAGTAGAATATCTGCTTGTGATATTTAATCGATGATATTCTGTGTTACTCTGTGATATGCTGTGTTATATCTATGATGCTTGTATATGTTTTATCTGTGATAAATGCTATGTTAATTCGACTGTTGAATTAATTATTTTAACTGTTAAGTTAATTAGACATCTTGGCCCTTAAAATGGCGTTTGGATTCGATGAGACCGGGATCAGAAGAATCAAATTTGATTCTCCGAAAACCACATCGATCCAATTTAAACGTTAGGTCGTGAATCCTGAAATGGAGATCGAGATGGTGTATTCAGAATGCAAGGGTTATCGTCGTTGACTCTGAGGGTGATTCCAAAATGAGTGTAACGAGATAATGCCTTCGGTTTCGTTTGAACCCGGAACGAACTTGTATGGATTGAATGCTTTCAACACATCGTCAGGCGGACGATGAGCATTCTAAGTGATATATTCTTTAAAGGTAATCGCAGCCTCAAGCCTCATCAACCGGGAATGGCTAAAACAGGGGAGATGCAGCAAAGGTTAGGTGGGTCATGCCCAAGCAGGACAAGATATTTCCCCTGTCTAGATGTCCCTTATTTATATTTCGGCTTAGTGGGTGGTTGGTCGCGCCAACCACGGGGTTTATCTTGTTCGGGACTGTTCAGTAAGGAATGGTTCCGGCCTTGTGTTGCAGGGGATGAAGGGAGTAATCCTCGGTACGGTGATCTAGGCCCCGTACTGTGACGGGCGGTACCCCAGTAGCCCTGCCATTGTTGGAAATCCATTTTCCCTACGAGACCCTACGGTTTTGATTTGTATTACCCACTTTTGTGGCTAGTAGCTGGAATTTAATCATGTAACAATTTCGGCTATTTTCTATTTATTTGAAAACCCTAGACACTATTATAATATCACTGGATTTCCTATGAAATGTTTTGGTTAGCGTAAGGTAAAAACTTACCCGTATTTATTTGTGGGGAGTCTTACGTGATACCTTTATTTTCAAATGTTTTTCAAAGTTAAACAACCTTAAACCGTTTACTCATACTAGACCCATGTCTGACCTGGAGTTTATTTTTGTTTTCATAAACTCTCGGGTACCCAAATTTTTACGGGTAGTCAAGGGATTTAGGTTAGCTTTGATGAAATTCCGGAGGAGCAATGGAGCAGGAGGCTCCAGCGTTGTGGATATATATATAGTTCTGCTGTGTTGGTATCTCTGAGTCATATTGTTTGAGTTGTATTGTATTGAGTTGTATAAACTAGACAGGTGTTATAATTGTCTAGTATTGATGTATTACCTGTATAACTCTGATATATGTAAAACTTTTAAATATTTAAGTGATATATTATATTTTGTTCCGTTCCGCTGTGAGATTCTGATGTTGTTGTTCTTCCTTCTTTTTTTCTTTTCTATTTTCTCATCCCTTTCTTTCTTTTTGATGATACGTCTTTCTGATAGTAGAAGGGCGGGTCGTCACAGTTGGTATCAGAGCATAGGTTGGTGATAACCTTGGCTCTGATAGGAATTACTCATGGAATAGATTCAGTAGTACTCTGAAATGAGTTTGAGAGTATTAATAGATATGAGCGCGTATTTGTTAGTGAATATAAAATTGTTTTTATATTGTGTTGATTTATCTGATGACTGTTTATGGATTCTGGTCGATGTGTGGGACGCCATTTCATCGATAGGGATTCCTAAACTCTTAAACAAGATTGACCGACACAATATTGTTTTTAAAGGTAGGGTAAATGAAATAATTTTACCCAAAATTATATTTTGATATAAAAGAAATATTTTTCTGAAATAACTATATGTTTGATTGTTAATAGTACAATCAAATAAATTTTAAATGTGAGTGGTTTATAACCAAATAAAATTATTTAAGAATGATTTTAAATAAAAAGGAATATAACTGAAATCTGATTTAAACTAGAATTTATGTCCCGGAAATTTGAAAGTGTTTAAATGAATTTGGGAATTTACAATCTTGGGAATGTTTGAAAATGTGTTTTTCCAAAGAGTTGAAGGAAATAATGGGATTTTGTTTTGGAAAATATGATTGAATGAAAATTGTTTTGGAAAGAATTTGTGAAAGTAAGAAAGCACTGAACTCACTTCAGTCGCTGGAAAATAATCCTGATGGTGATGGCCACATCATCAGTATTCATTTTCGAGTTTCTAAAGTGATGGGTTGCTACCAGGATATTGGTCATGATAAATCGTTTGGGCTTGTTGGGTATACAAATTATTTTAGAAATTTCGAAGGGAAAATTTGTTTTGGTGCAAACAAGTGTTTGAAATTTGATTATCATTTTAAATGGTTTTGGAAATGAAAACCGGGCATTTGAATTCTAAGAATTCTAATGTGAAAGGTTTGAATGAATTAACTATTGAACTTATAAAGTAAAATTGATATTAATAAGAAGAAATCGGGAATTTTTAATCCCGGAATTAAAATTTAATTTAAGTAAATGAGAGTAAAGAACATATATTTGCGTTTAACCTGAGATAAGTTAAATGGAATTGAGGTTCGAAACGAATTTAATTGGATATAAATTGGAGGGTAAAATGATTGTAAATTGTGAGGTGGAAATTTATACCTTACGATAGTAAGTGTTATATATAATCTGAAATTGTGGTTATAAGATGAAATGACCCAAATGAGTAATATAAACTTTAAAAGTAAACAAATAAGTTTTGAGCTCATATATTGAGAAATGGTAAGTAGCTAAAGTTAACTGAAGCTGAGTTAGAATAAAACTGAATTTCAATAAATTCAATCGAGTTATAAAATTGAATGAAATAAAATTCTATGTAAATGAGTAAATATAAATCAAGTAAGTCTTGAATTTGGATTTAAATAGAAATGGTGTGAGTTGAAAAAAAAATCTAATTCAAGTATAAATTGAATAACCTTATTATGAATAAATTCAATAATGAATTATTAATGTAAATTAAAATTTTAAAAAAGGATAAAAGAATAAACTAGTCAGTAAATAATTGGGATTTGATTAAAGGAAAATCAAATCAAAGATTTGAATGGAAATTGGTGAAATAGAATAAACCTAAGTTGTTGGGTGAAATAGTTTGAAGTAAATAATGACTTAAGTAAATTGTGAAATGATTATTTAAAACTGTTGTTGTGTTTAATAAAATGGTTCGGAATCAAACCTGATTGAAATGGAAGAAAATGAAAGGATTGTGAATAAATTAAATGTGGTGGAGTCAAGTGTAAAATTGAGATGGAATCAATTTAAAATGGTCATAAAGCTTAAGTGATTATCTATTCACAATGATATTGTTGAATTGCATAAGAAATGAGTTGTTTTGAAGTAAACAAGATTTGATAAATCCTATGGATTGTTAGAAGCAAAATAGGATGATTTTGAATATGAGTTGTTTTGCTCAAATAGATTATATGTCTAAGAAAGCAAGTGTAAATCATTTTAATTAAAAGGGAATGGTTTGAGAATTGATTGAAATTAATTGTGTTGAGGATTGGAACCTTACATTTGTGCTTATGGAAATATGTAATGCTAAACAAATGGAAAATATGTCAAAGCTTTTCAGAATTTGAAAACTATATATATATATATAAAAAAATTTAGCAACAAAATAACTTCAAATTGAAAATTTAAAGTAAACTAATGAATGAAATTAATTTAAAATAATAATAGGAATCGGTTATAAATGGAGATAGTCAATAAAAGTTCAATATTCAGAGTTAAGAAAATTGAATTCATATGGAATTGGTAATTCAGATTTAAATAAGAAGATATAATGGCTAAAGTGGCAGAGTAATAATATAAGAATATATATAATGCTTATATTAAAAACTTAAGAAATGAATGGAGACATTCTTAAGTAAAATTTGATATGGAGAAAATTATTCCTAGTATGTAGAAATCTAAAGTAATGTGAATAAAAGAAATTGATATGGTGATAATCAAAGGATATTAATACGTAGGATGTATGTATATTATTTTATTAACAGTTTGATCCAGATTCGAGCACAGAATTTCGAGATAGTTATATCGATCCTAGTTGGGATTTTTCACTCGATTTTCGATGACGAACCATGAATTTGGATTTTGATTGATTCTGGGGATTCTCTATCATAGTTGTGACTATGCAAGGAGAATGACAGTTTCTGATCAAGAAACCAGTTCTGTGTCCGTACTAGGAAGTCGGGTGGACAATACTAGTTCGGAAGTGAAATTGTGTGATCGAGCGAGCGATCGGATTTGATATTGCGTACGAATGATATATGCTCATTGTACGGGCCTGATTAAAATAGATATTGAATTCTGTAAACAAGTCAATAAAATTGGGAAAGAATTAATATTGTAGATTTCAGAATTTAATTTCCAGAATGGATGTCTGGAATTTATTGTGTATTCCTTATATCTCAGGAAAATTTATTCATGATTCATCATTAATTGTTAAACCAGTAATTCAGGAAATTGGAAGTTGAGTCGAATTTAATGGTGGTCAGGAATTCAGTTAGGATTATTGATCATCGAGAGACAAACTCTCGATAGTTTTAGGAGTGCTTATCCGGATTTATGTTCGGATAACTAGTGTTGTTTGTTAGAATAGACCGTTTGTTTGTTTGTTATTGTATGAATGCTTTGTATGTTTGGATGGTTAATATAAAAGTTTGTGGAATTAACTGTTGTTTAAATTTCGGGGACGAAATTCAATGTAACGATCCTGGATTTCTGGCTCCGTTTAATTTAATAAATATTTAATCTAATTAAATAAAATGTGAACTGATCATATTAAAATGAATATGATTTTGGAATAACTGCCATTTGTTCATATGAATTTGTATTTTTTTTAAAAAGAAAGAAAAAGAAATTGATTTGAATACATATAGATAATAATGTTTGAAATTCTAAACTAAAGTTTCTTAACAATATTATTAATAAAATTTACCTCACATAATTAAATTAAAATGCTTTACATTGCTAACATTTGATAAATAAATATATATGAATGAAAATGTTTAAAATTTAAAATCTAATTCTAACCTAATAAATTATAAATGTAAAAGGTAAGTCAAACTTATGTGTATATTTAAATAAAATATAAATGGAAATCAATATAAAGATAAGTATAAATAAGTAAATCATATTGTACATAATTGAAATGTTGTTAGCTAAAGTACAAATACAAATAAATCTAAGTAAGTAAATTTATGAAATATAACTTAAATGTTGATAGCTAAAATACAAAATAAAAATGAAAATAAAGATAAATGAATAAGCTTGTAAACAAAGAATAAAATTTAAGAACAAAGTATATAGAATAGGATGGAAACAAGGTAAAACCATAAAATAAAATAAGCCAGATAAACATTTTTTTAGCTAGAAGTATTAAGTCAAATGTAATGTAAAACCTGATCCATATGTATGAACATATTGCAAGCTAGAAAATAGCATAATAACATGCCAAATATTTAAATAAATATCTTCTTGTATATGACAGAGTTTGCCTGTAAGGCCAAACTAGAAGTTCCAGAAGTTATCAAAACAAACATGTTTATATACAAAATATCTATACAGCAAACACAATTATAAGAGTGTTAACTATTCAAATTAAATGTCTTCATTCACACGCCTACCTGGAAGTATATGCCATCATACAAATATCTTTATACATAGTACAACATAATTATAATTACGTAGACTAAGTTAGGAACCAAAACATTTAATCGCTTTCATCTCAGCCAACCTTTGTCATTTCAATTATGTATAAAAATCTAAACAAGTTATAAACAAAAGAGAAGAAAACAACAAAACTAGATAACACCTTCCCTTACAATCCACCCTCTTCTATTTATACGTGTATGCATCTTGCTATTCTAATTCGTTCAGTAATACCTGAAAGAAAGAAAAAAAAATTATATATGCAAACAAATCTGAACTAAACTCAACAACTTGATAAAAGCATGAAGACTGGGAAACAAATCAAGACCGTGTTCATCTGGAAACTGAAATTGATCTCTGTTAAATTATTTGGTGAGTAAACATCAAGATTTGAATTTTTAGTTTATAAATTCAATAAAGATGATTCATTTGTCTATGGTATGGAATCAGTTTGACTTTTGAATATAAATCTGTGAATTTTGTGTTGTGCTCTGTTGCTTCTCGGTAGTTGATGCAGATTACATAGCTTGTTCAAACACTCAAGTATTCTTATTTAAATTTTTGTTAGGCTTGTTTCTCAACAAAACAGGATGTTAAGAACATCAAACAAGAGTTTCGAAACAGATTAAAACAAGATTAAGGAAAATATTTTACTGAAAGATATGTTTACAGGAAATCAAGCAAGAGACTAATAAATTTAATTATCTTAAAAGAAAATCCAAGTTTGTAACTTGAATACATACTGGAAGTTATGATTTTTAAATCTACAACAAGGATTTTTAGTGTGGAATTTAAAGTGCAGTTTGTTTAAAAACAAAAATTACATTTTTGCGAATATCTGGTTATCGATCCAATTGAAATTGAAGAAATTTGAATTGAAGCTAATTTGAACCTCATGGGTCTTAGGAAAATTATCAGAAAAAATTTCAATTGTATAAAATGTTGGGTCGAACCATTTTTAGGGTTTTATAGCAAGTTTTTGAACGTGTCGGTAAAATGACGAGATCGTCATCTATGTGCGACCGAGCTTCATGCGATTCAGGAGGGAGGAAGCTTGTCGTGTTGTTGAGGTGTGGATGAATTTTGGGCTTCTCTGCTGGTCTATGCGGCGATCGCGAAGCGTTCTAGGTTGATGGCCGTGTTTACAGTTTTCGACCCAATGGCTTAATTTTTGATTTTGAACTTTTTGAGGCAACGCGAGTTTGGATTTCATGTTTTCATGAGATTTATGACTTGACGGTGAGGTTGGTGATCGCTGGAGGTCGTTCGTGCCGCTGTGCACGTGTACGGCGTGGAGGATATGTCAGCGTTGTGATGGATGTGGGTCGCGAGTTGGGTTTTAGGTCGAGTTCGAGAGTAAGGGAACCTGATGCCTGTTGCTTTTATGTTTACTTTAAGTTTTAAAAACTTAACTTACTGGGAAGTAAAAAAAAAAGAGAGAAAGGGGGAAGAAGAAGTTATGTCCAGGGGAATCTCGGGGAAACCGCGTGAGGAACTCGAAGGTACGCTCGAGTATAACGCAAGAAAGCCTCGGGTTTTTGTTAAATGCGGTTTTATTTTTTTTATTTTTTTTAAAAAGTAAGTTAAGTAAACAGTTTTACAAACTGTAAACACTGTTAATCTTAAATTTGTTTAACAGTTTTAAGATTTAAAAACTTATTTACAAGTTAATTATTTTAGTCTATACTTTAAAGTGTTTTAATTCTTAATTATTATTTTGACTAAGTAATTAATTTAGTTAAGCAATTAATTTTAATTAAGCACAAAGTTAATTAACATTTGAGTTGTGGTTAATAATATAATTGAACTTCAAATTTAAAGAAACCCTTTAAATGTTAATTAAGTTAAATAAAAAAAAATCAATATTAATTGATTATCTTCAGACGGTAATCAAGAATAATCACTTTTTAATGGTAAGCAGCGATGGATTATATGGAATTAATAAGTTTATAATTACTGCTTAAGTTAATTAATGATTGATCAATAGTTAGTTAATCAAATAAACTAGTTGTGAATTAATAATTAATTAATTAAGTAATTTAATTAAGAATTAAGGATAAATAAATGATTAATTAAGTAATTAGAAGTTAACAGATAAGTAATCAAGTTATTAAATAACAATTAAGGTAATAATTAATGATTAAAGAATAGTATTCAAAGTTAAATAATTTAATTAATAATTAATTAATTAAATGGTGTAAAATAAATAAGTTATAAATTAAGTAATTAAGATTTAATAATTGATTTTGAATGATCTCTTGATTCAAATAGTTTGAAAGGAAATAAGTAATAAACTGTTAATCAATAATTAATTAAACAGGGTTAAGTAATTAATTCTGATGTAATTAATTTAAATTAAATTAATTACAAATGAGAATTTAAGTGATTGCTTATGGATTGTTGAGTAGAATATCTGCTTGTGATATTTAATCGATGATATTCTGTGTTACTCTGTGATATGCTGTGTTATATCTATGATGCTTGTATATGTTTTATCTATGATAAATGCTATGTTAATTCAACTGTTGAATTTAAATTATTTTAACTGTTAAGTTAATTAGATAACTTGGCCCTTAAAATGGCGTTTGGATTCGATGAGACCGGGATTGGAAGAATCAAATTTGATTCTCCGAAAACCACATCGATCCAATTTAAACGTTAGGTCGTGAATCCTGAAATGGAGATCGAGATGGTGTATTCAGAATGCAAGGGTTATCGTCGTTGACTCTGAGGGTGATTCCAAAATGAGTGTAACGAGATAATGCCTTCGGTTTCGTTCGAACCCGGAACGGATTGAATGCTTTCAACACATCGTCAGGTGGACGATGAGCATTCTAAGTGATATATTCTTTAAAGGTAATCGCAGCCTCAAGCCTCATCAACCGGGAATGGCTAAAACAGGGGAGATGCAGCAAGGTTAGGTGGGTCATGCCCAAGCAGGACAAGATATTTCCCCTGTCTAGATGTCCCTTATTTATATTTCGGCTTAGTGGGTGGTTGGTCGCGCCAACCACGGGGTTTATCTTGTTCGGGACTGTTCAGTAAGGAATGGTTTCGGCCTTGTGTTGCAGGGGATGAAGGGAGTAATCCTCGGTACGGTGATCTTGGCCTCGTACTGTGACAGGTGGTACCCCAGTAGCCCTGCCATTGTTGGAAATCCATTTTCCCTACGAGACCCTACGGTTTTGATTTGTATTACCCATTTTTGTGGCTAGTAGCTGGAATTTAATCATGTAACAATTTCGACTATTTTCTATTTACTTGAAAACCCTAGACACTATTATAATATCACTGGATTTCCTATGAAATGTTTTGGTTAGCGTAAGGTAAAAACTTACCCGTATTTATTTGTGGGGAGTCTTACGTGATACCTTTATTTTCAAATGTTTTTCAAAGTTAAACAACCTTAAACCGTTTACTCATACCAGACCCATGTCTGACCCGGAGTTTGTTTTTGTTTTCATAAACTCTCGGGTACCCAAATTTTTACGGGTAGTTAAGGGATTCAGGTTAGCTTTGACGAAATTCCGAAGGAGCAATGGAGCAGGAGGCTCCAGCTTTGTGGATATATATATAGTTCTGCTGTGTTGGTATCTCTGAGTCATATTGTTTGAGTTGTATTGTATTGAGTTGTATAAACTAGACAGGTGTTATAATTGTCTAGTATTGATGTATTATCTGTATAACTCTGATATATGTAAAACTTTTAAATATTTAAGTGATATATTATATTTTGTTCCGTTCCGCTGTGAGATTCTGATGTTGTTGTTCTTCCTTCTTTTTTTCTTTTCTATTTTCTCATCCCTTTCTTTCTTTTTGATGATACGTCTTTCTGATAGTAGAAGGGTGGGTCGTCACAGAAAATCATCACCCCCATCCATGGTCACAGTTACATACCAGGGTTACGTTGCAGTCAGAACAAAAGTCCATGTAACTGCAGGCTCTCCGCGGCCTCTCGATTATGCCATGGATCCCACACAACAGATCACAGTTACATTCAGTGTTACGTTGCCGTCACAGCAAAAGTCCATGTAACTGCAGGCTCTCCTTGGCCTCTGATTTTGTTGTCGAAATGAAACCTCTCCACTCCTACATAGGTCGCAGTCTGCCGATATAAAATCAAGCGCAGACTGTTGGCTCTCAGAGGCACACACGACTTTCGCTATGTTATCCATAGGTCGCAGTCTACTAATATAAAATCAAATGCAGACTGTTAGCTCTCAGTGGCACATACGACTTTCGCTATGGTATACATTACTCATAATCCTCAGGAACTAGTTTTTTCCGGACTCCTCACAGGATCACTTTAGAACCCCCCTTGGGCTCAAGGCAGCACCACCTAGTGGCACTCCTGAGAAGTTCATTTCAAGGGAGCGCCTTTTTCTCCAGAGCCATCATCAAAACATTTTATACTATACATATATAGTATCCTTCAAATCATACACCTAGTATGATATCATACAAAGCTCCTTTACACAAAATCGATTATCCCAAACGATAATTCTCAAAATAGGCTTTCCAAATTCCATATATTGATTTTACCCAAAAATCAAAAGCCTTTCCAAATCCGAAGGTTCCCAAAACCTTTTTCCAAAATCCTCATAAGATCCTTTGTATATATATTCAGATATATATAATTTTTAAAACCTTGGATCATTTCAAACTTGTATAAAATTTCTTTTATACTTCAAACACTTCCAGAATCCTTTTTCTTCCAGCAATGGATTCAACAAGGAAAGATTTATCTTATATAACAAAGATATATAACTTTGTTTATTCAAATCAAATATTCAAATTTGATTACTCTTTCTAATATCAATTTCCTTAATCCCCATTTGGATTATTACTTCAATTCTTATCTCAGTTGAGTATTTAAATCAATAACAGTCTGAACTCCGACCAGTTTATTTTTAGAAAATAGCTTGAATTTTTTTAAAATAGATAAGTAGTTGAAAAATAATCAATAGTTTGAAAAATAGTTGTAAAATAGTTGACTAATTGTAAAATAGTTGGAAAATAGTTAAATAGCTATAGAAATCTTAAATAATTGCAAAATAGTTGTAAAATAGAAATTAATTCGTAACTTAGTTGAAAATTAGTAATTAGTTTATAAAACAGTTGTAAAATAGTTAAAGAGTTCCAAAAGTAGTGGCAAAAACTGGTATAAAATAGTTTGGGTTTTAAAAAAGAAAATTGTATAGTAAATAGATAAGAATTTAAAACTATTTATATTAAAACAATTTACATTGAAAATGGTCTAGAGTCAAAACGTTCGCTTCCCCAACAATTCAATTTAAATTTCCGCTTCCATTTAAATTAACCCAATTCCAATTTAAATAATCTTCAACTTCCATTGAAATTGATTTAACCCCAATTTAAATTAAATTCTATTTGATCTTTAAACTTGTATAACTTTAATTATAATTTAAATTTTACAATTTCTATTTATAATCAATTACATTCACGTTTTGTTTTAAACTCGAAATTATACATTTCATTTAGCCAATATATATATATATATATATATATATATATTCCATAAACATTTTAATCAAGATTCCAGAGTTTAAAAAAATCTCCAAAATTTCAATATCACCTTAGAATTTAACTATATCCATAATTCTTTGGCAAATTCAATTATCCCTTTGAATTTCAAAAACAAACCTAGTTCACAAACAATTCCAATTTAAAACAATTTGGTAGCAATTTCTCTTCTAGAAACTCGAAAATAGACATCGATAATGCTGTAGTCATCACCGACGTTATTTTCCAGTGACCGAAAGAGTTCAATGCTTTTATCTCTTTAAAAACATTTCCAAATATGTTTAATTTCAAATCTCCCAGATTTCAAATTCAACACGAATATTTTTGAAATAATACTATATTTTTTCCAAAACCTTTGGAAACCACTTCCAAATCCAAAGGAATTTTAAATTTTCCCAAAAATTCCAAATTCCCAATCCATCCAATTCTTATTCAAACATTACTCTGGCATTTTCATCTTACTTTATTTTCAAGTATTCTCTAGAATTCTATTTCAAATTATAATCTCATTTATTTATGAAGTTTATTTCAATTTATAATTTACATTCACAGTCTATATTTCAAATTCCATTTTGTCATATAAGTTTATTCTTCAACTTTGGTTATAAGTTTCAATTTAGTCGTATTTTATATTACTTCTTAACTTAATTCCAATAATTTGAAAGGAAATGTTGCTATATATATCAAAATATATTTTTATATAAAACCGTTTAAAACCTTTATATAAGAAAATAACAAGTACGCGCTCATATATATATACCCAACTCATTCTAGAGTTCTACGAACTCTATTTAATGAGTAATCCCCACCAGAGCCAAGGTTCTCGCTTAACCTTTCAGCTCTGATACCAACTGTAACGACCCAAAATTTTCGAACCCGAAAATTCCAGATAGTTATGAAAAAGAAGAAAGAGATAGAAGAAAAAGAACATAAACACCAAACATCTCACATTCGCAGCGGATAAAATATAATAATAAATAATAACAGTTTACAAAAGAATATTATAATAGTTAGTTACATTCTAATACATCAGAGTTTTACATTATATACAGTCACTGAATATTTACAATTATCATAACTCAGGGTAACAATAATATAATTACAGCGAAAATACCCTATATGCTCCTGCCATCCAGCTCGCCTCCTGAGCTCCAAAACGTCATAACTTGAAAATCTGTAATACTCGGTCTGACCCCGAGCATTTCACCAAAGTAACACCCGGGTCAGACTGGGAACCAGCGTGAGTAAACCCAATTAACATGGAATACCAAAGAAATCAATTTAAATAAAACCTGAGGTAAACTATCTCAGTTTATCCAATTCACTTAAATCATTACATCCCTGCCTACTGATTTCACAAATCAATTTATAAAAATTCGAAGTGGTTTCGGGAATTTCCCAATACCCGATTTCGGCCTCTTCGAATCTCATACCATCCTATCCCAAGTTATCCAAATGATAAACATAATATTTCATATCAGAGATATCAACTCATTCAAAGTGTCCACTACCAATCAATCATTCATAAGAAAATTTTATCGCTTCCAAATTAATTCAATTGATTCTAATTGAATTTTCTAACCTTCAATCACCTAGATTCTTTACCTTGTCAATTACTTAATTCAAATCAAATAATTCAATCATCCCTTCAATGTTCATCTTAATTAATCAACCCGAATTAATTTTCCTTCAATTACGTTCAGGTAATTACCCTTAATCCATTTCACGATATTAATTGTTTCTTGACCCAAATCAATAAGAAATCTTAATTGCCTCAGGAATTAATTAAGTATTTTAATCACATTAGTTCATAATTATTTATATTAATTAACTTTTCATAAGTCGCTTGTATTGATTTATTTTCTTAACTAATCAATCTCTATTTACATTATTGATTTCATAGATTGATGATTTCTCATTTACAATTCTAGTCAAATTTCTAATTAAAACACACACACACACACACACACACACACACACACATGTCATTCTTGATTTATCTCAACCGATGATTAATTATCTTATTTTTACTTTATTATATAAATTAATTACTCCTTAATTAACCATTATAATTTATCTCTTGATTAATTCCACACGGAAATTATATTTTTGTTAATTCCATTAAGCGATTATTTATCAATCCACCCAATGATCATTTCAATTAATTTAGACCCAATTAACTAACCCAAATCATAATTTAATTTGATTAATTAATTATTCCTTAAATTATACTTTTTATTTAATAAATCACTAATCATTAAACCTTTATTGATTTTAATCTGAACCATTTTTTATTTACGATTTAAGTTCCCAAACGCTTCGAGTCAAACAACAATCAACTCGAAAATCGATCAAAAACCAAAATCAACAGGTCATCTATCCATAGTGCACATCAAATCAATTCAACCACTCAACCAAATATTTAAATTTAACTACTTAAATTTAAATAAAACTCCAACAGAGTGAGATTTACTCACCTTAGATTCCTGAATTTTGCAATCCACCTCATACTTGACTTGGTTTATCCACGTTTTGACCTTGTATAAATATTTACAATTCATAACTTATTTGAAACAGTCGAACAGTAAATTTTCATTCTAACAATTTAAACTCAACAAAGTTTCTTTTTAATAATTTCTTAGCAGCGAAATAACTAAATAAGTTTATTTAACAAATTAATCTCCATTAATTTAAAATTAGACCATTAAATGAAAATAGGTATATACATATATCTAAAACTGTTTTCTCCTTTCTTTCTTTTTCTTTTCCAGAAAACACAATAAAACAACTTGCTTTACTGTATATGAAAATTTCTGTGTATAAATATTTATATCTATAAATTTGGCAGATCTCTCCTTTTAAACCTTACTGTGTACTTCTGTATATACATACTCATATCTGTATAAATTTAGGAAAATCAAAATAAAAACAAAACAATTACCTCACTGCCTAAACTCGAACGAACCCTAGCTGAACACATCGAGACTTCACTGCTTTACCCAAACACCGACACGTGCTTCTCCACTTCCTCAACCCCGCGACCCTCATGCCTACCGCAACACTCTGCCACCATTCTACCATCACCGTGAATCACCTTGACACGATCGAAACCCGAGTGCACGCACGACCCAACGCCTTGCTCTCGCCTTTGTCTCGAGCTCCCAGACACGTCGCCTCCTGAAAAATCGAATGACTAGAGATTGATTTGCAAATCTCGATTCGAATTCCCTCCTCCAAGCGATCTCCTCACGTTCCCTTGTTCGCGGCCTCGTCCTCGAGACGATTGCGAACGACGGTTTCGAATTCATCCTGACCGAGGATCGAAAATTTCTCTTTTTTTTATACGGTATGATTTCGAAATTTGGGAGAAAAAGGGAAAAAACAGCAGCAGCGATTTAGAATTGAAGGAGGGGAGACTTTGTATCGACCTAAGGGTCGAATGAGAGAGGGGAAAGGAGAATCGAAGGCTCGGCTTCCATTTGTAAATGAACGAGCGACCATTTTTTTTTTGAAGAAGATTTTGATTTCTGTTCAAAGATTAGCGAGGAACACAGAAATAAAATATAGGATTGGGAAGCTTCTTGGGTACGCGTTAGAAAAAAATATCTCTGACAAGTGTACCATTAAGTTTTATTATATTATAAAATTTACAAACGTCTCGTTAAGCATAACGCGAAATTCCGAACCCCGAATCAGACATGCCGACAGGTGTTCATAAGGTTTTACCCGCATTCCGAACTCAATGGAACATGCTTCGAAAGCTAATTCAATCATAAGCGCGAGTTACAGAAATAAACGATCGATTTTAAATTAAATCGATTAAAATAGTTCTAAGCGTTTTGAGCTACCGGGGTCAAACGACAACTCCGATGGCTATGAAAATTGAAATCCGATAATGACTAACTATTACGGATCCAATGGAACTGGTTTCGTCGAATTCCAAGACTGTGCCTTGGAAGGCCATTTTTAAATATCGATTTAAATGATATATTAATAAAACCGAACAAATTACCTTCAAATTAAATTTCGACCAGTCTATTATCTTCAGTATCATCATTATAGATTTTATAAACCTTCAAATTATTTTAAACAGGCTAAAACTTCCAGATTCCACATCTCACCCAATTTCGAATTATATAATTCATTAACTTAATTATCAAGTAAATATTAATATTTTGGAATTCAAGTTAGAATTCACCTTTAAATGTTTTTAAACAATTAATTATTCCAATTTAAATTGTTATAAATTCCGGGTCATCACACTTATATACTTTAAAAGTTAAAATCACTGTTTTCCCCATTTCTTTAAAACAAGAATTGTGGATTTTAAATATTATAGTAAATTTCCAAATCTCTTTTGTCACATTTAAAAATCATAGAAAATTCTTTTAAAAATCAATAAAAATCATCATATAACTTCCTGGGATCAAATACAATTATAAATGATTTTTGGGACTACAAAAATAAATTTTCTTTCTAATAAATCAATTTCTTTAAAAATAAATAAATTATAGTGAATACTTTAAAATTTCTTCTACATATATTCAAAATTCATAGAAAAGTCCTTTTCCCATGCCAAATAATATTTATTAGAAAACATTTCATATTTTTTTCAAAATCAAATAGGATTTTTATATGAATTTTTAGAGCTCAAAAATCAATTTCCAGTTACTTAAAACCATAAATTCGTTTATTGATTAATATTTAATGCAAATGAATATTTTTCCCCAAATATATTTTCATATTTGGAAAACGTCTTCTTTGTACTTCAAGATATTTTTTTTTATTGTAGATTAATTTTTTTTAATATAACATTCATGTTTTGGAGCTAAAAAGCTGGTTCACAACCATTCAACCGCCCAAGAGTTAATCGATCGACTAGTCCTCTTGGCTGGTTGACTGCCTGTGACAAATCTAAAGCTTAGCTACAAGCACAAGCATATCATGCCTATCTTTCTCTCTCGATTACCAACATGAATCCAATGTATCTTTATACAACTAACATAACACATCAATGACACTAGATACACTTCAATTCTCATCAATTAATTCCCCAAAGCTTTGATTACGGGTTGTCGACGAATGGGTTCTTCAAGCATAGAAAATTATAAACAATTCACAACATAAACCATAGCTCAAACAATGAATTCAAACACTCAAAACATAGATTACGAGTAAAGAATTACTCACCTAGCATCCCCTCGCCAAAGCTCTCTCACTATTCATCAAATTGCATGACATCACTCGTTGCTAGAATTGTTGACCTCCAATCCTAAACAAAATTACAATTTGATTACTCCTAGTGGTGTAATTTGTTGTTAGGAAGCTCATATTTAAAGTTTTGATTTTTTGGATTTTATATTATTTGATATAAATTTTGAATGAAAGAAAATAGCTTCTTTACAACCACGAGCCTCCTCCCTCTCCTTTGCCTCCTTCCTTAATTTCACCCAAAATCCCACCAGATCCATGCCATCCCCACATGATAGCAGTGTCTATGCCAGCAAGGAATCCCTTCCCTTTAGAATCAAAAGCGAGGACATCACTGCAAAATGAGTAGGATTTTCTCCAATTGAATCAAAGCGAACATTAAAAGGATTTAAGGCAATGAAAAGCAGTGAAGCAAGAAAAGAACTTCACCCTAATGGAACCCCACCATTACATCGACACAGGAGCCAACTTATAAGCGGGATAACCCTACCCAACTGCAAATCCAAAACATGTCCATTCAAGTAATCAACACTCTACATGCCAAATCTTGGGCTTGAGTCATTGTTGGTGAGCAAATACTCATTCTTCCCCTTGCAATTCTTTAACCCCATTGAATTCAGGTCTAAAAGATGTGCCAAAATGTCTTCATCTACCGCCGAGTTTGGTGAAGAAACAATGCGAAAATTCCATTGTTATTTATGGGGTTGGTACAAAATCTTACTATCAATATTTTTAGTCTTATATGGAATGCGTTTAGAAACCAAAAGGTACTTTCCATAAAAATTTAAATGAAAATAGTTTTTATGTTGTTAAATTGAACCCAAATCAAACTGTGACAAAGTCCTCGAAGAGGGCTTATATTTCTACGATAGAAGACTTATGATGATGAGGAGGCGATCTCTAGGTTTGAACCTAAACAAAGAGTTCTTACCATTAATTCCAGTATAGGTTAAATCCGTTGGTCTAAGGCTAGAGTTTTGGTCTAAAGAGGGTATTAGTCATATTGCTTTCGTACGAGGGAGGTCAATTAAAATGGATCACTATACTCAAGGCATTATAAAAATCTCGTATGCTAGGGTACTGGTTGAGATTGATAACAAGTTCAACTTCCTTACAGAAGTAGCATATTAGATGCAAATACACAATTACATTTGCAATGGGTCAAGTACGAATAGAAACTATTAGTTTGCCAAAACCATTATTGTTTTTGGACACCAGTAGAAATTATGTGCATTTGAGAAGGCCTGGTGCCAAAACAAAGTCTAAACTAAACTGAAGAAGCCGCTGAAATAAATATAAACAATAACAATAATAGCCGCAAGCAGCAAGATTCAAGAGAAGCAATGTCAGTTAATATGGAAGTGAACACTCACATTAGCAATCAAAAGGGAAATATGGGATATGGACCCACATATGAACAATCAAACAGAAACATATTTGGTAGTTAACATTTAGTCTCAAGGCAATAAGGCTGAAAATAACAGTCCGGTTAGTGAAGTCCTAATTATACAAAGTTTTATCATCACGAGCCTCTCAAAATGCATGAGAGGAAAGTACAAGTGATAATTCTATGCATAAATTGAATGATACAATAGTTATAATTTTAAGTTCATAAAATAAATAGCCTCCAGCAGTAGTTACCCCATCAAGTGATACTCCAGTGGACTTCGACTACTCCCTAAAAGAAGTTGAGATGGTAGTAGAGACCTATCCCCCTACAACTATCAGCAATTCAAACCTTACACCCTCTCCAAACCAAGACCCTGATCCAGTAGCAATGGAGAACCTTAATCCTGCATTGCCTGAAGCACAAACTATTATAGAACATAGTAGAGTTAGAACGATATAAATGAGAATAACAAGAACTGATGAAATTTCCTTTGAATTCTAAGCCACGAGTGATGAAGATGTTATAGATAATCTAGCACGGGACCATTATGCATCTCATTTAAAAGAAAAGGCAAAAAACCTTAAGAAAACTGAAAAGAATGGTCCAAGCAGCTCAGATGCTAGGAGCAATAAAACAGATTAATGTCTCTACTAGTGTGGAACGTAAGAGGTCTAAATTCTCCTACTAGGAAACGAGATGTTAAACAACATCTTGCCACCTTCAATATTGATATTGTGGGATTAGTGGAACATAAATTATCTAATGAAAATATTATAAGATTTTGCAACTTCACTAGTAATGATTGGGAAGTTAAACATAATAATGACTTTGACAATAGAGTAGAAAAATGTCGCTTTGGAACAAAAATATATGGACTATTAACAACATGTCAATTTCAGACAAACATATTAGTTGAGTTCTAGTTAATAATAGTGGTTTCAAGTTCTTATTATCTATAATATATGCAAAAAACCTGCCAAGCGAAAGAGAACAAGTTTGGAGAAATTTATATATTGACGCCACGAACAACTCCTTGGCTTGGGTCCTTACTGGAAATTTCAACTACATACTCAACAACAGTGGGAGAACGACATCAAATAATACATTAATAGCAAATGCAAATTTTCAAGATTTTATTCATTCCACCAGGTTTAAAGAAATCAACACCATATGTAATTTTTTTACTTGGAGAGGAGGTATTCATTTTTCTCTTCATAGTAAAATAGATAGGGTCCCTAGTAATTTCGAGCCGTTAACCAAAATTCCACATTTAAACGTCTTGGTGCTAAATCACTCCTCTAGTAACCATTCCCTTTTACACATCAAGTTCACTAACAATTTGCCCAAACATATCATTTAAATTCAATAATGCATGGCCTAGTCAACTAAGGTATCAAGAAATCGTACATAGATGTTTTAACTCAAGAGCTAACGATAACCCAATTTTTAGCCTCGTCGGGAGACTTAAATAGATTAAAGCATGTTTGAAAGAATGGAACAGTAAAAAGAAAGGCATTAGAAATATGTGATGCTACCAGAGAACTAAACCATACTATCTACTTGCAACTAATAGATAACCCACAATATAAGGAGCTGCTTTAGACCTACATGACCAGCTTACAACATATGCAGTCTATGTTGAATTTTGAAACGTTGGTGAATCACCAAATGGAAAAATTTTGGTGGCTTATTCAAGTGGTTCAAACCTAATTTTTTTTCCAATCTAGGATGACAATAAGAAAAGCCATATAACATTTGTACAGCCTCGTAGATGGCAATGGGAAATTCATTTCTTTTCCTATTTAAAGAAAAGCCATTAAATATTTTACAGATTTGTATAATGTAGATTCTAATGGAAAACCAAAATCAAAAACTCAATATAATTTGTTTATTGGTTCCTTTTTTTCTTTTTTGGCCGAGATCGTACTATTGTTGAGAAACGTAAGGTTGCGAAATCCTTAGGAATAATAGCCCATATGGTTCAATTCCCTTTTCTTTTGAACCAAAAAGATTCAATCCTAAAAATTGATATATTTATTGTTGCCTTCCTAACTTCTAATATACATAGGTTCACCAAGTTATACACATATTATATGCTACTTTGTGCAACATCATTCGATATTTCCATCCGAATATGTCGCCAAATAAGCGGGTTCTGTTTAATTTAATGCTTCTTCAATCGGTTGCAATATTGAGTCAAGTTGCTAAGAATACTTGAGCCCTACCAAGAAACATTATCTCCTATGTACTAATAGTTATTTCTCATTTATTTATTCAACCATTTTTTTAATGCACATGTCAAATCAAATGTAGAAAGCTGTTAGCAAATCAAATATCATCGTTCCAAGTCTGTCATTTACCCATTAGGCATTATGATAAACCAAGACATGAAGCTTACAATGGGAATAAATGAAAGATGTTGAAGAGTGTGTAGGGAGGCGCCTCATGTGCCAAAAAGTCAAGGCCGAACATTAGAAGCCAAGTGGTCTTCTACAACCTTTGGAGGCTCCGATATGGAAATAAGATTCATTTTTGACGGACTTTGTAGATGGTTGGTCGAGGATGAGAACTGGAAATGAGAGCATATGGGTGGTAGTTGATAGATTTACTAAGAGCTCCCATTTCGTTTAAGTAAATTCCTTAGGGACAACAACTAGATTAGCTGAAATATATGTTAAGATTATACCGAGATTTCATGGAATTCTAAGTAATATAGTGAGTGATTATGACCCACTATTCATGGTCATTTCTGGCAAATCCTACAAAGTGCCTTGGGTTTAGAGTTATGTATGAGTGCTACTTACCATCCAAAAAATAGACGGATAAATCAAAAGGGCCAATAGAGTATTAGAAGATCCATTTAGAGCTTGTGTGCCGGACTTTGTTGGAACTTAGGAAGACTACCTACACTTACTAGAGTTTTTATACAATAACAATTGACTATCCAGTGTTGGGATGATAAATTTTGAGGCATTGTGTGGAATACCTTGTAAATTGCTAGTAAGTTAGTACGAGATGAGAGATACACTTGTATTTGGTTTGAATCTTGCAAGAGAAGCTTCGTAAAAATTCAAAGTGATTTAGAATAGGATAAAAGATGTTTATCCATGCAAAATATCTTTACCAATAAGAGGCGAGGGAGTTGGATCCGGGAGATCATGTGTTTGTGAAAGTGTCACCTATGAGAGGCACTATGAGGTTTGGAAAAGACAGGAAGTAGGCACTGAGATATATTGCCTATTTACAGTATCCGAAAGAATAAGTAATGTGGCTTATAAAGTAGAGTTGCCGAGTGCTTTTTCTAAGGTGCATGATGTGTTTCATGTATCACATCTAAGGAAGTGTGTGACGCCCCACCTCTATACCACGCTAGCCAACGACACTACGGGGTAATACCGTCAACTATCGCGGAGAATAAGGCTGTTGAGGAGCGACCATCCGTGTAATTGCTTTGTGCGAGCACCGATATGTCAGATAGAATAACATGCAATTCATTTCAAGAGGAAATCCGAAATACCGATACAAACTCAAAGCTAGTACACAGTGGCTATAATATCTTCAGAAACAAATATAGAAATAAGCATAACATAAATCAGTCACAAATAATTCATATCACAAAGGCGGAAATAGATATGAATATATATAATACATGAAAGTGTACATTAGAGTAGTGGTCAAAAAGATCCACAACATCACAAAAGAATAGATACAAGAGCTAGACAAAAGAATATGTATACATCAAGGAGTCTATTTCTCAAATGTATACAACAAAAACTACCAAACTAAAGTAGTTAGCCAAAAGATCATATGATGGTCCGATAAGGTGGCAAGCAGAAGCACCTGTAAAATCTCAGTCTGACCCAAGTATTATTTATGAAGAAAATAATAAACGGATCAGTCTAACTATAATTATCAGATAAAAATGAGATATAAGAAGAGATGTAGTAAAAACATATGATAACCAAAAATGTCATACTGCGACAAGTATACATAGAAAAATCAACAAAGGAAAATCATACAAATATCTCAAAAATCTCATAACACCAAAAAGAATATCTTATTCTTTATTTCATTCACCAAGCTACAGTAAATGACATACATATCAATGCCAATCGTAAAAGTTGGAGAAACATAAATTCCAGAAATTAATAATTAGAAATCCAGAAATACAAGAAAAGGATGGCCAATCCCAGAAAAATGAGCCGGAGCTCCTCCAAACAGGGTATAGTCCCCCATTGCGGACATTGAGCCGAAGCTCCTCCTGGTGAGTCAAAACTCCTCCTGACAGGGTATAGTCCCCCATTGCGGACTTTGAGCCGAAGCTCCTCATGGTGAGTCAGAACTCCTCCTGACAGGGTATAGTCCCCCATTGCGGACTTTGAGCCGAAGCTCCTCCTGCTGAGTCAGAACTCCTCCTGACAGGGTATAGTCCCCCATTGCGGACTTTGAGCCGAAGCTCAATAAAAATGAGGTATAGTCCTCCACGTGGACAAAGAGACATGTGTGAGTCGAAATCACATAGATGAGGTCTAGACTAACCTTGCAAACAAAGAGGTATGTGTGACTCGAAATCATACAGATGGTGTCTAGTCTAGCCTCACAGACAAAGAGACATCGCACAATTGCTAGTCTAAATCATAAAAATGACCGTCATGATCATCAAGAAGTGTCAATTACAGTAAGCTAGTAAATATATGAGCTTAGCTTCATGTCCCATAACCACTAGCTTAACTTAAATATTTATGAACAAATTGTAGATCTTCACTAGAAAATTGTCACAAGAGATTCAATCGAACAAGTCCAAGAATTAACCGACGAAGTAAACGCAAGCGTTTCATACCACTTGTTTTACTAAGTCGTTTAATTAGATTTCTCATACGAGTGAGGTAAATGTTTGTATATACTAATAGGTTGGAAATCGGTTTGAGAAAACGAGCTTAGTTATTGAAAATAGTGTTGAAATCGTTTTGAGGGAAGAGTTTTGATATTTACTACTAGTATAGGAAACCTTTAAATTTTTAAAGTGACAAATCATAGAAATGATTGTAGAAACAATCAATCATCAAAATTCACATTTGAAGACGTGAATAAAATCCAAAGAAATCGATTACGGAATCCATCGAAATGGACATTCCCAAAAATCACGAAGAAAATGTCATCAAAGTCGATAATAAGTGATAATAACAAAAGGGAATCCACACGAATCGATTAAAGTTGGAATTCTCAAGCAAATAGGCAAAAGACTGCATATTTAGACGTCTGAAATCAAGGATTCAAACGTCTGAATCTAGAAAATAAAATATTTTCCAAAACAGAATTCAGACGTCTGAATCTTTGATTTCAGACGTCTGAAATAGGCACTTTTTAGCCTATTTCCTTTCTGGTTCCAAACGAACCAATTCAGACGTATGAAATCATATATTCAGACGTCTGAATCTGAAAATAGAAATCTTCGCAGAATAATATTCAGACGTCTGAATACTACGTTTCAGACGTCTGAAACTGGGGTTCAGGGCATTCCCTGAACCTAGACCAAAAATGGCCGAAATAAATACCGGAAGCGATCGGACGAGCAACGACAACTAAGGATTTACGTCGAGCGACAACCCAGCCTTAACGGCTCTTCGATACGCCTCAAATATCAATGTCTGAATATCCGTAAAAGGATTTTCATAGATTTGGATTTCAAAACATCAAAAATTGGAATTTACACCAAATCAATCCAAACCAAAATCTATTGCACAAGAATAAGTGTTAGGAATTCATACCTAACAATCGAAGATAATTATAGACAAAGATGTGAGATAAAAATCTCACTTTTGAACCCAAATTAACGAAGAAGAAGCTTGAAAGCAAAGGAACATCAACCACACTTCAATCCCAACTCAAGAAGCTTGATTATAAGCTTAAAAGAGAAATATTTCCCAAATTAGGTTTAGGAATTTTCTGAAATCAAAGAGAGAATGAGTTTGGGGAAGATGAAGAGAAGGCTTACCAATGGGTTCTCTTGAATTTGGAGCTAGAAGTTGGATTTGCTAATTTAGACTAGATCTTGGAGTTTTAATTTCCTCTTCCTTCCCCCATTTTTGCTTTAGCTTGAAGTGTTAGGAAATAAGGAATAAAGTAATGAAGAGGGGAGGGGGTTGGGACTGAGTTAGTAAGTGGGTTCAGTCCAAACCAAATCCCTAAGTGAAAAAGTAGCAAAAATCAACTTGCTCCAAACATATCGAAGCTTATACTAAAAAAGGTTGCAAACGACATTTTGAACTCAATGGAAGGGGTCTCGAGTCCTAATTCGACTATTTGCAAAAAGTAGGTTTTCGGACTAAAATCCGACGAACGATGAAATATTTAAATAAAATATTTAAATACAAAATCGATAAATATGCGGGTTGTTACAGACTCCCCTCCTTAAAGAAATTGCGTCCTCGCAATACTTAAGAAGAAAATAAAGAGTAAGAACCATAAAAGAATATCAACACAAAATAAATTTTAAATAGGAAGTTCACCATAAAGAGCATGAAAGAGTAAGCCCGAACGGGATCGCTCGATGAATTCCCAGGATTCCCAAGAGCAATCCTTAGGATCTGAGAACCATTGAACTTTCACAAGAAGAACATCTTTATTCCGGAGGCGCTCAACCTCCGAAGTAATGATGCGAATGGAATGTTGCTCATAATTCAAATCTGGTGAAACTTCAATTTCATCAATAACACCGGGCTCAAGAATAAAAATAGGAAACCCAAAAGCATTTCCATAGTTAAAAGACGCGGAAAACGTTAAGAATAGCAGAAAATTGAGCCAGTGCAACGACGTAGTACAAAAACGGTACGCTCGAGAAATGAGGAACTCAAATAATTTGGAACAACGGCGTAATACAATAACCGTACGCCAGATGATCCAAAGCTCGAATAATTTCGGAACACCGACGTAGTACAAAAACGGTACGTCCAATGATCCGTAGTTCAAATAATTCAGAACACCGACGTAGTACAAAAACGGTACGTCCAATGAACCGAACACCATAAAAGAACATCAGACGCAAGTCTATAGAAGAAATGAGATGAAACTCAATAAAACGAAGTACATCAAAACGCCCGATGAACTTGGTAAAAAGGATAATTTCATTTGGTCATCAACAAAGAAACAACCACCTGTTGCTTACGACTAAGTGCATAGGCAACACGATTCTCCTTTGCGAGAGTATAAAGAATATCAAGATCATAAGATGCAAGGAACTAAAGTCGACATAAAGTTCCTTATGAGAAAATAAATATTCCAAAGATTTATGATCGAGGTGGAGAACAAATTTCTCCCCCAAAAATAATGATGCCAAATTCTAAAAGCGAAAACAATAGCCGCGAGCACTAGATCATATACCTAGTCTCAATCGGCTTTTAATGATTTAGAAGCACAAGTGATAGCATGTTCTCTTTTGCAAGAGAACGGCATCCAAACCAATACGATAAGCATTGGTACAAAAGATAAAGTCTTGGTTCCCTTCGAGAATCACAAGAATAAGAGTATCGAAAAGAAAGAATTTCTTTTAAATAATCTTCTTTTCCGTAAAGCTAAAACTTTCAAAATTACATTTATCTTTATGTAATAATCTTTCTAGAAAAATTTACATAAGTCAATTTGTTGTGTCTGACTGTCACATCTAAGCGTTTAGGAAATTCCTATCGATAACGTTGATCAGGCGCATCGACCAGAATTCTTAAAGCACTCAAAGGGCAATACAATCACAAAATCATCTTCTATATGATAAAAATATCTCTTAAAAAGTTTTAAGAATATTCTTTGCTCGTTTAAGAACAAAATCCAACTGTACTTATAAATAAATCTTATGAAAAAGATTTGCAAAATTTTAAATTTCTATTTTCATCCAAAATCAATAAATACAAGAATGGAATTATCGAGATATTCATAGAATACTCGATTTATAAAATGGATGAAACAAGATGGGTGTAACAACCCGGGATTTTTGACAGCATATTTTAATGAATATTTAATCTAATTTAAATTAAATACAAGTTTTTCAAATTATAAACTGATGAGATCTTAATTATTTAACAGTTATATGTTTTATAAAAGAAAGTTTTGATTTGAAAATTTAAAATAGAATGCTTCAAAACCATTTAAAACAAAATCTGTCTTATTCAATAAAATCAAATCAAAGACCCTACATTTTTATTATTTGATAATATATATGAATACAATTGTAGTTTTTAGAATGATAAAGTTTAAAAATAAACAAACATAGTAATATTAAACATAAACACATAAGTATAAAACAATATAAATAATTATAAACATAAACATACAAAACTAGTATAAAACATAATCATAAATTATGGAATGTAACTAAAGAGATAAATGTACAAATATAAATTATAACTTGAAGTATAAAAATGCAAGTATATGATATAAATCAATGTTTGATAATTAAACTACAAATAGGATAAATTTAGAAAGCATAAACATGGAAATCATACATGAACAACATAAATTTTAATAAAGATCATATTAAGTTGTTGTGCAAACAAGGATGTAAAGAAGTCAAAGTATACAAATTTAATATAAGATATCTTTATGCATAACCTATGTACACATATACAAAATATGGGTGGCCGAAATAAGCATCAATACATAAACTTATAGGGGCTAGGCATAACCTGTAACATGCATATGTACCACAAGGTGTTTAAATTAATCTTTGAACAGAAAATAAAATTTAAAATAAAGATAAAAACAAAACTTATATGCTGCTGAAATTTATATGCATAAGAAAAACAAATTTTCACTTCAAATATAATAAAACAAAATCTGTGTCTTACAAAATATGCTTGGCCGAAATAAAAAAATATATAAATATCTTTGTACAACACATAAGAAGTATCAGTAAACATTAATTATATGTTATCATAATTAAGAGCATAAACATTTAATAGCACAACATTTTGTCAAGCAAGTACTACAGCCGAATTCCTATGATAAATTCTTTCTACAGGATATTAACTTCTTAACCAATTAAAAGAAGCATGGCAATACAAACAAATGAAACTGTCCAGTTACAACCTGTTAAGTAGCTTCTATATATATCCACCAATATATTATGTTCGTTTATAAAAACTTGAACAAAACCTAAAGCAAATCTGAGAACATTATTGCTTTGCAAACATAAATAAATTCAAAAACAGAAAAACAAAGAAAAAGAAACGGAGAAAAGAAAAAGAAGTGTTTCAAAAAATTTCACCTGTAGTGTCTTCTTCAACACATCACTTTCTGCTCAAGCTTGTTCTGGTGAGTAAACTTATTATTTTTAATTTAAAATTGTATATTTAACTTACAAAGATATGTGCTTGATGTCTGCTTAAACATGTTGTCTTGAGTACTTCCTGTTGCTCTGTACTATATGAAGTTATTCTTTAGAGATATTTGAGTATCTGAACAAGCAAAGCAAAGGAATTTATAAATTCTTATTCATATAATTGTTTGAACTTTAGTGTTGTTGCTGATACAAGTGGTTTATTTTAAACATAGGCCTGCAAACTTGTTTTAAGAGTTTAACTGTATGTTATAAACACTGTATCTTCAAGTTACAGTAAAAAGAAAAACAATGTTAAAATTTAAATATTTTAATTTGTTAATTTGAATTTATATCTTGATTAAACACTCAAAGCTAAGATTTTTAACATAAAAATAATGATTTTTAAGTAAGAAGAATAGGTGTGGTTTCAAAGTGAACCAAAATTGCTTATTTGAGAGTATTTGATGATTCAATGAATTTTAGAAGTTGAAATTCATGTGGGAGCTTGCTTGATAATTGTAGATGTCAGGAAAAATGCAAAAAAATTATTCAATGCAAGGATTTTAAAGTCAAATCGCAAGTAGGGTTTTAGCTGGAGTTTTTCCTGTGTTCTGTAAGAAATTGATTTCGTCGCCGTGATGTGACCGAGTGGCATGTGGTTTTGGGTGATGGTGGAGGAGGGTAACGGCGAGGCGTGGACGAGGTGGCGTCACCTCTAGTGGTTGATGATGGAAGAACGTGGAGTTTTTCTGAAGGGTGTTCGAGTTTCTAGTTCGAGCTTCAGGCCCTTTTTGATTTCGAACTTTTCTCGTCGAACTGAGTTTTTTTTTCGTGCTTGTGACCGTTATGCGACTTACCGGAGGCGTCGTGCTTCGCCAGGACGTTGGCGAACCACCGTGCACGTGCATGGTGGTGTATAGTGTAGCAATTTTGGGTTTGGGACCATATTGGGTGATGCTCGAGTAAAAGGGGATGGTTGTTTCGGGTAATAACCCTGGTGCATGAGTGAGTTCGAGTGGTTCTACAGTCTCTATTTAGCTTAAAAAAAAAGAAAAAAGAAAGAAAGAAACTGGGAAAGAAGAACAGGATGGAGAGAGAGAGAGAGACGCGGCAAGACACGAAGGAAACTCGAGAGTTTCTCGAGCAAAGGACGGTACAGTCTCGGCTGCCTTTCTTATGGACGTGTATAATTTTTGTTTTAGCATTTGTTATAACTTAGTTAATTAAGCAATGAGTTAGATTAGGTTATCTGTAAAGATAGGTGATAAAAATAAGTAATTAGAATGTTAAGTAATATATACTTGAAATTTTTATATTGATAATTTTAAATTGATTTTGAAATTAAAAATAAATCATATTTAAATCTTAAGAAAGTTTGCTAATACTTGAAAGTTAATTAATGGAAATTAACGTAAGTGATTAATTAGGGATTATACTTTAATTAAATTGATAATAAATGATTAATTTAAATAATTTGTGATAAGTAAACAACTAATTAATTTTAATAAGTAAATAACTAATTAATTTTAATAAGTAAGTTATGAATTAATAATTAATAATTAAGAATCAACTAATTAATTAAGTAATTAAGTAATAATTGATGAATAAAAGTTAATTAATTAAACAATTACTTAAAGATTAGATGACTAATAAATTAATGATAACTAATTAATTAATTGTTCATTAATAAGTTAATTAATCCGTAATTAATTAAGCAGTATAAATTATAGTTATTCTTAAGCAAATAATTAAGTTAAGAAACTAAACTGTTTTGGTATGCATTAATAATTCTGTTTGATTGACTTTGATATCTGTTTGATGATTTTTCTGTGATATGTTATAATATATTATGTGTATATCTGTGATAACTATATATATGATTTATCTGTAATATCTGTTATGTGAATTTTTAATACTAAATTGAATTGTTAAGTTGAAATAGACAACTTGGCCCTTAAAATGGCGTTTGGATTCCGATGAGACCGGGATCGGAAGAATCAATTTTGATTCTCCGAAAACCACATCGATCCAAATTAAATGATAGGTCGTGACTTATCAAATGGTGAATCAAGATGGTGTTTCAGAATGCAAGGGTTATCGTCGTTAACTCTGAGGGTGATTCCAAAATGAGTGTAACGAGATAATGCCTTCGGTTTCGTTCGAACCCGGAACGAACTTGTATGGATTGAATGCTTTCAACACATTGTCGGGCGGGCGATGAGCATTCTAAGAATAATGTTCAATAAAGGTAATCGCAGCCTCAAGCCTCATCAACCGGGAATGGCTAAAACAGGGGAGATGCAGCAAGGTTAGGTGGGTCATGCCCAAGCAGAACAAGATATTCCCTTGTCTAGATGTTTCTTTTTATTTCGGCTGTGTGAGCAGTTGTTGGCCACAACTGCAGGGTTATCTTGTTCGGGACTGTTCAGTAAGGAATGGTTCCGGCCTTGTGTTGTAGGGGGTCGGGAGTGATCCTCGGTACGGTGATCTAGGCCCCGTACTATGACGGGCGGTACCCCAGTAGCCCTGCCATTGTTGGAATCCCATTTTCCCTACGAGACCCTACGGTTTTGATTTGTATTACCCACTTTCGTGGCTAGTAGATGGAATTTAATCATGTAACAATTTCGGCTATTTTCTATTTACTTGAAAACCCTAGACACTATTAAAATATCACTGAAGTTCCTATAAAATGTTTTGGTTAGCGTAAGGTAAAAAGTTACCCATATTTATTTGTGGGGAGTCTTACGTGATACCTTTATTTTCAAATGATTTTCAAAGTTAAGCAATTTTAACCTGTTTACTCATACCAGGCCCATGTCTGACCCGGAGTTTATATTTTGTTTTTCATAAACTCTTGGGTACTCAAATTTTTATGAGTAGCCAAGTGATAGGTATTTGGGAGTGTTGATTCTCTGGAGAAGCTGTTGGGAAGAAGACCAGACGTATGTATCTATATATGTAGTTCCGCTGTGTAGTTAGTGTATGCTGTATTTTGGATGTATGTATGGACATATATGTATATGACAGTCTTATTTATGTGATATTGTATGACTCTGATGTATGTATAACTATGTAATAGTTATGTGATGTATTATATTTTGTTCCATTCCGCTGTGAGACTCTGATGTTGTTATTCTTTCTTTCTATTCTTTTCTATTTCTATCCCTTTCTTTCTTAATGATGAAACGTCTTTCTGGATTGAGAAAGGCGGGTGGTCTCAGTTGGTATCAGAGCGCTAGGTCGAGCGAGTACCTAGGCTCTTGTGTTATATTTATCTTGAGAGTGCGTATTTGTATTTTCATATAATTATATATAAGTCTATCTAAATTTGTTGAGTTGCCTGTTTAAGTGACCGACATGAGTTCAGGAAGAAGAGGCAGAGTTAGGGCCAGTACTTCAACAGATAATGGACGGAGTCAAAATGTTAGTGAGGCTATCAATCCAGTACCGCCTCAAGTTAGTTTTGCAGCTTTATGCAAGGATTTCAAAAATCTCGGAGGCCAACCATTCAAAGGTTCGGAGTCAATAATTGAAGTTCAAGACTGGCTACGCTCTTGTGAGCGCATTTTCAAGAGCATGAAATTGTCTGATGAGCGTAAGAGGCATATGGCATCGTGGCAACTGCAAGGTGGTGCAGCAGCATGGTGGGATTCAACAATTGCAAATATTTCTAAGGATGACATTTCATGGGACAGATTTAAGGAATTGTTTGAAGAGAAGTTTGTGCTAACGACAGGGAGAACCCAATTGTATCAGGATTTTCTGTATTTGAAGCAGGGTAGTATGTCATTTCAGAGTATGAAACCAGATTCAACGAACTCTCTTGTTATGGACCAGGACTTATCGATATTCCTCTGAAAAAGAATGAGAAATTTGTGCAAGGGTTGAGGCCTGAATTCCATGGAAATTGACAGTGCTTTTGAAGGGATCTTTTGTTGATTTGATTGATATGGCATTGAGATATGAAAGTTTGATGAGTAAGAAACTGGTGGCTCCAGTTGCAGCTTTAGGTGGGAATTTCACTAATTCGAATAAGCGAAAGTTCGATCCTAAATGGAGAAGGCGAATAAGAAGAAACCTGGGAATAACAACAGACCTCGCAAGTGCTAAATTTGTCAACAGGAAGGGCATTTGGCAAATAAGTGTCCCAGAAAAGGATTCCAGCAGCAACAACAGCAACCGCATCAGAGTGGCCCAGGTTCAGCTTTGGTACAGAAATGATTGTGCTTTAATTGTCATCAGCCAAGGCACATGATCAAGAATTGTCCACTTCTACAAAGGGCACCTCAGAATAAAGTTTTTGCTTTGGAAGCTGGACCATCTTCTTCTTCGATGGGCAAAGGAGTATTAGAAGGTACTTTACTTTTAGATGGAAAATATATTAAAGTTTTGTTTGATTCGGGTGCTTCCTTGAGTTTTATTTCTTTGGACTCTGTTGAAAAGTTCTCTCTTACCCCTAGTTCTGCAGACAGTCCTATCTTGGTATCTAATCCTATAGGAGGGGTGACCAAATTAGACACTATCTGTAAGGACTTGAAGATCTCTTATCTATCCCACAGCTTTTCTTGTGACCCGTATGTGTTGAATTTTAAGGGATTTGATCTTATTTTGGGTATGGATTGGCTGGATAAGTATAAAGCCGTTTTGAATTGTGATGAAAGAACAGTTTCGTTGGAAACTGATCTGGGTGGAATTTCCAGGGTGACGTGTGATAATTCTGGGATTCACTTAAGCAGTCTTTTGCATGGAATTGAGTCTTCTGAAGAGAAGATTGTAGATATTAAGGTGGTTCAAGATTTTGCTGATGTATTTGAAGAAGTTAAGTGTCTTCCACCTCATCGAGAAATAGAGTTCCGTATTGATTTGATTCCAGGAGCTGTGCCAGTGATTCAGCCCAGTAGGAGAATGGCTCCTAGGGAAAGAGAAGAGTTGATTAAGCAGACGCGGGATCTTTTAGAGAAAGGGTTGATTAGACCCGGTTTTTCTTGTTGGGGTTCGGCGGCAGTGTTTGTGACTAAATCAGATGGATCACTGAGGTTCTGTGTGGATTATAGAGAATTGAACAAAGTGACTATCCGTAACAAATATCCTCTTCCTCGCATCGATGATCTTTTTGACCAGTTGCATGGTGCTTCTATCTTTTCTCAATTGGATCTAGCTTCAGGTTTCCACCAGCTGAGGGTAGCTGAAGGCAGTATTCCCTTGACTGCATTTAGGGGACCAAATTGTTTCTATGAGTGGTTGGTTATGCCGTTTGGATTAACCAACGCTCCTGCTTACTTTGTTGACCTCATGAACCGAGTCTTTAGGGATGTGTTGAATAAGTTTGTGCTGGTATTCATTGATGATATCTTGGTATATTCCACAACTGAAGAAGAGCACAGGGAGCATTTGAGGATTGTATTGGAGACTCTGAGGAAGCATGTGCTGAAGGCGAAGTTCTCGAAGTGCCATTTCTGGAAATCGAAAGTTAAATTTTTAAGGCACATTGTTTCTGGTGAAGGCATTTCTGTAAGCCCAGCGAAAGTTGAAACTATTCTGGAATGGAAACAGCCAGAGACACCGACGGAAGTTCGCAGTTTTCTAGGATCGGCTGGCTACTACAGGAAATTTATCAGGGATTATTCCAAGATTTCTTCACATCTGACTAAGCTGACCAGGAAAGGAGCTAAATTCAAGTGGACACCTCAGTGTGAAGAAGCTTTTCAGGAATTGAAGATAAGGCTTACTAGTGCACCAGCACTTGCTATTCCGGATGGGAAAAGAAAATTCGAGGTTTATACCGATGCTTGTATAGTGGGTTTGGGAGCAGTTCTGATGCAGAACGGAAGGGTTATTGCGTATGCTAGTCGGTAGTTGAAGCCACACGAGAAGAACTACGCTACGCATGATCTTGAATTGCTAGCCATTGTTTTTGCTTTGAAAATTTGGAGACATTATCTTTTGGGAGAGAAATTCGAATTGTTCACGGATCACAAACCGTTGAAATATCTATTCTCTCAAAAAGATCTTAATCTGAGACAGCAGCGGTGGGTTGAATTTCTTGCATCCTATGATTTGGATATTTTGTATACTCCGGGGAAAGCGAATGTCGTAGCTGATGCTCTCAGTAGGAACGCGGTTCTATCTCTTTTGGAAGTGGTTCCATCTCTTATTGAAAGGATCTCAAGCAAGCAAGAATCTGATAAGAAGTTGAGGAGGATCATTAAAAGAGTCAGGAAAGGTCAGTGTCCTAGTTTTGAAATCGATGGCCATGGAACATTAAGGATCAACAGGAGAATATGTGTCCCGAATGATAAGGATTTGAAGCAGGAAGTCTTATCAGAGAGTCATCGTTCTAAATTGAATATTCATCCGGGAATCTCAAAGATGTACAAGGAAATGAGGAGAGCATTCTGGTGGCCGGGCATGAAGAAAGATATTGTTAGATTTGTGAACAGTTGTGCCATCTGCCAACAAGTTAAAGGTGATCAACAGAAATCTGCCGGTTATTGCAACCTTTGGAAATTCCGAATTGGAAATGGGAGATGATCTCGATGGATTTTATCGATGGTTTGCCTAGAACCAGGAAAGGAAATGACGGTATATGGGTTATTGTGGATCGTTAACTAAGAGTGCCCATTTTATACCAGTTAAGGCAACCCGTACTGCAGTTTCTTTGGCGGAAATTTTCTTGAAGGAGATAATTAGATTGCATGGTGTCCCGATCAGCATAGTAAGTGACCGTGATCCTATTTTCACTAGCAAATTTTGGGAAGCTCTGCAATCAGCAATGGGAACAGATTTGAGATTGAGTACAGCCTATCATCCTCAAACAGACGGGCAGACGGAGAGGATTAATCGTATTCTTGAGGATATGCTGCGGGCTTGTGTTTTAGATTTTGGAGGATCTTGGGAGGACCATCTTCATCTAGTGGAATTCTCTTATAATAACAGTTATCAAGCGAGTATTAAGATGGCTCCTTATGAAGCTTTATGCGGAAGACCGTGTAGATTCCCATCTTGTTGGATTGAATCAAAAGATCGTCTTGTGCTCGGGCCCGATCTTATTCGAGAAGCTTCTGCGAAGGTTGAGCTTATCAAGAAAAGGATGAAAGCTCCTCAAGATCGTCAGAAGAAGTATGCTGATAGAAGACGAAGGCCATTGGAATTTGAGATTGGAGACTTGGTTTTTGTTAAAGTTTCCCCAATTAAAGGTGCTATAAGATTCGGAAAGACGGGAAAACTTGCTCCGAGATACGTTGGACCATTTCGAGTGTTGGAAAGAATTGGAGCTGTTGCATACAAGATTGAATTGCCAGAGCGGATGTCTGGGATTCATAATGTGTTTCATGTATCGCATTTGAGGAAATTTGTTCATGATCCGTCACTGGTTATAGAACCGGTAATTCAAGAAGATTTGGAAGTTGAACCCAATTTAACTGTAGTCAGAAATCCAGTTCGGATCATGGATCGAGACAAGAAGCAACCCAGGAACAAAGTGGTGAAACTCGTCAAGGTGCAATGGAGCGAGGATCCCAGAGATTGTACCTGGGAAGCTCTCGATAGTTTTAGGAATGCTTATCCGGATTTATGTTCGAATAACTAGTGATGTTTGTTAAAATAGACTGTTTGATTGTGTTATTGTATGAATGATATGTATGTTTGGATTGTTAATATAAAAGCTTTTGAATTAACTGTTGTTTTAAATTTCGGGGACGAAATTCTTTTAAGGGGGGAGGAATGTAACAACCCGGGATTTTTGACAGCATATTTTAATAAATATTTAATCTAATTTAAATTAAATACAAGTTTTTCAAATTATAAACTGTTGAGATCTTAATTATTTAACAGTTATATGTTTTATAAAAGAAAGTTTTGATTTGAAAATTTAAAATAGAATGCTTCAAAACCATTTAAAACAAAATCTGTCTTATTCAATAAAATCAAATCAAAGACCCTACATTTTTATTATTTGATAATATATATGAATACAATTTTAGTTTTTAAAATGATAAAGTTTAAAAATAAATAAACATAGTAATATTAAACATAAACACATAAGTATAAAACAATATAATTAATTATAAACATAAACATACAAAAGTAGTATAAAACATAATCATAAATTATGGAATGTAACTAAAGAGATAAATGTACAAATATAAATTATAACTTGAAGTATAAAAATGCAAGTATATGATATAAATCAATGTTTGATAATTAAACTACAAATAGGATAAATTTAGAAAGCATAAACATGGAAATCATACATGAACAACATAAATTTTAATAAAGATCATATTAAGTTGCTGTGCAAACAAGGATGTAAAGAAGTCAAAGTATACAAATTTAATATAAGATATCTTTATGCATAACCTATGCACACATATACAAAATATGGGTGGCCGAAATAAGCATCAATACATAAACTTATAGGGGCTAGGCATAACCTGTAACATGCATATGTACCACAAGATGTTTAAATTAATCTTTGAACAGAAAATAAAATTTAAAATAAAGATAAAAACAAAACTTATATGCTGCTGAAATTTATATGCATAAGAAAAACAAAGTTTCACTTCAAATATAATAAAACAAAATCTGTGTCTTACAATATATGCTTGGCCGAAATAAAAAATATATAAATATATTTGTACAGCACATAAGAAGTATCAGTAAACATTAATTATATGTTATCATAATTAAGAGCATAAACATTTAATAGCACAACATTTTGTCAAGCTAGTACTACAGCCGAATTCCTGTGATAAATTCTTTCTGCAGGATATTAACTTCTTAACCAATTAAAAGAAGTATGGCAATACAAACAAATGAAACTGTCCAGTTACAACCTGTTAAGTAGCTTCATTATATATCCACCTATATATTGTGTTCGTTTATAAAAACTTGAACAAAACCTAAAGCAAACCAGAGAACATTATTACTTTGCAAACATAAATTAATTCAAAAACAGAAAAACAAAGAAAAAGAAACAGAGAAAAGAAAAAGAAGCGTTTCAGAAAATTTCACCTGTAGTGTCTTCTTCAACATGTCACTTTCTGCTCAAGCTTGTTCTGGTGAGTAAACTTATTATTTTTAATTTAAAATTGTATATTTAACTTACAAAGATATGTGCTTGATGTCTGCTTAAACATGTTGTCTTGAGTACTTCCTATTGCTCTGTACTATATGAAGTTGTTCTTCAGAGATATTTGAGTATCTTAACAAGCAAAGCAAAGGAATTTGTAAATACTTATTCATATAATTGTTTGAACTTTAGTGTTATTGCTGATACAAGTGGTTTATCTTAAACATAGGCCTACAAACTTGTTTTAAGAGTTTAACAGTATGTTATAAACATTGTATCTTCAAGTTACATTAAAAAGAAAATCAATGTTAAAATTTAAATATTTTAATTTGTTAATTTGAATTTATATCTTGATTAAACACTCAAAACTAAGATTTTTAACATAAAAATAATGATTTTTAAGTAAGAAGAATAGGTGCGGTTTCAAAGTGAACCAAAATTTCTTATTTGAGAGTATCTGATGATTTAATTAATTTTAGAAGTTGAATTTCATGTGGGAGCTTGCTTGATACTTGTAGATGTCAGGAAAAATGCAAAAAAAATTATTCAATGCAAGGATTTTAAAGTCAAATCGCAAGTAGGGTTTTATCTGGAGTTTTTCCTGTGTTCTGTAAGAAATTGATTTCGTCGCCGTGATGTGACCGAGTGGCACGTGGTTTTGGGTGATGGTGGAGGAGGGTAACGGCGAGGCGTGGACGAGGCGGCGTCTCCTCTAGTGGTTGATGATGGAAGAACGTGGAGTTTTTCTGAAGGGTGTTCGAGTTTCTAGTTCGAGCTTCAGGCCCTTTTTGATTTCGAACTTTTCTCGTCGAATTGAGTTTTTTTTCGTGCTTGTGACCGTTATGCGACTTACCGGAGGCATCGTGCTTCGCCAGGATGTTGGCGAACCACCGTGCACGTGCACGGTGGTGTACAGTGTAGCAGTTTTGGGTTTGGGACCATATTGGGTGATGCTCGAGTAAAAGGGGATGGTTATTTCGGGTAATAACCCTGGTGCGTGAGTGAGTTCGAGTGGTTCTACAGTCTCTACTTAGCTTAAAAAAGAAAGAAAAAAGAAAGAAAGAAACTGGAAAAGAAGAACAGGATGGAGAGATAGAGAGAGACGCGGGAAGACACGAGGGAAACTCGAGAGTTTCTCGAGCAAAGGACGGTACAGTCTCGGGTGCCTTTCTTATGGACGTGCATAATTTTTGTTTTAGCATTTGTTATAACTTAGTTAATTAAGCAATGAGTTAGATTAGGTTATCTGTAAAGATAGGTGATAAAAATAAGTAATTAGAATGTTAAGTAATTTATACTTGAAATTTTTATATTGATAATTTTAAATTCATTTTGCAATTAAAAATAAATCATATTTAAATCTTAAGAACGTTTGCTAATTACTTGAAAGTTAATTAATGGAAATTAACTTAAGTGATTAATTAGGGATTATACTTTAATTAAATTGATAATAAATGATTAATTTAAATAATTTGTGATAAGTAAACAACTAATTAATTTTAATAAGTAAATAACTAATTAATTTTAATAAGTAAGTTATGAATTAATAATTAATAATTAAGAATCAACTAATTAATTAAGTAATTAAGTAATAATTGATGAATAAAAGTTAATTAATTAAACAATTACTTAAAGATTGGATGACTAATAAATTAATGATAACTAATTAATTAATTGATCATTAATAAGTTAATTAATCAGTAATTAATTAATCAGTAATTAATTAAGCAGAATAAAATATAGTTATTCTTAAGCAAATAATTAAGTTAAGAAACTAAACTGTTTTGGTATGCATTGATAATTCTGTTTGATTGACTTTGATATCTGTTTGATGATTTTTCTGTGATATGTTATAATATATTATGTGTATATCTGTGATAACTGTATATGATTTATCTGTAATATATGTTATGTGAATTCTTAATACTAAATTGAATTGTTAAGTTGAAATAGACAACTTGGCCCTTAAAATGGCGTTTGGATTCCGATCAGACCGGGATCGGAAGAATCAATTTTGATTCTCCGAAAACCACATCGATCCAAATTAAACGATAGGTCGTGACTTATCAAATGGTGAATCCAGATGGTGTTTCAGAATGCAAGGGTTATCGTCGTTTACTCTGAGGGTGATTCCAAAATGAGTGTAACGAGATAATGCCTTCGGTTTCGTTCGAACCCGGAACGAACTTGTATGGATTGAATGCTTTCAACACATCGTCAGGCGGGTGATGAGCATTCTAAGAATAATGTTCAATAAAGGTAATCGCAGCCTCAAGCCTCATCAACCGGGAATGGCTAAAACAGGGGGGATACAGCAAGGTTAGGTGGGTCATGCCCAAGCAGGACAAGATATTCCCCTGTCTAGATGTCCCTTTTTATTTCGGCTGTGTGAGCAGTTGTTGGCCACAACTGCGGGGTTATCTTGTTCGGGACTGTTCAGTAAGGAATGGTTCTGGCCTTGTGTTGTAGGGGGTCGGGAGTGATCCTCGGTACGGTGATCTAGGCCCCGTACTGTGACGGGCGGTACCCCAGTAGCCCTGCCATTGTTGGAAACCCATTTTCCCTACGAGACCCTACGGTTTTGATTTGTATTACCCAATTTCGTGGCTAGTTGCTGGAATTTAATCATGTAACAATTTCGGCTATTTTCTATTTACTTGAAAACCCTAGACACTATTATAATATCACTGAAGTTCCTATAAAATGTTTTGGTTAGCGTAAGGTAAAAACTTACCCGTATTTATTTGTGGGGAGTCTTACGTGATACCTTTATTTTCAAATGATTTTCAAAGTTAAGCAATTTTAACCTGTTTACTCATACCAGACCCATGTCTGACCCGGAGTTTGTATTTTGTTTTTCATAAACTCTTGGGTACTCAAATTTTTATGAGTAGCCAAGTGATAGGTATTTGGGAGTGTTGATTCTCTGGAGAAGCTTTTGGGAAGAAGACCAGACGTATGTATCTATATATGTAGTTCCGCTATGTAGTTAGTGTATGCTGTATTTTGGATGTATGTATGGACATATATGTATATGACAGTCTTGTTTATGTGATATTGTATGACTCTGATGTATGTATAACTATGTAATAGTTATGTGATGTATTATATTTTGTTCCATTCCGCTGTCAGATTCTGATGTTGTTATTCCTTTTTTCTATTATTTTCTATTTCTATCCCTTTCTTTCTTAATGATGAAACGTCTTTCTGGGTTGAGAAAGGCGGGTCGTCTCAATGGCAAACTGAATGACATAATAAGTCATTCATAAGAATCACAACGAGTGCGGAATGCGGTCATTGGAATGCTAACTACCGCAACTCGTAGCAAATGAAAGCCGGGGGCAAGGTCGAGCTGAAAAGACCTTAACACCACACAAGATATTGCTTAGGAGATAATCCCAAGACAAACTCAAAAATACCAGAAAGTTTCACAAACTATTTAAATGAGAGAAATAACACTTTTCTCATGATGAGGGCTTAAAGAATAAAATGATGCCTTCAAAAATTTGAAATCGAAATCACGAGAAAAATAGAAATCTGCTTAACAGATAGAAAATGTCGAAGATGAATAGTCCACACGAAAAATAGGATATGGGCTTCACAACGATTAAGCCAATCCTTTTCAAAAATCAATTCCGAAGTCTAAGTAAAAATCGGCTCGGAAAGAAAAATCATATAAGATAATTTCGACATCTATAGAAAGCAAATTGAGTGTTGCGGATCTACCATCCGGATTCGCAACACTCAAGGAAGTCATCAAGCCCAAAATATTTTCAAAGAAAAAGAATCAACAAGTTCTTTTGATATAAAATAGTGAGATGGAACCCATATCAAAATGAACTCAAATAAGAAGATCACGAAATAAAACAATACCATCAAGGATTGAGTGAAAAATACCTTGACAAAGAGAAGAGTTACTAGGGGCTTGCAGCTTTCCTTCTCTCTTGCTTTGACGCTTGGGACACGAAGATATATAATGATCCGCACTTTTGCAATAGCGGCAAGAAATAAGCCTTAGACACCTATTTATATAGTGGCCCCTAGAGCCACAATTGTAGCATTCTTCGTGATTAGGGATGGGAGTATTTGCTATAGAAGTCTCTTGCTTCGCCCTCTTGTTAGGATTAGGACTTTCGAACCTAATAAAGGGATGCCTCTTCTTGTTGTTATTGGAGTTCGGTTTGGCACTCCCAACCTCGACATCACTTTCTCTATCGGCCTCTTCAAGACGAAGAGCGATATTAATAAGTTGATCAAATAAAACCTCAAGTTTCAGGAGTAATGGCTTCTTAAGATTCTTATTCAAGCCATAGACAAATCTCTGATTTTTCTTCAATGGGGTGTTAATGTATTCAACCCCGTATTTGGAAAGAGATTCGAAAGATGCGACATAGTCTGTCACAGAAGATCCACCTTGAACAAGGTCAATAAAACGCCGTGCTAAAGTTACTTTTTCAGCCTCCGGCACGAATTTCAATTCGAATCTATCTCGGAATTGCTCCCAAGTGAGATCCGCTTCAACGATTTCAGAAATTAAAAGCTCATACCAATCTAATGCTCTTTCTTGGAGCATGCTAGAAGCCACTTGGACTCGATGTAGATCAATAAGGTTCATTCGAGAAAAGATGCGATCGCATGATTTGAGCCAAGCCTGAATTTCTATAACACTCTCGGATCCTTTGAATGGCCTTCCACCCAAATCGGTATAGTCTCTGCACAAGCGTGCAAAACCAAATCTAGGATGAGTAGGCTCTGGAATGGGACCGGTTGCTTAAGCGTTCTTTACTAGATCAAGAAGCTGCTGGGCAGACATAAAAACTGCATCTTGGGGAGTAGCACTAGATTGACCGGCACTGGGACGACTAGGTCTAACCATTTCTCTTCCTTAAGAAAGAAAGAAGGAAGAAGAAGAAGGTTATTCACAAAATGAATATCAAGCAATCTTGATAGATAAAACAAGGAATCATAAAGAAAATAGGATGAATCGGTATGAAGACTCGAATTAAATCCTAAGGCACAACTCCTAAGAAAGACTTAGGACATGATCCTTGCTAGATTATTCTACATTGTTCCGAAGTTTGGCTCTGATACCAAGCTGTGACGCCCCACCTCTATACCCACGCTAGCCAAGGACACTACGGGGTAATGCCGTCAACTAGCGCAGAGAATAAGGCTGTTGAGGAGCGACCATCCGTGTAATTGCTTTGTGCGAGCACCGATATGTCAGATAGAATAACATGCAATTAATTTCGAGAGGAAATCTGACATACCGATACAAACTCAAAGCTACTACACAGTGGCTACAATATCTTCGGAAACAAATATAGAAATAAGCATAACATAAATCAGTCACAAATAATTCATATCACAAAGGCGGAAATAGATATGAATATATATAGCACATGAAGGTGTACATCAGAGTAGTGGTCAAAAAGATCCACAACATCACAAAAGAATGGATACAAGAGCTAGACAAAAGAATATGTATACATCAAGGAGTATATTTCTCAAATGTATACAACAAAAACTACCAAACTAAAGTAGTTAGCCAAAAGATCATATGATGGTCCGATATGGTGGCAAGCAGAAGCACCTGTAAAATCTCAGTCTGACCCGAGTATTATTTAAGAAGAAAATAATAAACGGATCAGTCTAGCTATAATTATCAGATAAAAATGAGATATAAGAAGAGATGTAGTAAAAACATATGATAACCAAAAATGTCATACTGCGACAAGTATACATAGAAAAATCAACAAAGGAAAATCATACAAATATCTCAAAAATCTCATAACACCAAAAAGAATATCATATTCTTTATTTCATTCACCAAGCCACAGTAAATGACATACATATCAATGACAATCGTAAAAGTTGGTGAAACATAAATTCCAGAAATCAATAATTAGAAATCCAGAAATCACAAGAAAAGGATGGCCAATTCCAGAAAAATGAGCCGGAGCTCCTCCTGACAGGGTATAGCCCCCCATTGCGGACTTTGAGCCGAAGCTCCTCCTGGTGAGTCAAAACTCCTCCTGACAGGGTATAGTCCCCCATTGCGGACTTTGAGCCGAAGCTCCTCCTGGTGAGTCAGAACTCCTCCTAACAGGGTATAGTCCCCCATTGTGGACTTTGAGCCGAAGCTCAATAAAAATGAGGTACAGTCCTCCACGTGGACAAAGAAACATGTGTGAGTCGAAATCACACAGATGAGGTCTAGACTAACCTTGCAAACAAAGAGGTATGTGTGAGTCGAAATCACACAGATGGTGTCTAGTCTAGCCTCACATACAAAGAGACATCGCACAATTGCTAGTCTAAATCATAAAAATGACCGTCATGATCATCAAGAAGTGTCAATTACAGTAAGCTAGTAAATATATGAGCTTAGCTTCATGTCCCATAACCACTAGCTTAACTTAAATATTTATGAACAAATTGTAGATCTTCACTAGAAAATTGTCACAAGAGATTCAATCGAACAAGTCCAAGAATTAACCGACGAAGTAAACGCAAGCGTTTCATACCACTTGTTTTACTAAATCGTTTAATTAGATTTCTCATACGAGTGAGGTAAAGGTTTGTATATACTAATAGATTGGAAATCGGTTTGAGAAAACGAGCTTAGTTATTGAAAATAGTGTTGAAATCGTTTTGATGGAAGAGTTTTGATATTTACTACTAGTATAGGAAACTTTTATATTTTTAAAGTGACAAATCATAGAAATGATTGTAGAAACAATCAATCATCAAAATTCACATTCGAAGACGTGAATAAAATCCAAAGAAATCGATTACGGAATCCATCGAAATGGATATTCCTAAAAATCACGAAGAAAATGTCATCAAAGTCGATAATAAGTGATAATAACAAAAGGAAATCCACACGAATCGATTAAAGTTGGAATTCTCAAGCAAATAGGCAAATAGGCAAAAGACTGCATATTCAGACGTCTGAAATCAAGGATTCAGACGTCTGAATCTGGAAAATAAAATATTTTCCAAAACAGAATTCAGACGTCTGAATCTTTGATTTCAAACGTCTGAAATAGGCACTTTTTAGCCTATTTCCTTTCTGGTTCCAAACGAACCAATTCAGACGTATGAAATCATATATTCAGACGTATGAATCTAGAAATAGAAATCTTCCCAGAATAATATTCAGACGTCTGAATACTACGTTTCAGACGTCTGAAACTGGGGCTCAGGGCATTCCCTGAACCTAGACCAAAAATGGCTGAAATAAATACCGGAAGCGATCGGATGAGCAATGACGACTAAGGATTTACATCGAGCGACAACCCAGCCTTAACGGCTCTTCGATACGCCTCAATATCAATGTCCAAATATCCATAAAAGGATTTTCATAAATTTGGATTTCAAAACATCAAAAATTGGAATTTACACCTAATCAATCCAAACCAAAATCAATTGCACAAGAATAAGTGTTAGGAATTCATACCTAACAATCAAAGATAATTATAGACAAAGATGTGAGATAAAAATCTCACCTTTGAACCCAAATTAACGAAGAAGAAGCTTGAAAGCAAAGGAAGATCAACCACACTTCAATCCCAACTCAAGAAACTTGATTCTAAGCTTAAAAGAGAAATATTTCCCAAATTAGGTTTAGGAATTTTTTGAAATCAAAGAGAGAATGAGTTGGGAAAGATGAAGAGAAGGCTTACCAATGGGTTCTCTTGAATTTGGAGCTAGAAGTTGGATTTGCTAATGAAGACTAGGGCTTGGAGTTTTAATTTCCTCTTCCTTCCCCCATTTTTGCTTTAGCTTGAAGTGTTAGGAAATGAGGAATGAAGTAATGAAGAGGGGATGGGGTTGGGACTGAGTTAGTAAGTGGGTTCAGTCCAAACCAAAGCCCTAAGTGAAAAAGTAGCAAAAATCAACTTACTCCAACATATCAAAGCTTATACTCTAAAAGGTTGCAAACGGCATTTTGAACTCAATGGAAGGGGTCTCGAGTCCTAATTCGACTGTTTGTAAAAAGTAGGTTTTGGGACTAAAATCCGACGAACGATGAAATATTTAAATAAAATATTTAAATACAAAATCGATAAATATGCGGGTTGTTACAAAGTGTGCCCGAGACCATAAGGATGTCATGATTCCAAGAGTTATAGAAGATGTGGTAGTTGGATCGAATATGACTTATGTTTAGAAGCCTATTTCGATTGTCGACAAAGATAAGAAAAAGCTTTGGAATAAGACAGTGAGGATGGTCCGCATCCAGTGGAGTAAGGACCGTAATGATTGTACATGGAAGATGGAGGATAAGGTCAAGAGAACTTATCTCGAGTTGTTTTTTTCTATTAGTTTATATGTTGCTATGTTTGTATAGACCATATTTATATTTGAAACATTATGGTTTGTTTTATTATGTATTAGTAAATGTGTTAGTGCATTTTTGTTTGAGGGATATAGATGGGAAATGTATGTGTATGTTTGCTAATTGGGCATAAGAAAGATTGAAAGTCACCATCGTGCGTTATTCGAATTTCGTGGACAGAATTCCTATAAGGGGGAAACCTATAACACTCCGTAAATTAATAAATGAAAATTAACCAACTAATTATGAGAAGAAAAAAGCAAATTGAAACAATGAAAAAGGAATAGATATGTATGGAACATTTGTTCACTCATTGTGCTTGGGTGAATCAAGTGATACTAGAAAAATCTTAGTTGAAAATCTGAATTAATGAAAAATTTAGCGCAACCGATTAGAGAAAATTAATTAATAATAAAATGACATAGTGAGTCGACGGACTAACCACTCTTTAAAGTAAAAATAACTACTTTTCTCATTTTAGTTTCATTACACTTTAAATTAAAAACAAAAGATTGAGCTCTTTCATGGTGGTTGCGGCCTAAATAAGAAGAAGAAGTTAAAAGTTAAGGAACTTGAGATTTCATCAACTAAAAGTATAAGTGAGTAATATATTCTTTAAATATTTTCTTCCTTGCATTCCTTACTACTTTATGATGTATTTGTCCATTCCTTTTCTTTTGACGGTTTAGTTGTATGGAGGTTAACTATGAGGACCAGAACATTATGCTAGAAAATGGTTTCGATAAGTAGAACGTATCATTGAGAAGATAAATTGTTATAAATTAATTAAGGTCTATATAATAAGAAAATTGGTTAGTTATGAGGGGTAATACGCATGATTAATTTTAATATAGAAAACAAAAAACAAATTAGGTAGTTTCTGAAAGGAATTAAATCTATCCAAAGGTTTATAATAAGGTATCAAAAGGTAAATAAAAGATGATTGGCAGGTTATTCAATTAAAGAGTTATTTAATTATTAGGTAGAAGATCAAATCCATGTTATATGCTGAACATGTCAGTAAGGCACTTTAAATGGTAGTACAAGACTAAATCAAATGAATTAGAAGTCAACACATGTAAAGCTAGTGCCAAATGTGCACAGGGCAGTTCCCAAATATACCGAAGGACTAGTACCAAAGTAGGTGGAGCCGAATGAAGGGTAAATAAATAGAAATCTTAAGAATAAAGACTTAAGTATGGAAACTAAGGGTTAATAAATCAAAGGAACTAATCGAGGGCCGAAAGCAGTTGAAGGTTAAATGGGAATTATAGGAAGATGAAGGGATCTCGAAAATTTAAAGATTTAGTTTCATAAATTTCTAAAGATAAACTAAGGCAAGCTTCTCTAGACACGAACAACAAAATGGTGACTATTGACAGTTGTGTACTCTCAAAAGAGTGTATTAAACCAGAACTAGTAACTTTTGGAGAAAGTAAGATACGATAAGGCTTAAAATGCCCGAGATCAAAACCCAAGACATTAATGAAAATATAATAATCAATATTAATAATCGTAACAAGATTAGTTGGAATGTTAGCTTAATAAATAGCTAAGTGATAAGTGTAATAATGAATGGTTATGTACTAGGTTCGGTAGTTAGCGTAAGGCCTTTGTGGCAGTCTAGGAACCGAAGTGAAGGAGTAAGGTACGTGGCATTCACGACTGAAAGAGGAGTAAGGTCCATGTGGCATCCGCAAACGAATACATAAGCGTAAGGCGGTAGTTTTCTGGATAATGGAAGGGATTGGTATAAGGCTTAAGTGACAACCAAGAGAATAATGTAAGACATGAGTCGAGAAGTGGAAGTATTGGCACCAAAGCGAAGTAGGAGTAAGGCTTGGGTAGCAAATACGAAAATGTTAGTGTAAGGCCTTTGTGGTAACCATAAAACAAAAACAAAGGAGTAAGACCTATGTGGCATCCCAACACCGAAATCGTAGACACATGGCTTAGTGGCAGTTAGTTAATAGTGTTAATGTATATAGTACATAAGGCATAAGGCCTTAGTGACAGTCGAATGATTAAGACTTTATGGTATGTATATATCTGCCACAAAAGTATGTAAGGAGTAGTCAAGGATAGGGTATTTCAGTTTAGTTGAAATACCATCTCTATGGATCGGACCAAAGGCTACTTTTAGTTAAGTCCCTATAGTTTTGTTTTGACATTTAATAATTAACCTAAAGCCTAGAATTTCTATTCAGTCTGATAGTTATTGCTCTGATATAGTAAGGCGAAAACCTGTACCGTATCTTGGCAGTATGGTCTTACTATTCTTATGTGTTTAGGGTAATATATTACTCATACCAAACTTCACGTCTAACCTATGTTTTATTCTTGATCTTTCTATAAACTCATCGGTACTCTTCTGAATAAGTTAAGTTTATGAGGCTTGACATGTAGCTTTTGGAAATGGCTGAATATGTAAGCCAAAGACGGAGCAGGAGGCTTGAATGTTATGTTTGTGTTATTTTGATTCTGCTGTATTTATTGTTCGTGGTTGCATCTCCATATGTGGTGCATGAGAATATCTAATTGTCCTATATTTTTGACCCTACATGAGAATGACTTTGGTATGTAATACAGTTATAAAATTAATTCATTGACGATGTGTTTCATTGTGGTTATCTGCTCTGTTTAATTAAAACTATATAATATAAAAGATCTCAACTCTATTGCCGAAATGTAATTTCAAGGTGACTGCAGCACATTGGTGTTTCATCTCTGGGTTTGGGAGTAAGGGATGTTATAGATAATGAAGAAAAAGATAATCTAGCACTCCTTCATGCCATTTCACTCGGGTCTTCTTGAATGGCATCTATGCTTCCTTTCACTTTGAGTTGAGCGTTCTCCTAACTAATAGTAATCTTAACAATGAGAAGCTTTCTTCAAACAATTGGGCCAAAGGTGCATGATGTTACATAAGCGACCTCTCTCTATCTTCTTCAACGTCAATAATGCCAACATTTTTCCCACTTTCTTCAAGCAAAACTGCCATTAACGAGTGTTCCTAAAAACTCAAATAGCAAAAAGGCTCGTTACGACATTTGTACATCCATGTCCAACCTGATATTATCATCGACTACCTCCTACTATATCAAAGTGGACTTGTTAGAAGGGTGTCACTATCTACACAAAGTGAAACTAGCTCTAACACGACTTAAGCAAGAAGGAAAATTAAATGGTAAAGTATACTAAAAAATCCTACTTCGATCGGTTAAGTAAATCTGAATGAAAAATCAGTCACCCAATTTTGCATAATCAGACAAAGCAAATATATAAAAACAAAACCCTAGTTTTAAAACACAATAATTTTCTCTGCTAGAAATTAATGACAAACTATTCAAAAAGTACAACTAGACCGCTCTTGATTGTTTTTGAATAAACCATTATTTGATTAATAATTATTTTTATTATCAATCAAAGCATGCAAGGTATTAATGTTTGTTATAATCTAACTAAGTTCAAAGTATGCAAGGTATTTATAATTTATAGTTGTTGTCGACTTTCAAACGGTAGTTGAGAAAGAGGAAAAGTCAAGAGTTTTGTAGGAAGAGGGAATGTGTGCAAAAATGTGTGGGAGGAGTAATTGAGTGGTTGAGGAGATAAGTGGGTGAGAGCGGTATATGCAATGTGTGTAGATAGTAATGCCTAGTTAGAAATAAGAGGAAGTGGTTAGGAACTAGAGCAAAATCAAAACTCACAATAGGAAAAAGCAATATATCATTGGAGAATTCATCCTTGTTCCCTCTTTTATTCGTTTCCCTCATCAATTTTTTTTCCAGAACCATTAAACCTTGTTTCCTCATTGCCTTCAACTACCGTACCCAAATACTAAATTAATCTGTCCACCAAAAAATGCAAGTTGTCAATGATTGGATACGGAGGCAACAAAATAATAGATCTGCACAGTTCAAGTAGGTTTAAGATAAAGTTAAAGTAAGTGGTAGCAACTTTAACTGATTTCGGCCTTTCAAAATTTTCCATCATCTTTTTCTTGCAAAATCTTTGTGTGTGACCTAGATTATCACATAAAAAAAGACATGTTGCGGTCTCGACAAGAAGCAACGAGATGACTAGAAGCTCTATAGTGAAAGCAGAAAAATTTATGTCATCTACGATTGGTCCGTGTAACTAGCGTTTTGGAAAAAAAATAAGGGGCAGAGTGGATGCCGAAGTTGGGTAACTAAAATGAGGAAGTGGTGATCGATTTAAATGCATCAACTTATGATTAATTTTTGATAGAAAATGCTTGATAGAAATTGAATTTAGAAAGGTCGTCAATTGGGAGAGTTTTGAGGGGACGATTTGATTATAACCGGATGTCTACAGGCATCAGTGGCAGTGATAGCTAGGGTTTGCAAAGAAGTGAAAGGTCACTATTCTTTTGACCCTCGATGGTATCGTTAGGTGCCGACGGCAATTCCACCTATATTATATTCATACACATTTAATTATATATATAAGTTTAATTTATTTATAAATATTATAATTAATTAAATTATATAATACTTATATGTCAAGGACGATAGCTTAATTGATTAGCGGTATGACACTCTAGACATAGGTTCTATGGCTTATGGGTTCGAACCCCTAAGACATCAAAATGAGTGCTCTACTTGAATAAAAGGTACAGCTCTTACTATCAAAACTAATAATATATATATATATATATATGTCTTATCAATTAAATCACATTTAATTAATTTTATTTCTTAGTTAAATTAACTAATTTACTTTAAAATTTTAGAAATGTTATTTTATTCATTTTAGCCATTTAGAAGAACATTTAACTGTAACCTTTATAATTTATACATACATACATACATACATACATACATACATACATACATACATACATATATATATATATATATATATATATGGGAGGTGGGTGTGTATGTATGTATCTATATGGTTAAAGCTCTGCTTAAACCTCATCAAATCCTCACGATAGTGCATAGCGCTCTTTGACCCGCTGCACATTTTCAATTAGCGCTATTAAACAGTAGATCCGCTTTAAGCACCGCTACTTTCCGCTACACCCACCAAATCAAGAATTTTTAGCACCTCTTTACAACATTAATATAAAAGGTTGATTTGACTAGTTCTCTTTTAACCAAATCAAAAAATTAGATTAAAAACCTAATTTAAAGGCATAAATGCTCAATATAAGTTAGAAATCTATTGTAGTTACCAAATCTGACTACATAAATCATGATATTCTTTAGTTTTGTTACATAAGATTAAGTAATATTTTTTGTCCTACACAAACGATGAAGAATTATATCTAGTGAAGCTTTTTGCACATCCACTATTTTCCGCTATATCCCTGCTTTATCCCCACTATAACTTTTTGCACCTCTACCGTTATTGAACTGCTAAGTGTTTTAACTGCATAAATATGTATGTGTGTATTAATTAACATTTGATTACTTATATATAAAATAAATATTTTATTTTATTTTACATTTTAATTAAATATTTAATCATTTTTGAAAATTTTATTTAATTCACCGTAAATAATTCTAAGCCAAATTTTCAAGTATAACATCCATAGCTATATACATACATCAATATATATATACAATTTCCTTTTAATTAATTATATATTTGATTAATCAAATTAATTAAATATTTATAAAATTTTTGAAAATACTAAATTAATTTCTTAAAACAATTTTGATAAATTTTAAATAAATTTTATAACATTTATAAAATTTCCTTTTATATTTGAAACTTAAAATTTAAATTTAATATACATTTTTAAAATTTCAAATCTTAGTATGAAAACTAGTCCAATGCCCAAAATAAATTTGGACCTTACATCCGAGCTAACCTTTGGACTTACCTCATCCATTGGCTAGGCCAGTAGCAAGGGAGGGGAGAATTTTTTACATCTAAACTTAAGCCTAGACATTACTATTCTTGACACCCTTCACTATTCAAAACACCCATCGAATAGAGAAGTTTGTTAGTTGGTCCAAAGGCTGACAAATTAGATTCGTAGACCATACAGGATCTAATACCATTGTTGAAACTGACATGTTTGGTAGCGGGTGGAATGGGTAAATTTCGAGAAAATTCTTTGTATTAATCTTAATTGGCCAATGAAATCAATTAACTAGCATTAGATCCAATCTATATATGTTAAAATATAAGCATATTTTATTTTATATATTTTATATTTATATAATTAACTATTAATTAAGTTTATTTATTGTTTGTTTTGGATATATCATAAATTTTTATTACACACTATTTTGAATATTGATTAGGAGATAATTAAATGAGAAGTTGCAAATGTGGGATTTTCTATATTAATTGGTTAATTTTGGCCTTAAGAAATATAATGAAGAGAATGTTTTAAAGAAGGGAAATTATAATATAAATGCAAGTAACGAAGGTTAAAAATGGAAGGGGAATCCTATACTATTCTCTTTCCCTCTCCTTTATTTAGTTTATTTTACATTCTCACGCTTGGACTAAAACTAAAGAGGCTAGGCACCATTAAAACTAATTCAACAAAGAAAAAAAGGAAGGGAAGCTTAGAAGGAAAAGAAGCTAAGGTAGATTCTAATATTTCAACAAATTAAGTTGAATAATATTTTCATCTCTTGCTTTTGAAGTGTTTAATTTAGATTTAAGTGTAGATCTGAATTGCTGGTTGCTATTTATCATGCATTTGGGATAAATAATCATTTATGGATGTATGATTATTATTTATGTGTTTTTAGGAATTTTCCTAAAGGGTTTTGGGAGTAAAAAACTAGGTTTTGATCTTAAGATGTTCTAAATTTTTGATATGATGTTTAAAATATTATTTTGAAATAATTTTTTGATTTCACAATTTTCGAAATTATTATGAATTCATTATGAATTTTTTAAGTTAAAATATGGATGATTTCATGATTTAATTATTCAAAATATGAAATTAATTATTTTTGTGTAAAAGTTATATATGATGTTAAGGAAGTTAATGTTGATTTTTTGGAATTTCTATGAATCTTTCCGAAGTGATTGCAACTTAATATAAATTATTTTATGAAAAAAGGATTATTTGCAAAATGCGATAAAAAGGTATAATTTGAGGAGAAATTATATTATGGATAATTTAAGCAAGTTTTCCAGTATGAATTGCTGCAAGAATTCTGAGCAGGTTTTGATTCCGATGAGACTCTAAAAAATTAACGTTGGTTTGGTTGAAAATTCACTTTTATTGGAAAAAAAAAAATCTATTTTGTAAAATATTACAGAAATGCAATTGTCAACCTTCGATAGCCATCATTTTGCGGTGCTCGATAGCTATCTATTTATCGACATATGATGGCATGTGTTTTCAACCTGCGACAGCTACTAATTTATCAATGTTAGAGAGCTTATTTTGTTAACCTTTGAAAGCTCTATTTTATAAATAGTTGACAACTACCTTTTTGTCAATACTCGATGGCTATTTTTTTATTAACAAGAGATGGTAATGCTTTGTCAAGGCTCGACGGCTGTATTTTTCTTAATATGCGAAACCTATATTTTGTCAAGATTCGAAAGCTATTTTTATATCTACCTTCGATAACAATGTTTTATCAACTTCCCAAAGCTATTTTATGTCAACATTCGAAGGCTATATTTTTCAACTTTCAAGCTATATTTTATTAATTTGCGATAGCTATGTATTTATTCAACTTGCGATAGCTAAGTATGCTTTGTGGATTGATATACAATGGCTATAAAGGTCAACATACGACAGCTATATTGATAGTTTCAGCAGGCGATAGCCTATGTTTTTAACATGCGAAAGCATGAGATTTATCAAGGTGCAATAACACATGATTTTGAAAGGAAAGATAGCTATTTTTATACTTAGAAGATTTTCAACCCTATGTTAGGCTAAGTTTTCCTTAAACAAAAAGGATGATTTTGTTAAATATTTTTATAGATTCTCAAAGGAAAGAAAGAATGTTTTAGCCTATGTTTATAGAGTTATTGATGAAGGAAATCATTACTTTGAATAAGTAATTTTGTGTATAAACTGGCTATCTTATGAGCACATATTTGAATGATTACTAATGTGTTATACATTCTTCTTTGTACTTTGATCGGTTATTTTTGTATATGGTAAATTGTTGACATACTCACTTATGTGTTAATTACTGTCACCCAACATTTTGACCTTGGGGATTTAGGAACAAATGTCCTATTAAGGTTGCTCCAATGGTGGGTATGGTCAGACTTAAACTCCTTAGTGAGTAGAATTACATTCAGGAGATCAAGAGGATCAAATTGTGTTAGGATGCCCTGGATTGATCAAAAGACAGACTCAAAAGATATTTTTAAATCAAATTTTAGGTGGAGAATAGGGTAGGATTGTGCCCTATCCTTTAACCGTTAAGCCACATTTGGTCGCGTCTACGATTCCAATGCATATGGATTTACCGATATTGAGGCTAAAAATTTATAGTTATGCATCCATAGGAACTCATAACAGATTGCTCACCTATGTTTTCTCCTATCGTTTTTAGGAGACTGTGAATGTTTTCTCCTACCGATCTTAGGAGATCGTCAATTTTTCTTATGAATGGACTACGAGACCATTGGATTGCTTGATAAAATCTTGTTCCAAGTCAGCCAATAGATTTTTAGTTGGCCTTAACTAACTAATATAGGATCATCGTAACCCTGAGGAAAATATGCCGTTGAATGGACCATTTTATGGGATTGGGTGATTATGAGAATGTGTAACCCTTGAACCTTGCGAATAGACTACTCATTTTAACTCATACATGTAGGTATGTTATTGATGTTATGATTGTGTTCTAATCTCTTTGGATGCAGGATATGTTATGGATGACATGTTGTTTGATAGGGTATTAGTGAGGGAAACCTATCCACTCAGTGGCATGGTCGCACTAAGCACCCATGCTTTGGTTTGAGATGGACTAGCATTATTCACAGCTGGCTTTTTGTCTATCCAAAGTTTTTATTTCCCTATAAACTCTCGGGTACTCGATTTGGAATAGAGTAAGCTGAGAGTAGGGTATTTTAGGTTTTGACGAATAAGCTTCTGGAGATATGCAAGTGGCAAGCTACCATTTGATGTTTATTTCTGTTGTGCAGTAGTTTAATTGCTTCTTGTTATTATTGGGTGTATGTGATGATGGGTACTGTAACCATCTAAGTAGTTTATACTCTGATTTTCTAAGGGAGTATATTTATATGTTGCTCTTGGGATTATATTTTTAATTATTATATTAGAACTGAACGATGTAATCGTGGGGTTATGTGATTAAAATGTAATGAATTTGCAAATTAATGAATGAAATTGTTTTGTAAAAAATTTATAAATTCTTGTGCTATTGATGTTGACGATATAATAACCAATCTCATTTTGTCACTGGGGAATAATGCTAAGATGATTGCAACATCACTAGTATTTATTTTTAAGCCTCAAAATGGGGGATGTTACAACTTGGTATCAAAGCATAAGATTACGTAAAACTTAATAATATTTTTGAAAAACATAACCGAAAGGAAATAAGAAAGAATAATTTGGGGTACGGGATAACATTATATCAATGTACTTGTTATTTGCTATATATAAGTATGTTTATCTATCTGCACTCTCAACTCTGTATTAGACCAGTATATCTTATGAAGACTCGTATGCAGATTACGAGAAATGGGTACTATAAATGGAAGAGTAAATCTGGGATGTTAAAACATCATAACTACTGGAAACTTTCGACCTAATGCTAGGAATGCTAACCGAGCCACCAACGCAAATGCAATTGCAAATACTAATGTGGGTGCTGGAGCCATACCAATTGATATAGGGATGATGCATTAGTTTCTTATTAATATGAGGCAAGCCCAAACAATGGTTGAAATGACAGGATGTAACGATGGTAATGGTAAAGCTACCACACCGGAAGTGGCTGTCTGTAATAAATATGCCATATTAAGTCCGTATTTTACTAGCTTGAGAGTAAAACCATCCATGTAACGACCCACAAATTTGGACATATTTTAAATGAATAACTTACTTGAAACTTCGAATTTTATTATTTTAAAATTGATAAATTTGGAATTTTAACATTTAATTTTAGGATTTGATGTAAATGTTTTTCCAAATTTAGTAAAATAAAGATTTTTCTAAAAATTTAAATTTTGGTCAACTTTGGTCAAAGTTTGACTTCCTGTTGAAAATTTTAAATTTTAAATTTGAAATTTTGAAATTTATTCTTTTTTTTGAAGCTGGGTTTAATTCTATTGGGTGTAGTCTATTGGGCTAGATTTTTCTTTGGGCATATGAGAAGCCGCCGGTTGAATAGCCTATATAAACATTTCCTAGGGTTTACTAACCTCCACATCTATTCATTTGTGCCTCCACAGAAAATGTAAGTCTTCTTCTCCTTCATCTTCCTTCTCCAAACCCTAGACTTCTTCCTCTCTTCCTCTCCAATTTTTCTCCTCCTCTCCTCCACAAATTTCGGCCACACCTATCTCCACCTTCCCCAATCAACAAACTCCTACCAAAACTCTTTCTCCTCTTCCTTTTCCCTTCTTCTTCTTCACAATTTTCGGCCTCTACCTCTTCTCCTCCAACCAAAAAACCACCATGGCCGAACTTCCTCAACCCTTTCCCCTTGCCTTGCCTTGGCCGTGACCATCTCCTTCATCACCAAAACCCCTAAGCCGAGCCTCCATCACCAAACCCTAACCCTAGGACGAACCCCCTTCACCAAAACCCTAGCCTAACCCTAAAACTAGCTATGGCCGAACCTATCTTCACCAAAACCTAGCTATGGCCGAACCCACCTAACCCAGACCTAGCCTAGACCAAACTAAAACCACCTCTAGACCAAGCCTATGCAAACCCTAGACGAGCCTCTTCTGTATTTTGCAATTGTATAATTTTCTATTTTATTTTTCTATGTAAATTATTTGTTTACGTATGGAGTTTATTTCTTTTATTTTTCAAAGCGTCGGATTTGGGATCTCCTCTCACTCAAACTGGTCCATAGTTTGTTGATTTTGTACTGCGCTTTGAATCACTTTTCCAACCAAAGGAAGGTGCGTAATCACTCTTGACATATGTACTTGTTGATTTGGTGAATTGATGACAATTGAATTGTGAGGATATGTATATGAAAGTTTGACATTTCACCTATGTTTATTTCATATTATTTCATATGTTTATTTCATTATTTCATATGTTTATATCATGTTATTTCATATGTTTATTTCATATGTTTATTTCATGTTATTTAATATGTTTATATCATGTTATTTCATATGTTTATATTATGTCATTCATATGATTTTATTATGTTATTTCATATCATATTATACCTGTTTTGATCATATGCCATTATATGTTAAATATTGTCATGTCATTTAATATTCTCACACTGCAAATTCCTTTACTACGGGTTGAAATGATACATACCCGAACGATCTTTAGAATAAGAAAAATTGTTATGGGCTGAAACGATAAGCTTGAGCAATTTTATTTGACTTGGGATTGCAGATTTGCAATGATATAAAACCCGAAAAATTATTAAATTATGGATGAAATGATATATGTCCGTATTTACTTGACCCTTGGGTAGAGAATTTTATACAGGCTCCGTGGTTGATTTAGAATGATTTTTCTAAAGATTATTAAGTATTTTGGATTTTTATATATGAATATCAACTAAAAATTTAATGTGATGATTTCTGTAAATTTGTTTATATGTGTAATTTTTTATAAGAAATAAATAGTTGGAAAGGTCAATTTTAGAATCAAATTTACAGTATGAAGATTGATTGAAATTTTATAATCCGATTTGGACTTAATATTGGTATTTTATTCTAACCTGAAAACTGTAAGTTTTAATTTATGTAATAATAATAAAATGAAAAATGTTTTGTGAAAAGAAATGTAAGTTAAAACGTACATTTGATATGTAATTTTTAACTAATGTAAAAGGTATACTTTGGGAATAAAAATGATAAATGTTATTTACTGAAAGAAAATAATTGTAATTTAAAATACTTTTAACTTGTATAAAGATTACTGTTTTAAAATTTGATGTTTTAGTAACAAAGTTATTAAATTAAAAGGTGTGAATTCTTTAATTGGCTAAATAACTAAATTTGAGTAATATAATAGGATGAATAGGATAACTATGATAAAAACTGTAAGTATATGTACTATTTGATTGTATAAACTATTGTGGTAAGAAGTATTACTATAACAATTCAAAAATGTTGCGATTTCTTACGGTAGCAATTCAAAACTGCTGCGATTTCTTACGGTAGCAATTCAAAACTGCTGCAGTTTCTTACTGTAACTCTACACTCTTGTGGATTCTTACAGTAACACTTCTACACTGCTGCGAAATTCTTACCGTAATACTTCTGCACTGCTGTGAATTCTTACCGTAACAGTTCTGCACTGCTGTGAATTCTTACAATAGCACTTCTGTACTGCTGTGTTTTCTTAAAATGACATTTTCTGAATGCTACAATTTTTTAAAGGGTTATATGTTATGGTTCTAAAGGTTACATTTTTAAATGCTACGATCTCTAAACTTTTATGTTTCAAGGGGTTATAATTTAATGAATTTGGAAATGTTTCGACTTTTGGAAAATGTAAATTTTTATTTTAAAAAAAAATGATATGGAATTTATATGGTTTTGAAAGAAATATGTTTGGTTTGAAATATAAACCATTTGAAATTTATATAATCATGGGTTATAATAATGATTGGTTGTTAAAGGGATCAGGATCGGATATGGGCATACTCTCTATCGATATTGAAAACCACTTTAACAACTGTGTACGTGGTGGAGATTCCAGCATGAAGTAGGATGGTGGCGATGATCCTAAAGGTATATTTATGTGGACCTAACTCCCGCGAGTTAACATAAGGTAGCTAAAACAGGAGCAATCGAAGGGCCAAGGAGGTAGCTCCTCTAATCGGACACACTTCATCGCTAGTCATTCTATTACTTTGTGATTGATTTTGTGCGCACCTTTGATTCGGGAGTATGGATCGCGTTGGGCGATAGTTGCGGTTATGCATTACCAACAGTCCAAAAGTGTAATTGATATATCTACCCTAGCATTGCCCAGATGTGCCGTGTCACCTACCCTAGTGCGCCTTCTACGAGTTTTTTTATGTCGTACCTATGTGGTATCCTTTGGCGTCTCCAGTTTACGGGGAGTTACGATACTATATAGACTATTGGCATTACAAAACGTGTTAAAGGGGTTATGGGTAATGCCTTAATGCTATTTTAATAGTTTAATTTACTTTAGACGTTATTATAATAGCGTATATTACTACATAGTAGATAGTTTAGCGAATCCTTAGAGGATGGGCAATCCCAAGCATCCTCTAAATTACTGATGCATTTCTTTAACAATTCACTTGAGTTGATTTACATTTTATAAGTATATATGTCTTGACTCGAGTGTTTTGTATTTTGCTTTACGCTTGGGTCAGCCTGAGTTTCACAGCATTGGTTTTATCCTCTTTGGAGCTAGAGATCCGCCGAGATTTAGTTGCCTACCTAATATTTTATTCCAGTTATTTTTCCACTCAGCTTTTATTTTGTATTAGAAGAACTTATGTACTTAGTATTTCCAAGTGTATTTGTTTTCAGACTTTGGTGTTATGTATTATTTTTGTGATTATGCATCTAAGAGCTTCATGAACTCCTATGTTTATTTTTATTTGCGTTGTGATTTTTTCTGATATTCTGTGTCTGTGATTCTGTGATTGATTTTATTTGCCCCAAATTTTATTAACAATATGTTGTTTTGAATTATTCAAGTCCGACATGTGTGGTTTTATTGTCGATTTGAATGGTCCAAAATGACGGGATGTTACAATCCATGTGAATGGAGAATGCCATTGTAGTAGGGATTGGCTTATTCCGTGTTTAAGAATTTTTGCTGATCTAGAATTGAATGATAATCAACAGAGGAGACTGGTTTCAAGGCAATTGCAAGGAAATTCTCTCTACCGGTGGAACAGTGTTGTGATGGGAATTCCAAAGGAGGATATTACTTAGGCTACTTTAGAGAGTGGTCTAAAGAGAAGTTTCTATGTGAAGCAGCTAAGTCAACTGAATTTGGAAAGTTTTTAAAATTGGAACAGGGTGAGGTGACCGTATTGGAGTATGTTATGAAGTTTGATGAGCTGTTAAGGCATGGGCAGGCCATCATTAACACTCTACTTAAGAAGAACGAGAAGTTCATTAGAGGGCTAAAGCCAGAGATTGCTAAGGAAACTTTGCCACGCCTTAGAGATCTATTTATTGCCATGGTAGACATAGTTTTGAGGAACGAAGGTTTACCTGCATCTCTGGGAAAGAATAAGTATGTGGAGATCATGGGTTTCGAAGGCAAGAAAAGAAAGTTCTTTAGCAAGTAGGGGGATCAGAAGATCAGGATTTCAAAGAAGGGAAAATATGAAGTCACTTGCTACAAATGTGATAAGAAAGAGAACTTTGCTAATGATTTTTGTTTTTGTAAAGGTAAGAAGGTTGCTGATAAGAAAGATGTGAAGTGTTATAACTGCAACAAGATGTGGCACTTTAAAAACGAATGTCATGAACCAGTCAAAGCGGAGAAGGGAAAGGTTTTTGCTTTAGAGCCTACAGCTTCTGGACTGACTGCAGAGGAGAAAGGAAAGCTGTGTTAGGAGGTATACTACTTTTCTATAGCATTCTTGTTAGTGTGTTGTTCGATACTAAAGCATCACATTCTTTTGTTTCTATATGTTTGGTAGATAAGTTAAATCTTAAACCGGCATACCTTGTCACTTCTTTAAGGGTTACGAATCCAATAGGCAGCTATGCAAATCTTAGAATGAAAAGTAACTATGTAGAATTTAATTTATTAAATCATATGTTTGCCTGCAATAAGTATGTGTTTGATTTTGTTGATTTTGGGACAATTCTAGATATGGATTAATTAAGTCAATATGATGTTTGGGTATTTTGCCAAGATAGAGCTATATCCTTAAAGCACCTTGATTGCTATTATCGAACTATACACTCATTTGAAGAATCAAGTTTCAACGTCTATGCAATGTTGGGTGTCATGAAAGGCGTAGAGAATGAAACCTAATTGGGTTTTTGTGGTAAGGGAGTATGTTAATATTTTTGAGCTTATTACAGGACCACAAGCCAAAACATGATATAAATTTTCGAATCGGTCTCATACTTGGAGCTGAACCTGTAAGTAGACCATCCAGTAGAATGACAACTACTGAGATGAAGAAGTTAAAAGTATGGCTAGAGGATATAGAAGGTAAGAATTTTCTCAGACCAAGAAATTCACCATAGGGAGCTACGATAATGTTTGTAAAGAAACTTGATGGCTCGTAAGGATGTGTATTGATTATATAAAGATGAATGAGAAGATGGTAAATAATCATTATCCTTTTCCTAGAAGAGATGATTTATTTGATCAACTGAGTGGAGACATGGTGTTTTCACAATTGGACTTAGTAAGGGGTTCCATCAACTGAGAGCAGTGGAGGACAGTATACCATTGATGGCGTTTCAAACAAGGTATGGTCCGTATGAGCAAGTATTCATGCCTTTCGAACTGACTAGCACCCTCACTTTCTTTGTAGACTTCATGAACTAGATCTTACGAGAGCATTGGATAGATCCGTATTGGTATTTATCGATGATATTTTGATATGTTCCAAGAATGAACATGAGCATGAAGTTTATCTTAGAATAATGCTAAATGTGCTAAGACTGCATTAGCTAAAGGGGAAGTTTTCAAAATGTCATTTTTGGGAAAGAGAAGTGAAGTTTCTTAGGCATGTAGTTTCGAAGAATGGATTGTCCGTGGATCCATCAAACATCAAAGCTGCAAACAGTTGGAAAAGACCCAAGACCGTTACTGAGATTAAAAGTTTCTTGGGTTGGCTAACAACCACCAGAGATTCATTAAAGATTTCTCTCATGTAGCAGCACCAATGACAAAGCTAAAAAGGAAGGACGTAAAGTTTGTTTGAACCAATAAATGGGAAGAAGTATTTCAGAAGCTAAAGCATTTATTAGCCAGTACGTCATGTTAGTTGATCCATATGGGATCAAAATTTGGTGGTGTACACCGATACATTTGGATCTAGGTTAGGAGCTGTATTGATGTAGAGACGTAGAGTTATTCGCTTTGCTTCTTGGTAACTCCGATCATATTGTAATAACACGCATTTTCAATCCTCAAAGGTTTATACTAATATATCTACAATATTTACGTGCATAACATCCAAGTGGCAAAAAGACATTTTATTAGGATGAAAAAAAAGAAAAGATAGAATAGAATCTCACAACGTGACGAGTAATATATAATATACCGATGGCCTTTACAAAAGAAAACTGAACTTTAATATACATATATCAATCGAAGTATCAGTCCATCATCAACTTCGACAGTTATAACAACATATACTTACAATTTAGTGATAACAGAATGATAATAATGCAATAGAAGTAAAGAAATACGTGAATACATCTTGGAAGCATTCAGCTCATCTCTTGAAGCTCCAAAGCATCGATCATTAAATATGGAAAATATGCTTGGGATGACCCGAGCATTATGAGAAAATAATCCCCGAATCAATATGGTAAAACTAGCATAAGAAACACAATCAAATCGATTAATTAATGTAATAAAAATCTTTCTGAAATAAAGGTATCCCGTAAGACCATGTCACACATAAACATGAATGGATTTTTACCTTACGATAACAAAAAATAATTTCTAGGAAATATTGTGATATTATAATAATGTCTAGGATTCAAAATAAACATGGAACCATAGCCGAAATTGTTATAATATTTAAATTCTAGCATGATAGGTATACAACTAAATCCATTGTGCACGTATGGAGATTTGATTTCCATTAATGACCGGGCTAACAAGGTACTGTCCATTACAGTGCACCTTTAAACAAAATGTACCGAGGTTAACAAGAGCTTCTTGCATCCTACTACACAGAGCCGGTTGCCCCATTAACATGGCATGCCGGGTTACTTTATCCACCGGGCACCAAGGCTACAAACCGTTGGCACCTGGCACCACTCTTTCTATGCGCACGCATACTAAAATCTATTAACATCGAATCAAGATCGAGGAATGATGCTCCTAATTGTAGCGAATCACATAGCTCTGTTGCATATCCTTTAATTTAGTCATTACCGGACTGTGAGGCTTGTGAGGCCACGATTGTCATTTTTTCCCTCTTAGCAATTCCCATTTGGAATGCTAATACTGCCTTTCAGGAACCATACAATGCCAGCATTCATCCATATAAGTTGTTCAGGATATGAATAAACCAAAGGCACCGCTTCTACCGCATCCATTTTGGAATCACCATCAAGATTAGTAGCAAGTAGCCCTTGCACATCAAGGAACTCTATCTTCGATCCTGTCATCTCGAACCAATATTGAACCTATTCCAAAGCATAGAACAAGCATATGGTTTTGGAGTGGTTACGGTTTTGAGTCATCTCATGTAAGTACACTCCCCTGCTTACCGATCGCTCTAAAACAAAATCGATAGTTCTAGTAAACTCAAGTCGAGTTCTTTTGGAAATAATCAAACAATACATAAGAGAGGAGATCACCTCCTAACCGCTTAAGTAGACGGATTTCTTTATCATTTGTCTTAGGAGAAAAAAGAGAGATTTATACGCATAGTACAACATCATCGAAGATAATTGTACCATATAACTCCAGTGTTTCTCCGAGATATTTCCAGATTTATATTTTTGGGTAAGATTTGATAGTCGATTATTTAACTATCAAATAAACAACGATCAACGTGAATTTAATTCTATATTGAATCCACTAAGCCTCTATTAATTAACCTTTCATTAATTCTGTTTCAATTATTTGGTTTGAAATACCTTCACAAAGACGTATACATTCACAAACCCTTTATACTATTTCCAATACCCGGGAAAACATAAATATACTTATCTCACAAGTATAGGTATATTAATAAACATTATGCTTTCAATACTTATAAAATATGTAAAGACTCACTATTTCGAACAATTCGCATAAGCAGACACACATGTCAGGCTTGAATTGTTCAAAACAACAAATTGTTAATTTATAATTGGCAAAGCTCAGCATATACAATAAATAAATCAATCACAGAATAAAAGACAAAGAGTAATATAACAATAAGCAGTGAAATAGATAAACAGTAGTTCATGAAGCAACTATACAAACATCAGAGTTTGAAATAAAATACAACAGAATATCTCAAATACAATGTAGTCTCGAATAGAGGAAGCTGACAAGTCTGAACAAAACAACTGGAAAAGCTGAATAGATAAGACAGATCTTCAAGCAAAGTTCCAATCTCCAAAGGTGAGTCTCAAATGCTGTGACACTCAGTTTGACCCGAGCATAAAGCAAAACACAAAACACTCGAGTCGGGATTAACATTCTTATATCAGTAAATTTAAATCAAGTGAAATGTCAACTAAAATACAAGTAACTTAAAGGATGTTTGGGATTTCTATCCTCGAAGGATCCATGGAACTATCTACTATGTATTAATATACACTATTATAATATGTCTATAGTAAAGTAAACTATTAAAATAGCATTAAGGCGTTACCCATATCCCCCTAAACACATTTTTATATATTCCTATAGTTTATACAGTACCATAATTCCTCAACAAACTGGAGGGCTATAAGAATGCACCCCATAGGTATAGTACAAACCAAACTCGTAGAAGGCGCGATATGGCATGTGACAAGGCACGTGAGGCAATGCCAGGGTAGATATACTGTTTGCGGATCCGACTAGTGGTAATGCATAATAGCTATTATCGCCCTCCTCGCGTCACACTCCCAAATCAAAGGTGCACCCAATCAAATCACAAAGTAATAGAATGGTATCGAAGAAATGTGTTCGATAGGAGGAATGATCTCACTTGGCCCGGCATGGCTTCTGTTTTAGCCACATCAAGCTAACTCACGGAAGTCGGGGCTACGTAAATACCATATGGAATCATCGCCAAACCATCCTATTTCGTTCTGGAATCTTCACCACTTACACAGTTGTTAAAGTGGTTTTCGGTATTGGCAGAGAGTATGACAATATCCGATCCCCGTCTCTTTAACAACCAAACGTTTATTTCACATCGTGGTCATTTCATCTGAAATAGTTCATACTTTGTATCAAAATATCATATTCATTTCGAACCATATAAATTTTTAATTTCATTATTCACTTTAAATAATATCCATTTCCAGAATCGTAACACTTTCAAAATTTTAACACTTTCGAAATCATAGGACTTTCGAGATCATAACATTTTTGAAATCATAACAACTTGAAATCATAACACTTTGAACTTACACAGTTTAGATACTGAAAATAGTATGTATATTAAAACAGTTATAAATTAGAATAGTTTATATATTAAAGTAATTTATATATTAAAAAAGTCTTTATATATTAAAATACTTTGTATAATAAAAATAGTTTTCTCCAAGTTCCAAAATCGATTCAAATCAACATAGATTCCCAAAATACAATTTAATTCAATCCCAGCTCATTAATTTCAATTCAGTTCAACTTCTCAATAAACCATTTTAGTTTTTGTTGATTTTTAAATATAGATTTAAACTATAAATTAAACCATTTCAATTTCAATAAATTTCAAAGTTTCAATATTCAAACATTTACAATAACTCAATTTGATACATTTCATTTACACTTCAAATTCAACTTTATTATTATTTAGTTTTGAGATATTCACTCAATGCAATAAACATTGAAATAAAACCTCAAAATTTTAAATTTAAATAAAACTAAATATCCCACTTCAATTTATTTAAATTTGACAATATTTCTTTAATCACCTTTAATCAAAAATCAAGTTATAAATCATATCTAGAAAATCTCAAATTCAGTAAGTTTAAATCAATGCTCATTTCAATTTAATTATTAATAAAATTTTAAATTCCATGTCAATATTAATTTATCTTCCTAACCTTTATTATTAAAGTTATAAAATCCATTTTTAAAATATTAATATAAATTTAGATAAATATTTGAACATATTATATACCAATTAAGTTAATTTTTTTATTAAATTAAGTATTATTATCAAATATATTTTTATATATTTTAAAAAATAAAATTATAATAAAAAATCTTAAAAATTATATTTTCAAAACTAACTTATAAATTAAAATTTCCAAAACATATCATTTTAAAAATCTGGATTTTACACATATATAAAAAAGACTATATATATATTATATTTTAAAATCAAAATTTATTGAAACCATATATTTCCTTTCAAAACTTTGAAAATCATTTTTCAAAATATAGTCCAACGGTGTCCGTTTACAATTTTCTATCCTATGGTCAAGTGATACAGATATTTATCATTTCAATCCGCAATTTAAATATCTACGGATATATATCATTTCAATCCGCAGTCCTAAAATTTAAATCAATGAAAATCGCTTGGGTTTATCATTTCAACTCATAACGATTTTTTCCTATTCTACAAAATCGTTCGTGTATGTATTATTTCAACCCATAGGGAATTCTAAATTAACGAAGAACTTGCAGAGTGAGAAAAATATGATAAAATATAACATATCAATAACAACCATATATAATCAGTGATAAATTAAATAAAATATATGCTACAAGATATGGTGTCGTATATCATAGGTGAACCATTGTAGATAATGGCATATCATATTTAACAATTAAATAACTAGCAATTCAAATTTAACAGCATATTTCAATTGTCGTTTCAAGTGAAATCAAATTTACTAACTATAAGAATGTTAAACATGAGTGATTGCTCGCCTTTCGAGGCTAGAGAAATTTAAAGATGAAACTGAGATACGTATCCCAAAGCACAACACGATGAACATAAATTCAACGAACAGGGCAGGGCACGACAGACTCTAATTGGTGAAACAAAATATATTTTTTCTCAAATTTACAACACACATATATAAATAAGTTACTATATACATGTATCTCCAACCAATATCAAAATAAATCCTTATATTTACATTTCCAACGATCGATGTTTACAAAATTCGATCTGACACACGTATCAGAACCACATCTGTATACATAAATACATACATACATTATTTGTTTTAAAAATCAACATCAGGTTTAAAACACATTTTATCAAATCATTATGTGTGTGTGTGTGTATATATATATCGTTTGATAATCCCTTCCTTAAACATATGATAACTAACTTTAAACAAGGCTACTAAGTATAGGTACATATATATATAAAGTTTAATCTCAAGTCGATATATACAAAACCTATAATATATCATTTTTTATAAAATAAACATAGCGTATACATATTAGTTATTATAGAAACCTAATTTTTAAAATATTAATATAAATGGCAAAGAATATTTACATTTTTTATATAAATATTTAACATACTATAGATTCCTAGTCAATGACTTTATAATATAGTATATATAATACTTTTTTTTACAAAAATCTCAGGCAAACAAAATGCTACTGCTGTTGAACATCTAGGTGGTCGGAACATGGGAATATGGCTCGACAAGGGTCTGGAACAAGGCTGCGTGGGTTGAGGAGGCTCGGTAGCGGTTTCAAAGAGAGCGATAGGGAAGGTGGGTTAGTGTACGGGCTGCAGTGGGTTGTCGGGCTATGTGGAGTTTTGCTTGGTTGAGTTTGTAGGGGAAGGAGGCCGTTGCGTCAAGGGGAGGGAAGTGGATGGGTGGTTACATGGTGATGTGGGTCGGAGCCAAGCAGGTGCAAGCAGTTGATGTGGGGACGTGGACTGGAGAGAATGGTGTAGGTCGGTGAGGGCCAGAGGGGGAGAGGCCGATGGTACGGTGGCGACAGCAGTAAGCAAAGAGAAGGAAGAAGTGGGTTAGGGAGTCTCGGCCATGAATCATCAATGCAGACGAACGAACATGCAACAAAATTTTTGGAAACTTATATAAGCTTTATTATATTATTATTATTTTGAGGAGAGAGGTGGGCGTGAGGAAATTTCCAAGAAGATGATGAACAACTAGCGAAAGAAAAGGATAATTTGTTAATTTAGGCTAATTTTAAAACCTAATTACAAATTTAGACCATTTTAATAACTTATTACAAAAATAGGCCACTTTGTGCCACATCAGCGAAAAATGCACTGGAGGCATCTCAAATGCCGCCAATGCAATTTTTTTTTGCTTTAAATAGTTCGCGGCATTTCAAATGCCGCAATCTATTTTACAAAAATAATAACTCTAGACGGCATTTCGAATGCCGCACAATGGCGGTTTCTCAAATGCCGCAAACTTTTTTTAAATTTTTTTTTTGTATTGGCGGCATTTGAGATGCCTCCAGTGCATTTTTTGCCGATGTGGCACAAAGTGACCTATTTTTGTAATAAGTTATTAAACTGGTCTAAATTTGTAATTAGGTTTTAAAATTGGCCTAAATTAACAAATTATCCGAAAGAAAAAGGTGAGAGCAAATAGTATACGAACTGTTATATAAAATAAAGTGAAACAGTGAAACGGTAGAAAATGGAAGGTTCAGAAATAGTAAAATACGAACTGTTATATAAAATAAAGTGAAACGGTGTAACGGTAGAAAATGGAAGGTTCGAAAATAGTAAAATTTAGAGGTTGGGTTTCAGAAACAAAAGATTGCTAACTTTTTATATACTTTATTTTTTTAGATATAAATTTCCTAAAATTAACCATAAAAAACCGATGAGAATATAAGTCGGAATGATGAGATGATAAAAGTCCAACAGGTGAATTCAGGAATTATAAAAGCCAACTGGCTATTGGTTTTCAACAGATGGATAGATGAATGGTCATGGGAAGACAAAAGGGTTCAAACGGTTACCGATACGGAAAATTCATTTTATTGATTTTGCGGCGTACCGGACCCCGAAATACACAAATGAATATACTATGGAGATCAGCATGACAAGACGAGCAGTAAGGTACACATATACGAGTGATACGATCATCCTATCAAAAGTTGATATTTCACTGCAAAACTGCTGCAAATTCATCGAATATAAGATAAATAACGCTATAACAGTCCAAATTTGATGAAATAAAATATGATGTCTCACTCTAAAAATTATAAAAAATTATTATGTAAAAATATTCAGATTTTGAAAATATTTTATTTACATCAGTTTTTAACTGATTTTAAATTTAAATAAAATTACACAACAAAATAAACTTCCAAATTATCTGATGAAAATCTGACATTTGCTATGTCTAAATAGACGCATCTCAAGTATCAAATTTTCATTGCAAAATTTTATAATTTAATTCCAAGCAAAATTTCAGTTAATTACGTTACAAAACCATTAAAATTTTCGGGTCGTTATACTCTCCCCCTCTCAAAACTTTTCATCCCGAAAAGGAAGGAGGCAGGATAATAGAAGTAACAGAAAGGAAAGATAGATTTGAAATGCAAAATACAGCAATTAACTTTAAAGCCATATAAATCTCATTAGTTTTTAAATTGATTTCTATTCAATTAATTTGGTTTCACTCTATTTTATTTAATCAATTACATTCATATTAGATTGATTTCAATTCAAGTTATTTTCACTAAATTGATATGATTTCAATTTATTAAAGTTTGTTACAAAATTTCCTTTCAAAACATAATTTATTTCAATTAACTCATTTATTCAGTCCATTTGATTTTTCTTAAGTTAATTCTATTTATAATCAATTTCAACTATACTTAAGTTCAAATTTATTTATTTAAATAGCATTTTCTTTATATATATTTTTAATTTATTTCAATTAACGCATCATTCGACAAAGATAAGTATATAAACATTTATTGTAATCACATAAATTTTATTTGTAAATTCCCTTGAAAAAAATTAATTTTTGGACATCTTATTACTTACTTTTATATTGTTAATTATTCAAATACATATTCTTATTACATTCAACTTTTCTAGGTAAGTTCTACTAATGTTTCTGAGTGTAATTAAAAACTATACAAATTTACTTTTTACAACATTTTGATTAACAAAATTTAGTTTGAACAAGATTTTTTTTTCCTCTTTTTTTTCTTGTATAACCTTCAATTACAACTTCACATACATTTTACATTTTTGATAATTCCGGTAAGTTATATACGTTATGAAATGAAATGAGTATTATGCAAATTAAATTTTTTATCCTAGTTCAACTGTTTCAAGTTGTTTATATTCCAATTCTCATTCTAGAAACTCCAATTATTCAAAAAAATTCTTCATTTCAATAATTGAGAACTATTTCTTAACATAAAGCTTGAGAGTTAAATTTCCAATTTCACTTTAAACCATTTCGAAATAAATACACACACATAGATATATGTATGTATATATATATATATTATATATATATATATATTATATATATATTATACATCAAATCATATTCAAGAGATTTAAATTAAATGCATTTTCCAAAACAAAAGTGTAGCAAAGCTGCTACGAGGTATCTCCACTTTAAGACTCGAAAATGAATGTCAATGATGCTGTAGTCATCACCGAAATTATTTTTCAGCGATAAAAGAGGAGAGTACTGACTTAATTCTTTTAAAATTCTTTGAAAACAATTCTTATTCGAAAATACTTTCAAATAACATTTTATAAAACTTTGAAGCTAGATTTTTAAGGCTTCGAAAATTAAATTCTCAAATTCTTAATTTAAGTTCATTTCATTTTCAAATCAAATTTATAAACCATATCTATAAAATTTCAACACCTTATAGCACCCAACAATAGTTAATGGTTTAGGATTGTTAACAAAACAATAAATGATACTCTAGTATTATCATTTCTAACTACAAATTCATTAAACTATCAGAAAATTATACTCTTATATATAAAATATAATTATACATAAAATCATTTCGTTTACCAATTTCGAAAACAATACCGTGTCAGTTTGCTCTATTTAAGTGTTTTGGAATTCCTACCAATAGCATTAGCTAGACAAATCGATCAAAACCCAAAATTCAACCTTAACAACTCAAACATCATAATATAAAACATTTTATATTAATAACAAATGCACTCCCTCACACGATGATTCAAGGATGGATTTCAAAGAAAGGATAGAGATTCAAATTCAGATGAACTCTAGTCAAGGAGAATTCTAACTACGAAGATAGACTTGAAGAGAGGATAAAAATAATTAAATAACAAAAGAAGAAATGGATAGACTTATTTTTATCGCGGCGACCTTAACCGGGTCAACCAAGATTCCAGGAATAAGGTCAATGTGGAAACTAATTTCCTGCTTGGGAGAGAAGAGAAATAACTTCACCAACACAGACCATCGGGGTGGAGTCAAGATCACTAGGCTGAGTATCAAACAAAAGATAGAACTCCCTGCAAATCCTAAGACATTCGACAGTCGATCATAGAAGAATTACCCTGATTGTCTACTAGAGAAACGATTCGGAACTACAAGAAATAACAGCATCTAAACCGAGGATATAGAAATCTTAGGTGAATCGACAGTTGTTGTAAAGGAGTTTCACCCATTTTCAAATCATTCTAAGATTGGCGGGACCATCGATGGATATGTCACACAAAAGGATGAAGCTATGGGGTGCTCCAATCAAAAGAATACAAATAAAAAAGGTTACATGTGAATTTTAGAACAACGTGGATAGTTCCAAAATTCAAAGGAAACCCGAGTCAAAGAAAAAGAAATTCAGGCTCAAACGAAGATGATTCTGTAATTAATTTTACTCCATATGCTAAGTTTTGCCTAAACCAGAGGTCTGATACCACTTGTAACGACCTGTTATTTTGAACCATTCGCATAAGCAGACTTATATGTCAGACTTGAATTGCTTAAAATAGCATATTATTAATCTATATTTGGCAAAACTCAGCATATATAGTAAATAAATCGATCACAGAATCACAGACACAGAGTAATATAACAATAAGCAGCGGAATAGATAAATAGTAATTCATGAAGCTACTATACAAACATCAGAGTTTGAAATAAAATACAACAGAATATCTCAAATACAATGTAGTCTCGAATACAGACCGATGAAAAGTCTAAAAAAACAACTGGAAAAGCTGAATAGATAAAACAGATCTTCAAGCAAAGCTCCAATCTCCAAAGGTGAGTCTTAAATGCTATTACACTTAGTCTGACTCAAGCATAAAGCAAAACACGAAACACTCAAATCAGGATTAACATTCTTATATTAGTATTTAACTCAAGTGAAATGTCAACCGAAATACAGGTAACTTAAAGGATGTTTGGAATTTCAATCCTCTAAGTATCCGTGGAACTATGTACTATTTAGTAATATACGCTATTATAATATGTCTATATAAAGTAAAATATTAAAATAACATTAAGGCATTACCCATATCCCCCTCAACACATTTTTATATATTCTCATAGTCTATACAGTACCGTAATTCCTCCATAAACTAAAGGGCTATCAGAGGGTACTCCATAGGTATGGTACAAACCAAACTCGTAGAAGGCGTGATAGGGCATGTGACAAGGCACGTGAGGCAATGCCACGGTAGATATACTGTTTGTGGATCCGGACTGGTGGTAATGCATAGCAGCTACTACCGCCCACCTTGTGACACACTTCCAAATCAAAGGTGCACCCAGTCAAATCACAAAGTATTAGAATGGTATCGAAGAAATGTGTTCGATAGGAGGAATGACATCACTTGGCCCGGCATGACTCCTGTTTTAGCCACATCAAGCTGACTCACGGGAGTCGGGGCTACGTAAATACCATATAGAATCGTTGCCAAACATCATACTTCGTTCTGGAATCTTCATCACGTACACAGTTGTTAAAGTGGTTTTCGGTATTGTCAGAGAGTATAACAATATCCGATCCCGGTCTCTTTAACAACCAAACGCTTATTTCAAACCGTGGCCATTTCATTTCAAATAGTTGATACTTCGTATTAAAACATCATATTCATTTCGAACCATATAAATTTTTGATACATTATTCACTTTAAATAATATTCATTTCCAGAGTCGCAACACTTTCGAAATCATAGCACTTTCGAGATCATAACACTTTTGAAATCATAACACTTTGACATCAGAACACTTTGAACTTATACAGTTTAGATATTGAAAATAATATGTATATTAAAATAGTTATAAATTAGAATAGTTTATATATTAAAATTATTTTTTATATTAAAATAGTCTTTATATATTAAAATACTTTATATAATAAAAATAGTTTTCTCCAATTTCGATTCGGATCAGTGTAGATTCCCAAAATACAATTTAATTCAATCCCGGCTCATCAATTTCAATTCAATCCAACTTCTCAATAAACCATTTTAATTTATGTTGATTTCAAATATAAATTTGAACTAGAAATTAAACCATTTCAATTTTAATATATTTAATAGTTTAAATATTCAAACATTTACACTTCAAATTCAACTTTATTATTATTTAGTTTTGAAACATTCACTTAATCAATCCAATAATCGTTTAAATAAAACCTCAAATTTTTAATTTCCCATTTCAAGTTATTTAAATTTGAAAATATTTCTTTAATCACTTTTATTCAAAAGTCAAGTTATAAATCATATCTCTAAAATCTCAAATCAAGTAAGTTTAAATCAATGCTTATTTAAATTCAGTTATTAACAAAATTCCAAATCAACATTAATTTATCTTCCCAATCTTTATTATTAAAATTATAAAATCCATTTTTAAAATATTAAAATAAATTTAGATAAATACTTAAACATATTATAAACCAACTAAGATAAATTTTTTATTAAATTAAATCTTATTATTATATGTATTTAAATTATATATATTTTTATATATTTTTAAAAAATAAAATTGTAAGAAAAATCTTAAAAAATTTATTTTCAAATCTAACTTATAAATTAAAATTTTCAAAACATATTATTTTAAAATCTAGATTTTATACATATATAAAAATAGCATATATATATATATATATATTATATTTTCAAATCAATATTGATTGAAACCATATATTTCATTTTAAAACTTTGGAGATCATTTTTCAAAATATAGACCAACGGTGTCCGTATACAATTTTATGTCCTATGGTCAAGTGATACAGATATTTATCATTTCAATCTGCAATTTAAATATCTATGGGTATATATCATTTCAACCCGCAATCTCAAAATTTAAAATCAATGAAAATCGCTTGGGCTTATCATTTCAACTCATAATGATTTTCCCCTATTCTATAAAATCCATTGGGTATGTATCATTTCAACCCATAGGGAATTCTAAATTAATAGAGAACTTGCAGAGTGAGAACAAATATGTTAATATACAACATATCAATAACAGGCATATATCATTAGTGATAAATTAAATAAAATATATACAGCAAGATATGGTGTCATATATCAAAGGTGAACCATTGCAGATAATGGCATATCGTATTTAACAATTAAATAACTAGCAATTCAAATTTAACAACATATTTCAATTGTCGTTTCAAGTGGAATCAAATTTACTAACTATAAGAATGTTAAACGTGAGTGATTGCTCACCTTTCGAGGCTAGAGAAATTTAAAGATGAAATTGAGCTACGAATCCCAAAGTACAACACGATGAACATGAATTCAACAAGCAGGGCAGGGCACGATAGACTCGAATTAGTGAAACAAAATATATTTTTTCTCAAATTTACAACACACATATATAAATAAGTTACTATATACATATATTTCAAACCAATATCAAAATAAATCCTTGTGCTTACATTTTCAACGATCAATGTTTACAAAATTCGATTTGACACACGTATCAGAACCACTTCTATATATATATACATACATTATTTGTTTTTAAAATCAACATCCGGTTTACAACACATTTTGCCAAATCATTATATATATCATTTCATAATCCCTTCCTTAAACATATGATAACTACTTTAAACAAGGCTACTAAGTATAAGCACTTTGTTTTAAAAATAAACATCAGGTTTAAAACACATTTTACCAAATCATTATATATATCATTTCATAACACTACAACAAAAAGGTTTATTAGAAACTCCTTTATTTTGTCTCTAATTAAAAAAATTTGTCTCTAATTTATATTTGAGACTCAATTAAGACAAATAATGTTGTCTTTAAAATCAGGTCTCTAAATAAATAGAAACCAAAAATATTTGTCTTTAAAATATTAAAGACCTCACTAATGGTCTCAAGTAAGTCTCTAGAGTAGAAACTCGTTAGGGATAATTTTATGGGTCTCTAAACTAACACTAGAGACCATATATAGTGTTTGAAATCAGTCACTAATATAGATATTATTGAGTAATTAAAATAGGAAATGCAACATATAGTTTCGTAATATAGTGTTTCAGGAAATGTAACATACAGCCACTAATATATAGTGTTTCAGCATCAACACAAATCAATGAAAAAGCAAAATATAGTATCAAACTCAACATATAGCTAGATAATGGACAAACTTTCACGTAGAAAAATAAATATCCCACCGTCATTGCTAGAAGAACAAAATACAAAGTATCCAATACACAAATATAACTAAAAAAAGCATGTGTGATTACATCCGTTCTAAATTTAGTACACACTAGTCATAAAAAAATTTCAAACAAGAGAAAACCTATAATAAAAGGTTAACACGATATGTGATTTACAGGCAAGAAGTATACAAGAATATCATTATGACATAAGTGATGATTAACAAGGAAAATGACCTGATGATTGGTTCCAGGATCAGTGAGGATAAGTAGGCGAGGCTCGCAAAAGGAAGTTTGGAGTTGATTGGTGAAAGTACTAGGAGTGTGTTTCCTGGCTATAGGATGAGCACCAGTGTAAAGGGAAAACTTCAAAACATCTCTCTGACCATATGGACTTGCAGATTGAACAATAATGTCTTAAGGGTATTCTCAATAGCAACAATAACACTTGCAGTAAGATAAAGCTTTTCCCATGTCTTGCCAAGGTTGATGATGAAAATACCTGAAGTGTTAAATTGAAAAATAATATAGGACAAAATATATACGCACAACAATAACTTTATGGGTGTTAATTGAAATACATTTTAGTCGTAAACTTGTTGTAACCAGTAGATCACAAGCAACATTTAAGTATTGAAAGTTAAAACATCATAACCTGTAAGGAATAAAAAAAATTTCTTCTCAAATTGACTCTGCTGATTCTTAATTACATTTTATCTTTGACAATATACTATGCCAAGCAATTTTATGTTTCCATGGATAAAACTATCAAAAATTGTCGAGAATATGTTTAATGTACTTAAACATCATATTCAGATAAACTCTACCATTATTACATTACAAATACCATAACTCGGCCAATGCATATGTACTTTCCAAAGTGCAAAACATTGCAAAAGTTTCATTAATGTTATTGTTATAACTTAATTTTTTACCTTTGATATAATTAAATTAAAATAATTTAGCGAGCAATATGTATTTCAACAAACATTTCTCATGAATAATATAATTCAGTTGACACGAAAAAGTGAATGGCGTAAATTTCACGACTAACAACGTCTTAACCTATTAAACAGTATGGAAACAACCATCATTTGACAATTTTGTCAGCTAATATGATGTTTTTTTTACAGTGAAAAATAACCTCAACTCAATCATAAATCGAGTTAATTTACATTTTGGGCATGTCCAACTAATATTGCAAACAAAATTTTACGTACACTGTGTGAGAATATGAACCAAAAATCTCAAACGAGCTGATATACACATTCGAGAACCCAGCCCTACAATACATGATAAAGATTGATTGCAATGGCACTTTCAGAATTTAGCAAGTATTTCTTGAACTCAGACTACATATTAAAAATAATTCCATTTGTTATAAAACAACCGTGTATCTAATTCATCAAGTATTCGAAGATTATGTTCTAAATGTGATATATCTTTGCAGGCTTATCCATGTACTCACTTTAATAGATATCAACAACAATTATATATAATGCACACCTCAAATATACATTATTTGGAAGATTTGTTAAGTGTGAAAAGTTACTATACCAAGTTAGCAATGATTTTTATGTGTCACATGAAAACATGATATAAGAGTAATTTTCATCTGAATAACCAATTAGTCATAAAGCATTCATTTGAAAATCTTGAAGCTTTTCACATATATTTGTCGGTAAATAAAGTATATATGTTAGAATGATACCTCCTAAGCATAATTATGCCAACATGATTCTTCTGCTTCTTGTTGCTCGCCGAATCCAGATTTTTCCAACAAATGGTTTACGTCATTGTGTTTCCACCCTATATGCCCCTGATAATAATACCGTATCACTATTGAGTCACATACGATCGTTATCTAGCACAAAATTCTCGTAACTTAAAGTTAGAAATAAGACATTGCAAAATTTTGGTTCATAAACCAATGTGATGTAGTCAATAACATGCATGGTCTTAATTCATAATATTCAAAAATCAATATCATACATAATTTTTGAGAACACTAAAATCAGATTGCAATACTCAAACAGTGAACACGACTTGCTAACAGAGCGAGAAGAAAGGCATTTTCCCACCTTGCTAACAGAGCGAGAAGAGATCTGCGAATAAAAATATTTAATAAATCCATAAATATTAGCATATACACAAGATGTATGAATCAATACAAATACCACTTCTTCAAATAAAAAATATATTTTTATCATCAAACTTCAAGAAACCAAGAGTAAAACACTGAAGTAAGAAATTTAAAACAAAACTTTATTTCTTACATACCAAGGCTTAACTAAGGAAAATAAAATTAACTTATCTCCAAAACCTCATGGAAACAAGCAAAATATTATCATTATACTTTGATCCTCAATAGTCTAGTGGATGAAAAAAGTATATCTTCTTTTATCCAAATGATAAACCATGCCCAAATTAAATAAACAATAATGACCCTTAACAACACAAGTAAAGTTCTACATTTCTTCATCCAATTTTTATATGTCGAGCATAACAATTTTATACTTATTTGTTAAACAAGTAAATATCATGTAAGATAAGTTTACACATTTACTGTGCATATCATAGTCCTATTATTAATAAGCTCATCAATTTATGGACATTATGTGTATGTATATAATGAAAAATAATAAAACGAAAGATTTCATATAAGTTTGAAATTTTGTATCCTCGCCTATCAAATAAATAATTTATTTTTAAAAAATTAATCATTCGTTCTTTTTCTTTTTTTCAGAATGAATGGCAAGACACATGATTATACATGTACTTGTTAGCATAAATGATTAAACGATATTGCTTATTGGCAGTGCAAGCTATAAGTTTCATGTTCGGTGAAGTAAAACTATGAAATACTATTCATTGTGAATGTTATGCTTACAACTATTTTTACGAGATATGAAGTAACAATATATATTGAATATGCTTAATTTGTCATTGTCGCGGCTTACAAGTTTGGTACACTCTCAATAGTTAAATAAACTATTAGATGCTTAGTTTACTTATTTTGCCACAAACTGATATTCAACGATTACTTTAGTACTCCTTAACTAATGTTTCATGCTACATAGTTTCGCCAATCTAATCAGCATCAACAGAAACAAAAATAGAAAGCAAAAACCTTCTTATTCTAATATTGCTATGGGTTGGAAAAAATGATGTGGGCTGGAAAGTGTGATAATAAATTGAATTTGCTAAGGTAGCTTTCCAGGAATTTGTATAAAAGAAATTGTGACAATGCAAATATTGGTTCGGTAAATTTATGCAAGAGGACTAATTTTCATTTCTAAAGTGCTGCTTGTTGTATCTTTTCTTATTACTATTTTAAAAAGCAACAATTGGTATAAAAACAACACAAAGAAGTTTGTTAGTTAAATCAAATAAAAATATTTAACATAACAAATGCAAAATTTATTAATAAACACCAATTGATGTAACAGTCCACTTATAGCTGCAATCAACAAATAGTACAACAGTCTATAGAAGCATTTCATAAAACAGTCTCATTTGCCTGAACTATATCAACTCAAATGCAATTTATCATGATGCTACTATTGGTAGGCAAGAAAGAGATGATACATATGAAGATAATGAGTTATCACAAAAGAATTAACTAATGAAAGAAGTTTCAGTTTTGCACTAGTTGAAATGAGTCTATATATATGCATGCATCATGTTATGGGAAAAGGTGCAAATTGATACATGATGTTTCAGCCAATAGTTTCTTTATTCTTTGTACATTGATATAGTGGGCTATTTACATGCTAAGGTATGGTTAGAACTAGGATGGAGTGGCTGATGTATATGTGCATGGTTATATATAAAGCATGCAAAGGAAATGATGTAATAGGTAGGATATTGAAATAACAGTCGTTTTCTTTTTCCTGCTAGCAATCTTTTGCACTTATTCTTTCTTGTACTCTCTATTTCTCTTCTACTATCTACCTGAACCTTCCCTCCATTCATCTTCCCTAACTATTTAACCTTAATCCTCCTTTATTGCTCTTACTCTCAACACTCTTCTTGCTATTTTTTTCGTCAAGTTCCCTCACCTACCTTCTTCTCATTAACTCCTCTATCTATAACAACCTTTCACCCACCACAAACATCACCAGAAACCATGAAAGAAGTTCTTGAGCAACCAGATTCTTTCGATTGATAATCAATAAAAATATTCGACACTTGTAATCAAATCATATTAACAAGTGCAAAGCAATTGAAAGAACTAATTATACATCAAAATTCATATAAATTTATATGTAGAACAGGACCTTTATTTTCTTCAAATAAAACTTCCACCTGCATATCTCGGGCTTAAGGGATCGGGTTTTTTACTTCTTTTTTTTTTCCCTTCTATTTCCGTTTTGGGATAAGGGGATCTAGCTAGGGTTTTATTTTATTTAGGAGAAATAGTTAAGTTGGGCTGATTGTAGCTGATGACGTGCAAACTAAAATGAGAAATTAACGAATTTGAGGAAGCGGAGGACTTGCGTATATTGATTGAGAACGCTAAAAGACTGTGAACTGGTCTTTTTTAAAATGAGCAGAGACCCATTTATTTTGTCTTTAATTAGACCTTATTTAAAGACAAAATTGTTTTAAGTCTTAAAAGGTTGTCTCAATTTAATATATTTTTTGTAGTGTAATCCTTTCCTTAAACATATGATAACTACTTTAAACAAGGCTACTAAGTATAAGTGTATGTATATATATATATATATATATATATATATATAACGTTTAAATCTCAACTCGATATATACGAAACCTATAATATATCATTTTTTATTAAATAAACATAGTATATACATATTAGTTGTTACAAAAACCTATTTTTAAAAATACTAATACAAATGGCAAAGTATATTTACAGTTTTTATATAAATATTAAACATTCTATAGATTCCTAGGAAACAACTTTGTAATATAGTATATATATAATACTTTTTTTTAATAAAAATCTCAGGCAAACAAAATGCTACTGCCGTTGAACATCTAGGTGGTCGGAGCATAGGAATATGGTTCGACAAGAGTCTGGAACAAGGCTGCGTGGGTTGAGGAGGCTCGGTAGCGGTTTCAAGGAGGGCGAAGGGGAAGGTGGGTCAGTGTATAGGCTGCAGTGGGTTATCAGGCAGTGTGGGGTTTTTATTGGTTGAGTTTGTAGGGGAAGGAGGCTATTGCATCAAGGAGAGGGAAGTGGATGGGTGATTGCGTGGTGATGTGGGTCGGAGCCAAGCAGGCGCAAGCGGTTGATGTGTGGACGTGGACAGGAGAGAATGGTGCATGTCGGTAACGTGGCCAGAGGGGGAGAGGCCGATGGTACGGTGGCGACAGCAGTAGCAGAGAGAAGGCAGAAGTGGGTTAGGGGGTCTCGGCCATGAATCATCACTGCAGACGAACTAAATGGCAACAAAAATTTTGGAAACTTATTTAAGCTTTATTATATTATTATTATTTTGAGGAGAGAGGTGGCATGAGGAAATTTCCAGGAAGATGATGAACAGATAGCAAAAGAAATGAGGGATAGCAAATAGTATATGAATTGTCATATAAAATAAAGTGAAACAGTAGAAAATGGAAGGGCAGGAAATAGTAAAAGTCAGAGATTGGGTTTCAGAAACAAAGGTTTGCTAACTTTTTATATACTTTTTTTTAGATATAAATTTCCCAAAATGAACCATCAAAAGAACGAAGAGAATATAAGTCGGAATGATGGGATGGTAAAAGTACAACAGGTGAATTCAGGAATTATAAAAGCCAATTGGCTATTGGTTTTCAACAGATAGATAGACGAAAGGTCACAGGAAGACAAAAGAGTTCAAACGGTTATCAACATGGAAAAATCGTTTTATTGATTTTGCGGCATGCCGGACCCCGAAATACACAAATGAATATAATATGAAGATCAGCACGATAAGACGAGCAGAACGGTACACAAATATGCTGCAAATTCGCCGAAAATAAGATAAACGAGGCTATAACATTCCAAATTTGACAAAACAAAATATGACGTCCCACTCAGAAAATAATAAACATTTTTATTATGTAAAAATATTTAGATTTTGAAAATATTTTGTTTATGTCAGTTTTTAACTGATTTTAAATTTAAATAAAATTACGCAACAAAATAAACTTCTAGATTATCCGATGAAAATATGACATTTGCTACGTCTAAATAGATGCATCTCAAATATCAAATTTTCATTGCAAAATTTTATAATTTAATTCCAAGTAAAATTTCAATTAATTACGTTATAAAATCGTTAAAATTTCTGTTCGTTACAAAATATATCCTTGCGTTTATCTCAACAGTATAAGTATATTAAAAAAACTTAAGGATGATTTTTCCCCTTTCCAAATTTATATTCAAATGGGTTAAAAAAATATATATCATTTAGGGAATTTTTTTACTATAAACCAAACCACAATCCTTCGGTGTAAATGAAAAGAATATTTCCATACTACCATAATTAAGAAGGATTATTTGTCAAAAAAAATCAAATCTCATTCCCTTTATAAACTCTCTTTTTATAAGCCCATTTCATATTTCCACATTCTTTTATAAATATCCAAAATTATTTATAAAACTCCTTTCATAAATCTCCAAATGATTTGTAAAATTCCTTTCTATTTATAAAACTGTTTCTATTTATATACTCTTATATAATTAACACCAATCTTCGTTATTATCAAAATATCACTTATAAATCCATTTTCATATATAAGTTAACATTTAGCAATCTTTCTTTTATTTATAAAATACCATTTATAAGTCACTCTTATAAAATATCTCTTATAAAACTCCTTTACAAATTATCATTTACAAATCTCCTTTACAAAATATAATTTGTAAATCTCCTTTAACTAAATCATTTTATTAATCCTACAATAGTTTATCATTTATAAACTTCTTTTATTAAATTAATTAGTTCCCTTTATACATCATAAATAAAATAATCAATGACCTTCAAAATATTATTAATAAAATAAATTAACTTCAAATTATTATTGATAAATTAAGCAATTAACTTTAAACATCATAAGTAATATTAACTAACTTAAAACAACATTGATATAATTAAATAACTTTAGATGTCATTAATAATAAAATTAAATATTTTAAGCAACGTAAATAATAGAACTAAATATCTTAAATAATTATAGATCACTGATCCTCAAATTGTTATAAAATGGAAGTTATTTTAAATCCAAAGCTTTACAATTTCAGAAAGATGCTTAGTGACTACAATGGTACTTTAACAAGCTAATATTTAATTAAATTTAACTTTCCTAGCCAACATCGGTATTTACATAAGCAATATATATGTAAATAAAATCAATTATTCACAATCTAGATAATCCATTATTTATCTAATATTAATTAATCCACATATTAATTAACTGGCATATGAATAAATGTCGAGATTAATATTATAGCAGAATGACGATTTATTCTGCTAAATAGTGTGAGAAATGCGGATTACGGATCTTAAGGCTGGAATAACACTAGAAGGGGGGGGGGTGAATAGTGTTTTATGGATTTTCTAAATCTTTTTTAAACTTATGTAATTTAATCACCAACAAATGCAATTCACGGACACAGATATAATCATAGAATCAGACACAGATGCAAATACTAAATAAAAGCAGTAAATGAAAGAACATACCAGGATTTTATACTGGTTCGGAGTTACCCTACATCAAGTGTCGTACAATCGTACGGATTTCTTATAAAAATACTCTTTCGGATTACACCCTCGATTTCAAGGCTGCGAGGTACACCCTCCTGTATTTGAGTCCAGGGCAAATTCTCTTGATTTAACCAGGCTACAAGATCACCTAATTGATTTCCGAGGCTACATCACACCCAATTGATTTCAAGGCTCAACCGCACCTTTTACTTAACGGTTTGATTTACAAAAAAATTTAAAACTTTGAATGGCACTGAGATTTTATGGAGAGAGTGGAAAAGAATCAAACAAGAGATAATCAAGTTTGATTCACTTGGTATTTCGACAAAGTATAGTTTAGGATTCTTTAGAATAAATGTGGAAGATGAAGAGGAGAGAAAATAAATGAAATCTGGTAAAAAATTCATCTATAACTTACTAGTATTTATAGTAGAGCAGCAACCATATCCATTCGTGAAAGGATACGACGAATAGACACTTCTTTTGAAAATTGAAATTAGAAAATAACGGACACCATGTCGACATGGGGGGTTGAGGGATGTCGACATGCTCAAGGAAAAATTGATGTTTTGATTTTCTTATTAAAATTGTTTCTATAATTTGTCAAAACAATTTCTAAAATTTGTAAATATATTTGAATATATTTTAAACATATAAAAGAGTTTAGAAAGTAATTTTTAATACATATAATCTTAATCTATAAAGTGATTTAAAATCCGAGTATATAAATATTTTAAAGCTAAATATTTAAAACAAGAGATGGTTTAAAAACAAGGATAATTTTGAAATCAAAATATTAAAAATGATAAAAATAGTTTTGAGGCTAAAATATTTAAATCTAAGAGAGTTGTCTTTTTGTAAAGAAAGTTTTGATTTTTTTTTAAAAACAAGAGATATATTTTTGAAAAGCATTTTTATAAAATTAGTGGACATCAAAATAGGACCACTAGATGTTTGTTTGTGCCAAAATTGGTCACAAACACCCAAATCCAAGTGAAAGCACCAAATACCAGTCACAGCGCACAGATGGAATATACGTGGCAGATATTAATATGAAGAACAGCAAAAATTAAAATGAAGGCAGTAAAGAACAACAAATTTTATAGTGGTTTGGCTAACTCCGGCCTACGTCCGCTCCAGAAATTTCCTTTTTATTGCTGTAATAATCGATTACAGTTACAATCCCAAGTTTAACAATGGCTGAGTGCCTTAGCCTTGGAGAAGAGAAAGTCAGATAGCAGAAAAAAGATCCTTTTTCTAAACTCCCACATGCTGTATTTATAAGCGAAGATAGGCCGGACTTCCCTCGTGGGCCTTGGAACAAGGCACTTCGGCCCATAGCAAGTGACTCCTGTTCACCGAGCCAGGGATGCCGAACGGTAGTTGTCGAGCGAGGGTTGCCGGTCGAGAATTATCTGGTCGATCATCTGGTGACTCGAAGTAAACCCTCAGGAGAATCGAAGCAAAGTAGTGAGTTGACTTGAAGTGAAATATGCCGAGCGACATATGCTGAGTGAAGTATGCTGAGGGATATGTGCTGAATGGGGTATGTCGAGCGACATATGTTGAGTGAAGTATACCGAGCGGCATATGCTGAGTGAGGTATGCCGAGCGACATTTTACAAGTGAAGTATGCCAAGCAGCATATGCTATGTGAAGTATGCCGAGCGGCATATGCTGAGTGAGGTATGCCGAACGACATTTGACGAGTGAAGTACGTCGAACGACATATACGAGTGAAGTATGTCGAGCGACATATGTTGAGTGAGGTATGCTGAGCGACATTTGACGAGTGACAATGCCGATCGCCCTTACTTCTAGACCGAGTCGTCCATGCCGAATGACCCACAACTTCCAGACCGAACGACATATCCAAGTGGACTTCATCCTTTTAAACTAAATCCATCATATTCTAGCCTCGTTAATCTTGAAGTTGGTTAGGTTGAATCCGCCTGTTTATGGCCTTGTAAAAAGGCGGGTTAACATTTGCCCCTAAAACATGCCTTGCTATTGGAAGGTGTGTTTTGAATAACGCTAAGTCCGCTATCCGAAGTCCGTATGCTATCCATATCTATATTTTTTGATTCATAATCCAATCCATTTATCCAAGTGCCATTGCCGTATCCTTATCCGAATCTATGACTGCTCTGAGTCGATATCCAATTCCGAATCCAGTAGCCAAATCCATATCCATCAAAAATCGAAAAACGAGTTCTAATCCATCCATATCCAATAATCAATAACCACTCCACGACCTCTTCGGGTCGATATCCAAATCCTGGACCGCTCCGGGTCAATGCCCAAATCCTTAGCTATTCATAGCCAATATCCAAATCTGTAACCTCTCCGGATTCTTGCCAAGCATAATCCACATTCGGCGACCTGTGTTAAGTAATGCCATGGTGTTCCTTGTTCAGTGTCCCTGAATGCTAAATTATGCCGTGGCTTAAGTCCTAAGTCGAATCCTGGTCGCTCTGGACCCTTGCCGAGTATAGTCCATACTCGACGACCTAAGTTAATAACCAATAAATAATATGGGGCGTGTCCTAGGCCGGAACCTAGTCTCTCTGGACCTTACTGAGCATAGTCCATGCTCGACGACCTTTTAACCAAAAACCAGACAAAAAGTCAACCAAATCCGAAATCCAAATCCAACCAGAAAACCAGAAATCCATACTAAAATCCTAATCAAAATCCAAGTCAAAAACCAAAAATCCAAGCCAAAAAAACCGCGAGTTCAATCCAAACTCCAAAACCAAACTAGAGGAAAGTAAATGTCCAAGAAAAAAAGGAAAAACTGATTTCACAAACCAGAGCATCACGGCATACCATCATCTCAGGGCATGTCTAGGGGCTATCTCCGTCCCCGTACATGAGTAAGTGACTTAACCATCCGCCCAGAGTTTGATACTTATTCCAAACCATCACGATTAGTTGATGACCAACCGGCCACCATTCCTGGGCCTCGTGCCCTCGTTGTTTAAGGTAGATGGTGGCTGCTCCTGTTCCACCGTCGCATTCCGAGTTTTGACATATTATTGCAACTGACCATTCCTCACATGCTCCTCGATTATGTCCTTCAAATGTCGACAGCTGTTAGTATCATGGCCGTCCAGGTCATGAAAAAGACAGTGCCTTCCTGACGCCCTTTCGCATTCCGAGGGCTCCTTCCTTGCCGGCCTTCGGTACGAAAGGCGATCTCGAGTATCCAAGAATATCCGCTCCAATGTTGGGTTCAATCCTGTGTAAGTGGAGAACTTTGGTTCTCCCCAGTGCTTCCTTTTCCCTTTATCCTTGTCCTTACCCGAGCTTTCGCCGGGTAGTCCTCCATCCTTAACCATGTTTTACTTCCTTTGATCTCATGTCCAAAAATACACCCTTTTGTCGAAGAAATCTCTCGGCTTCATGAAAGAATTCCCCAAGATCCAACGGTGGGTCCCGTATCATTGATACTTTGAAATCCGAATTATCTCCGACTCCTCATACCGTAGCCATTAGAACCATTGATGGATCTGGCCGATCCACCGAAGCAACGGCTGCATTAAATTGAGTTAAGAATTTCCTAAGCGATTCATCCGCCCTCTGTTTAACTGATGTCAGTGTCATCACTTCTTTGGCCTTTTTACGTGAACTCGAAACTGACTTAAGAACTTTTCCATTAGTTCCGTCCATGCTCCAATGGATCCATCCGCCAGCTGTCTGAACCACATAGCAGCTATATCGGTCGAGTACATGGGGAAACATCGGGCCATAACCTCCTCTATTGCCCCCAACACTTTCATATGCCTAGTGTACCTCATCAAGTGGTCAGTGGGATCCGTCTTCCCGTTGTATACTTCCAGAGTGGGCAGTTTGAAATCGGATGGATTCCTAGCTGTACCAATGTTCTGGATAAACAGAATTTTGTTAACTCCCTCTGAATCCCTGTTTGTCAGACCTACATGAATTGTTCGCCTGATAATGTCAGCCAATCTAGCATTTACGACCAAGGGTTTCCCCTACCCATGTTTCCAAACTGCCCTAAAAGTCCCTGAGGAAATTCTGGCACATACTCCTCATCACATACTCCCATATTCCTATCGACGTTGGACTGCGTAGCGTCATCCAGTATCCCTCCATGAACTGGTCCAACATTACTTGATGGAGTGCCCCGGAGTCTAGGCCCATCCAGATTGTTAGTTGTTTGTTGATTGAGAGCTGCCACCTGTTGAATCACTCCATCTGCCTACTGGTTCATTTCCTCTGGTCCAGTTCCAAGAACTCGAGCACCTGCAGTTCCTGGTTGTCCAATTTGCCTTAGAAGAGCCTGCATCATCTCCTCTTTCCGTTTCATCATCTGCTCCTGCATGGAATTCATCATGACTTGCATCTCGTCCCTAGTAATGTAGACGAAGGTTTGATTAGCTCCAGAGGAAGTCTCTTGACTTCCCACTTGCTAACTTCTTTCCGCTGCTTGCTTTCTTGTTGGTGGTCTAGCCATTGCTTTCTAGAATCCAAGTTCCCAAGCTTTTGAATCCAAAACCCAAGCTCCAAAATCACCAAGTGCTAGCTTTCTCAGTGAAAGCACCAAAATGTTTGCGCCAAAATTGGTTACAAACACTCAAATCCAAGTGAAAGCACCAAATACCAGTCACAGCTCACAGATGGAATATACGTGGCGGATATTAATATGAAGAACAACAAAAATTAAAATGAAAGCAGTAACGAACAACATATTTTATAGTGATTCAGCTAACTTCGGCCTACGTCCACTCCAGAAATTTTCTTTTTATTGCTGTAATAATCGATTACAGTTACAATCCCAAGTTTAACAATGGCTGAGTGCCTTAGCCTTAGGGAAGAGAAAGTCAGAGAGTAGAAAGAAGATCCCTTTTCTGAACTCCTACATGCTGTATTTGTAGGCGAAGATAGGTCGAACTTCCCTCGTGGGCCTCAGAACAAGGCACTTCGACCGGTAGAAAGTGACTCCTGCGCAATGAGCCAGGGATGCCGAACGGTAGTTGCCGAGCGAGGATTGCCAATCGAGAATTATCTGGTCGATCATCTGGTGACTTGAAGTAAACCCTCAGGAGAATCAAAGCAAGTAGTGACTTGACTCGAAGTGAAATATGTCGAGCGGCATATGCTGAGTGAAGTATGTCGAAGGATATATGTTGAGTGGGGTATGCCGAGCGGCATACGCCGAGTGAAGTATGCCGAGCGACATACGCCGAGTGAGGTATGCCGAGTGACATTTGACAAGTGAAGTATGCCGAGCGGCATATGCTAAGTGAAGTATGCCAAGCGGCATATGCCGAGTGAGGTATGCCGAACGACATTTGATGAGTGAAGTATGCCGAGCGGCATATGCTAAGTGAAGTATGCCAAGCGGCGTATGCTGAGTGAGGTATGCTGAGCGACATTTGACGAGTGACAATGCCGATCGCCCTTACTTCCAAACCGAGCCGTCCATGCCAAATGACCCACAACTTCCAGACTAAACGACATATCCAAGTGGACTTCATCCTTTTAAACTAAATCCATCATTCCAGCCTCATTAATCGTGAAGTTGGTTAGGTTGAATCCGCCTGTTTATGATCTTGTAAAAAGGCGGGTTAACAATGTTCCACTAGATATTGTCATGGGTTCCATCCCAATAGGGTTCCATCCCTTTAACAGGCTCGAAGTGGATTCCATTTGACGAGTAAATTTCGAATAAAGATGTAAATGCTTTCAAGAAGTTTTAACATAATTCTAGACTCAATACTTATCTTGTACTATTGAAATCTTAAACTCTTGATATCTTGATACCCATGAGTCTTCAATTTTGATATCTTCAGTCTTGAATCTCTATACTGTACAGTCTTCATTCTTGGTACCTACATGTTTATATTCTGTATATACATATATATCTAAACCATAAAATTAGTGTTTATATTTTATAACAAGCCCTAAGGTTGTTGTCATCAAAACCATCATCTCAAGGACTAACAACCTCCCCTTTTTTGATGATGATAAGTTTATAAAATATACTTCTCCTTCACAACAACTCCCCTTTAATCCAAGCCTAACTACTCTATTTTATATTTCTCCCCCTTTGTCATCAACGAAAAAACTTATCCTAAAGCAATGTAACTCCCCCTTAGTCTTATACTGGATGACAAATATGAAAGTTTAAACCCAATAATTATGTACTATGTTTCATATAATGTTATACAATCCATTCAAACCAAATCAATTCTAATCAAATCAAAGAAAATCTTATCAAATCAAATCAGAAAATTCAAAAACAAGCAATTTAAACCATAAGGAGATCAATGTTTCTAGGAACTTCAACACGTCCTTCTTATCCAAAGATAGTATCCTTTTTTATAACTTCCCAATCTTCATTATCTTGAATCAAAGTTCCTACAGGATTTGCATCGAGATCATCTTTGTTGAGGGCAGAAATCATCCAATGGAGGGCATCGAAATGCTTCTCTTGTTCTTTTATCATCTGCATTTGACTTAGTTCTAAGTGCCTTTGATTGTGGAGAATAAAAGTAAGTATATTCTTGAATGAATTGAGAATTTCTTCAAGATTATCACTTAAGAGTTTGAGTCATTTTTTGATAAGTAGTGAAGAGATGCAAACAGAGATAAATAGAAATGAAAAGATTACAAATTTCTAGAAGAAACAGGTGTTTAAATAGGCATAAATTCGTTTAAAATGAATTGACATGAGTTAGTTATTTTAATTTCAAAATTTTGAAAATAACCAAATCTGACAGTTATATGTCGACATAAGGGGGTAGAGGCATGTCGATATGGGTCTGTTAATTTATGTGTCTTATTTATTTTGTGAATAAGTATGTATATATATAAACTTATATACTATACTAACATTTATTTCAGAGACACGATAAGGTAGAAAAACATAAGATAGATTATTTTTATAAATAAATGAGATGATATATAAGATACTACATAATATGATAAAAAGAACAATACAAGCTCACACAAAAAAACTAATACATCACAACTTAGTTCTTAGAATGTGTTAGAGGATAAGGAGGATGATGATAAGCCAAGTTTTCGACCAATTTTAGAAACGAATCTGTTCATATTAGTGGACATTTAATCCAATTTCTTACTAACGAATATTTTGAGAATCCATTGATTTTCCACTATAATCTTTTGATTTTTGAGGAGAGTTTTGTTGGAAGGTTTGTTAGTATTGGTAGGATATTCAATACTTTCCAAGGAGGTTTCTTCATTATCTTCTTCAATTTCCATTTCCTCCCCTTCTTCTTCTTCTTCATCTTCTTCCTCTATATCTTCATGTGCCAATCTTCATCCTTTTTGGAAAGAGATGCATATTGTTGAAATATGAAAGGAATTTTCATGAGAGAAATGTTGGCATGATTAAACACTTTCTTGAAACAAATTCTTCCCTTTTGTAATCAATGTCAAAACAATTAAAAATCCGAGTAAGTCAGATTCCATGATATAAGGTATTCTCACCCATTTCAAATTCTTAGGACGAAGTTCATCCATAATCACTTGCGCCCAGTTAATGTCATAATGACCAAAGATAGCAAAAAGAGCTTTACAAACTTTTAAAGTCAGGTATTGAAATTTCCCGATCTAGGAGTGATAGTATGTTGCGAAAGAAGATTGACAATACATGCTTTTGGACGAAAGTTACGATTTTTAAATTCAAAGTTATCATCTCCTTCGAAAATGTGATGAAATGTCTCATGATCATGTTCATCAATATTAAAAGTAGAAAGATCAATTCCCAAATTCTTGCAATTGAGAATGTTGCCCAAAATTTCACAATTTAAAACAATTTTAGTGCATTTAACACTACTCCAAATTTCATCTTCATTTCCTTCTTAAAAACCGCGATTCAAATTCGCATAAAACATTTTAAAAATATTTGGGTAACAAAGAAAATCATATTAAGAATTGTCAACGAGACTAAGGATATGATTCTCTTCAAGAAGAGTATTGATTTCATATGTAGAGAAATCGCTAAAGATAGCAAACTTTCCTGTATGAATTTTTTCGAAATTAGCATAGCTTATATAAGCCTTGATTGCTTCCGGTTCATTATAGAGATACTCTTTAATGGTTTTAGATAGCCTCATTGTGGATGGAGCGCTTGAAGAAGCCATTTTTGAAGAGCGTAGAAAGTTTGAAAGAGTAAAAGAGAGTTTGAATTTTAAAATGAAAGTGAACAGGTATGATAAGATAATGGAAATAAATAGATATTCAATATACATGTTCTCTGGTCAAGGGGTACCTTTCCCGAACATTGGATTTGGTGAAAAAATGGAGGGAAATTCAAAGAATTGAATTTCAAATTTTTGACAGGGATGTCGAAATCATGGGTAGGGCCATGTCGACATGGGTCAGAGAATTCATGTGACTTATATTTTTATATATACTTTAATATCTATATACATATATTATTTTTAATGTCCATATACTTTCTGGAGTAATATTAAATATAATATACTCTTTTAAAAAAAATATTTTAACATTAAAAATAAAAATAATCATAATAATAAAAAATTTAAAATTCAAACAACATTCAATTTCAAAAACAATCAAACAATTTTAAGCAAATAATTTCAACCAATATATTGTAAATGTGTACCTATTTCTAGATTCGTATCTCCAAGATCATCGGAATCATGAATAGCCATAAAGCACATATTTGAATTTTTCGTCTTCTGATCATCATCGCTTGAGGATGAGTCTGAGTCTGAATTGTAACGACCCGTAAATTTTAAATAATTTTATTTGTTTTGTTAATATATATTTAATTGAAATTTTATGAAATTTTAAACAATAACATTTTAAAATATAAAGTTGATACATGGAATACGTCTAATTAAACATAGCAAACTATAAATTTTCATCGGATAATATGAAAGTTTATTTTCTTGTGCAGTTTGAAATATAATTTATTTTGGAATTAAATAAAGATGAATTTCTTTTGAATACTATAAACTAAAACCTACCATTTAAACAATAATAGAATTTTATGACGGGAATTTGATATTTGCTATGCGTCCATCTAGACATAGTTCATCGAATAATATAGATGTTCCATCAGTCGCTAGAAATTCAGTTTAAATCAGTTAATAACAATTGAATTTAAAAGTATTTCAAAACCTAAATATGTCAACATGAGAAAATTTATTTAGAACACTCTGAACCAGACTTCGAAAATCGTTTCATGAAATTCGGACGTTTCTAGCACCGTTTGGATTTTTCGGTACGGAATAGCAACGTATATCGGTATCGATTATTGAATTTTGATAGAATGATCGTACCACTAGTTTTTGTATACCGTTTTGATCGTCTCATCGTGCTGATCTCCATAGTATATTCATTTGTTAATTTCGGTGCCCGATACGTGGCGAAGTCCATGAAGCGGTTAACCGTACCGATACCGTTTTAAAACCATTTCAGTTTCCTTGTCTTTCTATCATCCACTGTATAATTAATTCAAATATCCACTATGTATTTATGTCTCCTGAATTCAAGGGGATGGATGTCACTATTTCCACTATCAGTTATTTATTCTAGTTCGTGTGCCGTGTCCCTTCATTTTGTACGTGTTCATGCTTTTGGTAGAAAAAAAAGTATAACATATTTACTCAAAGCCTATTCACATCTTTTCTTTTTGGGAACCTGTTACTTCTTCTCAAAATTACTATTATATATCTAACTTTACAAATTTATCTTGGCAACTATGAAATGTGGTCTCCTCCTACATTCCACGCAAACATTCATTTTCCTCCACCACTAGAAAACAAACCCGTACAACCCACCATCTCAAACACCCCGCCTAGACCACCACCTCCAACATTCCCTCCGCCTCTCGCCACCCGACCTCGAAGCCTCCGCCCTGGCCGTGCTCACCTCCACCTCATCAACCGTGCTCCGCGCCTTCACCCACCGTAGCCTAGTCGTTTCTATCTCCTCTTCATCCCGCATCACGCGCCTTGGCACCAAGATCTGATCGCCTCCTCAGCCGAAGTCACGTCGATCATCCGGCCTTCCGCCTTCATGCGGTCGAGCCACCGTTCCCTCCTCCTGTGTAAGTTAACATTTTACATATTAGAATTTTACATATATAAATATATATGTATGTTGTGTGAGTTGGTTATAATCTTCTGTTATGACGTTGATTTTATATGTTTGAGGTTTTATATATATAGTTATATAAAATGTGATGTACATGTATATAGGCTGCTGCATATTTTACCAGAAAAGTCTATATATGTTAGTGTGATTTGTTATATACTATATATGATTCTCTCAAATAGCATATATATGTTATATACTTACGAGTTGCTATCTTATGGGTTTTGTTTTATATACACCTTTTCCTGATCGTTTTTAAATGTATATTTATATGATAATAACTTTGTTTTCTTTGCTGTGAAAAATAATACACACACACACACACATATATATAAAGTATAAGTGTTGGATAAATGATGTAAATCTGTTAGTTATATTATCTATTAGTATATGTATATAAACTATGAAAGGTAAATGTTGATATTATATTTATTTTTCTGTATATATTATTGTTAATAAAATTTGATGTACATGTTTACAACCTTAAGATAATAATATTTAGGAATATATGTAATATAGTATACAGTCATAGATTTTCTGTTGACATTTTTAAGTTACATATTATATATATGTTGCTAGTCACATAAGTTGTTAGTTATATATACAAATGTTCAAAAAATTCTAAAATTTATATTATGGAAATTTCCTGTGTGCGTTCTGTATGTATGTAGAAGGTGTGCGTGTGTTTATATAGGTGCACGAATATCAAGTGTTGCATTTATTACATAGATAACTCTTGTCCACATATTGAATATATTATAATATTAAGAGTGTTGGCTTTCATTTATATAGTACACATTTTAGTGTATAGGAATTTGATTATATACCAGGTTTCCATACATTATTTTAGCATTGTTCATATAATGTATAAGTATATATGAGTATAAAATGTTTCAGGTGAAAAAATGTTAGTTATATATGTTATATTTTATAAAGTATATTTATGTTAGTTTTATATATTTATACAGTTAGGATGTATAACTTATATTTTATTATCTTATATCTGTTTACATATATATATATTATGGATATATTAATATATTTATAATATGTTGAAAGGGTTTACTATATATATATATATTGGTTTGTGCATAAGGTTATAACTGTTATATACATATATATATACATATATATATATATATACATACATTTGTTTAAATATATTAGTCTATATATAAGAACATATGAGCTTAGTTCGAGTATACATATATATAGAAATTTTAATTTTATGCGTTGAAATAAAATTGATTTGGAATATATGTATCAAGATAAATTTTGAAATATATTTTCCTGTATATATCTGGCTGGTTCCGATTCATTTATCAATTCTGATTTATCAGCTTGTTCGTCGAATTCGAATCCATCGTGCCTTGCTTCGAACTTCGTGCTTGGATCTGTAACCAATTACATTGTCTATTCTCTTTAGCCTCGAAAGTTGAGCAATCACTCACGATTAATGTTCTTATATTTGTTAAATTTGATTTCAATTGAAATGACAATTGAAATATGCTGCTGTTAGTTATTTACATTGTTTTATATATATATGCCATCACCTGTATCTGTTCACCTGTGACATCTGACACCATTATCTGTTATTTATATTGATGATATATGCCTGTTATATTATTACCATATCTGTTATCACTCTGCAAGTTCCCTGTTAGTATAGAATTCACTATGGGTTGAAATGATACATACCCAAACGGACTTTAGAATAGGAGAAAATCGTTATGGGTTGAACTGATAAACCCAAGCGATTTTCATTTGAATTGAATTTGGGATTGCGGGTTGAAATGATATATACCCGTATATATTTTAAATTGCGGATTGAAATGTTAAATATCTGTATCACTTGACCATAGGATAGAAAATTATATACAGACACCGTGGTCTATATGTAAAATATTTTGAAATAGATTTCTATGCTATTGGAAAAAAAATATGGTTTATATGAATATTGATTTTTGATATTATATAAATATTATTTTACATATAGTTAAATTCTTAAATTTAAGCTATATATAAATTTGTTTAGTATAAAATAATTTCAATAATAAAGCTTGATTTTATTGAAATATAATATGGTTAAGTATTTATTTGAATTATATTTCAATATAGAGTTTATAATGATTTTGATAAATTAAGGTTGAGAAGATAGTTTTGAAATTGATTTGAAATTTTATTTAATTAAGAATTATAATCAACAAGAATCCATTTGGAACTTATCGAAATTGATATTTTAAAAGAATATGGTTTTATAACTAAATTCTGGTTTAAGGTGATTTAAATGAATACATCAAGTTTAAATAAATTGAAGGAATATTCCGTTATTGAAATTTGAAGTTTTATTTAAAAGGATATTGGATTTATTAAATAAATATTTCAAAACTAAATAATAGTAAAGTGAATTTGATATATATATATATATATATATGAATTATCAATTTAGTTTTGAAATATTGAATAGTTAAGCTTTAAAATATACGGAATTTGGAATGGTTTATTTGAGGTTCAAAATCTGTATTGAGAATCGATATAATTTGAAAATGGTTTATTAGGAATTGAATTGATTGAAATTTATGAATTGAGATTTAATTTAAATTGAATTTAGGATTCAAGTTGATTTGAATCAGTTTGTGAAGCTGAGGAAATTATTTTATTTTATAAAGTAATTTTAAATATAAGACTATTTTATTATATATACTGTTTTAATATCTAAACTGTTTAAGTTGTGAAAGTTATGGTTTCGAAGCTATGAATTTCAAAGTACCGTGTTTTGGAAATGTTACATTTTCAAGTGTTTAGTTTCAAAAGGGTTATAACTTTGGAAAAATGCTATGATATTGAAAAGGATATATTTGAAATGGAAATGATATCGTATTTGGTTTTGAAATGGAAATGATATCGTATTTATATGGTTTTTGAAAAGGCAATGATATTTTGGTTTTTAAGTATAAACTATTTTGGAATGACCACGGTGTTATAATAACGTTTGGTTGTTAAAGAGACCGGGATCGGAAGTTGTCATACTCTTTGCCAACTCTGAAAATCACTTTGACAACCGTGAACGCGGTGGAGATTCCAAAATGAAGTAGGATGGTGGTGACGTTCTATTGAGGTATATATGTGGACCCGACTCCCATGAGTTGGCATAAGGTGGCTAAAACAGGAGCGATTCCGGGCCAATAAGGTAGCTTCTCTTATCGGACACACTTCTTCGATACCATTCTATTACTTGTGATTGATTGGTTGCACCTTTGATTTTGGGAGTGTGGCTCGAGGTGGACGGTAGTGGCTGCTACGCGTTACCACCAGTCCAGATGCGTAATTGGTATATCTACCCCGGCATTTCCTCGTTGTGCTGTGTCACCTACCCTAGCATGCCTTGTACGATTTTGGTTTTGTGCCGTACCAATGGAGTATCCTCTGATGGCTTCCTGATCAGGAGGGACTACGGTACTGTATAGACTACTGGTACTATAAAATGTGTTAAGGGGGATATGGGTAACGTCTTAACGCTATTTTTAAATATATTATACTTTACTTTAGACATTATTATAATAGCGTTTATTACTACATAGTAGATAGTTTAACGGATCCTTAGAGGATGGTTATCCCAAAAATCCTTTGAGTTACTTGTATTTTAGTTGTTATTTCACTTGAGTTGGATTTATTGATATAAGAATGTTAATCCCGACTCGAGTGTTTTGTGTTTTGCTTTACGCTCGGGTCAGACTGAGTGATACAGCTTTTGAGACTCACATTTAGAGTTGGAGCTTTGCTTGGAGATCCAACTATTTATCCAGCTTTCAGATATTCAGTTGATTCTAGTTATGTATTCTGATCTTGTATTTGACTATTGTATTCGAGACTTCTGTTGTATCTTATTTAACTCTGCTATATATATAGTAGCTTCATGAACCACTATTCTCTTGTTTCCGCTGAATTATTGTTATATTACTCTGTGTCTGTGATTCTGTGACTATTTTATTTACTGTATATGCTGAGTTTTGTCAAATATAAACTAACAATCTGTTATTTTGACCAATTCAAATCTGGCATGTGAGGAGGCGAATGGTTGAAAATATCAGCTCATTACATTTGGTATGAGAGCCTGGTTTTTGGGCAAAACTTAGCATATAAAGTAAATTTAATTACGGAATCACTTTCGTTCGAGCTTAATCCCTTACTCTTTGACTCGGTTTTCTTTGAATTTTGGAACGCCCCTCGGTTTCAAAATCCATCCTTATCTCTCCTTATTTGTATACTGGAGCATCTCATAACTCCACTTCGAATGATCTCTATAAAAAAATCGACTATCCCGCCAATCTTTAAATGAATTGTAAACGGGTGAAACTCCTTTACTATTGGCATTGATTCACCGGAGATTTCTATACCCTCGGTTTACGATGCTATCTGTCTTCCACCGTACCTGAATTCTGTCTCGTGCGATCGAATGTCGATTTGCCTCGAAATTCTACATCGATCTTATTCTTGAAGTCACGGTCGACCCGGTTATGGTTGCCCGCGATTCATATAAACTTATCCATCTCCCTATTTTGTTATTTAATTTTCTTATCTTTGTTTCAAATCTATCTTCGAATCAAAATTCTCTTTGATTTGAGTCCATCAAATTTGAATCTCTATCCTTGCTTTGAAATCCATTCTTGTATCATCAAGTAAGGGAGTGTATTTGTAATTTATATTAAAACTATTTTATATACTGTGTTGTTTGAGCTATTGACGTTGATTTGGGTTTCCGATCGATTCGTCTGATCAACTCTATCAATAGGATTTCCAAAACACTTCAATAGAGAAAATTGACCCAATATGGTTTTCAAATTTGGTAAATGAAATAAATTTGTATGATTATATTATATATATAAGTAAAAGCTTCTGGAAATTTAATAAGTTAATTAAATTGGTTTTTTAAAATGATAATATTTGATTATCATTTATTGTTTTATAAATGAATGTATAAACATGGTCTATAATCTGATTTAAAATTTAAATGAATATTAAAAATCAAGAATTTGAGAATTAATTTTCGATGATTTCAAACTTTGGTTTTAAATGTATATTATTTGATGTATTTTCGAATAGAAATGATTTTCAAAGAATTTAAATGTTTAAAATCAATACTCTTCTCATTTGTCGTTGGAAAATAATTTCGGTGATGACTGCAGCGATATCCATTTTCGAGTTTCGAAGAGGAGAGGCCACTCAGTAGCTTTGCTACACTTTTATTTGGAAATTAAATCGATTTGAATTTCTAAAGCATGACTTGATTTACATATATATATATATATATATTATATAGGTATATGATAGTAGATTTGGTTTGATATATATCTAATATGTATATATATATGTATCTCTAAAGGGTTTGAAATTAACTGGGAATTTAACTCTTAAATCCTATGATTAAAGAATGATTTCAATTATTATAAAATAAAGCCAAAATTTTAATAAATATTTAAACTTGAAATAATTGAAATTGGAATTTTTTTGTATAATATTCTATTGCATTCCAATATAACTTACCTAAACCCTTCAGAAGTTGAATATGCAATTGAATAATTTTACAATGTAAAATGATGTTAAATAATTTTATAAATAAATTTTGAATACTTATAATAAATGTTATAAACTTAAATTTTAATTATAAAAATGTTATTGGAGTTAATAGAATAATAAGTTAATTTAATAATAGATGTGATTAATAAAATAAATTTTGTTTTGAAATTTAATAAATTGGAAGTAAATCAACTTAATGAAATACCTTGAATTTAAAATCAAATGTTGAATATTAATTAATTTGAAATTGAAATTCATATGTTTTAGATTAATTGTTTATTTTGTTTTTCAAACCTATTTTTCTTTCTGGTTGTTTCTATTCTCATATCTTCTTCCTTTTCAGGGACAGAAAGTTTTGAGTGGGGGAGAGTGTAACGAACCGTAAATTTCAAATAATTTTATTTGTTTTATTAATATATTTAATTGAAATTTCGTAAAATTTTAAACAATAAAGTTTTGAAATATAAAGTTGATATATGGAATACGTCTAATTAAACATAGCAAACTGTAAATTTCCACTAGATAATATGAAAGTTTATTTTCTTGTGTAATTTGAAATATAGTTTATTTTGGAATTAAATAAAGACGAATTTCTTTTGAATACTATAAACTGAAATCTACCATTTAAACAACGATAGAATTTTATGACGGGAATTTGATATTTGCTATGCGTCCGTCTAGACATAGTTATAACGACCCTGACTTGACCTTCGAAAATCGACACCGAATACTTCACCCGTATTCAAATGCCGCAGATTCAAACGCCGAATCTGGTTCGCCGGAGCTTAAAACACATTAAGTACAACAACACAGTGGGAGAAAATGAATAATATCATTGATATACAACAGATACAATATCTGATACAATAATGATACAATTGGCTATCAATATATCAAAGATAGATACAAGACAATAACAGAGACAACAGCAGTGGAAAGACATTGTCTTCAATGCCAAACTCCAAAAAATCCATCTCCAATTCAAAGCTAGCTCGAACCCCCATCAAGTTGTACTAAGCAAGGTCTGTCATCCAAAGACTGAAGAAGATTCCCAAAGACTGAAAGCTACCAAACCAAAGACTCTGACGGCCATCGAATCTACACCTATTATTTGATTATCTGAAAACCCAACTCTAGACTGCCCGTGTGCAAAATTGTGGGCACCCAGAGTTTAGTAAGGGAACAATAAACTCCGGGTCAGTCATGGGATTGGCGTGAGCAAACAAAACAGTTTTATCTTTAAAACAATAACAAAAGATTTTAAAAGTTGAAAACTGTAATGCTTTTTGGAAAATGAAACTGCCATAAGGCCTCCCGCCACACACACAATGCAAGCGCACACTTGGAGGAGATTTCTCCTTGTGACAGTCAAAAATGTTTGATACGCGAAAATCCTTTTGATATTATTACTAGTGCATAGTGGAAAATATTTTGAAGGTATAATATTAATCTTAGCCAGCATAGGTACCATTGTACTATGCCTAATATAGCTACCACCTGAGGTGGCAGGTTATACAACTGCAATCGTAAAGGGCGCGTATTGGATGATTGGATTTCCAACAAATGGTCAGGCAAAGGAACTTCCTGGGCCACATGGGTATGCCTCTGGAGGGATGCCCCAAGAATTTAACCGGATCTCTACCAACACAAGGCTGGGTGCCTCTGTAACTAGGTAACTACTACACGAGTATGTCACTCCCCGGTCGTAACCAACCTTTATCCCAGGATTCACTAACAACCACGAAGTAATAAATTTGCAGCAACCGCGTAGGTTACATATCTGGGCTCCATACCATGATACCACCTCTATCCAGAAGGAAATGAACATAACCTCAGGGGACGCTACCCCTAAATAACCTTGCTGCATTCTTCCTGTCTCGACCATTCCAGGTTGTGAGGTTCGATGAAGTCTCGTCCACAAAGCTACGCTTTTTCACAAAAGTCATGCTTCGATCATCAATTGATCAGCAACACTTCGTATGCCACATTACCAAATTGGGAATGTATTACTAATAACCATCAACTACATAACCTCTGAGCTCGTACGTCTCAGAGAAGGGTGTTAAGCTAAGAGAATAAATTCTCCGCTACCAAACAGAAATGTATTTGATAGAAACTGATTTTACATCTCAAAGTGTAATGTCAGACATACATCTATACAAGTCTATTCCGAGTTCGAACACAACCAAAGGCACTTACGAAGAAGCCCTTGCAATTCCGGAAATTCCAAATCCCGATCGGACTCCCCATCACATATGGAGATCTCTGTACCGGCGCGACTCAGTGCAGAGACAATCGACGGGTTATCCTTTCGTTCTTGAAAATACCCGATCTTCACCACCGGTCTTCAAATGTTATCCATAACGTCGTACCATTATTCGGAATGGGTTATATGACACAAGGTCCTCTCCGGCTAAACCGAATAATGAGCACGATATTTAATAACATATGGATATGGGATTTTAGTTAAGTCACAACTTTAAAACCCAAAACCTTTCTTTCAAATGGTTTAAACACATTACTATTTCAAATCTTTAAACAAAAAGATTCACTTCACAAAGTTCACCCACCTTTCACAAAGATTCATTCACAGATTTCAAAACAATTTCCGTTTAAATTTGGACTAAGTCATTCAATCATTAAATCAAAGATTTAATAGCTTTCAAACCGGTTTTCTAAAGATTTATTCGTAACTTAGAAAACCATTTTCATTTCAACCTCGAAATTCCTTTAACACAAATTGGAAATTCATTCCTTATATGGAAGCTTTTATTATTTGAAACAAATAGTTTTCGTTTCAGAAAAATCCGATTTCATTTGTACAAGTTAAAGCCCTTGGGTTAAATTCAAAACAATACTTTTAAAAATGGTTTAAACCCATATAAACACATTTATAACTTGTATAACACTTTTAAACCATAGCTTCCCAACATAGAATTCAGTTTCAAATTTTGAATTCAAAATTAAATCAAATTATTTAAATTTCAAAACTTAAGCAAGTTATTCAAAGTAACTTTTATTTTTGAAACTCCTTTTCAAAAGCTTTTCATATTTGACCCAATCCTATTTCCAAAACTATCTTGGACTCAAAATTCAATTTTAAAACTATTTCAAAATCTGTGACTTTACCAATTTCCTCATACAATCCATATTTGTGTGAGTATAGTGTAGTCCAGGGGTTTTACACAATAGTGCACAACATCAATCATCACAGATTCAATCATATCAATATTGATAAGCAGTATAATCTATAACGCTTATCTTTATTCACAGATTCATAGATAATATAGATTTATCATAGATAAATAAATTACATTCATCACAGCTTGAATTAAAACAATTCATATCATAAAGCATCACATAGCAGAGATGTCAAACAATTCATAGCATTTCATATAATTCAAACATCCATAAGTAAGATCAATACATTATCTCATTAACTTAAATCAGATTGATTACTCATAAATAATCTACTAATCTTGGTAAATTAACATTAATTAATCATTATCATCTTAATTAATTATCCTTTAATCATTTATTAATTAACCATTAATAATAAATTGATTAACCCTTAATTATGTAATTATCCTTTAATTAATTGTTCCTAAATTAATTACCTTGATTAACTAATCACACAAATTAATTATCCCTTAAATAACTAAGGGAGTAAACCTTTAATTAATTATCCTTAATTTATTACATAATTAATTAATCCTTTATTATTAATTTAATTAACCATAACTAATTACAATAAATAAATCTTTTTTTAAGTTAATTGCATAATTAATAACCCTTTAATTAATACTTTCATTTTTAATTAACCTTAAATTAATTAATTTTTTCTCAAATTAATTACTTAAATTAATTAATCCCATGAATTAATTATCCTTTAATTAACTTATTCTTTAACCACGTGATAAATCATTCACTATTCATTAATTAATAATCCTTAATTACTTTCATTTATTTAATTAACCTTTAATTAATTTCATTAATAAAACACCTTGGCTAATTATTCATTAACTTAAACCCATTAAGTTAAACTATCCTTTAAAACACATTTTGCTCCTAATTTTTTCCACTTAATTATAATATTAAGTTTGCTTAAACTTTTAAAACAAAGGCTATATAAGATTAAAACACTTTCTAACTTAGTAAATAATTTTTCTTTGAAAAACTTGACTTGTCTACCTTTTAAAACTTATTTATTTTAAAAGATTTCAAAAACTTGAGTAACTTTTTTTATTTTTTATTCAAAACTTATTGAACCTGTCCAACTCAGTACAATTCTGGGTCAAACAAAAAGAATCTCCAAACCAACCCCGTGTTCCTCTCGCGTCAAATTTTACTTCGAGAAAATCATCATGCCGCTTCGAGCACGTACTCGAGAAAACTTCGTCTTCCCCATCATCATAAAACAACACAGCTACACCTACTTACGCGTGCACATGCACCGATGGTCTGGCCACTTTCGATCATCGTTGATGCTATCATCAAGTCGTTGTTGACCTCCTCAACCCAATCCATCACCCAGTATCGACGAATTTACCAAAAAATCAAAATGAGCTATTGAGCTCAACCTGGAAACCCAAACTTCGATCAATAAACCACCCCTCGTCGTCGATCTCGACCACGAGATCTCTCGCCGTCATCACCAAAACTTCGTCACGACTTCCACTATCGTTTCCCCCCATCGCGATCGAGCCAAAAGCTTTGACGACATCGCAAATTTCCCCAAAAACCAATTCGACAAAAAAACATCTCGAACCCTAAAACGTTGCCGCCTAATCGCTCTGATCATCAGAAAAATCCTCCACTATTTTTTCTAAAAACCCCCAGCCTCCAGCCACCTCTGGTTACAAGCTCGACCATCATCACCGTCTTGATCGACGGAAATCGATAAAACTTCCAAAAACGATCAACTCGAGATAACTCGATATCCACATACTTTAAAATCTTGATTTTTTTTCCTAAATTCATTATTTGCAAGCACAAATCATATTTTGGAATCAAAATGTAAATTTAACTTGTTTGATTTTCTGACAAAAATTGATTTCACTATGAAGTCATATTTGCTTAATATCATTGCCTGAGATTTTTTTTCCTTTAAAATGAATTAAGGGTAATGCTTTACATATTTTATTCAGAGATCAAATCCTATAAAGGATTGAAAGAAAAGAAATTAAATTTTGAATTTGTTTTAAAGCCTATATGTTTTAACAGGGGTTTATAGATATATACTACTTGTATTCAAACATGCATACCTATATCTTTACATACCTACAACACATTTTCGTCCGACAAACATATTCCTAAAACATCATCATCACAAGCATATAAATCAAGAAGATCAGGCTAAAAAAATATATAAAGTTTGCTCACCTCAAAATGAAGAACAAAGGAGCCTGGAAATGATATTTGAAAACTGGACGGTGATATGAATTTGCAACGTTGAATTTGCTGCATGATTTTGAAACTGGAAATGAATCTTGCTTTGGCTTTGATCTTGTTTTGTTTCAGGCTTGAAACTTTGCTTTCTTCCTAGTTTGAATCAGGTTGATTTTTTTTCAAGCTTTGAAGTTGTTGAGATTAAAAAAATGTTGGATCTTTATCAAAACTAGAATTTCTTGATATAGAAACTTGCAGAGATGACCTCTGCTTTCAAACAAGGGTAAAACTGCTTGATTTTGTATTGCAAACAGATCTGGTTTTAGATTTTATTTTCAGGTTTGCTTCAGATCTTTGAATTTCTTCCATATTTGATTTTCTGGTTTTGTTTAATTTGGTTTAAAAACTTGCTTGTTGATTTTGTTTAAAAATTTAATTCTTCTCAGTTTTTTTTCTTTTGGTTTTCTTTGGTTTTAAGCTTTTGACAATGAGATCAAAGGAACGAGAGGAATGAGAGTAAATAAATCATATAGTTCCATTTTTATTTTTATTTATTATCCTAGAAATAGTTGAAATAATGACACTTGTTCATTTCCATAATTCACATCTTAACAGTTGTAATTACACATTTTAAGTTCCTTACAAATGTCCTATGTGAACAAATTTATGTTCATATCCTTGATTTAAATTACTTTATAAATTTTATTTTAACCCTTTTATGCATTTATATTTTCATATCTTAACATATGTATGGTTTCTTATTTATTTTCAAAAGATAAAACTTTTTATTAATTCTTGTTTTGATCTTATATATATATACACACATTTTTTCAATTATTTATACTTATATAACTCTTTTTCAAATAAGAAATGTTTTGAAACTTAGTTTCTATATTAATTCCAAAATAAATCCAATTTGTTTGCAATATATTTCTATTTAAATTTCAAATCAAAAATATTCACTTTCAATATACTTATTAAATTTTAAAATCAATTCAAATTATATTCCATTTACATAAATAAATAAACATTCATCTTATTAATTTGGAAAATTCAAATACAATATATACTCTATTTCCAAAATTTTATATTAATTACCAAATTAAATTTGACTAAAAAAAATCGGGATCGTTACAGATTCCCCCCTTAAGAAAATTTCGTCCTCAAAATTTACCAAATGAGAAGATAACGAAGAATAGATGAACATATCAAAGATATGGTTCACCGGATTAAACTGAATATTTATTCTGCATTCGGCTTACCAAATCAGAATATCACCAATAAATATGAGAACGAACTCATCCCATTAATTCACAAGATACTTGGTTCACCAGATCTACAAATATGCAGGGGCATCGGTTAGTTCAAAGGAATAACAAACCATTCATAGAATATATCGAGACCCAAACGATAGATAAATGGATTTAATCTTCCACAATTCTCAAACACTAGATATGGATTCCAAACTTAAGTCGAAACACCCCAAAGTATATATAACTTGTCCCTTCTTTGGACTTTGATCCACACAAGGGATCACAATAGAATTTCAAATTTGGTTTTAATCGAAACCGTTTTATCGACAAAAATTAATTTATCTTCATATTTAATTAACCAATTCATTTTAAAAAAATTTCAAATTCATTTAAAGTTAAGACTAAAGACGAGAATATGAAATAGAACTTATCTACAACGATTCGCAAGGCCATCACCATGCCGAAGCTTCTCCTTGCAGCTGCCACGAAGCAATCAAAGAGTTGAAATGGGATTAAAGGAGATTGATAAGAAAGTTGTTTCCACTATTGTAGGGTATTGATCATTTGTAGTGGTATTCCCCTGTCCCCTACCTCATCCTCTTCTCGCACTCATACTTACTATCAGTGGACAGTAAGAGAATATATTGAGGCATTCGGATGGATATCTTAGGGATATACTCATTCTAGGGTATACTTCACCCTATCTCTAATGAGCTACCTAATGTGTTATACTCCTGAGCTAAAGTTTCAACCTTAAGCTCTGATACCAATTATAATGACCTTGACTCGAACTTCGAAAATGGAACCGAATACTTCACCCGTATTCAAATGTCGCAGATTCAAACACCGAATCTGGTTTGCCGAAGCTTATAACACATTAAGTACAACAACACAGTGGAAGAAAATGAATAATATCATTAATATACAACATATACAATATCTGATACAATAATGATACAATTGACTATCAATATATCAAAGATAGATACAAGACAATAACAGAGACAACAGCAGCGGAAAGACAATGTCTTCAATGCCAAACTCCAAAAACTCCATCTCCAATCCAAAGCTAGCTCGAACCCCCATCAAGTTGTACTAAGAAAGGTCAGTCATCCAAAGACTGAAGAAGATTCCCAAAGACTAAAAGCTACCAAACCAAAGACTTCGAAGGCTATCGAATCTACACATATTATTTGATTATTTGAAAACCTAACTCTAGACTGCCCATGTGGAAAATTGTGGGCACTCAGAGTTTAGGAAGGGAACAATAAACTCCAGATCAGTCATGTGATTGGTATGAGCAAACAAAATAGTTTTATCTTTAAAACAATAACAAAAGATTTTAAAAGTTGAAAACCGCAATGCTTTTTGGAAAATAAAACTGCCATAAGGCCTCCCGCCACACACACAATGCAAGCGCACACTTGGAGGAGATTTCTTCTTATGACAGTCAAAAATGCTTGATACACGAAAATCCTTTTGATATTATTACTAGTGCATAGTGGAAAACATTTCGAAGATATAATATTAATCTTAGCCAGCATAGGTACCATTATACTATGCCTACTATAACTACCACCTAAGGTGGCGGGTTATACAACTGCAATCGTAAAGGGAGCGTATTGGATGATTGGATTTCCAACAAATGGTCAGGCAGAGGAACTTCCTAGGCCACATAGGTATGCCTCTGGAGGGATGCCCCGAGAACCTAACCGGATCTCTGCCAACATAAGGCCGGGTTACCTCTGTAACTAGGTAACTACTACACGAGTATTTTACTCCCCAGTCTTAACCAACCTTTATCCCGGGACTCACCAACAACCATAAAGTAATAAATTTGCAGCAACCACATAGGTTAAGTATCTGGGCTCCATACCATGATACCACCTCTATCCAGAAGGAAATGAACATACCCTCAGGGGGCACTACCCCCAAATAACCTTACCGCATTCTTCCTGTTTTGACTATTCCGGGTTACGAGGTTTGACGAAGTCTTGTCCACAAAGCTATGTTTTTTCACAAAAACCATGCTTCGATCAACAAATGATCAGCAACACTTCGTATGCCACATTACCAAATTGGGAATGTATAACTAGTAACCATCAACTACATAATCTTTGAGCTCATACGTCTCAGAGAAGGGTGTTAAGCTAAGAGAATAAATTCTCCGCTACCAAATAGAAATGTATTTGATAGAAATCGATTTTACATCTCAAAGTGTAATGTCAGACACACATCCATACAAGTCTGTTCCGGGTTCGAACAGAACCAAAGGCACTTCCGAAGAAGCCCTTGCAAATTCGGGAATTCCAAATCCCGATCGGACTCCCCATCACATATGGATATCTCTATACCGACGCGACTCAGTGCAGAGACAATCGACGGGTTATCCTTTCATTCTCGAAAATACCCGGTCTTCACCATCGGTCTTTAAATGCTATCCACAACGTCGTACCATTATTCGGAATGGGTTACATGACATAAGGTCCTCTCCGGCTAAACCGAATAATGAGCATGATATTTAAAAACATATGGATATGGGATTTCAGTTAAGTCACAACTTTAATACCCAAAACCTTTCTTTCAAATGGTTTAAACACATTACCATTTCAAATCTTTAAACAAAAAGATTCACTTCACAAAGTTCACCCACCTTTCACAAAGATTCATTCACAGATTTCAAAACAATTTCCATTCAAATTTGGATTAACTCATTCAATCTTTAACACAACACCAGAAAGGCAATTTCCTCACGGTTATAAGCGTGACAAAACTATTTTGTTACGGTTATATCCGTGAAAATAGGTACCGTGGGCAAATTCAGTCACACTTTTTCTCATGGTTATAACCGTGATAAAAATAGCAATTTCTCACGCTTATAACCGTTATAAATTTAGATATTATCACACTTATAACCGTGACAGAAAAATATTTACTCACGGTTATAATCGTGATAAAATGGTTATTACTAACGCTTATAACCATGGGAAATTTAGATAGTATCACACTTATAACCGTGACAGAACAATAGTTTCTAACATTTATAACCATTACCAAAAAGGAAACTTTAACACTTATAATCATGACAAATGCAAATTATATCACAGTTATACAAATGCAAATTATATCACAGTTATAACCATTACGAAAGGTTATTTTCTAACACTTATAAACGTGATAAATAAAACAGTATCAAACAAATCATATAGCACCAATATTTTATTACAGCTACAAACAATCTATACAAAAAATATATAGTATCAACATTAAGAAAACATACGATCAATAATTAGAACAACACCAAACAACAGTTATATCCATTCTAAGATAACGCAAGTTATGGGTAAAAACAGTATGAACAATGACATGCATACAGACACAACAGCAGACACTCGAAAACATAAACAAGCTAGTTTCTAGGTGAATGAAATATAAGTAATACAACCTTTGACATAACAAGATTTTAGCAATACCAAATCTGTATTTGGATTCATTTTCTTTAAACATAGAAGCAATGAACGTTGTGTCTTCATCATCACACATCAATGCAAGTGTTTCAGGTGACACGTTTACCCTCTGTCTGCACATCACCGTCCTCATTGCCTGATCTGGATTCTTCTGCTTTTGGTTTGTCTATTTGAGATCCACCTAGTCTATCATTGTTTGACTTCTGTACTTCTATATCTCTTTCAGTTTCATTATTTAAATGCTTAGTTGAGGCAAGAGGGTGCCCGGTTTTTTCCTCTACAAATATTCAGTAAACTAATTACAAATATGATATACGAAACACCAAACATAAATATTTCACTTTCCGCCCTCTTACCATTGCTTATATGAAAATTATACAGAACTCAAAACAGTTATCAAAAACTTAGCTTATAACAGCAATATATCAATTGTAAATAATGTCACATAACAATAACGTTTTGCTTGATAAACATGGACATGATCGAAAAAAATTGCAAAAATAGAAGAAAAATATTAAAGGAAACAACATAAGTATATATGACAAAGGGAAAATGACAATGGAATTCAGTGCATTAATAAGAGAGTTATTAGGCAATACTCGAAAAACATTGCATTTACTATACCGGAGAGTGATTTTGCAGCTTCTATTGACACTAACAACAAAATCCTACAAAGCTCCTTGATGTCATCTTTCTGAACAACATCAGCAAGAAGCCGTCTGCAAACACAATAGAATTTAGCATAAAAGCACTAGTCAAATTTTGCTTCTTGGACAGTCTAGAGTTTAGATTACAGACATACCACACATTGAATGATGTAGAAATGAATACTCAAATTAACAGTGCAAAGGAACAATGTATAAATGAAGAAAACACAGTCCAATGTATCAAAATCATATTAAAGCTAAAATTGTAGTAGCTCACCAAGATAACAGGCTATCCCAAGCTGTGGTGGACCCATACTTCAAGATATACAATACTAGGGAAACTCAAAATATGGACAACAACTCCACTGATGAAGCGGTTCTTTTCCTATAAAAAACAGCACAGAGAAAAATCAATACAATACTAAATTAACTAGAAAAGCCAAAACAGATGAAGCAATGATAAACATCAATTAATAGACAATAATACAGGGTTTGTATAATACCTTGCAATGCCCATCGAAAAAATCCAAATGTGGTCGATTAGGTAAATATATCTTTCCAAACCAAACTGCACTACACAACAATTAAACTTTCAATCATAGCCGATTGCACTACACAAGTCAAACTGCACCACACAACCAAATTGCACTACACAACAATTAAACTTTCAATCACAGCCGACTGCACTACACAAGCCAAACTGCACCACACAACCAAACTTCACTACACAACAATTAAACTTTCAATCATAGCCGATTGCACTACACAAGCCAAACTGCACTACACAACCAAACTACACTATACATTATAGCATTGTTGCTTAACTATACATTATAGTATTGTTGCTTAACCAAAGAGAAACTAACCAAATCCAAAATAAGTCTACACTATAATAGAAAGTGACAATCCACCCAAAATAGAAAAGCACAAAAATATGAACTAATGCATGACCAGATTACTAATCACCAAATACAAAACTCTAAAAACCTCCTCCCACACCCCTGTTGATTCAAATACCACACTTCTATTACAAAAGTTTAATAAGTAGTAGGGAAATAGAAAATCTTATTACAAATTTCTCCTCCATCCAAATGTAAAAATGAACTTAGTACCTATAATGTTGCCCAGTTCCTAAGTTTATGTTATCTCCTTAGAAACTATCCTAAACTTGCGAAACTAATATTTATAATATCTTGGTAAAAGAGTCTAATGAAAATTATTAATTTACGACTACCTTGGCTTAGAAAGTCACTATCCCCACTCATAGTTAGTCTTCCTTCAGACATCCGAATTTAAGTCAAATGCTATATCGGTGGGATGTACAATCCTTATAACTGAATGTATAATTCAGTAATAAAGTGAACAACAAAAAAAAAAGTTATAAATAAAAACTTTCTTAATTATAAAAAATGAACACCAAGCTCTTAAGATATCAAATATTATTCTTAGGGGTAGGAAGTTGGCTTTTAGCTACAGTTGCCTTTAAAATATCTAAGGAACCGAATTTGATAGAATGCTGTCATTTCTACTATTAGGAATGTTTTTATTCTTTAATAAGTCAATACGAGATTTTTTGAAGAAACTTTTTAAAGCGTAAATGTCTATATAATTTATAACAAGGATTTAAAATCCACTTAAAACTAAATGCATAAATCACATATATTAATTAATCTAAGATTTTTCCAATATAATTCACAATTAATATATATATAATTTATATTAAAATCAAATAAGTTGAGAATTTTTTACAAGAATAAGTCTAATTATATTACAATCAAAATATAAGTGCACAATATTTACAAAGGATATGCATTGTATGATATTAAACATTAACATGTTAAGCCGGGCGAGAAAGAGTTAAAATGAGAAGTTTTTATTGACACCCCAATTTAAATCATGCATTTTATCCCTCTCTATAATTTGGCTAAGCCTGTAACTATGCATTAATTCATATACAATGATTTTAACTGCTCGGCCTATTTTATTCGGTCGTTGTGTCATTGCCTATTTTGTTCTATTGTTGTGCCATTGCCAACTTATTTAAATACAATAAACATTTTTATTTGAATTGATACTATTTAATTCAAAATATAATTGCAAAAACCTTGATTTTAATTGAAAACTTAAATCACGAAGTTTGATTAATAAACAAATAGCTGATCATATTTTTTATTTGATGTTGGTTTTTGAGAAAGAAAGATGCTATATCTGAAACTTTTTTTTGATGAAAGTTTATAATGTTATAATTTACATAATTATTAATACGTTTTATGTCTAAAAGTAAATAAAAATTAACAACAAAAATATACATAAACAAAGCTCACATATTGATTTGATTTATGTTGCAGATGTGGATATAGTGCCATATTTTACACTATTATTAAATACATGGCATTACAATATGCTATTGCATTGCATATGCATATGTTGATACTTGCTTATGCATATGTTGATGCAAGCATATGCGTGCATATGGTCATACCAATAAAAGTTCGTTAATACTTATTTTCCTATAAAAAAGATAGAAAGAAAGAAAGAGGAGGAGGAGGCCGTAGAACACACACTCAACATAGTGAACAATAGATTAGTTGGACATCCAATTAAACTTTGTTACCTTATCTAATATATAGAATTCAGTAACTTACAAAGTCAAGGAAGCAAAAATATATAACATTGTACTTGGTAAAATTTCCTAAAGCAGCATCAAAAGCTATATCAGCGCTAACTAAGAGTGCACCAGATCCAAAAATGCCTGATAGATTGACAATTGGACTAGCAATTAATCCAATACTTGCATTAATACCAGCATAATCATGGAAGCATTTTAATTCACCAATATTCACTTACACAAAAGATTTAGGCAACAATTAAAGTATGATGCACAACTCTATAGGAAAAGTATGACTGTGTTTTCACCTTTTCAGACTTCTAACCGAGGGCTACAAAAGCGAGGATGGATTTCAAGCCAGGAGTAAGTTCATCGTATGTTATTGTTGTAATGAGCTGTCATAAAGCAAAATATTCAGTATCATTGGTTATTTCTAATGTTAAATAATTTCACATTGAATAGTGTACTAAGATGATAGATATACGTGGATATGGATGTTGTAGATGCTGATAATGGTATGTTATCACGCATGTGTAATTGTACATGCATAACATAGAAAACTAAGAAGAGGGGCTGCATAAATATTACATTGGTGTTTGAGTTTTCTTTGATGTCAACATTGACATTTTTGTTCTTCAGCTGAGACTGTATCTTACCGATGATTAAATCATTTTTCTTTGTACTCAAAGTTGTACTAGCCTACACCAAAAGTATAGGAAAATTATAACTAACCAAAAGTTTCCATTATGTATATTGATGATATGCATGCTTGAAAAAGAATTATTTACAATTATAATATCTCCACATAAAAGATTTACCCTCCTGTAGTTGTGCAAGAATTATTAAATCCATGTCAATATATAAGATGTAATCATTTAGTAAAATCTTAGGTAAATTATTTTAAAACAAACGAGCCATTAATAAATAAATCATACCAGTAACCAACCAGAAGCATATTGATATTAAACAAAATTCAATAAGATGTATTGTTTTTTCATGAAAAGAAAAATACTTACTAGAAAAAGTATCAAGCAGTCTTTGTCTTATATTTTAAATTCTATATAGCGGTGTTACTTGAAAAAATCAAGAAGCACCATGAACCTATATATTTGAGCATATAAATAATAGATAAATATAGTAGAATGCAGTGTTGTCAACACCGATATATATTGATCATATTATCTCCAGAAATAGCAAAGGGAGTTTGCAGCTGTATCAACTTTTCTTGAATTTCAACATTCTACAATGTTCTAATCAAATTATATGGAAATTCTATGCATGCAAGATGAACAAAAGTTGATTAACAGTGCCATTACAAGTATTCTAACATTGAACAAGAACAATTAAGGTATTTAAATTAATTTTTCAACGGATTCCATTTTAAAATACACCCAAAATTCTCAAACACCCCAAATTCATGGTCTTTTGAGGTAGATCTTGTGATTTAGATTTTGGAACCATATAAAAAGCAACAAATTGATTTTCAATTTTAAAAGAGAAAAATCGTACCTGCTTGCTGTCCTCTGACTTCTTTACGTTAGCATCAATCAATTAGACGTCGCTTACAGAAGCAGAAGCGCGATCTTGGCTATGGGGACTACATCGGCGTGCCTATAATTTGTTGCAAGCAAATCAATGTTGGTTTTCGTTGTTCTAAAACCTAGAAAACTTAGAAGAAGGAATTAGAAATAAAAAAACGAAAAAAATGACTTTGCTTGAACAGGAATCAAAATTGCAATTGCAATTTGAGATTAAAAAACGAAAAATACCTTTCGAAGGTGGTGCTGAAACGAGGCGGAGGCGGAGGGGACGATAAACCTAGAAGGACTAACGAGACAGAGGGGGTAACCCTAGGATGATTACAAGACAGAAGGGGCGTAGAGGCAGAGGTAGCGGTAACGAAGAGGGCAAAAACCCTACATTGAAATTTTGATTTACAAAACAATGATAGACGCAAAAAAGAGATAGAAGCGTGAGAAATGGGATAAGAAAAAATAATAGACAAAATGACAATCCTATCCATCCCGCTTTTAGGTATTTACGAAATTACCAGATTTCGTAACGGAAATAACCGTTGTAAAGGCTTGTAAGGAAATAACCGTTAGAAATTTGTAACGGTTATAACCGTTACAAATTAAAATGAAAAAAGTGTTACAAAATGGCATTTTTGGTGTATTGTAAATCAAATATTTAATAACTTTCAAACCCGTTTTCCAAAGATTTATTCATAACTTGGAAAACCATTTTCATTTCAAACTCGAAATCCCTTTAACACAAATTGGAAATTCATTTCTTATATGGAAGCTTTTATTATTAAACAAATAGTTTTCGTTTCGGAAAAATCCGATTTCATTTGTAAAAGTTAAAGCCCTTGGGTCAAAATTCAAAACAATACTTTTAAAAATGGTTTAAACCTATATAAACACATTTATAACTTGTATGACACTTTTCAACCATAGCTTCCCAACATAGAATTCAGTTTCAAATTTTGAATTCAAATTTAAATCAAATTATTTAAATTTCAAAACTTAAGCAAGTTATTCAAAATAACTTTTATTTTTGAAACTCCTTTTCAAAAGCTTTTCATATTTGACCCAATTCCATTTCCAAAACTATGTTGGACTCAAAATTCAATTTTAAAACCATTTCAAAATCTGCGACTTAACCAATTGCCTCATGCAATCCATATTTTTGTGAGTATAGTGTAGTCCAGGGGTTTTACACAATAGTGCACAACATCAATCATCACAGATTCAATCATATCAATATTGATAAGCGATATAATCTATAACGCTTATCTTTATTCACAGATTTACAGATAATATAGATTTATCACGGATAAATAAATTACATTCATCACAGCTTGAATTAAAACAATTCATATCACAAAGCATCACATAGCAGAGGTATTAAACAATTCATAGCATTTCATATAATTCAAACATCCATAAGTAAGATCAATACATTATCTCATTAACTAAAATCAGATTGATTACTTATAAATAATCTACTAATCTTGGTTAATTAACATTAATTAATCGTAATCATCTTAATTAATTATCCTTTAATCATTTATTAATTAACCATAAATAATAAATTGATTAACCCTTAATTATGTTATTATCCTTTAATTAATTATTCCCAAATTAATTACCTTGATTAACTAATCACACAAATTAATTATCCCTTAAATAATTAAGGGAGTAAACCTTTAATTAATTATCCTTAATTTATTACATAATTAATTAATCCTTTATTATTAATTTAATTAACCATAACTAATTACAATAAATAAATCTTTTTTTAAGTTAATTGCATAATTAATAACCCTTTAATTAATACTTTCATTTTTAATTAATCTTAAATTAATTAATTTTTTCTCAAATTAATTACTTAGATTAATTAATCCCATGAATTAATTATCCTTTAATTAACTTATTCTTTAACCACGTGATAAATCATTCACTATTCATTAATTAATAATCCTTAATTACTTTCATTTATTTAATTAACCTTTAATTAATTTCATTAATAAATCACCTTGGCTAATTATTCATTAACTTAAACCCATTAAGTTAAACTATCCTTTAAAACACATTTTGCTCCTTATTTTTTCCACTTAATTATAATATTAAGTTTGCTTAAACTTTTAAAACAAAGGCTATATAAGATTAAAACACTTTCTAACTTAGTAAATAATTTTTCTTTGAAAAACTTGACTTATCTACCTTTTAAAACTTATTTATTTTAAAATATTTCAAAAACTTGATTAACTTTTTTTACTTTTTATAGAAAATTTATTGAACCTGTCCAACTCAGTACAATCTCGGGTCAAACTAGAAGAATCTCCAAACCAACCCCGTTTTCCTCTCGCGTCAACTTTTACTTCAAGAAAATCATCATGCCGCTTCGAGCATGTACTCGAGAAAACTACGTCTTCCCCATCATCACAAAACAACACAGCTACACCCACTTACGCCTGCACGTGCACCGATGGTCTGGCCACTTCCGATCATCGCGATGCTATCATCAAGTCGTATTTGACCTCCTCAACTCAATCCATCACCCAGTATCGACGAATTTACCAAAAAAATCAAAATAAGCTATCGAGCTCAACCTGGAAACCCAAACTTCAATCAGAAAACCACCCCTTGCCGTCGATCTCGACCATGAGATCTTTCGCCGACATCACCAAAACTTCGTCACGACTTCCACCATCGTTTCCCCCCATCGTGATCGAGCCAAAAGCCTTGACGACATCGCAAATTTCCCTAAAAACCAGTTCGACAAAAACACAGCTCGAACCCTAAAATGATGTCGTCTGATCGCTTTGATCATCAGAAAAATCCTCCACTATTTTTCCTTGAAACCCCAAGCCTCCAGCCACCTCTGGTTACAAGCTCGACCACCATCACCGTCTTGATCGACGGAAATCGATAAAACTTCCAAAAACGATCAACTCGAAATAACTCGATATCCACATACTTTAAAATCATGATTATTTTTCCTAAATTGATTATTTGCAAGCACAAATCATATTTTGGAATCAAAACGTAAATTTAATTTGTTTGATTTTCTGACTAAAATTGATTTCACTGTGAAATCATATTTGCTTAATATCATTGCTTGAGATTTTTTTTCCTTTAAAATGAGGGTAATGCTTTACATATTTTATTCAGAGATCAAATCCTATAAAGGATTGGAAGAAAAGAAATTAAATTTTGAATTTTTTTTAAAGCCTGTATGTTTTAACAGGAGTTTACAGATATATATTACCTGTATTCAAACATGCATACCTATATCTTTACATACCTACAACACATTTTCATCTGACAAACATATTCCCAAAACATCATCATCACATGCATATAAATCAAGAAGATCAGGCTAAAAAAAATATAAGGTTTGCTCACCTCAAAATGAAGAACAGAGGAGCCTGAAAATGATATTTGAAAACTAGACAGTGATTTGAATTTGCAACTTTGAATTTGCTGCATGATTTTGAAACTAGAAATGAATCTTGCTTTGGCTTTGATCTTATTTTGTTTCAAGATTGGTACTTTGCTTTGCTTCCTGGTTTGAATCAGGTTGATTTTTCTTTCAAGCTTTGAAGTTGGTGAGATTAGAAAAATGTTGGATCTTTATCAAAACTGGAATTGCTTGATATAGAAACTTGCAGGCATGACCTCTGCTTTGAAACAAGGTGAAACTGCTTGATTTTGTATTGCAAACAAATCTGGTTTCAGATTTTATTTTCAGGTTTGCTTCAGATCTTTGAATTTCTTCCAGATTTTATTTTCTGGTTTTATTTAGTTTGGCTTAAATACTTGCTTGATTTTGTTTAAAAATTTGATTCTTCTCAGTTTTTTTTCTTTTGCTTTCCTTTGGTTTTGAGCTTTTGACAATGAGGTCAAAGGAATGAGAGGAATGAGAGTAAAGAAATCATATAGTTCCATTTTACTTTTTATTTATTATCTTAGAAATAGTTGAAATAATGACACTTGTTCATGCCCATAATTCACATCTTAACACTTGTAATTACACATTTTAATTTCCTTACAAATGTCCTATGTGAACAAATTTATGTTTATATCCTTGATTTAAATTATTTTATAAATTTTATTTTAACCTTTTTATGCATTTATATTTTCATATCTTAACATATGTATGGTTTCTTATTTATTTTCATAAGATAAAACTTTTTATTAATTCTTGTTTTGATCTTATATATATATATATATACACACACATTTTTTTCAATTATTTAAACTCATATAACTCTTTTTCAAATAAGAAATGTTTTGAAACTTAATTTCTATATTAATTCCAAAATAAATCCAATTTGTTTGCAATATATTTCTATTTAAATTTCAAATCAAAAATATTCACTTTCAATATACTTATTAAATTTTAAAATCAATTCAAATTATAATCAATTTACATAAATAAATAAATATTCATCTTATTAATTTGGAAAATTCAAAGACAATATATACTTTATTCCCAAAATTTTATATTAATTACCAAATTAAATTTAACTAAAAAATTGGGATCGTTACATAGCAAATGGAAAAAATTTCGTCGAATAATATAGATGTTTCATCAGTCGCTAGAAATTCAGTTTAAATCAGTTAATAACAGTTGAATTTAAAAGTATTCCGAAACCTAAATATGTCAACATAAGAAAATTTATTTAGAACACTCTGAACCAGACTGCGAAATTCATTTCACGAAATTCGGATGTTTCTAGCTCCGTTTGGATTTTTTCGTATGGAATATCAATGTATATCGGTACCGATTATCGAATTTTTATAGAATGATCATACCACTAGTATCTGTATACCAATTTGATCATCTCGTCGTGTTGATCTCCACAGTATATTCATTTGTTAATTTCGGTGCCTGATATGCGGTGAAGTCCATGAAGCGGTTAACTGTACCGATACCGTTTTAAAACCGTTTCAGTTTCCTTGTCTTTTTATCATCCACCGTATAATTAATTCAAATAGCCACTATGTATTTATATCTCCTGGATTCAAGGGGATGGCTGTGATTATTGCCACTATCAGTTACTTATTCTAGTTCGTGTGCCGTGTCCCTTCATTTTATTCGTGTTCATGCTTTTGGTATAAAAAAACATACAACATATTTATTCAAAGCCTGTTCACATCTTTTCTTTTTAGGAACCTATTGCTTCTTCTCAAAATTACTATTATATATCTAGTTTTACAAATTTATCTTGGCAACTTTGAAACATGGTCTCCTCCTACATTCCACGTAAACTTTCATTTCCTCCACCACTAGAAAACAAACCCGTGCAACCCACGATCTCAAACACCCCGCCCGGACCACTACCTCTAACATTCCCTTCGCCTCTCTCCACCGGACCCCGAAGCCTCCGCCCTAGCCGTGCTCACCTCACCTCATCAACCGTGCTCCGCGCCTTCACCCACCGTAGCCTAGCTGTTTCTATCTCCTCTTCATTTCGCATCACGTGCCTTGGCACCGAGATCTGATCGCCTCCTCAGCCGAAGCCACATCCACCATCCAACCTTCCGCCTTTGTGCAGTCGAGCCACCATTCCCTCCTCTCTGTGTAAGTTACACTTTTTACATATTAGAATTTTACATATATATATGTGTGCGTGTGTATGTATGTCATATGAGTTGGTTATAATCTTCTGTTATGACGTTGATTTTATATGTTTGAGGTTTTATATATACATAGTTATATAAAACGTGATGTACATGTATATAGGCTGCTGCATATTTTACGAGAAAAGTCTATACATGTTACTGTGATTTGTTATATACTATATATGATTCTCTCGAATAGCATATATATGTTATATACTTACGAGCTGCTATCTTACGGGTTCTGTTTTATATGCATCTTTTCCTGATCGTTTATAAATATATTTATATGATAATAACTTTGTTTTCTTTGCTGTGAAAAATAATAATATATATATTTTATTATAAAGTATATGTGTTGGATAAATGATATAAATCTGTTAGTTATATTATTATATAATCTATTAGTATATTTATATAAAATATGAAAGGTAAATTTTGATATTATATTTATTTTTCTATATACATTGTTGTTAATAAAATTTGATGTACATGTTTACAACCTTAACATAATAATATTTAGTAATATATGTAATATAGTATACAGTCATAGATTTTCTGTTGACATTTTTAAGTTACATATTATATAATGTTGCTAGTCGCATAAGTTGGTAGTTTTATATCCATATGTTCAAAAAATTTCTAAAATTTATATTACGAAAATTTCCTGTGTGAGTTCTGTAGGTATGTAGAAGTTATGCGTGTGTTTATATGGGTGCAAGAATATCAAGTGTTGCATTTATTACTTAGATTATTCTGGTCCACATATTGAATATATTATAATATTAAGAGTGTTGGCTTTCATTTATATAGTACACATTTTAGTGTATAGGAATTTGATTATATACCAGGTTTCCATACATTATTTTAGCGTTGTTCAAATAATGTATAAGTATATGTGAGTATAAAATGTTTCAGGTGAATAAATGTTAGTTATATATGTTATATTTTATAAAGTATATGTATCTTAGTTTTATATATTTATACAGGTAGGATGTATAATGCAACGACCCGAAATTTTTGAGCATTTGAAATGAGAATATTTAATTAATTTTAAATATTCAAGGGTTAATTATTAACTTTAATTTCAAATCTCAGTATTTATTTGATAATTAATTGTTGAATTTAATTATTGGAATTGGGTAGAATATTGAATCTGGAGTTTTAAGCCTGTGGAAAATAATTTGAAGGCTTATAAAATTTATATTGATAATACTGAGGATAATAGAAGTTGTAAAATTGAAATTAACAGTGATTTGTTCAGTTTTAAAATTTATATCGTTTAAATTGAATTTAAAAATAGCCTTTCGAGGCACAGTCTCGGAATTTGACGAAACCAGTTCCATTGGGTCCGTAATATTGAATTATTATCGGATTTCAAATTTCGTATTGAGCGGAATTAGTGTGTGAGTGTACGATATATAAACGCGCTGAAAATTTAATTGATATTAATCGAAATAAAATATACTTTAAAAAAAAATCAAATCTAAAGTTAAATCTTTTGCTCTATGCCTCCTTCCCATCTATTTCAAAGCCGAGCTTTTTCCAGAATTCACGTATTATTATTATTATTATTTTGTGAAGCCATTCTTGTTCGAAGTAATATCTATTTCCCTTTATAAATTGAAATCAAAATAAAAAAAATCGAAGTCCAAATTCTAATGGCTTCCGAACGAACTCCCCTTCATTTCATTACCCAATTCCCTGTTCTCGTTTTCATCAAATCGATTAGGAAAGGGGGGACGCGAGCGAATTACAGGCATGAAGATGGCGACTTCGTCTCAATCGATTCGCTCCAAATCAAAGCGACCTTAGCCGCTGCTGCTCCTTCGAATCTTAAACCGAGTCTTGCCGTTCGAAGCTCGAGGAGGGTCACGATTGCAGGAGACTCGGCCTTGGATGTAGGCGGGTGGAGTTTGCATATGACTCGAAGTCACGGTCGAGGCAGCATGAGGCGTCGATAGGGAAGCGAGTGCGGTTGTTTTAGGGTTAGCAAAAGGGACGGGGTCGGTGGTTTTCAATTTTGGGTGGTCTGTCGTTCGTCTTGATAAACAGATCGACATAGAAACATTTACAGGAAGGTACAATTCCACTTTAATTTGATTTAATTTAACATGTATATATGTATATATAGACATGTTGTAACTTATTGGTCATTCTAAATAAATATATTCGTACCCACTTTTATAGATTTAACGATAAATTAAATTACTTTAATTACAGACTGATTGGAGATATATTGAATCGGTAATTTATTTAAAATTGGTTTATTAAGATTTATTTAGTGGTAAAGATAGGGTATCTGATTATTTCAAATGTTTATAAAAACCATTCTGTTTTGAAGTAATATACGTATAAAATGGGAATTTTAAACTATTTGGAAGTTTATATAAAAGTGTGTGTATATATATATGTATGTACTTTCAACGAGGAAATAATAATAAATAGCTACATTTTTAATGTTATTAGTTATAAAAAAAATTTATATAATAATGGACTTAGTGATTATTATTTTTAATTACTAGAAGATGTTAACGAAAATCTAGTTTTAAAATTTAATAATTGGTTAATTCAATCTATGAAATGGGGATTAATTGTTCAATTAGTTCAAATATTAATAAATTGTATAATATATGTACAAGGTCTATAAATCAAGAAAAAAAACAACCTGGAATGGAAGTGGAATGCAAATCAAATCAAAGGTGAGTTAATCTCACTCAGTATAAATTTAAATTTAAATGATTAAATTTAAATAATTGTTGAATGGTTGAGTTGATTGATATGCTATAGTATAATATATTTTGAAATTGGTGTATTATTGTGCTAACATCTGTGGATGCAGGGAAAACAGGTTGGAGGGATCCAACTGGACCCCTCAACTTTTATTTAAATTATTTAATATTCTCTGCTCTGGTTATTTGATATTCTATGATGCATTAAGTGGAAGTATTGAATGTTATGGTTTGGATGATATAATTGAGAATAATGAATTACAAAAAATATAAATTTGATTTTTGAATGAAAATGAAAGAAGTGAATTTGCAAGTAAAATAATTATAGAATAATTTAAGAATGAATTGGAGAAGAAATAAAGCTACTTTAAGTTTCTAATAAATAAGTCGTAAGTATAAAAAGGAAATGTGAATAAACAGGAAGTGAATGAATTTTAAAATCTAGTGTTATTATTTAAAAGAACAAAATATTTATTTAGAAGCTAAGATTTAAATTATTGGAAGAATAAAGGAAAAGTTGGGAAAAATATGGAATTTGTATATTTCAGTTAAAAGTTTTAAAATCAAATGGAAAATAATAATAATAATAATAACAACAATAATTAAGTATATACTTAATGAATTTTGAAGTGAATTAGGTAATTAAAGAAATTTGTTTCAAATAAAATAAATTGGAAATCAATTTGGGGAAATTGATTTAGGTGATTGGAGTTGGGATTTTCTCTGGATAGCCAAGTACATGTTTTAAAAAGTAAATCTTTAAAAATTAATTTGATGGATTAAAGTTGTTTTTATAGAAAGCAAGTTTTGTAAAATTTATTATTTCTAATATTTAATTTCTAAAGTAAGTATTTCCTTTTAATCTATTATATCAATAATTATTTAAAGAGTGATTTAGTATTTGTTTTAAAAGTGTAAATCTAGTTGTATATTTTAGTAAGTAATCTTATTTTCAAATATTCATATGGTATGTATTTTTATTAAAGTACTTTTTAAAATATATGTTTTAAAGTATAAATTGCAAAGTAAAGTGTTTTAAATTATTTTAAAAATCTATTTTGTGCTTGGTGATTTCAGAGGAGATAGAAAATATTTGGGAAAGTTGATTCTGAAAAGAAAGATGGTTTTGAAACTGTTTTCAAAAGTTTGAAAATAGAAACATATCTTAGGAAGGTATTTTTGAGATAAATAAATAATTTGGGAAATTATTTATTGTTTGATGGATGTTTTAAATAGAAATTGATAGTTAAATAACCGACTATCAATATTGGACAAATACGTTGATCGTTTCGAAGAGACCAGGATCGAGATTTATTTCTCGAAAACCACTTCGATCCGGTTTGTACGTTTCGTGAAAAAAACGATTTTGGATTCGAAGATGGAGCAGTGAAGTGCAAGGGCTAGTCGCTACTAATCCTGAGGATATTTCCAAAACGGATGTAGTAGGAATAGTGCCTTCGGTTCCGTTCGAACCCGGGACGGACTTGTATGGATGAATGCTTGCGAAACATCGTCAGGTGGACGATGGGCATTCTAAGGGATATATTCTATAAAGGTAACGCTTAGCCTCAAGCCTCATCAAATGGGAATGGCTGAAAATCAGGGAATATGCAGCAAGGCTTCGTGGGTAGCCCCCACTGGAGGGTGAGGTCATCCCTGTCTAGATGTCCCTTTTATTTCGGCTTAGTGGGCGGTTGCTGATCCCAACCGCGGGGTGATCTTGCTCGGGACTGTCCAGTAAGGGATGGTTCCGGTCTTGTGTTGCAGGGGAGTTAGGGTGGCTCCTCGGTACGCTGATGTAGACCAGGTACTGTGACAGGTGGTACCCCAGTGCCTAGCCATTAGTTGGAATCCATTTTCCATACGCGCCCGTACGGTTTTGATTGTGCCCAACTATTGCTGAAATGTGAGATGCAAGCATTTCAGCTAGATTCTATTTTACTTTCTATAGACACTATTATAATATCAGAGGACTTTAATAAAAATTATTTTAGCTATCGTAAGGTAAAAACCCGACATGTTTATTTGTGGCGTGGTCTTACGAGATGCTTTTGTTTTCAAGGATTTTTGAAACTTTAATAATCAATGGGTGTGATTTTCTCACGCTGGTAATCCAGACTGACTCGGGTGTTATTTAACTGTAATGCTCGTGTCAGACCGAGTATTATAGGATATAGGAGGTGCTTTGGAGCTCAGGAGACGAGCTGGATGACGATACGTACATTCGTACTTGTTTTATATATATATATATATTCCGCTGTGTTGTGTAGCTGTGTATCCAGTTGTATGTTATTGATGTGAGCTGTGATTGATGTACTCTGATGATGTAATATATGTAAACAGATATATTTGATTTTGAGTAAAGATTCTTTATTATCTATTATATTTTACTCCGCTGTGATGGTTAGATTCTGTTGTTGTTTTCTATTCTCTTCTTCTACCTCTTCTTCTTTAACCCAAATGGTTCGTATTTCTGTACAACTTGAGTTGATTTAGGTAGAATAGTGTTTGATTCAAGGGTTACGGATTTGCGGGATATTACACTTGGTATCAGAGCTTAGGTTGGAGATAACCTTGGCTCTGGTGGGAAAATTACTCAAATAGAGTCCGTAGTACTCTAGAATGAGTTTGAGCGTATTAATAAATATGAGTGCGTATTTGTTAGTGAATATAAATTGTTTTAATATTGTGTTGATTGATTTATTGAGTGGCATATGAACCTTCGTCGACATAGTCTGCGCAACTGTATCGAAGGGGTTTCTAAACACTTGAATAGGGCAATTGACATGATATTGTTTTAAATATGGGTAAATGACATAATTTTACCCAAAAACATATTTTGATATAAAGAATAGTTTTTGGAAACTATTTAGCTAATATATGGTTGCTTGGATGTTAGAAATGATAATATTAAAGTATTATCATTGTTAAGTAAAAATTTAATTAGAAATTGTATATAACTAAAATTTAAGGGACTAAATTCATTATAAAATGAAATTTATAATTATGAATTGTAAATGTGCATTATAAATTAAAATATAACCAAATAAGAATTTGTATGAGCATAAGCTATGCAAATAAAATTATAGTAAAATTGATTTAAAGCAGGATTTGGAAATTTAAATCCCGGAAATTTGGAAGTGTTTGTCAAAGTATTTGAAGATGAATAATAGCACAATTGTTTTGGAGATATTTCTGAAAGGAAATTGTTTTAAAGGGGTTTTGAAAGTGATATAGCATTGAAATCACTTGGATTATTGGAAAAATAATTCTGATGATGACGGCAGCATCATCAGTATTCATTTTCGAATTTCTAAGTGATAGATTGATTTGTTCAGGAAAACCTGTTTGTTTTGAAAATTTCAAAGGAAATTTGTTGGGAATAAAACCAGGGTTGGTTTAATTTTTGAGAAGTGTGATTTTGAAATGTTGGAGATTTCAAAATAATTTGAAACCAAAGCCGGGTGTTTAAAAATCCGGATAAGATAAGTTGTAAGCATATAAATGGAAATGATTTTTAACTCAGGAAGAAATTTAAGCTTTGGATAATGGAATATAAATCTAAAGTGAAAAGTTAAAATGAAATTAACTTGAATTGGAGAATAAAATTTAACTGGATTAAATAAATTGAATAAGCTGAAAATAATATCCAGTTGTATTCGAATTAAGTTAAAATCGAACTGAGTTAAATAAAACTGAGTTAAAATAAAACTGAATTGGAATAAGAATTCAATTGAATTATTGAATGAAATTAGATTCGTACCTGAATAAATGGAAAATAAGTTGGATAAGGATTGGATTGAAATAAATAAATCAGAATAACTTATAAAAGAATTAAAAATCCATGGAAATAAAATATGCTTGGGCTATAAATAAATAGAAGGCTTGAGTTAAAAATAAAAGATGAATACATTCAAGCCTAGAATGAGTGTGATTGTATGAAATATAAGTTGTGACTTATAAAATTGAAAATGGAATGCAAATCCCAAAAAACAAATTAATATTGTTTGATGAACTGAAAGATAAAATGAAGATCAAAACTTGAATTATAAAATAAATTTGAACTTAAGAAAATTTAAATGAAGAGATTTTGAAATTAAAATAAAGTCCTGGATTATAAGTTGGGGAAAAGATTAATTAGATAATAAATTAGTTAATGAAATTGAATTGTGAGTTTATGATGAGATTTGAAAATAAAATTCAAGTTATAAATCAAATTCGACCTGGATTGTTAGTGAAGTAAATTAGGTTGAATTGTGAGTTCATAATAGTGAATGGTAAATTGAAAATGGTATGGCTTGCAAATAAAATCCAAATACGTAGAATTAAATTGAAATGACCTTGTAATTTATTTAAGTGAACCGAGAATGAATCGAACTTGGAAATTTGAAATGTATAATAACTAATCAAATAAATTTGTAGTTTGAAATGAGATTGGATTGAAATAGAATCAAGTTAAATTGAAAAAGGGAAATTTATTTGCAAAATGAAATGAGCTTAAGTATATAAAAAGATTGAATAAATTGAAGTGGAATAACTTAAGCAGAAGAGATGAAGGAGAGTTGAATTGAATTCAACTTAAAACTAAGTGTAATGATAGTGGATTGGATTTGAATCAAGTAATAATGATTTTAATTGAAATAAAATTCGGTGAGTTGCCGATAATATTTAATGGAATGAAAATTCCTAAAAAATACTGGTAAACCATTTAAGTTACTCAGGGATTGAAATAGCTTGAGACAATAAGGAAAATAGAATGTTTCAAGTTTGCTAGAATGGTTTAAGTGAATGTGGATAAACTAATTATGTTGAATAAGTAAATGGATAGAATAAATAAGAATTAAATGAAAGATGGAAGTAGAACTTACTATAAAAAGAAATGGAAATGAACTTAAGTTATTGACTTAAGTAAGTGTTGAATAAAATCCGAATTCAAAATGAAGTATGGTTTAAATGAGTTGAGAAATAATTATTGAATGGGATAGCTTGGACTGTTTTCGAGCTAAATAAAATAGTTTGGAATAAACAAATATGGAATGAATGCAAGTGAATGGATTCAAATATGAAATGCAATGAAAATGAGAATATACGGATTGTGAATAAATTCGAAATGGAATAGAATTAAGTGTAAGTTGAGTCGGAGTCAATTTAAATTGGTTATAAAACCTAAGTACTGATTTATTCACATAGATCTCATCGAATTGCATGGAATAAATTGTCGTTTGGATGTAAATGGAAGTAATTAAAATTCTATGTGTTGATAAGGGTAAAATAAGTTGATTTTGAAAGCAATTGAATTAAATATGAGTTCAGTTTGCTTAAGAATAAATTAAATGTAAGCGATTGAGTTTTAAACCATTTAAATTGATGAAGTGGTATACGAATGGGTTGAAAACCATTCAAATTGAATGGAAATGGTTTATAAATTAATTGAAACAGTTGAATTAGTATGGAAGTTGTAAAAATTGCTTACGGAAAATGTTGGATGTACATTTCTTTAGAATTCATATGTTTTAACCATTGCAACTAAGTGAAATATAGTTAAACTGCATATATTTGGTACTTACATGTTTAAATTGAGTAAGTACAGGTACCTGGGAGCCGTGTGGCTGGATTTTGGTCGCGCAAGATGCTAAAATAATAAGCCGCTTGCTTAAAATGCTAAATAAGGTACGCCTACGCAATAAAAATAGGAAATATGAACTGTTTTTGGTTTTTCCGACCGTGTGGTTCGATGTATATATATTTATCTCTTTTGTCAAATTGCAAAAGCTCCTCCGTACAAAGGAGACTCTGCCAAAAATTTTCAGAAATTTTGGGAGTTAGAAATTTTTTTTTTGAAAATTGTGTTAACGATAAACAAATTCAAATTGAAAACTAAAATAAGTTAGTGAATGAAACTAATTAAAATAATGACATGAATTATTATAAATGAAAAATAAAATTTAAATATTCAGAGTTAAAGATAAATTTGATTCATATGAAAATGAAAGAATCAATTTGAATAGAAATAAATATAAGCTGAAGTGGTAAGATGAAAATGGGTATAAGGAACATATTTCATACATATACTAACTTAAGAAGGAATGGTGAATTCTTAATTGAAATTTGGTATTACAAATATATTCTAAGTTAATATTTGAATGAATAAATATTGACATTTGTAAGGAAGTTGATAAAATGTTTTTGGGATATTGTGATTCGGTATTATTGTTATAAAGGATATGCAGGTATTTTAAAGGGAAAGGAAAGTTGGATTTGATTTCAAAAGATAAATTTGAAATGCTCGACAAAAAGGTATGTATTTAAATTTGGTATGAAATTCGATTGGGATTTGGATTGAGCCACTTGGCCTTTTTGTTTTCTTTTTGGATTTGGGAGGCCGTAGAGCCATTTTGTAGTTGTATCGAGCTAGCCGCGCAAAGGAGACGCTGGCGAATTTTTTCAAAAATTTAGAGGGTTAGAAATTTTTTGAGAAAATTTTGATAATTCGAAGTTTGTTTTTAAACTGGAACTTGAATAGTTAACAATGATATAGTTTGAGACTATGGGAGGGTTGAAATGTTAATAAGATTAATAATGATTCTTTTATAAAAGATAGTTGGTAGAATGTTAAATTGTTTGGTCTTGGGAATAGGTAAACGGGTATTGGACCATTCTTCCTAATTAGTAATTTCGGGGACGAAATTCTTTTAAGGGGGAAGGAATGTAACGACTCGAAATTTTTGAGCATTTGAAATGAGAATATTTAATTAATTTTAAATATTCAAGGGTTAATTATTAACTTTAATTTCAAATCTCAGTATTTATTTGATAATTAATTGTTGAATTTAATTATCGGAATTGGGTAGAATATTGAATCTGGAGTTTTAAGCCTGTGGAAAATAATTTGAAGGCTTATAAAATTTATACTGATAATACTGAGGATAATAGAAGTTGTAAAATTGAAATTAACAGTGATTTGTTCAGTTTTAAAATTTATATCGTTTAAATTGAATTTAAAAATAGCCTTCCGACGCACAGTCTCGGAATTTGACGAAACCAGTTCCATTGGGTCCGTAATATTGAATTATTATCGGATTTCAAATTTCGTATTGATCGGAGTTAGTGTGTGAGTGTACGATATATAAACGCGCTGAAAATTTAATTGATATTAATCCAAATAAAATATACTTTAAAAAAAAATCAAATCTAAAGTCAAATCTTTTGCTATACGCCTCCTTCCCATCTATTTCAAAGCCGAGCTTTTTCCAGAATTCACGTATTATTATTATTATTATTTGTGAAGCCATTCTTGTTCGAACTAATATCTATTTCCCTTTATAAATCGAAATCAAAAAAAAAATCGAAGTCCAAATTCTAATGGCTTCCGAACGAACTCCCTTCATTTCATTACCCAATTCCTTGTTCTCGTTTTCATCAAATCGATTAGGAAAGGGGGACGCGAGCGAATTACAGGCATGAAGATGGCGACTTCGTCTCAATCGATTCGCTCCAAATCAAAGCGACCTTAGCCGCTGCTGCTCCTTCGAATCTTAAACCGAGTCTTGCCGTTCGAAGCTCGAGGAGGGTCACGATTGTAGGAGACTCGGCCTTGGATGTAGGCGGGTGGAGTTCGCATATGACTCGAAGTCACGGTCGAGGCAGCATGAGGCGTCGATAGGGAAGCGAGTGCGGTTGTTTTAGGGTTAGCAAAAGGGACGGGGTCGGTGGTTTTCAATTTTGGGTGGTCTGTCGTTCGTCTTGATAAACAGATCGACATAGAAACATTTATAGGAAGGTACAATTCCACTTTAATTTGATTTAATTTAACATGTATATATATATATATAGACATGTTGTAACTTATTGGTCATTCTAAATAAATATATCCGTACCCACTTTTATAGATTTAACGATAAATTGAATTACTTTAATAACAGACTGATTGGAGATATATTGAATCAGTAATTTATTTAAAATTGGTTTATTAAGATTTATTTAGTGGTAAAGATAGGGTATCTGATTATTTCAAATGTTTATAAAAACCATTCTGTTATGAAGTAATATACGTATAAAATGGGAATTTTAAACTATTTGGAAGTTTATATAAAAGTGTGTGTATATATATGTAGTTTCAACAAGGAAATAATAATAAATAGCTACATTTTTAATGTTATAAGCTATAATTTTTTTTATATAATAATGGACTTAGTGATTATTTTGTTTAATTACTAGAAGATGTTAACGAAAATCTAGTTTTAAAATTTAATAATTGGTTAATTCAATCTATGAAATGGGGATTAATTGTTCAATTAGTTCAAATATTAATAAATTGTATAATATATGTACAAGGTCTATAAATCAAGAAAAAAAAACAACCTGGAATGGAAGCGGATTGCAAATCAAATCAAAGGTGAGTTAATCTCACTCAGTATAAATTTAAATTTAAATGATTAAATTTAAATAATTGTTGAATGGTTGAGTTGATTGATATGCTATAGTATAATATATTTTGAAATTGGTGTATTATTGTGCTAACATCTGTGGATGCAGGGAAAACAGGTTGGAGGGATCCAACTGGACCCCTCAACTTTTATTTAAATTATTTAATATTCTCTGCTCTGGTTATTTGATATTCTATGATGCATTAAGTGGAAGTATTGAATGCTATGGTTTGGATGATATAATTGAGAATAATGAATTACAAAAAATATAAATTTGATTTTTGAATGAAAAAGAAAGAAGTGAATTTGCAAGTAAAATAATTATAGAATAATTTAAGAATGAATTGGAGAAGAAATAAAGCTACTTTAAGTTTCTAATAAATAAGTTGTAAGTATAAAAAGGAAATGTGAATAAACAGGAAGTGAATGAATTTTAAAATCTAGTGGTTATTATTTAAAAGAACAAAATATTTATTTAGAAGCTAAGATTTAAATTATTGGAAGAATAAAGGAAAAGTTGGGAAAAATATGGAATTTGTATATTTCAGTTAAAAGTTTTAAAATCAAATGGAAAATAATAATAATAATAACAACAATAATTAAGTATATACTTAATGAATTTTGAAGTGAATTAGGTAATTAAAGAAATTTGTTTCAAATAAAACAAATTGGAAATCAATTTGGGGAAATTGATTTAGGTGATTGGAGTTGGGATTTTCTCTGGATAGCCAAGTACATGTTTTAAAAAGTAAATCTTTAAAAATTAATTTGATGGATTAAAGTTGTTTTTATAGAAAGCAAGTTTTGTAAAATTTATTATTTCTAATATTTAATTTCTAAAGTAAGTATTTCCTTTTAATCTATTATAGCAATAATTATTTAAAGAGTGATTTAGTATTTGTTTTAAAAGTGTAAATCTAGTTGTATATTTTAGTAAGTAATCTTATTTTCAAATATTCATATGGTATGTATTTTTATTGAAGTACTTTTTAAAATAAATGTTTTAAAGTATAAATTGCAAAGTAAAGTGTTTTAAATTATTTTAAAAATCTATTTTGTGCTTGATGATTTCAGAGAAGATAGAAAATATTTGAGAAAGTTGATTCTGAAAAGAAAGATGGTTTTGAAACTGTTTTCAAAGGTTTGAAAATAGAAACATATCTTAGGAAGATATTTTTGAGATAAATAAATAATTTGAGAAATTATTTATTGTTTGATGGATGTTTTAAATAGAAATTGATAGTAAAATAACCGACTATCAATATTGGACAAATACGTTGATCGTTTCGAAGAGACCGGGATCGAGATTTATTTCTCGAAAACCACTTCGATCCGGTTTGTACGTTTCGTGGAAAAAAAACGATTTTGGATTCAAAGATGGAGCAGTGAAGTGCAAGGGCTAGTCGCTACTAATCCTGAGGATATTTCCAAAATGGATGCAGTAGGAATAGTGCCTTCGGTTCCGTTCGAACCCGAGACAGACTTGTATGGATGAATGCTTGCGAAACATCGTCAAGTGGACGATGGGCATTCTAAGGGATATATTCTAAAAAGGTAACGCTTAGCCTCAAGCCTCATCAAATGGGAATGACTAAAAATCAGGGAATATGAAGCAAGGCTTCGTGGGTAGCCCACACTGGAGGTGAGGTCATCCCTGTCTAGATGTCCCTTTTATTTCGGCTTAGTGGGAGGTTGCTGATCCCAACCGCGGGGTGATCTTGCTCGGGACTGTCCAGTAAGGGATGGTTCCGGTCTTGTGTTGCAGGGGAGTTAGGGTGGCTCCTCGGTACGCTGATGTAGACCAGGTACTGTGACAGGTGGTACCCCAGTGCCTAGCCATTAGTTGGAATCCATTTTCCATACGCGCCCGTACGGTTTTGATTGTGCCCAACTATTGCTGAAACGTGAGATGCAAGCATTTCAGCTAGATTCTATTTTACTTTCTATAGACACTATTATAATATCAGAGGACTTTAATAAAAATTATTTTAGCTATCGTAAGGTAAAAACCCGACATGTTTATTTGTGGCGTGGTCTTACGAGATGCTTTTGTTTTCAAGGATTTTTGAAACTTTAATAATCAATTGGGTATGATTTTCTCACGCTGGTAATCCAGACTGACTCGGGTGTTATTTAACTGTAATGCTCGGGTCAGACCGAGTATTATAGGATACAAGAGATGCTTTGGAGCTCAGGAGACGAGCTGGATGACGATACGTACATTCGTACTTGTTTTATATATATATATATATATATATATATATATATATATATATATATTCCGCTGTGTTGTGTAGCTGTGTATCCAGTTGTATGTTATTGATGTGAGCTGTGATTGATGTACTCTGATGATGTAATATATGTAAACAGATATATTTGATTTTGAGTAAAGATTCTTTATTATCTATTATATTTTACTCCGCTGCGATGGTTAGATTCTGTTGTTGTTTTCTATTCTCTTCTTCTACCTCTTCTTCTTTAACCCAAATGGTTCGTATTTCTGTACAAATTGAGTTGATTTAGGTAGAATAGTGTTGATTCAAGGGGTACGGATTTGCGGGATGTTACATATAACTTGTATTTTATTATCTATTATCTGTTTACATATATATATATATTGTGGATATATTAATAATATGTTGAAAGGGTTTACTATATATATATTGGTTTGTGCATAAGGTTATAACTGTTATAGACACACACACACACACACACACACATTTGTTTAAATATATTAGTCTATATATATAAGAATATATGAGATTAGTTCGAGTGTGTGTGTGTGTGTATATAGAAATTTTAATTTTATGCGTTGAAATAAATATTGATTTGGAATATATGTATCAAGATAAATTTTGAAATATACTTCTCTGTATACATCTGGCTTCTGATTCATTTATCAATTCCAATTTATCAGCTTGTTCGTCGAATTTGAATCCATCGTGCCTTGCTTTGAATTTCGTGCTTGGATCTGTAACCCATTATATTTTCTATTCTCTCTAGCCTCGAAAGGTGAGAAATCACTCACGATTAATGTTCTTATATTTGTTAAATTTGATTTCAATTGAAATGATAGTTGAAATATGCTGCTGTTAGTTATTTACATTGTTATATATATGCCATCACCTGTATCTGTTCACCTGTGACATCTGACATCATTATATATTATTTATATTGATGATATATGCCTGTTATATTATTATCATATCTATTATCACTCTGCAAGTTCCCTGTTAGTATAGAATTCACTATGAGTTGAAATGATACATACCCGAGCGGACTTTAGAATATTAGAAAATCGATATGGGTTGAAATGATAAACCCAAACGATTTTCATTTGAATTGAATTTGAGATTGTGGGTTGAAATGATATATACCCGTATATATTTTAAATTGCGGATTGAAATGATAAATATCCATATCACTTGACCATAGGACAGAAAATTATATACAGACACCGTGGTCTATACATAAAATATTTTGAAATTGATTTCTATGGTTTTGAAAAGAAATATATGGTTTATATGAATATTGAATTTTGATATTATATAAATATTATTTTATATATAGTTAAATCCTTAAATTTAAGCTATATGTAAATTTGTTTGGTATAAAATAAGTTTAATAATAAAGTTTGATTTTATTGAAATATAATATGGTTAAGTATTTATTTAAATTATATTTCAATATAGAGTTTATAATGATTTTTATAAATTAAGGTTGAGAAGATAGTTTTGAAATTGATTTGAAATTTTATTTAATTAAGAAATATAATTAATAAGAATCCATTTGGAACTTATCAGAATTGAGATTTTAAAAGAATATGGTTTTATAACTTAATTCTGGTTTAAGGTGATTTAAATGAATATATCAAGTTTAAATAAATTGTAGGAATATTCCGTTATTGAAATTTGAAGTTTTATTTAAAAGGATATTGGATTTATTAAAAAAATATTTCAAAACTAAATAATAGTAAAGTGAATTTGATATATATATATATATATATATATATATATATATATATACATACAGGTAAATACGCACAAGGAAGAAGTTGCAAAAAAATTTAGTCTAAGGGACAACAAGTTTGCTTTTTAGCCTGAAGGACACTTTTTAGTGTAAACTGAACATGATAGTTACAACTATCATTCTGTGATTTACACTAAAAAGTGTCCTTCAGCCTAAAAAACAAACTTCTTGTCCCTGAAACTAAATTTTTTTCTAACTTTTTCCTTTAGCCTAAAAACCCCTATATATATATATATATATATATATATGAATTATCAAATTTAGTTTTGAAATATTGAATAGTTAAGCTTTGAAATATATGGAATTTGGAATGGTTTATTTGAGGTTCAAAATCTGTATTGATTCAAGTTGAATTTTGGATTCAAGTTGATTTGAATCGGTTTGTGAAGCTGAGGAAATTATTTTATTTTATAAAGAATTTTAAATATAAGACTATTTTATTATATACTATTTGAATATCTAAACTGTTTAAGTGGTGAAAGTTATGGTTTTGAAGCTACGAATTTCAAAGTACTGTGTTTTGGAAATGTTATATTTTCAAGTATTTAGTTTCGAAAGAGTTATAACTTTGGAAAAATGCTTTGATTTTGAAAATGATATATTTGAAATGGAAATGATATCATATTTGGTTTTGAAATGGAAAGGATATCATATTTATTTGGTTTTGAAAAGGCGGTGATATTTTGGTTCTTAAAGTATAAACTATTTTGAAATGACCACGGTGTGATAATAAAGTTTGTTGTTAAAGAGACGGGGATCAGAAGTTGTCATACTCTCTGCCAACTCCGAAAACCACTTTGACAACCGTGTACGCGGTGGAGATTTTAGAATAAACTAGGATGGTGGCGACGTTCTATTGAGGTATATACGTGGACCCGACTCCCATGAGTTGGCATAAGGTGGCCTAAAACAGGAGCGATTCCGGGCCAATGAGGTAGCCTCCTCTTATCGGACACACTTCTTCGATACCATTATATTACTTTGTGATTGATTAGGTGCACCTTTGATTTTGGGAGTGTGGATCGAGGTGGGCGGTAGTGGCTGCTACGCGTTACCACCAGTCCGGATGCGTAATTGGTATATCTACCCTGGCATTGCCTCGTTGTGCCGTGTCACGAACCCTAGCGCGCCTTGTACGATTTTGGTTTTGTGCCGTACCAATGGAGTATCCTCTGGTGGCTTCCTAATCAGGAGGGACTACGGTACTGTATAGACTACTGGTACTATAAAATGCGTTAAGGGGGATATGGGTAACGCCTTAACGCTATTTTTAAATATATTATACTTTACTTTAGACATTATTATAATAGCGTATATTACTACATAGTAAATAGTTTAACGGATTCTTAGAGGATGGTTATCCCAAACATCCTTTGAGTTACTTACATTTTAGTTGTTATTTCACTTGAGTTGGATATATTGATATAAGAATGTTAATCCTGAATCGAGTGTTTTGTGTTTTGCTTTACGCTCGGGTCAGACTAAGTGATACAACTTTTGATACTCACCTTTGGAGTTGGAGCTTCGCTTGGAGATCCAGCTATCTATCCAGCTTTCAGATATTCAGTTGATTCTAGTGATGTATTCTGATCTTGTATTTGACTATTGTGTTCGAGACTTCTGTTGTATCTTATTTAACTCTGTTATATATATAGTAGCTTCATGAACTACTATTCTCTTATTTCCTTGCATTATTGTTATATTACTCTGTGTCTGTGATTTTGTGACTATTTTATTTACTATATATGCTGAGTTTTGCCAAATATAAACTAATAATCCAGTATTTTGAGCAATTCAAATCCAGCATGTGTGGAGGCGAATGGTAGATAATATCAGGTCGTTACGTGAATCGTTTAGTGTAGCGGTATATGCTCTTTTCCTTTTCTTTGTATAATCATTGCTTGTAGGAAAATTTTGCTTATCAAGATGTGGACAGTCTCTTTTGAGATGGCCTGATTCGACACAGTTGAAACATTTGACGTGATTTGGTACTTCATTGTATTTCTAAAATTCCTGTGATCATTCTTTTTGAAGTTGTTCATCTTTCTGTAATTCAGAAACTTTTCAAAATTCTTTGTCATGAAAGCTATTTCTTCATCATCATCACTTCCCAAGTTTGATCCATCTGTTAATGCATTTAATGCAATTGACTTCTTTTCGAATGCTTTGCTATCTCTTCTCCCTTGCATTTGTATACTAAACGGCATTAGATTCCCAATCAATTCTTCAATCTTTAAAGTACTGTAACATTTGCTTCTTCGATTGCAAGAGTTTTCTAATCCCATTCCAGAGTAAGAGAATTTAGAATTTTTCTGACTTGATCTTCTTCGGAAATTTTTTCCCTAATGATATTAGAGAATGCACAATATCCTAAAATCTACTATACATATCTGAAATGAACTCATTAGAATTCATTTTGAATAATTAAAACTGATTTGTGACTATGGATATTTTGGTCTGTTTGACTTTGTTTGTTCCTTCATGAGTAACTTGCAAAAAATTTCAGATATCATATGCAAACTTACAAACAGATACTCTATTGAATTCATTCCTATCATGTGAACAAAATAAAATAATCATGGCTTTGGAATTATTTTTTACAATAGTCTTTTGCTTAGCAGTCCACTGTGCAAAACTAGTTGTCGGTTCAGAATATTCAATTTGTGTGATATTCCAAGTATCTAATCCTATTAACTGTAAATATATTTTTATTCTACATGCCCAATATGCATAGTTATTGGCATTAAAAAGTAGTGGTCTGGTAGTAGACTAACCCTGTACAAATGAAGTAGTGATAGTGTTAACAAAACCAGTGTTGGTGGCCATTTTAAAATTTTTTCAAAATTCAGATTATGAAAACTTTGAAAACCAATGCTCTTATACCAAATGTGAGAAATGCAGATTACAGATCTTAAGGCTGGAATAACACTAGAGGGGGGTGAATAGTGTTTTATGGATTTTCTAAATCTTTTTGAAACTTATGTAATTTAATCACCAACAAATGCAATTCATGAAGACAGATATCATCATAGAATCAGACACTATTGCAAATACTAAATAAAAGCAGTAAAGCACACCAAGATTTTATACTAGTTCGAAGTTACCCTACATCCAGTCCCGTATAATCGTACGGATTTCTTGCCAAAATAATCTCCCACATTACACTCTCGGTTTCAAGGCTACGAGGTACACCCTCCTATATTCGAGTCCAGAGAAAACTCTCTTGATTTAACTAGGCTACAAGATCGCCTAATTGATTTCCGGGGCTACAATCACACCCAATTAATTTCAAGGCTCAACCGCACCTTTTACTTAACAGTTTGACTTACAAAAGATTCTATAAATCTGAATAGCACTGATATTTTATGGAGAGAGTGGCAGAGAATCAAACAAGAGATAATCAAGTGTGATTCACTTAGTATTTCGGTAAAGTACAATTTAGGATTCTTTAGAATTAATGTGGAAGATGAAGAGGAGAGAAAATAAATGAAATCTGGTAAAAAAAATTCGTTTAGAACTTACTGGTATTTATAGTAAAGCAACAGCCATATCCATTCATGAAAGGATACGACGAATAGACACTTCTTTTGAAAATTGAAATTTAAAAATAACGGACACCATGTCGACATGGGGGGTTGAGGAATGTCGACGTGCTCAAGGGAAAATTGATGTTTTGATTTTCTTATTAAAATTGGTTTCTATAATTTGTGCAAATAATTTCTACTTTGTAAATATATTTGAATATAGTTTAAACATATAAAAGAGTTTAGAAAGTAAATTTTAATATATAATCTTAATCTATAAAGTGTTAAAATATGAGTACATAAATATTTTAAAGCTAAATACTTAAAACAAGAGATGGTTTAAAAACAAGGATAATTTGAAATCAAAATATTAAAAATTATAAAAATAGTTTTGAGGCTAAAACATTTAAAACCAAGAGAGATGTCTTTTTGAGAAGAAAGTTTTGAAAACATTTTTAAAACAAGAGATATATTTTTAAAAAGCATTTTTATAAAATTAGCAGATATCATAATAGGACCATTATATGTTACACTAAATATTGTCGTGGGTTCCATCCCGCTAGGGTTCCTTCCCTTTAACAGGCTCGAAGTGGATTCCATTCCACGAATAAATTTTGAATAAAGATGTAAGTGCTTTCAAGAAATTTTAACATAATTCTAGACTCTACTTATCTTGTACTATTGAAATCTTGAACTCTTGATATCTTGATACTCATGAGTCTTCAATCTTGATATCTTCAGTCTTGAATCTGTATACTGTACAGTCTTCATTCTTGGTTGCTGCATGTTTTTATTCTGCATATCTATATATACACACACACACACCATAATGTTAGTATTTATATTTTATAACAAGTCGTAAGGTTGTTATCATCAAAACCATCATCTCAATAACTAACAAATAGGTGTCATCAATAATCTATTGAATTTTGATTATAGCAGAACGATGTTTATTTCTGCTAAATAGATATCCAAAATAATATATTCAATTCAGTCTAACCGAACGGTGTTTTATTTGACCAAATAAACATCACCAATGAAGTAATTGATTCAACCATGTTATTATTCAAAGTAACATAATTAAATTTGTGATGACCCCAACGCTATGCCCAGTTTAGCAAAGAACGTTACAAGTATTGTCGTCTGCTAATCCGAAGAATACGGCTGGTTAAGGGCGATCGAATGTGAATATATCTTTATACTAACACCGACGCGTCTTATTTACCCTTTTGAGGATCTGAACTGAAATTTGACGTATGCAGTATTAATATAAAGTAATAATGCACCGATTAAAATAGTCAGAACAATATACATAAATCAGAATCAAAGTCACATATTTCAACGGACTAATATATAACATATTTCATAATAAGACGTGAGTCTATAAAATGTCAATACTAGGCTCACTCTTATATACATTATATCTCATGCACTATATTAGGTACAAAATTACTACTGAATAATATACGTGACATAACTACTAAATGTCAATATACATAATGATGAAGTGAACTAAAAATGTCAAAATAGTCTACTCCGAATCTAACCCAAAATCCAAGAGTCAATGAGTCCCTCTACCTGTACAGTCTCTGCCTGACCCGAATATTAAAATAATAAACGGGTCAAATGATATCTAATAAAGAGGTGAGATACTAATGTCATAATATATACGACTTAACAATAAAATAAGCCATATTGGAATATGCTTGAATCCAAATAAGCCATATCCATCAAAATTATCATTTCATAAATCCAGTATCATACTTATATGAATTAACAATCACATAAGTCATACTATAAATATGCCCAAAACCAAATAATCAAAGGTTATTAATCAAAGTCACTATTTCATAAATTCATATCAAGTCTCCAATGAACTATCATCAAAATATGGTGATAACAATTCAAAATTCTCCAGAGCCCAAAAGATACTAAATATCTATCCCAAAATTTCTGAAGAAATAATCATCACTAATGAAATAATAATGATAATCAACTATCAGTTTAAAATTGTGCGACAAGGAGTCTAAACCTAATAAATAGACCCCGCCACATTCCTAACCACTAGAAATAGGATACAGTCTAACCAAAAGAAATAGACTAGCTATGTGAATTTACCTAACCCCAAGAAATAGGTAAACGTGGTTCATCGTAAATAAACCGATAGGGCTGCAATATAACACCCATCCAAACAAGAAAAAGGATAGCCGTGTTATACCAGCATAGACGTAACCCCAAGAAATAGGTTTACCCACCCAAATCTAAAAATGTATCGACTCTCAGGTTGATGAAAAATAAGTCACCGTCTCTCGGGGATCTATCGGTCTCAAATAAAATCCAACTGTCCAAGATAATACAACTATAAAGTGTTAATTACCGCCACTCCAGTAATCACAAGAATTTAACTAACTGTCCAATACCAGATAGTAAATTCAAGTATTTACTAAAAACTAGTAAATGCCACTCAAAATCTATATAACAAATTATAATAATAATCGAAAGAATTGTACAAAGTATCCCATGCCACTCGACAAATCATTCGTTTATTAAAATTATTTATTTCATAGAAAATCATGAAATTCAATAGAAATCCAATTCAAGCTTGCATAAAAATAGTCAAAAGCTAAATACAATAAAGGCCAATAATAGTTTATAGTTTGAAAACAATTAATAAAAAAAAATTCATATAGAAAATGATTTCTAAATTACTTTATCTATAATTCACTTTCAAACTTCTCACCTTTGTTGATCCATAAACTCATATTTAATAACAAAAGAGTAAAAAGGATTTTTACTTAAAAATAGAATTTTTTTAAATTTAAAAGTATATATAAATATGTATAATTACTTTTAAATTTATATATATACACACCCACTTTATAAAATATTTACAAATCTTAAAACTTTATCCTCATTTCCCTTTTTAGACAAAACTCTTTATATACATAATAGTTGTATGTATATTTTACTTTTGGTAATCATTTATAAACTTCAAAACCTCATTTGAGAATCATTTTAAAAACATTTAAACAATGCAAATTATAAATCCATTGAATATTCAACATCTAGAGCCAACATCGCTCTATAAAATATAATTCTATAATATGGAATTATTTAGCGACCCGAGTTGCATTCCGATAACTCCGACCACACAAACAATGCATAACAACTATATAGTTTAGCTATAACTGATCAAACATATTTCGATGGATTTCAAAATCATGCGATTTCATAATCGATAATGCAATCGAATCCAATATTTAAACACACAATTCAACCAATTCATTTATCAAATAAATTGAACCCAATGCAAATTTGTTTCAATAATTCCATCCATTCACTACTAAAAGTTTATGAAATTCACAAGCAATTCAATCATTCACTACCAATTATTAACATAATCCTAAATGAAGCATACATAGGGAATAAACTTGCATAGATATAGATATGTGAGTTATAAAATAACTCATTGAATTCATTGCTTGTCGAACTTTTCCTTCCTTTTGCATCAGCCTGCACCAAAAATTAATGTGTCCGCTCCTGTCTTTAACTACTTGTAGCCATCATTGTCTATCTTCATAATCAAACAACTCTGCCTTCAGCCGTCATCTCTATGATAAACCCTCGATTACCACTTTCAAGTACGCTGTCTTCCAACCTCGACGCCATCAAAGTCGTGCTCGACATGACCATCCATCACCGCTGCATCCCTCGCGACTCCGCCTCCGTCCTACCTAGCTCCAAGCACAGTCGCGCTTCCCCTTCATTCCTACAACATCAACACTTCATCCTCACTCAGCGTGCCAGGTCGTAGCTTCGACGTCGACAATGCTTGCACTCGCAAGGCCGTGCGCTATTTTTTTTAATTTTTTTCCAACGATCGTCGATTTGGGAAATTAGGGTACAGGGAATCGGCATCATTTGTGTGTTTTTTTCATGAGATAACTGGGTTTAGGTTTGATTAGGAATAGTTAAGTTAGAAATTTCTAACTGGGCTTGGGCTTTGGGTTCACTTAACGAGGCCAGAATATAAATTCAATTTGGCTTTAATTCTTTTCCTTTGCAACTAGTAGTTATTTCCCTTTGCATTTAAATTTAACTATTAATCCTTTATTAAATAGACTTTAATTGTATAATAATTAAATTCCAAATTATAACTATCGAAAATCGAACTCAACGATTCTATTTTAATTGAATTAGTTCAATATTACAGTTTCAAAACATGGTTGTTACAAAATCCAACAACTATTATTTAATCATAAATATGTACTCCATTAAAACTATAAACTTTTTGTACTATAGTATTGTACTCATCAATATGAGTCAACCGTGAAAACTCGCGCGTTAATCTGATATAAAACGAACAAGATATTCAATTTTTATAGTTAAACTATATAATAACTAAACTAAATTAAATAACAAAGAAATGTTTCCCACCCATACTAGCTCTCGGCCCAAGGCCCATAATCCAAGCCCAATGGCTATAGTTCTCCTGCATACCACCTAAAATTCAAAATCCTAAATCAACACCTTATACCTGAACTAGGCATGCACTTCGTGCATGTGCACAGACGAACCTCACCTCCGTGCGCCAAACTCTAGCCACCCACAAAATCAACTCGCCACCATGCCAGTACCTTCACTTCCCCTCTAGCCACCCCATCGAAAACTAACCATCATCAAGAAATGAAAATCTGTCCAGTTTTCAAACAACCACCCATAAAGCAAGCTTCCTCCACCTCTACAGCCACCTATAGCCACTGCCATCACTGCCAACGTGACCGCCTATGACCCATGTACCTCGATCCAAAACCCGAGGCACTCGATACCTCCGTCCACCTCCATGACTCAAAAACCTAAACCCTAAAAGCATAGCCCTTAAAACCTAGATCGAGTCACCGCCGCCACCATGGTCCCCTGGACCACCATCGCCCGTTGCCATAGCCTCTCTTAGACCCAAGCTTCCTTCCAGTCACCTCCGCTACCTCCCACGACCATCCCATCACCGAAAATTAGCACCTGAACGAAAATGTTTTATCTCACCACCAACATTGATTCCGACCACTAAAAATCACGCGATCACCACCCAAAATCCCACCTTGACAATACGAGCCCAGCCATACCTACCATACACCATTCCATGCTCGACAAAAAACCGCCTCTCTTGACTTCTATTTTTGGGCATCTGCCGCCATAGCACTCACTGTAAATTTCGAGCTATTTTTTTAAATGCTAGAGGTGAAAGTAAATAACTTTCGTGTTGGATGGTTTGGCTAGTTTTGAGTAGATTGTGAGATAAGGAATGAAGAGGAATGTTTTATTTTCCTTCTGTAGGAACAAGAAAATAAAGGAGGAAAGGAAAAAAGAGATATAGGCTAAAAAGAGGAGAAATGAATGAGAGTTAAAGTGTTGATGTGCAGAGTTTGATGCATACTTATAACCAAACAATCCAACTTTTCTCTTTATCCTCAAGTAACCCAAGCTCTACAAGTTAATCAAAATATACAAGCCACTTATCATAATCAAATCAAATCAAGTCAATCAATTTATATTGGTTTGAATTTTGAATTTGAATTTGTTTTTTTCTAAACTTTTTGAAAATAGGATTTGCGGTACTTCGCTATATAATATTTCATTCGCGTACAAACCGCAAACGACAGAAATTCAAATATGATCGCGCAAAAAATGTGATTGATCGCAAAATAATTATAAAATACACTAGTTATCAAATTTTGTTAAATTTCAAAAATACCAACGTATTTGCCGTAAAATATGTCAAAAGAAATTTAAATAATTTCCAAATTATAGTTATTGAAAAATTATATAAATCCATTTTAGTAAAAATTGATTTTTTTTCTTTCCATTTGAAAACCATAAATCAAATATTTAAAATAAATTATATATTTTCTAAATCAAAGTGATAAAATTGTAGGTCGCTACATTTTCCCCCTTGAAAGAATTTTGTCGTCGAAATTTCATCTCAAACAAACAAAGAAGGAAACCAATTAATTCAAAACTTAACCCTTTACCTCTCATAATTATTTATGAAACATTTTCATAAAACAAACTTAAGTTCATAAACTTTGCATAATACCCCCTACATCCTGAGCGTATATACCACTATTTGGTTCAAAACATTTTACTTTGAATCTATTTCCTTTAAGTAAACTCAAGATCCAAATTCCTGGTTTTATCAAAACCCTTTATGAAACGATATTATATATTTTAACCATAGAATATATATATATATATATATATATATATATATATATAGTTCGAGTAACCCCAAAATGATACTAAGGAATGGGTACTACCAAATAGTATCATATGTTCCCTTACCGAGAGGATAATATTTAAGAGAAGTGCTTATCATCTGAATACGTCTCTTTTCCTTTTTTTTTAGTTATTTTCGAGTCATTCGAACTAGTTAACTTAAAAATACTCATTTTACTTTCAAAATTCCCTTTTGAAGTAATTCTTTATATATTCAAATAAATGGTTTTTTTAAAAATATCAATTTCCAATTTGCTTCGGATACGTTTGGATTTGAACTCGTTTCAATCGTACAATGATAAAGAGAATAATTTACTAAGTGCCCTACAACGTTCGCCATGAAAATATCTGATCATCACTTAGAAGATTATTATGATCATCACAAAACAAATCGAGACTCATTCCTCGAACCATTCCAAGAAAATACTTCTTACCTAAAATTATCTTTCCAAAGTATTCATATTAAAAAACTTCCAAGTAGTATTATTATTACTCTTTCCAAAAATCGCTTGAAATATATTCTAAAACCTCAGGATTTAAATCCTTTTATTTATAAATCACATTTTATGAACCAATTTCATAAAATCATTTTTGTAAAATCATTTCCCAAATATTTATTTTAAAATATTTTTAACTTTATTTTAATAAATACCCTTTTATTAAAACGCAATTTAACCTAACATTTTCATCGAATGGCTTATAATCAAATTGTGAAATTTAATTCACAAGGTGTTCGTTTACGTGGCCCACAATTTCCTATTTACCCAACCCATGTTGTTAAAGGAAAATTACTAATAACTCAACAAACATAGACGATGCTTAAAGTTTGACAAGCATGACTGATCAAATTCTAAAAGATAATAATCGAACATTGTCATTCCCTAACAAACAAACACATCAAACATAACTATATAAAATTTTGAAAATCATCCTTTTATATATAAAATATACTCCTGGGTAAATTATTTTATCTATTGATTTAAAACAATGCCATGTCGATTGGCTTTGTTCAAGTGTTTAGAGATTCATATCAATAACGTTAACTACTCGTATTGACCAGAATCCATAAACCACTCAACAGAACAGCCGACATAATATAAAACAATTTTATAGAAATAAAAAGTACACGTTCTTATATATATGCTCAAACTCATTCTAGAGTGTCACTTATCTTATTTCTAATGAGTTTACACCACAATGCCAGGGTTCTTGCTTAACCTTCAACTCTGATACCAACTGTAACAACCCAACTTTTCGATCATCAAAGGTTGACACTAATATATCTATGGTATTTACATACTATATATCCAAGTGCCGGAAAGGAAGATTATTGGGTTGAAAGAAAATAAAAGATAGAACAGAATCTCACAACATGAAGAGTAGTATGTATCATATATCAATGGTCTTTACAAAAGAAAACTAAACTTTAATATATATATATACACACACACACACACACACGCGTCAATCAGCGTACTAGCCTATCATCATCCTGGATAGTTGTAACAGCATGTGCTAATAATTTGCTGATAAATATATAATAACAATAATGTAATGGTTACGTGAATACATCTTGGAAGCATCTAGCTCGTCTCCTGAAGCTCCAAAGCATCCATCACAAAATTTGGAAAATATGCTTAGGCTGACTAGAGCATTATGAAAAAAAATGCCCGGATCAGTCTGGTAAACTAGCGTGAGAAATACGGTCAAATGGGATGCTTAATGTAATAAAAACATTTCAGAAATAAAGATATCTCGTAAAACCATGCCGCATATAAACACGAATGGGTTTTTACCTTACAATAACCAAACAATTTTCTTGGAAATCTTATGAAATTATAATAATATCCAAGGTTCAAAATAAATATAGAATCATAGTCGAAATTGTTACTTTAATTAAATTCCAACATAATAGGTATACAACTACATCCGTAGGGGCACGTATTGGAGATTGGATTTCCATCAATGACTGGGCTACTGGGGTACCATTCATCACAGTGCACCTCTAGACAAAATGTACCAAGGCCAAAAAGAACTTCTTGCACCACTGCTACACGAAGCTAGTTACGCCTTTAACATGGCATACCGGATTACATCATCCCTCGAGCACCAAGGCTGCAAAATGTTTACACCTGGCCCACTCGAACACATAACAAAATCCATAAATATCGAATTTAGATCGAGGAATGATGCTCCTAATGGTAGCAAACCACATAGCTCTGCTGTATATACCATGTTTTAGTCATTACCGGGTTGTGAGATTTGTGAAGTCACAATCACATTTTCCCCTCTTAGCAAATTCCGCTTGGATTGCTAACACTGCCTTCCAAGCACCATTCAATACCAACATTCATCTATACAAGTTATTCTGGATATGAACAAACTGAAGGCACTACTTCTACTACATTCATTTTGGAATCACCCTAAGGATTAGTAGCAAGTAGCCCTTGCACTTCAAGGAACTCCATCTTTGATCCCATCACCTCGAACCAGTTTTGAACCTCTTCCAAAGCATAAAATAGGCATATGGTTTCAGAGCGGTTATGGTTTCAAGTCATCTTATGTAAGTACACTCCCCTACTTATTGGTTGCTCCGAAACCAAATCGATAGTTCCGGTAAACTCAACTCCATTTCTTTTGGAAATAATCAGATAATACACAAGAGCGGAGACCACCTACTAACCATTTAAGTGGACGCATTTCCTTATCATTTGTCAAAGGAGAACAAAACGAGATTTACACACAAAGTACAACATCATCGAAAATAACTACATCATATAACTCCCATGTTTCTCATAGATATTTCCAGAGTTATATTATTGGCCAAGATTTCATAGTCGATTATGTAACTATCAAATATACAACAATCAACATGGATTTAATTTCATATGGAATCCACTAAGCCTCTATTGATTATTCGTTCATTAATTAAAATCTCTTAAATTTATTTTATTCAAAATACCTTCACAAAGACATATTTATTCACAAACCCCTTATATTCTTTACAATACTTAGGAAAAACATAAATATACTTATCTCACCGATATAGGTATATTACCAAACATTATACTCTCAATACTTAGAAAATATATCCTTATACTTATCTCAACCGTATAAGTATATTAACAAAACTTAAGAATGATTTTCCTCTTTTCCAAATTTATATTTAAATGGGTCAAAAACAAATATCATTTAGGGCATTTCTTACTATAAACCAAACTCATAATGACCCACCTTTTTGGATAGTTTAAATCGATGATAAAACACACACGTCAGACTCAAACCACTCAAAAGGGAGGATTGTTATAGGGTAAATAAGAAAAAAATAGAGAAATAAAGAAAACAAAAACAGAATCTCATAGCGGAATGACAAAATATAATGATCAAATAAATAGTTCATAAAACTATTTTTACAAATAACATTTGACTATACTTTTACAATACAGGATCGGAGTTACATACAACGGGAATAAATAAATGCAGTGGAACAACATGATGTTGTGGAATAAATATAATAAATAATATTAGCATACAAATCTCCGCCTTTGTCCTCTAGAAAAGCAGTCTTTGATTCACTGAAAAGCTCAGACTGACCCGATTAAATTTAAAGGCAAAACACCCGAGTCAGAACTAAAAAAATGTTATGTAAGTTAAATCAACAGCAAATAAATATGAGTGTAAAGGCTTCATAGATGTTTATGGGGTTTGACATCCCTATCCAGTATCAACGTGAGTGCAATAACTTAAGAGTTATTTGAGATTACCATGTCCTAAGGATCTGTTAAACTATCTACTATGAAGTACAGTACGCTATCATAATATGTGTACAGTAAGTAAAATATAAAAATAGCGTTAAGGCATTACCCATATCCCCCTTAACACATTTTATATATTCCCTTACTCTATACAGTACCTTAAGCTCCACAAAACCGGTGGTTTACCCAAAGGGCACTCTATATGTACGGTACAAAACAAACTCGTAGTGGGCGTGATAAGGCATGTGATAAGGCACGCGAGGCAATTCCAGAGTAGGATTCTACCGTTTACAGAACCGGGCTGGTAGTAACGCATAGCAGCTACTACCGCCCACTCAGAACACACACCCAAAATCAAATCGAGGGTGGTCACCAAATCAATCACAAAGTCATAATATGGTGTTGAAGAAGCATGTCCGATCGGAGGTGCGGCCTCACTTGGCCCAGTTATAGCTCTTGTTTTAGCCATATCAAGCTGACTCACGGGAGTCAGTGTTACGTAAATACCTCATACAGAATCATTCACCAAACCATCCTTCTTCATTCTGAAATCTCCACCACGTACACAGTTGTTAAAGTGGTTTTTGGTATTGGCAGAGAGTATGACAATATCTGATCCCGGTCTCTTTGACAATCAAATGCTTATTTCACACCAGATGGTTCTTTTGCATTTCCAAAACTGATTCATAATTGATATCAAAATATCATATTCTCCGAACCATATCATTCCAAAGTCATATTTACTTTTGAAATTATATCACATTTGAAATCATACCACTTTCGAATTCATATTTCCAAAATAGATTAAATACTCATTTAAAATCATCATATTTACTCAAATATGGCATTCACTGGCAATATCATTTAACATCCCAACTTATGTTATAATATCATTTAATCATATTCACTTTAAATCAAGGATTTTAAATATAAACAGTTCCACTTTACATAGTCTGAAATTTAGAATAGTTTAAATAGTTTAAAATAGCTTTTAAATGGTTAAAATATTTTAGATATAGTTTTAAATGGTTTTTAATAGTTTAAAATAGATTAAAATAGATTAAAATAGTTTAAAATATTTTAAAATAGTTTAAATACTTTAAAATAGTTTAAAATACTTTAAAATAGTTTAAATGGTTTAAATATAGATTAAAATTAGTTTAATATAGTTTAAATCATTTAAATTAGATTAAAATAGTTTAATATAATTTTAAATGGTTTAAAATAGATTAAAAATAGATTGAAATAGTTTACAATAGATTAAATAGTTTAATAGTTTTGAAATAGTTAAAATAGTTTAAAATAGTTCAATAGTTTGAAAATCTTAGAAATCGGTATTTTAAATAATAATTTTTAAACAGTTTATATTAAGATAATTAGTTTGAAATTAATATCAAAATTAAGCCATTTCTTTAGTTTCAACACATTTGGACCATGTCCAGTTTTTCAAATCAACTAACTCAAATTGGTCCATCGATTCAGATTCTCATTTAAAATCATTTAATCAATATCGGTTTCAAATCCATGTTTGAATTATCAATTTAAACCACTTTAAATAGATTTCAAAGTTATATTAAAGAAATTTCAATAACTCACTCTCGATAAATTTCATTTATGCTTCAAAATTCAACTTTGAAATTTTCATTTAATTCTTTAAACAATTCATCAAATCAGTTTCAATTTTAAACATTTAAAGCTTGGATTTCGAAAATAATTCAGTTTATGGAAATCAAATTTTATTTCAACATATCGTTTAACTGAATTCTTTAAGGATTTAAAATTATCTCATTTAACCAACCTGTTGTCCGTATATAATTCTCCACCCTATGGTCAAGTGATGCAGATATTTATCATTTCAATCCGCAATTGTTTTATATTTACGGATATATACCATTTCAACCTGCAATCCTGAATTTATTTACAAATCCTTGAAATCGCTCGAGTCTATCATTTCAACCCATAACGATTTCCCCTAACATATCAGATCGTTTGGATATGTATCATTTCAACCCATAGGGAACTGCATTGTTATAACAATATAAACATATAACATCTAGTCATCCAATATCAACAACCAGATATCCGTCCCAATCATCATTCAATCAACCAATAAACATCAATAATTAACTGATTATTGTTAACCGGTATAAACCGGTAATTAAAGTTCAACATTAAATTAATGGCAGTTAAATTCAATAAAAGTCAAATTTAACTAGAAATGACAATTTAAATATACCAAACATCAAACAATTAATTTCTAATCACATCATAAATTCAATTTAACTAACATAAGATAATCTAGTAGTTGTGAGTGGTTAAAACAATCACTTTTGATTTTTCGACGATATAAAATCCAAAGAAAGGCTCAAATTCGACAGTTTCAGAATTCATCCAAACTAGTTTCACAATGTCTAGAATTTCGATATGATCACAGAGGAGCAAACTATGCGTGAATCCGACCTTGTATGTATAAGTTATACGAATTAAAAGATTGAAATTTTAAATTAAATAAAAAAAGAGGCACTAATATTTCGACATGTCACCTGCTCTTCCCTCCCATCCAAGCCGTGACTTCAACCCATTAAGCAGCCAAAAATCCTACCTTTAATTGCTATATTCTCTCTCCAACGACCACCTGAGACGACCACGCCACCACCAAAGGGTTTGACTACCTCCCTGCACTTGGCGCCACCTCCGACCCAACTATGAATGCCACCGCTATGTATAAAAGCTAGGTTTTCGAACCCTAATCATCCAATTCAAGCCGCCTCATGTCGATCTGGGTGATGCGACCACCACCAATCGACTCCTCGAAGGCCCCTATACAAAACCCATATCTCAATTTCGTCGATTATCGCTTTGATTAAAAACCCCCAATTTGGCTTTGACTATGATTTATGGTTGATTCATGCACTGTTACGAAAAATGAACACCAGACGTAGGTTCCAGTTGTCAAGACCTTTCCAATGGTATATAATTCGATATAGTTTGAGGAGTTTTAATTTTTCGATTTGATTTTGATTTGCAATTTGAATCTAGAAAATATAGTTTCTGCCATTAAGACGAAGAAGTAGAACGATGGAACCGCACATACTGAGATAAGAAATAAAAAGGCTGCTAGGGTTTATAAATATGTTGTTATCCCGCCTTTTGGCAAGGCCGTGACACCAAGGAACTGACTGGAAATCAAAGACAGATCACCCCGAAGAATGGTTATGTACAGGTTTGCTAAGGATGCTGGTAAATTTTGTCCAAGTCCGAATCGAGCTACAATTGATAAGGCAAGACGAACAAAGCTATGAAAGCCAACGTTCCAAATTTCAAGTCAACCCGAGTTCGTATGCTCAAGATATGATCGATGCAACTCAAGTGATCACACTGTTCGTATCCATCAAGCAAACAGGAAGAAAACTCCTTCGTATCGATCTGGTTTGAATCCATCAGATTTGCATGGCTTCGTATCGATCAGGGGAGCACAAGTTCGTATTCATAGAGAGCGGCGTTCTTCGTATCCATCCTTCCTCATACTGCTTCGTATCCATCATCTCCAGCTTGTTCGTATCGATCAACCAACGTCCACTTCGTATCCATCGAAACCATACAAAGCAGCTACTTCGTATAGATCCATCAACACATACTGCGCTCATATCGATCGACCATTGATCGATGCGAACAATACAAGATGAATCGGTGCGAAATGCACTTAATATTGATCGATACGAAATAGAGCAGTGACGATCGATACGAACAGAACAGTGGTGGTGATCGATACGAACAGGGCTAAATTGAGTCGATACGAACGAGGTGCATCCATAATATAGACTCGGTCGCTCGGCATAAAATATGGATTGATCCTAAAAGCAAGCGCTGCATCATCAAAGATCACGTGCAAAACCATCGATACGAAGCTATCGATACGAACAACATCGATACGAATTCAATAGCCTTTAAGAAATCCAAACTTACATCGATCATAACTCAAAATCTACATGTCCAAATGCCACCAAATTTTTATAAAAGCTTGCGTGCATCTTCAAGAACATTCATGAACGATCCTGACTCGATTGGACCAAATCCTGATCGATACGAATTGCATTTGTATCGATCACGGATCTACTCCAAACGGTCAGGAGTCGATCGTGTGGGCCCACTCACGTGAGAGAAGAGGTCTTTCGAGATCTGAGCGAGATATTTGTAGCCTACGCCTATAAATAGTAGCTCAGGGCCTACTAAGAATTTTTGGCTCTTCTACGTCTAGACTCTGCCGTAATCATCATTGTACTCGAGTTTCACTGTTGTAATTCGTTGTAATCAACAAGCAAAAGTAAATAAAAGTCAACCATTTCATAGTGGACGTATGCCATACACCAAACCTCTTTAAATCTCTGTGTTTCTATGCTATTTTTTATTGTTGTTTGGAGTGTTTGTTAGATAATCCTCTTTTTCCATTTATTCTCTTCATTTTATCTCTTCAAACACTTTCAAAGAGTGTTGTGCACAATTTTCGTACAAACACTTTGCTGCCTTCACCGAGAAAACCCAGTTTTTCTCTTGCTCATTGGATCTACTATCGATATGGGATTGCGAAAATCTAAGAAGAAGATCCAGACTTCAAGTTTAAAGTTCTTCCATCCTATTCAGATTTGCATCAAGCCTAGGAAAGAGCTTCACTATCCATCATGGTGAAAACTAGGACTACACCAACTGCCACAGATCTAGAAGGACGAGATAGACAAAATCCTGTATAGTTACCTCCTGCCAATCAGCATGCTACCGGACCATCGGATCCACAAGGCCCTGTCACCGGGGAAGAATTTCAAATGCTAATGCAACACCTGACACAGAGTCGGCAGCAAATTACTTAGGAACTACGTGCCAACACAGAATTAACTAATCAACTAAATCGTCAGATACGAAGGATCTAGAAGAGATCAGGCTTTCAATTCATCCACTGAGAGTTCAGCCTCTTCTGACTACCATCATAGGTCCACAATGCCCACGGCTAGAGGGAAGTTATACTTAAGCCACTAGACATCAGCATACATTGAATATTGGACAACCGAGGGTTGGCCCGTCAACCAACTATCAGACTGGACCCTCCTCTCGGGGCGGTACTATTCCTCACCGCGTTACAGACAACCGCACTGCCATCGCTGCTACTGAGTTTGGAGCCAATCCCCGAAATCGGACAGATCCGAAGCGTCGCCAACATGAATATACTCCCGATCCTTATGCTCCAGAGAATTTAGAACCAAGGAGGCGATACATGGGCCCTCGACCACGATCGGCTTATCCTCGGATTGTGGAACCCGACCACACCTTGGACCAACAGGCCCAGAATGTACAAATGTCGGACATCCCGATGATGATCCGTCAGATGATATGAGAGAGTCGAGGCCTCACTAATGACGACTGGGGGATCTCTCGGAGGCATGCTTCTTTTATCGATGAGATACTCCATGCCGAACCACCTCGACGATTCAGGATGCCGACTTTACCCGTTTATGAATGGATCTCTGATCCTAATCAACATAACTTGAAGTATGAATGGTTAATGAATGTTGCACGAGCTGATGATGTAGTTAAGTGCCGAAGTTTTCCGCTCTCGCTGTGGGGAATAGCGACTATGTGGTTCATTCGTTTATCACCTCGATCTATCTCATGTTTTGATCAGTTGGCAACAAAGTTTATTGAGCAGTTCTGCATGCATGTAACGAGACCAAAGGATGTTAATACTTTGTCTAGTGTCACTCAAGCTCTTGGAGAGACACTCAGACGTTATTTGGAGAGATTTTATGCTGCATGCGCTGAGATTAACAATCACAATGATAACTCTATTCTGGTGGCATTGACTAAGGGGATTGATCCCGATTCTGAGTTCGGCAACCGATTGGTTGGAAAACCCCCTGTGTCATTGGACCGTTTCTATTCCAAGGCAGCCCAATTCTTGAGAAGGAAGGATGCGAAGCAGTCTAGGAAAAAGGATGACGCATGGCCTAGAATGGAAGGGATTCAAAGAAATGTTGCTGTTAAAAAAACCAGGGAGAGTTTCGGAAAAGTGCAATTGAACATATAGAATAAACATAGTCAACAGAAAGGCAATGGAAATCAAAACAGAAAACGGGATCAGAATCGTTGTCCACGACGTAGGGCTCCTATGTTTGATAATTATACTCCTTTGAATACGTTGCTGGGGAATGTGTATCTACAGACCTGCAATACTATTCAGTATAAGAAACCTGCTCCGAAACAATGATAAGAGAAACAGATTCAGACGGGGAAGTTTTGTAGATTCTACGAAAGCTACGGCCACAACACGATGAGTGCCATCATTTGCAGGATATCATTGAGAAGATGATACGTGAGAGAAAATTGGAGCAGTTTGTGCGAGCACCGCAATCTAGAGGTGCAAGCCCATCAAATTAGAACCATGTACCGAATCAGGTGAGATCGGAGGAACCCACTCGTACCAGCGGGAGGTTGGTGATAAATACTGTTAGTGGTGGTCCTCATCCAACAGACCGAAGCTAGAAGGAAATGGAGTCGTATGCCAGTTCTGTTAGGCATGCAAGCTTCGAGTGTTGTTGTAGTTTGGAAGAAGGGGCTCCGGCCAAGCAACAGAAGATGATGACTGACGGCATCGTCTTTCGAGATAGATACGCCGACAGGGTTGAAGCCCTAAATATCGATCCACTTGTCATATCAGCTCAAGTAGGTCCTGCTTGGATGAAGAGGATATTAGTAGACAGTGGAAGTTCTGGGAGTATATTGTTTAAGCGAGCCTATGACCAGATGAAAATGGAAACTAAAGATTTGAAGCCTTGTCAGTTCCGCATTCATGGCTTTAACGGGAGTGCAACTATACCCAGGGGAGTGGTGAAACTGCCAGTGGAGTTAGGAATCAGAGAACGCCGGAGAGTCCGGATGCTACAATTTGTTGTGTTGGATATAGACATTCCATACAATACTTTCTTAGGCCGACCAACCCTAGCTGAATTCAGGGCTGCAATTGCCCCTTGGTGTTTAACCCTAAAATTCCCTACCGACAATGGAGTCGTAGTCGTTCAGGGAGACCAGGCTGTTGGGCGAGCCTGTTATGTTTTGATCCGCGAGAGGCGTAGCGAAAGGAAAAAGGAAAGGGCGTATAAGAATCTCTCTGCGTCCGCTTTGTTGAGAATTAACAATTGACGCCTGGGCCTAGGCCCGGGCACCACAACCAATTTCCAAGGGATCTTGACTTGAGAGATACCGCAAGTGAAGATGAAAGTAAAGACAGTCAAGCTTCTCCGGTCGAGCTGACGATCGATGTCCCGATCGATGATAACGAAGATTCTAAAATGATAAAAATTGGATCTCAGTTAAACCAATAAATGCAAGAGGAATTGGTTGAATTTCTCCCGGCAAACCTTGATATGTTTACCTAGACACATTCTGCATGTGTGGAATCTCCCTGGACATCGTGAGCCACACATTGAACATTGACCCACGGCATGTCCCGGTCAAACAAAAAAGGCGTGGTTTGGATCCAGGGAGATCTGCCATCCTTAAAGAGGAGGTAGATAAGGTTAAATCGAACGGATTTATCCGAGATGCATTATAACCGGAATGGGTGTCCAATCCTGTACTTGTGCGAAAGCTGAATGGGGAATGAAGAACGTGTGTTGGTTACGCCAACTTGAATAAAGCTTGCCCTAAAGACAGTTTTCCACTTCCTCGAATTGATTGGCTCATAGATTCAACTGCTGGACATAAACTTTTATCTTTCATGGATGCATGTTCTGGCTACAACTAGATACCCACGCTCTTACTCGACCAGGAGCATACCAGCTTCATGATCAATCTGGGACTTTACTGCTACAAAGTTATGCCTTTCGGGCTCAAGAACGCTAGAGCAACTTACCAACGGTTAGTTAACCGAATGTTCGCTAATCAGATCGGGAAAACCATAAAGGTATACGTGGATGACATGCTAGTAAAGTCACGATTCTCTACTGATCATATCAAAGACCTGAAATCAATGTTTAATATCCTCCAAGAGTATAGAATGAAGCTCAATCCGTTGAAATGTCACTTTGGAGTCGCATCAGGAAAATTCCTTGGATTTATCGTCAACGCTCCAGGTTTTGAAGCCAATCCCGAAAGGATCTAGGCAATTAGAAATCTTGAGACTCCAGGAACTATAAATCAAGTCCAGAGCCTCAATGGGAAAGTAGCAGCACTGAGCAGGTTCATTTCAAAATCCACTGTCAAATGCATTCCCTTCTTCGATCTGATCAGAAAAGGGAAATAGAACTTTGAATGAACTATGGAATCTGATGGCACATTCCAAATGCTAATTCAACACCTTTTCAAACCGCATATTCTGTCAAAGCCTATTGATCACGAGAAATTGTACATTTACTTGGCAGTGTCAGAAAATGCAATCAGTGCTGCCCTAATTTGGGAGGAAGACCGAATACAAAAGCCGTTCTACTACATTAGCAAACGACTGACAGAGCTGAGAGAAATTATCCGAAGCTAGAGAAGTTGGCTTATTGCCTTGTTATTGCCTCAAGGAAGCTTCTTCCATATTTCTAGGCTCATCCTATCATCGTTTACACCGACCAGCTATTACGAAAGATCCTTACGTGGCCTGAGACGTCTGGTAGGTTACTCAAGTGGAACATCGATCTAAGTCAGTTGGACGTTACTTATACTCCAAGGCGAACCATTCAAGGACAAGTCCTAGTAAATTTCATAGTTGAATTTACTATCCTAGAGGACTTTCCTGAAACCAGTGAATCTCCTAAGTATATCTGGAAGCTGCATACTGATGGTGCATCAAATGACCATTGCTCAGGTTCCGGGGTTGTACTTGAAACTTTTGAAGGTTGATCTATATGCTATGCTTTAAAGTTCAACTTGTGTGCGATTAACAACGAAACCGAATATGAGGCCCTGCTTGCCGGATTGAGACACCCCCGAGATTTAAGAATCATTACTGTGGAGATTTATTGTGATTCGCAATTGGTCGTGTGTCATGTTCGAGGGGAATACCAGGCCAAGGACCGAAGACTGACCGCTTACCTTGCTCGGGTTCAAGAAATATTAGATCAGTTCGATTATTATGCCATCTACTGCATACTCCAAGAGCAAAATTAGAAGCCGATTCATTAACAAAGTTAGCCAGTATAGTTGAGGCAAAACAAATGGGACTCATTCCTGTGGAAACATTATCTTCCTCGAGCATCGATCAAATGGAGGCAGACTGGGTATTTGAGGTTATTCCCGATAAGGGGTCATGGATGACTCCGTTCATAAATTATCTCGAGCATGGGACCCTGCTAGAGCGCAGGAGTGATTCGAAAAGCTTCGTGGTTCACTATTCAGAATGAAGTCATGTATAGAAGAGGATACTCTGTTCCTTTACTTCAGTGTATCGCTCACGATGAAATCAAACGCTTACTGCATGATATGCACGATCGAGAATGTGGTGATCATACCAGAGGCAAGCTTTGCCAAGAAAGTGCTCCGATATGGATACTATTGTCCGATTGTAAATCGCGATGCATCAGATTACGCCAGAAAATGTGACAAATGTCAAAAATACGCTTGGATCCTTAGAGCCCCGCTTACCGAAATAACTCACATGGTCAGTCCATGGCCGTTTGCAGTATGGTGTATCGATATTAATAGCTCTCTACCTCTAGCCAAAGGTTGTGCGAAGTATGCCATCGTCGCAGTTGATTACTTTACCAAGTGGGTGGAACCTGAGACCCTAGCTATAATTACGACGAAGAAGGTGATCAACTTTGTAATCCGCAACATTATCTGCCGATTTGGTCTCCCACATACTATCATCACTTATAACAAACCCAATTCGATAGTGTTGAATTTAAGAATTTCTGTCAATAATTCCATATTCAGAAGAAATTCTCCGCAGTTGCACACCCTCAAGCGAATGGACAGGTTGAAGCTGTGAATAAAGTTATAAAGTCTATTCTGAAGAAACGACTGGAAAAGGCTAGGGGTAAGTGGGTCGATGAACTTCCTATAACTCTATGGGCTTACGAACAACCCATAAGTCCGCGACCGGCCATACACCATTCTCTCTTTCCTACGATTCAGAAGCCATTATTGCAGTCGAGATGGAAGTACCTTCTCATTGTGTGACTTATTATGATCCGAAAACGAATGCCATATTACTGGCCAAATCTTTGGATTTATTGGATGAGAAGCGTGAAGAGGCTGATTTAAGGGCAACAGCATACCGAAGTCGAGTCTCCCAATAATATGCCAAGGTCCGGCCTCGAACCTTTGAACTCAGCGATCTCGTCCTCAAAAGAATCTACCCAGTTCCTTCGCACATGAAACCAACATGGAAAGGGCCGCATGTCATCGAACGAAAGCTCGGAGATGGCACATTCAAATTATCGACCGTTGATGGTCTTTCTCTACCGAGAGCCTGGAAAAGCAAAAGCCTTCGTCGCTACTACACATGATAGGCTTTAATTATTCAGTTTACTTTTCATTTGCAATTTGTTTATGCATTTTGAAATTTGAATTTGTAATAAGGCCACTGTCTGTGCCGTATTTTCTTATTTCAGTAATAAAATGCAATCGCTTCGAGCCAGAGCTGTGATTGTTTGAAATGCATCATACAACTATCACTATGCACGGAGAGCTAAATTCACCCGATGGAGGGGTTTATTCAAATAGGGAGTAACTGTGATACGACCGGTTATTCGCTAAGTGAAACCCAAGCTCGGGGGCAAGTTATCACGCCGAAGGCAAAAAAGGATTGATATACGACAATCCTTTAACTAACTCTAGATTCACAGAGTGCCAGCTAGAGTGTAAACTTATAAATACTGTCTCAAAGAGGGTGGGTCCGTCCACCTAACAACTTCACCTATATCTTGACCAAATTTGAGGAGGATGGATCCATCCATCTAATGACCTTACTTGTTAAATCAGGATGGATGTGAACCGACCATCCATGATCCTGATACATTCGTCATTCTTGGAGTGCAAATGAAATCCTAAAGCCTAAACAGATGTGACTGACCATCTGTCGGTCAACTCCAGATTCCCAGAGTGCGAACTAGAGTATAAACATCAACTAACTCTGAATTCCTAGAGTGTGAACCAGGGTGTTAACATCGACCAACTCCAGATTACCGAAGTGTGAACTGTAGTACAGACATCAAATAATTCTTGTTCTCGGAGTGCGAACCAGAGTATCGATAGAAATTAACTCTAAGTCCCTGGAGCATGGATTGGAGTATAGACACCGACTAGCTCTAAAATCCCCAGAGTGCAGATTGGAGTTTAAACATAAACCAGATATGAATCAATCATCCTTAACAGAACTATGATCCCCCAAAGTGCAGTCAGAGTACAAACATAAGTCGGGCGTGACTGGCCGCCAATGAATCAATATAAAGTCCCTAGAGTGTGGACGCAGTTATAAATATTTAACAGGTGTGACTGACAGTCCGTGAAAATAACTTAAGTCCTCGGAGCGTGGACGTATCACCAAAACTTAAGAAAGCATAATCGACCGCTGACGAACAAGTGTAATCCCTAGAGTGTGGATACGATCATTAATTGATGAGCCAGTGTGGTTCGATTGCCCGAATTCGCCATGCTTCCGTTTCATTTCATAAAAAATGAGGTTGACGTGCTAAAGACAAATAGCGGTTGCTGACAATCTTTCTAATGTATCCCCGAATCCGGGGGAAGAACCAAAGTATTAGCCACTAATTGAGACAGTGCAATATCGGAATCCAACTTAACACTCGACTGCAACCCGAAGTAGTGGCCCCGGAACTTAGTGACAAAACTCGAGTTGGATTCGGAGGCTAAAATTTCATGAGCACAATGAATTGAAGTTTAAGCGCTGAAACACTTAAGAAAATGGACACAAATTGTACAGAAGGCAAAGTGAAATTTTATTTCAATCATTCTTTAGAAGAAAAAGGTTAAGTACAAAGCTATACCAAAAGTCATACTAGCAGGGGCCGAATCCGCATCTATACACGACCTATAAAAAAGAAAAAGTAGATTCCTATCTATCTACAAAAAATAAGCCGAAGAGACATGTCTATTCTTTCTTTTTTCTTGGTTTCTTCTTCTGCGTTGACCAGCTGGATTCGTCGCTTGGCTTTCTCGTCGAACCTTTGCTTTTCGACAGCCGATCTCCAATTGGGGGCATTATGTTCACCTCCTCCTCTGAACTCAAGTGGATAGGAATGCTTCCTGATGGCGGAGTCGGAGGGACAAGATCAATGTTAGCAGGCGGTCGGGGTACACTTATCCCAACGACCGTTCCTCTCAAAGAGATCCAAAGGGGCTGGACCAAGGCCCGCCATTCCACCTCTAAAACAACTAGCTCGGGTAGCTGCTTCCATTTCGACGTTAATTTCGATTATTATTTCCTTTTCGTGAATTGTCTGAGCCTCACCAGGAACGTTAGAAGTTGGGCCTCAGGAGCTAGTCATAGGTGCGCCCATTCATGACAAATGGCAGATCAGCAAAGGGGTCACTATGATGACCGAGATGTTCCTCCATCATCTGTTCATCGAAAGTAAGTGTACTCCCTTATATCCCATCCGTAGGTGCAGTATCTATTGTCGTAGTCGCTTCCATTATAATAGCCTCCTGCTTGTGATGTAACTCTTGGGTTGCGGGAGGCATAGTAGGTGTAGCTCCAATCATTGTATAGACATAAAAGAAAAACTGTTAACAATTACTTCAAGTTACGCTACCAGTTTTGAGCAAGCATAAGAAATGTTCAGAATACTTTCCTCAGTTTGACTTGCGGTTGGCGAAGCATCTTCAGATACTTGCTCTTGGGCTAGAGACAACTGTGGTTGATCTGGATATAAGCAGGAATGGACTGAGGATCAACCGTAGATGTGGATTCAGGCTGAATTGGCATGAGAGTTTCAGAACTTATGTCATGATGCTCGACACCTGAACCTTCTCCAACCTTCGAATGTTGAGCGCCAAGTTTCTCCTTTTCATATGAGATCATTGTATCATGGAGAACTTTTCGTTCATCTTCGCTCAACACCCGGTTCTCAAGCTCGAACTCATCAACCGATTCAGCTTGGTGCCCGGCCTTTTCATCTTCTACTGATCGGCCCCAAGCGTTGTATAGGTTTTTTGGATATTTGTCAAGCCAGATCAGGTTTCTATGTTTTAAGACGTTAGCATTGTATGTGATCAGAAGATCTTCAATGTTGGCCTTCAACCTGGCTTCCGCCATTTTAACTTCATCCTCAACCTTGGCTTCAACCTCCCGAATTCTAAGTGTTGCCGCATCCCTTTCACCCTGAAGCACCACAGCTGTTCGCAGGCCACATGGCTGCTCCATTCGCATCATCTTTTCTTTAATGGTTTCAGAAAATTTGGCTTTAAGCTCGTTGGGTTCTTTCAGAGCAGCATCCCTTTCAGTTGTAACTGTGGTGTTTCGGTGGCCTGTCTCCTTCACCAAAGCGAAATGCATTTGTCGCATTCTTTCCATAGATTGAGTTGTCTCGTCATCTTTCTTGGTGGCCTCTATTTTAGATTTCCAAGAAGATTTGGCTTTATCATTGAGCACTTGAATAATATGGTCCTTCTAAGCGAGGTCGGTCTCTAACTTCTCAATTTTTTTCGCTCGCTCAAAAGCCACCACCGACGCTTTATCCACGACTTTCATCCACTCCTTGTATTGGGTATAAATGTCATAAATGTAGTCATGCATCGTTTTTTCCGTCTCAGGTGGAATTTTGTTTAAGTGAGAGGGAAGATAAAACCATCAAAGCAAATGTTCGGAAAATCTTTTCTCAACTGGGCAATTTTGATTGCTTCTTCCTCAGTGGGCTCTGTAATAACTTTTTCAATGATAGTGGGAGTTTCGGCCTCAGTTCTGCGGTGTTGTGAATCACGGCTGGGGGCTTGAGAAGATGGTTTTTGATGCAATGGCTCTAGTAGTTGTTTTCCATGACTAGAGGGTTATGTCGGGGGTCGAAGAGGTGGAGAGCGTGATCGGGATTGATATCTGTGTTCCCTATCTCTATCCCTCTCCGTCTCATAGCGTTCTTGGCTGGAATAACCGTGATCGTGGTCACTATCTGCCTCCCTCTGGCTGGACTCATATTACGATCTCGATGACTAGCGCGTCGAACGGAGACTTCCAAGCATAGAATCTCACCTAGTCATTGTATCTGAAAAGTAAGAGAAAAACAGAGTTAGTGATCTCTAGAGGTGGACAACTCAAGATTGGAAATCGTGTAGTGCCGTGAAGTGTGTATGCATGTGTTAAACCCCCCAACCAACCGGATACGTCGGCCACACTTGTAGGAAGTGGCTCGCTTAAATCTAAGGCACTTTGAAGCCCTTCTAATCCGGTGTCGTGTTGGAGCGACACATAGTCCGAAATTGGGATGTCGACAAGCCCTTCAAAAAGATTCTCTACTTGCGAGGGAGGAGCCTTCAAAATTCTAATACCGGAGACTTGCAGAGACACAACCACGGATTTCCATCTCGAAGATTTATAATGCTTACGTGCTACTACCTTGCCTTTCCTCCTTCCCTCAAGATCCTGAAAGCTGTCACAAGGCCCGGCTATGGGTTCGTCATTAGTGGACGTATTTTCTTCATCACCCTCATCGGCTATTACGATCCAAAGTGCTCTACGCTTAGCCCGTCTCACTGGGGCTACCTTGAACGATCCCTCAAGCCTTATTGTTTGGTTTTGTTCGATTGGCCCAATAATCCTTAAGTTTCTATCTTTAAGCATCGACTCGATTTCCCTTATTCCAATTGGCACTTCCTGAAGGACCCATACTATTTCTTTAAAGTGTGTGCCTTCGGGTCGTGGAATTACAGCTATAAAGGAAAGAAGATATTAGTTTCAGTGTCAGTTATGACTATCTTGCTAGTTACCAAAAAAATTATAGCACTTACATTTGACTAACCACCGACTGGCAAACCCTGGAGGGCATCAGACATTGGACCACTCAGTTTTGAAGTAGCTCAATCTGGTCCAGGCACTAGTCAGAACTTGGCAGTTCCTAACTGCCTTTAAGAATGTGATAGAAGGGCTATCTCCTCGACTCTTGACATTGAACAAGTATCCGATCTCTTTCGGAGTCGGGGGTCGAAAAAGATGCTCCATGAATACAACGAATAGACTGTTTAGCAGTGCATATCCATTCGTATGCAATTGTGACGGGGCGATTCCAAAGAAAGCTAGCACCTCTCAAATGTACTGATTGAATGGAGGAAGCATTCCAGTTGCAAATGAGTGCCTGTTAAAAGCTGTGAATCCTTCCAGGGGAGCATGTGGTCTAATCACTCGGTCCCGGTAATAAGACATCATCTAATAACAAACTGTGTTTGAAACATATCCGCCCCAACATATCTTCGGAGACGTTGGACAACACAGAGTCTTGCGGATTCCCGATAAAGCTGGCTCCTTGCATCCCGTCCGGAGATGGATCTATAATTCTGGCCGCGATGGCCGGTATCTCTATTACTAAGGGAGGTGAACGTTGAAGCTCCTGTTGCTGTGAACTTGTGGATTCCATAACTAATTAACTTATCAAAAACCATCATTAGATGATAATAAGCCCGTGTGTTCCCCAGTGTGAAGTGCATGGATGTGTTGTGCAATGAAGTACTATATAATACATATAGTTCAACGGAATATGAGAAATGTTAAAATGACAAGACATCGAAATTCAGCCAAAGTGTCCATTATCGCTGACTGTCACAACCCTGCCATATAGACTTTAAAGACCGATCCGAGTTAAAGTTCATTATGTTTTTTCTAGTCACAGTTCCATCGATGGGCTTCAAAAGGCAGTCAAGTATACAGTTTAAAAGTTGAATCCAGTTATGCAAGGCTAAAGCTCGTCGGAGTCAAATGTTCAAGTATATAAACGGCTGCCAGTTCATATCCATCAAAGTTCAACTTGGATCGTTCCACTAAAGCTTGTGTTCGTATCGGTCCAGAGCAGTGGACTTCATATTGATCATTCCAGGTCGATGCCCTTCGTATTGATCCCGAAGCCTTCATTCGTATCGATCCTGAAATCGCCCCATTTCATTAAAATCAAGGGCAAGCAACTTCGCATCGATCATTCCAGATCGATACAAACTCCCTCGTTTCAGATTGACACCAAGTAGCTGTCACCCATGCCTCGTATCGATGCGAATGACTCGATCACCTTGGTCAATAACTCTTCTTCTTCCTCAACTCTCCAAGAACTCCATTCTACTCCTTCAACCTCACTCCAGCCCAATTCCGACATCAATGATGTTGGAATCGGCCACGACCTTAGATGGAATTGTATCGCGCTTCGAGTCTCATCATTCTAGAATGGGTTATTTCAGTTAATCACCTAATATAAGTAACCAGTTCGATGGGTTAAAGGTTCGTTTGGTTTGAAGGCAAAGGGTGGTTTCTTTTTCTCAATCTTTCAATCGATACGAGCATAATCTGTAAAAACGAAGGCAGATTAAAATTTTGTAAGTCCACGTTGTATTTATTTGGGTAAGAAACCAAAGGACGGAAACGATCCGCCTACCAGTGCTAATAACCGATAATAGTGGTTAAGGTACCATTGATACAAAGGACGTTGTACATGCATATCTAGAACGATCGTATCCATCGATGCGAAGAGCGACCTTTATATCCATCAACTCGAAGCAATCAAAAGTCTAGCGCTTAGTACCAATCAATTACCAGCCATATGTTTCAACTCCATCGATACAAAACGTCAACTTCATATCCCCCTATTCGAAGGCCTTAAGATCTCGCGTCCATCAATACGAACTACATTAAAACAACAGCCAAATTCGTGTCGATTGTCATCGGTATGAAGACAAATTTCCAACCTCTCACATCGATTTCAGAGAGGATCGACATGAAGAGATACTTTAAAACCAACCATCAAGCGTTGTTACAACTCGAATTTCACATTGATTTAGGAGAGGATCGATATGGAATTCGATTCAAAAAAAAACATGGCAACGACCTGTGAACGTGCAAACGTGAACATGGGTCAAGCTAACATACGTGCATGTATGTCGATCTGATATTCAATTTTTAAAATTCATAGGAATTGAATACTCGCTTGGTGACAATCACAACAACAAACAACAAATTACTATCATGCAACACTCAGTGACAACAGTGCGCAATACAACGATTTGCGGCTAACAATTCATCATTTACATCATAAAGATCAATCAAAAGTTACAAATTTCGACGAGAAGACAACAACCATTCAAGCGATTTAGATAAAACTGATCAGAACAAAGTTTGAAACTTTTCAAAGCATGTCATGTTCTCACAAGGCATGCTTTAGGGGCCAAATATTATCCCGCCTTTTGGCAAGGACGTGACACCAAGGAACTGACTGGAAATCAAAGACAGATCACCCCGAAGAACGGTTATGTACATGTTTGCTATGGATGCTGGTAAATTTTTTCCGAGTCTGTATCGAGTTACAATTGATATGGCATGACAAATAAAGCTATGAAAGCCCATGTTCCAAATTTCAAGTCAATCCAAGTTCGTATGCTCAAGATACGATTGGTGCAACTCAAGTGATCACACTGTTCGTATCCATCAAGCAACCAGGAAGAAACCTCCTTCGTATCGATCTAGTTCGAATCCATCAGATGCGCATGGCTTTGTATCAATCAGAGGAGCATAAGTTCGTATCCATAGAGAGAGGAGTTCTACGTATTCATCCTTCGTCATACTGCTTTGTATCCATCATCTCCAGCTTGTTCGTATCGATCAACCAACGTCCACTTCATATCCATCGAAACCATACAAAGCAGCCACTTCGTATCGATCCATCAATAAACACTGTGCTCATATCGATCGGCCAGTGATCGATGAGAATAGTATGAGATTAATCGATGCAAAATGTACTTAATATTGGTTGATATGAAATAAAGCAGCGATGATCGATGTGAACAGAGCAGTGGTAGTCGATACGAACAGGGATAAACTGGGTCGATTCGAACGAGGCGCATCCATAATATAGACTCCGTCGCTCGGCATAAAATGTGGATCGATCCTAAAAGCAAGCGCCATGTCATCATACATCACGTACAGAGCCATCGATATGAAGCTATCGATGCGAACAACATCGATACGAATTCAACAGCTTTCGAGAAATCCAAACTTGCATTGATCATAACTCAAAATCTACAAGTCCAAATGCCACCAAATTTTCACAGGAGCTTGCGTACATCTTCAAGAACATTCATGATCGATCCCGACTCGATTGGACCAAATCCTGATCGATACGAATTGCATTTTTGATAATCACAGATCGACTCCAAATGGTCAAGGGACGATCGTGTGGGCCCACCCACGTGAGAGAAGAGTTCTTTTGAGATCTGAGTGAGATATTTGCAGCCCAGGACCTACTGAAAAAAGACTTTTTGGCTCTTCTACGTCCAAACTCTGCCAAAATCATCATTATACTTGAGTTTCATTGTTGTAATTTGTTGTAACCATCAAGCAAAAGTTAATAAAAGTCAACCATATCATATTGGACGTAGGCCACACGCCGAACCACTCTAAATCTCTGTGTTTCTATATTGTTTTTCTGATTGTTGTTTGAAGTGTTTGTTAGATAATCCTTTTTGCCATTTATTCTCTTCATTTTATCTCTTCAAACACTTCCAAAGAGTTTTGTGGCCAATTTTGGTACAAATAGATCTATTTATACCAACAAAGCCGGATATGAAAAATGATCATGTATCGAATTGGTACGAACGACAATAACGACTTGAAAAACCCATTTCGCTTCCGAAACGAAAGTGGCTCATCCCATATATCAAAATAAATGTTTTCGATACTTTTGATCTCTATGGAACAGGTTTCAAGTCCTAATACTATAGTATGAAGAAGTTAGCTTTTAAAATCAGCTTCTTTCGAATTAATTTCAATAAATTGATTTCTATGCGTTTTGAGCCCGCGCGATCAAACGACAAGTCCGATCACTAGGAAACTTGAAATTTTACAATAATACACTGTTATGGTTTCGATGAACCTGGTTTCGTCAAAATACGAGACAGTGGAAAAAATGGTTATTTTCACATTAATTAAATAAATTATTATTAAATTAAATTTATCACTTTTCAACTTCAAATTTTATAACTAACAAATTTTATCACTTTTGATTACTTAAACATTTACAATAATTTAAAACAAATTTACATATCAATTCAATGTTTAATATTACACTAATTACAATGTTCAGTTTCAACTATGGAAAATCCAATTAATTATATTTTTAATTCCAATAAATTGATTTAATTTGATTTCAATCTTTTTATCAATTAATCATTACTCTATGGACATAATTAACATTGGTTTATATCTTATTACACTAATATTTTACTATTATCATCTTAATTTACATTGACGTAATATTTAATTACATTTAATCTCAATTGATTTCCAATTTAATTCAGCAAATTAAATTAGTGAATTGATAATTAAGCTATTGTTACAACTTACCAGTTCAAACTCATTTCCATGTTTATTGTTTACAAACAAAACAAATAAATCCACATATTGATTGTTTATTCAATATTAATCAATTTCAATTAATTACCTTTAATTTCACCATTTAGTAAAACATTTGGTTTATTTACCTACTTACAATTTATAACCAAATTTAACTTTACAATCATTTTAATCAATTGAAATTGCATTAAAATAGTTGTCAATTGCCTTGCTTTAACATTACCAATATTACATTCTAGTTATCTCTCATTATTAAATCTTAATTTTTTTTCACAACATTAAATTCCCAAACTCATTTAATCAATCAATTTAATTATCGAAAATTACAGGTCGTTACAAAACCACTATCGTTTGGTGTTAAGTATGAAAAAAATATTTCTATACCACCATAATTAAGAATGATTATTTATCAAAAAATCAAATCTCATTCCTTTTATAAACTCACTTTTTATAAGCCCATTTCATATTTAAAAATCCTTTTATAAATCACCGAAATTAATTTATAAAACTCTTTCATAAATCTCTAAAATGATTTGTAAAATTCCTTTATATTCGTAAAACTCTTTTCTATTATAAAACTTGTTCTATTCATAAACTCTTATATAATTAACACCAATCTTCGTTATTATCAAAATATCACTTATAATCCATTTTTATTTATAAGTTATCATTTATCAATCTCTCTTTTATTTATATAATACCATTTATAAGTCTCTCTTACAAATTATCTCTTATAAAACTCCTTTTCAAATTATCATTTATAAATCTCCTTTATAAAATATCATTTGTAAATCTCCTTTAAATAAATTACTTTATTAAATAAAATCCCTTTTATATAACATTTATCATTTATAAACTTCCTTTATTAAATTAATTAATTCCGTTTAAACATCATAAATAAAATAATTAATTAACTTCAAAACATTGTCAATAAAATAGGCAATTAACTTTAAATCGTTATAAATAAAATAAATAATTAACTTTAAACATCATATAGCATTAACTAACTTAAAACAACATTAATATATTAAATAACTTATGATATCATCATTAATAATAAAATAAATATTTTAAACAACATAAATAATATAACTAAACATCTTAAATAATTATATAACACTTATCCTCAAATTGTTATAAAATGGAAGTTACTTTAATTCCAAAGCTTTATAAATTCTAAAAGAGACTTAGTGACCACAATGGTACTTAGACAAGCCACCATTTAATTAAATTTCACTTTCTAAGCCGATACCGATATTTACATAAGAAACATTTATTTAAATAAATCAACAATACACAATCACTAGAAAATCCATTCCAATATTAATTAATCCACATATTAATTAACTGGCATATGAATGAATGTCAAAATTAATATTATAGCAGAATAGGGACATATTCTGCTAGACATGTGTCATCAATATTCTATTTAATTTTAATTATAGAAGAATGGTGTTTATTTCTGCTAAATAGATGTCTAGAATAATCTATTCAATTTAACTTAACTAAACCGTATTTTATTTGGCTAAATAGATATCACCAATGAAGTGTAATTGATTCAACCATGTTATTATTTAAAATAACGTAATTAAATCCAACTCCTATTATTTAGTTATAAACTTGTACTCCATTAAAACCATAAACTATTTATACTATAGTGTTGTACTTGTAAATATAAGTCAAATGCAAAAATCCATCCGTTAATCGGATGTAAAACGAATCAGATATCCAATTTTCATAGTTAAACTATTTAGTAACTAAACTAGATTAAATACCAAAGAAATGGCTCTCATCCCAAGGCCCATCATCCAAACCTGATAGTTATAGAGTTCCATATTCCTACCTAAAATTCAAAATTCAAAATCAACGTCATATACCCGAACAAGGCATGCAAGCCATGGACATGCACAGGCGAACCCCACCTTCGTGCGCCAAACTTCAGCCAGCCTCGAAATCGCCTCTCCATGTTCGCCACGCCAGCACCCTCATTTCCCACTTTGGCCAACCCCACCAAAAATCAGCCATCATCCAGGAATGAAAATCGTGTCCAGTTTTCAAATAACCTAATTGAACTCGCCCTACATCCATAGCCACCTACAACCACTACCATCACCGTCGATGTGACCGCTTTTGACCCATGCACCTCCAATCCCAGTCACGAGGCACCCGAAACCCCGTCCACCTCCATGATTCAAAATCTCGAACCCAAAAGCATAGCTCTCAAAGTATTAGATCGAGTCGCCACCGCCACCATGTTCCCCAAGACCACCACCGCCTACTACCATTGCCTCCTCTAGACCCAAGCTTCCTTCCTATCACCTCCGCTACCTCGCAGGACCATCTCGTCTCCAGAAATCAACACCTGAATGGAAATGGTTTATCTTACCACTACCATTGATTTCGACCACTAAAAGTCATGCGATCACCTTCAAAAATCCCACCTTGACCATGCAAACTCATCTATACTTTCCATACGCCATTCCTGCTCGATAAAAAATTACCCTCTCTTGACCTCTATTTTTTCGGGCATTTGTTGCCACAAAACTCAACGAATGTCGAGCTATTATTTTTAAAATAATACTAGAGGTGGAAGTAAACAACTTTCGTGTTGGATGGTTTGGCTAGTTTTGCGTAGACGGTGAGATAAGGAATTTTGAATTAAAAGGGACATTTTATTTTCCTTTTATAGGAACAAAAAAATAAAGAAGAAGGAAAGAAAGAGAGAGACAAAGGCTAAAAAGAGGAGAAATGAATATGAGTTAAAGTGTTGATGCGTAGAGTTTGACGCATACTCATAACCAAACAATCCAACTCTTCTCTTTACCCTTACGTTACCCAAGCTCCACAAGTTAACCAAGATATACAAGCCACCGATCATATTCAAATCAGATCAAGTCAATCGAATTGATGTTAGTTTGAATTTTGAATTTGAATTTGGTTTTTTAAGTTTTTGAAAAGAGGATTTGCGGTACTCCGCTACATAATATTTTGTTAGCATATGAACCACGAATGACAGAAATACAAATATGACCGCGCATAAAAATTACAAAACAATTTAAAATACATTGGTTATCAAATTACGTTAAATTCCAAAAATATCAACATTTTCCATAAAATACATCAAACGATAATTTGAATAATTTCCAAATTAAAATTATAGAAAAGTTCTATAAATCCATTTATTAAAAAATAGATTTTTTTCTATTTAAGAACTATATATATTTTAAACCATTTCAATTTACATAATTTCAAGTCCAATTTCAATTTACTGATTTAAATCACTTAAATCAAATTAAACCTCATTGTTCAATTTATGGTTCGGACTTTAAAATAATTAAACTTCCCAAATTGGAGTCGTATATCGATCATACTTCACATTTTAATTTGAATTCCTTAAAAAAATTTCCTTTTAACCAATTTTAGATTCAACATTTCAAATCTTAAATTATAAATAATTCAATTTATATAAATCCAAAATTTCTTTCCTTTAAAACAAAATCCTTTAATCAAAAATTCAAATTCAAGATTTCAAAACCATTCAATTTAACCAATCCGGTGTCCGTGTATAATTTTATATCCTTTGTCCAAGTGCTCGGTTAATTCAATTTTTAATTTCAGGGATGGATATTTATCATTTAAATCCAAATCAAAGTGTCATAAGTATAAATTATTTCAACATATTTCTTAATTTGTTCAAAATAATTTAAATAATAGTTTATATACTGTCACTTAATATACAGAATGATAACAGGGATATATAAAAATAAATAAACATCCAATCATCAAAAATGTCAACAAACAGACATCCATCACAATCAACATCCAAACCAGCCAATAAATCAGAACAATTAACTAGTTATCAATATCAGGTATTTAACTAGCAATTCAATTTAAATATTGATTTAAATGGCAATTTAATTCAGTAAAATCCAGTTTCAATTAAAAAGTCAACTTAAACCATCAAAGAGTAACCGATATCATTCTTATCACTTCATAAATTTAATTCAACTAACATAAGAAAGTATAGTATTGCGTGAGTGGGTTAAATCACTCACCTTCGATTTATAGTCAATTGAAAATCCAATAAAAGCATAAAATTTCAACAGTCTCCAAATTTAACCAAACATATTCCATGTTGTTTGGAATTTTGATACGAACCCAATGGAAGAAACCGTGCGTCAATCGGTGTTCGTATGCAAAAGTTATGCTAGTTATAATGTTTGAAATTACATTTTAAATTAAAATTAAACTAGGGGTAAATTAGTAAATATCCCCTTCCTCTAACCCTAGACGAATCGTCTCCAGGTCGAACAAAAACCATAGCCACCATCGAACATCCCCCACCATGCCACCTACGGACCACCATGCCCAGTCCCAACCTCACCATCATGCTGCTCGTCACCGGCCCCCACCCCTGGACCCACGCGGCGCCCTCTGACGTCCCCAGGCGCACCACGCCACCGCACACTATTCTGCTAAATGTGGCGAATTCGAGCCCATATCTAATGATCCAAACCAATAGACGCACTCGACTCATCCTCCTCTACGCGCCAGTGCTTCCCGATCGTCGATTGGTCGACGTTCCACCGTCAAATTGCAAACCCTACAACGGACGGAGAATGTTTTATCAAATTCTAGAAAAATGAAGCCTCCAATCAAGAAACAAATTGCAAATACAGATTACGTTCATTGAGAGCTTCATGATGGTGTATTATGTGATAGGATTTGTGCAGTTTGGATTTTTAGAGTTTGCTTTGAAATTGTAATTAGGGTTTTGCAATGTTCGTCATTGAGAAGAAACTGATAAGAACAGAAATTGTGCGTACAGAAAATAGAATAAAATAAAAGCTATTAGGGTTTCAGAAAAAATCTATTTATATAGATAGTGGTGGAATAGGAATGGATGGACAAATCAATTTAGATCGAAACGATAACAAAGACCTGAAAAGCCCATTTCGTTTCTGAAATGAAAATAGGTCATCCTATATATCGAAATATAGGTTATCGATATTTTTAAACTCAATGAAAACAATTTCAAACCCTAATTCTATTTTACATAGAAGTTAGCTTTTAAAATCGAACCATATTCATTTTAATTTAGTTAATTTATTTCTATGCGTTTTGAGCTCACACGATCAAACGATAAGTCCAATCCTTACGAACTTGAAATCCTATAATAACTCACTATTATGGATCCGATGAAACTGGTTTCGTCGAAATTCGAGACTAGTGCCCAGAAGATTAATTTTACACGTTAATTAAATGAATTATTATTTAAAATCAATTTAATCACTTTTGAATTCAAATTTAAAAGTTAATCGTTTTATCATCCTTGATTACATAGAAATTTAATGATCTTTTGAAATTTAATTTTCCATGTTAATTTAAAGATTAAATATTAAATTAATTACAATGTTAAGTTACAACAGTAATAAAACCCAATTTATTATATTTTAAATTTCAATAGTTCCTTATGTAATTTATTTATTAACATAAGTTTTTGATTTATTTCACTCAAACTCTACAATTAACATCTTTTCTTATATTAGTTGTAATATTTAATTACATTTAATTTAATTGGTTCTCAAATTAATTCCATAAGGAATTAATATTAAGATGAGAAATAGAACATTAATTACATTTAAGTAATTTAAATGTATTTATAAATTTATTGTTTACAAACAAATGAAAGTTTATGGAGTGGATCGTGTAATGTATATGCAAGTATATGTGGCAAAATATATGATGCAATTAAAACAATATTAATCTAAGTAAATGTAGAATAAGCGCACCAGGATTTATACTGGTTCGGACCTCCCGTCCTTTGTCCAGTCCCGAAGCTCCCCTTTGGAATTCTACTATCAAACACCCTCGCTTTTCCCGAAGGAATAGGCTTGGTTACAATAAGTTGTTCTTGTCAAATGTGTGTTCTAGTATAACACAGATGTTGACCTATTAGTACAATTGTTTTCAATATATCTCTAAGGAATATAATCTATGAGAAACTGTGTATATGGAAGAGTGAATACAAGTAAGAATTGCTAGAGTGCAGAGATCAAGAAAAGAGTATAGAATCGAAAAGCATAAGTGAGAAAGGTAAGTTAGTTAAGTGTTGTTCTCTTGATTCTTGATGCTATATATAGTTGTGGATTGATATCTTGAGTAGTTGCATCCTTTAGCGAGTGCTCTATAGTTGCTTCTGTTGATGATGAAGAGTTGTAGCGAAGAGAAGCAGAGATGTCCATTCGAATTTGGCAGTTGAATTTTTTATTTGAAATTCGAGTTTGAAATCAGACGTCTGGGATATGTTTCAAACATCTGATGCTATATATTTTTGAATATAGTAGTAGATTAGACGTCTGAGTGCAATTGCTAAACGTCTGGTTGAGCCTGTCTGTTGTTCCAGAAAACTGTTTCAGACGTCTGGTTTGTGCGCCCAGACTTCTGATATTGTGCATATAAGTTTTTGTGCTCTTTTTCTTGTGCTTCTTTGTTCCTATCAACTTGTAGTCTCTTATAGTGTCCTTTGAGCCTTGTTATTTTCTTTCTAGTGATGTTTTTCTAGCAAGTACCTGTATATATAAATATGTATATATTTGATTTCCATTGTATAGTTGTTGTCATCGAAACCGTAGATTTGATTTCCTAACAATCTCCCCCTTTTTGATGATAACAACTATACAATGTACTTATACATAATTTTATAAATCTCCCCCTGAATATGTGCTTTCCATTATTTATTGTGCTTTTTTATTATTTCTCCCCCTTTGGCATTATCAAAAAGCGTTAATTTGTAACTTGAACATTATGATCATACCATTTAATATTATTAATCGTAGGATGGTTATATGAATATACATAGAAATAACAAACCAAAAAGCATTTTTCATTAAACAAATTGATTGATTACATGCATAGATTGTCGATACAAAAGACGTAGCATAAAAAATATCTAAGAATCTTTTGGGGAAGTTTTAGCTTGAGCATCTCCTTCATCTTCATTTTTCGAAGAACTGGCTTGTTTTTTAGGAGACATCGGAGTGTGTTTGAGAGGTTCTTTTTCCTCATCAAAGAATTTGGAATGTTTTGAAGGGGGAGGAGAAGGCACTGGAGTTGGCCAATTTCTGAAGGTAGTGTAGGACCACGAACTCTTTGAAGAATCTCTTTTTGAACGGATAATGTAGTTGAAAGCGACGCTTCAACTGTGGCTAGGTGAGAAGCAAATGAAGTTTCTAAACTATCAATGCGCTTAGCCAATGGTTTTTGGTTTCATGATTGAATGAGTTGATTTTAGAGAGTTAAGTCTCGAATACTCTCATTTGGATTTGTCTCAGTGCGAGTCTCCAAAATGTCATCTTGGCACGTATAATCAAATGGTGCAGGAGGAGGATGAGTGTTCTCGCGATGTTGCTCTACCTCTTGTGATGGTTCAGGTTGTTTTTGAGGTGGAGGCCTAGCTTGTCCGGCTTGACAATGTTGCGTCCACTCTTCAAATTGTATAAAATCCGAAGGATTTTCCGGTAAGGGCATTAGAGAGAAAATTTTGTGGACGCATATTTCGGAGAAATCTCTTCAAAGGTTGATAAATATGAAGGGTGTTGTGAGCTCGCAGAAGACGCATGATATGTGTAGGGTATATGATGGATGGGCGTGATCGAGTCCAAAAATGTTTGAGCTCGTCAAATATAAATTTTGCCCAGTTAACCCTTGTTCCACTGAATATAGCATATAGAACCTTGTGCTCTAACTCTGTGATTTGCTCATGATTACCAAGGCGACGAATGATAGTACTGATAATCATTCTAGTAAGAAGTCTTGCCTTAGGTCATAGGTATTTTGATGCAAATCTAAGCATTTCATCTTTCCATATTTGATGTGTGATATTATCTCTCGTTTTGACACGCATATCTGGAAAATTATATAAATCTTCGCCGGAGTCGGAACATCTGAGAGTTTGGCCTATGATCCATGGAATAAGTCTAATTGTGTTGCCGTAAACACTTGACCATAGCCAATTATCATCGTTGTCAGTGTTCCAAACAGCTATGCTATCAAAATTAGCATAGAAAAGAAATATGGCTAGCTGATTGATTTGGATAAAATTACGATTGAAGGAAATCAATGTTTCTAATCCAGCACTTTCGCACATTTCGTCAAAATCATACATTGGAGACTTTAGCAAATTATAAAATGGACCTATATGGAGCTTTTTCTTTTGAATATCCTTGTATCTCTTGATCGAATGTGGTACGCGATTCATCCATCGCTCAATTTGATCGCCAGTGCAAACTTACAAGTTATGAAGTAGCTTGGTCTTGCTTTCGCTTAGAGATTTTAGGGTTTTTCATTTTAGGAGCCATGAGATTCGAGCGTGTTTGGAGGAGAAAGCGAGTTTGAGAATTAGAGAATCGACTTTGCAGTAGAAACGAAATGAAAATGTAAGTGAGAAAAAGTGAAAAAATAGACTTTAGCAGGGTACTTAAGAGAGTCGATTGAATTTCAGACGTCTGGAAGGTGAATCAGACGTCTGATTTAACCTAGTTTGAAGACGTAAATAGAATCGGACGTCTGGTTGTGGTGGGAGACATCTGAAATAGATCCATTTGTAAATTTTGAAAGGCGAAGAGTTTTGTCAGACGTCTTGAAGTAAAATCAAACGTTTGGAATAGGCCGAAGTGTAATTTTTTAAGGACAGATAGTTTTTTCAGACGTTTGGATATAATATCAGACGTCTGAAAATGATCTTAAGGAGGCAGAGACTTTGTTCCAACGTCTGGTCAATAGTGCAGATGTCAGAAATAGACTGATTTGTATTTTTTTTATTAGGTATAGATAATTTTCAAATGTTTGGAAGGTTATATCAGACGTCTGATATATGCACGATGTTTAAAAATTTATGTGATACAAAAGTATCAGATGTATGAGGGCATTGTTCAGACGTCTGAAATGGCCAGTTTCTCTTAAAATAGCCTAATTTTGAAGGGTGTTGCTTTTGAGTTATCTCCAAAAGTTATCGTTCCACCATCGATGTATGTTATATTCGATAACATTTTTGAGTTTCCGGTCATATGCTTGGAGCATCCACTATCAAGTATCTATTTCTCCTTATTTTTTATTTTGGTTATCTGCAAACTAAAAGATGATTTAATTGGCACCCATATACTTTGTTAGGGTCCTAGATTTTAGGAGGAGCTGGTAGCCATACCCAAGAAGGTTTGGTACCTTTATGAACATAATTTTTATTATAGACTACATTATCTAGAAAATTGTTAATATGTTTTTGTATAATCAACTTATTATTTGTCTTAGGTGTCCAATTTTTATATTTTTGGAATTCGTATTAGACTTAGGTAATCTTTTAGTCTTTTGATAAATAAAACTATATTTCTTAATATTATTCCCTTTTTGTATAGGAATGTTTTTAAATCCTATTTCATTTCTATTACCTGATGGTTTTGAAGTTTTGATAGAATTTTCCAAATCTTGTTTTCCTTTATTAAATTTTGAAATATTATTTGTAATTTTATCCAATTTTTCTTTGAATTCTAAATTTTCAATTTTCAATGTTTCTATATTACTTTTCAAGTTCATATTTTCTTTTAACAAGTTATCCTTTTTTAGTCTAATATTTTCAAAATCATTAGATATAATCGTATTTTAAACTAAACTACTTTTAATTTTTTCTTGAGATAATTCCAGTTCCTCTTCTAAAATAATTTTTTCATCTTTTAACATTTCTATTTCAAGTTCTAATCTATTTATTTTGGTTATATGCTCTTTATTTAATTTTTTAATTTGTCTAAATTTATCATCTAATTCCATGCTAGTTCCAATAATTCATCATAGCTAAGTTCGGGACATACCTCATCAATTTGCGCCATAAAACATACATTAGCTTGTTCTCCGTCACTATTACTGTCACTGTCTGACGATGATGAAGAATCCGAGTCATCCCATGTTAAAACTGAAAGCTTTCTTCTTTTTGATTTTTTCAAATTTCTTTTTCTTTTTATCTTTGTTGAGCTTAGGACAATCTTTCTTCATATGTCCAAACTGGTCACATTCATAGCATTTGATTGATGTTTGATTTGAAGAGCTTGATTTTTCCTCCTTTCTAAAATCTGGTCATTTTCCTAAATTTCTTGAATTTGTTGTGGTTTTTGGCAATAAGTACGATTTCTTCTTCGTCTAAGTCAGAGTCTTCATTTGTTGCTGGGAATGCTATGTTTTTCTTCTCTGAATTTTGTTCTTTTCTTGCCTTCAAATTAGCTTCATAGACATTAAATTTCCTATAGATTCTTCAACTAAGAGAGTTAAGAGATCATTAGCTTCTTCGATAGCTAATACTTTTCTTTCCCACTCTACAGTTAAAGAATTGAGTATTCTAGATATTAAATCAAAATCTGTGAATCTGACTCCAAGTGTCATTAAATCGTGTTGAATGGTTTGGAATCTAGAGTACATGTCTACTATAGATTCATTTTGTTTCATATTAAATGATGAAAAATGATTTGTAAAATTGAAATTTTAGTTTGTTTAACATTGTTTGAGCCTTCGCATGTAACTTGTAAGGTATGCCAAATATCATATGCAGTGTTACATAACATGGCATGTGAAAATTCATTCTTACTAATGAACAAAATAAAATATTCATAGCTTTGTCGTCATTAGAAGCTGCGGTTTTTTTATGCATCATTCCATGTGTTCATAGAAGTGTAGGTGCTTCATATTTATTTTGAGTGGCTGACCAAATTTCTAACCAATTAGCTTCCATAAAAATTCTCATACATGTTGGCCAATATGCATAATTAGAACCATCAAAAAGTGGGGGACGTGCTGAGGATTGTCTTTCTTGAAAAATACTTGCCATATTAAAGTGATTCAAATACATATTACCGTACTTTGGTTAAACATTGCTCTGATACCAATTGAAAGTCTATGGGGTGGATCATGTAATGTATATGCAAGTATATGTGACAAAATATATGATGCAATTAAAACAATATTAATCTAAGTAAATATAGAATAAGCACACCAGGATTTTATACTGGTTCGGACCTCCCGTCCTACGTCCAGTCCCGAAGCTCCCTTTTGGCATTCTACTATCAAGCACTCTCACTTCGCCCGGAAGAATAGGCTTGGTTACAATAAGTTGTTCTTATCAAATATGTGTTCTCGTATAACTCGGATGTTGACCTATTAGTACAATTGCTTCCAATATATCTCTAAGGAATATTATCTATGAGAAACTATGTATATGGAAGAGTGAATACAAGTAAGAATTGCTAGAGTGCAGAGATCAAGAATATAGTATAGAATCAGAAAGCACAAGTGAGAAAGGTAAGTTAGTTAAGTGTTGTTCTCTTAATTTTAGATGCTATATATAGTTGTAGATAGATACCTTGAGTAGTTTCATTCATTAACGAGTGCTCTATAATTGCTTCTATTAATGATGAAGAGTTGCAGCGAAGAGAAGCGAAGATGTCCATTCGAATTTGATGGTTGAAGGTTTTATTTGAAATCCAAGTTTGAAATCAAACGTCTGAGATATGTTTAGACATCTGATAATATATATATATATATATATATATATATATATATTTGAATATAGTAGTAGATCAGATGTCTGAGTGCAATTGCCAGACGTCCGGTTTAGCCTGTCTGTTATTTCAGAGAACTGTTTCAGAGGTCTGGCTCGTGCACCCAAACGTCCGATATTGTGCATATCAGTTTTCGTGCTCTTTTTCTTGTGCTTCTTTTTTCCTATCAACTTGTAGTCTCTTGTAGTATCCTTTGATCCTTATTCTTGTCTTTCTAGTGATGTTGTACTAGCTAGTACCTGTATTTATAAATATATATGTTTATTTGATTTCCATTGTATAGTTATTGCCATCGAAACTGTAGATTTGATTTCCTAACAACAAAGGTTAATAATTTACGTATAAAATAATTGATTTCATATTCTATATTCAAACCAATTTCAATTATATAACATATGATTTCCCCGTTTTATACAACGTTTATTTTATTCATTGTTAACCCTTATTTTTACCATTAATTGAAATTACATTAAACGGTTTTCAATTTCATTCAATCAACATTGTTAAATTATCCAATAATTTTTTCCATTTATAAATCACAAACTTTAATTTCTCACAATATCAATTTCCAAAATTCTTATTAAATTTAATATTTTTAATTATCAAAAATACGGGTTGTTATAGAATTTTATCACTTTAATTTTTTTAAATTTAATTTATTTTAAATATTCGATTGGATTGAAATTTAAATCATTGAATTATTGAATCGAATTTGAAGTTAAAAATGAATGTTTTGAAAATTGAAGTTAATTCGAATTGAAATTGAAATCAAGTTCGAATTGAGTCAAGTGGATTGAAAGATTGAAAATTGAGCTTTGTTGATTTGAAATTTAGACATGGCCCAGATTTGCTGAAATAGAAAGAACAGTTTGGTTTGATATCATTTTCAAAATAAACTAGTTTAATACAAACTATTTAAAACCTATTTTTTTAATACTTAAATTATTTTGATTTTTCCAAACTATTTTACTATATAAACCATTTTCAATACCCAAACCATTTTATATTAAACTGTTTTAAATCTCTAAACTATTTAAAATATTTTAAACTATTTATAACTACTCAAACTATTTTTTAAAAATTTCAAACTGGGTAAGTTGGAATATTTATATTTAAATTGTTGATTTAAATGCGAATGTAGGTAAATGAGATTGTAAACTAAGTTGGAATTTAAAATAATATTTTCAGGTGAAAATGACATATTTTGAGTAAATATGGTATTTTGAAATAAAGTGATATTTTGACGTGAATATGATATTTTGATATCAAATATGGATCGGTTTTGAAATGTAAAAGAACCAACTGGTATGAAAAATGACATTTGGTTGTTAAAGAGACCGAGGCCTCTTATTGGCATACTCTCTGTCAATATTGGAACTACTTTAATAACTGTGTACGTGGTGGATGATCCAGAATGAAGTGGTTGGATGTGGTGAACGTTTGCTGATTTGAAGAAAAAGAACGATGATGAATGACCCCGTCACTTGTGCAAATTTGAAATGACTAAAACAAGATAACTTGTTAGGGCCAAGTGGGCTAGCTAACCTTAGCGGATACACCTCTTCGTATTACTATATTGATGTTGGCTTGATTGGTGCACCTTGATTAGATTTTGGGGGTGTTGGACGCGTTGGGCGGTCGTGGCTACGACGCATTACCACCAGCCCTGTGATCCGAACTGGTAGTATCCTACCTTGGGCATTGCCTCACGTGCCCTGTTATACTTTTATCCTTATACGCGACCTCTACGACTTTGTTTTAGTGTTGTCTTATCATGGCGCCTCCTTGGCTACCGACGTTACTGGTTATGTAAAATGCAAACTGTAGGACAATGCTTAAAAATGTGTTAAGGGGGATCAATGTAAAGCCTTAACGCTATTTTAATACTTTACTGATAAATACTACATATATGGCGTATTTTACTACACATACGTAGTTTAACAGATCCTTAGGAGATGGAAAATCCTGCAACATCTCTTAAATTACTGCACTCACATTATACACTGGATATGAGATGTAAAATCCCATAAACATCTCTGAAGCTATTACACTCATATTTACCTATGTATTTAACTTACATAAGAACTTTGGTTCCGACTCGGGTGTTTTGTTTTTTCATTACGATCGGGTCAGTCTGAGCATTTCAGTGTTTGAAGACATATTTCTAGAGGATGAAGACGGAGTTTGGTATGTTATATTATTTATATTATTATGCTGCATCATTATTGGTACGTTGTTGTTTGTGCTCTGATTATGTTGTAAAACTTGTGTAATCAAATGTAAATAGTAAAACTGCTTCATGAACTGTTTATTTGATTATTATATTTTATCATTCAGCTGGGAGATTACGTGTTTTGTTTTTTTTTGTTTTTTTTCTTATTTACCCCATTGATAATCCTCTTTTTTGAGTAGGTTGAATTAGACATGTGTGGTTTATTGTTGATTTAAGCTGTCCAAAAAGGTGGGTCTTCACAGTTGGTATCGAAGCTTTGGTTAATAGATACCTTAGATGATTTGGGGTTTAACTCATTAGAGATAGGGTTAGTAATACCCTAGAATGAGTCTGAGTGTATAAATACGAGAGAGTATATTTGTTAGTGTTATACAAAATTTTTATGCATTGTGTCAACTTGTTCTATTGAGTATTTATAAATTCTGATCGGTACATAGGACACTATAGCATCGGTAGGGGTTTCTAAACACTTGAACAGGGTAAACTGACACAATATTGTTTTTGAAAATAGGTAAATGAAATTATTTTACCTAATATTATGTTTTGTATAAAAGAAGAAATTTTTTTATAAATGGATATAGTTGTATATGATATGTTGTTTGTTAGGAAGTGAAATTTTATAAATATTGGTTGTAAAATAGGATTTACAAATAAAATGAATATGAATTGAAAATTTGGAACTTAAATCTCGGTGTGGAAATTGGGTTTTCAAAGATTTAAAAAAATAGAATATTAGTATTATTGGGAAGTATTTGCAAATAGAAATGTTTCAAAGTGTTTTCAAAGGGTACTTGAAAGGAATGTTTAAAAGAATTTTAAAAGGAAAAAAGTTTTGTACTCCTCTGTTCCGTCGTTGAAAAATAATTTCGAGGATGACTGCGCAGCATCATCGATGTTCATTTCGAGTTTCAAAATGGGAAGACACTAAAGTAGCTTTGCTACCCATTTGTCTTGATAGACAAGTTTTGATTTAAATTTCCCAATTATGATTTGATATACAAAAGATAAAAGTATATATTATTTCAATATGATTTGAAATGAAACCCGGTATTTAGTTCTTAAGTTTTTATAAATTTGGGATTTCAATTATGGTAATGAAATCAAATCTTGACTATTTCAATAAGTTGGAAACATTCAAATTGAAATCTAAAAAAAAGATAACTGTTTAATGAAAATATAAGAAATTGAAGTTTTGTAACTTGTAAATTAAAAGATAATAAAATTAGGAAGATGTAAGCTATTGAATATTTTTGTTAACTAAAATGAATAAGATAAACTTGTATAACACTCAATTACATTATAAAAACATATATTAAACTTACCAAAAAAAAGTTGAAATGTTAAATATGAATATGTAATAGAATATCATACAAGTTAAAGCTTAAGTGATATCCAGTCTTTTGGCAAGGCTGTGATGCCAAGGATTTGACCATAGACTGAAAACAATTCATCCCGAAGATTAGTTATCTGCAGATTCATGATGGATATAGGCAAACTTGGTCCGAGTCCGGATCGACCTACAATTAGCATGGTGCGACAAACAAATCTATGAAAGGCAACATTCCAAATTTCAGTTCAATCGGAGTTCGTATGCTCAAGTTATGGATCGATCAAGTTTCTTGTGGAACATGTTGGTTTTTTATCCATCCCATTCGTATCCATCAACTCCACGTCCATCCCCTGTGTATCCATCAAGCAACGACATTGATCATAATCCACCTACTCCACTGCTACCCTTTTTGTATCGATCCCACTTCTATCCATTTCGTATCGATTAACCAAGTATCGATATGAAGGAAAGCGCAAGCATCGATACAAAGGGAACAACTTACCATCGATACGAAAGACGTGGTCTAACCAAGGAAGCGGCCTCTTAGCATGAAATGTGGATCTCCCCTGAACTCTCGCTCTACGTCATCGATGCAAAACTGATCAATATAAAGGAGCATCGATACGAAGCAGCATCGATACGAAAGCATCGATATGCATGCTTTAGCATAATTACAAAATAAACCTTGGATCGATTATAACTCAAAAAGTACAAGTCCAAATGCCTTCAAATTTACATAGAAGCTTTCTTACCATCTGAAGGACCACCATGATCGATCCCAGCTCAAATGGAGCTAATATTGATCGATATGAAGATGATGGGGATCGATCAGGATCGATCCCAAATGACCCTTGATCGATATGGTGGGCGCACCCACGTGTGAGAAAAGGTATTCCGAGCTTTAAGGGAGATATTTCTAGATCTACTCCTATAAATAGCACCCCTACGCCTACGGAAAAAGGGTTTTTGATGCTTCTACGCCATTACTCTGCTGCAAGTCCATTGTATCTTGAGAGCTAGTGCTTTGTACTGTTGTAATCAGTTGTACTCATCAATAAACAACAAAATTATTCAAAGCGGACGTATGCTACAATGCGTAACCACTATAAATTCTTGTCTCTTTCTATTTCTGTTTGATTTTATTGGTGTGATTATTAGATTAGCCTCCTTTTCTATTTAATTTCTTCATTCTAATCTCTTTAATTATATCCGAAGAGTGTTGTGCCCAATTTTGGTACAAACACTTTAGTGCTTTCACTGAGAGACTCTGCTTTTCTCTGATTCAATGGACCCCCAGCCGTTGTTGGATTTCTAAAATCTAAGGAGGAGATCCAGGTCTGTCATCTAGTAGTTTCTTTCATTCTATTTAGATTACTCCAGATCTAGGAAAGAGCGACATTCATCATGGCGCGCACTACGAGAAATGCTTCAAATGCTGCAGATCCAAAAAGAAGGGATACGAAAAGTCCCGCACAACTGACCACAACATGCCAGACATCAAACGGAGCTCCAGATCCACTTGGTCCTATGACTAGAGAAGAATTCTAGACCCTTATGCAAGAGCTAACTCAGAGCCGTCAGCAGATCACTCAGCAGATCCATGCCAACACGGAGCTCACAAACTAGCTGAACGAAGAAAGGCCAAGGAGATCTAGAAGGTATCATGTCTCTCATTCCACAACCAAAAGCTTGGCTTCATCTGACTTCAACCAAAGACCTATACGGTGTCGGTTGGATGGAAACTATGCAGAAGCCTCCGGGCATCAGCATGCTGTGAATCTTGGACAAGCCGAGATTGGTCCTTTTATAGGGCATCAAGTTGGACCCTCCTCCCAAGGAGGAGCACTTCCTTATCACACCCTTCATGACCATGCAGCTGCTGCTATAGCTCTGGAAGCTGAGATCCAGAACCAACTAGATCCAACCCCTTGTCAACGCGTTCATGCTCAGGATCCTCATTTTCCAAAAGACCGAGAGCCAAGGAGGGGTCGTACTGACTGTAAACAACGAACGAACCGTCCCCGTAACATGGTGCCTTAGCCCTAAACATCCAAATGCCTGATATTCCGACCATGATATGCCATATGATTAGAGATAGTCAAGGCCTTACGAACGACGAATGGGGAATCTCCCGAAGTCACACTCCATTCACCAATGACATTCTTTATGCAAAGCCACCTCATCGATTCAGGATGCCAACTCTACCGGTGTACGAAGGAAATTCGGATCCTAAGAAACATATCTTGAAATATGAATGCCACATGAACGCTGCTCAAGCTAACAATGTGGTCAGGTGCAAGAGTTTCCCAGTCTCCTTAGGTGGAATTGCGACTATGTGGTTCACTCGTCTACCTCCCAGATCCATCTCACGTTTTGAACAATTGGATACTAAATTTGTCAACCAGTTCCATATACATGCTACCAGACCAGAGGATGTCAACACCTTATCCAGTGTTATTCAAGCTCTAGGGGAGACCCTTAGATGTTATCTAGAAAGGTTCCATGCTGCTTGTGCTAAGGTCATAAACTCTAATGATAATTCTATTCTAATGGCATTATCGAAAGAGACCAATCCTGATTTCGAGTTTGGCGATTAGTTGGCCAGGAAATCCCCCACTTTGTTGGATCGTTTCTATGCTAACGCAGTCCAGTTTGTCAGGAGAGAAGATGTGAAGATCCGCAAATCCATACCCTTTAAAGTCGACAATAAACCACACATGTCCGAACCAGAGTGCATCGATTGCAGATAATCAGGAGAAAGAAAAGAGAAGGTGAGAAGAAAGAGAGAAGAAAGAAGAAAAGAAGATAAGAAGAAAAGAGAAGCAAACCCAAAACAATACAAAATCTCACATCGCAGTGGAAAATATATAATATAAATCGATAATCTTTACAAAGAGAAACTTTAATATACATAAGTCAATATCATAGTACACAACAAATAATCATCAGCTTAGACAATTATAATGACCTGTCCTCACAAATGTTGACAATCTACAACAACAACAATGCAAAGCAATGCAACAGAATAATAAACAGATACAGGTATACGACAAGAAGATCTCTAGCTCGCTTACTGAAGTTCCAAAAGCACCAAATCTGAACCTGTAAATATACTCGGTCTGACCCGAGCATTGAAAGGGAAGAACATCCGGATCAGTCTGGTAAACCAGCATGAGAAAACACACTCAACTGAATTTACAAAGTTATCAAAACTTTTCCTTTCAAAACAAAAGGTATCGCGTAAGACACGTCCACACATAAACACAGACATATTTTTACCTTACGATACCCAAAACATCTCACATCAAATCCGATTATATTATAATAGTGCCTATTATACAAATATTAATTAAATAGCTCAAATTGTTACCATTACTAAATTCCAACAATACTAGGCTCTACAAAACAACATGGTAGGCACGTAGTGGATTTTGGATTCCATACAAATGACTAGGTAAAGGGACTACCTTCCCGATCCAACACATTACACCTATAGCGGGATGCACCTAGGGCCCAGATACTGAACTCCTAAACCAATACAAGACCGACCTACCCCTTCCTGGATAGTACCAAATATGTCATCACTCCGGTCGTCACCGACCTTTAATTCATGGCCACGAGCATACACAGCAATAATCTATACACTACGTCATAGCATGTCAAGATATATCTAGAACAGTGATGACATCTCCTAATTGGAAGCGACCCACTCAACTTGCTGCTTCTATCCCTCTTTCAGCCATTTGCCGAGGAGTGAGGCCAAAGAGGTATCGATTACCTTTCACATATCACATATCACAAATCACATCACTTTGAATGCCACATTGCCATTTCCGTTGACTACTAATTGCCTTCTACAAAATACAACCCTTGAGCTCATACGTCTCAAAGAGGGTGTTAAGCTAAGAGAAGTTGCATTTTCCGCCACTATTGATGTACGATTGTAAAAACCAATATATGTAATCTTAGAAATGCAATGTCAAACAAACGTCCATACAAGTTGTCCAGGAATAGGACAAACCGAGGGCACTTTCCTACCACATCCTGTCGGGAAATCCCTAGGATTAGTAGCGAATAGTCCTTGCATTGGCTATTTCATAATGAAAAGACCACTCCTACTGTATGTATATTAGGATTTTAACCCCAAATGATCAACAAGCAGTCCCCCACTATGAAAATCCGAAATATCAATATCATCAATACCTGCTCAATTAAATGCATATACGTTGGTTTGAAGTGGTTTTCAGACAAATCTGATCCCCGTCTCTTCGCACCAACAACGCAAAAGTGTTTCTCGACCTCACACAGAAACTAAGTCTCATAGACTTATCGCATCTCCAACTTGCAACTTGCAATCCTTTGGGCCGAGAAGGAAGCTCGATAGATTGGAGTAATACTCCACACTACATGAATCAACATCCTCAACACAAACGATAAAAGGCTACTACTAAGTGTACGATTAAATAATTCCCATGTCAAGTCGAGGAACTAAAATGGCCAAATTTGATAGTCGGTTATTTAACTATCAAAGTAAACAAACAAATATTCGGCACCATAAGCAATCACTAGGCCCTCTTAATTAATCTTTTATTAATTAAATCACTTGCCAAATATTCACTTCAATTATCCTTAAAAAGATATATTCTCAAAACATTTCACTTCTATATTGGAAAACATTTCCATATACTTATATCGCAGTATAAGCATATTCACAAATCAATTTATTTTCAACAATTAGAAAATATTACATATACTTAAATCACGATTAAGTATATATTTTATTCTATAAGAAAATCATTCTTTTAAACACATTTGTTAGGGTCAAAACGAATGTTGTGTAAAATATCGTTACGACAACCCAAAATCACTAGTATAGGGATTCGAAAATTAGAGAGATATATAAATCCCATATGCTATACAAAACATTTCCTTTTGAAAATCATATGCTATGACAACAGTGTTATAGTCCATCATATCCTTACTTCTCGAAAACATCTATTTCAATAATGAATGTTGAAATCTATATATTCAATACTTAACACATTTTAGAACATCTTAAAATTACTTAACTTCATTTAAAAGATCACTTTCCAAAACATTCATTTAATTAAAAAAGTTATTCACTGTCCAAAATCGTGAATAAAATTCATTTACCAAATCCAATATTTCTATACAATTAATTTAAAATATTATCCACTGTCCAAAATCGTGGATATAATTCCCTAACTGAATTCGTTACTTATACACATTTTATTAAAGGATTATCCACTGTCCAAAATCGTGGATAGAATTCCTTTAATAAACTTCTATATTTAACTTATCAAAATCAACCGATTTCACATTTGTAAAACAATGCTTATAAATTCACAATTCTATTTTATTAAAACTTCCACTTATAAAATCACTTTATTAATAAATTCTATTCTTATCCCATTTACATGCTAAAAGCCAACTCATACGTAAAATACTTATAAATTGTTTATTTTACAAAATCCATTCATTTTATAACTTCACAATTCATAAATCTTATTCACTTATAAAATCCATTTATAACTAAACTTTAACATTTATAAAAATCCTTTACAATTCCATCATTTTTATTTATAAAAATTCAATTTTATAAATCTTATATATAAACCATTTATGATAATTTCAAAATCTCAATTTAAACTATTTACAAAATAATTAACTCCATATTTCAAAAATCACATTTTCATATATTTCACAAAAATCATAATTTTTATAACATAAAAATTATAACTTTATTTATTTAAAATAAATTCATTCCTTTAACCATTCAAAAATAAATAAAACTTACAAATTCAAAATCACTTTGAAAATCCTTTTAAATTTAGAAATTACCACTTTAACATTTTTAAATTAACATAAAATAGGCCCAATGCTGTAATAGCACTAAATACATCAATCATGGTATCCAAAATATCATATATCACATGATAACATCATATATATCAATATCTATAAATAAAACCAATACTGGTGAGGAATCCAGTTGGATCCCTCCAACCTGCCATCTACAACAAATATACATATTAGAATATGTTTATAATGTCCTCTTCGAGGCAGATGTGCGTGCAAAGGGTCATCCGCTCATACATGGAAACCTATAGGGTCTCATCTGCTCCAATAGGCAGGAATATATCCAAATACCAATTAATATATATATATATATATATATATATATATAATATCATATATCATCCAAAAAATCATCAATCATCATAAATAATATTTATTCTCACTTATATAAAAATATCAGCGAGTCAGAAAGAGTGAGTTATACTCACTTTGGCTCCAATAACAGTTGTAGTATTTTATTCCAAATAAAATTAATCGAGCGTTTAATTTTACCAAAAATTTAAACTATCTCTAATCAACTCCAAACTAGCTCTATAATGTAGTGCTCGTCAATACAAACTTAACGCAACTTGTTTCGTCAAAAACGGACCTCGTATGAAGAAGTTATGACAATTCAAAGTTTATACGAATTAAAGTACAATTTACAAATTTTATTTTATTTTCAAACCCTAGGCAAATCTGGGCCATATATTTCTACATTTCAAACCATGACCATCCCCCTATCTTCCTCTTCTTCGTTACAAGCCAATCAAAGCAACCCATAGAGCCACCGAACTTCATCGAATTATTGCCACCACCACGTCGCACTAGAGGATGATCGAAGACCATCTTTTCGAAGCCCTACGCAAGCACTACCACTGCCCAAAGACTGGTTGAGGTTGGCCCTTGCACAACCAAGAAAAACGTGTATGAAAGTATGCATTCGAATGCATATTGCCATCGATTCGTAGTTTTAATACCCATCATCACCGTTGGATTTGAAGATCTCGTCGTACTCTACAAAGTTGTAGTTGAAAGATTTTGATGAAAGTTAATGAATTGAGAGAAAGGAAGGAAGAAGATTCAAAATTTCTGGCCATTGAAATGATATGCGATGGCTAGGGCTTGGGAATTAGGGTTTTGAATGAAAATGGTGAAAAATTATGGGCTTTTAGAGAAAATTTCGCGACATTATTCACCCGAAATTTTTTCGAACTCTAAACGAAGCATGCCGCCTGGCATTTATAATGTTTTACCCCTATCCGAGCATAATGGACTATATATCGGGAGCCAATTCGATTGTATGTGGGAGATAGGTTTTCGAATCAACTTATTTAAATTTAAAATTCACTTAAACAAATTTCTATGCATTTTAGCTTATCACGACTAAATCGTAAATCCGATTGACATGAAATTGGAAATCTTACAATAATATAACATTATGGATCCAATGAAACATGTATCGCCGAAATTCGAGACTGTATGAAAAATGGCTATTTTCACTCGTTAATTAAATATTAAAATATTCAATTTCTATAATTTAACTTTTAATTCAATTTTAAAAGTTCTCTAACATCATTCTAATTCAAATAGAATTTAATTCAACTTTATAAATCATTTTCATTCACATTAAATACAAATGTTAATTATTTCCACGATTTCAAATATTAATTTAACAATTTAATTATCCAATTAAATCATTATGTTTGAAATATAATTTATTCAACTCATAAATTATTTACCTTTAAATATTTAAAATCAATTAAATATTCGAATTTCAAATGACTGAAATTCTGTGTCGTTACTTCTTCCTCCCTGAAAAGAATTTCGTCCTCGAAATCCCTACGTAAGAAAAGATGCTACAACTCCATTAGCTTTTAAAACAATTCGTGCAAACTAGATTACCAAAATTATTTAAGCCCTTTAACTATTCGAAAATCCATTCGTTAAACTTCTTATAAAAACTTTTCTAAGTTTCCAAATCCGTTCATAATTATCCTTTTCAAACCCGACTAATATCGTTTAACTTTCAACTCCAAATCAAAATTTTAGTTATCAATTTTTTTTTTGAAATTCCCAAATTTTTTTTATAACGCCTAAAATTTTCAAAAAGTTTCTCCAATATCTCCTTTGCACGGTTCGATCGTAGTAGGATCACAATACACACACACACGCACACACATATATCACAAACATACATCTCATCTTCGAGGATGAGGCATCCCATAGGAAAAAGCGTAAAAGTACGATATGTAATGCAAGATATGTACTTTATATATTATGAAGCAAGCATATACGGCTAATATAGCGCGAAAGCGAGCTCCAAATGCGAAGCAAGCGCCATCCGCACCTACTAAACACTCAACAAACCATAAGAACATGTGTATAATATATAATATCAACATATAACATATACTAATATAATAACTATATATGCCAATATAGCAAATGCAACAAAAAGCAACAAATGAAACCATCCAACAATTTACAACTAAACTGGTTCATAAACAAATCAATATATATTCCAAATTTTATTAACGTTCACTTGATTTAGTTTTCAATTTATTCACATTCATTAATTATAATTGATTATATTCAATTTAGATTGGATTCAATTTAGTTACATTCACTTTAGATTCAATTCACATTTACTTTCCAATTCACTTAGCAAAATTCATTTAATACCATTAACCCATAACGCTACTTTACTTCATTCTTCACTTAAGCTTATAAACATTTTAATCCCATTCATTCTTATTCAGAATTTATTCACTATTTAGTATACTTTCTTTTTAATACTAATACACTTATGATTTATTTTCTAAAAGACTTACCTAAATTCAATTTACATTTTATACCGCATTTCTAATGTTTATTTCAATCCACAACTTAAATTTATTAAATTCTAATAACAACATTTACAATCATATTTCGTTTACTAACTTATTTCCTTAGTTTAATTCAGTCCATATATACACTTTTAAATTTCTTATCAAGGTTCATTTGATACCACTTAAGTTTAATCTCACTTATAATTCAATTTTGGGTTTTCATTTCTTAACATTCATATTTAACACAAATAGAAATTTGTTTTACTTACTATCTCTCAAATTATAAGTTATAAAACTTATTCACTTATGATTTCATGAATGTTTACTTGCATTGTCTTCCATTTAACACTTATAATCTCAATTCATAGCTATACAACTACTTTACAATCTTAAGTGTATATTTACTTTTATTTGATTTATTTCAAATATTTATCTAATTCATTTCAAATTCAACTCAGTTTTATTCAACTTTACTTTTAGTTAAACTTCAACTCATGTAATTCAATTTACTGACTCAAAATATTTAACTTCACTTAAGTTAAAATTTTAATTTTATATCTCAAATCGAATTTTCTTATTTATACTAATTCCAATTATAAGTTCAAAAATTATTTCATTTATATTTATAAATTTCAAACTTGGATTTTAAATTCAAATTTGTTTATCAAACAAATTTTCAATTTTCAATTTTCAATTTATTAATGGTAGCAAATCAATCACCAAGAAACTCGAAAATGGTACTGATGATGCTGCAGTCATCACCCTTATTATTTCCCAGCAACAATTGTGAATTCAGTGCTTTGAATTCTTTCTTTTAAATTCATTAATTTATAATCACATTTATAAATTTATACTTGTATAATTTCATTCTTATCTTGTTTAGATTCATAATAATAACAACAGTTATTATTTAAACACAACAAATAACAAATGATAATAATCAACTACTACCATTCATTAACAATCAATTAATTTATATACTACTATATAAAATATAATAAGGTAAAATTATTTCATTTATCCAACTTCTAAAACAATATTGTGTCCATTCTCTATGTTCAAGTGTTTAGAGATCCCTATAGATAACGTTGGCCAGACGCAACAATCAGAACACATAAGTCACTCAACAGGTCAATCAACACAATATAAAACATTTTTATATTCACTAACAAATACACACTCATATATATAATGCACTCAAACTCAATCTAGGGTGATATTGACCCTATCTATACTGAGTACACATCAAAGTCCAGGAATATACAAAATCTAAGCTCTAATACCAGCCGTGAAGACCCGCAAATCCGTACCCTTTGAATCTGACAATAAACCACACTTGTCCGAACCAGAGTGCACCGATTGCAGATAATCATGAGAAAGAAAAGAGAGGGTGAGAAGAAAGAGAGAAGAAAGAAGAAAAGAAGAGAAGAAGAAAAGAGAAGCAAAACCAAAACAATACAGAATCTCACATCGTAGCGGAAAACATATAATATAGATCAATAATCTTTACAAAGAGAAACTGCAATATACATAAGTCAATATCAGAGTACGCAATAAATAATCAGCTTAGACAGTTATAATGGCATGTCCTCACAAATGATGATAATCTACAACAATAATAATGCAAAGCCATGCAGCAGAATAATAAACAGATATGGGTATACGACATGAAGATCTCTAGCTCGCCTGTTAAGCTCCAAAAGCACCAAATCTGAACCTATAAATATACTCGGTCTGACCCGAGCATTAAAAGGGAAAAACGTCCGGATCAGTCTGGTAAACCAGCGTGAGAAAACACACTTAACTGAATTTATAAAGTTATCAAAACTTTTCCTTTCAAAGCAAAAGGTATCTCGTAAGACACGTCCATATATAAACACAGACATGTTTTTACCTTATGATACCCAAAACATCTCATATCAAATCCGATTATATTATAATAGTGTCTATTATACAAATATAGCTTAAATAGCTAAAATTGTTACCATTATTAAATTCCAGCAATACTAGGCTCTACAAAACAACATGGTAGGCACGTAGTGGATTTTGGATTCCATACATATGACTAGGTAAAGGGACTACCTTCTCGATCCAACACGGTACACCTCTAGAGGGATGTACCTAGGGTCTAGATACTGAACTCCTAAACCAACACAAGATCGGCCTACCCCTTCCTAGATAGTACCGAATATGTCATCACTTCGGTCATTACCGACCTTTACTTTGTGGCCACGAGCATACACAACAATAATCAGATACACGACGTCATAGCGTGTAAAGATATATCTAGAAGAGTGATGACATCTCCTAATTGGAAGCGGCCACATAGCCTTGCTGCTTCTATCCTTATTTCAGTCATTTACCGATGAGTGAGGCTAAAGAGGTATTGATTACCTTTTACATATCAATATCGCAAATCACATCACTTTGAATGCCATATTGCCATTTCCGTTGATTACTAATTGCCTTCCATAAAAATACAACCCTTGAGCTCATACGTCTCAAGGAGGGTGTTAAGAAAAGAAGTTGCCTCCTACGCCACCACTGATATACGATTGTAAAAACCAATGTACGCAATCTTAGAAATGCAATGTCAGACGAACGTCCATACAAGTTGTCCGGGAATAGGATAAACCTAAGGCACTTTCCTACCACATCCTGTCAAGAAATCCCTAGGATTAATAGCGAATAGTCCTTTCATGATATTTCATAATGAAGAGACCATTCCTACTATATGTATATTGGGATTTTAACCCCAAACGATCAACAAGCAGTCCCCTACTATGAAAATCCAAAATATCATTATCATCAATAACCTACATAATCGAATGCATATACGTTGGTCCGAAGTGGTTTTCAGACAAATCTAATCCTGGTCTCTTCGCACCAACAACGCAAAAGCGTTTCTCAACCTCACATAGAAACTAAGTCTCATAGACTTATCACATCTCCAACTTTCAACTTGTTATCCTTTAGGCAAAGAAGGAAGCTCGATAGATTGGAGTAATACTCTGCACTACACAAATCAACATCCTCAACACAAATGATAATCAAGCCTACACAGAAGGCTACGTACTGAATGTATGACTAAATAGTTCCCACATCAAGTCGAGGAACTAAAATGGCCAAATTTGATAGTTGGTTATTTAACTATCAAAGCAAACAAACAAATACTCGGCACCATAAGCAATCACTAGGCCATTTTAATCAATCTTTTATTAATTAAATCACTTGCCAAATATTCACTTTAAAATATCTTTAAAATGATATATTCTAAAAACATTTAACTTCTATGTTGGAATACATTTCCATATACCTATATCACAGTATAAGCATATTCACAAATCAATTTATTTCAACACTTAAAAAAATATTACATATACTTAAATCACGATTAAGTATATATTATATTCTATAAGGAAAACATTCTTTTAAACGTATTTGTTTGGGTCAAAATGAATGTTGCGTAAAACATCATTACGATAACCCAAAATCACTAGATAGGGATTCGAAAATTAGATAGATATATAAATCCCATATACTATACAAAACATTTCCTTTCAAAAATGATATGCTATGACAACAGTGTTACAGTCCATCATGTCCTTACTTCTCAAAAAATTCTATTTCAACAATGAATGTTGAAATCTATGTATTCGATATTTAACACATTTTAAAACAACTTTAAATCATTTAACTTCATTTAAAAGATCACTTTCCAAAACATTCATTTAATTTAAAAACTTATTCACTATCCAAAATCTTGAATAAAATTCATTTAACAAATCCAATATTTCTATACAATTAACATAAAATATTATCCACTATCCAAAATCGTGGATATAATTCCTTAATTGAATTCGTTACTTATACACATTTTATTAAAGGATTATCCACTGTCCTAAGTCGTGGATAAAGTTCCTTTAATAAACTTCTAAATTTAACTTATCAAAATCAATTGATTTCACGTGCATAAAACAATGTTTATAAATTCACAATTCTATTTTATAAAAACTTCCACTTATAAAATCACTTTATCAACAAATTCTATTCATATCCCATTTACATGATAAAATCCAATTCATAAGTAAATTACTTATAAATCATTTATTTTACAAAATCCATTCATTTTATTACTTCATAATTCTTAAATCTTATTCACTTATAAAATCCATTTATAACTCCACTTTTACAAAAATCCTTTACAATTCCATTATTTTGATTTATAAAAATTGAATTTTATAAATCTTATATATAAACCATTTATGGTAATTTCAAAATCTCAATTTAAACTATTTACAAAATAATTAAATCCATATTTAAAAAATCATATTTCAATATATTTCACAAAAATCATAATTTTTACAACATAAAAATTAAAACTTTATTTATTTAAAATAAATTCATTCCTTTAACCATTCAAAAATAAATAAAACGTACAAATTCAAAATAACTTTTAAATTCCTTTTAAATTTGGAAATTATCACTTAAACATTTTTAAATTACCATAAAATAGGCCAAATGCTGTGACATCACTAAATACATCAATCACGGCATCCAAAATATCATATATCACATGATAACATTATATATGTCAATATCTGTAAATAAAACCAATACTGGTGAGGAATCCAGTTGGATCCCTCCAACCTATCATCTGCAACAAATATACATATAAGAATATGTGTATAATGTCCGCTTCGCGGCAGACGCGCATACAAAGGGTCATCCGCTCATACACGAGAACGTATAAGGTCACATCTACTCCAATAGGCAGGAATATATCCAAATACCAATCAATATATATACAATATATAATATGTCATCCAAATAATCATCAATCATCATAAATAATATTTATTCTCACTTATATAAAAATATTAGTGAGTCAGAAAGAGTGAGTCGTACTCACTTTGGTTCCAATAGCAGTTGTAGTGTTTTATTCTGAATAAAATTAAACGAGCTTTTAATTTTACCCAAAATTTACAGTAGCTCCAATCAACTCCAAACCAACTCTAAAATATATTTCTCGTCAATATGGACCCAAGCAACTTATTTCGTGAAAAGCGGACCTCGTATGATGAAGTTATGACATTTCAAAGTTTATGCAAATTAAAGTTATATAAATTTACAATTTTTATTTTATTTTCAAACCCTAGGCAAATCTGGGCCGTATATTTCTAATTTTTGATCATAGCCATCCCTATATCTTCCTCTTCTTCGTTACAAGCCGATCAATCCAACCCATATAGCCGCCGAACTCCATAGAATTATTGCTATCACCACGCTGCACTAGAAGATGATCGGAGACCATCTTTTCGAAGCCTTACGCGAGCACTACCATAGCCCAAAGACCGATCGAGCTCGACCCATGCACAGCCAAGAAAAACGTGTACGAAAGTACGCGTTCAAATGCATATTATTGTCGATCCGTAACTTTAAAAACCATCATCACCGCTGGATTTGAAGATCTCGTCGTGCTCTACAAAGTTGTTTGAAAGATTTTGATGAAAGTTGATGGATTGAGAGAAAAAGGAGGAAGAAGATTCAAAATTTATGGCCATTGAAATGATATACGGTGGCTAGGGTTTGGGAACTAGGGTTTTGAATGAAAATGGTGAAAAATTGTGGCCTTTTATAGAAAATTTCGCGACACCATTCACCCGAAAAATTTTCGAACCCCAAACAAAGCGTTCCGCCTAGTGTTTACAATGTTTTATTCCTATTCCGAACACAATGGAATATATATCGGGAGCCAATTCGATCGTATGTAGATTGGTTTTTGAATCAACTTATTTAAATTTAAAATTCACTTAAACAAATTTCTATGCGTTTTAGCTTGCCACGACTGAACCGTAAATCAGATTGACACAAAATTCGAAATCTTACAATAAGATAACATGATGGATCCAATGAAATAGGTTTCGTTGAAATTCGAGATTGTATGAAAAATATCTATTTTCACTCATTAATTAAATATTAAAATATTCAATTTCTATAATTTAACTTTTAACTCAATTTTAGAAGTTCTCTAACATCATTCTAATTCAAATAGAATTTAATTCAACTTTATAAATCGTTTTCATTCACATTAAATTCAAATCTTAATTATTTCCACGATTTCAAATATTAATTTAACAATTTAATTATCCAATTAAATCACTATGTTCGAAATATAATTTATTCAGCTCATAATTTTTTTTACCTCTGAATATTTGAAATCAATTAAATATTCATATTTCAAATGACTAAAATTCTAGGTCGTTACAGAAAATGCTAGACGATATAGGAAGCATGACGATGCGGGGCTCAGTGGTGAAGGCATTCAGAGAAATGTTAAAGTAAAGCGGACCGGTGAGAATTCTGGTAAAGGACAATTGAACATACATAACAAGCAAGGTCAACCAAAGGGTAATGGAGGTCAGGGAAAGAAGAGAGACGCACATCGTGGACCCAGACATAGAGTTCCCATGTTTGACCGATATACTCCCCTAAACACATCGTTGGAAAATGTTCACCTTCAGACTTGTAATACCGGATAGTATGAGAAGCCAGCTTCGAAACCATTATCTAAGAAACAAATCTAGACAGTGAGGTTCTATAGATACCACGATTGTTACGACTATAACACTAATGAGTGCTGTCATTTGCAAGATATCATCGAGAGGTTGATCAGAGAAAGAAAGTTAGAATAGTTTGTTCGGGCGTCGTAGGATGGAGGTGCGGGCCCATCTAATCCGAATCAAGGTCAACGCTAGGATTGGCCCGAAGAACCCGCACATACTGGCAGGATGTTGGTAATAAACACTGTGAGTGGTGGTCCTCATCCAGCAGATTGGAGATGGAAGGAAATAGAGTAATATGCCAGTTCGATTAGGCATGTAAACTTTGAATGTTATAATGATTTCGACAATGGGGACCGACAAAACAACAGAGGACGATGACGAACGACATCGTTGTCAGAAATCGTGATGCTGACAGAGTTGAGGCCCCCACTATCGATCCATTGGTCATCTTAGCCCAAATAGGTCCTGCTTGGATGAAGAGGATTTTGGTTGACAACAAAAGCTATGTGAACATTCTTTTTAAGCGCACTTATGGCCAGATGAGGATGGAAGTGAAAGACTTGAAACTGTGTCAATCACGTATTCATGGTTTTAACGGAAGAGCGACTATACCAGTTGGGATGGTGGAATTGCCGGTTGAGTTGGGGATTGGAGATCGCTGGAGAGTCCAGATGTTACAATTTGTTGTGTTAGACATACATTCCCCTTACAATGCTTTCTTGGGTTGACCGGCGCTTGCAGATTTCCGAGAAGCGATTGCCCTATGATGTTTAACTCTCCCACCGATAATGGAGTAGGAGTAGTACATGGTGATCAAGCGGCTGGATGTGCCTATTATGTTGTGAAGCTATGGGATGCACATCAGAAGGAGAGAGGAAAGGGCGTAGAGAAATCTCTCTGCGTTCGTTTTTCAGAAAATTGACAGCTAAGCTTGGGCCTCGGCCCGAGTGCCATAACTAGTTCCTTAAAGACCTCGATCCTAGAGATAATGATGAGGAGGAGGAAGCCAAAGACCGCCATGCTTCCCCGACGGAGTTGACGATCAATGTTCTGATCCACGATGACGACGATTCCAAAATGGTAAAGGTCGGACCTCAACTCAGCCCTCAAATGAGACAGGAATTGGTTGATTTTCTTCGGGCAAACCTTGATGTATTTTCCTGGACTCATTTAAACATGTGTGGGATCTCATTAGACATTGCGTGCCATGCATTAAATATTGACCCGTGGCACGTCCCAGTGAAATAAAAAAGGCGTGATATGGATCTAGAGAGATCTACCGCCCTGAAGGAAGAAGTAGATAAACTCAAGTCTAATAGGTTTATCTGTGATGCTTTATACCCAGAGTGGGTGTCGAAACCTGTGCTTGTCAGAAAATCGAACGAGAAATGGCGGACATGTGTGGACTACTCAAATTTGAACAAAGCCTTCCAAAAGTGCAGCTTCCCGCTGCCAAGAATTGACCAACTGGTGGACTCAATAGCCGAACACGAACTCTTATCTTTCATGGACGCATATTCTGGGTATAATCAAATCCCAATGCATCTTTCGATCAGGAACATACTAGCTTCGTTACCGATCTGGGACTCTATTGCTACAAGGTGAAGCCATTCAGACTTAGGAACGCTGGAGCAACTTATCAGAGGCTCATGAATCGAATGTTCACTAACCAGATTGGAAAAACCATGGAGGTGTACATGGACGATATGCTCATGAAGTCGTGATTGTCCATCAACCATGTCAGTGATTTGGAAATGATGTTCAACATACTTCGACAGTACAAAATGAAGCTCAATCCATTGAAGTGTCATTTCAAAGTAGCATCATGAAAATTCCATGGATTCATCGTCAGCGCCAAAGGAATTGAAGCCAATCCTAAAAAAATCCGGGGGATTCGGAATCTCGAAATTCCCAGAACCATAAAGCAGGTGCAAAGCCTCAACGGGAAGGTGGCAGCCTTAAGTAGATTCATTTCCAGATCCACAAACAAGTGCATTCCTTTCTTCGATCTGATCAGAAAAGGAAAGCGAAATTTTGAATGGACAGAGGAGGGGGAAGGCGCATTCCAAGCGCTAGTTCAAAATCTGGCGACGCCTCCTATTTTGTCGAAGTCGGTTGATCACGAGGGATTATATTTCTATATGGCGGTTTTAGAAAATGCAACCAGTGCTGCGTTAATTTGAGAAGAGGATCGGATTCAACGATTGGTCTATTACATCAACAAAAGGCTAACAGGGGTAGAAAGAAACTACCCAAAGGTGGAAAAGCTGGCTTATTGTCTCGTCATAGCCTCGAGAAAGCTCCGTCCATATTTCCAAGCTCATCCGACCACAGTTTACACTGACCAGCCGTTATGACGGGTCCTTACACGACCTGAGATGTATAGTAGATTACTTAAGTGGAATATTGGGCTGAGTCAATTTGATATCACTTATACACCGAGGCAAGCTATTCAAGGACAAGTTTTGGCGGACTTCATAGACGAATTCACCATATCGGAGGATTTTCCCAAAGCCAGTGAATCTCCCAAATTAAACGACCTTTGCTGAGGTGCTGGAGTAGTACTCGAAACCCTAGAAAGCCGATCCATATGGTATGCTTTAAAGTTTGACTTCCACGTAACTAACAACGAAGTCAAACATGAAGATTCACTTGCTGGACTAAGACTTGCCGAAGACATGGAAGCTATTTCTATGGAGATTTATTATGATTCTCAATAGGTCGTTTGCCAGGTTCGAGGAGAGTATTAAGCCAAAGACTGGAGATTAGCTACTTACCTTGCTCGAGTTCAAGAAGTGTTGAATCAGTTCGATTTTTATGCTATTCATCGTGTACCCTAAGAGCACAATCAAAAAGCCGATTCTCTAGTGAAAAAGGCCAGCACTGGCGAAGCACAACATATAGGACTCGTCCCCATCGAGAGACTTACCGCTTCGAGTATCGATCAAATAGAGACAGACTGGGTGTACGAGGCAATGCCTACGAAGGAGTCGTGGATGACTCTATTCAGAAACTATCTTGAGCACGGGTCTTTATCCAAGCGTAGAAGTGAGAAAAGGCAGGTTCTCCGAAAAGTTTCCTGATTTATTATCCAGAATGGGGTCCTGTATAGGAGGGGATATTCTATTCCTTTACTTTAGTGTATCGCCCACAACGAGATCAAACGAGTGTTGCATGATGTGCATGAGGGAGAATGCGGTGATCACACTTGGGGGCAAACCCTTACCAAAAAGACACTCAAATATGGATATTACAAGCCAACCGTGAACCGAGACGCATCGAATTATGCTAAGAAGTGTGATAGATGCCAGAAACATGCCAGAATTCCAAGAGCCCGCCACCCGAAATCACTCAGATGGTCAGTCCATGGCCATTTGCCACATGGGGTGTTGATATAATATGGTCTCTACCCTTAGTCAAGGGTGGTGCAAAGTATGTCATCGTTGCAGTTGACTACTTTACTAAATGGGCGAAAGCTGAACCCTTTGCTACTATCACAACGAAAAAAGTAATCAACTTTGTTATGTGCAACATCATCTGTCGCTTTAGCCTCCCACACACCATTGTAACTGATAATGGGATCCAATTCGATAGTGTCAAGTTCAAAGATTTCTGTCAACGCTACCACATCCAGAAGAAGTTCTCAACAGTTGCTCACCCTCAAGCAAATGGCCAAGTCGAAGCTGTCAACAAAGTTATCAAGTCCATTTTAAAGAAAGGACTGGAAAAAGCTGATGGTAAGTGGGTTGATGAGCTTCCCATAGCCCTATGGGCGCATCTAACTACCCACAAGTCCACGACCGGCCAAACTCCATTTGCACTTTCCTACGGCTCTAAAGCTGTTATTCCAGTTGAACTAGAAGTACCTTCCACCGTATGACCTATTACGATCCAAGGATGAATGCCATCCTACTTGAAGAATCTCTGGATTTACCGAATGAGAAGCATGAAGAGGCTGATTTGAAGGCAGCCACACACCGCAGTTGAGTAGCCCGATTATACAACGCTAAGGTCCGACCCAAAACCTTCGAAGTTGGCAATTTCGTATTTAAGAGAATTTATCCAGTACCTTCACACATGAAACCGACATGGGAAGGACCGTATGTCATCGAGTGAAGACTTGGAGATGGCACATTTAAACTATCAACTATTGATGGTCTCACTTTACCAAGAGCATGGAACAGCGAGAGTCTCAGTCGCTATTACACATAACTGGCTTTTATTCATTTAGTCTGCTTTTCCTTTGAAATTTGTTTGTGCATTTTTTGAATTTGAACTTGTAATAAGGCGACTGACTTTGCTGTACTTTCTTAGTTTAGCAATAAAATGTAGAGTCAACAAGCCAGATTGGAAATTTCTTGAAATGCGTCATGCGACCATCACGGTGTATGAAGAGTTAAGTCCTATCATATGGTGGGTCTCATTCAAATAAGGAGTGATCGTGATCCGACTGGTCACTTGCTAAGTGAAACCCTGAGCTCGAGGGCAAGCAATGATAAAGTCAAGAAGGACTAAAACACGACAATCTTCTAATGAACTCTAGCTCCAAGAGTGCGAGCCGAAGTACAAAACTCCAAAATCCAGGCTCGAGGAGGATGGACCTGTCTATCCATGACCTTTCCTTCATTCTTCCAAGTTCGAAGAGGATGGATCCATCCATTTACGACTTCGCTTGCTAAATCAAGATGGACATGATCCAACCATCCACAAACTTAATTAACTTCTTGATCCTGGAGTGCAAATGAAGTCCTAATACTGAAACAGATGTGACTGACCGTCTGTCGACAGACTCCAGATTCCCGGAGTGCAAACTAGAGTATAAATATCAAATGAGTGTGACTGACCGTCCATCGATCAACTTTGGTCCCGAGAGCGTGGACTGGAGTATAAACCCCAAATGGGTGTGACTGAACACCCATCAACTAACTCTGGTCCCAGGAGTGTGGATCGGAGTATAAACATTAAATGGGTGTGATCGGCCACCTGTGAAACAACTTATGTCCTTAGAGTGTGGATATAATCCTAAACGTTAGATGGGTGTGACCGACCACCCATCAACTGACTCTGACCTCGAGAGCACAAACCAGAGTACAAGCATTAAACGGGCATGACCGACCGCCCATATATAAACTCATTGTTGATTCATAAGTTTTGATTCATGACACAAGCTTCAAAGAATGTACGACAACTAAGGCGACAAAAAGAGAATACCACACTACAAAGGAGACAAGACTACAATTAAGAGTTTAGTATATATATTTCCTATATTGAGTCTTAGAATATTGTTAAAATCATTCCTCAAGTAGTCACACACACACACAAATATTGTACTTTTAAAATTATACACATAAAAGAATTCACTGTGCAAATAACATCAGGTCGGCCGACCGACCTGTACCCTCGGTTGACCGACCCTGTGTTATATGCACAGATACACTCTGTTTTATATACGTTTTCAAACTCAGCTGACCGGCCCAGGTTTTACGGTCGACCGACCTGACAATAACGGCTACTTTCTGAAGAGATGCGATCATTTCATGAAGAGTAATGTCCTCTATTTCAAGAGATACGGACACAACTTTTGATTGAAACTCTTCGTGAAAGATTGTAACTCTTCTACAACTATATAAACATCTTCAAATCACTTCTACAACCACCGATTCTTGTTTATAATTCTGAAATCTATTCTCTAACTATTCTCTGCAATTCAAAGCATTCATACTCATTTAATGTCACTAGAATCCTTGTGTTTAATTCATATACTCCGATTCTACGTGATTATCTTCCTTCTAAATCTTCACACACATACATACTCTTGAGGATTTGATTATAGGAAGTTGTACTATCAAAAGACAATCCATGTTACTCAGAACACATTCGTCAAACTATTTGTATTAGAGTTGAAGTCCTCTTCGGCTGTTGAGGCGGAAAATTCCTGTTCGGCTGCTCAGGTGTCGTATACCTATTCCTCCGGGTTAAGTGAGGGTTTTTAGTTTAAATCCAGAGGATAGTCTGGGACTGGACGTAGAACGGGAAGTTCGAACCAGTATAAAAATTCCTGGTGTGCTTACTTTAATTTTTATTTTACTACTATTATCAGTTTCCGCATTTATATATCATATTACACGATCCTTAGTACTACACGTACACTTTCATTTGGTATCAAAGCAAGTTCATCCTATAATCGTCACAAAGTTATTTGATATTTATTTCTAGTAATATGGCAACGACACAAACTAACGATTTTGGCACTAACACTAATACTAATTTCACAGAGGGTCAATCAACTTCACGGCCTTCATTTTTTAATGGTATAAATTATAATTATTGGTCAACTAGAATGAAAATCTATATACAATCTAGCGGATTTGATATCTGGAATATTATACAAAGAGAATGCATAACTCCTACTGGAGAATACTCAACTTGGAGTAACACACAAAAACTAGATGCTACATCAAATGCAAAGGCTATGAATATTTTATTTTGTGCATTAGATAGAAATGAATTCAATAGCGTTAGCATGTGCACTTCAGGTTATGAAATTGGGAGAACACTTAAGATAACACATGAAGGTATAAACAAAGTTAAATTAAGCAAAATCTCTATGTTGAAAAATCAATTTGAAAATTTCAAAATGAGGCCAAATGAATCTATAAATGACATGTACTCTAGATTTCAGGATATTTATCATGCTTTATTATCACTAGAACAAAAGTTTACTGATTTTGATGTTGTTACAAAAATCTTGAATTCTTTAACGGACGAATGGGAAAGAAAAGTCTTAGCCATTGAAGAAGCAAGTGATTTGTTAACATTAAAACCAGAAGAATTGATAGGTAATCTAATGTCCTACGAAGTAAATTTGCAGGCAAAAAGAAATGGAGCACAAGAAAAGAAAAATGTGGCTTTTCAAGCAGAAAAAGATGATTCCGACTCGGATAATGAAGATATAGCAATGATCGCTAAAAATTTCAAAAAGTTTTTGAAATTCAATAGAAATAAATTCAAGGGAAACAAAAATAATTCCAACAACATTTCTAACAGCAGCAAACCATCATCTTCAGCAATGGAATGTTATAAATGTCACAAGAAAGGTCACATGAAGAAGGATTGTCCAGAACGCAAAAAGAGCAGTTTTAAGAGGGACAAAACCAAACGAAGAGCTTTTTCTGTCACTTGGGACGACACTGACTCATCATCCTCTTCAGAGAGTGAAAGTGATAATGAACAAGCAAATGTGTGCTTCATGGCTTCATCAGACGATGTAAGTAATTTTACCTTTGAAGATTTAATTGAAATAAATTTGAATTAGTAAATGTGGCAAAACAACTTAAAAAGAAAAATAAGGAGTTGCAAAGAAAGTTAGATAGAACAGTCTTAGAAGTAGATATGCTGAAAGATGAAAAGAAAATATTAGAAGAAGAACTTGAAAATTCTCAACAGTCAAATTCTAATTTATCATCTCAAATTTCATCAATATCTGAAGAATTAGAAATTCAAAAAAATAAAAATGATGATTTACTTTTCAAAAATAATAGTTTAAACTCTAAAATCAAGGATTTAGAATTAGAAAAATCTAGTCTTAAAATAAAATTTGATGATATTTCTAAAAATGTATCTAACTTCAATAAAGGAAGAGAGAATCTTTCTAATATACTAAAAAATTCTCAATCCTCCAACAATAAATCTGGACTAGGATTTAAGAAACAAAATAACTTTGTTAAAAGTAGAATTAATGATAATATTAAGAAGGATATTAAGAAAACAGTTTACCCAAATACTAAAACCATCAAGATATGGATTCCAAAAACAAATAATGTTTTGATAAGGAATAAACATATCAAAATGTTCATGGAAACTGTTCATAATAACAAGAACTATATTTATAAAGGGAATTCTGAATCCGTATGGGTTTGGTTTCCTAAGATCTAACTCTTAGGACCCTAAAAAGAAACGGGTACCAACTTTTATAAATGTTTTTACAGGTACCACATAAGAAAAGAGGAAAATGGATTTTAGACAGCGGTTGCTCAAAACACATGACTGGAAACAAAGAAATGTTGTCAAACATTATATACTCAAATGGAGGAGCAGTCACCTTCGGAGATAACTCAAAAGGATATATCATCGGCAAAGGAGATGTCAGTAGCAACGGTACCTCTAATTTACCTCTCATTACTGATGTTTTATTAGTTAAAAATTTAAAACACAATTTATTAAGTATTAGTCAGCTATGTGATAAAGGTTTTAATATAAATTTCTCTGAAAATAAATGTAACATTCTCGATAAAAATCATACCACTATCTTTGAAGGAATAAGAGATAAAAATATTTATATTTTAAATATGAATGTTAACAATGATTCAAATTTATGTCTAATAGCTAAGGAAAATGATTCATGTCTTTGGCACAAAAGATTTTGTCACATCAATTTTAAAACCATTAATAAGATAGCTAAAAATAAATTAGTTAAAGGATTACCTGACATAAAATTTAAAACTAATATATTTTGTGATGCATGTAAATTAGGAAAATTAACAAAATCTTCTTTTAAGTCAAAGAAAATAATATCTACAGAACAACCACTTGAACTTTTACATATGGATCTTTTTGGTCCAACTCAAGTGCAATCTATTAATCATAATAGATATGTATTTGTTATTGTAGATGATTTCTCTAGATATACTTGGATTTTCTTTTTGAGAAATAAAAGTGATACTTTTGATAATTTTAAAGTTTTTGTTAAAAGAATTCAAAATATTAAAAGTTAAAAATTAAAAATATAAGAAGTGATCATGGAGGAGAATTTGAAAATGAAGCTTTTGAACAATTTTGTAACAAGAAAGGCATTAATCATAATTTTTCGTTTCCTAGAACACCACAACAAAATGGAGTTGTAGAAAGGAAAAATAGAACGTTACAAGAATGTGCAAGAACTTTATAAAACGGAACCACTTTATCAAAACACTTTTGGGCAGAAGCTGTAGCTACTGCTTGTTATGTGTTAAATCGTGTTTCTATTCGACCATTAACTAAGAATACTCCATATGAACTACTAAATGGAAGAAAACCAAATATTTCATATCTTAAAGTTTTTGGCTCTAAATGTTTTATTTTAAATACTAAAGATCAACTAGGTAAATTCGATCCAAAATCCGATGAAGGAATATTCGTCGGATATTCGGAACGAAGCAAAGCTTATCGTATTTATAATAAAAAAAACTAAAATTATTGAAGAAAGTTTACATGTTTCTTTTGACGAAAATTTTAAAAATATAATTCCAAATGTTACTATTTACTCTGATGATGAAACTACCCAGAATGAAAATAGTAATATTGAACAAACCTTCGATAATAATCATGATAATACTGAAAATGAGAATATTACTACCAATATAACAAAATCTCCACCAAAAATTCTACGACATCATCCTGTGCAAAATATAATTGGAGAAGTAAACACGAACGTTAAAACTAGACATCAATTAAATCAAGTCAGTCATGTAGCTTTTCTTTCTAATATAGAACCTAAGAACATAAAAGAAGCATCAACTGATGATTACTGGATTCTTGCCATGCAAGAAGAACTAAACCAATTCGAACGAAATGATGTTTGGGAACTCGTTCCTAGACCTAGTGATCAATCAGTTATTGGTACTAAATGGATCTTTAAAAATAAAGCAGATGAACTAGGAAATATAACTAGGAATAAAGCCAGATTAGTTGCACAAGGATACAATCAAGAAGAAGGAATAAATTACGAAGAAACATTTACTCCAGTCGCCCGATTAGAAGCAATACGTATTCTATTAGCTTTCGCATGTTTTCATAATTTTAAACTGTTTCAAATGGATGTTAAAAGTGCTTTTTTAAATGGTTTTATAAAAGAAAATGTTTTTGTTGAACAACCACCTCTTTTTAGTCATGAAAAATTTCCAGATCATGTTTATAAACTTAAAAAGGCATTATATGGTTTAAAACAGGCACCACGTGCTTGGTATGATCGTCTTAAAAGTTTATTTGTTAGAATCCGGTTTTGAAATTGGTAAAGTAGATCAAACACTTTTTATAAAGAAAACTAATAAAGATATTTTAATAATACAAATATATGTTGATGATATCATTTTTGGCTCAACAAACGAAAAACTTTGTCATGATTTTTCAAATATAATGACAAATGAATTTGAAATGTCTCATATGGGAGAATTGTCATATTTTCTTGAATTACAAATTAAACAAATTGAAAATGGAATTTTTATTAATCAAGAAAAATATTGTTATAATTTAATTAAACGATTTGGTCTGGAAAACATTTCTGCCAAACCAACACCAATGAGCACAACGATTCATCTTGATAGAGATGAAGAAGGCAAAAGTGTTGATCAAAAACTATATCGTAGTATGATTGGATCGTTATTATATTTAACAGCGAGTCGACCTGATATTATGATGAGTGTTTGTCTATGTGCTCGATTTCAAGCAAATCCCAAAGAATCTCATATGCGAGCGGTTAAACGAATTATTCGCTATTTAACTAAAACAAAAGATTTTGGACTATTTTATCCAAAAGAATGTCCTTTTGAATTAGTCTCTTATAGCGATGCTGATTTTGGAGGAAGTCGGACGGATAGAAAAAGTACGAGCGGAACGTGTCATTTCATTGGACGTTCCTTAGTCTCTTGGTTTAGTAAGAAACAAAACTGTGTCTCTTTATCAACATGTGAAGCAGAATATATATCTGCTGCTTTGGCATGTGCACAAGTTGTACACATGCAACAAACTTTACAAAATTTTAACTGTTTTCTTAAAAAATCTATAATTTATTGTGATAATTCTAGTGCAAAAAATCTATCAAAAAATCCGGTAAATCACTCTCGAACAAAACATATTGATATTCGTCATCACTTTCTTCGTGATTGTTTGGAAAAAGATATAATAAATTTAGAATTTATTAATACTGAAAATCAAATTGCAGACATTTTTACTAAACCACTAAATGAAAATATTTTTATAAAACTTAGACGAGATTTAGGAATAATGTCTATAAAAGATCTCTAAAATGAAATATGCAAAAAATATTTAAAATAAAAATAAAAATAAAAATTGTTTATTTCTGACTAAAGCGGAGCTCGAACTCATGACCTATGACTTGCTTGTATATTGATATGTTATAGCCACTTGAGCTATGAGTATCTCCTGGCATAGTTTATAATAAAACATACATTATTTAGCTCGTTTTCGAATAAACCTTATTTTAGCTAAAAAATTTCAAACCTCATATTATTAAACCATATTTTGTTTGAATTTTGATAATCATTCATAGGTAAATCCTGTCCTCTGGTTTTTTAGCTAAAATTTGATTATTTATACCAAGGTCTTGTTTCTCGTACAATCACATTCAAATAAAAACTATAAAATCAATAAATTCATTAACAAAATGTCTTCCAACAACAATTCCGAGAATTCTCGACTTTCGTATTCCTCTCCGGATGACGATTTTTCCGATCGTATCCAAGAAAATGGTCCTTATCCAACTTTTCCTATGCCAAAACGAGTACTGGATTTCTCGTCTCCTCATAACAATCCTCAACATGGATGGAAGCCATGGGGAGGGTCTCATACAGGTTTTACTCCTGATAAAAAGAAGGGAAAGAAAACCATTGAACTATCTCCTTCTACCAAACAAAAGATCGATGAAATTCATCATTATCAGCAACAGCAAATTAGTATGCAACGTGAACTTTACTACGAACAGAAAGTCATGGCGGGACGCTTGAGCTTTATAGAAAAGATCGCCATGAAATTCTGTTCATCAAGAAGGGATGATGTAGCTGAGTCATCGTTTCGACCTTCATCTTCTACCCCCTATGCTCAAACTCCATCAACCCCAAAATGGTCACCGATTGAATACAATCCCTCACCAAACTCATGGGAACGTAAATTTTAAACATCCCATCGGTGACTTATATATATTATTATGTCATATTATTTATTTACAAAAGTTGTATACATTTTATGTATTAATAATAAAATTAAATCTGTCCTTAGTGCATATATACATGGGTCGGCCGACCGAAATTCCTGAGTCGGTCAGCCAAACCCAGGCCGAAAGACTGGGTAGAAATTTTTTCAAAGAGTCGGTCGACCGAAGACCCTGCTCCGGTCGACCGAGGCACTTCCCGAAACTTTTCAGGCATATTTTTTAAAAGGGTTCGATCAACCGAATACCTGAGTCAGTCAGCCCACCGCTTCCCGAAAGTTTCAGCACTATCTGAAACCCAGGTCGGTCGACCGACCCAGGCTATTCGGCCGACCGAGCATGTTTTTCTGAGGCAAAAATACTTCATAAATTAACTCACCCACTCACTTTTTTATCTCACCTTCTCATTTCCACTCCCCCAAATCATATTTTAGCCCTAGCCTCAATTTCAAACTACACAAATTTCATCAATTCTTCAAATGGCTCCTAGAAAGAAAACTAAAACTACTGCTGGATCATCATCTTCCACTCCAGTAGACTCTATCATAGCTTCTTGGCTTGTTAATGATGTTTCTCTCCAAAGATGGATTCAACTTCAAAATGCCAAAATATTTGAAGAATCCTTTGTAAGTTACCCTGATTTTGCTTCATATCGAATTGAAAATGTCGCCCTTGATAGTGGTCTCGACACTTTCTTAGATCATCGGAAAAACAATTTGAAAATTAACCATATTATGGTTAAACTATTCCTAGCTAATCTAAACCTCGTCAACCCTCCAAGAAACACTGAAAATTGTGTTTGGACGTCGGTTTGTGGTACTCAAATTTTCCTTTCCATAGACCGCATTAATCACATCTTAGGAGCAAGGTCCGGTGGTATTTCCTTACACGATATAGACTGCAATATTTCATCTAGAGATCATATAAGTCATCTATTTTTTGAAGATGATGCTACGGATTTTCGACAAACTTCGTCATTAAGGCCTAGAGCTAGACTCTTTCATCGCTTCATGATGAAATCTATTATTCCAAGGGGAGGATCCTATCACTTAGTATATCCAGAGAATTTCAAAGCGTTGTATGCTATTTGTTCAAATATTCAAGTTTCTTGGTTTCAATTAATCATGGATGAGCTTCTATCTTTTAACCAAGGCAAAATGCTCCATATTTATTATGGAGAATACATCATGAGATTAATAAATAGCTTTGTCCCAAACGTTCCTGAATCCGAAACTTCCAAAGTTCGTGTCTTTGATTCAAGGACCATCAAATTAATGAAATTGCCTGATGCTCCTCCTAGGATAATACCTTTTACTCACTGGCGTGACACTCCTCACGAACAACTTCGTCGTAGTTCTTCAACACCTCAACCATCAACTCGAACTACGGAATGAATTACGCGCCAAAATTCTGTGCAAAGACCACCTCCCGGCTCAGGTACTCAAGTGGCAATTGATATTCTAGCTCAAAATCAACTTGCCTTGGATAGACGTCTACGAAAAATTGACGGACGTTTAAAGAAGATTAAAGGGTTTTTCGTCAATCTATGGGATGCTTTATCATGTACTTCTGAAGCAGGTTCCTCTTTTGTTGCTCCCGAAAAACAACCGGCTCCAAATTTTTCTTGGTCCACTTCCGACAATACGAGTTCTAGTACTTCGGCAACTCACACGTCCACCGCTCAAAGGCGTGGTAAGGAACCTGCTCCTCCGGAAGAGAACACACGTCCAGAATTTAGGGATACGGATGAAGATGAAGAATAATCTTTTTTTTTTCTTTCAGCTTATTATTTCCGTATTAGTTACATAGTATCTTTAAAAACAATTTGCTTTTTCTTTTCGACTATTCTATTGTAATGTCATTAAATTTGCTTATTTATGTTTTGGATATTCATATGTTATGTTCAAAAAAGTTTCATGTTATTATAAGTATTCCTTTTTGACGATGACAAAGGGGGAGAAATAGTTGCACACTAACAAATGTTTTGCAGACAAGTCGCCATATATTCAGGGGGGATTTACATTATACTTCGCCATATTAATATTGTCATCAATCAAAAAGGGGGAGAATGTTGATTCATAAGTTTTGATTCATGACACAAGCTTCAAAGAATGTAAGACAACTAAGGCGACAAAAAGAGAATACCACACTACAAAGGAGACAAGACTACAATTAAGAGTTTAGTATATATATTTCCTATATTGAGTCTTAGAATATTGTTAAAATCATTCCTCAAGTAGTCACACACACACACAAATATTGTACTTTTAAAATTATACACATAAAAGAATTCACTGTGCAAATAACATCAGGTCGGCCGACCGACCTGTACCCTCGGTTGACCGACCCTGTGTTATATGCACAGATACACTCTGTTTTATATACGTTTTCAAACTCAGCTGACCGGCCCAGGTTTTACGGTCGACCGACCTGATAATAACGGCTACTTTCTGAAGAGATGCGATCATTTCATGAAGAGTAATGTCCTCTGCTTCAAGAGGTACGGACACAACTTTTGATTGAAACTCTTCATGAAAGATTGTAACTCTTCTACAACTATATATACATCTTCAAATCACTTCTACAACCACTGATTCTTGTTTATAATTCTGAAATCTATTCTCTAACTATTCTCTGCAATTCAAAGCATTCATACTCATATAATGTCACTAGAATCCTTGTGTTTAATTCATATACTCCGATTCTACGTGATTATCTTCCTTCTAAATCTTCACACACATACATACTCTTGAGGATTTGATTATAGGAAGTTGTACTATCAAAAGACAATCCGTGTTACTCAGAACACATTCGTCAAACTATTTGTATTAGAGTTGAAGTCCTCTTCGGCTGTTGAGGCGGAAAATTCCTATTCGGCTGCTCAGGTGTCGTATACCTATTCCTCCGGGTTAAATGAGGGGTTTTTAGTTTAAATCCAGAGGATAGTCTAGGACTGGACGTAGAACGGGAAGTTCAAACCAGTATAAAAATTCCTGGCGTGCTTACTTTAATTTTTATTTTACTGCTATTATCAGTTTCCGCATTTATATATCATATTACACGATCCTTAGTACTACACGTACACTTTCACTCATGTCCCCGGAGCGCGGATATGATTTTGAACATTAAATGGGTGTGACTAATCGCCCGTAAATTAGCTCATGTCCCCGGAGCGCGGATATGATTCTAAGCGATAAGCAGGCACGACCGACCGCTGGTATACAAGTTCAATCCCCAGAGTGGGGATGCAAATATTAATAAATGAGCGAGTGTGATCCGACCACTTAAACTTATTTCACTTTAACTTTTTTCCGACTTAGCTAAATTAAAGTTAGTAAAGGCGGAGAACGAATGCCGGCTGACTACTTCGACTCTCCCTAGGACTGGGGGCATAACTCAAGTATTAGCCACTAATCGAGATAGCGCAACGTTAGGACTCAATTCGATGTTTGATTATGACCCGAAGCCATGACTTCAGGACCTAATGACCGGACTCAAATTCGACTTAGAAACTAAAGCCTTACAAGTACATTGAACGGAAACATGAGTGCTGAAATACTTAAACAAACGAACATAGAGTTATGTAAAAATTGAAAAGAAATTTTATTTCCACTATTCTCTGAAAAAGATGAGTACAAAAATTTGTTAGATGAATTCCTATAAGCAGGGGGCAAACCCGCATCTATACATGGCCTACGAAAGTAAAATAAATCCTATTCCAAGTTATCTACAAAAAAGAAGAAGCAAAAGCACAAGTCTGCGCCTTTGACTTTATATCCTTCTTGCTTTTCTTCGGCGTAGACCCACTCGAGCTACCACTCAGAACCCTCTTCCTCTTTGAACCTTTGCCTCCCTGGCCTGCTTCGACGGGTTTATCTCCGGCGGGGGGTATTGAAGTGTCTCCTCATCGAAACTCATTGGGATCGAAATGTCCTCTGTGTGCGGAACCGGAGGGATGGAGGCACTTTTGATGTTAGGGAGGAGGCGTGCCGGTATTAGTGATGGTGCCATCTGGAGAAAAACAAGTATCGGGACCGGACCAAGGCCTACCATGCCACCACCAGCTCTACAAGCTTGCTCAACTTGCTCGATTTCGGCTTTTATTTCCTCCATTATCTCGTCTTCCTGGTCTGCACGTATGCTCACTGGAATGCTGCTAGTCGGACCCGAAGAGCCCGTGATGACCACATCTTCATCTACATTTAACAGCACTTCGATACTTGGATCACTTTGATGGCTGAAGGGTGCTTCCGTTAATTGTCCATCAAGCAAGCGGCTGCTATCGTGCATCTCCCCAGTCGATGTGGTGGCTATCATGGTTGTAGCTTTCGTCATTAGCACCTTCTGCTCGTGATGTATTTCTTGAGCTGTACAAGGATCAGTCATGCAGAATCTAAGGCTGAATAATGATAAGAGAATATATTAGTAATATCATCTGATAGTGCTCCTGCATTTTGAGGAATAGCAGGAGTGTCTAGAATACCTTCCTTGGGTTGACTCCCGTGTTAAGCTAATGTGACTTTCGAGCAGTATTCATGTATTGGAGAAAGGTGCGGCTTATCAGGATCATATCCAGGGACAACTGAAGGATTGATAGAAGAAGTAGGCTCAGATTGAGAGACTAGGAGCGCTTTGAAATCTACTTCATGATGCTCAACTCCAGATACTTCTCCAGCATCCAGATACTTGGCAGCCAAGTTTTCTTTTTCAAGAGCAATGATTGTATCGTGGAGGACCTTCGGTTCATCTTCGACAAGTATTTGAGCTTCTAGTTCGAACTCATCGATAGTGGTAGCTTCTCGGATCACCTTTTTCGTCACCTACCAAGTGATTCCATGCCTTGTATGGTTGAAAAGGATAATCTTAGCCGAGCCAATTTAAGTTGTGGTTTCTTAAGACATTGGCATTGTATGTGACCACGAGATCTTAAAATTCATTCTCCATCCTGGCCTCCACCGCTTTAATTTCCCTATCCATCCTGGCATCGGCTTCTTGGGCCTTCAAGTTCGCTGCATCCCTCTCCTCCTTAAGTATATCGCCTGCTCACATGCCTCTTGGGTGGCTTGGTTGTCCTCGTCTTTTTCCTTGATGGCCTCGGCTAGCTTGGCCCTTAGGTCTTCAACCTTTTTCCACACCTCATCCCTTTCCTTAGTGATAACAGCGTTGTGGTGGACCATCTCCTACACCGTGTCCATGTGAGTTTTTTTACATGTTTTCCATGGACTGTCTAGCCTCATCAGCTCTCTTATTGGCCTCCATCTCCGATTTCCTTGCAGATTAGATTCATTATTAAGCACTTCTACTATTATTCTGTCTTTTTGAGCAAGGTCAGCCTCTAATTTCCTAATTGTCTTAGCCCGCTCGAAAGATACAACCGACACTTTCTCAGTTGTCTTATCCCATTACCTGTACTGGTTGTATGCATCGTGCACGTAGTCCTGCATAAGTCTTTCTATGTCGTTGGGAATTATTTTCAAGTTTGGAGGAAAGTGGAAGCCATCAAAATAGATAGTCAAAAAAATCTTTCTTTAACTTAGCAATTCAGATGGCTCCCTCCCGTGTGGGCTCGATAGCGGCTTGCTCTATAACGATGGGAGTTTCTGTTTTATTTCTACGGCGTCGATCGCTGGATTTCAAAGTATGAGGAGGCACTACTTGGTGTGTAGTTTCAAAAGATTGCCTACCAAGGCCAGATAGATTTAAGGAATCTTTAGGTGGTGGCGATCACAACCGGGAGCGGCGCCTACTTTGATGTGACCTTTCCTTCTCCCTATCCTAACACTCACGCTCTTGGTTGGAGTGGTGGCCGCGATCGTAATCTCTTTCACTTTCATGCCTATGAGATTCAGAATAAGAGCTGGAATAATGGTGTTTGGAGTGAAGATTGCTGAGCATAGACCCTTGCCTCACCATCGTGTCTGTAAAATGAAAAGAGTAGGGAAATTAGTCATCTCCAAAGATTAGAAAACATGTGATTAGAAATTGTGTGGTGCCATGAAATGCGTGTATGAATTTGCAAACCCACCAACCAACCGATTGTGGTGGCCTTTCGCGCAGGAATGGGCTCCCCTAAATTTAAAGAAGTTAAGCCCATGTCAGTTTGTGATGCGGAGTGGAGCCCCTCTAATCCAAGACCTTGAAACGAAGCTATGTCATTTGGAATCGGGACATCCCCAATCCTCTTAATGAGCCTTCCATTTGCGAGGAAGAAATCTCTGGACCTATAGCAGTAGCAGCGAGCAGAGATACTACAACATTCTTACGCCTCTTGGATTTGTAGGCGAGAGTATTGCCTTTTCTTTTTGATTCTGATAATTAAAGACTTTGCGAAGGTGCAACCGTAGGCTCATCCTTAGCTAGCATACTCTCGTCATCGCCTTGTTTAGTGATTATGACTCCAGGAGCTCTTCTTCCCCCTTGCCTTACCGGAGCCACCTTGGGAACTCCTATTAGCTCAATGCTTTGATCTCTCTCTATAAGCCCCACGATGATCAAGTTTTCATCAGTAAGAACTTCATCGATTTCTCTAAGTTCAACTGGCACTGATTGGAGAGTCCTTACTATCTCCTTGAGTTGCGCTCCTTTGGGCCGGGGAGTCGAAGCTGTAAAGAAATGCAGTATTAAAATCAGCATTAACTATATTACCCAGTTAATCGATGAAGAAGTTGGAGCACTTACGTCTAACTAGCCACCGTCTAGCCAATCCTGGTGGACATCTAACGAAGAACAATTATGTCTTGAAGTAACTCAATTTACTCCAAGCTCCTGTCACTACTTGGTAGTTCCTGACCGCTTCAAGGAAGGTAAACGAAGGATTATCCCCATGACTCTTGACGTTGAACAAGTATCAGATTTCCTCAACGGTCGAGGGTCGGAAAAGATGCTCCATGAAAATGATGTATATGCTATTGAGAAGTGCATATCCGTTTGGATGTAGTTGACAAGGCGCAGTCTTAAAAAAGAATAGCACATCCCTAATAAATTGTTTGAACAGTGGCAACGTTCCAACTATGCACATAAATCCGTTGCAAGCAATAAACCTCTTTGGGGGATCGTGCGCTCTGTCTTTTGGCCCCTGTAGTAGAATATCTTTTAGATATAATCCATGCCTGAGAAAGATTCTGCCTACCATATATTCGGAGATTTTGGAACGAACCGAGTCCTCCAAATTCTAAACTAACACTACACCCAATAGTTCATCTGGAGTAGGACTTACTACATCTACCACGATGTTTGGCACTTCGATTCTAGGAAAAGTGGAAGACTCTGAATTTCCTGCAGCTCGGATCTTTCGGGATCCATAGCTATTGGACTAAGTAAAAATCATCATTAGATGGCAATAAAATCGTGTTCCCCTCTATGTGAAGTGAATGATCGTGCTGTGTAGTGCAGTGCTACAAAATACTTTAAATGTCAACAAGTTCAAAAGATGGTAAATTGACGAGACTTCGAGATTCGACGAGAGTGACCATCATCGCTGACCGTGTCAACCGTACCATCTCGATTTCGAAGAACGATCCATGTTAAAGTTTATTATGTTTGTAAAATTACAATTCCATCGACGAGCTTTGAAGGATAGTTAAATATGCAGTTTAACAGTCAAGTCCAGATATGCAAGGCTAAAGCTCGTCGGAGTCTGATGTTCGAGTATGCAAAAGGTAACTAGTTTCATATCCATCAAGGTTCAACTTGGCTTGTTCCTCTTAAAGCCCGTTTTCCGAAGGGTTTGATTTCGTATGTTTCATCCATGTGTCACTACACTTCGTATTGATCCCTAGGACCATAGCTTCGTATCGATCATTCTAAGCATCGATGCTTTTCGTATCGATACAATGACCCTGTCTTCGGATCGATCACCATGCCTCTTCCATCGATACGAACTGCTTTGTCTTTGATCAATCAACAAACTACTTCACCTGCAAAACTACTTCGCAAATCCAGATCGATACATATCTCATACCAATACGAGTTTGATACAAGAATTCGAAAGTTAGTGACTCCACCGCTTCGCTTGATCACTCTCCTTCTTCTCCAAGCTTTCAAGACGCTATTAAAATAGTTCCACGACCTCACTCCAACCGTATTCCGACATCGACGACACTGGAATTATCCATTATCTTGGATGAGATGGCATCGAGCTTTAAGGCTTGTCATTTTAAGGTGGATTTGGTCAATTATTTACCTAGTTTAAAGGGGTTGGATTGAAGGATTAATGGGTTAGCCGATTAAAGGATTAATGGGTTAGCCGACTGAAGATAAAGGCTTTTCTAGTTTTCTCGTATTTTCGATCGACACGAAGTAGAAAGTAAAAACAAAGGCAAGTGAAAAATTTGTCTAAGTACAAAAAATATTTATATGAGTTCATATCCAAGAGAAATACGTTTCGTATCCTAGTTACTATATCGAGATAATCGGCCAACTCCATCGATACGAAGACCCAACTTTGTATCCATTAACACAAAGCAGTCCAGGACTTACTAGTTCATATCCATCGTCACTTCATGTCCATTGATGTGCATCGATTCGAAGACCACTAGTTTGTATCCATCGATACGAAGATCCTATCTTGGTTAAGCCTTTACCATTCAACTCCATCGACACAAAACACAGCTTTCGTATCCATCAATTTATGAACCCACATGTTATATCAATCGATACACAAGAATACCCTACTTAATCAATTTCGTATCGATAGCCATCGATACGAAACCTACCTTCAAACATCTTAGATCGATCCAGGAGAGGATCAATACGAAGGAATGAACTAAAGCAACCATCAATCGTTATTATAGCTCGAATTTCACATCGATCCAGGAAAGGGTCGTTACGAAAGTCAATCCAAACAAGAACAAAAGAACTTGACAATGACCTTGAACGTGCAAATGTGAACAGGAGTCAAGTTAACATATGTGCATGTGTGCCAAACTAACATTCAATTTTCAAAGTTAACAGGAATTGAATGCTTATCTGGTGACCACCAAAACAGTGAACAGCAAATTGCTAGCACTCAACCTCTAGTTACAACAAAACATTGCACGGTCATTGGTAGTCTACAATTTAGCATTTATATTACTGGAAATTAATCAAGTGTTACATCTCTTGGCGAAAAGACAACAACTGTTCAACAAATCAGACAAAACATTTTTAGAGTAAAGAATGCAACTTTTCAAAGTACGTCATGTTAACACAACATACTTTGGGGGCAAATGTTATCCCGCCTTTTGGCAAGGCCATGACACCAAGGATTTGACTAGAGACTGAAAACAATCCGTCCCGAAAATAGGTTATCTACAGATTCACGATGGATACAGCTAACTTAGACTGAGTCCGGATTAAGCTACAATTAGCATGGTACGACAAACACAGCTATGAAAGGCAACATTTCAAATTTCAGGTCAATCGGAGTTCATATGCTCAAGTTATGGATCGATCAAGTTTTATGTGAAACATGTTGGTTTCGTATCCATCCCCTTCGTCCATCAACTCCACGTCCATCCCCTATGTATCCATCAAGCAACGACATCGATCACAATCCACCTACCCAACCTCTACCCTTTTCATATCGATCCCATTTCCATCCATTTCGTATCGATCAACCAAGCATCGATACAAAGGTAACGCGCAAGCATTGATATAAAGATGACTTGCAAGCATCAATACGAAGGGAACAACTTACCATCGATACGAAAGACGTGGTTTAACCAAAGGAAGTAGCCTCTTAGCATGAAATGCGGATCTCCTCTGAACTCTTGCTCCACGTCATCGATGCACAACTGATCCATACGAAGGAGCATCGATACGAAAGCATCGATATGCATGCTTCAGCCTAACTACAAAATCAACCTTGGATCGGTCATAACTCAAAAACTACAAGTCCAAATGCCTTAAAATTTCGCAGAAGCTTTCTTATCATCTAAATGACCACCATGATGGATTGTGGCTCAAATGGAGCTAATATTGAACGATATGAAAATGATGGGGATCGATCAGGATCGATCCCAAATGACCTCTAATCGAACTGATGGGCCCGCCCACTTGTGAGAAAAGGTATTCCGAGCTTTGTAGGAGATATTTCCAGATCTGTCCTATGAATAGCACCCCTATGCCTATGGAAAAAGGACTTTTTGATGCTTCTACGCGGTTACTCCCCTGCAACTCCATTGTAACTTGAGAGCTAGCGATTTGTACTATTGTAATAAGTTGTCAATCATTAATAAATAGCAAACCTATTCAAAGTGGACGTAGGATACAACGCCGAATCACTATAAATTCTTGTCTCTTTCTATTTCTGTTTGATTTGGTGTGATTGTGAGATTAGCCTCCTTTTCCATTTAATTTCTTCATTCTAATCTCTTCAGTTACATTCGAAGTGTATTGTGCCCAATTTTGGTACAAACATTAAATACAAAATTGATTCATAAATGTGCTTAATATTAAATGATACTGTATAAGAAAGGATAAATGTGAATTAAAAGGTAGAAACACTTTAGTATGAAATGATTTATTAATGAATATTAATATTAAATGGAAATAAAGCATATAAGTAAATAATAAATGTGAATTAAACTGCAAAAAACTTATGTATTACCTTAAAAACTGATTCATTATCATTTTAAATATTGAATGGGAAATAAATTTTGTAAGTAATGAATGTAAATTAACAAAAGATGACCTTTTATGAATAAATAAAAATAAATGGAAAGTATATAACGGTGTGAAACCGAACCAATAGAATAAACCTAAATAATATTTAATTTTCTTTGTTGTTTGCTTGATGCGAAGTTTGGGAAATGATACTTCAAATTGTTTAAGGTTGTATGAATAATCTATTAAGTAATCATCTAAGGCCGTTGAGCATAAGATACACTTGGTATTTTATTTATCATCCTTGTACGATGAAAGGTTTCTAAACCTGGAGAAACCATTAGTATGGTTGCTATAGATTTGTGAAGGGTTCTTTGACAGCATATAATGGTCGTACTGCTTTTGTTTGCATGTGATTATTATATATTGTATGTTGCTTGTGCTATTAATTGAAATAACTAATATATTACTCTTTTTACATAATTTTAACTCTTTTGGATTATGTAAATATAATACAGGTTTATAGAAGCAATAATTGTTGCTTTTGGTTTCATAAATAAAGATTGTTTGCCCGACAAACAGGTACATTTTTGGATTACGGTTTTTGGAACAATATTTTATTGTTTTCCCATGGTTTGGTATGTTTGTTTATTGAAATATGATATATATATATATACATGTTGTAGTTATTGATATTATTATTTCTTTGGACCTATCCACGCAAAGGAGACTTTGCCGAAATTTTTCGTAAGTTTGAGACTTAGGAAGCTTTTGTAGAAGTTGAGTTATTTTCAAATTTTTGCTAAACTTAAATATATAATTTAAATTGTTATAAATTGACTATTTTGAATAAAATGTATCAAACCTCTTGATTCTTGTTCATTTTCGGGGACGAAAAGTTTTGAGTTCGGAAGATTGGAGCGACCCGTATTTTTAATAACTAAAAATATTAAATTTAATAAGATTTTTGGAAATTAATATTGTGAGAAATTAAAATTTATGATTTATAAATGGAAAAAAATTATTAGAATATAATTTAATAATGTTGATTGAATGAAATTGACAACCGTTTAATGTAATTCCAATTAATGGTAATAATAAGGGTTAATAATGTATAAAATAAATGTTGTCTAAAATGGGAAAATCATATGTTATTTGATTGAAATTGGTTTTAATATAGAATATGAAATCAATTATTTTGTACGTAAATTATTAACCTTTTTTGTAAACAATAAATTTATAAATACATTTAAATTACTGAAATGTAATTATTGTTCATCTTATTATTAAATCCGTTTTGTAATTAATTCGAAAATCATTGAAATTAGATGTAATTAAAAATTGCAGTTAATATAAGAAAAGTGTTAATTATAGAGTTTGAGTGAAATAAAATGGAAACTTGTGTTAATAAATAAAATACATAAGGAACTGTTGATTTAATATAAGAACCTGTAAATCAAAATAGTAGACTTTATTGAAATTTAAAATATAATAAATTGGGGTTTTATTACTATTGTAATTTAACATTGTAATTAATTTAATATTTAATCTTGAAACTAACATGGAAAATTGAATTTCAAAAGATCATTAAATTTCTGTGTAATCAAGAATGATAAAATGGTTAACTTTTAAATTTGAATTCAAAAGTGATTAAATTGATTTCAAAATAATAATTCATTTAATTAACGTGTAAAATTAATCTTTTAGGCACTATCTTGGATTTGGACGAAACCAGCTTCATTGGATCCGTAATAGCAAATTATTACAGGATTTCAAGTTTCGTAATGATCGGACTTATCGTTTGATCGTGCGAGCTCCAAACGCGTAGAAATCAATTAATGAAATTTAAATGAATATAATTCGATTTTAAAAGCTAACTTCTTTATACAATAGAATTAGGGTTTGAAATTGGTTTCGTTAAGTTTAAAAATATTGAAAACCGATATCTTGATATATGAGATGACCTATTTTCGTTTCAGAAACGAAATGGGCTTTTCGGGTCTTTGTTAGCGTTTCGATCCAAATCAATTTGTCCATCCATTCCTATTTCATCTTTATCTATATAAATAGATTTTTTCTGAAACCCTAGTAGCTTCTATTTTGTTCCATTCTATGTACGTACAATTTATGTTCTTGTCTATAACTTCTTAATGGGAGACATCGCAAAACCCTAATTACAATTTCAAATCAAACTCCAAAAATCCAAACTGCTCAAATTCTATCATATAATATATCATCGCGAAGCTCATGACGAACGTAATCTGCATCTGTAATTCGTTTTTTGATTGGAGGTTTCGCTTGTCTAGAATTCGGCGAAACTTCTAGGTTGTCCGTTGTACGCTTTGCAATTCGATGGTGGATCATTGACCAATCGACGATCGAGAAGCACTGGCACATAGAGGAGGATGAGTCGAGTGCATCTATCGGTTTAGATAATCATACATAGGCTCGAATTCGCCAAGATTGGCGAAATACTATGGCGGTGGCGCGGAGCGCCAGGGACGCCGGAAGGCGCCGTATGGGGTAAGAGGAGGCGGCCGGTGACGAGCAGTGTGATGGTGAGGTTGGATCTAGACACGGTTGTCCGTAGGCGGCGAAGGGAGGATATTCGATGGCGGCTGTCGGTTTCGTTCGATTTGATGATGATTTGCTAGGATTAGAGGAAGGTGATATTTATTAATTTGCCCTACTATAATTTTAATTTAAAATTTAAATTCCAAACCTTCTAGCTGGCATAACTTTTACATACAAACTTCGATTGATGCGCGGTTTCTTCCTTTGGATTTGTATCGGAATTCCAAACAACATGGAAAATGTTTGGTTGAATTTGGAGACTATTGAAATTTGGGGCATTTGTTGGATTTTAAATTCGCTATAAATCAAAGGTGAGTGATTTAACCAGCTCACGTAATACTAAACCTTCTTGTGTTAGTTGAATTAAATTTATGAAGTGATAAGAATGATATTGATTGTTGTTTAATAGTTTAAGTTGACATTTTAATTGAAATTGAATTTTGTTGAATTAAATCGCCGTTTAAATTAATATTGAAATTGAATTGCTAGTTAAATACCTGATATTGATAACCAGTTAATTGTTGTGATTTATTGGCTGGTTTGGATGTTAATTGTAATGGATGTACATTTGTCGACATTTTGGACAATTGGATGTTTATTTATTTTTATATATCTCCGTTATCACTCTGTATATTAGGTGACAATACATAAACTGTTATTTGAATTATTTCGAATAAATAAAGAAATAAGTTGAAATGATTTTTACCTATGACACTTTGATTTGGATTGAAATAATATATATCCATCCTTGAAATTAAAAATTGAATTAAATGAGCACTTGGACATTAGATAGAAAATTATATATGGACATCGGATTTGTTAAATTAAATGGTTTTAAAATCTGGAATTTGAATTTTTGGTTAAAGGATTTTGTTTTAAAGGAAAGAAATTACGGATTTATATGAAGTAAATTATTTCTAATTAAAGATATGAAATGTTGAAATTGAAATTGGTTAAAAGGAGATTATTTTAAAGAATTAAAATTGAAATGTGAAGTATAATCGATATATGACTTCAATTTTGGAAATTTAATTAGTTTAACGTTTGAACCATAAATTGAACAATGAAGTTTAATTTGATTTAAGTGATTTAAATCAGTAAATTGAAATTGGACTTGAAATTATGTAAATTGAAATGGTTTAAAATAAGAATTGGATTGAAATTTAAATCATTGAATTGAATTATTGAATCGAATTTGAAGTTAAAAACGAATATTTTGAAAATTGAAGTTAATTCAAATTGAAATTGAAATCAAGTTAATTTGAAACTAAATCGAATTGGGTCAAGTGGATTGAATGATTGAAAATTGAGCTTTGTTGATTTGAAATTTAGGCATGGGCCCAGATTTGGTGAAATAGAAAGAAACAATTCGATTTGATATCATTTTCAAAATAAACTATTTTAATATAAACTGTTTAAAACCTATTTTTTAATACACAAATTATTTTGATTTTTTTTCAAACTATTTTACTATATAAACCATTTTCGATACTCAAACAATTTTTATTAAACTATTTTAAATCTCTAAACTATTTTAAACTATATATAGCTATTCAAACTATTTTCTAAAAATTTCAAATAGGGAAAGTTGGAATGTTTACATTTAAATCGTTGATTTAAATGCCAAAGTGGGTAAATGAGGTTATAACCTAAGTAGGAATTTGAAATGGTATTTTCAAGTGAAAATGATATATTTTGAGTAAATATGATATTTTGAAATAAAGTGAAATTTTGAAGTGATTATGATATATTGATATGGAATATGGATCGGTTTCAAAATGTAAAAGAACCAACTAGTGTGAAAAATGACGATTTCTTGTTCACCATCTACCAAGGAGAAAATCGACGAAATCCATCACTATCAACATGAGACTTTAGGTTTACAACATGAGATGTATTATTAACAGAAACACTATGGTAGACGAATAAATTTCCTTGAACAATTCTCTCTTAAATTATGTGTAACATCTCCTAAGCAAGGTGTGCACAATCAAGTGAAAGTGACTAAGGATCATATAATATGAAATATTAACTAAGTTATCTACTAGTGCGGTATATAAATAAAAAAGTGAATAATAAAGTAAATGATACAGAGATTTTTATACTGGTTCGAACTTTCCATTCTACGTCCAGTCCCAAACTCCTTTTGGAATTTAACTATCAACCCTCACTTGACTCGAAGGAACATGTACTACACAGCCCGAGCAACCGAATAAGACTTCTACCGCCTAAGCAACATGATAGGACTTCAACTGCCTGAGCAATCGAATAGGATTTTCAATACAAGTAGTAAAATTATTCTGACTGAGTATGCTCTTGAGTAGCACTGATAAGCCAATAGCGTACACTCTTCCTATAATCTTCTCCGTTGTGATATATCATGTAATTCGTGAAGATAGGAAGTTTATTCAATCACTACCGAAGTTTGCTCGAAAAAACAAGTGATTAGAACGAAAACATTGAATGCAAATGGAAAGATTGTTTAGACAATAAGAAGAGAATTAGAATCAAAGTTTAGTAATCAAAGCAATGGATTTCATGGCTATATATGGGAATTAAGAGTTGCAATCATTCGTGAAAAGTAGCCATGAAAGTCTATGGAAGAAACTCTTGAATCAAGAGTTGTTTCTATTCGTTGAAATGAAGTGTCTGTTCAAAACATAGTTCTTATGAAGATTCAACCATCTAAGTAGAACAAATCAACTAGCTGAATCGATCAAAAATCGAACCAGCAACAAAATAGTGTAAAAAAGGCTTAATTTAGTTGGCTAAACTTGTAGGGTTAGCCGTCTGAATGTTCAAAGAAAAGTTATGCACATGCACATATTTCAGTCGGCTGACTATAACCATTCAGCCGGCTGAAATGAGTGTTTTCTGGCATATAAAGATTGTTTTAAAAACTTTAGCATATGAGCTCTTTTTTTTGAAAAACTTCAACATATAAACAATGTTTTGAAAATCTTTAAATTGCGTGTGCATGCATACACCACTTCGGAGAGATTTTAATATGAATTCAACTACTAGACTTAGACCATAGACTAAATATTACTAAAGCTTCTGCTTGGAATCTGGTTTGCAATGTGGTAGATTATTTCTCGAGTAAAACGGTATCTTCTCCTGCAAATATGGTTTGTTCATATAATAGTTACTTATATAGTTTCCACAATCAAAAGATCAAAATTCAAGGTTCTAACAGAATTGAATTGAGAATTCACTACCTGATTGATCATAAGACCAAATTGAACCTAGCTCAAGCATGTAGACTACACGGTCACCAACTCTCTAAAAACAAAGGGAAACACCTACATTTCACAAACTCATTCAGCTTGGCATAATGAATTTTCCAATTATACCTAAGATAGTATCTTGTATGATTTGTCAGTCCATTGTGCATTAGAGTTGTGGGCATTATAAAACTTCTTGGATATTATGCTTCTCTAATCTCCCTATGAATGATTTTCAACTTGAAGCAGTCTCCCAATCATGCTTATGATTTTCTCTTAGGAATAATTGATTTATCACACATTTATTATGCTATCGTTATCTCTTTGTTGCACCTAATAGTGATCGTCGGTTGCATCACAATTTGCCCGCTTTCGAAAATGACCTTGATGGTCACATCCTAAGTGCTCATGGCTTGCGACACGATGTCTAGGTCTCCTTACCTTTAGGCATACTATAAAAAACCTCCGTCCTGTCCTGAAAGATCTCTTCACTTTTAACGACTAGCTTCTACTGCATTAGCCAATGGCTATAGCTACCATTTATTAATCAATGAATGACTGGGTTCTAGAACCTATTGTCAAAGGAAATAGGAGGACCAGATTCTATAATGGTTCCATATGATGCGAGCGTATACCTATGAGTCTATAATACATAGTGTGCTCTACAGAGGGGTGATCTAACCTATGGTCTGAGGATTTATGGGTATTAATGAATTCGAATTTGTACTTTCTTCGAGAATCATCCATCTTATAGTTAAGATAAATGATGGAATGAATGAAACAATCTTGCTGATACAATTTCTTTACCATTACTTCTACAAGATCATAGGATGAATTTACTCGAATGCTAAGGATTATATTGGGTGAAATAATTCCCTTATGTTTCACGTAGGCCATTTATCTTGGGCTTCAATCTCTGTCATAATATTTGTCATGGAAGCGTCCATTGGATTGCTCTTGTCCATGAGTAATTTCCTTAGCATTCTCCCTAGCCTGACTATCAGTTTAACCATTTCCTTCATGCATATATCTTCCTCAAGCTCTATGGCGTTCAACCCCACTTCCCGACTGATTAGTACTGAATGATGATAGATTGATACCATCGATACTCTTGGAGCATTTTTTACAGTTGCAGCATTTCTCATATTACTTTCTGTTCTCTTAGCTTTGTTTTGACTTGTTATATGCCTTGCTTCTAGTCCCATCATTAGATCCATCCGATGAATTTCTTCTCCCCTACAATCTCTAGCATGAGATCCTACTCCTTAAGGGGTTTGCCTCATCATATTGAATTGTCTAACCATTTCTTCCATCTAAGCTCGATGCATTATTTCTATTTGTTGGTTGACTCTAGATACAACTCCTTATAACTCCTCTTTAGTATCTTATAGGGTTGTGTAGTACATCACTTATACTTTAATTTCTTGGATTGCCTTCCTCTTCAGCCCCTTTAGCTTGCTCTTTTATATTTATCTTACAACCCATTAAATTAAAGCCCCTATTAGACATAAATAAAATCCATGTAAAAAAATTATATCGTGATCTTCTCTATTCTTGGCGTAATCACACAAAAAATTTAGTCAAAAAATTATTTAATGCTTCCGAAAGTAACCAAAAACTAAGTATTTGGTTATGGTTATATGAGGATTTCAGCCTCTAATTATGAATAACTATGAGCTCTAATGTTGAATCTTTTCCCAAAAACCACAAAAATGATAGTAATATTCAATATTACAAAGAAAATATTAGGAGAAGTATGAAGACTAAATATATAGTGGTTTGATTATGCTTTCATTAACTTTGAATGATTATATTGCTGTTTTGCAATAGATTCCAAAGTCATAATAATTATAATCTCGGATATGAAGCAAGAATAGAGATTAAAATGGCAATACCTCCCCAAAGATATAAATAACCTGATCCAATTTCTATTGCATGTACACTTCTATTTATAATATTCAAGAATAAATTTGGGCCATGGAATTGAGATCCTTCTCTGCAAAAAAATTCAAAAATATCTCCAACCTATATCTTAGTAAGTAGGAGAAACAATAGGGATTGATTTGAACCATTCTATGGATCAGTGCCGATCCATCCATGGATCGGTACGATCCATGGACTAGTGTATTTATCCTCCAATTTCCATCAATCAATTTATTATTCTTGCTTTAACCTTGATCCATACTCCAAAGCCCAATTGCTACAACTGTTTGCTGGGAAGTTCAAAATTTGACGGATTAGTACTGATCCATGCCATGAATTGGTATCGATTGATGTACTTAGCTGAAGTCTTTCATTTTCCTTTACAGTGCCTTATACACAATCGGTGTTTGTAAAAACTATATATAACCATTTGAAAAGGATAATTGATAATTACTTTATCAAGGTAGGAGGAAAAACAAGTCGAAATATAATATATATATTTATAACCATTTGAGGCTATGAATACCACTCTAATCCCTTTTTTATACCATCCAAAATAAAAAAACTTAACCTTGAGTGTAACGACCCAGAGTTTCAGTCATTTGAAATTCATATATTTAATTGATTTTAAATATTCAAAAGTTAATTTTATAAGCTAAATAATTTATATTTGAAATATAAGGATTTAATTGGATAATTAATTTTGTTAGTTTAATATTTGACATTGAAGAAATAATTGGAATTTGAATTTAATAAGAATAAAAATGATTTATAAAGGTGGATTAAATTCTATTTGAATTAGAATGATGTTAGAAAACTTTTAAAATTGAATTAAAAGTTAATTAGTAGAAATTGAATATTTTAATATTTAATTAATGTGTAAAAATAGTCATTTTCAAATAGTCTCGAATTTCGATGAAACTAGTTTCATTGGATCTATAATGTTATATTATTGTAGGATTTCAAATTTCGTGTCAATTGGATTTACGGTTTATCTGGGGGAAGCTAACACGCGTAGAAATATGTTTAAGTGAAATTTTAAATTTAAATAGTCGATTTGAAAACCTATCTTCGAAATACGATCTAATTGGCTCATGATATATATTCCATTACATTTGGAATTGGGATAAAACATTATAAACGCAAGGTAGCACGCTTCATCTGGATTTCGAAAAAATCTCGAGTGAATAGTGTCGCGAAATTTTCTATAAAAGGACGTTATTATTTTCTATCTGCAAACCCTAATCAGCCCTAGGATTTCCAGCCGCCATTATCTTTTCAATGGCCGAGAAACACTGATCTTCCCCCTTCATTATCTTCCAATCCATCGATTTTTACGCGAAACCTCCAACTACAAAAGTGTAGAGCCCGATGAGATCTTCAACTTCAATGGTTGCGATCGATTTTGGGGTAGCCAATCGTCGGCAAATCAAGCTCAAACGTTCACCATTCACGTGTGTTTTTCCATGCAAATACACAGCCTAGCTCAACATGCTCGCGGCCAAAGATGGAGTGGAGCATGGGCTACACAATGGCGCTTCTCGATCGTGTTCAAGTGGATCGTGGTGGCCACGATAATTCAAGATAAACAGTGGCAATGGGTCTCGGCTAGGGTTAGTTGAGCCGATGGGGGAAGAAGAAAGGCCAACGGCCACGGTCTGGTTTTGGTAAATATATGGCTCAGATTGATCTAAGTTTAAAAAAATAAAAATAGAAATAGAATTTTATATATATTTAAATTCGTACAATCTTTAAAAAGCTATAACTTTGTCATACGAGGTCCATTTTTGACGAAACAAGTTACGTTGGGTCCTTATTGACGAGCACTACATTTTAGAGCTAGTTTGGAGTAGATTGGAGCTAGTGTAAATTTTGGGTATAATTAAACGCTCGATTAACTTTATTTGGAATAAAACACTGCAACTGCTATTGGAACCAAAGTGAGTACAATTCACTCTTTCTGACTCACTGATATTTTTATATAAGTGAGAATAAATTTTATTTATAATGATTGATCATTATTTGGATGATATACGACATATTATCTATATATTGATTGGTATTTGGATATATCCCTGCCTATTGGAGCAGATGAGACCCTATATGTTCCCGTGTATGAGTGGATGACCCTTTGTACGCGCTTCTGCCTCGAAGCGGACATTGTACACATATTTTCCAATACGTATATTTGTTGCAGGTGACAGGTTGGAGGGATCCAACTGGGTTCCTCACCACTGTTGATTTATGTATATATATTGTGATATATGTTGTTATCATATGATATGTGATGTTTTGGATGCGGTGATTGATGTATTCAGTGTTGTTGCAGCATTGGGCCTATTTTGGTAATTTTAAAATGTTAAAGTGATGGTTTTCAAATTAAAAAGGATTTTCAAATGATTTTGGAAATATACGTTTTATTGAATTTTGAAGAGTTAAAGAAATCAATTTATTTTAAATAAATAAATAGTTATAATTTTTATTGTTGTAAAAATTATGATTTTTGTGAAATAAAATCAGAATGTGATTTTTGAAATGTGAAGTTGATTATTTTATAAAATTGTTTAAATTGAGATATTTGAATTTATTATAAACGGTTTATAAGATTTATAAAATTGAATTTTTGTAAATCAAAATGATGGAATTGTAAAGAATTTTTGTAAATGTTAAAGTGGAGTTATAAATGGATCTTATCAATAAATAAGATGATTTATAGATTTATAATTTAAGAAGTTATAAAAAGAATGAATTTTGTAAATAAGAGAATTATAAGTAATTAACTTATAGTTAGAATTTTGGCATGTAAATGAGATAAATGGAAATTGTTAATAAAGGAATTTTATAAGTTGAAGTTTTTACAAAATATAAATGGAATTTATAAACATTGTTTTATAAATCCGGAATCAATTGAATTTGATAAGTTGATTATGAAGTTTATTAAAGGAATTTCATCCACGATTTTGGACAGTGGATAATCCTTTAATTAAACGTTGCAATACTATTGGATTTGGTAAACGAATTATATTCACGATTTTGGACAGTGAATAATCTTTCCAATTAAAAGATAGGTTTTGGAAAATGGCATTTTAACTGGAGTTAAATGTTTTAAAGATGTTTTAAAATGTATTAAGTATCAAAACCATATATTTCAACATTCATTGTTGAAATAGACATTTTCGAGAAGTTTGGAAATGATGGATTATAACACTGTTGTTATAGTAAATGATTTTCGAAAGAAAATGTTTTATATTGTATATGGGATTTATATATCCATCTTATTTTTGAATCCCTATATTAGTGATTTTGGGCTGTCGTAACGATGTTTTACGCAACATTCGTTTTAACCCAAATAAAATGATCATCCTCTTCTAGATATATCTTTACATGCTAGGACATCGTGTATCTGATTACTGTGGGTTGTATGCTATGAGGGCCCTCGGTAAAGGTCGATAACGACCGAAGGATGACATATTCGGTACCACATAGTTATAGAGGTGGGTCTGTCTTGTATTGGTAGAGGGAATATGTTCTGTGTCTCAGGACATCCATCTAGAGGTATACCCATTCGGAAGGTAGTCCCTTCATCTGGTTATTTGTATGGAAATCCGAACCCCACTACAAGCTGCGATTTTGTTTGTAAAGGCGTAATGAATAGCCTCGAAATGCTATATGGGTAACCATTTCGTCTATGATTAATATTATTTGTATATACTAGACACTAGTATAATATAAGAGGATTTGATATGAAATGTTTTAGTTATCGTAAGGTAAAAACTTGTCCGTCTTTATGTGTGGACTTGTCTTACGAGATACTTTTCTTTTGATAAAGAAAAAATTTCGTAATTTAATAAATTCAATTGAGTGTGTTTCTCACGCTGGTTTACCAGACCGATCCGGGAGTTTTTCCCTTTCAATGCTCGGGTCAGACCGAGTACATTTACAAGTTTAGATTGGCGCTTTTGAAGCTTCAGCCGGAGAGCTGGATATCTTCATTTTCGTATACACGTATCGGTTTTGACTATTGATTAACCGCTGCATTGCTTAGTTGTTGTTTATTATTAGCATTTGTGAGGACAGTTTATTATAACTATCCAAGCTGATAACTATTGTTGATTGTTGTACTCTGATTGATGTATATATATATACAGTTTCTGTTTTGTAAAGATAATTGATATGATATTATATGTTTTCCGCTGCGATGTGAGATTCTGTATTATTCTGTTTGGTTCTATCTTCTCTCTTTCTTCTCTTCTCTTCTTCTCTCTTCTTTTCTTTCTCTTGACTTTCCATTAGTCTGTGCTTTTTGGGTCGAAAATGTATGGTTTATTGTCGATTCAGAGGGATCAGATTTATGGGTCGTCACAGTAAGTGGAAGCTAATAACTAGGTCATACAATCAAATCAAGAAGGAGGAAGAAGGATTTTTCCTAGGAGTAAGAAGAAGGAGTTCTTTAAGGAGTAATTAGCCAACAATACAAGTAGTCGTCGAACAATTTCATCTATGGTAAATTATTTCAAACATTCAGGTTTGTATTAAAATTCTTTGTTATCATAATTATACTCAGCTAAAAATTGTAATTTTTTTTATATATGTATATAATTATTTAATTAATATATGTATTAAATTGTCGTAAAAATATATAATTAAAAAAAATCATTTTTATGGTTACCAAAAAGATTAGTTTTTGGAATTTTTTTACTTAGATGTATTTACATAGATATTGAATTTGAATAGTAATATATGAATTTATGAATACTATGATAACTTTATATGAATTATATCATAATTACTTAATTATTCTATGTTTCAAAAGTAGTGATATATATTGAGACAAATTTGAGTAACTAAACGAAATATTACAATAACCCAAAAAATAATATTTTAGATTTGGAAAATGAAACAATATTTTTGGAACGTTTATATATTTTTAGCTGGTTCTTAACATGGATGTATTAGCTTTCATTAATTTTTAACCAGTGAAATATATTCAAATTAAATTTTAAATTAATAGATAAAAGAAAAAAATTGATCTGATAAATAAATCTATAACTTTTATGCATTATAACATTTTTTTGATTTTTGGATGTTTATTTTTATTATAAAATCGAAAATTTGTCAAATATACTAACAAGTAATATATGTGTATAGTACCATTTATATGTTGAAATGTGTGTATATAAATATTATGATTTATGATGTATATAAATGCTACTTATAGGCAATAATATAATACGGTGTGTTCTTTGCAAAGAGAATGGAGCACCCGAAAGGGACATTCATAAAAAGGAAAGAATGGGGAAATTTTAGCGAAAGGGAATAATTGTTGGTATGAATTTTTATATTTATTTTATTTTAGTAGTTTTAAATATTTTTAGATAAATTTTATTACTAGATAAAAAATCATAAATTACCTATAAAGTGCAAAGAAAATATTATGTAGTAATAAAATAAACAATGGTACATTTCAATTAAAAAGATACATTTAAAATTAACAGTACATCAATTAATTTCTTCTAAACTGGATGATCTTCTGGTATAAAACACTTCTAAGTTCAATCTCATTGTCTAATAAAGAACAACCCAGCTTAAAATTTGTATACATGTAGGAAAATACAATAGAAAGCTCCCACCTCCCATAACTATAGAGTGACGACCGAATTCTGAAACAATGCTCAATGGTTTGTTTAAATATGTCAGAATTCGAATCTTCATCTCTCAAAATTAGGGATCTCACTACACTTACCCGAGATGATGAACCAGCATTGGATGCTCGATTAGGAGAAGCCACGATGCGCCAAGAAAGTAGGTAATTTGTTATCTAATTAAGGATATTTGAGTAAAGCTGGGTATTAAAGTGGGCTGGAGGTGAAGGATAATGTTGTAAACACATTTATCTTTCTTTATAGCACCGTTGTACACCAGGTCCAACCATTTCAATTTGGGGGAGCACCATATTTATAACAACAAAATCATGAAGCAGTTTTTTATCGCCATTCGTCACCTCCTTGAACAAAGTCATGTTTAACCGACCAAACATCCCCTGGTGTTTATAGTGGATCGCTCCACAGTAAGCAAGATAGCTTCATGTTGTCCCAATTGTTCTTTATATGGTTATCCATGAAATTAGCGCCTATGGGCTAGGTAAACTCAAGCCTAACATCATTATAGTAGTTGCTAACTCGACCAGGATGGGTATCCATAACTGACGAACAGATACAATGAAAGTCAAAGTCCTCTCAGCATTCCAGCAAATGATGTTTCTAATAGAAGATCTAGTGGAGGCTGTTGACATTTTGAAATTAAAATAGAATTAAAAATTCATAAATTTTTATGTCATATGGTGTCGTGAAACAAACATAAGTGTAAAAACTACATTGATGTGAGCTTGATAAGTGATGAAAATAGTTTGGGAAGTTCGCATTGGGGTATTTGAGTTTGGTGGAGAAAGGAAAAGGGAGTTGGCATTATATAAGATAAATAATGCTCATTCAGAATTGAACCATTAGGACATGAAGCATCACACGTTTCGTGTCTCAATAGTTCAATTTCCACTACTTCGGTTGAACAGTGCAATTGTTCAGTTGACCAAGTTGAACTTTGGACATGTCTAACTCATTGGACACAACTGAAGGTGAGTATGGCCAGTTTTCTATCTACAAACACACCGTATATACATGAGTATACATATGTCGATGTATGTATGCATATATATGTATGTGTATATGTATGTGTATCTCCTATAGACATAACAGTCTTATGATGTTTAATAAGTACATTATATAATTGAATTAAAATAATACAATAAAATTTAATCAAAAGAAAACTATATATATTAAATCGAATCTTAAATATGATTTAATATAATCTATATTGTTTATGAAACACATGGCATCAGAGCCTACATTGTGTTAACATGAATAATTGGCCAACACAGAAGGAATCTCTTGAAAAGTCCAACTAGATGGGTGTTTAGGAATGAGTGTCTTAAGAGAAGGTTATTCTAACTAAGGAACATTCTTCCGAATGAAAAAAACATCATCACTCCTAAGTGTCGAGCCAAGCTAATAGGTTGCCCTAGACGAATGTGCATGAAAAATGAAGCATTAAGCTAAAAAATTATAAATAATGCAATTTGGAGATGAACCTCTAACATATTGGAGAAAAGCATCAACCACAAAACATGATCCGCTGTAATTTAGCTAATTTGCAATATAAAATTTTATTTGAAAATTGGATGTTTAAGGGTTTCCTTTTTTAGGGTGTTTTCCTTAGCAATTGGTTTATTTTCCCTACCCTTAGGTTAGCCCTTCCACTTCTAGCCCTTAACCGGATTGTCGAAGTAGTATGTTTATAAGGTTTGCCCTTGGCATAAGACCTAAATGTTTTGTGCTTTCAGTTGATTTAAATAAGCCTATTTGAATACTATATAAAATTTTAATTCAGAATTGGAATAAAATTTAAATTTAAACTTACGAACATATGAATAAATTTAAAGCTGTATTAAGTTTAAATTCATAACGGTCATGAATAAGTAAAATTAAAATTGTTATGGATTTCAACTTATGAAAAAAATTAAATAAACTAACTTGAAGTTGTTTCGAAATTAAAATTATATGGTTACGAACAAATAAAATTGAGGTAGTTTTAAATTAAAATACGAATTGTAAATGTTACAGTCCATAAATATTTCTGATTAAATTGCTTTATTTAGATTGCTGATTATAATGCATAAATATAAGATTTAATATTATATTATAAATGTTAGAATTAATTAAGAGAACCTTATTTGGTAGATACTAAACAAAAATAATATAATATTAAAGGTTAACATTGAAATATGACAATTATAAATATAGGTAACGAATACATATGTATATACTTGTATGTGCATATAAAATGATAGGATACCAGTAAATATTGTGAATAATTATTATTCCCAATAGATGATAATACTCATAATTATATTTTTAAGATTTTGTGTAACATCCTAAAATTTTGGTCATTTAATTCTAAATGTTCAATTAATCGTAAATATATAAATTATAGGGTTTTTGGAATTTAATAAGTTGAATTCAAATATGTTAGTTATTTAATATTTGAATTGTGAATTAAATATTAATTAAATGGATTTAATAGCTTTATTTAACTCCTTTTAATAAATATAAAATATTGGTGAATTGAATTTGTAAATTTAAATACAAAATTTAATAGGTCGGACAAATATCGATTTTGGATCGAAAAATTATAAAACGATATTTAAATGTGTAAAAAATAGCATTTCGGGGTATTATCTTGGATTTTGACGAAACCAGTGTCATTAGAACCGGAATAATAAGTCGTTGTACACCGACGAGTTACGTAGCGATTGGATGTATTGTCTGATCGTATGAGCCTGAAATGCATAGTGATTAATTTTAGAATTTTAGAATATTATAATTTTATTTAAAAGCTAACTACTATATACAATAAAATTAGCTCTCCAAAATAGTTCATTGAGTTCGGAATAGGGGTTGTCACAGCCCGCATATTTTACGATTATATATTTTAATATTTTATTTAGATATAACGTCGTTAGTTGAATTAAAGTCTGAAATGTGACTTTTTTTAAACAGTCAAATCTTGACTCGAGACCACTTCCATTGAGTTTAAAACGACGTTTACAACTTGTTTATGTATAAACATCGATATGTTTGGAGTTGATAAGGATTTTGGTATTTTCAATTGGGCTTTAGGTTATGTTCTAGCCCACTAACCCAACAAGAAAACCCAAACTCTTCTACCTAATAGCTCCCACTCCTCTTCATTCATTCATTCCATTTCTACTTTCCTAACACTCTCAAGTCCTAAGGGAAAAATGAGAGAAAAGAAAGGAAATTAAAATCTAAGCCCTGGTTCTCTTAGGAAATTCAAGTTCTAGTTCTAAAATCAAAGAGAAACTTAGGTAAGCATCCTCTTCATCTTCTCCTTCTCAATCTCTCTTCAATTTTCAGAATTTCCTATAACCTAACTTAGGAAAAACTTTGCCTTTGATAATAGATTGAAGATTCTAGAGGTGTAGTGAGGAGGAATTAGTCTTTCTTTGTTTTAGAGCTTCATTTGTTATTTTTGAGTTTAAAGATGAGTTCTTGAACTCACATCTATGTCTATAGCTTTCATTGTTGTTAGATATGAATTCCTAACATCTATTTCATGTTCAATTGCTTTTGATTTGAATTAGTTTGGTGAATTTTTCAATTTTGGTTTTGAAGTCAAAATTTATGAAAAATCGTGTCTCGGATGTTTGGACATTTTATTTGGGTGTATCGAAGAGCCTATAGGGATGGGTTGCCGCTTGGCATAAATCCCTAGCCTCCATGCTCGTCCGATCACATTCAAATTAATTTGGCCATCATTAGCCTAGGTAAATTCTGCCCGGGCCCAGGTAACCAAACGTCTAGTTGAAAAATCCAAACGTCTGGTAGGGGGTTCTGGAAAAATTATAAAAACGAAAAATTAAAATGGCATAGCCTAGGGTCAGACGTCTGGTCAAACCCACCAGACGTCTAGTCCTGTTATTTTTGCCCATTTTGCCTATTTTTATGCAAATTTTCATTTTTATCGATTTTCGTTGATCCGGTTAGTTGTTGTCATTTATTATCGACTTTGATGACTTCTTTTCTGGATTTTTGGGAATATCCATTTCATGGATTTGTTATCGGTTTTAATGGTTTTAATTCATGTAGTCGAATGTGGATTTTTGGTGATAGATTATTTTTACAATCATTTTTGTGATTTGTCACTTTTAAATATAAGATTTTTATATTAGTAGTAAATACTCAAACTCTTTCACAAAAATGATTTCAACATTACTTTTAATACAAAGCTTGTTTCTAAACCCATTTTCCAATCTATTAGTACATACAAATCTTTACCTCATTCGTATGAGAAATCTAATTAAACGGCTTAGAAAAACAAGTGGTATGAAACGATTGTGTTTATTTCGTCGGTTAATTCTTGAACTTATTCGATTGAACTCTCATGGCAATTTTTAAGTGGAAATCATCAATTTGTTCGTAAATATATAAGTTAAACCAGTTGTTATGGGACATGAAGCTAAACTCATTTATTTACTAGCTTAGTGTAATTTACACTTATCGATCAATGATGATCATTTTGTGATTTAGACTAGCGATGTGCGATGTTTCTTTGTCTACGTGGGGAACTAAACCCCATTTGTGGAGCTTTGGCTCAATTGGTGGGGTAGCGACCCATGGTCTTCGGGCTATTTGTGGAGCTTCGGCTCAAATTTGATGGGTTAGCGACCATGGAATAGCGTTCCGTTTGTGATACACTCGTTGGTGAGTTTTCATGATTCTATTTGTGATAGGCCTCCCCTTTTTGTTTTCTGAATTTCTAATTATTGATTTCTAGAATTTTTGTTTCACCAATTTTTGTGATTTGCATCGACATGTTTTGTCAATATTTAAGATATGTTGAATAAGCTAAAGAATATGACATTCTTTTTGGTATTTAAGGAGATTCGAGATATTGTATGATTTTCATTGTTATCAAATATATATTTGTCACAATATGGCATTATTGTTATCATATATTTTTGTCATATCTCTTATTCTATCTCATCTTATATGATATTTATAGCTAGACCGATCTGTTTATTATTTTTCTTCTTAAATAATACTCGAGTCAGATCGAGATGTTTCAGGTGCTTCCACTTAACTTCTTAGCAGGGACTAGCTTCTGACTTTTGGCTAACTACTTTAGCTTTGTAGTTTTTGCTTTTATACATTTGAGATAGAGACTCCTTGATGTATACTTTCTTTTATGATGTTGTGGATCATGTTTGACCACTACTTTGATGTACACTTCTATGTGTTATATTCATATCTGTTTCCGCCTTAGTGATATGAATATCTGTGACTAATTTTGTGTTGTGCCTATTTCATATTTGTTTTCGAAGGCCACATAGCCACTGTGTAGTAGCTTTGAGTTTGTATTTGATATGTCAGATTTCCTCTTGAAATGAAAATGCATGTCATACTATCTGACATATCGGTACTCGTACAAAGCAATTACACAGATGGCCGCTCTTCAACAACCTTATTCTTCGTGCTAGTCGACGGCATTATCCTGCAATGTCCTTAGCTAGTGTGAGTATAGAGGTGGAGCATCACAGGGGTAATTAGCTAGGAACACAAGTGAGCTTGCCTCGATTGGAGTTCGTAAATTTTAGGCGTGAATAGTGCCTATTAGATTTCTAATATAAGGACCCTTACCCTTCCTTCATTTTCAAAAACCCAACCCTAAATGTCCAAATCCAACGACCGTGGTTGATCGGAGAGTTAGAGGCCGAATTGGACCTTGACCCTATCTAGAAAGTTGCTCGCAATGGTGTGTTGAGTAAAGTGGTCGGTTGGATTGGGCAGCAGAGGTCAGAGGTGGCTAGAAATCGCCTAAGATTGATGCAACTATGGTTGTGATTTTCATTGTCGACGTTGAGTTCTAGGTGGCAGCACTGAAGGGGAATGGTTGAGGATAGCGTGGGATTTCATTTGGTAGTGGAACGACGATGAACGGTGGCATGCGACAGCGTTAAGATGGAGTTAAATGGCATCATGTTTTAGGCTTGGCATGGAGCTCGTGGCTGCAAGTAGGAGGCGAAGCCGCTACCATTGGAGACATCGAGGACATGGGATGCAACGGTCGTGTCGTGGCAGTATATCATGACCGAAGATGGCGGCGAATCAGAGATGAATGAAAATGTCTGTTGGCAACATGGGTTTCTCAAGTAGCAGTTATGGTTTGATAATTAGTTGATTAAGTCAATTATTTAATTAATTAGCTAATTAATTCGTCAAATGTTCATTAACTCGTAACTTGTTCATACGAGGTTGGATTCAAGAACAGTGAGTTATGTTATACTCTTGGAATTGATATCTACGTTATGGAGTTGGATTAAATAAGATTGGAGCTTGTAAAATTTCAAGCTGAAATTGAGTGCTTGTTCGATTTTAGTTCAGAACGGAACAATTCGACGATAATTGGAAATTTTTGTGAGTAAACCCACCTTCAAAATTCGTATATAATATCTGTGATGCTATAGACTATTGTTGATTACTTGAATTTTAGTCAAATTGTTGTTTGATTGATTGTTTGGTTGAAATTTTGTTTTGGAAATGGATGACATATTATTAACTTAATTGCCGTGAACCCGTATGATTATATATATTGTCTGTAACCATTGTTTTGCAGATAACATTTGTAGTGAGACTCTAAGGGGTTTCTCGCCAATAATTGTTATTTATTTCCTTATGCTTATTATATTGATGTTTAGTTATAATTAATCATGATATTCAATTTAAATTGTTTAAGTGTCGTTATAGAAATTTTCCTTGTAACGTAAATTATTGAATATCATCTCCTAAACCCTTCATATGTGTTGTCTTAAACTTGCATTTTCGTAAAATAGATATTTAAATTCATTAATCATTTTGATTTTTGATATGTAAATTAATCAATCATTTTAGCTAATGACATTTAAAATTTATCAAATCATTTTAACTAATGATGTTTGAATTAAACTAATCCATCTAGTTAATGATATTTTAATTTAAGTAATCATTTTAAGTAATGATGGTTTAAGTTAATAAATTATTTTAATTAAAGAAATTTAAAATTTAGTTAATCATTTTGATTAATGATATTTAAATGAATTAATCATTTTAATTTGTGATATTTGAGTTTAATAAATCATTTTAATTAATGATGTTTAAAAATAATTAACCATTTTAAATAATATTGTTTGAGTTTAATTAATTATTTTAATTACTAATGTTCTAAATTTAGTTAAGTCATTTTAATTAACGATGTCTGAATCTAATTTATCATTTTAATTAATGATATTTCGATATAGTCAATATTTTCAATTATTGGTGTTTTAAAAGTTAATTAATTGGTTTAATAAAAGAGTTTTATGAATTAATCGATTAATAAATATGTTTTAAAGTTAATTTATTGATTTAGTGTATTAAAGTTAATGAACCGATTTAATAAGGTTTAATAGTAAATTTACTACCTAAATGAAGGAGTTTTTGAGATAATTAACTGTGTAATAAAAATATTTGATTGGTTTATTAAAAGAGATTATAAATTAGATAAAATATCTTTCGGGACAAGTCATGTTGTTTCTAAAAATATAAAAGATTATAAATAAGATTAATTTTCTTAATTATCTTTCAGGATAATTAGTGTTAGTTAAAATTTATTAAAGGGATTTTTAATTTTCTTTATTCTATTTTGGGAAAACTAGTCTGGTTTTAAAAGTTATAAAAGGTTATATTTATTATCCTTCAGGATGATTAACCTTTGATTTAAAACTTATAAAAGTAATTTAATTGATTTATTATTTTTGGGATAGTAAATATTGTGTTAAAATTTATAAATAATAGTTTATAAACAAGATGATCTTTTAAAAAGAATTGTTTCAAATAAAGCTAAGTGTAAATTGTTTTGAGTTTATGAAAAGATGTTTTGAGATTTGTTTTGAAATTGGTTTTAATATACTTAGAAAATATAATTTGCCATTTTCAAAAATATTGTGATATGAAAATCAAGAGCGGGTGTGAATAACCATTTTATCATAGTTGATTTATCGACTATTGATTTCGATGTTGTTATCTTCTTTGTATTTCGTCACTCTAAGACGATTTGTTGCTCTTTTAAGCTTTGTTATCCTTTGTCGGAATTGACTAAACCCAAGAGGTGTCACAGAGTAAATGACTCTCTCAAGTAAATTTCTAGAGGTATAGTTTCAGTAAGGGAGCACCCCCTCATAGTCATTGTTGGAAAAACTTCTCTTTTCCCCTTGTTGTTAATTCAAATCATTGAAATGTTTTCTTAATTGCATGGAGAACTATCTTGTGCAATTCTCTATGTTCAATTATTTGTGATCATTCTTTCAAGTTCGGAATTTGATATTATATATGCCTATTCATTCAGTATAGGATTTGCTCCTACTAGTACCCACCCCTTTTATTTATATTGTTTCTGTTGTTTATATCCACTTTTTCTTAATTGGATTGTTATTTAGATTTGTTCTCCATTTATTCATTTATGGATGTTATTCTTGTGAGGTAAAGACATGTTCCGCATTAGTGGCGTGGTCTAATAGAATTTTTATATTTTCTTTATATTGTTTGAGTTTTCTCACACTGGTTTTCCAAACTGAGCTGGGTGTTATTTTATTATAATGCTCAGGTCGGACCGAGTTTTTTCTAGGTTGGCTTAGGTGAAATGGAGTTGTTGGAAAAGAGCTGGATATTCACCTATCATAATGTTTTATTTTCCACTGTATTATATGTATATCTGTTAGCGATTATAAGGTCGGAATTTTATAGCTGTCAAGCTGGTAAGGTTTGTTTTTAACTCTGATGTACTCTATATTTTTGGGTAATAGATACTACTGTCTTTATTATGTTATATGTTGTCGATTCCGCTGTGAGATTATGATTTCACTATTCTCTATTCTTTCCGTTTTCTTTTACCCAACAATCTTCCTTTCCAACGATTGGATGTTCGGAATTAGAATACCGTTGATGTATTAGGTGCCGACTTGCATGGTCGAAAAGGTGGGTCATTACAAAGTGGTATCAGAGCTGAAGGTTAAGTGAGAACCTTGGTTTTGGTAGGGTATGACTCACTAGAGATAGGGTTAGTAATACCCTAGGGTGAGTAACTCATTAGAGATAGGGTAAGTGACAACCTAAAATGAGTTTGAGAGTATTGTATATACGAGAGCGTTGTTTTTATTGTTGTAAAAACATATTATGTTAATTGGTCTATTGAGTCATTTATGAATTCTAGTCGAGATATGAGACGCTATGGTATCGATATGGATTTCTAAACAATTGAACAAGATGAACGGACATGATATTGATTTTTGAAACTTTGGTAAATGAAATGTTTTACCTCTATTTTTATATATAAAGGAATAATTTCAAATTTATATAATTATTTATAGTATTTTTTGTTAATGATACTACTTCTTTGTTATCATTATTGCTTGATTTGTCATGCTTAGATAAGTTAGGAATATTGACTATTGTTTGTTGATTGTTAATCCATGCTGAACTAATTTATGAACATACATTATTTGATAATTGTAAGTACATTAAAATGAACCCCTTATGAATTAAGTTTCGCAATTTGACTATAAGGTGTTTAGAGTAAATGTTAAGTTAATCTTTTAATGAAGGTTGCTTAAAATAATCTAAATGGTAGGATAAGGCATTAAGAGAACAACTATTTGAGAAACTTTTATTATCGTAAAGGGGAATTACTATAATATCAAATGATTCTATCTAAAGGTAATTTTATATAAATTTGATTTATAAATGGTGTTTTAAAAAGGAGTTTTGAAAATTTAAATCCTAGAGTTGTTTGAAATAATTTTGGAAGGTTTTTGAAAAAAATATAGTAGTACTACTTGAAAGTATTTCTAAATATAATATTGTAGAAGTGAAATTTTAAATGGAATGCCTTTGCTTTGGGGTAATTAGGGGAAAGCATCTCGATTTGTTTTGTGATAATCTGGATAATCTTCTAAGCGATGATCGGATGTCTGCTTAGGCGAATGTTGTAGGGCACTTAGTAAATTATTCTCTTTATCATTGTCCGATCGAAAAAATTTCCAATCCGAGCGAGCCAAAAATGATTTTTAGTAAATCAATTGTTTGAAGTTATTTCATAAAGAAATATAAGTAGTATGTTTCCAAAGGTGGAAATCTGAAATGAAAGCTGGGTATTTTAATTTAAGTTCCCTTAAAGGAAATCAGTTTTAAGAAAAAGTTATTTTAAATAATAATGTGATAAGTGAAATTTTAAAACTGATAGATGGACAAGAAATAATTTAACTCAAGTTTTAAATAGGTTAAACTAGATAGAGAGTTTTTGGTAAATTTACTTAATTAAAACCATTGTTTTTGTTAATTATATAAGTTGTGTAAATTATTTGGTGATATTGAGCCAAGCCGTGGACATTTTTCCTTAGAGCACTCAAAGCTAAAGAGGGTGAAGGGTTGACTTGATTAAAAAACCCATATTATATTTGGACTTCCAATTAAATTTTGAGAAAAATAAAATAAATAAACAACAAATAAATAAAATAAAAAAATAAAATTCATGTTTTGTGTATACTCTTAGGATCTAGATGAGTATTATATAAGTAAATAAATCAGAGTAAGCTTTTATTTGATGTTTTATAAAGAAATTATAAATTTTTTATAAAGTAAGGTCAAAAATTTATGAAGTGATTCACAAAATAATTTAAGTGACGAATGAAATACTAAGTAGAAAATATAAGGGATTTAGAAAGAGATTGGTATAATTAAGAACCAATCGAACTAAGTACGTAAATTATACATAGATAGGCTTGTCATCAAATTCTTTCAATGCGGATAGTATCACATCCGCATCTGCATCCAAAATCATTTTCAGATATCGAATATCCACATCCACGGATACAGACCGATATCGGATAATTATCCTATCTGTTAGCAACCGATAAATTAAGAATTATAAAAAGGAAATTTTAGTTTAATATAAATATTTTTCAATCTCATTGATTATAAAAGCGTTAAAAATTAGCAAATATTAAGATAATAAGTAGTTTCGCGCAGTTAATAAGCATCAAGTGTATATAATATAAATTACTAACTTAATAAAAAAATAAACGAATATCTTTTGCTACACTAAAATAAACATAATTTGAACCATAATCTTGATAAAAACCGAACGGTAATTTTCGAATGCGGATGTCTTCGTATCTGCATCCGTTTTTTTGGATACTGGATATTTATCCACATTTTGGATGTGGATGTAGATGCACTTCAGATTTTTCGGGTATCCATTGATAGCCCTATACATAGATCATTTTATTCGCATGGGTTCTGATCTAGGATTCGAATACATAACTTCGGGTGATTCTCATCAGTCACAAAAAGGGTTTCTCACTTGATTCTTGTAAGCGAACTCTTGATTCAGATTCTCGATATGATACTGAAGTTGTCTATCATAGTTTCTGGCTATGCAAGAAGAGTGGAAGTTTCTAATCGAGGAACCTTATTGGAGTCCACTCTAAGGGAGGTTGAATGAGCGATACTAGTTCGAAAGAAGAAGTCTATGAATCCGAGCAAGTGATCATATCAATATAGCATACAGATGATTTATGTATATCATATGGACTTAAGTATAATTGTATACTTAGTATACGACTTAAGGAAAATTGTGAACTTAAGCAAAATTCTGAATCTAGCTGTTAGTCATTTAACATTTTAAAATAATGTTAAATGTTAGATTTTTCACTATCAAATTTGATTGGTTGACAGTTTAGATTAGTTCTTCGTGGAATTTGATTAGATTCGATTGGTTGGTCGTGTGATTTATATACCATAGTTTATAAAGTTTTAATCTACAAACAAAAGTTTTTGAATTATGGTTTATTAGGACTTAAATCCCGGTGGTTTTGAAATCGTTTTAAAAGAACTTTTGGAATGATTGTGAAAAGAAATAATATTAGTACGATTTGTAGTATTTGAGAAATATTATTATTTCAATAAAAAGACTGAAATTTGTTCCAATAGATACTTGCAAAGTGTTTTACAAATATTTTTATTTATTGTGATGAACGATTAAAATCACAGCGCGATTGGCAGTTTCCCTTATTTTGAGACTCGCCGGGTGTATTTACTCTATTGTTTTCAGGAGGTACTAGAATACCACTGGAGGCTCCATTGTTTTTGTTTAGAGTTACCATGCTCAAAGAGGGGCGCATCCTCCTAATCATGTTAGATATAGTTTTGAGATATTTCTTTTTGAGGGAGTTTTAAAATATATTTTTGAATATAGAACCCAGGCATTTGGTTTTAAATTTATAGTTTGAAAATATTAGGAGCATAGCTTTTGTTACAGGACATTTTCTATATTTTGTTGCATATGGTTGATATTTTGCTTTTGGTTGCATATAGCTTTGTTTCATACTAGAGTTGTATGTAGATTTGTATCATGCTAGTTTTAGCATGTAGGGTTACCTCATTATTATCAGTTGCATTATTATTAGTGTTGCATCATCTTGCTTTGTTGCATATAATTGTTATTGTAACAACCCGCATATTTATCGATTTTTATATTTAAATATTTTATCGTTCGTCGGATTTTGGTCCGAAAACCTACTTTTTGCATATGGTCGAATTAGGACTCGGGACCACCTCCATTGAGTTCAAAATGTCGTTTGCGACCTTTTTGAGTATAAGCTTCGATATGTTTAGAGAAAGTTGATTTTTGCTACTTTTTCCCGCTTAGGGCTTTGGTTGGGCTGAGCCAATTAGCCACTTAACTCAGTTCCAACACTCTCCTCTTCATTCACTTCTCTTCTATTTTCCTAACACTCAAGCTTAAGCAAAAATGGAGGGTGGAAGAGGAAATTAAAACTCCAAGCCCTAGCTTGCTTTGCAAATCCATCTCCTTGCTCCAAAGTTCATGAGAACCCATTGGTAAGCTTCCTCTTCTTCTTCTCCAACTCATTCTCTTTTTGAATTTCAGAAATTTCCTAAACCTAATTTGGGGAATGTTTCTCTTTTAAGCTTAGATTCAAGCTTCTAGTGTTGAGATTGAAGAGTGCTTGTTCTTGCCATTGCTTTCAAGCTTCATCTTCATAAATTTTAGTGCAAAGGTGAGATTTTTATTTCACATCTATGACTATAACTATCTTTGGTTGTTGGGTATGAATTCCTAACACTTCTTCATGTGTATTTGCTCTTGTTTTGGATTGATTTTGTGAATGCTCCAATTTTTGGGTTTTTAAGTCAAATTTGTGTGAAATCCCTTTATGGATGTTTGATCATGTTTTTGGTGATGCACCGAGGAGCATATAGGGCCGGGTTGCCGATTGGCATAAACCCTTAGAGCCAATGTCCGTCCGGTTGCATTTTGGAAGAGTTTGCTCTTCATTTGAATAAGGTTGAAAAACAGCCCAGGCATGATTCAGTCGACTGAAAACTCTGTTCAGTCGACTGAACCTGAAACCCGAGAGTTTCCAGGCATGATTCAGTCGACTGAAAAACTCTGCACAGTCGACTGAAACTGGAAACAAAAAGTTTTCTGAACTTGGAAAATTTCCAGGTACAGGGTCAGTCGACTGAAAACTCTGTTCAGTCGACTGAACCTGCTGTTTTAGTCCAATTTGCCTTTTTGGATTGAATTTCCAATTTAAATCGATTCGTGATGATCCTATTTATTGTCATCATTTATTATCATCTTTGATGACTTATTTTCTTTGGGAATTTCAGATATATCCACTTCGATGGATCCTTTATCGATTTCATTGGATTTTATTCACATCTTCGAATGTGATCTTTGTGATTGATTGTTTCTACAATCCCCCTTGTGCTTTGTCACTTTAAAAATATAAAGGTTTTCTATACTAGTAGTAAATATCAAAACTCTTTCCTCAAACGATTTCAATACTATTTTAATACCAAATTCGTTTATAAAACCGTTTTCCAATCTATTAGTATATACAAACCTTTACCTCACTCGTATGAGAAATCTAATTAAACGACTTAGTAAAACAAGTGGTATGAAACGCTTGCGTTTACTTCGTCGGTTAATTCTTGGACTTGTTCGATTGAACCTCTTGTGACAATTTTCTAGTGGAGATCTACAATTTGTTCGTAAATATTTAAGTTAAGCTAGTGGTTATGGGACATGAATCTAAGCTCATATATTTACTAGCTTATTGTAATTGACACTTCTCGATGATCATGACGATCATTTTAGGTTTTAGACTAGCATCGTGCTATGTCTTTGTGATTTGGTTCATCGGATGTCCCGCTGTACGACGTCGTCGATCCTTTCCTTGAGATTTCTGGATCTCGTGTGTTGAATCCTGGAATTTATGTTTCACCAACTTTTACGATGGGCATTGATATATGTGTCATATATTGTGGCTTGGTGAATGACATTAGGAGTATGACATTCCTTTTTATCTTGAGTAGATTATTGTAATATTGATTAATCTCTTGTTGATTTCCAATTTACTTATTTATCACAGCTTGGCATTGTGATTATTATATGTTTATGTCATATCTCTTATTATATATCACTTCATCTGATATTTATAGCTAGACTGATCCGTTTATTATTTTCTTATTAAATAATACTCGGGTCAGACCGAGATGTTACAGGTGCTTCTGCTTGACTTCTCTCTTGGGATTGATCCCTTTGACTTTTGGCTAACTACTTAGATTAGTAGTTTTTGTTGTATGCATTTGAGAGTTAGACTCCTTGATGTATACTTATTCTTTTGTCTAACACTTGTATCTATTCCTTTGTATTATTGTGGATTCTTTTGACCACTACTCTGATACACACTTTTATGTGTAATATTCATATCTATTTCCGCCTTTGTGATATGAATTGTCCTGTGACTGATTTATGTTATGTTTATTTCTATATTTGTTTCCGAAGATATTATAGCCACTGTGTAGTAGCTTTGAGTTTGTGTCGGTATGTCGGATTTCCTCTTGAGATGAAAAGTTATATTTTTATCTGGCATATCGGTACTCGCACAAAGCAATTATACAGATGGTCGCTCCTCAACAGCCTTATTTTCCGTGCTAGTTGACAGCATTCACAGTAGTGTTCTTGGCTAGCGTGGGTATAGAGGTGGGGCGTCACAGCTTGGTATCGTAGCCAAACTTCGGAACAATGTAGAATAATTTAACAAGGATCATCGTCCTAAGTCCATCTTAGGAGTTGTGCTTTAGGATTTTATTCGGGTCTTCGTACCATTCTATCCTATTTTCTTTATGATTCCTTGTTTTATCTATCAAGAATTGCTTGATATTTATTTTGAGAATAACTTTTTCCTCTTCTTTCTTTCTTTCTTAAAGAAGAGAAATGGTTAGACCAGGCCGTTCCAGCGCCGGTCAATCTAGCGCTACTCCTCAGGATGGAGTATTCATGTCTGCTCAGCAGCTTCTAGATCTTGTTAAGAACGCTCAAGCAGCCGGACCCAATCCAGAGCCTACTCATCCTAGATCCGGTTTTGCACGCTTGTGCAGAGACTACACCGATTTGGGTGGAGGGCCATTCAGGGGATCCGAGAGTGTTATAGAAATTCAAGCTTGGCTCAAATCATGCGATCGCATCTTTTCTCGCATGAACCTTATTGACCTTCATCGAGTCCAAGTAGCTTCTAGCATGCTCCAAGAAAGAGCATTGGATTGGTATGAGCTTTTAATCTCTGAAATCGTTGAGGCGGATCTTACTTGGGAGCAATTCCGAGGAAGATTCGAATTGAAATTTGTGCCGGAGGCTGAAAAAGTAACCTTAGCCCGGCGTTTCATAGACCTTGTTCAAGGTGAATCTTCTGTGACAGACTATGTCGCATCCTTCGAATCTCTGTCCAAATACGGGGTTGAGTACATTAATACCCCATTGAAGAAAAATCAGAGATTTGTCTATGGCTTGAATACGAATCTTAAGAAGCCATTACTCCTGAAACTTGAGGTTTCATTTGATCAGCTTATAGATATCGCTCTTCGTCTTGAAGAGGCTGATAGAGAAAGTGATGTCGAGGTTGGGAGTGCCAAACCGAACTCCAACGACACCAAGAAGAAGCATCCCTTTATTAGGTTCGAAAGTCCTAATCCTAACAAGAGAGTGAAGCAAACTACTTCTATAGCAAATACTCCTATCCCTAATCGCGGAGAATGCTACAATTGTGGATCCAGGGACCACTTTATAAATAGGTGTCCAAGGCCTATCTCTTGCCGCTATTGCAAAAGTGCGGATCATTATATATCTTCGTGTCCCAAGCGTCAAAGCAAGAGAGAAGGAAAGCTGCAAGTCCCTAGCAACTCTTCTCGTGGTCAAGGTATTTCTCATTTAATCCTTGATTACATTTGTTTTGTGATCTTCGTATTCGAGTTCTTTTTGATATGAGTTTCATCTCATTATTTTTATATCAAAAGAACTTGTCGATTCTTTTTCTTTGAATATTTTGGGCTTATTGACTTCATTGAGAATTGCGAATCCGGATGGTAGATCCGCAACACTCAATTTGCTTTTGTTTAGATGTCGAGATTGTTTTATGTGACTTTTCTTTCCGAGCCGATATTTTTGCTTTGGCTTCGGAATTGACCTTTCTGTAAGGATTGGCTTAATCATTGTGAAGCCCATATCCAATTTTTCCGAGTGGATTATTCATCTTCGACATTTTCAATCTGTTAAGCAGATTTCTATTTTTCTTTGTGATTTTGATTCCATCTTGATGGCATCATTTTATTCTTCAAAGTCCTTATGGTGAGGAAAGTGTTATTTCTATCATCTAAATAGTTTGAGAATTTTCCGGTATATTTGACTTGTCTTTGGATTATGACCTAAGTAATCTTTTGTGTGGTGCTAAGGTCTTTTTAGTTCGACTTTACCACCGTTTTCATTTGCTACAAGTTGCGGAAGTTAGCATTTCACTTATCGCATTCCGCACTTGTTATGATTCCTATGAATGAATTATTATGTCATTCAATTTGTCCAGCTTGTTTCATCCATTTTATAAATCCAATATTCTATGAAAATTTCAATGAGACCATTCTTATTTATGGATTTTGGATGGAAATAGAAATTTAAAATTTTGCAAATCTTTTTCATAAGATTTAATTATAAGTGCAATTTGATTTTTTGCTCTTAAAACGAGCAAAGAATATTCTTAAAACTTTTTAAGAGATTTATTTATCCTAGAAAAGATGACTTTGTGATTGTATTGCCCATTGAGTGCTTTAAGAATTTTGGTCGATGCGCTTGATCAACGTTATCAATAGGAATTTCCTAAACGCTTTGATGTGACAATCAGACACGATATATTGACTTGTAAAAATGTAAAATTTTTGTAGAAAGATTATTACATAAAAGTAAAAATGTAATTTTGGAAGTTTTAACTTTTCGGGAAAGAGAATTATTTAAAGGAAGTCCTTTCTTTTCGATATTCTTATTCTTTCTTGTGATTCCTGAAGGGGAACCAAGACCTTGCTATTTGTACCGATACTAGTCGTATTGGTTTGGAATGCCATTCTCTTACAAAGGAGGACGTGATATCGCTTGTGCTTCTAAATCATTATAGCTTATCGGGACTAGATATGCCACTCATGATCTAGTGTTCGTGGCTATTGTTTTTGCTTTTGGAATTTGACATCATCATCTTCGGGGAAGAAATTTGTTCTCTACCTCGATCATAAATCTTTGGAATAATTATTTTCTCATAAGGAACTTCATGTTGACTCGAGTTCCTGACATCTTATGATCTTGATATTCCTTTTTATTCCCGAAGGGGAAATCGTGTTGCCAATGCGTTTAGTCGTAAGCAACAAGGGGTTGGTTCTTTGTTGATGACCGAATGAAATTATCTTTTTATCAAATTCATCGGGCGTTTTGGTATACTTCGTTTATTGAGCTTTATCTCATTCCTTTTAAGGACTAGCGTCCGATGTCCTTTTATTGCGTTCGGTTCATTGGACGTACCATTTTTGTACTACGTCGGTGTTCCGAAAATCATTCGGGCTTCGGTTCATTGGACGTATCGTTTTTGTACTGCGTCAGTGTTCCGAATTATTTGCTTTTGATTCATCGGATGTACCATTGTACTACATCGATGTCTTTGCTATTTGATTCATCGGATGTACCGTTGTACTACATCGATGTCTTTGCTTTTGATTCATTGGATGTACCGTTGTACTACATCGATGTCTTTGCTTTTGATTCATCGGATGTACCGTTGTACTACATCGATGTCTTTGCTACTTGATTCATCGGATGTACCGTTTGTACTACATCGATGTCTTTGCTTTGATTCATTGGGCGTACCGTTTTTGTACTACGCTGATGTCCCAAATTGTTTGAGTTTCTAGTTTTTCGGGCGTACCGTTTTTGTACTACGCCGTTGCACCGGCTCAATTTTCTGCTATTCTTGACGTTCCCCACGTCTTTTATCTACGGGAATGCCTTAGGGATTCCGGTTTTCATTCTTGAGCCTGGTGTTATTGTGGAAATTGAAGTTTCACCAGATTTCTTGCTAACTCTTTTGTGCACTTTATGGTGAACTTCCTATTTCAAATTTTCTTTTGTGTTAATATGCTTCTATGGTTGTTACTTCATATATTTCCTTCTTACTTATTGCGAGGACGCAATTTCTTTAAGGAGGGGAGTCTGTAACAACCCGCATATTTATCGATTTTTATATTTAAATATTTTATCGTTCGTCGGATTTTGGTCCGAAAACCTACTTTTTGCATACGGTCGAATTAGGATTCGGGACCACCTCCATTGAGTTCAAAATGTCGTTTGCGACCTTTTTGAGTATAAGCTTCGATATGTTTGGAGAAAGTTGAATTTTGCTACTTTTTCCCGCTTAGGGCTTTGGTTGGGCTGAGCCAATTAGCCACTTAACTCAGTTCCAACACTCTCCTCTTCATTCACTTCTCTTCTATTTTCCTAACACTCAAGCTGAAGCAAAAATGGAGGGTGGAAGAGGAAATTAAAACTCCAAGCCCTAGCTTGCTTTGCAAATCCATCTCCTTGCTCCAAAGTTCATGAGAACCCATTGGTAAGCTTCCTCTTCTTCTTCTCCAACTCATTCTCTTTTTGAATTTCAGAAATTTCCTAAACCTAATTTGGAGAATGTATCTCTTTTAAGCTTAGATTCAAGCTTCTAGTGTTGAGATTGAAGAGTGCTTGTTCTTGCCATTGCTTTCAAGCTTCATCTTCATAAATTTTAGTGCAAAGGTGAGATTTTTATCTCACATCTATGACTATAACTATCTTTGGTTGTTGGGTATGAATTCCTAACACTTCTTCATGTGCATTTGCTCTTGTTTTGGATTGATTTTGTGAATACTCCAATTTTTGGGTTTTTAAGTCAAATTTGTGTGAAATCCTTTTATGGATGTTTGATCATGTTTTTGGTGATGCACCGAGGAGCATATAGGGCCGGGTTGCCGATTGGCATAAACCCTTAGAGCCAATGTCCATCCGGTTGCATTTTGGAAGAGTTTGCTCTTCATTTGAATAAGGTTGAAAAACAGCCCAGGCATGATTCAGTCGACTGAAAACTCTGTTCAGTCGACTGAACCTGAAACCCGAGAGTTTCCAGGCATGATTCAGTCGACTGAAAAACTCTGCACAGTCGACTGAAACTGGAAACAGAAAGTTTCCTGAACCTAGAAAATTTCCAGGTACAAGGTCAGTCGACTGAAAACTCTGTTCAGTCGACTGAACCTGCTGTTTTAGTCCAAATTGCCTTTTTGGATTGAATTTCCAATTTAAATCGATTCGTGATGATCCTATTTATTGTCATCATTTATTATCATCTTTGATGACTTATTTTCTTTGGGAATTTTAGATATATCCACTTCGATGGAACCTTTATCGATTTCATTGGATTTTATTCACATCTTCGAATGTGATCTTTGTGATTGATTGTTTCTACAATCCCCCTTGTGCTTTGTCACTTTAAAAATATAAAGGTTTTCTATACTAGTAGTAAATATCAAAACTCTTTCCTCAAACGATTTCAATACTATTTTAATACCAAATTCGTTTATAAAACCGTTTTCCAATCTATTAGTATATACAAACCTTTACCTCACTCGTATGAAAAATCTAATTAAACGACTTAGTAAAACAAGTGGTATGAAACGCTTGCGTTTACTTCGTCGGTTAATTCTTGGACTTGTTCGATTGAACCTCTTGTGACAATTTTCTAGTGGAGATCTACAATTTGTTCGTAAATATTTAAGTTAAGCCAGTGGTTATGGGACATGAATCTAAGCTCATATATTTACTAGCTTATTGTAATTGACACTTCTCGATGATCATGACGATCATTTTAGGTTTTAGACTAGCATCGTGCTATGTCTTTGTGATTTGGTTCATCGAATGTCCCGCTGTACGACGTCGTTGATCCTTTCCTTGAGATTTCTGGATCTCGTGTGTTGAATCCTGGAATTTATGTTTCACCAACTTTTACGATAGGCATTGATATATGTGTCATATATTGTGGCTTGGTGAATGAAATTAGGAGTATGACATTCCTTTTTATCTTGAGTAGATTATTGTGATATTGATTAATCTCTTGTTGATTTCCAATTTACTTATTTATCACAGCTTGGCATTGTGATTATTATATGTTTATGTCATATCTCTTATTATATATCACTTCATCTGATATTTATAGCTAGACTGATCCGTTTATTATTTTCTTATTAAATAATACTCGGGTCAGACCGAGATGTTACAGGTGCTTCTGCTTGACTTCTCTCTTGGGATTGATCCCTTTGACTTTTGGCTAACTACTTAGATTAGTAGTTTTTGTTGTATACATTTGAGAGTTAGACTCCTTGATGTATACTTATTCTTTTGTCTAGCACTTGTATCTATTCCTTTGTATCATTGTGGATTCTTTTGACCACTACTCTGATACACACTTTTATGTGTAATATTCATATCTATTTCCGCCTTTGTGATATGAATTGTCCTGTGACTGATTTATGTTATGTTTATTTCTATATTTGTTTCCGAAGATATTATAGCCACTGTGTAGTAGCTTTGAGTTTGTGTCGGTATGTCGGATTTCCTCTTGAGATGAAAAGTTATATTTTTATCTGGCATATCGGTACTCGCACAAAGCAATTATACAGATGGTCGCTCCTCAACAGCCTTATTTTCCGTGCTAGTTGACAGCATTCACAGTAGTGTTCTTGGCTAGCGTGGGTATAGAGGTGGGGCGTCACAGTTATATTGCTTATGCTATTTGAATTTATGATAGAGATAGCCTGTATATTTCTATTCTATCAATATGACTCTTTTGGGTTATGTAAGTATAGGAAAACAAGAGATTTCTACTTGACTTCTTGCCCACCTTCATTTGCATCGAGATAATAAACTGCTTGATAAATATAAATTAAACATAAATTGGTACGTGGTAGATTTAAAAGTTTGGTATTTTTTTTGATTGGTTATTTTATGCCCCGGATATGGGAGGCTACTTGGCTTTTATTTTCTTTTCTTGGTTTGAAACCTATAGTGGCAATCGGTAGTTTTTTCGATCGACCAGCGCAAAGGAGATGCTGTCGAAATTTTAGGAATTAGAAAATTTTGATAATAAATTGCAAATAATTAATTTTTAAAAAAAAGTTTAACGGTTTTGAAGCATTTTTCCTACCTTCGGAATTTCAGGGATGAAATTTTTTCAAGATGGGAGAATGTAACATCCCAGAATTTTGGTCATTTAATTCTAAATGTTTAATTAATTGTAAATATTTAAATTATAGGGTTTTTGGAATTTAACAAATCGAATTCAAATATGTTGGTTATTTAATATTTGAATTGTGAATTAAATCTTAATCAAATGGATTTAATAACTTTATTTAATTAATAGCTGGTGAATTAAATTTGTAAATTTAAGTACAAAAGTAAATAGGTCAGATAAATATTGATTTTGGATCAAAAAATTATAATAGGTTATTTAAATGTGTGAAAAACAGCATTTCGGGGGCACTATCTCGGATTTTGACGAAACTAGTGTCATTAGAACCGAAATAATAACCCATTGTACATTTTTTGGTTTCGTAGCGATTGGGCTTACCATCTAATCTTATGATCTTGAAAAGCGTAGTGATTAATTTTAAAGAGTTAAAATATTATTATTTGACTTAAAAAGCTAACTTCTGTATACGATAGAATTAGCTCTCGAAAATAGTTCCACTGAGTTTAGAATTGAGGTAATTAGCTAGGAACGCCAATGAGCTGCCTCGATTGGAGTTCATAAATTGTGGGCGTGATAGTGCCAGTTAGATTTTCTGTATGAGGACCCTTCCTCTTCCTACATTCTCAAAAAGCCAACCCCAAATGTCCAAATTTAACGGTCGTGGTTAATTGGAGAGCTAGGTCGAATTAGACCTCGACCCCAACTAGAAAGTTGTCCGCAATGGTGTGTTGAGTGAAGTGGTCGGCTATATTATGCAGCAAAGGTCGAAGGTGGCTGGAAACCCCTAAGAACGGCACAGCTAGGGTTGTGATTTTTGTTTTTGACGTTGAGTTCTAGGCGGCGGCGCTTAAGGGGAATGGTCAAGGATGGCGAGGGCTTTCATTTGGTAGTGGCGTGGTGATGGATGATGGCCTGTGGCAGCGTCGAGAGGAGTTGAACGGTGTCATGTTTTGGGTTTGGCATGGTGCTTGCAGTGGCGAGTTGGAGGGCGAAGCCGGTACCATTGGAGATGTCGAGGACTGGGGAGGCAACGGTCATGTCGTGTCGTGGTTGTAACGACCCACCTTTTTAGAGGGTTTAAATCGAAACCATACACATAAGAGTTAAACTATTAAGAAGGAAAAATTGTTATAGGGTAAATAAGAAAAAAAGAGGAAGAAATAAAACGAACACATAATCTTACAATGGAATGATAAAATATAATAATCAAATAACAGTTTATGAAGCTATTTTACAAATACATTTGACTACACCTTTATAGTACATATCAAAGTACATGTAGTAGTAATAAATAAATAATGCAGCGAAACAACATGATGAAGGGGAATAAATAAAATAATAATAATAGTACAATATCTTCATCTTTGTCCTCCAAACCAGTCTTCGATACACTGAAGAGCTCAGACTGACCCGAGCGAATTGAAAAGACAAAACACTTGAGTCAGAATTAAAAGATCTTACGTAAGTTAGATAAACAGTAAATAAATATGAGTGTAATGGCGTCAGAGATGTTTACGGGGTTTGATATCTTCTATCCAGTGTCAATGTTAGTGCAATACCTTAAGAGATGTTCGGGATTTCCATCTCCTAAGGATCCGTTAAAATATCAACATACATAGTACAATACACTGTTATAATAGTGTCTATAGTAAAGTAAAATATTAAAATAGTGTTAAGGTATTACCCATATCCCCCTTAACACATTTTATATAATTTCGTAGTCTATACAGATATTGTAAACTCCATCGTAAAATGGTGAGCTATCAGGGAGCACTCCATAGGTATGGCATAAACCAAACTCGTAGAATGCGCAATAAGGTGTGTGACAAGGCACGCAAGGCAATGCCTAGGGTAGGATACTACTGTTTTGCAGACCCAGACTGATGGTAAGGCATAGCAGTTACTACCGCCCAACTCGGAACACACTCCATAATCAAATCTAGCGGTGGCCACCAAATCAATCACAAAGTCGCAATATGGTATCGAAGAAATGTGTCCGATTAGAGGTGCGACATCACTTGGCACGGCATGACTCCTATTTTAGCCATATCAAGCTGACTCATGGGAGTCAAGGCTATGTAAATACCTCATACAAAATCGTTCGCCAAACCATCCTACTTCATTCTGGAATCTCCACCACGCACACAGTTGTTAAAGTGAGTTTCGGTATTGGCAGAGATTGTGACAATATCATATCCTTGTTTTTTAACAACTAAATGCTTATTTCACATCGGATGGTTCTTTTACATTTTAAAAACTGGTTCATAACTGATATCAAAATATCATATTCAATTCAAACATATCACTTTTCGAAATCATATTCATTTTCAAAATCATATTCACCTCTGAAATCATATGTTCTTTCAAAATCGTACTTCCAAAATAGGTTAAACCCTCATTTAAAAATCATCATATTCAATCAAATGTGTCATTTAAATCCCAACTTGGGTTATATCATCATTTAACCGTATTCGCATTTAAATGAAGGATTTGAATATAAACATTCCACTTTACTTAGTTTGAAATTTATAAAATAGTTTAGATAGTTATGAATAGTTTAACATAGTTAAGATAAATTTTTAAATAGTTAAAATACTCTAAAATAGTTAAAAAAAATAGATTGAAATAGTTTAAATGTATTTGAGATAGTTTAAATAGATTTAAAATAGATTAAATAAATTAAATAGATTTAAATTAGATTTAATAGATTTAAAATAGATTAAATAGAGTTGAAATAGATTTAATAGATTTAAAATGGGTTAAAATGGGTTAATTAGTTTAAAATAGGTTAAATTAGATTAATTTGGGTTAGATAGATTAAAATAAATTAAAATAATTAAAATTAATTAAAATAGTTTAAAATATAATGAATTAGTTTAATAGTTTGAAAATTTTAATAATCGGGATTTAAAATAATATACTTTTAAACATTTTATATTAAAATGGTAAATTTGAAATTAAAACCAAATTAAACTATTTCTTTCATTTTAACACATCTAGACCATGTCCAGCTTTCAAATCAACAAATTGAATTTTGCCCTTCAATTCATATTTCATTTAAACCATTTAATCGATATCGATTTCAAATCCTAGTTCGAACAATAAATCCAAACTATTTCAAATTTAGTAGATTTCAAAGTTACATTTCCAAACGTTTTTAATAACTAAATTTCGATAAATTTCATTTACACTTCAAATCTAAATTTAAAACGTCATTTTAAACCAATTCCAGTTTCACATTTAAAACTTGGATTTTTTTTTAAAAATCCAGTTTATATAAATCAATTTTTCTTCAAAATATCATTTAACTAAATTCAAAATTTAAGGATTTAAAATCATTTAATTTAACTAATCCGGTGTCCGTATATAATTTTCTACCCTATGGTCAAGTGATATGGATATTTATCATTTCAATCCGCAAATATTTATATTTACGGATATATATATTATTTCAACCCACAATCCCAAATAAAATTAAAAATCCATAAAATCGCTCAGGTTTATCTTTTCAACCCATAACGATTTTTCCCTAGTCTATAGATCGTTTGGGTATGTATCATTTCAACCCATAGGGAACTTGCAGTGTTATAACAATATAAAATATTACATCCAGTCATCCAATATCAACAATCAAACATCCATAACAATCACCATTAAATCAGCAAATAATTAACATCAATTAATTGATTATCATCAAAAGGTATTCAATTGACAATTAAATTCAATATTAAATTAAATGGCAATTTAAATGCAATAAAGGTCATATTTAACTTGAATGACAATTTAAATATACCAAACATCAACCAATTAATTTCTAATCACATCATAAATTTAATCCAACTAACATAAGATAATTTAGCAGTTGTGAGTGGGTTAAAACACTCACTTTTGATTTCAAATCGATTTGAAATCCAAAATAAGGCCCAAAATTCAACAGTATCAGAACGCAGCCAAACAAGATCTAAAATGTCTGAAATTTCGATACGATCACAGTGGAACAAACTACGCATGAATTCAACCTCGTACGTAAAAGTTATGGACATTAGAAGATTGATTTTTTTTAGAAAGTTTAAATTTAAAAAACACACCTCAATCTCATGGCACGTCATCTCATCTCCATCCCGTTTGTTCGAAACCCTACACGAGTTACAATATTGCAAACGAAGAGACGAGCCGCCATGAACACCTTCACACGCCATCGCCTATGACTAGCTGCGCGTAACGACCCGCCATTCATTCCACAGAATGACGCATCATTAATAAGAAAGAAAGGGATAGGAAAGAGAAAAGAAAGAGAAGAAAGAAGAAACAACATCAGAATCTCAACAGCGAAACGAATAAATTATATTAATCACATAAATATTACATAGTATACATCAGCTATCAGAGTTACACAGATTATACAACACGTACTAGATAGTTATAAACACCTGTCTAGTTACTACAACTCAAAACAACTCAGAGAAAACACAGAGATACCAAACACAGCAGAACACTATACATATCTACAACGTTGAAGCCTCCTGCTTCATTGCTCCTCCACAATTCATCAAAGCTAACCTGAATCCCTTGGCAACTCGTAAAAATTTGAGTACCCAAGAGTTTAAGAAAAACATAAATAAACTCCTGGTCAGACATGGGTCTGGTGTGAGTAACAGGTTAAGGTTGCTTAACTTTTGAAAGACCTTTGAAAAGAAAGGTATCACATAAGACTTCCCACACATAAACATGGAAAAGTTTTTACCTTACGCTAACCAAAACATTTGATAGAAAATCTAGTGATATTATAATAGGGTCTAGAGTTTTCAAGTAAAATACAGAAATAGCTGGAATGATTACATCTCACGTTCCAACATAGTTGGGCACAACTAAAACGTACGACACTTATTGAAGTTTGGTTTCCATACAATTGCAGGGCTATTGGGGTACCGCCCGTCACAGTACGTGACCTAGATCAACGTACCGAGGAGCCACCCTAAATCCCCTGCAACACAAGACCGGAACCATCCCTTACTGGATAGTCCCGAACAAGACAACCCCGCAGTTGGTGCGCATATCCAACTGCCTACTAAGCCAAAAAAAGGGACCTCTAGACAGGGGAAAATCTCGTCCTACTTGGACATGACCCACTTAGCCTTGCTGCACCTCCCATGTTTTAGCCATTCTCGGTTGATGAGGCTTGAGGCTACGATTAGCTTTATAGAACACATCTATCTTAGAATTCTCATCGTCCACCTGACGATGTTCTGAAAGCATTCAATCCATGCAAGTTCGTTCCGGGTTCGAACGAAATCGAAGGCATTATCTCGTTACACTCATTTTGGAATCACCCTCAGAGTTAACGACGATAACCCTTGCACTTTGAATCTTCATCTTCACTTGAGATTCTTGACCTATCATTAATTTGGATCGATGTGGTTTTCGGATATCCAAATCTCGAAACCGATCCCGGTCTCATTGAAATTCAAAATGCCATCTTTTAGGTCCAAGTTGTTTTAAAGTTAAAAACAATTCAATTCTATTATCTATATACACATAGATAGATAATTCACATATCACAACAGATAATCTACGTTATCATCATAAGAAGATAATCCACATTATCATCACAAATAGATAATCCATATTATCATTATACTTTAACCAAAGCATCCATATCACACAACATTACTTATCTCATATATGAGATCACAAACCATTCAAGGCAAATCAATATCATCCATACATAAGCAATGATTAATAATCATACCAAATATAATTAATTTAAAATGAATTAAATTGATTACTTGCATCTCTAATTAATTTAAAGTGGATTAAATTAATCACTTCATCATTACAAATCTTGCTTACAAAAGCATTAATTAATTACAAATCAATTAATTAATTATTCTCAAATTAATCATCTTAATTAATCACTCTTGGTTAATTATCCTTTGATTACATTCAAGTAAGTATCCTTTAATTAATTTCACAAATTAATTACTCTTAATCAAATACAGTAATTAACCTTTAATTATTTTATTAATTAATTAACTATAATTAATTACATAAATCCTTAATTAATTACATTAATTAATTACATTTTATTCACTTATTAATGATTAATTAATTTTAAATTAATCAATCCCTAATTACATCATTAATTATATTAATTAATGATCCCTAATAACATTTAATTAATTACTTTACTTAAATTAGTTAGAATAAGTAATCAATCTTTAATTAAACCTCAATTATTAATCACTCTTAATTAATCACATTCAGTAATTAACTACCCTAAATTACTTCATTTATAAATTAATTACTCGTTAATTAATTTCTTAATTAATCTCTTGATTAATTACAAAGTAATTATACTCAAATTACTTCCATTCTTAAATCATCTTCCATTAATTACATCCAGTAATTATCAATTAATTACTTCACTAAGTAATTAATAATTAATTAATTACATTAAGTAATTATCTATCAAATCATCCAGTGATTAAATTAATTAAACTTAATAAATTAATTTAAAATAATCACATTAAACTCAATTAATTACATTGATTAATTAACTCCTTAATTACTTCATTAAGTAATTACACTTAAATAGTTCACAAATGGTTATCTTTAATTAATTAAAATTAATCACATTAATTATTAAATAATGCTAACTTAACGACCTTCATTAATTATTAACAATTCTTTAATTACTTTTCTTAAGTAATTAAGCTTACGTTAATCATTATTAATTAAAAGTTAATTAATCTTTTATAATCCATTAATTAACCTCTAATTATTTAATTAATTAAGTGTTAACTCTAACTTAAGTAATCACTAATTACTTGATTAATTAATCTTTAATCATTAATTAAAATCTAATTAATAATCCTTAAGTACAAATTAATTATCCTTAATTAATTAATCTCAATCATTAATTAATTAATTTAAACCTTTAATTGCTTATTTAATTAATCCAAATCATTAATTAATTAAATAAATAAATTATCCATTTTAGTTAATTTAATAATTTAATGAATTACAAATCATTAAATCTTCATTTATTTAAAAGATAAAAACATTTTTCTTATTAATGATCAAATTATCATTAACAAAGCATTTAAAACAATTTGCTTTAAATTTACTTTTAAATTTATTTTCAAATTTTCAAATTTCATTTTAAATTTAACATTTAAAATGAATACCAATTTAACTTAAACAAAGTTAAAAACAATTTAAAAACCTTTTTATTTCACAAGTTAAAGAAATATTTATCTTATAAAAGAAGCTTAAAAGAATTTAAAACCAAATTCATTTTAAATTCAAATCATATTTAAAAATACACTTTAACATTCAAAGTTGTTTAAATCATTTTAAATTTAAAAACTTCCTTTCATTTCAAAACTAAGATTCAAACCAAATTTGAATCCAGATAAAAATTTAGATTTAAACTCTACTTACAGTTTAAAACTTCACTTTTAAAATTCAAACTACTTAACCATTTTAAAGTAGTTAAAACAATTTAAATTTTTAACCTTATTTTTTTTAAAAAGCTGGGATTCAAATTAAACTTGAATTCCAGATTTAAAAATTTGATTTAAAACTTAGTTTAAATCTTTAATTACAATTTAAACTTCAGTTTTAATTTTTTTTTTAAAACAGAACAGGTCCCAAGCCTGTAACCCATCATTCTACCTGAGCCACATCAATTTGCTTCGAGTCAAATCCAAACAAACTCGAGCAAAACCCTCAATGACTCGAGTAAAAACTCTAGTAACACTCTCTACTCAAAAACCAACAGCATCACCAGAAACAAAGTGCACCGTGCACATGCACGGTGACTTTGATCGACTCTGACCATCTCCGATGGTCTTCCCACAACGGCAAGCAACTTCACCACTAACCACGATCATCAGATCGAACTTCAACTCTCGAAATCGAATTCGAGACCTCAACCCCAAACCTAGAAACAAGCTGGAACCTCCTCAACCAAAACCTAGAAACGCCTCGCTCCCACAACTACGGCCACCAGAATAACAGCGACTCCGGCCACAGGTTCGCCAACTACCATGCTATCATCCCCTAAAACCTTGTAGCACTCGATCAATCCTACAAGCCGTGCCGACCAAATTAATTAGCCTAGTTAAAAACTAGGGTTACAGAAAAGAATTCACCACCGCTGCCTCCTCAATGAATTACATCACAAATAGGCAATTTTACCATCAACACTGATCACTCCTCCATCATCAGGAAGAACCCCGACCCCTCCAACCTCTTGGATCACCAAAAAACCCCAAATAACCACTTTCATTCAAACAAGAACTGCTCCTTCCAACTAGCACTAAAAATTATGATTCTTGTTTTAAAAATCATGTTTTTGTTTATGAATTCAATTTATAATACTGAATTTATAAATTAAAAAGTTGAGTTTTCATTTATATTGACATGCACAGTTGTTTTTGTTTTTACAGAGATACTCAGGCTTTAATTTAACTTCATTAAATTTTTAAACCTTAGTCTATGATAAATCAAACGACATTGGTTTGTAAATTACATCCTAACAAAAAGCAGATCAAGTGGTAAGGATTTAAATGGGATTTTTGAGCTTGGGAAAATAAAATAGAACAGAGCACATATATTAAATAGTATGCATACTATAAATAATCACATCAGATTTCACTTATATACACATGCAATACTTATTCATTTCAGCCATACTAGCATGAAACCAAATTTATTTTAAGTTTAAAAGTTACTCACAGATTTTGAAGAAGACAGAGCCTCCAGATATGATTTGAAAACAGCTTTGAAAAGCTTTGCACAGAAATGCTTTTGCTTGAAAATGTAGTTGCATGTAGAAAAACTCCAGATTGAAGAAGAAAATATGATGCAAGCTTGCATAGATTTGCTTGCATGTTTTAAATAGTTATAGGGATTTGATTCCAATTTTGAAAATGGTTACATGGATTTGCTTTGCATGTACAGGGTTTTTAGAAAATGATTCAGGCTTTGCATTTTGAAATGAAGAGTTTGATTACTGATTTTAGTTTTCAGATTTGGTTTTGAGGAAGTTGTTCCCTTAGCTTTAGATTAGAAAAGAAAAAGAATAAGGGAAGAAGATTTGTTAATATAGGCTGAAATGTTTTAAAAATAAAAATAAAAGAAAAACTAAATTAAATTTGACACTTGTCCTATATAACTACATTTGTCATTCTGATAAACTTAACAATTTACGCATGTCTTTTTAAAGTTAATTAATATTTAGGTAAATGTTAATATAAGATTAATGTAAACTTATGCTTAATTAATTAGTTAATTAGTATATATTCATGTATAGATAATTTTAAAAGAAATGAAATAATTATATATATAAATAAAAGTTTATACAAATATTTTAAAATCCAAAACAAATTTTAAATCTATACTTTGAATTTCAAAACTTTAAATTCAAATTCAAATCAAATTCAAAAGTCCACCTTTAAAATCAAGTTATATACATACATATATAACTACACAAATCAATTTGAAAAACAATTCTATTTCTACAAAATCAATTTATGTTTATAAAATCTAAGTATTATAATTATTATTTGAAAATAAAAAATTTGACAATTTTAAATAATTTGTAAACGAGATTATAAATTACTTCTATTGCTCAATGAATTAAGACCATATGTAAATTGTATTTAAACTCTTATATATAACTTCAAGCAATATTTAAGAAGAAAATAAAACAAAGCTTTTATGTTAATCTCATTTATATTCATATTAAGCTAAATATACTTTTAAACAAATAACATTTACCCTAAGTATTTACAAACCATATAGTTATCTATTAAATGGCTTTGAAAAGCTTTATATATCAAATTAAATTCAAATTTCCAAATTACCAAAAATATTAGAATTTGAAAACATGCCTTTATTTATTAAATTTAAAACAAAGCTTATCTATTTACAATATATACAGATATATATACATTATAAATAGAAAAAAATTATTAGCTTTTTAAAAAATAAAAATTCACTCATTAAACATTTATTCAATTAGATTATTAAATTAAATTCAAATTTTATTATAAAGATTATCAAATCAATTTAAATTTCAATACAGATATTAAATTGATATTGCCTAAAATTCCGGGATATCACATTCCTCCTCCCTTAAAAGAATTTCGTGCTGGAATTTTAAATCCAAAACAAATTTAAAATCTATACTTTGAATTTCAAAACTTTAAATTCAAATTCAAATCAAATTCAAAAGTCCACCTTTAAAATCAAGTTATATACATACATATATAACTACACAATTCAATTTGAAAAACAATTCTATTTCTACAAAATCTATTTATGTTTATAAAATCTAAGTATTATAATTATTATTTAAAAGTAACAAATTTGACAATTTTAAATAATTTATAAAAGAGATTATAAATTACTTCTATTGCTCAATGAATTAAGATCATATGTAAATTGTATTTTAAACTCTTATATATAATTGTTTCATTTCTTTTAAAATTATCTTACATGAATATATACTAATTAACTAATTAATTAAGCATAAGTTTACACTAATCTATATTAAACATTTAAATAAATACTAATAAACTCTTAAAAGACATGTGTTGAATTGTTAATCAACTAATATGACAAATGTTACAATATAGGACAAGTGTCATTTAATTTAGTTTTTCTTTTATTTTTATTTTTAAAACATTTCAGACTATATTAACAAATCTTCTTCCCTTCATTCCTTTTCTTTTCTAATATAAAACTAAGAGAACAACTCCCTCAAAACCAAATCTAAAAACTAAAATCAGTAATCAAACTCTTCTTTTCAAAATGCAAAGCCTGAATCATTTTCTAAAAACCCCTGTACATGCAAACCAAAAACCATTTTCCCTGTAGACAAATCCTCTGATCAAATCTGTTCAAAGAAAATCTGGAATTGTTTTCTACAATTTCAAATCTGTGTTAAAGCAACTACATTTTCAATTAAAGAGCATTTCTAGTTGATAAAGCAACTGCAGTTTTTAATCAAAGCAAGCAACTTCATTTTCAAATACAAACTTTTAACTCAAGTAAAAGGATTTCAATTTTTAAAGATTCAAAGTATCAAAAAGTTGTTTTCAAATCATGTGTGGGAGGCTCTGTCTTCTTATAAATCTGGTGAGTAACTTTACTTTTTAAAAGTTAAGTGTAAAATCTGGTTGCATGCTAGTGTTGTTGAAAAAAAATATGATTGTGTGAATCTGTTGTGTGTGTATATATGTAAGATGTATGCATGTTGGTTTCAACAGAATCTACTCTGTTTATAGTTCCAGATTTCTGTTTTTGATTTAAATTCATTTTCTCTGGAACCAATTGTTATTAGGACTTGGTTTACAAACAAAAGATGTTTGATTTAACATAAATTAAGGTTTAAAAATTTAATTAAATTAAATTAAAGCCTGATTATCTCTGGAAAACCTAAAAACAACTGTGCATGTCAATATAAATGAAAACTCAAACTTTTTAATTTATAAATTCAGTATTATAAATTGAATTCATAAACAAAAACATGATTTTTAAAACAAGAATCATAATTTTTAGTGCTAGTTGGAAGGAGCAGTTCTTGTTTGAACTAAAAGTGGTTATTTGGGGTTTTCTGGTGATCCAAGAGGTTAGAGGGGTTGGGGTTCTTCCTGATAATGGAGTGAGGATCAATGTTGATAGCAAAAATGGCTGATGGTGTTGCATTTCATCGAGGAGGCAGTGGTGGTGATTTCTTTTCTGTAACCGTAGTTTTTGATAGGCTTAGTAAATTGGTCGGCACGGTTTCTATAATTGATCGAGTGCAGTGGGGTTTGGAGAGATGGAAGTGTGGTCGTTGACGAAATTGTGGCCGGAGTTGTAGCATTCCTAATGGTCGAAGTTTCTTGGTCGAGGCGATGAGTGATTTGGGTGCTGTTGTTCCAGTTGTTTCCAGGTTTGGTTTTAGAGAGCTCGAATTCAATTTTGAGTTTTGGTAAGAGATCTGATGATCGTGGTTAGTGGTGAAGTTGCTTGCCGTTGTGGGAAGACCATCGGAGATGGTCGGAGGTGATCAAAGTCATCGTGCATGTGCACGGTGCACTGCAAACTTCTGGTGAAGTTTGTATTTGTTTGGGGTTTGTGGTCTCGAGTTTGACTCGACGTAGTGATGAGTTTTACTCGAGAATAGGATGGGTCCGATTCGAAGTAATATAGGTTGCATCGGGTAATAATATTGTTACAGGTTTTAAAGAACCTATTTGTACTGTTTTTAAAATTTAAAATGGATTTAAAAACCGAGTTTAAAATGTAAGTAAAGTTTAGATCAAAGTTTTTAATTCTGATTCAAGTTTGAATCTTAGTTTTAAAAACAAAATAGAGTCTTTGGAATTTAAATTGTTTTGACTACTTTAAAATGGTTAAATGGTTTGAATTTAAAATGATGATTTAAAATAAAGTTTAAATCTAAGTTTAATCTGGATTCAGATTTAAATATATATTCTAGTTTTAAAATGAAAAGAAGTTTTTAAATTTAATAATATAAACAACTTTGAACGTTATAGTGTATTTTTAAATTGATTTGAATTTAAAAATGAATTTGGTTTTTTAAATTCCTTTAAGCTTCTTTATAAAATAAATATTTCTTTAACTTGTGAAATAAAAAGGTTTTTGAAATGTGTTTTAAACTTTGTTAAAGATAATTTGTATTTATTTTAAATCTTTAAATTTAAAATTAAATTTAAAATGAAAATTTAAAGTAAATTATTTTAAATGATTTGATAATGATAATTTGATCATTAATAAGAAAATGTTTTTATCTTTAAGTAAATGAAGATTTAATGTTTTGTAACTCATTAAATTATTAAGTTAAATAATTTATAATTAATTTATTTAATTAATTAATGATTTGGATCAATAATTAAGTAATTAAAGGTTTAAATTAATTAATTAATGATTGAGATGAATTAATTAAGGATAATTAATTTGTAATTAAGGATTATTAATTAGATTTTAATTAATGATCAAAGATTAAATAATGAAGTAATTAAAGATTAATTAAGTTATAGTTAAAACTTAATTAATTAAATAATTAGAGATTAATTAATTGGTTATTAAAGATTAATTAATTTGAAATTAATAATGATTAATGTAAGTTTAATTACTTAAGAAAAGTAATTTAAGAATTGTTAATAGTTAATGAAGGTCATTAACTTGAGATTATTTAATAATTAATTAATGTGATTAATCTTAATAATTAGATTAATCTAATGATAATCATTTGTGAAATATCTAAGTATAATTACTTAATGGAAGTAATTAAGGAATTAATTACTCAATGTAATTAATTGAGTTAAATGTGATTAGCTTAAATTAATTAATAAGTTTAATTAATTTAATCACTAGATGATTTGATAATAATTACTTAGTGAAGTAATTAGTAATGGTGATTACTGGATGTAATTAATTAAAGATGATTTAATAATGGAAGTAATTTGGTTTAAATTACTTTGTGTAATTAATCAAGGGATTAATGAAGGATAATTAATTAGGAATGATTAATTTATTTAATGAAGTAATTGAGGGTAGCTAATTACTGAATGTGATTAATCAAGAGTGATTAATAATTATGGTTTAATTAAGATTAATTATTTAATGTAATTAATTTAAAGAAGATAATTAATTAAATGTAATTAAGGATCATTAATTAATATAATTAATGATGTAACTAAGGATTGATTAATTAAGATTAACTAATCAATGATAAGTGATTAAAAGAATAACTAATTAATGTAATTAATCAAGGATTAATGTAATTAATTATAGTTAATTAATTAATGAAGTAATTAAAGGTTAATTACTGCATTTGACTAAGAGCAATTAATTTGTGAAATTAATTAAAGGAAAATTACTTGAATGTAATTAAAGGATAATTAATCAAGAGTGATTAATTAAGATGATTAATTAGAGGATGATTAATTAATTGATTTGTAACTAATTAATGCTTTTGTAAGCAAGATTTATAATGATGAAGTAATTAATTTAATCCGCTTTAAATTAATTAGAGATGCAAGTAATTAATTTAATTCATTTTAAATTAACTATATTTGGTGTGATATTAATCATTGCTTATGTATGGATGATATTGATTTGCCTTGAATGGTTTGTGATCTCGGATATGAGATAAGTAATGTCGTGTGATATGGATGCTTTGGTTAAAGTATAATGATAATATGGACTATCTATTTGTGATGATAATGTGGATTATCTGTTTATGATGATAATGTAGATTATCTGTTGTGATATGTGAATTACCTATCTGTGTGTATATAGATAATAGAATTGAATTGTTTTTAACTTTAAAACAACTTAGACCTAAAAGATGGCGTTTTGGATTTCGATGAGACCGGGATCACATTTCCAGATTTGGATATCCGAAAACCGCATCGATCCAAATTAACGATAGGTCGTGAATCTCAAGTGAAGATGAAGATTCAGAGTGCAAGGGTTATCGTCGTTAACTCTGAGGGTGATTCCAAAATGAGTGTAACAAGATAATGCCTTCGGTTTTGTTCGAACCCGGAACGAACTTGTATGGATTGAATGCTTTCAGAACATCGTCAGGTGGACGATGAGCATTCTAAGATAGATGTGTTCTATAAAGGTAATCGTAGCCTCAAGCCTCATCAACCGGGATGGCTAAAATATGGGAGGTGCAGCAAGGCTAAGTGGGTCATGCCCAAGTAGGACGAGATTTTTCCCTGTCTAGAGGTCCTTTTTTTGGCTTAGTGGGCAGTTGGATATGCGCACCAACTGCGGGGTTGTCTTGCTCGGGACTATCCAGTATGGGATGGTTCCGGCCTTATGTTGCAGGGGACTTAGGGTGGATCCTCGGTACGTAGATCTAGGCCACGTACTATGACGGGCGGTACCCCAGTAGCCCTGCCATTGTATGGAATCCAAACTCCAATAAGTGTCATACGTTTTTGTTGTGCCCAACTATGTTGGAACGTGAGATGTAAGCATTCCAGCTATTTCTGTATTTTACTTGAAAACTCTATAGCCTATTATAATATCATTGGATTTCCTATCAAATGTTTTGGTTAGCGTAAGGTAAAAACTTACCCATGTTTATGTGTGGAAAGTCTTACGTGATACCTTTTGTTTTCAAAGGTTTTTGAAAGTTAAGCAACCTTAACCTGTTACTCACACCAGACCCATGTCTGACCTAGAGTTTATCTTCTGTTTTTCTTAAACTCTTGGGTACTCAAAAATTTTACGAGTAGCCAAGGGATTCAGGTTAGCTTTGACGAATTACGGAGGAGCAATGGAGCAGAAGGCTTCAGCGTTGTAGATATGTATAGCGTTCCGCTGTGTTTGGTATCTCTGTGTTTTCTCAGAGTTGTTTTGAGTTGTAATAACTAGATAGGTGTTTATAACTGTCTAGTATGTGATGTATAATCTGTGTAACTCTGATAGATGATGTATACTATGTAATATTTATGTGATTAATATAATTTATTCGTTTCACTGTTGAGATTATGATGTTGTTTCTTCTTTCTTCTCTTTCTTTTCTCTTTCCCATCCCTTTCTTTCTTATTAATGATGTGTCATTCTGTGGAATGAATGGTGGGTCATTACAGATAATTAATCATTTTAATTAATCACTCTTGATTAATTATCCTTTAATTAAATTCAAGTAATTATCCTTTAATTAATTTCACAAATTAATTATTCTAAACCACTTATAGTAATTAACCTTTAATTACTTCATTAATTAATTAACTATAATCAATTACATTAATCCTTAATTAATTACTTAATTAATTACTCTTTTAATCACTTATCATTGATTAGTTAATCTTAATTAATCAATCCTTAATTACGTCATTAATTATATTAATTAATGATCCTTAATTAAATTTAATTAATTATCTTCTTTAAATTAATTACACTAAGTAATTAATCTTAATTAAACCATAATTATTAATCACTCTTATGTATGAATGATATTGATTTTCCTTGAATGGTTTGTGATCTCAAATATGAGATAAGTAATGTTGTGTGATATGGATGCTTTGGTTAAAGTATAATGATAATATGGATTATCTATTTGTGATGATAATGTCGATTATCTGTTTATGAAAATAATGTTGATTATCTATTGTGATATGTGAATTATCTATCTGTGTATATATAGATAATAGAATTGAATTGTTTTAAACATTAAAACAACTTGGCATTAAAAGATGACGTTTTGGATTTCGATGAGACCGGGATCGGGTTTCCAGATTTGGATATCCGAAAACCACATCGATCCAAATTAACGATAGGTCGTGAATCTCAAGTGAAGATGAAGATTCAGAGAGCAAGGGTTATCGTCGTTAACTCTGAGGGTGATTCCAAAATGAGTGTAACGAGATAATGCCTTCGGTTTCTTTCGAACCCGGAACGAACTTGTATGGATTGAATGCTTTCAGAACATCGTCAGGTGGACGATGAGCATTCTAAGATACGTGTTCTCTAAAGGTAATCGTAGCCTCAAGGCTCATCAACCGGAAATGGCTAAAACAGGGGAGGTGCAGCAAGGCTAAGTGGGTCATGCCCAAGTAGGACGAGATTTTTCCCTGTCTAGAGGTCCCTTTTATTCGGCTTAGTGGGCAGTTGGATATGCACACCAACTGCAGGGTTGTCTTGTTCGAGACTGCCCAGTAAGGGATGGTTCCGGCCTTATGTTGCAGGGGATTTAGGGTGGATTCTCGGTACATTGATCTAGGTACGTACTGTGACGGGCGGTACCACCAGTTGCCTTGTCATTATATGGAATCCAAACTCCAATAAGTGCAGTACGTTTTAGTTGTGGCCAACTATGTTGGAACGTGAGATGTAAGCATTCCAGCTATTTCTGTATTTTACTTGAAAACTCTAGACCACTGAATTTCCTATTAAATGTTTTGGTTAGCGTAAGGTAATTTTTTTTCCACGTTTATGTGTGCGAAGTCTTACGTGATACCTTTCTTTTCAAAGGTTTTTCAAAAGTTAAGCAACCTAAACCCGTTACTCACACCAGACCCATGTCTGACCCGGAGTTTATTTCTGTTTTTCTTAAACTCTTGGGTACTCAAATTTTTACGAGTAGCCAATGGATTTAGGTTATCTTTGACAAATTGTGGAGGAGCAATGGGGCAGGAGGCTTCAGCGTTGTAGATATTTATAGTGTTCCGTTGTGTGGGTATCTCTGTATTGAATTGAGTTGTAATAACTAGACAGGTATTTATAATTGTCTAGTATGTGATTTATAATATGTGTAACTCTGATTGATGTTATATACTATGTAATACTTATGTGATTAATATAATTTATTCGTTTCACTGTTGAGATTCTGATGTTGTTTCTTCTTTCTTCTCTTTCTTTTCTCTTTTCTACCCCTTTCTTTCTTATTAATGATGTGTCATTCTGTGGAATGAATGGCGGGTCGTCATAGTTGCTCGCCATTTATTCCATAGAATGACGCATCATTAATAAGAAAGAAAGGGATAGAAAAGAGAAAGAAAGAGAAGAAGAAAGAAACAACATCAGAATCTCAATAACGGAATGAATAAATTATATTAATCACATAAATATTACATAGTATACATCACCTATCAGAGTTACACAGCTTATACATCACATACTAGACAGTTACAAACACATGTCTAGTTATTACAACTCAAATACAACATCAACAAATAACTCAGAGATACCAAACACCGCGGAAGACTATACATATCTACAACGCTGAAGCCTCCTGCTCCATTGCTCCTCCATAATTCGTCAAAGCTAACCTGAATCCCTTGGCTACTTGTAAAAATTTGAGTACCCAAGAGTTTAAAAAAAACAGAAATAAACTCCGGGTTAGACATGGGTTAGGTGTGAGTAAAAGGTTAAGGTTGCTTAACTTTTGAAAATTGAAAAGAAAGGTATCACATAAGACTTCCCACACATAAACATGGAAAAGTTTTTACCTTACGCTAACCAAAACATTTGATAGGAAATCTTGTGACATTATAATAGGGTCTAGGGTTTTCAAGTAAAATACAGAAATAGCTGGAATACTTACATCTCACGTTCCAACATAGTTGGGCACAACTAAAACGTACGTCACTTATTGGAGTTTGGATTCCATACAATGGCAGGGCTACTGGGGCACCGCCCGTCACAGTACGTGGCCTAGATCAACGTACTGAGGATCCACCCTAAATCCCATGCAATACAAGGCCAGAACCATCCCTTATTGGACAGTCCCGAACAAGACAACCCCGCAGTTGGTGCGCATTCCAACTGCCCACACAGCCGAATAAAATGGGACCTCTGGACAGGGAAACATCTCGTCCTACTTGGGCATGACCCACTTAGCCTTGCTGCATCTTCCCTGTTTTAGCCATTTCCGGTTGATGAGGCTTGAGGCTACGCTTACCTTTATAGAACACATCTATCTTAGACTGCTCATCGTCCACCTGACGATTTTCTGAAAGCATTCAATCCATACAAGTTTGTTCCGGGTTCGAACGAAACCGAAGACATTATCTTGTTACACTCATTTTGGAATCACCCTCAGAGTTAACGACGATAACCCTTGCGCTTTAAATCTTCATCTTCACTTCAGATTCACGACCTATCGTTAATTTGGATCGATTGGTTTTCAGATATCCAAATCTGGAAACCCGATCCGGTCTCATCGAAATCCAAAATGCCATCTTTTAGGTCCAAGTTGTTTTAAAGTTTAAAACAATTCAATTCTATTATCTATATACACACAGATAGATAATTCACATATCACAACAGATAATAACCATTATCATCGTAAACAGATAATCCACATTATCATCACAAATAGATAATCCATATTATCATCACAATGCAACCAAAGCATCCATATCACACAGCATTACTTATCTCATAACTGAGATCTCAAACCATTCAAAGGAATCAATTATCATTCATCCATACATAAGCAATGATTTACTTAATCACATCATCTATAATTAATTTAAAATGAATTAAATTAATTACTTCCATCTCTAATTAATTTAAAGTGAATTAAATTAATTACTTACATCAATATAAATCTTGCTTACTTAACCATTAATTAATTACACATTAATTAATTAATTATTCTCTAATTATCCACCTTAATTAATCACCCTTGATTAATTATCCTTTAATTACATTCAAGTAATTGTCCTTTAGTTAATTTCACAAATTAATTATTCTTAACCACTTATAGTAATTAACCTTTAATTACTTCATTAATTAATTAACTATAATTAATTACATTAATCCTTAATTAATTACATTAATTATTTACCTTTAATCACTTATTATTGATTAATTAATCTTAATTAATCAACCCTTAATTGCATCATTAATTATATTTATTAATGATCCCTAATAATATTTTAATTGATTACTTTATTTAGATTAATTACAATAAGTAATTAATCTTTAATAAAACCTCAATTATTAATCACTCTTAATTAATCACATTCTGTAATTAACTCCCTTAATTACTTCATTAATAAATTAATTACTCCTTAATTAATTTCTAATTAATCCCTTTATTGATTACAAAGTAATTATACATAAATTATTTCCATTCTTAAATCATCTTCCATTAATTACATCCAGTAATTATCAATTAATTACTTCACTAAGTAATTATAATTCATTAATTACATTAAGTAATTATCTATCAAATCATCCAGTGATTAGATTAATTAAACTTAATAAATTAATTTAAAATAATCACATTAAACTCAATTAACTACATTGAGTAATTAACTCCTTAATTACTTCATTAAGTAATTACACTTAAATATTTCACAAATGGTTATCTTTAATTAATTAAAATTAATGACATTAATTAATTATTAAATAATGCTAAGTTAGTGACCTTCATTAATTATTAACAATTCTTTAATTACTTTTCTTAAGTAATTAAACTTACGTTAATCATTATTAATTAAAAATTAATTAATCTTTAATAATCCATTAATTAACCTCTAATTATTTAATTAATTAAGTGTTGACTATAACTTAATTAATCATTAATTACTTGATTAATTAATCTTTAATAATTAATTAAAATCTAATTAATAATCATTAATTACAAATTAATTATCCTTAATTAATTAATCTCAATCATTAATTAATTAATTTAAACCTTTAATTACTTATTTAATTAATTCAAATCATTAATTAATTAATTAAATTAATTATCCATTTTAGTTAACTTAATAATTTAATGAATTACAAATCTTTAAATCTTCATTTATTTAAAAGATAAAAACATTTTTCTTATTAATGATCAAATTATCATTAACAAAGCATTTAAAACAATTTGCTTTAAATTTACTTTTAAATTTATTTTCAAATTTCATTTTAAATTTCAGATTTAAAATGAATACTAATTTAACTTAAACAAAGTTAAAAACAATTTAAAAACCTTTTTATTTCACAAGTTAAAGAAATATTTATCTTATAAAAGAAGCTTAAAAGAATTTAAAACCAAATTCATTTTAAAGTCAAATCATATTTAAAAATACACTTTAACATTCAAAGTTGTTTAAATCATTTTAAATTTAAAAACTTCTTTTCATTTCAAAACTAAGGTTCAAACCAAATTTGAATCCAGATAAAATTTTTGATTTAAACACTACTTACACTTTAAAACTTCACTTTTAAAATTCAAACTACTTCACATTTTGAAGTAGTTAAAACAATTTAAATTTTAAACTTTATTTATTTGTTTATTTTTTAAAAGCTGGGACTCAAACTAAACTTGAATTCTAGATTTAAAAATTTAATTTAAAACTTAGTTTAAATCTTTACTTACAATTTAAACTTCAGTTTTTAATTTTTTTTAAACAGAACAGGTCCTAAGCCTGTAACCCATCATTCTACCCAAGCCACTTCAATTTGCTTCGAGTCAAATCCAAACAAACTCGAGCAAAACCCTCAATGACTCGAGTAAAAACTCGAGTAACCCTCTGTACTAAAAAACCAATAGCATCACCAGAAACAAAGTGCACCGTGCACATGCACGGTGACTTGATCGCCTCCGACCATCTCCGATGTCTTCCCACAATGGCAAGCAACTTCACCACTAACCACGATCATCAGATCGAACTTCAACTCTTGAAATCGAATCCGAGACCTCAACCCCAAACCTGGAAACAAGCTGGAACCTCCTCAACCAAAACCTGGAAATGCCTTGCTCCCATAACTCCGGCCATCAGAATAACAGCGACTCCAGCCACACGTTCGCCAACTACCATGCTATCATCCCCCAAAACCTTGTAGCACTCGATCAATCCTACAAGCCGTGCCGACCAAATTAATTAGCCGAGTTAAAAACTAGGGTTACAGAAAAGAATTCACCACCGCTGCCTCCTCGATGAAATACATCACAAACAGGCAATTTTACCATCAACACTAATCACTCCTCCATCATTAGGAAGAACCCGGACCCCTCCAACCTCTTGGATCACCAGAAAACCCCAAATAACCACTTTAAGTTCAAACAAGAACCGCTCCTTCCAACTAGCACTAAAAATTATGATTCTTGTTTTAAAAATCATGTTTTGTTTATGAATTCAATTTATAATACTGAATTTATAAATTAAAAAGTTTGAGTTTTCATTTATGTTGACATGCACAGTTATTTTTGGTTTTACAGAGATACTCAGGCTTTAATTTTTTTTTTTTGAATTTGTTCAGGAGGGAAACCGGCCGGAGCCGTAAAACCCTCCCTAGTGCGCCTACCCGGTCCGCGGGCACCCGAAGGCTGATCTTAGCATACACACATGGTAAGCCCTTAAATGGGCAACCTGGGAATCGAACCTGCGACCTGCTTACCAGGAGGCAAGTGTCTCAACCACTAGGCCACATTTGCGGACTCAGGCTTTAATTTAGCTTGATTAAATTTAAATTAACTAAAAATTTAATTTAACTTGATTAAATTTTTAAACCTTAGTCTATGATAAATCAAACAACATTGGTTTGTAAATTACATCCTAACAAAAACCAGATCAAGTGGTAAGGATTTAAATGGGATATTTGAGCCTGGGAAAATAAAACAGAACATATGACATATATTAAACAGCATGCATACTATAAATAATCACATCAGATTTCACCTATATACACATGCAATACTAATTCATTTCAGCCATACTAGCATGCAATCAAATTTATTTTAAGTTTAAAATTTACTCACATATTTTGAAGAAGACAGAGCCTCCAGATATGATTTGAAAACATCTTTGAAAAGCTTTGCGCAGAAATGCTTTTGCTTGAAAATGTAGTTGCATGCAGAAAAATGCCAGATTGAAGAAGAAAATATGACGCAGGCTTGCACAGATTTGCTTGCATGTTTGAAATAGTTACAGGGATTTGATTCCAATTTTGAAAATGGTTACAAGGATTTGCTTTGCATGTACAGGGTTTTTAGAAAATGATTCAGGCTTTGCATTTTGAAATGAAGAGTTTGATTACTGATTTTAGTTTTCAGATTTGGTTTTGAGGGGTTGTTCTCTTAGTTTTATATTAGAAAAAAAAAAGAATGAAGGGAAGAAGATTTGTTAATATAGGCTAAAATGTTTTAAAAATAAAAATAAAAATAAAAGAAAAACTAAATTAAATGACACTTGTCCTATATTGTAACATTTGTCATATTAGTTGATTAACAATTCAACACCTGTCTTTTAAGAGTTAATTAGTATTTAGTTAAAGGTTTAATATAGATTAGTGTAAAGTTATGCTTAATTCATTAGTTAATTAGTGTATATATATTCATGTATAGATAATTTAAAATTGTCAAATTTGTTATTTTCAAATAATAAATATAATACTTAGATTTTATAAACATAAATAGAGTCTTTGGAATTTAAATTGTTTTAACTACTTTAAAATGAAAAGAAGTTTTTAAATTTAATAATAATTTAAACAACTTTGAATGTTATAGTGTGTTTTTAAATTGATTTGAATTTAAAAATGAATTTGTTTTTTAAATTCCTTTAAGCTTCTTTATAAAATAAATATTTCTTTAACTTGTGAAATAAAAAGGTTTTTGAAATTGTTTTAAACTTTGTTAAAGATAATTTGTATTCAAAAACTGTAACGACCCGCCATTCATTCCGCAGAATGAAGCATCATTAATAAGAAAGAAAGGATAGGAAAGAGAAAAGAAAGAGAAGAAAGAAGAAACAACATCGGAATCTCAACGGCGAAATGAATAAATTATATTAATCACATAAATATTACATAGTATACATCATCTGTCAGAGTTACACAGATTATACATCACATACTAGACAGTTATAAACACCTGTCTAGTTATTACAACTCAAATACAACATCAACAAATAACTTAGAGATACCAAACACAGCGGAACACTACACATATATACAACGCTGAAGCCTCCTACTCCATTGCTTCTCCACAATTCGTGAAAGCTAACCTAAATCCCTTGGCTACTCGTAAAATTTTTGAGTACCCAAGAGCTTAAGAAAAACAGAAGATAAACTCCGGGTCAGACATGGGTCTGGTGTGAGTAACAGGTTAAGGTTGCTTAATTTTCAAAAAACTTTGAAAGCAAAAGGTATCACGTAAGACTTCCCACACATAAACATGGAAAAGTTTTTACCTTACGCTAACCAGAACATTTGATAGGAAATCCAGTGATATTATAATAGGTCTAGGATTTTCAAGTAAAATACAGAAATAGCTGGAATGCTTACATCTCACGTTCCAACATAGTTGGGCACAACTAAAACGTATGTCACTTATAGGAGTTTGGATTCCATACAATTGCAGGGCTACTGGGGTACCGCCCGTCACAGTACGTGGCCTAGATCAACGTACCGAGGATCCACCCTAAATCCCCTGCAACACAAGGCCGGAACCATCCCTTACTGGACAATCCTGAACAAGACAACCCCACAGTTGGTGCGCATATCCAACTGCCCACTAAGCCCAAAAAAGGGGACCTCTAGACAGGGTAAAATCTCGTCCTACTTGGGCATGACCCACTTAGCCTTGCTGCACCTCCCCTATTTTAGCCATTCCCGGTTGATGAGGCTTGAGGCTACGATTACCTTTATAGAACACATCTATCTTAGAATGCTCATCATCCACCTGACGATGTTCTGAAAGCATTCAATCCATACAAGTTCGTTCCGGGTTCGAACGAAACCGAAGGCATTATCTTGTTACACTCATTTTGGAATCACCCTCAGAGTTAACGACGATAACCCTTGCGCTCTGAATCTTCATCTTCACTTGAGATTCACGACCTATCATTAATTTGGATCGATGTGGTTTTCGAATATCCAAATCTGGAAACCCGATCCAGGTCTCATCGAAATCCAAAACGCCATCTTTTAGGTCCAAGTTGTTTTAAAGTTAAAAAGAATTCAGTTCTATTATCTATATACACACAGATAGATAATTCACATATCACAACAGATAATCTACATTATCATCATAAACGGATAATCCACATTATCATCACAAATAGATAATCCATATTATCATTATACTTTAACCAAAGCATCCATATCACACAGCATTACTTATCTCATATCTGAGATCACAAACCATTCAAGGCAAATCAATATCATCCATACATAAGCAACGATTAATAATCACACCAAATATAATTAATTTAAAATGAATTAATTAATTACTTCTATCTCTAATTAATTTAAAGTAAATTAAATTAATTACTTCATTATCATAAATCTTGCTTACATAACTATTAATTAACTACAAATCAATCAATTAATTATCCACCTTAATTAATCACCCTTGATTAATTATCCTTTAATCACGTTCAAGTAATTATCCTTTAATTAATTTCACAAATTAATTATTCTTAACCACTTATAGTAATTAACCTTTAATTACTTCATTAATTAATTAACTAAAATTAATTACATTAATCCTTAATTAATTACATTAATTAATCACTCTTTTAATCACTTATCATTGATTAATTAATCTTAATTAATCAATCCTTAATTACATCATTAATTATATTAATTAATGATCCCTAATTGCATTTTAATTAATTACTTTATTTAAATTAATTACATTAAGTAATTAATCTTAATTAAACCACAATTATTGATCCTCTTGATTAATCACATTCAGTAATTAACTATCCTTCATTACTTCATTAAATAAATTAATTACTCCTTAATTAATTATCTTAATTAATCCCTTTATTAATTACAAAGTAATTATACTCAAATTACTTCCATTCTTAAATCATCTTCCATCAATTCCATCCAGTAATTATCAATTAATTACTTCACTAAGTAATTACACTCTAGTAATTACATTAAGTAATTACACTTATCAAACCATCAAGTGATTAACTTAAATTAATTAAACTTAATTAATTAACTTAATCTAATCATATTAAACTCAATTAATTACATTTAGTAATTAATTCCTCAATTACTTCCATTAAGTAATTATTCTTTAACATTTTCACAAATGATTATCTATAATTAATTAATCTAATTAATTATTAAAATCAATCACATTAATTAATTATTAAATAATGCTAAGTTAATGACCTTCATTAACTATTAACAATTCTTTAATTACTTTCTTAAGTAATTAACTTAGATTAACCACTATTAATTACAAATTAGTTAGTCTTTAATTACCAATTAATTAATCTCTAATTATCTAATTAATTAAGTGTTAGCTGTAACTTAATTAATCCTTAATTACTTGATTAATTAATCTTAATCATTAATTAAAATCTAATTAATAATCATTACAAATTAATCATTCCTAATTAATTAATCTTAAACCTTAATTAATTAATTTAAACCTTAATTACTTATTCAATTAATCCAAATCATTAATTAATTAAATAAATAAATTACAAATTAATTAACTTAATAATTTAATGATTTACAAAACATTAAATCCTCATTTACTTAAAGATAAAAACATTTTCTTATTAATGATCAAATTATCATTAACAAATCATTTAAAACAATTTACTTTAAATTTTCATTTTAAATTTCATTTTAAATTTAAAGATTTAAAATGAATACAAATTATCTTTAACAATGTTTAAAACACATTTCAAAAACCTTTTTATTTCACAAGTTAAAGAAATATTTATTTTATAAAGAAGCTTAAAGGAATTTAAAAACCCAATTTATTTTTAAATTCAAATAAATTTTAAAAATACACTATAACATTCAAAGTTGTTTAAATTATTATTAAATTTAAAAACTTCTTTTCATTTTAAAACTGGAATACATATTTAAATCTGAATCCATATTAAACTTAGATTTAAACTTTATTTTAAATCATCATTTTAAATTCAAACCATTTAACCATTTTAAAGTAGTTAAAACAATTTAAATTTCAAAGACTCTATTTTGTTTTTAAAACTAAGATTTAAACTTGAATCAGATTTAAAAACTTTGATTTAAACTTTACTTACATTTTAAACTCAGTTTTTGTAACAACCCGGAGTTTTATAACAATTGATCATCATATAATGACGATTTAATTGGTTGTTAAATACTATTTGGAGTTTTTAATTGGGTTAAAATTCTTTGAAAAATTGGTTAGTGGTTATGCGGGCTTAAAAATTTAATTGGCCCATTTCTTTTAATTTGTTGTCGTGAATATCATTTGTACCGTTCCCCTTTTCTTACACTTTCCCATTCTCTAACCCTAAAATGAAATCGAATGAAAGAAAACAAATGGCGGCCTTGTCCCCTTTGCGAAATCTAGGGTAGCTCGTTCGTCGCTCGTCCCGCTGTGCTCTGATGTTAGGGCTTTTGATTTTCGTAGGCGTCGACTTCAAATTCTCGACCGAGTGAAGCTTCGATTTGGGTTGGGTTCTTCAAATCTGAGGTGAGTGATTTTATACACTCACGTCTTCTAATTCTCACTCGAGTTCGTATAAAAATCATTAGTACTCATCTATTGATTTATCTCGGCCACTTGATTTCTGGTTGAATGATTATGATGATTTCTGGAATTTATTTGAATTCGTACATTTTGTGATTACTAGTTTCATAGTTTTAGTTTCTGGTTTGTTCGCTCTTTTTGCCTTGGTCATCATGGTGTTGATTTTTAGTTGACATCGGCCACTTTGATTTTGCTAAAATGCTTTGCTGTTGCCTTTTGTTTTACCGATATGTTTTGAACTGCGGCTTGATATTTACTCTGTTCAATTGCCACGGCTACTATGATTATCTGGAAGTTTTGGTTTCGTGAATTTTGGTGACTTCGGCCTACTTTGGTTCACAGGCAGTTGACTTTGTGAATTCTTTGATCTTTGTATGTCATAGCTTGGGTTTCTGATATTCGAGCTTGGCATTGTTTATATGTTTGGTTTGTGGCCATTCAATCACTGTCTTGCATTGTTGTTTTGACTTAGCCTGACATAGTCACTTGGAGTTTTTACCACTGCCTGTGCGTAGTGATGTTTCACAATTGCATATAGGTATTTGTGTATTCATGCCTGTGACCATTCTGGTTGCTTGCATTGAGTTTGATCATCATGTAGCATATTTTGATAGAACCATTGCATTGAAAATATTTTCTATATATTCATCTTTGTTGTCCAAAACATAAAGGCATATCAATGTGTGCCATGTTTCTTCTGATGCACTTCTTACTGGTTAATAATCAAGTCTGTTGACACTGATTAGTGTATATGAGCAGTTTACTTGTTTAGGTTCTGTTGCACCACTGTTAAGGCTGTGGTATTGATATTCGAATCTGGTTAGTTCACTATATCACATTTGAGCTGTCTTGGTTCACTTGATCTTGTCACCGCTCTGGTGCATTCCGGTGCTTGATGTTCACTTATTGTTCGAGACAGTTGCACTAATCTATACTCTATTTGAGCCGAGCATTTCCACTTGTTCAGGTCTCAATTGATTCCTGTACAACCTGCTTGTTGCCTTTTGCAGCATTGTACACTTGCATGTATAAAATTCCTAATGCTTATATTAAAACGTGACCAGTTTGTATTATTATGCATGATTCCCTCCTCTGTCTCATATATGAAAAGGTGGGCAAGTTTTCCGCAGGTCACTAACTAAAAGAATTAGTAAGTATGCAAACTAGATCATAGTGAAACATGTTAATTATTTATGTACATTTCCTATATAAGTTGCAGTCTCCAGTTCCATGTAGTGGTTATAGGTGCCCTTTATCTATTGTTTTCATGAATATGGGTACTACTTCCTGTTCTTACGCATGTGTGCTATGCTGTGCATACGTACATTTATAACCTTGTGTATGATGTCACCTTGGTTGGTTTATATGTCTGCAACTCCAAGTTGCATCTTTGTTTCATTTTATCCATGTCCAACTAGTAGCTTACATCCATTGTGTACATTTGGGTTCGCATTCATGTTGTCCAGGCTTGTTCCTTTGCATTGCTGTTAGCTCTGGGCTTCACTGACCACTCTTGTTGTACCACTGTTGTCTCCCTCTCTTGACATTTCGGAACTTGAATTGTTGCATTGAGTTGAGTCATGACAGCAGTGACTTGACCTCTGCATTTTGTTTGTTTTTCGAATTCACTTGAGTTGAATCCAACTTGTAGCTTGGGTTTGACCTTGTGTTCGTTTGTGAATTTTCTTTATGTACGTATCAACGTAGTGGCAAGGCAGTGCACGCAAGCGTGAACTGCAGCCACACGGTATTCGTTGGGTACATCATTACTGTAGTGGCGAGGCAGTGCATGCAAGCGTGAACTGTAGTCACACGGTATTGCTTTTATTGATATTTCAATTATTTTTGATCCATTGATCTTTTGCGTATTTCATATGCCATATTGGCGAGGCAGTACACGTTAGCGTATACTGCAGCCAATTAGAATTGACGTTTTTAAGTGATATTTCAATTGTTTAAATTTATTTAGTTTCATTTGATCATTTTGTTGTTATCTAATTATCTATTTGATAATTAGATTATGAGTTTCTAGTTATTTATTAATAATTAGATTTTGATGTTAATTGCCTATTAGGCAATTCTGATGTTCTTCTAAATTACCTTCATTAATAATCCTTTCTTCTATCTTCGTTGATAATTTGAGTTTGTTGAATTGTTGTTTAACAATATACGTGTTATATTCACCGTTATCCGATTTTCTTGTTAAAGGATCAGATAGGTGAATTTATTTTGACTGTCATCTAATTTTTATTTAATTATTATTGCTTCTGTGCACTAATAACTGAGTTTGAATTAGACTGACCCGTGTATTATTTTCTTTTGAATTTAATACTCGGGTCAGACCGAGTATTTACAGGTTGTTGATATCTTACTTTGGGTTGCTGCTTGAGCTATGAAGTCACTTCATATCTTTTGGAGTAGTCGTCGTCATTTATAGTAGTCGGTTTATTTGTATAGGAAGATATGTATTCATGTATATTATATACGACAATGTACCTGTATATGTAACTTTCAGAGTCGACAGTTGTAGTTGTATCATATGTACTGTATCACATGTATTGTAACTGACATCAGTTATATATATATGAGACTTTCTATTATATCTGTGTTCCGCATTTACATTATCTGTGTTATTATAATATATGTTGTCCTAAACTATTATGAACCATCGTAGTTCGTTTTATACTAGAATTGGGTATGTCGATGGGAGTAAATAAATATGAGATGAAAAATAAAAATATATACCACTCCTATCGAGGTAACTAATACTAGTGTAAGGCCTAACTACGGATGGCCGCTCCTATCCAGCCTTATTCTTCGTGATAACAGACAGTATTTCTTTTAATACTCTTTGTTATTGAGAGCATAGAGGTGGGGCGTTACAGTTGGTATCAGAGCTTGGGGTTTATGGACATAATATAAAACATAACTTAGATGGAACATGTGTTACAACTATTAGTCGATGTTTTATTTGTGATTTGAGTCAAAACTAAAGTTTTGAAATTTTGATGAAATTTTTAAATAGCTTGATTTAAAAAATAAAAAGTGGATTTGAGTTTTGATGATTGATTGATTTGTGTATTGCTTATCAGAGTGCGCAGCGGAAACATCGAGACTGTCTTCGCTGAGTAAAGCTGATAATTATTTTGATTTAAAAATCAAAATATGAAAATGAATTTAATTTCATTATGATGTTTAACCAGTGGTTTTGATTTGTTGAAACTCTTGCTGGCTTTCTTTGATGCTAATCATATCTGATTAGATTTCTGTTGTTTTAAAATATCTTCATCGAAGATATATTTGAGTAATTTCTTTGTTTATTTTGTAGTGTGCGTGCAAGCATGAGTTGCACGTTACTACATTAATTTTACGTTGAGCCGATGCTTGGTATGAAACGTATTTTGTTGCCGTTATTTCTATAACGGGATTTTCACACTAGTGCTACGTTTTGAAGTACGGTGTTTTGTTGACACTTTTATTAAATGAAATTCCACTGGTATTGTATTTTAATGAGAATCATTTTGATGAGATTTTGATGTTTAAAAATTACTGTCGCATTGACTTCAGTAACCTTCGATTTAAAGTGGATTTTCAAGCGGTTATTCCGCAATTCTGATTTTGAGATCCGTTTTTACGGTGTTTTGAGAAGTACAATTTCCATATCGAAATTGTTTCTGATGTTGCTGTTTTGAGCACGGGTTTTCAAACTGTTTCAAAAATAAAATTATTTTCAAAAATTTTCAGTTTACGTTTTCAAAAGAATGAGAAAGAGATTTAAATGATTCAGCAAAATCGAGCACTATGACCCCTTTCTTTTACTGATTCACTTAATTCCGGACTTGTTCGTTTGAGAATGTAAATTATTACTTTTATGAAGTAAATGAAATTGTTTCCAGAATTTTTGCATTTTGCGTTTTCAAAAGAATGAGGAAGCGATTTAAACATTTCAGCAAAATCGAGGACTATGACCCCTTTCTTTTACTGATTCGCTTAACTCCGGACTGGTCCGTTTGAGAATGTGAAATGTTATTTTTGAAATACACGATTTTACACGTTCAAGGAAACGATGAAGAGAATCAAACGATTTAGTAAAACACGTGGTATGTGACATGTGCGTTTGCTATTTCGGTTAATTCCGGACTCGTTAATTGAATATATGATGATTTTCGTGTGCTTTCGAGCCACTATGATGGACCTTCGGGTCATATGATGGACCTTCGGGTCAAATACCAGTACCAGACCTTCGGGTCATATGTTGGACCTTCGGGTCATATGATGGGCGCCAAAAATTATGATGGGTAGTTGGTAGGCTTCGGCCATATGAGATGCACGTGCGGCGTAGCTAAAACTCGCCATCTGATGGGATCGATCCAACCTTTTATGTTGATTTTCTAGATTATCTTAATTGATTTCTAGATATTTGTTGTTTCCAATTATCTGTAGGTAATTGGATAATTGTTGATATGAGTTCTGATTATCGTTTTTGATAATCGAATATTTGTTGATTTGATTATCGTTTTTGATAATCGAATATTTGTTGATATGAGTTCTGATTATCGTTTTTGATAATCTGATATTTGTTGATTTGATTATCGTTTTTGATAATCGAATATTTGTTGATATGAGTTCTGATTATCGTTTTTGATAATCGGATATTTGTTGATTTGATTATTGTTTTTGATAATCGAATATTTGTTGATATGAGTTCTGATTATCGTTTTTGATAATCGGATATTTGTTGATTTGATTATCGTTTTTGATAATCGAATATTTGTTGATATGAGTTCTGATTATCGTTTTTGATAATCGGATATTTGTTGATTTGATTATCGTTTTTGATAATCGAATATTTGTTGATATGAGTTCTGATTATCGTTTTTGATAATCGGATATTTGTTGATTTGATTATCGTTTTTGATAATCGGATATTTGTTGATTTGATTATCGTTTTTGATAATCGAATATTTGTTGATATGAGTTCTGATTATCGTTTTTGATAATCGGATATTTGTTGATTTGATTATCGTTTTTGATAATCGAATATTTGTTGATATGAGTTCTGATTATCGTTTTTGATAATCAGATATTTGTTGATTTGATTATCGTTTTTGATAATCGAATATTTGTTGATATGAGTTCTGATTATCGTTTTTGATAATTGGATATTTGTTGATTTGATTATCGTTTTTGATAATCGAATATTTGTTGATATGAGTTCTGATTATCGTTTTTGATAATCAGATATTTGTTGATTTGATTATCGTTTTTGATAATCGAATATTTGTTGATATGAGTTCTGATTATCGTTTTTGATAATCCGATATTAGTTGATTTGATGATTTGTGGATTTGATGGTTTGAGATTTCTGATTATCGCTTGTGATAATTAGATATTTGAAATTTAATTATCGATTGTGAAAATTAAATATTTGCTGAGTTGAGATTTAATTATCGCATTTGATAATTAAATATTTGTTGATTTGAAATCTGATTATTGTTTTTAATAATTAGACCTTTTTTGTTTTCTGATTACCGTTTTGGTAACTAGATATTTGCGGTTTTGCGATTTGCGATTTGGGTTTTATAATTATCTTTATTGATAATTAGATTTTGCTGTTTTCTAATTATCGTATCGATAATTAGATATTGCTGTTTTGTGATTTCTGTGTTCTAATTATCTAATTAATAATTGAATAGTGCCGATAATTGCATCTATTCAGTTTTGTTGTTTACTGATTATTTACTTGATAATTAAATTTTGTTGAGAATTTGTGAATTTCTTTTATGAAATCAAAAGATTTCTTTGGTGGTATATTGTCGACTTTTATTTTCTAGCTTAACCAGTTTATGTTAGAAAAATAATTATTATTGACGACCTTAATTATGAAAATTGCGGGGACGCAATTTTTATAAGGAGGGGAGTCTGTAACAACCCGGAGTTTTATAACAATTAATTATCATATAATGACGATTTAATTGGTTGTTAAATACTATTTGGAGTTTTTACTTGGGTTAAAATTCTTTGAAAAATGGGTTAGTGGTTGTGCGGGCTTAAAAATTTAATTGGCCCATTTCTTTAATTTGTTGTCGTGAATATCATTTGTACCGTTCCCCTTTTCTTACACTTTCCCATTCTCTAACCCTAAAACGAAATCGAATGAAAGAAAACAAATGGCGGCCTTGTCCCCTTTTCGAAATCTAGGGTAGCTCGTTCGTCGCTCGTCCCGCTGTGCTATGATGTTAGGGATTTTGATTTTCGTAGGCGTCGACTTCAAATTCTCGACTGAGTGAAGCTTCGATTTGGGTTGGGTTCTTCAAATCTGAGGTGAGTGATTTTATACACTCACGTCTTCTAATTCTCACTCGAGTTCGTATAAAAATCATTAGTACTCGTCTATTGATTTATCTCGGCCACTTGATTTCTGGTTGAATGATTATGATGATTTCTGGAATTTATTTGAATTCGTACATTTTGTGATTACTAGTTTCATAGTTTTAGTTTCCGGTTTGTTCGCTCTTTTTGCCTTGGTCATCATGGTGTTGATTTTTAGTTGACATCGGCCACTTTGATTTTGCTAAAATGCTTTGCTGCTGCCTTTTGTTTTACCGATATGTTTTGAATTGCGGCTTGATATTTACTCTGTTCAATTGCCACGACTACTATGATTATCTAGAAGTTTTGGTTTCGTGAATTTTGGTGACTTCGGCCTACTTTGGTTCACACGGCAGTTGACTTTGTGAATTCTTTGATCTTTGTATGTCATAGCTTGGGTTTCTGATATTCGAGCTTGGCATTGTTTATATGTTTGGTTTGTGGCCATTCAATCACTGTCTTGCATTGTTGTTTTGACTTAGCCTGACATAGTCACTTGGAGTTTTTACCACTGCCTGTGCGTAGTGATGTTTCACAATTGCATATAGGTATTTGTGTATTCATGCCTGTGACCATTCAGGTTGCTTGCATTGAGTTTGATCATCATGTAGCATATTTTGATAGAACCATTGCATTGAAAATATTTTCTATATATTCATCTTTGTTGTCCAAAACATAAAGGCATATCAATGTGCCATGTTTCTTCTGATGCACTTCTTACTGGTTAATAATCAAGTCTGTTGACACTGATTAGTGTATATGAGCAGTTTACTTGTTTAGGTTCTGTTGCACCACTGTTAAGGCTGTGGTATTGATATTCGAATCTGGTTAGTTCACTATATCACATTTGAGCTGTCTTGGTTCACTTGATCTTGTCACCGCTCTGGTGCATTCCGGTGCTTGATGTTCACTTATTGTTCGAGACAGTTGCACTAATCTATACTCTATTTGAGCCGAGCATTTCCACTTGTTCAGGTCTCAATTGATTCCTGTACAACCTGCTTGTTGCCTTTTGCAGCATTGTACACTTGCATGTATAAAATTCCTAATGCTTATATTAAAACGTGACCAGTTTGTATTATTATGCATGATTCCCTCCTCTGTCTCATATATGAAAAGGTGGGCAAGTTTTCCGCAGGTCACTAACTAAAAGAATTAGTAAGTATGCAAACTAGATCATAGTGAAACATGTTAATTATTTATGTACATTTCCTATATAAGTTGCAGTCTCCAGTTCCATGTAGTGGTTATAGGTGCCCTTTATCTATTGTTTTCATGAATATGGGTACTACTTCCTGTTCTTACGCATGTGTGCTATGCTGTGAATACGTACATTTATAACCTTGTTTATGATGTCACCTTGGTTGGTTTATATGTCTGCAACTCCAAGTTGCATCTTTGTTTCATTTTATCCATGTCCAACTAGTAGCTTACATCCATTGTGTACATTTGGGTTCGCATTCATGTTGTCCAGGCTTGTTCCTTTGCATTGCTGTTAGCTCTGGGCTTCACTGACCACTCTTGTTGTACCACTGTTGTCTCCCTCTCTTGACATTTCGAAACTTGAATTGTTGCATTGAGTTGAGTCATGACAGCAGTGACTTGACCTCTGCATTTTGTTTGTTTTTCGAATTCACTTGAGTTGAATCCAACTTGTAGCTTGGGTTTGACCTTGTGTTCGTTTGTGAATTTTCTTTGTGTACGTATCAACGTAGTGGCAAGGCAGTGCACGCAAGCGTGAACTGCAGCCACACGGTATTCGTTGGGTACATCATTACTGTAGTGGCGAGGCAGTGCACGCAAGCGTGAACTGCAGCCACACGGTATTGCTTTTATTGATATTTCAATTATTTTTGATCCATTGATCATTTGCGTATTTCATATGCCATATTGGCGAGGCAGTACACGTTAGCGTGTACTGCAGCCAATTAGGATTGACGTTTTTAAGTGATATTTCAATTGTTTAAATTTATTTAGTTTCATTTGATCATTTTGTTGTTATCTAATTATCTATTTGATAATTAGATTACGAGTTTCTAGTTATTTATTAATAATTAGATTTTGATGTTAATTGCCTATTAGGCAATTCTGATGTTCTTCTAAATTACCTTCATTAATAATCCTTTCTTCTATCTTCGTTGATAATTTGAGTTTGTTGAATTGTTTAACACTATATGTGTTATATTCACCGTTATCCGATTTTCTTGTTAAAGGATCGGATAGGTGAATTTATTTTGACTGTCGTCTAATTTTTATTTAATTATTATTGCTTCTGTGCACTAATAACTGAGTTTGAATTAGACTGACCCGTGTATTATTTTCTTTTGAATTTAATACTCGGGTCAGACCGAGTATTTACAGGTTGTTGATATCTTACTTTGGGTTGCTGCTTGAGCTATGAAGTCACTTCATATCTTTTGGAGTAGTCGTCGTCATTTATAGTAGTCGGTTTATTTGTATAGGAAGATATGTATTCATGTATATTATATACGATAATGTACCTGTATATGTAACTTTCAGAGTCGACAGTTGTAGTTGTATCATATGTACTGTATCACATGTATTGTAACTGACATCAGTTATATATATATGAGACTTTCTATTATATCTGTGTTCCGCGTTTACATTATCTGTGTTATTATAATATATGTTGTCCTAAACTATTATGAACCATCGTAGTTCGTTTTATACTAGAATTGGGTATGTCGATGGGAGTAAATAAATATGAGATGAAAAATAAAAATATATACCACTCCTATTGAGGTAACTAATACTAGTGTAAGGCCTAACTACGGATGGCCGCTCCTATCCAGCCTTATTCTTCGTGATAACAGACAGTATTTCTTTTAATACTCTTTGTTATTGCGAGCATAGAGGTGGGGAGTTACAGTTTTTAAATCCATTTTAAATTTAAAAAAAACAGAACAAACAGGTTCTTTAAAACCTGTAACAATATTATTACCCGAGGCAACCTATATTACTTCGAGTCCGACCCATCCTATTCTCGAGTAAAACTCATCACTACGTCGAGTCAAACTCGAGACCACAAACCCCAAACAAATACAAACTTCACCAGAAATTTGCAGTGCAACGTGCACATGCACGGTGACTTTGATCGCCTCTGACCATCTTCGATAGTCTTCCCACAATGGCAAGCAACTTCACCACTAACCAAGATCATCAGATCTCTTACCAAAACTCGAAATTGAATTCGAGCTCTCCAAAACCAAACCTGGAAACAACTGGAACAACAGCACCCAAACCTGTCATCGCCTCGACCAAGAAACTCCGACCACCAAGAATGCTGCAACTCCAGCCGCAATCTCGTCAATGACCACACTTCCATCTCTCCAAACCCCACTGCACTCGATCAATTATAGAAGTCGTGCCGACCAATTTACTAAGCCTATCAAAAACTAGGGTTACAGAAAAGAAATTACCACCATTGCTGTGACGACCCGGAATTTTCAAGCATTTAAAATCGGAATATTTAATTGATTTTAATTATTTAAAGGTTTATTATCAACTTAAATTACAAATATCACAATTTAATTGACAATTAAATTGTTGAATTAAATAACTTGAATTTGAATAAAATGTTGAATCTGGATTTTTAACCCGATTTAAAATAATTTGAAGGCTCATAAAATTTATATTGTTAGGGCTGAAGATAACAGAAGGTTTAAAATCAAATTTAGCAGTGTTTTGTTCAGTTTTGAAAATATAAAGTTCGAATCAAATTTAAAAATAGCTTTCCGAGGCACAGTCTCGGAATTCGACGAAACCAGTTCCATTGGGTCCGTAATATTGAATTATTATTGGATTTCAAATTTCGTATTGATTGGGTTTGTTATGTGAGCATACGATACATAAACGCGTTGGGAATTTTCATCGAAAATTCTATTTGAAATTTTAAATTATCTATTCACGTGCTAATCACGTCCACTGTTTTTCTTTCATATCGCTGCCTCCTCTCGTACATTTTATCATCATCATGTCTCCCTTTGGCTTACCACGCAAGCTTCATTTCCTTAAATGGATTCATCGAAACATTCATCATAATCATATACTCAGTTGAAAAAAATAAATGGCCGTGGTCTTCTGTGTAAAAGGGAATCGAAATCCACTTTCTTTCTGGTTCGAAATCGAAGTCACAAAACAAGATAATATAAAAGTTAATGGCGAACGAAAGGGGCATTCGCGTCGTCTCCCATTTTTATCAGCTGCTTCCCTTTCTTCTCGCTTGAATTCAATTTATATGCGACTAGAAATCGCATGAGCTCGAACACAAATGGCCGAAGCCCTAAATTCCTCGAATCAAGTCATTTGGGAAAAAAAAGGGAGAGCGAACGAAATTGCGCGAGCACGAGCGAACTTAGGGGTTTCGCTGTTTTGATTCGAGGCCGGCTAGTCGCATTCGACTCAGGTAGAGAGGATCGCGATTTAGGGTCGGGAAATCGTGTCGCGTGGCAAATGGGCGTTGTATTTCATCACTATGGGTTTCAAAGGTCGGAGATGGGCAGCGCCGGGGTCGATGTCGCGTATGGAGGTGGGTTCGATTGGGATGTGTGTAACTGTGCAGGCGGGGGAATTAGAGGAGTTGTGCATTGTTGCAATCACCGTTGGGTGGAGAAGTTGGTCAGAGAGGTTCATGAAAGAGGAGCAGTTCATGGCGACCGGGGTTTTGGGTGAAGCCGAAGGGTGGCCGGGGAACTGTCTTGGTTGAGGGTTTGCCGATGGCAGTAAGGTATAATTTTTACGTTTGTTTTAATTTAAATTAATTCACACATAAGTGTGTGTGTGTGTGTGTGTGTGTGTATATATATATATATATATATATATAGGCTGAGATAGAATTTTTATTTTCTTAAGAATTCAATTAAATATGTTTTCAAAAGGGAAATAACTTTGTAATTTACTCGTTTAGTAAATTATTTATGATAAGTTATTATTTAGTTAGCCTAAATAAAAATCATTTGTTAATTTAATTCAATTTAACAAATGGAAATTATTTGTTCGATTTATTCGGATATTAACAAAATAATTAGTGAATTAAATTTATTGAATGGTAATTGAATATTCAAGTGATCCAAGTGTTAATAAAATCATTTAATGTTTATACAAGGTTATAAACTGGAAACTAGGTCAGAATTGAAGTGGTCTACAAACATAAGCAAAGGTGAGTTAATCTCACTCAGTTAATTTAAATTTAAAGGATTAAATTTAAATAATTGTTGGAATGGTTGATTTGATTGTTGTGCTTTAGTATGATATATTTTGGATTGATGTTTATGTTGTGCTAACATCTGTGGATGCAGGGAAAACAGGTTGGAGGGATCCAACTGGGTCCCTCAACATATATATATTGTTTATTATTCTCTGACATGCTTTGTGGATATTCTGTGATGAATCATATTGAAATATTGAATGATATAGCTGCTTGGATATATACTTGAACTCTGAGTTATCAAATTATATAGCATTGGATTCTTGGAAAGAAATAAAAAAAGAAGTAAATTTTTAAGAAAATAATTATAAAGAATGTAAATAAATTAAAAATGAATTGATAAGAATATTAGTGTTTCCAAAATGCTAATTAATGAATCCTGTATATGGAAAGGAATTTTTGAATAAACAGAAAGTTAAGAAAACTTAAAATTTCAATGTTACTGTTTAAAAGAATAAAACAATTATTTCAAATTTAGGATTTAAATTATTCTAGAAGAATAAAGAAGAAATGGAAAAAATAATATGAAATATGTATATTTCAGTTAAAGATGTAAAATAAAAGGGAAAATAATAACAATTATAATTAAGTCAATAATTAATGAAATTTGAAATGAACTAAATAAGTGAAGAAATTTATTTCAAACAAAATAAGTTGAAAATCAATTTGGAAAATTGATTCAATTGATTGAAGTTGGAAAATTCTCCTCGAATAACCAAGTATGATTTCAAAGCGAGTTTTTAAATATAAGTTAAAAGGGTTTTAAAGTTGTTTTTAAAAAAAGGCAAGTTTTGAAAAATTTATTATATCCAATATTTAAAATTCAAAAGGGTAAGTATTTTCTAAAAATCTAATATAGTAGTAATTACTTAAAAGATGACCTAGTATTTTGTTTTCAAAAGTGAAATTCTAGTTTTATATTCTATTAAGTAACTTTATTTTCAAATACTCATATAGTAAGTATTTTTACAAATATTGAAGAAATTTAACTTAGCTGTTTAAAAGTATATATTTCAAAGTAAAATGTTTTAAAATTCATTTTTAAAAATCTGGTTTTGTGCTTGGTGATTTCAGAGGAGATAGAAATTATTTGGAAAAGTTTATTCTGGAAAGAAAGATGGTTTGAAACTGTTTCCAAAGATTAAAAATAGAAATGTATCTTGTGAAGATATTTTGAGGTTAATAAATAATTTGGGAAATTATTATTGTTTGATGGATGTTTGTGAATATAAATTGATAGTTAAATCACCGACTATCAATATTGGCCAACTGCGTTGATCGTTTCGAAGAGACCGGGATCGAGATTTATTTCTCGAAAACCACTTCGATCCGGTTTGTACGTTTCGTTCGAAAAACGTGTTCGGAGTCGAAGATGGAGCAGTGAAGTGCAAGGGCTAGTCGCTACTAATCCTGAGGATATTTCCAAAATGGATGTAGTAGGAATAGTGCCTTCGGTTCCGTTCGAACCCGGGACGGACTTGTATGGACGAATGCTTGCGAAACATCGTCAGGTGGGCGATGGGCATTCTAAGTGAAAACGTTCTAAAGGTAACGCTTAGCCTCAAGCCTCATCAAATGGGAATGACTGAAAATCAGGGGATATGCAGCAAGGTTAGGTGGGTCATGCCCAAGCAGGACAAGATAATTCCCCTGTCTAGATGTCCCTTTATATATTTCGGCTTAGTGGGTGGCTGGTCGCGCCAACCACGGGGTTTATCTTGTTCGGGACTGTTCAGTAAGGAATGGTTCCGGCCTTGTGTTGCAGGGGATGAAGGGAGTAGTCCTCGGTACGGTGATCTAGGCCCCGTACTGTGACAGGTGGTACCCCAGTGCCTAGTCATTGTTGGAAATCCATTCTCCCTACGAGCCTTGTACGAGTTTTGTTTGTATTACCCACTCTGTGGCTAGTAGCTGGAATTTAATAGATGTAACAATTTCGGCTATTTTATAAGTATTTGTATATAGACCCTATTATAATATCAGAGGATTTCTATATAAAAATTGTTTTAGCTATCGCAAGGTAAAAACCCGACATGTTTATTTGTGGCGTGGTCTTACGAGATGCTTTTGGTTTTCAAAGGATTTTTGAAACTTTAATAATCAATTGGGTGTGATTTTCTCACTCTGGTATTCCAGACTGACTCGGGTATTATTTAACTGTAATGCTCGGGTCAGACCGAGTATTATAGGATACAGGATATGATGCTGTGGGCTCAGGAGACGAGCTGGATGACGATACGTACTCTCGTACTTATATATATGTATTTCCGCTGAGTTGAGTTGTTATGTACCCATTGTATGTTATTGATGTGAGCTGTGATTGATGTACTCTGATGATGTAATATATGTAAACAGATATATTTGATTTTGAGTAAAGATTATTTATTCTCTATTATATTTTATTCCGCTGCGATGGTTAGATTCGGATGTTGATTTGTTTTCTCTTCTTCTACCTCTTCTTCTTAAACCCTAATGGTTCGTATTTCTGTGCAATTTGAGTTGTTTGTTGTAGAATAGTGTAGACTCAAGGGGTACGGATTTGCGGGTCGTTACAGTTGGTATCAGAGCTTAGGTTGGTGATAACCTTGGCTCTGTTGGAAATTACTCAAATAGAGTCCGTAGTACTCTATAATGAGTTTGAGCGTATAAATAAATATGAGCGCGTATTTGTTAGTGAATAAAAATGGTTTTAATATTGTGTTGATCGGTTTATTGAGTGGCATATGAACCTTCGTCGGCACAGTCTGGACAACTGTATCGAAAGGGTTTCTAAACACTTGAATAGAACAATCGACACGGTATTGCTTTCAATATGGGTGAATGAAATAATTTTACCCAAAAATATATTTTTGATATAAAGGAAGTTTTTGGTAAACTATATAGCTATTATATGGTTGCTTGGATGTTAGAAATGATAATATTAAAGTATTATCATTGTTAAATGAAAATTTAACTAGAAATTGAAAATAAACAAAGTTTACGGAAATGAATTCATGATAAAATGAAATTTGTAAATATGAATTATAAATGTAAAATTATAAATTGAAATATAACTAAAATCTAAGGGAATTAATTCATTATGACATGGAATTTATAAATATGAATTAAAAATGTGAATTATAAATTGAAATATAATTAATTGGGAATTTGTATAAGCATAAACTATACAAATGCATTATAAATAAATTTGAATTTAAAATAGACTTTGAACCTTTAAAACCCCGGAAATTTTGGAGGTATTTTGGAGATAAATTGTTGCATTTTTGTTTTTGGGGTATTTCTGAAAGGAAATTGTTTCAAATAAATTTTGGAAAGAGATATAGCATTAGATTCACTTCAGTAGCTGGAAAATAACTTCGGTGATGACTGCAGCATCATCGATGTGCATTTTCGAGTTTCTAAGTGATGAATTGCTGCCAAATTGATTTGTTTAGAAAAGCTAGTTGTTTGAAATTTACTAAGGAAATTTGTTGGGAATAAAACCAGGATTGGTTTAAATTTCTGAGAAGTGTGATTTTGAAATGTTGGAGATTTCAAAGTAATTTGAAACTAAAGCCGGGTGTTTGAAAATCCTGATGAGATGAATTGTAAGCTTATAGATTGAGATGATTTTTAAAACAGAAAGGAAATATAAGCTTTGAATAATGGAATGTAAATTTAAAATGAAATGAAGTTAACTTGGATGGGAAAAAAAAAAACTTAACTGGATTGGAATAAATTAAATAGGCTAGAAATAATATCCAATTGTATTTGAATTTAGTTGAAACCGAATTGGGTTAAATAAATCCGAGTTAAGATAAAATTGAATTGGCATAAGAATTCAATTGAATTATTTAATGGAATTAGATTCTTACCTGAATAAATGGAATTAAGTGGGATAAGGATTGGAATTGGAATAAATAAATCAAAATCACTTATAAAAGAATTAAAATCCATAGAAATAAAATATGATTGGGCTATAAATAAATAACAGGCTTGAGTTAAAAATAAAAGATGAATATATTCAAGCCTATAATGGATGGAATTGTGTAAATAATAAGTTGTGGCTTATAAATTTTTGAAATGGAATACAAATCCAAATAAATATTTAGATGAATAGGGAAATGAGAGGGAACTCCAAACTTGAATTGTAAAGTATATTGAACTAAGGAAAATAAATAAAAGTGATATTTGGAATGAAAAAAAAAAAAAAATTCAAGTGTTGGATCATAAATAATGGGAGAACTAATTAGATAATAAATTAGTTAATAAAATTGAATTGTGAGTTGATGATGAAGTTTGGAAATAAACTTAGGTTATAAATTAAAGCTGATTCAAATTGTGATGAAAGGAAAGTAATTAAGAATGGAGTTGAATTATGAGTTAATAAATTGGATGGTAAATTAAAAGTGGATAATAGAATCAGAACTTGAGTTATTAATTAAAAATTAGACTTGAAGTGTTAACAAATTAAATATAATTGGGAATATATAGAATAAAAATGGAAATGGATTAAAATAGTGATGGTTTGAATGTGCAAATAAGTGAAGATAACCTGAAAAATAGCCAGGTAATAAATGGGATGAGTTGAATTTGGAAAGATAAATTTTATAATAACCAATCAAATGAAATTGAAAATTTAAAATGATATTTAATTGAGATGGAATCAAGTTGAATAAAAGAGAAAAAAATATATTTTTATTTGCGAAATGAGAATGAGCTTAAGTGTAAAATTTGATTGAATCAAAATAAATTGACTTAAGCTGAGTAGATGGAAGAGTGTTGAATTTAATTCAACTTAAACAAAGTTTAATAATATTGGATTGGTTTTAAATCAAGTGAAATAAATTTTGATTGAAATAAAATTCGGTGTGTTGCCGATAATATTTAATGGAATGAAAATGCTTAAATAAATAATTGTAAACCATTTAAATTAGTAAGGGATGGAAATAACTTGAGACAATAAGGAAAATAGAATGTTTCGAGTTTATTAGAAATGATTTAAGTGAATGTGGATAAGTTAATTATACTGAATAAATGAATGGATGAGATAAATAAGAATCAAATGAAGTATGGTTTAAATAAGTTGAGAAATGGTTATTAAATGAAATAGCTTGGATTGTTTTTGAGCTAAATAAAATAGTTTGAAATAAACTAATATGGAATGAAATGTAAATAAATGAATTGTAAATAAAATTTAAATGGAATGTGTCGAGCTAAGCAAGTGATTGTGAATGGATTAAAATAAAAGGGAAGTTTAATTGGCAAATAAGATGAAGTGTAAGTGAATGTATTCAAATTTGATATGCAATGAAAATGAGAGTATACGGGTTGTGGATAAATTGGAAATGGAATAGAATTAAGTAATAATTGGGTTGAAATCAATTTAAAATTGATTATAAAACTCAAGTACCTATTCATTCACATAGATCTTGTCAAATTGAAAAAAATAAATTATTATTTGATGTAAATTGAAGTAATTAAAAATTCTATGGATTGATAAAGAGTAAAATAAATTGATTTTGAAAGCAATTGAATTAACTATGAGTTCAGTTTGCTTAAGAATAAATTAAATGTAAGCAATTGAGCTTTAAACCATTCGAATTGGTGAAGTTATATACGAATGGATTGGAAACCATTCAAATTGAATAAAAATGGTTTATAAATAAATTGAAAGCAATTGAATCAGCATGGAAACTATATAAATTGCTTACGGAAAAATGTTTGGTGTGAATTGCTTTTAGAATTCATATGTTTTAACTATTGTAAATAAGTGAAATGTAGTTAAACTGCATATATTTGGCACTTACATGTTTAAGTGGAGTAAGTACAGGTACCTGGAAGCCGTGTGGCTGGATTGAGTCGCGCTATTTGCTAAAAGTAATAAGCTGCTTGCTTAAAACGCTAAATTAGGTACGCATACGCAATTAAAATAGGAAATATGAACTGTTTTTGGTTTTTCCGACCGTGTGGGTCGATGTATATATATTTATCTCTTTTGTCAAATTGCAAAAGCTCCTCCGTACGAAGGGGACTCTGCCAAAATTTTTCAGAAATTTTGGGAGTTAGAAAATTTTTGAAAATTTTGAGAAAATTTTGTTAACGACAACGCTATTTAGAATTGGAAACTAAAATAAGTTAGTAAATGAAACTAATTAAAGTAATGACTTAAATTAGTCATAAATGAAGGATAAATTTAAAAGTTCAAAGTTGAAAATAAATGAAATACATATGTAATGTGGAAATCGATTTGAATAGAAATAGGTATAAACTACAAATGGTAAAGAGGAATAAGGATAAGAAACATATACAATGTTTATACTAACTTAAGAAAGGAATAGTAAATTAGAGATGGAAAATTGATAATACAAATAAAATCTAAGATAATATTGAAATGAATAGATATTGACATTTTGTAAGAAAGTCGATAAAATGTTTTGGTATATTGTGATTGGATGTTAGTGCTAAGCAGGATATGCAGGTATTATAAAAGGGAAAAGGAAATTGGATTTGATTTCAAAAGATAAATTTGAATTGCCCGACAAAAGGTACGCATTTAAATTTGGTATGGAATTTGTTTGGGATTTGGATTTGGATTGAGCCACTTGGCTTTTTGTTTTCTTTTTGGATTTGGGAGGCCGTAGAGCCATTTTGTAGTTGTATCGAGCTAGCCGCGCAAAGGAGACGCTAGCGAAATTTTTCGAAAATTTAGAGAGTTAGAAAATTTTTGAGAAAATTTTGATAATTCAAAATTTTGGTGTAAAATTTAAACTTGAAAGATTGAGAAAATAGTATAGTTTGAGAACTAAGGGAAAGTTTGGGAAGTTAATAAGAAAGATAATGGATCTTTTATAAAAAGATAGTTGGTAAGATGTTGAATTGTTAGAAACTGATTGGTTTTGGGAAAAGTAAACGGGTATTGGACCATTCTTCCTAACTAGTAATTTTGGGGACGAAATTCTTTTATGGGGGGAGGAATGTGACGACCCGGAATTTTCAAGCATTTAAAATCGGAATATTTAATTGATTTTAATTATTTAAAGGTTAACTATCAACTTAAATTACAAATATCATAATTTAATTGACAATTAAATTGTTGAATTAAATAACTTGAATTTGAATAAAATGTTGAATCTGGATTTTTAACCCGATTTAAAATAATTTGAAGGCTCATAAAATTTATATTGTTAGGGCTGAAGATAACAGAAGGTTTAAAATCAAATTTAACAGTGTTTTGTTCAGTTTTGAAAATATAAAGTTCGAATCAAATTTAAAAATAGCTTTCCGAGGCATAGTCTCGGAATTCGACGAAACCAGTTCCATTGGGTCCGTAATATTGAATTATTATTGGATTTCATATTTCGTATTGATTGGGTTTGTTATGTGAGCATACGATACATAAACGCGTTGGGAATTTTCATCGAAAATTCTATTTGAAATTTTAAATTATCTATTCACGTGCTAATCACATCCACTGTTTTTCTTTCATATCGCTGCCTCCTCTCGTACATTTTATCATCATCATGTCTCCCTTTGGCTTACCACGCAAGCTTCATTTCCTTAAATGGATTCATCGAAACATCCTTCATCATAATCATATACTCAGTTGAAAAAAATAAATGGTCGTGGTCTTCTGTGTAAAAGGGAATCGAAATCCACTTTCTTTCTGGTTCGAAATCGAAGTCACAAAACAAGATAATATAAAAGTTAATGGCGAACGAAAGGGGCATTCGCGTCGTCTCCCATTTTTATCAGCTGCTTCCCTTTCTTCTCGCTTGAATTCAATTTATATGCAACTAGAAATCGCATGAGCTCGAACACAAATGGCCGAAGCCCTAAATTCCTCGAATCAAGTCATTTGGGAAAAAAAAAGGGAGAGCGAACGAAATCGCGCGAGCACGAGCGAACTTAGGGGTTTCGCAGTTTTGATTCAAGGCCGGCTAGTCGCATTCGACTCAGGTAGAGAGGATCGCGATTTAGGGTCGGGAAATCGTGTCGCCTGGCAAATGGGCGTTGTATTTCGTCACTATGGGTTTCAAAGGTCGGAGATGGGCAGCGCCGGGGTCGATGTCGCGTATGGAGGCGGGTTCAATTGGGATGTGTGTAACCGTGCAGGCGGGGGAATTAGAGGAGTTGTGCATTGTTGCAATCACCGTTGGGTGGAGAAGTTGGTCAGAGAGGTTCATGAAAGAGGAGCAGTTCATGGCGACCGGGGTTTTGGGTGAAGCCGAAGGGTGGCCGGGGAACTGTCTTAGTTGAGGGTTTGCCGATGGCAGTAAGGTACAATTTTTAAGTTTGTTTTAATTTAAATTAATTCACACATAAGTGTGTGTGTGTGTGTATATATATATATAGGCTGAGATAGAATTTTTATTTTCTTAAGAATTCAATTAAATATGTTTTCAAAAGGGAAATAACTTTGTAATTTACTCGTTTAGTAAATTATTTATGATAAGTTATTATTCAGTTAGCCTAAATAAAAATCATTTGTTAATTTAATTCAATTTAACAAATGGAAATTATTTGTTCAATTTATTCGGATATTAACAAAATAATTAGTGAATTAAATTTATTGAATGGTAATTGAATATTCAAGTGATCCAAGTGTTAATAAAATCATTTAATGTTTATACAAGGTTATAAACTGGAAACTAGGTCAGAATTGAAGTGGTCTACAAACATAAGCAAAGGTGAGTTAATCTCACTCAGTTAATTTAAATTTAAAGGATTAAATTTAAATAATTGTTGGAATGGTTGATTTGATTGTTGTGCTTTAGTATGATATATTTTGGATTGATGTTTATGTTGTGCTAACATCTGTGGATGCAGGGAAAACAGGTTGGAGGGATCCAACTGGGTCCCTCAACATATATATATTGTTTATTATTCTCTGACATGCTTTGTGGATATTCTGTGATGAATCATATTGAAATATTGAATGATATAGCTGCTTGGATATATACTTGAACTCTGAGTTATCAAATTATATAGCATTGGATTCTTGGAAAGAAATAATAAAAGAAGTAAATTTTTAAGAAAATAATTATAAAGAATGTAAATAAATTAAAAATGAATTGATAAGAATATTAGTGTTTCCAAAATGCTAATTAATGAATCCTGTATATGGAAAGGAATTTTTGAATAAACAGAAAGTTAAGAAAACTTAAAATTTCAATGTTACTGTTTAAAAGAATAAAACAATTATTTCAAATTTAGGATTTAAATTATTCTAGAAGAATAAAGAAGAAATGGAAAAAAATATATGAAATATGTATATTTCAGTTAAAGATGTAAAATAAAAGGGAAAATAATAACAATTATAATTAAGTCAATAATTAATGAAATTTGAAATGAACTAAATAAGTGAAGAAATTTATTTCAAACAAAATAAGTTGAAAATCAATTTGGAAAATTGATTCAATTGATTGAAGTTGGAAAATTCTCCTCGAATAACCAAGTATGATTTCAAAGCGAGTTTTTAAATATAAGTTAAAAGGGTTTTAAAGTTGTTTTTAAAAAAAGGCAAATTTTGAAAAATTTATTATATCCAATATTTAAAATTCAAAAGGGTAAGTATTTTCTAAAAATCTAATATAGTAGTAATTACTTAAAAGATGACCTAGTATTTTGTTTTCAAAAGTGAAATTCTAGTTTTATATTCTATTAAGTAACTTTATTTTCAAATACTCATATAGTAAGTATTTTTACAAATATTGAAGAAATTTAACTTAGCTGTTTAAAAGTATATATTTCAAAGTAAAATGTTTTAAAATTCATTTTTAAAAATCTGGTTTTGTGCTTGGTGATTTCAGAGGAGATAGAAATTATTTGGAAAAGTTTATTCTGGAAAGAAAGATGGTTTGAAACTGTTTCCAAAGATTAAAAATAGAAATGTATCTTGTGAAGATATTTTGAGGTTAATAAATAATTTGGGAAATTATTTATTGTTTGATGGATGTTTGTGAATATAAATTGATAGTTAAATCACCGACTATCAATATTGGCCAACTGCGTTGATCGTTTCGAAGAGACCGGGATCGAGATTTATTTCTCGAAAACCACTTCGATCCGGTTTGTACGTTTCGTTCGAAAAACGTGTTCGGAGTCGAAGATGGAGCAGTGAAGTGCAAGGGCTAGTCGCTACTAATCCTGAGGATATTTCCAAAATGGATGTAGTAGGAATAGTGCCTTCGGTTCCGTTCGAACCCGGGACGGACTTGTATGGACGAATGCTTGCGAAACATCGTCAGGTGGGCGATGGGCATTCTAAGTGAAAACGTTCTAAAGGTAACGCTTAGCCTCAAGCCTCATCAAATGGGAATGACTGAAAATCAGGGGATATGCAGCAAGGTTAGGTGGGTCATGCCCAAGCAGGACAAGATAATTCCCCTGTCTAGATGTCCCTTTATATATTTCGGCTTAGTGGGTGGTTGGTCGCGCCAACCACGGGGTTTATCTTGTTCGGGACTGTTCAGTAAGGAATGGTTCCGGCCTTGTGTTGCAGGGGATGAAGGGAGTAGTCCTCGGTACGGTGATCTAGGCCCCGTACTGTGACAGGTGGTACCCCAGTGCCTAGTCATTGTTGGAAATCCATTCTCCCTACGAGCCTTGTACGAGTTTTGTTTGTATTACCAACTCTGTGGCTAGTAGCTGGAATTTAATAGATGTAACAATTTCGGCTATTTTATAAGTATTTGTATATAGACCCTATTATAATATCAGAGGATTTCTATATAAAAATTGTTTTAGCTATCGTAAGGTAAAAACCCGACATGTTTATTTGTGGCGTGGTCTTACGAGATGCTTTTGGTTTTCAAAGGATTTTTGAAACTTTAATAATCAATTGGGTGTGATTTTCTCACTCTGGTATTCCAGACTGACTCGGGTATTATTTAACTGTAATGCTCGGGTCAGACCGAGTATTATAGGATACAGGATATGATGCTGTGGGCTCAGGAGACGAGCTGGATGACGATACGTACTCTCGTACTTATATATATGTATTTCCGTTGAGTTGAGTTGTTATGTACCCATTGTATGTTATTGATGTGAGCTGTGATTGATGTACTCTGATGATGTAATATATGTAAACAGATATATTTGATTTTGAGTAAAGATTATTTATTCTCTATTATATTTTATTCCGCTGCGATGGTTAGATTCGGATGTTGATTTGTTTTCTCTTCTTCTACCTCTTCTTCTTAAACCCTAATGGTTCGTATTTCTGTGCAACTTGAGTTGTTTGTTGTAGAATAGTGTAGACTCAAGGGGTACGGATTTGCGGGTCGTTAAAGTTGCCTCCTCAATGAAATGCAACACCACCTGCCATTTTTGCCATCAACATTGATCACTCCTCCATCATCAGGAAGAACCCCGACCCCTCCAACCTCTTGGATCACCAGAAAACCCCAAGTAACCACTTTCAGTTCAAACAAGAACTGCTCCTTCCAACTAGCACTAAAAATTATGATTCTTGTTTTAAAAATCATGTTTTTGTTTATGAATTCAATTTATAATACTGAATTTATAAATTAAGAAGTTTGAGTTTTCATTTATGTTGACATGCACAATTATTTTTTGGTTTTCCAGAGATAATCAGGCTTTAATTTAATTAAAATTTTAAACCTTAATCTATGTTAAATCAAACATCTTTTGTTTGTAAACCAAGTCCTAACAACAATTGGTTCCAGAGAAAATGAATTTAAATCAAAAACAGAAATTTGGAACTATAAACAGAGTAGATTCTGTTGAAACAAACATGCATACATCTTACATATATATATATATACACAGCAGATTCACACAATCATATTTTTTTTCAACAACACTAGCATGCAACCAGATTTTATACTTAATTTTTAAAAAATAAAGTTACTCACCAGATTTTATAAGAAGACAGAGCCTTCCAGACATGATTTGAAAATAGCTTTTTGATACTTTGATTCTTTGAAAACTGAAATCCTTTTGCTTGAGTTAAAAGTTTGTACTTGAAAATGAGGTTCCTTGCTTTGATTAAAAACTGCAGTTGCTTTATCAACCAGAAATTCTCTTTGATTGAAAATGTAGTTGCTTTAACACAGATTTGAAATTGCAGAAAACAATTCCAGATTTGCTTTGAACAGATTTGATCAGAGGATTTGTTTACAAGGGAAATGGTTTTTGGTTTGCATGTTTGAAGATGTACAGGTTTGATCAGATTCCATTTTGCTTTGAACAGATTTGAAAATGTGTTATAGGGGAAATGATTTGCATGTTTGATTTCTGATTTTGGTTTTAGAGGAAGTGTTTCAGATTTACTTTGGCTTTAGATTTTGAAAAGAAAAAGAATGGAATGGAAAAAGATTTGTTAATAAATAGACTGAAATGTTTGTAAATAAAAATAAAAGAAGAAACTAAATTAAATTGACACTTGTCCTATATAGCAACATTTGTCATATTAGTTGATTAATAATTCAACACATGTCTTTTAAGAGTTAATTAGTATTTAGTTAAATGTTAATATAGATTAGTGTAAACTTATGCTTAATTAATTAGTTAATTGGTATATATTCATGTATAGATAATTTTAAAAGAAATGAAACAATTATATATATAAATAAAAGTTTATACAAATATTTTGAAATCCAAAACAAATTTAAAATCTATATTTTGAATTTCAAAATTTTAAATTCAAATTCAAATCAAATTCAAAAGTCTACCTTTAAAATCAAGTTATATACTTACATATATAACTACACAATTCAATTTGAAAAAAATTCTGTTTCTACAAAATCTGTTTATGTTTATAAAATCTAAGTATTATAATTATTATTCGAAAATAACAAATTTGACAATTTTAAATAATTTATGAAAGAGATTATAAATTACTTCTATTGCTCAATGAATTAAGATCATATGTAAATTGTATTTTAAACTCTTATATATAATTTCAAGCAATATTTAAAAAGAAAATAAAACAAAGCTTTTATGTTAATCTTATTTATATTCATATTTAAGCTAAATATAATTTTAAACAAATAACATTTACTCTAAGTATTTACAAACCATATAGTTATCTATTAAATGGCTTTGAAAAGCTTTATATATTAAATTAAAATTAAATTTCCAAATTACCAAAAATATTAGAATTTGAAAACATGCCTTTATTTATTAAATTTAAAACAAAGCATATCTATTAACAATATATACAGATATATATACATTATAAATAGAAAAAAATTATTTGCTTTTTAAAAGATAAAAATTTACCCATTAAATATATATATATATATATATATATATATATATATATATATATATTTCTACCTATTTGTTGGTTACCCGATAGGTTTTCCAATATAAGTTATAAAGGTAGATAAGGTAGTGGTGTTTGTAACACGACTGACCTTGCTTATCTTTGTGAAACGTGATGGGGGGGTTCTCGCTTTTCGTTTGGTGGCGAGCAGGAGACTCTTACGCCTACACGTCCTCTGTGATGGGTTGGTTAGTCGTAAGGCGTGACAGTCGAAAGGCTGGCCGTAAAAACAAGGGCAGGGTACCATTGTATGCCATGGCGAGGCTGGGATGGTTGAAAAGCCTACCAGTCGAGATTGTCCACTGTCAATGGTTGAAAAGCCTAGAACGTTACACTGCGGCTCAAGCGCTTCTCCCCAGGCGGAGCGCCACCTCTACATGACCACGACCCTTCCCCACGCGTGGTCAGATTGCCCCAAAATTTGCAGCCACCGCCAACATTTCTTTAACCTTAATGAATTTTAGCAGATGATCTGACCATCACACGACCACAAGAACACCACCGATGCACTTCACAAGACACTCTCCATGCAACGATATCCTTGATTCACAATCCGTCACAGTTGATCAAACCTTAATGAATAGCCAAGATTTAATCGCCAAATTCTAGGCACACAGAGACCCAAATCAAAAAACAAACTATAGATTTGAATTGCGCTCGTTGAGAGCTTCGAATCGGTATATAATATGCCATAATTTGGAGGAGTTTGAATTTTGACATTGATTCGAAATTTGAAATTGAATTGGGATTTAGGGTTTCATATTCTGTTATTTGGGAAAGAGAAATAGGTAGGAGTAATAGTACATATAAAAATAAGAATGAGAAACAATTAGGGTTTATAACAGCTTATATATAGGCAGATCTGAATTAGAAATGAATGGACCAGATTGGATTGATCAAATGACTACGCGAACCAAAAAGCCCGTTCTGACCCCGAAACGTAAATAGGTCATCCCATATATCAAAATAGATGTTCTTGGTATTCTTAAACTCAATGGAACAAGTTTCAAGTCCTAATTCCATCGTATGAAGAAGCTAGCTTTAAAATAAGCTTATTTCAAATTGAATTCAATTAAATTTATTTCTACGCGTTCGGAGTTCGTACGATCAAACGACAAGTCCGATCGCTACGAAACTTGAAACTTTACAATAATTCACTGTTACGGATCCGATGAAACTGGTTTTGTCAAAATGTGAGACAGTGGCCAAAATGGCTATTTTCACGTCAATTAAATAAATATTTTTATTGTATTAATTAAAATTGAATTTAATTAAATTGATTTCTACGGGTTTCGAGTCCGTACGATCAAAGGACAAGTCCGATTGCTACGAAAATTGAATTTTTTTAATAATTCACCGTTACAGATCCGATGAAACTGGTTTCGACGAAATCCGAGACAGTGGCCAAAATGACTATTTTCACGTCAATTAAATAAATTATTATTATATTAATTAAATCACCCTTTAAATTTTATATTTGAAAGTCAACAATTTTTATCATTCTGACTACATATAAACTTATAATCCTTTAAAACAAATTTTCCATGTCAATCTCAATTATTACTATTGGTCTAGTTACAACGTTCCAATTTCAATTGCAATAAACTCATTAAGTATAACTTAAATTCCAATAAATGATTAAATTTGACTTAAACCTTATTATTCAATCAATCATTTACCTTATGGACATAGTTAACATTGATTTATATATTATTACATTAATATTCTACAATTATCATCTTAATTCATATTGATGCAATACTTAATCACATTTAATTGCAATTGATTTCCAATTTAATTCAGCGGATTAAATAAATGGGTAACAATTAACAATAGTCGCCTTTTTCTTAATTCAATCACATTTATAGGTTTATTATCTACAGACAAATGTTATAACTACTAACACAACACTGATTTTCGCCAATTACAATTTATTACATATTTTTTCACCAATTAATATAACATTTAAATTATTTCCTTATTTATAATCTATAGCCAATTATAACTTTTTAACCATTTTAATTAATTTGAATCACATTAAGATAGTCATCGATTGCCTTACATTAACATTACTACAATTACATTCAAGTTATTTTTCTCCTTATTAAACTTAAAATTTAATTTTCCACAACAATAAACTCCAAAACTTATTTAATTAATAAATTTAATTATCGAAAATTTACAGATCGTTACACTCTCCCCCACTCAAAACTTTTCGTCCTCGAAAAGGGAAAAGAAGAATTAAGGAATTAATATATCTTATTCAAAGTATTCAATTTATAGATAACTGATTTACATAATTAAATAATTTAAATAAAATATATCAATTTATAAAACAATTTAATTAATTTTTTCAAGTCCAATAAGGACTTGAAGAACATTTCTATTCCACAAAAAATTTCTAAGTCCAAAATTCACGAAAATTTCGACAGAGTCCCCTTTGCACGGAGAGATCTTGGAGAAATAATAATATCAATAATAACAATATATATTATATATTTCAAAATAAAATATCCGAAATAACAGGAAAAACATTATAATATCGCTAGAAAACCGTAATCCGAAAATGTACCTATTTGTCGAGCAAACAACGCTTATTTATGAAACCAAAAGCAGTAGTTATTGCTTCCATAAACATGTATTTCACTAATACAATCTAAAGAAGTTAATAACTATATAAAAAAATTAAGTTGTTTCAGTTAATAACAAACAAAACAACACAACATAACAATAGTCACTTGCAAACAAAACCATTCAATCATCACATGCAATCAAAGTAATCAACCATTCATCCATAGCAACCAAAATAAATAGTTTGTTCGGGTTCGGAACTTTTAATCGTATAAAATGATAAATAACTACTAAGTATACCATACACTCAACGGTTATAGATAAAACTTAAAAGATTATTTATACACCTTTATACAGTTAGAGGTATCCTTTCCCAAACATCCCATCAGCCAAGCAACTGAGAATTCCAAATTTTTTAAAGTTTGTTCTTATTAATCTCGTTTTACATCGTTTACTGTTCATTTTTTTCATTCATACAATGATTATTTTCTTTACTTTACATTCATTACTTACAAAATCCATTTCTTATTTATTCATATAATGCAATTTTCATTCAATTACTAACATAAGTTATTTCCATTCAATCATTTAAAATAATTAATGAATTCATTATTAAAGGAGCATACATTTTATTTTAGTTAATTCACATTCCTTATTTACTTTGATTTCCTTTTTGTCAATATTCATTTGTAAAGCAACTCATGCTTAGATTTTCTTTTTCTTTTTCTTTTCACATTTATTTCATTTATATATATTATTCACTTTAACTATTTGCTTTAATTTTGATAGGCTTCAAACATTACTTTAGTTTATAATCATTTACTTACAGTATTCACTTTATTATAAATTTAGTTAGTAACATTTCAAATTATTAACTTAAGTTATAACAATTTATAACATCAGAATTCTTATTTATAGAGTAACTCCATTGAACACCTTCATTACTAAAGTTTTACTTGTATAATATTCCATTACATATTCTTGTTAACATTACAACTTTTAATATTTTAGTAAGTTATATATATATATATATATGTGTGTGTGTGTGTGTGTGTGTGTCCTTTAAGAATGCAATTGAAGGTTACACAAGTTTGTTTTATTCATTTTAGTTAACAAAATATTCAATAGTTACAACTTCTAGATTTTCATATCTATAAGTTATAGATTTCCTATTTCTTATACATTCCATTAATCACTTAACATCAAATTTCTTAATTTCCATTTAGGAATTTTCAATTATTAATATAGTCCATATTTCATTTCACTAAAATAATTGAAAGCTACTAGTTATCATAAAGTTTTAAGAATTAAACTCCGGGTTACATTACAAATCATTTAGAAATAATATATATATATATATATATATATATATACACACATACATTTGTATCCTTTATAGATCAAATCAAATGTGTTGTAAAGCTACTACAGCAGTCTTCCCACTTTGAAACTCAAAAATGAACTTTGATGATGTGTGACTCATCACCGAAACTCCCTTTCAAAATACCTTGAGAATATTTCTTTCAAATCATATTAAAATATTTATATCAGAAAGTACTTTTAAATAATACTAATATTATATTCCAATCTTTCAAAAGAAATTTTCAAAATCCTAGAAATTAAGTTCTAAATTTCCAATTTATATTTACTTTATTGTAAATCCTATTTTCAATCAATATTTATAGAATTTCTCTGCCTAACAAACAAATATATCACATCCAACTATATCCATTTATAAAATTATTCCTTTATATCCAAAATATATACTAGGCAAAATATTTCATTAACCTATATTTCAAAACAATATTGTGTCGGTTTGCCCTATTAAGTGTTTAGAAATTCCTATCGATGCCAAGTGTCCTATGTACCGACCAGAATTTATAAATACTAAACAGAACAAATTAACACAATATAAATTTTTTTATAACACTAACAAATATGCTCTCATATATATATATATATATATATATATATATATATAATCAACGAATCATTCTAGGGTATCACTACCCTATTTCTTATGAGTCAGACCCCACAAAGCTAAGGTTATCGCTAAACTTGCTCTGATACCAAATGTAACGGCCCACCTTTTTGGACGGTTTAAATCGACGATAAACCATACACGTCTGACTCAAATTATTCAAAAGAGAGGATTGTTATGGGGTAAATAAGTAAAGAAGAGGAAGAAATAAAACAAACACAGAATCTCACAGCGGAATAACAAAATATAATAATCAAATAACAGTTCTTGAAGTTGTTTTACAAATACATTTGATTACACCTTTACAGTACATATCAGAGTACATGCAGCAGTAATAAATAAATAATGCAGCGGAACAACATGATGTAGTGGAGTAAATATAATAATAATAATAATAATAATAATAATAATAATAATAATAATAATAATAATAATAATAATAATGGTACAAAATCTTCATCTTCATTCTCCAAAGCAGTCTTTGATACATTAAAAAGCTCAGACTGACCCGAGCGAATTGAAAAGACAAAACACTCAATTTAGAACTAAAAGATCTTATGTAAGTTAGATCAACAGTAAATAGATATGAGTGTAACGGCGTCAGAGATGTTTAGAGGTTTGACATCTTCTATCTAGTGTCAATGTGAGTGCAATAACTTAAGAGTTGTTCGGGATTTCCATCTCCTAAGGATCCGTTAAACTATCTACATACATAGTACAATACGCTATTATAATAGTGTCTACACTAAAGTAAAGTATTAAAATAGTGTTAAGGCATTACGCATATCGCCCTTAACACATTTTATATAATGCCATGTCTATACAAATACTGTAAACTCCACCGTAAACTGGTGGGCTATGAGAGAGCAATCCATAGGTACGACACAAACCAAACTCGTAGAAGGCGCGATAAGACATGTGATAAGGCACGCGAGGCAATGCCCAGGGTAGAATACTACCGTTTTGCGGATCTGGACTGGTGATAATGCACAGTAGCTACTACAGCCCAGCTTGGAAAAAACTTCATAATCAAATCGAGGGATGGCCACCAAATCAATCACAAAGTCATAATATTATATTGAAGAAATGTGTTCGATCAGAGGTGCGACCTCACTTGGCCTGGCATGGCTCCTGTTTTAGCCATATCAAGCTGATTTACGGGAGTCGGGGCTATGTAAATACCTTATACAGAATCGTTCGTCAAACCATCCTACTTCATTTTGAAATCTCCACCACGTACACAGTTGTTAAAGTGGGTTTTGGTATTGGCAGAGAGTGTGACAATATTCGATCCTGGTCTCTTTAACAATTAAACGCTTATTTCACACCGAAGGGTTCTTTTACATTTTCAAATTGATTCATAACTAATATCAAAATACCATATTCAATTCAAACATCCAAAATCATATTCACCTTCGAAATCATATTCACCTTCGAAATCATATTACATTTGAAATCATATCACTTCCGAAATCATATTTTCTTTCAAAATCATACTTCCAAAACAGGTTAAACCCTAATTTTAAAATCATCATATTCAATCAAATATGTCATTTAAATCCCAACTTAGGTTATAACATCATTAACCATATTCGTTTTATATCAAGAATTTGAATATGAACACTTCCACTTTACTTAGTCTGAAATTTAGAAAATAGTGTAGATAGTTATAAATAGTTTAAGTAGTTTAACATAGTTAAAATAAAATTTTAAATAGTTAAAATGCTCTAAAATATTTAGAAAAATAGATTAAAAATTATTTAAATGGATTTAAGATTATTCAAATAGATTTAAAATAGATTAAATAGATTTAAAATAGATTAAATAGATTTAAAATGGGTTAATTAGTTTAAAATAGGTTAAAATAGATTAATATGGGTTAAATAGATTAAAATTAATTAAAATAGTTCAAATTAATTAAAATATTTTAAAGTAGTTAAAAGTAGATTAAATTAGTGTAATAGTTCGAAAATCTTAATAATCAAGACTTAAAATAATATACTTTTAAACAGTTTATATTATAATGGTAAATTTGAAATTAATATCAAATTAAACTATTTCTTTCATTTAAACACATCTGGATCATGTCCAGCTTTCAAATCAACAAACTAAATTCTATCCTTCAATTCATATTCTCATTTAAAACATTTAATCAATATCGATTTCAAATCCAAGTTCGAACAATAAATCCAAACCGTTTCAAATATAGTTGAATTCAAAGTATATTTTCAAACGTTTTCAATAACTCAATTTTGATAAATTTCATTTATACTTTAAATCTAACTTTAAAATTTCAATTTAAACCAATTCTAGTTTCATATTTTAAAATTGAATTTGAAAAATAATAATTCAGTTTATATAAATCAAATTTTCTTCAAAATGTCATTTAACTAAATTCAAAATTTAAGGATTTAAAATCATTTGATTTAACCAAATTCGGTATCCGTATATAATTTTCTGCCCTATGGTCAAGTGATACGAATATTTACAATTTCAATCCGAAAATACTTTATATTTACGTTATATATCATTTCAACTCGCAATGTTGAATAAAATTCAAAATCCATAAAATCGCTCGGGTATATCATTTCAACCCATAACGATTTTTTCCTAATCTATAGATCGTTTAGATGTGTATCATTTCAACCCATTGGAAACTTACAGTGTTATAACAATATAAAGTATAACATTCAGTCATCCAATATCAACAATCAAACATCCATCACAATCACCATTCAATCAACCAATAAATAACATCAATTAACTGATTATCATTAACAGGTATTCAACTGACAATTAAATTCAATATTAATTAAATGGCGATATAAATGCAATAAAGGTCATATTTAAATGGAATGACAATTTAAATATACCAAACATTAACCAATCAATTTCTAATCACATCATAAATTTAATCTACAGGAAAATAGGCATATGGAAAAAGTTGCAAAAAAATTTAGTCGTTGGGATAGCAAGTTTGTTTTTTAGTCTAAAAGACATGTTGTGTAAACAAAAAATGATATTTTGCAACTATCATTCTGTGATTTACGCTAAAAATTATCTTTCAGCTTAAAAAGCAAACTTCTTATCCTTGAAACAAAAAATTTCTTAAAATTTTTCCCTTAGCCTAAAAAACCCTTTAATCTGACTAATATAAGATAATTTAGTAGTTGTGAGTGGGTTAAAACACTCACTTTTGATTTCCAATCGATTTGAAATCCAAAATAAGGTCCAAAATTCAACAATCTCAGAATGAGCCAAACCTATTCCAAAATGTCTGGAATTTCGATATGATCTCAGTGGAACAACCTACGCGTGAATTCGATCGCGTATGCTAAAGTTATGGACATTAGAAGATTGAATTTTTTTAAAGTTTAAATTAAATATAAAAAAAGAAAACACACCTCAATCTCCTGGCCACGTCATCTCGTCTCCATCCTGTTTGTTCAAAACCCTACACGTGTTAGAGTATCGTGAATGAAGAGACAAGCCGCCACGAACACCTTCACACGCCACCGCCTTTGACTAGCTGTAGCCCAAGCACCTCTCCCCAAGTAGAGCGCCACCTCCGCGCGACCAAGACCCTCCCCTGCTTGAGGTTAGATCGCCCTAAAATTTTTAGCCGCCTCTAATATTTATTAAACCGTAATGAAGTTAGCCGATGATCTGACCATCACATGAGCACAAGAACACCACCGAAGCACTCCACAAGACACTCTCCACGCAACGCTATCCTTGATTCAATGATCTGTCACAGTTGATAAAAACCTCCATGAACGGCTGAGATCTAGTCGCCAAATTCTGGCCATACAGAGACCCAAATCGAAAAATAAACCATAGATTTGAATTGCGCTCATCGAGAGCTTCGAATCGGTATATAATATGTCATGGTTTGGAGGAGTCTGAATTCTGACATTGATTTGAAATTTGAAATTGAATTGGGATTTAGGGTTTCATAATCTATTGTTTGAGAAGGAGGAACATGAATTTATAGTACGTACAGAAATAGGAATGAGAAATAATTAAAGTTTATAACAACCTATATATATGTAGATCTGAATTATAAATGAATGGACCAGATTGGATTGATCGAAAAGACTACGCGACCCAAAAAGCCCATTCTGACCCTAAAACTTATGTCATCCCATATATCAAAAGAGATGTTTTTGATATTTTTAAACTCAATGGAACAGGTTTCAAGTCCTAATTCCATCTTATGAAGAAGTTAGCTTTAAAATCAGCTTATTTCAAATTAAATTCAACTAAATTGATTTCTTCGCGTTTCGAGTCCGTACGATCAAACGCCAAGTCAGATCGCTACAAAACTTGAAACCATACAATAATTCACCATTACAGATCCGATGAAACTGGTTTCGTCAACATCTGAGACAGTGGCCAAAATGGCTATTTCACGTTAATTAAATAAATTATTATTATATTAATTAAATCGCCCTTTAAATTTTATTTTTAAAAGTCAACAACTTTTATCGTTTTGACTACATATAAACTTGTAATCCTTTAAAACAAATTTTCCAGGTCAATCTCAAGTGTTACAATTGGTTTAGTTACAACATTCCAATTTCAATTGCAATAAACCCATTAAATTAAATTTAAATTCCAATAAATTGATTAAATTTGATTTAAATCTTATTATTCAATCAATCATTTACCTTATGGACATAGTTAACATTGATTTATATCTTATTACATTAATATTCTACAATCATCATTTTAATTTATATTAATACAATACTTAATCGCATTTAATTACAATTGATTTCCAATTTAATTCAACAGATTACATAAATGGGTAACAATTAACAATTGTTACCTTTTTCTTAATTCAATCACATTTATAGGTTTATTGTTTACAAAAAATATTATAACTACTTACACAACACTGATTTTCCCAATTACAATTTATTACATATTTTCTCACCAATTAATATAACATTTAAATTATTTTTTTATCTACAATCTATAACCAATTATAACTTTTTAACAATTTCAATTAATTGGAATCATATTAAGATAGTCATCGATTGCCTTACATTAACATTATTACAATTACTTTCTTGTTATTTTTCTCCTTATTAAATCTTAAAATTTATTTTTTCACAACATTAAACTCCAAAATTTATTTAATTAATAAATTTAATTATCGAGAATTTACGGGCCGTTACAGTGGTGGTGTGACACCCCACCTCTATACCCATGCTAGCCAAGGACATTACGGTGTAATGCTGTCAACTAGCGTGGAGAATAAGGCTATTGAGGAGCGACCATCCGTGTAATTGCTTTGTGCGAGCATCGATATGCCAGATAGTATTACATGCATTTCTTTATCAAGAGGAAATCCGGCATACCGACACAAACTCAAAGCTACTACACAGTGGCTATAATAACTTCGGAAACAAATATAGAAATTAACATAACATAAATCAGTCACAGACAACTCATATCACAAAGGCGGAAATAGATATGAATATTACACTTAGAAGTGTATATCAGAGTAGCGGTCTAAAAAGATCCACAATATCACAAAAGAATAGTTACAAGAACTACACAAAAGAATAAGTATACATCATGGAGTCTATATCTCAATTGTATACAAACCAAAAACTACTAATCTAAGTAGTTAACCAAAAGTCAAGAAGGTAATCCCGGATGTAAGGTCAAGCAGAAGCACCTGTAACATCTCGGTCTGACCCGAGTATTATTTAATAAGAAAATAATAAACGGATCAGTCTAGCTATAAATATCAGATGACATGACAAAGAATTAAAAGATATGACATGCACATATAATAACCATAATGACATACTATAGAAAGCATGTAATTGATAATCAATAAGAGATTAATCAATATCACAAGAATCTTCTCAAAGACAAAAAGGAATGTCATACACTATATCTCCTTCACAAAAACCATAAATATTGACAATTATATCAATGCCAATCACAAAAGTCAATGACACACAAATTCATCAATGCACAAATATTGATAGAACCTATTAATGAAAATCACGAAAATTGGTGAAGAACAAATTCTAGAAATCATCAATAGAAATCCAAAAATCACAAAAAGGGGGAAGGCCTATCACAAACGGGAGCATAAAGCTCACCAACACGTGTATCACAAACGGAACGCTAATTCCATGGTTGCTAACCATCACAAATTGAGCCGAAGCTCCACAAACGGCTCGAAGACCATGGGTTGCTACCCCACCAATTTGAGTCGAAACTCCACAAAACGGGGTTTAGTCTCCCTCGCAGACAAAGATACATCGCACATTGCTAGTCTAAACCACAAAAATAGTCGTCAATGACCATCAAGAAGTGTCAACTACACTAAGCTAGTAAATATATGAGTTTCGCATCATGTCCCATAACCACTAGCTTAACTTAAATATTTACGAACAAATTGTAAGTTATCACTAGAAAATTGTCACAAGAGATTCAATCGAACAAGTCCAAGAATTAACCGATGAAGTAAACGCAAGCGTTTCATACCACTTGTTTTACTAAGCCGTTTAATTAGATTTTTCATACGAGTGAGGTAAAGGTTTGTATATACTAATAGATTGGAAAACGGTTTAAGAAACGAGCTTTGTAATAAAATAATGTTGAAATCATTTGAAGAAAGAGTTTTGATATTTATTACTAGTATTGAAACCTTTATGTTTTAAAGTGACAAATTACTAAAAATGATTGTAGAAACAATCAATCATCGAAATTCACATATGGAGACGTGAATCAAATCCAAAGAAATCGATACCAAATCCATCCAAATGGATATTTCCGAAAATCCATAAAAAGAAGTCATCAAAGTCGATAGAAAGTGATAACCACTATTCGGAGCCACAAAAATCGATTAAAATAGTGAATCCACTCAAAAACATAAGCAAATAGGCACTATGCACAATTCTAGGCGTCTGAAGGTCCAATCCAGGCATTTAAAACTAATCAGACGTCTAGTTTATAATCCAGACGTCTGGATTTGTTCTCTGGGAATAATCCAGAGAACACCCAAACATCTGAAACTTCAAGTCAGACGTCTGAGACCTATCCAGACGCCTGATCCTAAATTTCAGACGTCTGGAATTAGTCTCTGCCTTTTTTTATTTATTCTGCGTGGTTATATTTTTTCTCCCCAGGTCCAAACCAGACGTCTGGACTTGGTCACCAGACGTCTGGTCACCTGGTCTGGGCAACAATTTGCCTAGGCCAAAGTGGCCAAAACGTATCGGAAGCGATCGGACGAGCAACGACGACTAAGGATTTATGCCTAGCGACAATCCAGCCTTAACGGCTCCTTAATACACCCTGAATATCATTGTCCAAATATTCATAATAGGATTTTCATAAACTTGGACCAAAACACCCAAATTAGGAAAATTCACCAAATCAATTCAAATCAAAGCAAATGAATATGCACAAATGTTAGGAATTCATACCTAACCACAAAGATAGATATAGAAAAAGATGTGAGATAAAAATCTCACCTTTGAACCCGAACGATTGAAGAAGAAGCTCGAAAGGAGAATCAACCACTCTTCAAATCCAACTCAAGAACCTTGATTCTAAGCTATAAAAGAAGAACATTCCCAAAGTTAGGTTTAGGAATTTCTGAATTTGATAAGAGAATGAGTTGGAGAAGAAGAAGAGAAGCTTACCAATGGGTTCTTCTATTAGTTTGGAGCTAGAGCTTGATTTGCAAAAGAAAACTAGGGTTTTGGAGTCTTAATTTCCCATCTCTCCCACCATTGATGCTTTAGAACTGAAAAGAGGAGAAAGTGAGAGTGAATGGGGAGGAGTGGTTCAGATTTGAGTATAAGTTAAACATAGGGCTGAACCCAAACCCAAACCCAAAGTGAAAATGGACAAATTTTTAACTAGCTCCAAATATATCAAAGTTTATACTCAAAAAGGTTGCAAACGTCATTTTGAACTCAATGGAAGTGGTCTCGAGTCCTAATTCGGCTGTTTGCAAAAAGTAGCTTTTCGGACTAAAATCTGACGAATGATGAAATATTTAAATAAAATATTTAAATATAAAATCGACAAATATGCGGGTTGTTACAGACTCTCCTCCTTAAAGAAATTGCGTCCTCGCAATATTTAAGAAGAAGATATATAGTAACAACCATAAAAGCATATTCAACACAAAAGAAGTTTGAAATAAGAAGTTCACCTCAAAGAGCCCGAGAAAGTAAGTTCGGATGTGTTCGCTCGATGAACTCTCTAGATTCCCAAGAACAATCCTTAGGATTTGAAGACTATTGAACTTTAACAAGCGGAACATCTTTATTTCGAAGTTTTTTGACTTCCGAAGCAATGACACGAATAGGATGTTGCTCATAAGTTAAATTAGGCGAAACTTCAATCTCTTACACAACACCGGGCTCAAGAATAGAATCGGAATCTCGAAGACATTTTCGAAGTTGAGAAACGTGAAACACGTCATGGATAGAAGAAAATTGAGCCGGTAATAAAAGGCGATAAGCCATGGAACCAATACGTTCAGTGATAGGAAATGGCCCAATATATCGAGGTGCCAATTTTCCCGATCGGCTGAAACGTATAACACCTTTCATAGGTGAAACACGGATAAATACGGGATCTCCCACAGAAAATTCTAATTTCCTTCTCCGGTTATCGGCATAGGATTTTTGTCTACTCTGGGCTTCTTTCATCCTATGACGAATAAGATCAAGCTTTTCTGTGGAATCACGAATAAAATCTGGACCTAAAACCAGCTTCTCACCGGCCTCAAGCCAACAAGAAGGAGACCGGCATGGCCTTTCGTAGAGTGCCTCAAAAGGTGCCATGCCAATACTAGATTGGAAGCTATTATTATAGGAAAATTCAACAAGGGAAATATGATCTTCCCAACTTCCACCGAAATCAAGCACACAAGAACGAAGAAGATCTTCAAGAGTTTGATTCACACACTCAGTTTGCCCATCGGACTGGGGATGATAAGCGGTGCTAAAATTAAGCTTCGTTCCCAAAGCTTTTTGAAGACTCTTCCAAAATCTACTAGTAAACAATGGATCACGGTCGCTAATAATAGAAGTAGGAACTCCATGTAATTTAACAATCTCTTTAATAAAGAGTTTGGCCAAAAAAGGAACGGTTCGATTAGATCGAACGGGAATAAAATGGGCGGATTTAGTAAGCCTATCAACGATCACCCATAAGCTATCATGACCCGAACGAGAACGGGGAAGGCCGTCAATAAAATCCATGGAAATCTGATCTCACTTCCAAATTGTAATTTCTAAAGGTTGCAATAACCCACCGGGCCTTTGATGCTCGGCCTTAACGAGTTGGCAAGTCATGCAGTGCTTAACGAAGTTAGCGATGTCAAGTTTCATTCCCTCCCAATAATAAAGTCGCTTCATATCCGCGTACATTTTGCTACTACCGGGATGAATGGTGAATTTAGAACGATGGGAATCTTCTAAAATATCTTTGTGAAGATCACCAATATTTGGCACAATAAGTCTACCAAATTTTCGAATGCCGCCACGAGAATCGATATCAAAGTCTTTCAAATTTTCAATATCAATCTTATCCTTAATATTTTGGCCAAGAAGAGCCAATTCAGGATCTAGCCCTTGAGCTTCAAGAATGCGGTCTAAAAGAGAAGGATGAGCCACAAGGCTACACAAAACAAGTGATGAGCATAAATCAGATACGCGTTCTCGAATCTCACAAGTGGATAAAATCTCGAGATCGTTCCATTCGGATATCATCATAGAAACAACTGCTTGTTGTTTACGGCTAAGAGCATCGGCGACACGATTACCCTTACCGGGAGTATAAAGGATATCAAGATCATAAGGTGCAAGAAATTCGAGCCAACGTTGTTGACGCAAATTAAGTTCCTTTTGAGAGAATAAATACTTCAAGGACTTATGATCAGTATAAAGAACAAATTTCTCTCCTAAAAGATAATGACGCCAAATCCGAAGAGCAAAAACAATAGCCGCGAGTTCTAAATCATGTGTGGCATATCTAGTCTCGGCCGGCTTCAATTGCCTAGAAGCATAAGCAATAACACGTTCTTTTTGCATAAGAACGGCACCCAAACCAATGCGACTAGCATCGGTATAAACAACGAAATCTTGATTCTCTTCGGGAATGACAAGAATAGGAGCATCAGAAAGGAGTATTTTTAATTTTTGAAAAGAAGTTTCACATTTGTCCGACCAAATGTACTTAACACCTTTCTTCGTTAAGCTAGTGAGGAGCACGACAATATTAGAAAAGTCTTTGATGAAACGACGGTAATAACCCGCCAATCCAAGAAAACTACGAATCTCTGTCACACTCTCTGGTCTCTTCCAATCTTGAATCGCTTCAAACTTTGAAAGATCTACGGAAATTCCGGATTCGGAAATAATATGACCGAGAAACTTCACACGAGATTGCCGAAAGTGGCATTTAGAAAACTTTGCCTTTAATTGATTACTCCTAAGAGTTTCCAACACAATCCGAAGATGCTTTTCATGCTCCTCCTCGGTTTTTGAATACACAAGAATATCATCAATAAAGATGAGAACAAACCGGTCGAGGAAGTCTTTGAAAACTCGATTCATAAGGTCAACGAAATAAGCCGGAGCATTCGTTAAACCAAATGGCATAACAAGCCATTCATAAGATCTATAACGAGTACAGAATGATGTCAAAGGAATGCTATCCTCTGCAATACGAAGCTGATGGAATCCAGTAGCTAAGTCTAATTATGAAAAGACTCTAGCACCATTAAGTTGATCGAATAGATCATTAACTCGAGGTAAAGGATATTTATTTTTGATAGTAAGATCATTAAGCTTGCGGTAGTCAACACAAAGCCTAAGTGTACCATCGGATTTCTTCACGAAAATAGCCGAAGCTCCCCAAGGCGAGGAACTAGAGCGAATAAATTGCTTCATCTCCAATTCGGATAATTGTTTACGCATCTCTTCATTTTCTTTATTGGACATGCGATAAGGAGGACGAGTAATAGGTTGAGCTCCAGGAATGAGATTAATTCTGAACTCAATTGCTCGTTTAGGTGGTAATCCTAAAACGGGCTCAATATGTCGAAAAATTCACGAACAACGTGAATAAGAGAAATAATATCTTCCTCATCATCATTATCGTCACCACGAGGATTTAAAGAATATAAAGATGCAACCAAGCTGAAATCCGAATCTTTAAGATTAATAGAAATCTACTTAACAGATTGAGGATGTCGAAGATGAATAGTCCGCTCAGGACATAGGGTATGAGCTTCATAACGGTTAAGCCAATCCATTCCCAAAATCATTCCAAAGCCTAAATAACGCATGACTTGCAAATCGGCTAGGAAAGGAAAATCACACAAAATAATCTCCACATCTTTACAAAGCAAACTAAGAGTTACGGATCCACCAACCGGATTCGCAATTCTCAAAGAAGTCATTAAAGCAACAACACTTAAAGAAAAAGTATCAACAAGCTCTTTTGATATAAAAGAATGGGTTGCTCCCGTATCAAAAAGAACTCGAATAGGTTGATCATGTAATAAAACAATACCATCAAGAATGGAATGAGAAATACCTTGGCCACGAGATGTGTTGCCAGGGGCTTGAGCAACATTTAACTTTTCCTCCTTCCTGCCTTGAAGCTTGGGGCATGAAGATATAACATGACTGGGACCTTTGCAGTAGCGACAAGATAGAGACTTTGGGCACTTGTTCGCGTAATGGTCCTTCGAACCACAATTATAGCATTCCCCACGACCAAAGGAAGAAGTCTTTGCCACTGGGGTTGCTTGCTTCCCTTTCTTATTGGGATAAGGGCCTTTGAATTTACTGGGCCTTTTCTTGTTGTTGTTGAAGCTTGGTTTAGAACCTACCACTTCAACATCATTTTCCCTATCCGCCTCTTCAAGACGAAGAACGATATCAATGAGTTGGTCGAAAGAAATTTCTAATTTTAGAAGTAATGGCTTCTTGAGATTTTTGTTTAAGCCATAGACAAATCTATGATTTTTCTTCAATGGGGTGTTGATGTATTCAACCCCATATTTGGAGAGAGATTCAAAAGACGCGACATAATCTTCCATGGAAGATTCACCTTGAACAAGGTCTATGAAACGCCGAGCCAATGTCACTTTCTCTGCTTCTGGCATGAATTTTAATTCGAAGCGTTCCTGGAATTGCTCCCAGGTGAGATCCGCTTCATTAATCTCAGAAATAAGAAGTTTGTACCAGTCCAATGCTCTTTCTTGGAGCATACTAGAAGCCACCTGAACTCGGTGAAGATCAATGAGGTTCATGCGAGAAAAGATTCGATCGCATGTCCTTAACCAAGCCTGAACTTCAATAATAGTTTTAGAACCTCTAAATGGCTTCCCGCCCAGGTTGGTGTAATCATTGCATAAACGTGCAAACCCAGATTTAGGGTGAGTAGGTTCCGGATTAGAACCAGCTGCTTGAGCATTCGTGACAAGGTCAAGAAGTTGCTGGGTAGTCATAAAAACTCCATCTTGGGGTGGAGCACTAGATGGTCCAGCTCTGGGACGACAAGGTCTAACCATTTCTCTTCTTTAAGAAAGAAAGAAGAGGAAAAAGTTATTCTCAAGATAAATATCAAGCAATCTTGATAGATAAAACAAGGAATCATAAAGAAAATAGGATGAATCGGTGCGAAGACTCGAATTAAATCCTAAAGCATGACTCCTAAGAAAGACTTAGGATGATGATCCTTGTTATAATATTCCATATTGTTTCGAAGTTTGGCTCTGATAGCAAGCTGTGATGCCCCACCTCTATACCCACGCTAGCCAAGGACATTACGGTGTAATGCTGTCAACTAGCGCGGAGAATAAGGTTGTTGAGGAGCGACCATTCGTGTAATTGCTTTGTGCGAACATCGATATGCCAGATAGTATTACATGCATTTCTTTATCAAGAGGAATTCGGCATACCGACACAAACTCAAAGCTACTACACAGTGGCTATAATATCTTCGGAAACAAATATAGAAATAAACATAACATAAATCAGTCACAGACAACTCATATCACAAAGGCGGAAATAGATATGAATATTACACTTAGAAGTGTATATCAGAGTAGCGGTCTAAAATGATCCACAATATCACAAAAGAATAGTTACAAGAACTACACAAAAGAATAAGTATACATCATGGAGTTTATATCTCAATTGTATACAATCCAAAAACTACTAATCTAAGTAGTTAACCAAAAGTCAAGAAGGTAATCCCGAATGTAAGGTCAAGCAGAAGCACCTATAACATCTCGGTCTGACCCGAGTATTATTTAATAAGAAAATAATAAACGGATCAGTCGAGCTATACATATCAGATGACATGACAAAGAATTAAAAGATATGACATGCACATATAATAACCATAATGACATACTATAGCAAGCATGTAATTGATAATCAATAAGAGATTAATCAATATCACAAGAATCTTCTCAAAGATAAAAAGGAATGTCATACACTATATCTCCTTCACAAAAACCATAAATATTGACAATTATATCAATGCCAATCACAAAAGTCAATGACACACAAATTCACCAACGCATAAATATTGATAGAACCTATCAATGAAAATCACAAAAATTGGTGAAGCACAAATTCTAGAAATCATCAATAGAAATCCAGAAATCACAAAAAGGGGGAAGGCCTATCATAAACGGAAGCATAAAGCTCACCAACACGTGTATCACAAACGGAACGCTAATTCCATGGTTGCTAACCATCACAAATTGAGCCGAAGCTCCACAAACGGTCCGAAGACCATGGGTTGCTACCCCACCAATTTGAATCGAAACTCCACAAAACGGGGTTTAGTCTCCCTCGCAGACAAAGAGACATCGCACATTGCTAGTCTAAACCACAAAAATAGCCGTCAATGACCATCAAGAAGTGTCAACTACACTAAGCTAGTAAATATATGAGTTTCGCATCATGTCCCATAACCACTAGCTTAACTTAAATATTTAAGAACAAATTGTAAGTTTTCACTAGAAAATTGTCACAAGAGATTCAATCGAACAAGTCCAAGAATTAACCGATGAAGTAAACGCAAGCGTTTCATACCACTTGTTTTACTAAGCCGTTTAATTAGATTTCTCATACGAGTGAGGTAAAGGTTTGTATATACTAATAGATTGGAAAATGGTTTAAGAAACGAGCTTTGTAATAAAATAGTGTTGAAATCATTTGAAGAAAGAGTTTTGATATTTATTACTAGTATTGAAACCTTTATGTTTTAAAGTGACAAATTACTAAAAATGATTGTAGAAACAATCAATCATCGAAATTCACATATGGAGACGTGAATCAAATCCAAAGAAATCGATACCAAATCCATCGAAATTCACATCTGAAGGTCCAATCCAGGCGTCTGAAAACTAATCAGACGTCTGGTTTATAATCCAAACGTCTGGATTTGTTCTCTGGGAATAATCCAGAGAACACCCAGACGTCTGAAACTTCAAGTCAGACGTCTGAGACCTATCCAGACGTCTGATCCTAAATTTCAGACGTCTGAAATTAGTCTCTGCCTTTTTTTATATATTCTGCGTAGTTATATTTTTTCTCTCCAGGTCCAAACCAGACGTCTGGACTTGGTCACCAGACGTCTGGTCACCTGGTCTGGGCAACAATTTGCCTAGGCCAAAGTGGCCAAAACGTATCGGGAGCGATCGGACGAGCAACGACGGCTAAGGATTTATGCCTAGCGACAACCTAACCTTAACGGCTCCTCAATACACCCCGAATATCATTGTCCAAATATTCATAATAGGATTTTCATAAACTTGGACCAAAACACCCAAATTAGGAAAATTCACCAAATCAATTCAAATCAAAAGCAAATGAATATGCACAAATGTTAGGAATTCATACCTAACCACAAAGATAGATATAGAAAAAGATGTGAGATAAAAATCTCACCTTTGAACCCAAACGATTGAAGAAGAAGCTCAAAGTCAAAGGAGAATCAACCACTCTTCAAATACAACTCAAGAACCTTGATTTTAAGCTATAAAAGAAGAACATTCCCAAAGTTAGGTTTAGGAATTTCTGAATTTGATAAGAGAGTGAGTTGGAGAAGAAGAAGTGAAGCTTACCAATGGGTTCTTCTATTAGTTTGGAGCTAGAGCTTGATTTGCAAAAGAAAACTAGGGTTTGGAGTCTTAATTTTCCATCTCTCCCACCATTGATGCTTTAGAACTGAAAAGAGGAGAAAGTGAGAGTGAATGGGGAGGAGTGGTTCAGATTTGAGTATAAGTTAAACATAGGGCTGAACCCAAACCCAAAACCAAAGTGAAAATGGACAGATTTTTGACTAGCTCCAAATATATCAAAGTTTATACTCAAAAAGATTGCAAACGTCATTTTGAACTCAATGGAAGTGGTCTCGAGTCCTAATTCGGCTGTTTGCAAAAGTAGCTTTTTGGACTAAAATCTGACGAACGATGAAATATTTAAATATAAAATCGACAAATATGCGGGTTGTTACAGGTGGTGTTTGGTGGCCGACGATGGCGGTGAGTCAGAGACGAACGAAAGTGCTCGTGGGTGACCTGGGTTTGTTGAGCAGCAGTTATGGTTTGATAATTAGGTGATTAAGTTAATTAATTAATTAATTAGCTTACTAATTCGTCAAATGTTCATTAACTCTTAACTTGCTCATACAAGATCGGATTCAAGAATGTTGAGTCGCGTTGTACTTGTAGAATCGATGTCTATATTATGGAGTTGGATTGAAGGAGAATGGAGCCTATAAAATATCAAGCTAAAATCGAATGCCCGTTCGATTTAGTTCAGAACGGAACGATTCAACATAACTGGAAATTTCTGTGAGTTTACTCACCTTAATATTTACTATATAATATCTGTGATGTTATAGACTATTATTAATTGCTTGGATGTTAGTTAAATTGTTGTCTCATTGATTGTTTGGTTGAAATTTCATTTTGGAAATGGATGACATAATATTACTTGATTGTTGTGAACCCATATGATTACATATATTTTCTATAACCATTGTTTTGTAGGGAACATTTATATTGAGACTCTGAGGGGTTTCCGCCAATAATCATTATTTATTTCCTTCTGCTGTTTATATTGATGTTTAGTTATAATTAACGGGTTATTCTATTTAAATTTTTAAAGTGCCGTTATAGCAATTTTCACTGTAACATAAATTATTGAATATCATCTCCTAAACCCTTATATGTTTTGCCTTGATCTTGCATTTTCATAAAATAGATATTTAAACTCATTAGTCATTTTGATTAATGCCTTTTAAATTAATTAATCATTTTAGTTAATGACATTTAAAATTTATCAAATCATTTAACTAATGATGTTTGAATTTAAATTAATCCATCTAGTTAATGATATTTGAATTTAAGTAATCATTTTAAGTAATGATGTTTTAAGTTAATAAATCATTTTAATTAAAGATGTTTAAAATTAATCAATCATTTTGACTAGTGATATTTAAAAGAATTAATCATTTTAACTAATGATATTTGAGTTTAATCAATCATTTTAATTAATGATGTTTAAAAATAATTAACCATTTTAAATAATGATGTTTGAGCTTAATTAATTATTTTAATTACCGATGTTCTAAATTTAGTTAAATAATTTTAATTAATGATGTTGGAATCTAATTTATCATTTTAATTAATGATATTTGGATTTAGGTAATATTTTTAATTAATGGTGTTTTAAAAGTTAATTAAATTATTTAATAAAAGAGTTTAAGTAAATTAATTGATTTAATAAATGTGTTTTAAATTTAATATACCGATTTAGTGTATTAAAGTTAATGAACTGATTAAATAAGGTTTAAAAGTAAATTTACTGCTTAAATGAAGGTGTTTTTGAGATAATTAACTATGTAATAAGGATATTTAATTGGTTTATTAAAAGAGTTTATAAATTAGATAAAGTATCTTTCGAGACAATTCATATTGTTTCTAAAATATAAAAGATTATAAATGTCATTAATTATTTTAATTATCTTTCGGGATAATTAATGTTAGTTTAAATTTATTAAAGGGAATTTTAATTTGCTTTATTCTATTTCGGGAAAGTTAATGTGGTTTTAAAAGTTATAAAAAGGTTATATAAATTATCCTTCAGGGTGATTAACCTTTGATTTAAAACTTATAAAAGTAATTTAATTGATTTATTATCTTTCGGAATAGTAAATATTGTGTTAAAATTTATAAGTAATCGTTTATAAACAAGATGATCTTTTAAAAAGAATTGTTTCAAATAAAGCTAAGTGTAAATTATTTTGGATTTATGGTAAACAATGTTTTGACATTTGTTTTGAAAATGGTTTTAATATACTTATAAAATATAATTTGCCATTTTAAATAGTATTGTGATATGAAAATCAAGGGCAAGTGTGAATAACCATTTTATCATAGCTGATTTATTGACTATCGATTTCGATTTCGCTATATTCTTTGTATTTAGTCACTTCTAGACAATTTGTTGCTATTTTGAGCTTTATTATCCTTTGTAGAAAATGACTAAACCCAAAGTGCAAGAGGAAGAAAACTATGTGGGGTTGCTCTCATTAGGGTATTTTCACATTAACCCAAGATTGGCTTCGGTTTGCGCAATAAGATGTGAAATGCTCGGATTCTCGGTAAGGTTGGCGGGGTCTGGCTTGGACATGTGCGAGAGGTGTCACAGAGTAAACGACCCACCCAAGTATATTTCTAGAGGTATACTTTCGGCAAGGGGGCGCCCCTCCTAGTCATTTTTGGAAAAACTTCTCTTTTCCCCTTGTCGTTAATTCAAATCTTTGAATTGTTTGCTTAATTGTATGGAGAACTGTCTTGTGCTATTCTCTATGTTCAATTATTTGTGACCATTCTATCAAGTCTGGAATTTGATATTATTTATGCCTATTTATTCAGTATGGTATTTGCTCTTACTAGTACCTACCCCTTTTATTTTTACTATTTCTATTGTTTATTTTCATTTTTTCTTGATTGGATTGTTGTATTGATTTGTTCTCCATTTCTTCATTTATGGATGTTATTTTTATGAGGTAAAAATCCGTTCCGCATTAGCGGCATGGTCTCACGGAATTTTTATATGTTCATTATATTATTTGAGTTTTCTCACGTTGGTTTTCCAGACCGACCCAGGTGTTTTTTTATTATAATGCTCGAGTCAGACCGAGTTTTATCTTAGGTTGGCTTTGGTGATATGGAGTTATTGTGAGAAATGCGGAATACGGATCTTAAGGCTAGGATTAACACTAGAGGGGGGTGAATAGTGTTTTAAGGAATTATTAAATCTTTTTGAGTTTTTTTTAATTTGAACACAAATGCATGCAATATTCAGACACAGATATGATCGCAGAAACAAACACAGATGCAGAAATGAAGTAAAAGCAATAAAGGAAAGAACACACCGAATTTTATACTGGTTCGGAGTTACCCTATATCCAGTCCCGCACACAAGTACGTATTTCCTTTCAAAAGCAATTGTACAATTACACCCTCGATTTCAAGGCCACGAGGACACCACTCCAGATTCACAATCCTTTGGGTAGAGATACTTGATTTCATGGGCAAAAGTTCACCCAATCGATTTCCAAGGCTACAATCACACCTTTTCTCGCTTAGTTTATTACAAAGAAGCCTATAACTCTGAATAGCACTGAGATCTTGTTGAGATAGTGAAAGAGAATCAAACCAGAGATGATCTAGTTAGATTCAATGTTGATTTCGGCAGAGTAATGGTAAAAATGTGTATAAAGAAATGTGGAAGAAGAAGAGGAGTGAAATCAAAGAAAATATGAATACAAATTTGTTCAAAACTACCCCTATTTATAGTAGAACAACAGCCATGTCCATTCATGAAAGGATATGAGAATAGACACTTCCTTTGAAATTCAAATTTTTGAAATAAATTGCTACCATATCGACAAGGGGTACTTGCGGATGTCGACATGCCTAAGATATTTTTGGTAATTTGCTTTTCTTTGAAAATAACTTCTATCTTGTATTAAAACTATTTTAAACTTTATAAATATAATTAACTATAGTTAAAATACATAAGTAAATATAGAGAATAATATTTTGATATATATATATATATAATTTTACTATAATTTTATATTTAAATCTAAGTAAAAATATTAAAGTTAAATATATTATTATTAAAAGATAGTTTAAACCAATGATAATTTGATTTTGAAAATAAAGATTATTTTGAGACTAAAAATATTTAAAACCAGGATAGATGTTTTTGATTCTTTTAAAAGGAAGGTTTTGAAATCATTTTGAAAACCAGATATAATTTGTAAAAGATATTTGAATAAAAGTTAGTGGATACAAAACAATGTTCCACTAGATTTTTCGTAGGTTCCATCCTACTTAGGGTTCCATCCCTATAACAGGCTCGAAGTGGATTCCATTCCTTGAATAAATTGGATTTTAAAATGCCAGTGCTTTTCTAGGAGTTTTAACAAAATTCCTAATTAAATTACTTTGTATTGAAATTTAACTCTTGATAATCTTGATGCTCATGAGTCTTCAATCTTGATATCTTGAATCTCTATACTGTACAGTCTTCATTCTTGGTACCTGCACGACTAAATCCTGCGTATACATATATATATCTAAACTATAATGTTAGTATTTATATTTTATAGTCTTATTCTAAGGTTGTTGTCATCAAAACCATCATCTCAAGGACTAACAATCTCCCCCTTTTTGATGATGACAACCTTTGTTTATAAAATATTACTTCTATCCTAATAACCCCCCTAAAACTAATAATTCCTCCTTAATCTATACCTAACTATCCTATTTTATGCTTCTCCCCCTTTGTCATCAACAAAAACTAACTCCAAACTATATAACTCCCTCTTAATCTAATACTCTATGACATGTGATTATAATGATAGTGTTATCATAAATAATCAACACCTGATTCTAAAACTAAAACTTAATCCTAAATTACTAACTATCCTAACTAAGATTCCATATACGATAATACTTATAATAGTGAGAAATCAAATATAAGAACACAAATTATTTATTAATTATATATTGCTTTAGTTACATTTTCGTAGAGAATGTAAGAAAGAACATACTACAATAGGAAAGAGAGAAAACAAACTAATGTATGTCTTTGAAAATGGGAGATCTATGAACCGAACAATTTGGGTAGTGGAGACAGAAATTTCCACGTTGTTCGACTAGATTTCCATCCTTGTTAAAGCACACTTCGCCAACGCAAATGACTTTGTCGTCATCTTCAACATGCTCTTCTTCCATGAAGGCTTCTTCTTCTTCCTCACTGTCCTCTTGCACTTGATCTCCTGAAGACTCTTCATCAATCAAGATCGGATTAGCATGATTGTCCATTAGAAACTTTTGCAAATTTCTAAGGATTTTGCCTTGCCGTTCTTGTTCTTTGGCCATTCTAAGTTGCACCACTTGAATTTCAGTCATTAGTTGTACTGCATCCTTTAAGGAATCCTCCATTTTCATCGCTCGTGCGAACGTAGTTCGTTAAAATGGTCCAGTAGAAGGAGAAGGAAACGAAAAGGTTGAATTTTTGTTTGATTTGGAAGAGGAGGCCATTCTTTAAATAATTTCAGAAGTTAGAACAGAGAGAGAATAGAAAGAATGATCAACATTTCAAAATAAGAAGAATATGTAACCACTTATTTGAATTTTGGTGGGAAAGTTTCAAAAATGAAAAAAATCGTTATATGTCGACATAGGTAGGAGGGGGTTGTCGACATGGTGCTTGATATTTTTACTGTTTGATTTATTTTGATTTAATCTTTAATTATACTTTGTTATTTATATTTTATATTTCAATTATTGAACAAATACCTAATTCTCTTCTTAATTTAGTAAATATAGATTCATTTAAGGGTTTTGTTAAGATATCAGCAATTTGATTCTCAGAATTGATATAATCGAGAGTAATTACTTCCTTACTTATATTATCTCTGAGAAAATGATGTCTGATATCAATATGTTTAGTTCGAGTATGATGACTAGTATTTTTGGATAAATTTATTGCACTAGTATTGTCACAATAAATTGGCTATTTTGAGATATTTAAACCAAAATCTTTTAAAGTTTGTTGCATATATATTACTTGAGAATAAGCCAAAGCAGCAGAAATATACTCTGCTTCAGTTGTTGATAAAGAAACTATGATTTGCTTTTTACTAAACCAGGAAATCTGAGAATGCCCCAAAAAGTGACAAGTTCCACTTGTACTTTTTCGGTCTGATTTACAACCAGCATAATCAGCATCACAATAAGATATTGAGTCAAAAGAATCATTTTTAGGATAAAATAAGCCATAATCAAAGGTGTATTTAACATATCTTATGATACGTTTTATGGCTTTTAAGTGGGTCTCTTTAGGTTGGGATTGATATCTTGCACAGAGACAAACACTATGCATGATATCAGGTCTACTAGCAGCGATATAGAGTAGTGATCCAATTATTCCTCTATATAATTTTTGATCTACATCTTTCGAGAGATCTTCTTTACTTAGGTACTCATTGGTTGCCATGGGAGTGGGTTTTCCACTTGTAGTAGTCAAACCAAATTTACTAACTAGGTCTTTAGCATATTTTTCTTGACTAATAAAGATACCATTATCTAATTGTTTTATTTGTAATCATAGAAAGAAGTTTGATTCACCCATATGACTCATCTCAAACTCTTTTGTCATTATTTCATAAAATTCTTTATCCATTTCAAAATTAGTAGATCCAAAAATGATATCATCCACGTAGACTTGTACTAGTTGAATGTCATTTTTATTTCTTTTAATAAAAAGAGTATTATCTACTTTACCAATTTCAAAGTTTGATTGTAATAAGTAAGATCTTAGTCTACCATACTAGGCTCTAGGAGCTTGTTTTAGACCATACAGAGCTTTCTTAAGTTTGTAAACATGATTTAGTAATTTTTCATTTTCAAAAAGTGGTGGTTGTTCAACATATACTTCCTCTTTTACAAATCCATTTAAAAAGGCACTTTTAATATCCATTTGATATAATTTGAAATTATTATGATTTGCGAAAGCAAGCAGAATCCTAATGGCTTCTAATCTTGCTACGGGAGCAAAGGTTTCATCAAAATCCATTCCTTCTTCTTGACAATAACCTTGAGCGACTAACCGGGCTTTATTTCTAACAATCTCTCGTTGTTCATTCATTTTATTTTTATAAACCCATTTAGTTCCAATTATAGATTTATTTTCAGGTCTAGGAATAAGTTCTCAAACATTATTTCTAGTGAATTGATTTATTTCTTCTTGCATAGCCAAAATCCATGAATCATCAATTGATGCTTCTTTTGGATTTTTGGGTTCAATAGTTGATATAAAGGATACATTGCTCATTTTACTTAATTGATTTCTAGTTGTAACAACAGATTACATATCTCCTAGTATTTTTTCTATAGGATGATCTTTTAAAAGTTTAATTCTTTTATTAGGATGATTAATTTCATTATTAGTTTCAGTCGACTCTTGATTTTGAGTTATTAAATCCTCTTCATCGTTTGTATCTTCAAAATTTTTGATATTTTCATCGAATAAAACATGCATTGTTTCTTCGATGTTGTTATTTCTTAAATTAAACACTCTGTACGCTTTACTTTTGTAGCGACCCTGACTCGACCTTTGAAAATCGGCACTGAATACGACACTCGTATTCAAATGCCGCAGATCCAAACGTCGAATCTGGCTCGCTGGAGCTTATAACACATTAAGTACAACACAGCGGAAGAAATGAATAATACATTAGATATACAACATTGATACAATATCCAGATACAATGATGATACAATGAATATCAATATACATCATAGATATGGTACAAGACAATAGCAGCGGAAAGAAAAGATAACACCAGCAGCGGAACAATATCTCTAATATGGTCTTCAGGAGCCAGTATATGTAATCTCCATCTCCAAGGCACCAATCAGAAATAGCTCGAACTCCCAATAACGATGCACTAAGCTAAGCAAGGTTAGCCGTCCAAAGACTGAAGAAGACTCCAAAGATGAAAGCTACCAAACCAAAGACTTCGAAAGCTATCGAATCTACACCTATTATTAATTATCTGAAAAAGCCAACTCTAGACTGCCCGTGTGGGAAAATTGTGGGCACCCAGAGTTTAGGAAGGGAACAATAAACTCCAGGTCAGTCATGGGACTGGTATGAGCAAACAAAAACAGTTTACCTTTTAAAACATACAACAAAAGAATTTAAAATAAATCCGCAATGCTTTTTTGGAAAATGAAACCACCATAAGGCCTCCGGCCACACGCACAATGCAAACGCAGAATTGTAGGAGATTTCTCCTTATGATAGTCAAATATGCTTGATACGAGAAAATTTCTTTGATATTATTACTAGTGCATAGTGTAGAAAAACCATTTCGAAAGTATAATATTAATCCTAGCCAGCATAGGCATTTCGCACTTATGCCTACTACAACTACCATGTTCAATAGCAGGTTACCGCCACATTCCGTGGCAGGTTATACAACTAAAACCGTACAGGGCGTCTATTGTTTTGTTTGGATTTCCAACAAATGGTCAGGCTAAGGAACTTCCTACTGTCACATGGGTATGCCTCTGGAGGGACATCCCGAGAGCTTAACCAGCTCTCCGCCAACACAAGGCTGGGTTACCTGTGTAACTAGGTAACTACTACACGAGCATGCCATCCCCCGGTCCTTTGGGACCTTTATCCGAGGCACCTCTCAACCACAAAGCGATCACAAAGTAATAGATTTGCAGTAACCACATGAGTTAAGTATTTGGGCTCCATACCATGATACCACCCATTTCCAGAAGGGAATGAAACACCCTAAAGGGATCGACCCTCATAACCTTGCCGCATCTTTCATGTTTCGACCATTTTCGAGGTGTGAGGTCCTGATGCAGTCTCGTCGACAAAGCTGCGCTTTATACAAAAGCCATGCTTTGATCAACAAATGATACACAGTAGCACTCAGCATGCCACACTACCAAATTGGGAGTATATCACTGATAACTATCAACTACATAACTTCTGAGCTCGTACGTCTCAGAGAAGGGTGTTAAGCTAAGAGAATAAATTCTCCTTCACCAAACAGAAATGTATTTGATAGAGATCAGTTTTATATCTCAAAGTGTAGTGTCAGACATACAACCATACAAGTCTGTTCCGGGTTCGAACAGAACCGAAGGCACTTTCGAAGAAGCCCTTGCAATCCGGGCATCCACAATCCCGATCGGACTTCCCATCATTTAGGGAATCTCTATACCGTAACTACTCGGTGCAGAGACAATCGATAGGTTATCCTATCGTTCTCGAAGACAACCCGTCTTCACCACCGGCCTTCAAATGCAATCCATAACGTCGTATCATTATTCGGAATGAATTATATAACACAAGGTCCTCTCCCGGCTAAACCGAATAGTGAGCGCAATATTTAAAAACATATGGATATTGGGGTTTCAGTTAAGTCACAACTTTTAAAAACCCAAAATCTTTCTTCAAATGGTTAAACAAACTACCATTTCAAATCTTTTAACAAAAAGATTCGTTTCACAAAGTTCACCTAGTTTCACAAAGATTATTCATAGATTTTCAAAACAATTTCCATTTCAATTAGGATTAACTCATTAAATCTTCAAATCAAAGATTTAACTTATAACTTTCAAACCGTTTCCAAAGATTTATTCATAACTTGGAAAACCATTTTCATTTTAGACTTGAAATCCTTTTAACACAAATTGGAAGTTCATTTCTTATATGAAAGCTTTTATTATTTAAAAACAAATAGTTTTCATCTCGGAAAAATCCGATTTCATTTATTCAAGTTTAAATCTTTGGGTTAAAGTCAAATTCCCAAAACAACACTTAAAAAATGATTTAAAACCCATATAAACTTGTATACCCTCTTTAAATCATAAATAGGATTTAATCTCAAAATTTTGAATTCAAATTTAAATCAAAATTCAAAACTAAATCAAGTTATTCAAAAATAACTTTTATCTTTGAAATTCCTTTTCAAAAGCTTTTTACTTTAATCCCAATCCATTTCCAAAACCATTTGGATTCAAAAATTCAATTTTAAAACCATTTCATTAAATTCAAATATCCGTGACTTAACCAATTTCCACGTGCGATCCATATTTGTGTGTGTATAAGTGTGGTCCAGGGGTTTTACATAATAAAAGTGCAACGTCATCAATCAGTGTATATTCCAATACAGCCATATATTTGATAAGCGGTATAAACTATAACGCTTATCTTTCATTCACATATTATAGATATATATCACAGATAATAAATTACATTAAACACAGCTCAAATCAAAACAGAGCATCACATATCAGGGATATCAAACAATTCAATCATCCAATAAAATCCAAACATCCATAAGTAAAATCAGTTAATTGTTTGATTAATTCAAATCAGATTTAGTTACTTATAAATCACTAATCTTGGTTAATTAACATAAATAAATTACATATCATTTTGATTAATTATTCTTTAATCACGTATTAATTAACCTTTAATAATAAATTAATTAACCTTTAATTATAATTCATCAACTTTCAATTATTAAATAATCAACCTTTAATTATTTAATTAATTATCTTAATGAATTACGATAAGTGACTATCCCTAATCTTAAATCAATGTTAATTTCTTGAATAATCCACCTTTAATCATTAATTAATTAATTTTAATCAAGTAATATCCTTAAGCAATTAATTACTTTTAATTGCTTTTATTAATTTAATTTTCATTAATTAATTACATTAATTAATCCTTAATTATAAATTTATTAACCTTATATTAATAATTAATTATCTTTAATTAATTACTATGATTAAATAATTAATCCTTAATTAATAACCATTCCTTAATCACTTTCATAAATAAATTAACTTTTAGTTAATTAATTAATCATTTTCAAATTAGTTACCTTTATTAATTAATCACATTAATTAATAATCATTTAATTAAATTATTCTTTAATCACTTGATTAATCAACCTTAATCATTAATTGTTCAACCTTGATTACTTTCATTAAGTACTTAATCGTTTAAGCAATTTCATTAAGTAATTATCCCTTAATTACTTAATTAATTATCCATAAATGAATCACCTTAGTGAATTACATTAAGTATTTGATTAATTACATTAATTATCTCTCAATTAATCACATTAACCTTTAAATAATCACATAAATTAATTAAGCCCCATTGATAAATTTTCCCTTTAAATAATTATAATGACCAAAAAACATTTCAAAAACATTCAATGTCTTTTCTTTTCAAATTCAATTTTTAAGGTTAAAAACTGCTTTTACAAGCCAGCCCAAGACCTTCCCCGAGTAACAACCGAGCAAATCCGCTTCCTACTTCGAGTCTCTCCTAAAACCTACCAGTGCATAATTCTTCCCAAACTTAAAACTTTGCTTAAGTATTTAAACCTGGTGCAAACCAGAAATACTTCGAGCTTAAACTCGAGCCTGTACCCATATTTCGCGATGAACACTTTGAGACAACATCCTTATTCCCAATCTCCTTCCCACTGTACAACTAAGGCCATGTGCACGTGCACATCAACTTTGATGAACTTCGATCGGTACTGTGACGATCGACGATAGCCTCTACCAGCCACCAGAGCACCTAAAAACACCAGATACTGACGAATTCGCGATCGAGCTTCACGACCCAAACTGCAACACGACCAGCCCATCAGAAAACATCCCGTCCCGATCACCATGGCCTCCTGACGCCACGCGACTTTGACCCAAACTTCGTCACACACCTACGCATCTAACCCCCCCGGTCCGGTGCGATTCGACGCAACAGTGACGACGAAATTGTTGTGTTTCCCCCTTCGAAAAAAACTGGAACATGAACCCTAGTTCATCAAAATCTCGCCACATCGATCATCAAGAATTTTTTTTGCTATTTTCCCCCCAATCTACAACACCCATGCCTCCATCACCATTAATCCCGATCCCACATCCTTCGGCGTTCGCCAAAACTAGACCATTTTATGTTTTCCATTCAAACCAAAAATCCCCCTTCTATTCAAAACTTAAAATCACAAATTTATTTTTAAAATTCATCATTTTTAGATATGAATCTGTTCCTATAAACAAATCTAAAAATTAAGAACTTCGAATTTCCAGATTTTAAAAAGATTTTACTGTAATCACTTGTTTCCTGAATATTTCCTAAATATTTTCATTTGAACTATTTTTTAAAATAACATTGTATTGTTGTAATTATTTTTCCTTCAAGGACTAAAGCTAGAAAAGGTCCGGGGAAAGGAATTTTGATGGTTTTTTTTCATTAAACAGGTTCGAAGCCTGTTGCCTATAAACAGAAACACATAAATATGTACATCCCTATATATATATATATATATATATATATATATATATGCAATATACAAGCATATTCAACAGCTAGGCAACACTTCAAATCATATTCAAGCATTAATCACAAACACCAGAACAAAACAAAAATATAAGGAAGTGAGTTTGCTCACAGTAAAATGAAGACAGAGGACCTGGAAACTTGAAATTTGCCTTGAACTTTTATTTTTATTTAGCTCGCCTGAAGCTTTGAATCTGGAACTTGTAAATAAAAAATCTTTGCTTAATCACTATCGTATTTGTTTATTCAGTTCATCAGTGACATACAAACTTGAATTTACTTACAGTTTGAATTTTTTTTTATATAACAGAGAAAGCTTTTTTTCCTGCAACTTGAAGACCAGAAATAGATTTAATCTTTGATCTTGATTCCTCCTACAAACTGATTGATATTATTTTTTTAAATCTTTGCTTTACCACTGATTAACAACTTCAGATTCAAATTATTTTTTTAACAAAAAAATTTACTTGCCTTAGATTACTCCAAAGAATTACTGCGCTGGCAAAACTGAAGCTCCCTTTTTTAAACTAATATTCAGTTTTGAAATGGTTTATTAAAACTTGATTTTAAAACTACAAATCCATTAAACTATGAAGTTTTAAAATTCACCTGAGAGATGGAACATAAACTACAGCTTGATGTTTTCAGAAGATCTTCAGATTTTAATTTTTTTCTCTTGAATTGAAGAAGAGTTGGCAGTTTTTTTCTTTCTGATTTTTTTTCTTTGGGTGTTGGAGTTTGAAATGCTCAATCTATTGTTACTGTACTTTCAGAGATTTGATGAGAGGCTAAATAATTTGAAAATGGAAGCTGAAAGTTTTTCTATAATTTTTAATTTGATTATTTTATTCAAGCAATGATGTTGAATGCCATTTGTTAAGAATAATAATCATGAGATCTCAATGCATGTTAATTTCTTTACTCCATCTCCTTTGTGTATGTTTATCATTTGTAATTTTACAAGACAAAAGAATTTTTAATAATTTTTTTGTATCATATTCACTTTACAATGAATACACCCCTTATTCCTTTGTGTGTGTGTGTGTGTATATATACAATGTTAAAAGAATTGCTTTGACCAATATTTACATTATATACATTACTCCTTAATGATTTTGAAAGCCACTTATTCTTTTTTTTTTAACATTTACTTTAAATTTAGATTCAAATTCCAATTCACTTTATTTATAAAAATCCACTTATGTCTATTTATATATTCACACATATCTTAAACAATTTAAATTCACAAATTTATATCAATTACTAAATTTAATTTTACTCAAAAATCGGGATCGTTACAATTTTTGTTAGAATATCCGATAAAGATACCTTTGTCGGATTTAGGACCAAATTTATATAAGTTATCTTTTGTATTTAAAATAAAACATTTACTTCCAAAAATTCTAAAATAAGATACCTTAAGGTTTCTTTCTGTGAATAAGTTCATAAGATGTCTTATCAATTAAAGGTCCAATTAAAATTCGATTTAAAATATAACAGGCGGTAGCAACTGCTTCTGCCCAAAAATACATTAGTAATTTACTATATGAAAGCATAGTTCTCGCACACTCTTGAATCATCCTATTTTTACGTTCTACTACCCCGTTTTGTTGTGGAGTTCTTGGAAATGAAAAATTGTCGGTTATTCCATTTTTATTACAGAATGCCTCAAACTTTTCATTTTCAATTTCACCACCGTGATCACTACGGATGGTTATAATTTTTAGAGAAAGTTGATTTTGAATCCTTTTTGTGAAGTTCTTAAAACATTCAAAAGTATCACTTTTATGTTTCAAAAATATTGTCCATGTAAATCTAGAATAATCATCTACAATTACAAGGACATATTTATTATGATTTATTGACAGAATTTGAGATGGACCAAATAAATCAAGATGAAGTAATTCAAGAGGTTTTGAGGTTGAAATCATATCTTTTAATTTAAAGGAACTTTTTCTAAGTTTTCCTAATTGACATGCATCACATAAACTATCTACTTTAAAATTCATTTTAGGGAGACCTCTTACTAGATCATGTTTTGACAGTCTAAATAAGAGTTTGAAATTCAAATGTCCAAATCTCTTATGCCAAATCCAAGGGTCACTTGTATTTGCCAAAAGACATAAGTTATCGTTTAAGACTTTCATACTAAGAATATAAATATTCTTTTTCCTAATTCCCTCATATATTATGGTTGAATTATTATCTTTTATGTGACACTTGTCTTTTTCAAATTTGATTTTATATCCTTTACCGCAAAGTTGACTAATACTTAGCAGAATATGTTTTAAATTCTTAACTAGCAAAACATTAGTAATAATAGGAGTTTCAGAGTTACCGACTTTGCCGATGCCATTCACATATCCTTTTGAATTGTCTCCAAAGTTAACTAGTCCTCCGTCTTTGTATATTATATCTTTCAGCATATCTGGATTGCCAGTCATGTGTCTAGAGCATCCACTATCGAGTACCCATTTATTCTTCTTGATCTGCATAATTTGTCCATTGTGGATTCATTGCTCAACACCCATAAAGCATGTTTTCTGCACATCATACAATTTTGGTAGACAGCTTGATTTTGAATATTGATTATATGCAGACTCAAGAGATAATGATGATCTAAATATTTCTAAACTAGTATTAACAAGTTTTTTAATCATAGCCATTTTAAAAACTTTTTCAAAAATCATATTATGAAACTTTGAAAACCTTGCTCTGATACCAAATGTGAGAAATGGGAAATACGGATCTTAAAGCTAGGATTAACACTAGAGGGGGAGGAGGTGAATATTGTTTTAAGGAATTACTAAATCTTTTTGAGTTTTTGTTAATTTGAACACAAATGTATGCAATATTCAGTTACAGATATGATCACAGAAACAAACACAGATGTAGAAATAAAGTAAAAGCAATAAAGGAAAGAACACACCGGATTTTATACTTGTTTGGAGTTACCCAACATCCAGTCCTGCACATAAGTACAGATTTACTTTCAAAAGCAATTGTATAATCACACTCTCGATTTCAAGGCCACGAGATACACCACTCCAGATTCACAATCCTCTGGGTAGGATACTTGATTTCACGGGCCACAAGTTCACCCAATTGATTTCCAACGCTATAATCACACCTTTTCTCACTTGATTGATTTCACAGGCTACAATCACACCTTTTCTTGCTTAGTTTATTACAAAGAAGCCTATAACTCTGAATAGCACTGAGATCTTGTTGAGATAGTGCTAGAGAATCAAACCAGAGATGATCTAGGTAGATTCAATGTTGATTTCGGTAGAGTAGTGGTAAAAATGTGTATAAAGAAATGTGGAAGAATAAGAGGAGTAAAATCAGAGAAAATAAGAATACAAATTCTTTCAAAACTACCCCTATTTATAGTAGAACAACAGCCATGTAATTTCGTGAAAGGATACGACGAATAGACACTTCCTTTGAAATTCAAATTTTTGAAATAAACTGCTATCATGTCGACAAGGGGTACTTGAGGATGTCGACATGCCTAAGGTATTTTTGTTAATTTGCTTTTCTTTGAAAATAACTTCTATCTTGTATTAAAACTATTTTAAACTTTATAAATATACTTAACTATAGTTAAAATACTATAAAATTTTACTATAATTTTATATTTAAATCTAAGTAAAAATATTAGAAGTTAAATATATTATTATTAAAAGATAGTTTAAAACCAAGGATAATTTGATTTTGAAAATAAAGATTATTTTGAGGCTAAAAATATTTAAAACCAGGATAGATGTTTTTGATTCTTTTAAAAGGAAGGTTTTGAAATCATTTTGAAAATAAGATATAATTTTGTAAAAAATATTTGAATAAAAGTTAGTGGGTACAAAACAATGTTCCACTAGATTTTTTGTAAGTTCCATCCTACTTAGGGTTCCATCCCTTTAACAGACTCAAAGTGAATTCCATTCCACGAATAAATTGGATTTTAAGATGTCAGTGCTTTTCTAGGAGTTTTAACAAAATTCCAAATTAAATTACTTATTATTGAAATCTTGAACTCTTGATTATCTTGATACTCATGAGTCTTCAATCTTGATATCTTGAATCTCTATACTGTACAGTCTTCATTCTTGGTAACTGCATAGCTAAATCCTGCATATACATACATACATACATATATATCTAAACTATAATGTTAGTATTTATATTTTATAATCTTATTCTAAGGTTGGTGTCTTCAAAACCATCATCTCAAGGACTAACAGTAATTGGAAAAGAGCTGGATATTCACCTATCGTAATGTTTTATTTTCTTCTATATTATATTATATATGTTTCAGTAATTATAAGCTCATAATTTTATAACTATCCAGCTGATAATGTTTGTTTTTAACTTTGAAGTACTTTGTATTTTGGGGTAACAAATATTACCGTCTTTGTTATGTTATATGTTGTCGATTTCGCTGTGAGATTCTGATTTCTCTATTCTCTATTCTCTGTTCTTTCCTTTTTATTTTACCCTAATAATCTATCTTATCGACAATTGGTTGTTTAGCATTGAAATACCATGGATGTATTAGGTGCCGACTTGCAATGGTCGAAATGGTGGGTTTTTACATTCTAAACCAAAAATAAAGTTAATCTTCATCATTTGGTAAATAGAGTACTATGCATACTAATGGTTGTTGAGCACCCTTAAGCCATAAACTATACATAATGATGTTCACATTGTCTCTGGATTGGTAAAGATATTTTATACCTTTGTTAAGCACTGTCAAGGATTACATAATTTATTCTTACACAAAATGATGCGTCGAGGGTTTCTAATGTACCTTATGATTTGTTGAGAACTCTTAAGGTCGTAAGAAGAATTGGAGAAAAGTATGTATGGTTAGGAGTTACATATAAGATATGACTAATAACATGTTATTTACCATTTATAAGGACTACAATTTGTTTTGCACCCTTAAGATTGTAGTAATATGATAAATAGATTCTAACTCTCACTAGAAGCATTTATATGACCCCTATATCCCTTCTAGGACTTTCAAAAGATCTAAATTCTAGTGGGAGTCTTATTAGAAAAATATAATAAACCATACTAATATGTACAAGAGGATATGTTATATTTTAATAATATACTTTAATAAATTTGTACAACTAATGTAACTAATAAAAGTCGTTATTGATTTAAAATATACCAAGGGAACTAAATTAAAGATTGAACAAGAAATGTAAAGATATAATTACCTCCAATGAAACTTTTGGCAAATTGTCACTTCAAGGCCCATGCAAGAGCTGAATGATACAAGTATTCAAACTTTTGAGTCTTGGTCACTTAGGTGTATACTTACTTGTTGTTATTTTTTATCATACGAGTGTGATCTTTAAAAATATAAGAATATGGATATTCAATCCATACTTAATCACATACAAAAGTGGTATGGTGACGGTCACATTCCGTAAGTTATAAAATTTTGATAAAATTATAGCATTCGAAATGAGTTAGTAAACTATAATGTGAGATCATGCACTCAATATGACTAATTACAATGAGTATCTTGTTGTATTGTTAACAACACTAAACTAAGGACAACATATAGACCCGACTCTTATATCACTAAGATGTCGATTTGATATGTTTACCAAAGTGTAACATATTCGATCCCCTCAATATGTTAAAGTTAAATGAATGCATTTTTGTGAAGATATCTAATGCGATCATATAGTAAAGAACTCTCTTTTGAAAGGATAGATCATGTAAAAAAGAAATCAAAAGTTTAAGAGTGGAACTAACAAAGCCAGTAGGATGAAAAGAAGGTGAATTGTCACTTCTAATTCATGAAGAGACTTCAAAAATGGAATTGTATCGGATATTCGTAGATGCTTAACAAGAAATATGGTTTCTATTCAAAACGTGCTTTTATTTTAGAGGTTTGTACTTTATAAGATCTATTTCTAAGAGTTTTAGATAATAGATCTAAACCCTCAAATATAAATTAGTTACAGTAGAAGAAATAATCAGCATATAGTAAGAGATTCAATGGAGTTTCATTCATATAGCAAATGCTATATTTTAGTAGTAAAAATATTGGGATCATACCTATAACACTTGGTTATGGATGCATCTATGTTATAAATATTTAATTTCATGTATACCAAATATAATCTATGAAATAATTGTTGTTTTCATATTGTGACCGAAAATGTTGCTTTATTTTACGTATGAATAATATTAATATTCCTTATAAAATAAGTCTACTATAGTTATTTCGACGATAGTATTTGTTTTCTAATAGCGATGTGTTAACTATGGACAAAATAGAATCATATAAAATATTTAATGGTAAATTCTGGAATTAAAGAGAAAGCTATATTTTTGAGGAACAATTCTTCAATCATAAGTTATAAATCATATATTGCTTATGTATCTAAGAGGATTAATGGAAACACACATGTTTAGTGAAGTGACAAAAGAATTAATAAACTCTATGAAATGGTACATATGTTGTTCGTAGCATAACCTCTAAAGATATAGAAAGTGGATCCACTTACTTTGTTAAATTCAACGATGAATCATCTAAGATATCAAAATGTATTTTGATACATAAGTTAGACATCTATGATAAGTTTATAGATATGAAACAGAAGTGCGAAATATAATATGCAAAAGAAGTAAAATACTTTGATTTGGTCAAAAAGGTGAGTATCTTGGGTATAATATCCAAAAGTACTTAAAAAGGAGTATGATTACCACTTAAATCACTCCTTATTCTAAAAATGATGTATCGATAAGGACTAATTAGACTTTGTTAGACATAGTACAATTGGTAATGAGCGAAGTATAGTTGCCTCTTTCTTTTAAGGTACATCCACCTAAGAGCAAGCGCATATGTTGAATTTAGTTTCATTCAAAAGCTAGATCTTTTTTATGCAAGTCTATGACAGTTTATAAAAATTTATGAAAGCCTATTCCATTGCACCAAGAAGAAAAATGTTGTTTCGAGATAGTTTATCTTCTTGCCGAAGAAATTTCATTCTAGATAAAATGGTAGAAGTGCGATGGACTTGGAGTAGATCCAAGATCTAACATGAAAACCAATTATGTAGACGATATCAATCTAATCGAGCCTAAAATACACAACTTATTAGAATGTCTAATAGGAACTTTCATGCATTAAAAAAGACTACGACCTCTTGTCAAAGTTGAGAATATGGATTGTTCATAATGATAATCTCCTCGGTTTCCGTTAATAAATGGACATTATAGACTACCACATGGTGTATGCATTAAATTGTAACTTGATTCTAAGTACACAAATAATATATGAATTTGGAAGATTTAAGTGGAAGGATGTGATCCATTGTGTAATGACCTAGAATTTTAGTCATTTGAAATTGGAATATTTAATTAATATAAGTATTGAAAAGTTAATTTTATAGATTAAATAATCTGAATTTTAAATACAAAGATTTATTGGATAATTTAATTGTGGGAATTACTAATTTAAATTTGTTTGAATTATTGAATCTTGGATTTTAAGTTGGATAAAAATGATTTAAAGGCTTATTTAATTTCTATTAATAAGAATGAAGGTAATAAAAATTTTAATTGGATTTAAAAGCGATTTACTCGATTTTGAAAATAACTCATATTAAATAACATATAAAAATAGCCTTCCGGGGCACTGTCTCAAAATTCGATGAAACAATTTTTACTGGATCTGTAATTGTGAATTTTATTACAATGTCAAGTTTCGTAACGATCAGACGTATCATTCGGTCGTGCAAAATCGAATTGCATTGAAATTAATATCGAAAATTTAATATAATAACTAAGTTCAAAAATCTATATTCTAGATACGATCGAATTAGGGTTCGAGACTAGTTTCATCGCTTTCCGAATAGGGGTATAACATATAAAATGCCAGGCAGAACGTCTCGAGTGGGATCCAAAATCATATAGCTAGATATTTTGAAATTAAATAGTATGTATATATATATATATATAGATTTGACATTACACTGCCTTGATCCATCACCTTCAACCCACAACTCCATACACAGCCCATCCCTCCCCTGTTATATCCTACCTTTTCCCCTCCCATTATTTAAACTCGGCTAGAAAAAAGGGAGATTTAAAAATTTACTCAATAAAAAATATGGAACAAGCTTTAAAATTCTTTTTAGATTAGAACATCTCGTTGATATGTTTGGCTAGAGGTGCAGCACTAGGTTTTGGAGCTCGACAGTAAGTCGACTGGCGGTTACAGCTAGGGTTTGGCATAGGGTTTGATTCATGCGGCATTGGCTAATTTGAAGTTTGTGTTCTTGGCGAGGAGGAGCATCGATGGTAGGGTTTTGGTGAGGTGCGGTCGTGGATAGTGGGTAGCGACAGTGTATGGCATGACAAGGTGGGTTGAGTCGCAATTTGGGAGAGGGTCTCGGGTTCGTAGTGGAGGGTATGGGTGCGTAGAGGCTGAGACGAGGTGAAGGATGGCATTGTCGATTTGGCGAATAATGAAGAGATGGAAGAGAGGTGGCCGGTCAAAGGTGTGGCATGGTGAAGTCTTCGTACTGGAGCGGCACATTCAAATGGGGTAAGGAAGATGAAAGAGGGGTAGGATGGTAAATTGCTTGAAGTTTATTATTTGTTTATTTAATTATTAGTTAAATAATCGGTAATTTAAAAATTCAATAACTTTCTCATACGAGGTCCGATCTAGACAAAACATTATGCGTTGCGCTTGTATCGACGAAAGCTTCGCAATGGAACTGGTTTGGAAAAATTTGGAGACTGTTGAAATTGGGCTAAAATTGGACGTTGTTCGGTTTTAGTTCCAGACCGAAACGCCTCGGCGATAACAGGATATTTACGTGAGTTAATCTCACTTTTTTGGTTAACTAGTATAATATATAGTTGATAAAAATTGTCGAATGATTGTTTGGATGAATTACTATATTTATATTAGTTGGATTGAATATCCCGTCTATTGGAGCGGATGAGACCCTATTATGTTTCCATGTAAGAGATGATGACCCTTTGTATACGAATCCCTCCTCGAAGCAGTTGATTTATATTTTATGATTATATAACGTTTATAATGGAGGGAAAATAGGTCAGAGGGATCCAATAGGATTCCTCACAACTGTCGATTTTCTTTACATATATATATATATATAGATGCTATGATGCAGGGGGAAACAGGTTGGACGAATCCAATGGGATCCCTCACTATTGTTGAATTGATTCAATAATATATTTTTATATGAATTATTGAAAATAAACTGATTGTGGACATTATGGTTATAACATTGTTATATTTTGAAAACTAAAACCAAGTGGTGATAGAAAATCGATACTGATATTGATTAAGTGTTGGGTGGCTATTGGCCTCAAATTAGTATTTTAAAAATACTATAAATTATCCTTAAATCGGAATTGATTTTTGAGACAGGAAACGATTTTAAAATCCAAAATTGGGTTTCGGAGTTTTTTAAGATTATCTAATTAAATATATTAATATTGTTTTTAAGTTAATTAATTATATTAATATTGTTTGAAAGTTATTTAATTTTAATAATATTATTTTAAGGTTATTTAATTATATTAAAGTTGTTTTAAAGTTATTTTATTACAGTAACATTGTTTTAAAGTGTTTATTCAAATTAATAATGTTTTTAAAGCTAATTAATTATAGTCATATTATTTTTAAGTTATTAAATTAATATTGTTTGAAAAATATTTAATTATATTAATATGGGTTTAAAGTTAATTGATTATAGTAATATTAATTTGAGGTTATTTAATTATTTCGGTATTGTTTTGAAACTAATTATTTATAGTAATATTGGTTTAAAGAATTATCAAAATGTGATAAGGTTAATTATTTAAGAAAAATTATGGTTTGGAATTAGTAATAAGGATCATTAATAAGGTTTTAAAATAAATTATTATTATTAATTATAAAAATGGTAAGATTAATTATTATTGTTGTTAAATAATATTTTGGAATTCTTAATTATAATTTAAAATGTTTAAAATTTATAAATTTTTAATTTTAATAATCATTATTATATAATGGTGTTTTGAAGTAAAAAAATATTTTTAGTTATTTATAATTATTTCCGAGCCCTCTGAATAGAGTAGAAAGACTTAGATTTTATAAAGGAGTTATAAAATGGGTTTGAAGAATTAAGGAAAGATTATTTGCAAGGTGAAAGAGTTTATAAATAGTTAGATATTTATAAATGTATTTTAGAAGATAGTTTATAGATTTATAAAAGAAGTTAGAAGTGATTAAGTTTTTGGTAAAGGTATTATTAATGGTTTTTCGAAGGTTTATAAAATGATTTATAAATGGTTTTCGAGAATTTTAAGGAAATTTATAAATGATTTGAGAATCGAATGAAAAGAGAGTCTTTCTCAGTTTTGTAAATATATTTATACTATTGAGATAAGTATATAGATTTTTTCTAAGTATTACAAATATAAGAATCGGTGGATATATCTTGTAAAAGTATTCTTATACAAGAAATTTATAAAGTGGTTTTTTTCATAAAAGGTTTATAAAACGGGGCTAGCGGTCGCTTATATGCTTACCAATATTGGTTGTTCCCTATGAAATAAAATCCTGATTGAATATTTGTTATTCAATATTTAAATAACTAACTATCGAAATTGGACCCAACGTAACTTTGGAAATATCTAGGGGAAACACGTGAGTTATATAGCACAGTCATCTCCAATGATGCTGTACGATGCATATAAATCTCATTTCATTCTCCTAGGACAATGATAAAGAAATTCGTCTATTAACGGTTAGGAGGCGATCTCCGATCTTTTCTTTGACTATTTATTTCCTAAAGAACTGGGGTTGAGTTTACCGGAAATTATCGAACGTTGCTTCGAAGAGACCATGATCGGATATGTTATTCGAAAACCACTTCAATCTAACGAATGCTTTTCGAAGTGATGGCATTGTGAAGAGCATGGAATCGAAGATAGAGATGTAAAGTGCAAGGACTAAACGCTACTAATCCTGAGGGTGATTCTAAAATGAATGTAGTAGGAATAGTGCCTTCGATTTCGTTTAGATCCAGAATGGACTTGTTTGGAAGAATGCTATCAGCACATTGTCATTGGAGGGCAATGAGCATTCTAAGTGTAAATGTTCTTGAAAGGTAATCACAACCTATTGCCCCATCGACTGGAAATGTCTAAAACAAGGGAGATGCAGTAGGGCCAAGTGAATCACTCCCAAGTATGGTATGATCTTTCCTATCTAGAGTCACTATTATCTCTCATTTGTATGCTTCGAGGCTCACTAACGGAGGGGTGATCATATTCGGTACTATCCAGCAAGGGGTAGGTCGGTCCTATGTTGGCAGGGATTGTCAGCTACGATCTCGGTACACTGTTCTAGAGGTATACTGTGATGGGCGGTACCCCAGTAGCCTAGTCATTAGTTAGAATCCATTCCCCAATACGAGCGTTATGTTTTCAGTTGCATACCTAATATGTTGGAATGTGAGATGAAAACATTTCGGCTATATTCATATTTTACTTTGACCCTCAGACATTATTATGATATAAATGGATATAGAAAGTGTTTTGGTTATCGTAAGGTAAAACCCGTCCGTGTTTATATGTGGCGTGGTCTTACGAGATACCTTTGGTTTCAAAGATTTTTATATAACTTAAAATCCAGTTGGGTGTGTTATCTCATGCTGGTTTTCCAGACTAACTCGGGTGTTATTTTATTTATAATGTCTGGTCAAACCGAGCATATTTCAGATTAGTTGGATGCTCGGAGCTTCAAGAGACGAGTTGGAGGCCTAGAGATGTATTTACGTAGATGGTTATTTTCCGTTGTATTTATTGTTGTGTTATCAGCAACTGTGAGGATGGGCTATTTTAACTGTCCACGCTAAAATAGGTTAGTATACTCTGATTGATGTTTATACATACACATATTACCCTTTTTTGTGTGTAAAGACTTGCTGTATATTATATATTATCCGTTCCGCTGTGAGATTCTATGTTGTTGAGTTTTCTTCTTATTTTCTTTCTTCTTTCTTTCCCCTAATAATCGGTTTTCCAGCATTCGATTGCTCGACATATATATAATATAGTGGACGTATTAGTGTCGATTTTCGAGAGTCAAAAATCCGGTCCGTTACACATTGACTATAAATGAGTCTTAAAGAAGAAGATTAATGAGGCCATAAAATGTATGAACTTATAAAGTAAGGTTGATGGGAAATGCCCATGTTGATTTCAAAAGTGAATTTGATGAAGTAATTTCACTAGTCACCATGCCTAGATCCATCCGATTCTACTAGAAAATTATCTCATATTAAAAATTATCTCATAGTATAACTATAAGTTTTGGCATATGCTCATTGAAATAGAATCCAAATAATGATTTGTAGGACACCATCTGTACACATAGCAAAAATGTCTCAAAGTTAAATCTTGTGGACTTTATAAGATTAGTATATGATCTTGAATACACATCTAGATATTACACAAGTTTTTTATAGTGAAATAAAATGGTTTGATTTGAGTCAAAATGAAGAGTAAGCGTGTGTCCATAAGCAAGAAAAATAAAGGTGCTATAACATTTCTAATGCTATAAGTAAATAATGCATTACCAACAGGTAATGATGTATTCGATTGCAACCAAACAAAGCTAATTATTTAATATTAAATGAAGGATTTGAAAGAGGCATCCTGTAACAACCTAGAATTTGATCACATAAAATATGGATATTTAATTATACTTTTAATACTTAATCAATGAATTTTATAACTAAAATAAACTCATTTTAAATAATAACAAATGATAGTGAAATCATTTTTAAATTTTGTTTACCAAAATAATTAGTTCGAAGAAAGATAGAATATGTGATCGGACTTCATTTTTCAAATTTTCGATGGCTAAAATTTGTCGTGTAATGATCTAGAATTTTAGTCACTTGAATTTGAAATATTTAACTGATTTTAAATATTGAATTTTTTTTATAAGTTAAATAACTTGATTTTCAAATATAGCGATTTATTTGATAAGTAAATTGTTGAATTTAATAATTCAAATGGTTTAAATAATTGAATCTTGGGTTTTAAGTTGGATAAAAATAATTTCAAAGCTTATTTAAATTCTAAATAATAAGAATGAATCTAATAAAACTTTTAATGTGGATTTAAAAGTGATTTATTTGGTTTTTTAAATAATTCTTTTTAATTAACATGTAAAAATTACCTTTTGGTGCACCATCTTGAATTTCAACGAAACCAGCTCATTGGATCCATAACAGTATATTATTGTATGATAACGAATTTCATGATGATTGGACATATTGTTTGGATGTGCAAGATCAAAACGCGTAGAAATTAATTTCGGAAATTATATAATATAACTGAGTTTGGAAAGCTATCTTCCGCATATGATCGAATTAGATCTCAAAAAAGTTCCATTATGTTCAAAATAGGGGTATTACATATAGAACACCTGGCGGCACATCTCATTTGGAGTTCGAAATCTTTGGACGTTTCGTAATTTGATATTTAATATTGAATATATATATATATATATATATATATATTCCTATATCCTAGTCGTGCTCTTTATTGTGCATGCCATACCTACACTGTTCAGCCATGCCTCGTCCATACCACCCTCTCCGTTATAAGTATAGTTCAAACCAAAGAATGGGGGTTGGCTAAAATTTAAAAAAATTCAAATCAACATCATGGTCTTATCCTATGGCCGACAATCTCAGAGCCATCAACAACATTTTCGAGCAAAGTCGCTAACTTCAAAGTCATAGGCGACATCGAGGTCGACCTACTGGATCGCTGGATCGTCGTGGATTGGAGCGGATCATCATAGATCTAGGTTTGAAGGCAAGATAATAGGTTTCGGTTTTTAGAGTTTTTGGAAAATTGGTGGTTCGATTGGTGATGAACCTGAAGGTAAGTTCTAGGGAAGGTCGAGGGCTACATGCTGGCAAAATTTGGTGGCGAATGAAGGAACTTGGCAGTGGCATTTTGAGGATGATCGGAATTTCACGCGAGGATTTTTAGCGAGGTGGTGGTGGCATTTCGAAGGGCAAGGCGGGGGTCGTCTTGCGCGTCGAGTTCAGGGGAGCTTGGGAGATGGTTGCGGCAATGCCAAGAGATGCGTGGAGGCTGGGCGTGGCGGTGGAAGAAGGCATCATCGAGAGAAAAAAAAGAAAACGAGTGTGCCTAGGAGCGAGAAGAAGATGGATTATTATGTAATTAGTTTATAATTTAAGAAATTAGTGGATTAAAATTTTGTTAAAAATTGAAAGCTTATATGTCTAATATCTCTCTCATATGAGGTCCAATCGAGGCATGGATTTTTTGCATGGCACTCGTAACTAAGCTTCGCCATGGAACTGGTTTGGACGAATTTGGCGATAGTTGAAATTTGGGCTAAAATCGGACATCATTCGATTTTAGTTCCAAACAGAAACGCCTCGGCGACGATAGAAAATTTCGGTGAGTTAAACTGACCTTTTAGTTAACTAGTGTGATATAGTTGGTAAAAATTGTTGAATGGTTATTTGGATGAATTGAAATATTTATTAGTTGGTTTGGATATATTCCCGTCCATGGAGCAGATGAGACTATGTTACGTTCCTGTGTAAGAGTAGATGACCCTTTGTATACGATCTCGCCTCGAAGCATTATATTATTGATTATATATTATATGTGATGCAGGGGGACATGTTAGAGGGATCCAACAGGATTTATCACCATATTGATTTTATTTATGTATGTATGTGCTGATATATGTGAGATGTGATGCGAGGGGGACATGTTGGAGGGATCCAATAGGGTTCCTCGCTATTGTTGAATTGTTTCAATAATATTCCTTTTATATGGATTATTGGATAATGAACCTGATTATGGACATTATGGTTATAACATTGTTATATGTTTAAAAACTAAAACCCAGTATTGATAGAAAATCAATATTGATATTGGTTAGGCATTAAATGGCTATTGGCTTTAAATTATTATTTTGAAATACTATAAATTGCCGTTTGATTTGGAATTGGCTTTAGATGGGAAATGATTTTATATCCGAAATTAGGTTCCAGAAATATTCTATTTTAATGAGTATCCATTTATATTAATATTGTTCTAACGTTATTTAATTATATTAATGTTGTGTTGAAGTTATTTAATTTTATTAATACCGTTTTAAAGTAGTTAAATGTATTAGTTTTGTTTTAAAGTTATGTAATTATATTAGTATTGTTTTAAAAGTTGTTTTCCTATAGATAATATTGTTTTAAAGTATTTATCAAAATGTTAATATCTTGAAAAAGTAATTATTTAAGAATAGTTATGGTTTGAAATTAATAATAAGGTTTTGAAAATAAATTATTACTATTTATAATAAGGGTAATGATTAATTATTATTGATTTTGAAATGATTAATTTTTATTTTAAGTTGTTTAAGGTTTATAATTACTATTTATTTATTAATAATGTTTAATTTAAATAATTATTTTTATATAATATCGTTTAGAAGTAAATGATCTTTGTTTGTTATAAATGTGTTCAAGACTCATAAATAGAGTTTATAAACAGACTTAGATTGTATGAGAGAAGTTTATAAAATGATTTGGAGACGTAAGTGAAGATTATTTGCAAGGTGAAAGAGTTTTGTAAATGGTTAGATATTTATAAACAGACTTAAGAAACGGGTTACAGATTTACAAAGAAGTTCTATAAATGGTTTTAGAGATAAATGAATTTTAGAAATGTACAAAGAGGATTTATAAGTGATTGAAATTTATAAAAGGGATAATAAATGATTTTTATAGATTATAAAATGGTCTATAAATGATTTTAGAGAATTATAAGGAGTTTTATAAATGATTTTTGAATCGAATAAAAGGAAAATCTTTCTCAATTTTGTGGATATACTTATACCATTGAGATAAGTATATAAACATTTTCTAAGTATTGAAAATATAGGGATTTGCGGATATACCTTTGTAAAAGTATGTTTAGGAAAGTAATTTACAAAATGATTTTAATGGATGAAATATTTTTGAAAGATTTATTAAAGGAGGCTAGTGGTTTCTTATATGCTTAACCAGTGTGGGTTTTCAACTACGGAATAAATCTTGGTTGAATGCTTGTTTACTTAATAGTTAAATTACCGATTATCAAATTTTGGCCTAGCTATGTAATGCTTCTTAATTTTGGTGGTACGGAAATATTCCCTACTTAACGCTGAAGGATTTTTACTCCAGAAATATCTAGGAGAAATACATGAATTATATGGTACAATTACCGTCAATGGTGCTATATTATACGTGTAAACTCATTTTGTCCATCTAGGACAAATGATGAAGAGATTCGTCCACTTAAACTGTTAGGGAGTGATCCCCGCTCTTGTGTATTGTCTGATTATTTCCTAAAGAACCGGTATTGGACATTCTGGAAAATCGACGATTGGATTTTCGAGCACCAGGGAAACATAAGTGCAACGACCTGGAAATTTCGAACCCGAAAATTCTAGATAGTTAGAAGAAGAAGAAAGAGGTAGAAGAAGAAGAAACAGAAAAACAACACAAATCCTCGCATTCGCAGCGGATTAAAATATAATATCAAATAATAACAGTTTTACAAAGAAGAATTGTATCAGTACAATTATATTTTTATACATCGGAGTTACAACCATTACATAACACCGGACAGTTTAAAACAACATGTCCTAGACAAACTATAATATATACAGTGGGATACGCTCCATACGTTCCTGCCATCCAGCTCGCCTCCTGAGCACCAAAACGTCCTTACCTGAAAATTTGTAATACTCGGTCTGACCCGAGCATTACATCAAAGTAACACCCGGGTCAGGCTGGAAACCGACGTGAGTAAACCCATAACAAGAAATACTAAACGATACAACTTATGTGAATTACCAGGGTAACTTGTACCTTTACGAGTTCTTATAGTCAAACATCTATCATACTCTACAGTTTCCAGGTTAAATGTCCATGTTACTCAATTCATTACATTCCAGCCTGTATATTTCACATATCCAATTTATAAAGAATTTAGTTTTCAAAATCGAAGTGTTTTCGGGTATTACTGATACCCGACCCCGGTCTCTTCAAATCCCAAGTCATCTTAACCCAAGTCATTCAAGTAAAATACAATCCAAACTTTAAATACAGGATGTCACTTTTATACACAGCAATTCATCAACGATAGATAACCATACTATCACTGTCTACCTGAACATATCATCAGAAAACATTTCATATCAGAGATATCAACCAATTCAAGACCTTTACATCATTTAATCATTTATAAGCAAGATTGATCACTTCCAAAATTAGTTTAATTTCCCTCTAATTAAATTAATTACTAACTTTAATCACTTGGTTTTCCTTTACTTAACATTAATTAATTACAAATCGATTAATTAATCATGCTTGATTAATTATCCTTTAAGAATCTGCTTCCTTTTTGAAATTTTAATGGCGCCCGATCCTTCTTCCTCCTCTTTCTCTCTTGATTCTGCCTCGTTTCCACCTCTTGTCTCTTTACACTCCTCCGCTTCAACTTCCTCTTCTTCTGTTCCTTCTTCTTCTTCTGCTCTCAATTTGCCTGTTGCTTTGAATTCATCTGATCCTGTTGCCTCTCCTTCTTTTAAATCGAATTGGTCTTCGCTCTTCAAATCTTTACCTAGAAATGCTGGATCTTATAAACCGATTCATTTTGATATCTCTCGTGACAAGCCTACCATTGATTTGCCAGATGTTGTTAAGGAAGAAGGTATTAAGTATTGGAATGATCACCTGGTGGGATTCTTTCTGGATGGTACTCTCTCTTTTTTATCTGTTGTCAATTTCTTGAAGAGATTCTGGAAACTCAAAGGTGATGTTGATTTTAAATCAGATGGTTATAATTTTTACTTCAAGTTTTCTAATCAAGAAGATAAGAATCTTGTACTTGAGTCGGATCCAATTTTCATTAGGGGTAGAATGTTCATCATTACAAAATGGGATCCATCCATAGGTTTAACGCAAGCTCAGATTAAGAAGGTTCCTATTTGGATTCATTTTCATAAGATACCCATCATTCTTTGGACTTTAGTTGGTATTAATTGGCTTGCATGTCACGTTGGTAGATTGATCTGTTTTGATAGTACCACAGAAAAATTACAAAGATTTAAGTATGCTAAGGCACTTGTGGAGATTTCTCTTGACTGTGATTTACCAAGTTCTATTCATATTCCGCAATTAGGAGGTAATTGCCCTGATGTACAACTTTCTTATGACTGGAAACCTAGTATCTGTACTCATTGTAAAGTCTTTGGGCACAACACTTTATCCTGTGAATTTGTGAACAAGAAGTATGTTGGGGGTGTTGATGGTGTATCTGTTGGAAATAATAATCACGTGGTGGGTGTGAAGGTAGATAATAATCAAGATGGTAATAAGGATGGTAGTGCAGTTGATCTTAATTGGAGAGTTGTTAATAAAAAGAATAAAGGAGCTTGGAAACAGAGGTGGTATCAATAGATAAAAATAATATTCCTAATGTTACTTCTGTCAATCAGTTGGAAGTAGGCAAAGCAGTTGAAACTGTAGTACTTCATAATAATTGTTCATGTCCTTCTGAAAATGAAAATTCCTTTGCAGTTTTAAATGATACTTCACTTGTTACTAATAATAATAGTGTCAGTGAAGTACTCTCTTCTAAATCTACTCTTTTTCATTCCATTAGCTCATCTGCTTCTCTTCATAATAGTGCTATTAATGATGTTGAACCATCTATTTCTGTATTGGCAGATGGAAAATCCTCCCCATCTGCTAGTTTATTAGCTTTTTCTGCACTTCCAACTTCATCTACATCTACTTCAACTTCTTGTTCCTCTCAGTTTAGCACTAAATCTCCCATCCTTAATTCTGATTCACCTTATCTTCATCTGTACCCTCCAAATAATTTTGTGTTACCTCCACCTTCTGTTTCTATTGAGCCTTCTGATTCACAGTCTGGTAAAAGCAATGTTGTTAATACTGATGATCTCAATAAAGGCAAAAACTTTAAGCCACATGAAGTCTTACCTGTATCATCTTCCAAAAACAATTCTCATCATAGACATACTAGGAAAAATCCTACCACCATTTTTCCTCCTCTTCCTAATAAATGAATAATATTGCTTTTTGGAATATAAGAGGAGCTAATTTATCTTCAAAGCAAGTTGACATTAAAAATCTTATTTTTGGAAATAATATTCAAATAATGTGTATATCTGAAACAAAGCTTGATACACAAGCCTCTTTGAAGGCTAGGAACTTGATTGCTCCATCCTGGTTATATGATGATAATTTTCTTGAAGCCAATCATGGTAGACTGCTTACTTTATGGAATCCATTTTTTTTCAAACTTTCCAGATTAAATGCTTCTGATCAATTTATTCACTACCTTTGTCTGCACTTGCCTTCGAATGTTTCTTTTCATCTTACCTCTGTATATGCTCATAATTCATTATCTTTAAGGCAAGACTTTCTTAATTTCCTTCCTTCTTTAAAATCAGATTCTACTCCATGGCTAATTGGTGGTGATTTCAATTCCATGTATGCTAGTAATCAAAAATTTGGTGGCTGCCCTTTATCTCTTAAAGATATTTCTCCATTAAACAGTGCCCTTATTCAATCTAATCTTTTCTCTGCTAATTGTTTTGGTCCTGACTTCACTTGGTCTAATAATAATAGGAGTGGTTATCCTACTTTATGTAAGCTTGATCATATTTTCTTAAACATCTCTTTTCTTCAACTCTGGCCAAAATCCTTTTATAATATATTAAATTCCTCTTTGTCAGATCACTGCCCATTATTATTTCATTGTGGAATTGATGATATACATGGTAGAAAACACTCTTTTAAATTTTTTAATTTCTGGACTAAGCAAGATGAATTTTTTGTTATTTTAAAGCAGGTGTGGAACTTACAATATGGAAGGGATCCTTTGTCAAATACTATTTTCAAAATGAAGGCTCTTAAATTTCATCTTAGGAAGTGGTCTGCAACCATTTTTGGTAAGGATTCTAATCTTTCCACTCAGATTAGATATGAGCTCCATAGAATTCAGACTATGCTGACTGAGAGACCATTTGACATTTCCTTAATTCATTTAGAATCACAATTAAAACATTCTCTGGACATTACTATTCAAAAGGAAGTCTCTTCACTTAGGCAAAAGATTCACTTGAGAATGGTAAAGGAGGCTGATAGGAATACTAGGTACTATCATAATTTTCTTAAAGTAAAAAGGAATCATGAAAGTATTCTTCAGATTAAGAATATGTTTGGTGACATGGTTAATATTTTTGATGGAATTAATGAGGCTTTTGTTCAGTACTTCAAATCTATTCTAGCTCCGTCAAATTTATTCACTCCTGATATTAATCCTCTATTTCATATTAATCTCCCTACAATTACTACCTCTCAATCAAATGATTTGATTATTGCAATAACTGGAAATGAAATTGAATCTGCTGTTTTTAGCCTGGATGCTAATAGCTGTGGGGGACCTGATGGATTTAATGCTCATTTTGTTCAAAAGAGTTGGAATGTTATAGGATCTGATATTATTAAAGCCATTCAACATTTTTTCCTCCATAATAAACTCGCTGATTGTCTTGCTGCAACAGCAATTACCTTGATTCCCAAAATCAATAATCCATCTTCTGTTTCAGATTTCAGGCCTATATCTTGTTGCAACATTATCTACAAAATAATTTCAAAAATTTTGTCAAATAGATTGCAAACTGTTTTACCTTCTATCATCTCAAACAATCAAGCTGCTTATGTTTCTGGTAGATCAATAAGTGATAATATTCTTTTGACTCAAGAATTGTTGTATGGTTATGAAAGAGCAAATATTTCTCCAAGATGCATGCTTAAACTTGATATTAAAAAAGCATTTGATTCCATTGCTTGGACTTCTATTTTAGCTATTATGTCTAGAATGAATTTTCCCAAACCTTTTTAGCATGGATCTACACATGTATTTCATCACCTAGGTATTCTATTAATAGAGAGGGTGGTTTGTATGGTTATTTCAAAGGCAAACAAGGTGTAAGACAAGGTGATCCAATTTCAGCTTACTTGTTCATATTAGTCATGGAGCTTTTAAATTCTATATTGAAAGATCTGGTAGTTAAAAACAAGTTACAACTTCATCCCAAATGTAATAATCCATTAATCACTCATTTGCTCTTTGCTGATGACCTTATTATCTTCACAAAACCCACTTTCTACAATATTCAATCTATTACTTCATCTCTGGATCTTTTCTATTCTATCACTGGTTTGCAAATAAATCTTCAGAAATCAAATATCTACATTGCTGGTTTAAATTCAACTCAGAAGAAAGATATCATAGAATTTTCAGGCTTGCTTGAATTACCAAAGAATTCCTTTTATTTGGGATTACCTATCTTGAGTTCAAGAATAACAAAGCATAATTGCTTACCTCTTTTTGAGAAGATCATTGAAAGACTTACTGTTTGGCCCATTGAGAAGCTTTCTCAAGCTGGTAGATTAACAATTATTCAATCCATTGCTGTTGCTATGACCAACTATTGGACAAGGCATTACATTCTCCCTGTAAAACCGATTGAAATGATATCTAGTGCTCTTAATAAATTTCTATGGCATGGAGATCCTTTTTCCAGGAAATTAATCCCAATTTCATTTTATAAACTGTTTGAAACTAAGAAGAATGGTGGTCTTGGCATAACTAACATTTTTCTTTGGAATAAGGCTGCAATATCAGTATACTTCAATAAAATTTTTGAATCTGATAGAAGCTTATGGTCTCAATGGGTTAATCATTACTTGATTGGTCATAAGAATTTTTGGACTATGGAAATTCCACAGAACTGCAGCTGGAGTTGGAGAAGTATTCTTAAGCTTAGGCAAACATTTATCCCATTTTTACAATGTAACTATGCTCAGATTAAAGGCCTATCATTCTGGCATTCTCCTTGGGCTAGGAAAGGTTTAATTTTAAGTAATGTTGTGGATTATAATATCAGAAGAAACTCTGGCATCTCTGATTCAGCTATAGTTGATGAGTTTATCCATGATGATAATATTGTTTTACCATACTCTAGTTCTTGTCTGCTCAGGAAACTCTGGAATGTTATTACTAACAATCAAATTACCAATAATGATAATTTTCTTATTTGGTCTGATAAAGGAAAGCCACATTCTATTAAACTCGTATATAAATCTCTCTGTGGAGTTGGTTCTTATTTTCCTTGGTATTCTAGAATTTGGAAATTTGGTGGAAGTGCAAAAGAAAATTTACTTTTATGGAAGGTGATGGCAAATGCATTGAATACTAAAGATAAGCTATGTAGATTGGGTTTAATATCAGAGGAAGCATGTGTATTATGCAGAGCTGACCAGGAAACAAATACTCATCTGTTTTTTGAATGTACTTTTGTATATCAAATATGGTATAAACTTTTGTCTAATGGTGGATACTACAAACCATCAACTGTCAGTGCTATTGAGTGGTTTAATGTGTTTAAAGCTACTAGATGGAAAACTAGAAGGACTTTTGTGCTCCTAAAGTTGCTCAAGAAGTTGATTTATGCAGTTTGGACTGAGAGAAACAATAGAGTTTTTGGCATTGATGTTAAAAATACTTCTCAACTCTATAACATGATACATGGCAGTATTCTTTCTGAAATGAAATCAGGTTGTATTTGATGTTTATCTCTATGTCTCCTCCCTGGATGCCAGATTCAAGTACTCAGTTTGATGTTGAAGTTTGATGGATTGCTCTTTTCCTTCCATGAGATTAAATTGAAGTTTGTCTTCAGTTTGAGGTTGTAACTGTTTTGTTGGTTCAGATAGGTTTTCCTGTACACTTTAAGTTTCATGTTGATTGAGTATGTGTGATTGTGATATTGGTAGTCAGTTGTAAAGTGAGTTTTGGCATAGTCAGTGTTGTAATGTGTGTGTTTTTCTTGTTTTGTTGAGGTGGCTGCAGGTTGTGTTGTATTGGTGTTATTTGCACCTTGGTCTTGTAAGTGTGAGCTGTAATTTTGTTTAAGTCAATAAAATGAGCTTATAGCTCTTTGCTTTTCAAAAAAAAAAAAATTATCCTTTAAGAAATTAACTCTTAATTAATTACTCAAATTAATTAACCTTCACCCATTTACATTAATCACATTTTTCCTTGATTAATTACTCAAATTTATTATTCAATAATCACTTATTAATTAACTAGTCCTTAATTAATTTCCGTAATTAATCAATCCTAACTTCCTTAAGTAATTTCCCCTTTAATTACTTTCATCGGGTAATTATCATTTAATAATTCACTTTTAGTAATTACCCATTAATTACCCTCCTTAATTAATGACATTAAGTAATTATTCTTTAATTACTTCCATAAATAATTATTATTAGTTAATTAATTTCAATAGTTACCTTAATTAATTACATTCATTAATTAATCATTCTCTAATTACTAGCATTAATTAATTACCTTCAATTAATTAAATGATCATTTCTTAGTTCCTTTCATAAAGTAATTATCTTCCTTAATATAATTATATTCAGTAATTATCCCTAGTTAATGAGATATAAACCCTTTATTTTAAATTAGAAACTTAATTAAATCATTTAGATCTTATTTAATTAAGTACCTGAAATCAATGTATTACAAAAAATCATTTTGGGTATTTTGATTTAGGTTTAATACATTTTGTTTCTTTCACATCTTAGAACTTTATCTGAAAACATTTGGAACTGATTCACCTTTTGCTACTAAACACCTGGTTATTTAAATCAAAAGCTAAAGCCGAGCTTTAACTGATGTTTACCCGACCCAAACTCGGCAGTTTCCCCCCAAAACCCGAGCCATCAAACCCCAGTAATCTCAAGACAAAAATATAACTTCGAACTTAAAACAAACTTCTCTGATCCATACTCTCCTTCTTCCTTCATTTCTATTCCTACAACACAAAACAATGCTTACTGACATTCCATGCACCGTGCGCATACACACGACACATCGGCCATGGAGTACTTCGTCGATCATCTACACAAGACGCCTCCAATCTCCTCCTTATGCTCCACCGCCTGGAACATCGCCACGAGAACTCAATCGAAAATCGAATCTCCTATGCTCTATAACGAAAACTTTGTTCATCTAACCGCCTCGATTCGCCCCTCTTTCCGGTGTCGATCACCAATCTACTTCACCGGAGAATGCGCCACTCAACCCTCTTACATTTCCACCCATACCGCATCCCCCAGTCGCTACCCCAATGCCTCAATCACTTTGGGAACCAACCTCGACCAAACAAGCACTAAACCCTAAATTACACCTTTCTGATTGCCATGATCACCGAGAACCCCTACCACCATTTTTCTTCTAACCACGGTCACCTCAGCCTTCTCCAACCCCATCCCTAGAGTTTGCAAACATCGAGGTTGCCGCAAATCCCCTATCGACCCAATTTCGATCAACGTGAAATATATCGTCCCTTCCCGACTTAAAAATAAAAATCTCAACATCAAAAATAATCATTTCCTAGCATGAATCGGAATATATATACGAAATTGAAGATTTGATACATGATTTTTCCGCTTAAAATAATGCATTACTGTAAATTTTCCCATTTAAAATTTTTACTCAGTAAATATACTAATACCCATTTTTAAAATTTGATTTACACTCTTATAATCACTTCTTATTTAAAAAATCAAATCCTATAATCAATTAGATAAGATGATCTTAATTTTTATTTAGGTTTAAGAACCTGTTATGTTGAACAGAGGCTTTCTCTTCCATCTTCCAGACATTGTATTCAATATTAACGCAAATATATATACTTAAATTCATTTTAAAACAACCTAACAGCATAATTCAAATTATACTTCAATAATCATCGCATGCTAGATAAAAATATATCAGATCTCAAGTTTTACTCAACTATTGTTTTATGCTGCTGCTTTGTCTTTTCTTTACCTCCTTCTTGTACTGCTCTTTAATCTTGTTTTGTTTTTTTCCTTTTTCTCCTATTTGTTTTGTTTAATGGCAGTGTTTTATGTGTGTGTGTGTGTATTATTTCTGTATATTCACAATGATCTAGGCAAAGTCCTATATACAGAGGAAGCATGAAGTGTGTGGTGCAAGCAACAAAGTGGCTGATGTCCCCTTCTTCTACAAGCTTTTGCATTTTTTATTTTTTTTAGTTTGCTTTGAACAATGTTTTGACCTGACTTGATTTCATTGATTTTATGTTTTGTAAACTTGAAATGATGTATTGTACGCTTGAGTTGACATGTGCATTAAATGCTTGTCTCCTTAGGTTCATACATACACACACACACACACATCGATTTCATTTGTATAGTTGTTTTACCCAATGCATTTGTGTTTGTTATCATACACACACACACACACTCTCACACACACTTATACATTCCCATATTTTCACAATTGTTATATGCTTCTTAACTTATGTATACATATATTTGTATTATTTATTTTTATCATATTTTCCATTATTCCTACTTACATATGTTTTTTCTTTCTATGGGTATGCATACATACTTGTGTGTGTGTGTGTGTGTGTGTGTATTTATATACTTATGTATATATGTTTTCAATCACCATATACGTACTGATGTACTCATCTGTATATATATGTATTCTTATTGAACATCATCAAACTTGTATATGCTATACATATAATTATACATTTCCATATTGGAAATACCATATACATCTTAACTTTTGTATACATACTTTTATTTATTTGTTTTCCTAGTAAGATCAATATTTCAAAATTAAAATCAGTTAATTGCCCAATTTTTAGACGTCAAAAATCTGGGTCGTCACATTCCTCCTCCTTTAGAACTTTTCGTCCTAGAAAAGGAACGAAACAAATTTATGAAAATGCTTAAAATCAGATACATATTCTTTATTCATTTTTAAAACAGTTTTTAATATTTATGTAATATTATTCCAAAGTAGTCTTATAAAAATACTTTTATAACTCGATGTTTCAACAAGTCCATCCTTGTTCTCATAGAAATTCGGTCATACGTTGATCAGGCGTACGACTGAAAATCTATAAGTACTTAGCAGACCCATTTCCAACTCCCAGTGAAATACTTGGAAAATAATTTTATTGAAAATATAGAAAACATTTTTGAAATCGAGGAAATATCTTTGGTGAGAATGCTCTAGAAATCATCACCCCCATCCATGGTCGCAGTTACATCCTGGGTTACGTTGCCATGGCAGCAAAAGTCCATGTAACTGTAGGCAGTCTGCGCCCCTCGATTACACCACGGAACCCACAACAGATCGTAGTTACATTTTAGGGTTACGTTGCCATCACAGCAAAAGTCCATGTAACTGTAGGCATCAGCACCCTCGATTTTCGCTGCCAAAATGAAACTTCTCCACTCCCACATAGGTCGTAGTCTGCCGATGTAAAATCAAACGCAGACTGTTGGCTCTCAACAGCACACACAACTTTCGCTATGTTACCATTGGTCGCAGTCTGCCGATATAAAATCAAATGTAGACTGTTGGCTCTCAGTGGCACACACGACTTTCGCTATGGTCTGCTTCAGATCGCAGTGACACCGAGTTACACTACACAAAATCCTTAGGAACTATTTTTGTCCGGACTCCTCACAGGATCAACTTTAGAACCCCCCCTTAGGGTTCAAGGCAGTACCAACCTATGGCACTCCTGAGAAGTTCATTTCAAGGGAGCGCCTTTTTCCCCAGAGCTATTTTCAAAACACTTTATACTATATACATATAGTATCTTCCAAATCATACACCTAGTATGAATCACATATAAAGCTCCTTTACACATCGATTATCCCAAAATCGATAATTCTCAAATTAGGCTGTCCAAATCCAATATTGATTTTACCCAAAAATCAAAAGCCTTTCCAAATCCAAAGGTTCCAAAAACTTTTTCCAAAATCATCATAAGATCCTTTATATCTATGTATATATATATATATAACCTTGAAAAATCTTTGAATCATTTCCAACTTGTATAAAACCCCTTTTTAACTTCAAATATTTTCCAAAAATCCTTTTCTTTCGCAATAGATTCAACAAGGGGAGATTTACCTTATATAACAAAGATATATAACTTTGTTTATTCCAAATCAAATATTCAAATTTGATTTCTCATTTCCTTTCTATAAAGTGAACCTTTAATCATAGAAATATCTGATTTCCATTTTACTTCATTGTATATTTCACAAAATATACCGTTCATTTCAAAAACCATTCACATTTCTTATCCACAAATTCACAGTATCAATTCAAACTCGTACGGTATACACATATCATTCGTATGCTAAATCAAACTGATCGCTAACTCGATCACACAATTTCACTTCCAAACTAGTATTGTCCATCCGACTTCCTAGTGCGGACTCAGATGTGGTTTCTTGATCAGAAACCGTCATTCTCCTTACATAGCCTAATTATGATAGAGAATATCCAGAACCAATCAACAATCCACATCCAGGCTCGCCGTAAAAAATGAAGTGAAAAATCCCAACTCGGATCGATATAACTATCTCAAAATTGTATGCTCGAATCTGGATCAAATCACTATGCGAATAGAATAATATACGTACATCCTACGTATCTATCTTTATTGATTTAACCAAATTAATTCCCTTTCTATTCACATTCATTTAGATTCTTACCACTTACTCACATTTGTTTCAATCCCATTTGGATTATCACCTCTATTCTTATCTCAATTGGGTATTTAATCATAAACAGTTTGCATTCTTACCATTTTAAATTTTGAAAATAGCTTGAAGAGTTTAAAAATAGATAAGTAGTTGAAAAATAATTATTAGTTTGTAAAATAGCTGCAAAATAGTTGGAAAATAGTCAAATAGTTATAGAAATAATTGCGATATAGTTATAAAATAGAAATTAGTTATAAAGTAGTTGAAAAATAGTAATTAGTTTATAAATAGTTGAAAAATTGTTAAATAGTTCCAAAAATAATTGTAAAACAAGTATAAGATAGTTTTAGGTTTAAAAAGAAAAGTTGTATAGCAAATAGTTTGAAAAGAATAGATTTATATTAAAACAATTCATTTTGATAATAGTCCAGAGTCAAACTGTTCAATTCCCAATCTCCAATCCATCAATTCAATTTAAATTTCCACTTCCATATAAATTGACTCAATTCCAATTTAAATAACTTCAATTTCCCTTGAACTTGATTTATCCCCAGTTCAACTTGAATAAATCTCTATTTCTTTTTAAATTAATCTAATTCAAATTTCCATTTGAATTTTTAAATTTATCCATCTTCAATCACAAGTCCAATTAATTCAAATTAAATTCAATTTGAACTAATTCAATTCAAATTTCAAATTCAATTAATTCCTTACAATTCCATTTTTGAATTAATTTCAATTCTATTCTCAATAGATAAAGAAAATTTTATATTAGATTGTACTACCACAAAATATTCCATACGTTAATTGACTACATACTAGTTGTTCATACATTACATACATTTATCCAAAATAAGAGTCTTATAGAAGTCATAAATCTAGATGCCTTTCTATTACCTAGAGGTTTGGGAAGAACAGAGCCCTAATATTCTTACAAGAATCCTTTCTACGGACTTCCTTCCAAAGGGCAAAGCCCGAACATACACTTCTCAATAGGGTGTCCCCACTTATAACATTTACCACAAAATGTTTCTACCCTGTCATCAATCTGAATAACCTTCACGCCTCCAACAGTACGCTCCACAACTTTACTACTCTTATGCCTCTCGGAACAATACCTAACAATGTGTCCCGTCGTCTTACAATGATAGCAAATAGTCGACTCATTGACTGGTTCAACTGGTTTACGCTTCGCCTTTCTCACTTCAGGGCAATGATTTAGGAAATGTCCTTCCTTATGACACTTAAAGCACAAGATCTCAGAGCGAGACCGATGGAATGTATGCTTCAATTCCTCCCTTGTTTTTCGACACTTGGCTGCATAGTGACCTTTATTGAAACATCTATAGCAGGTGACATTATCATAAGTTCCTGGTTCACCCCTTTCTTTATCCTATTTCTCATACTCTTGAATTTCTTCTTCTCGATCCTTACGTGCAGCTGATCTTTGCTCTTTGTGTCTAACCCTCCACTCTTCACTCTTAGTCATCTCTCTCAAAGATGAATTCTAGAGGGACTTCCTAACCTATAAATTAGACTTAATTAGAAGAATTTAACTTTTACTCTTATACATATACATTAATTTGCTTACCAAGTTATACCTTAAGTTTTAACACCTTTGGTTTTTAATTCCAAACAAAGTTTTTAAACTACTACTTATTTCAAAATAAGATTACTTTCAAAAATATTCTGAATAATATTGTTTATCATTATTAGGAAACAAACATCCCAATATTTGATACAATAACCATTTTACTTTATTTTAGTTTGAAACCAAATTTTATTCTAATTCTACTTATATGAATGGTACATTCTATTCAATTCCTATTTGGATATATATCTTTACCACTTAAATTTTATTTTATTTCAATATCCAACAACCCATTATTGCCTTATATATATAAACTTATATAAAAATCCTTTACCTTTAAAACCATTATATAAAAATAACAAGCACACTCTCATACACACACACACACACACACATACACACACACTCAACTCATTTTAGGGTACTACTTAACCTATCCTTAATGAGTATACCCACCAGAGCCAAGGTTCTCGCTTAACCTGGCTCTGATACCAACTGTAACGACCCGGAAATTTCGAACCCGAAAATTCCAGATAGTTAGAAGAAGAAGAAAGAGATAGAAGAAGAAGAAACATAAAACACAACACAAATCCTCACATTCGCAGCGGATCAAAATATAATATCAAATAATAACAGTTTTACAAAGAAGAACTGTATCAGTACAAATATATTTTTATACATCAGAGTTACAACCATTACACAACACTGGATAGTTTAAAACAACATGTCCTAGACAAACTATAATATATACAGCGGGATATGCACCATACGTTCCTGCCATCCAGCTCGCCTCCTGAGCTCCAAAACGTCCTTACTTGAAAATCTGTAATACTCGGTCTGACCCGAGCATTACATCAAAGTAACACCCGGGTCAGGCTGGAAACCAGCATGAGTAAACCCATAACAAGAAATACTAAACTATACAACTTATGTGAATTACCAGGGTAACTCGTACCTTTACGAGTTCTTATAGTCAAACACCTATCATACTCTACAGTTTCCAGGTTAAATGTCCATGTTACTCAATTCATTACATTCCGCCGTATATTTCACATATCCAATTTATAAAGAATTTAGTTTTCAAAATCGAAGTGTTTTCGGGTATTACTGATACCCGACCCCGGTCTCTTTGAATCCCAAGTCATCTTAACCCAAGTTATTCAAGTAAAATACAATCCAAACTTTAAATATAGGATATCACTTTATACACAGCAATTCATCAACGATAGATAACCATACTATCACTGTCTATCCAAACATATCATCAGAAAACATTTCATATCAGAGATATCAACCAATTCAAGGACTTTACGTCATTTAATCATTTATAAGAAAGATTGATCACTTCCAAAAGTAATTTAATTTCCCTCTAATTAAATTAATTACTAACTTTAATCACTTGGTTTTCCTTTACCTAACATTAGTTAATTACAAATCGATTAATTAATCATGCTTGATTAATTATCCTTTAAGAAATTAACACTAAATTAATTACTCAAATTAATTAACCTTCACCCACTCACATTAATCACATTTGTCCTTGATGAATTACTCAAATTTATTATTCAATAATCACTTATTAATTAACTAGTCCTTAATTAATTTTCGTAATTAATCAATCCTAACTTCCTTAAGTAATTTCCCTTTTAATTACCTTCATCAGGTAATTATCATTTAATAAATCACTTTTGGTAATTACCCATTAATTACACTCCTTAATTAATGACATTAAGTAATTATTCTTTAATTACTTCCATTAAGTAATTATTATTATTTAATTAATTTCATTAGTTACCTTAAATAATTGCATTCATCAATTAATCATTCTCTAATTACTAGCATTAATTGATTACCTTCAATTAATTCACTAATCCTTCAATTAATTAAATGATCATTTCTTAGTTCCTTTCATAAAGTAATCATCTTTCTTAATATAATTATATTCAGTAATTATCCCTAGTTAATGAGATATAAACCCTTTATTTTAAATTAGAAACTTAATTAAATCATTTAGATCTTATTTAATTAAGTACCTGAAATTAATGTATTACAAAAAATCATTCTGGGTATTTTGATTTAAATTTAATAATTTTTTCTTTCACATCTCAGAACTTTATCTGAAAACATTTGGAACTGATACACCTTTTGCTACTAAACACCTGGTTATTTAAATCAAAAGCTAATGCCGAGCTTTAACTGATGTTTACCCGAGCCAAACTCGGAAATTTCCCCCTAAAACCCGAGCCGTCAAACCCCGGTAATCTTGAGACAAAAATATAACTTCGAACTTAAAAAAAACTTCTCTGATCCATACTCTCCTTCTTCCTTCATTTCTATTCCTACAGCACAAAACAATGCCTACTGACATTCCATGCACCGTGCACATACACACGACGCATCGGCCACTGAGTACTTCGTCGATCATCCACGCAAGACGCCTCCAATCTCCTCCTTATGTTCCACCGCCTGGAACATCGCCACGAGCACTCAATCGAAAATCAAATCTCCTACACTCTAGAACGAAAACTTTGTTCATCTAACCGCCTCGATTCGCCCCTCTTTCCGGTGCCGATCACCAATCTACTTCACCGAAGAATGCGCCACTCAACCCTCTTACATTTCCACCCATACCGCATCCCCCAGTCGCTACCCCAACGCCTCAATCACTTCGGGAACCAACCTCGACCAGACAAGCACTAAACCCTAAATTACACCTTTTCGATTTCCATGATAGCCGAGAACCCCTACCACCATTTTTCCTCTAACCACGGTCACCTCAGCCTTCTCCAACCCCATCCCTAGAGTTTGAAAACATCGGGATTGCCGGAAATCCCCTATCGACCCAATTCCGATCATTGTGAAATATATCGTTCATTCCCGACTTAAAAATCAAAATCCCAACATCAAAAATCATCATTTCCTAGCCCGAATCGGAATATATATACGAAACTGAAGATTGATACATGATTTTTCCGCTTAAAATAATTCATTACCGTAAATTTTCCCATTTAAAATTTTTACTCAGTAAATATACTAATACCCATTTTTAAAATTTGAATTACACTCTTATAATCACTTCTTATTTAAAAAATCGAATTCTATAATCAGTTAGATAAGATGATCTAAATTTTTATTCAGGTTTAAGAACCTATTATGTTGAACAGAGGCTTTCTCTTCCATCTTCCAGACGTTATATTCAATATTAGCCAAAATATTTATACTTAAATTCATTTTAAAACAACCTACACAGCGTAATTCAAATTATACTTCAATAATCATCGCATGCTAGATAAAAATATATCAGATCTCAAGTTTTACTCACCTATTGTTTTTTGTTGCTGCTTTGTCTCTGCTTTACCTCCTTCTCTGTATTGCTCTTTAATCTTGTTTTGTTTTTGTTCTTTTTCTCCTATTTGTTTTGTTTAATGGCAGTGCTTTGTGTGTGTGTGTGTGTATAATTTTTGTATATTCACAATGAACTAGGCAAAGTCCTATATACAGAGGAAGCGTGAAGTGTGTGGTGCAAGCAACAAGGTGGCTGATGTCACCTTCTTCTACAAGCTTTTGCATTTTATATTTTTTTAGTTTGCTTTGAACAATGTTTTGACCTGACTTAATTTCATTGATTTTATGTTTTGTAAACTTGAAATGATGTATTGTATGCTTGAGTTGAAATGTGCAATAAATGCTTGTCTCCTTAGGTTCATACATATATACATACATAGATTTCGTAAGTATTTTTTTTTACCCAATGCATTTTTGTTCGTTATCATATATACACACACACACTTATACATTCCTATATTTTCACAATTTCTATATGCTTCTTAACTTATGTATACATATATTTGTATTATTTATTTTTATCATATTTTTGATTATTCCTACTTACCTATGTTTTTGCTTTCTATGGGTGTGCATACATACTTATATATATATATATATATATATATATATATATATATATACTTATGTATATATGTTTTCAATCACCATATACATATTGATGTACTCATCTGTATAAATATGTATTTATATTGAACATCGTCAAACTTGTATATGCTATACATATAATTATACATTTACGTATTGGAAATACCATATACATCTTAACTTTTGTATACATACTTTTATTTATTTGTTTGCTTAATAAGATCAATATTTCAAAATTAAAATCAGTTAATTGCCCAATTTTCAGACGTCAAAAATCTGGGTCGTCACAAGAAGAGTGTACTTGTAAGAGATGATTCGAAAACTGTAACCATTCCGAACCCATATACAATTCTATGGAGGAGTTTCATGATATATTGAGATGTTGGAAATCCATATGGGATTCCATAATCTATTTGGTGGTAGAGTGTGAGCTAGAATGTCGGACATAGCCTCATCAGCGATAATGACCAAAACCAGAGATACGAGGCATGACCAGTAGAGTTGGAAAACCAATAAGGTGCCGGCTCCACCTAGACATTACTTACAGTTATTATGCATGCATGGGGCGACGCTTTCGATCTTAGCGAGACCAGCTATGTTTTTCGTATGATACATTACTAGGGATGTATGCTGCTTTGGAAGGATATCTCTGATCCTTATGCAAGAGGACAATTCTTGAAGTACTGAGGGCACCTCCATGTAATCCTACACAATTAGGGAACGTGCCATATTGGTTTTTGATTATGTACGTGGTATTGTTATGATGTACGCTCACAAGCATCATAACTGCTAGATTATTATTATTTTCACACGTAGACATTATTATAATATCGATGAATTTTCTATAGAAAAGGCTTTGGTTATCATAAGGTAAAACTTTGTCCGTGTTTATTTGTGGTATGGTCTTACGAGATACTTTTGATTTCAAGATTTTTCGTAATTTTAAAACCCAATTTGGTGTGTTTTCTCACGCTGGTTTTCCAGACTGACTCGGGTGTTATTTTATTATAATGCTCGGGTCGAGCCGAGCATATTTAGATTGGTTTGGATACTTTGGAGCTCTAGGAGAAGATCTGAAGGCCTAGAGACGTATTCAGGTAGATGGTTATTTTTTCACTATATTCGTTGTTGTATTTATCAGCAACTGTGAGGACGGGCTATTATAAATGTCCGGGCTGAAATAGGTTAGTATACTCTGATTGATGCCTGTATATACATATATTACAATTTGCTTTGTGTAAAGATTTGATGTATATTATAGATTATTTGTTCCACTGTGAGATTTTGTGTTATTTAGGTTTCTTCTTATATCTTCTTCCTTCTTTCTTTTTCCCCTAACAATCGGGTTTTTAGGCATTTGGTTGCTGACACGCAATATAATGGACGTATATAGTGTCGATTTCCGAGGGTTGAAAATCCCGACAGTTACATGTCGGAATTGTCGTAACATTTTTGAATATACACTTAAGTGTTTATTTACAATTGTTTTGGACATGAACATGCATATGTTTACATGTATATACACATAAGTATGCATATAAATAAAATAGGTTAAGTTTTATTATAAAGATATAATGCAAAGATTACATGTTAAATATCAAGTATAAGGGAGTACAAAACATATTTTTCGTGAGATGACGGGTGGGTAGACAAGGATGGGGTGGAATTTGCATGGGCGGATAGAGAGGGGGAGGTGGCGCAAGAAGAGAGGGGGGTAAAGTACTAAAGCTATTTTAGTAAATTCACTGCTTAACTTTATATAAAACTAATTTTTCTTATTTTATTTCAGTTTTATCATTCACTACTTCACTTTTAATTTTCTAAAGCTCTTAAGCATGCTTTCATGGCTTCTCATCATATTTTAAAAGTTCAAAAATCTTAGAGTTTCATTTTAAAATCACTTCCAATTTTGCTAAAAACACTTCTTCCACCACTACTTCACTTTCTCTTCTAAGTTCAAGCCACTTCCACCTAATAAAGGTCAAGGCCATATCCTTATATAGTTGAGGCCAAACCATATAGTGCTAAAGCTAAGCACATCTCTAAGTTTTCCAAGCAAAGTTCAAGCTTTTTTCCATCGAATCCGTAGTCTTAAGCTTTTGCCAAAAAAATTAAAAAAATTCGTTGGATTTTGAGTGAGTAAATCTCTAAATTTAGGAAAGAATATGCATTTGTATATGTGTTGTTATATGCTTATATATATATATGTATGTATTGTTGTTTGGTTAGATTATGGAAGTGTTTGGATGTGTATGTATATGCTAACTTATGGTTCAGCTTTTGACATGAATTGATGGTTAAAGCAATATGTTTGGTTAGGAAGTTGTGATCGAGGATTTGTTATGAAAATGATTGGTTTATGTATACATGTATGGATTATGGATAAATGCTTTAGAGTTAGAAACTTGAGATGTTAAAACGAGCTTGAGATCCATTTTCAAAAATAAAATGGTTTACTAATTTTGATTTATAAAATGTTTCCATTTTAGTTACTAACTTTGGGTTATGATTTCAAAATTCTTTCTTTTATGTTTTAAAGGAAGTAAAGGTAAAATGGATGAAGTTTTGGATGATAACTAAGAAAAGTAATTCTAAGTTATTACATCAATAACGATAGTCGATATGAATGTAGTTCGAGAATTTAACAATTTCAAGTTTTAAAAGTGTTTCTTTTAAATGTTTTTATTAAAGACCATTTTTAAACTCAATTAGTAAGCATAAAAGTTAATTATTATTTAGTTAAGTATGTTTCTAATAATTTATTTATTTATTAAGAATAATTATTTATTTACTTAATTAGTAATAATTAAGCTAGTTTATTAGTAATTAATCGAGAAGTCTTAGTTAAGGATTAATTAAGTTAAGAGGTAATTAAGTATTAATCTTTATTTAATCAGGTTTAACTATTAAAAATTAATTATTATTTAATTAAAGGTTAATTATTATATTAATTATTGCTTAATTAGAGTTTAATTATAGATAAATTTTTATTTAATTAAAGTTTAATTATTAATTTATATTAAAGTTAATTAATGTTAAATTATGATTAATTCAGATTTATTAAGCTTTAACTTATGATTTAATTCAGATTTATTTATAAAGTTATTTAAACTCTATCGGTTATTTATTTTAAATCAACCTTCTTCTTTAAGTGCATTGTTTTAAAACAAAGGATCTCTTGTCCATGACATTAAGTAGCCAAACGAACTAAAGTAGTTAGGATAAAACGTTGACATGTTTTATTGGAAGTAAGTCGACCTGTATTTATCACAAACACCACATTTCGAAAACGTGATGAATACAAGGGAGTTTGTATCGATAAGCGGGTCATGATAAATTAAGCATATGGAATATATTTCAATATGTAAAACTTTACACCCTAATAGTGGAGTTGTCCACTATAAATAACTTGCTCTTTAACATTATCAAATGTTGGTTCGGAGAGACGGGGATCAGATAGCAGTTGTTATCCGAAAACCACTTCGAACCAACATAAGTGTTTGAATTAGAAATATTTGGAAGTCATGATCCAAGATGAAGACTTAGAAGCGCAAGGGCTACTTGCTACTAACCCTGAGGGTGATTCCAAAATGGGTGAAGTGGAGGTAGTGCCTTCGTCTCGTTCATCACCTGAACGACTTGTATGGACGAATATTGACATTACCTCAAAGTTAGCATTCCAAGCGAGTAGTGCTATATAAAAGGTAAAACATAGCCTCATGCCTCATCAATCGGGAATAACAAAATAGGGAGATGTAGCAGGGCCATATGGGTCGCACCATTAGGTTATGTTCTCATCAAATCTAGAATTGATATTTGAGCCATTTTTGTACGCTTTGGTAAGGTTGCTGATCCCAACTGTGGTGGTCATGTATTTGGTTCTATCCAGCAAGGGATAGGTCGGTCCTGTGTTGGTAGGGAATCTATACGAGGTTTTCGGTGTGTTATCAAGAGATGCACCATGGAGGACGGTACCCTAGTAGCCTAGTCATTGTATGGAAACCAAACTTCCAATAAGTGACATCAATTTTAGTTGTATACCTATTATTCTGGAATCTAATAATGCAATAAATTTGGCTATTATATATTTACTTGAAAACCCTAGACATTATGATAATATCACTGGATTTTCGATAAAAGTAGTTTGGTTATCGTAATGTGAAAACCCATCCTATATATGTGTAGCGTGGGCTTATGAGATACCCTTGATTTTAAAAGTATTTTAAAAGAAATAATATAGTTATTTGAGTTTACTCACACCAGACCCATCTCTGACCTATAGTTTTATTTTCTTTCCCTAAAACTCTTGGGTACTCAAATTTGTATAAGCAGCCAAGTGATCCAGGTTTCACACAACTGCAATTTGGAGGAGCTGGAGCAGGTGGCTTCACTATTAGCTAGCTATTATATATTTTTGTTATGTATGTATGTATGATCTATGTATCAGTTATGTAGGGACATGTAGTTATATCTGTTCTAGTTGAAATATGTATTGTAATGACTCTGGTGTACTATCATGGCAGTACCTATATAAAATCTTATATTGATTAATATATGTTATTCCATTTTTCTATGAGGTTCTATGATTATTTAGTTTTCTTCTTATCTTTTTTTTTCTTTTACCCTTAATGACTCATCTTTCAAAGTAAGAAAGACGGTTCATTACATTCGGTATTAGAGCTTAGGTTGAGTGAACACCTAAGTTTTGGGTTGGGGTCAACTTCGAGAGAGCACATTTGTAAATTTTTATTCGTATACCAATATAAATTTATGATAGTTAGATCAGCTTTAATTGCTTTAATTGGTACCATCCTTTGAGATTATCTTATCCAAGTATTCTAAGAGTTATCTTACTATAACCAGGTAGTAAGAAATGAGAAATATGGGCAAACGAGGTAGGGGAGCTAGCAACACCATGACCACTAATGGTCGAACCTCAAATGCTAGATGAGTTGGAATTGTCGAGGAGGCAGCACTAGTGTGTCTAGGAGTGAATTTTTAAACCATATGAAATGATTACACAAATATTTGAGGAAAACCTTTTAAAGGAACTAAATTTATTGTCAAAGTTTAGGCTTGATTACGATCTTCTGAAAAGATTATTAAGGGTCTTGCTTTATCGGATGAGCAGAAAAGGTTCCTAGCGTTATGGCACTTGCAAGAGGGAGCAGCAGCTTGGTGGGACTCTCTTACAGCTAATGTTCCAAAAGAGGAATTCCCATGGGCTTGATTTAAAGAAGTATTTAAGGATCAGTTCTTGCTTGCAGCTGGAAAGACTAGGATATTTAGAAACTTCATGGACTTGAAGTGGGGAGACTTATCTGTAGCGGAGTATGAGACGAATTTCAACGAGCTATCTTGTTTTTGGCCTAGTATTGATCAATATCCCATTGAAGAAAAATGAGATGTTCATTTGGGGAATGAGGAAAGTCTCCACGAGAAGATGACTGCTCACATTAAAGGTTCTTTTTTAGATTTGGTGGATATGGCTCTCAGGTATAAGGTCTTAGGAAAGAAGAATTCTACACCAACAACACCCAATGGAAATACTAGTGGCAACAAATCTAACAAAAGGAAGTTCAATTCGACTTCAAAAAAGCAGGGAAAAGAAAATCAAGGAGGGAAATTGGAAGAAGGTCATGGAGGAAAGTTTAAGGATGATGGATGTTATATTTTCAAGATTCTACCCAAATTCTGAAGTTTCAAAGTAAAAGGCAAGACCAATTTCTCCAATGGTCAGGACAATCTATTTCAACTGCCATTAACCCGATCATATAGTGAAGGATTGACCACTCATGAAGATGGTGCAGCAGCCTAAGATGTACACTATTAAGAATGAATCGTCAACTTCGGCAGATGTGAATGGGAAATGCTCCTTGAAGGTACTTTACCGATTCATAGTATTTTTGTTCGAGCATTATTTAATATGGGTGCCTCTTGTAGTTTTATCTCTTTAGAATTAGTAAGAAAATTTCTTCATATTCCTAGTATTGTAGAAAACCCTATGTGTGTGTCAAACCCCATAGGTGGTGTAACCTTTTTGAATATGATATGTAAGGATGTGCCAATTTCTTACCTTTCTCATTACTTTTCTTGTGAGCTGTATGTCTTAGACTTTAAGGGATTTGACATTATTCTTGGTATGGATTGGTTATCAAAGCATGGAGCCGTCTTAGATTTTAGTGAGTTGACTGCATCGTTAGGGAGCAAATTGGAAAGAATTTCTAAAGTATCATATGTGAATCCCGGCATTCACTTGTGTAGTTTCTTATATTCCCTTGAAGCATCCCAAGAGAAGTTAGGGTTTATGGAAGTTGTTACGAATTTTCCTGATGTGTTTGAAGAGATTAAAAGTTTATCCCCTCATCGAGAGATAAAATTCCCTATTGATTTAGTTCCTAGTGCAAGACCCATGATTCAATCTAAGAAAAGGATGGCTCTGAGGGAGAGAGAGGAGTTAGTAAATCAAACTCAGGATTTGTTGAGAAGAGGATTGATTAGACCCAATCATCAGAGTTGGGAGTCAGCCGTGGTGTCTATGGCTAAGTCAGATGGATCTTTAAAATCATGTGTGGATTATAGAGAGTAGAATAAGCTGACCACTAGAAACAAGTATCCCTTACCCCTCATCGATGACCTTTTTGATCAACTGCATGGAGCTACGGTATTTTATCAGATGGATCTAGCTAACAGATTCCACCAATTGAGGGTCGCTGAAGAAAGTATACCCTTAACTACATCTAAATGCCCAAACTTTTTCTTTGAGTGGTTGGTTATGCCTTTTGGGCTAATCAGTGCAGCTACATATTTTGTAGACCTTATGAATCGTGCTTTCCAAGATATTCTTAATAAGTTCGTTCTAGTTTTTATTGACGCCATTCTCATATATTCTGAGTTTGAGGAAGAGCGTAAAAATCATTTGCAAGTGGTATTAGAAACATTAAGGAGGTATATTCTAAAGACAAAGTTCTCTAAGTGCCATTTTTGGCAATTAGGAGTAAGGTTCTTAAGGCATATTGTGTCAGGAGATGGCATTTCCATGGATCCAGTGAAAGTGGAGGCTGTGCAAGAATGAAAGTGACCGCGGAATCCTACCGAAACTCGCAGTTTCCTAGGATTAGCAGTGTAATATAGGAGGTTCTTTTATATTATTCTAAGATTCCCTCACATTTGACTAAGCTGACGAAGAAGGATGAGAAGTTTGTATATAATCCAAAGTGTGAGGAAGAATTTGTAGAATTGAAATAGAGACTGACCAGTGCCTCAGTATTGGTTGCTCCGGATGGAAGTCGTAGTTATACAGTGTATACTGATGATTGTGGAGTGGGATTAGGTGGTGTTCTGATGCAGCATGGAAGGGTGATTGCGTATGCTAGTAAGCAGTTGAAGCCTCATGAGAAGAATTATTCTACGCATGATTTGGAATTGTTAGCAATTGTATTTGCATTGAAAATGTGAAGGCACTACTTTCTTTGTACCCTTCTTTCTCTCTTGATTTATTTCTTTCTCCTTTAAGAATTCTAATATGTAAAATTTCCTTCTTAATCAGGCGAAAAGTTCGAGCTCTTCACGGATCATAAGTCCTTAAAGTATCTTTTCACTCAGAACGATCTGAACCTGAGGCAACATAGGTGGTTAAAGTTTCTGGCATCCTACGACTTAGATATTCTCTATATACCAGGGAAAGAAAATGTGGTGGCGAATGCTTTAAGAAGGAATGCAGTCTTGGCTCTTTTAGAGGTTACCTCTATTCTTTTGGAAAGTATAGCAAGCAAGCAAAGAGCAGATAAGAGTCTAATGAAGATCATCAAGGATGTTGAGGAAGGGCAGTGTCCAAGTTTTAAGATTGATGGCTAAGGAGTTTTAAGGATGGGTGGATGGATCTGTGTATCGAATGTTGACATTCTTAGGCAAGAAGTTCTAAATGGGTGCCATCATTCTAAGTTATGTGTCCATCCAGATGCCTCAAAGATGCATAAGTATATGAAGCGAGTATTTTGGTGGCCAGGGATGAAAGAGATGTCTCTATCTTTATAAGAAGGTGTGTGAGCTGTCAGTAGATCAAAGGTGATTATCAGAAAACTACTGGATTACTTAAACCCTTAAAAATCCTGAATTGAAAATGAGAAATGATATTAATGGATTTTATCGATGGTATGAAAGGAAATTGAGGAGTATGGGTTATCATGGACCGGTTAATTAAGAGTGCTCATTTTATTCCGGTCAAGACAACAAGAAATACAGCTTCATTAGCAAAGATTTATATCAGGGAAACAGTTCGTCTATATGGAGTTTCAGTAAGTATAGTAAGTGATCGAGATCCTATCTTTACAAGTCAATTTTGGGAAGCTTTTAAGTCGCTTTGGGAACAAAGCTAAGTCTAAGTACCGCCTACCACCCTCAAACCGATGGTCAAATTAAGAGGGTTAACCGCATCTTGGAGGATATATTGCAGGCCTTCATCCTGGATTTAGGAGGATCATAGGAGGTTCATCTACACCTAGTGGAATTTTTCTACAACAACAGTTATCAAGCAAGCATAGGCATGGTATCTTATGAAGCTCTTTATGGAAGATCGTGCAAGTCACCAGCTTGTTGAGTGGAATCTGAAGATCGTCTTATGCTTGGTCCATATATGATTCGAGAGGCAACAGAGAAGGTTAAAGTGATTAAGAAAAGGATGAAGGAAGCCTAAGATCGCCAAAAGAGTTATGTTGATATGAGGAGAATAGATTTGGAATTTGCTGTTGGAGACTTTATGTTCGTTAAGGTTTTTCCAAATGGAGGAGTTATTAGATTTGAAAAAGCTAAGAAGTTAGCTCCATGGTATGTTGGACCTTTTCGTATTCTTGAAATAATTGGATCTCTTGCTTATAAGGTTGAGTTGCTTGAGAGATTGGCAGTTGTTCATAATGTGTTCTACATGCCTCATTTGAGAAAGTACATTCATGATCCATCATTGATTGTGAAGTCGTTGGTTTAAGAGGATTTGGAAATAGAACCGAACTTCACAGTGGTTAGACATCCTGTTCATATTGTGACAACCCAAATTTTGATCACTTAAAATATGAATATTGAATTATATTTTTAATAATTAATTAGTGGATTTTATAACAAAAATAAACTATTTTTAAATAATAACAAATGATAGTGAAATCATTTTAATAACTAATTAATGGATTTTATAAGTAAAATAAACTATTTATAAATAATAATAAATGGTAGTGAAATCATTTTCAAATTTTGTTTCCAAAAATAATTAGTTCGAAGAAAGATTGAAAATGTAACCGAAATTCATTTTTCGAATTTTTGGTGGCTAAAAGTTGTTGGAATTTTCGTAACATTTTTTAATACACGCTCAAATATTAATTAATATTTTGGACATGAACATGCATACGTAAACATGTATAAGCACTTAAGTATGCATATAAATAAAATAGGTTAGGTTTTATTATAATATATATATATAATATAAAGATTCCACTTTAAATATCAAGTACATAGGAGGACAAAACATGTATTTTATGACATGATGGGTGGGTAGACAAGGAGAAGGCAGAATTTGCATAGGTAGATGTAACAATCCAATGATTGTATATTTAAATGATTTATTTAAATATAGCGTCGTTAGTCGGAGTAAAGTCCGAAATGCTACTTTTTGCAAACAGTCGAATTAGAACTCGAGACCACTTCCATTGAGTTCAAAGTGGCATTTGTGACCTTTTTGAGTATAAACATCGGTATGTTTAGAGTTGAGTTGAATTTTTCTACTTTTCTATGGCTTTGGGTTTGGGTTTCAGCCCATTAACCCCACATAATACTGTAACTCCACCCTCTCCTTTTCGTTCATTCTATTATTTTCCTAACACTTAAACTAAAGAAAAATGGGGGAAGAGAAAAGAAAACAAAATTCCTAAACCCTAGTTTTGCTAGGAAATTCAAATTCAAGCTCCAAAATCAAAGAGAAGTTTAGGTAAGAATCCTCTTCATCTTCTCCATCTCAATCTCTCTTCATTTTTCGGAAATTCCTATAACTTAACTTAGGAAATTCATTTCATTTGATAGTAGATTGAAGATTCTAGAGGTGTTGTTGAAGAGAAATCAATCTTTGCTTGTTTTAGAGCTTCTCATTTCTATATTTGGGTTTAAAGGTGAGTTTTTGAACTCACATCTATGTTTATAACTTTCATTATTATTAGGTATGAATTCCTAACATCTATTCATGTTCATTTTCTTTTGATTTGAATTGATTTGGTGAATTTTTCGATTTTGATGTTTTGAAATCAAAATCATTAAAAATCCTATCTCGGATGTTTGATCATGTTATTTGGGGTGCATCGAAGAGCCTATAAGGTTGGGTTGTCGCTTGGCATAAATCCCTAGTCTCCGTAGCTCGCTGATTGCTTCCGAGTCGATTTGGCCATCATTAGCCTAGGCTAATTTCTGCCCAGCTGAACCAACCAGACGTCTGGTTGGTAATTTCAGACGTCTGGTTATGGTCCCTGAAGAAAAATATATAATACGACATAAAATAAAAATGGCAGAGACTTGGACCAGACGTCTGGTCCTAACCTACCAGAAGTCTGGTTAGTTTTCATACGTCTGGTTAGAGTTCAGACATCTGGGACAGCTCTAAAATATTTCCAGAACCCAAATCAAAACGTCTGGATTAACCCCCAGATGTCTGGAACTATTCAGTTTTGCCTATTTTCCTATTTTTTGAGTGAATTTCCAATGATTTGTTGGTCCGATTAGTTGTTATCGCCTTTATCGACTTTGATGACTTCTTTTTCTGGATTTTTGGGAATATCCATTTTGATGGATTTGGTATCGATTTCTGTGGATTTGATTCACATCTTCGAATGTGAATTTTTGGTGATCGATTGTTTTTACAATCGTTTTCTGTGATTTGTCACTTTAAAATACAAAGGTTTCTACTCTAGTAGTAAATATTCAAACTCTTTCACAAAAATGATTTCAACGTTATTTTTAATACAAAGCTCGTTTTTAAAAACGTTTTTCAATCTATTAGTATATACAAACCTTTACCTCGTTCATTCGAGAAATTTAATTAAAGACTTAGCAAAACAAGTGGTATGAAATGCTTGCGCTTACTTTGTCGATTAATTCTTGGACTTGTTCGATTGAACTCTTGTGACAATTTTGAGTGAAAATCTACAATTTGTTCGTATATACTAAAGTTAAGCCAGTAGTTATGGGACATGAAGCTAAACTCATTTATTTACAAGCTTAGTGCAATTCACACTTTTTATTGATCAATGGTGATCATTTTATGTTTAGACTAGCGATATGCAATGTGTCTTTGTCCACGTGGGGGACTGTACCTCGTTTTATTGAGCTTCGTCTCATTTCTTTTGTAGGCTAACGACCTATGGGTTCTTCGGAGTTTTGACTCATTTTTATGGGCTAGTGACCCATGTTCTTTTGTGGAGTTCGGATCATCCAACGTACCGTTATTGTACTACGTCGTTGTTCCGGCTTATCAGGTTCATCGGCCGTACCGTTATTGTACTACGTCGTTGTTCCGAATTATTCGATTTTCAGGTTCTTTGGGCGTACCGTTATTGTACTATGTCTTTGCACCGGCTCCATGGTTAGAGACCATGGGATAGCGATCTGTTTGTGGTACGCGTGTTGGTGAGTTTTCATGCTCCCATTTGTGATAGGCCTTCCCTTTGTGATTTCTAGATTTCTAATTGACGATTTCTAGAATTTGTGTTTCACTAATTTTTGTGATTTATATTGATTATCAATATTTATGGTTTGGTGAATAAAATAAAGAATATGACATTCTTTTTGGTGTATGAGATTCTTGAGATATTGTATGATTTTGGTTTGTTGTTAAATGTATACTTGACACAGTATGGCATTATTGTTATCATACCTTATTATCATATCTCTTTTCCTGTCTCATTTTATCTGATATTTATAGCTAGACTGATCCGTTTGTTATTTTCTTCCTAAATAATACTCGGGTCAAACGCAGGTATTTTAGGTGCTTCTGCTTGACTTCTTATCTTGCTTCTGCTTGACTTCTTATCTGGGTCTGTCATCTGACTTTTGGCCAACTACTTAGTTAGTAGTTTTTGTTTACATTTGGGATAGAGACTCTTCGATGTATGCATATTCTTTTGTCTAGCACTTGTACCTACTCTTTTGTGATGCAGTGGGTCTTACATAACCACTACTTTAACGTACTCTTTTATGTGCTATATTCATATCTGTTTCCGCCTTAGTGATATGAATATCTGTGACTGATTTATGTTATGCTTATTTTATATTTATTTCCGAAGACCACATAGCCACTGTGTAGTAGCTTTGAGTTTGTATCGGTATGTCGGATTCCCTTTTGAAATGAAAGCGATATTTTATCTGACATATCAGTACTCGCTCAAAGCAATTACACAGATGATCGCTCTTCAACAGCCTTACCGTTCGTGCTAGTTGACGGTATTACTCTATAGTGTCCTTGGCTAGTATGAGTATATAGGTGGGACGTCACAGTTGATGTAGAGGGTGAGGTGGCGCAAGAAGAGAGGGGGTAAAGTACCAAGGCTATTTTAGTAAATTAACTTGTTAACTTTATATAAAACTGACTTTTCTTATTTTATTTTCATTTTCATCATTCACTACTTCATTTTTAAATTTCCTAAAGCTCTTAAGCAAGCTTTCATGGCTTCTCATCATATTTTAAAAGTTCAAAAATCTTAGAGTTTCATTTTAAAATCACTTCCAAGTTTGCTAAAAACACTTCTTCCTCCACTAATTCACTTTTTCTTCTAAGTTTAATCCACTTCCACCTAAAAACAGTCAATGTCGTACCCTCATATAATTGAGGCCGAACCATATAGTGTAAATGCTAAGAGTATCTCTAAGTTTTCTAAGTAAAGTTCAAGCTTTTTTCCATAGGATCCGAAGTTTTAAGATTTTGCAAAACTTTTTAAAAAAAAGTTTCGTTGAATTTTGAGTGAGTCAATCTCTAAATTTTGGAAAGAATATGCCTTTATATAAGTTGATTATAACGATCCTTATTTTTGATAATTAAAAATATTCAATTTGACAAGATTTTGGATTTTAATATTGTAAAAATTTTAAAATTTATGATTTACTAACGTGAATTTTATTATTATAAATTTTGACCTTAAATAAAATTCTAAAACAACAACTACAGTGAAGCGAAAGATGGAAATGCATGCTAAAATATAATTTAATGATATTGATTTGAGTATAATTAATAACTTTTTGAAGGTAAACTCCATTGACTGTAATAATAAATGTTAATAAAGAATGGAATAAATAATATTCTAAATATGTTAGCATACAATAAGAAAACGATTATTTGGTAAGTGAATTTATAATCCTCGTTTGTAAGCAACAAATTTATAGATGTACAAATTTCTAAGTTGTAACAACCGTTGGAATTAAATGCAATTGTGATATTGCAATTAATATGAGCGAAGATGTTAATAGTAGAGTAATGAGTGAAATAAAATGAAAACTTATGTTTAATAAATTCATAAGGTATTTGTTGATTTAATTTAATGAACTTGCAATCAAAATAAAAGAATTTGTTTGAAATTTAAAACATAATAAACTAGGATTTTATTGCGGTTGTGATAAAAGAGTGAAATTAATTTAATACTTAAATCTTAGGTTTAACATGGGAAATTTTGATTTCAAAAGATTATTAAAAATTCATTTTAATTAAGAATGGTGACAGAAAACTTTTAATTTCGAATTTAAAAGCAATTAAACCGGATTTGGAGACCGGTTTGGTTGAATTTGGAGACTGTTGAGATTTTGGGCTTTTGTTGGATTTTTAATGCACTATAAGTCAATGGCGAGTGATTAAAATCACTCACACAATATTAAATTTTCTTATGTTAGTTGAATTAAAAATATGAAGTGACAAAATTTTATTGATTGTTGTTTGGTAGTTCAAATTGACATTTAAATTAATTTTGAATTTTATATTTAATCAAACTGACATTTAAATTAATATTGAATTTAATTGCTAGTTAAACACCAACAATCAATAATTCGTAACTGTTGTGATATCTCGGTTGATTAATCTTGATTGGATGTTGATTTTTATTAGATGTTTATTGATTGATGTTGGATGTATGGGTGTTTATTTAATTGGATATATCCCTGTTATTACCCTGTTTATTATTTGACATCATATATATTGTTATATGGACTATTTGAAATGAACTAAGAAATAGGTTAAAATGACATATACCTATGCCGTTTAAGTATGGGTTGAAATTATATATATTCATCCATGTAATTAAAGTTGAAATAAATGATCACTTGGCCATAGGGCAGAAAATTATATATACAGACACCGGATTTGGTTAAATTAAATGGTTTCAAAAATCTTGAATTTGAATTAGTTTAAATGAAATTGTTTTAAAGAAAAAAATTTGGATTTATATCAATTAAATTATGTTCTAATTCAAGATTTGAAATGTTGAAATTGAAACTATTTAAAAGAAATTGTTTAAGGATTTAGTTTGGAATATTAAGTGGAAATTGGGATATGATTTGAATTTATTGGAAGTGAATAATTGTGAAGGTTTATATTTTAATTTTGAATGTACTTTAATTATAATGGTTTAATTGGTATTTTTAAGTTTAGACGTGAAATGGATTTAAACTAAATTATTTCTATATTAGAATGTGAATTGAAACTTTCAGCCTTCAAATAGAACTGTTTAAATTGAATTTGAAGCAAAGTTTAAAATCGTTAAATTGAGGTTGATTTAATTGGAATTTTAAATATGAAGTTGACTTGAATTGGAGGTCCCAAAATTTAATTCGTTATGATTTGGAATTTGAACCTTGTTGTGAAAGAAAGAAATTGTTTTAATACAAAATATTTTAATATAAAAACTATTTTAATAATCAAAATGTTTTAATATATAAACTATTCTAATTATTCGAACTATTTTAATTATTCAAACCTTTTTTCGATACTAAAACTATTTTATATTCTAAACTATTTTAAATCTTCAAACTATTTTAATCATTTCAAACTATTTTTTAATATTAAAACTATTTTAATTATTTAAACCATTTTTAATATTCAAACCATTTTAAAGGGGAACTATTTATATTTAAATCATTGATTTAAATACGAATGTAATGGTATGAAGGTATGACCTATTTTGAATTCGAAATCATTTTGAAGAAAATCTGAAATTTTGATATGAAGTATGACTTGTTCATGAAATTTAAAAGAACCAACCGATGTGTAAAATGACATTTGATTGTTAAAGAGACCGGGGCCCGATGAATGACATACTCTCTGTTATTCTACCGAAACTACTTTAATAATCGTGTACACAATGGATGTTATCCATAATGTAAAGATTGAACTGGCGACGTTTACTGGAATGAAGAAAGAGAACGATGATGGATGACTCTGACACTTGTATCAATTTGAAATAACTAAAACAGGAGCCTATGTCTAGCCAAAGGGTTAGCTACCTTTAGAGGCCATCACCCCTTCATATTACTATATTGATTTTGATTTGATCGGTGCATGTTGATTTGATTTTGGGGGTGGTGGACTCGGTCGGTAGTCGTTGCAACGATGTATTACGACCAGCTAGAAAGAGTAAACTGGTAGAATCCTACCTTGGCCATTGCCTCACGTGCCATGTCATACTATTATCCTTAAACGCGACCACTACGACTTTTTTTAGTTTTACCTTATCATGGCGCCTCCTTGGCTACCGTCGTTACTGGTATGCTATAAGGCAAACTATTGAAAAATGCTTTAAAATGTGTTAAGGTTGATTAATGTATAGCCTTAACGTTATTTTAATATTTATTTTACTGATAGACACTATATATATAGTGTGTCTTACTACATATAGATAGTTTAACGGATCCTTAGTAGATGAAAAGTCTCATAACATCCCTTAAGTTATTCCACTCACGTTGTACACTGGATAAGAGATGGAAAATCCCATAAACATCTCTCAAGCTATTACACTCTTATTTACCTGTTATTGACTTAACTTACATAAGAACTTTTAGTTCCGACTCGAGTGTTTTGTCTTTCCATTACGCTTAGGTCAGCCTGAGTATTTCTGTGTTTGAAGCCATTATTCCTCGAAGATGGAGTTGGAGTTGCTAGACTGTAATTACTGTTAATTTTCCGCTGCATTATTTTGGTATGTTTGTTGATTGTACTCTGATTATGTTGTAAAAATTGAAATTAAATGTATATTGTAAAACACCTTCATGAACTGTTTATTTGATTATTATATTTCGTCATTTCGCTGCGAGATTCCATTTATTACTTTCTTTCTTTTCTCTTATTTTCTTATTAAACCCCATTGATAATCTGCCCTTTTGAATGGTTTGAGTTAGACATGTGTGGTTTATTGTCGACTTAAATCATCTAAACAAGTGGGTCATCACAGTTGGTATCAGAGCGAGGTTTAGGGATACCTTAGCCTGTTGGGGGTAACTCATTACGGATAGGGTTAGTGATACCCAAAAATCAGTCTGAGTGTGTGTGTGTGTGTGTATTTGAGAGAGCGTATTTGTTAGTGCTATAAAAAATGTTTTTGTATTGTGTTAATTTGTTCTGTTGAGTATTTACGAATTCTGTTCAGTACATAGGACGCTATGGCATCGATAGGGATTCTTAAACACTTGAACAGGGTAGACCGACACAATATTATTTTGAAATGGGCAAGTGAAATAATTTTACCTAGTATTATATTTTGTATTTAAAAGAATAACTTTTTTCATAAATTGATATAGTTAGTTTTGGTGTATTGTTTGTTCGGAAATGATAATATTCGATTATTGTCATTTATTATTGGTTAGTCAAGGTTCTTAAACTATTAACTTATAAGAAAACATAATTTTATAAATATGGTTTATAATTATGATTTACAAATAGAAGGAATTTAAAATTGGAAATTTGAGAACTTAAATTCCGGTGTTTTGAAATTGGTTTTCAAAGATTTGGAAAAAACAATATTAGTATTATTTGGAAGTTTTTGCAAATAGAAATGTTTTCAAAATATTTTCAAATGGTACTTGAAAGAAATTTTTAAAAAGAATTTTAAAAAGGAAATAAGTTTTGTACTCCGTTCTTCTGTCACTAGAAAATAATTTCGTGACGACCGCCGCATTATCGATGTTCGTTTTCGAGTTTCAAAATGGGAAGACCATTGTAGAAGCTTTGCTACACAGTTGTTTTGGTGAAATAAAGTTTAATTTTAATTTCCTAAGTATGATTTGACATACAAAAAATATAAGTATATATTATTTCAAGATGATTAGAAATGAAACCCGGTATTTAGTCCTTAAGTTTTTTGTTAATTAGTGATTTTCAATTATTGAAATGGAATGGAATTTTCGATGATTTTAAATGGTCGGAAACTTCCAAATTAAAATCTGAAATTAAAAGCTAAATGTTTTATGAAAATAAAAATTTGAAGTTTTGTAACTCTTCAATTAAAAGATAATGAAAAATTAAAACATGTTTAAACTATTGAACATTCTTGTTAAGTAAAATGACTAAGACTTTGGTATATGCTTCTAGGATTTAATGGAATATCATACAAGTAAAAAGTTAAGTAATAAAAATGTTTAAAAATGAACATATGTCAACAAATAAATAATTAAGATGTTACTAGAAATGTTATGAAATTAAGTTAGTGTAATGACCCGTAAATTTTAACAAATTTTATGATGTAATTAACTGAATTTTTCTTAAAAATTCAACAATAAAACTTTGAAATGGAATTTTGATATTTGAGATACGTCTATTTAAACATAGCAAGTTTATTTTTTTTATGTAATTTTATTTAAATTCAAATCAGTTAATATTTGATGGAATTTTGAAACCTGAATATTTTTACATAATAAAAATGTAAACCATTTTCTGAGTGAGATGTCGTATTTCGTTTCGTTAAATTTGAACTACTATTGCCCCGTTTATCTTATTTTTGGCATTTTAGCAGCAGTTTTGGTAGCGAATTTCGACTTTTAAGACGAATCACTCATATTTGTGTACGATTCTATTCGTTTCATCGTGTTGATCTCCGTAGTATATTCATTTATGCAATTCGGTATCCGATACGCGGCGAAATTTTCCAAACAATTAGTTGTATCGTCATCCGTTTTGAGCCATTTTTGCCTTACTTGTGACCATTCTTTTTCCACCATGTAATCCAATAGTCACTGACCATTTTACATTCCCAGAATTGAAGGCTGGCTGTCACTATTCCCATTATCTTTAATATATTGGTTCGTCCTTTTATTTGAACTCTCTCTCACCTCCTTCTTCTTTTGTTTTAAATATAATAAAATATTCAAGCGTGTATTCTCCTTCATTTGCTCATGAATTACCTGCTCACCATATAGATGTTGCTCGAAGCAGCTCTGTTCATTTTGTTTGCTTGAACGAAATATAGAGAGGCTATATTTACATTTTCCTGTAGCTGTGATGCGTTTCCTTCATTTTATCCGTGTCTTTTTCTCTTTTAGCCCGAAGCTATGCTCGTTTATCTACATTTTTGCCTACATGCTTCACATCTTCTTCCCTCACCTATAGTCTTATACCTGCCAAATCCAATCCTCAACCTCGGCCCGCCTTCCAACCCTGCACCAGTGTGACGACCGCCCATGACTCCCGCACCAAATCAAGGAAATAATGCGCTGAAAGGCGTGCCAGGTAGCCATGGACGATAGTCAGGGTAAAATAAAACAGCAAACTCTATCGTACAACTCACAGCGCATGGATAAAATACAATAGAGAAATATATAGTGAAGCTCCATAACAGAAAATCATCATATAAGCATCGTAGTAGTTTTATATAAACATGAATCATCCATACATCAAAGCCTCACTACATGACACTCAATCAAATACAGCAGCGGATACCCAGTACATATAATAAGAAATAATATGCAAAAGTCTCCTGCTCGTCTTCGTCATCATCAACGTAGATCTCCTAGAACAGCACCTGTCACCTGCTACCTAGTCTGCCCATCCCAACATGGATGAACAGCCCAAGGTAATAAGAGGAGACATAAAACCTTGAGTCAGACAAAGTCTTAGTGAGCAGTAAATTAACTATCAAACATACCAAAAGAGCATAAGGGATAAAAGGAATAGGAACCAAACCATCCCACTCCACCTCTTTCTACAGTGATAGCCCCCAGACTCACACTAAGGAGAAGCAAGTATAACATAGCATACAATTAAGGAAAAGAAATAACCACTCGAGTCAAGGACGATGTTTTCCAAATACAAACCCCCAAGGCCTAAACCAAGATCAGATAAGCACCCAGAAAACACCGCTCTTGAGACCAAATGATGATACAACCAAACATCCATGACTCTGGCTATCACTGTTATCATTGCCTTGATATCACCGTTAGTTGAATGACCACCTGTCAAGGGCTAATGGTAACCCCGGTTCTAGGCATAGCTCCGCACGTCATCGTGACCCGTGCCTAGGACTTACCTACTCTGCCCAGAGTACTCAACTACCTACCTGTAGTCTTTTGGGTGTCCCGACTACCTACCTGTAGTCGTTTTGGGCGCCCCATGTACTCTTGCTTTTGAGCATGCTAGAACCTTCAACAACGATGAGATCCAAGCCTCCTAGTCATCCTCCTCGATGACTATTCTCATACTAGCTCAAGCTACCTCCCGAGCAATCCATTATCAACCAACTCGAATCATCCCTCGAGTTATCAACATGCCTGGAATGATCCCTGCCTGGATTACGCCAAGTCTACATCACATCATACTTCGCTTTATCATACCATAGCAAAGTCTCAACTCAACAACATGGTTTGCCTCATCGCATCATGGCAAAGTTCCATCTCAACATCATTCAATCCATACATATGAGCTTCAACATCCGCCTCATATGCCTTTAGCAGCTTTCACCATTCAAGAGCCTCTTCCGTAGCTTTTGAATCGTCTTTGACCATACTTGTCCAAATCTATCAACTAGATAACTCATTTATATAAATCAAACAAGGCAAACATTAATCCAAACAAATAAGTAGTAAATCAAGATCTAAATAGGCATTTATAACTAAAATGGCAATTTCGTAAATAAATGAGCAAGGACCTATCATACATGAATCAAGGGTTTTTAGCATAGATCTAACAAATATAAATCATGGGTTTTGTCTCTAAAACTTGATAAATGAACTTGCATAAGTAAACATCTTCATAAGTAATGGATCTACACTTGGATCTAAAGAAATATGCATAAAATCACTATCTACAACACTTCAACAAACCACCAATCCAATATACTCCTTTGGGTCCGCGTGAGAGATAACCACCACTCACCGAATCACCCAAACACTTCAAAAACTAACAATTTCAGATCTGGACAGCAAGGATTCAAGCTTGATTCGTCGAAATCCCGCTTGAAACGATGAAATCTAGCTTGGTTGGATGAAGATCTTCAACTTGGGCTCTTGGATCTTCGATCTTGGATGGATGTTAGAACTAGATTGAAATGGAGAAAAGGAGATGAAGAAATGTTGTAGTCGAGCTCTCAAAATAGCAGCACTTCGTCGCTTCAAAAATCGGTGCCAAAAAGTGAGCCAAAGCCCTCTATTTATAGGCTGGAACCACCATAAGTCGTCGCCCTTAGGTCGGTCACGACCTATCATGAGTCGTCCACGACTCAACAGACGCTACGACCTACAACTCATCACCGAACTCGCATACGACCTACCCCCAGCCGACTCAACAAAAACCCAACGGCATACGACTCATTAGGTAACCGACCTAACACTCCTAGGTCCTAAGTCGTATGACGACTCAACAATACACACACGACTCAGCTATAATGCCGACTCACGACTCAACAGAGACTCCGACCCAACAACTCACTCTTATGGCCGACCTAACCCCTAGCCGACCTAAGCCTCTACCGACTCAACGAAGCCACAACCTATCCCTAAGTCGTTCATACGACTCAGCGACTTACCATGAGTCGTTCAACGACCTAACTAGTATGCGACTCATCGCCCCAGCTACCTAACGACTTACGACTCATAGCATACACGACTCAAAACACCTTACGACCTATGACTTCGACCATACGTCTCAACTTACTACCCCGCTATCTCCTAGGTCGGTCAATACTATGAGCCATCCAGGCTCCTTGAGTCGGTCCCCTATGAGTCGGTCACGACTCAAGACTCCCTAACTCGCTACTACCTATAGGTCAGTCAATCTCCTAACTTGGTCAACACACTTAAGTCGTAACTCGTGCACGACCTATCACTTGACACCACCAAGTTGCTAACCCTTAACTCGGCTAAGCCTATGGGTCGGTCACAACTCGACACTTAAACACACGAGTTACTCTCCATACGACTCAGGCTAGAGACAACATAAACAACACTAACGACCTGTAAATTCTACGATCTATTGGTACGTAAAATACGGGTCGTTACAACCAGACCCCACCGTCACCTCATAATCTGACACACTCTAGCCTTCTCAGCCAACCAAGCCAAGCCCATGCCCCTTCGACCTTCCACCTCCTCCCCAGCCTCAGCAATGTGCCGCAACGACGACAACTCACTTTCCACCCGCCACCTTCTGACAGCCAAGCCTCCCTCCGCCTTAGCCATTTTCCACCACCACTAACCTAAACTTCCATAACAGTCCTTCGCCATTGACTGCCTCCAGTCAGATCGGCCTTGACTCCCCTTGTTTCCAAACCAGCAGCCTTATTTTCCTGTGCACAGCCTTTGTCGATCCCACTTCCCTTCACAGCCGACCCCATCGCCTACAAAACCCACCATTTCCACACAGCAGCGATCGCTCCACCGAACTGCTCCGACGTGAGCATCATGCAATTCCGGCCATCATCTACTCTCCTGCCACCCGCCCTCGCAGCCTACTACTCTCTTCCATTTTCTCTTCTATGCTTTCTTTGGAGAAATATTTATTTTAAACATTTTAAAAAATTACAAATATAGATGTTTGATTTATGACTTCGAAATATAATAGGTAAAGGATTCTATTTTGATTTTGGTTTTAAAATGTATGTATATAGAATGATATATAAATTGAAATTATTGAGATACTTGATCGTTTATATGTTCGAAGTACTATGTTTAAAGTATATTTATATTGTAAATTTTATTTTGATGTTTAAGTATTGTTTTAAAAATTATAATACGTATGGATATTTTGATTTTAGAAATGTATATAGATTTTAAAATATAAGTTTTATAGGTTAAATAAGATCTATGTTTATATATATAAGTCTGTATAAGTTATACAATCTGTTTGTTCATATATAATTCTATATATGATTGTAAGTGTATATATATATATATATATATAAGTCTGCATGTTACATATATTGATATTATTTGATTTTTTAATATAATTTATAGATATATTGATCTCAGTATATATGTTTTGATGAATATTGATTATAATATATAGAGATTTTGATTTTTATAAAATTTGTTTTAAATTTGCATATTGATTTTAAGAAAAGAAGGATATATATATATATATATTTGATTTCCATCGAAACCAGTTCATCGTGCTTTGCTTTTGATTTTGCCACCGTCCAGAGTTGATCGGGCAGTCGATTGCTTTGATTAGTCACTTATCCGTGTGCTTGTCCTGTTTTCTCTAGCCTCAAAAGGTGAGCAATCACTCACGATTAACATTCTTATATTTAGTAAATTTAATTTACATGAAATGACGATTGAAATATGTTGTTAAATTTGAAATTTTAAGTTATTTAATTGTTAAATATGATATGACATTATCTGGAATTGTTTACCTATAACATATGACACCATAATCTATTGTATATATTGTATTTAAATTTATTACTGATGATATATGCATGTTGTTGATATGTTATATTATTGTCATATTTGTTCTCAGTCTGCAAGTTTCTTGTTAGTTTAGAAATACCTATGGGTTGAAATGATACATACCTGAACGATATTTTAGAATAGAGAAAAATCGTTATGAATTGAAATGATAAACCCAAGCGATTTTTATTAATTTTCGAAATTTTGGGATTACGGGTTGAAATAATATATACCCATAAATATTAAATTGCGGATTAAAATGATAAATATCCTTATTACTTGACCATAGGATAGAAAATTATATACGGACATCGTTGGTCTATTTTTGAAAATGATTTCCAAGTTTGAAAGGAAAAATATGGATTTTTAGAAATATTGATTTTAAATAAGTATAAAGATTTTTATTTTAATATATGTGCAAAATTTAGATTTTTAAATTATATGTTTGACATATTTTAATTTCTAAGTTATGTTTTGAAAATGTAAATTTTAACATTTTACTTATAATTTTATTATTTTTAAATATATAAAATAAGATTTAAAATAGATTTAATAATAAAATTTAATTTAATTAGTATATATATAATATGTTTTAAGTATTCATTTAAATTTATGTTAATATTCTAAATTAAATTTTTGTAATCACTTTATTTAATAAAAGTGGGAAAATGAATTAAAGTTGATTTGTAATTTAATCTATTTAAGAAATTAATTTAAATAAAATTGATTTGAAAATTTAATGTTTTTAGAATTTAAAGATATGAAATTTATAACTTGATAATTTGATTTGATAAAAAGCTATTAAATGGATATCTTCAAATTTAAATAAACTGAAATTGAACATTTAGTTTTGATTTAAATGGGTAACAGGGTAAGTGGAGATTCTATTTAAATATTATTTAAAGGTGATTAAGTGAAAAAATTTAGAACTAAATATAATTGAAGTTAGATATTTAATTTTTGATTTTTTCTTAAATTCTAATTCGAGATTTTATTTTAGATGTTATTATAAATGAGTAAGTGAATAAATTCAAATTTAAATAAAATTAAAAGTTTAATTTTGAAATATAAATGAAATGTATCAAATTAGATTATTGTAAATTGTTTAAATATTGGACCTTGAAATCTATGGAATTGGAAGTGGTTTAAATTTGTAGTTCAAACCTGAATTTTAAATTGGTACAAATTAGAATGGTTTTAATGAGAATTTGAATTGAACCATTTTAATTGGAATGGTTGAACTAAGATTGATTTAAAATTGAATTTTGGAACAAAAGTGGATTTGAATTGATTTGTGAAATTGGAAGAAATAATTCTAATTATAAACTATTTTAGTATATAAACTATTTTAATCTATAACCTATTTTAAATGTAAACTATTTTTAATTTATAATTATTTCAATATATATAAACTATTTTCAATATTTAAACTGTTTAAGTTAGAATTGTTATGATCTAAAATTAATAGATTTAAAAGCGAATCTTTTGATATGATGGTTTAAACTATCTTATGCTTATGATTTCAAAAGTGTATATAATTCCAAAAGCGATATGATTTTGAAAAGTGATTTTATAAAATGACCATGGTGTGAAATAAGCATTTGGTTGTTAAAGAGACCAGGATCAGATATTGTTATTCTCTCTGCCAATACCGAAAACCACTTTAACAACTGTGTACGTGGTGGAGATTCCAGAATAAAGTAGGATGGTTTGACAAACGGTTCCGTATAAGGTATTTATATAGCCCTAACTCCTGTGAGTCAGCTTAGATGTGACTAAAACACGAGCCATGCTAGGCCAAGTGGGGTCGCACCCCTGATCGGGCACATTTCTTCGATACCATTCTATTACTTTGTGATTTGATTGGGTGCACTTTGATTTTGGGAGTGTGTCTTCAGGTAGGCGATAGTAGCAACTATGCGTTACCACCAGTCCGGATCCGCAAATGGTATATCTACCCTGGCATTGCCTCGCATGCCGTGCTCACATGTCCTATCATGCCTTCTATGAGTTTGTTTTGTACCGTACCTATGGGGGTGTCCTCAGGGTAAACTACTAGTTTGGTGGAGCTTACGGCATTGTATAGACTATGAGAATATATAAAATGTGCTAAGGGGGATATTGGTAAAGCCTAAATGCTATTTTAATACTTTACTTTACTGACAGACATATTATAATAGCGTATATAATTACGTAGTCGATAGTTCCATGGATCCTTAGAGGATGGAAATCCCAGACATCCTTTAAGTTACTTGTATTTCAGTTGTCATTTCACTTAAGTTAAATTTATTGGTATAAGAATGTTAATCCTAACTCGAGTGTTTTGTGTTTTGCTTTATGCTCGGGTCAAAATGAGTGTCACAATATTTAAGACTCACCTTTGGAGTTTGGAGCTTTGCTTGAAGATCGGTCTTTGTCTATTCATCTTTGTAGCGACCTGCCTTTTTGGACGGTTTAGATCGACGATAAACCACATACGTTAGACTCAACCATTCAAAAGGGTAGATTGTTATGGGGAAATAAGGAAAAGCAAAGAAAGAAAGAAAATAAATACAGAATCTCATAGTGGAATGATAAAATATAATAATCAAATAAATAGTTCATGAAGCTGTTTACAAATAACATTGATCATTCTTTTACAATACAAAATCAGAGTTACATCAAATAGGAATAAATAAATAAATGCAGCGGAACAACATGATGTAGTGGAATAAATATAATAAATAATAGTAGTACAAAATCTTCATCTTCTTCCTCCAGAGATAAGGTCTTTCAGGCTGACCCAAGCGAATTGAAAAGACAAAACACTCGAGTCAGAACTAAAAGATCTTATGCAAGTTAAATCGATGGTAAATAAATATGAAGGCGACAACTTCAGAGATGTTTACGGCGTTTGACATCTCATGTCCAGTGTCTAACATGAGTGCAATAACTTAAGAGATATTCGAGATTACCATCTCCTAAGGATCCATTAAACTATCTACTATGTAGTACAGTATGCTATTATAATATGTCTACAGTAAAGTAAAAGTATTAAAATAGCGTTAAGGCATTACCCATATCCCCCTTAACACATTTTATATATTCACATAGTCTATACAATACCGTACGCTCCTCCATGAGGTTTACCCAGAGAGCACTCCATAGGTATGGTACAAAAAAAACTCGTAGAAGGCACGATAAGGCATGCGACAAGGCACTCAAGGCAATGTCCAGGGTAGATATACCAATTGCATATCCGGACTGGTGGTAACGCATAGCAGCTACTACCACCCACCTTGGATCACACTCCCAAATCAAAATCAAGGGATGGCAACCAAATCAATCATAAAGTAATAGAATGGTATCGAAGAAATGTGCCTGATAGGAGGAATGACCTCACTTAGCCCGGCGTAGCTCTTGATTTTAGCCACATCAAGCTGACTCACGGGAGTCCGGGTCACGTAAATACCTCATACAGAATCGTTCGCTAAACCATCCTACTTCATTTTCTGGAATATCCACTATGTACACAATTGTTAAAATGGTTTTCGGTATTGGAAGAGAGTATGACAATATCCGATCCTGGTCTCTTTAATAACTAAACGCTTATTTCACACCGGATGGTTCTTTTGCATTTCCAAAACCATTTCATAATTAATATCAAAATATCATGTTCAATTTCAACCATATCACCTTTGGAATCATATTCACTTCAAAATCATATTCGCTCTGAAATTATCGATAAGATAAGTTAATTAAATTCTCCTTTCAAAATCATCATTATTTACTCAAATATGTCATTTCACAAAAGGTATCAATTCCAAATTCCTCCTTAGGTTGTAAATCATCATCAAGGATTTAAACATAGAACTTCCACTTTACACGGTCTGAAATTTTAGAAAAATAGTTTAGGTGATTATAAATAGTTTAAACAGATTAAAAATAGTTTAAATAGTAAAATAGTTTAAATAGATTTAAATTTGATTTAATTAGATTTTATGATTTTAATAGATTAAATATAGATCAAATAGATTTTATTAGATTTAAAATGACTTAAATAGATTAAATATAGGTTAATTAGATTTTAATTATATTAAATAGGTTTAAACAAATTTAAGCAGATTTAAAATAGATTAAATAGGCTTAAATTATATTAAATAGATTAAAAATAGATTAAATAAATTTAATTTGTTTAAAATAGGTAAAATAGATTATATTGGATTAAATATGGTGTAATAGATTAAAATAAGTTAAAATTGTTTCAATTGGTCAAAATAGATTCCAAATTTATATCCAAACATTTCCAATAAATCAATTTCTGATAAGTTCATTTATATTTGACACTTCAACTTTAAAATTCCAATTTCAACATTCACGCTTGGACTTTCGAAAATAATTTAGTTTATATAAATCAAATTTCGATCTCAAAATACCAGTTAACTAAATTCAAAATTTAAAGGTTCAAAATCATATAATTTAACCAATCCGGTGTCCGTATATAATTTTCTACCCTAAGATCAAGTGATACGGATATTTATCATTTCAATCCGTAATTTAAAATTTTATGGTTATATATCATTTCAAACTGCAATCCGGAATTAAAATAAGAAATCCATAAAATTGACCGAGTCTATCATTTCAACCTATAATGATTTTTTTCTAATCTATAGATCGTTCGGGTATGTATCATTTCAACCCATAGGAAACTTGCATTTATAACAATATAAAATACAATCATCCAGCCATACAATATCAACATCCACCATAATCATCCAAATTAACCAATAAACATCAATAGATAACTGATCATCAATGACGGGTATTAAATTTGACAATAAAATTCAGTATTAAATTAATGATGATTAAATGCAATAAAAGTCAAATTTAACTGGAATGAAAATTTAAATATACCAAACATCAATCAATTAATTTCTAATCACATCAGAAATTTAATCTAACTTACATCAGGCAGTTTAATAATTGTGAGTGAGCTAAAACACTCATCTTTGATTTTAAATCGAATTAAAATTCAATTCAGTCCCAAAATTTGAACAGTCTTAGAATTCGTCCAAACCGACGTCAAAATGTCCGGAATTTCGATACGATCCTAGTGGAACAAACCATGCACGAATCAAACCTCATACGTAAAAGCTATGATCATTATAATGATTGAAATTCAATTTTAAAAAATAAAAATAAAAGAAATAAAAGACATGAATCACCTTTCTCGCTGGCTGCCACGTTACCCTATCATCTTCTCAATAGAACATACCCGCGATTTAGATTCTTGCCGAAACCCTAGCCTACTACAACCCACGATCGATCATCGCTGAACGATCGTCGAGCCCATGCTCCGCCACCACGCCGACTTCTCCCAACCACTCGCGACGTCGAATGGAGGTCAAACAACCCAGCCTCCACCTTTAAAAACGAAACCCAAATCAGTTTTAGCTGTCGATCTGACCGTTGACTTGCCTGGCCACCCACCCACCTAGATGAACTCCACTCGACACTCTCCTCAATACGATACCCCTGATTCGTCGATTGGAAGAAGTTGATCAATGCGTGATGAACGGCTATGAATTAATCACCCAATTCTGGCCACACAGAAACCCAAATCGAAAAATAGACTGCAGATTTGACTTGCGCTCGTCGAGTGCTTCAAATCGATATATTTTGAGGAGTTTAAATTTTTCGATTTGATTTTAATTTGCAATTGAATTTGGAATTGGTTTTGGTTTGTTTGTTACTGGAAAGAGAGAAGCAGATAAAATTGTACGTACAGACAAATGGAATAAGAAATAGCTAGGGTTTATAACGGGCTATATATACGTAGATTAGAAATAGAAATGAATGGACTAGATTGATTTGAAAGTTGAACGATAGACGACCCGAAAAGCCATTCTGTTTCTGGAATGAAAATGGGTCATCCCGTATATCAAAATAGATGTTTTCAAAAGTTCTAAATCCACTGGAACGGATTTCAAGTTTGAATTACATCGTATGAAGAAGTTAGCATAAAATCAGCTTATTTCAAATTGATTTCAATTGAATTAATAAAATTGGTTTCTAAGCGTTTCGAGTCTGTACGATCAAACAATAAGTCTGATCGCTATGAAACTTGAAATTCTATAATAATTCATCGTTATGAATCCGATGAAACTGGTTTCATCGAAATCCGAGATAGTAGCCAAAATGGCTATTTTTACGTTAATTAAATAAATTGTTATTAAATCAATCAAATCACTTTTTAAATTCAATATTTAAAAACTAACAAATTTCATCATTTTTGATTACTTAGTCATTTATAATAGCTTAAAGCAAATTTACATATCAATTCAGTGTTAATTAATTTCTTGCATATAGTGTTCAATTTCAACTGTGATTAAATCCAATTAATTTAAAATTAAGTTTTAATAGTTGATTTTATTTGATTTCAATCTTTCTATTCAATCAATTATTACTTTATTAACATAGTCAACATTTGTTTATATCTTATTACACTAATAATTTACCATTATCATCTTACTTTTCAATAACGTAATATTTAATTATATATAATTGTAATAAATCCATTTATTAAAATTTAAATTTCAGTAAATTGAACAAACTTGATTCTAATTCTTTTTATTCAATCCATTGTCATATTATGCATAAAAATTTCATTGGTTACATCCTTTTGAATTATCATTCTATAATTATCAATTTAACCTGCCTTAACTGCACTAATTAAATAAATTAATTGCAATTGATTTTCAATTTTCATTTAACAGGCTAAATAAATAGGTAACATATAATAGTTGTCACTGTTAACTTTTAGTCACATCTTATAGGTTTATTATCCACAACAAGTGTTGTAATTACTACTACAACACTAAATTTATTCAGTTACGGTTCATTAAACATTATTTCATTAATAAGTCAACATTTACATTATCAGTTACTCTTCAAATCCAATTATCAATTAATACATACATTACTATAATTTATTTACAATCTATATCAATTATAACTCTTTTATCCTTTTAATTAATTGGAATTACATTTAAAGCAGTTATCAGTTACCTTAAGTTAATTTTATTTCATTTTATTCCAGTTACATTCTTATTACTAAATCATAAAATTTTATTTCTTCTAACATTAAGCCACAAGACCTTATTAAGTTTATAATTTTTAATTATCGAAAATTATGGGTCGTTTCAATCTTTCCAGTTACTTTAGTTTATTCTAGTCATTTATGTTCAGACTTGTCAGTTGCTTATGTGTCGGAGATTCATTTGTATTTGAGATTTTGTTGTATATTTGTTTCCAACTCTAATTTTTTATAGTATCTTCATGAACTACTATTTATCTATTCCGCTGCTTACTGTTGTAATACTCTGTGTCTGTGATTCTGTGATTGATTTATTTACTGTATATGCTGAGTTTTGTCAAATATAAATTAACAATCTGTTGTTTTGAACAATTCAAGTTTGACATGAGTGGATGATTGTCGATTTGAATGGTTCAAAATACTAGGTCGTTACAGTTAGTGTTTTGAAATGCTTAATAATTAAATTGAATAGTAAAAGGAGAGAACTATTTAAGTAAATGATTATAAACTTAAGGAAATGTTGAAATGATTCATTAATGAATATTAATATTAAACGGAAATCAAGTTATATAAATGATAAACGTGAATTAAACTATAAAGAAACAAATGTAGTACTTTAAGAATTGATTCATTAATGTCCTAAATATTAAATGGAAAATTTTATATAAGTAAATGAATGTAAATTGACAAAAGATGACCTTATATGAATGAATGAGAATTAAAATAAATGAAAAGTAAAAAATTTGTTAAAGAAACTAATAGAGTAAAATATGTAAGTTGTGCGTAGATCATTTTATCCGCATAATAGTTCTGAACCAGATTCGAATACATGATTTGTGGAAATTCACACTAGTCCGAATTAGGATTTTTGCTTGATTCTTGACGGCAAACGCTTGATATGGATTTTTTGATATGAATTTGAAGTTTTATACCACAGTTTATGGCTATGTAAGAAGAATGGAGGTCTCTAATCAAGAAATCGAATCAAAGTCCGCAATAAATGGTCGGGTTATCAATACTAGCTTAAAAGTGAAATGTGTGATTCAAGCAAGCAATCAGAGTTGATATTGTGTACAAAATGATATATATAAAACGTACAAACTTAAACAATATTTAAATTCTATGTTGTTGGCTTATGGAAAGTTTGAGAAATGACACTTCCAATCGTTCAAGGTTGTATGAATAATCTATTCAGTAATTACCTAGGGTTGTTGAGCTTAAGGTACGCTTGGTTGTTTATTTATCACCCTTGTACGATGAAAAGTTTCTGAACCTGGACAAACCATTAGTTTTTGGTTGCTATGGATGTGTGATGGATTCTTTTGTTGCATGTAATGGTCGTACTTCTTTTGTTTGCGTATGATTATTATATATGTTGTGTTGCTTGTGGTTTTGATTGGAACAACTAAAATATATTGCTATTTTATATGGTTTGACTCTCATTTGGATTATGCAAGTAAGATACAGATTAATGGAAGAAAATGCTAGCTGTTGCTTTTAGTTTCGTAAATAGAGCTTTGTTTGCTCGAAAAATAGGTACGTTTTCGGATTATGGTTTTTGGTAGCATATTTATTGTTTTTTCCATGGTTTGAGATGCTTTATTATTGAAATAAGATGCATTCCATGTGATTATTAATATTGTTATTTCCAGTCATAGCCGTGCAAAGGAGATGCTGCCGAAATTTTTCGTAGATTTAAGATTTAGAAATTTTTTCATGGAAGTTAAGTTATTTTCAAATTTATATTAAACTTAAATATGTAAGTTTAAAGTATTTAAAAATTGACGATTTTAAATAAAATATACCAAATCTCCTGATTCTTTCTTGTTCCTTTTCGGGGATGAAATTTTTTGAGTATGGGGGATTGTAACGACCCGTTTTTTATATTTAAAAATATTCCATTTAATAAGACTTTGGTATTTAATATTGTCAGGAATTTAAAATTTATGATTTATTAACATGAGTTTTATTAGATTATAAATTTTGACCTTAAATAAAATTTTAAAACAATAACTACAGTGAAGTGAAAGATAGTAACGCATATTAGAATATAATTTAATGATATTGATTTGAATATAATTAATAACTATTTGAAGATAAATTCCATCGATTGTAATAATAAATGTTAATAAATAATAGGATAAATAATATTCTAAATATGTTTGCACACAATAAGAAATTGATTATTTGGTCGGTAAATTTATAATTCTTGTTTGTAAACAACAAATTTATAGATATTCAAATTTCTAAGGTGTAACAATTGTTGGAATTAAATGTAATTGTAATATTGCAATTACTATGAGCAAGGACGTTAACTATAGAATAATGAGTGTAATAAAATGAAAACTTATGTTTAATAAATTCATAAGGTATTAGTTGATTTAATATAAAGAACTTGCGATCAAAATAAAAGAATTTGTTTGAAATTTAAAACATAATGAGCTAGGATTTTACTACGGTTGTAATACAAGGGTTGAATTAATTTAATATTTAAAACTTGGGTTTAACATGGGAAATTTTGATTTCAAAAGATTACTAAATTTTTTATTTAATCAAGAACAATGGTAGAAAACTTTAACTTGGAATTTAAAAGTGAGTAAATCCGTTTAATAATAATTTATTTTAATTAACGTGTAAAAATAAATATAATTTGATTTTAACGCTAACTTCTATATAAAATAGAATTAGGGTTTGAAATTAGTCTCATTGGGTTTAAAAATATTAAAAACCTATATTTCGATATTTAGGATGACCTATTTTCGTTTCGAGAACGAAACTGGTTTTTGGGCCTTTATTGTCGCTTTGGCCCAATCTATATCTCTTCCATCTATTCATGTCCATATTTGTCTAATATATTATTATGAAACCCTATCGGCCTTCTGTTCTATTTTTCTGTATGTACTTTCCAATCTAACTGCTCATTTTCAACAGTGAATATCCTGAAACCCTAAATTCCAATTTCAAATTCGATTCAAAAATTCAAACTGCTCAAACCCCATCATATTATATATCATCGCGAAGCTATTGACAAATCGAATCAGCTTCTACAGTTCGTTTTTGCAATCGAGTCTCGGTTTGATAAGAAATTGGCAAAGAAATCTCGGTCATTTATTTTAAGGTTCGGAGTTAATGGTGGATCTGCGACCAATTGATTATTAGAAGGCATTGGCTTGCAGAGGAGGAGGCAAAACTTTAATCCATAGAGTCTGATCATATAAGAGATTCTCAATATCGCTAGGATAGATTATTGAAGGTGGCGACGATGTTTTCTGGTGAAGAGGTGTGTCGCATGGGGTCCTGGAGGAGCGGCCTGAGGTGTAGAGCAAGTTGGCATGGTTGGAACTGGGCGAAACGACTTGTGGTAGTGGCGTTCATTAGTTCAAGTCAGCAGCTAGATATTAGGGTTTGGTTTGTGCTGCTCGTAAGGGTTTGGGTAATGGTAATTTACGTTTCTGCCCCTCTATTGTTTAATTAAAATAAAAATTTAAATCTTGTAGCTTGAATAACTTTTGTATATGAACTATGATTGACACGTGGTTTCTTCCATTGAATTCGTATTGAAATTCCGGACAACATAAAACTAGTTTGGTTGAATTTGGAGACTGTTGAGATTTTAGGCTTTTGTTGGATTTTAAATGGACTATAAATCAAAGGTGAGTGATTAAATCCACTCACACAATACTAAATTTTCTTATGTTAGTTGAATTAAAATTATGAAGTGATAAAATTTTATTGGTTGTTGTTTGGTAATTTAAATTGACATTTAAATTAATTTGATTTTTATATTGAATCAAATTGACATTTAAATAGTATTGAATTTAATTGCTAGTTAAATGCCGACAATCGATAATTAGTAACTGTTGTGATATGTTGGTTGATTGGATGTTGATTGTTATTGGATGTTTATTGATTGATGTTGGATGCATGGTTATTTATTTATTTGGATATATCCCTATCATTACCCTGTTCATCATTTGACATCATATATAATATCATTTGGACTATTTGAAATGAACTAAGAAATAGGCTGAAATAATATATATCTATGTCATTTAAATATGGGTTGAAATGATATATATTCATTCATGTAATTAAAATTGAAATAAATGATCACTTGGCCATAGTGTGGAAAATTATATACGGACACCAGATTTGGTTAAATTAAATGGTTACAAAAATCTTGAAATTGAATTAGATTAAATGAAATTGTTATAAAGAATATAAAATTTGGATTTATATGATTTAAATTATGTTCGAATTCGAGATTTGAAATATTGAAATTGAAATTGTTTAAAAGAAATTATTTATGGAATCTTAAGTGGAAATTGGGATATGATTTGAATTTATTGGAAGTGAATAATTGTGAAGGATTATATTTTAATTTAAACTTTGAATTTAAATTGGTATTTCCAAGTTTGGACGTGAAATGGATTTAAACTAGATTGTTTCAAAATGAAAATGTGAATTGAAACTTTCAACCTTAGAATATAAATGTTTGAATTGAATTTGAAGTAAAGTTTAAGATCGTTAAATTGAGATTGATTTAAATGGAATTTTGAATATGAAGTTAACTTGAATTGGAGGTCGAAAAATTGAATCTGTTATGATTTGGAATTTGAACCTTGTTGTGAAAGGAAGAAATAGTTTTAATATAAACTATTTTAATATAAAAACTATTTTAATAATCAAACTGTTTTAACATATATAGACTATTCTAATTATTCAAACTATTTTAATTATTCAAAACTATTTTCAATACTAAAAATATTTTATATTCTAAACTATTTTCAATCTTTAAACTATTTTAATTATTCAAACCATTTTCAACATTCAAACCGTTTTGAAGGGGAACTATTTAGATTTAAATCATTAATTTAAATACCACTATTTTGATATGAAGGTATGACCTATTTTGAATTCGAAATGATTTGAAGCAAATCTGATATTTTGATACGAAGTATGACTTTTTCTTGAAATTTAAAAGAACCAACCGGTGTGTAAAATGACATTTGGTTATTAAAAAGACTGGGGCCGGATGAATGACATACTCTCTGTTATTCTACTGGAACCACTTTAATTACCGAGTACGCGATCGATGTTATCCAGAATATAGAGGTTGAATTGGCGACGATTACTGAAACGAAGAAAAAGAAGGATGATGGATTATCCCGACGCTTCTGTCAATTCAAAATGACAAAAACAGGAGCCTATTCCTGGCCAAGGGGTTAGCTACCTTTACTATCCATCACCCCTTCATGTTACTATATTGATTTTTGACTTGATCGGTGCATATTGATTTGAATTTGGGGGTGGTGGACTCGGTCGGAAGTCGTTGCAACGACATTTTGCTGTAACAACCCTTTTTTGGATGGTTTAAATAGACAATAGACCACATATGTCAAACTCAAACCAATCAAAAGGGAGGATTGTTATGGGGTAAATAAGAAAAAGAAGATAAAAAATAAAATAAAACACAGAATCTCACAACGGAATGACAAAATATAAATCTAACAGCCAGCAGTTCCGTACCCTTTTGAGTCTACAATATTCTCCAACATTTCAACTCAAATTGGACGAAAATACGAACCGTTAGGGTTAAAAAGGAAAAGGTAGAAGAAGAAAATAGAAAACAACATCAGAATCTCACAATCGCAGGGAACAATATATAATAGATGACAATTGATCTTTATACAGAAAGGTACTATAACTGTTTTATACATTACATCATCAGAGTATAACACCAAACAATAACACAATACTGGACAGTTATAATAACTTGTCCTCACAAGGCTAAATATACAGCATGCCATACACAACAGAATGTAAGTCAGATACTTGATATACGTCTCATCATCCAACTCGTCTCCTAAACTCCATAGCATCGTATCTTGTATCTATAATACTCGGTCTGACCCGGGCATTATAATAAAATAACACCCGAGTCAGTCTGGAAAATCAGCGTGCGAAAACACATTCAATTGAATTATTAAAGTTTTCAAAACCCTTTGAAATCAAATGTGTCTCATAAGACCATGCCACAAATAAACATATCGGGTTTTTACCTTACGGTAACCAAAACATTGCATACCAAAATCAAATTCCTCTGATATTATAATAGTGTCCAAGTGCAAATACTTATTCAAATAGCCGAAATTGTTACATTCATTAAATTTCAGTATACTAGGCACTACAACCAAAACCGTAAAGGGCACGTAGGGAGAATGGATTTCCAACTAATGACTAGCACTGGCGTACCACCTGTCACGGTACTTGGTCAAGATCAGCATACCGAGGACCACTCCTGATCCCCAGCAATAGAAGACCGGAGCTACCCCTTATTGGATAGCCTGAATAAGATCATCCAACGGTTGGGACCAGTAATCGCCCACACAGCCGAAATAAAGGGACTCTAGATAGGGGAAATCTTACCCTAATTAGGTGCTACCCACTTAGCCTTGCTGCATATCCCTTGATTTTCAGTCATTCCCGGTTGATGAGGCTCAAGGCTAAGCGTTACCTTTTTAGAAATATTCACTTAGAATGCTCATTGTCCTTCAACGAAAATGTACCGATAGTATTCATCCATACAAGTTCGTTCCCGGTCCGAACGGAACCGAAGGCACTACTCCTACTACATCCATGCGACTAGCCCTTGCACTTCACTGCTCCATCTTCGACTCCAAGCTCTTGTCTTCCTTTCGAAAATGTACTTGTTGGATCAAAGTGGTTTTCAGATCAGAAACCAGATCCCGATCTCTTCGAAACAACGCTCGCTATTTTTCGTAAACTCAACCCCGGTTCTTTAGGAAATACACAGATGAAAATAAGATCGGAAATCAACTCCTAACCGCTTTTGTGGACGGATTTCCTTATAAACGTCCTAAAAGAACGAACGAGTTTACACGTATAGTATAACACCTTGAACGGCAACTATACCATATATTCTCGTGCTTCTCCTTGATATTTTCAAAGTTATATTTGGGTTCAGATTTTATAGTCGGTTATTTAACTATCAAATAAACAATCATTTAACCAAATATTTTATTTCCACCGAAAAACATCAAGTCTCGTTTAATTTAGATTTTAAATAAATATAATCACTTTATCCAAAAATTTACACTTAAAACATTTAGAATAAAGCTGCTTAAAATAATAGTTATGAAAATCGTAGTAATTTCCCAAGTAAAACTTAGCCAAAAACTACCTTTTAAAATAAAACTAACATATAAAGAATAAATATTTAATAACTATCCTCTGTATCATAATTCCAATTTAACCTTTAAAAATAATTAACTTAATTAATATTTACTTTAACATCTTTAAAACAATTAAATAATGAATTTTCCTAAAAACATTCTTGTAAAAACGCCTTTAAAACTTCTAATTTATGTTTAAAAGTCTTTCTTTGAAAACATACTTAGCTTTTCAGGAAATTACACTTTCCACTCCAATCAGCACGTCTAATCATTTATAAATCCATCTCGATTTATTCCAGTTTAACTTACGTCCCAAACCCGTAAATTTTCTTTCCCATACCTGCAAAAATGAAACTCTCTTTTTATTTTTAAAACGAATTACCCTTCCCTTATAAATTCCCACCATGAATTAAAAATCTCAAATAACCATGGATATTTATTTCACTTTATTTATAAACCCAGTTTATAAATCCATAGCCTCATTCTCTTTTAAACCGCTATTTCAAAACATTTAATCGGTTCTCTAAATTAAATTCCTTTTAAAATTTATTTCTTGATTTATCCAAGTTTATTCCAAAACCCATTTATTCCAGATTCACTACTTTATTTTTTTGATTTAAAACCTTATTTAGATCTGAATATCAATTTCATACTTATTTCAAAATTATCTCTTTTATTTTTTCCCAACCCACTTAAATTTTACATTTAAAAATAAACTTCTTGTAACGACCCTGACTCGACCTTCGAAAATTGGCACCGAATACATCTCCCACATTCGAATGCCGCAGATTCAAATGTCGAATCTGGTTTGCCGGAGCTTATAACACATTAAGTACAACTTCACAGCATAAATCAAAATAATTCATATCACAAAGTATCACACATCAGGGATATCAAACAATTCAAACATTCAGTAGAATCCAAACATCCATAAGTAAGATTAATTAATCATCTGATAATTTTAAACCAAATTAATCACTAAACCTGGTTAATTAACATTAATTAATGACAAATCATTTTAATTGATTATACTTTAATCATTTATTAATTAACTTTTAATGATAAATTAATTAACCTTTAACTATTAATTAATCAACCTTTAATCATTAAATAATTAACCTTTAATTATTTAATTATCTTAATTAAACCTCAATTAATAAATCATCCCTTAATCACTTTCATTAATTAATTAACCTTTAATTAGTTAATCATCCTCAAATTAGTTACCTTAATTAATTAATTGTATAATTAATTATCCTTTAATTAATTATTCTGTAATTACTTGATTAGTCAAACACTAATTAATTAACCTTAATTACTTTCATTTAGTAATTATCTTTAAGTAATTAATTACCTTAAATACTTATCATAAATTAATCAACCTTTAATAAATTAATAACATTAACAAATTAACCTCAAATTATATTAATTAATTAATCACATTAATGAATTATTTATAAAAGTAATTACACAAAGTATTAACTTTACTTTAATTACACAAAGTAATTATTCTTACCTAATCACTTAATTACATCCTTTAAACCTTATTAAATTAAGATGAATACTTGAAATTATTATTATGCAAAATCATTAAGATCTTCTTAATAAATTAAGGATCACAACATTATATTTTTGAAAATACTTCTTAATTAAATATAAAATTATTAATTACCAAAACAATTTTGAAAACATTTCAACTTTCAAATCTTTGAAACATGTTTTTAAAACTTGTTTATAATTTTAATTTGAAAACTTTGTCAATGTTTCTTTTGGAAATTTGTTTAACCAATTTACTTTAAAATTTATCTAAAACATTTCAAAAGTACCCGGCCCAAAACCAATCTTTCCCGAGCCAACGCTCGAGACATTCACTAGCACAACCCCATGCCTCACTGCTTCGAGTCATGCCATCGTTTCCCTAAGTCGAGACTTGAGTATCTTCCTTCTCCCATATTCAACCATACCCAAACTCACGAAAATGCATAAGTGCACGTGCACGGCCAGACGACAATGCTCCGACCATCGATACCACCACCGTCACGTCAGCGATAACCACTACAACCTAAACGGCCACCTAGCAACCCCAATCGACGACGAAGTCAAAAACAACCCACTCGATCCAAGCTGGAATAAAATTTCGATCATCCAAATTCACCTCACACCACCGTCAAGTCACCAGAAACTACGAGACTCCGACCAAAGCAGCACCATTCACCAATACATCGATCCCTCCCGGTGCGATCATCTCTAAACCATCGTCGACGACGCAGTTGCTCCTGAAACCACCTCGACCATGACAACATATTAAACCCTAAATCGATGAACCCACACCGCGTCGATCATCTGAAAAATCCCTAACTATTTTTCCACCAATCTACGACTTCCAATCTATCTTCAACGTCAACCGCGACCAAGATTGCCTCGCCGATCATCGGCAATTGACGAAAATGCATTTTCTGTTCAACTCGCGATTTCCCATAATTTAACAAACTAAAAATCCTGATTTTATTCTTAAAATTCAACATTTACGGATACGAATCAAGTTATCGAATCAAAATGTGAAATTGAATCATTTGGTTATTCTGTTTAATGTTGTTCATCACTGTATCATCCTATTAAAAATACTTGCTTAACGTATATGCTTGTAAACTATTTTTGAAAATAAATTTACATCATTAAAAACATTTTTCATTTAGAAATCATAGCTTAAAACTTATTGGAGATGAAGGGATTGATTTTTCAAACATATTATTAGCCTGTGAATTTTAAAGCAGAGAGATGCTTCTGGGTATACACAGACATACACATATATGTTTGCATACACACACACACACATATATATATAGAGACATGCAAGCATATTCACACAATTATTCAAGTACAATTCATATCACACTTCAAATACAGATCCGAACACTAAGAAATATAACAGGGTCAATGTGCTTGCTCACCTGGATTTGGTTTTGAAAGCAGAGAACACAAGCCTGGAAAATATGGAATTGTTTTGATTCCATGATCTGATCTTTGAATTGCTTTTAATACCGAGCTGAATCTGATCTACTTTTAGCTTGAAACTGAAGTACGTTGATTTGATCTTGCATTTTTTAAAGCTTTTATGCTTGCCTTAGTTTTTGCTTTCCAGGTTTGCTCATTTAATCTGGATCGTGTTTCCAGGTTGCACTATAAAAACAGGCTTTTGATTTTTGAATGAATTGCTTTCAGGTCTGAGTTGAATTAGTTTCCAGGTTGATATGCTTTAGGTTCAGTTTGAATCTGATCTTGCTTATCTTTGCTTTGTGTTGAATTTAAACTATGAATCTTTATTTTCTTTTGATTTGGTTTGTGGTTTTTTTCCTTCTGTTTGCTAGGTTTAGATTTGAATTAACTTAAGAAAATGAGAAAAGGGAGAAGTATAGATATATACATAGCCTGGTTTCTTTTCCTTAAGCCTATATTTATGTTTTTTTGAATTTTCTTAAATAAAGTCAATTTTGCCACTTGTTAACTTCAAGTTAAACTATGCTTACACTTGTTTATATTAATTAGCACTTGTAATTACATATAATCTCATCCTTACAAATGTTAAAATGTAAACATTTTATGTTTAAATCCTTATTTTAAATTAATTTATAAATTGTGTTTTAAACCCTAGTTTTAAATTAATTTATAACTTTGTTTTAAACCCTTACTTTAATTTAATTTATGAAACATGGTTTCTTATTTTTGTTTTATTTTTACATATGTTTTACAAATTTTCATATGTATACAAATTATACTTAGTTCAAGTAAGTATATAAACTTATTTATTTATATATATTTATAACTTTAAAGGATGTGGTTTAAAATTAATCAAACATTAATAAATAAATATATAATATGTATATATTTGAATTTGACTCTTTAAATAGCTTTGTAAAATTTATTTATATCAATTTTCAAAATATAACTTTCAAATCATCATATTATAAATACGAAACAATTTTTTTCTATTAGTATAGAGTTTCAAAATCCAATATATTATTTAAAACATTTATTTTTAAATTTCAAATTCAAAAATTAATATATAATCAATTTGCATTTATAAACGAATAAGCAAACAAATATTTTTTTACAAATATATATCTTATTCCATTCACCATCTATTTATTTCCAATTTTTTTAAATTAATTCATAATTAATCCAAAATTTCATATTAATTACCAAATTTAAATTTGGCTAAAAATCGGGAATGTTACACTTCTTCGTACTTACAATCAATATTTCTTAAAGTCCTTATTTTAAAAAAAAATCCTTTTATTCACACTTTTTCAAATCCCCATTTTCCCCATATTCTGGAATTGATTAAATAGGATTTTAAAATCAAACTTTTTTCCTTTTCCAAATTCATTCCTTCAGTTTACACAAATTCACTATATTTATTTTACGTAAAATGCACTTTTTTTATTTTCCTTCAAAAATCCGATCTTTATATTTTTGACATCTTAAAATATCAAAATATGTTCAGCAAACAATATCATTTAATAATTTCACTTTTAAATATAATTTATCACGAATTATCAAATAAAGCATATCACATAATATGAAATAAAATTCAATATTTTTTAGGAATCAAGTTGGATCCCTCCATCCTGTTTCCCTGCATCCATAGATATTAGCACAATATAAAAATACCAATCCCGCTTCGAGGGCGGTATCGCGTATATAGGGCCATCCACTATTATGCGGGGCGCATAGGGTCTCATCCGCTATATAATGCGGGAATATCAATCACTCCAATATGTACTACTATATATAATATCACATCCATACTGATACTAAATTATCAATTCAATCAATCAACCCAAAATTTAAATTTAACTATTTAAATTCACTTGTAATCCAATTTGAGTGAAATTAACTCACCTTTGACCTTTTAGTTGCAACCCAATCTAAACCGGTCTGTCTCTCCACGATTTAGGACCTTGTAAAAATGAAATTCCCGAATTTATTAACATTTGCCATGATTTTAAACTACCATAAATATTCCCATTTTTAAATTTAAATTTATTGGCATGATAAAACTTTAAATTTCCTTTACTGTTAAATTTTTGATAAACACATTAAATTAAAATGTTATGAATTTAGAATTACCTTAAGATATATTTTTTCCCAAATTTAATCATTAAGTTAAAATGTGCATACATATATATTTTCTTGTTCCCTTCCAATTCCAGTAAATGATAAATTTCTCTAAAACAATTTCTCTAATTAACCTTTACTTACATAAGTAAAAAAAATTATCTAAACAATAGAATTTATACCTCCCACGCTTGCGTCCTCTACTAGCCAACAACCCCCACTCACGCTCGACTTCCCCTCCTGAACATCAGCTACCATCACCATCTCGAGCCTATGAATGACGTTCTAGATCGAGCAGCCTTCTACCAAAATGCTAAAACCCCATGCCGATTGCACTACTCCTTCCCAGCCTTGAATTCTGTGGCCCCTCCTAATTCGAACGCGACCTCTCGTTCGCTTCCCTTTCCCTTTGTGCGCCGTGTCGAACACCGCATGCTTCACCTCTTCCTTGCCTTCGCTTCCATTCACGACCTTATTCATGCCTTTTTTTTTATAATCGGGTGGATTCAATTCTGAAAAAGAGTATCACGATTTTGATAGTAAAGAGGGGAAGACATTCGATTTCCCTACTTTTTGATGGTCGAGTTGATTTTGAAAGAAGGTAGAGGGAAGAAATTTCGCGTGATTTAAGTTTTGAAATGGATTTTGGTATATATAATTTCTATCAGATGTATGATTCGATTTTTGACTTGCTCGGTTGGGTGATTTAAAATAAAGGGGAGGGAAGAGTGCTTCACACGGTAAAGAACAGTGATTTGAGTGAAAGTTAAAAGTGTTGATGTAAAGAGAAATGAAAAAGAATTTGATGTGAAATTATTTCAAATAAGGTTTGACTGGTATATGTGAATATATATATATATATATATATATATATATATATATATATATGTATGTATGTATGTATATGTATATGTATATGTATATATATTGTAATGACCCGAAATTCTCAACTCCGAAAATTCCAGATTGTTAGAGAAAAGAAGAAAGAAAGATAGAAGAAGAATAAGAAACAACAGCATCTCACATTCGCAGCGGAATCAAAATATAATATCACATAATAGCATTTATACAAGAAAAGCTTTAATTGTTAGATTACATACATTTCATCAGAGTTACAACCATATACACATAACTGGACAGTTATATCAACCTGCCACAGACTATCATCAATACAAACTCTGTAATATACAGCAGAAAACTCCATACGTACCTGCCATCCAGCTCACGTCCTGAGCTCCAGAACGTCCTTAGCTAAAAATTTGTAATACTCGGTCTGACCCGAGCATTACATCAAAGTAACACCCGGGTCAGGTTGGAAACCAGCCTGAGTAAACCCATCTAACATGAAATGCTAATGCATAACTTATTTAAAACCTGGGGTAACTCGTACTTCTCTACAAGTTCACAACTTGTTAGAGTCAACACTTATTTCACAAATCAATCCCTAAGTATCTTTACTTAGTTTCAAAGGTCCATATTTTTCCATTCCAGCCTATTGATTTCCCACATAAAATCTATATAGAATTATTGTAGATTACAAATCGAAGTGGTTTCGGGTATTTACTGATACCCGACTCCGGTCTCTTCGAATCCCAAGTCACCTTAACCCAAGTTATTCAAGTGAATACAGTTCGATTTTAAATACATAATGCCAACTTTTACACAATAATTCAGCATCGAAAGATAAACACATTATCAATGCTCAAACCAAACATATCACATCACAAAACATTTTATATCAGAAATATCAACCAATCATTCATAAGCAAGATTAATTAGTCACAGAATTTCTAATTAATTTAAATTAATTAAATTAATTTTTTTAATCACTTTTAATCCCGCTTACTTTTTATTAATTAATTACAAGTAAAGTAATTAATAACCCTTTAATTATCATCTTTAATTACATAAAGTAATTAACCTTTCACAAATTAATTAACTTCAACTATTCACATTAATTACATTTATCCTTAATTAATTACTCAAATTAATCATCCTATAATCATTTACATTGATTAATTATCCTTTAATTATCACACTCATTAATTAACTAACCCTTAATTAATTTTCTTAATTAATCAATCCTTTAATTAATTACACTAAGTAATTAATCCTTAATTACTTCCGGCGTTAAGTAATTAGCCTTTAATTACTTTCATCAAGTAATTATCCCATTGGTTAATTGTCCTCCATTAATTAAACTTGATTATTAATTAATTTATCCTTTAATTACTGATTAACTCTTAACAAATTAATCCTTTAATTACCATATAGATTAATTAGCCTTAACCATTCACATTAATTAACTTTTAATTAATCTCCTTAATTTATCAATTAATGATTCTCAAAACACTTTTCTTAATTAATTATTCTTTTAATTGATTACAATTATTAATTAAACTTTAATTAATAATCAATTAATTAACTAATTAATAATCCTATTCACCCAAAACTAAATGATTTTAAGATAATTCATTTATCTTAATCACCTTCTTAATCATCATCAGAATTTAATAAACTTTGGAATTAATTATCACTAACTTAAAAAGAATTAAGTTCAATAATTAATCTTTTATTTAAACTACTTAATTATCTGATTAATTAAGCTTTAAAAAAACATCTTAAGGATAAACTTAATTAATATCTTAAAACAAATTTTCAACTTTAATAAACAAACATTTAAAAATCAATTACTATTTAAAATAGTTTAAAGCTAATAAATTTTAAACTTAACTTTGTTAAACTTAAAAACTATTTAACAAATTGATTAATAAACCGAGGCAATCCCATGGTTTACTTGAACAAAACCAGAGCATTTCCTCACCAAATCCCGAGTTTCCTTCTTGCTTGAATTTTTAAACTATTAAGCTTAAATACTCACGCGAACAACACGATAACGAACCCGAGACAACTCGTTTTTCTCCCGAGACCAACCCAAGGGAAAATCCTTCGTTCCAAAACCTAAAACTCAAGTGCACAGACATCTGGTGCACATGCACTGATCGCCGGCGATGCTTCGACATCCACGACCACCACCCACAAGTCCTCGATCATCTCCTCCTTCGATCACTACCACCCAATTCCCAAAATGATCATGAAATCGAGATCTGACGGGATCAAACCCACTAGAACAAAATATTCCGACCAAAAATCACCTCGTCCAAGCGACGCCGACCACCTGAGTTCTCCAGATTCCGTCCAAAGCTTCACTAAAGTTCTACGCTCATTTCCCACCAAGACTAGGCAATTCCGATGCAACGACGATAGCGCGGCAACACGCTTTCCCTCCTCGACCAAATACTGAGACAAAACCCTAGTTCGACTATCTCACGCCGCCACGTTGGTCGTAAAATTCTACGACCATTTTTACCCTGACCTCATACCTCCCTTCTTGCTCCAGTAAAGGCCTCGACCACCCAGTTCACCATGATCACTAGAAATCGACTCAAACATGAATTTTGTTCATCATACAGTTCCTCTTGAATTACCAATTTAAAATTCATGATTCCTCTTTTAAAAACCCTAGTTTTTGATAACAATTCAGATAATATATCTGAATCCACAAATTTATCAAATCGGAATTTTGATATATATAAGTTTTTACTGTAAATTCTACATCCCCGTTGAAACTGTCATCAATTTCTATATAAAATATTTTTAAAATTCAAATCTTACTATTTCTAGCAATTTTTGTTTAAACACCATGACATATAACGAATTAGAGAAAGATCAGTTGATTTTTGGATTATATTTGCATCAAATAATTGAAGAATAGAGCAAAACACCGAAACACTGACATGCATACAAATATATCCATATATATATACATATAACCATTTAATCAACCATGCCAACCATTATCACTAATTCAAATTTAAGTTTTACTGCATGCATTAAGATTTTCAACAAAGTTATTTCTTTGTTTACTTACCTGCAATTGGAAAACAAAGAACAGAGAAAGCATCTGATGATGAACTGGAATTTGTCTTGCCACTTGATTTAGATTTTCTTGCTGATCTTGTTTTGAAACTAAGTTGAATTAACTTGAATTTTGTTGAGTTTCAGGTTTGAGAACTTGAAAAAAAAATTGATCTTTGTTTGATTTTACTTTTCTCAGATTTTTCTTTTCTGGCTTAGTTATAGGCTTTTGTTTTCTTATGTTTTGATTATGAAGAGATAAAATAAAAAAAATGAAAGAGAGGGATGGACAAATATATAGCCTAGCTAATCTTTTATTTATTATTTAAAGGAAATAAAAAGAAAAGAATGACACTTGTAAAATTACTTAACATTTGTCAGTTACATAATTTAATCTTATTACACATGTTACTAACATAATCTAATCTATTAACATTTGTCATTGTCTATTTTTAATTATTTTTAAATGTTAATAAAAAGCTTTTGTATTTATTTATTAATTGATAAATACTTTTCTAAATATATATAAATAAAATTCTTTAAAGAAAATGAAATAAAACTAATTATATTCTAAATAAAATCATATATAATATATTTTTGAATCCAAAATATTTTAGGATATTTATCTTTTGAATTTCCAATTCATATTCAATTTAAAATTCAATTTAAAATCAACCCAAATATATATATATATATATATAAAACAAACACATATTTCAATTTGTAAATAATAATTCTATTTAAAATCTGTTTATATTTATATATATAAACAATACTTTTTAAAAGAATAATTTGTAATTATATTAGGAGATTGTCAAATAAATATTTATCTAGATATAAATATTTATTATCAGATTTATTTGTTCAATCTATAAATCAGAATTTTCAAAACCTAAATCAGATAATTATCCAATTATCTGATACTCAAAAATCCAGGTTATCACATTTCACCCCCCCTCGAATCTTTTCGTCCCCGAAAAGGAACGAAGCCAGAATTACTAAAATTCTTATTATCAGAAAAATTATTCTTTGATCACTTTTTACCATAAACTCTTTGGATTAACAATTTTTAAAACACTTGTAAAATTCTATATAATATTACTTAAAATAGTTTTTATAACTCGATGTTTCAACAAGTCCATCCTTGTTCTTACAGAAATTCGGTCATACGTTGATCAAGCATAGGACTGAAAATTTATAAGTACTTGGTAAACACGTTTTCAACACCCAGTGAAAATACTTGGAAAAATATTTTGTTGAAAATATAGAAACATTTTTGAAAATAGAGGAAACATCTTTGGTGAGAATGCTCTGGAAATCATCACCCCCTCCATGGTCGCAGTTAACCCGATGATTATGTCGCCATCCCTGCAAAATCCATAGATAAAAGTAGGCCTCCGTGCCCCTCGATTACACATGGAACCCGCTACAGATCGCAGCTACATCTGGGGTTATGTTGCTATCACAGCAAAACCCATATAACTATAGGCATCAGCGCCCTCGAATCTCACTGCCAAAAGAATGAAACTTCACCACTCCACCATAGATTGCAGTCTACCGATGTTACGTTGCCTTCCCGGCAAAATCAAACGTAGACCGTTGACACTCACCTCTGCACGATTTTCGCTATGGTCCAAAGTAGATCGCAGCGACATCGAGTTACACTGTAGTTACAGCATAACCCAAATGCGTCTGTTGGCATCAGCGCCCTCGACTTTCGCTACCCAATAATCCTCAGGAACTTCAATTTGTCCGGACTTCCTCACAGGATCCACTTTAGAGCCTCCCCCCTTTGGGGCTCAAGGCAGTACCAACCTATGGTACTTCTAAGAAGTTCATTTCAAGGGAGCGCCTTTTTCCCCAAAGCCATTCTCAAAACGCTTTATACAATACTCATATAGTATTTTCCAAATCATACACCTAGTATGAATCCCATATAAATCTTCTTTCTCAAAATCGATTATCCAAAAATTGATAATTCTCAAACTTGGCTTTCCAAATTTCCAAAATTGATTTTCCTCCAAAAATCAAAAGCCTTTCCAAAGTCCATGGGTTACCAAAACCTTTTTCCCAAAATCATTCTCACAAAATTCTTTATATATATATATATAACTTTGAAATTCTTTGGATCACTTCATACTTGTATAAATTCCCTTTTTATACTTCAAACTTTTCAAAAACCCTTTTCTTCTGGCTATAGATTCAACAAGAGGAGTTTATCATATATATAACAAAGATACATAACTTCGTTCATTCCAAATCAAATATTCAAATTTGATTACTCTTTATAAAGTTATCAACCATATTACCTTTCTTTATAAAATGAACCTTTAATCATAGAAATATCCAATTTCCATTTTATTTCATCATTTATTGTTCAAAATATACTTTTCCATTTCAAAAATCAATTTACAGTTCTTATCTAAAAAAATTCAATATCAATTCCATTCAAACCCGTACGATGTACACATATCATTCGTACATAATACCAATCTGAACGCTCACTCGATCACACAATTTTTCTGCCGAACTAGTATCGTCCACCTGACTCCTAGTGCGGACTCAGATCTGGTTTCTTGATCAGAAACTGTCATTCTCCTTGCATAGCCTAACTATGATAGAGAATATCCAAAACCAATCAAAAATCCGTATCCAGATTCGCCGTCGAAAATTGAGTGAAAGAAATCCCTACTCGGATCGATATACTATCTCGAAATTCTATGCTCGAATCCGGATCAAATCATTATACGAATAGAATAATATACGTACATCCTATGTATTTATCTACATTGATCATTAGCTAAATCAATTCTCTTTTATATTCACCTTCATTTTGATTCTATTCACTTATCCACAATTTGCTCCCAATTTTCATTTGGGTTAACACTTCAATTCTTATCTCAATTGGTATTTAATTATAAACAGTTTGCACTCTGACCAACTTGTATTAAGAAAATAGCTTGAAAATTTAAAATAGCTGGAAAATAGTTAAGTAGTTATAAAATAGTCAATGGTTATAAAATAATTAGATAATTGCAAAATAGTTGTAAAATAGTAATTGGTTATAAAGTAGTTATAAAATAGTGATTAGTTTGTAAAAAAGATGTAAAATAGTAATTAGTTTTCAAAATAATTGTAAAATAAGTATAAAATAGTATGGGTTTAAAAAGAAAGATTGTACAGTAAATAGCTTGGAAAAATATGTTTATATTAAAACAACTTATTTGGAAAATAGTCCAGAGCTAAACTGTATAACTTCCCATCTCCATTTTCAATCAATTTCCCATCCTATTAAAATTAATCAATCCCAATTCAAGTTGAATTAACCTCAATTTCTTTTCTAAATTCAAATCAAATTCCATTTGAATTTACTTATTCAACTTTAATCACAATTTCAATTAATTCAAATAAATTTTAAATTGAACCATTTTCAATTCATTTCAATTCCAGTTTGAATTAATCCCAATTCCAATCTCCACTTTTAAATCATCTTGAATTATATAAATTCGAGGTAAATTTTCAACTGCTGATTTAGTTCCTTTAAATCAAATTAACCTTTACTTTTAATTCAACATCCTAAATCTTAAAACAATTTAATTCTTAGTCCAAAATTTATAATTTCCATTTAATTTCTACAATGGGTATAAAATATCACAACCCATTTCCTAATTTATTTTAAACAACCCAATTCACAGTTTCATAGAATATTGATAACAGCAGGATGATATTAGGATAAGTCAAAGTAAATAAACATCCAATTTGTTTAAAACTTCCACCAATAGCATCTATTACCCATTCCCAGAACTCAAACCCGTTTGAGATCTTATATATCTCCCTTCTAAATCAACTCATTTAACTTCCCTAAGTTAAATCTCAATTTCATCTTGAAATTTCCAAATCAGGTTATTCATTCAAACTTATTTAACTTCCCCTACGTTAAATCAATTTAATTTAATCCAGTTAGCTTTACCCAATTTGAATTCCCATTTCAAATTTTTAAATTTCTTATTAATCATCTTCCCACCTAAGTTTAAAAACTTCTTTCACTTTGGGTTTTCACATCACATTCCAAGGAAATTTAAAACTCAATGCTTAGAGTTCATTTCAAATCATCTTTGATATTATGTAATTCCCTCATATATACATATTTCCTTTACACACAAGTTGTACCTTAAATTTAAATCATTTTTGGTTTTTAATTCAAAACAAATTTCTTTTAAAATTTTCAAACACCTCTTGTTTGAATCAAGCCATTTCATTTAAATAATATTATTTATTTTTTCCCTTAGCACTTTGAAACGAATTCTGAGTTTTCTGGTCTTAGATTTAAAACTTCAAATTTTAAATTCTTCAATTTCAATTTATAAGTCATACTCACCTAAATGTTTAATTCCTTAAACATTTCATTTTGTTTTATCATTACAAACACTTCATTATTATCTTATTCTGAAAACACTACTACAAATTCAGGATTTTAATTTCAGTTTGGATCCATTTAAAACTTATCTTCATTTAATTTCAATTTGGTTGTATTATTATTACCACTTAATTCTCATTATTTTATTTTATTTAAATAATCAACAACCAATTTCTTTAATATATTTAATAATTAGAAAAAAAATTATTTCTTTATATATCAAAAGATAAACTTGTATAAAAATTCATTTTTAAAATCATTTTATAAGAAAATAACAAGTACGCTCTCATATATTTATATACACTCAACTCATTTCAGGGTATCACTTACCCTATCCTTAATGAGTAAACCCAATAGAGCCAAGGTTTTTGCTTAACCTTCAGCTCTGATACCAAATGTAACGACCAGAAATTCTCAACTTCAAAAATTCTAGATTGTTAGAGAAAAGAAGAAAGAAAGATAGAAGAAGAACAGGAAATAACAGCATCTCACATTCGTAGCGGAATCAAAATATAACATCACATAATAGCATTTATACAAGAAAAGCTGTAATTATTAGATTACATACGATTCATCAGAGTTACCACCATATACACATAACTGGACAATTATATCAACTTGTCACAGACTATCATCAATACAAACTCTATAATATACAACGGTAAACTCCGTACGTTCCTGCCATCCAGCTTGCCTCCTGAGCTCCAGAACATCCTTACCTGAAAATCTGTAATACTCGGTCTGACCCGAGCACTACATCAAAGTAACACCCGGGTCAGGCTGGAAACCAGCGTGAGTAAACCCATCTAGCATGAAATGCTAATGCATAACCTATTTAAAACTTGGGTAACTCGTACTTCTCTACAACTTCACAACTTGTTATAGTCAACACTTATTTCACAAATCAATCCCTAAGTATCTTTTCAAAGGTCCATATTATTCCATTCGAGCCTATTGATTTCACATATCAAATCTATATAGAATTATTGTAGATTACAAATCAAAATGGTTTCAGATATTTATTGATACCCGACTCTGGTCTCTTCGAATCCCATGTCATCTTAAACCAAGTTATTCAAGTAAATACGATTCGATTTTAAATATAGGATGCCAACTTTTACACAATAATTCACCATCGAAAGATATCCACAGTATCACTGTTCAAACCAAAAATATCACATCACAAAACATTTCATATCAGAAATATCAACCAATCATTCATAAGAAAGATTAAATAGTCACAGCATTTCTAATTAATTTAAATTAATTAAATTAATTTCTTTAATCACTTTTAATCCTGCTTACTTTTTATTAATTAACTATAAGTAAATTAATTAATAACCCTTTAATTATCATCTTTAATTACATAAAGTAATTAACCTTTAATTAATTACACAAATTATATAACTTCAACTATTCACATTAATTACATTTATCCTTAATTAATTACTCAAATTAATCATCCTATAATCATTTACATTGATTAATTATCCTTTAATTTATCACACTCGTTAATTAACTAACCCTTAATTAATTTTCCTTAATTAATCAATCCTTTAATTAATTACACTAAGTAATTTAATCCTTAATTACTTCTAAGTAATTAACCTTTAATTACTTTCATCAGGTAATTATCCCATTGGTTAATTATCCTCCATTAATTAACCTTGATTATTAACTAATTTATCCTTTAATTACCGATTAACTCTTAACAAATTAATCCTTTAATTACCATATAGATTAATTAGCCTTAACCATTCACATTAATTAAATTTTAATTAATCTTCTTAATTTATTAATTAATGATTCTCAAAGCACTTTTCTTAATTAATTATTCTTTTAATTGATTACATTTATTAATTAACCTTTAATTAATAATCAATTAATTAACTAATTAATAATCCTAATCACCCAACACTAAATGATTTTAAGATAATTCATTTATCTTATTCACCTTCTTAATCATCATCAGAATTTAATAAACTTTGGAATTAATTGTCACTAAATTAAAAAGAATTAAGGTTAATACTTAATCTTTTATTTAAACTACTTAATTATCTGATTAATTAAGCTTTAAAAAATATCTTAAGGATAAACTTAATTAATATCTTAAAATATATTTTCAACTTTAATAAACAAACATTTAAAAATCAATTACTATTTAAATAGTTTAAAGCTAATAAATTTTAAACTTAACTTTGTTAAACTTAAAAACTTGTTAATAAATTGATTAATAAACCGAGACAATCCCGCGGTTTACTTGAACAAAACCCGAGCATTTCCTCACCAAATCTTGAGTTTCCTTCTTGCTTGAATGTTTAAACTGTTAAGCTTAAACACTCACGCGAACAACATGATAACGAACCCGAGACAACTCATTTTTCTCCCGAGACCAACCTGAGGGAAAATCTTTCGTTCCAAAACCCAAAACTCAACTGCACAGACATATGGTGCACATGCATTGATCGCCGGCGATGCTCCGACATCCACTACCACCACCCACAAGTCCCCGATCATCTCCTCATTCGATCACTACCACCCAATTTTCAAAATGATCACGGAAGCGAGATCTGACAGGATCGAACCCACTGGAACAAAATATTCCGACTAAAAATCATCTCATCCAGGCGACGCCGACTACCTGAGTTCTCCAGATTCTATCCAAAGCTTCACCAATGTTCTATGCTTGTTTTCAACCACGACTAGACAATTCTGATGCACCGACGATAGCATGGCAGCACGATTCCCCTCCCTAAAACAGAGAAAAAACCTTAGTTCGACCATCTCACGCCACCACGGTGGTCATAAAATTCTACGACCATTTTTACCCTGACCTCCTAGCTCCCTTCTTACTTCAGTAAAGGCCTCGACCACCCAGTTCACCATGATCACCAAAAATGGACTCAAACATGAATTCCGTTCATCATACAATTCCTCTTGAATTTCCAACTTAAAATACATGATTCCTCTTTTAAAAATTCTTGTTTTTGAAAACAATTCAGATAATATACCTGAATCCACAAATTTATCAAATCGAAATTTTGATATATATATATATATAAGTTTTTACTATAAATTCTACATCCGAGTTGAAACTGTCATCAATTTCTATTTAAAATATTTTTAAAATTCAAATCTTACTACATCTAGCAATTTTTGTTTAAACACTATGACATATAACGAATCAGAGAAAGATCGGTTGATTTTTGAATTATATTTGCACCTAGTAATTGAAGAACAGAGCAAAACATTGAAACACTGACATCCACACAAATATATCCATATATATGTACATACTACGTATAACCATTTAATCAACCATTCCAACCATTATCACTAATTCAAATTTAAGTTTTACTGCATGCATTAAGATTTTCAACAAAGTTATTTCTTTGTTTACTCGCCTGCAATTGGAAAGTAAAGAACAGAGAAAGCTTCTAATGATGAACTAGAATTTGTCTTGCCACTTGGTTTAGTTTTTCTTGCTGATCTTGATTTGAAACTAAGTTGAATTCACTTGAATTTTGTTGAGCTTCAGGTTTGGGAACTTGAAGAAAAAAATTAATCTTTGTTTGATTTTACTCTTCTCAGATTTTTCTTTTCTGGTTTAGTTATAGGCTTTTGTTTTCTTATGTTTTGAATATGAAGAGATAAAATAAAAAAATGAAAGAGTGGGATGGAGAAATATATAGCCTAGCTAATCTTTTATTTATTATTTAAAGGAAATAAAAAGAAAAGAATGGCACTAGTAAAATTACTTAACTTTTGTCAATTACATAATTTAATCTTATTACACATGTTACTAACATATTCTAATCTATTAACACTTGTCATTGTATATTTTTAATTACCTTTAAGTGTCAATAAAAAGCTTTGTATTTATTTATTAATTGATAAATACTTTTATAAATATATTTAAATAAAATTCTTTAAAGAAAATAAAATAAAAACTAATTATATTCTAAATAAAATCATATATAATATATGTTTAAATCCAAAATATTTTAGGATATTTATCTTTTGAATTTCTAATTCAAATTCAAATTCAATTTAAAATCAACTTAAATATCTATATTTTAAACAAACACAAATTCAGTTTGTAAATAATAATTCTATTTAAATTCTATTTATATTTATATATATAAACAATACTTTTTAAAATAATAATTTGTAATTATATTAGGAGATTATCAAAAAAAATATTTATCCAGATATAAATATTTATTATCAGATTTATTTGTTCAATCTATAAATAAGAATTTCCAAAAGCTAAATTAGATAATTATCCAATTATCTGATGCTCAAAAATCCGAGTTATCACACACACACACACACACATATAATATTATTTAAATTTAAATCATCTCGAATTTGCAGCTCAAAATCTCGACCTCCTATCGAGACGTGCCGCTAGTCGTTCATAATGTTATACCCCTATTCCGAATGTAATGGAAAAGGTTTCGAGTCCTAACTCGATCGTATGGAGAAGATAGCTTTTTGGATACAGTTATTATATTGAATTTTCAATATATATTTCAGCTCGTTTATATACCGTACGATCACACAATAACTTCAAAAGCTACAAAATTTGAAATCCGATGATAATATACTATTTCGGATTCAAGGGAACTAGTTTCGTCGAATTCCGAGACCGTGCCTCGGAGGGCTATTTTTTTTTATCAATTTAAACGATATATTTTTAGAACTGAACAAATCACTTTTAATTCACTTTTAACATTTTATTGTCTTCGTTATGATCAATGTAAATTTTACAAGCCTTCAAATTATTTTTAACAAGCCTAAAACCAAGATTCACTATTTTAACCAATTTCCAAGTATTCAATTCAATAATTTAATTACTCGATAAAAAATTATATATGAAATTCAAGCTAAGAAACCAACACCTGAATATTTAAAATCAACTAAATATTCCAATTTCAAGTATTCAAAATTTCGGGTCGTTACATTCCTCCCATGAATTTCGTCCCCGAAATTGCTAGTTAAGAAGAATGGTCCAATACCGTTTACTATTTTTCCAGAGCCAAACAATTTTTAACAACTTGCCAAAAATCTTTTTATTACAGACCACTGTCACTCTTACTAACTTCCTAAACTCATTCTTAGTTCCCAAACAATATTACTCACTTAATCGATCAAATTATAATTTAGAACCAAATTCTAAACTATCAAAATCTTCTAAAAAAAATTCTAACTCTCTAAATTTTCGAAAAGTTTCACCAGCGTCTACTTTGCGCGGCTAGATCGGAACAACTACAAAATGCCTCTACGGGCCTCAAATTTCAAAAGAAAACAAAAGCCAAGTGGCTAGATCAGAAAATCATCAAATTTCATACGACAAATTATATACATACTTTTTTGTCGGGCCATTCAAATTTATCCACTAAAATTAAAAACACCATTTTTTTTCTTTTGCTTTTAAAACACTTGTATATCCCACTTAGCAATAATATCCAATCACGGAATTCAAAATCATTTTATTCACTTCCTTTTCAAAATTTTCTTTACATAAGCCCGTACGATGCTGATATACCATCCGTATGCAATATCAAATCTGATCGCTCACTCGATCACATAATTTCACTTCCGAAGTAGTATCGTTCACCGGACGCCCTAGTGGTGACTCAGATCTGTTTTCTTGATCAGAAACCGTCATTCTTCTTGCATAGCCATATACTATGATAGAGAATTTCCAAAATCAATCAAAAATCCATATCCATAGTTCGCCGTCAAAAATAAAGTGAAAAATCCTAACTTGGATCCATATAACTATCTCGAAATTCTGTGCTCGAATCTGGATCAAATCGCTATGTGAATAGAATAATATACGTACATCCTACGTATTAATTTCCAATTGATTATTAGCTACATCAATTCTCTTTTTATTCACATTTATTTTGCTTTCCATTCACTTGTCCATAATATTTTCCCTTTTTACCCAACTTTATTAATCCTTCATTCACATATTAACTTAGTATATTTCTAATACCAATTTACTTAAGAATTTCACCCTTTACTTTTCTTAAATTTATTATAAATATTCTATACACTTCTTATAATCATTTTCACTTCACCACTTAAGCTTTTATATCCATTTTCATTTAACTTAAATTTCCAATTCCATTCTGAACGTCCTGGAAGAACGAACGAGTTTATACGTACAGTATAGCATCTCGAACGGTAACTGTACCATATATCCTCGTACTTCTCCTAGATATTTCCAAAGTTATATTTGGGTCCAGATTTGATAGTCGGTTATTTAACTATCAAATAAACAATCGTTCGACCAAATATTTTATTTCCACCGTAAAACATCAAGTCTCGTTTAATTTAGATTTTAAATAAATTAAATCACTTTATCCAAAATTTTACACTTAAAACATTTAGAATAAAGCTACTTAAAATAATATGTATGAAAATCTGTAGTAATTTCCCAAGTAAAACTTAGCCAAAAACTACTTTTTAAAATAAAACTAATAAATAAAGAATAAATATTTAATAATTATCCTTTGAATCATAATACCAATTTAACCTTTAAAAATAATTAAATTAATTAATATTTACTTTAACACCTTTAAAATAATTAAATAATAAATTTTCCTAAAAACATTCTTTTAGAAACACCTTTAAAACTTCTAATTTATGTTTAAAAATCTTTCTTTAACATACTGAGCTTTTAAGGAAATTACACTTTCCACTCCAATCAGCACGTCTGATCATTTATAAATCCTTCTCGATTTATCTCCAGTTTAACTTACGTCCCAAACCCGTAAATTTTCTTTCCCATACCTTCAAAACTAAAACTCACTTCTTATTTTTAAAACGAATTACCCTTCCCTTATTAATTCCCACCGTGAATTAAAAATCTCAAATATCCACTGAAATTTATTTCACTTTACTTATAAACCCAATTTATAAATCCATAGCCTCATTCTCTTTTGAACCGCTATTTCAAAACACTTAATCGATGTAACGACCCGAAAATTTTGATCCCGAAATTTCCAGATAGTTAGTGAAAAGAAGAAACAGAAAGAAGAAGAAACACACAATCTCACATTCGCAGCGGATAAAATATAATATCAATAATAATAATAGTTATACAAAAGAAATCTATATCCGTCAATTTATATTTATACACATCAGAGTTACAACGTATATATATACAGTGGACATATACAATCAATATGTCCCAGATATGCATCAATATATCCAGCGGAAATACTCCAAACGTTCCTGCCATCCAGCTCGTTCCTGAGCTCCACAATGTCATTACCTGAAAATCTGTAATACTCGGTCTGACCCGAGCACTAAATCAAAGTAACACCCGGGTCAGGCTGTAAATGTGACGCCCCACCTCTATACCCACGCTAGCCAAGAATACTCCGGAGTAGTGTTGTCAACTAGCACGGAGAATAAGGCTGTTGAGGAGCGACCATCCATGTAATTGCTTATCACACGGTGGCTATAAATAATCTTCGGAAACAAACATAGAAATAATCATCTCACAAATCAGTCACAGATATCCATATCACAAAGGCGGAAGAAGATATGAATATATAACTAACACATGAAAGTGTACATCAGAGTAGTGGTCAATAAGATCCACGATAATACAAAAGAATAGCAACACGTGCTATACAAAAGAATACAACTATGAGTCTATATCTCAAGTGTATACAACAAAAACTGCTAATCTAAACAGTTAGCCAAAAGTCAGAGTGATGAATCCCTGGGAAGAAGTCAAGCAGAAGCACCTGTAACATCTCGGTCTGACCCGAGTATTATTTAAGAAAATAATAAACGGATCAGTCTAGCTATAAATATCAGATGACATGATATAACATAAAAGATATGGCATAAACATAAACATCCATAACGACATACCACTATAAGTATGTAAATAATGATCAACAGAAGATCAATCAATAAGAGATAATCAATATCACAAGAATCTTCTCAAAGATTCGAAGAGGGCATCATACCCTAAACTTGTACTCATAACAAGTCAATGACATAAATTCCAGAAATCAATACGAGAAATCCAGAAATCATAAAAAGGGAAAGAGGCCTATCACATGACGGTCCGAAGACCATGGGGAGCTACCCCGCATGTGTGAATGGAATCACACAGATTGAGGTCAAGACTAACCAAAAAGCAGAAAGGTATGTGTGAATGGAATCACACAAGTGGTGTCTAGTCTAACCTTGCAATGAAAGAGACATCGCGCAATTGCTAGTCTAATTCATAAAGCGATCATCAAGATCAACGAGAAGTGTCAATTACACTAAGCTAGTAAATATAGAAGTTTAGCCTCATGTCCCATAACCACTTGCTTAACTTAAATATTTACGAACAAACTGTAAATCTTCACTAATAAAATTGTCACAAGAGGTTCAATCGAACAAGTCCAAGAATTAACCGACGAAGTGAACGCAAGCGTTTCATACCACTTGTTTTACTAAGTCGTTTAATTAGATTTCTCATCCGAGTGAGGTAAAGGCTTATATATACTAATAGATTGGAAAACGGTTTAAGAAAAGAGCTTTGTTATTAAAAATAGAGTTGAAATCATTTTGTTGAAAGAGTTTTGATATTTACTACTAGTTTTGAAACCTTTATATTTTAAAGTGACAAATCGCAGAAGCGATTGTAGAAACAATCAATCACAAAGGTCACATTCGAAGATGTGATAAAAATCCAAGGAAATCAGCTCAGCAAGTTCTGTTGAATATTTTTCAGATAAGATGCCCTACGGAGGGAGGGTCCAGGGGGGGTGGCAACCCCCCGCGGTGGGGGTGCGGGGGCAACGCGACCGCTTACGGGGTTCGACCTGCCCGGTCAGGTCGCGGGGGTCCAGGGGGCAGCGCCCCGTCCAAAACGGTACGACTTAGTGAAGACAAAATGAGGTCTAACGACCTAAGAGGGATAGGGTCGAGCGACCTAATGGTTGCGATCTAGGGGTCTAAGGGGCACGACCTAGTGGTCCGGCGACCTAAAGGGTATAGGTCATGCGACCTAAAATGGGTTCGCGACCTAACACTCAAACGACCTAAAGAAATTAAGGAGCCGAGCGACCTATAAGAAGCAGCGACCTAAGTAGAAACGAGGCCCAATGACCTAAGGGTTAGGTCATGCGAGTTAAGTGGTCAGGCGACCTAAGGTCTTACGACCTAACGACCTACGGTCTAAAGGCCACGCGACCTAGAGGATCTGCGAGCTAACGAGGCCGACCTAAGGTGCAAGCGACCTAAGGGACAACGAGCTAAAGTATGGTATGCGACCTAAAAGATGGCGCGACCTAAGGTGAGAACAGGTCGAGCGACTTAAGGCGATGCGCGACCTAAGACCTAGCGACCTAAAGGGATGCGCGACCTAAGACCTAGCGACCTAAAGGGATGCGCGACCTAAGAGAGGCATCAGGTCGAACGACTTAAGGGTGATGCGACCTACGACCTAAGCTCAAATACGAGCTACGAGCTAGCGACCTACGACCTAAGCTCAAATGCGAGCTAAGGCCTACGACCTAAGGCCCTAATGTACTAACATTTGTCGCGACCTAAGTGGTGACGACCTAACAAGGAAAGGCTGAGCGACCTAACGCTGTAGAGGGGATTTAAGGCCAGAAACGACCTACGACCTAAACCCCATACGACCTAACGTGAAACGACCTAACTCCGAAGTGAAAATTCAAGGCAGTGCGACCTAGCGCGATAACACGCGAACGACCTAAGGGTTAGGTCGCGAACGACCTAACTCCGAACACCAAAAATGGCCAGAACGACCTAAGTGCGGAAAATTCACCAAAACGCTAAAAATTGGAGTTTTTCGCCAATCCAATCCAAACCAAATGCAAATGTGCATGCAAAAGTGATAGGGAATCATTCCCAACATTCCAATATAGTTATAGACTAGATTTGTGAGATAAAAATCTCACCTTTGCACCAAATATCAATGAAGAATGAAGTTTTAAGCAAGCAAGAATCAATCCTTCTTCTATCTAAGCACAAGAGGCTTGAATCCAATGTCTTCTTCTTGAATTTGGAGTAGAAAGATGGATTGCAATTGAATTTGAGTTTTGGAATTTTAATTTCCCATTCCCTCCACCATTAATGCCAAAGCTTGATTAGTTAGGAAATTTATGAAGAGTGAGGAGAAGAGGGTTGGAACTTGGGCTTAATAGTCTAAACTAACCCAAAGTCCAAAGCGGGAAAAGTTAGTGAAATTTCACTAACTCCAAAACCTATCGATGTTTATACTTAAAAAGTTGTAAACGACATTTCGAACTCAATGGAAGTGGTCTCGAGTTCTAATTTGACCGTTTGCAAAAAGTAGCTTTTCGGACCAAAATCCGATTAACGAGTTAATATTTAAATAAAATATTTAAATACAAACTCGATAAATATGCGGGTTGTTACAGACTCCCCTCCTTAAAGAAATTGCGTCCTCGCAATATATATAAGATGGAAATAAAAAGTAACAACCATAAAAGCATATTAACACAAGAGGAATTTTAAAATAAGAAGTTCACCTCTAGGAGCAGGAGTAAGCAAGTCCGGATGTGTACGCTCGATGAATTCTCTGGATTCCCAAGAACAATCCTTAGGATTTGAGGACCATTGAACCTTCACAAGCGGAACATCTTTATTTCGAAGTCGTCTAACCTCAGAAGCTATAACTCGAATAGGATGCTGCTCATAAGTTAAATTCGGAGAAACTTCAATTTCTTCCACAACAGCAGGCTCAAGAATAAAATCGGAATCCCGAAGGCATTTCCGTAATTGAGAAACGTGAAATACATCATGCATAGCAGAAAACTGAGCCGGCAATGCAAGGCGATAAGCCATGGGACCAATACGTTCAGTGATAGGAAATGGCCCAATATATCGAGGCGCTAACTTCCCCGATCGACTGAAACGTACAACACCCTTCATAGGTGAAACACGAATAAAAACAGGATCTCCAACAGAAAATTCTAATTTCCTTCTTCGATTATCGGCATAGGATTTTTATCTACTCTGGGCTTCTTTCATCCTATGTCGAATAAGTTCAATCTTTTCCGGGGAATCACGAATAAAGTCTGGACCTAAAACCAGCTTCTCACCGGCCTCAAGCCAACACGAAGGAGATCGGCATGGCCTTCCGTAGAGTGCCTCGAAAGGTGCCATACCAATACTAGATTGGAAGCTATTATTATAGGAAAATTCAACAAGTGAAATATGATCTTCCCAACTTCCACCAAAATCAAGCACACAAGCACGAAAAAGATCTTCAAGAGTTTGATTCACACGCTCGGTTTGTCCATCGGACTGGGGGTGATAAGCGGTGCTAAAATTAAGCTTCGTTCCTAAAGCTTTTTGAAGACTCTTCCAAAATCCACTAGTAAACAATGGATCACGATCGCTAACAATAGAAGTAGGAACTCCATGCAATTTTACAATTTCCTTGACAAATAGTTTGGCTAAAAGAGGAACGGTTCGGTTAGACCGAACCGGAATAAAATGGGCGGATTTAGTAAGTCTATCAACAATCACCCATAAGCTATCATGACCCGAACGAGAACGGGGAAGGCCATCTATAAAGTCCATGGAAATTTGATCCCACTTCCAAATTGGAATTTCTAAAGGTTGCAATAACCCACCAGGCCTTTGATGTTCGTCCTTGACAAGTTGGCAAGTCATGCAACACTTAACAAAGTTAGCAATATCAGATTTCATTCCCTCCCAATAATAAAGTCGCTTCATATCAGCGTACATTTTACTACTACCAGGATGAATGGTGAATTTAGAACGATGGGAATCTTCTAAAATATCTTTACGGAGATCTCCAATATTTGGTACGATAAGTCTACCAAATTTTCGAATGCCGCCACGAGAATCAATATCAAAGTCTTTCAAACCTTCAATATCAATTTTATCCTTAACATTTTTGCCAAGAAGAGCCAATTCAGAATCTAGCCCTTGAGCTTCAAGAATGCGGTCTAAAAGAGAAGGATGAGCCTCAAGGCTACATAAAACAAGCGATGAGCATAAATCGGATACGCGCTCTCGAATCTCACAAGTGGATAAGATCTCGAGATCGTTCCATTCGGATATCATCATAGAAACAACTGCTTGTTGCTTACGGCTAAGAGCATCGGCGACACGATTACCCTTGCCGGGGGTATAAAGAATATCAAGATCATAAGGTGCAAGGAACTCGAGCCAACGCTGTTGACGTAAATTAAGTTCTTTTTGAGAAAATAAATATTTCAAAGACTTATGATCCGTGTAAAGAATAAATTTCTCTCCCAATAGATAATGACGCCACATTCGAAGGGCGAAAACAATAGCCGCGAGCTCTAGATCATGTGTGGCATATCTAGTCTCGGCCGGCTTCAATTGCCTAGAAGCATAAGCAACAACACGTTCTTTTTGCATAAGAACGACACCCAAACCAATGTGACTAGCATCGGTATAAACAACAAAATCTTGATTCCCCTCGGGAATCACAAGAATAGGAGCATCGGAAAGGAGTTCTTTCAATTTCTGAAAAGAGGCTTCACATTTGTCCGACCAAATGTATTTAACTCCCTTCTTAGTCAAGCCAGTAAGAGGCACGGCAATCTTAGAAAAGTCTTTAATAAAACGGCGGTAATAGCCCGCCAATCCGAGAAAACTACGAATCTCTGTCACACTCTCCGGTCTCTTCCAATCTTGAATCGCTTCGATCTTTGAAGGATCCACGGATATCCCGGATTCGGAAATAATATGACCGAGAAACTTCACACGAGATTGCCAAAAGTGGCATTTAGAAAATTTCGCCTTTAATTGATTACTCCTAAGTGTTTCCAATAGAATCCTAATATGTTTCTCATGTTCCTCCTCGGTTTTTGAATACACTAGAATATCATCAATGAATATGAGAACAAACCGATCGAGGGAATCTTTGAAAACTCGATTCATGAGGTCAACGAAATAAGCTGGTGCATTCGTTAACCCAAATGGCATAACAAGCCATTCATAAGATCCATATCGAGTACGGAATGATGTCAAAGGAATGCTATCCTCAGCGATACGAAGCTGATGGAAACCGGTAGCCAAGTCCAATTGTGAAAAGACCTTAGCACCACTAAGCTGATCGAATAGATCATCAATCCGAGGTAAAGGATATTTATTTTTAATAGTAAGATCGTTAAGCTTGCGATAATCAACGCAGAGCCTCAGAGTACCATCGGATTTCTTTACGAAAATAGCCGAAGCTCCCCAAGGCGAGGAACTAGAGCGGATAAATTGCCTCGTCTCCAACTCAGATAATTGTTTACGCATCTCCTCGTTTTCCTTATTGGACATGCGATAAGGAGGACGAGTAATAGGTTGAGCTCCAGAAACAAGATTAATTCTGAACTCAATTGCTCGTTTGGGTGGCAAACCTAAAACGGGCTCGAATATGTCGGGAAATTCACGAACAACATGAATACGAGAAATAATATCATCTTCATCATCATCATCGTTATCACGAGGCTTTAAAGAATATAAAGATGCCACCAAACAGGATTCTGAATCTTTAAGATTAACAGAAATCTGATTAACAGATAGTGGATGACGGAGATGAATAGCCCGTTCAGGACATAGGATATGGGCTTGATAACGGTTAAGCCAATCCATTCCCAAAATTATTCCAAAGCCTAAGTAACGCATGACATGCAAATCGGCTAGGAAAGAAAGATCGCAAAAAATAATCTCCACATCTTTACAAAGCAAACTAAGAGTTGCGGATCCACCAACAGGATTCGCAATTTTTAAAGAAGTCATCAATGCAGTAACACTTAAGGAAAAAGTGTCTACCAGATCCTTTGATATAAAAGAATGGGATGCACCCGTATCAAAGAGAACTCTAATAGGTTGATCATGAAATAAAATAATACCATCAAGAATGGAATGAGAAATACCTTGGCCACGAGATGTGTTGCCAGGGGCTTGAGCCACATTCAACTTTCCTTCCTTCTTGCCTTTACGCTTGAGGCATTGATGTATGTAATGATCCGGGCTCTTACAATAGCGACAAGATTTGGGCCTAGAGCACTTATTCGCATAATGATCCCCAGACCCACAGTTGAAGCAACTCGCACCACTAGGAGAAGGAGACTTTGCCGCAGGGGTTGCCTGCTTACCCTTTTTGTTGGGATAAGGACCCTTGAATTTGTTTGGCCTCTTCTTGTTGTTGAAGTTTGGTTTAGCGCCTTCCACTTCAACATCACTCTCTCTATCAGCCTCTTCAAGACGAAGAGCGATATCGACGAGTTGATCAAATGCGACTTCTAGTTTCAGGAGCAGTGGCTTCTTAAGATTCTTATTTAAGCCATAAACGAACCTCTGGTTCTTCTTCAATGGGGTGTTGATGTATTCAACCCCATATTTGGAAAGCGACTCGAAGGCTGCGACGTAATCAGTCACAGAGGATTGACCTTGAACAAGGTCTATAAAACGTCGAGCCAAGGTTACTTTCCCAGCTTCTGGTACAAACTTTAACTCAAAGCATCCCTGAAATTGCTCCCAGGTGAGATCCGCTTCATTAATTTCTGAAATAAGGAGTTCGTACCAGTCCAATGCTCTCTCCTGGAGCATGCTGGAAGCCACCTGAACGCGGTGGAGATCGATAAGGTTCATGCGAGAAAAGATTCGATCGCATGATTTTAACCAAGCCTGGACCTCGATGATATTTTCCGAACCTTTGAAGGGCTTCCCACCCAAGTTGGTGTAATCGCTGCACAAGCGTGCAAATCCCGACTTTGGGTGAGTAGGTTCCGGGTTAGCTCCAGCTGCTTGAGCATTAGTTACTAAATCAAGAAGCTGTTGAGCAGTCATAAAAACTCCATCCGGAGGAGCAGCACCAGATGATCCAGTTCTGGGACGGGCTGGTCTAGACATTCTCTTCCTTAAAGAAAGAAAGAAGAGAAGGAAGAAGGTTATTTACCAATGAACATCAAGCAATCTTGATAGATAAAACAAGGAATCATAAAGGAAATAGGATGAATCGGTACGAAGACTCGAATTAATCCTATGGTATGACTCCTAAGATAGACCTAGGACGATGATCCTTGTTAAGTTATTCTACATTATTCCGAAGTTTGGCTCCGATACCAAGCTGTGACGCCCCACCTCTATACCCACGCTAGCCAAGAACACTCCGGAGTAGTGCTGTCAACTAGCACGGAGAATAAGGCTGTTGAGGAGCGACCATCCATGTAATTGCTTATCACACGGTGGCTATAAATAATCTTCGGAAACAAACATAGAAATAATCATCTCACAAATCAGTCACAGATATCCATATCACAAAGGCGGAAGAAGATATGAATATATAACTAACACATGAAAGTGTACATCAGAGTAGTGGTCAATAAGATCCACGATAATACAAAAGAATAGCAACACGTGCTATACAAAAGAATACAACTATGAGTCTATATCTCAAGTGTATACAACAAAAACTGCTAATCTAAACAGTTAGCCAAAAGTCAGAGTGATGAATCCCTGGGAAGAAGTCAAGCAGAAGCACCTGTAACATCTCGGTCTGACCCGAGTATTATTTAATAAAATAATAAACGGATCAGTCTAGCTATAAATATCAGATGACATGATATAACATAAAAGATATGGCATAAACATAAACATCCATAACGACATACCACTATAAGTATGTAAATAATGATCAACAGAAGATCAATCAATAAGAGATAATCAATATCACAAGAATCTTCTCAAAGATTCGAAGAGGGCATCATACCCTAAACTTGTACTCATAACAAGTCAATGACATAAATTCCAGAAATCAACACGAGAAATCCAGAAATCATAAAAAGGGAAAGAGGCCTATCACATGACGGTCCGAAGACCATGGGGAGCTACCCCGCATGTGTGAATGGAATCACACAGATTGAGGTCAAGACTAACCAAAAAGCAGAAAGGTATGTGTGAATGGAATCACACAAGTGGTGTCTAGTCTAACCTTGCAATGAAAGAGACATTGCGCAATTGCTAGTCTAATTCATAAAGCGATCATCAAGATCAACGAGAAGTGTCAATTACACTAAGCTAGTAAATATAGAAGTTTAGCTTCCTGTCCCATAACCACTTGCTTAACTTAAATATTTACGAACAAACTGTAAATCTTCACTAATAAAATTGTCACAAGAGGTTCAATCGAACAAGTCTAAGAATTAACCGACGAAGTGAACGCAAGCGTTTCATACCACTTGTTTTACTAAGTCGTTTAATTAGATTTCTCATCCGAGTGAGGTAAAGGCTTATATATACTAATAGATTGGAAAACGGTTTAAGAAAAGAGCTTTGTTATTAAAAATAGAGTTGAAATCATTTTGTTGAAAGAGTTTTGATATTTACTACTAGTTTTGAAACCTTTATATTTTAAAGTGACAAATCACAGAAGCGATTGTAGAAACAATCAATCACAAAGGTCACATTCGAAGATGTGATAAAAATCCAAGGAAATCAGCTCAGCAAGTTCTGTTGAATATTTTTCAGATAAGATGCCCTACGGAGGGGGGGTCCAGGGGGGGTGGCAACCCCCCGCGGTGGGGGTGCGGGGGCAACGCGACCGCTTACGGGGTTCGACCTGCCCGGTCAGGTCGCGGGGGTCCAGGGGGCAGCGCCCCGTCCAAAACGGTACGACTTAGTGAAGACAAAATGAGGTCTAACGACCTAAGAGGGATAGGGTCGAGCGACCTAATGGTTGCGACCTAGGGGTCTAAGGGGCACGACCTAGTGGTCCAGCGACCTAAAGGGTATAGGTCATGTGACCTAAAATGGGTTCGCGACCTAACACTCAAACGACCTAAAGAAATTAAGGAGCCGAGCGACCTATAAGAAGCAGCGACCTAAGTAGAAACGAGGCCCAACGACCTAAGGGTTAGGTCATGTGAGTTAAGTGGTCAGGCGACCTAAGGTCTTACGACCTAACGACCTACGGTCTAAAGGCCACGCGACCTAGAGGATCTGCGAGCTAACGAGGCCGACCTAAGGTGCAAGCGACCTAAGGGACAACGAGCTAAAGTATGGTATGCGACCTAAAAGATGGCGCGACCTAAGGTGAGAGCAGGTCGAGCGACTTAAGGCGATGCGCGACCTAAGACCTAGCGACCTAAAGGCATACGCGACCTAAGACCTAGCGACTTAAAGGGATGCGCGACCTAAGAGAGGCATCAGGTCGAACGACTTAAGGGTGATGCGACCTACGACCTAAGCTCAAATACGAGCTATGAGCTAGCGACCTACGACCTAAGCTCAAATGCGAGCTAAGGCCTACGACCTAAGGCCCTAACGTACTAACATTTGTCGCGACCTAAGTGATGACGACCTAACAAGGAAAGGCTGAGCGACCTAACGCTACAGAGGGGATTTAAGGCCAGAAACGACCTACGACCTAAACCCCATACGACCTAACGTGAAACGACCTAACTCCAAAGTGAAAATTCAAGGCAGTGCGACCTAGCGCGATAACACGCGAACGACCTAAGGGTTAGGTCGCGAACGACCTAACTCCGAACACCAAAAATCGCCAGAACGACCTAAGTGCAGAAAATTCACCAAAACGCTAAAAATTGGAGTTTTTCGCCAATCCAATCCAAACCAAATGCAAATGTGCATGCAAAAGTGATAGAAAATCATTCCCAACAGTCCAATATAGTTATAGACTAGATTTGTGAGATAAAAATTTCACATTTGCACCAAATATCAATGAAAAATGAAGTTTTAAGCAAGCAAGAATCAATCCTTCTTCTATCTAAGCACAAGAGGCTTGAAGCCAATGTCTTCTTCTTGAATTTGGAGTAGAAAGATGGATTGCAATTGAATTTGAGTTTTGGAATTTTAATTTCCCATTCCCTCCACCATTAATGCCAAAGCTTGATTAGTTAGGAAATTTATGAAGAGTGAGGAGAAGAGGGTTGGAACTTGGGCTTAATAGTCTAAACTAACCCAAAGTCCAAAGCGGGAAAAGTTAGTGAAATTTCACTAACTCCAAACCTATTGATGTTTATACTTAAAAAGTTGTAAACGACATTTCGAACTCAATGGAAGTGGTCTCGAGTCCTAATTTGACCGTTTGCAAAAAGTAGCTTTTCGGACCAAAATCCGATTAACGAGTTAATATTTAAATAAAATATTTAAATACAAACTCGATAAATATGCGGGTTGTTACAGTAAACCAGTGTGAGTAAACTCATTTAACAAGGAATACCAAAACATACAACCTATTTAAAACCCAGGTAACTCATATATAGATTTGCAACTTCACAAGCTGTTATAGACATCACCTATATCACATATCAGTTTATACAGAATCGAAGTGGTTTCGGGAGTTTATTAATACCCGACTCCGGTCTCTTCGAACCCCATGCCATCCTAACCCAAATTATTTAATTAAAAACAATTCAACTTTAAATAAGATGTCACTTATACATAGCAGATCATTATTGATAAATAACTACATTATCACTGTCCACCTAATCATATCCTATCGCAAAACATTTCATATCAGAGATATCAACCAATTTCAGGTATTAAATAACATTTAGCCATCCATGAGCAATGATATATTAATCATACTATCTCTGATTAATTGCTTCATCTCTAATTAAATTAAAATAACTTAAATTAAATATTTTCATCATTATAAATCTTATTTACTTAACTCATGATTAATTACAAATTAATCATCCTCTAATCATACATCTTAGGTAATCCTCCTTGATTAATTTTCCCTAACTACTTTAAGTAATTATTCTTTAATTAATTTCACAAATTAATTATTCTTAACCCTTTACAGTAATTAGCCTTTAATTACTTTATTAATTAATTAACTATAACTAATTACATGATTCCTTAATTTGTTACACTAATTAATCACTTCATTAGGTAATTGTTTCTAATTAATCGATTCTTAATTATTAATTATATTAACTAATGATCCTTAACTAATTCCATAATTATTAATCACTCTTAATTAATCCCAGTCAGTAATTAATTACCCTTAATTAATTACATTACTTAATTATCTTCAATCGATTCTTAAATTAATTACACTAAGTAATTAATTGTTGATTACTTCCACTAAGTAATTATCCTTCGCATTAATTACATAAAGTAATAATACTTACCAAATCACTGAGTGGTTATCTTAAATTAATTAAACTTAATTAATTAATCTAAACTAATCACATTATCCTAATTAACAATGAGAATTTTTTCCCTTAATTACTTTTATTAAGTAATTTACTAAAAAAACAATTCCCAAAATGATTATCTCTAATTTATTAATATAATTAATTATTAAAACTAATTACGTTAATTTATTATTAAATAATCCTTAGTTAAATGACCTTTATAAATTATTAATAATTCTTTAATTACTTCTCTTAAGTAATTAACTTGGATTAATTACAAATTAATTTATCTTTCACAACCCATTAATTAATCTCTAATTATTCAAATAAGTGTTAACTGTAACTTAATTAACCCTTAATTATTTGATTGATTAATTACTAATCATTAATTAATATTCTATACTTATCTAACTAATGATTCTAATTACTAATCAATTATTCCTTAATTAATTGACTTAATAATTTAAGTTATTCCAAATCATTAAATCTTAATTATCTTCAAGATAAAACATTTTTCTTATAAATGACATAAATATCATTTACAAATGCATTTGAAAGCATTTCACTTTTGAGCTTACTTTAAATCTCATTTTAAATTTAAGATTTAAAATGCATACAATTTAACTTTATCAAAGTTTAAAAAAAAAACAAAGAAACTTTAAAATTTCATGTTATAGTATATTAGTCTTATAAAAGAAATTCAAAAGGTTTAAACCCAAATCACTTAAATTCAAATCATTTGATAAAATACACTTGAACATCTTAAAGTTGTTTAAATACTTTAGATTTTATAAAACTTTTTTTTTTTCAAACTTGAATTCAAAAGTTAATTTGAATTCCATTTCCAAATTCAGATTTTAAAACTTATGTTAAAATCTGTTTTATATTCAAATTCTGTAAAAAAAAAAAGAAACAGACAGGTTTCACAAAACCTGTAACAAATCAATACTGACCCGAGGCCAGACTCAATTGCTTCGAGTCAAATCTTGATTTGCTTCGAGCAAACCCAGAATTTAGTCATGATCAACCCGAGTGCCCAAATCCTCAATCCAAAATTTCAGAAACACAAGTGCACAATGCACCTGCACTGGCCAACCACCGACTCCGACCAACCACGATCATCACTACGTGTCGGTGATCTCCATTACAATCTATCCAGATCATCCAAAACTTCCCAAGAAATTGAAAACAAAATTCAAGTTCCAAACCCAACCTGGAACTCAATCCTGACAATACTTCCAAAACCTGTCAACACTTCGACTTCCCAATACCCATCACCGGAACACCAGAATCTCCGGCTACAACCTCACCAATGTCCAAACTATCGATCCCCGGAGTTATGTTGAACTCGATCAATTGTAGACGCTATGATGACCACATTCCCAAACAAGCCTAAAATTAGGTTTACAGCCTTCTCCGGCCAACACCCACCACCTCGGCAACTCACACACCAACCTGACAATTTTGCCAAACTACTCCATCACTCCTCTATCACCAGAGAGAACCACGACCCTCCAGCATACAAAGATCATCAGAATTTCCCAATTAATCAATTTCTGGTTAAACCAGAAATACACCCATATTTCCTTACTAAAAATCATGACTTAAGCTTTAAAAATCATGTTTTGTTTTAAGTGTTTGATCTATATCCTTGAATCAATTAATCAGGATGATTTGAATTTCCACCATATTTAACTTGCTCTGTTATTTTGTTATTTCCAAAACCAATACATAGTTATTTTATGTTGAATAAATTCCTAAACTTTAATTCATGATACAACAACATATTCTGTTTGAACCTTAACACTAACATTCATTAGATCAAGTGATGATGGATTTTGATCAATTCTTGTGTCTGGAAACTAAAGACAGTAAAATACAGAGACAACACATATATTCACTTATATATACAGAAAATCTACTGATATGTACAAACATAGTATATACTTATCACAGAACTTAACATGCTACAGACTCAATACTTATTAAAAGTGATGTTTCTCACCTTATATAGAGAAGAGGCTTGAAAACAGGAAATATTATATTTTTTTCCTTTTTTTTTTCTTTTGAAAGTTGTATTCCTGAATAAAATCTGGAATTTCTGAGTTGAACTTGAATCTTGTACTGTTAGCTTGCTTTTGATCTTGAAGTTCCAATTCCAGGTTGATATCCTGAGTTGATTCAGGTAGTTTTGATTGCTAATGAATTCTCTGATTTTAAATTGTACATAAGCTTTGATTTTTAAACAAGTCTTGTTTTGATTTTCTGTTTTGTGGGTTTCATGATTGAGATGTTTAAAACTGATAATAATATATATTTTTTCTTTTTTATTCAAATTAAAGGAAATTCCTAATGCCACTTGTCAATATTATTAACACTTGTTCATTCCTTAAGTTAAATAATTTACATGTGTTAACACTTGTTTTTAGCATGAGAATTGTTATTTAACATGTGTATACCCTTTTATTACTTATATTATATTACTTATTCTTTATAAAGATTTGGGTATTATATTTAAATTATAAACTATGTTTATTAATCTATTTACATTTGTACTTTGTATGATAAAATGTCTTTTACAAAATTTTGTGCCAAATTATTTTTAGTTTATATATATGTATATGTTTATCAATTTAAATCCTTATTAAACATATTCTCTTATATTAAAAATTCCAATGAATATGTTTTGAAACTAAATTATATATAAATAAAATCTTTTAAAGAAATATAGAATATAAACCAATTTATAATTTAAATTAAATCATATATAATATATTTGATTCGTTTTAAATGTATATATATAACTTATTCATATATTTTTCAATCAAAATGTTTTTAAGATATATATATTCATTTAGATTGAAATTTAAATCTAAACTCAAATTCAATTTAAAATCAACTTGATATCAGTTTAAATAAATCCGGGATATCACATATCTCCCCCCTTTAAATCTTTTCGTCCTCGAAAAGTGACAAAGCCAGAATTTATTAAATATTTTAAAACCAGTTAAAATATTCTTTGATCATTTTTCAAATACCTTTAAAATCTATATAATATAGCCAAAATATTTTTTTATATATAAAAAATAATTTTATAACTTGATGTCCCGATAAGTCCATCCTTGTTCTTACAGAAATTCGGTCATACGTTGATCAGGCGTACAACTGAAAATCTATAAGTACTTAGCAGACCTGTTTTCAACACCCAGTGAAAATACTTGGAAAATAATTTTATTGGAAATATAGAAAACATTTTTGAAAATAGAGGAAATATCTTTGGTGAGAATGCTCTGGAAATCATCACCCCCATCCATGGTCACAGTTACATTCCAGGGTTACGTTGCCGTCACAGCAAAAGTCCATGTAACTGCAGGCTCTCAGCGGCACACACGACTTACGCTATGGTATACTCTACTCATAATCCCCAGGAACTAGTTTTGTCCAGACTCCTCACAGGATCAACTTTAGAACCCTCCATTGAGGCTCAAGGTAGCACCACCCGGTGGTACTCCTGAGAAGTTCATTTCAAGGGAGCGTCTTTTTCCCCAGAGCCATCATCAAAACATTTTATACTATACATATATAGTATCTTTAAATCATACACCTAGTATGATCTCATACAAAGCTCCTTTACTCAAAATCGATTATTCCAAAATCGATAATTCTCAAACTAGGCTTTCCAAATTCAATATTGATTTTACCTAAAAATCAAAAGCCTTTCCAAATCCATAGGTTCCCAAAACCTTTTTTCAAAATCCTCATATGATCCTTTATATATATATATATATATATATATATATATATGTATGTATGTATGTATGTTCAGATATATAAAATCTTTTAAATCTTTGGATCATTTCAAACTTGTATAAAACTCCTTTTATACTTCAAAACACCTTCAAAATCTTTTTTTTTCTGGCAAAGGATTCAACAGGGGAGTTTCATTTTATAAAACGAAGATATTTAACTTCGTTTATTCAAAATCGAATATTCAAATTTGATTTCTCTTTACAAAACCACTTACCATATCACTTGCTTCCATAAACAAAATTTCAACCATAGAAATATCCAATTTCCACTTTACTTCATCATATATTTCACAAAATATATTTTTCATTTCAAAAACCATTTCACATTTCTTATCCACAAATTCCCAGTATCAATTTTATTCAAGTCGTATGATGTACACATATCATCTGTACGCTATACCAATCTGATCGCTCACTCGATCGCACAATTTCACTTCCGAACTAGTATCGTTCACCCGGCTTTCTAGTGTGGACACAGATCTGGTTTCTTGATCAGAAACCGTCATTCTCCTTGCATAGTCATAACTATGATAGAGAACATCCAGAACCAATCAACAATCCATATCCAGGTTCGCCGTCGAAAATCGAGTGAAAAATCCCACTCGGATCGATATAACTATCTCGAAATTCCATGCTCGAATCTGGATCAAATCACTATGCGAATAGAATAACATACGTACACCCTACGTATTTATCTTTATTGGTTATTAGCCAAATTAATTCCATTTCTATTCACATTCACGTTGATTTTCATTCACTTACTCACAACCGCTTAAATCCGATCCATTCGGATTATCACCTCTATTCTTATCTCGATTGGGTATTTAAACAATAATAGTTTGGACTCCGAACAGTTTATTTAGAAAATAGCTTGAAAAATTAGAAATAGATAAGTAGTTGAAAAATAATTACTAGTTTGTAAAATAGGTGTAAAATAGTTAAAATAATTATAGAAATTTAAATAATTGCAAAATAATAGTAAGATAGTAATTAGTTTTGTAAAATAGTTGAAATATAGTAATTAGTTTATAAAATAGTTGGAAAACAGTTTCAAAAATAATTGTAAAACAAGTATAAGATAGTTTGGCTTTTAAAAGAAAAGTTGTATATATAATGAATAGTTTGGAAAAAAATAGGTTTATACTAAAATAATTTATATTAAAAATAGTCCAGAGTCAATCTGCTCACTTCCCAATCTCCATACTCATCAATTCAATTTAAATTTCCTTTACCATTTAAATTGACCCAATTCAAATTTAAATAACTCCAATTTCCATTGGGCTTGATTTATTCCCAGTTCAAGTTGAATTAATTCTCAATTTCTTATTTAATTTAAATCAAATTCCATTTGATTTTAAACATATTCCACTTTAATTACAATCCCAAGTTATTCCAATCTCAAATTCCATTTCCAAATCAAGTTGAATTATTCTTGATTTCCTCCCAATTTTAATTCAAATTCCATTTGAATTTAAAACTATTCAATTTTAATTATAATTTGAACTAATTTCAAATTTCAAATTTAAACCATCTCGAATTATATAAATTCGAGTTAATACTTCAAATGTTGATTTAATTCCTTTAAATCAATTTACCCTTTTTATCCCAACAATGGATGACCATACTCCATTTCTCATTCATTTAAACAAATCCAATTCACAACTTAAAGATTTTTAACAACAATAGGATGATATCATCTAATTCATCTTAAAACATCCATCAATTTACAATTTCCAGATCTCAAACCCATTTTCAGATCACACAAACTCCCAATTCAGATTAACCATTTAACTCCCCAAATTAAATTCCAATTCGTGAAATCCCCAAATCATGTGATCATTCCAACTTATTTAACTTTTTTCCAAGTTAAACTCAATTTACTTAATTTAGTCAACCCTACCCAATTTGAACTTCCATTTCAAATTTTGAAATTCTCATAAATAATCTTCCCACTTATTAAGTTCAAAAACTTATCACTTTGGGTATCATATCTTATTCCAAATTTAAAACTCAATATTTAGAGCTTATTTCAAACCACCTTTTGATATTATGTATATCCACATATATACATATTAATTTCTTTTACATACCAAGTTATACTTTAAAATTTTAAACCACCTTTGGTTTTTAATCCAAAACAATTTTCTTTTAAATTTTTAAACAACTCTTGTTTGAAATAGGATCATTTCATTCAATTGCATTAAATAATATTATTTATTGTTTCTTTAAATTAATTACGTCATTGATTAATTCCAATTAATCACATTCGGTAATTAACTTATTTCGTAATTACCTTCATTAAGTAATTGTCCCTTAAATTACTTACCTCTAGTTACTTCATTAAGTAACTCCCTCTTTATTTACCATTTCCAATTATTATCCATTAATTAATCTCATTAAATAAAGTTTAATTAATTACATAAATTAATTGATTATCCTTATCCTGAAACCTTCCCAAATTCGAGATTTAATTTCATTCAATAATTTAACAACCAATTCCCTTACTATTTATTAGAAAGAAATATCGCTTTATATATATATATATACATATATATATATATCAAAATATATTCTTATATAAAACCATTTAAATTCTTTATATAAGAAAATAACAAGTACGCTCTCTCATATATATATACACTCGACTCATTCTAGGGTACCACTTACCCTATCCTTAACGAGTAATCCCACCAGAGCCAAGGTTCTCGCTTAACCTTCAGCTCTGATACCAAATGTAACGACCCGAAAATTTCGATCCCGAAATTTCCAGATAGTTAGTGAAAAGAAGAAACAGAAAGAAGAAGAAACACACAATCTCACATTCGTAGCGGATAAAATATAATATCAATAATAATAATAATAGTTATACAAAAGAAATCTATATCTGTCAATTTATATTTATACACATCAGAGTTACAACATATATATATATACAGTGGACATATACAATCAATATGTCCCAGATATGCATCAACATATCCAGCAGCAATACTCCAAACGTTCCTGCCATCCAGCTCGTTCCTGAGCTCCACAACGTCATTACCTGAAAATCTGTAATACTCGGTCTGACCCGAGCATTACATCAAAGTAACACCCGGGTCAGGCTGGAAACCAGCGTGAGTAAACTCATTTAACAAGGAATACCAAAACATACAACCTATTTAAAACCCGGGTAACTCATATATAGATTTACAACTTCACAAGCTGTTATAGACATCACCTATATCACATATCAGTTTATACAGAATCGAAGTGGTTTCGGGAATTTATTAATACCCGAATCCGGTCTCTTCGAACCTCATGCCATCCTAACCCAAATTATTTAATTAAAAACAATTCAACTTTAAATAAGATGTCACTTATACATAGCAATTCATTATTGATAAAAACTACATTATCACTGTCCACCTAATCATAGCCTATCGCAAAACATTTCATATCAGAGATATCAACCAATTTCAGGTATTAAATAACATTTAGCCATCCATAAGTAATGATATATTAATCATACTATCTCTGATTAATTTCTTCATCTCTAATTAAATTAAAATAACTTAAATTAAATATTTTCATCATTATAAATCTTGTTTACTTAACTCATGATTAATTACAAATTAATCATCCTCTAATCATACATCTTAGGTAATCCTCCTTGATTAATTTTCCCTGACTACTTTAAGTAATTATTCTTTAATTAATTTCACAAATTAATTATTCTTAACCCTTTACAGTAATTAGCCTTTAATTACTTTATTAATTAATTAACTATAACTAATTACATGATTCCTTAATTTGTTACACTAATTAATCACTTCATTGGGTAATTGTTTCTAATTAATCGATTCTTAATTATTAATTATATTAACTAATGATCCTTAACTAATTCCATAATTATTAATCACTCTTGATTAATCCCAGTCAGTAATTAATTACCCTTAATTAATTACATTACTTAATTATCTTCAATCGATTCTTAAATTAATTACACTAAGTAATTAATTGTTGATTACTTCCACTAAGTAATTATCCTTCGCATTAATTACATAAAGTAATAATACTTACCAAATCACTGAGTGGTTATCTTAAATTAATTAAACTTAATTAATTAATCTAAACTAATCACATTATCCTAATTAACAATGAGAATTTTTTTTCCCTTAATTACTTTTATTAAGTAATTTACTAAAAAAACAATTCCCAAAATGATTATCTCTAATTTATTAATATAATTAATTATTAAAACTAATTACGTTAATTTATTATTAAATAATCCTTAGTTAAATGACCTTTATAAATTATTAATAATTCTTTAATTACTTCTCTTAAGTAATTAACTTGGATTAATTACAAATTAATTTATCTTTCACAACCCATTAATTAATCTCTAATTATTCAAATAAGTGTTAACTGTAACTTAATTAACCCTTAATTATTTGATTGATTAATTACTAATCATTAATTAATATTCTATACTTATCTAACTAATGATTCTAATTACTAATCAATTATTCCTTAATTAATTGACTTAATAATTTAAGTTATTCCAAATCATTAAATCTTAATTATCTTCAAGATAAAACATTTTTCTTATAAATGACATAAATATCATTTACAAATGCATTTGAAAGCATTTCACTTTTGAGCTTACTTTAAATCTCATTTTAAATTTAAGATTTAAAATGCATACAATTTAACTTTATCAAAGTTTAAAAAAAAACAAAGAAACTTTAAAATTTCATGTTATAGTATATTAGTCTTATAAAAGAAATTCAAAAGGTTTAGACCCAAATCACTTAAATTCAAATCATTTGATAAAATACACTTGAACATCTTAAAGTTGTTTAAATACTTTAGATTTTATAAAACTTTTTTTTTTCAAACTTGAATTCAAAAGTTAATTTGAATTCCATTTCCAAATTCAGATTTTAAAACTTATGTTAAAATCTGTTTTATATTCAAATTCTGTAAAAAAAAAAGAAACAGACAGGTTTCACAAAACCTGTAACAAATCAATACTGATCCGAGGCCAAACTCAATTGCTTCGAGTCAAATCTTGATTTGCTTCGAGCAAACCCAGAATTTACTCGTGATCAACCCGAGTGCCCAAATCCTCAATCCAAAATTTCAGAAACACAAGTGCACAGTGCACCTGCACTGACCAACCACCGGACTCCGACCAACCACGATCATCACTACGTGTCGGTGATCTCCATTACAATCTATCCAGATCATCCAAAACTTCCCAAGAAATTGAAAACAAAATTCAAGTTCCAAAGCCAACCTGGAACTCAATCCTGACAATACTTTCAAAACCCTTCAACACTTCGACTTCCCAATACCCATCACCGGAACACCAGAATCTCCGGCTACAACCTCACCAATGTCCAAACTATCGATCCCCGGAGTTATGTTGAACTCGATCAATTATAGACGCAATGATGACCACATTCCCAAACAAGCCTAAAATTAGGTTTACAGCCTTCTCCGGCCAACACCCACCACCTCGGCAACTTACACACCTACCTGACAATTTTTCCAAACTACTCCATCACTCCTCTATCACCAGAGAGAACCACGACCCTCCAGCACACAAAGATCATCAGAATTTCCCAATTAATCAATTTCTGGTTAAACCAGAAATACACCCATATTTCCTTACTAAAAATCATGACTTAAGTTTTAAAAATCATGTTTTGTTTTAAGTGTTTGATCTATATCCTTGAATCAATTAATCAGGATGATTTGAATTTCCACCATATTTAACTTGCTCTGTTATTTTGTTATTTCCAAAACCAATACACAGTTATTTTATGTTGAATAAATTCCTAAACTTTAATTCATGATACAACAACATATTCTGTTTGAACCTTAACACTAACATTCATTAGATCAAGTGATGATGGATTTTGATCAATTCTTGTGTCTGGAAACTAAAGACAGTAAAATACAGGGACAACACATATATTCACTTATATATACAGAAAATCTACTGATATGTACAAACATAGTATATACTTATCACAGAACTTAACATGCTACAGACTCAATACTTATTAAAAATGATGTTACTCACCTTATATAGAGCAAGGCTTGAAAACAGGAAATATTATATTTTTTTTCTTTTTTTTCTTTTGAAAGTTGTATTCCTGAATAAAATCTGGAGTTTCTGAGTTGAACTTGAATCCTGTACTGTTAGCTTGCTTTTGATCTTGAAGTTCCAATTCCAGGTTGATATCCTGAGTTGATTCAGGTAGTTTTGATTGCTAATGAATTCTCTGATTTTAAATTGTACATAGGCTTTGATTTTTGAACAAGTCTTGTTTTGATTTTCTGTTTTGTGGGTTTCATGATTGAGATGTTTAAAACTAATAATAATATATATTTTTTCTTTTTTATTCAAATTAAAGGAAATTCCTAATGCCACTTGTCAATATTATTAACACTTGTTCATTCCTTAAGTTAAATAATTTACATGTATTAACACTTGTTTTTAGCACGAGAATTGTTATTTAACGTGTGTATACCCTTTTATTACTTATATTATATTACTTATGCTTTATAAAGATTTGGGTATTATATTTAAATTATAAATTATGTTTATTAATCTATTTACATTTGTACTTTGTATGATAAAATGTCTTTTACAAAATTTTATGCCAAATTATTTTTAGTTTATATATATGTATATGTTTATCAATTTAAATCCTTATTAAATATATTCTCTTATATTAAAAATTCCAATGAATATGTTTTGAAACTAAATTATATATAAATAAAATCTTTTAAAGAAAAATAGAATATAAACCAATTTATAATTTAAATTAAATCATATATAATATATTTGATTCGTTTTAAATGTATATATATAACTTATTCATATATTTTTAAATCAAAATGTTTTTAAGATATATATATTCATTTAGATTGAAATTTAAATCTAAACTCAAATTCAATTTAAAATCAAACTTAATATCAATTTAAATAAATCTGGGATATCACAATCGATTCTCTGAAATAAATTGCCTTTAAAATTTATTTCTCGATTTATCCAATTTTATTCCAAAACCCATTTATTCCAGATTCACTACTTTATTTTTTTGATTTAAAATCTTATTTAGACCTGAATATCAATTTCATACTGTTTCAAAATTCTCCCGTTTATTTTTTCCCAACCCACTTAAATTTTACATTTAAAAATATACTCCTTCATACTTACAACAAATATTTCTTAAAGTCCTTATTTAAAAAAATCCTTTTATTCACACTTATTCAAATCCCTATTTCCCTATATTTCGAAATTGATTAAATAGGATTTTAAAATCAAACTTTTTATCCTTTCCAAATTCATTCCTTCAGTTTATACAAATTCACTATAATTATTTTACTTAAAATTCTCTTTTTTCATTTTCCTTCAAAAATCCGATCTTTATATTTTTGACATCTTAAAATATCAAAATATATCCAATAAACCATATCATTCAATAATTTCAGTTTTAAATATAATCTATCACAGATTATCAAATAAAGCATATCACAGAATATGAAATAAATTTCAATATTTTTAGAGAATCCAGTTGGATCCCTCCAACATGTTTCCCTACATCCACATATGTTAGCACAATATAAAAATACTAATTTCACTTCGAGGGGGATATCACGTTATATAGGGTCATCCGTTATTATACGGGGCGCATAGGGTCTCATTTGCCATATTATGCGGGAGTATCAATCACTCCAATACATATATACTTCTATATATAGTATCACATCCAGACTGATACTAAATTATCAATTCAATCAATCAATCCAAAATTTAAATTTAGCTATTTAAATTCACCAGTAAATCCAATTTGAGTGAGATTAACTCACCTTTGACCTTTTATTTGCAACCTAATCCAAACCGGCTTGTCTCTCCATGATTTAGGACCTTGTAAAAATGAAATTCCTAAATTTATTAACATTTGCAATGATTTTAAACTATCATAAATATTCTTATTTTTAAATTTAAATTTATTGTCATAATAAAACTTTAAATTTCCTTTATTATTAAATATTTGATAAACACATTAAATTAAAATGATATGAATTTAGAATTACCTTAAGATATATACATATATATATCCCAAATTTAATCAGTAAGTTAAAATGTGCATATATACATATATATTTTTCCCTTCCAATAAATGATAAACTTCTCTAAAACAATTTCTCTAATTAACCCTTACTTACATAACTAATATATATTGTGACGCCCCACCTCTATACCCACGCTAGCCAAGATCACTACGGAGTAATGCTGTCGACTAGCACGGAGAATAAAGCTGTTGAGGAGCGATCATCTGTATAATTGCTTTGTGCGAGTACCGATATGCCAGATAAAAATATAACTTTTCATATCAAGAGGAAATCCGACATACCGACACAAACTCAAAGCTACTACACAGTGGCTATAAAGGTCTTCGAAAACAAATATAGAAATAAACATAACACAAATCAGTCACAGATAATTCATATCACAAAGGCGGAAATAGATATGACTATAACACATTAAAGTGTTCATCAGAGTAGTGGTCAAAGAAAGATCCACAATAATACAAAAGAATAGCAACACGTGCTATACAAAAGAATACAACTATGAGTCTATATCTCAAGTGTATACAACTAAAAAAAACTTCTAATCTAAGTAGTTAACCAAAAGTCAGGATGATAACCCCAGAAGAGAAGTCAAGCAGAAGCACCTGTAATATCTCGGTCTGACCCGAGTATTATTTAATAAGAAAATAATAAACGGATCAGTCTAACTATAAATATCAGATGAAACGATATAGAATCAGAGATATGACTAAACACATAATAATCACAATGCCAAGCTGTGATATATATAAGTAATTGAAAATCAACAAGAGATTAATCAATATCACAAAATCTACACAAGAATCAAAGAAATGTCATACTGCTTATTTCGTTCATCAAACCACAAATATTGACAATTGTATCAATGTCAATCACAAAAGTCAATGACACACAAATTCACCAATGCACAAATATTGATAAAACTTATCAATAGAGATCACGAAAATTGGTGAAACACAAATTCTAGAAATCATCTCAAGAAATCCAGAAATCACAAAAAGGGGGAAGGCCTATCACAAACGGGAGCATAAAGCTCACCAACACGTGTATCACAAATGGAACGTTAATTCCATGGTTGCTAACCATCACAAATTGAGTCGAAGCTCCACAAACGGCCCGAAGACCATGGGTTGCTACCCCACCAATTTGAGTCGAAACTCCACAAAACGGGGTTTAGTCTCCCTCGTAGACAAAGAGACATCGCACATTGCTAGTCTAAATCACAAAGATGATCGTCATGATCAACGAGAAGTGTCAATTACACTAAGCTAGTAAATATATGAGTTTAGCTTCATGTCCCATAACCACTTGCTTAACTCAAATATTTACGAACAAACTGTAGATCTCCACTATAAAATTGTCACAAGAGATTCAATCGAACAAGTCCAAGAATTAACCAACGAATAAACGCAAGCGTTTCATACCACTCGTTTTACTAAGTCGTTTAATTAGATTTCTCGTGCAAATGAGGTAAAGGTTTGTATATACTAATAGATTGGAAATCGGTTTGAGAAAACGAGCTTTGTTATAAAATAGTGTTGAAATCATTTGAAGAAAGAGTTTTGGTATTTACTACTAATATAGAAAACCTTTATATTTTTAAAGTGACAAATCACAAAGAAGATTGTAGGAACAACCAATCACTAAAATTCACATACGAAGATGTGAATAAAAATCCAACGAAACCGATAAAGAATCCATCGAAATGGATATTCAAAAATCCCTAAAAAGGAGTCATCAAAGTCATAGCAAATGATAACAACACATAGGAAACAACACGAATCGATTAAAGTTGGAAATTCAAACAACTAGGGAACTAGGCAAAAATGCACCAGGTCGGTCGGCCGGCTACATAGCTCGGTCGACCGGACCCTGTTCCAAAAAAGTCTCGGGAAGCAGGTCGGTCGGCCGAACCCTGTAATTGGTCGACCGAACCTTAAACAGAGAAGTGCTTATGCACTTGGCAGCAGGTCGGTCGGCCGGCAGCAGGGCTCGGTCGACCGGACCTGTTGCCAGTCCCTTCCCAGCCCATCCAAATGAGATCCAACCTCGACCAAATTGCATTCTCTCGAGCAACGACGCTAAGGGATTATGCCAATCGACTACCCGGCCCTATATGCTCCTCGATGCATCACCAAAAACATGTTCAAACATCAAAGTTAGGATTTTTTAACGAATTGAACTCAAAACACCAAAAATTGGAATATTCACCAAATCAATCCAAACCAAAAGCAAATGCACACGAATAATTGTTAGGAATTCATACCTAACATTCGAAGATAAATATAAGCATAGATGTGAGATAAAAATCTCAACTTTGTACCCAAACGATTGAAAAAGAAGCTTAGAAGCAAAGGAGAATCAACCACTCTTCAAATCCAACTCTAGAAGCTTGATTCTAAACTAAAAAGAGAAACATTTTCCAAACTAGGTTTAGGAATTTTCTGAAATCAAAGAGAGGAAGAGTTGGAGAAGAAGAAGAGAAGCTAACCAATGGGTTCTTCTATTAGTTTGGAGCTAGAGCTTGATTTGAAAAAGGAAACTAGGGTTTTGGAGTTTTAATTTCCCATCTCTCCCACCATTGATGTTTTAAAACTGAAAAGAGGAGAAAGTGAGGGTGAATGGGGAGGAGTGGCTCAGATTTGAGTATAAGTTAAACATAGGACTGAGCCCAAACCCAAAACCAAAGTGAAAAAGTAGCAAAAATCAATTTTCTCCAAACATATCGAAGCTTATACTCAAAAAGGTCGCAAACGGCATTTTAAACTCAATGGGAGTGGTCCCGAGTCCTAATTCGACCGTATGCAAAAAGTAGCTTTTCGGACTAAATTTCGAGTATCGATAAAATATTTAAATAAAATATTTAAATCTAAAAATCGACAAATATGCGGGTTGTTACAGATTCCCCTCCTTAAAGAAATTGCGTCCTCGCAATATTTAAGAAGAAGATATATAGTAACAACCATAAAAGCATATTCAACACAAAAGAAGTTTGAAATAAGAAGTTCACCTCAAAGAGCACGGGAAAGTAAGTCCGGATGTGATCGCTCGATGAACTCTCTAGACTCCCAAGAACAATCCGTAGGATTTGAAGACCATTGAACTTTCACAAGCGGAACATCTTTATTTCGAAGAGTTTGACCTCTGAAGCAATAATTCGAATAGGATGCTGCTCATAAGTTAAATTAGAAGAAACTTCAATTTCTTCCACAGCACCGGGCTCAAGAACAGAATCGGAATCTGAAGACGTTTCCGAAGTTGAGAAACGTCAAACATGTCATGGATAGCAGAAAATTGAGCCGGTAATAAAAGGCGATAAGCCATGGAACCAATACGTTCAGTGATAGGAAATGGCCCAATATATCGAGGCGCTAATTTTCTCGATCGACTGAAACGTACAACACCTTTCATAGGTGACACACGAATGAACACAAGATCACCCACAGAAAATTCTAACCTCCTTCTTCGGTTATCGGCATAGGATTTTTATCTACTCTGGGCTTCTTTCATCCTATGACGAATAAGATCAATCTTTTCTGTGGAATCACGAATAAAATCTGGACCTAAAACCAGCTTCTCACCGGCCTCAAGCCAACAAGAAGGAGATCGGCATGGCCTTCCATAGAGTGCCTCGAAAGGTGCCATACCAATACTAGATTGGAAGCTATTATTATAGGAAAATTCAACAAGTGAAATATGATCTTCCCAACTTCCACCAAAATCAAGAACACATTCACGAAGAAGATCTTCAAGAGTTTGATTCACACGCTCGGTTTGTCCATCGGACTGGGGGTGATAAGAGGTGCTAAAATTAAGCTTCGTTCCCAAAGCTTTTTGAAGACTCTTTCAAAATCCACTAGTAAACAATGGATCACGATCACTAACTATAGAAGTAGGAACTCCATGCAATTTAACAATTTCTTTAATAAAAAGTTTGGCCAAAAGAGGTACGGTTCGGTTAGACCGAACCGGAATAAAATGGGCAGATTTAGTAAGTCTATCAACAATCACCCATAAGCTATCATGACCCGAACGAGAACGGGGAAGGCCATCTATAAATTCCATGGAAATTTGGTCCCACTTCCAAATTGGAATTTTAAAAGGTTGCAATAACCCACCGGGCCTTTGATGCTCGACCTTAACGAGTTGGCAAGTCACGCAACGCTTAACGAAGTTAGCGATGTCAAGTTTCATTCCCTCCCAATAATAAAGTCGCTTCATATCCGCGTACATTTTACTACTACCGGGATGAATGGCAAATTTAAAATGATGAGAATCTTCTAAAATATCTTTACGAAGATCACCAATATTTGGCACGACAAGTCTACCAAATCTCCGAATGCCGCCACGAGAATCGATATCAAAGTCTTTCAAACCTTCAATATCAATTTTATCCTTAATATTTTGGCCAAGAAGGGCCCAATTCAGGATCTAGCCTTTGAGCTTCAAGAATGCGGTCTAAAAGAGAAGGATGAGCCTCAAGGCTACATAAAACAAATGATGAGCATAAATCGGATACGCGCTCTCGAATCTCACAAGTGGATAAGACCTCGAGATCGTTCCATTCGGATATCATCATAGAAATAACAGCTTGTTGTTTACGGTTAAGAGCATCGGCGACACGATTACCCTTTCCGGGAGTATAAAGAATATCAAAATCATATGGTGCAAGAAATTCGAGCCAACGCTGTTGACGCAAATTAAGTTCCTTTTGAGAGAATAAATACTTCAAGGATTTATGATCGGTATAAAGAACAATTTTCTCTCCTAATAGATAATGACGCCAAATCCGAAGAGCAAAAACAATAGCCGCGAGCTCTAAATCATGAGTGGCATATCTAGTCTCAGCAGGCTTCAATTGCCTAGAAGCATAAGCAATAACACGTTCTTTTTGCATAAGAACGGCACCCAAACCAACGCGACTAGCATCGGTATAAACAACGAAATCTTGATTCCCCTCGGGAATAACAAGAATAGGAGCATCAGAAAGGAGTTCTTTTAATTTCTGGAAAGAACTGTCACATTTGTTCGACCAAATGTATTTAACACATTTCTTCGTTAAGCTAGTGAGAGGCACGGCAATCTTAGAAAAGTCTTTGATAAAACGGCGATAATAACCTGCCAATCCAAGGAAACTACGAATCTCTGTCACACTCTCCGGTCTCTTCCAATCTTGAATCGCTTCAATCTTTGAAGGATCCACGAAAATTCCGGATTCGGAAATAATATGACCGAGAAACTTCACACGAGATTGCCAAAAATGGCATTTAGAAAATTTTGCTTTTAATTGATTACTCCTAAGAGTTTCCAACACAATCCGAAGATGCTTCTCATGTTCCTCCTTGGTTTTTGAATACACAAGAATATCATCAATAAAGATGAGAACAAATCGATCGAGAAAGTCTTTAAAAACTCGATTCATAAGGTCAGCGAAATAAGCCGGAGCATTCGTTAGACCAAATGGCATAACAAGACATTCATAAGATCCATAACGAGTACGGAACGATGTCAAAGGAATGCTATTCTCTGCAATACAAAGCTGATGAAATCCAGTAGCTAAGTCTAATTGTGAAAAGACTCTAGCACCACTAAGTTGATCGAATAGATCATTAATCCGAGGTAAAGGATATTTATTTTTGATAGTATGATCATTAAGCTTGCGGTAGTCAACGCAAAGCCTAAGTGTACCATCGGATTTCTTCACAAAAATAGCTGAAGCTCCCTAAGGCGAGGAAGTAGAGCGAATAAATTGCTTCATCTCCAATTCGGATAATTGTTTACGCATCTCCTCGTTTTCTTTATTGGACATACGATAAGGAGGGCGAGTGATAGGTTGAGCTCCAGGAATGAGATTAATTCTGAACTCAATTGCTCGCTTAGGTGGTAATCCTAAAACGGGCTCGAATATGTCAGAAAATTCACGAACGACGTGAATAAGAGAAATAATATCACCCTCATCATCATCATCGTCATCACGAGGATTAAAAGAATATAAAGATGCAACCAAGCTGGAATCTGAATCTCTAAGATTAATAGAAACCTGATTAACAGATTGAGGATGTCGAAGATGAATAGTCAGCTCAGGACATAGGATATGAGCTTCGTAATGGTTAAGCCAATCCTTCCCAAAATCATTCCAAAGCCTAAATAACGCATGACATGCAAATCGGCTAGGGAAGAAAAATCACACAAAATAATCTCGACATCTTTACACAATAAACTGATTGTTGCGGATCCACCAACCGGATTCGCAATTCTCAAAGAAGTCATTAAACACGAAACATCCAAAGAAAAAGTATTAACAAGTTCTTTTGATATAAAAGAATGGGACGCACCCGTATCAAAAAGAACTCGAATAGGATGATCACGAAATAAAATAATTCCATCCAGAATAGAATGAGAAATACCTTGGCCACGAGATGTGTTTCCAGGGGCATGAGCAACATTAAGCTTTCCCTCCTTCTTGCCCTGAAGCTTGGGGCATGAAGATATAACATGACCGGGACCTTTGCAGTAGCGACAAGAGATAGACTTGGGACACTTGTTCGCATAATGGTCCTTCGAACCACAATTATAGCACTCCCCACGACCAAAGGAAGAAGTCTTTGCCATGGAGGTCGCTTGCTTCCCTTTCTTATTGGGATAAGGGCCTTTGAATTTACTGGGCCTTTTCTTGTTGTTGTTGAAGTTTGGTTTGGAACCCACCACTTCAACATCATTTTCCCTATCCGCCTCTTCAAGACGAAGAGCGATATCAATGAGTTGGTCGAAAGAAACTTCTAATTTTAGAAGTAATGGCTTCTTGAGATTTTTGTTTAAGCCGTAGACGAACCTCTGGTTCTTCTTTAAAGGGGTGTTGATGTATTCAACCCCATAGTTGGAGAGAGATTCAAAAGACGCGACATAATCTGCCACGGAAGATTCATCTTGAACAAGGTCTATAAAACGGCGAGCCAAAGTCACCTTCTCAGCTTCTGGTACAAATTTCAACTCGAAGCGTTCCCGGAATTGCTCCCAGGTGAGATCCGCTTCATTAATCTCAGAAATAAGAAGTTCGTACCAGTCCAATGCTCTTTCTCGGAGCATACTAGAGGCCACCTGAACTCGGTGAAGGTCAATAAGATTCATGTGAGAAAAAATTCGATCGCATGACCTTAGCCAAGCCTGTACTTCAATAATAGTTTTGGAACCTTTGAATGGCTCCCCACCCAAATTAGTGTAATCGCTGCACAAGCGTGCAAATCCCGACTTTGGGTGAGTAGGTTTCGGGTTAGCTCCAGCTGCTTGAGCATTTGTCACTAAGTCAAGAAGCTGTTGAGCAGTCATAAAAACTCCATCTTGGGGTGGAGTGCTAGAAGGTACGGCTCTGGGGCGGCCTGGTCTAGACATTTCTCTCCCTTTAGAAAGAAAGAAGAAGAAGAAAAAGGTTATTCACCAAATTGAATATCAAGCAATCTTGATAGATAAACAAGGAATCATAAGGAAAATAGGATGAATCGGTACGAAGACTCGAATTAAATCCTAAAGCATGACTCCTAAGATGGACTTAGGACGATGATCCTTGTTATTTTATTCCATATTGTTCCGAAGTTTGGCTCCGATACCAAGCTGTGACGCCCCACCTCTATACCCACGCTAGCCAAGATCACTACGGAGTAATGCTGTCGACTAGCATGGAGAATAAGGCTGTTGAGGAGCGACCATCTGTATAATTGCTTTGTGCGAGTACCGATATGCCAGATAAAAATATAACTTTTCATCTCAAGAGGAAATCCGACATACCGACACAAACTCAAAGCTACTACACAGTGGCTATAAAGGTCTTCGGAAACAAATATAGAAATAAACATAACACAAATCAGTCACAGATAATTCATATCACAAAGGCGGAAATAGATATGACTATAACACATGAAAGTGTTCATCAGAGTAGTGGTCAAAGAAAGATCCACAATAATACAAAAGAATAGCAACACGTGCTATACAAAAGAATACAACATGAGTCTATATCTTAAGTGTATACAACAACAAAAAACTACTAATCTAAGTAGTTAACCAAAAGTCAGGATGATAACCCCAGAAGAGAAGTCAAGCAGAAGCACCTGTAATATCTCGGTCTGACCCGAGTATTATTTAATAAGAAAATAATAAACGGATCAGTCTTACTATAAATATCAGATGAAACGATATAGAATCAGAGATATGACTAAACACATAATAATCACAATGCCAAGCTGTGATATATATAAGTAATTGAAAATCAACAAGAGATTAATCAATATCACAAAATCTACACAAGAATCAAAGAAATGTCATACTGCTTATTTCGTTCATCAAACCACAAATATTGACAATTGTATCAATGTCAATCACAAAAGTCAATGACACACAAATTCACCAATGCACAAATATTGATAAAACTTATCAATAGAGATCACGAAAATTGGTGAAACACAAATTCTAGAAATCATCTCAAGAAATCCAGAAATCACAAAAAGGGGGAAGGCCTATCACAAACGGGAGCATAAAGCTCACCAACACGTGTATCACAAACGGAACGTTAATTCCATGGTTGCTAATCATCACAAATTGAGCCGAAGCTCCACAAATGGCCCGAAGACCATGGGTTGCTACCCCGCCAATTTGAGTCGAAACTCCACAAAACGGGGTTTAGTCTCCCTCGCAGACAAAGAGACATTGCACATTGCTAGTCTAAATCACAAAGATGATCGTCATGATCAACGAGAAGTGTCAATTACACTAAGCTAGTAAATATACGAGTTTAGCTTCATGTCCCATAACCACTTGCTTAACTCAAATATTTACGAACAAACTGTAGATCTCCACTATAAAATTGTCACAAGAGATTCAATCGAACAAGTCCAAGAATTAACCGACGAAGTAAACGCAAGCGTTTCATACCACTCGTTTTACTAAGTCGTTTAATTAGATTTCTCATGCAAATGAGGTAGAGGTTTGTATATACTAATAGATTGGAAATCGGTTTGAGAAAATGAGCTTTGTTATAAAATAGTGTTGAAATCATTTGAAGAAAGAGTTTTGGTATTTACTACTAGTATAGAAAACCTTTATATTTTTAAAGTGACAAATCACAAAGAAGATTGTAGGAACAATCAATCACTAAAATTCACATACGAAGATGTGAATAAAAATCCAACGAAACCGATAAAGAATCCATCGAAATGGATATTCAAAAATCCCTAAAAAGGAGTCATCAAAGTCATAGCAAATGATAACAACACATAGGAAACAACACGAATCGATTAAAGTTGGAAATTCAAACAACTAGGCGAATTAGGCAGAAATGCACCAGGTCGGTCGGCCGGCTTTAGAGCTCGGTCGACCGGACCCTGTTCCAAAAAAGTCTCGGGAAGCAGGTCGGTCGGCCGAACCCTGTAATTGGTCGACCGAACCTTAAACAGAGAAGTGCTTATGCACTTGGCAGCAGGTCGGTTGGCCGGCAGCAGGGCTCGGTCGACCGGACCTGTTGCCAGTCCCTTCCCAGCCCATCCAAATGAGATCCAACCTCGACCAAATTGCATTCTCTCGAGCAACGGCGCTAAGGGATTATGCCAATCGACTACCCGGCCCTATATGCTCCTCGATGCATCACCAAAAACATGTTCAAACATCAAAGTTAGGATTTTTTAACGAATTGAACTCAAAACACCAAAAATTGGAATATTCACCAAATCAATCCAAACCAAAAGCAAATGCACATGAATAAGTGTTAGGAATTCATACCTAACATTCGAAGATAAATATAAGCGTAGATGTGAGATAAAAATCTCACCTTTGTACCCAAACGATTGAAAAAGAAGCTTAGAAGCAAAGGAGAATCAACCACTCTTCAAATCCAACTCAAGAAGCTTGATTCTAAGCTAAAAAGAGAAACATTTTCCAAACTAGGTATAGGAATTTTCTAAAATCAAAGAGAGGAAGAGTTGGAGAAGAAGAAGAGAAGCTTACCAATGGGTTCTTCTATTAGTTTGGAGCTAGAGCTTGATTTGAAAAAGGAAACTAGGGTTTTGGAGTTTTAATTTCCCATATCTCCCACCATTGATGTTTTAAAACTGAAAAGAGGAGAAAGTGAGGGTGAATGGGGAGGAGTGGCTCAGATTTGAGTATAAGTTAAACATAGCCCAAACCCAAACCCAAACCCAAAGTGAAAACGTAGCAAAAATCAACTTTCTCCAAACATATCGAAGCTTATACTCAAAAAGGTCGCAAACGGCATTTTAAACTCAATGGGAGTGGTCCCGAGTCCTAATTCGACCGTATGAAAAAAGTAGCTTTTCGGACTAAATTCCGAGTATAGATATTTAAATATAAAAATCGACAAATATGCCGGTTGTTACATATATATATATATAATTTATCTAAATAAAAGAATTTATACCTCCCACGCTCGCGTCCGCTACTAGCCAACAACTCACACTCACGCTCGACTTCCCCTCCTCAACATTGGCAACCATCATGTAACAACCCGCATATTTATCGAGTTTTTATTTAAATATTTTATTTAAATATTAACTCGTTAATCGGATTTTGGTCCAAAAAGCTACTTTTTGCAAACGGTCAAATTAGGACTCGAGACCACTTCCATTGAGTTCGAAATGTCGTTTACAACTTTTTTAAGTATAAACATCGATAGGTTTGGAGTTAGTGAAATTTCACTAACTTTTCCCGCTTTGGACTTTGGGTTAGTTTAGCCTATTAAGCCCAAGTTCCAACCCTCTTCTCCTCACTCTTCATAAATTTCCTAACTAATCAAGCTTTGGCATTAATGGTGGAGGGAATGGGAAATTAAAATTCCAAAACTCAAATTCAATTGCAATCCATCTTTCTACTCCAAATTCAAGAAGAAGACATTGGATTCAAGCTTCTTGTGCTTAGATAGAAGAAGGATTGATTCTTGCTTGCTTAAAACTTCATTTTCATTGATATTTGGTGCAAAGGTGAGATTTTTATCTCACAAATCTAGTCTATAACTATATTGGACTGTTGGGAATGATTCCCTATCACTTTTGCATGCACATTTGCATTTGATTTGGATTGGATTGGCGAAAAACTCCAATTTTTAGCGTTTTGGTGAATTTTCTGCACTTAGGTCGTTCTGGCCATTTTTAGGTCGTTCGGAGTTAAGTCATTCGTCCATGGGTCGTGAGTCGTTCACGAGTTAAACTTAGGTCGTTCTGGCCATTTTTAGGTCGTTCGGAGTTAAGTCGTTCGTCCCTAGGTCGTGAGTCGTTCACGAGTTAAACTTAGGTCGTTCTGGCCATTTTTAGGTCGATCGGAGTTAAGTCGTTCGTCCCTAGGTCGTGAGTCGTTCACGAGTTAAACTTAGGTCGTTCTGGCCATTTTTAGGTCGTTCGGAGTTAAGTCGTTCGTCCCTAGGTCGTGAGTCGTTCACGAGTTAACCCTAGGTCGTTCTGGCCATTTTTAGCTCGTTCGGAGTTAAGTCGTTCATCCATAGGTCGTTTGCGAGTTATCCCGATAGGTCGTTGGACCTTATCTTGTTAGGTCGCTCCTGGCCTAACCCTTAAGTCGTGCAACTCTTAAGTCGTGCAACTCTTAAGTCGTGTAACCCTTAAGTCGTGCAACCCTTCAGTCACGCAACTCTTAAGTCGGTCACGAGTTATCCTGTTAGGTCGCGACCTCTGTTAAGTCGGCCATGTTGGGTCGTGAGTCATCGTTAGGTCGCGAACACCTCTAGGTCGCAACCACTAAGTCGCTTGACCCCTTAGACCCCTAGGTCGCAGCCGTTAGGTCGTATGACCCTTGAGTCGTTAGGTCGTTACACCTCATTTTGTCTTCACTAGGTCGTACCGTTTTGGTCGGGGCGCTGCCCCCTGGACCCCCGCGACCCGACCGGGCAGGTCGAACCCCGTAAGCGGTGGCGTTGCCCCCGCACCCCCACCTTGGGGGGTTGCCACCCCCCTGGACCCCCCCTCCGTAGGGGATCTTATCTGAAAAACATTGAGCTGATTTCCTTGGATTTTATTCACATCTCCGTATGCGATTTTTGTGACTGATTGTTTCTACAATTGCTTCTGTGTTTTGTCACTTTATAATATAAAGGTTTCAATACTAGTAGTAAATATCAAAACTCTTTTAACAAACAATTTCAACTCTATTTTTAATAGCAAAGCTCTTTTCTTAAACCGTTTTCCAATCTATTAGTATATACAAACCTTTACCTCACTCGGATGAGAAATCTAATTAAACGACTTAGTAAAACAAGTGGTATGAAACGCTTGCGTTCACTTCGTCGGTTAATTCTTGGACTTGTTCGATTGAACCTCTTGTGACAATTTTATTAGTGAAGATTTACAGTTTGTTCGTAAATATTTAAGTTAAGCAAGTGGTTATGGGACATGAAGCTAAACTTCTATATTTACTAGCTTAGTGTAATTGACACTTCTCGTTGATCATGACGATCATTCTGATGATTTAGACTAGCAACTGTGCGATGTCTCTTGTTGCGAGGTTAGACTAGACACCACTTGTGTGATTCCACTCACACATACCTTTTTGCTTTTTGGTTAGTCTGGACCTTAATCTGTGTGATTCCATTCACACATGTGGGGTAGCTCCCCTTGGTCTTCGGACCGTCATGTGATAGGCCTCTTTCTCTTTTCTATGATTTCTGGACTTCTTGCATTGATTTCTAGAATTTATGTCATTGACTTGTTATGAGTACAAGTTTGGGGTATGATGCCCTTTTCGAATCTTTGAGAAGATTCTTGTGATATTGATTATCTCTTATTGATTGATCTTCTGTTGATCATTATTTACATACTTATAGTGGTATGTCATTATGGATGTTTATGTTTATGCCATATCTTTTATGTTATATCATGTCATCTGATATTTATAGCTAGACTGACCCGTTTATTATTTTCTTAAATAATACTCGGGTCAGACCGAGATGTTACAGGTGCTTCTGCTTGACTTCTTCCCAGGGATTCATCACTCTGACTTTTGGCTAACTGTTTAGATTAGCAGTTTTTGTTGTATACACTTGAGATATAGACTCATAGTTGTATTCTTTTGTATAGCACGTGTTGCTATTCTTTTGTATTATCGTGGGACTTACTGACCACTACTCTGATGTACACTTTCATGTGTTAGTTATATATTCATATCTTCTTCCGCCTTTGTGATATGGATGTCTGTGACTGATTTGTGATATGATTATTTCTATGTTTGTTTCCGAAGATTATTTATAGCCACCGTGTGATAAGCAATTACATGGATGGTCGCTCCTCAACAGCCTCATTCTCCGTGCTAGTTGACAGCACTACTCCGGAGTGTTCTTGGCTAGCGTGGGTATAGAGGTGGGGCGTCACAGCTTGGTATCGGAGCCAAACTTCGGAACAATGTAGAATAACTTAACAAGGATCATCGTACTAGGTCTATCTTAGGAGTCATACCATAGGATTAATTCGAGTCTTCGTACCGATTCATCCTATTTCCTTTATGATTCCTTGTTTTATCTATCAAGATTGCTTGATGTTCATTGGTAAATAACCTTTTTCCTTCTCTTCTTTCTTTCTTTAAGGAAGAGAATGTCTAGACCAGGCCGTCCCAGAACTGGATCATCTGGTGCTGCTCCTCCGGATGGAGTTTTTATGACTGCTCAACAGCTTCTTGATTTAGTAACTAATGCTCAAGCAGCTGGAGCTAACCCGGAACCTACTCACCCAAAGTCGGGATTTGCACGCTTGTGCAGCGATTACACCAACTTGGGTGGGAAGCCCTTCAAAGGTTCGGAAAATATCATCGAGGTCCAGGCTTGGTTAAAATCATGCGATCGAATCTTTTCTCGCATGAACCTTATCGATCTCCACCGCGTTCAGGTGGCTTCCAGCATGCTTCAGGAGAGAGCATTGGACTGGTACGAACTCCTTATTTTAGAAATTAATGAAGCGGATCTCACCTGGGAGCAATTTCAGGGACGCTTCGAGTTAAAGTTTGTACCAGAAGCTGGGAAAGTAACCTTGGCTCGACGTTTTATAGACCTTGTTCAAGGTCAATCCTCTGTGACTGATTACGTCGCAGCCTTCGAGTCGCTTTCCAAATATGGGGTTGAATACATCAACACCCCATTGAAGAAGAACCAGAGGTTCGTTTATGGCTTAAATAAGAATCTTAAGAAGCCACTGCTCCTGAAACTAGAAGTCGCATTTGATCAACTCGTCGATATCGCTCTTCGTCTTGAAGAGGCTGATAGAGAGAGTGATGTTGAAGTGGAAGGCGCTAAACCAAACTTCAACAACAAGAAGAGGCCAAACAAATTCAAGGGTCCTTATCCCAACAAAAAGGGTAAGCAGGCAACCCCTGCGGCAAAGTCTCCTTCTCCTAGTGGTGCGAGTTGCTTCAACTGTGGGTCTGGGGATCATTATGCGAATAAGTGCTCTAAGCCCAAATCTTGTCGCTATTGTAAGAGCCCGGATCATTACATACATCAATGCCTCAAGCGTAAAGGCAAGAAGGAAGGAAAATTGAATGTGGCTCAAGCCCCTGGCAACACATCTCGTGGCCAAGGTATTTCTCATTCCATTCTTGATGGTATTATTTTATTTCATGATCAACCTATTAGAGTTCTCTTTGATACGGGTGCATCCCATTCTTTTATATCAAAGGAACTGGTAGACACTTTTTCCTTAAGTGTTACTGCATTGATGACTTCTTTAAAAATTGCAAATCCTGTTGGTGGATCCGCAACTCTTAGTTTGCTTTGTAAAGATGTGGAGATTATTTTTTGCGATTTTTCTTTCCTAGCCGATTTGCATGTCATGCGTTACTTAGGCTTTGGAATAATTTTGGGAATGGATTGGCTTAACCGTTATCAAGCCCATATCCTATGTCCTGAACGGACTATTCATCTCCGACATCCACTATCTGTTAATCAGATTTCTGTTAATCTTAAAGATTCAGAATCCTGTTTGGTGGCATCTTTATATTCTTTAAATCCTCGTGATAACGATGATGATGATGAAGATGATATTATTTCTCGTATTCATGTTGTTCATGAATTTTCCGACATATTCGAGCCCGTTTTAGGTTTACCACCTAAACGAGCAATTGAGTTCAGAATTAATCTTGTTTCTGGAGCTCAACCTATTACTCGTCCTCCTTATCGCATGTCCAATAAGGAAAATGAGGAGATGCGTAAACAATTATCTGACTTGGAGACGAGGCAATTTATTCGCTCTAGTTCCTCGCCTTGGGGAGCTTCGGCTATTTTCGTAAAGAAATCTGATGGTACTCTGAGGCTCTGCGTTGATTATCGCAAGCTTAACGATCTTACTATTAAAAATAAATATCCTTTACCTCGGATTGATGATCTATTCGATCAGCTTAGTGGTGCTAAGGTCTTTTCACAATTGGACTTGGCTACCGGTTTCCATCAGCTTCGTATCGCTGAGGATAGCATTCCTTTGACATCATTCCGTACTCGATATGGATCTTATGAATGGCTTGTTATGCCATTTGGGTTAACGAATGCTCCAGCTTATTTCGTTGACCTCATGAATCGAGTTTTCAAAGATTTCCTCGATCGGTTTGTTCTCATATTCATTGATGATATTCTTGTGTATTCAAAAACCGAGGAGGAACATGAGAAACATCTTCGGATTGTATTGGAAACACTTAGGAGTAATCAATTAAAGGCGAAATTTTCTAAATGCCACTTTTGGCAATCTCGTGTGAAGTTTCTCGGTCATATTATTTCCGAATCCGGGATATCCGTGGATCCTTCAAAGATCGAAGCGATTCAAGATTGGAAGAGACCGGAGAGTGTGACAGAGATTCGTAGTTTTCTCGGATTGGCGGGCTATTACCGTCGTTTTATTAAAGACTTTTCTAAGATTGCCGTGCCTCTTACTGGCTTGACTAAGAAGGGAGTTAAATACATTTGGTCGGACAAATGTGAAGCCTCTTTTCAGAAATTGAAAGAACTCCTTTCCGATGCTCCTATTCTTGTTATTCCCGAGGGGAATCAAGATTTTGTTGTTTATACCGATGCTAGTCACGTTGGTTTGGGTGCCGTTCTTATGCAAAAAGAACGTGTTGTTGCTTATGCTTCTAGGCAATTGAAGCCGGCCGAGACTAGATATGCCACACATGATCTAGAGCTCGCGGCTATTGTTTTCGCCCTTTGAATGTGGCGTCATTATCTATTGGGAGAGAAATTTATTCTTTACACGGATCATAAGTCTTTGAAATATTTATTTTCTCAAAAAGAACTTAATTTACGTCAACAGCGTTGGCTCGAGTTCCTTGCACCTTATGATCTTAATATTCTTTATACCCCCGGTAAGGGTAATCGTGTCACCGATGCTCTTAGCCGTAAGCAACAAGCAGTTGTTTCTATGATGATATCCGAATGGAACGATCTCGAGATCTTATCCACTTGTGAGATTCGAGAGCGCGTATCCGATTTATGCTCATCTCTTGTTTTATGTAGCCTTGAGGCTCATCCTTCTCTTTTAGACCGCATTCTTGAAGCTCAAGGGCTAGATTCTGAATTGGCTCTTCTTGGCAAAAATGTTAAGGATAAAATTGATATTGAAGGTTTGAAAGACTTTGATATTGATTCTCGTGGTGGCATTCGAAAATTTGGTAGACTTATCGTACCAAATATTGGAGATCTTCGTAAAGATATTTTAGAAGATTCCCATCGTTCTAAATTCACCATTCATCCTGGTAGTAGTAAAATGTACGCTGATATGAAGCGACTTTATTATTGGGAGGGAATGAAATCTGATATTGCTAACTTTGTTAAGTGTTGCATGACTTGCCAACTTGTCAAGGCCGAACATCAAAGGCCTGGTGGGTTATTGCAACCTTTAGAAATTCCAATTTGGAAGTGGGATCAAATTTCCATGGATTTTATAGATGGCCTTCCCCGTTCTCATTCGGGTCATGATAGCTTATGGGTGATTGTTGATAGACTTACTAAATCCGCCCATTTTATTCCGGTTCGGTCTAACCGAACCGTTCCTCTTTTGGCCAAACTATTTGTCAAGGAAATTGTAAAATTGCATGGAGTTCCTACTTCTATTGTTAGCGATCGTGATCCATTGTTTACTAGTGGATTTTGGAAGAGTCTTCAAAAAGCTTTAGGAACGAAGCTTAATTTTAGCACCGCTTATCACCCCCAGTCCGATGGACAAACCGAGCGTGTGAATCAAACTCTTGAAGATCTTCTTCGTGCTTGTGTGCTTGATTTTGGTGGAAGTTGGGAAGATCATATTTCACTTGTTGAATTTTCCTATAATAATAGCTTCCAATCTAGTATTGGTATGGCACCTTTTGAGGCACTCTACGGAAGGCCATGCCGATCTCCTTCTTGTTGGCTCGAGGCCGGTGAGAAGCTGGTTTTAGGTCCAGACTTTATTCGTGATTCCACAGAAAAGATTGAACTTATTCGGCATAGGATGAAAGAAGCCCAGAGTAGACAAAAATCCTATGCCGATAATCGAAGAAGGAAATTAGAATTTTCTGTTGGGGATCCTGTTTTTATTCGTGTTTCACCTATGAAGGGTGTTGTACGTTTCAGTCGATCGGGGAAGTTAGCGCCTCGATATATTGGGCCATTTCCTATCACTGAACGTATTGGTTCCATGGCTTATCGCCTTGCATTGCCGGCTCAGTTTTCTGTTATGCATGATGTATTTCACGTTTCTCAATTACGAAAATGCCTTCGGGATTCCGATTCTATTCTTGAGCCTGCTGTTGTGGAAGAAATTGAAGTTTCGCCGAATTTAACTTATGAGCAGCATCCTATTCGAATTATAGCTTCTGAGGTTAAACGACTTCGGAATAAAGATGTTCCGCTTGTGAAGGTTCATTGGTCCTCAAATCCTAAGGATTGTTCTTGGGAATCCAGAGAATTCATCGAGCGTACACATCCGGACTTGCTTACTCCTGCTCCTTGAGGTGAACTTCTTATTTCAAAATTCCTCTTGTGTTAATATGCTTTTATGGTTGTTACTTTTTATTTCCATCTTATATATATATTGCGAGGACGCAATTTCTTTAAGGAGGGGAGTCTGTAACAACCCGCATATTTATCGAGTTTGTATTTAAATATTTTATTTAAATATTAACTCGTTAATCGGATTTTGGTCCGAAAAGCTACTTTTTGCAAACGGTCAAATTAGGACTCGAGACCACTTCCATTGAGTTCGAAATGTCGTTTACAACTTTTTTAAGTATAAACATCGATAGGTTTGGAGTTAGTGAAATTTCACTAACTTTTCCCGCTTTGGACTTTGGGTTAGTTTAGCCTATTAAGCCCAAGTTCCAACCCTCTTCTCCTCACTCTTCATAAATTTCCTAACTAATCAAGCTTTGGCATTAATGGTGGAGGGAATGGGAAATTAAAATTCCAAAACTCAAATTCAATTGCAATCCATCTTTCGACTCCAAATTCAAGAAGAAGACATTGGATTCAAGCTTCTTGTGCTTAGATAGAAGAAGGATTGATTCTTGCTTGCTTAAAACTTCATTTTCATTGATATTTGGTGCAAAGGTGAGATTTTTATCTCACAAATCTAGTCTATAACTATATTGGACTGTTGGGAATGATTCCCTATCACTTTTGCATGCACATTTGCATTTGATTTGGATTGGATTGGTGAATTTTCTGCACTTAGGTCGTTCTGGCCATTTTTAGGTCGTTCGGAGTTAAGTCGTTCGTCCATGGGTCGTGAGTCGTTCACGAGTTAAACTTAGGTCGTTCTGGCCATTTTTAGGTCGTTCGGAGTTAAGTCGTTCGTCCCTAGGTCGTGAGTCGTTCACGAGTTAAACTTAGGTCGTTCTGGCCATTTTTAGGTCGATCGGAGTTAAGTCGTTCGTCCCTAGGTCGTGAGTCGTTCACGAGTTAAACTTAGGTCGTTCTGGCCATTTTTAGGTCGTTCGGAGTTAAGTCGTTTGTCCCTAGGTCGTGAGTCGTTCACGAGTTAACCCTAGGTTGTTCTGGCCATTTTTAGCTCGTTCGGAGTTAAGTCGTTCATCCATAGGTCGTTTGCGAGTTATCCCGATAGGTCGTTGGACCTTATCTCGTTAGGTCGCTCCTGGCCTAACCCTTAAGTCGTGCAACTCTTAAGTCGTGCAACTCTTAAGTCGTGCAACTCTTAAGTCGTGTAACCCTTAAGTCGTGCAACCCTTCAGTCACGCAACTCTTAAGTCGGTCACGAGTTATCCTGTTAGGTCGCGACCTCTGTTAAGTCGGCCATGTTGGGTCGTGAGTCATCGTTAGGTCGCGAACACCTCTAGGTCGCAACCACTAAGTCGCTTGACCCCTTAGACCCCTAGGTCGCAGCCGTTAGGTCGTATGACCCTTGAGTCGTTAGGTCGTTACACCTCATTTTGTCTTCACTAGGTCGTACCGTTTTGGTCGGGGCGCTGCCCCCTGGACCCCCGCGACCTGACCGGGCAGGTCGAACCCCGTAAGCGGTGGCGTTGCCCCCGCACCCCCACCTTGGGGGGTTGCCACCCCCCCTGGACCCCCCCTCCGTAGGGGATCTTATCTGAAAAACATTGAGCTGATTTCCTTGGATTTTATTCACATCTCCGTATGCGATTTTTGTGACTGATTGTTTCTACAATTGCTTCTGTGTTTTGTCACTTTATAATATAAAGGTTTCAATACTAGTAGTAAATATCAAAACTCTTTTAACAAACAATTTCAACTCTATTTTTAATAACAAAGCTCTTTTCTTAAACCGTTTTCCAATCTATTAGTATATACAAACCTTTACCTCACTCGGATGAGAAATCTAATTAAACGACTTAGTAAAACAAGTGGTATGAAACGCTTGCGTTCACTTCGTCGGTTAATTCTTGGACTTGTTCGATTGAACCTCTTGTGACAATTTTATTAGTGAAGATTTACAGTTTGTTCGTAAATATTTAAGTTAAGCAAGTGGTTATGGGACATGAAGCTAAACTTCTATATTTACTAGCTTAGTGTAATTGACACTTCTCGTTGATCATGACGATCATTCTGATGATTTAGACTAGCAACTGTGCGATGTCTCTTGTTGCGAGGTTAGACTAGACACCACTTGTGTGATTCCACTCACACATACCTTTTTGCTTTTTGGTTAGTCTGGACCTTAATCTGTGTGATTCCATTCACACATGTGGGGTAGCTCCCCTTGGTCTTCGGACCGTCATGTGATAGGCCTCTTTCTCTTTTCTATGATTTCTGGACTTCTTGCATTGATTTCTAGAATTTATGTCATTGACTTGTTATGAGTACAAGTTTGGGGTATGATGCCCTTTTCGAATCTTTGAGAAGATTCTTGTAATATTGATTATCTCTTATTGATTGATCTTCTGTTGATCATTATTTACATACTTATAGTGGTATGTCATTATGGATGTTTATGTTTATGCCATATCTTTTATGTTATATCATGTCATCTGATATTTATAGCTAGACTGACTCGTTTATTATTTTCTTAAATAATACTCGGGTCAGACCGAGATGTTACAGGTGCTTCTGCTTGACTTCTTCCCAGGGATTCATCACTCTGACTTTTGGCTAACTGTTTAGATTAGCAGTTTTTGTTGTATACACTTGAGATATAGACTCATAGTTGTATTCTTTTGTATAGCACGTGTTGCTATTCTTTTGTATTATCGTGGGACTTACTGACCACTACTCTGATGTACACTTTCATGTGTTAGTTATATATTCATATCTTCTTCCGCCTTTGTGATATGGATGTCTGTGACTGATTTGTGATATGATTATTTCTATGTTTGTTTCCGAAGATTATTTATAGCCACCGTGTGATAAGCAATTACATGGATGGTCGCTCCTCAACAGCCTCATTCTCCGTGCTAGTTGACAGCACTACTCCGGAGTGTTCTTGGCTAGCGTGGGTATAGAGGTGGGGCGTCACACATCACCATCTCGAGCTTATCAATGACGTTCCAGATCGAGCAGCCTTCCACCAGAATGCTCAAACCCCCTGCTGATCGCACTACTCCTCCATAGCCTTGAATTCCTCGACCTCTTCTAATTCGAACGCGACCTTTCGTTCGCTTCATCTTCCATTCATGCGCCATGACGAACACTGCATGCTTCACCTCTTCCTTGCCTTCTTTCCATTCACGACCTTATTCGTGCCTCTATTTTTTTATAGTCGGGTGGATTAAATTCTGAAAAAGTGGATCATGATTTTGATAGTAGAGAAGAGAAGACATTCGATTTCCCTTCTTTTTGATCTTCGAGTTGATTTTGAAAGAAGGCTGAGGGAAGAACTTCTGCATGATTTAAGTTTTGAAATGCATTTTGGTATATATAATTTCTATCAGATATATGAACGATTTTTGACTTGCTCGACTGGGTGATTTAAAATAAAGGTGAGGGAAGAGTGCTTCACACGGTAAAGAACAGTGAACGAGTGAAAGTTAAAAGTGTTGATGTGAAGAGAAATGAAAAAGAATCTGATGTGAAATTATTTTAGCTAGGGTTTGACTGGTACATGTGAATACACACACACACACACATACACACACACACACACGTATATTAATTAAATTTAAATCATCTTGAATTTGCAACTCAAAATCTCGACCTCCTATCGAGACGTGCCGCTAGGCGTTTATAAATTTATATACCTATTCCGAACGCAATGGAAAAGGTTTCGAGTCCTAACTCAATCGTATGAAGAAGATAGCCTTTTGGATCCAGTTATTATATTGAATTTTTGATATAGATTCCGGTGCGTTTATATACTGTACGATCAAACGATAACTCCAAAAGCTACGAAATTTGAAATCTGACAATAATATACTATTTTGGATTCAATGGAACTGGATTCATCGAATTTTGAGACGGTGCCTCAGAGGGCTATTTTTTATATCAATTTAAACGATATATTTTTAAAACTGAACAAATCACTTTTAAATTCACTTTTAACATTTTTATTATCTTCAGTATGATGAATGTAAATTTTACAAGCGATCAAATTATTTTTAACAAGTCTAAAACCAAGATTCACTATTTTAACCAATTTCCAAGTATTCAACTCAATAATTTAATTACTCAATAAAAATTAAATTTGAAATTCAAGCTAAGAAACTAACACCTGAATATTTAAAATCAATTAAATATTCCAATTTTAAATATTCAAAATTCCAGGTCATTACATTCCTCCCTTTATAGGAATTTTGTCCCCGAAATTGCTAGTTAAGAAGAATGGTCCAATACCCGTTTACTATTTTTCCAAAGCCAAACAGTTTTTAACAACTTCCCAAAAATCTTTTTATTATAGACCACTATCACTCTTACTAACTTCCCAAACTAATCCATAGTTCCCAAACAATATTACTTACTTAACCGATCAAATTATAATTTAAAACCAAATTTTAATCTGTCAAAATTTTCTCAAAAGTTTTCTAACTCCCTAAATTTTCAAAAATTTTTACCAGCGCCTCCTTGGCGCGGCTAGATCGGAACAACTACAAAATGCCTCTATGGGCCCCAAATTTCAAAAGAAAAAAATGCAAGTGGCTAGATCAGAAATCATCAAATTTCATACGACAAATTAAATACATACTTTTTTTCGGGTCATTCAAATTTATCCACTCAAATTAAAAACACCATTTTTCTTTTTCTTTTAAAACACCTGCATGTCTCACTTAGCAATAATATCCAATCGCAGAATTCCAAATCATTTTATTCACTTCCTTTTCAAAATTTTCAATATTTTCTTTACATAAGCCTGTATGATGCACATATACCATCCGTACGAAATATCAAATTCGATCGCTCACTCGATCGCACAATTTCATTTTCGAACTAGTATCGTTCACCCAACTCCCTAGTGCAGACTCAGATCTGGTTTCTTGATCAGAAACCGCCATTCTCCTTGCATAGCCATATACTATGATAGAGAATTTCTAGAATCAATCAAAAATCCATATCCAGGGTTCGCCGTTGAAAATCGAGTGAAAAATCCCAACTCGGATCAATATAACTATCTCGAAATTCTGTGCTCCAATCTAGATCAAATCGCTATGCGAATAAAATAGTATACGTACATCCTACATATTAATTTCCAATTGATTATTAGCTATATCAATTCTCTTTTTATTCACGTTTATTTTGCTTTCCATTCACTTATCCATAATTTTTTCCCATTTTACCCAACTTTATTAATCCTTCATTCACATATTAACCTAGTATATTTCTAATACCAATTTACTTAAGAATTTCACCCTTTACTTTTCTTAAGTTTATTATAAATATTCTATAAACTTCTTATATTTATTTTCACTTCACCACTTAAGATTTCATATCCATTTTCATTTAACTTAAATTTCCAATTCCATTCTGAATTCAATTTACCTTCCATTTTTAAATATTGAATCCTATTCATCTTATCTCAAACCATATTTAACTAACCATTTCTTTAATTAGTTCCACTTACTAATTTATTTTAAATCTCAATGGATTTTATTTCCAAACTCTTATTAGTTTTGGTCTACTTTGAATTAATTCTTCAACTTCACTTTACTTAACACAATTCGAATTGAATCCCAATATTCAGTTTGTTCATTCACAAATTTATTTCAAAATCATATTTTCAAAATAGGTTAAACCCTCATTTCAAAATCATCATATTTACTCAAATATTTCATTTTACTAGAAAATATCATTTCAAATCCCAACTTAGGTTATAACATCATTTAACCATACTCGCTTTTAAATCTAGGATTTAAATATAAACAATTCAGCCTTGCATCGTTTAAGATTTAGAAAATAGTTTAGATAGTCAAAAATAGTTTAAAATAGTTTAAAATATTTTAAAATAGTTTTTAAATGGTTTAAATAGATTAAAATAGTTTGAAATATTTTAAATAGATTAAAACAGTTTAATTTTTTTTAAATATATTAAAATAGTTTAAATATATTAAAATAATTTAAAATAGATTAAAATAGATTAAAATAGATTAAAATAGTTTAAATAGATTAAAATAGATTAAAATAGATTAAATTATTTAAAATAGATTGAAATAGTTTAAATGGTATAGAATAGAAAAAAATAAGTTAAATATAGTTTAATATAATTTGAAAATCTCAATAAATCTGAATTTAAAATAATATATTTTAAACAATTTATATTAAAATAAATAAATTTGAAAGTAATATCAAATTTAATTATTTCTTTCATTTCAACAAATCTGGATCATATCCAGCTTTCAAATCAACAAAACTCAGTTTTTACCTTTCAGTGTAGATTCTTAATAAAACTTCTCAATAAAACCATTTAAATCTATATTTTCAACTCCATGTTTGAACTATAAATTTAAGCCACTCGAAATTCAATAGATTTCAAAGTTAATTATTTAAATATTTACAATAACTCAATTTCGATAAATTTTAGTTATGCTCAAATTCAACTTTAAAATTTCAAATTAAATTCTTTAAACAATTCATTTAAACCAACTCCAATTTCAATATTAAAGCCTGGATTTTCGAAATAATTAAGTTTATATAAATCAAAATTTTCAAAATATCATTTAACTGAATTCAAATTTTAGGTTATAAAATCATTTAATTTAACCTATCCAGTGTCCATATATAATTGTCACCCTATGGTCAAGTGATACGGATATATATCAGTTCAACCCGTAATAAATTAAATTTACCGATATGTTTCATTTCAACCCACAATCCCGAGTAAAAATTCAAATTCCATAAAATCGCTTGAGTCTATCATTCAACCTATAACGATTTTTTTTCTAATCTATAGATCATTCGGGTATGTATCATTTCAACCCATTGTGATTTACTAACAATAAACTAAGGGAACTTACAGTGTGATAACAACATATAAATAAACATATATCAAATCATTCAAATATCAACAACTAAACATCCATCACAATCATCATTCATATCAACCAATAACCAGGTATTTAAACTGGCAATTTTAAATTCAATATTAAATTAAATGACGATTATGTTTAAAAAAATGCAAATTTAACTCGAATGACAAATCAAACATACCAAATAGAAATCAATTGACTTCTAACCACATCATAATTTTAATTTAACTAACATAAGACAATTTAGTAGTTGTGAGTGGGTTAAAACACTCACCTTTGATTTCCAATCGATTTAAAATCCAACTAAAGCCCAAAAATCTAATTGTCTCAGAATTTAAGCAAACCAGTTCATAATGTCCAAAATTCCGATACAATCGCAAGGGAGAAAACTGCGTGAGAATCCGAGCTCATATGCAAAAGTTATTGATATTACAAGTTATACGCTTTATATTACGAGATAAATATAAATAATAAAAGCAATAAATCATGTTTACCTCACACGCTTTAGAACCCTAGCTACACCCGCTGGCCATCTCGAATATTTTATGCCGCCATGTCGACCTCGGATCATATTAGCCATCGCCAATTGCTCCACCACGCCAAGCCGCGCGTTCCTAGGGTGGTGCAATCGCCTGTGGTGCCCTGGTGGGCCAGCACCGCCACAAGCCTATTTAGGCGATTCCAAGTGAACCCATGACCTATCTGACTATCAGGAACCCATGGATGCACTCAGCTCGATGACCTCTACAAGCCTATGCCTCCTGATCGTCGCAAGGATGAAGATCCACCATTAAAATGAAAACCCTAACATGGACGCCACGACTTCTTCTTCAATTTTAGGTCAAACATTGCATACGATTGAAAAAAGAATTTCTTTAGTGGATTACGCTCGTCGAGAGCTTTCCAACGATATATAATAAGATAGGGTTTTGAGAGTTTGAATTTTTGAAATTAAATTTTGAAACTAAATTTTGAAGTTGAATTTATGGTTCTGAAATTGAAATTTGGTTTCTTCCATTGGAAGAAAAGGAACAAATGAGAATGTACATATAGAATAACTAAATGGCTGCCAGGGTTTGAGAAACAAAATCTATTTATATAGATAAGGCCCGATAAGAATGAATAACATATCGAATTGGCGCAAAATGACAATAACGACCCGAAAAGCTCATTACGCTTCCGAAACGAAAGTGGGTCATCCCATTATCAAATAGATGTTTTCGATATTTCTAAACTCGATGGACCTTGTTTCAAGTCCAAATTCCATTGTGTACAGAAGTTAGCTTTTAAAATCAACTTATTTTAAATTCATTAAATGGATTTTTACGCATTTCGAGTCCGCACGATTGAATGACGAGTCCGATAGCTACAAAACTTAAAATCCTACAATAATTCACTTTTATGGATTCGATGAAACTGGTTTCATCGAAATCCGAGACAGTGACCAAAATTGTTATTTTACACGTTAATTAAATAAATTATTATTAAATTGATTAAATCACTTTTTAAATTCAAATTTTATAACTAACCATTTTTATCATTTTTGATTACCTACTAATTTTTAACATTTTAAAATAAATTTCCATGTCAAATCCAATGTTAATATTGCACTAATTACAGTGTTCAATTTCAACTGAAATAAATTCATTAATTATAATTTTAAATTCAAATGCATTAGTTTATTTTGATTTACATCGTAATTTTCAATCAATTATTACTTATGGATATAATTAACATTGGTTTACGTTTTATTATATCGGTATCATAATGTTATTGTTTTAATTCCTATTAACTACAATATTTAATTAGATTAATTGCAATTGACTTTCAATTTAGTTTCAACGAATTAGATAATGAAATGATAATTAAGCAATTATTACAACTTATAGTTTCAAACACATTTCTATATTTGTTGTTAACAAACAAAACTAATAAATTCACATACTAATTAATTATTCTATATTAACCAATTTCAATTAATTACATGCAGTTTCACCGTTAAATACAACATTTGGTTTATTTCCTTATTTATAATTTATCACCAAATTTAACTTTACAACCATTTCAGTCAATTGAAATTACATTAAAATAGTTATCAATTACCATAAATTAACATTATTAAATTTCATTCTATTTAGTTTCTACATTCATAAATCATAAATTTTATTTTCTTCCAATATTAAATTACAAAATCTTAATAATTCAATATTTTAATTATCGAAAAATGCGGGCCGTTACACTCTCCCTCACTCAAAACTTTTTTATCCTCGAAAAGGAACGAGAAGCTATTATGAAACTAATATATTTTATTCAAAGAATCAATTTATAAACATTTTAAACATATATAATTAAGTATTTAAATATAATATATCAATTTATTGACAATTAAATCCTTCATATTCAAGGTAATAAAAGTTTGAAAATATTTTCACTTTCACAAAAAAAATTCTAACTCTAAGATTCACCTAAAATTTCGGCAAAGTCCCCTTTGTACGGAGAGGTCCGGAAAATAATAATATCAATAATTAATATATATATATATATATATATATATCACATTTCAAAAATAAATATCCTAAACCATGGGGAAAAAATAAAATATTGCTATAAAACCGTAATCTGAAAACATACCTATTTGTCAAGCAAACAAACTTTATTTATGAAACCAAAAACAGTAGCGATTGCTTCCATAAAACTGTATCTCACTTATATAATCAAAAGAAGTTAATAATAATGTTTGAATGTAATATTTAAGTTGTTTCGATCAATAGGAAAATGAAACAATACAACATAACATTAGTCACAAGTAAACAGAACAACACGACCATCATATGTAACAAAGGAATCAATCATCCATCCATAGCAACCAAAACAAATGGTTTGTTCAAGCTTAGAAACTTTTAATCGTACAAAGGTGTAAATAAAATATCAAGTGTATTCTACGCTCAACAGCCTTTGGTAATAACATAATAGATTATTTATACATCCTTATACAGTTGGAAGTATCCTTTCCCCAAACATCCCATAAACCAAAACAACCAAGGATTTCAAGTATTATTTAAATTTATTCTTATTAATTTCCTTTCACATTATTTATTGTTCATCTGTTTTCATTCATTCATACGATGATTATTTTTATTAATTTACATTCATTACTTACAAAATTCATTTCCCATTCATTCATACAATGCCTTTTTCGATTACTTTACATCCATTTACTTACATAAGTTATTTCCATTCAATTATTTAGATCATCCATAATTAGTTCTTAAAATATTATGTAAGTTTCTTTGCAAATTTAATTCACCACTATTATTTACTTTGATTTTCTTTTTATATCATTATTCGTTTGTGAAGCAGCTCATAATCAAAAAATTAATTCCTTTTCTTTTCACATTTATTTCTTTCATATATAATTAATTCTATTTCAAAATCATGTCAACATTTTCTGAAGTTATGATCATTTTCTTAATATAGTATTCACTTTTACTATTCAATCTAATTTTTAGCATTTCAAGACATTAAATTATGATTATAACTTTTCTTGTACATCACAATTCTTATTTATAGAAATAATTCCACTTAAACACTTTCATTACTTGAGTTTTACTTTCATAATATTCTATTACATATTCTTATTTAACATTACAACCTTTTAAACATTTCTGGTATTACACACACACACACACACACACACACATACATATGTATGATTTAAGAATGTAGTTGAATGTTACACAAGTTTATCTTATTCATTTAGTTAACAACATGTTCAATAATTACATCTTCTAAATTCTCATTTCTTTTGATTTACAAGTTAAAAATTTCCAATTTCTTATATATTTCATTAATCACTTAGCATCTAATTTCTTATTTTCCATTTTAGAAGTTTCCAACTATTAAAATAGTTAATATTTCATTTCATTACAATAATTGAAATTTCTAATTTACAGAAACTTAAGAACTAAATACCGGGTTTCCTTCCAAATCATTTAAAATAATATATATATATACACTCATAACTTATATATATCAAATCATATTTAGAAATTAAAAATTAAGATTTTTTTTGTTAAAACAAATGTGCAATAAAACTACTGCAGCGGTCTTCCCACTCAGAAGCTCGAAAATGAACGTCGATGATGCATGCACTTATCATCGAAATTATTTTCCAACGACAAGAGAGGGGAGTACAGAGCTTATTTCCTTCCAAAATTCCTTTAAAACATTTCTTTCAAATCACATTGAAAATATTTATATTCAAAAATACTCCAGATAATAATAATAATAATATCATATCCTAAAATCCTTTGAAAACCAATTTTCAAAACTATGAAACTTACATTTTCAAATTTCCAATTTATATTAACTTTATTTATAAATCCTGTTTTACAACCAATATTTATAAAATTTCCCTTCCTAACAAACAACATATCACATCCAACTATATCCAATTATAAAAATTTATTCTTTTATATACAAAATATAACACTAGGTAAAATTATTTCATTTACCTATATTTCGAAAAAAATATCGTGTCGGTCTGTCGTATCAAGTGTTTAAAAATCTCTATCAATGCCATAGCATCCTATGTACCGACCAAAATTTATAAATACTAAACAGAACAAATTAACACAATATAAAAACATTTTATAAGACTAACAAATATGCTATCTCGTATATACTCTCAAACAATTCATTCTAGCATATTACCACCTTATTTCCAATGAGTCTAACCCTACAAAGCTAAGGTTATCGCTAAACAAAGCCCTGATATCAAATGTAACAACCCACATTTTTGGATGTTTAAATCAACAATAGACTAGACATGTCAAACTCAAACCATTCAAAAGGGAGGATTGTTATGGGAAAATTAAGAAAAAGAAGAGAAAGAATAAAACAAAACACAGAATCTCACAGTAGAATGGCGAACTATAATAATCAAATAAATGGTTCGTGAAGATATTTACAAATAATATTTGATTACAGTTTTACAATACAGATCATTGGTACATACAGCAGAAATAAATAAATAATGCAGCAGAACTACATGATGCAATGGTATAAATCCAATAAATAGCATACAAATCTCCATCTTCGTCCTCCAAAGATAAAATGGTATTCAATACACTGAAAAGCTAAGACTGACCCGAGCGGAATGAAAAGACAAAATTTTAGAGTTGGAACTAAAAGATCTTATGTAAGTTAAATTAATAATAAATAAATATGAGTGCAACAGCTTCAAAGATGTTTACGGGGTCCTACATCTCTTATCCAGTGTCTAACGTGCATGCAATAACTTAAGAGATGTTTGGGATTCCATCTCCTAAGGATTCGTTAAATTATCTACTATGTAGTCATATACGCTACTAGAATATGTCTATCAGTAAATTAAAGTATTAAAATAGAATTAAGGCATTACCCATATCCCCTTTAACATATTTTTATATAAATGTCGTAATCTATACAGATACTGTAAACTCCACAAAACTGGTAGGCTACCAGGGAACACTCTATAGGTACGATACATACCAAACTCTTAATGGGAACGATAAGGCATGTGACAAGGCACGCAAGGCAATGCCCAGGGTAGGATGTTATCGTTTTGCATATCCAGACTGGTGGTAATGCATAGCAGCTACTACCGCCCACCTCGAAACATAATCCCAAGATCAAATTTAGGGATGGCCACCAAATCAATCACAATGTAGTAAGGTATCGAAGAAATGCGTCCAATCGTAGGTTCGACCTCACTTGGCCCAGCATGGCTCCTGTTTTAGCCACATCAAGCTAACCCGAGAGGGTCAGGGCTACGTTAATACCTCATATAGAATAATTCGCCAAATCATCCTACTTTATTATGGAATCTTCAAATGTAACGACCCACATTTTTGGATGGTTAAATCGACAATAGACCACACATGTCAAACTCAAACCATTCAAAAGGAAGGATTGTTATGGGGTAAATAATAAAAAGAAGAGAAAGAATAAAATAAAACACAGAATCTCATAGTGAAACAAAAAAAATATAATAATCAAATAAATAGTTCATGAAGCTGCTTACAAATAATATTTGATTACACTTTTGCAATACAGATCGGTGTTACATACATTAGAAATAAATAAATAATGCAGCGGAACTATATGGTGTAGTGGTATAAATATAATAAATAGCAAACAAATCTTCATCTTCGTCCTCCAGAGATAAAATGGTCTCCAATACACTGAAAAGCTCAGACTGACTCGAACGTAATGAAAAGACAAAACACTCGAGTCAAAACTAAAAGATCTTATGCAAGTTAAATCAATATTAAATAAATATGAGTGCAACGGCTTCAGAGATGTTTATGAGATCTTACTTCTTCTATTCAGTGTCTAACATGCATGCAATAACTTAAGAGATGTTCGGGATTCCATCTCCTAAGGATCGGTTAAACTATCTACTATGTAGTAATATACGCTATTATAATATATCTATCAGTAAAGTAAAGTATTAAAATAGCGTTAAGGCGTTAGCCATATCCCCCGTAACACATTTTTATATAGATGCTGTAGTTTATACAGATAGTGTAAACTCCACCAAACCGGTAGGCTATCAGGGAGCACTCCATAGGTATGACACAAACCGAACTTGTAATGGGCGCGATAATGCATGTGACAAGGCACGGAAGGTAATGCCTAGGGTAGGATACTACCGTTATGCAGATTCGGACTGGTGGTAATGAATAGCAGCTACTACCGTCCATCTCGAAACACGCTCTCAAAATCAAATCGAGGGGTGGCCACCAAATCAATCACAAAGTAATATGGTATCGAAGAAATATGTTCGATCGGAGGTGCAACCTCACTTGGCCCGGCATGGATCCTGTTTTAGCCACATCAAGCTGACTGGAGTGGGTCAGGGCTAGGTTAATACCTCATACAGAATCGTTTACCAAACCATCCTACTTCATTCTGAAATCTCCACCATGTGCACAGTTGTTAAAGTGGTTTTTGGTATTGGCAGAAAGTATGACAATATCCAATCCAGGTCTCTTTAACAACCAAACGCCTATTACACAATGGATGGTTCTTTTACATTTCCAAAACCATTTCATATTGATTCAAAATATCATGTTCTCAAAAATCATATCACTTTCGAAATCATATTCACTTTCGAAGTCATATTTTCAAAATAGGTTAAACACTTATTTCAAAATCATCATATTTACTCAAATATGTCATTTCGCTAGAAAATATCACTTCATAACCCAACTTAGGTTATTACATCATTTAACCATACTCGCTTTTAAATCCAAGATTTAAATATAAACAATTCGGCTTTGCATAGTTTAAGATTTAGAAAATAGTTTAGATAGTCATAAATAGTTTAAAATAGTTTTAAATGGTTTAAATAGTTTAAAATAGATTAAAATAGTTTAAATAGCATAAAACATTTTATAATAGATTAAAATAGTTTAAAACAGATTAAAATAGTTTAAAATAGATTAAAATAGTTTAAATAGATTAAAATAGATTAAAATAGTTTAAAATAGATTATATAGTTTAAAATCTATTAAAATAGTTTTAATGGTATAAAATAGAAAAAATAGGTTTAATAAGTTTAATATAAAATGGTTTGAAAATCTAAATAAATCTGAATTTAAAATAATATATTTTTAAACAGATTATATTAAAATAAATAAATTTGAAAGTAATATCGAATTAAATTATTCTTTCATTTCGACAAATCTTGACAATATCCAGCTATCAAATCAACAAAACTCAATCTTTACCTTTCAAGGCAGATACTCAATAAAGCTTCTGAATAAAACCATTTAAATCTATATCGATTTCAAATCCATGTTCGAACAATTAATTTAAGCTACTCCAAATTCAATAGATTTCAAAGTTAATTATCCAAATGTTTGCAATAAGTCAATTACGATAAATTTCATTTATACTTCAAATTCAACTTTAAAATTTCAAATTAAATTCTTTAAAGATTCATTTAAACCCATTCCAATATCAACATTAAAGCTTGGATTTTCGAAATAATTCAGTTTATACAAGTCAAAATTTTCAAAATATCATTTAAATGAATTCAAAATTTAGGTTTTAAAATCATTCAGTTTAACCAGTCTGATGTCCGTATATAATTTTCTATCTTATGGTCAAGTGATACGGATATATATCATTTCAACCCGCAATAAATTAAATTTATGAGATATATCATTTCAACCCCCAATCCCGAGTAAAAATTCAAAATCCACAAAATCGTTCGAGTTTATCATTTCAACATATAACGATTTTCCCTATTCTATAGATCGTTCAGGTATGAATCATTTCAACCCATAGTGATTTGCTAACAATCAACTATGGGAACTTGTATAACAACATATGAATAAACATACATCAAATCATTCAAATATCAACAACTAAACATCCATCACAATCATCATTCATATCAACCAATAAACAGGTATTTGACTGGCAATTTAAAATTCAATATTAAATTAAATGACAATTATGTTAAAAAAATTCAAATTTAAATAGAATGACAAATTAAATATACCACACAATAATTAATCAACCTCTAACCACATCATAAATTTAATTTAATTAACATAAGACAATTTAGTAGTTGTGAATGGTTTAAAATACTCACCTTTGATTTTCAATTGATTTAAAATCCAACTAAAGCCCAAAAATCTAATTGTCTCAAAACTCGACCAAACTAGTTCCATAATGTCCGAAATTTCGATACGATCGCAAACGGAGAACACCGCGCATGAATCCGAGCTCATATGAAAAAGTTATTGATATTAGTAGTCATATGCTTTATATTACGAAATAAATATAAATAATAAAGGAAATAAATCACGTTTACCTCAAGCGCTTCAGAATCCTAGCTACAGCTGCCTCGACATCGCTCTACCTCCTACAACCGCCAGCTATCTTGAATATTTGCCATCGCCACGTCGACCTCGGTTCAGATTAGCCATTGCCAATGGCTCCACCATGCTACGCCACGCCTTCCTAGGGTGGTGTGATCGCCTGTGGTGCTCTAGTGGGCCAGCACCACCGCGAGCCTGTTTAGGTAATTCCAAGTGAACCCACGACCTATCTGACCATCACAAGTCTGTGGATGCACTCAGCTCGACGACCTCTACAAGCCCATGCCTCCTTATCATCGCAAGCATGAAGATCCACCGTTAAAATGAAAACCCTAACAGGATGGCCGCGGCTTCTTCGTCAATTTCATGTCAAATAATGCACCAAATCGAAAAACGAATTTCTGCAGTGGATTACACTCTTCGAGTACTTTCCGACGATATATAATAAGATAGGGTTTTGAGATTTTGAATTTTTAAAATTAAATTTTAAAGTTGAATTTAGGGTTTTGAAATTGGAAATTGGTTTCCCCCATTGGAAGAAAGAACAGATGAGAATGTACATAGAATAACTGAATGGCTGCTAAGGTTTGAGAAACAAAATCTATTTAAATAGACAAGGCCCGATAAGAATGAATAATATATCAAATTGGTTCAAAATGACAATAACGACCCGAAAGTGGGTCATCCTATATATCAAAATAGATGTTTTTTATATTTTTAAATCCAATGGAACCGGTTTCAAGTCCAAATTCCATTGTATACAGAAGTTACTTTTAAAATCAGCTTATTTTAAATTGAATTCATTAAATTGGTTTCTACATGTTTAAAGCCCGCACGATCAAATGACGAATCTAATCACTACAAAATTTGAAATCCTACAATGATTCACTGTTACGGATCTGATGAAACTAGTTTTGTCAAAATCCGAGACAGTGGCCAAAATGGCAATTTTACATGTTAATTAAATAAATTATTATTAAATTGATTAAATCACTTTTTAAATTCAAATTTTTTAACTAATTTTTTTTTATCATTTTTGGTGACCTACTAATTTATAATCTTTTGTACAATGAAATAAGGTCTTCAATCCAAGACAGTACAAAATCTTCGTCTTCATCCTCCAGAAATAAGGTATTCAATACGCTAAAAGCTCAGACTAATCCGAGCGAATTGAAAAGACAAAACGCTAGAGTCAAAACTGAAAGATCTTACGTAAGTTAAATCAACAGTAAATAAATGTGAGTGTAACAGCGTTAGAGATGTTTACGGGATTTGACATCTTCTATCCGTGTCTAACGAGAGTGCAATAACTTAAGAGATGTTCGGGATTAACATCTTCTAAGGATCCATTAAACTATCTACTATGTAGTACAATATGCCATTATAATATATCTACAGTAAAATAAAGTATTAAAATAGCGTTAAGGCATCATCCTTATCCCCCTCAACACATTTTATATATTCCAATAGTCTATACAATACCGTAAGTTCCACAAAACCGGTGATTTACCCTGAGGGCACTCCATAGGTATGGTACAAAAAAACTCGTAGTAAACGCGATAAGGCATGTGACAAATATGATACTAACGTTTTGTGAATCCGAACTAGTGGTAACGCATAGCAGCTACTACCACCCACCTCGAAACACACTCCCAAATCAAATCAAGTGGTGGCCACCAAATCAATCACAAAATCGTAATATGGTATCGAAGAAATGTGTAACGACCCAGAATTTCTATTAATTAAAATTTGTATATTTAATTAATTTTAAATATTAATAAGTGAAATTAATAAGTCGAATAATTTATTTTTCGAATATTGGATTTAATTTGGACAATTAAATCGATAATTTAATATTTAAATTTCAAAAAAAAATTGAAATTTGGGTTTAATATGATTGAAAATGATATGTAAAAATTTATTTAATCATACTGGAGTTATAGTGATGATATAGAACTTTTAAAATCGAATTAAAAGTTAATTTTTGAAAATTGAATATTTTAATATTTAATTATCGACTGAAAAATAGCCAATTTTTGAACAGTCTCAGAATTGGACGAAACTAGTTCCACTGGATCCGTAATAGTTTGTTATTATCGGATTTCAATTTTCCAATCGGAGTTGTCTTTTGATCGTGGCAGCCCGAAACGCATCGAAATTGTTTTAATATTAATTTGGCGAGTTAAAATAGTCATTTTTCAAAAAGTCTCGGATTTCGACGAAACTAGTTTCATCGGATCCGTAATGTGATATTATTGTAAGGTTTCAAATTTCGTGTCAATCGGATTAACCGTTTGTCCGAGGCAAGCTAAAACGCACAGAAAATCGTTTAATCGATTTAATTTAAAATCGATCATTTAATTCCGTAACTCGCACAGATGATCGAATTAGCCTCCGAAACCTATTCCATTGTGTTCGGAACGTGGGGTAAACCCTAGAAACGCCAGTCACCGCGCGTAAATCGGAGTTCGGAAAAGTCCGGATGAATAGTAATTCGAGAAATTTCTATAAAAGGCCAAAGAAATTTACTTTATTCACAAAATAAATAATCAAAACCCTAATTTCTCAGTTGCCGCCTCCTCTTGCTTCAATGGCTAATGTTCTTCCTCGCTTCCCCTTGTTTTTTCTTCTTATCCATCAGTTTTTATCAGAAAAGTTCAACTAGAAACTTGTAGAGCACAGCATGAACTAGATATCCAACGGTGGATCTGGCGAATCGTCGTCGTTTGGAGGAGATTATGGCCCGCGTCCTCCTGCCGTTCACACGCAATTTCAGAGAGATAGGGGAGGCCGAGCTCCACCCTATTGCAACCGAGTATGGAGTTGGTGATGGCGAATTGAATGGTGGTGCCTGATCGAATGCTAGTGGACCGGAGATGGGTTGCGTTCTTAACCCTAGGGGCGGCAGTAAATGGGTTCGAACGTGAATGTCACGTTGGAGAAGAAGGTAAAAGTGCGGCCTGGATGTTGGAGCATTGAAACGCACGGCTCTGATTCATTCTAGGTTTAAAATTAAAAAGAAATTGTAATTTAAATATATTATAAATCGTGTAATCTTTAAAATATCATATCTTGTTCATACGAGGTCGGAAAAATGCAAAATCAGTTGCGTTGGAATCGTATGGACGAGCACTATGCAATGCAACTGGATTGGAGTCGATTGGAGTCAGTGAAAATTTTGGGTAAAATTAGACGTATTCGAAATAAAAGGCTGGAGCGGGATTGAAATCAAGGTAAGAACTTCTCACTCAATCGAACATTTTCGATTTAAATTTTAAATAGTTAGATTTAAAATTTGCTTGAATGTATGTTGAATGATGATTGTAGTTATTGATTGTTATTTGATTGTGATAGTATATATAGTAGGATATATCTATATATAACAATATATATATTGGCATATGTATATATTAGAGTTGATTTTCCCGCACTTCTATAGCGGATGAGACCCTATTGCGCCGCCTATTAAGCGGATGATATTTTATAAATCCCATATACCGCGATAATTCTGTACTGGAGCGGAATTGGTATTGTGCTAACATCTGTGGATGTAGGGAAACAGGTTGGAGGGATCCAACTGGATTCCTCAACAATATTAATTTGATTACAGATATTGTGATGTTTATTGATTATCATATAGATATATGATATTTGTTGTCGTGATCGACTATTTGGAGCTGTTGCATTATCAGATCCATTTTTGAAGTATTAAAGTAACGATTTTTATTTTTAAAAGGATTTTAAAGTGATTTTTCAAAGTATATGTTTTTATTAAATTTTGAATTGATTCATTTTAAATAATTAAAACGTTATAAATTTTTATGTTATAAAAATTAAGATTTTTGAGAAATATAACCGAAATGAGATTTTTGGAAATAAATAGTTAATTAATTTATAAATTGGTTTAAATTGGGATTTTTGAATTATTAAAAACGATGTGTATAAAAGACTAATAAAATTGATAGTTTATAAATTAAAAATATTGGAATATTAAAAAGAGTTTTAATAAGTGTTAAAAATGAAATAAAAATGGATTTCATAAGTGAACGGAATTTATAGATTTATAAATTGTGAAGTTATAAAATGAATAGATTTTGTAAAATAGAAGATTTATAAGTAATTATCTTATAAATCGGATTTTGGCATTTAAATGAGATATAATTGGAACTTGTTAATAATGAGATTTATAAATCGAAGCTTATAAATAGAAATAGAATTTATAAACATTGTTTATAAATTCGAAATCAAATGAATTTGATAAATTGAATATTGAAGTTTATTAAGGGAAATATATTCACGATTTTGGACCGTGAATACATTATTGAATAAAATGGTCATGTTTAGCAAAATGAATATTATAAAATGAAGTTAATTATTTTAAAGATGTTTCAAAATGTATTATGAATCGAAACCATAGATTTCAAAATTGTTGTTGAAATAGACGTTTTCGAGAAAGAAGGAAATGGTGGACTATAACACTGTTGTTATAGTAAATAGTTTCCGAAGGGAAATGTTTTGCATAGTATTGGGATTTATATATCTATTTAAACTTTGAATCCCTATACTAGTGATTTTGGGTCGTCGTAATGATGTTTTACGCAACATTCGTTTTTAACCCAAATAAATGTGTTAAGAGAATGATTTCCTTAAAAGAATGAAATATATACTTAATTTCGATTTAAGTATATTGAATATTTTCCAAGTGTTGAAAATAAATAGATTTGTGAATTACTTATTATTAGATAAGTATGGAAATATTTTTCCAATGTGAAATGAACATTTTAGAATTTATCCTTGTAAAGATAAATTGAAAGTGAATATTTGAAATCGATTGAAAATCGTATATCATAGACATTTTGGGATTATAAATTCACTATGGAATTTATAAAAGAAAGGGAAAATTGTTAAAAACAAAAGTTGATTTATTTTTAAAGTGTGGGAATAAATTTACGGATTTGGAACGTAAATATAAAGTAAATCGGTAAGGATTTATTTAATTGGTTTAAATGAACCATTTTGGAAAGAAAGTATTTCCGAGTAAGGAAAATGATTGAAATTTATTTTCAAAAGTGATAAAGGATTGAAAAGTGATTTGAAAATTTGTTTTCAAAGGGTTAAAGTGTGGAAATTATATATCTAGTAAAGATATTTTGGAAAGTAAATAATTTGGGAAATTATTTGGAATCTGGTGATGTTGCGCATCTCTATTGATAGTCAAATAATCGACTATCAATATTTACCATTAAATAGGTATTTGTTGTGAATTGCTTGAATTTGAATGCCACACTTATTTTTAAATAAGCGCGCACTATTCGGGTTAGCCGGGAAAGGACCATGGGGTCGTATAACCCATTCCGAATATGTGATACGTCGTTATGAATTGCATTTGAAGACCGGTGTTGGAGACCGGATATTTGTGAAAACGGAAGGATTACCGTCGAGTTACTCTGCATCGGCTGATCTCCGATATAGAGGTTTTATCACCCTTAGTGACGGGAAGTCCGGACGTGATTAGTGAATATTTGGATTGCAAGGGCTTCTTTGGAAGTGCCTTCGGTTCTGTTCGAGCCCGGAACAGACTTGTATGGATTGTATGTCTGACGTTACAATTTGAGATATAAAGCTGGTTTCTATCAAATATATTTCTGTTGGTGGCGGAGAATTTATTCTCTTAGCTTAACACCCTTTTCTGAGACGTACGAGCTCAGAGGTTATGTAGTTGATGGTTACTAGTGATATATTCCCAAATTGGTAATGTGGCATGCTGAGAGTTGTTGTGGGATGATCATTGTTTGATCATTTGTGATATGATCATTTGTTTGATCCTTTATCTTGGTGATCATTACTTTGATCATTTGTTGACCCAAAGCACAGCTTTTGTATAAAGCGTGGCTTTGTGGACGAGACTTCGTCGGACCTCACACCCCGAAAATGGTCAAAACAGGAAGGATGCAGCAAGGTTATTAGGGGGTAGCGCCCCTTTACTGTATGTCATTCCTTATGGATAGAGGTGGTATCATGGTATGGAGCCCAGATATTTAACCTATGTTGTTACTGCAAATTTATTGCTTTGTGGTTGTTGGAAATCGAGGATCCTCGGATAGATCAGTTACGATCGGTGGATGACATATTCGTGTCAGTTGTTACCCAGTTAGGGGTAACCTGGCCTTGTGTTGGCAGAGATCCGATTTGGTTCTCGGGTCGTCTTTCCAGAGGCGTACCCATGTGGCAATGAGAAGTTCCTTGGCCTGACCATTTGTTGGAAATCCAAAGAAACAATACGAGACTTGTACGGTTTTAGTTGTTGAACCTGCCATTTACTTATGGTGGCGCCCCACTGTTTAAATGGTAGCTATAGTAGGCATACGATAATGGTCGTATGTTGGCTAAGATTTATATCTTTATTTTCGAACTGATTTTTTCTACACTATGCACTAGTAATAATATCAAATGTTCTTTGTAATGCGTATCAAGCATCTTTTACTATCATAAGGAGAAATCTCCTCCGATTCTGCGTTTGCATTGTGTGTGTGTGCGGGAGGCCTTTTGGTAGTCTCATTTTCTAAAAAGCATTGCGAATCTATTTTAAAACTATCCTGTTGCTTGTTTTAAAGATAAACTATTTTAAAGTTCTCACACCAGTCACATGACTGACTCGGAGTTTATTGTTTTCCTTCCTAAACTCTGGGTGCCCACTAATTTCCGCACAGGTAGTCATGAGTTAAGGTTTACTAGGATATTCTGGAATTCAGAAGTTGCTGGAGGCAAGCTGGATAGCATGGCGTATTACTAGTATATAGTATTTCCTTTCCGCTGTTTGTTATTGTTTGTTGTTGTACACTCTGATGATGAAATGTAATGTAATATGATGTAATGTAATAACTGATATAGTTCTTTGTTTAAAGATCATTCATTTATCTATTATATGTTTTTCCGCTGCGATTGTGAGATTCTGATATTGTTCTGTTGTTTCTGTTCTGTTCTACCTTTTTCTTTCTTCTTCTACCTCTTTCTTCTTCTTAAAACATAACGGTTCGGTTTTTCGGCATCGAAAAATCACGATCGTTACATTTGGTATCAGAGCATATGGTTAAGCGACAACCCTGCTTGTTGGGTGTTACTCATTAGAGATAGAGTCAGTAGTACTCTAGAATGAGTGTAAATGTAATAACAGATATGAGTGTGTATTTATTAGTGAATATAAAATTGTTTTATATTGTGTTTGCTTATCCGTTGAGCTGTTTGTGAATTCTGGTCGATGTGTGGGACGCCATATTATCGATAGGGATTTCTAAACTCTTAAACGAGGCAATTTGACATAGTATTGTTTTAAATTTGGTAAATGAAATAATTTTACCTTGATTTTATTTCATATATAAAGGAATAATTTTTCAGGATTATTAAGTGTATATAAATTGATTGTTGATTGTCGAAAATGTAAGAATGCATGCAAGTAAACAAAAGTTGTTTGAATAAGTTAAATTAAGACAACAATTGTAAAAGAATTATAAGTATGGAACTATAATTAATGTGATTTACAATTGTGAAATAATCTTATATACAAGAAGTGAAATTTTATAAGTAAAAGACTTATAAATGTGATTTATATTATGAAAACAAAATTCTAGAGAAGTGTTTTGAAAAGATTTTATATTTTGGGAAAATTGTTTTAGAGAGATGAAAGCTCTAAACTCTTTTCGGTTGCTGGAAAATAATTCCGATGATGATTGCAACATCATCGGTGTTCATTTTCGTGTTTCCAAAAGAGGGATTGCTGCCAAATTGTTTAAAAGAAAGTTGATTGGAAAATTTGGATTTGGTTTTAGAATTTCAGAAGGTAATTTGAATTGATTTCAAAAATGGTTTTGAAAGGTTGAAAAGACTCTGAAATCCTATTTAAAAAAATATTTATAGGAATGATAAATGAGTTGATAACTTATACAATTTGAATTTTGGTAGAATAAATTTAATTTAAAGGATGGAGTTAAATTAAAGTAAGTATAAGTAAATCAATAAAAATCCAAGTTGTAAATTGATGAATTTAAGTGAAATAAGTTTTGAACTTATGATATGAGTTAATAAATTTAGCTTTGGTAAAGGTTAAATAGAATTTACTTTAGAATTGAAATCTAAATTGGATTTATAAGTGGAATCTTAAGTTAAACTGAAACAAATGATGTTGGAATTGAATATAACTTAAGTAAAGTTGAATAAAGTTGATTTTGGTGTCGAAATAAATTAATAAGTGAATTAATGAAATGAAGTTATGAATGTGAACTTGAGTTATATAAATGAAATTCAACTTGAAATGTTAAATGAATTAGCAGTTGAATAAATAAATGAATTAAATGTAAATCAATTGAATGTAAATAATTGATATGAGGCAATGAATGTAAGTGTTAATTCATTAGAAGCTAATAAAGTTGAGAAATTGAAAATTTAATAAATTGAATGAAAGTCAATTGAATGTTGAACCAAATTGAATGTAAATTGAATAAATTTGGTTATACTGGATGTACATTGGTTGTTATATGGATGTTAATTGATTGTATGTAAATTCATTAAGTGTTAGTGAAATTGAAAGCTATGTAATTGAATTCAAATTAGAAGTAAATAAATTTGAATAGAATTGAATTTGATTTGGAAGTGAACTAATATGAATGTAAATTAGTGAATGCAAACTAATTAAAATTGAATATGAATGAATGTTAGTAAAATCCAATGTAAATGAATCAAATGTGATTTAAATTGAAAACCAATTCATTGAATATTAATGAGAATATGAATGAATATTGATTTGGTTATGGATGATAGTTGGTTGATGTTTGCATTTGTTGTTTTGTTGCATTTGCTATGTTGGCACATGTAGTTGATATGTTGCTATATGTTGTATATTGATACTATTTTCATATATGCATGATTCTCATGTTGTTGTTGAGTGTTTAGTAGGTGCGGATTGCGCTTGCTTCGCATTTGGAGCTCGCTTTCGCGCTATATTAGCCGTATATGCTCGCTAAATATAAATAAGGTACATATCTCAGATTACATACCGTACTTTTACACTTTTTCCCCTGCAAGATGCCTCATCACTTGATGAGATGTATATTTGTGATATATATACTGTCATTTTTTTTTCAGATCGAGCCGCGCAAAGGAGACTATGGCGAAATTTTTCGAAAATTTAAGGCGTTAGAAAATTTTTGAGAAAATTGGGAAAATTTTGTGAAAACTAAAAATTTGGTTTGGGGTTGAAAGTTAAACGATATAGTTTGGTTTTGAAAGATAACTAAGTATGATTTGAAAACTTAGTAAGTTACTGTAAGAAGTTTAACTATGGATTTTGGAAAGTTAATGAATTCTGTAAACTTTTTCTTACTTGGTAATTTCGAGGACGAAATTCTTTTAAGGGGGAAGATTGTAACGACCCAGAATTTCTATTAATTAAAATTTGTATATTTAATTAATTTTAAATATTAATAAGTGAAATTAATAAGTCGAATAATTTATTTTTCGAATATTGGATTTAATTTGGACAATTAAATCGATAATTTAATATTTAAATTTCAGAAAAAAATTGAAATTTGGGCTTAATATGATTGAAAATGATTTGTAAAAATTTATTTAATCATACTGGAGTTATAGTGATGATATAGAACTTTTAAAATCGAATTAAAAGTTAATTTGTGAAAATTGAATATTTTAATATTTAATTATCGCCTGAAAAATAGCCAATTTTTGAACAGTCTCAGAATTGGACGAAACTAGTTCCATTGGATCCGTAATAGTTTGTTATTATCGGATTTCAATTTTCGTAGCAATCGGAGTTGTCGTTTGATCGTGGCAGCCCGAAACGCATCGAAATTGTTTTAATATTAATTTGGCGAGTTAAAATAGTCATTTTTCCAAAAGGTCTCGGATTTCGACAAAACTAGTTTCATCGAATCCGTAATGTGATATTATTGTAAGGTTTCAAATTTCGTGTCAATCGGATTTACCGTTTGTCCGGGGCAAGCTAAAACGCATAGAAAATCATTTAATCGATTTAATTTAAAATTGATCGTTTAATTCCGTAACTCGCACAGATGATCGAATTATCCTCCGAAACCTATTCCATTGTGTTTCAGAACGCGGGGTAAACCGTAGAAAACGCCAGTCACCGCGCGAAAATCAGAGTTCGAAAAAGTCCGGATGAATAGTAATTCGAGAAATTTCTATAAAAGGCCAAAGAAATTTACTTTATTCACAAAATAAATAATCAAAACCCTAATTTCTCAGTTGCCGCCTCCTCTTGCTTCAATGGCCGATGTTCTTCCTCGCATCCCCTTGTTTTTTCTTCTTATCCATCAGTTTTTATCAGAAAAGTTCAACTAGAAACTTGTAGAGCACAGCATGAACTAGATATCCAACGGTGGATCTGGCGAATCGTCGTCGTTTGGAGGAGATTTTGGCCCGCGTCCTCCTGCCATTCACACGCAATTTCAGAGAGGTAGGGGAGGCCGAGCTCCACCCTATTGCAACCGAATATGGAGTTGGTGATGGCGAATTGAATGGTTGTGCCTGATCGAATGCTAGTGGACCGGAGATGGGTTGCGTTCTCAACCCTAGGGGCGGCAGTAAATGGGTTCGAACGTTAATGTCACGTTGGAGAAGAAGGTAAAAGTGCGGCCTGGATGTTGGAGCATTGAAACGCATGGCTCTGATTCATTCTAGGTTTAAAATTAAAAAGAAATTGTAATTTAAATATATTATAAATCGTGTAATCTTTAACATATCATATCTTGTTCATACGAGGTCGGAAAAATGCGAAATCAGTTGCGTTGGAATCGTATGGACGAGCACTACGCAATGCACTTGGATTGGAGTCGATTGGAGTCAGTGAAAATTTTGGGTAAAATTAAACGTCCGTTTAATTTTATTCGAAATAAAAGGCTGGAACGGAATTGAAATCAAGGTGAGAACTTCTCACTCAATCGAACAGTTTCGATTTAAATTTTAAATAGTTAGATTTAAAATTTGCTTGAATGTATGTTGAATGATGATTGCAGTTATATATTGCTGTTTGATTGTGATAGTATATATAGTAGGATATATCTATATATAACAATATATATATATATATATATATATATATATATTGGCATATGTATATATTGGAGTTGATTTTCCCGCACTTCTATAGCAGATGAGACCCTATTGCGCCGCCTATTAAGCGGATAATATTTTATAAATCCCATATACCGCGATAATTCCGTACTGGAGCGGAATTGGTATTGTGCTAACATCTGTGGATGTAGGGAAACAGTTTGGAGGGATCTAACTGGATTCCTCAACAATATTGATTTGATTACAGATATTGTGATGTTTGTTGATTATCATATAAATATATGATATTTGTTGTCGTGATCGACTATTTGGAGCTGTTGCATCATCGGATCCATTTTTGAAGTTTTAAAGTAACGATTTTGATTTTTAAAAGGATTTTAAAGTGATTTTTCAAAGTATATGTTTTTATTAAATTTTGAATTGATTCATTTTAAATAATTAAAACGTTATAAATTTTTATGTTATAAAAATTAAGAATTTTGAGAAATATAACCGAAATGAGATTTTTGGAAATAAATAGTTAATTAATTTATAAATTGGTTTAAATTGGGATTTTTGAATTATTAAAAACGATGTGTATAAAAGACTTATAAAATTGATATTTTATAAATTAAAAATATTGGAATATTAAAACGAGTTTTTATAAGTGTTAAAAATGAAATAAAAATGGATTTCATAAGTGAACGGAATTTATAGATTTATAAATTGTGAAGTTATAAAATGAATAGATTTTGTAAAATATAAGATTTATAAGTAATTATCTTATAAATCGGATTTTGGCATTTAAATGAGATATAAATGGAATTTGTTAGTAATGAGATTTATAAATCGAAGCTTATAAATAGAAATGGAATTTATAAACATTGTTTATAAATTCGAAATCAATTGAATTTGATAAATTGAATATTGAAGTTTATTAAAGGAAATATATTCACGATTTTTGACAGTGAATACATTATTGAATAAAATGGTCATGTTTGGAAAAATGAATATTATAAAATGAAGTTAATTATTTTAAAGATGTTTTAAAATGTATTATGAATCGAAACCATAGATTTCAACATTGTTGTTGAAATAGACATTTTTGAGAAAGAAGGAAATGGCGGACTATAACACTGTTGTTATAGTAAATTGTTTCCGAAAGGAAATGTTTTGTATGGTATTGGGATTTATATATCTATTTAAACTTTGAATCCCTATACTAGTGATTTTGGGTCGTCGTAACGATGTTTTACGCAACATTCGTTTTTGACCCAAATAAATGTGTTAAGACAATGATTTCCTTAAAAGAATGAAATATATACTTAATTTCGATTTAAGTATATTGAATATTTTTCAAGTGTTGAAAATAAATAGATTTGTGAATTACTTATTATTAAATAAGTATGGAAATATTTTTCCAATGTGAAATAAACGTTTTAGAATTTATCCTTGTAAAGATAAATTGAAAGTGAATATTTGAAATCGATTGAAAATCGTATATCGTAGATATTTTGGGATTATAAATTCACTATGGAATTTATAAAAGAAAGGGAAAATTGTTAAAAATAAACGTTGATTTATTTTTAAAGTGTGGGAATAAATTTACGGATTTGGAACGTAAATATAAAGTAAATCGGTAAGGATTTATTTAATTAGTTTAAATGGACCATTTTGAAAAGAAAGTATTTCCGAGTAAGGAAAATGATTGAAATTTGTTTTCAAATGTGATTGAAAAGTGATTTGAAAATTTGTTTTCAAAGGGTTAAAGTGTGGAAATTATATATCTTGTGAAGATATTATGGAAAGTAAATAATTTGGAAAATTATTTGGAATCTGGTGATGTTGCGCATCTCTATTGATAGTCAAATAACCGACTATCAATATTTACCTTTAAATAGGTATTTGTTGTGAATTGCTTGAATTTGAATGCCACACTTATTTTTAAATAAGCGCGCACTATTCGGGTTAGCCGGGAAAGGACCTTGGGGTCGTATAACCCATTCCGAATATGTGATACGTTGTTATGAATTGCATTTGAAGACCGGTGTTGAAGACCGGATATTTGTGAAAACGGAATGATTACCATCGAGTTACTCTACATCGGCTGATCTCCGATATAGAGGTTTTATCACCCTTAGTGACGGGAAGTCCGGACGTGATTAGTGAATATTTGGATTGCAAGGGCTTCTTTGGAAGTGATTTCGGTTCTGTTCGAGCCCGGAACAGACTTGTATGGATTGTATGTCTGACGTTACAATTTGAGATGTAAAGCTGGTTTCTATCAAATATATTTCTGTTGGTGGCGGAGAATTTATTCTCTTAGCGTAACACCCTTCTTTGAGATGTACGAGCTCAGAGGTTATGTAGTTGACGGTTACTAGTGATATATTCCCAAATTGGTAATGTGGCATGCTGAGAGTTGCTGTGGGATGATCATTGTTTGATCATTTGTGATATGATCATTTGTTTGATCCTTTATCTTGGTGATCATTACTTTGATCATTTGTTGACCCAAAGCATAGCTTTTGTATAAAGCGTGGCTTTGTGGACGAGACTTCGTCGGACCTCACACCCCGAAAATGGTAAAAACAGGAAGGATGCGGCCAGGTTATTAGGGGGTAGCGCCCCTTTAGTGTATGTCATTCCTTCTGGATAGAGGTGGTATCATGGTATGGAGCCCGGATATTTAACCCATGTTGTTACTGCAAATTTATTGCTTTGTGGTTGTTGGAAATCGAGGATCCTCGGATAGATCGGTTACGATCGGGGGATGACATATTCGTGTCAGTAGTTACCCAGTTAGGGGTAACCCGGCCTTGTGTTGGCAGAGATCCGGTTTGGTCCTCGGGTCGTCTTTCCAGAGGCGTACCCATGTGGCAATGGGAAGTTCCTTGGCCTGGCCATTTGTTGGAAATCCAAGGAAACAATACGAGACTTGTACGGTTTTAGTTGTAGAACCTGCCATTTACTTATGGTGGCGCCCCACTGTTTAAATGGTAGCTATAGTAGGCATACGATAATGGTCGTATGTTGGCTAAGATTTATATCTTTATTTTCGAACTGATTTTTTCTACACTATGCACTAGTAATAATATCAAATGTTCTTTTTAATGCGTATCAAGCATCTTTGACTATCATAAGGAGAAATCTCCTCCGATTCTGCGTTTGCATTGTGTGTGTGTGCGGGAGGCCTTTTGGTAGTCTCATTTTCTAAAAAGCATTGCGAATCTATTTTAAAATTATCCTGTTGCTTGTTTTAAAGATAAACTGTTTTAAGTTCTCACACCAGTCACATGACTGACTCCGAGTTTATTGTTTTCCTTCCTAAACTCTGGGTGCCCTCCAATTTCCACACGGGCAGTCAAGAGTTAAGATTTATTAAGATATTCTGGAATTCAGAAGTTGCTGGAGGCAAGCTGGATAGCATGGAGTATTACTAGTATATAGTATTTCCTTTCCGCTATTTGTTGTTGTTTGTTCTTGTACACTCTGATGATGAAATGTAATGTAATATGATGTAATGTAATAACTGATACTGTTCTTTGTTTAAAGATTATTCATTTATCTATTATATGTTGTTCCGCTGCGATTGTGAGATTCTGATATTGTTCTGTTGTTTCTGTTCTGTTCTACCTTTTTCTTCCTTCTTCTACCTCTTTCTTCTTCTTAAACCATAACGGTTCGGTTTTTCGGCATCGAAAAATCGCGATCGTTATAAAATGTGTTCGATCGGAGGTGCGACCCCACTTGGCCCGGCATGGCTCCTGTTTTAGCCACATCAAGCTGACTCACGGGAGTTAAGGCTACACAAATAGCTCATACAGAATCGTTCGCCAAACCATCCTACTTCATTCTGCAATCTTCACCACGTATACAGTTGTTAAAGTGGTTTTGGTATTGGAAAAGAGTATGACAATATCTGAAACTGGTCTCTTTAACAAACAAAAACTTATTTCACACCAGATGGTTCTTTTACATTTTCAAAACCGATTCATAATTGATATCAAAATATCATATTCCCAAAACCAGATCACTTGGAATCATATTTACTTTCGAAATCATATTCATTTTCGAAATCATATCACCCTTAAAAATCATATTTTCAAATCATCATATTTACTCAAAAATGTCATTTCACTAGAAAATATCATTTCACATCCCAGCTTAGGTTATGACATCATTTAATCATATTTTCTATAAAGTCAAGGATTTAAATATAAACACTTTCCCTTTACACGGTCTAAAATTTAGAAAATTGTTTAGATTGTGACAAATAGTTTAAATAGTTTAGCATAGTTTAAAATAAATTTCAAATAGTTAAAATACTCTAGAATAATGTAAAACTAGATTAAAATAGTTTAGGTGGATTTAAGATAGCTTAAATAGACTTAAGATAGTTTAAATGGATTTAAAATAGTTTAAATGGATTTAAAATAGTTTAAATGGATTTAAATTCGATTAAAATGGGTTAATTAGTTTCAAATAAGTTAAAATAGAATTTTTTTTGGATTAAATAGATAAAATATATTAAAATAAGTTAAAATAGTTTAAATTGCATAAAATAAATTAAAATAGTTCAAAATAGACTAATTAGTTTAATAGTTTGAAAATCTTCGTAATCAGGATTTAAAAATAATTTTTTAAAACAGTTTATATTAAAATAATAGTTTTTGAAATTAATATCAAATTATACTATTTCTTTCATTTCAACACATCTTTAAAACCATTTAATCAATATCGATTCCAAATCCATGTTCGAATTATAAATTTAAACTATTTCAAATTTAGTAGATTTCGAAGTTTAAATATTCAAATACTTTAATAACTCAATTTCGATAAATTTTATTTATACTTAAATTCTAAATTTGATATATTAATTTAAAACAATTCAAATTTCAACATTTAAAACTTGGACAAATTTTCTTTAAAATATCATCTAACTAAATTCAAAATTTAAGGATTTAAAATCATTTAATTTAACCAATTCGGTGTCCATATATAATTTTCCACCCTATGGTCAAGTGATACAGATATATATCATTTCAACCCGTAAATAAATTTAAATTTACGAGTATATATAATTTCAACCTGTAATTCCAAATTTAATTTCAAATCCATGAAATTACTTGAGTCTATAATTTCAACTCTTAACGATTTCTCCCTGACATATCAGATCATTCGGGCATGTATCATTTCAACCCATAGGGGACTTGCAATGTTATAACAATATAAAAATATAACATCTAGTCATCCAATATCAACAACCAAACGCCCACCACAATCATCACCCAGATCTACCAATAAATAACAATAATTTACTGATTATCAATAATACGTATTAACTGGAAATTTTAAAATTCAATATTAAATTAAATGGCGATTAAATTGTAACGACCCAACTTCCAAACTCCAAGAAGTCGCATCGCTAATAAGAAAGAAAGGGATAGAAAAGAGAAAGAAAGAGAAGAAAGAAGAAACAATACATCAGAATCTAAACAGCGGAACGAATAAATTATATTAATAACATAAAATATTACATAGTTTACAACCACTATTAGAGTACACAGAAAATACAACACATACTAGACAGTTATAAACACTTGTTTAGTATTTACAACATAATACAACTCAGAGACAACACAAAACACACAGCGGAATATAAATATCTAACGCAGATGCCTCCTGCTCCATTGCTCCTCCAATATTCGTCAAAGCTAACCTGAATCCCTTGGCTACTCGTAAAAATTTGAGTACCCAAGAGTTTATGAAAAACAAAAATAAACTCCGGGTCAGACGTGGGTCTGGTGTGAGTAACAGGTTAAAGTTGCTTAACTTTCAAAAACCTTTTGAAAAGAAAGGTATCACGTAAGACTTCCCACACATAAACATGGAAAAGTTTTTACCTTACGCTAACCAAAACATTTGATAGGAAATCCAGTGATATTATAATAGGTCTAGGTTTTTCAAGTAAATATGAAATAGCCGAAATTGTTACATCTATTAAATTCCAGCTACTAGCCACAAAAGTGGGTAATACAATCAAAACCGTTGGCACTTATTGGATTTTGGATTCCATACAATGGCAGGGCTACTGGGGTACCGCCCGTCACAGTACGTGGCCTCGATCAACGTACCGAGGAGTACGCCCGCTCCCCTGCAACACAAGGCTGGACCCATTTCTTACTGAACAGTTCCGAACAAGACAGCCCCGCAGTTGGTGCGCACTAACAACTGCCCACTAAGCCGAATAAAAAGGGACCTCTAGACAGGGATCAATCTTGCTCTCCAGTGGGTGCTACCCACGAAGCCTTGCTGCACCTCCCCTGTTTTAGCCATTCCCGGTTGATGAGGCTTGAGGCTACGATTACCTTTAGAGGACACATTATCTTAGAATGCTCATCGCCCACCTGACGATGTTCTGAAAGCATTCAATCCATACAAGTTCGTTCCGGGTTAGAACAAAACCGAAGGCATTATCTCGTTACACTCATTATGGAATCACCCACAGAGTTAACGACGATAACCCTTGCACTTTGAATCTCCATCTCGAATCTATAAGTACTATTCCGTCAAACTCATTACGGAATCACCCACAGAGTTATACTGACGTATAACCCTTACACCTCGAGTCTTCACTCTTCACATAAGATTCACGACCTATCGTTAATTTGGATCGATGTGGTTTTCGGATATCCAAATATGGAAACCCGATCCCGGTCTCATCGAAATCCAAAGCGTGTCTTTTAGGTCCAAGTTGTTTTAAAGTTTAAAACAAATTCAATTATATTATCTATATACACACAGAAAGATAATCCATAGATTCACAACAGATAATTGTCATTATCATAACAATAGATAATCCATATTATTACTATCAAAAGATAATCCATATCATAATGCAACCAATGCATCCATATCAATCAACAATACTAATCTCATAGTTGAGATTTTCCAAACCATTCAAGGCAACCAATAACAACCATTCATAAGCAATGATCCATAATCATATTATTTATAATTAATTTAAATTGAATTAAATTAATTACATCATCTTTAATTAATTTAAAATGAATTAAATTAATTACTTACACAGTATAAATCTTGCTTACATTATCATTAATTAATTACAAATTAATTAACTAATTAACCTCTAATTTATCATCTTAATTAATCAATCCTGATTAATTATACTTTAATTAATTTCACAAAATTAATTACCCTAAACGAAATACAGTAATTAACCTTTAATTACTTCATTAATTAATTAACTATAATTAATTACATTTAACCTTAATTAATTAAAATTAATTAATTATCCTTAATTACTTATTATTGATTAATTAATATTAATTAATCAATCTTAATTACATCATTAATTATATTAATTAATGATTCTTAATTATATTTAATTAATTACTCTATTAAATTAATTACTTTCAGTAATTAATCTCACTTAATCCATAATTATTAATCACCTTTGATTAATTTCAATCTGTAATTAACTACCCTTAATTACTTATCAAATTAATTATTTCTTAATTAATTTCTTTAATTAATCACTTGATTAATTATACAAAATAATTTAATCTAAATTATTTTCAAAATCCAAAACTCATTCATTAATTATATCCAGTAAATATCGTTAATTACTTCACCGAGTAATTTTACTTTATTAATTACATTAAGTAATTACTATCAATTCCAATGATTAAAATTAATTAAACTTAATTAATTAATTTAAACCAACCTCAATAAACTCCATTAATTACATTAAGTAATTAATGTCATAATTACTTCCATTTAAGTAATTAGACTTAAATAAATTTTACAATTTATTATTATTAATTAATCAACTTAATTAATTATTAAAAATTAATCATATTAATTAATTATTATATAAACTTTAGTTAATGACCATCATTAGCTATTATTTATTCATTAATTACTACTTAATTAAGTCTAATTTAAATTAATCCAAATTATTAATCAAATAAATTAAATAAATAAGTTATTCCTTAATTATCCAATTTATTTAATTATATTTAATATCTTAATAATTTCTAAGATAACCCATTCCTTATATAAATATTAAAGTGTACTTAGAATATTTAAATTCTAATTTCATTTTGAATCTAAAATTCAAGATAATATTTATTAAAGCATTATCCAACTTAAATTCATTTATATTTCTTTTTAGAATAAATGTAAATAACATTTAAAACTTATATAAGATGAGTCTTAATCAATTCGCTTAATTTCATTTCAATTAAGTTAAATTACATTACCCTTTAAATTTCAAATTCAAGTTTAAAAAAATCACTTAACTTTCCTTTATAAACCTTTTTTTTAATGACTTCATTCATAAAGAAAATAAAATTAAAGTATTTGTTTGAAAACAATTTTACTCCTAATTAACAATTTAAATTTAAACTAGTTTGAAAACATTCAAATTTTAAAAACTTATTCAAAATCCCAGATTTTTAATTCAATACACTTGAAACCATTCCTTATTCAAATCATTTGTATTAAAGCTTGAATTAAACTTCTTGAATTTAACCTTGATTTTAAAATCCTTTATTTAAAAATACAAATTATTTTTAAAACCTGAAGATTTAAAGATCTTAAGAAAAATGAACTTAAATTTAGATTCAAACTGCTGTTTTGAATCATGATTCAAATTTCAAAATGAAATTTAAATTTACAGGTAACTGTCAGGTTTTATTACTTATTTTCAAACTGAAAACCACTTTAAATTTTAAAAACTTATAGGATTCAAAATCATTTGAAACTATAATACAAACTAGATTTAAACATGACTCAGATTTAAAAACTTTACTTCCATTTGAAATTCAGTGTTTAAATTTTATTTTAAAATTTAAACAGAACAGTATATATAATGATATGTAATATTATACCTATTTACATTTTAGTATTTAGAAATATATACAATTAATTGTTTATATTTCTAAATACTTAAATGTAAATAGGTATAATACTACATATCATTATATATACTGTTCTCTCTATATATATAATGATATGTAGTATTATACCTATTTACATTTTAGTATTTAGAAATATATACAATTAATTGTATATATAATGATATGTAGTATTATACCTATTTACATTTTAGTATTTAGAAATATATACAATTAATTGTTTATATTTCTAAATACTAAAATGTAAATAGGTATAATACTACATATCATTATATACACTGTTCTAGAGAACAGTGTATATAATGATATGTAGTATTATACCTATTTACATTTTAGTATTTAGAAATATATACAATTAATTGTTTATATTTCTAAATACTAAAATGTAAATAGGTTGAACAGGTTACTGCTAAAACCTGTACCCAAACTAAACTCCACCCTGCCCACATCTGCTTCGAGTCATCAGACTCTTTTCTTCGAGCAAAACACATGAATACCCGAGTTACACTTCGAGTACAATACACCACTATACCCAGAAAACAACAGGCTAACCAAAAATTGCACGGTGCACGTGCACCGTGCCTCTGGCCATCAAACTCCTTCTCCGGTGACCTCCAACCATCAACAACCATCCCCTAAGTCCAATGCTATAATCACCTCGCACCTATTCAATTCGAACTTGAATTCGAGTTGTATTTCCAAACCTGGAAACAGAAGAGAACAAAACTTCACCAAACCTGTCAAATCTTCATCCTCCACCTTCAGACCACCGGCATACCTACGATTCCGGCTACAAGTCCATCCACCAACCTACTATCATCCCCCAAAAACTCAAACAACTCGATCACTCCTTCTTGAAGAACTGGCCAAAACAAATTATCTATCTAAAACTAGGGTTCTACCAGAAATTACATCACCACAACCACCACGTTGAAGTTCATCGCTATCTAGCATTTTTCCAAGCTTCACTGGTCACACCTCCCTCTATTAGAAGAATCCCGACGCTCTCAACCCCATAGATCACCAGAAACCACTACATTTCCCTTTTCTATTCAATAGAAAATTGCTTCCCAAACCCCTTGATTTAAAATGCTGATTTTTGATTTAAAAATCTTGTTTTAGTCTAGGTATTCAAATTAAGATCCTAGATTTATAAACTAAAATGTTTGGATTTTCCTTTATTCAAAGTTTGCTTTGCTTTTTAAAATACCCAGTAAGATTTCTAATTTTATTTAACTTAAATAATACTTCAAAAACTTCTCTAGGATAAAACAATCAAGTTTTGTTTAAAACTTGAATCTTAACACGGCTTTGATCAAGAGGTATGATTTTTAATCCCAAAAACTAGAGCTTGAATCAGGAACAGAGTGGTTACAGGAATATTTACCATACACACATCATACATGTATAAACATACAGATAATTCATACATTCACTCACATAAACATATTATAGTCAAAGCATAATGTATTCAAGTATACATTCAACACATTTTATCATAGAGATTTAATCCTGCAACTTATTTATAAATTTAAAACTTAAAAAAACAGAATGTTACTCACCTGTTAATTAAAAGACAGAGCCTCCATTGTTTTTCATATTGCTTAAAAAAAATGCTCTTGCTCCTGGATTCATAAAATTGCAGGGCTTTTAACTTGCAAATGTGCAGATTGCCTTGAATTCCAGAGATGCAGAAGCTTTTATATTTGAAAAGAATATGCAGTATTGCTTGCATATGAAATGCAGGCTACAGATTTACTTGCATTTTCAAATTGAAGATGGTTTTGGGTTTTGAAGGGAATTTTACAGATTTTTGTTTTTGAACAGATTTTGATTTGAATAAAAAAATGATTTGCATGTAGGCTTTGTTTCAGGTTTGTGGAGTGGATTGAATATGTTTCAGATTTTGGGTTTTTCCATTGTTTCTTAGCTTTTCGATTTGAAAAATAAATAAAAATGAAAGAGAATTTGTTTATATGTAAAAACTGAAATTAAACTTTATTAAACAAATAAAAGAAAACCAAATTAAATGACATTTGTCTCAAATTTTAACAATTGTCAATTTCCTTACCTTATTTGCTAACATGTGTTATATTGTGTCTTAATATTCTTACACTTGATATTAATGTTAATAAGCTATATAATTAGTTAACTTGTATTTTAAATTAGATGTTTAATATAAGATATGTTTAGTTAATGAGTTAACATGCATTTATTTACATGTATATAGATTTTAAAATAAAATAAATCAAACTATATTTATAAAATTAAACTTATACAAATATTTCAAAATCAAAACAAATTAAAAACATTTATACTTTAGATTTAAAACTTTGAATTCAAGTTTAAAAATAAATTTTTGAAATCCAGTTTATTTACAAATACAACTACAAATTTTGAATTTTGAAAAAAACAATAATTTTTATTAAAAAAAATTATTCATTGAAACAATGTATTATTATATTTTAGAAATAACAATATTTAATAACTATAAACAACTTATAAAAGAAATTATCTTCTTTATTAATAAATTATTTATTTTATCACATGATATTTAAAAGATAATCAAAATAACCTTATTGTTATTTATTTAAATTTAAACTTGAGTTAAAATATTTTAAATCATTTCAATATTTATCTTATGTATTTTAAAACCATATTTTTTTATTAAATATCCTTTTAAAAGTTTAACTTTTAAATAAAAATCATAATTTACAAATTTTACTAAACATATATAATTTTATAGAAAACAGGATTTATTTAGTAATTGAATTTAAAACAATACCTATTTACAATATATACAATATTCTATATATATACTATAAACATAAACAATTTATTAGATTTAAAAAGATAAAATCTATCAATTAACTATTTATTTTATTGAATTATTAAATTAATTCAAATCTTATTACAAAGATTATCAAATCAATTCAATTTTTATTTCAGATTATTAAATTGATATTGCTTTAAAATTCCGGGTCATCACATAAATTCAATAAAAGTTAGATTTAACTAGAATGACAATTTAAATATGCTAAATATCAACAAATCAACTTCTAATCACATCATAAATTTAATTTTACTAATATAAGACAATTTAGTAGTTGTGAGTGGGTTAAAACACCCACCTTTTTTTCAAATCAATTTGAAATCCAAAATAAGGTCCAAAATTCAACAGTCTTAGAATTTTTCCAAACCAGTTCCATTATGCCCGAAATTTTGGTAAATCCTAACAAAACAAACCACGTGCAGATTCGAGCATGAATGTAAAAGTTACGATAATTAGAACGGTCATAGGATTTAAACTAAAATAAATAAAATAATATAAACAACTCACCACGTTAGCATACACGTACGCAAGTTCGAATCCTTTATCCCATCTCCTACGCAACATGTTCGACTCATGACCTCTAACTTCAGCCGTCGCTTACCAGTTGAGTTCGCCACCGCACCGTTCAACCTCCATCAGATCCGAAGCCGCCAAAGTGAAGTTCGACCTCGAACACCCTCTACGAACTTATAACGGCCGCCGCCGCCTCCCTGATGTGACAGCCTCCGCCGTGACCAATGTTGCCTTTTTCTAGTGAATCCATGAACAACGACCAACAGACACCACTACAAGGCCTACTCGAAGCCCCTTCCTAACGCCACTCCCTGATCATCGATCGGGCAAAGATCCACTGTTGGATCGAAACCCTTGCAATGGACGGTCGAGGATAAATCACTGATTTCTAAACAAAAGTGATTCGAATCGAGAAATGAATTGCATCAGTGAATTACGCCCGTCGAGAGCTTCGAAACGGTATATAATATGTTAGCGTTTGAAGGAGTTTGAATTTTTTGAAATTGAATTCGAAATTGGAATTGGGTTTTGAAATTGGAATATGTTTCTGCCATTGAGAAGGAGAAGCAGACAGATGGAATTGTACATACTGAGATAAGAAACAAAAAGGCTGCGAGGATTTAGAAAGATCTATTTATATGAACAAAGCTCGATAAAAAGAATTAACATATCTAATTAGTTCGAAATGACAATAACGACCCAAAAAGCGCGTTCTGCTTCTAGGATGAAAGAAGCTCATCCCATATATCGAAATTGATGATTTTGACATTTTTAAACTCAATGGAACAGGTTTCAAGTCCTAATTCCATTGTATACAGAAGTTAGCTATTAAAATTAGCTTATTTTTAATTGATTTCAATTAAATTGATTTCTACGCGTTTTGAGTCCTTATGATCAAACACAAGTTTGATCGCCATGAAACTTGAAACCTTAAATAATTCACTGTTATGGATCCAATGGAACCGGTTTCGTCGAAATCCGAGATAGTGGTCAAAATAGTTATTTTCACGTTAAATAAATAATATATTATTAAATTGATTAAATCACTTTTTAACTTCAAATTTAATAACTAACCATTTTTATCTTTTTTTTTGATTACTTCGACATTTACAATAATTTATACCAAATTTACATATCAATTCAAAGTTGAATATTACACTAATCACAGTGTTTAATTTCAATTGCAATAAATCCATTAATTATAATTTAAATTCAAATAAATTGATTAAATTTGATTTCACTCTTTTTGTAACGATCCCGCTTTTAAATCAAATTTAAACTGGTTATTAATATAAAATTTTGGAATTAATTTGAAATCTTCATAAAACAAGTAAGATAAGAGTTGATTTATATATTTATATATATATATATATATATGAATAGATTGTAATTTGAATTTGAATTTGAAATTCAAATATAAAAATCTTAAAAATATTTGGATTTAAAAATAATATATGTGTGATTTTTACTAGTATATAATTAATTTTTAAATCATTTTCTTTTAAATTATATATATATTTATAAATAAAGGAAATGTATTTATAAAAGAAAAAAAATAGAAAAATATAATTTAAAATTATATAAAAAGGCAAAAAGACAAGTGTTAAGTCTATAACACATAATTTAACAAGTGTAAGTCTATTAATACATAATTAAACAAGTGTTAAGATTTTAAATTCATGCAAAGACAAGTGTCAATTTATTTTCTTTCCATTTTATAATTAATAAAAAAACCATATATATATATATATATATATATATATATATATATATCCTTTCCCTTCTCATTTCTTTTATCTGTTCAAACTTTAGAATCCAGAGAAAAAAATTTCAAAAACAAAAGCCTGTACAAAAACAAAGAAAACATCAAAGTAGACCACCTCAAACCAGCAAGTAATCAAACCAGAAACAAAACAAATCAAACATCTTCTACAATTTCAAACCTGAGTCTAAAGCAGTTTAAAGATTATCTCCAACAAACAATCTGCAGCAAGCATATCAAAGTTCATTTCAACTAGTTAAACAAATCAAAGTCTTCAACATCAAACAACAAAGATCAAAACAGAGAAACAATTTCCTGATTTTCAAATTTTGAACATTTCCAAGCTTTCTGCTTTAAAACCCAGGTGAGTAAACTCTTTTAAAATCTGGATTAGAATTTGTTGTTTGTGATCATACTTGAAGTTAAGTTGTAAAATTGGTTGCATGTATACAAATATGTACATATATGTGTGGATATGATATGTGCATGTCTGGAAAATAAGAATTTTGGTTCTGTTCCAGGTTTACAGGTATCAAACCTGTTCAAAAATCAACTTCTCTTCCTCTGATTCATTTTAGGCTTTAAGATCTAAATGAAATGTGTTTATAGAATCAAGATTTAAATTCTAAAAATGTTTTCAAGTTGAAATTGAAGAAAATTTGGACTGGGAAGAAGATAAATAGTAGAATTCAAATCTATGTCTAAATTCGAGTATCATAATTTCTTGATTCATCTATATCATCCGATTCGTCTTTGTAAAACATGATTTCTAAGAATAAATTCAAGATTTTTAGTTTGGTATCGAGTGAGAAATGCATGGATGACCGGAACCGTAAGTTTCACCAAATTCTGGCGATCGGTGAAGCGTTGGTTGTCGCGATCATGACTGGAGCATGGTTGATGGTCGGGGAGTTTGAGAAAAATACTCGGTGAAATTCTAATGCAGCATGGCGACGACATGGCGGCGATGTAGGGTTTTAAACCAATGTTTGGACGAGGTCGGAATTGGTATTGCTGCATCATCATCAGTGGACTGGAGTTGACCGCACCGGTGGGAACCGAAGCATAAGGGTTAGACGGAGCTCTGGCCAGAGTTGCGTGGCCTTTGGTGGCCTAAGGCGGTGGGGTGAATCTATTTTGTTGATCTAAGTTTTGTCCTAGTTTGTGTTGGATAGCTAAATCTCGAGTTCATCGTCATTTTCGGTTTCTGGGTGGTCGGGTGGCTGGGGGAGGTTGTTGCCGACTTGTCGATGGTCGGGGCATCAATCGGAGTTCGTCGGAGCTCCTGTGCACGTGCACTTATTACTGGTGTATGTCAGTAGTTTAATTTGGGAAGAAGGGTGAAGACTCGAAGTTGTCCTTGAGAAATTTTGTTGCTGGCTCGAGTTTTAGTTCGGGTATGTGCGAGTAGTACCGGGTTTTAAAAACTTAAAACAAAAATCAAAGTTTTAAAAGAAAAAAAGGGTGGCTCGGGGAAGTCTCGGGAATTTTGGTTTTGGCTTGGGGTAACACTCGAGTCGATCTCGGGTTGGTATAAACAGTTTTCAAAACATTAAACCAAATTCAAATTTAAACATGTTTAACTTATTCTTTTAAATATTGGTTTTGTTCAAGGTTTAAAAGTAAATTATTTCAAAAGTAATTAAGTTTAATTTATTTAATTTTGTGACATTATTTATAAATTAATTCTTAAATTATTTTAAATAAATAATGTAAGTAAAGAGTTAATTAAGATGAAATGTTTTTAAATTATCAATTAACCTCAATCTCTTAAGTTAATTTATGTGTTACTGTTAATTAATTATAAGGTTTATTAATTAAAGATTTTAATGATAATTAAGTGATTAATTAAAATAAATGATTTATCTTTCAATTAACTAATTAAAGTTTAAGCAATTGAAGATTAATTATTAATGACAGTAATTAAAATATAATAACTTAAAGAATAATTACTTAATGATAGTAATTAAAGAATAATTTATTTATTTATTGATGATTAAGGATTAATCAAATAATAATTAAAGGTTAATTAAATAATAATTAAGGTTAATTAATAAATAATTAAGATTTATTAATTAATAATTAAGGGTTGATTAATTTATAATTAAGGATAATTAATCATTAATTAAGGATAATTAAATGTAAGTAATTTTGTAATTAATTAATTATAATCACACGATTAATTAATCTTGCTTATAGATGATGAATTATTATTGAATGCCTTGAATTGGTTAATACCTCTAATATGTGATTATGATACTTTGTGATATGAATTGCTTTGTTTGAGCTATGACGTTTGTGATATATTGCTGTGTGAATGTGAAAACAACTTGTCCCGTAAAACAGCATTTGAATTTCGATGCGACAGGGAGTGGGATTCCAAATGGTTATCCGAAACCCACATCGAATCTCAATAGTGAATCTTTTGTTTAAAAGATGGAAATTTGTTGTGACCTATTTATCCACGTGTTTTTAAAATAAGCGCTCATTATTCGATTGAGCCGGGAGAGGAAATTAAGACATAAAACCGATTCTGAATAATGATACGACGAAATGAGAGTACATTTGAAGACGGTGGTTGAAGACCGAGTATTTTCGAGAACGAAAGGATTACTTGTCAATTGTCTGTGCACTGAGTTGCTCCGGTATAGAGATCTCCATATGTGATGGGGAGTCCGGTCGGGATTGTGGATACCCGGATTGCAAGGGCTTCTTCTTTTATTAGACGAAGTGCCTTCAGTTCCATTCAAACCCAGGATGGACTTGTACGGTTGTATGTCTGACATTACACTTTGACATATAAAGCTGATTTCTATCAAATAGATTTCTGTTTGGTGGCGGAGAATTTATTCTCCTAGCTTAACACCCTTCTCTAAGACGTACGAGCTCAGATGTTTTGTAGTTGATGGTTATTAGCGATATACTCCTAATTTGATACTGTGGCATGCTGAGTGCTGATCATTTGTTGATCGAAGCATGCCTTTTGTAAAATGCGTAGCTTTGTGGGATGAGAGTACATCGTACCTCACACCACAGAAATGGTCGAAACAGGAAAAGATGTAGCAAGGTTACGAGGGTCACGCCCTTTAGGGCATGTGCATTTCCTTCTGGATAAAAAGTGGTATTGTGGTATGGAGCCTAGATAATTTGCTTTGTGGTTATTGGTGTTGAGGTCCCTCGATAAAGGTCGGTTACGACCGGGGGATGCTATACTCGTGACAGTTAGTTACCAAATTACAGAGGTAGCCTGGCCTTGTGTTGGCAGAGATCTAGTTAAGTTCTCGGGGTGTCCCTCCAGAGGCGTACCCTTTCGGTTAAAGGAAGTTCCTTGGCCTTGGCCATTTGTTGGAAATCCAATCAACCACTATGAGCCCTGTACGGTTTTAGTTGTAGAACCTGCTAATATGGTAGCTATGGTAGGCAAACTATAATGGTACGTATGCTGGCTAAGATTTATATTATACTTTCGGAATGTTTTCACACTATGCACTAATAATAATATCAAAAAAAGTTTTCTCGTATCAAGCATTTTTGACTATCATAAGGAGAAATCTCCTCCAAGTGTGCGATTGCATTGTGTGTGCGTCGGGATGCCTTATGGTAGTTTCATTTTCCAAAAGCATGAACGGATTTCTTTTTAAATTGTTTTGTTCAAACAACTTTTTTTGTTTACTCATACCAGTCCCATGACTGACTCGGAGTTTATAATTCCCTTCCTAAACTCTGGGTGCCCATAATTTTTCACACGGGCAGCCTAGAAGTAGGTTATCCGTGATCTGGAGCGAAGTTGGAATGTAGATTTGGATCTAGATGTCTTTTGAAGCCTTTGGTCCTTGAAATTTTTGGAAGCTTTTGGGTTTGAAGCCTTTTTGGATCCGAAAAGTCTTTGGAGTTTTGGAAAATCTTATCGAAGTCGAAGTATGTTGGATTCTTTTGAAGACCTTGTTGTTGTTCCGTTGTGGTGTTATATTTTGTTGTTGTATCATATTCATTCTACTCTGGTGATGGTGTTCATGTATTGTATTAATGTTGTATCCATGTTGTGATCAATGAAAATTCATTTTGTTTACGCTGCGTTGTATCATCTAATGTTGTTATAAGCTCCACCGAACTGGACTCCCACGTTTGAATCTCTGGCATTCGAATACAAGTGAGGTATTTGATGTTGATTTTTGAATGCTGGATTTCAGGTCGTGACAAGTGGTATCAGAGCTAAAGGTTGAGCAAGAACTTTAGCTTTGGAGTATAACACATTAGGTAACTCATTAGAGATAGGGCTAGAAATACCCTAGAATGAGTATATCCCTAAGATATCTCGTCCTTTGGTCTAAATCAAGTTTTCTTACTAATACAGATAGTGAGAATGAGCGCGAGAAGAGGACGAGGTAGGGGACAAGGAAGTACCACTACAACTGGTCAAGGCCCTACAGCAACGACAGCTCTTCCTATACAACCTCGGCTGAATCTGGCTGATTTACATCAAAGTTTTGCAAGGCTTGGAGGAAAGCCATTCACATGCAAAGAGTCTATTATAAAAGCACAAGCGTAGATTCGATCGTGCGAAAGGATTTTCAGAGGACTGAAGTTGGAGTATGACCAGATGAGATTGATAGCTTCTTGGCAGCTCCAGGAGGAAGCTCTAGCCTGGTGGGAGACTTTTACATTGGATGAGCCAGAGGATGAATTCACTTGGTATTGATTCAAGAAAGTGTTTGAGCAATGTTATATGTCGTCTGCTAGTATCTCAGGATGTACCGGCAGTTCACTGACTTGAAGCAGGGGAGTCTATGTTTTGAAGAGTACTTGAACAAGTTTAACGAGTTATCTCGGTTTAGTCCACAGCTTGTGAACACCCCTTTGAAGAAGAATGAAAGATTTATAAGGGGAATGAATAAGAAGTCCATGAAAGAATGACAGCCCATGTGAAAGAATCTTATTCTGATTTGATAAATATAGGTTATAGATACGCTACCCTAGATAAGCAGGAAGTTTCAGAGGAGAAAAGAAGTGCAAGCAATCCAAATTGGAAGAAAATAAAGTTTGGAGGAAAGAAACCATGGCAAGGCAAAGAGAAGAAGAATAATCAGGAGAACCAGGCGAAGGATGTTATTTATTTCAATTGTTTAGAGAAGGGACATTATTCAAGTAGATGCAAGAAGCCAACAAAACAAGGAAAGAAAGATCAACCGATGAAGACAAGTCAGGGAGCCAAGGAATGCTATTATTGTCACAAGCCAGGTCATGTAGTTAAAGATTGCCCGACAATGAAGCAAGCTCAAGTAGCGAAGATGTATGCGATCAAAGATAAACCTTCAACCTCTGAAGCATACAAAGGAAATGGAGTTTTAGAAGGTAACCTTCTTATTTATGATAAAGTTGTTAGAGTTCTGTTCGACACGGGAGCCACACATAGCTTTATCTCCCAACAAACCTTAAACGAATTAAAACTTGAACCCGAATTTGTTGACGAACCCATTTGTGTGAAGAATCCGGTTGGTGGCCCTGCAAATTTTGTATACGATATAGAGAGGTTCCTATCTCGTATTCTTATCATCAATTTCCTATCAACCTTTTCGTTCTCGACTGTAATGAATTTGAAATCTTACTTGGAATGAATTGGTTAACAAAATACGAAGTTAAACTAGATTGTAACAATCGAACGATTTCAGTCAAAACAAAACTTAGGAATTTCATTGCTTTGGGGTATCCTGACCCGAGTTTGGAGTCCATACCTATTGTCCAGGAATTTACCGACGTATTCGAAGAAGTTAAATCTTTGCCTCCACACAGGGAAATTGAATTCAAAATCGACTTGGTTCCCAATGCTCGTCCTGTTGTTCATGCAAGCCGCAGGATGGCACCAAGGGAAAGAATAGAGCTAATCAAACAAACCCGAGATTTGCTGGAGAAAGGATTAATACGTCCCAGTTGTTCTAGTTGGGGTTCAGCTGTTGTATTTGTAGCCAAGTCCGATGGATCCTTGAGATTGTGCATGGACTACCGCGATCTCAATAAATTAACTCTCAAAAACAAATTTCCTTTGCCCAGAATCGATGACTTGTTCGATCAGTTGCATGGCGCTCGATTCTTTTCTAGGATGGATCTAGCCCAAGTGTTCCAACAGTTGAGAATTGCTGAAGACTGTATTCATTTAACTACTTTCAACGGTCCTAACACATTCTACGAATGGTTAGTTATGCCTTTCGGACTAACCAATGCTCCTGCATATTTCGTAAACTTAATGACCCGTGTATTCCGAGAAGTGTTGAATAAATTCATTCTTGTGTTTATTGATGATATTTTAATCTATTCCAAAACTAAAGAAGAGCATGCCGAGCACTTGAGAATTGTTTTTGAAATATTAAGGAGGAATACTCTATTTGCCAAATTTTCTAAATGTCACTTTTGGGTCAAAGAAGTTAGATTTCTTAGACATGTTGTCATTGAAGAGGGAATTTCTGTAGACCCGGTCAAGGTTTCCGCTATCCTAGATTGAAAGCAACCCACAACTCCAAAGGAAGTCAGAAGTTTTCTAGGGTTAGACGAGTATTACGGAAAATTTATCTAGAATTTCTCCAAGTTAGCCAGTCCGTTAACTAAGCTGACAATGAAGAATGCTAAGTTTGATTGGACTACGAAGTGCGAGGAAGCGTTCCAGGAGTTGAAAAGAAGATTGACCACTGCTCCCGTTCTCGCTATTATTAATGGGAACCAAGGTTTATCTGTGTACACAGATGCATGTGGTGAAGGTGTGGGTGCTGTTTTAATGCAAGAGGATAGAGTGATTGCCTACATGAGTAGACAATTGCATCCGCATGAGAAAAACTACCCAACCCACGATCTTGAGCTCTTGGCTGTTATTTTTGCTTTGAAAATTTGACGTCATTATCTTCTGGGTAAAAAAAACCTCTTTCAGCTTTCCTAAAAGATTTAAAAGTTTAACTTAACTTAATATATACATTTAATAAACCCTCCTTGTTTTAGGTGAAAATTTTGAATTGTTCACCGGCCATAAATCTCTGAAGTATCTCTTTACCCAGAAGGATTTGAATCTGAGGCAGCAACGTTGGTTGGAATTCCTAGCGTCATATGACCTCAATATTCTATATACGCTCGAAAAAGCCAACGTGGTAGACGATGCTTTGAGTAGAAGACATGCTGTTCTTGTTTATCTTGTTGTCACTCCAACTCTTCTTGAGAAAGTAGCTAGTAAGCAGAAAGAAGACAAGTTTCTACGAGAAATTTATGGAAGAATACTTCAAGGCAAAGATTCTAGTTTTGAAACCAATCATAGTGGAATTATAAGACTGAAAGGCAGGATGTATGTCCTAGATATCCCTGATCTCAAATGGGAAGTATTGGACAAGTGTCACAAGTCCAAGCTTAGTATCCATCCAATGGTTAATAAGATGTATCGAGATATCAAAAGGACTTTTTGGTGGAAAACAATGAAGAGGGTTATATCTATTTATGTTAGTCGTTGTGCTACTTTGTCAGCAAATCAAGAGTGATCAAAAGAAGATGGTGGGTTTACTCCAACCATTGGAGGAGCCTAAGTGGAAATGAGATCAAGTGTCTATGGATTTCATAGATGGGTTGCCACGAACTCATAATGGTAATGATGCGATTTGGGTTATTGTGGATCGTCTGACCAAGACTGCCCACTTTATCCCAGTAAAATCCACCCGAACAGCAGCAAGTTTGGCAGAATTGTATGTGAAAGAGATCGTTCATCTCCATGGAATACCAAGCAGTATAGTGAATGATCGTGGCCCGATCTTCACTAGTAGATTTTGGGAGGCATTTCAAACCGCACTAGGAACCAAGTTGAACTTCAGTACTGCTTACCACCCGCAGTCCGATGAGCAAACGGAAAGAATAAATCGAATCTTGGAAGATCTTTTGCGTGCTTGTATTCTTGACTTTGGCGGTTCGTGGGAGGAATATTTGCATCTGGTTGAATTTTCATATAATAATAGCTATCAGGCCAGTATTAGAATGGCTCCTTTTGAAGCATCATATGGTCGTCCATGTAGATCACCTGCGTGTTGGATTGAGTCAGGTGAGAGGCTTGTTCTTAGACCAGATATGATAAAGGAAGCTACTGAGAAAGTTGATTTCATTTGAAAGAAATTGAAAACTGCCCTGAGCCAACAGAAAAGTTATGCCGACCGTAGGAGAAGAACTTTAGAATTTCAAGTTGGAGATTCCGTTTTCTTAAAGGTTTCTCCAATGCATGTAGTGTTGAGGTTTGGAATGACTGGTAAGCTGGCACCGTGATATATAGGTCATTTTCCTATACTTGGGAGGATTGGTCCTTTGGCTTATCAAGTACAGTTACCCAACTGGTTATCCGGCGTACATAATGTGTTTCATGTTTCACACCTTCGGAAATATATACATGATCCAGACTGTATCATTAAAGAGGCCGCTCAGTAGGATTTGGAGATCACACCAAATCTGGCAGTAAAAAGAGAACCGTTGAAGATAATTGACCGAGATGAAAAGCAATTGAGGAATAAAGTGGTGAAATAGGTAAAAGTGCAATGGAGTGGTGATCCAAATGATTGTACTTGAAAAATTGAGGATAGCATGAAGAAGTCCTATCCCAAGTGTACAGTGGATATTTCAGCTTAATCTAGTAAGCCATTTCTCTTTCTTTTATATGTATTCATATATTCTTTGGTTGTCTCTCTCTCTTTCAAATTTCGAGGACGAAATTTTCTTAAGGGGGAATATGTAACGATCCCGCTTTAAAATCAAATTTAAAATAGTAATTAATATAAAATTTTGGAATTAATTTGAAATTTTCAAAAAACAAATAAGATAAGAGTTGATTTATATATTTATATATATATATGAACAGATTGTAATATGAATTTTAACTTGAAATTCAAATACAAAAATCTTAAAAATATTTGGATTTAAAAATAATATATATATGATTTTTATTAGTATATAATTAATTTTTAAATCATTTTCTTTTAAATTTATATATATTTATAAATATCTGAACGTTGTTGGGTTGATCGTCGTTCTGATATGCGTTTTATCCCGGTGGATAATTCTTATTTCAGATTTGTCTCCGGTGATCTTACGGACCTTCGATGCTTATATTATCGACTATCTGGTGATTCCTTGGTCCTTGTCTTGGATGGTTTGTATGCTGACTTAAATTCTGTCCTACTGGCTGATTCTACCTGGGATAGATCTTTTATGTACTCTTCTGATGCTCTGATTTATGATCCTTCTCTGGCAGTCTTGTTTCGCCCCTATTTTGGTCTACTTGGGAATGTCCCTTTGGTTTCCTCCCAGGTTGATGATGACGTTGGTGATTCTTCCTCTTCGGAGGAGAACTAGTCTTTTGCGTTATTTTTAGTAGCTGTGACATGCTGTCACACTCCTGTGCTGTATTTATCTTTTCATTATAGTAGTTAAGGTGCTTCTACCTTACTCCTGTACTCAAAATTTTTATTACGTTCGTAACAAAAGTAGACGGTCCACTATAAAACCGGCTGGCCTTGCCAAAAAATAAAGTAAATGTATTTATAAAAGGAAAAAAATAGAAAAAAATAATTTAAAATTATATAAAAAGGAAAAAAAAACAAGTGTTAAGTTTATAACACATACTTTAACAAGTGTAAGTCTATTAACACATAATTAAACAAGTATTAAGATTTTAAATTCATGCAAAGACAAGTGTCAATTTATTTTCTTTCCATTTTAGAATTAATAAAAAAACTATATATACATATCTCTATCCTTTCATTTCTTTTATTTGTTCAAACTTTAGAAACCAGAGAAAAAAATTTCAAAAACAAAAGCCTGTACAAATCACAAAAATAAAGAAAACATCAAAGTAAACCATCTCAAACCAGTAAGTAATCAAACCAGAAACAAAACAAATCAAACATCTTCTACAATTTCAAACCTGAGTCTAAAGCAGTTTAAAGATTATCTCCAACAAACAACCTGCAGCAAGCATATCAAAGTTCATTTCAACTAGTTAAACAAATCAAAGTCTTCAACATCAAACAAAAAATTATCAAAACAGAGAAACAATTTCCAGATTTTCAAATTTTAAACATTTCCAGGCTTTCCGTTTTGAAACCCAGGTGAGTAAACTTTTTCAAAATCTAGATTAGAACTTGTTCTTTGTGATCATGCTTGAATTTAAGTTGTAAAATTGGTTGCACGTATACAAATATGTGCATATATGTGTGGATATGATATGTGCATGTCTGGAAAATAAGAACTTTGGTTCTGTTCCAGGTTTACAAGTATCAAACCTGTTCAAAAATCAAATTCTCTTCCTCTGATTATTTTAGGCTTTAAGATCTAAATGCAATGTGTTTATAGAATCAAGATTTAAATTCTAAAAATGTTTTCAAGTTGAAATTAAAGAAAATTTGGACTGGGAAGAAGATAAATAGTAGAATTCAAATCTATGTCTAAATTCGTATATCATAATTTCTTGATTCATCTATATCATCTGATTCGTCTTCGTAAAACATGATTTCTAAGAATAAATTCAAGATTTTTAGTTTGGTATCGACTGAGAAATGCGTGCATGACCAGAATCGTAAGTTTCACCAAATTCTGGCGATCGGTGAAGCGTTGGTTGTCGCGATCATGACTGAAGCATGGTTGATGGTCGGGGAGTTTGAGAAAAATACTCGGTGAAATTCTAATGCACCATGGCGACGAAACGGCGGCGATGTAGGGTTTAAACCCATGTTTGGTCGAGGTCGGAATTGGTATTGCTGCATTATCGCCAGTGGACCGGAGTTGATCGCACCGGTGGGAATCGAAGCGTAAGGGTTAGACGGAGCTCTGGTCGGAGATCGTGTCCTCTGGTGGCCTGAGGCGGCGGGGCGAAAGGATTTTTTTGATCGAAGTTTTTTTCCAGTTTGTGTTGGATTGCTAAATCTCAAGTTCGTCTGTCGTTTGGGTTTCTAGGTGGTTGGGTGGCTGGGGGAGGTTATCGCCGACCTGTTCCTAGTGTATGTCAGAAGTTTAATTTGGGAAGAAGGGTGAAGACTCAAAGTTGTCCTTGAGAAATTTTGTTGTTGGCTCGAGTTTTAGTTCGGGTATGTGCGAGTGGTATCGGGTTTTAAAAACTTAAAACAAAAATAAAAGATTTAAAAGAAAAAAAGGGTGGCTCGGGGAAGTCTCGGGGAATTTCGGCTTTGGCTTGGGGTAACACTCCAGTTGATCTCGGGTTGGTATAAACAGTTTTCAAAACTTTAAACCAAATTCAAATTTAAACATGTTTAACTTATTCTTTTAAATAATGGTTTTTTAAGGTTTAAAAGTAAATTATTTCAAAAGTAATTAAGTTTAATTTATTTAATTTTGTGACATTATTTATAAATTAATTCTTAAATTATTTTAGATAAATAATGTAATTAACGAGTTAATTAAGATGAAATGTTTTTAAATTATTAATTAACCTCAATCTCTTAAGTTAATTTATGTGTTAATGTTAATTAATTATAAGGTTTGTTAATTAAAGATTTTAATGATAATTAAGTGATTAATTAAAATAAATGATTTATCTTCTAATTAATTAATTAAAGATTAAGTAATTAAAGATTAATTAATTACTGACAGTAATTAAAAGATAATTACTTAAGGGATAATTACTTAATGACAGTAATTAAAGAATAATTTATTTATTTATTTATTGATGATTAAGGATTAATCAAATAATACTAAAAGGTCAATGAAATAATAATTAAGGTTAATTAATAAATAATTAAGATTTATTAATTAATAATTAAGGGTTAATTAATTAAGGATAATTTATCATTAATTAAGGATAATTAATGAAAGTAATTTTGTGATTAATTAATTATAATCACACGATTAATTAATCTTGCTTATAGATGATGAATTATTATTGAATGCCTTGAATTGGTTAACACCTCTGACATGTGATTGTGATACTTTGTGATATGAATTTCTTTGTTTGAGCTGTGACGTCTATGATATATTGCTATGTGAATGTGAAAACAACTTAGCTCGTAAAACGACATTTGAATTACGATGCGACAGGGAGTCGGATTCCAAATGGTTATCTGAAACCCACCTCAAAATCTCAATAGCGAATATTTTGTTTAAAAGTTGAAAATTTGTTATGACTTATTTATCCATGTGTTTTTAAAATAAGCGTTCATTATTCGGTTGAGACGGGAGAGGACATTAAGTCATAAAACCCATTCTAAATAACGATACGACGAAATGAGAGTGCATTTGAAGACGGTGGTTGAAGACCGGGTATTTTTGAGAATGAAAGGATTACTTGTCGATTGTCTCTGCACCGAGTTGCTCCGGTATAGAGATCTCCATATGTGATGGGGAGTCCGATCGGGATTGTGGATACCCGCATTGCAAGGGCTTCTTCCTTTATTGCACGAAGTGCCTTCGGTTCCATTCTGACCCAGGATGGACTTGTATGGCTGCATGTCTGACATTACACTTTGAGATATAAAGCTGATTTCTATCAAATACATTTATGTTTGGTGGCGGAGAATTTATTCTCTTATCTTAACACCCGTCTCTGAGACGTACGAGCTCAAAGGTTATGTAGTTGATGGTTATTAGTGATATACTCCCAATTTGGTAGTGTGGCATGCTGAGTGCTGATCATTTGTTGATCAAAGCATGGCCTTTGTAAAAAGCATAGCTTTGTGGGACGAGACTTCATCATACCTCACACCCCGGAAATGGTCGAAACAGGAAAAAATGCAGCAAGGTTATGAGCTTCGCGCCCTTTAGGGTATGTGCATGTCCTTCTGGATAAAAAGTGGTATTCTGGTATGGAGCCTAGATAATTTGCTTTGTGGTTGTTGGTGTTGAGGGCCCTCGATAAAGGTCGGTTATGACCGAGGGATGGCATACAAGTGATAGTTAGTTACCTGGTTACAGACGTAACCTGGCCTTGTGTTGGCAGAGAGCTGGATAAGTTCTCGGGGCGTCCCTCCAGAGGCGTACCCTTTTGGTTAAAAGAAGTTCCTTAGCCTTGGCCATTTGTTGGAAATCCAATCCCCAAATATGAGTCCTGTACGGTTTTAGTTGTAGAACCTACCATCTAATATGGCAACTATAGTAGACATACTATAATGTATGTATGTTGGCTAAGATTTATATTATACTTTCGAAATGTTTTCACACTATGCACTAATAATAATATCAAAAAGAGATTTCTCGTATCAAGCATGTTTGACAATCATAAGGAGAAATCTCCCCCAAGTGTGCGATTGCATTATGTGTATGCCGGGAGGCCTTTTGGTAGTTTCATTTTCCAAAAGCATGAACGGATTTCTTTTTAAATTGTTTTGTTCAAACAACTGTTTTTGTTTACTCATACTAGTCTCATGACTGACCCGGAGTTTGTTATTCCCTTCCTAAACTCTGGGTGCCCATAATTTTCTGCACGGGCAGCCTAGAAGCAGGTTATCCATGATCTAGAGCGAAGTTGGAATGTGGATTTGGATCCAGATGTCTTTTGAAGCCTTTGGTTTTTGAAGTTTTTGGAAGCTTTTGGGGTTTGAAGCCTTTTTGGATCCAAAAAGTCTTTGGAGTTTTGGAAGACCTTATTGAAGTCGAAGTATGTTGGAATCTTTTGAAGACCTTGTTGTTGTTTTGTTGTGGTGTTATATTTTGTTGTTGTATCATATTCATTCTACTCTGATGATGGTGTTCATGTATTGTATTAATGTTGTATCCATGTTGTGATCGATGAAAATTCATTTTATTTCTGCTGTGTTGTATCATCTAATGTTGTTATAAGCTCCACCGAACTGGAATCCGACGTTTGAGCCTCCGACATTCAAATACAAGTGAGGTATTTGATGTCGATTTTTGAACGCTGGATTCTAGGTCGTGACACTTTTTATCAATCAGTCATTATCTAGTGGATATAATTAATATTGGTTTATGTTTATTACATCAACATTCCATAATTATCATTTTAATCCACACTAACTGAAATATTAAAGTAGATTAATTGCAATTGTTTTCCAATTTAGTTTCAACAAATCCAATAAATAGATGACAAATAACAATTGTTACCTTTTACTTAATTTAATCACATTTATAAGTTCATTATCTATAAGCAAATGTTATAACCATTTACACAACACTGATGTAATCCTATTACAATTGATTACATATTATTTCACCAATTAATATAACATTTAACTTATGTTTATTTTAAATTTATAACCTATTATAACTTAAAATTATTACAATTACATGAGATTACATTCAAGTAGTCATCTATTATGTTAAATTTACATTATTAAACTTCATTCTAGTTAGTTTCCTCATTCCTACATCATAAATTTTATTTAAAAAATCTTATTAAATTCAATAATTTAATTATGAGAAAATCACAGGTCGTTACACTCTCCCCAACTCAAAACTTTTCGTCCTCGAAAACGGAAATTAAGGAATTATATATCTTATTCAAAGTATTAAATTTGTAAACAATTAATTTACATAATTAAATAATTTAAATAAAATATAATAATTTATAACCATTAAATCCTTTCATATTCAAGGTCAAATAAAAGTTTGAAAAAACATTTTCACATTTACAAAAAATTTCTAAGTCCAAAATTCATGGAAAATTTCGATAGAGTCTCCTTTATATAAGAGGTCCAGGAGAAAATAATATTATCAATAATATCAATATATATATATATATATCACATTTTAAAATGAAATTCCCAAACCACGGGAAACTAATATAATATCACTATAAAACCGTAATCCGAAAACGTATCTATTTGTCGGGCAAACAACGCTTATTTATGAAACCAAAAGTAGTAGCTAATGCTTCCATAAACCTGTATTTGAAAATGTACTATGGATCATGTAGTATGGATATATGATAACACAGAGTGTAGTGATGATAGCCATACAGTAAATAGTGCAGAATATAAAAGCAGTATAATAAAAATGACACCAGAGATTTTTATACTGGTTCAAAGCTCCGTCCTACATCCAGTCCTAGACTTCTTCTGGAATTTCACTAAAGCAACAACCCCCACTTAACCCGAAGGAACAGGTCTATACAACCCTTGAGCAGCCGAACAAGGATCTGAGCAGCAGAACAGGATTTCGCCTCAACACCCGAAGAGGACTTCACACGCCTGAGCAGCAGAACAGGCCTTTAACAATTACAAAACATTGTTTTGACTTTGTGTGTTCTAATAAACACGGATTTGTCACTTGTAGTACACCCTTCCTATAATCTTCTCCTCGAATATAAATATATATAATTGAAGTTTATGATGCTTTGATGCAGAATAATTGAAAGTATAACTGCAAACAGATTCAAGAGAGTTAGATAAGAAAATTCGGTGATTTGGGATAAAGTTAGAGTATGTATTTATAGAGGTTAGAAAGCAGCAACTGTTGATGGAGAGTTTCGATTGAAGTGTTGCATCCAAATCTTTTCATAGAGGTTCGTAACTCTTTACAAATAGTCGTGTCTTTTCAAAAAGTAGCCGTTGTAGAAATTCAGTCAACTGAACCTCGGGATCAGTCGACTGAATATTTAAACAAATTTTAAAATATTATATTTGTATATCTATGCACCTGTGCACGCTGCACAGAAATTTCTGGGTCAGTCGACTGAGCTATTGGTTCAGTCGACTGACTTGGCAATATTTGTGCAATTTACACAGTTTACACAGGTATAATATATATATATATATATATATATATATATATAATATAATGATTCTAACTTTAAACACTTTTATAATATATATATATTTTATATGCTTAAATATGTTTAAATTATTTGGAAATAAACGATTAAATATATAAGCTAATATATATTTAAACAAGGAGAGATTTTAACAAAATTGACCTAAGACTCAAAAATAAGAATAATATAATTGATGCACCGATTTTGATGTCTTATCTCCATGTAGTATATATTCTCTTTTTGTCGTAGCAGTCATCTAAATCAAAACCAAGTCTCAACATTCTCCCCCTTTTTGATTGATGACAACCTGTAAATAGATATAGATTTCGACTGTATATACAATATAAATACTTACTCCCCCTGAATCTTTGACGCTCTATATTCTGCATTCTTAACGTTAGTAATAATATTTCTCCCCCTATGTCATTGACAAAAAGGAATAAGGAATTGATGTGCACGTAAATGTGCATATTGTTACCACCATATATATTCTATTTAAATTAAATAAATGATCATATTGGGTATTTTAACTTGTTTTAAAATATTCATATTAATTCCAAATTTTCACATATTCATCTTCATATAAGGGCAAAATGGTCACTTGTGCGCGTATATTAATTTGAGAGAATTTAATTGGAAATTTCTATAATATTTTGTAGGAATTTAGCTTCTCATATTAGTGGGTTCATGAAGAAACATGCATGCACAAAATGGATATAAAGGAATGAAGATGGAAATAATTCAAAGTGAAGATCATGGAGGACCCCACCTACCCACCTACCTTAATGTACAAATTAAAGGCTAATGCACATGCTTATGGAGTTAATGGTTTCATGTACGCTTAATGGGGGATTAAGACATGTTAATGATTACTTGGCCTCCACACTTCCTAAGGGGCATTTTGGGCATTCCCCAAAAAGTGAATTAGGGTTTTAAAACTTGTATATATACACCCCTTATGTTTCATGTAATCTCTCCTCTTCTCTTAGTCTCTCTTAGGCCTCATTCTCTTTAGTTTAGTTTAGATCAAAAATAAAATGAAAGCTCCTCTTTCTCTTTTCATGGCTACTTAGCCATTTTTATTTTATGTAATCTTTTTTTATGCAATTTAATACATGCTCTTTCCTTTTTATGTTCATTTACTTCCATGTTGTAGTGTAGATCTCTTCTCTTTTATGCAAGTAGAATAATTTTTCCTTTCATTTTGCTCTCTGTTTTCTCTTCTTTTATTCAATGTTGCTTGCTACATTTGTTCACATGATAACAAATATGAGAGGCTAAACCCCTTCAATTTAGGGGTAATAAAGCTCTCTAATCATGTAGCTTCAACTTAATTTGATGTTTATGCTCTCTTTTTATGCTTAATGAGAATGATTGAAGTGGTTTAATGATGTTGTTTAGCTTTGAATTTGATAGTCTATGTTGTTCATAACAAATAGGCTATGCTTAAACAAACAAAACACAAATTGCCCCTTCATCTACATATGATTATGGCAAAGAAGTGATTGTTGAAATTAAAATTTGATGGCTTATATTTCTAATTAATAGTTAATAGACCATGCTTAAAATAGATTTTGCTTTCAACTTTGTTGTCATATTTTATGAGATTTAAAAGTGTATTAGTGATTCTGTTATAGTTTGATGGTTTATATTGAGCTAATTAATAGCACAAATATACCATACTTATGATAAGCACATCAACTAATTCACGAATGACAAGAAAAGAGAGATCATAACTTCATTTTGTTGATTTATGTGATCTAGAGAGTGGAAATTGCCTCTAAATTGTCTTAACACTCTCATATTTTTTATCTATTTTCTTTTTCCATTTTCTCTTTTTTTTAGTTAATCACTCTCTCGACTTTGGTATAATTTGATTGAATAGAATCATCAATTCCCTATGGATCGACCCGTATTCGCCACGTGCTACATTCGTACACCATGCGCTTGCGGTAATTTTAATTTTGAAATTTTTCGACGGTTTTCTAATTCGATAGAAATTCCGTCAATTAACAAGTTTTTGGCGTCGTTGCCGGGGATATTGTTTTGATTTCAATTTTCTATTCTTCGGATTATTTTTGTTTGATTTTTACGTGCTTATTTTGTGTGTTTGTTTAGTTTTTGTGTGCCTTGTGTTTGTGTGCTTGTTTCTTGTTTTCTAGTTCCATTTTACATTGCATTTCTATTTTTTTTAAAAACATAATCTCATTTCAAAAAAAAAATTACTTTACAATTTACATTTCCATTTTATTTTTACATAGTTTTCCAGTGCTTCTGTTTTTCTGTTCATTTCCCTTCTCTGTTACAAAACTGCAGTTTCTCTCTATTACACTGCAGTCTACCATACTTCATCCACCTTCCAATACCATCACAAAACCACCACTACATCTCCCACTACTGCTCATTTCTATTGACCCTTACTGCTGCTGTCATCCTTCCACACTAGTGCTGCTGCTCTCTGCCATCTCTGTCAGCGACAACAACAGCACTGACATCATCAGTCAACACTCTACAATTCCTCTTACTACCTCCTCTAAACCAGACAGCAAACACTACACCACCTGAAACCAAACATACCACTCTGTTCCATCATCTTACCTAACCTTTGCAACTCCTCTAGCCTCATCCAATTCTACACCTCCGCAATCTCACCGTCCTCAAACCAACCACCAGCAGCCTACCACACTGGCATCAATCTTCCACTCCATCTGCCTTCTCATTGCTAAATCCCCTAACCTAACCATCTCGGACAATCCCACTGCATTGCTTCTACATCACACATACCTACCCAAGACTTCTTCCACCTTCCATATCACTTCAACAATTCAACAAAACCATACAAACTGCCCGTAACTGTTGAACTGTTTCTCACCCAACTGCCTTTGCCATCAACCAATCCTGCATATAAAATTCCACAAACCACCAAGCACAACAATCTGCCTAGCCTACAACTGATACAACAACAACATACAGACTCACTTCACCCATATCACTACCACTACAAAGTTGCAGCAACTCAAATTCCACCCTGTACCATATATCACTCCACAATACATCAACCTTCCACAACTCAGCCTTCACCTTCTTCTTTTCATCATTGAATACAACCATCACCTTGCAAAACTGTGGATTCATCATTGAATACAACCCCACTGCCCATCCAACCATTCCACTACAACCACAAAAAACTGCAACCATTTCAACATTTACCATCCAAAAAAAACTACAGTGTTACACTAACCTTCCTCCCTTCGACAATCAAAATCCTCCAGCTAGCCCAATTGCATGCTGTCATCTTCATCATCGCAAGCAACGACTGCCAATTCCACAGCTGCAAGCCGAGCAACCACCACACATCCTCCTATTGCTCTATTTAAAGCCATTAAAATCTAATTGCTGACACCCCCAAAATTTTCCAATCGAATAACCTCACCGCCACTTCGATCGCTATGACCTGCTACCTTGCAACCCACAACTCCATTCGACAGTTCCCTTCACCATACTCATCATCATACCCAAAAGATCGACCGCGACCTCCAATCCCCTGCTTGAAAAAGCTTCATCGAACAACCCAATATCAAAAATCTCCAGACCCACGAAAGCCACCTCGACTCCCCTCGCCTACAACCATCTCCTCGAAGACCACTTAATCACGAGCAACCTTGCCTTGAATCTGCCGCAACCCAAAGAAACTCGAACCAAACATCGACTACCGCTTCGCCCTCCCTCCAAAGCACCGCGACCTAAACCCTTCCTTTCTGATTTTGATTCTGAGAATTTGGTTATTTGGGAATTAGCGTGATTTTTGTGAATTTGATTTGGTTGCATTGTGCAGTTGTGAAGGAATGTAGTGATAATCGAACAGAAGCAGTGTTATTTTCTTTGGTTTACTCAAGTTGATTTAAATGGGCAGGGCCCTGGTTAGGTTTTATTAAAACTAAAAACAAGTGTTTGATAATTTAGTGTATATATACATTTATTTTTGTTTAGAGCAAGATTGATCTGATTTCTTCCTTAAAAAAAAGAGAAATCAATTTCAATAATTCTGTTTGGTTTATAATTCACGTCGTCCTCAAGTTTCTTTTCATTTCCGTTTTGCCTTCAATTTTTCCTTTCTCTTCACAAAAAAAACAAGGGGTTGTTTTTAATTGGTTTTAGTTAGTTTTGTTTTTCTCTTTGTTCTAGTTTTTTTTACTATTTAAAAAAATTTGTATATATCTTGTTTTTATTTTCAGGTTGCCAAAGCAGATTGGAAGAATTGCTTGCTTCGCTTCGCTGCCAAAAATAAATTGCTGGCTTGCTTATAAAAAAATTGTTGCTTTCATCTCTACTTTTATTTGAATTGCATTGTTGATTGCTTGCATTTGAAAAAGAAAAAAATTCATAAAAAAACAAAACAAAAATCCATCGTAGTTGCATTGTTAATACACATTTAATTCTGCTTTGCATTTCATCCTAGAATTTTGATTAATAATAATGATTAGACATCGATAACACTTAATTATATATTGACAATTTGTCTTCTTTGAACAATTTAATTTCTTGGTGTCTAGGCTACGGCAGAGCAATAATCAGTTATAAATATTACGGTGATTCGTAAATATTATACTAAATTGTTTCTCTGAAGGTACTTAAACCTTCGGCTGCATTGCTATGGTGATTCGTGATGCACTGATAACTCCTGCCCGTTACCTGGCTCAGAACTATCTTGTTTATCTAAGACAATGTGTGAGTATACAATTTTGGGTTAACTTAGGATAAATAATTTGTAATTAACTCTTGCATTCATTTAGTTGCATTAGTTCATGCATACTTTAAAAAACTAAAAAAAACAAAAATCCAAAACTAAAAAAAATTGTAAATATTCCTTTTACTTTTCTTTAAAAAAATTCCTTTACCTTTGAATAACAAAATCCAAAAAAATAAACCTTTCTAAAAAAAGCCAATTTTTTTTTGAAAATCCAAATACAAAACAAAAATCAAATTTCCAATTTAAAAAAATAAATTTGTAAATATTTTTCCTTTATTGACAAAAAACCAAAAGAAAAAAATTTCTTGAAAATGTCCGAGTTTCCCCACTCGCTTGAATTTTACAATAGTTTTGAAAATCAATATAATCCATATAATTTTACTTCAAATTCTTATGGATATTTTAACAATAACTATTGTGTAAATAATTTGGATTTTGAACGTCAAAATTTTCAAAATGATGACCAACCCTCGACTCTTGAAAATAGCATTTTATCTTTACTTGAATTCTCTACACAACAAAATCAAAGTATAAATGAATTGTGTAATTCATATTTGTGTAATAACTCGAGTTAAGGATTTCAAAATTTGAATTCAATTCAAAATTCAGACGATTACGATTATAACCTATGCCAATTTAATTTCGAACTTCAAAATGAATTTCAAACTCAACATGAAAATGGGAACAACTTTTCTAACGAATTTGGTAATGGGAATAATCTTAACCATGTTACGAGTGAAATTTTTTGTTCTCAGCAAATCCCAATCGAAAATTCTCAATATAATAACCACAAATTGGATTTTGTTGAACAAATAAATGAAATTTACGATGATCACACAGATTTGTTGTTTGAAACTTATATGAAACAACATGAACAACAAAATCAAATCTCAACGAGTGATGAGTCAAGTGATAATCCATCTTTTACCCAAATCGATGATTTTCAAATAACAACTTTTGGAATTGAAAATAACAATCTTAATGAAGTTGTTGAAAACACGGTAATTGAGTTAGATTTCAATTCTTTTGAGGGTGTGGAGCCAAATTTAAAATTCGATCTTCCTTTTCTCGATCTTGAAAATTTGAAGACAACAACTTTGGATTTTGAACTTGAGATACGCAATGAAGTTGTTGATAATCCAACAAAGGAAGACGAATTTAATGAACACAAATTTTTTGAACTTTTGGATGACGAGTTGTTAAATTTCGACGGGGAAGATTTAAATCACCACTTTGATTTTGAAATCAATAATTTTGAAGAATTTTTCAATGACAAACTTGAATTTCAATTTGGTGAAAATAAACTTGAATTTCAATCAATCGTTATATCTACCCCAAAAATCATCGAAAATAAATCAACTCATATGATTTTCAATAAAACGACATTCGTTTTTCCAAATCAACACTCAACTTTGAAATCTTTTACGATTTGGTTTTCTGCGCTTAAGTCGTGTCTCGTATTCTTGACGAGACAAATGAATCGGTCTTTGGAAGACCGTTTCATTTACTTTTTGACGATATACTTTCTGATGCAGTGTAAATACATTTCATTTTCATGTAAATAATAATAAACGTTCCTTTCACTTGGGTTGACTGTGGGGACACAGTCAAAATCAAGTGTGGGGGGAGACTCATCTTCTTCTTGATTTTTCAGGATTAATTTTTCATTTTTCTTCCAAAACTCAAAAAAAAATTCAAAAAACTAACATTTTTTTAAAAACATTTTGATTTATTTTTTAATAAACACTATAGGATAAATATATGGTTTTGGTTTATTAAATTAAAAATTTTGAATTTTTTTTTGTCTTAACAAAAACAAAAATGAAGTTAAAATTACAAATAACAATGGTTTAACTAGTATATAGGTAGATTCACACGTGTTAATTATGAAATACATCCTAATTGAAAATATTTGTTTCAAAAAGTGGTCGATTTAAAGTAAAGATACAACATTTTTTGTCTTCTATGTTAAATGGTGCTAAGATGATTTTGCAACACTCTCTCTCTCCTAATATATATATATATATATATATATATATATATATATATATATATATAACATCCAAGTATTCACTCTCATTTAAAAGTCATCACGGTTATGCATGTGTGAATTACTTGGAATCTTTGATTTTGTGCTTTCAAACTCATTTAAAAGTCCTCACGGTTATGCATGTATGGAACACATGTAAAAAAGAAAAAGAAAAAAAAGAACAGTCTTAATAAAACCACCTACGGTCGATAGGTGTATGCACGAAAGTGTGTGCACTCGCCATGCTCTGTACATAAGCCTGAAAGGCAGTGCATGGGTGGTATATCTGGCCTTGGTTTACCTGAGCTAGGTGTGTAATTTTTCTTACAAATAATGAGAGAGCAAGCAATTGAAATCCTAGCACTATTTTTACTTATTTGATTTTAATTGTTATTGAAAAGAAATGAAAATACCACTTTGATAAACTTTGATAGTTAATTACGGATCTATTTCATAGATACACTTTGTTATCAACTGAAACAACGAGTTAAACTATTGTCTATTTGTTATGATAACTTGATTTTTGTTGGAAATTTTGACGAGTAAATGGCATAAATTTTCAAGATAATAACCAAAACCTTTATTTTACTTATAAGTGTCGATTTAAAAGTAAATCCTTAATTTGTAAATATTTTCAAAAACTCGCATTCATCTCTTTTTAAATAAATCTTGCATTTTTGTAAATATTTTCACTTTAGATTTTTTATTTTGCATTTGGATTTTGTGGGTAGTATCCGCTGAAAACACTCACGAGACTACACTCGTCCTACTGGGGACACCCAGAGGTTTAACGGCTTGTTGCATATGCTCAATGCAATCGTGCTTTCTACGAAAACAGATTTATCTTAGTTTTAGTTTATTCGAGGACGAATAAAAAGATAAGTGTGGGGGTATTTGATGTGCATGTAAATGTGCATATTGTTACCACCATATTTATTCTATTTAAATTAAATAAATGAACATATTAGGTATTTTAACTTGTTTTAACCAAAATTCATATTAATTCCAAATTTTCACATATTCATCTTCATATAAGGGCAAAATGGCCATTTATGCGCGTATATTAATTTGAGAGAATTTAATTGGAAATTTCTATAATATTTTGTCGGAATTTAGCTTCTCGTATTAGTGGGTTCATGAAGAAACATGAATGCACAAAATGGATATAAAGGAATGAAGATGGAAATAATTCAAAGTGAAGATCATGGAGGACCCCACCTACCCACCTACCTTAATGTACAAATTAAAGGCTAATGCACATGCTTATGGAGTTAATGGTTTCATGTACACTTAATGGGGGATTAAGACATGTTAATGATTACTTGGCCTCCACACTTCCTAAGGGGCATTTTGGGCATTCCCCAAAAAGTGAATTAGGGTTTTAAAACATGTATATATACCCCTTATGTTTCATGTAATCTCTCCTCTTCTCTTAGTCTCTCTTAGGCCTCCTTCTCTTTAGTTTAGTTTAGATCAAAAATAAAATGAAAGCTCCTCTTTCTCTTTTCATGGCTACTTAGCCATTTTTATTTTATGTAATCTTTTTTTTATGCAATTTAATACATGCTCTTTCCTTTACATGTTCATTTACTTTCATGTTGTAGTGTAGATCTCTTCTCTTTTATGCAAGTAGAATAATTTTTCCTTTCATTTTGCTCTCTTTTTCCTCTTCTTTTTATTCAATGTTGCTTGCTACATTTGTTCATATGATAACAAATATGAGAGGCTAAACCCCTTCAATGTAGGGGTAATGAAGCTCTCTAATCATGTAGCTTCAACCTAATTTGATGTTTATGCTCTCTTTTTATGCTTAATGAGAATGATTGAAGTGTTTTAATGATGTTGTTTAGCTTTGAATTTGATAGTCTATGTTGTTCATAACAAATAAGCTATGCTTAAACAAACAACACAAATTGCCTCTTCATCTACATATGATTATGGCAAAGAAGTGATTGTTGAAATTAAAATTTGATGGCTTTTATTTCTAATTAATAGTTAATAGGCCATGCTTAAAATAGATTTTGCTTTCAACTTTGTTGTCATATTTTATGAGATTTAAAAGTGTATTAGTGGTTGTGTTATAGTTTGATGGTTTATATTGAGCTAATTAATAGCAAAAATATACCATACTTATGATAAACACGTCAACTAATTCACGAATGACAAGAAAAGAGAGATCATAACTTCATTTTGTTGATTTATGTAATCTAGAGAGTGGAAATTGCCTCTAAATTGTCTTAACACTCTCATATTTTTTTATCTATTTTCTTTTGTCATTTTTCTTTTTCTTTTTAGTTAATCACTCTCTCGACTTCGGTATAATTTGATTGAATAGAATTTTAAAATCATCAATTCCCTGTGGATCGATCCGTATTCGCCGCGTGCTACATTCGTACACCGTGCACTTGCGGTAATTTTAATTTTTAAATTTTTCGACGGTTTTCTAATTCGATAGAAATTCCGTCGATTAACAGGAATATAAAAGTATGAAGCAATCAGAAACAATAAAATACCATAAACAAGAGTCTTGAAACAATCGAAAAAGAGTGGCTATTTAATACAAGCCAAAATGAAGTGAAATAAAGAGTAATGTTTTCATAAGAAAAATAACACCTTATGCCATTCTTTGCTTACCCCTATCACCATGCGAGGTTTGACCACCACTATCGCCTCCATCTCCACTATTATCGCTACTACTTGCTTGATCATCGAAATAGGAAGACCAAGTGAAAATGGGTTGCTTACCCGGATCACCTAGTGTAGCCGTGGAAGTATCGGATGAACATGAGATAGATTGCCATAACTTTGTAATAAAATCCTTAACCTTATTAAGCTTTTTGTCAACTTTAGTGATATGGGATTGAAGAATTTGTTGGTTACGGCATATCATGGAAATAGGCTCATGTGGAGGAAGGCCCGGATTAGGAATCAAAATTTTGTCTTGTTGACGACTAGTTGATCTTTGGCGAGTTGTATGAGATGCTTCACCTTGTTGTTATTGTGGTTGATCGTCGTTGAGTCCATTCTTCAAAAGTGATGATAGAAGGAGGTCGAGCAACTGGTAGCTTCTTTAATGCTAAGGTACGAGAGTTTAAGTACTCGATAGTAGAAACTGGTGAGTCAGGTTTTGGAATCTCACATGCTTTTAGCAATCGCATAATATATTCACCATAGTAGATGACATTCATTCGATCATTGTTGAAGCTTAAGAATTAATCAAGAATTAATTGTAACCAATTGACTTTAATTTTTCTGAAGATAACGTATAAGGTGTGACGACCCGCCCTTCTCGACCCTAGAAAATTGACACAAAATACACCTCAGTGTGATATGCCGACGATCAAGTGCCGGAAAAGACAGATTGTTGAGGAAACAGAAAGAAGGTAGAAGAAGAAGGAACTAAACAATATTAGATTCTCACAGTCGCAGCGGAATAAAATATAATATATAATATCAACTCTTTACACAAAATGAAAACTATATTTGTTTTATATAATACACCATCAGAGTATCTCATATATCAATAATTACCAGTCAGACAATCATACAATCATAGCAGCGGATAAATATACAAATACGGATAATACGTCTCAGACTCCAGCTCCTCTCCTACTCCAAAGCATCCTGTCCTGAACATATAATACTCGATCTGACCCAAGCATTATAATGAAATAACACCCGAGTCAATCTGGAATACTAGCTGATAATAATGCATCCACGTAACGACCCTCCGCTCTGACCGCCTCTAGTCGGTAATTAAACCAACTCGAAACGTTCAAAATGACGGATTGTTGTTCAGTTTATAAAGTTTAAACAGAATCAGCCACAGAATCACAGAATAATCATAATATTATTCATAAATGAATTTTTCTTACATACATATATCAGAGTTTGTACAATGCATTAAATTTTTATACAGCGGAACAATTTATTTTCATTAAGTACAAGAAAATTTTCTAGAAAAACTTTAGTGGAGTGCTTTCCCCTCTCTCTCTAACTTCACGGCCTGAAAATCTTCAAGCTGTAAAAATACTCGGTCTGACCCGAGCGTTTATTGCAAAACACAAAAACACTCGAGTCAGGATTAATCTTAATTCAAGTAATTAAATTTGCACTGAATTGAATAAAATGGTAACAGAGATGATGAAACAAATGAATCAGTTTAAATCTATTAGGGATTTTCACATTAACAACTTCAACTTTTTTTTAAAATCTGTCAATCCTGTGTGGCTGCAGTACACACGTATATTTATACACATGTGCACTGCCTCGCCAACTCGTGTGCACCAAACAAAAGCACATCTATCAGATCAAAACAAGATCAAACCCAAGTTTCAAAACTAGGTTCAACTCAAGGCGAATGCACAGATAAAAGAGTCAAGAAGGCATCAGACAAAGCAATACAAACAGCAATGCCAAAGCAGGCTATCAAGGCAGAGACTCAGAAATGCCAAAGACATGAAGACATAAACAACAACAAATGCGAGACCAACTGCAAAAATGACACAGCAGAAGTGATCAAGGCAAAGCACAAGTGTGCAACATCAAGTAGTTTCAAGTACACGGACATATATATATGGACTGCCACTGCATGCAACCAGCAAAAAAAATCAAGTCTAAAGTCTCAAGTGCAACAGCATGGAATGCAGCTACAAGTGCAACAGAGATGGGAAAGCATATATGGATATGAAGACTGAAACATCATCAAGCATGAACTCACATATTCTCTATTTCTGCCAATTTCTACATATTTTTTTTTTCTTATATGAAACATGAAAACATGTTTAATTTTTCCTACATATTCATATTTCATGAAACAACATCAAAGACTGAAATACATAGTGCATGCAAAAATGTGCACGGGCCAGGGACATCACTCAAAGATGGTAACAGTGATATGCAGCAGTGTATATGAACACAACTACAGGTACAAAGTCAAGTTATATGCATCAGAATGTTGACAGAAGAAGACTGCAATGCGTGCTACAACAACAGAAACCAGAAGTTCGACAATGTCAAACGCAAACAAATGCAACAATCAACTCAACTGAATACATGGACGTATGACAGTGCAACTCAAAACAGTGCACAAGTTAACAGGACATTTTTTTATTTTATATATTAATACAAGCACATGCACTCAGTTCATTTTTTTAGCTTGTTGATGCTTGATTATTTCCAGAGGAGATATAACTCAGTTGGATGCAAACTAAGATGTACACAAGTACAGACTACATGCAAGACACAGTGCAAACTAAGGGGTAAGTGCAACTGGAAATAACAACATGCAACCCTCAAAACCTATATATTTAAAAGTTCCATTTTTAAAAACTTTGAACTTCAAACCTTATTTGAACACAGTTTCAATTCATACTTGAATTAAGTTTTCAACTTAAAATATGAATTTCATTAAAAACATTAAAAACTGCAAACTCTCTGGTCAAAAAAACCCCTGCATCATAAACCCGAGATACCCCACCATTTACTCCGAGTTTTAAAACCTTCTGCTCCGAGTCAAATACAAAAATACCCGATCAACCCCCGAGTCAAAATACCCTGCACACTACTAATCTGTCACTTGAGTTCAACGTGCAACCAAATTAACCTGGAAACCAATTCACCTGACTCTCACTCTCTGATCATCATCACCAACATCTCCTTCATCCTCTCACATCAATACTCCACTAATAAAAACATCTTAACACCTGACATCCACATGGATTAACAGATACCTCAAATTTCTTATTTCTGTTTAAACAGAAATGTTTTCTCCCCAACAGTTTATTTAAACTGTAATATTAGTTTTACAATTCACGTTTTTAAACATGCATTCCTATGATAGACTTGTTTAATAGTTTAAGATTCTTGTTTTGAAATCTCTATGTTAACTGTCTCTATAGTTTACAGTAAAACAGATTTCAAATTTAACCTTAATTATGATTTAAAAATTTAATCTACACTAAACAACTATCCCTCATTTCCATAACAAATACAACAGAGTATTAATTCAAGAAATCTTGTTTTTTATTTCCATTTAAAAGTTTAGTTTCTAAAATCAGAGTCAGGTAAAAATATACCTGTAACAGCAAACATAAATATACATATTTATGTATATGTACACAGAATATTGATATAAATCACACAAACATACATACAGAGACTTATCTGTACTTATCAGTTTAAAAAAAATAAAGATTTAATAGCATCTGTTCTTATTAGTTTAAAAACAAATATCAGAGCAAATGATAGCGAATAACATCCAACAACCAACATGCAGTGACTTATCTTGTACATACCAGTTTAAATTGGATTGACCGAGAGCAAAGAGCAAATGATAGCAAACAACACCACAAATCATAGCATGCAACCAAAACCCAATTCAAACAAATTCAAACACTTGAATAAAAATCAACCGTGAGCAAAGAACTCACCAAAACTCGAATCGAAACAGCTGAGGCGAGAATGAGCAGAGCACAATCGAACCAAGGCCGAAGCCCCAAATTGGATCGCAAGCCCTAATTGATAAACGACGAAGAGAAGGCCGCCATTTTTATTTCTTTCGTTTCTTTTTTTTTTCGTTTGATTTCTGAAGTGATGGAGGAAAGGGGTTCGTGTATTATGCAGAGGAGAACGTGAATTTGGGCACGATTTAGGGCGTAAACAAGGGCGTAGATTGGGGCGTGTTTGTAGCTGAACCAAGTATAAGGCAGTATACTTATTTATCTTTATTTTATTTATTTTTTTTTTCTCCTTTATTTTATGTTATATTATTTTTACCTTTTTATTTATTTTTTTTCTCCTCTTTTTTTTCAATTTAAATTCAATTAGTTTTGTTAATTGTTTTCTTTACTTTGTTTTTTGTTTTGTTTAATTTTTGTTGTTAAAACTTTAACTAAGTGTAATTACATTATATTTTTTTTTCAAAGTTTATAAATATGTTCTTTGAATTTTTACTATGTATATTTATTTATTTCGTTATTGACAAAAAATTTATTCTATTTTATTTTAGTTAAAGAAAAATGTTATTTATAACTAAACATCGATTTATAAATTTACATAAATAATAATTCGTAAATTCAAATTATTTTCCTAAGTCATTAGTTCGAATTTAAAATACAAATTTCAATATTCAATTTAAACTTCAAAGTCAAATTTAAATTTTATTCAACTTTAAACAGATTAAATTCTAATATTTAATCGCCAATTTATTCTGATAATTTGAAATTCACGTCAAATCATCATTTAAATATTTAAAATAAATTAAATATTCACAAATTAAATTGTTCAAAATTCAGGATCGTTACAATCTCCCCTACTTAAAAGAATTTCGTCCCGAAATTATAAGTTAGGAAAAACGATTGCTAAAATCTCACCGATATTTATATCCTACACAATTCTACCAAGTTTCAAACTTGCAAATAAATATAGGATTCATCCCATTTATTTTATCTCACTAGTTTTGTTCAACAATTTTAAAAATCAAGACACAAAAGTCTTTTACCAAATTTTTGACTTACAAAACTCAAATTTTTAAACTTGAAATCTTTCATGCTAAATATTTGCATATTACATCTTTTCCAAAGCTGTGTGCTTTCAAGATATTTTAAAGATCTTCTTCCTTAATTCATTAAGTTAGAATTATGTAATTCTAATTTCAGATTATTGATTTTCTATTTAAAGTTTGAAAATACTTGATAACTCGAAGTTTAACAAGTCCATCGTCGTTCTTACAGACATTAGGCATACGCTGGCCAGGCGCAAGACTAAAAATCTCCAAGTACTAAATATACTTGCTTCAACTCCCAGTGAAAATACTTTTTTTTTTAAATTATTTTAAAAATGGATATGGAAAGCACGTTCCCCCATGGATCACAGTTTACCCGGCGGTTACGCTACTATCTCAGTAGAATCACTTGTAATCTTAGATTTCTCATCACTCCTGAATTTCGTCATGGTTGTCGCCTTAGATCGCGGTCCACACGGCGGTTACACTACTATCTCAGTAGAATCGCTCGTAGCCTTAGGCATCACGCCCCTCGAATTTCGCTTCGGTTTCCAGATCGCAGTTTACTCGGCGGTTGCGCCACTATCTCAGTGGAATCGCTTGTAACTGTAGGCATCACGCCCCACGAATTACGCCAGCATCAATTCACATAATCCCAAACACGATGATCCATCGTGGGGGATATCATATCAGTCCCAATGGACATTCCACTAATGGAATTCTACGTAGCTACGATTTCCAATGGACACTCCACCGAGTTCCAATCACCTTCACACATAATAAATGGAAGGTACATTTCCATATCCTCAGTTTTTAGAAAACATATGTCATATACATATAGTACTTCATTTCACATTTTGTACTTATCATACCTATGTAAACCTACACAGGACTTTTCATAATAATGACTTTCCAAACTGATAGTTTTCGATTATATTCACATATATAAGTTACGAAAACTCAATTCACATTCACAACAACTAGAGGATTCCAAATTTTCCATCACGTTTAAAATTTTCCTCTAAATCGATTTGAAAATTTAAGGTTATTTCAAATCTAATTCACATTCACAATCCAATTTATTATCGACTTCACATTCGATTTGGATTTCACGTTACATCGTCAATTCTCAACACATAATTGATGTCTATCGATATATAACCTCTAAGCTCGTACGTCTCAGAGAAGGGTGTTAAGCTAAAAGAATAAATTCTCCGCCACCACAGATATATATTTAATAGAGATCAAATGCTATGTCATCAATTCACGATGTTAGACATACAATCCCAATCGACTATCCAAAATTCAAAGCTCAACTTATATTGTTTTTGGTTTCAAAGTTAAACTCAATTTTAACTCAAGATTCAATCTTTTTGAAAAATTTCCAAGTTGAACTAATTGTTCACATTTCTCAAAATAATATCTTTACAAGATATACAATTTTCACACTTAGCCATTTGAAACTAATTTCAAATACTCATTTTTTTCAATTTATCTTCAAAAGATAAAATTTCAAACCTTTCATTTCATATTGGAAAACATTTCCATACTTATTAAATAATAAGTAATTCACAAATTCTTTTATTTTCAACTCGGAAAATATTCGATATACTTGAATCAAAATTAAGTATATATTTCACTCTTTAAGGAAATCATTCTTTTAAACACATTTATTTGAGTTAAAACGAATGTTGCGTAAAACATCGTTACGACAACTCAAAATCACTAGTATAGGGATTCGGATTTAAAATAGATATATAAATCCCAATACTATAAACAACATTTCCTTCCGGAAAGCATTTGCTATAACAACAATGTTATAGTCCATCTTTTCCTTATTTCTCGAAACGCCTATTTCAACAATTGAATGTTGAAATCTATGTATTCGATAGTTAATGCATTTTGAAACATCTTTAAAACCATTAACTTTTTCAATTTCAACTTAATTCATAGTTTGAATTCTTCATACTTTTCATAGTATTAGTTTTAAACCGATTTCAAACTTTTCAATATTAAGTTTTTCACTTAATTCAATTTTCCGCACGTTTAAATTCAAATTCATCACTGAATTTATTAAACCTGTAATGGATTATCCTGTTGACAACTTCAAATTTGAAATCTAAATTTCATTTGAACTTTGCATTTGCTTTCTATTTCAAAAATAATCAACTAGTTCTTTAGTAAATTATTCATCGACTTAGTTCCATTAAATTCATATTTCCACATTAATTATTTTAGGCAATAGTTTTAAACTTGGAATATAAGCTTCCCATCAAAACTAGTTTGATTCATACAGTTAAATCAACAATTAAACTTCCTTCCATAATATCACTTCCCAAGATGCTATTTCATTAAAATATTTCCTCCGTACAAAATTTTACATAGCTTAATACTTTTAAAAGACGTACCCAAAAGATTGTGGGTTACAAAGGATAGTATTACAAAATATATCGATTGGTTTAAGATTCAGAATAATTAAGGACTAACGACTTCTTGTCCGATAGTATGCATCTTTGCCAAACTTTCATCTTCGGATGACACTATTTCATATTGTGTTAAAGGAGAATTAACACATTCAAAATCCACATGTCCCCACTCCTTACAGTTATTGCAAAAATATGAGATGTTTCCCTCCTTATCAATCACCTTAGCACTTTTCGCTCTAGCTGGTCGGGCTATAGCTTGCTCTCCCTGTTGTCTTTCGGTGCAGTTTCTGGCTATATGTCCAGACTGACGACAATGGTAGCAGATTGTCAATCTATCGACGGGTAAATTGAGTACGCACTTTTTCCTTTTCACTTTAGGGCAATGACTAAGAAAATGCCCTTTCTCCCGACATTTAAAACACACAATCTCAGGACGAGCGAACCGGTCATCCACATTCCTTTTCTTTCTCCTTACTCGGCACTTAATGGCATAATGTCCCTTTTTATGACATCGATAGCAAATAACCTCATCATATGGACCAGGTGCTTGCCTTTCACTGAATCTCCTTTCAATTTCCGCACGTCTCGCTTCTGCTTCTCTACGAGCAATTGCTCTTCGTTCACGGCGTGCTGCTTTTTGTGCTTCGGTTTTCGCCATTATAATTAACAAGTGTTTTCAAAGTTTCCTATCAATATTTGCAATTCTTATTAGCAGAGGTTGGATTATTCAATCATTTTACCTAAAACATATCTGTTTTAGTTAATAATATATTCACTGTCCAAAATCGTGAATATACTTATCTATTCAATTCAGTGTTTCTACACTTTTTATTTAAAGGATTATCCACTGTCCAAAATCGTGGATAAAATTCCCAACCAACATTTACTATCACAATATTTAACTTAAAGGATAATTCGCTGTCCAAAATCACGAATATATCTCCTTTAATAACTTCTATTTTTCATTTATCAAATTCAATTGGTTTCGAATTTATAAACCATCTTTACAAATTCCATTTCTATTTATAAACTTTCGAGTTATAAATCTTTTTATTAATTCAATTCGATTCAATTTATATAACTCAGTTATATACCAAAAGTTCATATTATAAGTTAAATACTTATAATCCATTTATTCACTAAATCATTCTTCAAAACATTTGAAATTAATTTTCAAAAGAATTCAGAATCAAATTCTCAAGTTATAATTCAATAATTCTCTTGGTTATAACTAAATTGAAATATCATTTTATTTCACAATTATTGTTTTGTAGATATTCACAATATTTGATTCAAATCAATTCATTAATTCACTTCACTTATATTTTATTTTTCATAAGTCTCAATAATTCGATAATGGATTTCGAATGAGAAACTATCGCAATCCTAAATTTAGAGAGGGGAATTTTCAAAATAATTCTAATTTTCAAAATACTTTTTATTTTACAAAGAAAACAATTTCAAACTTATTTTAAATTTGAAAAAACATTTTTCTTTAAAGTGGTTCTAGTAACTATTCATATTAAACATCATAAACTGAGCTTTGAGTAAACCAAAGCTCTGATACCACTTTTGTAACGACCCTCCGCTCTGACCGCCTCTAGTCGGTAATTAAACCAACTCGAAACGTTCAAAATGACGGATTGTTGTTCAGTTTATAAAGTTTAAACAGAATCAGCCACAGAATCACAGAATAATCATAATATTATTCATAAATGAATTTTTCTTACATACATATATCAGAGTTTGTACAATGCATTAAATTTTTATACAGCGGAACAATTTATTTTCATTAAGTACAAGCAAATTTTCTAGAAAAACTTTAGTGGAGTGCTTTCCCCTCTCTCTCTCTAACTTCACGACCTGAAAATCTTCAAGCTGTAAAAATACTCGGTCTGACCCGAGCGTTTATTGCAAAACACAAAAACACTCGAGTCAGGATTAATCTTAATTCAAGTAATTAAATTTGCAATGAATTGAATAAAATGGTAACAGAGATGATGAAACAAATGAATCAGTTTAAATCTATTAGGGATTTTCACATTAACAACTTCAACTTTTTTTTAAAATCTGTCAATCCTGTGTGGCTGCAGTACACACGTATATTTATACACATGTGCACTGCCTCGCCAACTCGTGTGCACCAAACAAAAGCACATCTATCAGATCAAAACAAGATCAAACCTAAGTTTCAAAACTAGGTTCAACTCAAGGCCAATGCACAGATAAAAGAGTCAAGAAGGCATCAGACAAAGCAATACAAACAGCAATGCCAAAGCAGGCTATCAAGGCAGAGATTCAGAAATGCCAAAGACATGAAGACATAAACAACAACAAATGCGAGACCAACTGCAAAAATGACACAGCAGAAGTGATCAAGGCAAAGCACAAGTGTGCAGCATCAAGTAGTTTCAAGTACACGGACATGTATATATGGACTGCCACTGCATGCAACCAGCAAAAAAAATCAAGTCTAAAGTCTCAAGTGCAACAGCATGGAATGCAGCTACAAGTGCAACAGAGAAGGGAAAGCATATATGGATATGAAGACTGAAACATCATCAAGCATGAACTCACATATTCTCTATTTCTGCCAATTTCTACATATTTTTTTTCTTATATGAAACATGAAAACATGTTTAATTTTTCCTACATATTCATATTTCATGAAACAACATCAAAGACTGAAATACTTAGTGCATGCAAAAATGTGCACAGGCCAGTGACATCACTCAAAGATGGTAACAGTGATATGCAGCAGTGTATATGAACACAACTACATGTACAAAGTCAAGTTATATGCATCAGAATGTTGACAGAAGAAGACTGCAATGCGTGCTACAACAACAGAAACCAGAAGTTCGACAATATCAAACGCAAACAAATGCAACAATCAACTCAACTTAATACATGGACGTATGACAGTGCAACTCAAAACAGTGCACAAGTTAACAGGACATTTTTTTTTATATATTAATACAAGCACATGCACTCAGTTCATTTTTTTAGCTTGTTGATGCTTGATTATTTCCAGAGGAGATATAACTCAGTTGGATGCAAACTAAGATGTACACAAGTACAGACTACATGCAAGACACAGTGCAAACTAAGGGGTAAGTGCAACTGGAAATAACAACATGCAACCCTCAAAACCTATATATTTAAAAGTTCCATTTTTAAAAACTTTGAACTTCAAACCTTATTTGAACTCAGTTTCAATTCATACTTGAATTAAGTTTTCAACTTAAGTATGAATTTCATTAAAAACATTAAAAACTGCAAACTCTCTGGTCAAAAAAAACCCTGCATCATAAACCCGAGATACCCCACCATTTACTCCGAGTTTTAAAACCTTCTGCTCCGAGTCAAATACAAAAATACCCGATCAACCCCCGAGTCAAAATACCCTGCACACTACTAATCTGTCACTTGAGTTCAACGTGCAACCAAATTAACCTGGAAACCAATTCACCTGACTCTCACTCTCTGATCATCATCACCAACATCTCCTTCATCCTCTCACATCAATACTCCACTAATAAAAACATCTTAACACCTGACATCCACATGGATTAACAGATACCTCAAATTTCTTATTTCTGTTTAAACAGAAATGTTTTCTCCCCAACAGTTTATTTAAACTGTAATATTAGTTTTACAATTCACGTTTTTAAACATGCATTCCTATGATAGACTTGTTTAATAGTTTAAGATTCTTGTTTTGAAATCTCTATGTTAACTGTCTCTATAGTTTACAGTAAAACAGATTTCAAATTTAACCTTAATTATGATTTAAAAATTTAATCTACACTAAACAACTATCCCTCATTTCCATAACAAATACAACAGAGTATTAATTCAAGAAATCTTGTTTTTTATTTCCATTTAAAAGTTTAGTTTCTAAAATCAGAGTCAGGTAAAAATATACCTGTAACAGCAAACATAAATATACATATTTATGTATATGTACACAGATTATTGATATAAATCACACAAACATACATACAGAGACTTATCTGTACTTATCAGTTTAAAAAAAATAAAGATTTAATAGCATCTGTTCTTATTAGTTTAAAAACAAATATCAGAGCAAATGATAGCGAATAACATCCAACAACCAACATGCAGTGACTTATCTTGTACATACCAGTTTAAATTGGATTGACCGAGAGCAAAGAGCAAATGATAGCAAACAACACCACAAATCATAGCATGCAACCAAAACCCAATTCAAACAAATTCAAACACTTGAATAAAAATCAACCGTGAGCAAAGAACTCACCAAAACTCGAATCGAAACAGCTGAGGCGAGAATGAGCAGAGCACAATCGAACCAAGGCCGAAGCCCCAAATTGGATCGCAAGCCCTAATTGATAAACGACGAAGAGGAGGCCGCCATTTTTATTTCTTTCGTTTCTTTTTTTTCGTTTGATTTCTGAAGTGATGGAGGAAAGGGGTTCGTGTATTATGCAGAGGAGAACGTGAATTTGGGCACGATTTAGGGCGTAAACAAGGGCGTAGATTGGGGCGTGTTTGTAGCTGAACCAAGTATAAGGCAGTATACTTATTTATCTTTATTTTATTTTTTATTTTTTTTTCTCCTTTATTTTATGTTATATTATTTTTACCTTTTTATTTATTTTTTTTCTCCTCTTTTTTTTCAATTTAAATTCAATTAGTTTTGTTAATTGTTTTCTTTACTTTGTTTTTTGTTTTGTTTAATTTTTGTTGTTAAAACTTTAACTAAGTGTAATTACATTATATTTTTTTTTCAAAGTTTATAAATATGTTCTTTGAATTTTTACTATGTATATTTATTTATTTCGTTATTGACAAAAATTTTATTCTATTTTATTTTAGTTAAAGAAAAATGTTATTTATAACTAAACATCGATTTATAAATTTACATAAATAATAATTCGTAAATTCAAATTATTTTCCTAAGTCATTAGTTCGAATTTAAAATACAAATTTCAATATTCAATTTAAACTTCAAAGTCAAATTTAAATTTTATTCAACTTTAAACAGATTAAATTCTAATATTTAATCGCCAATTTATTCTGATAATTTGAAATTCACGTCAAATCATCATTTAAATATTTAAAATAAATTAAATATTCACAAATTAAATTGTTCAAAATTCAGGATCGTTACAATCCAAATTGATTATTAAAGTTTCGAAAATCCTTTGAAACAAAAGCATCTCGTAAGACCATGCCACAAATAAACATGTCGGGTTTTTACCTTACGATAGCTAAAACACTTTTTATAGAAGTCCTCTGATATTATAATAGGGTCTATATACAAATACTTATAAAATAACCGAAATTGTTACATTATTAAATTCCAGCTACTAGCCACAGTGTGGGTAATATAAACAAAACTCGTAAAAGGCACGTAGGGAGAATGGATTTCCAACAATGACTAGGCACTGGGGTACCACCTGTCACAATACCTGGTCTAGATCAGTGTACCGAGGAGTACGCCCGCTCCCCTGCAACACAAGGCCGGAACCATCCCTTACTGGACAGTTCAGAATAAGATCACCCCACGGTTGGGATCAGCAACTTCACCACTAAGCCGAATAAAAAGGAACATCTAAACATGGATGACCTTACTCTCAAGTGGGGGCTACCCACGAAGCCTTGCTGCATAACCCCTGATTTTCAGTCATTCCCGGTTGATGAGGCTTGAGGCTAAGCGTTACCTTTTAGAACGTTTCACTTAGAATGCCCATCGCCCACCTGGCGATGTTCCGAAAGCATTCATCCATACAAGTCCGTCCCGGGTTCGAACGGAACCGAAGGCACTACTCCTACTATATCCATTTTGGAAATATCCTCAGGATTAGTAGCGACTAGCCCTTGCACTTCACTGCTCCATCTTCGACTCCGAACACGTTTTTCGCATGAAAACGTACAAACCGGATCGAAGTGGTTTTTGAGAAATAAATCTCGATCCCGGTCTCTTCGAAAAGATCAACGCATTTGTCCAATATTGATAGTTGGTGATTTAAATATCAATTAACATTCACAAAAATCCACCATACAATAAATAATTCCCCACATTATTTATTTTCCTCAAAAATATCTTTACAATATATGTTTCCATTTTCAAATCCTTTTGAAACACTTTTCAAACCCAATTTCCTCATGGAATAGATTCCCAAATCTTTACTTCCTCTAAAAAACATCCAAGTACTACTATTCAAGATTTAAAATAACTAAAATTCTTTATCTTTGAAAATACATTAAAACATTTACATTAACACTACTTACATACTTAGTATAATATATATATATACATATATATATATATATACCATTAAAAATGTTTCGAATAAAACTACTTTATGAAATATAAACTATTATCTTTAAAATAAGTTAAGTCATACTAGATTTTAAATAAGACTATAAAATACTATACAAGTTTCATATAAAATTTTGTTTGATTATCTTTAAAATAGAACCATTTTACAAAGTATATATAATAATAATATTCTTTAAACATAGTTCTAATTACCCTTTTTAAAATAATTTCTTCTATAACTACTTTGATAAATGTTTACTTTTTAAATTCTTACATCTTAAAACATTTCTTGAAATCATTCTTTAATAAAACTTCAAACTTTTCAAAAATCAGCTTTAAGAACGTACTTGGCATCTCAGGGAAATACACTTCCATCTTAGAATAACCAAAGAATTCTTTTTATCAATCCAACACGATTTATCCCAAATCAATTTTACGTTCATCCCATAAAATACCCTTTCCATACTTTAAAAATAGCCCCTTTTATTTTAAAGACATTGCTATTTCCTGGAAATCATTTTCAAACATTCGTTTGAAATATTTAAAATAAAACTTCTAGAAATTATTTAATTGAAAATAATACTTAACGAAATATACAGGGGTTTCCTAAGTATTTTTAAATAAAATTTCACTTTTTAAAATAAGGTTATTAAATCAAATATTCATATTGAAATTTTCTTTTTGAAAACTTAATACTACTTACCTTTTTGCAAATAATTAAATACTATAATTACTTAATCCAATATTTGCTTACACTAAAAAAACATTTTTAAATAATATTTCTTTCTAAAAATATTATAAACATATTTAAACTGCAAATTTAAAATTTGAAAGCTTTCTTAAAACAAAATAAAATTTCCACGAAAAAACACACTTCTCATTCTTTAAAATAAATCTCGATGTTATTCTAAACAGTTCTCAGTACCCTATTTAAACCACAAATTCAAACACTTCATATTATCATCCAATCACTTGAATTTAATCCCTTTTTTTTAATTCTTTATTTAAGAATTTCTTTAATTTTCCTTTAAACCCAATTTATTTGTATTTAAAATTTTCAGGTTGTGTTCACCCAATCTCAGCATAACACAATTTAAATTTCAATCTTATTCATCACAGCATATAAGTAAAACATGGCATATCAAGATCTAAACAATTTATCTCAGAACAATAAACAAGATATATCACAGAATATAAGTCTAAATTTCTATTTGTGAGGGATCCAGTTGGATCCCTCCAACCTATTTCCCAACATCCACAGATATTAGCACAACAGTATATATTGATTCAATTTGATAATAATTAACATACTCAACCAATCAAGCAATCATTCAATTATTGACTATTTAAATTAACTAATATTCCAGATGCGAGTGAGTTACACTCACCTTGAGTTTTGACGAGCGTTTGAAATTTTAAATTAAACCGAGTCATTCGATTTAATCTAAAATTTTCACTGGGTTCGATCGTCACTGGACCTACGCTGCAGCGTAGAGCGCGTCGCTGGATTCCCGCGATTCTTGTTTCGTCAAAATCTGATCATGTATGCATCCGATATTAAATTTACAAGATTGTATACGAATTTAAAAAAAAAATTCTTTTTTTTTAATAATTACCAAAATAAACACGATCCGAAAACTCATCTTCCCCATCGCGATCAACAACTACAGAATGAACCCAAAACCACGATCTAGGGTTTCGAACCGCCACCACCACGATGCATGCCACGCCGATCGGCAGATGCCAACTTGAAGCTCTCCACCATTTCCACCTTCGACTGGATCCCCTCGAAGCTTGGCTATCCCAAAGCCTCCAAAATCACACGCGAACATGCGGCACTCGAATCGTTGTAACCACCAATTCCCTTCGCGAAAACACATCGCCACCGTTGGATGGGTAGACGTCGAGGTGCTCTCCAACTTTCATGTTGAAATATTTTGATAAAATTGAGTGGATGGAGAGAAAATTATAGGGGAAGGCAAGAGAATTTTGGCCATTCAAAAGAAACTGCGGCGGCCCTAAGAACGAACTAGGGTTTCTTGGCCTCGCGTGCATATATATACGTACAACATATTATTTTAATATTTAATTCATTTTAAAGCAACTTTTACAAACGATCTCCAAACAACGCGTGCCGACAAGCGTTCCTAAGATTTTACCTACGTTCCAAACACAATGGAATGTGTTTTGGAGGTTAATTCGGTTGTATGCACGAGTTACGGAAATAAACGATCAATTTTAAATTAAATCGATTAAAGTATTTTCTAGGCGTTTTAAGCTGCCGGGGTTAAACGACAACTCCGATTGCTACAAAAATTGAAATCCGATAATAACTAACTATTACGGATCCAATGGAACTGGTTTCGTTGAATTCCGAGACTGTGCCCCAGAAGGCTATTTTAACTTGTCGTTTAAATCGAGCGATTTTCAAAATCGCCGCAATCACTTAAAATTTCACTTTAAAAACTTTATTAACTCTATTATAACTCGTATAAAATATATATTTACACTAGAAATCATTCTGATTCATTTCGAGCCAAAATCTAATTATTGGCATTATTATATTATTAAATTCAATTATTAAATTAATATAAAATTCCAAATTTAATCTATCGACTTTTAATTCCATCCAACGGTCCAGTATTAAAATTCAAACCCAAATAAATTTTAGAATCTAATTTTATATCTATTTATACTTAAAATTACCAATTATCCCCATTCTAATATTAAGTTATTATTATTCAAATTTCAATTAAATTACCCATTATAAAGTTTTAACCAATTTTATTAATTTAACCAAAGTCTTTTATTTCAAAATTCAAATTATAATCAAAATTCAACATTTAAAATGAATTAAATGTTCAAATCTAGCGACCCAAAATTTAGGGTCATTACATAAGGCTTTAAAGTTATATTTATAAACAAGCTCATAACTCCTGGTTCGCGGAGTTACAGTTTTCATTAACGCACGGTGTATAATTCTTGCTTTTGGTCTTAATGACATGGACTTGATTTGGTGCATATCATCTTCCAAAAATAAATGACTTATATGGTCTTGAACGACCATATCACAATCAACATTGCCCAATTCTATACCAACATTTTCAGATCTTAAAATGTGAGCCATTCAATCTAAGGAGAAAAATATGGGTTTTCCACAAACTAGACTCCATACACAATCTTCTTGGTTTTGAATGTTTTGGTGACCCAAGTTAAGATTAGCATAGAATAGTTGACCATAATTTGATTAAATTTATGCTTATTTTCGTCAACATTGAATAAAGATTCCAAACTGCTCCTACGATCTAATTCTTGTATATGGTATGGAGAAAAATTGGCAAACTTTACAAACAAACCTTAAAAGATGTGAGAATCCTGCATTCTCCTCCATCCTCTAATTACGGTATCATCATAGAGCCATTGTTGGACTTGCTCATTGGAAGGAGGTTGGAAGGACGAAGATGCTTGTCCTTTTCTCTTTGGTGCCATTTAATTCTATTGTTTGGAGGTAAAAATTGAGTTTTTGAAGATCTAGGGTTTTAGAAAACTTGAAACTCTAAAATGATAGTGAAGAGGAATAGGGAAAGTGAAGTTTAAAAGGTGAAAGGTGAGTGGGTAGGAGCAATAATTTTGCTCAGATCCACGAATCAGTCCATTGAATCAGTGGTTCAATCGACTGAACCTGAAATTCAAAATTTTCGTCCTTCCAATTCAGTCAACGAATGCCTGATTCAGTCGACTGAATATGGGTTATATATATTTTGTCTTCTTCTCTAGTTGACTGAGCCACTGTGCTAGTCGACTGACCCTGCTTTTAAAAAAAAAATTATTTCAGTGTCAGTCGAGTGGTGCCCTGGTTCAGTCATCTGGCCTTGGTGAATTTTCTCTATCAATTTTTGTTGAGTAAATTTTTATATTTTTTCATACTTAGGAACATGTACAAATTTTTTGAATAGTAGAACTAGTTATAAGTGTTGATAATATGAGAGAGAGAGAGGAAATGAATTGTTCCAAAAACAAATTGTACATACTTTAGTTAAATTATTCGAAAAAATAATAAATAATAACAACTACTTTTATTTTGAAGGGCAAGAAGTTTTGTAGTGCTGTAGTTGTTTGGGATGAACATTTAATGCTTCATTTCGATCCCATGAATTTGGTGAGACCGGTGGTCATGGTGGGAATGAAGTAGAAGGTCGTCGAATTGGCGAAATGACGTGTTCGTCTATTGGATGTGATGAAGCATTGCAAAATTTAATAGCAATGTGTTCGATAATTCCTAGACGTCTCGAGTTGATTTTTTGCTCGTAATATATTTCACATTGAAGCATCAGCGATTCTTGTTGATAGTGATGCAAATCGTCTATTTTTTGTTTAGTGTTTGGAGAGATGTCAATCATCATCTTGTTCCCTTTCTTTTTCTCCAGAGAATTTCCGGTATGATCATGATAGGTAGAAGATGGTGTAGTATGATGAACGGGAATTTTTGGTTAATTGGTAGAGGCTAGAATTTCAATGGAGTCAGTTGATGAAGAAGTTGACATATTGAGTGTTAGTTCGTATTTCTGTTTTATTTGTATGAATAACATAGAATTGATATATCTATTTATAGACTAATGTTGAGAGAAAGAAGGATGAAGTGAATGGTTTGTCTTGAAATTAGTTATAAAATGGTTGTTAGTTAGGAAAGTTAGTTGTTATTCCGTTGGTTTTCTGTTTTGTGATTTATCTAGGAAATGTAATATGCATAAAGTATATTTATAGATGTAAGTATTATACATAATTTAGTGTATAGTTTTCGCCATATAATAAAGTCCCCGACTTAGACTGTAATGGGAATAATCAATAGCTCAAGTGGTTAAGACATTTGGACTATTCACAACAGGTCATAGATAGAGTCTCAACATGGTCAGAAAAATGAATTTTTGTCAAAAAAATTTAATTTTGAGTTTTTTTTCAAAATTTCATATTTTATAATTATATATCTTTAATATACATTATATCCAGTTCTTGACATAGTTTTATAAAAGTGTTTTCTAGAAAAGGTTTAGTAAAAATATCGGCTAATTGATTTTCAGATGGAACGTAGTCTAAATTTGTTACATCTTTTTCTATATTATCTCGTAGAAAGTGATGTCTAATATCTATATGTTTAGTTCTAGAGTGATTTACTGGATTTATAGATAGATTTATTGCACTGGATTATCGTAGTAAATTGTTGATTTTGATAAATTGACTCCGAAATCTTTAAGTGTCTGTTGCATATAGATTACTTGTGCGCAAGCTAGTGCCGAGAAATATATTCTGCTTCACAACTTGATAGTGAGACACAGTTTTGTTTCTTGCTAAACCATGATATTAATGATTTACCAATGAAGTGACATGTACTGCTTGTACTTTTTCTATCTGTTCGCGATCCTCTGAAATCAGCATCGCTGTATGATACTAACTCGAATGAGCACTCTTTTTTTATAGAAAAGTCTGAAATCTGTAGTGTTACTAAGATAACGTAGTATTCGTTTTATGGCTCGTAAATGTGATTCTTTTGGGTTTGCTTGAAATCGTGCACATAGACATACACTCATCATTATATCTAGTTTACCCGCTGTTAGATAAAGTAGTGATCCTATCATACTACGATATAGTTTTTGTCTACACTCTTGCCATTTTCATCTTTATCAAGATGTGCTGTTGTGCTCATAGGTGTTGGTTTGGTAGAAGTCTTTTCCATTCCGAAACGCTAGATAAGATTACTATAGTATTTTTCTAGTTTTATAAATATTCCATTTGAAACTTGTTTTATTTGACATCCTAGAAAATACGATAATTCTCTCATATGGGACATTTCAAATTCTCTAGTCATTATTTTCGAAAATTCTTTACATAATTTATTATTTGTTGAATCAAATATAATGTCATCCACGTCTATTTGTACTGTCAAAATATCATTTTTAGAATGTTTTATAAATAAATTTCGATCTACTTTTCCTATTTCGAATCCCGATTCAATTAAATAACTTTTAAGGCGTTCATACCAAGCACGTGGTGCTTGTTTTAAACCATATAAAGCTTTCTTAAGTTTATAGACATGATCTGGGTATTTTTCATGAATAAATAAAGAAGGTTGTTCAACAAAAACATTTTCTTTAATATAACCATTTAAAAATGCACTTTTAGCATCCATTTGAGAGAGTTTAAAGTTATTAAAACATGCATATGCCAATAAGATTCGTATTGCATCTAGTCTAGCGACTGGAGAAAACGTTTCTTCGTAGTCTATTCCTTCTTCCTGGTTATATCCTTGTGCTACTAGTGTCGCTTTGTTTCTAGTTATATTTCCTAATTCGTCTTCTTTATTTTTATAAACCCATTTAGTTCCTATAACAGTCTGATCGGTCACTTTGGGTATTAGTTCCCAAACTTCATTTCGTTCAAGCTGATTTAGTTCTTCTTGCATAGAAATAATCCAATTTTCAATGGATGATGCTTCCTTAGTATTTTTAGGTTCTATAGTAGAGAGAAAAGCTACGTTACCCATTAAATTTAGTTGATTCCTAGTTCGAACATTTGAATTTATTTCTCCAATTATATTTTCTGTAGGATGATTTTGTAAGATTCTTCGAGGAGATCTTATTGTATTAGTTATATTTCTATTTTCTAAGTTATTAACAATGTTTTCATCTTCTCTAGAATTATAAACATTATCTTCATCATCTGTTGAATTGTTTATTATTATATTTGTTTTATTATTAAGTAAGTCATCGTCATTATTTGTTGTTGAAATAAGTTTAGAGTTCTCATCAAAAGATATATGAAGTGACTCTTTGATAGTATTAGTTCGTTTATTGAAAATTCGATAAGCTTTGTTTTGATTCGAATATCCAAGAAATAAACCTTCATCGCATTTTGAATCGAATTTGCCAAGCTGATCTTTGGTATTTAATACAAAACATTTTGATCCAAATATTTTAAAATACGACACGTTTGGTTTTCTACTATTAAAAAGTAAGTAAGGTGTATTCTTAGTGAGAAGTCTAATAGAAACACGATTCAATACATAATGGGCATTGCAACAGCTTCCGCCCAAAAGTGTTTTGGTAATGTGCTTTCATTTAGTAAGGTTCTTGCACATTCTTGTAGAGTTCGATTCTTTCGTTCTACAACTCCATTTTGTTGTGGAGTTCTAGGAAATGAAAAGTTATGAAAAATTCCTTTCTTTTTACAATAGTTATCAAATTGTTCGTTTTCAAATTCACTTCCGTGATCGCTTCTAATATTTTTAATAGTACCTTTTAAATTTTGAATTCGTTTAACAAATGTTTTGAAATTTTCAAAAGTATCACTTTTATTTTTCATAAAGAAGTCCATGCATATCTAGAAAAATCATCAACTATTACAAATACGTATTTAGTGCGATTTATGAATTGAATTTAGGTAGGTTCAAATAAATCCATATGAGGTAATTCAAGCAGTTGTAATGTCGAAATGACTTTCTTAGATTTAAACGAGGATTTAGTTAATTTACCTAATTGACACGAGTTACATATATTATTAACTTTAAAACTCATCTTTGGTAATCCTTTTACGAGATTATTTTTAGAAATCTTATTTATATTTTTGAAATTGATATGATAGAATCGTTTGTGCCGTATCCATGGATCATTTTTTTGGAAATTAAACACATGTCTCTGTTATGCGTAATTTTCATATTCAAAACATATATGTTTTTATCTCTATTTCCTTCAAAAATAAGATTTTGATTTTGACCAAAGATACTACATTTATTTTCAGAGGAGGATATTTTAAAACCTTTATCGCATAATTGACTTATACTTAATATATTATGTTTTAGATTCTTAACTAATAAAACGTTTGTAATAAGAGGTAAATTAGATGTACCACAATTGCCCACATCGCCTTTGTCGATGATATAGCCCTTGGAATTATCTCCAAAAGTGACAGAACCTCCGTCTGAGTATGTAATATTTATCAGCATATCTTTGTCTCTTGTCATGTGTTTTGAGCAACCATTGCCGAGTATCCATTTTCCTCTTTTCTTGAGTGGGACCTGCAAAAAATATGAGATAACGTTGGTACCCACCTTTTTAATAGGGTCATAAGAGTTAGGTCTTAAGAAACCAAACCCAAGTGGGTTTAGTATCCCTTTTATAAATATAATTTTCATTATTATGAACATTTTCTATGAATGAACTAATATACTTATTCCTTAATAGCTTGTTATTAGTTTTAGGAACCCATATGTTTATAGTTTTAGAAACTAGTCTCTCTAAAACTATGGGTGTATTATTAAACTTAACATTGTCTAAATTATTAGATTATGAATTCTTGACTTTCTTCTTATAACCTAAATCATTTTTATAGTTAATAGGTTGTGAATTTTTAATAATTCTAGATAAATTTTGTCTTCCTTTATTACAATTTGAAATGTTTTTAGTAATTCCTTCTATTTTGTTCTTCAGACTTGAATTTTCTAGTTTTATCATTTTAATATTAGTTTCTAAATCATGATTTTCAGAAACAAGAACATCGTTCTTTTTTTTGAATCTCAATTTCTTGACTTAATAAAATAAGTTGAGAATTAACATTTTAAAGAGATTCTTGAGTTTTATCAAGTTCTTCTTCCAATATTTTCTTCTCGTCTTTAAGCATATCTCTTTCGAATTATGCCTTTTTCTGATTTTCTACATCCTCTTTATATTTTCTTTTAAGACTTTTAAAATATCCAATAATTCAGAATTTATCTCTATCATATCATCAAAAGTTAAATCACTAACCTCATTATCTTTGGTCATAAAGCATACCTTGGCTTGCTCACTATCACTATCACTCTCACTTTCACAAGAAGAGGAGGAATCTGAATCATCCCATGTAACTGAAAAGGTTTTTCTTCTGAATTTGTCCTTCCTTTTATTTCGATATTCTTTCTTTTGATCTGGACAGTCCTTCTGTATATTCCCCTTTTTGTGATAGTTAAAGCACATAACTGATGAAGACGATGGTTTATTGCTGTTTTAGCTTCTCATGCCATTATTTCTGTGTCCTTTTCTATACTTCAAGAATTTCTTGAAGTTTTTGGCAATAAAGGCTAGGTCATCTTTGTCTGAATCTGATTCTTATGGTTCTGGATGGAATGCTTTATTATTTTTATCTTGAGCTTGTACTCATTTAGCCTACAAATTCACTTCATAGGACATTAGATTTTCTATTAACTCTTCCGGAGTTATTTTTGAAATATCGTTCGCTTCTTCAATAGCGAGAACTTTTCTTTCCCATTCTTTCGTTAAAGAGTTAAGGATTTTGGATACAATATCAAATCTGAATACTTTTCTCCTAGTCCTACTAATGAATGGTAGATATCCTGAAATCTTGAATACATATCATTTATAGATTCATTTTCTTTCATCCTAAAGTTTTGAAACTGACTTTTGAGCACGGATATTTTTCTTTGTTTGACATTGTTAGTTCCTTTATGTGTAACTTTGAGTGTACGCCATATTTCGTATGCAGTATTGCACATGCTAATACGGTTAAACTCATTTTTATCTAAGGCACAAAACAACATATTCATGGCTTTTGCATTAGCCATGGCATCTAGTTTCTGTGTATTTGACCAAGTAGAATACTCTTCAGTAGGAATAATATATTATGTCTGAGTTATATTCTATGAATCCAAACCATTTGCTTGCATATATATTCTCATTCGTGTGGCCCAATAGTTATAATTCATGCCATTAAATAGGGGGGGACGTGCAGTGGATTGTCCTTCAAGGAAGCTAGTGTTAATGCTAGTGCTAGTGTTAGTTTCTATATTATTAGATTATCAGATAACTGTGTTACGGTTATATGATAACCTTGCTCTGATACCAAACGAAAGTGTGCTATGGATCGTGTAATATGGATATATGATAACATAGAGCGTAGTGATGATAGCTATACAGTAAATAGTGCGGAATATAAAAGCAGTATAATAAAAATGACACCAGAGCTTTTTGTACTGGTTCGGAGCTCCGTCCTACGTTCAGTCCCAGACTCCTTCTGGAATTTTGCTAAAACAACAACCCTCACTTAACCCGGAGGAATAGGTCAATACAACCCTTAAACAGCCGAACAAGGACCGGAGCAGCAGAATAGGATTTCGCCTCAGCAGCCGAAGAGGATTTCACATGCCTGAGCACCAGAACGGGACTTTAACAATTACAAAAGATTGTTTTGACTTTGTGTGTTCTAATAAACATGGATTTGTCACTTGTAGTACACCCTTTCTATATTCTTCTCCTCGAGTATAAATATATATATAATTGAAGTTTGTGAAGAATAGAAAGGTATAATATTGCTTTGATGTAGAATAATTGAAAGTATAATTACAAATAGATTCAAGAGAGTTAGATAAGAAAATTCGGTGATTTGGAATCAAGTTAGAGTATGTATTAATAGAGGTTAGAAAGCAGCTACTATTGATGAAGAGTTTCGATTGAAGTGTTGCGTCCATATCTTTTCGTAAAGGTTCATAACTCTTCATAAATAATCGTGTCTTTTCAAAAAGTAGCTGTTGTAGAAATTCAGTCAACTGAACCTCTAGGTCAGTCGACTGAATATTCAAACGAATTTTTAAATATATATTTGTGTATCTGTGCACCTGTGCATGTTGCATAGAAATTTCGAGGTCATTCGACTGAGGGTCAGTCGACTGACCTGGCAATATCTGTGCAATTTGCACAGTTTACACGGTTATAATAATATATATATACACATATGTATTATATAACGATTCTAATTTTAAACACTTTTATAATATGTATATATATATTATATGCTTAAATATGTACAAATTATTTGGAAATAAAATGATTAAATGTATAAGCTAATATATACGTAAACGAGGAGAGATTTTGTAACGCCCCAAAAATTTTAACTGTTTTGATAACATAATTAAACTGAATTTTATGAAATTTTAAATAATAAAATTTTGAAATATAAACTTGATATTAGGAATACGGCTACTTTAACATAGCAAATGATAAATTTACACCTGATAATATGGAAGTTTATTTTATTGTGTAATTCTATTTCTATTCAAATTGGTTAAATATTGATGGTAATAAAATGTTTTCCAAACTTGAATATTTTTATACAATAAATTTGTAAATCATCTTCTGAATGAGACGTCATATTTCGTTTCTTCAAATTTGACTGCTATTGCTCCGTTTATCTTATTTTCGGCAGATTAGTAGCATTTTTTGGTACCGATTATCGACTTTTGATACGATGGTCATACCACTGAAATTAGTGTACCGTTTTGATCGTCTCATTGCACTGATCTTCGTGGTATATTCATTTGTGTGTTTCAGAATTCGGTGTATGACGGAATTTGCAAAAGGTTAACCATACCGGGTTCCGTATTTAACCTTTCAAATTCCTCGTGTCCATTTGTTTTCAAATGGCTGAAAATAAATGTCCGCTTGTCGTTATTATTTCATATATTACAACTTGAGACTTTTTATTTTCCCAATTTCCATAAATCCTTGTTCGTGACTTTTATTCTTCCAGCAGCCTTTCACCGTTCTACCATCTCCTCAAAAAACTTTATGTTTGCCTACCCATTTCCTTTGAAAAAAAAAGAATTTTTTTTTATCTTGCTTCCTCCTTTAATGGAAGAACCAAGCCTCCTCGAGCGCCAAGATCGTCGAGCATCTCCCTAGCCCTGCCGAGCGCCTCAACTCCACCAATACCCACCTCGTGACGATCAGCAAATCTTCCCTCCGCCCCTCTAATCAAACTGACTCTCGCCTACATCACCAGCATGCCTCCCCTCCTTGCCACTGTGTTTCCCAAGGCTCTTCTGCATACTTATAAAGGTGGAGCTTGTACACCTTTACATTCCAGTATATCGCTGCCTGCATACTTTGCCTGTTCCTTTTCTTTACCTTCAAAAGATAAATGTTTATACATATTATATATGTTATAAACCAGTTTTTTTATTTAGCATCTTCTGTTGGGTATTAGACGTTGATTTTAAAGAGTTTATATTAGTGTATATAGTTATTTACTGGACTTAAACTATGTTATCTGTAGTCTAGATATATAATGTGTAGGATCTAGATTAACCCTAGAGGGGGGGGGGGGTGAATAGGGTTATAGCAAATTTTCTCGAATTAAACACAGAAATATAATAGCAGAAATAAATATGCTGAAAAGTAAATCACACACAAAATTTACCCAGCTTCGGCAACCCCTGCCTACTGCTACATTCACAGATTTCTATTAGAATTAAACAGTATCACGCTTACAAACACTCTACTAGACTCGCAGACATTTGCTCCACGCTCACAAACACTCTACTAGACTCGCACACCCTGCTCGCAAACATTTGCTCCACGCTCACAAACACTCTACTAGACTCGCACACCCTGCTCCGCCTATAGAGTTTCGCTTACTCGCAAACTTTGCCTCCCGCCTATAGAGCTTCGCTTACTTGCAAACTCTGCTCCCGCCTACAATAGAATTTTGCAAACTCGCACCCCTGCTCACTGAACTAATTCTAAATAGACAATCTGACACTACCTAATCCCTAGGAGGTGATTTACAGATTCTTCAACTCGAAAAGAAAAAAACAACTTCAAAAATAACCGCAGGAGCAAAAATTAAAATACAAACTTGAATCTGTAATTTTTGCTCAAAATAAAAACTAAAAACCCCTTTTATAAAATTAAAAACTAAATCCCCCTTTTAATAATAAGGCCGGCCCACTTGAATTTCAACCCGTTCCCTTCTTTTGCTCGTGAATTATTTGCGGCTGATCTTCTTTTTCAAAACTAGGGCTTCGGTCCCTTTTTCTTTGCTACTGTAAAATTGCGGCTTTGTTTCTTGGGGCTTTTCTGGAGCACGCTTATGTTGATTATCTGATTTTCTTAGCTCCTCTGTTGATCGATTGTGAAATTAGGGCTTCTGGAATTCGGCTTCAATTTGGTATGTAACTTTCCTTTTTGCTTGAATGCTTGAATTCGATGGTTGCTCTGCTTGTCGATGATGAACTTGGGTTTGTGATTGATAGTTTGATTGTGAATTGAAGCTCATGACTGATGATGATACCTTCGGGTTGAATTTATATGAATTCACGACTTCATCACTTTCCTAATTTTCAATTTCCTGTTGCGCACGTCTTTCCTGATTTACTTTCTCAACGTGATCGATACTGCAGTGATTTTGTTACGTGGTCACCACGGTGTTGAATTCATTTGACTTTTTCAAATTTACACACTTGAATTTCATACTTGGTTTTCTGCCCTGATCATCACTGCACTGTTTTGATTTCTTGAATCATATCCACGGCTTCAATGTTTACAGTGTTCATCCCTGTTGCTTTCGACTTAACTGACTTCACTGAGTTCTGACTTGATTAGTATTTTACTTCGATCATCTCTGCAATGTTGAACTTCGTCAATACTGTATTCCTACGTGAACTTTTATCACTGCTTACATTTGTACGTCTGCATTGTTATTCTTCGACTTTGGCATTTAACCATACTGTTACTTGTGATATATTCTCGAGTTGCACACTGCTTGTTAACTACTGCTTCAACTTGTTACTTCTGGAGTTGTTGTAGTCTTTGTTGTCTGCACTTGTACTTGATATTGCAGTTTCTGGCCTTGTATCATGATGCAGTCTTCATTCGTGTTTGTTACTGTCCTATATATGATGTATGAACTGCTGTGTTGATCACTGATGCATTTGAAGCTGGTCTTGTTGTCGTTGCTATGCAGTTGCTATGCCTTGTAGCTTGCCACTGACTTGTGTTCCATTTATTTGCACTTGATCATTGCTTTGAGTTTCACTGCCTTCTGTCCATGTTGGTACTGGCTGCATCACTGTAGTTTGCTACTGTATCATTGAGTAGCTGTCGTATTATCCATCTTATGTTTGAACATAACATTCATTTTGTTGTTTCACTTGTGTACTGCCTTCACTGTCCACTTGAACTGTTTCACTATGGTTTCATGCCTTGTAGTTGTATTTGAGTCAGTGCTTCACCATATCACTTTTTGATTGATGCTGCATCACTTGTAGCTTTATGTATTCATGTGCTTGTCTGCATTCACTCTGGCTTGTGTTATGATTGCTGTGAAGTTGCATTGATCTCTGTAGTACTTTATGTTGACATTTTCTTTGACGCTGTTTTGTTGGGCTGTGTCTTCATTGATGTGTCACTGCATACATGCGTACTTGATTCTTTGATGTTGTAACCTCTGGTATGCTGCATATTGTCACTGTATTGGTTCGAGTTGTACTTGCTCTTTTGTACTACTTGCACCTGTACTTTGACACTTGCATGCATTTCTGTAGCTGGTCTTTTCTTAACTTTACTTGAGCATCACTTGTCTTGTTGAAGTTTTAACTGGACATTTGAGACTTGTACTTGATGTTGTTGAACTTAGTATTGTGTTGGTTACTGATTTGCCTAAGTTTGTTTACTTGGTGGCATGCATTTGTGATCTGCCTTGTTGCTTGACCTGTCTGGTCTCTGTTCTTTGTTCATTGGTCATTGTTGTAGTGTTCATTGACTTTCTTTGCACTTGCACACTTGCTCTTGTTGGCCACGCACATGAGTTGGCGAGGCAGTGCACACGTGTATGAATGTACACGTGTGTATTGCAGCCACTTATGGTTACCTGTCCCTGTAATATCTATGTGCGCGACTTTGTGATGAATTCAAGTGCGAATGATGACGAACAACCCAAATAACTGAGGCAAACCATATTTTCAAAAGTCATATTTAATTTTATATTGCAAAAATATTTCTTTTTCAATTTTACTGCGTTAGTGGATATTTTTGCAGATTTCTCAGATGCTGGATTCAAACTGGAATGCAGTTGAAGACAAAATACGAGTGTGAGTGATATGTAGTGAGGTTATAAATGTAAATTGAAATCGTGATGTATTCAAAAATGTATATGTATAGTGAGAGCTTGAAATTGTACTATTCAAGATTGTAATAAATATTTGTTTGAATAAAATTTCTGTTTGAATTCAAAAACTGTGTAACTTGTTCTGTTTGAATTCAAATTCAAATTCTGTATAATTTATTTTATTCAACAAATATTTATTTAATCTATGTAAAACAAAATAGTACATAACCAAATACATTTAAATGAATATATATGTTTATTATCATCAAACAAAAAACATATAAGCGCATATTCAACAATCTCCCCCTTTTGATGATAACAAACATATATTTAAGATTTTGACCGTGTTAAAATGTATTTGACTAATTATATACTCTAACCAATTATATACTCTAATTGCTCCCCCTATTTAAATGCTTCCTCTCTACATGATGCTCCCCCTACATATATGCATATAAATATATACAAATGAGCCTAGATGCATATGGGAAAATTATTTGACCTTTGCTTGATTCTATTTGACAAAATCTTAACTTTTCTCTCCCCCTTTTGTTATCAGCAAAATAATAATAGTGTGAGAGAAAAATAGAGATAAAGTGATCGATATTAATCCAACATTAATCTCAAATTGAATATAAATATTAAACTTGAATAAGAATCAAACAAAAACCATAACTACCCTTGTTAGGCGCATATTCCACTTTTAGAAATGATGGATATGGTGTTCATATAAAATCATACAGTTGAATCAACTTGTGGTATTTATATCAGGAATTTGAATATCTACTAATCATGCATAACCGTTAGGACTTTTAAATGAGATTAGTAGTATTCGAATTTAATTTTAAAAAATGAAATCAAGTATCTTCTAACCAAGCATGACCGTGAGGACTTTTAAATGGGATTAGAATCAACTTGTCTATTTAAACAATTTAATTTTGATATGCGTTCCATACATGCATAACCGTAAGGACTTTTAAATGAGCATGGAAGCACATAATAAAAAAATTCAAGTAATTCACCCATGCATAACCGTGAGGACTTTTAAATGAGAGTGAATACTTTGGATATTTATTTATTTATTTAAAAAAAATATGACGTGAAAAACAAATGATTCCTGATTATAGTACCACACATCGACAAACTATATTGAATATTTGATAAACCATGGTCGATAGAAATAATGATAGATATAGAAATGGTCAGGGAATCTTTACCCAACAAAAAGTTTTATAATTCTTGTTTTAATTCCTAAAGAAATTTTCCAAATATACTCTCTTGAGTAATGTATGTTAAATATCAACACTCATCACTTTTTCAATCACTATTTATCTCTTTGATAATTAGTAGGGAGTCGGATCAGTCAAAATTTGTCATTTAAAATCAAATAAGATTAACTAATCTGAAAATATGGTCAAACAATTATTTTCTCGAAGGGGTTATATGAGAAAAAAAATTCTGCTAAATGAAAAATTATTTCAAGTGAAAAATATGCAGATATTTTCTTTGAAAAAACGATGCAGCAAATGAATAAATCACGTTCAACTCGTAAGTTTTCTATCAACTAGATTACTAGTATGAATTGCATCTGAATTTCTTTTTCAATCCAAAATATCACTAACTGGATTTGGTAAACCATACATGAAGTGTGCATCAAAAATTTCAAACCCAATTTTAGCAACAATTTAAATGACATTCTTTGGATTTTGAATTGAAGCCATGTTCACACTCAAACAAATATCATGGTGTTAATCTCAGAAAACATAGGACAAACAATTATATTCATGAGTAATCAACAGTCAATCAACATCATAATTATTTCAAAACCAATTTCTTGAAGTTTCACCAATTTCTTAAAATCCTTTTTCACATGAATTTGAAATCATGCAAATTTACAAGCAGTGACCAAAATGTCAAAATATATTTAAGTGTAGCATGAGTAATCAAGGATCAATAAAATACCATCATTTGTCCATACATATTAAGTTCAATGATGAAAGGATGGTTGGTCTACTTTTAAGCACAAATCAAAGTAAGAACAAGTCAAAGGAAAAAATCATATTAATAAGTCAGAATTAAAGACATCACACATCATTATCACAATTTTGGCTGATTTAATTCAGAATATGGTGCAGATTATCACATTTAATATACCTTCACCTGTTTTACCTTTACGATAATTTCTCGTGATTGTCCATTGTGATTCTGTCACCTTTATACTAGGCTAAGGAACTTTGCTATGTTGCCTGTTGTGTTTCTGGAACAGCCAAAATCCAGAGAACACCGTTGTCGTTCCTTAGCCTGCCACCACACCTACACGATGAAAGATTTTTGTGACCTATTTCTAGGTCCATGATTGTTAGTGGCAGTAACATTATGAATAAACAAACCCTCTGGAACCCAAACTTGTTTAGACTTTTCATTCTTGTTCCAATAGACATGAAATTTGTTTGTAGAATTCTTAGGAACCCAAACTTGTATAAATTTTGTGTTCTTGTTCCTATGACTACAATTTTCAGAATGATGTCCAATTATTTCACATATATCAAAGACACTTTTCCCTTTTGCATTATCCTCAGCTTGTGTTTTCCCAAAACCAAGTCCTTTTCTGTTGTTAGCAAAAATTTGATTTCCCAATAGCATGTTGAAAGATTTTTCGCCTCTTGAAAAGTTATTCAAAGATTTCTCAAGATCTTGGACTTTGGTTTTTAGTGTTGTATTTTCAGTGACAAGTGAGGTGCATCGATTTATAAAATCCTTTTTCCTAGTGTCGATGGTTTCCTTAAGATTCAAGTTTTCTTTTTCGAGATTCTCAGAGTTATTCTTAAGTTTTGTCAATTCTGAATCTAAAACTTTACATCTTTTACATTCTAGGTTTTGAATATTTTCAAGTTCAGTTTCTAACCTAAAATTTTTACGAGCAAGTTCTCTCCTATCAGTTTTCAGTTTTTCAATTTTAGATTCAAGAGCATTAACTACTTTAGTAAGATCAGAACACATAAAAACAAGATCTCTATAGGAATACTCACCTTCCTCACTAGATTCCTCTGAGCTTGAATCTGAATTTGATTTCGCCATAAGACACAAGTTAGCCTCCTCTGCGCTGCTATCCGAAGCTTGTAACGACCCGCCTTTTTGGACAGTTTAAAACCGACGATCAATTACACATGTCGATTCCAAACCATTAAAAGAGCAGATAGTTATTGGGGTAATTAAGAAAAGAAAAGGAAGGGAAATAAAGGAGATGAAACAACACAGAATCTCACAGCGGAAGGCTAAAGTATAATAATAAAATAACAGTTCATGAAGCTGTTAATTAAATAAATACATTTGAAATGAATACATTTGATTATTATTATACAACATTTATCAGAGTCACATACACAACAAATATCATACAACAATGCAGCGGAATGGAATGAATATAATAGTAGTAGATAATATACCAAATCTTCGTCTCCGTCCTCCAAGGAAATGATCTTCAACCTAAACTGAAAACTCAGGACTGACCCGAGCGTAATGAAAAGACAAAACACTCGAGTCAAGACTAAAATATCCTTATGAAAGTTAAATCAATCGTAAATAAATATGAGTGTAACGGCGTCAGAGATGTTTACGGGGTTTGACATCTCATATCCAGTGTCAACGTGCGTGCAATAACTCAAGAGATGTTACGGGATTTTCCATCTCTCAAGGATCCGTGAAACTATCTACTATGTAGTAATATACGCTAAGTAGATAATGTCTATCAGTAATATAAAGTATCAAAATAGCGTTAAGGCGTTACCATAATCCCCCTTAACACATTTTTATATTCCCAAAAGCATATACAAGACCGTAGTTTCCCCAAAACCGGAAGTCACCAGAGGGCAATCCATATACTCAAGGTACAAATCAAAACGTAGTGGTCGCGAATAGGATAATCAGTATGACAAGGTACATGAGGCAATATCAACTAGGATACTAGTAGTTGCGTGATCCGGACTGATGTTGGGCATAGCCAGCAGCTACCCCAACACCGCGAAACAACACTCCCAAATCAAGGGTTGCACCCAAATCAAATCACAAATGTAATAGATATGGTATCGAAGAAGTGTGTCCGCTAGAGGTGGCGAACCTCAATGGCCCGGTGCGGCTCCTGTTTTAGTCATGTCAGGGGTCATCCAATAATCGTTCTCTTTCTTCAGTCAACGCGTTCACCAAACCATCCACTTCATTCTGGATCAACACTCCGCGTATAATAGTTATTAAAGTGGTTTTCGGTATCGACAGAGAGTATGTCCATATCCGATCCCGGTCTCTTTAATAACTACGTATTATTACACCGTTGGCTCTTTTACATTTCAAATCGATTCATAATTGATATCAAAATATCATGTTCGCTTTAAAAATCAAATCCATTTCAAATATCATTTTATATCTTTTTTTACATAGTAATATTCAAAGCCCGAATTAAGGTTAAATCTTTAAACAAATCAATTTTCGAATTTAAATCAAATCCCAATTTTTAAATTTCAAAGTCTCGACTTATATTACTTAACAATTTCTTTTAACCAAATTTATTTCAACATTCCAAACCCAAATTTCGATAAATTCGATTTCTATAAATTTATGTCTATTTATTACTTTTAAACAAAACATATAAATAAATTTCAAATCGACGATTTTAAAAATTATTAATTTAGCCAATTCGGTGTCCGTATATAATTTTCTATCCTATGGCCAAGTAATTATTTATTTCAATTAAATGTCAGGGATGAGCATATATTACTTAAATTAAATCACAGTATCATATGTATGCATAACAGGATATATATAAGCAAATAAACATCCAAACATTCAAACATCAACCAATAACATCCATCGAAATACATCGTCCAATAGGCAATACAATTCAAGGCAATTTCATAGTTATCGATGTCGGGTGATTAAATTGCAATTCAATTTCAATTTCAATTTAACTGTCAAATTTAAACTTCAACGATTAATTCGAATGACAATCTATATGACCATTAAATTTTTATCAAACAACGACAAATAAAATCATAACACTACATAATGACAAATTTAACTAGCATAAAGATATTTAGTACGTTGTGAGCGTTATAAAACACTCACCTTGATTTTACGATTTTAAATCAAATCGAACGACGTTCGATTTAACTCAAAATTTTCTCTAGCTCCAAATGATTCCAATCCAGTTCCATTGCGTAGTCCTCGTCGATACGATTCCAACGCAAAAAGTTTCGTGCGTTTTCGACCTCGTATGAAAAAGTTATGCTATTTTAAAGTTTATACGAATTTAAATATACAATTTCAGCTTTATTTTAAATATCAAACCCTCAACTCCATCCTGGCCATCGATTTCTGCATCTTCAGATCTGAGCCGTCCCTCATTTCTTCTTCCTCAACGTGACAAACGCACGTATAAACAACCCATAGCCGCCGTTCTTCAAGCAATTGTCACGACCACCTCGACGACTTCCAGAACGATCAGGACCCATCATCTCGAAGGCCTTCGCGAGCTCCATCTTCACCGTGAGTATGGTCAAACTCGGCTGCACCTTTGGCCTCGAAAAACGTGAAAAACGCAGCGACTTTGAACGCGATTTCCCGTTGATTCGAAGCTCCGTTTTCGATCATCTCCGTATGGATTTGAAGCTTTCATCGTGCTCTACAACTTTGTAGTTGAGAGTTTTTGCTAATTGTTGATGGATTGAGAGAAAAATGAGAAAGAAGTTTCGAATTTCGTGGCCATTGATTCAGGAAATGGCGGCTAGGGCTGAAGTCAATTAGGGTTTCTGGATTAAAATAATAATAAAACTGCCTCGGTTTGCGTGCGTATTTATATAGGTAGGTCCAAAATCATCCGAACTCCAATCGAGACGTGCCGCCAGGCGTTTATAAGGTTTTACCCCCATTCCGGACGCAATGGAACTAGTTTCAAGGTCTAATTCGATCATATGTGAGAGTTACGGAAATAAACGATCAATTTTAAATTAAACCGATTAAACGATTTTCTATGCGTTTTGGCTTGCCCCGGACAAACGGTAAATCTGTTTGACTTGAAATTTGAAATCTTACAATAATATCACATTACGGATCCAATGAAACTAGTTTCGTCGAAATCCGAGACCGTTTGAAAAATGACTATTTTAACTCGCCAAATTAATATTAAAACAATTTCAACGCGTTTCGAGCTGCCGCGGTCAAACGACAACTCCGATTGCTACGAAAATTGAAATCCGATAATAACTAACTATTACGGATCCAATGGAACTAGTTTTGTCCAATTCTGAGACTGTTCAAAAATTGGCTATTTTCCAGTCGAAAATTAAATATTAAAATATTCAATTTTCACAAATAAATTTTAAATTCAGTTTTAAAAGTTCTATAACATCACTATAACTCCAATATGATAAAATAAAATTTTACAAATCATTTTTAATCATATTAAACCCGTTATTCAATTTATCCAATAAATTCCAGTTTTAAAATCTTATTAACTCTATTAAAATCCAAATATAACTTACATTCATTTTGGAAACCAATTTGAATCATATTAAATCAAATTTCAAATATTCACTCTATTTTCAAATATTAAATTTCAATATCCGATTAATCATATCAAATTCGAAATTTAATTTATTCAAACATTCGTAATATTAAATTTAACAAATTTGATTATTCTTAAATCACTATCCTTTGAAATATTCAAAACGAACTTATAAAATTTAACTTTTGAAACGAGTTAAAATTTTAGAACAACTATTTCCATTATACGGTTATTCAAATCCCCATTATTAAATTGTTCAATAATTTCCAAATATTTAATTTAAACAATTTACCTGTTCAATATTCAATATTTGATTCCAAATAGATTTTACTTATCAATCAATTACTCTATTATACCCAATGAATTCAACATTTATTATCCTATTCAACTATTGATTGCAAAGGCATTCACTAAGTAGCTTTATTTTTCATTACTTGGATAATTATCGTTGCAATTCATTCCAGTTATTATTATTCCAAATGAATTACAAATTTTTTTCTAACATTAAATCACGAAATCTTATTAAATTAGCTATTTTAATTATCGAAAATTTACGGGTCGTTACACTCTCCCCCACTCAAAACTTTTCGTCCCCGAAAAGGAAAAAGAAGGGAAAAAGAACTAAGTATAGAATTCAACATTTGATATATTTTTATTCAAAATTATCCACTTATAAAACAATGAAATTCCATTCATAAAGTCATAACTACGCTTCCACTAAGTTACTCCAAACGGCTTCCTAACATTAAAAGTTAGTAATCAAAACAAGTTATAAAAAAATTTTAAAACTTGAAAAATTTTCTAACACCCGGATTTTTCGGAAAATTTCGGCAGAGTCTCCTTTGCGCGGCTCGATCGGAAAAAATATAATAGCATATATATCACAAATATACATCTCATCTCAATGATGAGGCATCCCATATGTGGGGAAACAACATATAAATATCACCAATATCATATAAAACCGTAAGCGTACCTTTTATTTAGCATTTACTAGCATTTTACTTACATTATGCGATTAGCGTAGAAGCGAACTCCACAACGAAGCGCAACCCCTTTGCTACCTACTAAAATGCTCAATAACTAAGTTAGAACCATGCATATAAAGATAGATCGATATATTTAGCCTACACAACATATATATAACCTATTTAGCTTCAAAACTGAGATTCCAATTTCAGGACAGCAAACAAATCTCAGTTTTAGGTCACCTAAACTATAAAATTTGGCAACAGAATCTAAACAAAAGTTGTTGCATTCATTTTAGTCTTTCCGGAATGTCCAAAATCATCGAATTCGGACCATTCATTCAAAAATTATGGCCGTTTTACTTAGCGGATACGCCTCAGCCTGGGCAATGAATTGCGCAGGTCAGCGACGTTTACCCGCGTTTCCGACCTTCTAAACAACATCAAAACACAAAACACTTAAAACAAAAGTTTTCGCCTATGTTCTTAGCTTTCCAGAAAGTACAAGATCACCAAAATCCAATAAACCAGTCAAAAGATATCGCAAAAATACTAAGGGTGTATGCTTCAGATTTTTCTTATTTTTTTTTTTTTTTTTACACAGGACAGCGAGTAACATTCAAGTTTTTAACCTAGTAGACGAAGGAATTTCTCAAGACACTCTAAATAAAAGTTGTGCTATAGTTTCTAAGCTTTTCGGAAAGTCCAAAATCGTCGAATTCCGTTCAGCCATTTAAAAGTTATGGTTGTTTTCATTTCAGCATGTATTGGAACATTTTGGATTTTTTTTTTTTCTTCCAAAATTTTGCTTTTATTATTTCAAAGTACAAACCATCAAAACATCAAATTTTCTAAAGAACAATCATAAACACAAAGCTATTTATTTTCTTATTCATCCACACAATAGGTTTACATTCAATTTGTTTCCGATTTATTCAAGTTTGTTTCATTCATATTTTAAATTAAAGTCAATTTGCTTCAATTTAAATTGAATTCCATTATATTTAATTTCACTTTGCTTCGAATTTGAATTTTATTATTTTAAAATTTTATTCCCTTTATTCAATTCCATTAACACTAATGAATTCTACTTAATCAATTATCATCCATCTAACAACCAATGCATATCAAACATTAACATCCATCCAAAATCTACACTAAATCAATTATACATTTCCAAGTCAACTTTAATTTCATACACTTCCAAGCTTATAAACATTTAGTTATATTCAAATTTAATCAGTTTCCATTTACCAAATCTATATTTCATAAATTTTAAATTTTATTCATTCACTTATATATATCATTCATTTTACCGCTTAAATTTCTTTTATATTTACAACTATCAATTAGATCTTCACATTTTATTTTCATTCTCACACTGGTATATTATTTCTCTTCTTATCCTTATTAGCATTTTAAACCTTTTAAGTATTTGGTAAGTTATAGTTATGCAAATAGAATGTAGTTAAACAACATACAACTTCTTTCCATTTAAAGTTGAATTTTCAATTAATTAATTCTTATGTCATTACTTAAATTTCACTATAATTTAATTTCACATTTTCATTCACATATAGTATTTCCATTTTATATTAACACAATTGTGAATCACCTTTAAATGTTAATTTGAATTCCAATTATTTACTAACAATTTTATTTATATTTGCAAACCATTAATTAAATGCATATTTCATTATTCAAACCTATACTTGTATATTATCCAATTAACAATTCATATAACATTTTTGAACTTCTTAAATATTTTGGTAAGTTATATCTATGCTATAGAATGAATTTTAATACTACGCGAGTTTTACAGTTTCACTTTTATTTTAAGTTCATAATTTCCTAATTCTAAGGATTTCTACCTCACTTGATATTTTCACTTAGCTCTTAGGTTCATTTCTCATTTCACAATTCAGAAGTTCCTTAATGGTTCAAGTCTAAATTCATTTCAATCCTTTAAAAAAAATCATTAATTATTAAAGGACTTAAGAATTCCAATCCCGGTTTCATTTCAAATCAAGTTTTGAAATAATATATACTTATATAATTTATATAACAAATCATACTATAGAGAGTACAAAATAAAATAAAATTTGAATCAAAACAAAGTTTAGACAAGCTATTAAGTGGTCTCCCCCACTCGGACTCTCGAAAATAAACGCCGATGATGCGTGCACTCATCACCGAAATCATTTTCCAGCGTCAAGAGAAGGGAATATAACACTTATCATAAAAAAAATCCTTCGAAAACAATTTCAACTCAATTATACTATCATATAATACTCATATTATGTTTTTCAAATTCTTGTAAGTCAATTTCAAACACCGAAATTTAAATTCCCAAATCCAAGTCAAAATTCATTTATATTCATTATCAATTGTGTCTACAAGATTTCATTTTCCTAAATCCATTGTTATTTAATCAATTGTTGTAAATATTGACTGATCAAACAATAACGATAATAATCTAATATTATCATCTCCTAACAATCAATTCAATCAAAATGAATAAATATTCAAATAATTCTTTATATAAAATATATTCCAAAACGATATTGTGTTGGTTTGTCCTATTCGAGTGTTTAGAAATTCCTATCGACGCCTTGGCGTCCCAAGTATCAACCAGAATTCATAAATACTCAACGGAACAAATTAACACAATATAAAACCATTTTATATCAAATAACAAGTACGCTCTCTCATATACACTCAACTCATTCATATAGTTTACCTCTATTTCAATGAGTTATTCCCCACTAGAGCCAAGGTTTATCGCTAAACCAAAGCTCTGATACCAACTGTAACGACCCGCCTTTTTGGACAGTTTAAAACCGACGATCAATTACACATGTCGATTCCAAACCATTAAAAGAGCAGATAGTTATTGGGGTAATTAAGAAAAGAAAAGGAAGGGAAATAAAGGAGATGAAACAACACAGAATCTCACAGCGGAAGGCTAAAGTATAATAATAAAATAACAGTTCATGAAGCTGTTAATTAAATGAATACATTTGAAATGAATACATTTGATTATTATTATACAACATTTATCAGAGTCACATACACAACAAATATCATACAACAATGCAGCGGAATGGAATGAATATAATAGTAGTAGATAATATACCAAATCTTCGTCTCCGTCCTCCAAGGAAATGATCTTCAACCTAAACTGAAAACTCAGGACTGACCCGAGCGTAATGAAAAGACAAAACACTCGAGTCAGGACTAAAATATCCTTATGAAAGTTAAATCAATCGTAAATAAATATGAGTGTAACGGCGTCAGAGATGTTTACGGGGTTTGACATCTCATATCCAGTGTCAACGTGCGTGCAATAACTCAAGAGATGTTACGGGATTTTCCATCTCTCAAGGATCCGTGAAACTATCTACTATGTAGTAATATACGCTAAGTAGATAATGTCTATCAGTAATATAAAGTATCAAAATAGCGTTAAGGCGTTACCATAATCCCCCTTAACACATTTTTATATTCCCAAAAGCATATACAAGACCGTAGTTTCCCCAAAACCGGAAGTCACCAGAGGGCAATCCATATACTCAAGGTACAAATCAAAACGTAGTGGTCGCGAATAGGATAATCAGTATGACAAGGTACATGAGGCAATACCAACTAGGATACTAGTAGTTGCGTGATCCGGACTGATGTTGGGCATAGCCAGCAGCTACCCCAACACCGCGAAACAACACTCCCAAATCAAGGGGTGCACCCAAATCAAATCACAAATGTAATAGATATGGTATCGAAGAAGTGTGTCCGCTAGAGGTGGCGAACCTCAGTGGCCCGGCGCGGCTCCTGTTTTAGTCATGTCAGGGGTCATCCAATAATCGTTCTCTTTCTTCAGTCAACGCGTTCACCAAACCATCCACTTCATTCTGGATCAACACTCCGCGTATAATAGTTATTAAAGTGGTTTTCGGTATCGACAGAGAGTATGTCCATATCCGATCCCGGTCTCTTTAATAACTACGTATTATTACACCGTTGGCTCTTTTACATTTCAAATCGATTCATAATTGATATCAAAATATCATGTTCGCTTTAAAAATCAAATCCATTTCAAATATCATTTTATATCTTTTTTTACATAGTAATATTCAAAGCCCGAATTAAGGTTAAATCTTTAAACAAATCAATTTTCGAATTTAAATCAAATCCCAATTTTTAAATTTCAAAGTCTCGACTTATATTACTTAACAATTTCTTTTAACCAAATTTATTTCAACATTCCAAACCCAAATTTCGATAAATTCGATTTCTATAAATTTATGTCTATTTATTACTTTTAAACAAAACATATAAATAAATTTCAAATCGACGATTTTAAAAATTATTAATTTAGCCAATTCGGTGTCCGTATATAATTTTCTATCCTATGGCCAAGTAATTATTTATTTCAATTAAATGTCAGGAATGAGCATATATTACTTAAATTAAATCACAGTATCATATGTATGCATAACAGGATATATATAAGCAAATAAACATCCAAACATTCAAACATCAACCAATAACATCCATCGAAATACATCGTCCAATAGGCAATACAATTCAAGGAAATTTCATAGTTATCGATGTCGGGTGATTAAATTGCAATTCAATTTCAATTTCAATTTAACTGTCAAATTTAAACTTCAACGATTAATTCGAATGACAATCTATATGACCATTAAATTTTTATCAAACAACGACAAATAAAACCATAACACTACATAATGACAAATTTAACTAGCATAAAGATATTTAGTACATTGTGAGCGTTATAAAACACTCACCTTGATTTTACGATTTTAAATCAAATCGAACGACGTTCGATTTAACTCAAAATTTTCTCTAGCTCCAAATGATTCCAATCCAGTTCCATTGCGTAGTCCTCGTCGCTACGATCCCAACGCAAAAAGTTTCGTGCGTTTTCGACCTCGTATGAAAAAGTTATGCTATTTTAAAGTTTATACGAATTTAAATATACAATTTCAGCTTTATTTTAAATATCAAACCCTCAACTCCATCCTGGCCATCGATTTCTGCATCTTCAGATCTGAGCCGTCCCTCATCTCTTCTTCCTCAACGTGACAAACGCACGTATAAACAACCCATAGCCGCCGTTCTTCAAGCAATTGTCACGACCACCTCGACGACTTCCAGAACGATCAGGACCCATCATCTCGAAGGCCTTCGCGAGCTCCATCTTCACCGTGAGTATGGTCAAACTCGGCTGCACCTTTGGCCTCGAAAAACGTGAAAAACGCAGCGACTTTGAACGCGATTTCCCGTTGATTCGAAGCTCCGTTTTCGATCATCTTCGTATGGATTTGAAGCTTTCATCGTGCTCTACAACTTTGTAGTTGAGAGTTTTTGCTAATTGTTGATGGATTGAGAGGAAAATGAGAAAGAAGTTTCGAATTTCGTGGCCACTGATTCAGGAAATGGCGGCTAGGGCTGAAGTCAATTAGGGTTTCTGGATTAAAATAATAATAAAACTGCCTCGGTTTGCGTGCGTATTTATATAGGTAGGTCCAAAATCATCCGAACTCCAATCGAGACGTGCCGCCAGGCGTTTATAAGGTTTTACCCCCATTCCGGACGCAATGGAACTAGTTTCAAGGCCTAATTCGATCATATGTGAGAGTTACGGAAATAAACGATCAATTTTAAATTAAATCGATTAAACGATTTTCTATGCGTTTTGGCTTGCCCCGGACAAACGGTAAATCCGTTTGACTTGAAATTTGAAATCTTACAATAATATCACATTACGGATCCAATGAAACTAGTTTCGTCGAAATCCGAGACCGTTTGAAAAATGACTATTTTAACTCGCCAAATTAATATTAAAACAATTTCAACGCGTTTCGAGCTGCCGCGGTCAAACGACAACTCCGATTGCTACGAAAATTGAAATCCGATAATAACTAACTATTACGGATCCAATGGAACTAGTTTTGTCCAATTCTGAGACTGTTCAAAAATTGGCTATTTTCCAGTCGAAAATTAAATATTAAAATATTCAATTTTCACAAATAAATTTTAAATTCAGTTTTAAAAGTTCTATAACATCACTATAACTCCAATATGATAAAATAAAATTTTACAAATCATTTTTAATCATATTAAACCCGTTATTCAATTTATCCAATAAATTCCAGTTTAAAATCTTATTAACTCTATTAAAATCCAAATATAACTTACATTCATTTTGGAAACCAATTTGAATCATATTAAATCAAATTTCAAATATTCACTCTATTTTCAAATATTAAATTTCAATATCCGATTAATCATATCAAATTCGAAATTTAATTTATTCAAACATTCGTAATATTTAATTTAACAAATTTGATTATTCTTAAATCACTATCCTTTGAAATATTCAAAACGAACTTATAAAATTTAACTTTTGAAACGAGTTAAAATTTTAGAACAACTATTTCCATTATACGGTTATTCAAATCCCCATTATTAAATTGTTCAATAATTCCCAAATATTTAATTTAAACAATTTACCTGTTCAATATTCAATATTTGATTCCAAATAGATTTTACTTATCAATCAATTACTCTATTATACCCAATGAATTCAACATTTATTATCCTATTCAACTATTGATTGCAAAGGCATTCACTAAGTAGCTTTATTTTTCATTACTTGGATAATTATCGTTGCAATTCATTCCAGTTATTATTATTCCATATGAATTACAAATTTTTTTCTAACATTAAATCACGAAATCTTATTAAATTAGCTATTTTAATTATCGAAAATTTACGGGTCGTTACACTGCTTCTTCTCCTTCTTCATCATCCCAAGTCGCTGCAAATACCTTCTTCGCCTTTTTCTTTCCTTTGTTGTTTTTGAGAAGTGGGCATTTTGGTTTGATGTGGCCAGGCTTGTTGCAGTTATAGCATGTCAGTTCATTATCGGAATTTTCGGAATCTTTTGACCTATTGCCCTTTGTTTTCTTCTTGCGTGGCTTGAATCTAGACCATCTTCTAAGATTATTGACAGCCATTGCAAGCTCTTCAATTGGATCTTCTTCATCGCTTTCTTCTTTGCTCTTTAAGGCAATCGTCTTCTTCTTTGGTTCGGAGTTGTTGCGTTCTTCCTTTGCTTTTAGCTCAAGCTCATATGTCATCAAGTTTCCAATCAACTCCTCCATGCTTAGCTTACTCAGATCTTTCGATTCTTGGATTGCCGTGACTTTTGCCTCAAAGTTCATTGGTAAGACTCGTAGTATCTTCCGCACAAGCTCTACCTCAGTGAATACCTTCCCAAGTGCTCTAGCGTTGTACACCAAAGTTGAAAAGCGTCCAAACATGTCCTTTATGCTCTCGCCTTTGTCCATCACAAAGTTCTCGTATTCATTGCTGAATAGGGCTAGACGAGACTCCTTGACTTGAGAAGTTCCTTCGTGTGTCACCTCCAAAGTGTGCCAAATTTCCTGTGCTGTTGTACAATGAGAAATTCTGTTAAATTCATTTTTATCAAGAGCACATATCAAAGCATTCATGGCTTTAGCATTTGTTGTTTTCAATCTCTTATCGTTAGCATCCCACCTATCCTTTGGTTTAGGAATCTCAGTATCACCAACGATTATAGTGGGAGGTTTATAGCCAGTTTCAATAATATCCCAAACATCATAATCAATGGAACTAAGATAAATACTCATCCTAACTTTCCAATAAGCATAATCATTCCCGTTAAACATGGGTGGCCTAACGATAGATTGCCCCTCAGAAAAAGCATTATTTGATGAATTCATGACTCTAGAGTTAAAGAAAAATACCAGGCTCTGATACCACTTGTAGGATCTAGATTAACCCTAGAGGGGGGGGTGAATAGGGTTATAGCAAATTTTCTCGAATTAAACACAGAAATATAATAGCAGAAATAAATATGCTGAAAAGTAAATCACACACAAAATTTACCCAGCTTCGGCAACCCCTGCCTACTGCTGCATTCACAGATTTCTATTAGAATTAAACAGTATCACGCTTACAAACACTCTACTAGACTCGCAGACATTTGCTCCACGCTCACAAACACTCTACTAGACTCGCACACCCTGCTCGCAAACATTTGCTCTACGCTCACAAACACTCTACTAGACTCGCACACCCTGCTCCGCCTATAGAGTTTCTCTTACTCGCAAACTTTGCCTCCTGCCTATAGAGCTTCGCTTACTTGCAAACTCTGCTCCCGCCTACAATAGAATTTTGCAAACTCGCACCCCTGCTCACTGAACTAATTCTAAATAGACAATCTGACACTACCTAATCCCTAGGAGGTGATTTACAGATTCTTCGACTCGAAAAGAAAAAAACAACTTCAAAAATAACCGCAGGAGCAAAAATTAAAATACGAACTTGAATCTGTAATTTTTGCTCAAAATAAAAACTAAAAACCCCTTTTATAAAATTAAAAACTAAATCCCCCTTTTAATAATAAGGCCGGCCCACTTGAATTTCAATCCGTTCCCTTCTTTTGCTCGTGAATTATTTGCGGCTGATCTTCTCTTTCAAAACTAGGGCTTCGGTCCCTTTTTCTTTGCTACTGTAAAATTGCGGCTTTGTTTCTTGGGGCTTTTCTGGAGCACGCTTATGTTGATTATCTGATTTTCTTAGCTCCTCTGTTGATCGATTGTGAAATTAGGGCTTCTGGAATTCGGCTTCAATTTGGTATGTAACTTTCCTTTTTGCTTGAATGCTTGAATTCGATGGTTGCTCTGCTTGCCGATGATGAACTTGGGTTTGTGATTGATAGTTTGATTGTGAATTGAAGCTCATGACCGATGATGATACCTTCGGGTTGAATTTATATGAATTCACGACTTCATCACTTTCCTAATTTTCAATTTCCTGTTGCGCACGTCTTTCCTGATTTACTTTCTCAACGTGATCGATACGGCAGTGATTTTGTTACGTGGTCACCACGGTGTTGAATTCATTTGACTTTTTCAAATTTACACACTTGAATTTCTTACTTGGTTTTGTGCCCTGATCATCACTGCACTGTTTTGATTTCTTGAATCATATCCACGGCTTCAATGTTTACAGTGTTCATCCCTGTTGCTTTCGACTTCACTGACTTCACTGAGTTCTGACTTGATTAGTATTTTACTTCGATCATCTCTGCAATGTTGAACTTCGTCAATACTGTATTCGTACGTGAACTTTTATCACTGCTTACATTTGTACGTCTGCATTGTTATTCTTCGACTTTGGCATTTAACCATACTGTTACTTGTGATATATTCTCGAGTTGCACACTGCTTGTTAACTACTGCTTCAACTTGTTACTTTTGGAGTTGTTGTAGTCTTTGTTGTCTGCACTTGTACTTGATATTGCAGTTTCTGGCCTTGTATCATGATGCAGTCTTCATTCGTGTTTGTTACTGTCCTATATATGATGTATGAACTGCTGTGTTGATCACTGATGCATTTGAAGCTGGTCTTGTTGTCGTTGCTATGCAGTTGCTATGCCTTGTAGCTTGCCACTGACTTGTGTTCCATTTATTTGCACTTGATCATTGCTTTGAGTTTCACTGCCTTCTGTCCATGTTGGTACTGGCTGCATCACTGTAGTTTGCTACTGTATCATTGAGTAGCTGTCGTATTATCCATCTTATGTTTGAACATAACATTCATTTTGTTGTTTCACTTGTGTACTGCCTTCACTGTCCACTTGAACTGTTTCACTATGGTTTCATGCCTTGTAGTTGTATTTGAGTCAGTGCTTCACCATATCACTTTTTGATTGATGCTGCATCACTTGTAGCTTTATGTATTCATGTGCTTGTCTGCATTCACTCTGGCTTGTGTTATGATTGCTGTGAAGTTGCATTGATCTCTGTAGTACTTTATGTTGACATTTTCTTTGACGCTGTTTTGTTGGGCTGTGTCTTCATTGATGTGTCACTGCATACATGCGTACTTGATTCTTTGATGTTGTAACCTCTGGTATGCTGCATATTGTCACTGTATTGGTTCGAGTTGTACTTGCTCTTTTGTACTACTTGCACCTGTACTTTGACACTTGCATGCATTTCTGTAGCTGGTCTTTTCTTAACTTTACTTGAGCATCACTTGTCTTGTTGAAGTTTTAACTGGACATTTGAGACTTGTACTTGATGTTGTTAAACTTAGTATTGTGTTGGTTACTGATTTGCCTAAGTTTGTTTACTTGGTGGCATGCATTTGTGATCTGCCTTGTTGCTTGACCTGTCTGGTCTCTGTTCTTTGTTCATTGGTCATTGTTGTAGTGTTCATTGACTTTCTTTGCACTTGCACACTTGCTCTTGTTGGCCACGCACATGAGTTGGCGAGGCAGTGCACACGTGTATGAATGTACACGTGTGTATTGCAGCCACTTATGGTTACCTGTCCCTGTAATATCTATGTGCGCGACTTTGTGATGAATTCAAGTGCGAATGATGACGAACAACCCAAATAACTGAGGCAAACCATATTTTCAAAAGTCATATTTAATTTTATATTGCAAAAATATTTCTTTTTCAATTTTACTGCGTTAGTGGATATTTTTGCAGATTTCTCAGATGCTGGATTCAAACTGGAATGCAGTTGAAGACAAAATACGAGTGTGAGTGATATGTAGTGAGGTTATAAATGTAAATTGAAATCGTGATGTATTCAAAAATGTATATGTATAGTGAGAGCTTGAAATTGTACTATTCAAGATTGTAATAAATATTTGTTTGAATAAAATTTCTGTTTGAATTCAAAAACTGTGTAACTTGTTCTGTTTGAATTCAAATTCAAATTCTGTATAATTTATTTTATTCAACAAATATTTATTTAATCTATGTAAAACAAAATAGTACATAACCAAATACATTTAAATGAATATATATGTTTATTATCATCAAACAAAAAACATATAAGCGCATATTCAACATAGTGTACATATACTTTGTTTTACAACTTCACCTTTTATATAAAGGTATATTTTATTATCTATATTTTATTTTAGAGAGATAGTATATATTAAGGTCTGTAGTTTATAACTGAGATTTTGTTTTGAGTGTATGTACGCGTTAAATGGTTTACTATAGTGAGTCTGCATATATTTTGCATGTAAGTTAGGTAGTTGTCTGCATTATATGAGAATATATATATATATATATGATAGTCATTTATACGATTTGATGATTTATATTTTTATTTCTGTATTATATATTTGGGTTACAGTGTTTTGCCTATAATATATACGCTGTTTTGATTTAAAAATGTATGTGTTTGAATGGATTTGTAGCATAATACATATATAGACGTTATGTTTATATGTTTTATCATCTATTTCAAAATTTTGGTTTATAAGAATTTGTTTTGATAATGGTTCACATGAATACATTTGCTTATACCTGTGTATATAGCGTGCGTGTCTATGTATGAGTTCATTCTGTAACTTGCATATAATAGTGATTTTCAGAAGTGTAAGTGTTTATATACGTATTGAAGTTACTATAAATATATGATTATATAGTATAAAGTTTATTTATCTATATAATTGCTTGAATGTATGTAGTTTATAGTTCATTTTATATGACTGTCATATGTGTTTATGTTCAAATCTGTGCTACTGTTAGCTATACATATATACTGTTTAAGCTATATAATACTGTTAGATATACATATAATATTGTTTTATATATATCATTCAAAACATTGATTTTAATTGAATATGTTATTTTAATATATTTTTTAAAATTTAAAAAAATTGATTTCATAATAATAATAATATAATTAGTGTTTATATCAAACCGATTCTAATTCAGTTCATCAATTCTTATCTATCAAGTTGTCGAATTCATGCCAATTTTGCTTTGCTTTGGAATTCATAGCTTGTTCTGTTGGCAAACTTATCTAGGCTCGCAAGGTGAGCAATTATTCACGATTAACTTTCTTATATTTATTAAATTTGATTTCAAATGAAATGACAATTGAAATATGCTGCTGTTAGTTATTTACACTGCTATTTATATGCTGTTATCTATATCTATTCACCTGTGACATCCGACACCATTATCTGTTATTTATATTGATGATATGTGCATGTTATATTTTTATCATATATGTTATCACTCTGCAAGTTCCCTGTTAGTATAGAATTCACTATGGGTTGAAATGATACATACCCAAATGATCTATAGAATAGGAGAATATCGTTACTTGTTGAAATGGAAGACCCAAGCGATTTTCATTGAATTGAATTTGGGATTGTGGGTTGAAATGATATATACCCGTATATAAATTTAAATTGTCGATTAAAATGATAAATATCTGTATCACTTGACCATAGGATAGATAATTATATACAGACACCGTTGATCTATATATAAATATTTTTAAAATGATTTCCATGGTTTTGGAAAGAAATATATGGTTTTATATATAAATATTGATTTTAGATATTATATAAATGTTATTATATATATAGCTAATTTTTTTGATTTTTAGCTAGGTATAAATTTGTTGAAATAAGTTAATAATAAAGTTTGATTTTATCAAATAAAATGTGGCTAAGTATTTAAATTATATATTAATATAAAGTTTATAATGATTTTAATAAATTAAGGTTGAGAAGATGGATCTGAAATTGATTTGAAATTGTACTTAATTAAGAATTTTATTAAATCGATTTGAAACTTATTGGAATTGAGATTTTAAAAGATATGATTTTATAACTTGATTTTGGTTCAAGGTGATTAATTGAATATTTCAAGTTAATTAAATTGAAAGAAATATTTAGTTTATTTGTAATTTGGGGTTTTTATTTAAAGGATACCGGATTTATTAAGTAAACATTTCAAACTAAATAATAGTAAGTGAATTTGATATATATATATATATATATATGAATTATCAAATTTAGTTTTGAAATATTGAATATTTAAAGCTTTGAAGTATATTGAAATTGAAACAGTTTATTTTGTGGTTCAAATCCGTATTTGAAATCGATATTATTTGGAATGGTTTATTGAGAAACTGAACTGAATTGAAATTTATGATTTGAGATTTGATTAAGTTTGAATTTGGAATTCGAGTTGATGTAGAATTGATTTGTGAAATTTGAGAAAGCAATTTTATTATATAAAGTATTTTAAATTATATTTAAAACTATTTTATATTTTACTTTATAAATCATTTTAATATAAACCATTTTAATATACTAACTATTTTATTATAAACTATTTTAACTTATAACTCCTTTATAAAACTATTTTACTTTATAAACTATTTTATTTTATATACTAATTTAATATCTAAACTGTTTAAGTGGTGGAAGTTATGTTTTCAAAGTTATGAATCTCAATGTAATATGTTTTGAAAGTGTTATAATTTCAAGTGTTTTGTTTCGAAAGTGTTATAACTTTGAAGTGCTATGATTTTGGAAATGGATATATTTGAAATGGAAACGATATCTTATTTGGTTTTGAAATGGAAATGATATCGTATTGAAATGGTTTGAAATGGCAATGATATTTTGGTTTTGAAGTATAAACTATTTTGAAATGATCGCGGTATTATAATAACGTTTGATTGTTAACAGGCCGGGATCGGAAGTTGTCATACTCTCTGCCAACTCCAAAAACCACTTTAACAACTATGCATGTGGTGGAGATTCCAAAATGAAGTAGGATGGTGGCGACGATCCTATATGAGGTATATACGTGGACCCGACTCCCGTAAGTTGGCATAAGGTGGCTAAAACAGAAGCAATCGATGGGCCAATGAGGTAGCTCCTCTGATCGGACACACTTCTTTGATACCATTCTATTACTTTATGATTGATTGGGTGCACCTTTTATTTTTTTGGGAGCGTGGCTCGAGGTAGACGGTAGCTGCGGTTATGCGTTACTACCAGTTTGAAAGTGCAATTGGTATATCTACCCTAGCGTGCTTTACTACGAGTTTGATTTGTGTCGTACCTATGGAGTATCCTCGGGTGGCCTCGTGATCAGGAGGGACTACGGTACTGTATAGACTATTGGCACTATAAAATGCGTTAAGGTGGAAAATGTAAAGCCTTAACGTTATTTTTAAAATATATTATAATTTACTTTAGACATTGTTATAATAGCGCATATTACTACGTAGTAGATAATTTAACGGATCCTTAGAGGATGGTTATCCTAAACATCCTTTGAGTTACTTGTATTTCAGTTGTTATTTCACTTGAGTTGGATTTACTGATATAAGAATGTTAGCCCTGACTCGAGTGTTTTGTGTTTTCCTTTGCACTCGGGACAGACTGAGTGATACAGCTTTTAAGACTCACCTTTGGAGTAGGAGCTTCACTTGGAGATCCAGCCATCTATCCTGCTTTTAGATATTCAGTTGATTCTAGTGATGTATTCTGATCTTATATTCGAGACTTCAGTTGTATCTTATTTAACACTGTTATATATATAGTAGCTTCATGAAATACTATTCCCTTATTTCCGCTGCATTATTGTTATATTACTATGTGTCTATGATTTTATGATTATTTTATTTACTGTATATGCTGGGTTTTTCCAAATATAAATTAACAACCTGATATTTTGAGCAATTCAATTTCGGCATGTGTGGATGTGAATGGTTGAAAATATCAAGATGTTACAGATTTTAACAAAATTGACCTAAGACTCAAAAATAAGAATAATATAATTGATGCACCGATTTTGATGTCTTATCTCTATGTAGTATGTATTCTCTTTTTGTCACAGCAGTCGGCAAATCTGTATATCATAGTGATAGCCTTTTGTCATGAATCAAAATCAAGTCTCAACATATTTCACTTATACAATCCAAAAGAATTAGAATTATGCAAAAGAGAAATATTTATGTTGTTTCAATTAATAATAACAAATCAACACAACATGATAACAATCACTTGCAAACACAACTATACAACTATCACATGCAATTGAAGAAATCAACCATCCATCCATAACAACCAAAATAAATGGTTTGTTCGGGTTCAGAAACTGTAACATCCTGCCTTTCCGCACGCTTTAAATCGACACACATGTCAATTTAAACCATACGGAAGGGTGGATTGTTATGAGGTAAACACTACAACAAAAAGTGTCTTTTATAGCGGCATATAGCCCGCTATTAATCACAACTATAGCGGTTTGATAAGCGCTGTATATCGACATGTTATAAAAAACTGTTGAATGTTTATAACACAAAATATGCCGCTATGGTTAAGGTTAGTTTTATAACGCAAATTCGCCGCTATGGTACGTTAATTCAATAGCTCATTATAGCCGCTATAATACAGCTAAATCTCAATGGAACTGGAATTCTTTATAACACCATTTTGCCGCTATAAAATATTTATTCAATAGCTCATTGTAGCCGCTATAATACAGCTAAATCTCAACCATTCAATAGCTCATTACAGTGTACAAACATTAAAGCAAGTGCATGACCATTGAATAAAACATAAGCCTGCAGCCAAGTTAACACAGAGAAATAGAAAATAATGTCAATTTAATAAGTGTACAAACATTAAAGCAATCCTTCCAAATATTACAGAGTACAAACATTACAGAGTTCCAACATGCAAGATCTGATCTAGTTGCGTACTAAGGACCCTGCTTCCTTCCAAATAAGCCTGCGAAGTTAACACAAAGAAACAGAAAATGTTAAAACAAGTGCATGCTCAGATAGAAATGTGATATATATTTTTCAACAAGACTTGATTTGGCAACATGCCAAAACCAACAGAAATATATGAGATGCAACATGCCAAAACCAACAGAAATATATGAGATGCATTCAGATGATTAGTCGACTGAGTTTAAGCTAAATTAGCATGAGAATTTAGACAAAATATGACATGCTCAAAACATTTTTGCAATAGAAATTTCAGTTGAGTCTATGCCTACGACAAGATACTTTTAGCATCAATGTAACCCAAGACAAAATACTCATTTATCATAAATAATGATATGAATGTTCAATCTTACTTATTTTAATTAGCATAAACTTTGATAACGAAAATGTAGAAGATGCTAACGAAAGGGCATATTAAGACCATGAAATAACAAAATTAGAAGATGCTACACATTGCAATTTTTGCAGCATTTTGTACGAAGTGTTTTTTTATTTCAGCTATGTCTACATTGATTTTGAAATTACCAGCAGTCAAGCCTTATTAATTGAGTATTTGGAGTACCAAAATGGGACTTAGAATCCGTGGCTATGATATAAAACAGCGTACAAAACTTATGCACAAGACTTACCGAAAGAGTAATTTTAAGTTGGAATCAATCGTGCCTATATAGTGTCCAATAGAAGAGAGGAAAGAGTAATTTTAAGTTGGAATCAATCGTGCATATATAGTGTCCAATAGAAGAGAGGAAAGAGTAATTTTAAGACTTACTAAAAATTCATACCATTACAATATGTGCAAAAGGCCAAGCTATAATATTCTTCCTTCGGCAACGATCTCTTTAGTCCCTCGCCAATCCAATAAATCACATTTCTTCATATTTTTGTCGTACTTGCATTGCAATTAAAAATAGAAATATTATATTAGTTACTAAATAATAAATTAAAATACAAATGATGTCAAACCAGTAAAATTTTAATTATTTCGGGTTTATTTGCTTCTGTCCAACTGTGCCTACCCTGCAAAACCACCAATAAAACATTATAACATTAGTTTAACAGTCAACGCTCAACCATAATAGCATGGTATACAATCATAAATAATAATTAGAAAATTTTGCCTTCAAACACAGTAGATAAGAGATGGATCTTACCTAATTTATCACCAGCTGCAGAAATTTCTTCTCTAAGTCTAACACTTTGTTTTCAAGTTGCAATGTTTGTTTATCCCTAACCCGCGATAAAGCTGCTCTACTAAGGCTCATTCCCCTTCACATCGCTCGTAGTCAACTAGGTCTTTCTTGCCCCAACTCTTGTGAAAGTACATCTTCTCTGTAATTTATTGCCGAGCTCAATTGTGGAGCAGCTTCAATTTGTTTAATCTTTTCCTACAAAACAAGACTAATAATAGATTATTGATATACTCAAATTAATTTATTAAGTACATCTTTTTATTAAAACTTTTCTTACTAGGTTCTAAAATAAAAGATGTTATTTATATGTATCCCTGCAGTATCCCTTCATCAAATGAAAATAATCTATGTATTATTACAAAATATGATAAAACTTATAAAGGATATGCTACACTATAATCTTTCTAATTTTCATGTTTGTTAAATTTTTATCATGAGTATTCTAAAAATTATATTCATGTTTATTTATTTCCATGTGTTTGACAAGTGAAAATAAATATAAGATGAACACATGCATTAATATATAACGGACGATTTTAAAAAGAAATAAGGAAAATAAATAAATAAGCCTTACAAAAAGTTAAACAAGATGTTATATATCATAATCAATGCTATTAAACATGAAAATAGCTAAAGAAATTTAAAGTTGCACTAAAGTATTATAGTATGTTTCCTTTCATTTTCATTTTCTTTTTTTTTAGAGCAAGACGGGTGTGTAGCGTGATACTACACAGCCGATTAATAGCACACATATATATATAAAGAGAGATACGAGTCAATCAACACGCTTGATCGCTAGCGCCAAAATGAAGTTTAAGTATCAACACTGATATCATAAAACAAACTGGTAAAAAGAACTGACCCAACACATCAGCAAAATATAATCAGAGAGAAGTCCGAGACCACCAACAACTAACTGCGGCCAGGAGGGAAATCAAAACTGCTACCTTGGGAATCCACTGGCGATGAACTACGATGAGGCATGCGAAGTCTAAATGGAGCTGATAAACTGCAACCTGTAAAAATGCTGAATAGGTAAGAGATACGCCTGCCAATACCCACAAGATGAGATTTAGGTTTTCCAAAGACACGTGCATTTCGCTCTTTCCATATACTCCAACAGAAAACAGCAATGAAGACGTCCAAATTATGGTTTTGAGAGTTATATTGCCAGTGATCATAGATGACCGGCGGTTCCGGAACGAATCCAAGGACATGGGCACTTGAAGCAGCCCAAACCGAGTAAGTAAAATCGCAATCTCTGAACAGATGTGGAATGCTTTCCATCTGGTCAGAGCAGAAGACACAAGCTGGATCCACCTGAATATGAAGACGGCTGAGACGATCTTTAGTATTGATGCGGTTATAAACTAGACACCATTGGAAGAAGGCGATACGAGGCGGAATGGGACATTTCCAAAGCCTATGAAAGCAGTAGGAGCGACCTGGGTTGATCAGAAAGGCATAGCAGGAGGCAACAACGAAGCCTTTCGTAGGAGCTGGCGCCCAAACAACACGGTCAGGAAAGGAGGAGAGATGAAGGGATTGAAGAATGTTGGCAGCAGATATAAGGTCAGAAAAAGTGTCAGAGCTGAAAAGAGAAGAAGGGCAGAGGGCATCTGGACCAAGATCTACACTTTCACTAACTGTGCTCGACGGGATGGACGAGTGAAGGAAGAGGTGTTGCAAAACTTTGGCAAGTGGAAGTTGGTCAAACCATGTATTGAGCCAAAAGGCACAACTGTTGCCGTCACCAATGGCCATATGGAACAAAGATTTAACTCGGGGGATGACTTGAATCACTCCAGACCAAAAAGGCGAAGTTTTCCTGTATGGTGGACAGTGAAGGATTAGGTGGCTTTTAGAATGATAGTGCAAAGAGAGAATCCAGTCTTTCCAAATGAAGTGTTCAGGGGAGAGACATTTCCAAAGCCATTTGGTTAAAAGAGCGGTATTGAAGACTCTGAGATTGGGGATACCCAGGCCTCCATGCATTTGATGCAAGCAGACTCTATTCCAGTTGACCAACCTTTTGGCACCGCCGCCATTCCATAGGAAGGATCTTCTGGTTCTATCCAAACGATTGATAACCCAGGAAGGGAGTTTGTGGAATGACATCCAATACGATGGGATGGTTGAGAGAACTGATTTGACAAGGACAAGTCGGCCAGCAGAGGACAAAGAGTGTGCCTTCCAACCCGTGAGTCTAGATTCAATCTTGGAGATGAGAGGGAACCAATCAGATCTAAGGAGTTTGGTAGGTCTGATTGTGATACCGAGATAGGAGAACGGGAAGTCCGAGAGATTGCAGTTGAGAATCGATGAAATGTGGGGTCCAAGGTGCGTCGCATTACCCAACATAATGATCGAACTTTTGTTGAAGTTAATGGAAAGGCCAGATATACTTTCGAAGGTGTATAGGGCTACTTTTAGACAATGTATGTACTTATCATGGGGAGAGACGAATAATATAGTGTCATCAGCGAATTGCAAGTTGGAGACTGACAACGACGAGTCGGGTAGAGAAATACCTGAGAATAAACCATTGGACGAGGCCAGTTTAAGCATTCTGTTAAAGACGTCCGCACCTAGGACGAAGATGAGAGGTGAAAGAGGGTCAACTTGTCTCAGACCCTGAGCGGATTTTATATGTCCCCCAGAAGCTCCATTAATAGAAATTGAAGATATGCTCGAGTTAAGAATATGTTTGATCCAATTGCACCAATTAGGGGGGAAACCTCTATGAGTCATGAGTTCTAGGATAAAGTTCCAATTTACAGTGTCAAAAGCTTTAGAAAAATCGAGCTTGAGGAGAGCACCTGGTGTGGAAGAGTGGTGACAGAAGGAGATGATTTCTTGAGTCGTGGCAATGCAATCCATGATGTTCCTTCCGAGTATAAAGGCCGACTGCTCAGCCCCAACCAGAGGGGAAATAACTTGTTGGAGACGATTGGCTAGAACTTTGGTAATGATTTTGAAAGTTGTGTTGAGGAGGCTGATGGGACGGAAAGAGGGAAGGGTATTGGCACCAGGGAACTTAGGAATGAGGATGATTTTTGCATAATTCAATGTCGAGATAACTGGAGGGTTGGATTGGAATTCTCTGCACATATCTAGTATATCATGCTTAACTATATTCCAGAAGTGTTTGAAGAAGATTGGACCAAAACCATCAGGACCAGGTGCTTTATCATCTGACATATCCTTCAAAGCAGTCCAGATTTCCTCATCTGAAAATGGGTGATCGATGGGAATGTTGGCTTGGGATGGGTATAGGAGGGCCCAATTGATGTCTGGAAGGGAAGGGGAACGCTTGCCGAGGATGTCCCTGAAGTAATCAGTGAACAGGCGCAGGTGGTCAGACGGGTTTGAATAAGAGGAGTTGTTGTGATGCAATTCTGAAATAATCAGCGATCTATGGCACCCACTGACCGTTCGATGAAAGTATGAGGAGTTTCGGTCTCCGTCTTTTAACCATTTGTCTTTAGGTCTCTGTTTCCAACCAATTTCTTCGTGCTTAACAAGTCTATCCAGATCCAGTTCGAGAGTTAGTAGACGTGTCTGCTCCGACTCAGAGAGCGGTCGAGATTCCTCAATGATATTTAGTTCTAAAATTTCGTCTTGGGTGGATGAGATTCGCGAAAGGAGGGATCCCCAAATAGATCTGGCCCACGGTTTGATGATCTTTCTGAGGGAGCGATGTTTGGATACTATTCTGGCGGAGGCTGATTGGATTTGTGATGGCTGAGCCCATATCTGCTCGACGAAGCTATCAAAGGAGGGTTCCAAAAGCCAAAGGCGTTCGAATCTGAAGGGACGACTAATGGGTGGCTGAGATCCAGTATCCAAGATGAGAGGGTAGTGATCCGATACAGTTGAGGCAAGTCCAGAGACCGAGGAGAGAGGGTATAGATCATCCCAAGTAGAGTTGTAGAGGAATCTATCCAGTTTGGCTAAGGCAGGAACAGATCTACGGTTAGACCAAGTGAATTGACGGTTGCTAATAGGAGGGTCGATGAGGGAACAGGCATTGATGAAGGAGTTGAACGAGTTTGAATCCACCGAATAGCAATCAGAGTTACGCTCAGCAGGTGATCTAGTGGTGTTAAAGTCACCCCCAACGATCCAAGGGCCGTTGAGATAAGAGGCGAAAGAGAAACACTCTGCCCAAAGTTCATTTCTCTCATGGATGCTTTGTGGGCCGTAAATGTTTGAGAAGAAATAGACAGTGTCGGTTTGTATGTGGCGTAAGGTTACGTGTAAAGCAGATGTGCGTGCAGAAGTATGACAGTGTGACCATACTGCTTCGTTCCAAGCAGTAATAAGGCCACCCTTGGACCCAATTGCGTTTACATGGGCCCAACACGTTAATGTTGGCCCACCTATGTGTGTGATGAAAGATTGTGATGGATCAGATAGTTTGGATTCTTGTAAGAAGAGAATATCAACTCTGTGTGGGGCTAAAATGAGGCTAACTGCATGCCTTTTAGACGGGTCCACTAAACCCCTAACATTCCATGAAATTATTTTCATTGGGAAAGGGATAGCCTCTCTGATTCTAAAGTTTGCATGGCCAAGTAATGATCATCACTAAGACTCACACCCATGCAACGTGCCATTTTTTTTTTAAGACTTTTGTTAGCAGATGAAAAAACAATAGTTTTATAGAAACTACCAGGTAAAGATGCAGCTCGGCTGATTCTGGAACTCCGGCGAACAAGGGCAGGTGTGATTTGGTTAATTCGATTCGGCCCTGGTTGAGTCCGGCGGGTCCCTTGATTGAGGGGAGAGACCTGAGCAACTTCTGGGATGGATGGATCGTTTTGGTTTGGACGGACACAGCAGGTGGGAGATAAGGGAGGGTTGCGGTTCACAACAGTTTCTTCATGTGGTTCTACTGGCCAGGGGTCCCAATTACGAGGACCATCAACCTCCTGGGATGTATCGGGACCCTGGACAGGCGTCGGATGGGAATGGGGTATGTCGGGGTCAAGAAACATGGCGTCGAAACGGTTCTCATCCGAGTCTTGGGGGGTAAAGGATTCGTCTATTCCTCGGAAATCGAGGTCATAATCTGCCCCCAAGAACATTCTGTCCGGTCTGAGTGCTGGATGTGCATGTTCCCATTTCTCCACCGTAAGCAAGTGGTCAGCATTGTTGAGGTGCACAACAAAAGAGCATGGACTACCCACTCCTTTAAAGAATTGCATACTGACAAAGAGGAATCTGTGGTCGAAATTCGCCCAGTCACAGTCGTCAAAGGCGACAAATCGACCAATAGGGCTGAGCGCGTCTCTAACCGCGTTCATGTTATTACGGAGGAACTCCGGGAATCCACTGACTCTGGCCCATGATGGTGGTTCAAGATCAGGAGCTTGCTGTTCGGAGTCCGACCATCTTTGCAGCAGGATGGAGCCACCCGGTTTCCTTAAGGTTTTCAGCTGGAGGGCTTGGTTGCGGATGTCAAAGGTGGGGCAGCAGAAGATAAAGCTGTTGTCGTTGAGAATCCAAAGTGGCCATTCTTCATGGTGAAAGGTTTTGGAGAGCACGAGGTAGAGAGATTCGATGGACCATAAGCCATCAATAACCGTGGCCGTGAGGTAGAGGGAGGAGTCTTCCATTGAGAATTTTCGTGTGGTAGAGGATATGGGATGGGTGGGACAAAGAATTGGCTGATGAGGGGGTGTGGATCTAGAACACTCCGGGTGTGATGGCTGCTGAGTGGCGTTACAATTTTCAAGAGGGAATGATGAATGTGGGGTCCCAGCTGCGGGTTTTGAAGAGTTTTTGGTTTTGTCTTTTGTGGATTGGGCAGAGTTGGAATATTGGAAAGAAAAGTGACTTTTTGTTTTCTTGGGACAGTGCGAGACTGCATGCCCGAAAAAACAACAGAAATAGCAAATCTTTGAGTCCCTACAATCTTTTGCCACGTGTCCCAAATCTGCACATCTGAGACAGCGACCTTTCAGTTTCAAGAATTCGATTGTAGAACGAACGGATTTGAATTCTGGTAACCTCTGGCGACGGCGCTGAGCTAGGGGGGAGTAGGTAAGGTCTGAGGCATAGAGCACAAGGCTTGGGCATAAGATTTGGTTGTGGTGTGTCTCTGATGCAGGGGAGGAGGAGGACTATTGACCGAAGCACCGGGAACGGAGACCTTGGGGAGCGAGATGGATGGTGGACGAGGAGGGGCCAAAGGCAAGTGTGGCAGAGGGTTCGGATGGGTTTTGTATTTGCTGGGGACAAATGAGATTGGAGGAGGGTCAGAAGGAGATGGACGGGGAGAGGGAATGGAGGTGGGCGCCATTAATGGAGTCTATACGACTTTAAAGGAATGATTTTATGGCTTTCTTTCTTTATTTTTAAAGAGCAAAAAGAAAAAAACATTATTAACGTGTACATCGATAAACAATCTTTGAACGCTACATATGATCAAAAGTCAAATTGGTGCTGGTGTTGTTAGACCAAAGATTAAAGAAATTACATATGAAAGAACGGTAATTTAAAAAGTGAAAATATAAAAACGAATGCATGGCTGAAGACATATTAATATGTGACTGATGCAATCATAGTAATCCTAAATCCTTGTGTTTTAGAAATTTCAATGGCTAAACAAGTAAAGAGAAATAAGTTACTAGTTTTACAGGCAAGAAACAAAGTTACATCAAAGATATAAATAGTCTTCTATAGTATACTTTAGAGAATCCTGAATCTTTGTTCTATCTATACAGTCAAGTTTAAGGTTGTGTGACGCCCCACCTCTTTACTCACGCTAGCCAAGAACACTACGGAATAGTGTTGTCAACTAGCACGGAGAATAAGGCTGCTGAGGAGCGACCATCCATGCAATTGCTTATCACACGGTGGCTATAAATAATCTTCGGAAACAAACGTAGAAATAAGCATAACGCAAATCAGTCACAGACATCCATATCACAAAGGCAGAAGAAGATATGAATATATAACTAACGCATGAAAGTGTACATCAGAGTAGTGGTCAAAAGATCCACAATAATAGAAAAGAATAGCAACACGTGCTATACAAAAGAATAAAACTATGAGTCTATATCTCAAGTGTATACAACAAAAACTGCTAATCTAAACAGTTAGCCAAAAGTCAGAGTGATGAATCCCTGGGAAGAAGTCAAGCAGAAGCACCTGCAACATCTCGGTCTGACCCGAGTATTATTTAAGAAAAATAATAAACGGGTCAGTCTAGCTATAAATATCAGATGACAAGATATAACATAAAAGATATGGCATAAACATAAAATATCCATGATGACATACCACTATAAGTATGTAAATAATGATCAACAGAAGATCAATCAATAAGAGATAATCAATATCACAAGAATCTTCTCAAAGATTCGAAAAGGGCATCATACCCCAAACTTGTACTCATAACAAGTTAATGACATAAATTCTAGAAATCAATGCAAGAAGTCCAGAAATCATAGAAAAGAGAAAGAGGCATATCACATGACGGTCCGAAGACCAAGGGGAGCTACCCCCCATGTGTGAATGGAATCACACAGATTAAGGTCCAGACTAACCAAAAAGCAAAAAGGTATGTGTGAGTGGAATCACACAAGTGGTGCCTAGTCTAACCTCGCAACAAGAGACATCGCACAGTTGCTAGTCTAAAGCATCAGAATGATCGTCATGATCAACGAGAAGTGTCAATTACACTAAGCTAGTAAATATAGAAGTTTAGCTTCATGTCCCATAACCACTTGCTTAACTTAAATATTTACGAACAAACTGTAAATCTTCACTAATAAAATTGTCACAAGAGGTTCAATCGAACAAGTCCAAGAATTAACCGACGAAGTGAACGCAAGCGTTTCATACCACTTGTTTTACTAAGTCGTTTAATTAGATTTCTCATCCGAGTGAGGTAAAGGTTTGTATATACTAATAGATTGGAAAACGGTTTAAGAAAAGAGCTTTGTTATTAAAAATAGAGTTGAAATTGTTTGTTAAAAGAGTTTTGATATTTACTACTAGTATTGAAACCTTCATATTATAAAATGAAAAAACATAGAAGCAATTGTAGAAACAATCAATCACAAAGATCGCATACGGAGATGTGAATAAAATCCAAGGAAATCAGCTCAATGTTTTTCAGATAAGATCCCCTACGGAGGGAGGGTCCAGGGGGGGTGGCAACCCCCAAGGTGGGGGTGCGGGGGCAACGCCACCACTTACGGGGTTCGACCTGCCCGGTCAGGTCACAGGGGTCCAGGGAGCAGTGCCCTCGGCGGGGTGCGGGGCAGCGCCCCGTCCAAAACGGTACGACCTAAGTGAAGACAAGCGGCCTACGACCTAAAGCAAAATGAGGTCTAACGACCTAAGGGTTCACGCGACCTAACACAATGGCCGAGCGACCTAACTGGAGTTAAAGGAGGCAAGCGACTTAAGGTCCAATGACCTACGACTCAAGCAAGCCGACCGACCTAGTGTGGAGGGGTCGAGCGACTTAAGGAAGGCGAACGACCTAAGGTCTAACGACCTACGACTTAACAGAGTCGAGCGACCTAAGGTAAATGGTCCAACGACCTAACTCGAACGACTTATCAGGAGCTTAGGTCGGAGACGACCTACGAGATAAACCAGGTCGACTTAGTGGACGAGCGACCTAAGGTAAATGGTCCAACGACCTAACTCGAACAACTTATCAGGAGCTTAGGTCGGAGACGACCTACGAGATAAACCAGGGCGAGCGACTTAACGTTTGCCTAGAGATTATAGGTCGAAAACGACCTAAGACTTAAGGCTTAACTCGCGAGCGACCTACGGCTTAAGGCCTAACTCGTGAGCGACCTACGACTTAAGGCTTAACTCGCGAGCGACCTACGGCTTAAAGCCTAACTCGTGAGCGACCTACGACTTAAGGCTTAACTCGCGAGCGACCTAACTCCGAAGTGCCAATACTTCCAGAATGACCTAAAGCCCTGCGACCTATGGTACTAACTCGCGAGCGACCTAACGACTTAACTCGTAAGCGACCTAATTCCGAAGTGCCAATTCTTCCAGAACGACCTAAAGCCCTGCGACCTATGACCCAGTGACCTTGCGACCTATCACCGAACGAGTCAAGTGGCCAGAACGAGCTAAGTGCAGGAAATTTCCAAAAATGCTAAAAATTGGAGTTTTTCGCCAATCCAATCCAAACCAAAGGCAAATGTGCATGCAAAAGTGATAGGGAATCATTCCCAACAGTCCAATATAGTTATAGACTAGATTTGTGAGATAAAAATCTCACCTTTGCACAAATTCAATGAAGAAGGAGCTTGAAACAATGGAGAAGCAACTACAAGCTAGAATCCAATGTCTTCACTTTGATTTTGGAGTTGAATGATGGATTTAAAGTTGAAACCTAAGCTTGGAGTTTTAATTTCCTCTTCCACTCACCATTAATGCAAAAGCTTGGTTGTTAGGAAATTTATGAAGAGTGAGAAGAAGGAAGGGGGTTTGGGCTTGAGTTATAATGGCAATCTAACCCAAAGTCCAAAGCGGGAAAAGTTAGTGAAATTCTACTAACTCCAAACCTACCAATGTTTATACTTAAAAAAATTGTAAACGGCATTTCGAACTCAATGGAAGTGTCTCGAGTCCTAATTTGACCGTTTGCAAAAAGTAGCTTTTCGGACCAATATCCGATTAACGACAAAATATTTAAATAAAATATTTAAATATAAAATCGATAAATATGCGGGTTGTTACAGGTTGATATAAATGATCAAGCATTCACAAGTCTTAGCTAACATAGGTGAACATAAATAATTAAACAAAAAGTATCTTGAATCCAGAAACATATTGTAAATAAATATTATAGTATACGTTGTATTTCATATTTATTATACAGCCTATTACTGACAAACATAATATTAACAAATCAGTTTCTATTGCACAAACTTGCTTTGAAAAGAATGAATATTGAATTAATATTTTATATGAAAACCAAAAATACGAATGACTAGTTTTATTCTTGAGACGGAGGGGCATCGAAGAATCAGATTTGAAATGCAAAAGCATTAACATAACAGATTAAAATGGTTGTTGTTTAGATTACTTTTGTCTTACCTCTTCTATCGCACTCACCAAGCGCCTACACATTCCTTGACTATGATACTAGTTACTAGTTGCAATTAGTGGTATTTCAGCATAGATACTCTGTTCATTTTAGAAGAAACAAATCATACAATGCTATCTCAGGTTATAACTAAGACACAAATTTAAACAATTATGTATGTTCATAGGAAGCCAATCGTGAATTGAATTGGCATACTTTATAAATGAATTTTTTTCCTACTAGGATTTAAGTTTTTAGTTTCCATCAGTATACGTATTTTGGGTGAGAGAACTTCATTTTATACTAAAGAAATATGATGTCATTGTATTAAATGGTGACATATTACTTCCAAAGAAGTCTGATAATAAAAAGATAGCAAAATAACAGAAATGTGCAATCCATTTAATTTTACATTTTTATGTGCATTATGAAATTAAAAATTACCTAATTGATGCCACACAAATAATCTCATCTTCTCTCTTCAAAACTATGATATGAAAACCTTTATAATTCAACCGTGCAAAATTAGATCTGAAATAAAAGTTTCAACAATGTTAAATTTTAATAGATTTATGGAATTTAGAATATGTAGTGTGCATAAAAATTGAAGAAATTAGAGAAAAATACAAGATTGGGTCAAATCTGACCTCGATTATACAGTATATATTGTATCATTGAATGCTTGTTCTAAAATCGACCATAGGAAAAAAGCATTCCTTCACAACAGTCAGTCAATGCCACCTCTAATTTTGCAAGACATTTGTCAGCAACTGCAATTTCCTGTGGGTAATTGAATTTTTGTTCCCCGTGATTGCATCTTAAGATTGTGTAGTAAAATCGATCTCCAACAGAAGTCATCTTCCTAATGCTAGAATGTAGATCCACAAACAACTGTACACAAAAAACAATATAGATGACAAAGTGCTCTAGCAATGGAATAAATAAATAAATATGATTAAAGATTAAGATATCACGTAAATAATATTGTCAATATGTTTCATATTGGCAAGCCGAAAGAAACTTAAGCCATGGCATCTTTATGCACAAAACCATAAAGTTGACCATGTTTCCTTCCCAGATATGATTATCCCCCTATGCATTTTTATGATCTACAATTACAAAGAAAATTAGCAGGAATGTCAAGCATAAACAGATAACATATGAGATCTTAGTCACATATTATCAGATAGAATATTCAATTTTCAAAAAAAAATGTTGTACTTGATAAATTTCAGATTATATTGCTAATCATACTTGTTTTATAGCTTGATGTCGTTTGCGTAACTAAAGGAACATGACCTATCTCTATTATATCATAGTTTCATGAGGACTTCAAATTTCACCAATTAAAGAAGAACACTGTTATATCAGAATAAATTATTATCCAAAGCCCACCATCGCTTAAAAGTATACAAAGATTTCTTAAAAATAGTTGATAAATATAACCTATAAATTTCTAACCTAGAAATATGAGTGGGAGATTTAAGGTTTTGGACGCGTCGACTTCGGAACTGCTGAAGAGCAATGAGTGGAGATCGGAGATGGTGAGCTGGATCGAAGATCGAAGATGGCGAGCTATAAGTGATTAGGAGGGATATTTTGGAAGCGATGAGTGATTAGGAATTAGGAGGAATACGAACTGAATAAGTATTTTGAGAGGGAGATGAAAATTTTGGGAGGGATATCTTTGGTTTTGGGCCAAGCGTTACGTGTTACGTTTGTTCGAAGCGTGTACCGAACGGAACAAAACAAAGTAAAAAAAAGTAAACAATCAAGGATGAAGGATGAATAATAACGCTTTAGAGTGATGCGTTACCGAGTGGTGCTATTAAAAACATACTTTCTTGTAGTGAAATAAGAAAAAAAACAAGAAAGAAATAAAAACAAAATAGAATCTCACAATGGAAGGATAAAATATAATAATCAAATATACGGTTCATGAAGCTGTTTACAAAATATTTAATTTCCTTATACAGTATATATCAGTGTTGCACATACCCACGAATAAAACAATGCAGCGGAACATTTTGAATGTAGTCGAGTACTATAATAAATAATAGTAATGCAAATCTTCGTCTTCGTCCTCCAGAGCTAAAATCTTCGAATCCTGAAACGCTCGGACTGACCCGAGCGAATTGAAAAACAAAACACTCGAGTCAGAACTAAAAGATCTTATGTAAGTTAAACCAACAGGAATGAATATGAGTGCAGTAACTTAAGAGATGCTCGGGATTCACATCTCCTAAGGATCTGTTAAACTATTTACTATGTAGTATATTTTGCCATTATAATAGTTTCTAATTGTAAAATAAACTTACTTTTAAATAGCGTTAAGGCTTTATATTTTCCACCTTAACACATAATAGTCCCAGTAGTCCATCCAGTATCAGCGCATCTCCAGATCGGGAGACTACCCTAAATACTCCACGGGCTACGAGAGAAAACCAAACTCGTACAAGGCGTGATAGGTTAGGTGACACGGCATAACTAGGCAATGCCAGGGTAGATATACCAATTACGCATCCGGGCTGGTGGTAACGCGTAGCCGCAGCTACCGCCCACCTCGAGCCACACCCCCAAAAAGAAAATCAAAAGTGGCCACCGAGTCAATCCAAAAGTCAAAGTATAAAATCGAAGGGATGTGTCCGATCAAAGGTGCTACCTCAACTGGCCCGAGAATCGCTCCTGTTTTAGCCACCTTATGCCAATTCACGGGAGTCGGGTCCGCGTATTTAGCTCAAAGGAAACGCCGTCGCCATCCTAGTTCATTCTGGAATCTCCACCTCGTACACTGTTGTTAAAGTGGTTTTCGGAGTTGGAGAGAGTATGACAACTTCCGATCCCGGTCTCTTCAACAACCAAACGTTATTATAACACCGCGGTTATTTCAAAATAATTTATACTTTAAAATCCAGGATATAATATTCATTTCAAAACCATATAATTACGATATCATTTCCCTTTTAAAACCAAACAATATGATATCTTTCAAATATATCCTTTTCTAAAACCATAACTTTTCATAATTAAAATATTTCTAAACCAAACGCTTGAAATATAGCCTTTCATAACATAAAACTTTGAATTACATAACTTTGAAATATAACCGCACCACTTAAATGGTTTAAATATAAACTACTTTATAAAATAAAATAGCCTCTTTAATTTAACAAATAAATTCCAAATATAGATTTAAATCCCCAATTAAACCATTTCAATTTCAATATATTTCCAAGCTTTAGATATTACACCGTTTCAAAAGAATTCTTTGATAATTTCACAGATATCAAATTCAATTGCTATTATTTAGATTTGAAACATATACTTAATAAATCCAATATAGTTTAAGTAAAACTTTAACCTCAAACAACTGAATATATTTTTTTCAGTTTAAATTAACTTGATAATATTCATTTAAAGTGATTGATACTCATTTAAATCCTCTAAACCAAAATCAAGTTATACAAATCATACCTTTTAAAATCTCAGATTTACTTAAAATTTTAAATCAATTCTTATTCGAGGATAATTCTTAAACCACTTGAATTCAAATCAATTTATATTTCTCTTCCAGCCTTCATTATTTAAGTCATTCTACTCTACAAATAAAATATAAATAAATATTTCACTGTATCATATCTTAATAAAATCAACTTTTATTATTAAACTTCTTTTATACTTTAAACCAATTTTATACATAGCTTAAAACCAAGAAATTCATTATATATATAGAATAACATTTATAAATATCCGAATCAATATCTCATAAACATATTTTTTCTTTACAAAACCATAGAAATCCTTTCAAAATATTTCTATATATATAGACCACGGTGCCTGTATATAATTTTCTATCCTATGGTCAAGTGATACGGATATTTATCATTTCAATCCGTAATTAAAAATAAAAATTACGGTTATATATCATTTCAAACCGCAATCCCGAATGAAATGAAAATGCTTGATAACTTGTAGTTTATAACAATAAAAAATATAGCATCCATTCATCCAATATCAGCCATCAACCATTTATCGCAATCATCATCAAATTCAAACAATAGCATCAATATAGAACGGATAATAAACAACAGGTATTAAATAGCAGTTTATATTCAATAATAAATTAAATAACTGTTAAATGGGCAATTTATATGCAATGAATAATTAATTAACAATTTAACTGGCAGTTTAAATGCAATGAATAAATTAAATAGCAATTTGACTTAAATAAATGAAATTAACTGAGATGATGATTAAAAATATGCCAAACAACCATAAATAAATATTAAATCAAATCATATATCAATTTAACAAACATAAGAAATTTTAGAAGTTGTGAGTGGGTTAAAACACTTACATTTCGAATTTAAATTCGATTTCAACCCACAAATTGGACAGTCTCAGAATTTGTCCAAACCAGCGCCAAAAAGTCCGGAATTCAGATACGATCCTAACAAAAGAAACCACGCGTAAAACGGAGTTCGTATGTGGAAGTTACACGTGTTAAATCGTTTGAAAACAAAATTAAATTTAAATTAAACAAAACAAAACCTACCATCATAAATTTTACACGTCACCGTGAATCATGCATGCAATCCTCTCTCTCTCGTCCCTGCACGCACTTGAACCGAATACCACCGAACCAAACGAAGCCGTTGACCATGAATTGATGCCGCCACGACCAACTTCAGCAAGATCTGACATCGCCACCACGAACACCACCTCAAGCCGCCCCCTCCCTGATGTTGTGGCCCCTTCTTGGTGCCTCCGGTGATATGCGACCGCCGTACGAAAATTTGCCAAATCTAGCATTTCGTTGGCCATCTCGACAAACGAACGCTAGATCCGTGACCTACTCTCCACCCTCTTCTCAACGTCACCTTCCGATCGTCGATCGACAGCAGATCCATTGTTGGATCGATCAAACTCCCCTACGAACGGCCCGTATTGATCTGCGATTTGTGGGAAAATGGTGAACCGATATGGAAAACGAATTCCACCAGAAGATTAGGCTCATTGAGAGCTTCAATATATATTTTTTTCAGATTTTTCTGAGGACTTGAAATTTTTAGCTTTGGATTTGAGTTGGAATTGGATCTAAAATTATGTTGTCTGCCATTGAGGAGGAGAGAGTTGAGATATACGTATAGAAAAATAAAAAATGAGGGGAATTAGGGTTTATGGCAGGAATAGAGAAGGTTGGAAAAGAATGGATCGGATCAAATAGATGTACGCGCTGGACGATATATGGCCCGAAAAGCCCGTTTCGACTCCGGAACGAAATTGGGTTAACCTATATATCAAAATAGATGTTTTAAAATATTTTGAATGCGATGGAACAAGTTTCAAGTCCAATTTCCATCGTATGAAGAAGTTATGCTCAAATCAATATTTTTCAAATTGATTTCAGTTTCATTGATTTCAAGGCGTTTCGATTCCGTACAATCAAACGACAAGCCCGATCGCTACGAAACTTGAAATCCTATGATAATTCACCCTTACGGATCCGATGAAATTGGTTTCGTCGAAATCCGAGTCAGTGGCCAAAATGGCTATTTTTATATTAATTAAATAAATTAAAACTAAATTAATTAAATCAAATTCCAAATTTCAATTCGAAAATTTACAAATTTCATCACTTATGATTCCTCAATCATTTACAAAGATTTAAACAAATTTAAAATGCCAATTTAGAGATGATTTATTTATAAATTCTCAATTTCATAAAATTCAATATTATAAATTTAATCCCAAATAAATCTATTAAATTCACTTCCATTCCATTATTCGATTTATTGATGTCAATTGGATGAAATTAACATAGGCTTCATACCTATAACATTAAAAATCTCCAATTTAAACTAAATTTTCAATTAACGTAATAATTGGATATTTAATTTTATTCATTTGCAATTAATCCAATTATTATAAATTAAATAAATTAAACCCCTATTTAAATTCAAATTCTATAATTCATAAATTTTATCATCTTGTATTACTTAAGAAATTTAGAAATCTTTTTAAAAACTAATTCCCATAACAATTTAAAGTAAATAAATTCACCAATTATAGTGTTTAACATTCAATTTAATAAATCCAGTTATTTATAATTACTTACAATACATTGCTTTAAACCTGATTTCAATCCTTCCATTCTCTATTAATCCTTCCTATAATCATAGTTAATATTTGTTTAACATTTATTACAATAGTGCTCTCATTTCATCCTTTTTTTATTGACTATCATATTTCCATTAAATAAATTTTGGTCAATTTGACACGTTATTTGATATTAAAGTCTCAATTAAACTTTCTATTTTGATTTCATTTCTATATTACATCACTTATTGTTTTACAATAAACTATATTTCAATTCATCCTAATTCCTTCATATCTTGCGACTATTGCCTTAAATTCTCACTAATATACATTAAGGTTTATTAAATTCTAATTTCATCTTTTATTCGTGTTAACTATTTTATTTCCATTATGCTAAGATTTAGTCACTTATACTTATTTAATATCTCAATTCATTTATATTATCTTGGTTTAAATCTTTTATTAAGTCAATTGCCATCTTATGCATATAATTAACATTTCTATTGATTTTACATTCAGAATTTCCAGTTTTTATCTTATCTTACATAAGGTAATGTTTAATTACATTTAATTGCTATTGAATAAATACATTGGTAACGAATGAATAATAATTGTAAATTTATTCTTTACACAATTATTACAATAACTCTCATTAAAATACATTTATTTCATTCCCATCCAATACACATTATTTATTTCCGTTAACTATCTATTTTATACAATAATTAAATGTTTACATTTGGCTCTTATATTAAATTTTATAGCCAATCATAGTATGTTCAAATACAATGAATTGGAGTTTCATTAAGATTGTTGACAAATAACTTGTATTAACATTGTTTTACTTTAACTTAGTTCTTATTCCACTATTAAATTAAAAATTATTTTGTTTCTTTCAATATTGACTCATAAAATATTATTAAATTAACAAATTTTAAACATCGAAATTTATGGGTCGTTACACTCTCCCCCACTTAAAACTTTTCGTCCCCGAAAAGGAAAAGGAAGGAAAAAGAAGAAATTGAGTAGTCAATACATCGCATTCAAAGTATTAATTTTATGAACAAATAAATTTACAAAGTTTAATAATTTATATAAAATATATCTATTTATAACTATTCAGTCTTTTTATACTCAAATTAATAAAATTTGAAAAACAATTTTCAAAATTTTTCTAAGTCCAAAATTTACAGAAAATTTTGGCGGAGCCTCCTTTGTACGGGGAGGCTCGGGAGAAACTGTAATATCAAATATAACAATATATAACATATATTTTTCAAAATAATATATATCCCAACTCGGGAAAATAATATAATAGCGCTATAAACCGTAATTCGAAAAGTACCTATTTGTCGGGCAATTAGCGCTTAATTATGAAACCAAATGCAGTAGCAATTGCTTCCATAACCTGTATTTCACTTATATAATCCAAAAGGTTAACAATTTATATAAAATGAAATATTTAAGTTGTTTTAATCACCACAAACAAATCAATCAACCATCACTTGCAACAAGCACACAACCATCACATAAAATCATCACATAAAATCAACACGCATCAATCATTCATTCATATCAAACAAAAAAATAGTTGTTCGGGCTTAAAACTTTAAATTGTACGGAGAGAAAAATAAACTACTAAGCATACCATTCACTCAACAGTCTTAGGTGACACTAAATAGATTATTCATATCTTCCCACATATGTAAAGTATCCTTGCCCAAACTACCATAAACCAAAACAAACAACAATTTCCACAACAAATCAAATTTACTTATTATAATTTCATTTCATACATTAGTTGTTTGATTCCTTTTCATTTATATAATGGTTTATCCTTTTTATTTTCATTTATTTCTTACATTTTCATTTATTTATTTATTTGCATTTCATGCATTCGTTTCTCAATTTCATTTACTTAGCATCTCAATGCATTACTTTAATCTATAATCATATATTTAATGCATTCATCTTTTCTACTTATTTTATTTATAATAGCTTCAACCATTTACTTAAGTTTATTAGCAATTTCAGTATTCATCTTTTATTCTTATTTTATTCAGAAGTAACTCCTACTTATCCACTTAAGTTTATAATTACTTACTTTCTACCATAATTTTATTATGGTATATTTCAAGTTCATAACCTCTATAACACAAATTTCTTATTTACTAAAGTAATTCATTGAACATTTTCATTATTTCAAATTTTTACTTGTATAATATTCTATTACAACTTTTTATTAACATTTCAACTTTTTAATCTTTTGGTAAGTTATATATATATTTATATATATATATTTAAGAATGTAATTGAAAGTTATACAAGTTTTTCTCAATTCCTTTAATTTATTAAATTTTCAATAATAATATCTTTTGTTTTATAAGTTACAAATTTAAATTTTCTTTTTATATAATTTATAACTTAGTATACAATCTCATATTCCTTTAGAGGTTTTAACTTATTAATTACTTACGTTCCAATTCACTACAATAATTGAAACCATTAATTAATGGAAACCCTAGAATTAAATACCGGGTTTAAATTTCAAATTATTTTAAAATAAAAGATAAAGGTTTATACTTACAACTTATATTTCTAATTATATTTAAAACAATTAAAAATTTATATTTGGTTATCAAAACAAATCTGCAGTAAACTACTACAGTGGCCTTCCCACTTCGAATCTCGAAAATGAATGTCGATGATGCGTGCACTCATCACCGAAATTATTTTCCAACGACAGAGGGGGGAATACAACTTAATTCTTTTCAGAGTTTCTTTAAAGCAATTCTTTCAAATTATATTGAAATATTTATATCATAAAATACTTCTAAAATATTATAATTATATTCCAAAATCATTTGAAAGAAAATTTTCAAAACCTCGAAACTTAAGTTCTAAAATTTCCAATTTTCATTTATTTCATTTTCAATCTTATTTCAACTATTATTTATATTTTCATTACCTAACAACCAATATATTGCAACCAAATATATATATATATATCTTATTTATAAAATTTTATTTTATATATAGAAAATATAATAGGCAAAATTATTTCATTCACCTATATTAAACAAATATTATGTCGGTCTGTCCTATTAAGTGTTTAGAAATTCCTATTGATGTCACAGCGTCCCATGCACCAACCAGAATTTCATTACTTACACAAGTTATTTCCATTCAATTATTTGGATCATCCATAATTAGTTCTTAAAATATTGTGTAAGTTCCTTTGCAAATTTAATTTACCGTTATTATTACTTTTTCATATTTATCTCTTTCATATATAATATTCTTGAACATTTAATCTATTTCTAAATCATTTCACATTTTTTGAAGTTATAATCATTCAATTAATATAGTATTCACTGTACTGCTCATTTTAATTATAAATGACTTTAAGCACTAACTTAAGTTTATAATCATTACTTACAGTATTCACTTTCCTATTAAATTTAATTACTAAAAATTTCAAATTATTAACTTAAGTTTATAACATTTTATAACATCAGAATTCTTATTTATAGACAAAATTCCATTGAACACCTCCATATTTAAGTTTTACCTGTATAATATTCCATTACATATTCTTTTTAACATTTCAAATTTTAATATTTTGGTAAGTTATATATGTCATTTAGAATGTAATTGAATGTTACACATGTTTATCTCATTTATTTTACATAACAAAATGTTCAATAGTTACATTCTCTTATTTTTCATTATTCTTTAATTTAAAAGTTTCCAATTTCTTATATATTTCATTAATCACTTAACATCTAATTTCTTATATATTTCATTTTCAGTAGTTTCCAATTATTAATATAGTCAAGATATCATTTTATTAAAATAATTGAAAGCTACAAATTATTAGAAAGTTTAAGAGCTAAACTCCGGGTCACATTTCAAATCATTTAAGTAATATACACACACACACACACACACACACACACACACACACTCATAACTTATATATATCCAATCATATTTAGAGATTAAAATTGAGATTTGTATGTCAAAAAAATGTGTAGTAAAACTACTACAGTGGTCTTCCCACTTTGAAACTCCAAAATGAACGTCGATGATGCATGCACTCATCACTAAAATTATTTTCCAACGATAAAGATGGGAGTACAAAACTTATTTCCTTCCAAAGTTCCTTTGAACATTTCTTTCAAATCATATTGAAATATTTATATCGGAGAATACTTCCAAATATCACTAATATTATATTCCAAAATCTTTTGAAAGAAATTTTCAAAATCCAGGAACTTAAGTTCTAAAAGTTTTAGTTCCTATTTACTTTACTTGTAAATCCTCTTTTACAATCAAGATTTATAAAATATCACTACCTAACAAACAACATATTACATCCAATTGTATCATTTATAAAATTTATTCTTTTATATACAAAATATGTACTAGGCAAAATTATTTCATTTACCTATATTTCAAAACAACACTGTGTTGGTATGCCCTATTAAGTGTTTAGAAATTCCTATCAATGCCATAGCGTCTCATGTACCGACCGGAATTTATAAACACTAAACAGAACAAATTTACACAATATAAAACAGTTTATAACACTAAAAATATGCTCTCTCATATAATACACTCAAACACTCCTTTTAGGGTATTATTACCCTATTCTCTAATGAGTCAGACCCTATAAAGCTAAGGTTATCACTAAATCAAAGCTGTGATACCAAATGTCACGACCCACATTTTTGGACGGTTTAAATCGACAATAAACCACACATGTCAAACTCAAACCATTCAAAAAGGAGGATTGTTATGGGGTAAATAAGAGAACATAGAGAAAGAAAGAAAACAAACATAGAATCTTACAACGGAATGACAAAATATAATAATCAAATAAACAATCCATGAAGCTGCTTTACAAATAACATTTGATTACACTTTACAATACAAATCAGAGTTACATACAACAAGAATAAATAAATAAATAATGCAGCAGAACAACATGATGTAGTGGAATAAATAAAATAATAACAATAGTACAAAATCTTCGTCTCCATCCTCCAGAAACAAGGTCTTCAATACACTGAAAAGCTCATACTAAGCGGAGCGAATTGAAAAGACAAAACACTCAAGTCAGAGCTAAAAGATCTTATGTAATTTAAATCAACAGTAAATAAATATGAGTGTAACGGCGCCGAGATGTTTACAGGGTTTGACATCTCCTATTCAACGTCTAATGTGAGTACAATAACTTAAGAGATGTTCGAGATTACCATCTCCTAATGATCCGTTAAACTATCTACTATGTAGCACAATACGCTATTGTAGTATGTTTATAGTAAAGTAAAGTATTAAAATAGCGTTAAGGCGTTACCCATATCCCCCATAACACATTTTATATATTCTCGTAGTCTATACAATACCGTAAGCTCCACCAAATCGGTGGTTTACCCAGAGGGTACACCATAGGTACAATACAGCAAACTCATAGTAGGCGTGATAAGGCATATGAAAAGGCACGCGAGGCAATGCCCAGGGTAGGATACTATCATTTTGTGGATCTGGATTGGTGGTAATGCATAGCAGCTACTAACGCCCACCTCGGAACACACTCTCAAATCAAATTAAGGGGTGGCCACCAAATCAATCACAAAGTCATAATATGGTATCAAAGATGTGTCCAACCGGAGGTGCGACCTCACTTGGCGCAACATGGCTCTTATTTTAGCCACATCAAGCTGACTCACGGGAGTCAAGGCTACATAAATACCTCATACAGAATCATTCGCCAAACCATCCTATTTCATTTTGGAATCTTCACCACATACACAGTTGTTAAATTGGTTTTCGGTATTGGCAGAGAGTATGACAATATCTGATCCTGGTCTCTTAAACAAAAAAACGCTTATTTCACAACAGATGGTTCATTTACATTTCCAAAACCGATTCATAATTGATATCAAAATATCATATTCGCAAAACCATATCACTTTCGCAATCATATTTACTTTCGAAATCATATTAATTTTCAAAATCATATCACCCTTGAAATCATATTTTCAAAATCATCATATTTACTCAAAAGGTGCACTAGAAAATATCATTTTAAATCCCAGCATAGGTTATTACATCATTTAATTATTATTTTTTAAAAGTCAAGGATTTAAATACAAACACTTCCTTTTTACACTGTTTGAAATTTAGAAAATAGTTTAGATAGTGATAAATAGTTTAGCATAGCTTAAAATAAAGTTCAAATAGTTAAAATACTCTAAAATTAATTAAAAAAGATTAAAATAGTTAGGTGGATTTAAGATAGTTCAAATAGATTTAAAATAGTTTAAATAGATTTAAAATAGTTTAAACAGATTTAAAATAGATTAAATTGATTTAAATTATATTAAAATGGGTTAATTAGTTTAAAATAGGTTAAAAAGATTAAATTAGATTAAATAGATAAAATGGATTAAAATAAGTTAAAATAGTTTAAACTGAATAAAATAGATAAAAATAGTTTAAAATAGATTAATTATTTTAGTAGTTTGAAAATCATAGTAATCAGGATTTAAAATTAATTTATTTAAAAAAGTTTATATTGAAATAATAGTTTCTGAAACTAATATCAAATTATACTATTTCTTTCATTTCGACACATCTTTAAAACCATTTAATCAATATCGATTCCAAATCCATGTTCGAATTATAAATTTAAACTATTTCAAATTTAGCAGATTTCGAAGTTTAAATATTCAAATATATCAATAACTCAATTTCGATAAATATTATTTATACTCCAGATCTAACTTTAAAATTTCAATTTAAACCAATTCTAATTTCAACATTTGAAATTCGGATTTTCAAAAATAATTCAGTTTGTATAAATCAAATCTTCAAAATATCATCTAACTAAATTCAAAATTTAAGGATTTAAAATCATTTAATTTAACCAATTCTGTGTCCGTATATAATTTCTACCCTATGGTCAAGTGATACGGATATATATCATTTCAACCCGCAAAGAAATTTAAATTTACGCGTATATATCATTTCAACCCGCAATCTTGAATTTAGTTTCAATTCCATGAAATAGCTTGAGTCTATCATTTCAACTCACAATGATTTCTCCCTAACCTATCAGATCGTTCGAATTTGTATTATTTCAACCCACAAGGGACTTGTAGTGTTATAACAATATAAAAATATAACATCCAGTCATCAAATATCAACAATCAAACATCCATCATAATCATCATCCAGATCTACCAATAAACAACAACAATTTACTGATTACCAATAATTAACTGGAAATTTTAAAATTCAATATTAGATTAAATAGCGATCAAATTCAATAAAAGTCAGATTTAATTAGAATGACAATTTAAAAATGCCAAACATCAACCAATCAACTCCTAATCACATTATAAATTCATTTTAACTAACATAAGATAATTTAGTAGTTGTGAGTGGGTTAAAACACCCACCTTTTATTCCAAATTGATTTGGAATCCAAAATAAGGCCCAAAATTCAACAGTCTTAGAATTTGTCCAAATTAGTTCCATTATGTCCGAAATTTCGATACGATTCCAATGAAATAAGCCGCGCACAAATCCGAGCTTGTATGTAAAAGTTACGATAATTAGAATGATCATACGATATAAATTAAAATAAATAAAACAATATAAACAACTCACCATGCCAGCATACACGTACGCAAGTTCGTGCCCTAGCTCGAATCTCGTATGTGACCAATTCGACTCACGACCTTTAACTTCAGCCATCGCCTGCCAGTCGAATTTTCCACCGTGCCATTCAACATCTATCTAATCCATAGCCGCCAAAGTGAAGTTCAACCTCGGCCGCTCCCCCACGAACCCAATATGACCGCCTCCCTGATGTGACAGCCACCGCCATAACCAATGTTGCCATTTTCTGGCGAATCCATGAACAACTACGACCAAAAAACACCAAAACAAGGCCTGCTCGACGGCCTCTGTAGGATCGATTTCACCTACAGGGGGGTGAATAGGATGATACTATTAATTATAAAAAATTTATGCGAAAGTTTATATAAAATAATTATTTCAACACTGATATATTAGAATAATAGCAGGACTGATAATTGCAGAATAATAAATGCAGAAATAGAACGACACAGAATTTACCCAGCTTTGGCAAAACCCTGCCTACGTGCTGCCCCTAAGGTTTCTACTAGAAATTAAGCAGTCAGATGCTTACACACATAAACTCGTGACAACCGCTATCGACTAGCCTTAACTCAAGCTCCAAACTCTGCCATAACTCAGCCACTGAGTTGCGAATTCTCGAACTACACCACCGTAGCTCGTCCCTAGTCACACGACTAGAAAATACAATTGTTTAAAAGAGAAAATACAAATTTGAAATAATTAAAACCAAAACCCTAATTTTAAAATATTAAAGCCCAATAAAAAGAAGCCAACCCAAAATTAATCACTTTGCTTATATATTCCTTCGGCCGAACTCCTTTGCTTCGTTCATTGAAAATGGGCTGCTCGTTCTTTTCTTCTTTCCTACGAAATTAGGGATTTGTAAATTGAGGCGCCGCTTCAATTGATCAATCGAGTATGTAATCTTCCGTTTGCGTGCTTCGTCGATTGATTGTCTCTTCGATTATACACACGGATGCTTCAATCTTGATTGATTTCAATCTTGACTTCGGTATGTAATGTTTTGTCTTTTGCTTTACTGTTTTTCGTACTTGAACTCAATCAATGATTCGAGTTGAATGATTATAATTTTCTATTAGCTCGAACTCGAATGAATTATTGCGTCGATGATGTTATGGTTTATATAGGGTTCGAACCCCTTGATTTTCGTTCGTTCTGATAATTCCTTGGCCGTATGATTTTGATTGAATGTTGACGATGATTTCCGACTTTGTCAATTTCGTATATTTGGTTACTTGATAATCACGGTGTTGATCTCTTTCATGGCCACCATGGCTTCGATTTCTGACTTGTTCAACTTCGGCACTAACTTGTTTATGCGATTATATTTTTTGACTTCTTCACTTGTACCTTGCTATTTCAGATTTAATTTGGCCTTGACTCTGGTAATGGTTGACTTCGTCCAATGATTTGAATTTGTAAAAATTTTGACTTTGTTTAAAAAACTGTTACATGGCTTCAGGTTACATTCCAGTTTTTTAATTCTTGTTCAAGCTCTGGCCATACTGTGTTGATTGAAACTGAACTTGAATTTTTATATTACCAGACTTTGATTTGTATTCATGCGTGATAGCACTTTCGACCTGTTCGATTTTTACTTGTCGTTCCATGGTTTCGGCCAGTTGAAGCTATTTTGATTTCGGTATTGGTTATGCGCATGACTTGGTCTTTGCTATATTGAGTTTCATTGTATCTTGTATTCACTTGATTACTGAACTTCCTTTATATTGCTTCATGCCTTTGAGTTGTGTGTTCATGCAGTTGAACTTTGACTTGTGTCTGTAGTATGAGCTACTAGCTTGCATTTTTGAACTGGTTCATGTATATGTGTAGTTTCACTTTGTTGATGATTTGATGTTGAAGTCACAGTGGTGCATTGTGGTGAGTTGCTCTGACCGGTTGACTGTTGCATACATGTTGCCTTATCCTTTCTTACATCTGTTGGTCTGCACATCCATGTTGCCTCCTCTGTTGTATTGTGTCTGGTCTTGTAATTGATTTCATATGCTTGATATGTTGGCTCGAGTCTGGTACCTTGATTGAGTCTACATTGGATAGTCGTTGTTGCACCATGTAGTCGTTGTTTGCATTCATATCCTTGCTGTCAGTGTTGCATTATGTTGTGTTTGGATTATTGTAGTTCACTGTATTGAGCCATTATCTTCTGGAGCTCGAGTTGCTTCAACATACTGCTATGTTATGTTATGTTATACATATATGCCAACTTATATGCCTTGTTTGGTTCACTGGTTTGTACTGGTGCACTTTGTTGTTTGAATCTGGCCATTCGGGCTTCAAGTGTATATTCAAATTTTTGGTCGAGGACGTGTTGTATGTATCTTGACCCACAGTTTTGATTGCACCTATGTTGAATCCAGCTTGCAGCTCGGGTTTGACCATGTGTTCGTGTCGTGACTTTATTTGTATTGTACTTGAGTTGAACCCGGTTTTTGATTTTGATTTGACCTTATGCTCACATGTCCCTGTAAATTTATCAAGTGTATATATCGGTGTGCACGGCCTTGTGGCATGTACAGTGATACACTGTGCATGTCACAAGCTGCTCATGTATGATGAATTCAAATTTAAATGATGAAGAACAACCCAAATAACTGAGATTAATAATATTTTTAAATACATTTTTATTTTACATTGCAAAAATATTTCCTTTTCAATTTTACCGCGTCAGTATATATTTTTGCAGATCGCTCAGATGCTGGATTCAATTTGGAATAGTGTTGAAGATAAATTTGAGTGAATGAGCGATCTGTAGTGAGGACATTTGTATATGAAAAATTGTGATGTGATTGAAATTGTAATGCAATTGAAATTTATATATATAGTAAGAGCTCAAATTTGTACTATCCAAAATTGTAATATATATTTGTTTGAATAAAATATCTGTTTGAATTTAAATTATGTGTTATTTATTTTATTCAGCAAATATTTATTTAAGTATGTGAAGAATAAAATAGTACATTAACAAATACATTTAAATGAATATATATATATATGTGTGTGTGTGTGTGTATGTTTATCATCATCAAACAAAAATCATATACTTGCATATTCAACAATCTCCCCCTTTTGATGATAACAAACATATATTTACGATTTTCAATGTATTAAATGTATTTGATTATTCAATTTGCTCCCCCTATTTGAATGCTCTCTCTCTACACAAAGCTCCCCTTCATATATGCATGTAAATAAAAAAAATGTGCAAATGAGCCTGGATGCAAATAGAAAATATTTGACCTTTATTTGTCAAAATCTTAACTTTTCTCTTCCCCTTTTGTTATTAGCAAAAGAGTAATAGTGTTAGAAAAATAGAGATAAAGTGATAGACATTAATACAACATTAAAACTCAATCGAATATAAATATTAAATTTCAATAAATAATCAAACAAAAATCATAAATACTCTGTTTGGCGCATATTCCAGTTTAGAATGATATGGATGATGTCATCATATAAAACCATACAGTTGTGTCAATTTGTGGTATATTTATTTCAGAAATTTGAATATCTACTAACCATGCATAAATGTTAGGACTTTTAAATGAGATTAGTAGTATTCCATTTTTTATAAAAAAAAATGAATTCAAGTATTTTCTAACCACGCATAACCGTGAGGACTTTTAAATGGGATTAGAATCAACTTGATTATTAATTAATCAATTTTAATATGCGTTTCATACATGCATAACTGCGAGGACTTTTAAATGAGCATGGAAGCACATAATCAAAAATTCCAAGTAATTCACCCATGCACAACCGTGAGGACTTTTAAATGAGAGTGAATACTTTGGATTTTTTTTTAAAAAAAAATATATAATGAAAAACGAATGATTTCCTGTTTAAAATACCACATATTGACAAACTATATTGAATTTTGATGAGTGATGTCGTTAGAAATATGATAGAAATAGAAATGATCATGGAATTTTTACCAATAAAAAGTGTTTATAACTCTTTTTTAAATTTCTAAAGAAATTTGCTAAATATATCGTCTCGAGTTATAATATATGATTAATATCAACACTCATCACTTTTTCAGTCAGTATTTATCTTTTCGATAACCAATAGGGAGTTAGATTAATTAATATAATCATTTAAGCTCAAATTCAAAAATAATTATCAAATTTTCTAAAAGTGACTAACCTGAAACAAGGTCAAAAAATGATTTTCTAGAAGGGGTTTTATAAGAAAAACTTCTGCTATGTGAAAGTATTTGAAATGAAAAATATGCAGATATTTTCTTTGAAAAAACGATGCAATTACCGAATGTCTAAAAATAAATCACATTCCACTAGTAATTTTTCTATCGACTAGATTACCAGTGTAATCTGCATCTGAATTTTCCTTTCACTCAAAACTATCATTTGGTTAATGTTATAGACCAGACCATAAAGTTGCAAAAAATTTCTTAAAATCATTTTAACCAGCATTCACATGAAATTCTCTTAAATTTGAATTGAAATCATGCAAATTTACAAACAGTGACCATAGTGTCAGAACAAATATATCCATGTGTAACATGAGCAATCAGGGACCAATAAAACACCATCATTTGACTGCACAAATTTATATGGATTAGTTCAAAGATGAAAAGATGATTGGTCAACATTTAAGCACAAATCAAAGTCATAAATAAGAACAAGTCAAAAATCGTATCAATTAAGAATAAGTCAGAATTAAGAACAACATTTTTCTTCATCATCACATAATTGGCTGAATTAAATTCAGATTATGGTGCAGATTATCACATTCGTTCAAAATGAATATACAATTACCTTTTTTACCTTTACCGATAATATTTCGTTGTTGTCCATTTTGATTCTGTCACCTTTGTACTAGGCTAAGGAACTTTGCTTTGTCGCCCGTTGTGTCACTGGAACAGCCAGAATCCAAGTAACATTATTGTAGTTCCTTAGCCTACCTCACACCTATACGATGAAAGATTTTTGTGACCTATTTGTTTTTATAGGTCCATGGTTGTTAGTGGCAGCATATTTTGAAAAATAATTTTGTGAAGACCCAAAACTATTTATATATGTTCCTTTTGGCACCCAGATTTGTTTGACTTTAATGGATTTTATATTTATGCCTTTAGGAACCCAAATTGTTATGGTTTTCACCTATTTGGGTCTATACCAACAAATATTGTGATTGTTTCCAAATTTTCCACAAATTGTGCACTTGAATTTAACTTGATTAAATTCACCCCTAACAGGTTTAGTTTGAATATATCCAAGTTATTGCCTAACTGTATTAACAGTTTGTTTCCCTAATAATATATTCAACGATCTTTCATTTTTGGAAATTTTCCTAAAGTCGTTGACAGTTGTTGGACTTGTGTTTTTAGTGATTCATTTTCGTTCAACAATTTTGAGCACTTTTTAATGGAATTTTCTCTTCTTGTATTTTCACTTTCTTTCAAAATCACAATATCATTTTTAAGCGATTTAATTTTAATTTCTGATTTTTTAATTTCTTCTTCAGAAGTTGGACACTTATCACACTTAAGGATCCTACTTTGATAGTTTTTAACTAATTGGCAAGTTGTTTATTTGATTCTATCAAGATATCTCTTTGTGATTCAAGTTTAGCTTATCTCTCCCAAAGTCGTTCGAAATAGCCATTTACTTCGTGGAAATATATGAGTAATTCTGAGTGAGTGAGTTACCTCGCTTGGCTCATCATCGTCGCTATCAGTTATATCACCTCGTAGGCACAGATTTACTCTTCCGCTCTCACTACTACTGCTTTTACAATCATCACTTTTATTCTATGTGGATGCAAAACTTTTCCTTTTTGAATTATTTCTATGTCGTGTCGATTTCGAGGACAATTGGGCTTGATGTGTTCGGGTTTGTTGCACTTGTGACAGATGATCTCTCGTTCTTCTGGGTTGTCTAGTGCTTTGAATATTCTGCTTACCAATTTTTGATTTAGAGTTGTACTTCTGTATTTGCGGTTCCACTTTTTGAATCTCTTTATTAGTAATGCCAGCTCAGCTGCTCCATCTTCATCATTATCATCACTGCTGCTTTTTATTAATCCTGTTAAGCATGTTTCTGTGTCGATTATGGAGGATTTATCGTTGCTATTGACTTTTGCACCATATAATGTATCAAAAGTATTCCAGATTTCCTGTGCACTTTCACAATGAAAGATAAAGTCAAAATTATCTTGATTAATATGAGAATATAATATATGCATAGTAAGAGCATTAATCGAGATAATTTTCTCATCTGTTATATTGCACCCATTTTCAGTAATATCCCAACATTTAACATTAACAGATTTTAAATAAAATTCCACTTTCAATTTCCAATTCAAAAAATCTGCTCCATCAAAAATAGGAGGGATAATACTGAACCGACCCTCAGCAAAAGTAGCCATTTTAAAAATTCAAAGTTGTAAAAATATTGGTCTTTGAAAAATTGAACTTTTTAAAACAAAAATGGCTTTTGTTCCTAGCTCTGATACCACTTGTAGGATCGATTCACCCTAGAGGGGGGTGAATAGGGTGATACTGTCAATTATAAAAAATTAATGCGGAAGTTTATATAAAATAATTATTTCAACACAAATATATCAGAATAATAGCAGCATAGATAATAGCAGAATAATAAATGCAGAAATAAAACGATGCAGAATTTACCCGGCTTTGGCATGCAAAACCCTGCCTACGTGCTTCCCCGAAGGTTTCTACTAGAAATGAAGCAATCAGACGCTTGCACACATAAACTCGCGACACCCGCTAAGGACTAGCCTTAACTCTACGTTCAAAACCCTGTCATAACTCAGCGCTGGGTTGCGAATTCTCGAACTACACCACCGTAGCTCGTCCCTAGTCATACGACTAGAAAATACAATTGTTTAAAAGAGAAAATACAAATTTAAAACATTTAAAACCAAAACCCTAATTTTAAAATATTAAAGCAAAGCCGGCCCAAAATTAATCCCTTGGCTTGTATATTCCTTCGGCCGAACCCCTTTACTTCGTTCTTTGAAAATAGGCTCGTTCTTTTCTTCTTTGCTCTGAAATTAGGAATTTGTAAATTGAGGCACTGCTTCAATTGATTAATCGAGTATGTAATCTTCCATTTGCTTTCTTCGTCTATTGATCATCTCTTCGATTATATACACGACTGCTTTAATCTCGATTGAATTCAATCTTGACTTCGGTATGTAATTTTTTGCTTACTGTTTTTCGTACTTGAAATCAATGGTTCGAGTTGAATGATTATAATTTTCTATTAGCTCGAACTCGAATGAATTATTGCGCCGATTATGTTATGGTTTATATAGGGTTCGAACCCCTTGATTTTTATTCGATCTGATAATTCCTTGGCCGTATGATTTTGATTAAATGTTGACGATGATTTCTGACATTGTCAATTTCGTATATTTGGTTACTTGATAATCATGATGTTGATCTCTTTCGTGGCCACCACAGCTTCGATTTATGACTTGTTCAACTTCGGCACTGACTTGTTTATGTGATGATATTTTTTGACTTCTTCGACTTGTACCTTGCTATTTCAGATTTAATTTGGCCTTGACTCTGGTAATGGTTGACTCCGGCTAGTGATTTGAATTTGTAAAAAATTTGACTTTGTTTAAAAAATTGTTACATGACTTCGGGTTACATTCCAGTTTTTTCATTCTTGTTCAAGCTCTGGCCATACTATGTTGATTGAAACAGAACTTGAATTTTTATATTGCCAGACTTTGATTTGTGTTCGTGCATGATAGCACTTTCAACCTGTTCGATTTTTACTTGTCGTTCCATGATTTCGACTAGTTGAAGCTATTTTGATTTCAGCATTGGTTATGTGCATGGCTTGGTCTTTGCTGTATTGAGTTTCACTGTATGTTGTGTTCACTTGATTACTGAACTGCCTTCGTATTGCTTCATGCCTTTGAGTTGTGTGTTCATGCAGTTGAACTTTGACTTGTGTCTGTAGTATGAGCTACTAGCTTTCATTTTTGAACTGGTTCATTATTCTGGTTGATTGCACTGGTTCATGTATACGTGTAGTTTCACTTTGTTGATGATTTGATGTTGAAGTCACAGTGGTGCATTGTGATGAGTTGCTCTGACCGGTTGACTGTTGCATACATGTTGCCGTATCTTTGCTTACATCTGTTGGTCTGCACATCATGTTGCCTCCTCTGTTGTATTGTGTCTGGTCTTGTAATTGATTTCATATGCTTGATATGCTGGCTCGAGTCTGGTACCTTGATTGAGTCTCCATTGGATAGTCGCTGCTGCACCATGCAGTCGTTGCTTGCATTCATATCCTTGCTATCAGTGTTGCATTATGTTTTGTTTGGATTACCGTAGTTCACTATATTGAGCCATTATCTTCTGGAGCTCGAGTTGTTTCAACATACTGCTATGTTATGTTGTACATATATGCTAACTTATATGCCTTGTTTGGTTCACTGGTTTGTACTGGTGCACTTTGTTGTTTGAATCTGGCCATTCAGGGTTCAATTATATATTCAAATTTTTGGTCGAGGCTGTGTTGTATGTATCTTGACCCACAGTTTTGATTGCACCTGTGTTGAATCCAGCTTGCAACTCGGGTTTGACCTTATGTTCGTGTCGTGACTTTATCTGTATTGCACTTGAGTTGAACCCAGCTTTTGATTTGGGTTTGATCTTGTTCTCACCTGTTCCTGTAATTTTATCAAGTGTATATATCGGTGTACATGGCCTTGTGGCATGTACAATGATACACTGCGCATGTCACAAGCTGTTCATGTATGATGAATTCAAATTTAAATGATGACGAACAACCCAAATAACTGAGGCAAATAATATTTTCAACATACATTTTTATTTTACACTACAAAAATATTTCCTTTTCAATTTTACCGCGTCAGTGTATATTTTTGCAGATCGCTCAGATGCAGGATTTAATCTGGAATAGTGTTGAAGATAAATTTGAGTGAATGAGTGATATGTAGTAAGGATATTTGTATATGAAAAATTGTGATGTGATTGAAATTGTAATGTAATTGAAATATATATATATATATATAGTGAGAGCTCAAATTTTCACTATTCAAAATTATAATAAATATTTGTTTGAATAAAATATCTGTTTGAATTTAAATTCTGTATTATTTATTTTATTCAACAAATAATTATTTATTTATATGAACAAATAAAATAGTACATTAACAAATACATTTAAATATATATATATATATATATATATTTATTATCATCAAACCAAAATCATATACTTGCATATTCAACACCCTCTTCCCAACGCCACTCCCCGATTGTCGATCAGGCAAAGATCCACTGTTGGATCGAAACCCTAGCGATGGACGGCCGAGGCTAAATCATTAATTTCTAGACAAACAGTGATTCAAATCATGAAATGAATTGCACTTATGAATTACGCTCGTCGAGAGCTTCGAAGAGGTATATAATATGATAGGGTTTGAAGGAGTTTGAATTTTTTGAAATTGAATTCGAAATTGAAATAGGGTTTTGAAATTGGAATATGTTTCTACCATTGAGAAGGAGAAGCGGACAGATGGAATTATACATACTGAGATAAGAAACAAAAAGGCTGCTAGGGTTTAAAAAGATCTATTTATATGAACAAAGCTCGATAAAATGAATTAACATATCGGATTAGTTCGAAATGACAATAACGACCCGAAAAGCTCATTCTGCTTCCGGGACAAAAGCAAGTCATCCCATATATCAAAATGAATGTTTTTAATATTTTTAAACTCAATGGAACAGGTTTCAAGTCCCAATTCCATTGTATACAGAAGTTAGCTATTAAAATCAGCTTATTTCAAATTGATTTCTACGCATTTCGATTCCGTATGATCAAATGACAAATCCAATCACCATGAAACTTGAAACCTTATAATAATTCACTGTTACGGATCTGATGAAACTGGTTTCGTCGAAATCCGAGAGAGTGGCTAAATGGTTATTTTCACGTTAAATAAATAAAATATTATTAAATTGATTAAATCACTTTTTAACTTCAAATTTAATAGCTAATAATTTTTATCATTTTTTTGATTACTTATACATATATAATAATTTAAAACAAATTTACATATCAATTCAGTGTTAAATACTACACTAATTACAGTGTTTAATTTCAATTGCAATAAATTCATTAATTATAATTTAAATTCAAATAAATTGATTAAATTTGATTTCACCCTTTTTATTCAATCAGTCATTATCTAGTGGATATAATTAACATTATTTTACGTTTATTACATCAATATTCAACAATTATCATTTTAATCCACACTAACCAAAATATTTAAGTAGATTAATTGCAATTGTTTTCTAATTAATTTCAACAAATCAAATAAAGAGGTGATAAATAACAATTGTTACATTTTACTGAATTTAACCACATTTATAAGTTTATTATCTATAAACAAATGTTATAACCATTTACACAACACTGATGTTATCCCATTACAACTGAGTGCATATTATTTCACTAATTAATATAACATTTAATTTATTTTCTTATTTTAAATTTATAACCAATTATAACTTACAATTATTATAATTACATGAGATTACATTCGAGTAGTCATATATTACATTATATTTACATTATTAAACTATATTTTAGTTAGTTTCCTCATTCCTACATCATAAATTTTATTTTCTTCTAGCATTAAATGAGAAAATCTTATTAAATTCAATAATTTAATTATCGAAAAATTATGGGTCATTACACAAAAGAAATATTTCAGTTGTTTGAGTTTACTCACACTAGACCCATGTCTGACCCGAAGTTTTATTTTCTTTCCTTAAAACTCTTGGGTACTCAAGTTTGTATTAGTAGCTAAGTGATCCAAGTTTTTCAACACTGCATTTTGGAGGTTCTGAAGTAGCTGGCTTCACCGTTAGCTGGCTATTATTTATTTTTACTGTGTATGTATGTATGATCTATGTATCAATTATGTAAGGACATATCGTTAGATCCGTTCTAGTTGAAATATGTATTGTAATGACTTTGATGTACTATCCTGGCAGCACCTATGTAAAATCTTATATTGATTAATATATGTTACTCTGTTCCGCTGTGAGATTCTATAATTGTTTAGTTTTCTTCTTATCTTATTTTCTTTTACCCTTAATAAATTGTATTTCGAAGTAAGAAAGACGGTTCGTTACATATCCATTATACTGGATATAAGAGGATTTTAGGGTTGTCCTTCTAAATGTACATAGACACCATATTGTAATGTTTAATTTGGAGAATGCGAGATGGATTCCTTATGCATTGGCAATATGATCAATCATTCTTTATATTAGATTAGAAATTTCTTATGAACTTGGTGTAGTAAGGATATATCACTAAAATAAAAGTATCATTAGATGGTAGTTAAGAGCACTCTCGAATATTTACAAAATGCCAGAAATTTGTTTACGGAGACAACGAACTCTTTGTGAAGGAATGTTTGAGTTTGAACTTCATAAGTGACATCAAAATTGGCAAGCCAACCTTAAATTCATGTTCACCCTTAATAAAGGGGTTTTGTGTTGTAAAGGTTCCAAATGATAGGTTGTGGCAGATTCAACTATGAAGGCTATGTACATCGCCTTGAATAGTACCGCAAATGAAAGTAGTATGTGTGCATAAATCTATAAATGCTAGAAATGGATCACACTATTGAGATTCCAACAATTGATTATGATAACAATGATGTAATATTGATTACAATAGGAACTAATATTTCTAAGAGGTTAATACATTTTTTCTGTAGTTACTACATGATAAATTTGTTTATCAGTGATAGAGATATATAATCAAAATGTATATACAAAATAATAATATTACAACCCACTTACTAAGGCTCTTTCTCAGTTTAGTCATGGAAAACCGGTTGAGAGTATAGTTGCAAGACAGTAATTTTCTCAAGCGCAAGTGGGAGATTGACAAAGTTAAGGGCGTGCCATAGGAGTAAATATGTAATTTCATTACATAATTTAACTTTTATAAAAAATCTTTTTTAAAATAAAGTAAGCCTTTGGTATTATTTCCTATTGTATATATTGTTAAACTGGGATATAAGTAACATTGTAAACACACTGAATATATACAAGTTAAATCCTTAGGATATTATTTAATAGATTGTAGTTACATATGTGTTCATACCGTGAGTGTTGAATTGTATCAATAAATAATTGTCCTTAAAATTTCCTAATCAAGATATGTCATGAATTGGACAATGATACATCCACTGAGACTAGTGTAGGTAATGCTCTCTATATGATAGATGGTGAATTACTTATGATCGTTGGAGACACCAAGACTTATGTACATGTAGTTGTTTAAATTTCAGAACAGCCTACCAAGATTCTTCTATAGGTTAATTAAAAGTCAAATGAAGATTTCATATGATAATGTATGTTAGTCTTTTGAATTGAGATTATTATGAATCTTAAGCATCCAAACTATACTTTGACTATGATTGGTCACATGATAATAATGACCATGTTAAGGCCATAACTAGGCATAAGTAAAACCAATTGAAGTGAAACTCTATTCAAGATAGTATTCGTCTCCTTCAAATAGAAGGTTTGTACCATCATAATTGGTAGATAACTTAAGGTCAATGTCTTTAGCCAAAGAAAAATTTATTAATCAGTAATTGTTATTAGATTGAACCACAAACTTTAACGTTGTACTTCATAATCAACTACATATATTATTAGAATTCTGATGGTTGATCGAGCTTTAAAATTTTAAGTGATGCAGTGTTTAGGGGGTGACAAAATGGTTGGTCTTATTCAAATGGATAAATGCTATCAAATTTGAAATAACCATTTAACAACCAGACCAATACTTTTTTATAACTAAAACCAACCAAATGAAAAAAAATATTGGTTTGGTTTTGTTGGATTAACAACTGTAACGACCCGGATTTTTGACGGCTAATTTATAATATTTAAATTGGATTTAAATATTTAATTTGAACGTTAATTTGATTATAATATGAACAGTTTGGTTTTATATGATAGAAAGAGAATTCAAAATTTAAAATATAATGACCTATTGAATTAATTAATTATTAAAGTGGTAATTAGACATTGGGTAAAATATAAAATCTGGTATAGTAAGCTTGTTGAAACTATTTTAACGGCTTACAAAATTTATATTGATAATACTGGAAGTAATAGATGGATTAAAATTGAATTTAACCGTCGTTTGTTCAATTTTAAATTTACATCGTTTAAATTGACATTTAAAAATAACCTTCCGAGGCACAGTCTCGGAATTCGACGAAACCAGTTCTATGGGATCCGTAATATTAAATTATTGCTGGATTTCAAATTCTGTAGTTTTTGGAGTGATCGTGTGGTCGTACGAAATAAAAACGCTTCGAAATTAATTAATCGTTTTAAATTTAAATATCTCTCGTCATTTCACCTGTCAAATTCTTTTCACATCAGCCGTATTTTTTTTCCTTCAGCTTCTTCAATACGCCTCCACCGCTCATAAAAGTCGCGTCTCTTTTCCTTTTCATTTTTATTTCTTCAGATCGATAGACAAAGCAAAAGATAATGGCCGATCAAATTTCTTCCAATTTAAAATCGCGAAGCCCAACCCCTCACTCCTGCACCTTCGAAACCCCCTCATTTTCCCCTTTCTACCTCAAGCCGATTCACGGCATATTTAAAAAAAATGAAGAAAACCCTAAATCGAATCTAATAGAGGTCGACGAGTAAATCAGATCGCGTTCGAACCAATCAGGCAAGCCGCGACTTTTGGAAGCAGGATCGAGATGGATCGCGACGTCGTGGGGTGGCACGCGAACTCGAGTCGCGTATCAGTGGAGAATCCAGTGACGAAGCGTGCGCGTGGGTGGTGAGCACAGTTTGGACGAGGTTGTTGAGGTTTCGATCGGGTGGTGTTGTGCTCTGAGTTTTGCGTAGCTGCTATTTTCTCGAGTAGGGTAATTCCTTGCTCATTTCTGCTTTTAATTTAGTGCCTACAAGATTTAGAGAAAATTTATTATCTATTTAAATTATATCACTAGTTCAAAATATAATAGATTGTATATATACAAATATGTTACAGAAAACAGTAAAGTATAAAACATTCCTGTTTAATTTAGTACATATATAGGATATTTCAAAAAAATAAAATAAGAATAAAATTTAAAGTTAGTTTTAAGCAGTGTTAAATCCCAAGTTATGTCTAGTGTAATTTAAATAAGTAAAGACAGTATATATATATATGTATATATATAAGAAGTTGAAAATATAAGATATTATATGGATTGGATTTGATAAAATCTATATAGTATATTTTATAAATATATAACAAAAAGAAATAAAATATACATATTTTCACCTTAACTAGTTTATTTTAAAATGATTTAATTAAGGTGATTAATTTTGTTCAAGTAACTTAATTAATTTAAATTACTAAAAGGTTTTGTTAAAGGAAAATAATTAGTTTGACTTACAAAGATAGTTAAGTAAATTTATTAAATGAAAACTAAATTGTCCGATTTTTCAAAGTAAATTATTAGATTTAATAAATTTATGTAAACGGTAATTAATTGTTCAATTTGTTCAAATATTAATAAAATCCATATAATTGTTATTCAAGGTCAAAAAATCGAGAAACCAAGGCAATATTTGAATGGATTGCAACTTAAAAGCAAATGTGAGATTTTCTCACTTATTTGGATGCCCTAGATTTAATTTAAAGGTTAAATTTAAATTATTGGATGTGTTTGTTTGTTTGATAATAATTTATTCACTGGTTAATATCATAACCCATATACTGTAATATCCACCTGAAGTGGAATTGATATGTTATTGTGCTAACATTTGTGGATGTAGGGAAAACAGGTTGGAGGGATCCAACAGGATTCCTCAAAGATATTTATTTATTATATATATATATATATATATGTTGTCATGTGACAGGATGAATGAATTGAAATGGATTTGCATGCGAATTGAATTATATAGTGTTAAATAACATGGAAATTGGAATTTACTATGTTTTAAAATATCATAAATAATTAAATTAAAGGAAGTTAAATGAAACTTAAATTAAAAGAATATTTATTTAGGAATTGGATCTACTTCTTTTGAGAATAAAGTAAAACAAGGAAAAAATATATTTATTACTTGGGTTATACTTAAATTGATTGAAGTTGAGTTTGGGAAAAAGGGTAAATTATATACTTAAGACTTGAAAAGAAAATATTGTAATCGACAAATGGATTTAAAGTAAAGTAAACTATATTAAGAAAATAAAATAAGAGAACTTTATTAAGAAATGAAATGGAATTTTATTAAGGAACAATATAGAATTGAATTGAAGAATAAAATTATAAAATAGAATATTTTAACAAATTGTTTTCATAAATAAATGAAAAAGAAAACTCAGGGAGTTATAAATTTATAAACGGAGTTTATAAATGGGAAAGGAAGATATCAGTGGATACGAAAAGGAATAAGTCATGAACTTATATTGAGTTATAAATTTGTTTGTAACGGAAATAGTAGAATATTTCCGAAAGTAAGAAGTGTGAATTTGGACAAGAGGCATTTATAGATGGATATTGGGTTTTCTAAAATTATAAACTTGTTTTTTTTATAAGGACTATTTTAAATTACTACACTATAAATTTCTTGTAAACTATTACTTGAATTTAAATGTTTCGAATTAGATATTTTCGAAGGATAGGCAAATATTTATAATAAACTTCAATTTTCTAAAACCAGTTTTACAATTTATCATTGACTGGATATGAACTCTAATTTTTATGTTAAATATTTCTTTTAAACCGTAAATTATATAAAACTATACTTCTTATTTTATAAATCTAAATGTTTTCAAATGCTTTTAAAATCCAATTAATAATCCTCTTGTGATGATAAGTGAGTTATTAAATGAGATAAGAGTTAGGAGAAATCTTATTAAGTGAAGGAATTGAGTTTGGAAATTTATAAGCAAAGTATAAATTGATTTTTGGAATGAGAAAATAAGAAATAGTTTCAAAGGTTAAATCAAATTGAGTGTGTATGAGAAATCAGATAAGTGATTTCATGGAAATAAAAGGACTGTGAAATTAGATTCATATGGGTTAAAATGGGAATAATATCTGAATGATATTGAGATAAACATTTTGTGGAAATTATTTGATGGTTGCTTGTGTATGATTAATTGATAGTTAAATAACCGACTATCAATATTGGACAATGCGCTGATCGTTTCGAAGAGTCCAGGACCGGATTTAATTATCCGAAAACCACTTCGATCTGGTTTGAACGATTACGAATGAAGACCGTGAAGAGTTGAAGACGGTGATTCGGTTTGTCCAGAGCCAGGGCAACTTGTATGGATTGAATGCTTTCAAAACATCGTCAGGTGGACGATGAGCATTCTAAGTGGGACACGTTCTTGAAAGGTAACGTTTAGCCTCAAGCTTCATCAACCGGGAATGGCTAAAACAGGGGAGGTGCAGCAAGGTTAGGTGGGTCATGCCTAAGCAGAACAAGATTTTCCCCTGTCTAGATGTCCCTTTTTATTCGGCTTAGTGGGTGGTCGGTCGCGCCAACCATGGGGTTATCTTGTTCGGGACTGTTCAGTAAGGAATGGTTCCGGCCTTGTGTTGCATGGGAGCTGGCGTACTCCTCGGTACTCTGATCTAGGCCAGGTACTGTGACGGGCGGTACCCCAGTAGCCCAGCCATTGATGGAAGTCCATTCTCCCTACGAGCCTTGTACGAGTTTTGTTTGTATTACCCACTCTGTGGCTAGTAGCTGGAATTTAATCATGTAACAATTTCGGCTATTTTATAAGTATTTGTATATAGACCCTATTATAATATCAGAGGATTTCTATAAAAAGTGTTTTAGCTATCGTAAGGTAAAAACCAGACATGTTTATTTGTGGCGTGGTCTTACGAGATGCTTTTGCTTTCAAAAGATTTTTGAAACTTTAAAATCCAATTGAGTGTGATTTTCTCACGTTGGTATTTCAGACTGACTCGGGTGTTGTTTTATATGATGCTCGGGTCAAACCGAGTTAAACAGGATCAGGTTATATGCTGGAGCTCAGGAGACGAGCTGGATGATAGAACATATTTCCGTATTTGTCTATTATTTCCGCTGTGTATGATCATATAGTAGTTGTCTCTGTATGACTGACTGATGTACTCTGACGATGGTATGTATGTATATGTATACAGTACATATTTCTTGTATTTAAAACTGTATTTTATATATTATATTTTATTCCGCTGTGATGTGAGATTCTGATGTTGTTTCTTTTCTTCTTCTTCTACCTCTTTCTTCTTTTACCCAAAGACTCGTACTTTTGTGCCACTTCGGACTGATCTGTGGGTGGAATTTTGTTAGTTCAAAGGGGTACGGATTTGCGGGCCTTTACACTTGGTATCAGAGCTGAAAGGTTAAGCGAGAACCTTGGCTCTGGTGGAGAATTACTCATTAGAAATAGAGTCAATGGTACTCTAGAATGAGTTTGAGCGTATTAATAGATATGTGCGCGTATTTGTTAGTGAATATAAAATGATTTTATATTGCGTTGATTGATTTATTGGGTGGTATATGAACCTTCGTCGGCACAGCCTTGATAACTGTATCGAAGGGGTTTCTAAACACTTAAATAGAGCAATTCGACACAATATTGATTTTCAAAAGGTGGGTGAATGAAATAATTTCATCCAAAATATATTTTGATATAAAAGGAATATTTTCTGAATTATTAGAACCTGGATGTTTGGATGATAATATGTTTGACAAATGAGATAATTAAATTTAAAATAGTTATCTAATCTAGGAAAACATTAAATGTTGAATTTTAGAATTAAAATTTAAAGCGAAAAATTAAAGATGGAAATTTAACTTGGATTAAAATTTAAAACTTGCAATTTAATTAATGATTTGGAAGAAATAAATTAGTAGATTTTAAATGAAGTTGAAATGAGAAATAAAACTTAAAGTGGTTTGAAATTAATTTAAGTTATGTGAATGAAAGTAAATTGACATTAAACCGAAAATAAAATTCAGTTGTATTTGAATTAAATTGAAATTTGAATTAAAAATGGAATTAGGTGATGAAACCCAAGTTATAAATAGAAATTCCATTGAAATGGTAAGTAAAATTAAATATGAATCACAATTAAAGTAAAGATAGTTTGAATTTACAAATAAAATCCAAATTAAGAATGGATGGAATAAATTGGCCTTGGATATTATCTTAACAAATTTAGAATGGTTAATTAAGTCACATGGAATTTGATCTAGTTGAGTATCAAATAAATTGGAAATAAATTTAAGTACGAAGTTGCAATAAATAAATTAACTTAAGATTTAAAATTTATGGAAAGGTGATTTCGATGAAAGTGAAAGTTCATTGAATAAAATGGATTGGTAAAGTACCTTAAACTTTGGATGTGAATGGATAGTAAATAGCCAATTTAATTGGATTGAGAAATTTGATTGTACTGGAATTAACTTAAGCTAAGTTAATGTTTGAATTTGAATGAAGATGAATTAAATTGAGATGTAGATGGTATTGTAATAAAACTCTCACTTGGGTAAATTTCATAATAATGAAATGAGGCTGAATTTAATGTAAGCTAAGTTAAGTGAAATTTGAATTTGAATAAATAAGACTTTGATAGCTTATAAAAGAATTGAGAAGCGTTGAAATAAAAATATATACTTGGCTAAGTAAAAATGTATAAACCCTAATTAAAATAAAAATGGGAATGTGGTTAACTGTAAATGAATGGAAGTGTGAAGATAAATAAGAAGTGGACTTATAAAATTAAGATGGAATAAATAAGTCAAATAGAATTGTTTGAATTTGGGAAATGAATAGAAACCCGAACCTGAATTACAAAATAGAATTGAACCAAAGAAATTTAAATGAAGAGATTTTTGAAGCTAAAAATCAAATATTGAATTACAAATTGGGAGTAAACTAATTTGGGATAAATTAGTAACTTGAATATGTGGGTAAACTTTGAATTGGGTAAATTAAAGTTGAATGGTAAATTAATAAAAGTGGAGGGTGAATTAAAGTAAATGGGAGGAAGAGACCTTGAATTATAAATATAAAATTCAACTCGAATTGGTTAGCAAATAAAATGAAATTAGAATAAATATAAATGGTTAGAAGTGCAAACAAAATCCAATTGTGTATAAATAAAGCGAAAGTGGTTTTGTAATAAGTTAAATAAGTTCGAGAATGAATTGAACATGGGAATTGAAATTTTTAAATGAAATAATTAATTGAGCGAAGAAGTAAATGAAAGAGATTTGATTTAAATAAAATCAAATTAAATTGGAAAAGAATTTATAGGCAAATGAAATAAACTTAAGTTATGAAAGTTAAATAATTTGAAGTAAATTAACTTAAGTCTAAAATTCAACGAAGCATGACTTGTATAAATTTGGGACATGCTTGTTAAATTTTAAGCATTGAAGTTGTCGAGCTTAATAAAAAATGGTGTTGAATAAAATCAATGCAAAGATATGGTTTAAAAATAAATTAGAATGGAATGAAATTTCATATAACTTGAGTTGGAATCAATTTTAAAACAGTTATAAAACTAAAGAAATTGTTTGTTTGAATGAATATTGTCGAATTTGCATAGAAATAATTGTTGTTATCGTAAACATGATTAAATAAAGTTCTATGGAATAATAGAAGTAAATAAACTTGATTTTTGAATAAATTGTCGTGAATACAAAATAGTTCGGATTAAGAATGAATTGAATAAAAGAATGATGTGAAAATCATTCTGAATCGAATATGATGTTATAAATTGAGTAAAAGCAATTGGATTTAATTAGAACCTTATCAATTGTTTATACAAACTGCTTGTATACATTGTTTATAAAATATGGTTTTGAATTGTTAAGGAGCAGAAATTGATTTTTGAAATCAATTAAATGGAAAATGAGTTTGTTTGGGCATAATTATGAATTGGAGTTAAGTAAATGTGTTGTAACCCACTTAAAGTTGGATGCAAATGGTATTTGTGTCAGTTGTAAACAAATGGAACTAGTTTGGAAACTATATAAATTTGTTATGAAGTTATTTATATAGCATTGCTTATGTTATTGATGTGTTGTAGTTGCTTAAATGGATGAAATGTTATAAATTTCATAAATATGTTGCTTACATGTTTAAATTGAGTAAGTACAGATACCAGAAGACCGTTTAGCGAGATTTTGGCCGCACATATGCTTAATTAAATAAGCCGCTTGCTTAAAATGCTAAATAAGGTACATCTACGCAATAAAACTAGGAAATATGAACTGTTTTTGGTTTTTCCGACCGTGTGGGTTGATGTATATATATTTATATCTATTGTCAAATTGCAAAAGCTCCTCCGTACAAAGGGGACTCAGCCAAAAAATTTCAGAAATTTTGAGAGTTAGAAAATTTTTGAAAATTTTGTTAACGACAAACGTTTTCAAATTGAAATAAATTAGTGAATGAAACTAATTTTAAATAATGTCTTGAATTTGATATAAATGAAAAATAGAATTTAAATATTCAGGGTTAAAGAATAAATTGAATTCATATGGAAATGGAAGAATCAATTTGAATAGGAATGGATATAAACTAAAGTGGTAAGATGAAAATAAATATAAGAAACACATAAAATGCTTATACTAACTTGAGTAAGGAATGATACATTCTCAATTGGGAATTGATATTTCAAATATAATCTAAAATAATATTTGAATTAATAGATATTGACATTTGTAAGAAAGTCGATGAAATGTTTTGAATATTGTGATTGGACATATTGCTGTGTAAGATTTGCAGGTAATATAAAGGTAAAGAGAATTGATTTTGATTTCAGAAGATAAATTTGAAATGCTCGACAAAAAGGTATGTGTTTGAATTTCTATATGGAAATTGATTGTGATTTTGATCGAGCCACTTGGCCTTTTGTTTTCTTTTGGGATTTTGAGAGGCCGTAGAGCCATTTTGTAGTTTTACCGAGCTAGCCGCGCAAAGGAGACGCAGGCAAAAAATTTCGGGAATTTAGGGTGTTAGAAAAATTTTGGGAAAATGTTGATAAGTCAAAATTTGGTTTTAAATTGGAAACTTGAATGGTTAAACAAATAGTATAGTTTGAAACTAGGGAAAAGTTTGGAAAGTTAATAAGAAGGATAACGCGTCTTTTATTAAAAGATAGTTTAGTAGGATGTCGAATTGTTGGTTTTGGAGAAATAGTAACGGGTATTGGACCATTCTTCCTAATTAGTAATTTCGGGGACGAAATTCTTTTAAGGGGGGAGGAATGTAACGACCCGGATTTTTGATGGCTAATTTATAATATTTAAATTGGATTTAAATATTTAATTTGAACGTTAATTTGATTATAATATGAACAGTTTGGTTTTATATGATAGAAAGAGAATTCAAAATTTAAAATATAATGACCTATTGAACTAATTAATTATTAAAGTGGTAATTAGATATTGGGTAATATATAAAATCTGGTATAGTAAGCTTGTTGAAAATATTTTAACGGCTTATAAAATTTATATTGATAATACTGGAAGTAATAGATGGATTAAAATTGAATTTAACCGTCGTTTGTTCAATTTTAAATTTACATCGTTTAAATTGACATTTAAAAATAACCTTCCGAGGCACAGTCTCGGAATTCGACGAAATCAGTTCCGTGGGATCCGTAATATTGAATTATTGCTGGATTTCAAATTTCGTAATTTTTGGAGTGATCGTGTGGTCGTACGAAATAATAACGCTTCGAAATTAATTAATCGTTTTCAATTTAAATATCTCTCGTCATTTCACCTATCAAATTCTTTTCACATCAGCCGTATTTTTTTCCTTCAGCTTCTTCAATACGCCTCCATCGCTCATAAAAGTCGCGTCTCTTTTCCTTTTCATTTTTATTTCTTCAGATCAATAGACAAAGCAAAAGATAATGGCCGATCAAATTTCTTCCAATTTAAAATCGCGAAGCCCAACCCCTCACTCCTTCACCTTCGAAACCCCCTCGTTTTACCCTTTCTACCTCAAGCCGATTCACGGCATATTTAAAAAAATGAAGAAAACCCTAAATCGAGTCTAATAGAGGTCGACGAGTAAATCAGATCGCGTTCGAATCAATCGAGCAAGCCGCGACTTTTGGAAGCAGGATCGAGATGGATCGCGACTTCGTGGGGTGGCACGCGAACTCGAGTCGCATATCAGTGGAGAATCCAGTGACGAAGCGCGTGCGTGGGTGGTGAGTACAGTTTGGCCGAGTTGTTGAGGTTTCAATCGGTTGGTGTTGTGCTCTGAGTTTTGCGTAGCTGCTATTTTCTCGAGTACGGTAATTCCTTGCTCATTTCTGCTTTTAATTTAATGCCTACAGGATTTAGGGAAAATTTATTATCTATTTAAATTATATCACTTTTCAAAATATAATAGATTGTATATATACAAATTTGTTACAGAAAACAGTAAAGTATAAAACATTCCTGTTTAATTTAGTACATATATAGGATATTTCAAAAAAATAAAATAAGAATAAAATTTAAAGTTACTTTTAAGCAGTGTTAAATTCCAAGTTATGTCTAGTGTAATTTAAATAAGTAAAGACAGTATATATATGTATATGTATAAGAAGTTGAAAATATAAGATATTATATGGATTGGATTTGATAAAATCTGTATAGTATATTTTATAAATATATAACAAAAGGAAATAAAATATACATATTTTCACCTTAGCTAGTTTATTTTAAAATGATTTAATTAAGGTGATTAATTTTGTTCAAGTAACTTAATTAATTTAAATTACTAAAAGGTTTTGTCAAAGGAAAATAATTAGTTTAACTTACAAAGATAGTTAAGTAAATTTAATAAATGAAAACTATATTGTCCGATTTTTCAAAGTAAATTATTAGATTAATAAATTTATGTAGACGGTAATTAATTGTTCAATTTGTTCAAATATTAATAAAATCCATATAATTGTTATTCAAGGTCAAAAAATCGAGAAACCAAGGCAATATTGGAATGGATTGCAACTTAAAAGCAAAGGTCAGATTTTCTCACTCATTTGGATGCCCTAGATTTAATTTAAAGGTTAAATTTAAATTATTGGATGTGTTTGGTTGTTTGATAATAATTTATTCACTGGTTAATATCATAACCCATATACAGTAATATCCACCTGAAGTGGAATTGATATGTTATTGTGCTAACATTTGTGGATGCAGGGAAAACAGGTTGGAGGGATCCAACAGGATTCCTCAAAGATATTTATTTATTATATATATATATATGTTGTCATGTGACAGGATGAATGAATTGATATGGATTTGCATGCGAATTGAATTATATAGTGTTAAATAACATGAAAATTGGAATTTACTTAGTTTTAAAATATCATAAATAATTAAATTAAAGGAAGTTAAATGAAACTTAAATTAAAAGAATATCTATTTAGGAATTGGATCTACTTCTTTTGAGAATAAAGTAAAACAAGGAAAAAAAAATATTTATTACTTGGGTTATACTTAAATTGATTGAAGTTGAGTTTGGGAAAAAGGGTAAATTATATACTTAAGGCTTGAAAAGAAAATATTGTAATCGACAAATGGATTTGAAGTAAAGTAAACTATATTAAGAAAATGAAATAAGAGAACTTTATTAAGAAATGAAATGGAATTTTATTAAGGAACAATATAGAATTGAATTGAAGAATAAAATTATAAAATAGAATTTTTGAATAAATTGTTTTCATAAATAAATGAAAAAGAAAACTCACGGAGCTATAAATTTATAAACGGAGTTTATAAATGGGAAAGGAAGATATCAGTGGATACGAAAAGGAATAAGTCATTAACTTATATTGAGTTATAAATTTGTTTGTAATGGAAATAGTAGAATATTTCCGAAAGTAAGAAGTGTGAATTTGGACAAGAGGCATTTATAGATGGATATTGGGTTTTCTAAAATTATGAACTTATTTTTTTTAAAAAGGAGTATTTTAAATTGCTACACTATAAATTTCTTGTAAACTATTACTTGAATTTAAATGTTTCGAATTAGATATTTTCGAAGGATAGGCAAATATTTATAATAAACTTCAATTTTCTAAAACCAGTTTTACAATTTATCATTGACTGGACATGAACTCTAATTTTTATGTTAAATATTTCTTTTAAACTGTAAATTGTATAAAACTATACTTCTTATTTTATATATCTAAATGTTTTCAAATGCTTTTAAAATCCAATTAATAATCCTCTTGTGATGATAAGTGAGTTATTAAATGAGATAAGATTTAGGTGAAATCTTATTAAGTGAAGGAATTGAGTTTAGAAATTTATAAGCAAAGTATAAATTGATTTTTGGAAAGAGAAAATAAGAAATACTTTCAAAGGTTAAATCAAATTGAGTGTGTATGAGAAATCAGATAAATGATTTCATGGAAATAAAAGGACTGTGAAATTAGATTCAAATGGGTTAAAATGGGAATAATATCTGAATGATATTGAGATAAACATTTTGTGGAAATTATTTGATGGTTGCTTGTGTATGATTAATTGATAGTTAAATAACCGACTATCAATATTGGACAATGCGCTGATCGTTTCGAATAGTCCGGGATCGGATTTAATTATCCGAAAACCACTTCGATCCGTTTTGAACGATTACGAATGAAGACCGTGAAGAGTTGAAGACGGTGATTCGGTTTGTCCAGACCCAGGGCAACTTGTATGGATTGAATGCTTTCAAAACATCGTCAGGTGGACGATGAGCATTCTAAGTGGGACACGTTCTTGAAAGGTAACGTTTAGCCTCAAGCCTCATCAACCGAGAATGGCTAAAACAGGGGAGGTGCAGCAAGGTTAGGTGGGTCATGCCCAAGCAGGACAAGATTTTCTCCTGTCTAGATGTCCCTTTTTATTCGGCTTAGTGGGTGGTTGGTCGCGCCAACCACGGGGTTATCCTGTTCGGGACTGTTCAGTAAGGAATGGTTCCGGCATTGTGTTGCAGGGGAGCGGGCGTACTCCTCGGTACTCTGATCTAGGCCAGGTACTGTGACGGGCGGTACCCCAGTAGCCCAGCCATTGATGGAAGTCCATTCTCCCTACGAGCCTTGTACGAATTTTGTTTGTATTACCCACTCTGTGGCTAGTAGCTGGAATTTAATCATGTAACAATTTCGGCTATTTTACAAGTATTTGTATATAAACCTTATTATAATATCAGAGGATTTCTATAAAAAATGTTTTAGCTATCGTAAGGTAAAAACCCGCATGTTTATTTGTGGCGTGGTCTTACAAGATGCTTTTGCTTTCAAAAGATTTTTGAAACTTTAATAATCCAATTGAGTGTGATTTTCTCACGCTGGTATTTCAGACTGACTCGGGTGTTGTTTTATATGATGCTCGGGTCAGACCGAGTTAAACAGGATCAGATTATATGCTGGAGCTCCGGAGACGAGCTGGATGACAGACCGTATTTCCGTATTTGTCTATTATTTCTGCTGTGTATGATCATATAGTAGTTGTCTCTGTATGACTGACTGATGTACTCTGATGATGGTATGTATGTATATGTATACAGTACAGATTTCTTGTATTTAAAACTGTATTCTATATATTATATTTTATTCCGCTGCGATGTGAGATTCTGATGTTGTTTCTTTTCTTCTTCTTCTACCTCTTTCTTCTTTTACCCGAAGACTCGTACTTTTGTTCCACTTTGGACTGATCTGTGGGTGGAATTTTGTTAGTTCAAAGGGGTACGGATTTGCGGGCCTTTACAACAACCTACCTTTAAATGAGCTATATTGTAGTTGATAACATAGTTATCAATGAAACAGCTTATTGAGCTTATATCTATATAAAGATGTGATGATGTTACAATTTTAAGAAACAAACTATTTCTCCTCTAAAAGATTAGCATAAACTCAAAGAAAAATACTATTTTGTTGATAATAATATAAAATTAATATTTTTATTGATAATTATGTTTCTTAAATCAAGCAAGGTTTTAAATTTGGTTTAATTGATAGGTTTGGTTTTAAAATATTAAAAGTCGAAACCAATAAAAATTAAATAATTACTAAAATAAAAACCAAAATTGACCAATTAAAAAACAATATATACCAAACTGATCAAACTTATTTGGTTTGAACAAATAAATGCTTACCCCTAATAGTATAGACAAAAAGAAAAGTAATATATTGTTGCTTACGGTATCACTTAAATATTAAAATAGGGATTATCCTAGATGATCGGTAACAACCGAACTCATGTGCACTACTAAGCTTTAGCAAAGTCCGTGCATGCTTTAATATTTAAATTGTTTAAATACCACCGTGGACTGTATTCTTACTAAGGGATCACACAATAATATTTATCAACATATTTCTAGATTAAACATAATCAGATTAATTTATAAGTATCAAAATCAATACAAGTAAATTAATATGACTATTATATTAAATTTTTATTCTGTTTATTTGTTTGAATACTTAAGAATAGTCAAAATGATGTATACATTTATATATTGGTTTAATTAAGTAAATAAATATTTAAATAATTAATCATGGTTATTAAGTAGACGCAAAATTTACAAGCATATTGTGATAATAGATGGATAAGCTGATAGGGTTTATGATGTTGGTTGATGATTCGAACCGTGAGACAAAAAGGTCATGAGTTCGAACCCCAAATCTGACACCTCTATAAAAAGTACCTAGAGCATGTGTTTTGTAATCACATACTTCCTTAGAGTTTGTAGGCGAAGCTTGGTTCTCTAAGTAATTAAAAAAATATGGGCAAACTGTTCATTTGAAAGAATAATTTATAAATAGTTTATTAAGGATAAAAAAGTGGGAAGAAAGGTAGAAATGTATTAGACATTTTACAGTCACTTTAAGGCAATAAATACTACATCATTCCCTTGTTCTTTCCATACTACTCAAAATAAAAAACCATAGCCTCCATTAGAATAAGTGGAAGACAACTCCTAGCTCTTATAAGCAAAGCTAGAAGGAGGAGGATTTATCCAAGAAGGAACTAGCTCAAAATATGACGTGTAATCAAATTTAAGTTTACATTATAATTCATTATTACTATATTTATATTCAGTTGAAAGATTTATTTTTTCTTTAAAAAGATTTTGTGTGTATAATTATTGAATAACATTTATAAATATATATATTGTAACAACCCGCATATTTTATGATTGTATATTTAAATGATTTACTTAAATATAGCATCGTTAGTCAGATTAAAGTCCGAAATGCTACTTTTTGTAAACTGTCGAATTAGGACTCAAGGCCACTTCCATTGAGTCCAAAACGGCTTTTGCGACCTTTTTGAGTATAAACATCGATATGTTTGGAGTTGACTAGAATTTTTCTATTTTTCTATTGGGCTTTGGGTTTCAGCCCATTAACCCAACATAATACCTTAACTCCACCCTCCCCCCTTCTCTTCATTCATCATCATTTCCTAACACTTTCAAGCTAAAGTAAAAATGGGAGAAAGAAAGGGAAATCAAAATTCCTAAGCCCTAGTTCTCTTAGGAAATTCAAGTTCTAGCTCAAAAATCAAAGAGAAGCTTAGGTAAGCATCCTCTTCATCTTCTCCATCTCAATCTCTCTTCAATTCTCATAAATTCCTAAACCCTAACTTAGAAAAAAAATTCATCTTTGATAATAGATTGAAGATTCTAGAGATGTATTGAAGAGGAATTGGTCTTGCTTTGTTTTAAAGCCTCTTATTCGTTGTCTTTGAGTTTTAAAGGTGATTTCGTGAACTCACATCTATGTCTATAGATTTCAATGTTGTTAGGTATGAATTCCTAACATCTATTCGTGTTCATTTGCTTTTGATTTGAACCGATTTGGTGAATTTTTGAATTTTGATGTTTTGAAGTCAAAATCATTAAAAATCCTATCTTGGATGTCTGGACATGTTATTTGGGGTATATCGAAGAGCCTATAAGGTTGCGTTGTCGCTTGGCATAAATCCCTAGTCTCCATCGCTCGTCTGATCGCTTCCGAATCAATTTGGCCATCATTACCCTAGGAAAACTATTGCCCAGAATAGGCAACCATACGTCTGGTTGATCAAGTCCAAACGTCTGGTTATGGTCCCTAGAGAAAAAAAATATAAGACGGCAGAAAATAAAAATGGCAGAGACTTGGACCAGATGTCTGGTCCAAATCTACCTGACGTCTGGTTAGTTTTCAGACATCTGGTTAGAGTTCAAACGTTTGGGAGGGCTCTGAAATATTTCCAGAACCCAAATCCAGACGTCTGGATTAACCCCCAGACGTCTGAAACTGTACAGTTTTGCTTATTTGCCTGTTATTGAGTGAATTTTCAATGTTTATCGCTTTTTGTTGATCCGACTAGTTGTTATCACTTTTATCGACTTTGATGACTCCTTTCTCTGGATTTTTAGGAATATCCATTTTGATAAGTTTGGTATCGATTTCTATGGATTTGATTTACATCTTCGAATGTGAAATTTTGGTGATCGATTGTTTTTACAATCGTTTCTGTGATTTGTCACTTTAAAATACAAAGGTTTCTATACTAGTAGTAAATCATCAAACTCTTTCACAAAAATGATTTCAATGTTATCCTTAATACAAAGCTCGTTTTAAAAACCGTTTTTCAATTTATTAATATATATAAACCTTTACTCATTCGTCTGAGAAATCTAATTAAACGACTTAGAAAAACAAGTGGTATGAAACGCTTGCATTTACTTTGTCGGTTAATTCATGAACTTGTTCGATTGAACTCTTGTGACAACTTTCGAGTGAAAATCTACAACTAAATATTTAAATTAATCAAATGTTTATGGGACATGAAGCTAAACTCATTCATTTACTAGCTTAGTATAATTCACGCTTCTTATTGATCCATGGTGATCATTTTATGGTTTAGACTAGTGAAATGCGACGTCTCTTTTTCCACATGGGGGACTGTACCTCGTTTTATTGAGCTTCGTCTCATTTCTTTTATAGGCTAACGGCCTATGGGTTCTTTGGAGTTTCGACTCATTTTTATGGGCTAGTGACCCATGTTCTTTTATGGAATTCGGTTCATCGGGAGTACCGTTATTGTACTACGTCGTTGTTCCGAATTATTTAAGTTTCTAGTTCATCGGGAGTACCGTTATTGTACTACGTCATTGTTTCGAGTTATTTGAGTTTCAGGTTTCTCGGGAGTACCGTTATTGTACTACGTCGTTGCACCGGTTCTATAGTTAGCGACCATGGGATAGCGACCCATTTGTGATGCATGTATTGGTGAGTTTTCATGCTCCTGTTTGTGATAGGCCTCCCCCTTTGTGATTTCTGGATTTCTAATTGATGATTTCTAGAATTTGTATTTCACTAATTTTTGTGATTTATTTGGATAAGCTTTATCAATATTTGTGGTTTGGTGAATAAGCTAAAGAATATGATGTTCTTTTTGGTGTTTTAAGATTCTTGAGATATAGTATGATTTTTGTTGTTATTTAATGTATACTTGTCACAGTATGGCATTATTGTTATCATACATTTTTGTCATATCTCTTATCCTATCTCATTTTATATGTTTATAGCTAGACTGATCCGTTTATTTTTTCCTTAAATAATACTCGGGTCAGACCGAGGTATTTCAGGTGCTTATACTTGACTTCTTATCAAGGTCCGTCATCTAACTTTTGGCTAACTACTTAGCCTAGTAGTTTTTGGATTATACATTCAAGATAGAGACTCCTTGATGTATACATATTCTTTTATCTAGCACTAGTATCTATTCTTTTTTGATGTAGTGGATCTTGCATGACCACTACTTTGACGTATACCTTTATATGTTATATTCATATCTATTTCCGCATTAGTGATAGGAATATTTGTGGCTAATTTATGTTATACTTATTCTACATTTGTTTTCGAAGATCACATAGACACTGTGTAGTAGTTTTGAGTTTGTAATTGATGTGTCAGATTTCCTCTTGAAACGAAATGCATGTAATATTATCTGACATATCGGTACTCGCACAAAGCAATTACATATATGGTCGCTCCTCAATAGCCTTATCCTTCGTGCTAGCTGACGGCATTATTCCGTAGTGTCCTTGGCTAGTGTGAGTATAGATGTGGGGCGTCACAGATATACACTCTCAAAAAATTTCACTTAAAAAATCATTATTTATCCTGACCTAAAATTTAATATTTTAGAAAAAAATACATATTAAGTTTATTTACATGAATTTCAAATTTTAATAATAATACATAAATTTAACTAAGAATTGCAATTTATTTACATAAATCATTTATGATTAGAAAAAATATATATAGTAATGGGGAAGCAATTAAATTTTTATATGAATTTTATCATAATTATTTTAATTATTATGAATTTTAGAAGTACTAATATATATGTGTATATTAAATGAATTTAAATAATTAAATAAATTAACAAATTAATCCAGAAAATTATTTTAAATTCAAAAGATGAAATAATACCTTTTGCATATTGCAATTTTTTTAATTACTTTTAACATGGATATATTAATTAATTTGGATTTTTAAATAGTCAAACATATTTAAATTACTTTTTAAAATTATTAAATAATCCAAAATAAGCTATTTTTATAATTTAATAAATAAATTTATAATTTTTACGCATTATAATATTTTTATTGAATTTCCAACTGTTATAGTACTTCTTATAAATCTTGAATTAGTCAAATATATCAAAAAATTATATATATCAATATATATTAATGAATTTCGTATATATATATATACACACATACATACATACATATATATATCATTTGTAGACCGAAATACTGTTCATCTGAATATATAAATCATTAATAAATTTCCAAAAATTTCAAGAACTGATATTTCTAACTAATTTCAAAATTCTTCTGATTCTACCTTTTTTCCGAGTAAATTTCCATAAACACTGTCTGAATATTTCATAGAAAATCATGAACCTATGACGACCCGGAATTTTTAGATATTTGAAATTGGAAAATGTAATTGATTTTAAATATTTAAAAGTTAGTTTCGAACTTGAATTTCAAATATTGCTATTTATTTAATAACTTAAATATTGAATTAAATGATTGGATTGGGAAAATGTTGAAATCTGGAATTTTAAGCTTGTTAAAAATATTTCAAAGCCTTATAAAATTTATATTGATAATATTGAAAGTAATAGAAGTGATAAAATTGAATTTTAAGGTGATCTGTTCAGTTTTAATAATATATCGTTTAAATCGATATTTAAAAATAGCCTTCCAAGGTACAATCTCGGAATTCGATGAAACTAATTCCATTAGATCCGTAATATTGTATTATTATCGGATTTCAATTTTCGTAGTATTTGGAGTGATCGTTTGGCCGTACGGTAGATCAACGCGCTAAAATCTATATCGAAATTTTAATAATAACTGGGTCCAAAAAGCTATCTTCTCCATACGATCGAATTAGGACTCGAAACCTTTTCCATCATGTTCGGAATAGAGGTTTAACATTATAAACGCCTAGCGGCACGCCTCAATTTTAGATCGAGATTTTGAGTGGCGGATTTTGTAGCGATTTTAAAAAGAGAACAAAATTTTGAATTTGAGTTCTAATATAACAGTGTAATCAAGTTACTGTGGCAGGTAGACACGTTGTGAATTTTTAAAAACACGTGTTTCTTCGTGGGACACGCGTTAAATAAAAAATAAAAAAATTAAAGAAAACAAAACGTAAAAATAAAAAAATAGGACCGAGCCTTGCTTATCCTCTTAAAGCAGAAATTCAAAATTGATGTTCGATAGTAAATTAGTGGCCTCTGTCAAAAGAATCGTGCTTCTTCAAGTCGCGTGCTTCAAAGATGAATTCGAAACCAGATTTCGAATTCGTTCCTCTTCTTTGTTCAAACCTGTATCATTCGAATTCTCGCGAATCGAATTGAAGATGATTTCTCATTCGAGCTCAATTTCGAGATGTTATCCCGCTTTTTGGCAAAGCCGTGATACCAAAAGATTGGTCAAAAGCAAAAGACGGTTCACCTCCGAGATTGGTTGTACTTCACTTCGCTATGGATATCGATGAATTTTGTCCGAGCCCGGATCAGGTCACAACTGATAAGACATGACAAGCAAAGCCGTAGAAGCCAGCGTTTCAAGTTTCAAGTCAATCCGAGTTCATATGCTCAAGATATAATGGTTTCAATTTGAGAAAGATGGCCCCCTGTTCGGTTCGAACCCATAGGGTACCCATGGTTCGAATCGATGACCACAGGTTATGTTCGAATCCATCATCTTCGAAACCATCTACTCCGAACCCATCCGGTATCCTTCCTTCGAACCCATCTTGTTCGAATCCATCAACCAGTGCCTGCCTCACAACCATTAACTTCGACTCCATTACATTCGAAACCATCATCTTCGAATCCATTCAAGCCCACCAGCTTCGAATCCAAGTCGCTTCGAATCGATCTTGTTCGAATCGATCGAGTTCGAACCCACGAGTACACCTTAGTTCGAAACGGTCGCGTTCGAACCCAGGAACATTCACTTGTTCGTACCCACCAAGTCAGCTAACTTGGATGACGTGTCGCTCCACGATACGAACGAGGCGAAATCCATGGGTGCGAAGCGGTCAACTCGGAGATAAAACAGGATCAATTCGAAGAGCACGCGCCACCTCATCACGAAGCCACGTGAGCCGATCGATTCGAAGTACGTGGTTTCGAAGTGATCGGTTCGAACTCAACAGCCAACCGAGAATCATCATTTCGAACCGATCATATCTCCTAAACCATTGATCCAAATGCAACCAAATTTTCACAGTAGCTTCCATACAAGGTAAAGATTGTTCCTGCCAAGTTTCAGCTCGATTGGACCATTTCTTGATGGGTTCGAAATGACTTCGAATCGATGTCAGATCGAGACGAAACTTGGTGGGGTCGGTCGCGAGGGCCCACTCACGTGTCAGAAGAGGTCTCCCGAAGTTTCAGCAAGATCAGGGCCTCCAACGCCTATAAATAGCACTCTGAAGCCTTCAGAAAGGGGGATCTTTCGAGAACTTCTGCCATTGAACGCCAAGACTCTGCCGGATCCAAATCTATTCATCAGAATCACTGTTGTATTCAGATTTCAAAGCTATTATCAACTGTAATCCGTTGTAATCAATTTAATCAAGCAAAGCAATAAAGAGAAAACCTTCAAAGTGGACGTAGGCGCGAACGCCGAACCACTATAAATCCTGTGTTTGTGATTGCTGTTTGTGTATTACTGTGATTTATTACTTAGAGCTGAATTCTATATTGATTGTTGCTGAGTTCTGTGTTGATTATTATCAAGTTGAATACGTAAACGGTACGTAAACGGGTGCTTTCGTGATATTGGGTGTTTGTGACCAATTTTGGCGCAAACATTTTGGTGCTTTCACTGAGAGTTGAACTCAGGAGTTCTACCAATTGATAGCAAATTCAGAGAAAATTTGAAAGTTTAGATTTGAGAAATTATGACGAGACAATCAAGCCGAAGGCCAAGGCCAGAGAGAAGTGAACAACAAGGAAGTCAGGAGGCTTCCTCAGGAGCGAATCAACCATCGATCTACATCACTAGGGACGAGATGGAGACGTTGATGAAGAAGCAAGAGGAGTTGATCCAGAGTTTATTTCAACAGATTGGATAGCTCGGAGCACAGAATAGAGAAGCCAATGGAGTCCAGAACGGAGCAGGACCATCCGGCATAGCACCCGAGCTAGGGGGCACGCATATGGAAAATGTTGACCCAATCTTGGAAAGAGAAAGAGGAGTATGTGCGCAACCTGGAGACAGCAGAGGAATGAACGCTCAGTCAAGGGGGCAGATTTCAGAGTTCCCTCGTGAACTCGGGGGGCAGGATGAAAGTAACGAACGAAGGTTACATCTCGGAGACACCGACAAGTTGGCAGAGATGGTTAGGCGAGCGATGAGAGGCGGTTTGGTGAACAAAGACCTAGAGGATGTTAATAGGAGTCCTTTCACTCCGGCAATCAGACGAGCTAGAAACCCACCGGATTTCAAATTACCATCGCTGGATATGTATGATGGGAGAACGGACCCCACGGTCCATCTGACAAAATATATGAGGCATATGGAAGTGCTGGGGGCATCAGAGGAGGTCATGGCCCGGTGCTTCCCACTGTATTTGGCGGATATTGTGGCATTATGGTTCAGGCAATTAGATAGTGGATCCATTGGAACATGGAATGATTTAACTGAGAGATTTATGAGGCAATTCAGGGTTCACATTACAAGACCCAAGAATGTGATGACGTTGGCGACTTTAAAACAGAAAGTTGGAGAAACATTGACAAGTTTCCTGACACGATTCAATGCGGCAGAAGCTTCGGTAGATCGACCGGATCCATCCATGGTTATGATGGCAGCCGTTTCTGGAATAGCCGATGGCACGGATTTCAAAAATTCATTGACCAAAGATCCACCTATGGATCTAGGAGAATTCTATCACGAGGCGGAAAAGTTCCTGCGATTGGAGGATGCGAATGCAGAAAGAGAAGAAGGAGATGGGATAGAAGTTTATGCACTTAAAGACGAAAAGCCTCCCAAAAGGGACTCGGACAAGGATAAAGGTCAAAGAAGGATTGAGAATGACGGAAACAGATCAAAGCGGCAACGGAGGGAGCCACGATTCACCACCTACACTGATCTAAATGAGAGCCTGGAACGAATTTATCGGGATACCAAAGAACAGATTCCGTATCGTAAACCAATGCGAAGGGATCCAACTTCTGACGAAAGGAAATCAGATAAATTCTGTGTATTTCATGAATTAAATGGTCATAACACTAATGATTGTAGGCACCTGAAGGACGAGGTGGAAGGGCATATCAGGAACGGTATGCTCCTTCAATATGTAAGGAGGCGAGCTCCTGTGGCGGAACCAGAACGACCACCGTCCACATCAGCTAGAGGAGACCCTGAATCAAGGCACCGTTTGGTTATCAATTGAGTGAAATAACGATGAACAAGTTGTAAGCTTCCACTAACGCAATTAAATCATTTACACATGTGCGAGATCGCGAACGATCTCCAGGCATGCTCTGAATGATCATTGACCGTTTCGTAGTGGGAACTTACGCTTCGACATCCATGCTTTGCTTTCATATCATTTCAATTTGAACATTTAGACTCTGTTTGTTTGGACATTGTTTTTGAAACTCATTCGTTTAATAGACATTTGATCCTGATAATTCTGGAATGGCTAAGCTACTTACACATGTATGGGGTCGCGAACGATCCTTAGGCATGCTCTGAGATGGCGATGAACCGCCTTGACAAACGATCCAGGATCTCACCCGAACGTGACCCTGGCATCGATAACATCAAGCCCTCCCGGGCACACAACTCGCCTCGAACGGCACTCGACTTCGAACAGTCACAACTCACCACACCTCAAATGGCCTGATCGCGAACGGTCGTCACTTGAGGTCCAACACCCGACCGCGAACGGTCGCAAATTCGCCTCGAATGGCACACGATCGCAAACGATCACTTTCTGCCTTGAATGGCACCGACCGCGAACGGTCATGGTTCACTAATTATAAAATCCGACCTCGAACGGTCACCATTCGCCTTGAACGGCACTTGGTCGCGAACGACCATCATTTGCCGCGAACGGCATCGACCGCGAACGGTCCTATTCCATCCTATGCCGCGAACGGCACGGACCGCGAACGGTCCCAATTCACCTCAAACAGCATACGATCCCGAACGATCGATGCATGGATTTATACGCTCGACCGCGCACGGTCACACTTCATCTCGAATGACTCGATCACGAACGATCGTCATTTGAAGTTGAGCGCTTGACCACGAACGGCCGCGCTTCATCCCAAATAGCTCGATCCCGAACGATCGTCATTTGAGGCCATATGAAACTATCAAGCTCTTTGCAGGTTGATGATCGGATACGAACGTCCAACTCAAAGCATTACAAAACACACCTTCCTACCGCAAGGCATGTTTTGGGGGGCAAAATGTTATCCCGCTTTTTGGCAAAGCCGTGATACCAAAAGATTGGTCAAAAGCAAAAGACGGTTCACCTCCGAGATTGGTTGTACTTCACTTCTCTATGGATATCGATGAATTTTGTCCGAGCCCGGATCAGGTCACAACTGATAAGACATGATAAGCAAAGCCGTAGAAGCCAGCGTTTCAAGTTTCAAGTCAATCCGAGTTCATATGCTCAAGATATAATGGTTTCAATTTGAGAAAGATGGCCCCCTGTTCGGTTCGAACCCATAGGGTACCCATGGTTCGAATCGATGACCACAGGTTATGTTCGAATCCATCATCTTCGAAACCATCTACTCCGAACCCATCCGGTATCCTTCCTTCGAACCCATCTTGTTCGAATCCATCAACCAGTGCCTGCCTCACAACCATTAACTTCGACTCCATTACATTCGAAACCATCATCTTCGAATCCATTCAAGCCCACCAGCTTCGAATCCAAGTCGCTTCGAATCGATCTTGTTCGAATCGATCGAGTTCGAACCCACGAGTACACCTTAGTTCGAAACGGTCGCGTTCGAACCCAGGAACATTCACTTGTTCGTACCAAGTCAGCTAACTTGGATGACGTGTCGCTCCACGATACGAACGAGGCGAAATCCATGGGTGCGAAGCGGTCAACTCGGAGATAAAACAGGATCGATTCGAAGAGCACGCGCCACCTCATCACGAAGCCACGTGAGCCGATCGATTCGAAGTACGTGGTTTCGAAGTGATCGGTTCGAACTCAACAGCCAACCGAGAATCATCATTTCGAACCGATCATATCTCCTAAACCATTGATCCAAATGCAACCAAATTTTCACAGTAGCTTCCATACAAGGTAAAGATTGTTCCTGCCAAGTTTCAGCTCGATTGGACCATTTCTTGATGGGTTCGAAATGACTTCGAATCGATGTCAGATCGAGACGAAACTTGGTGGGGTCGGTCGCGAGGGCCCACTCACGTGCCAGAAGAGGTCTCCCGAAGTTTCAGCAAGATCTGGGCCTCCAACGCCTATAAATAGCACCCTGAAGCCTTCAGAAAGGGGGATCTTCCGAGAACTTCTGCCATTGAACGCCAAGACTCTGGCGGATCCAAATCTATTCATCAGAATCACTGTTGTATTCAGATTTCAAAGCTATTATCAACTGTAATCCGTTGTAATCGATTTAATCAAGCAAAGCAATAAAGAGAAAACCTTCAAAGTGGACGTAGGCGCGAACGCCGAACCACTATAAATCCTGTGTTTGTGATTGCTGTTTGTGTATTACTGTGATTTATTACTTAGAGCTGAATTCTATATTGATTGTTGCTGAGTTCTGTGTTGATTATTATCAAGTTGAATACGTAAACGGTACGTAAACAGGTGCTTTCGTGATATTGGGTGTTTGTGACCAATTTTGGCGCAAACACGAGACTTAGGCAAGGGCTTTGTGACATTTCATGGCCACACTCCTCTTCTGGTTGTGCCCTTCGAGTCGACCATTCGATTCGACTGCATCAACTTCAAAATCACAGTGATACGATGTGGGTAGGGTTCTCGGTAATGTCTCAGCTTGGAACCCGATTTGGGTCATAATAGATGACTGGCGACGACGTTTGGGGCCTGGGTAGTCGCAATGATGAGAGGGCGGTGCTGCGACATGCAATTGAGCATCTCGGGTTTGGGTTTGGAGCTGCAAGGTAGTTTCTGTTTTCAATTTAAATATAATAATGATTACAGCAAGGGCCATAAATATACAATTTATTTATTTTAATTAGATAGTATATATATATATGGATATATATACAGTAAGGAAAAAATAGATAGAAATATGTATATGTAAATAAGATTTAGGCAAGTAGAAATTTTAAATGGTAAAATAAAGTATTTTTTTAGTGTACATATATATATAGCTCTAAAGATAAGATTTTAATATATATATATATATGTGGATTTAACAATATTGGAGAGTTTATTCAAGATGAATTTTTAAATCTACATGAGTTATTTTTAAGTATATATATGTGTGTGTGTGTGTGTGTGTGTGATTTCAAAAGAATAAATATACTTATGTATATATACTTTCACTTACTATTTCATTTAGAAATAAATATTAAGATGGTCAATTTATTTAATTGTTTTTTTATTTATTTTAGTTACTAAAGATCTTTTAAAGGAAATTATTTTAAATCAAATTATTAGTTTGAATTAAAATTATTAAATGGGAATTAATTGTTCGATTATTTCAAATATTAATAAAACCCATAATGTTGTACAAGGTCAGGAAACGTGAAGAAAACAAGCCGGTTTGGTCAGGGATTCAAAACGAAAATCAAAGGTGAGTTAATCTCACTCATATGGATTTATATTTAAATTTAAATAGTTAAATTTATAATTGTTGATTGTGTGTTTGGATGATAGATTATTATCAGTTATATTGGATTAGATCCTATGTGCCGCATAATAGCGAATGATATTATATTAAACCCATATACCGTGATATTCCACCTCGAAGTGCAATTGGTATTATATATGTATTTGGAGTGATTGATTTCACGCATTATATGACCCTATGCGCCGCATAATGGCGGATGATATTATTTAATCCCATTTACCGCGATATTCCACCTTGAAGTGGAATTGGTATTATATATGTATTTGGAGTGATTGATTTCCCGTATTATATAGCGGATGAGACCCTATGTGCCGCATAATAGCGGATGATATTATTTAATTCCATATACCGCGATATTCCACCTCGAAGTGGAATTGGTATTTTATATTGTGTTAAATTTGTGGTTGCAGGGAAACAAGTTGGAGGGATCCAACATGATTCCTCAAAATATATGATTTGTTTAAGTATTTTGTATTGTGATTTATTGGATAATCTGTGATAGATTACGATGGTAATTGGAAACAATGGATGTGATGGTGTGCTTGAATATATTTGGGTATACGGAGTTACCAAAAATATATAGATTTAATATTTGAAAAGAAAATTAAAAGAGGTAATTTGTAAATAAAACGATTTAAGAGAATTTGGGATAAATTGAAGAGTGAAAAAAAAAGATAAAAGTGAATTTTTAAATTCTAATAAATAAATTCCTAGTATGGGAAAGGAGATTTTGAATAAAAAAGGGAAATAATGAATTTTAAAACCTAAGCAATATTATTTAAAGAAATAAAGAATTTATTTTAAAATTCAAGGTTTAAATCTTTTGGAAAGGATAAAAGAAGGAATTTGGAAAAGTATGAAATACGTAATTTCAATTAAATAAGATTTTAAATCATAATTTAGGAAGTAAAATATGAAGTTGTTGGGTTTAAAATAAAAATAGAGTAAGGGATTTTATTTTGAAATGGAGTAAAATCTGAAAATCAATTTGGAAATTGATAAAGAATTTGAAAACTGTGATTTTAAAGGAATAAGACTATGGGACTTTATAAACTGGGTTTATAAAGTAAATTAAGATATCAGTGGATATTTTGGAAATATAAATTCCATGATGGAAATTTATAGAGGAATGGGTAATTTGTTTTAAAAATAAATAGTGGTTTATTTTTAAAAGGCGTGAAAGAGAAGTGGATTCCTTGAAAAGCCGAGTACGTTTTCAAAGCTGATTTTTAAGTATAAGTTGAAAGTTTTAAATTTATTTAAAGGAATGTTTTTTCTTAAGAAATTATTATTTAAGTTGTTAAAATTTTAAAAGGGTAACTGTTGTTTAAAAAAAATTATTATTATTGTCTAAATTTTATAAAGTAGTTTTATTTTAAATATTTTCAAAGCATATATTTTTGAATAAAGTGCTTAAATAGTTTAGTTTAAATGTTTTAAAGTATATTTTATAATAAAGCGTTTTAAATTATTTTAAAATCTAAAGTATTTTGTACTTGGTGATTTCAGTGGGAATCGAAAATATTTAAGGAATTTATTCCGTGAGAGAAGAATGGTTTGAAACTGTTTTCAAAAGGGGTTGAAAAGTGGAAAAATATCTTGCGAAGATATTTTGAGGTTAATAAATAATTTGGCAGAAATTATTATGGCTTGATGAATGTTTGTGAATATTATTTGATAGTTAAATAACCGACTATCAATACTGGCCAATGCGCTGATCGTTTCGAAGAGACCTGGATCGGGATTTATTTCTCGAAAACCACTTCGATACGATTTGAACGTTTTCATGATGAAGACAAGTGCTTGGAGTCGAAGAGCAGTGAAGTGCAAGGCTAATCGCTACTAATCCTGAGGGTGATTCCAAAATAGATGTAGTAGGAGTAGTATCTTCGGTTCCGTTCGAACCCGGGACGGACTTGTATGGATGAATGCTTTCAGAACATTGTCAGGAGGACGATGAGCATCCTAGGTGAAATGTTCTAAAAAGGTAAGGCTTAGCCTCGAGCCTCATCAACCGGGAATGACTGAAAACCAGGGGTTATGCAGCAAGGCTAAGTGGGTCGCGCCCATTAGGGTAAGGTCATCCCTGTCTAGATTTCCCTTTTTATTTCGGCTATATGGTGCGGTTGCTGATCCTAACCGCGTGGTAATCTTACTCGGGATTATCCAGTAAGGGGTAGTCTCGGTCTTGTGTTGCAGGGGATCGGGAGGGATCCTCGGTACTGTGATCTAGGCCACGTACTGTGACAGGTGGTACCCCAGTGCCTAGTCATTAGTTGGAAATCCATTCTCCCTACGTACCTTTACAGTTTTGTTTGTGTACCTATTAGCTGGAATTTAATAAATGTAACAATTACGGCTATTTGAATAAGTATTTGTATATAGACCGTATTATAATAACAGAGGATTTTATAAAAAAATGTTTTAGCTATCGTAAGGTAAAAACATGACATGTTTATTTGTAGCGTGGACTTACGAGATGATTTTGATTCTCAATGAATTTTTGAAACTTTAATAATCCAATTGAGTGTGATTTCTCACGCTGGTTTTCCAGACTGACTTGGGTGTTATTTAACTATAATGCTCGGCTCATACCGATTATTATAGAGTACAGATTCTAGATGGACTGCTTTGGGACTCAGGAGACGAGCTGAATGGCGAGACGTATCTGAAGTATTTGATGTAAATTCCGTTGTGTATTCACATTTGGAAGGATGGGATATTATAACCGTCCTGAGTGCGTTTTTGATTGTATCGAACCCTGATGTTGTATTCTGATGTTGTATGTATGAAACAGATATATTTTTCTTTTGTGTAAAGATCTGTTATTTTCTATTATATTATATTATGCTACGATGGTAAGATTCTGTGTTATTTGTTTTCTCTTCTTCTATCTCCTTCTTCTTTTTACCCTAATAGTTCGGTTTTTTGGGCGTCGAAAAATCGGGTTGTTACATTTGGTATCAGAGCTGAAGGTTAAGCGAGAACCTTGACTCTGGTGGGGATTACTCATTAAATAGAGTCCGTAGTACTCTAGAATGAGTTTGAGTGTATTAATAGATATGAGCACGTATTTGTTAGTGAATATAAATGAAATTTGTTTTTATACGATGTTGACTTATCGGTTGAGTGTTTATAGATTTTGGTCAATATATGGGACGCCATGTCATCGATAGGGGTTTCTAAACTCATAAACAAGATAAACCAACATGGTACTGTTTTAAAATAGGGTAAATGAAGTAATTTTACCCAAATATTTTTGTATATAAAAGAAATAATTTTTCGTACATTATTATAGTTATATATGGTTGCTTCGTTGTTAGTAAATGATAATATTAAATTATTATCATTGTTAAGTGGAAATTGAATAAAGAATTAAAATTATAACCAAAGGTTAAGGAATAAATTTATATAACAAAATAAGATCTGTAAATGTGAATTATAAGTGTGATTTATAATTTAAATAAAATTCCAGAGTAATATTGGATATGAATTGAAAGAATTTGGAATTGTGGGAAAGTTTAAATTCCTTTGGGTTTGAAAATGGCTTTCAAAAGCTTTACAGAAATAATGGTGATAGTATTTGAGAAATATTTTGAATTGGGTTTGAAATCTGGAGAGATTTGGAATTTAAAAATATTTAAAGGGGTTCTTAAGAGATAAAAGCATTGAACTCTTTTCGGTCGTTGGAAAATAACTTTAGTGATGACTACAACATCATTGATGTTCATTTTCGAGTTTCCAAGAGAGGAATTGTTACCCGAATGATGTAAATTTGGAGTTGTTTGTAGAACTGGGTTGGTTTTAAAATTCAAGGAATAATTAGATATGTAATTGAATTATGGATTTCAAAAATGGTTTTTGAAATGTTGAAGTTTCGGTTTGGTAAAACCTTTTGATTCTAAAATTCAAAGGATAATTTGATACCAAAGGATTTTGGATATAATTGATTTCAAAATGATTTTGAAATACTTAAATGATTGTTGAAGACTCTGGAATTGGATTAAAAAGTTTGAGCGTTTAAGTAGTGGTTTGAACTCTGGAAGTTAATTTAAAATGTTTATGGAATTTAAACAAGTTGAAACTTATAGAAGTTTAAAATTTAAATTGAAGGGAGTGTAATTGAATAAAGTTAAGTAAAAGTGAATTTAGAGGAAGTCTAAAGAAACTAAGAGAAATAGTTACTTAAATAAATTGTGGATAGACAAATGAATTAGCATTTATAAGTAAATAAATTTAGGAACTTATAAAAGTTTGAAATTTGTTTATAATAGAAATTTAACTTAAGAAGAGTTAAATTAAAATAAGTGGGAAAGCTTATAAAAGTTAAAAAGTTGAATTGAAATGGAGCATAGCTAAATCTAGTTAAATTAAAAGGTGAATTGAGGAAAAGTCTAAGTGGACTAAGTGAAATGGTTACTTAAATAAATTTGTTTACAATCGCAAGTAAATGAAATTGGAATTGAATGTTGAAATTCATTTTGAATTTGTTAGTAAATGGAAAATTAGTCAAGTTTGGACTAAACAAAATAATGAATTGAAAATTTAATCTTGGAATCAATTTGAATTATGTTAAGTGGAATTGAGAAATATAGTTTAAGTGGACTAAAGGAACAAAGTTCTAAGAATCTAAAATTTATTGGAAGAAAATTTGTAGGAGAACAAATTTAATTTGTTTGTAAATAATAAAACTAGAATTAAATTTGAATAATGGAAACAATATAAATTTTGTCAAGAAAATAGAATTATAAATTTGTTCGAAGGAACTAAAGGAAGTAAAAGTTTAGAAATAAACTTTTTATTGAAATTGTGGTATAAGATTCAACTTGAAAGGGTTAAACAAAGGCAAGTGTGACTAGAGAATAAAGTTAGAAAAGATAAGCAAATTAAAGTAGGTTGGTAAATGGAATGGAAATAAAATTGTGGGTAGACAAATGAATTTGCATTTGTAAGAATATAGAATTGAAGCTGAATATTGGAATTAAAATTGAAGAGTTGAATTTTGTGAAATGAGAAAATTGGTCAGGTTGGACTAAATAATTTAAAGTTGGAAATAAATCCATTTGGATTTAAGTAAATTAGTAATGAGACTAATTAAAGAAAAAAATTAATTGAATATGGCTTGAGATGAAGGTAAATTGAATTCATATGGGATTGAAGATCCAGTTTAAAATAGGTGGATATAAAGGCTAAAGTGGTAGAGTAATAATATAAGAGTGTATAAAATGCTTATATTAAACTTAAGAAATGAATGGTGAAATTCTTAAGTAAGTTTGTTATTGGAAGTATACTAAGTAATTTTGGAATGGATATTAAGTGAAGTTGTGAAATGGGATAATTGTGGATAAGTGAATAGAAATCAAAATAATGTGAATAAAAGAGAACTGATATAGTTAATAATCAACTGAGATAAATACGTAAGTTGTACGTATATTATTTTATTCCCATAGCGATTTGGTCCATATTCGAGCACAAAATTTCGAGATAATTATATTGGTCCGAATTGAGATTTTTCACTCGATTTTTGACGGCGAACTCTGAATATGGATTTTTGATTGATTCTAGAAATTCTCTATCATAGTTTGTGGCTATGCAAGGAGAATGATAGTTTCTGATCAAGAAACCATATCTGAGTCCGCACTAGGAAGTTGGGTGGACGATACTAGTTCGGAAGTGAAATTGTGTGATCGAGCGAGCGATCAAATTGGGTATTGCGTACGGATGATATATGTGCATCGTACAAATGTGAATGAAATAGATATGAAAACCCTTGTAAAGAAATGTGTAAAGCGATTTTGAATGTTGTAATTGAACATTATTGCTTAGTAGGATACAGGTGTTTTAAAGGCAAGGGATTAATTAGATTTTTGATTTTTTGAAGATAAATTGAAATTTCTCGGCAAAGGTATGTATTTAAATTTCTGTATGAAATTTGATGGCTGTCTGGTCTAGCCACTTGGCATTTTTGTTTTCTTTTGAGATTTGGGGCCCGTAGAGGCATTTTGTAGTTGTACCGAGCTAGTCGCGCAAAGGAGACGCTGGCAAAACTTTTCAGGAATTTAGGGAGTTAGAAAAATTTTGAGAAAATTTTGATAATTTAAATTTGGTTTCAAATTTAAATTTGAATGGTTAGGCAAAGAAATATTGGTTGGAACTAATGGAAGAAGTTTAGAAAGTTAGTGAGGTTAATGATGTCTTTATTAAAAAGACGGTTTTGGGTATTGTTAAAAACTGTTAGGATTGGGAATAGTAACGAGTTACAGACCATTCCTCTTAATTAGTAATTTCGGGGACGAAATTCTTTTAAGGGGGAGGAATGTGACGACCCGGAATTTTTAGATATTCGAAATTGGAATAGTTAATTGATTTTAAATATTTAAAAGTTAGTTTCTAACTTGAATTTCAAATATTGCTATTTATTTAATAACCTAAATATTGAATTAAATGATTGGATTGGGAAAATGTTGAAATCTGGAATTTTGAGCTTGTTAGAAATATTTCAAAGCCTTATAAAATTTATATTGATAATATTGAATGTAATAGAAGTGATAAAATTGAATTTTAAGGTGATCTGTTCAGTTTTAATAATATATCGTTTAAATCGATATTTAAAAATAGCCTTCCGAGGCACAGTCTCAGAATTCGATGAAACTAATTCCATTGGATCCGTAATATTGTATTATTATCGGATTTCAATTTTCGTAGTGTTTGGAGTGATCATTTGGCCGTACGGTAGATCAACGCGCTGAAATCTATATCGAAATTTTAATAATAACTGGGTCCAAAAGCTATCTTCTCCATATGATCGAATTAGGACTCGGAACCTTTTCCATCGTGTTTGGAATAGGGGTTTAACATTATAAACGCCTAGCGGCATGCCTCGATTTGAGATCGAGATTTTGAGTGGCGGATTTCGTAGCGATTTTAAAAAGAGAACAAAATTTTGAATTTAAATTGTAATATAACAGTGTAATCAAGTTACTGTGGTAGGTAGACACATTGTGAATTTTTAAAAACATGTGTTTCTTCGTGGGACACACGTTAAAAATAAAATAAAAAAAATTAAAGCAAACGAACAATAAAAATAAAAAAAGGACCGAGCCTTGCTTATCCTTTTAAAGCAGAAATTCGAAATTGGTGTTCGATAGTAAATTAATGGCCTCTGTCAAAAGAATCTTGCTTCTTCAAATCGCGTGCTTCAAAGATGAATTCGAAACTAGATTTCGAATTCGTTCCTCTTCTTTGTTCAAACCTGTATCATTCAAATTCTCGCAAATCGAATTGAAGATTATTTCTCATTCGAGCTCAATTTCGAGACTCCGGAAAGGGCTTCACAATATTTCATGGCCGCGCTTCTCTTCTGGCTGTGCCCTTCGAGCCGACCACTCGATTCGACCGCATCAACTTCAAAATCACGGTGATACGATGTGGGTAGGGTTCTCGGTAATGTCTCAGCTTGGAACCCGATTTGAGTCTTAATAGATGATTGGCGATGACGTTTGGGGCCTGGGTAGTCGCAATGATGAGAGGGCGGTGCTGCGACATGTAATTGGGCATCTCGGGTTTGGGTTTAAAGCTGCAAGGTAGTTTCTATTTTCAAATTAAATATAATAATGATTACAGCAAGGGCCATAAATATACAATTTATTTATTTTAATTAAATAGTATATATACATATATGGATTTATATACAGTAAGGAAAAAAATAGATAGGAATATGTATATGTAAATAAGATTTAGGCAAGTAGAAATTTTAAATGATAAAATAAAGTATTTTTTTAGCGTACATATATATATAGCTCTAAAGATAAGATTTTAAATATCTATATATATATATATATATATATAGGGATTTAAAAATATTGGAGAGTTTGTTCAAGATGGATTTTTAAATCTGCATGAGTTATTTTTAAGTATGTATATAAATATGTGATTTCAAAAGAATAAATATACTCTATATATATATATATATATCTTCACTTACAATTTCATTTAGAAATAAATATTAAGATGGTCAATTTATTTAATTGTTTTATTTATTTATTTTAGTTACCAAATATCTTTTAAAGGAAATTAGTTTAAATCAAATTATTAGTTTAAATTAAAATTATTAAATGGGAATTAATTGTTCGATTATTTCAAATATTAATAAAACCCATAATGTTGTGCAAGGTCAGGAAACGTGAAGAAAACAAGCCGGTTTGGTCAGGGATGCAAAACGAAAATCAAAGGTGAGTTAATCTCACTCATCTGGGTTGCTATTTAAATTTAAATAGTTAAATTTATAATTGTTGATTGTGTGCTTGGATGATAGATTATTATCAGTTATATTGGATTAGACCCTATGCGCCGCATAATAGCAGATGGTATTTTATTAAACCCATATACCGCGATATTCCACCTCGAAGTGGAATTGGTATTATATATGTATTTGGAGTGATTGATTTCCTGCATTATATAGTGGATGAGACCCTATGTGCCGCATAATAGCGGATGATATTATTTAATCCCGTATACTGCGATATTCCACCTCGAAGTGGAATTGGTATTATATATGTATTTGGAATGATTGATTTCCCGCATTATATAGCGAATGAGACCCTATGTGCCGTATAATAGCGGATGATATTATTTAATCCCATATACCGCGATGTTCCACCTCGAAGTGGAATTGGCATTTTATATTGTGCTAACATCTGTGGATGTAGGGAAACAGGTTCGAGGGATCCAACTATGATTCCTCAAAATATTTGATTTGTTTAACTATTCTGTGTTATGATTTATTGGATAATCTGTGATAGATTACGATGGTAATTGGAAATAATGGATGTTACGGTGTGCTTGATATTTGGGTATTCGGAGTTACCAAAAATATATAGATTTGATATTTGAAAAGAAAATTAAAAGAGATAATTTGTAAGTAAAATGATTTAAGAGAATTTGGGATAAATTGAAGAATGAAAAAAAAAGATAAAGTGAATTTTTAAATTCTAATAAATAAATTCCGAGTATGGGAAAGGAGATTTTGAATAGAAAGGGGAAATAATGAATTTTAAAACCTAAGTAATATTATTTAAAGAAATAAAGAATTTATTTTAAAATTCAAGGTTTAAATCTTTTGGAAAAGGATAAAAGAAGGAATTTGAAAAAGTATGAAATTGTTAATTTCAGTTAAATAAGATTTTAAATCATAATTTAAGAAGTAAAATCTGAAGTTATTGGGTTTTCAAATAAAAATAGAGCTAGTAAGGGAATTTATTTTGAAATGGAGTAAAATTTGGAAATCAATTCGGAAATTGATAAAGAATTTGAAAACTGTGATTTTAAAGGAATAAGACTATGGGACTTTATAAACTGGGTTTATAAAGTAAATTAAGATATCGGTGGATATTTTGGAAATTTAAATTTCATGATGGAAATTTATAAAGGAATGGGTAATTTGTTTTAAAAATAAATAGTGGTTTATTTTTAAAAGGCGTGAAAGAGAAGTGGATTCCCTGAAAAGCCGAGTACGTTTTCAAAGCTGATTTTAAAGTATAAGATGAAAGTTTTAAAGTTATTTAAAGGAATATTTTTTTTAACAAATTATTATTTAAGTTGTTAAAATTTTAAAAGAGTAACTGTTTTTTTTTTAATTATTATTAATATCTAAATTTTATGAAGTAGTTTTATTTTAAATATTTTCAAATTATGTATTTTTGAATATAGTGTTTATGTAGTTTAGTTTAAATGTTTTAAAGTATATTTTATAATAAAGTGTTTTCAAATCTAAAGTATTTTGTACTTGGTGATTTCAGTGGGAATCGAAAATATTTGGGGAATTTATTCCGTGAGAGAAGAATGGTTTGAAACTATTTTTAAAAGGGCTTGAAAATTGGAAAAATATTTTGTGAAGATATTTTGAGGTTAATAAATAATTTAGGAGAAATTATTATGGCTTGATGATTGTTTGTGAATATTATTTGATAGTTAAATAACCGACTATCAATATTGTCCAACGCGTTGATCATTTCGAAGAGGCTGGGATCAGGATTTATTTCCCGAAAACCATTTCGATTCGGTTTGAACGTTTTCGTGATCAAGACAAGTGCTTGGAGTCGAAGATGGAGCAGGGAAGTGCAAGGCTAATCGCTACTAATCTTGAGGGTGATCCAAAATGGATTTAGTAGGAGTAGTGCCTTCGGTTCCGTTCGAACCCGGGACGGACTTGTATGGATGAATGCTTTCAGAACATTGTCAGGAGGGTGATGAGCATTCTAAGTGAAATGTTCTAAAAAGGTAACGCTTAGCCTCGATCCTCATCAACCGGAATGACTGAAAATCAGGGGTTATGCGGCAAGGCTAAGTGGGTCCCCCCCATTAGGGTAAGGTCATCCCTGTCTAGATGTCCCTTTTTATTTCGGCTGTGTGGTGCGGTTGATGATCCCAACCACGGGATGATCTTACTCGGGATTATCCAGTAAGGGGTAGTCCCGGTCTTGTGTTGCAGGAGAATGGGAAGGATCCTCGGTACTATGATCTAGACGGCGTAGTGTGACAGGTGGTACCCCAGTGCCTAGTCATTAGTTGGAAATCCATTCTCCCTACGTGCCTTTACGGTTTTGTTTGTATACCTATTAGCTGGAATTTAATAAATGTGACAATTTTGGCTATTTGAATAAGTATTTGTATATAGACCTTATTATAATATCAAAGGATTTTATAAGAAATGTTTTAGCTATCGTAAGGCAAAAACCCGACATGTTTATTTGTGGCGTGGTCTTATAAGATGCTTTTGATTTTCAAATAATTTTTGAAACTTTAATAATCCAATTGAGTGTGATTTCTCACACTGGTTTTCCAGACTGACTCGGGTGTTATTTAACTATAATGCTCGGGTCAGACCGAGTATTATAGAGTACAGATTCTGGATGGACTGTTGTGGGGTTCAGGATACGAGCTGAATGGCGAGACGTATCCAACGTATTTGATGTACATTGCATTGTGTATTCAGATTTGGAAGGATGGGATATTATAACCGTCCTGAGTGTGTTGTTGATTGTATTGAACTCTGATGTTGTATTCTGATGTTATATGTATAAAACAGATATATTTTTCTTTCATGTAAAGATCTGTTATTATCTATTATATTTTATTCCGCTGCGATGGTAAGATTCTGTGCTATTTGTTTTCTCTTCTTCTATCTCCTTCTTCTTTTTACCCTAATGGTTCGGTTTTTCGAGCGTTGAAAAATTGGGTTGTTATAGAACCATTTTATTTTCTTTAAAAATACTAGACATATGATGTTTCTATTTCTTTTGAAAATACTTCTAATGGTTTAACACTTAAATTGGAGTAGAAGGAAACAACTTAATTTACACAAGCCCAACTACGTCTAACAACACTTTGAGTGCATAGGGTTTTAGCCCCTCTACTTCAAAAATGATTAACTCAAGTATCCTCCAATAAGTGTCCAACTTAAATGTAGGAACGCTCTAGCTATCAATTTAAATCAAATGGAGTTTTGGCAACTATTTCTAATATAAGAATTGAACTTCCACTTTAACAGAGGAGATTTTACTCTATCCTTGAGGAGTCCTTCTTTTACGCCTTCATTACGCTTTATTGACATCACATTTTTTTTCTATGGGTCCAAGGGTACTACTCTTCCTTTTCTTCATCCTTGAACCCGCAATTTACCCTTTACTGCTACTTAGCATAGGGAAGCTCCATTATCATCTCTTTATGGAATAAATTATAATATATTTGATGGATTTATGTTTCACGCCAACTATTATAATCTTAACATTTATTTAACTCATAACTGTTTATTTATATAAGAGACAATTCAACTACTACCTTATAAGTCAAAATAGGTTGTGGCTTATAACTAAAGACATATATAAAATAAAATTACAAATAGGTTCTCTCATATGCCATAATTTGGTAAGAATCGCTTAACCTAACCTCCGATGTCATTTTTAATAATAAACCTAAACGGTGGTGGCTACAAACGGTAAAATCATTTGCTGGTTTTACGGCCACCCTCTTGACTGCCTAGGCCAATTTTTTGACTACCTACCAACCCACATTGTTTGGACGTACAAGGGTAAGACACAAAGCTTCGCCACAGTTCACAATGCGAGAAAATCCTATCATGATGCAACGACATACAACCCTTACCTTCGAACACACCAATCCAAAACCTAAAATTGCCGTTTGAACTCGCATCACGCCAAGAAGTAGGTTTTTGATGATTTATATAGTACAGATTTAAATATAAATTTTAAACATTCTATACTATCAAATCTTACAATGAAAGGAATAAAATATAAATATTGAAAATATTCCAAATTTTTTACAATTTCAAAATAATAGTAGTCCACACAAGAAATGTCAAAACAGTATCTCCAAATAGAAGTATACATAAGTTTGACTAATAAATAACATACATAGGAAAATGAATATGTCTCTAGAGCCACATGTCACCTTCTCCATGCACCATATCCTGGTTATTTTATTTGGTACGTTGTCCACCTATAAGAGATATAAAAAGGGAGAAATGGATGGGGTCGGACAAAGTCATATGAATGAATTATATCGCTAGTGTATAGTCTTCATAAGTAATTAAAATCCTTTTATAACCTACATGATCTAGGGTGTTCATTTGTGTTCATGAACTATGTCTAAGGAACTACTAACCAACATATTAAATTGCAACAACCTGAGACCAAGTGTAATAGTCACCCTAAGTGCATCTAACATCCAATAAGTAGCTTCAATAATGAACAACCAAACGAATATACTGAGTAGATAATCTCCAATACGAACCCTACGTATATGATCCCAAAGGGCAACATATCATGTCAAGTATACCTCACAATGCCTAAACCTACTTTCCCCAAAAGCATTGAGTAAGCTCATCGTTAATGTTAGTTGTCCTATGCACATCACCAAGCATACACATAATGTCAATGCCTAATTACCACAAAAACATCGAGTAACCTCCCATTAGTGCATGTATGCTCCAAAGCAATTAATTGCTATAACGCTGCATGCCACATCAAGTGGCACGCCCTAAATTATCATGAAGTGTTAGGTTAGGATGTAACCAAGTGCGATATTATTCCATCTTGTTGCACGTTTCGATTCGATTTCATGGACTCCTCAAACTCAAAAAAGGGTTGGCGGTGCATAAATGTTTGTGAAGTTTTCAATAAATTTCTTATAGTGGCTAGCCAAACCAAGAAAATTTCTTGCCTCCATAGCATTCTTTGGTATACGTCAATCCTTAACCAATTCACACCTTCCAAACCTTCTTACAGTAAGATTAGGCAAATCAAACCATACTTGGGTAGAAAAACACAAATTGGTATTTACTCTTAATTATTACAAAAAATTTAATTTGGTACTCTACCTTACCAAATCAAACGTTGATTGAAAAGGCCACCAAATCCCTATTTTAATTTTTTTCCTCTTACCCTAAATCTTTTAATGCTTCATAATTCTCTAACGTTTAATACTAGCAAGTCCTTAGCACACTGGCATATTAACTATTCTACCTAGTCTACCGTAATCGATTTAATCTTTGTAGGCTCTGTAGTTCTATGTAACATCCCGCCTTTTCACATGATTTAAACCGACACACGTGCCAATTCAGACCATACGGAAGGGCGGATTGTTATGGGGTAAATAAGAAAAATAGAGAAGAAATAAAACAAAACAGAATCTCACAGCGGAAGGATATAATAATCAAATATACAGTTCATGAAGCTGTTTACAAAATATTTTATTTTACTTGTACAATAAATATCAGAGTTACACATACCAACACAATCAATGCAGCGGAACAGTATGTGTGTGGTGCAATAATATAGATAATAATAATATGAATTATTCGTCTTCGTCCTCCAAGCTAAAGTCTTCGATCCTGAAACGCTCGGACTGACCCGAGCGAATTTGAAAAGACAAAAACACTCGAGTCAGAACTAAAAGATCTTATGTGAGTTAAATTAGCAGAAATAAATATGAGTGCAGTAACTCAAGAGATGCTCGGGATTTACATCTCCTAAGGATCCGTTAAACTATTTACTATATAGTATATTGCGCTATTATAATAGTGTCTAATTGTAAAATAAACTTACTTTTAAATAGCGTTAAGGGGTTACCCATATAGCCCTTAACACAGAATATATTCCCATAGTCTATACAGTACCGTAATCTCCCCTGTACTGGGCGTCGTCAGAGGGCACTCCATAGGTATGGTACAAAGCCAAAATCGTATAAGGCGCACTAGGGTAGGTGACACGGCACAACTAGGCAATGCCAGGGTAGATATACCAATTTCTATCCGGGCTGGTGGTAACGTATAGCCGCAGCTACCGCCCACCTCGAACTAACACCCCAAATCAAAGAAATCAATAGTGGCCACCGAACAATCCAAAGTCAGAGTATAGTATCGAAGGAGTGCGTTCGATCAGAGGAATGACCTGATTGGCCCGAGAATCGCTCCTGTTTTAGCCACCTTATGCCAACTCACGGGAGTTGGGTCCACGTATTTACCTTACAGGAAACGTCGCCACCATCCTACTTCATTCTGGAATCTCCACCGCGTACACGGTTAGTCAAAGTGGTTTTCGGTATCGACAGAGAGTATGTCCATATCCGATCCCGGTCTCTTTGCTAACCCATCGTTATTATAACACCGCGGTCATTTAAAAATAGTTTATACTTTAAAACCAGAATAAAATTTTCCATTTCAAACTATGAATACGATATCATTTTAAAACCCAAACAATATGATATCATTTTATCCCAAATATAATTCTTTTCCAAAAATCATACTGCTTTAAAATTTATAATATCTGGAAACCAAACATTTGAATTATACTTTCAAAACATAATATTTCGGACTTCATACTTTTAAAAATCATACTTCTAAAACTTGAATGGTTTGGATATTCAACAGTATATAAAATAAATGGTTTAACTTTAAGGTTACTCTGTAAAGAAAAATAATTTCCATGGCTTCCCAAATATATTTCTTTATTTAAAGTCTAAACCAAAATTTAAATATCCCTTCAGGTTACAAAACCACTTCAATTTCTATATATATATATATATATCCATTTAAAGTATTAATATTTCAAAACTAAAGTTGGAATTTATTCTTTCAGCAAATTAAACGTACTATTATTTAGTCTTGAATATATAAAATAAAACTCCAATTTCTAGCAATTAAATATTTTCTTCAGTTTAATTTATACTAACATATTCATTTTTAATTATCTTGAAAAATCCAGTTATAAATATTATATCTTAAAATTTCCAAACTTAAACATTAAACATATGATATAAATTATCAAATCCCATTTCTCAAAAAATTTCCATTTTCATTTGCAGATTTATACCCAGCTTGAATTCAAAATTTTAACTTCATATGTATATATATAGGGAAAAATATACTATTTATAAAATATCAAAATTTAAAATTTTTATAAACCGTATCCCATCCAAACCATAGAAATCACTTTAAAAATATTTATATATAGACCACGGTGCCTGTATAAAATTTTCTATCCTATGGTCAAGTGATACGGATATTTATCATTTCAATCCGCAATTTAAATAAAATGCGGTTGTATATCATTTCAAACCGAAATCCCGAATGAAATGAAAATGCATGATGACTTGCAGTTTATACAATATAATTATAGCATTCATTCATCCAAATATCAATCATCAATCATCAATTGCAATCATCATCCAATTTTAAACAATCATCGATACATAGCATATGAATTTATACAGAAATCAATAACAGATATTAACTAACAGTTTATATTCCATAATAAATTAAATGACTGTTAACTAGCAGTTTATGTGCAAAAATAAATTCTAACTGTCAAATTTTATGCAATAAATAAAATAAATTAACAGTTAAATTAACTAAATGCAAATTAACAGATATGCTGAATAAAACATACCAAACAGTCATAATTAAATTTCTACTCATATCTAAAATAAATTTAACAAACATAAAAACTTTTAGAAGTTGTGAGTGGGTTAAAACACTCACCTTTTGAATTTAAATCGAATTTGAATTCGATTTAAACCCAAAAATTCGACGGTCTCCAAATCTGTCCAAACTAACGTCATCAGATCCGGAATTATAATACGGTCCTAACAAAAGAAAAATCGCATGAATCGGAGTTCGTACGCGAAAGTTATGTCGAAAATTCGATTGAAAAACAATATTAAATAAAAGAGAATGGAACACAATTACATACACAAACATCATCCACGTCATCATCTGCTTCAGCTACAGGATCGTACCCTTACTTCACGCGTTCGAACACATCAACAGGAAGAACCCACGCACATGCTCTGCCTACCTCGAACGTGCTGCCCACGTCACCTCAACCGAGTGAGCCACCGACCGCCAACGCCAGCGCGCCCTCACCCCCTCGCATCCATGGCCAAGCGCCGCCGCCCAGAAACGCCGCCGCCGCCGCCGTATTAACCCTAGGCCGAAACCCTAATTCTAATTATGCGAGAGATCCAACCATTGATTCGATGCAATAACCACATAGATCTAACCCCCTCAGTCCCCTCTCCAATACCCAGAAATCGTTTGACAATCTGACGAAGTTTGTCGCGGCGTTGATCAATGGCCACGAACTGTTCTAAATTTTTCTGAGCAAACCACAACCCGGATCGAGAAACGAACAGCACCATTGAATTACGCTCATCGAGAGCATTGACATATATATTTTTTGGAATTTTTGTGGAGAGTTTGAATTTTCACTTTTGATTTTGAACTGTAGATAGATCTAGGTTTTGAAACCATTGGGGAAGAGAAAGAGATGAAGAAAATGAACGTACAGACAAATGACAGAAGATGGAGGCTAGGGTTTATCACAACATATATATAGACAAATAGAAGAAGGCTAGGGGGGACACGAATTACGAACGTGCTAAACGGTACTTGGTCCAAAAAGCCCGTTCTGACTCCGGAACAAAATATATTAAACCCATATATCCAAATAGGTATTTTAAAATATTCTGAACGCGATGGAAAAAGTTTCACATCCAAATTTGATCGTATGAAGAAGTTATAATGAAAACAAAATTTCCAAATTGATTTCAAATTGATTTTAATTAAATCGATTTCAAGGCGTTTCGCGTTCGTACGATCAAACGAAAAGTCCGATCGATACGAAACTTGAAACCCTACAATAATTCACTGATACGGATCCGATGAAACTGGTTTCATCGAAATCCGAGTCTGTGGTCAAAATGGCTATTTTTATATTCATTAAAATTATAAAATCCAATTTTATATCTAAATTCCAGAATTTGATCAAATTTTATCGCTTAAATATTTCTTAATCAATTTAAATGATTTAACAAGTTTAGATGTGAATTAAAAGTTGATAAGTCTATAAATTTCAGTGTTAATTTCATTTATTGCCATTTATTCAATTATTGAAATTACCTTAAAAAAAATTTCTTTCTTTCCATTCCTCTAAATTCAGTCAAACCATTATCCTATGGGTAAATTTTACATTACTGTAAAATTCAATTCCCTAATTGTTTTCAAGAAATCAACTAAATTTATATCCAAGTAGTGATTAATTACGTTTTACTGAAATGGATTTAGATCTAATTCACTAAATTATATACATAGGTAAACAATTTATAGTTATCACAATAAGCCAACTCTACTTCCATACATACCTATTAACATTATACTAAAATAAAATTTCTTACCTATCATTGATTAAGTCAAATTACAATTTTACTGCGTATTATTTCATCAATTATTATAACTTGAATTTAACTTCCAATTTGCTGATTACAATAAATTAAAACTTTACCATCTGTTTTAATAAATTGGGTATGCACAGATTTAGCCATTCAACAATTTCAATTTACGGTACAATTAGCATGGTTTATATCATATTTCCTTAATATCTCTATTAATCTTAATTCAAATGATTGAATATTAAATTCCATTCACTACAATAGATCCAACTTGTTATATTATTAATGAAATTAACATTGGTTACATCCTCTGGAATTTACAATCTTTTACGAAAAAACCAATTTATCCTAACTGAAAATTAGGTCACTTAACTGCAATAAATTTTACATCAAATTTTATAAATTACCAATTTAAAACTTTAACAAATCCGTTACTTGATTTAAAACCCTGCTATTAAATAAATTGACATTTATAGGTGAAATTTGCATTGACTTATATTTCATATCATAAATGCATACTTATTTCATATTATTTAGTTATATTTACCAACCATGTCCACAAATTTACTATTTATATCCTTAATTAATTTATTACTATTTTAAGTACGTTTATTATTGACAACATTCATTAAATTTTACTTATCTACACTTATTGCATTGGTTTATTCAACGGTCACTTTTATTTAGTCATTATCTATTTTACAACCAAATGTAACAATCTCCACTAATTTTTAGTTTTTTTATAAATGAATCCCATTCAAGTTAATATTTTTATTAATATTCACTAATTCAACATTTATATAGGTTTCTTATATTTAACTTAAAACTAAGTATGAAAATTTACATTGTTCAAATCTATTGCCATATAAATATTAAATGGTTAACATTAAATTACAATTACTATATCTAATTCCTACATTTACTCAAATAAAATATTAAGACTTTTATTTCATTCTAAATTAGATTAGAAATCATATTAAATTAACTCATTTAATATCATCGAATTTAACGGGTCGTTACACTCTCCCCCACTCAAAACTTTTCGTCCCCGAAAAGGAAAAAAGAAGGGAAAAGGAAGAATAAAAAAAAACAGTACATCTTATTTCAAAGATTAACTTATAAACAATAATTTACTAAATTAATTTCCTTAAATGAAATATACCCGTTTTATAATCATAATATTCTTTTATACTTAAATAATTAAAGTTAGGAAAACATTTTCAACATAATTCTAAGTCTAAAATTTACGGAAAAATCTTGGCAGAGTCTCCTTTGTACGGGGAGGCTCAGAAGAAAATATAATATCAAAATATAACAATTATATTACATATATTATCCAAAATATTATATCCTAACACGGGAAAATTATATAAATAGCGCTTCAAAACGTAATCCGAAACGTACTATTTGTCGGGCAATTTTTCGCTTATTATTATGGAACCAAAAGCAGTAGCAGTTGCTTCCATAACCTGCATTTCACTTATAAAAATCCAAAGGTTTAACAATTTATCTCAAGTGAACTATTTTCATGGTTTCAACTACTAACAACAATCAATACACAATCATCCATTTCAATAAACAATATACATAACAAAACAAAACAACCATTCAGTCAAACAAACAAATAGTTGTTCGGGTTTAAAACTTGAAATGGTACGGAATGAACAATAACTATCCAGTGCATCATTTACTCAACAGTCTTAGATGGGCTAAAATAGATTGTTTATTCATCCAACCACTTCAAATTTCCTTACCTAACCAACCCTAAATCACACAATAACAATTCAATCCAGCAAATCAAATTAACTTATAAAATTTCATTACATACTTAAGTTGTTTGCTTTCCTTTCTTTTATCCAAACCACATAACCTTTCTTTTTATAATTTACATTTATTTCTAACTACTACAAATTTTATTTCTCATTCAATGGTTGTTTCCTTATTTCTACTTATTACTTGCCCTTATTCATTTTTAGTTTTCCAGGTTATGTAAGTTTCTTTTATTTGTATTACATTTAATGCACTTCTCAATTTCAATCATTTATTAAATGCTTACATTCTATTATATTTAATTACAGTAACCCCTTTTAATTATACTTAAATTCTTAACCTTATAATCTCCATTCTTATAAATACAAGATTTTATTAATTTATTACCTAGGGTTTACAGTCATTTATTTATATTACCTACTTTTTTATTATATTAGACTAGTAGCATTTAAATCATACTTAAGTTAATAACCTTACACATCCATCCTTATTTATTAGAGAATTTCATTTTATTTACTTAAGTTTAAATCACCTATTAATAATACTTACCTTTAATTTTTAGTAAAATTTCAATTATAACTTAAGTTTATCCCATTAAATTCTTATTTATTATAGCAATTCATTGAATACTTCATTATTTCCAAAATTTCTTCTTGTATAATATTCTATTCCAATCTCTTATTTAACATTTCAACTTTTTATATTTGGTAAGTTATTTATGTTAAAGAAAATGCAAAAGAACTTATACAAGTTTATCTCAATTCTTTTAATTCATTCATTGTTCAATAAATCTTTACTTTTATTTTTTTCTTATAAGTTAAAATTTTTAAAACTTAGCATTTAAGTCTCTTATTTTATTTAGGGTTTCAATTATTAATTAAATTCTGTTTCACTATCATAATTGAAACAATTAATTAATGGAAATTTAGAATTAAATACCGGGTTAAATTTCAATAGATAAGTATATTCTTATAACTTATATACCTCTAATTATATTTAAGACAATTAAATTTTAGATAATTTCAAAATAAATCTGCAGTAGAATTTACTACAGTGGCCTTTCCCCTTCGAAACTCGAAAATGAAAGTCGATGATGCGGCCGCCATCACCGAAATTATTTTCCAGCGACAGAGAGGAAAGTACGAAACTTATTTTCTCCAAAATCTTCTTTAAAACAATTCTTCCGAATTATACTAAATATTTATATAAGAAAATACTTATAAACATTTTTATATTTCATAAATCCTTTGACAGAAAATTTTCAAAAACCCCGGACTTAAGTTCTAAAATTTCCAAATTCCATTGATGTTAATTTCATTCTTATTTTTCTTATTATTTATAAATTTTGTTCCTAACAACCAATCTATCGCAACCAAATATAGATATCATTTGGAAAAAAAAATTATATATAGAAAATATAATAGGCAAAATTATTTCATTCACCTATATTAAAAACAAATATTATGTCGGTCTGTCCTATTAAGTGTTTAGAAATCCCTATTGATGTCATAGTGTCCTATGCACCAATCAGAATTTATAAATACAAAACGGAACAGATTAACACAATATCAAAATCTTTTTATAACAATAAAAAATACGCTCTCTCATATATATACACTCAGCGACTCCCATAGGGTATTACTACCCTATTAACAAAGAGTCAAACCCCACAAGCTAAGGTTTATCGCTAAACCAAAGCTCTGATACCAGATGTAACATCCCGCCTTTTCACATGATTTAAACCGACACACGTGCCAATTCAGACCATACGGAAGGGAGGATTGTTATGGGGTAAATAAGAAAAATAGAGAAGAAATAAAAAAAAAACAGAATCTCATAGCGGAAGGATATAATAATCAAATATACAGTTCATGAAGCTGTTTACAAAATATTTTATTTTACTTGTACAATAAATATCAGAGTTACACATACCAACACAATCAATGCAGCGGAACAGTATGTGTGTGGTGCAATAATATAGATAATAATAATACGAATTCTTCGTCTTCGTCCTCAAAGCTAAAGTCTTCGATCCTGAAACGCTCGGACTGACCCGAGCGAATTTGAAAAGACAAAAACACTCGAGTCAGAACTAAAAGATCTTATGTGAGTTAAATTAGCAGAAATAAATATGAGTGCAGTAACTCAAGAGATGCTCGGGATTTACATCTCCTAAGGATCCGTTAAACTATTTACTATATAGTATATTGCGCTATTATAATAGTGTCAAATTGTAAAATAAACTTACTTTTAAATAGCGTTAAGGGGTTACCCATATAGCCCTTAACACAGAATATATTCCCATAGTCTATACAGTACCGTAATCTCCCCTGTACTGGGCGTCGTCAGAGGGCACTCCATAGGTATGGTACAAAGCCAAAATCGTATAAGGCGCGCTAGGGTAGGTGACACGGCACAACTAGGCAATGCCAGGGTAGATATACCAATTGCTATCCGGGCTGGTGGTAACGTATAGCCGCAGCTACCGCCCACCTCGAACTAACACCCCAAATCAAAGAAATCAATAGTGGCCACCGAACAATCCAAAGTCAGAGTATAGTATCGAAGGAGTGCGTTCGATCAGAGGAATGACCTGATTGGCCCGAGAATCGCTCCTGTTTTAGCCACCTTATGCCAACTCACGGGAGTTGGGTCCACGTATTTACCTTACAGGAAACGTCGCCACCATCCTACTTCATTCTGGAATCTCCACCGCGTACACGGTTAGTCAAAGTGGTTTTCGGTATCGACAGAGAGTATGTCCATATCCGATCCCTGTCTCTTTGCTAACCCATCGTTATTATAACACCGCGGTCATTTAAAAATAGTTTATACTTTAAAACCAGAATAAAATTTTCCATTTCAAACTATGAATACGATATCATTTTAAAACCCAAATAATATGATATCATTTTATCCCAAATATAATTCTTTTCCAAAAATCATACTGCTTTAAAATTTATAATATCTGGAAACCAAACATTTGAATTATACTTTCAAAACATAATATTTCGGACTTCATACTTTTAAAAATCATACTTCTAAAACTTGAATGGTTTGGATATTCAACAGTATATAAAATAAATGGTTTAACTTTAAGGTTACTCTGTAAAGAAAAATAATTTGCATGGCTTCCCAAATATATTTCTTTATTTAAAGTCTAAACCAAAATTTAAATATCCCTTCAGGTTACAAAACCACTTCAATTTCTATATATATATATATATATATATATATATATATATCCATTTGGAGTATTAATATTTCAAAACTAAAGTTGGAATTTATTCTTTCAGCAAATTAAACATACTATTATTTAGTCTTGAATATATAAAATAAAACTCCAATTTCTAGCAATTAAATATTTTCTTCAATTCAATTTATACTAACATATTCATTTTTAATTATCTTGATAAATCCAGTTATAAATATCATATCTTAAAATTTCCAAACTTAAACATTAAACATATGATATAAATTATCAAATCCCATTTCTCAAAAAATTTCCATTTTCATTTGCAGATTTATACCCAGCTTGAATTCAAAATTTTAACTTCATATGTATATATATAGGGAAAAATATACTATTTATAAAATATCAAAATTTAAAATTTTTATAAACCGTATCCCATCCAAACCATAGAAATCACTTTAAAAATATTTATATATAGACCACGGTGCCTGTATAAATTTTCTATCCTATGGTCAAGTGATACGGATATTTATCATTTCAATCCGCAATTTAAATAAAATGCGGTTGTATATCATTTCAAACCGAAATCCCGAATGAAATGAAAATGCATGAAGACTTGCAGTTTATACAATATAATTATAGCATTCATTCATCCAAATATCAATCATCAATCATCAATTGCAATCATCATCCAATTTTAAACAATCATCGATGCATAGCATATGAATTTATACAGAAATCAATAACAAATATTAACTAACAGTTTATATTCCATAATAAATTAAATGACTGTTAACTAGCAGTTTATGTGCAAAAATAAATTCTAACTGTCAAACTTTATGCAATAAATAAAATAAATTAACAGTTAAATTAACTAAATGCAAATTAACAGATATGCTGAATAAAACATACCAAACAGTCATAATTAAATTTCTACTCATATCTAAAATAAATTTAACAAACATAAAAACTTTTAGAAGTTGTGAGTGGGTTAAAACACTCACCTTTTGAATTTAAATCGTATTTGAATTCGATTTAAACCCAAAAATCCAACGGTCTTCAAATCTGTCCAAACCAACGTCATCAGATCCGGAATTATAATACGATCCTAACAAAAGAAAAATCGCGTGAATCGGAGTTCGTACACGAAAGTTATGTCGAAAATTCGATTGAAAAACAATATTAAATAAAAGAGAATGGAACACAATTACATACACAAACATCATCCACGTCATCATCTGCTTCAGCTACAGGATCGTACCCTTACTTCACGCGTTCGAACACATCAACAGGAAGAACCCACGCACATGCTCTGCCTACCTCGAACGTGCTGCCCACGTCACCTCAACCGAGTGAGCCACCGACCGCCAACGCCAGCGCGCCCTCACCCCCTCGCATCCATGGCCAAGCGCCGCGGCCCAGAAACGCCACCACCGCTGCCGTATTAACCCTAGGCCGAAACCCTAATTCTAATTATGCGAGAGATCCAACCGTTGATTCGATGCAATAACCACATAGATCTAACCCCCTCGGTCCCCTCTCCAATACCCAGAAATCGTTTGACGATCTGACGAAGTTTGTCGCGGCGTTGATCAATGGCCACGAACTGTTCTAAATTTTTCTGAGCAAACCACAACCCGGATCGAAAAACGAATAGCACCATTGAATTACGCTCATCGAGAGCATTGACATATATTTTTTTTGGAATTTTTGTGGAGAGTTTGAATTTTCACTTTCGATTTTGAACTGTAGATAGATCTAGGTTTTGAAACCATTGGGGAAGAGAAAGAGATGAAGAAAATGAACGTACACACAAATGACAGAAGATGGAGGCTAGGGTTTATCACAACATATATATAGACAAATAGAAGAAGGCTAGGGGGACACGAATTACGAACGTGCTAAACGGTACTTGGTCCAAAAAGCCCGTTCTGACTCCGGAACAAAATATATTAAACTCATATATCCAAATAGGTATTTTAAAATATTCTGAACGCGGTGGAAAAAGTTTCACATCCAAATTTGATCGTATGAAGAAGTTATAATGAAAACAAAATTTCCAAATTGATTTCAAATTGATTTTAATTAAATCGATTTCAAGGCGTTTCGCGTTCGTACGATCAAACGAAAAGTCCGATCGATACGAAACTTGAAACCCTACAATAATTCACTGATACGGATCCGATGAAACTGGTTTCATCGAAATCCGAGTCCGTGGTCAAAATGGCTATTTTTATATTCATTAAAATTATAAAAATCCAATTTTATATCTAAATTCCAGAATTTGATCAAATTTTATCACTTAAATATTTCTTAATCAATTTAAATGATTTAACAAGTTTAGATGTGAATTAAAAGTTGATAAGTCTATAAATTTCAGTGTTAATTTCATTTATTGCCATTTATTCAATTATTGAAATTACCTTAAAAAAATTCTTTCTTTCCATTCCTCTAAATTCAGTCAAACCATTATCCTATGGGTAAATTTTACATTACTGTAAAATTCAATTCCCTAATTGTTTTCAAGAAATCAACTAAATTTATATCCAAGTAGTGATTAATTACGTTTTATTGAAATGGATTTAGATCTAATTCACTAAATTATATACATAGGTAAACAATTTATAGTTATCACAATAAGCCAACTCTACTTCCATACATACCTATTAACATTATACTAAAATAAAATTTCTTACCTATCATTGATTAAGTCAAATTACAATTTTACTGCGTATTATTTCACCAATTATTATAACTTGAATTTAACTTCCAATTTGTTGATTACAATAAATTAAAACTTTACCATCTGTTTTAATAAATTGGGTATGCACAGATTTAGCCATTCAATCAATTTCAATTTACGGTACAATTAGCATGGTTTATATCATATTGCCTTAATATCTCTATTAATCTTAATTCAAATGATTGAATATTAAATTCCATTCACTACAATAGATCCAACTTGTTATATTATTAATGAAATTAACATTGGTTACATCCTCTGGAATTTACAATCTTTTACGAAAAAACCAATTTATCCTAACTGAAAATTAGGTCACTTAACTGCAATAAATTTTACATTAAATTTTATAAATTACCAATTTAAAACTTTAACAAATCCGTTACTTGATTAAAACCCTGCTATTAAATAAATTGACATTTATAGGTGAAATTTGCATTGACTTATATTTCATATCATAAATGCATACTTATTTCATATTATTTAGTTATATTTACCAACCATGTCCACAAATTTACTATTTATATCCTTAATTAATTTATTACTATTTTAAGTATGTTTATTATTGACAACATTCATTAAATTTTACTTGTCTACACTTATTGCATTGGTTTATTCAACGGTCACTTTTATTTAGTCATTATCTATTTTACAACCAAATGTAACAATCTCCACTAATTTTTATTTTTTTTATAAATGAATCCCATTCAAGTTAATATTTTTATTAATATTCACTAGTTCAACATTTATATAGGTTTCTTATATTTAACTTAAAACTAAGTATGAAAATTTACATTGTTCAAATCTATTGCCATATAAATATTAAATGGTTAACATTAAATTACAATTACTATATCTAATTCCTACATTTACTCAAATAAAATCTTAAGACTTTTATTTCATTCTAAATTAGATTAGAAATCATATTAAATTAACTCATTTAATATCATCGAATTTAACGGGTCGTTACATTCTATTTATCCAACTCCAGTCCAAAATTTTGAGTTTAAGTGGTAATAGTAATGATGCTTTCATTTTTCTTTCTAAATCTAAAGTCTTTGACTTTAACATCATTTCCATAAAACTATCAAGTTTTTAAAACTGTAAAATTCCTTGTTAATTTTTTACAAATGTTTCCCATAGATAGAAATCATGACACACTTTTTTCAGTTTAAATTTTATTCCAAATAGTTTACTTGGACATATAAATGTGTCTTTCTAAATTTTCATTTATAAATAAGAAATTCTCACAAAAGTGTAAGGTGTAATATTTAATTTTTTTTAAAGTGCAACGGAAATATTTATAAAACAAAAGCCATTCAAAAAGGTCGGTTTTAAATTCTTCTTCGGTTTACTTTCAAATGTTCGCTCTTAAAACAAAGTACACAACAAAAGGTAAGTGCAACAATATACCTTACACTAAATTTTTTACAAAAATGCTTTAAAGTAGTTATGGAAAACTATTTTTTATTAACCTTTTCTCCATGTTTGAAGCTTAAAATAAGGACAGTTCAAACTTCATATTCTATTATTTTCCAAAAATTTCAAAAAAACGATATTTCTAACTCATTTCAAAATTCTTTCAGTTCAACCTTTTTTCTAAATAAATTTCCATGAACTTTATCTAAAAATTTCATAGAAAATCATGAACCATTTTTTTAAATATTGGATATATAATGTTTCTAACTTATTTGAAAATATTTCTAATGGTTTAACGCTTAAATTGGAGTAGATGAAAACAATTTAATCTACACAAGCTCAACTACATCTAACAATGCTTTGAGTGCATAGGGTTTTAGCCCCTCTTCTTCAAAAATGGTTAACTCGATTCTATCTCCAATAAGTGTTAAATTATAATATAAGAGCACTCTAGCTACCAATTAAGTAAAATGGAGTTTTGGCAACTATTTCTAATATAAGAATTGAACTTCCACTTTAATTGAGGAGATTTTACTCTATCCTTGATGTGTCCTTCTTTTATGCCTCCATTACACCTTATTGACATCACATTTTTTTTCTATAGACCCAAGGGTATTACTCTTCTTTTTCTTCATCCTTGAACCTACAATTTACCATCTATTGCTAGTTGGCATAGGAAATCTCCATTATCTTCTCTTTATGGAGTAAATTACAAAATATTTGATGGATTTATGTTTCACACCAACTAGTATAATTTTAACATTTGTTTTAACTGTTTATATAAGAGACAATTCAATAACTACCTCATAAGTCAAAATATATAGGGCGTGCCTTATAATTAAAGATATATATAATAGAAAATTACAAATAGGTTCTCTCATATGAAATCCTCACCTTCGAACATACCAATCCAAAGCCTAATACATTGTTTGAATAGCTTCATGCTAAGAAAAGAGTTTTTGATTATTTATATGGCACAAAGATAAATATAAATTTTATGCATTCTTCGCTATCAGATCTTACAATGAATGGAATAAATATAAATATTGAAAATATTCCAAATTTATTACTATTTCAAAATAATAGTAGTCCACATAAGAAATGTCCAAACAGTGCCTCCAAATAGAATTATACACAAGTTTGACTGATAAATAAGGTACATAGGAAAATGAATATATCTCTAGAGCCTCATACCACCTTATCCTTTTATAATAGATAAAAAGAGGGAGAAATGGAGGGGGTCAGACAAAGTCTGATGAATGAATTGTGCCACTTGTGTATAGTGTTCACAAGTAATTGAATTCCTTTTACAACCTACACGATCTAGGGTGTTCATTTGTGTTCATGAACTATGTATGAGGAACTGGTAACCTACATACTAAAGTGCGACAACCTGATATCAAGTGTAATAATCACCCTAAGGGCCACTATCGTCAAATAAGTAGCCTCGGTAATGAAAAACCAAATGAATATATGGGGTAGATAATCTCCAATATTAGCTCCAAGTATACAATCCCGAAGGTCAACGTATCCTACCGAGTATGCCTCATAATGTCGTGCCTACATTCCCCAAAAGCATTGGGTAAGCTTCTCATTAACGTTCAGTATCTTATGCATAGCACCGAAGATACACACAATGTCAAGGTTTAGTTGCTTCAAAAACATCGAATAACCTTCCATTGGTTCATGTATGCTCCAAAGAATTCAATCGCAGTAGAATCTCATGCCAAGTCAGGTGCCATGCTTTAAAACATCATGAAGTGCAAAGTTAGGAGGTTACCAAGTGTGATAGTATTCCATCTCGTTGCATGCATCTATTCAATTCCATGGACTCCTAAAATTCAAGGAAGTAGGAATAAGTCCTATGATTCGCTCTTCTTGGTGTGCACTAGGTCTATATTTGACCTAGCCATTTTTCCAACCATTCAGATGTTTGAGTTTTAACTCGGATATCTAAAACCCTATAGAAAAATTTGGTTACCAAGTTATCAGATGTCTGACCCTATATTTAGATATATTACTTTGATTTTAGACGTTTGAAAATAAATCCAGACGTCCAAATCAATTTAGATTTGAACTGGTTTCCTTTTGTTTCGTATTTTTTAAAATCCAGACATTTGAATTGATGTTTCTAGGTTTGTTCACTTTCTTGTTTTACTCATCTTCTTTATGGATTCGATTATAGATGTAAGGATTTATTTTTAACATTATTTTAGGTATAATTTCTATTTTTATTTATATGTAGTTTCTACTAATTTATCTCAAGGATTATGATAACATTTCAATCAATTACCCATGTATATTTATATCAACAATCCCTGTATATTTCAAGGTCAATAGAATCAATTCTGAGTAAAATTTAAAGGGGGTAGTCAGTTACCTTGTTATCCGTCAAAATCTATTCAACTTATCGTATAAGAGCCAGATCTATAGAATTAGACTAGTTTCAATTTAATTTACCCTTTACTCCCAAGTTCTAACAATTATAGTGTTTAAATATTTTCCTAGGGTTTTCAAATTTGTATAATTAATAAGGATTATCAATAGAAAGTTATTCGGTTGGATTAAAAATCATATTTTCAAATTTATATGAATATGCGAAATAAATCAAATTGCTTGCTTATATCATAACACGTTGTAATAAATCCACTCACCTAGAAATGTGGTTTGAAGAAATCTCTTAATAGAATCTTCAAGCTTTTCCTCTTTAATTTGATTTGTATATTTTCCTTCCTTAATTTTAATTTAGTTCTCTAATTTTCTTGAAGCTTGGATTTCTATTTATTTAACGAATTTATTTTAGAGTTTGAGGAAGAAAAAATAGATAAAGGCTAGGGTTTTTAAATGAAAAAAGTGGGGCTCCGCTATGTATTTATAGGTGGAAATTAAGTGAAGCCTAAGTCGAGAAAAACTATTTTTTGTTCATACCCTTTATACTTACATATATATACAAAACTCTTTTCCTTTTACTTTTGTAATTTAAGGTTTGTATTACCCCAATTAATCTCACTAATTATAATTCACATCAAATAATTATAATTCAAATCAATGTCACTAATTATAATTCAATCAATGTCATTACTTACAATTCAAAGCAATCGATTATAATTTAAACAACGTCATTAACTAGAATTCAAGTCAATGCCATTACTTATAATTCAAATTAATATCATTAATTGATAACATATGCACACACTTGTGTGTGTATTAACCACTATGAAGAACATGGATTAATATTTAAGCGTGTGTGTACACATATGTACATATATTGACATCATTAGGAAATTTACTTTTATCAGTAATTATTCAATCAATTGTGCTTAACTGGTAATTATCTTTTCAAAATTAAAAAAAAATTATCTTATTCTTTATAAAGAAATAGATTACATTTTAGTTAATTATAGCAATAAATTTCATTATCCCAGTAACTGGTTTTTCCCCTTAAGTGGTTTTAAGTTGGTGCATGTAAATATCTTTATCCCTTTTCTTTTAATGCACATTAAAATAGTTATAATCTTTTTAAAGTTATTCTAATGTATTCGATTAATTACTTAATAAATTTGATGTGTTCCTGTGATTAATTCTTAAACTTAAATTTCAAAAAATAGGCGCAAAAGTCAAAATGCCCACTACGGTAAACATTCTATATCTTCTTCACATGATATCCATTTCTAATATTTTATATATGAACTAGAAAAATCTATTTGACATAATGGAAAAGTGAGATTCTGCAATTCCTTTGTTATGAAAATCGTTTTTTTTTTCAAATTTACTACAATTCCATTTTTAATTAATTAATTATTTTATCAAAAATACGAGGTGTTACATTCCCCCCAACCTTGCTTTAAAGAATTTCGTCCTTGAAAATACAAGAGAGGGAAAATGCAAACCATGGACTCAACCATACAATATGTGTATGTGCAACACATACACTCGAACCACTCCATACACAAAGCATCCAAACAAAGCATTCAAACAACTCATCTCGAACATATTTGTTCTCTAATATTTTTAGCAATATAAGACATGGTTTCCATACGAATACCAACTATAACCTGAATCCAGGTAGCAATATATAGCAATAGAAAAATGGTTGTAAGTAAACAATACATAACAATGGTGAAATAAATGCAAATAAAAATGTGTATCCATCGATCAAAATATGTCATGAATATGACATGTGTATAATGCATAATACTAATGTAATTACTATATGAATGCAAGATCGTGAAATATAAGCATGGATGCAAAACATCCTAAAGTAAACTGATCATTTGTATATGTATGCAACATCATATATAATGATTAAGTTATATCTCAAACATGAGCCTTGCAACATAGCATTCACACCCTCCAATTTCTTAATTTAATACTAATAATCACCAGCAATCATTCACACATTCCTAAATAAACCAATCATCCTAACAAATAAGCAAATGGAAAGATTGTGCGGTGAAGAGTTGAAATGAAAAGATCAGATTCCATCCTCCACTTTCTACATACTCTCCACTGGTTCATTCTTCCAACCTTGACTAATAGATTTTACTATTGACATATAAAACCAATCCAAATTACTATATACATACATAGGTAAACTTTTACAATCCATGCTACTAACCAAGATAAACTGATGCCAATATGCGCCACAACGAGTAACCTTAGCAGAATATGCCCCAATGGAAAATATAGCCTCATGCAACCCTCAATGCTCATACACAATACCTTAAATCATTCCAATAGTATAATGATCACTTCATCTTTTGGATAATAGGATAAGAAAACTTGAAGGCGGACGCTTTCTCACTTAGCGTCAAATAACTTAAATTATTTACTATTTTTCATTTTCACCTAAGAACAAAAAAATATGATAATGTCTTAAACTGACGAAAATAGCATAACTCCTCTTATAAATTTGATTCAAATTAAGCTGAAATTTCACTTATGATATTGCTCCTCTAGACCTCCAACAATTATGATACTAAGTATCATATTACTAGTTTGTAAGCACTTTGTTCTAAGTTTTATAGCATACAATAGTAGGCATTCAAAGCATTCAACTATGGCAATCCTATTCAATTAATCTATTCAAACAAAGCAACCAAAATCCTAAATTTAAGTGTAGACCTAAATTTAAGTGAAGCCCTAGAACTTTTTTAGAATTAAAAGTAACTGACTGGGCGATATGTAGCGATCCGTAAATTTTCGATAATTAAAATAGCTAATATAAAAGATTTCGTGATTTAGTGTTAGAAGAAAATTTGTAAGTCGTTTGGAATAATAATAAATGTTGAATCCATTGGGTATAATAGAGTAATTGATTGATAAGTAAAATCTATTTAAAATCAAGTATTGAATATAGAACAGGAAAATTGTTTAAATTAAATAATTAAAACTTATTGAATAATTTAATAACTGTAAAATGAAAATAGTGTTCTAAATTGTGAATTGGTTTTAAAAGTTAAATCTTATAAGTTCAATTTCAATATTTCAAAAGATAATGAATTATTGGATAATCGAAATTGTTTAAATTTAATATTTGGAATTTATTGAATAATTTAATATTGGGAATTGAATAACCGTATAATGGAAATGGTTGTTCTATAATTTTAATTCGTTTCAAAAGTTAAATTTTTAAGTTCGTTTTGAATATCTCAAAAGATAGTGATTCGAGAATAATAAAATTTGTTTAATTTAATATTACAAATGTTTGAATAATTAAATTTCGAATTTGGTATGATTAATTTGATATTGAAATTTAATATATGAAAATAGAGTGAATAATTGAAATTTGATTTAATATGATTCAAATTGGTTTCCAAAGTGAATGTAAGTTATATTGGGATTATAATAGAGTTAATAAGATTTTAAAATTGGAATTTATTGGATAATTGAATACCGGGTTTAATATGATTATAAACGATTTGTAAAATTTTATTTTATCATATTAAAGTTAGAATGAGGTTATAGAACTTTTAGAATCGAATTAAAAGTAAATTTGTAAAATTGAATGTTTTAATATTTATTTATCGACTGAAAAATAGCCAATTTTCGAACAGTCTCAGAATTGGACGAAACTAGTTCCATTGGATCCGTAATAGTTTGTTATTATCGGATTTCAATTTTCATAGCAATCGGAGTTTTCGTTTGACCGTGGCAGCTCGAAACGCATCGAAATTGTTTTAATATTTATTGACGAGTTAAAATAGCCATTTTTCAAACAGTCTCGGATTTCGAGGAAACCAGTTTCATCGGATCTGTAATGTGATATTATTGTAAGATTTCAAATTTCGTGTCAATCGGATTTACCATTTGTCCGGGGCAAGCCAAAACGCATAGAAATCAGTTTAATCGATTTAATTTAAAATCGAACGTTTATTGCCATAACTCGCACAGATGATCGAATTAGCTCCCGAAACCTATTCCATTGTGTCCGGAACGTGGGATAAACCCTAGAAACGCCGGTCACCGCGCGTAAATCGGAGTTTGGAAAAGCTGGTTGAATAGTATTCGTCGTTTCCTATAAATAGCCTTTATTCACAAATTAAAATAAATAAAAAGAGGGCTAGGGTTTCTTGCAGCCGCCGCCCTTATACCAACCTATGGCCGAAAATTGTTCAACTTCATCCTCTTTTATCTCACAATCATCCGTCAACCAATTCGAAGAATCTCCAACTAACAAAATGTAGAGCTCGACGAGAGCTTCAATATGAACGGTGATGATCGTAAAATACGAAGTAGATTGTCTGCAATTCGAGCTTGAAGGCCTAACAGTCGCGCACGTTTTCCCATGTCATATGGAGGCCGATCTCCTCCAACCTTCGACCGAAGGTAGTTCATGTTGCGAGCTTCGATGTGGTGTGGTTAAGATGGGGTTTCGTCGTCGTTTGGGGGGCGCGACTTTGGTGGGGTCGAACGTGAAATGGGTCATCGCGTGCGCTGGAACGAAGAAGAGGGGGAAAGGAAATCACGGCCGAGATTTACAGGCCAAGAAATCAACGGCTAAGATGGTAGCTAGGTTTAAAAATATAATATATGTTGTAAATAATTATATTAAAAATTCGTGTAAACTTATAAATATCGTATCTTTTTCATACGAGGTCGAAAACGCGCGAATCAAGTTGCGTTGGGTTCGTATGGACGAGTACTACGCTATGGAGCTGGATTGGAATCGTTTGGAGCTAGTGGAAATTTCGGGTAAAATTAAACGCTCGTTTAATTTTATTCGAAATAAAACGCTGGAACTGCATTGAAATCGAGGTGAGTGTTTTATAACGCTCACAACGTACTGAATATCTTTATGCTAGTTAAATTTAATATTATGAAGTGATATGAATTTTATTTGTCGTTGTTGATAAAAAAATTAATTTTCATATAGTTTGTCATTCGAATTAATCGTTGAAAATTAAATTGACCGTTAAAATTGAAATTGAAATTGAATTGCGATAAAATTACCTGACATTGATAACTATGAAATTGCTATGAATTGTATTGTCTATTGGATGTTTTATTTCGATGGATGCTATTGGTTGATATTTAAATGTTTGAATGTTTATTGCTTATATAACATGTTATGCATACATATGACACTATGATTGATTTAAGTGATATATATTTACCCCTGACATTTAATTTAAATAAATAATTACTTGGCCATAGGATAGAAAATTATATACGGACACCGAATTGGCTAAACTAATAGTTTTTTTAAATCGTCGATTTGAAATTTATTTAAATGTTTGTTTTAAAAGTTATAAATAGAAATCAATTTATAGAAATCAAATTTATCGAAAAATTGAGTTTGGAATGTTGAAATAAAATTTTGGTTAAAAGAAATTGTTGAATAAATTTAAGTGGAGACTTTGAGATTTAAAATTTGGATATGATTGAATTTCAGAAATTTATTTGTTTTAAAGAGCTTTGAATATTACTAAGTAAAAGTGGCATAAAAATGATATTTTGAAATGAGCTTGGAATTGAATCATATTTGAGATTTGGATTTAAATTTGAATATTGAAGGATAATTTTGTTAAGTGTTATAATTGATATTTTTAAAACCCAGCTCTAAATCGATATAAATTGAAATTGAATTAATTGAAAGTGAATATAAAATTGAATAAGTTTGAAGTGAAAGCTGACATTGATTTGAATTGAAATCGAAATTGAATCGGTAGAATGGAAATTGAAATTGATTTGAATTGGGAAGTTATAAATTGAAATGGATTGGTTTTGAAGCTGTTTTATTTTGTTTTCCAAATTACTCTGCTATATAAACCATTTTTGAATACTTAAACTATTTTAATCTATTTTAAATCTACTTAACCCAATTTAAATTATTTTAAACTAATTTATCTATTTCAAATCCATTTTAAGATTTTAAATATTTTAACTATTTTAATTATTTAAAACTACTTTTAAACTACTTAAAACTATTTTTCTAAAATTCTAAGCAGGTCAATAAGGTGAAATGTTTATATTTAAATCTTGAATTTAAATATGAATTGGGTTAAATGAAGTTGTAACCTAAATTTAAATCCGAATTGATTTTGAAATCGAAATAAGATATTGAGACGAAAAATGAATTTTGAAACGGAATCTGACATTTTAATAAATGCGATGATATTTGAAATGGATTTGATTTTTGAAGCGAATATGATATTTTGATATCAATTATGAATCGATTTGAAATATAAAAGAGCCAACGGTGTAATAATACGTAGTTATTAAAGAGACCGGGATCGGATATGGACATACTCTCTATCGATACCGAAAACCACTTTAATACCTATTATACGCGGAGTGTTGATCCAGAATGAAGTGGATGGTTTGGTGAACGCGTTGACTGAAGAAAGAGAACGATATTGGATGACCCCTGACATGACTAAAATAGGAGCCGCGCCGGGCCATTGAGGTTCGCCACCTCTAGCGGACACACTTCTTCGATACCATATTTATTACATTTGTGATTCGATTTGGGTGCACCCCTTGATTTGGGAGTGTTGGGGTAGCTGCTGGCTATGCTCAACATCAGTCCGGATCACGCAACTACTAGTATCCTAGTTGGTATCGCCTCATGTACCTTGTCATACTGATTATCCTATTCGCGACCACTACGTTATGTTTTGTGTTATACCTATGGGGTACCCTCTGATAACCACCAGTTTACGGTGGGGCTTACGGTGCTGTATAGTGTAACGACCCGTATTTTACGTGTCGACAAATCGTAAAATAGTTGCCATTAGGTCGTGTTGTGGTTTGGGTCGGTGGAGCGAGTTAAGAGAGTGACCGACTTAAGGTAGTTAGCGGGTTAGAAGGCCCATGGCTTAACGACTTAAGGGAGTTGGCGACCTAAGGGGTAGACGACCTAAGATAGTTAGAGGCTTAAGGGTTTAGGCGACATAAGGAGATAAGTTGTGAGGTGCTTAGGTCGTGGGTCGTTTGGGACGACTTAACGGGTTAGCGACCTAGTGGTTAGCCTGTGTTGAAGTTGGGTCGTGAGACGACTTATGGTAGCAGGCGACTTAGGGTTAGGCCATAAGTCGTTGGGACTTAGGTTAGTGTTAAGTTGCGCTATGTGATAGGTCGGCCACGAAGTTAGGTCGTATATGTCTGTAAGTCGCTAGGTCGGAGACAGTGTTAGGTTGTTAGGTCGCGAAGTTGTGTTGAGGGATAGGTCGTAACTCGCGTATGAGTTGGGTCGCGCATCTCAGATTGGTCGCGAGTATGTTGAGTCGTGTCTGGGTTGAGTCGCGCAAAGGTTAAGTCGTTTGGTCCTGTGTAGTTAGGTTGCGGCATTTGCTAAGTCGTACACCGTTAAGTCGTTGGGTCGGCTAGGCTTGATAGATCGTAGGTCGGGGAATCTCTTAAGTCGTGGATGACTCATGGGGGCGGCGACTTAAGGATCAGCCTATAAATACACGTCCATATCTCACTATTTTGGCACCGGATTTTGAAGCAACGAAGTGCTGCTATTTTAAGAGCTCGACTACTACACTTCTTCACTTCTTTTCTCTACTCTAATCTAGTGCTTCCCTCCATCCAAGATTGAAGATCAAATCGAAGATCTAAGAGCCAAAGTTGAAGATCTCCATCCTTTAAAGAGAGATTTCATCATTTGAAGGGAAATCTTGTCGGATCAAGCTAGATCCTTTGCTGTCCAGATCTGAAGTTTGTTGCTTTTGAAGTGTTTAGGTGATTCGGTGAGTGGTGGTTATCTCTCACACGGACCCAAAGGAGTATATTGGATCGGTGGCTTGTTTGTGTGTTAAAGTTAGTGATTTCATGCATTTTCCTTAAGTCTGCATGTAGATCCATCACTCATATAGTTTTGATATCCATTCTACTACATCTAACCTATGATAGTTCATTCATCAAGATATTACTTAGAATTCATGCTTGTTAGATTTGGACTCTTTATTTACCAAATTGCCATTATTGTTATAACTGTTTATTTAGATCTTGTTTGAATTATTGGTTACTTGGATTAATGTTTGATTTGATTGATTGTTAGAAGTTAGTTGATTGATGATTTAATGTGGACAAGTTGGTCGAAAATGATTCAAAAGCTAAGTGGAAAGGCTCTTGAATAAGGAAAGCTGCCCGTGGAATATGAAGCGGATGATAAAGCTCATATGAATAGATTTGATCATGATGTTGAGATGGGACTTTGATATGATGTGATGAGGCAAAGCATGATGTTGAGATGGGACTTTGCTATGATGCGATGAAGCAAAGTATGATATGAGAAAGCCTTGGTTTAATCCAGACGGGATCATTCTAAGCATGTTGATAACTCGGTGATGTGGTCCGAGTTTGTGGATAATGGTTGGCTCGAGAGGCGCTTGAGCTAGTATGTGAATAGTCGTCGAGGAGGATGACTACTGAGATTTCATCGTTATTGAAGGTTCTAGCATGCTCAAAGCAAGAGTACGTTGGGACGGGTCACGACGACGTTCCAGACACGGGTCACGATGACGTGTTAGTACTCTGGGCAGATTCGATAGTCCTAGGCACGGGTCACGACGACGTGCGGAGTTATGTCTAGAACCGGGGTTACCATTAGCCCTTGACGGACGGATGAAATAATGAACCGGTCATTCAATTAACGGTGAAATCGAGGCAATGATAACAGTGATAGCCAGAGTCATGGATTTTTGGATGTTTTAGTTGTATCGTCGCTTGGGCAAAGAGCGATGTTTTCGGGGTGCTTACCTGATCTTGGTTTAGGCCTTGGAGGTTTGTACTTGGAAAACATCGACCTTGACTTGAGTGATAATTGCTTTACTTTAAATTGTCTGCTTTGCTATGTTTGTTTATGCTTGGTGTGTCTGGGGGTTATCACTGTAGAAAGAGGTGGAGTGGGATGGTTGAGTTCCTATTCCTTTTTACCCCTTTATGCTCTTTTGGTGTGTTTGATAGTTGATTTACTGCTCACTAAGACTTTTGTCTGACTCAAGGTTTTATGTTTAACTCTTATTACCTTGGGCTGTTCATCCATGTTGGGATGGGCAGACTAGGTAGCAGGTGACAGGTGCTGTTCTTAGTGACTAACGCTGTTGATGACGAAGACGAGCTGGAGGCTTTTGCATATTGTTTTCTTACTATATGTACTGGATGTTCCGCTGTTTGTATGATTCTCTGAGTGTTATGTAGTGTGGCTTACTGTATTGACTTTTCAGATTGTTGTACCAACTATTATGAGTTTATATGATAAATTCTGTTCTATGGAGCTTCACTATGCATACTTTTCTATTGTATTTTATCCATGCGCTGTGAGTAATACGATAGACTATTGTGTTTACCCGACCCTGATGAACGTCCATGGCGGCCTGGCACACTTTTCAGCGCACTATTTTCCTGGTTTAAGTGCAGGAGTCATGGGCGGTCGTCACATATAGACTATGGCATTATAAAAATGTGTTAAGGGGGATTATGGTAACGCCTTAATGCTATTTTGATACTTTATATTACTGATAGGCATTATCTACTTAGCGTACATTACTACATAGTAGATAGTTTAACGGATCCTTAAGAGATGGAAAATCCCGTAACATCTCTTGAGTTATTGCACGCACGTTGACACTGGATATGAGATGTCAAACCCCGTAAACATCTCTGACGCCGTTACACTCATATTTATGGACGATTGATTTAACTTTCATAAGGATATTTTAGTCCTGACTCGAGTGTTTTGTCTTTTCATTACGCTCGGGCCAGTCCTGAGTTTTCAGATTTTTGAAGATATATTCTGGAGGATGAAGACGAAGATTTGGTATACTATTACTATTATTATCCTTGCATCATGCTGTCTGCTGCATTATTTTATTTGTTCTGTTGAATATGTATAACTCTGATAAATGTTGTATAAATAATGATCAAAGTATAGTAAACAACTTCATGAACTGTTTATTTGATTATTATATTTTATCGTTCCGCTGTAAGATTTTGTGTTGTTTCCTTTCTTTTATTTCTCTTCCTCTTCTTTTCTTATTTACCCCAATAACCATCTACCCTTTTGAATGGTTTGGAATCGACATGTGTATTTGATCGTCGGTTTAAACTGTCCAAAAAGGCGGGTCCTTACAGTTGGTATCAGAGCTTTGGTTTAGCGATAACCTTAGCTTTATGGGGTCTGACTCTTTATGAATAGGGTAGTAATATCCTATGATGAGTCGCTGAGTGAATATATATATGAGAGAGCATATTTGTTAGTGATATAAAATGTTTTATATTGTGTCGGTTGATTTTTTGAGTGGCTTATGGATCCTGGTCAATACGAGTAATTAACGTCATTGATAGGGATCTCTAAACACTCGAACAGAACAATTCGACATAGTATTGTTTTGAAATTGGGTAAATGAAATAATTTTGCCCTAATTATATTTTGTATATAAAGAATTTATTTTCAAAAATTATTGTGATCTATCTAGCTTATTTGGTTGTTGGAAATGATAATATTGATTGTTATTATTAATTGGATATTGTGTGTTAATAAATAAGGTTTATTGAAAAATAAACAATAATAAAACAACTTGTGGAATGTTTAAGAAAGAAAATCCTATAAGAATATTTATAAAGGTGACTTATAAATTAAAATAGATTTAAATTGGAAAATATTGAATTTAAGACCCGGAGGTTTTGACAATGGTTTTCAAAGCTTTGAAGAAAATATATTGTGATATTAGTTGGAAAATATTTATAGGAAATATTTTGAAATGATTTTTAAGAAGGAATGAATTAAGAACTCCTCTCTTCTGTCGTTGGAAAATAATTTCGGTGATGACTGCGCAGCATCATCGACGTTCATTTTCGAGTCTCAAAGTGGGGGAGACTTCTAAGAAGCTTTGCTTTTCTTCGAAATTATTTTGGGTAAATGAGTTTTGGTTTAAACTCCAAAGGTATGATTTGATATATAAAAAATGATATAAGTGTATATGTTTATTTCAAACGATTTGAAAAGAACCGGGCATTTAAATTTTTAAGTTATGTTAATTAGTACTTTTCAAATTATTTGCATGAAATGTGAATAACCAAAATTTATAAAATAAGAGGATTAAGATATCTAAGCTTATGTTTTAGGAAAACTTTAGAGTTGTAGTGTACCTTTAAAGTTGAAAGGTAAAGAGGATTTAAATAAATTAATTTGTAAACATTCTAATCAAGTAAAATGAAATTCTATAAATTTGTATAATACCAAAATTACATTCTGATAACATATAACAAGACTTACCAAATGTTAAAAGTTAAAATGATGTTTTGGATATGTAATGAGATATTGCACAAATAAACAGAACCTGAAAGTAATTGAAATATACAAGTAAGGAGAACTCAAAAAGGAATTAAAATGTATATAAATGAAAATTTGGTTGTGATAAAAATGTTATATACTTAAATATAACATGAAATGATGAATGGATAAATGGAACAAGTAAGTGAACTTAAGAAAGAAGATAAATGAATCGTATTATATCTTTGTAAATTGGTTATAGAAAATAAATATAGATTGCAAAGGGATTGTAACCTTTAAGATAACTGTAAACTAAGAAAAGTCATTTATGAGAGGTTAGACTTTTATAGGATGATTAATAAACTAAAGTGATGATTAATAAAAGGTTACACAAATGAATTCGTTATTAACTGAAATTATGAAAATGCAATAAATGTAAACAAAGGAATTTCTTATAGCTAAGAATCAATTGGAAAATGAAATTGGATTTAATTAAATGATATAGAATGTTTAAAATGAACTTGAGTAAGAAAATTCTTTGATATGATGTTTAAGAAAAGATAATGTTAAAGAACATGCTATGTAAAGAATGGATATATTAACTGAATAATGGATTGTGAATAATTAATTGTAAATAAAATGAAAGTCAATAAAATAATTTAATATAGATAAATTGGATAGAAAACTATTGGAAGGTAATACGTGAGATTGTACGTATATTATTTTATTCGCATAATGATTTGATCCAAATTCGAGCACAAAATTTCGAGATGATTTATATCGATCCAAGTTAGGATTTTCCACTCGATTCTCGACGGCGAACCCTGGATATGGATTTTTGGTTTGATTCTGGAATTCTCTATCATAGTATATGGCTATGCAAGGAGAGTAGCAGTTTCCAATCAAGGAACCAAATCTGAGTCCGCACTAGAGAGTCGGGTGAACGATACTAGTTGGAAGTGAAATTGTGTGATCGAATAAGCGATTAGATTGATATTGCTCACGGATGATATATGTACGGCTTACGGACTTAATTAAAGTTAATATTGGAAATTTAAGATGCCAAATATGTGAAGATAAATTTGTAACTTTGGAGATAACTATAAACTAAGAAAAGTCATATATAAGAAGTTTAGACTTTTATGGAATGATTATAAATTAGAGCGAAGATTAATAAAATGTTCCGCAAATAAATTTGTTATTAACTGAAATTTTGAAATTGAAGTAAATGTAAACAAAAGAATTTAGTATGGCTAAGAATCAATTGGAATTGAATGAGAGAAAACCAAATTGAATGTACAACTAAAAATTTGGTTATGTTAGGTATGATTTGGCTGTTATATGATTGTTAGTTGGTTGTATATAATTCATTAAGTGTTAATGAAATTGAAAGCAATAAATCATTGAAATCAAATTGGAAGTTAAATGAATTTAAATAGAATTTAATTTGATTCAAACTGGAAGTAAACTAATGTAAATATAAATTAGTGAATGTTAACTAATTGAATTGAGAATGAATGTTAGTAAAATCCAACGTTAATGAATCAACTGTGATTAAAATTGAAACCCAAGTCAATAAATATTAATGAGAAGTGAATTTACATTGATTTGTTATGGATTCGTTGGATGATAGTTGGATGATAATTGATTTGTTGGATGCATTTGTTGTTTGTTGCATTTGCTATGTTGGCACATGTAGTTGTTATGTTGCTATATTGTGTATATTGATATTATTTTCATATATGCATGTTTCTCATGGTTTGTTGAGTGTTTAGTAGGTGCGGATTGCGCTTGCTTCGCATTTGGAGCTCGCTTTCGCGCTATATTAGCCGTATATGCTCGCTAATAATATATAAGGTACATATCTCGGATTACATGCCGTACTTTTACACTTTTTCCCTGCGGGATGTCTCATCACTTGATGAGATGTATATTTGTGATATATATACTGTCATTTTTTTTCTCCGATCGAGCCGCGAAAAGGAGACTCTGCCGAAATTTTCCGTAAATCCGGGTGTTTGAAAAATTTTCAAGTTTTAATTTTTTTTTTATATAACTTGTTTTGATAATTAACTTTTAAAATTAGAAAGCCGTTCGGAGTAACTTGGTGGAAGCGTAGTTATGACTTTATAAGTGGAATTTCATTGTTTTATAAGTTGGTAACTTAGAATAAAATATATCTAATGTTGAATTCTATACTTAGTTCATTTTCCCTTCTTTTTCCTTTTCGGTGACGAAAAGTTTTGAGTGGGGAGAGTGTAACGACCCGTAAATTTTCGATAATTAAAATAGCTAATTTAAAAGATTTCGTGATTTAGTGTTAGAAAAAAATTTGTAAGTCGTTTGGAATAATAATAAATGTTGAATACATTGGGTATAATAGAGTAATTGATTGATAAGTAAAATCTATTTAAAATCAAGTATTGAATATTAAACAGGAAAATTGTTTAAATTAAATATTTAAAACTTATTGAATAATTGAATAACTGTAAAATGAAAATAGTGTTCTAAATTGTGAATTGGTTTTAAATGTTGAATCTTATAAGTTCAATTTCAATATTTCAAAAGATAATGAATTATTGGATAATCGAAATTGTTTAAATTTAATATTTGAAATTTATCGAATAATTTAATATTGGGAATTGAATAACCGTATAATGGAAATGATTGTTCTATAATTTTAATTCGTTTCAAAAGTTAAATTTTTAAGTTCGTTTTGAATATCTCAAAAGATAGTGATTCAAGAATAATAAAATTTGTTTAAATTTAATATTACAAATGTTTGAATAATTAAATTTCGAATTTGATATGATTAATATGATATTGAAATTTAATACATGAAAATAGAGTGAATAATTGAAATTTGATTTAATATGATTCAAATTGGTTTCCAAAGTGAATGTAAGTTATATTGGGATTATAATAGAGTTAATAAGATTTTAAAATTGGAATTTATTGGATAATTGAATACCGGGTTTAATATGATTAAAAATGATTTTTAAAATTTTATTTTATCATATTAAAGTTAGAATGAGGTTATAGAACTTCTAGAATCGAATTAAAAGTAAATTTGTAAAAATTGAATATTTTAATATTTAATTATCGACTGAAAAATAGCCAATTTTCGAACAGTCTCAGAATTGGATGAAACTAGTTCCACTGGATCCGTAATAGTTTGTTATTATCAGATTTCAATTTTCGTAGCAATCGGAGTTTTCGTTTGACCGTGGCAGCTCGAAACGCATCGAATTGTTTTAATATTCAATTGACGAGTTAAAATAGCCATTTTTCAAACAGTCTCGGATTTCGACGAAACTAGTTTCATCGGATCCGTAATGTGATATTATTGTAAGATTTCAAATTTCGTGTCAATCGGATTAACCGTTTGTCCGGCGCGAGCCAAAACGCATAGAAATCGGTTTAATCGATTTAATTTAAAATCGAACATTTATTGCCATAACTCGCACATATGATCGAATTAGATCCCGAAACCTATTCCATTGTGTCCGGAACGTGGGATAAACCCTAGAAACGTGGATCACCACGCGTAGATCGGAGTTTGGAAAAGCCGGATGAATAGTATTCGTCGTTTCCTATAAATAGCCTTTATTCACAAATTAAAATTAAAAAAAAAGGGCTAGGGTTTCTTACAGCCGTCGCCCTTATACCAACCTATGGCCGAAAATTATTCAACTTCATCCTCTTTTATCTCACAGTCCGTCAACCAATTCGAAGAATCTCCAACTAACAAAATGTAGAGCTCGGCGAGAGCTTCAATATGAACGGTGATGATCGTAAAATACGAAGTAGATTGTTTGCAATTCGAGCTTGAAGGCCTAACAGTCGCGCACGTTTTCCCATGTCATATGGAGGCCGATCTCCTCCAACCTTCGACCGAAGGTAGTGCATGTTGCGAGCTTCGATGTGGTGTGGTTAAGATGGGGTTTCGTCGTCGTTTGGGGGGCGCGACTTTGGTGGGGTCGAACGTGAAATGGGTCATCGCGTGCGCTGGAACGAAGAAGAAGGGGAAAGGAAATCACGGCCGAGATTTACAGGCCAAGAAATCAACGGCTAAGATGGTAGCTAGGTTTAAAAATATAATATATGTTGTAAATAATTATATTAAAAATTCGTGTAAACTTATAAATATCGTATCTTTTTCATACGAGGTCGAAAACGCGCGAATCAAGTTGCGTTGGGTTCGTATGGACGAGTACTACGCTATGGAGCTGGATTGGAATCGTTTGGAGCTAGTGGAAATTTCGGGTAAAATTAAACGCTCGTTTAATTTTATTCGAAATAAAACGCTGGAACTGCATTGAAATCGAGGTGAGTGTTTTATAACGCTCACAACGTACTGAATATCTTTATGCTAGTTAAATTTAATATTATGAAGTGATATGAATTTTATTTGTCGTTGTTGATAAAAAATTAATTGTCATATAGTTTGTCATTCGAATTAATCGTTGAAAATTAAATTGACCGTTAAAATTGAAATTGAAATTGAATTGCGATAAAATTACCTGACATTGATAACTATGAAATTGCTATGAATTGTATTGTCTATTGGATGTTTTATTTCGATGGATGCTATTGGTTGATATTTAAATGTTTGAATGTTTATTGCTTATATAACCTGTTATGCATACATATGACACTATGATTGATTTAAGTGATATATATTCATCCCTGACATTTAACTTAAATAAATAATTACTTGGCCATAGGATAGAAAATTATATACGGACACCGAATTGACTAAATTAATAGTTTTTTAAAATCGTTGATTTGAAATTTATTTAAATGTTTGTTTTAAAAGTTATAAATAGAAACCAATTTATAGAAATCAAATTTATAGAAAAATTGAGTTTGGAACGTTGAAATAAAATTTTGGTTAAAAGAAATTGTTGAATAAATTTAAGTGGAGACTTTGAGATTTAAAATTTGGATATGATTGAATTTCGGAAATTTATTTGTTTTAAAGATTGAACATTAAATTTGAGCTTTGAATATTACTAAGTAAAAGTGGCATAAAAATGATATTTTGAAATGAGCTTGGAATTGAATCATATTTGAGATTTGGATTTAAATTCGAATATTGAAGGATAATTTTGTTAAGTGTTATAAATTGATATTTTGAAAACCCAGCTCTAAATCGATATAAATTGAAATTGAATTAATTGAAAGTGAATATAAAATTGAATAAGTTTGAAGTGAAAGTTGACATTGATTTGAATTGAAATCGAAATTGAATCGGTAGAATGGAAATTGAAATTGATTTGAATTGGGAAGTTATAAATTGAAATGGATTGGTTTTGAAGCTGTTTTATTTTGTTTTCCAAATTACTCTGCTATATAAACCATTTTTGAATACTTAAACTATTTTAATCTATTTTAAATCTACTTAACCAAATTTAAATTATTTTAAACTAATTTATCTATTTCAAATCCATTTTAAGATTCTAACTATTTTAACTATTTTAATTATTTAAAACTACTTTTAAACTACTTAAAACTATTTTTCTAAAATTCTAAGCTGGTCAATAAGGTGAAATGTTTATATTTAAATCTTGAATTTAAATACGAATTGGGTTAAATGAAGTTGCAACCTAAATTTAAATCCGAATTGATTTTGAAATCGAATAGGATATTGAGACGAAAAATGAATTTTGAAACGGAACCTGACATTTTAATAGATGCGATGATATTTGAAATGGATTTGATTTTTGAAGCGAATATGATATTTTGATATCAATTATGGATCGAATTGAAATATAAAAGAGCCAACGGTGTAATAATACGTAGTTATTAAAGAGACCGGGATCGGATATGGACACACTCTCTGTCGATACCGAAAACCACTTTAATAACTATTATATGCGGAGTGTTGATCTAGAATGAAGTGGATGGTTTGGTGAACGCGTTGACTGAAGAAAGAGAACGATATTGGATGACCCCTTACATGACTAAAACAGGAGCCGCGCCGGGCCATTGAGGTTCGCCACCTCTAGCGGACACACTTCTTCGATACCATATCTATTACATTTGTGATTCGATTTGGGTGCACCCCTTGATTTGGGAGTGTTGGGGTAGCTGCTGGCTATGCTCAACATCAGTCCGGATCACGCAACTACTAGTATCCTAGTTGGTATCGTCTCATGTACCTTGTCATACTGATTATCCTATTCGCGACCACTACGTTATGTTTTGTGTTATACCTATGGGGTACCTTTTGATAACCACCAGTTTACGGTGGGGCTTACGGTGCTGTATAGACTATGGCATTATAAAAATGTGTTAAGGGGGATTATGGTAATGCCTTAACGCTATTTTGATACTTTATATTACTGATAGGCATTATCTACTTAGCATACATTACTACATAGTAGATAGTTTAACGGATCCTTAAGAGATGGAAAATCCCGTAACATCTCTTGAGTTATTGCACGCACGTTGACACGGGATATGAGATGTCAAACCCCGTAAACATCTCTGACGCCGTTACACTCATATTTATTTACGATTGATTTAACTTTCATAAGGATATTTTAGTCCTGACTCGAGTGTTTTGTCTTTTCATTACGCTCGGGTCAGTCCTGAGTTTTCAGATTTTTGAAGATCTATTCTGGAGGATGAAGACGAAGATTTGGTATACTATTACTATTATTATCCTTGCATCATGATGTCTGCTGCATTATTTTATTTGTTCTGTTGAATATGTATAACTCTGATAAATGTTGTATAAATAATGATCAAAGTATAGTAAACAACTTCATGAACTGTTTATTCGATTATTATATTTTATCATTTTGCTGTAAGATTCCGTGTTGTTTCCTTTCTTGTATTTCTCTTCCTCTTCTTTTCTTATTTACCCCAATAACCATATGACCTTTTGAATGGTTTGGAATCGACATGTGTATTCGATCGTCGGTTTAAACTGTCCAAAAAGGCGGGTCGTTACACAATACATTTATTCACATGCAACTGTTGTGCAACACAACTATGTACTCTTAAGTTTAATCCTTCATGGTAGCATTTTAAATATATAGTCTCCTTTCAATCTGAGGGATGATTGAAAAGAATCCTAATATCCTTTCTCCAAAATCTCCTGATCTCATTTTCTATGGCAGACTGCAGTATCATTTACTTAATGAGAACCCAAATTCTTAAATTAACCATTCTTGGTGTAATCTTAGCTCCAACTTTATCTTGGATTTCTTTTGTAATTTGAACTGCCAAATTCTTCCTTAATGCAATCCCATTAATGGGATCTCTCCCAAACATAACTTGTCATCATTTTACTTCAACTGTACTATGGTGGCGACAATTCAAGTTGAAATGATGTCTTGCCATATTAATCAAATAGACATAATGTTCAGTGCTTAAATAGGGTCATACCAAAAAATCATCTAGGAACATCTATAATGGGCAATTACTAGCCTAGTGAATGTGATATGGAACTCATGTCACCTCAATCCCGAGCAATGTACTTGCAGTTGCGACGACCACTCAAACGTCAATGCTTTAGGGACTTAAGATCTATAAACAACTCAACCACCTCCAAGACTTAAGAGAAAAATAATAGCCATCATATCAAGATTATATATTGAATAATTCTTCTCATGCACTTTCAACCATAGACTAGTATAACAAATAACTCTACCCTCTTACATCAAAACAGTTACATGTCCTATACCCTAAGCATCCGTATATGCAACAAATACCTTCAAACCATCAGAGAGTACTAATAGGTGTACTAGTCAATAACTCCTTTAGCTTAATAAAAGCATTCTCATTCGAGTTATGAGAAAAATAAATTCTTCTTGGCAAGATTTGTCGGTGACATAGAAATCTTTGTGAAGTCTTCAATGAATTTCTTATAGTAGCCAGCCAAACCAAGGAAATTTCTTTCCTTCGTAGCATTCTCGAGTATACGCCAATCCTTAGCTAATTTATACTTTAACCTTCTTGCGCTAAGATTAGGCAACTTAAACCATATTTAGGTAGAAAAACACAAAATGGTGTTTACTCTTTGTTATTATAGAAAATATGATTTGGCACTTAACTCTTCTAATTTGAATGTCGATTGAAAAGATCACCAAAACCCTATTTTATTTTCTTTCTTTTTCCCTAGATCTTTCAATGCTTCACAACTCCCTAACATTCAATACTAGCAAGTCCTTAACACACAGCTATATTAACTATTCTAGCTAGTTACTATAATCGATTTAACCTTTGTAGACTAATCATAATGTGGCTTCCATTTTTCTTTTTAAATCAAAATTCTTTGACTTTAATATCATTCCACAAAACTATCGAGCTTTTAGAACTGTAAAATTCTCTATTAAATTTAACAAATGTTTCCTTTTAATAAAAACCATGACACACTTTTCTCTATTTAAATTTTGTTCAAATAGTTCGCTTAACATAAAAGTGGGGAGTGGGGACATGAGAACGTATCTTTCTAAATTTTCTTTTATAAATAAGAAATTCTTGCAAAAGTATGAAATTTTATATTTTAACCTTTTTTAAAGTGCGATAGAAATATTTATAAAACAAAGTCATTTAAAAGGGTGGGTTTGCATGCTTCTTCAGTTTACTTTCAAAAGTTCACCGTCAAAAGTAAAGTACATATCAAAAGGTAAGTGCAAAAATGTGCCTTACAATAAACTTTTTACAAAATTAAATGTTTTAAAGTAGTTATGGAAAAGTACTTTTTGTTAAACTTTTCTCTATGGTTAAAGCTTAAAATAAGAAGTTATTAGTTCAAACTTCCAATTCTATGGTATCTCGAAAATTTCAAATAATCATATTTCCAACTCATTTCGAAAATTCTTTCATTTTTACTTTTTTCCAATTAAATTTCCATACTTCGTCTGAATATTTCATGAAAAATCATGAACCATTTTATCTTCTTTAAAAATATCAAACATCAAATGTTTTCAACTTTTTAGAAAACATTTCCATTAGTTTAACACCTGAATTAGAGTAGATGAAAACAACTTAATTTATACAAGCCCAACTACATCTAACAAAGCTTTGAGTGCGTAGGATTTTAGACCCTCTTCTTTAACAATGGTTAACTTAGGTCTATCCTCCAATATAGCATCCAACTCCAATGTAGGAACACTCTAGTTATCAATTTAAGCCAAATGCAACTATTTCTAATGTAAGAATTGAACTTCCATTTTAACTAAGTAGAGTTTACTCTAACCTTGAGGAGTCCTTCTTTTATGCCTCCATTACGCCTTATCAACATAACATTATTTATTTACTCTTCTTTTTCTTTATTCTTAAACCGGTAATTTACCCACTATTTCTAGTTAGTATTGGGAATCACCATTAGCGCCTCTTCATGGAGTAAATTGTAAATTTTTGATGGATTTATGTTTTACTCTAACTATTATAATATAAACATTTTTTAATACGCAATTGTTAGTTTATGTAAGAGACAAGTCAACAACTACCTTATAAGTCGAAATATATACTGTGTGGCTTATAATTAAATATATATATATATATACACACATATGTCATAGAAAATTACAAACATATTCTCTCATGCACTCTAATTTTAAAAGAATCGCTTAACCAATGCTTTGATGCGAGCTATATCGATCATCATAAATGGTAATGCTACAAATAGTAACCTCAGCTATTGGTTTTAGAGCTACCTTCTCGACTACTTAGGCCAGTCTTTTTATTGCCTGACCAACCCATATTGTCGGGACGTTTAGGGGTAAAAGACAATGCCCATGAAAGTGCTGCAAAGGGTCGTATAATATGAATATTATCCAAACTACTTGTGTGGAATACAAAGTAATTAAATAACGCAGTAAAATAAAATGACACCAGAGATTTTTATACTGGTTCAAACTTTCCGTTCTACGTCCAGTCCCAGACTCCTTCTAGAATTAAACACCGTCACTTAACCTAGACGAATAAGTTTACACCGCCTAAGCAACCGAACAGGACTTTGACCAACTGAGCAACTGAATAGGATTTTTCCTGCCTGAGCAACTGAACAGGTCTTTGATACAGATAAATTATTTTCTTGACTTTGTGTGTTTTAGTTAACACAGATTTGTCAAATGAAGTACACCCTTCCTATAATCTTTTCCTCAAGTATGATATGTATATTTGTGTGTCTGCGAAGATAAGGAATGTATAGATTGCTTTAGAAATTAAGAATTATAAGTGTGATTTCACAAACTCTAAGCAATAAAAGTTTTGAATATTCAAGAGAGTAGAGAATAGAAAAGTTAAGTGCTTTGATCTTGAATGAAACGTATATTTATAATGAATGAAGAGTTGCAACAGTTGGCAAAGAGTTTTGATGAACGGAAATGGTTGCAACTCTTCCAGGAAGAGATTCCTCTTCAGGAAGAAGAAGTGCCTCTTCAGAAAATTTGAAAATATGGCAGTTTGAATATGTTTGTCGACTGAATATAATCATCAATGGACTAAGTTGAAACAGAAAAATAGTAGTTTGAAAATGGTAGAGTTTAGTCGACCATCCATGATATTTAGTCGACTAAGTCATGCAATTTAAAAAAAACATTAATAACATGGTTTAATCGACTGACCATAAGGGTTTAGTTGACTAAGTCTGTGTGTTTTTCAAAATGTGCAGGTTTTAACTTGAGGAAATATTTTAACAATAAATACTAAAACTATACCAAACTTAAACTCTACTTTTTTGAATATTTGATAATCAACTTTCTGTCTTGAGCTCCTTGTCATGAATCAAAATCTTGAAGTCCAACATTCTACCGCTTTTTGATTAATGACAACTTCATATGAGATAAATTTCGACAAATATCTATAATCTATAACTCCCTTTAAATTTGTGTCGGTATCTTGTAATCCTTCAAATTTTGTTAATGTAGTGCGATATTTTTTCTCCCCCTTTGTCATCGACAAAAAGGAAAGAGATATATATGGAAACATACATACACAACATGTAACGACCCGCTATTTTGGACCACTCAAATCGACACTAAAACCATACATGTCCGACTTGAAAAATTCAAAATACCGAATTGTAAATTTTATGGCAAAACTTAAAATATACAGTAAATAAATCAAACACAGATCACAGACACAGAGTAATATAATGCAGCGGAATAGAAAAATAGTAGTTCATGAAGCTACTATATACATCAGAGTTTAAAATAAAATACATCAGAATCTCTGGAATACAGGAAGGTCTTCAGTACGAGCCGATGACTTCTCTGAAACAGTCAACTAGAAAACTGAAAGCTGAAACGATAGTTGGATCTCCAAATGAAGCTCCAATCTCCGAAGGTGAGTCTCGAATGCTGGATTATTCAGTCTGACCCGAGCGTAAAGCAAAACACAAAACACTCGAGTCAGGATTAACATTCTTATATCAATAAATTCAATTCAAATGAAATATCAACTGAAATACAATATAACTTAAAGGATGTTTGGGATATCCATCCCCTAAGGGTCTATAGAACTATCTATAGGATAGAATTATACACTATTACCGTGGTTATTCACTTAATTTATACTTCAAACCCAATGGTCAATTTTACTTTGAATAATCATATTCAAATCTCTAAACCATTTAATTCCAATATAGTTCATAGCTTAAACATAACAATTTAAATTTAACAGTTTCATATAGATTCTCGATTTTCACATCATTATTATTTAGTCTTGAACATTCCCTTATTTGATTCAATATCATTTTAGCGGCCTTAAATTACATCTTACTCAATATTTCTTAAATTTTATTAAACGTGAAATATCTCATTTGATAAATTTCAAGTTGATTCATATAAATAAATCCTTATCTAACTACCATGTTAAAATAACCCAAATTTATCTCCCAAATCTTAATTGTTCAATATTATTGTAAACTTTATCCGAAATAAATATTTATCATATTTTATGTATTTAATCAAATCTTGATTAAACTAGATATAATTAACTCTATTTTTATCATTACTCTTTATATATGTATCTAAGAATTTACATTTAATAAGACCATATCTTTCTTATCATATGGTCAAGTGTTATGGATATTATCATTTCAATCCGTACACTAAATGTATACGGATGGATAGCATTCAACCCGTAATCCCAATTTAATTAAATGAAACCGCTTGGGCCTGTCATTTCAACCCATTTCAATTCAAAACCAAACATAACAAAGGGAACTTGCAGTGTGATGACAGGGATGGTGTCCAAGTGAATAATCAAGCAATAACAACAATCAATAACCATTCAATAGATAAATCAAATAACCCCGAAATAATCGTATTAATTCGCATTGTTATTTGTATAATTATTTCCAAAATCTACACTATCATTTCATGTAGATTAAAGATTATTACATTTCCGTTTTCACTTGACGTTCCATTTCAATTTCAGTTTAAAACTACAACAATTAACCCAACTACGTTCAAAGATTTAACGTATAATTTATCAATTTTTACGACAATTAATGGGTCAAATTTAACTAATCAAATTTACATATGGCGGGGTCAGGTTTTAATAAATCAAGGTCCGTCATATATAATCCGTTTAATTTGTAAACTATACTACCCCAATTTAACTAGCAAACTAGTTATCACTTTAACAAAATCATTAACATCCAATTTAAACAACAATCAATCAATCAATCAATTATCAACCAATCTGTATTATTATCACATAAATAATTTACCGATAATGGTATCAGGTGTCATAGGTGAACAAATACAAATAATAGCAGTCATAACAGTAAAACAAACTAATAGCAGCATGTTTCAATTGTCGTTTCAATTGAGATCAAATTTAATAAATAAAAGAACGTAAATCGTGAGTGATTGCTCACCTTCCGGGGCTAGAGAATACAGAAGATGTCAACATAATAGGCTACGATTTGAATTGCGACACGACCGATCCAATTGATGATTTAGAACAAGACAAAATTTGCCCGAGTTTGACGAACGAAGCTGGAAAAATAGGAATTTGCGAAATCAAATCAGAACGGGGTCGATGCAGATCGGTGATATAAGCATATATATGACTATATATATACTATATATTAAATCGTATTCTAAATTCCAACATATGCTAAAATAAAGTATAAATTATTTTTTTTTTTTTTTTTAAAAAAAATCAATATAAATTTGAAATACCAATTGAATTAAATTCCGTTTATAATTTAAATAAATAAATGACTTCCAAAATCTATATATACCAAACCCCAATATATAACTATCCCAACCAATTATCTAAACTCAGTTAAATCGTATGTATGTGTAGATACTAACATAACATGCTCCTTTTTAAATATCAAACATACTATACATTATGACACCTATAACTGATATGTACAACCTTATTGACATCATATAACATGTGACTTAAAAACAAAAATTCATATCCAACTTTTATACAACTATTATACTTAAGTAAAACTAGCATACTAACATGACATATGCAGACTAGCCATAAATATAATATCTAGCTACCCATGTTTGACTTTACACAGTATTAAATTTTTTTAATAATAGGACACTTATATAAGCTACTATGTATGTTATGTACTTTCTTATATATAAAATATTAAAATCTATGCATATATAAACTGTACACAGTATTATACATATATAACTAGACTGTATAAACTATACAACAAATAAAATATCTAATACAATTATACACTAATACAACCTTTTTGTAACAGATAAAATATTTATAAAAGATCCTTTTCGTAAGCTATATATTTAAACTGTATACTGTATAACTTTTGGATATAAAGACGAATGTTGTAACAAGTAAACACATATAAATATACAACATAATATAAACCTACTGTAAACAAAATATATGAAATCATAATTATAACAAATTTGTGTATATAATGTCATTTTCAAAATCTTATATAAATACATTTTATTTCCAAACTATATATATTATATATGTATGCAGACCTATCTACAGTTGATATGCAAGTCATAAACAAGTAAGTTTCATATAAATATTGATACACACAACCCATGAAAACACATATATATACACAACCATATAATAGCATATATATACGGCACAAAATGAATATCCTATATAACCTTTATAGGAAACAGAACATATACAATCTTTAACAACCTATTATATATATATATACAATTTATGTGAACTTACACAACATAAAGAAGACCGCCAATCAAAGGATGGACCGGCAACCAGGGTCTCGGCTGGCTTTGGCCGAGCTCGGCAGGAAGCTAAAAAAAAAAATGGTCGGAAGGAAAAACTGTCAGGTGGTGAAGCCGAAGTCAGTAGCTTGGCTCGGCTAAAAGATTTGAGCCGGTGATGCCATTTTCGGCTGCGGACGAGAAAGGCGGCGAAGGCGGGCTGGTGGCAGAGGTGGCCGCGAGGGTGATTGGGGTAGGCATCGGTTTGGGCTCGGTTATCGGCAGGGGAGTGGGGTGCGGCTGTAGCGGAACCGGGTGAGGAGGTAGCCGTGTCGTTCAGCGGCACACGGGAGAAGGTGTGGAAGAGGAAGGAGGCCGAAGTGGGGTGGTGCTATGGGGTAGGTGAGGCCAGGCTGGGGCAGAGCTCGGGGAGACAGCGGCGTGGTGGTTGCTGGTAGGAGATGGGGTGGCCGTACTAGGCTCCGGTGAAGGGAAGAGGGGAGAAGAATGGGCAAGGTGAGGCACGGTGGAGACTGCCGAGAGAAGGCAGTGTCAGGTGGTCGACTTTGTGAAGAGGGGAGCGGTTTCACATGAAATGGAGGTGTAGGCCTTTGTATGCGTGGTGAAGATCAAAATAGCAAGGGCTTGGAAATGAACGTAAAATATAGATCTGCATTTAAAAGTTTCAACGAATGGAAAGTAGAAGAGACAGAGAAACGACTAGCCACAAATTTCTCCAATAGTAAATATATGATTTCAAAGAAAACGTACAGAGAAACTGGGAAAGAACGTGGCCTTGACCCTTCAATGAAAATGATGGAGAAGTAACGGGTCGTTTATTTTTAAACGTTGGCGTAGAAAAATTTCAATGCAGAGCAAAAGTCGAAATCACGGCTACAACATAGGAAAGGTAAATAAATTATTCAAAGAGAAAAAGGGAGTCAGGGGCTATGACATAGATCTGTAAATTTATGTCAGAGTAACGTAAGATCAAAAGAAAATTTGACTAGGAGCGGCTGTCCATTGATATTGCAAAGGAATCGACCACAATTAATATAGAGAACACTTATAGCAATTTATTTTTTTCTTGGCAGTCAAGGTTCAAGTTTGAAAGCACAAGAAAATAAAAGGTCAGGGATCCGGTACCGATATGGTTACCGGTTTCGCGGATTCCACTGCTACCGGAGTTCAAAATCCAGAAATAAATATGCTGCGTGGATCAGTACGATGAGGCGAACAAAATGGTAAACTGATATCTGTGGTACGATCATTCGATCAAAAGTCGATAATCGGTACCGAAATTGCTGCTATTTTGCAGAAAATAAGGTAAACAGAGCAATAGACGTCCGGATTTGGAAAAACGAAGGATGGCGTCTCACTCAGAAGAGGATTTAGAAATTTTCCATAGAGAATATTCAGGCTTGAAAATAAATTTATTATCAGTAATTATTGGCTAGCTTGAATTTTATAGAGTTACCTAATAAATAAATTTTCATAAAATAAATTGAAATTTCAAAATCTGCTATGTTTAATTGGGCGTAACCCAAATATTAACTTTTTATTCGTAATTTAATTTGTTTAAAATATTACCAAAAATCCAATTAAATGCGTTAAAAAAAAAAAATTATTAGAATTTTACCGGTCGTTACAATCTCCCCCACTCAAAACTTTTCGTCCCCGAAAAGGAAAGAGGTAGGGGAATAGAACAACCATGAATAAAGTAAATTGAAGGTCATTTTAATCCTGAGTTCATAAATTTTATCTCAAAATACTTTTCAACATTATTAATAAATCAATAATTATTTACTTTAAATTTACAAGGACTATTGAAAATATTAAATCCAATATTTATGAGATTTTTAGTTTAACTCAAGATATCTTTCAAACATTATCAAATAAATTAATGATCATTTCTAAAATGTTTTATTTAATTCATAACTTCAAAATAATTATTTTAAACAATGTAGTATGTAATTAGACATTATTTTAAAGGATAAAACCCACAAGGAAGGAAAGTAGATTTGTAACAGAATCAAGGTGAATAAATAAGCTGAGCAGATAAGGTAGATTCAAAAGAAGGGATCGGGCACGAATTTGTTAACATCAAACCCAAAGAGTTTAAATTTCAAATATTAATTCAAAATTTCTTTGTTGGGAAAAAATATTTTTATAATAAATATCTTTATAATAATACTTTTAAAATAAGATACTACTATATCAAAGTAAATTCCTTTCGAAAATACTTTTATAACTCGATGTTTAAACAAGTTTATCCTTGTTCTTGCAGACTCTGGCCATGCGTTGATCAGGCGCAAAGCTAGAATTCTTCAAGTACTTAGTAGACTTTGTTTCAACAACCAGTGAAAATACTTGGAAAACCTTTTAAAAACAGATATGGAAAGTACGATCCAACAAAACAATCAAACCAAAACCTTTGTCCGATCATGGTTCGCAGATACACAATGATTACGCCTGGTTCCCCCAGGAAACAATCCATATCCGTAAGCTTTCACAGCCCTGCGAGTTACGCCATGATGACTAGTAGGGTGCAGGATACACAATGGTTACGCCTGGTTCCCCCAGGAAACAATCCGTACCCCCAGGCAAGACTCAGCCAGGCACTTGCGCTACTATTCGCGACCTACACAGATTGCAGGATACACAATGGTTACGCCTGGTTCCCCCAGGAAACAATCCGTACCCCCAGGCAAGACTCAGCCAGGCAATTTCGCTGTGCATTCACGAGAGAAAAAGAAACCGCGGGTTATGCCACGGTGGGAACACTCGAGTATTACATCCGGAAAACCAAAAATCAGAGAGAATAATATCGATAGAATGAATCCACGCTGTGGCCACAAAGCGGATATCAAGCAGAAGGCACTTTCCATATCTTTACTTGGAAAATATATATATATAGTACCTTTTCAAATACTTCCAAATATCGTACTTATATAAAGTCCATATGTATAGGATTCCTTTCTAAATCGAATACTTTCCAAATCAATAGTATATCAAAACATACTTACATAGACTTTGATTATATAAATTTTCTTTCCAAATTGAGTACCTTTCAAATCAATTGATTTCAAATCACTTTCATACTTATACTAATCCATTTTATATAAGTTCGGCCACTCCCAAATCAAGTGCTTAATAATGTAAGGTTCTCAATTTCAAATCATTTCAATATAAATTCAGTTTCAAAATCATATACGATTTCACCAAATTTTCTTCCAAATTAGATATCTAAATTCCAAAGTTCCCAAATAATAGGTTTAGAAAATTATCCCAGCTTCCAGATTAAAATAATTCAAGTAAAACAAATTCATTGCCAAAATCATTATATAAGTACTGGTTTTACTTCCAATTTAATTTCAAAACCAATTATTTTCCTCAAAATCAATTATCCTCAAAATGGTTCCAAATTTATACTTATCCCTTTAAAACCTTTAAAGTATTTATTTCCATTTGAAATATCCAATTTACCTTTCTGAAAACCATTTTTCAAACTATTAAATTTTTTCAAAACATTTCAAAACTAAATTCCATATAAGTATAATTCAAGGTAGTCATATTCATTTACTTAACAAAAGGTTTCAAGCTTAAAAACTCAACTTATATGTTTTATCAAATATTTTATACTTTTCGAATTCCTTAGATTTAAAATTTTAAACCTTGATTTGGAAGTGCTAAAACCTTCAAAATAGATGATGAAATCAATTTCAAATCCAAGAGTTGGAAATAAATTTTTTATGAGTAGGGTTATTCTAAGTCAAATCGAAAACTCGAGGATCGAACACCGGCATATTTTAAATCATTTCAAATATATACATATATCTTCCGAAAATATCAATTTACTTCGGAATTTGAAATCAAGATGGTTTTACAAAATCACTCGCATAGCGAAGCTATTAAAGTGGCCTCTCCCCCACTCGGAAACTCGAAAATCAATGTCGATGATGCGTGCACTCATCACCGAAATTATTCTCCAGCGACATAAGTGAGTTCTGGACTTCTATTTTCTTGAAAACTTCTTTGAAATTTCTTCAAAATTATTGGAATTCATTTGAATTTATTTGAAATATTTCTTATTCGGAAAAATACTTTTAAATCGTATTATTTATATATAATTTCCAAAATCTTAAAACCAATTTCAAAATACCAGAATTCAATTCTCGAATTTCAAATTTAACACTTCAATTATAAATCATTTTTATATAAATCAATTTCTTATAATTTTTCAAAATTTCAAATCCTTTCAAAACCCCTTTTATATAGAATAACATTTCTTATTTGCTTTATATATAGGTATATAATCTCTACCGAAAACATTTTCTTTATATATATAGAATAAAATCATAATTATCAAAATAATAATTTCGGTATAAACAATTTCTAAAATACAAACAAAACCCGATTTTCAAAGGATGATTTAAGGATGGATTTCAAAACAAAGATAGAGATTTAATTTAAAGGAACTCTAATCAATAGAATCCTGATTCGAAGATAGACTCGATCGAAGATGAGATAATTAAGTTACAAAATAGAAGATGGATATACTTCTATAAATCGCGGGCGACCTTTACCTGTCAACCGTGATTCCAAAATTAGATCGGTGTAGAATTCTGAGGCAATTCGACATTCGATCGTCGGAGATATAGAATTCGGAATAACAGTAGATAGTAGCATCTAAACCGAGGGATACATAAATCTCAGGTGAATCAATGCCAATTGTAAAGGAGTTTCATCCCCTTTACAAATCATTTAGTAGAGTCACGGGATACTCCAGAATCAAAAGAATATAAATAGAGAGAGACAAGAATGAATTTTTGGAACCGAGGGACATTCCAAAATTCAAAGGAAATCGAGTCAGAAAGAAAGAGATTCAACTCGATCGAAAGTGATTCTGTTAATAAATTTACCATATATGCTAAGTTTTGCCAAGAGCCAAAGCTCTGATACCAACTGTAACGACCCGCTATTTTGGACCACTCAAATCGACACTAAAACCATACATGTCCGACTTGAAAAATTCAAAATACCGAATTGTAAATTTTATGGCAAAACTTAAAATATACAGTAAATAAATCAAACACAGATCACAGACACAGAGTAATATAATGCAGCGGAATAGAAAAATAGTAGTTCATGAAGCTACTATATACATCAGAGTTTAAAATAAAATACATCAGAATCTCTGGAATACAGGAAGGTCTTCAGTACGAGCCGATGACTTCTCTGAAACAGTCAACTAGAAAACTGAAAGCTGAAACGATAGTTGGATCTCCAAATGAAGCTCCAATCTCCGAAGGTGAGTCTCGAATGCTGGATTATTCAGTCTGACCCGAGCGTAAAGCAAAACACAAAACACTCGAGTCAGGATTAACATTCTTATATCAATAAATTCAATTCAAATGAAATATCAACTGAAATACAATATAACTTAAAGGATGTTTGGGATATCCATCCCCTAAGGGTCTATAGAACTATCTATAGGATAGAATTATACACTATTACCGTGGTTATTCACTTAATTTATACTTCAAACCCAATGGTCAATTTTACTTTGAATAATCATATTCAAATCTCTAAACCATTTAATTCCAATATAGTTCATAGCTTAAACATAACAATTTAAATTTAACAGTTTCATATAGATTCTCGATTTTCACATCATTATTATTTAGTCTTGAACATTCCCTTATTTGATTCAATATCATTTTAGCGGCCTTAAATTACATCTTACTCAATATTTCTTAAATTTTATTAAACGTGAAATATCTCATTTGATAAATTTCAAGTTGATTCATATAAATAAATCCTTATCTAACTACCATGTTAAAATAACCCAAATTTATCTCCCAAATCTTAATTGTTCAATATTATTGTAAACTTTATCCGAAATAAATATTTATCATATTTTATGTATTTAATCAAATCTTGATTAAACTAGATATAATTAACTCTATTTTTATCATTACTCTTTATATATGTATCTAAGAATTTACATTTAATAAGACCATATCTTTCTTATCATATGGTCAAGTGTTATGGATATTATCATTTCAATCCGTACACTAAATGTATACGGATGGATAGCATTCAACCCGTAATCCCAATTTAATTAAATGAAACCGCTTGGGCCTGTCATTTCAACCCATTTCAATTCAAAACCAAACATAACAAAGGGAACTTGCAGTGTGATGACAGGGATGGTGTCCAAGTGAATAATCAAGCAATAACAACAATCAATAACCATTCAATAGATAAATCAAATAACCCCGAAATAATCGTATTAATTCGCATTGTTATTTGTATAATTATTTCCAAAATCTACACTATCATTTCATGTAGATTAAAGATTATTACATTTCCGTTTTCACTTGACGTTCCATTTCAATTTCAGTTTAAAACTACAACAATTAACCCAACTACGTTCAAAGATTTAACGTATAATTTATCAATTTTTACGACAATTAATGGGTCAAATTTAACTAATCAAATTTACATATGGTGGGGTCAGGTTTTAATAAATCAAGGTCCGTCATATATAATCCGTTTAATTTGTAAACTATACTACCCCAATTTAACTAGCAAACTAGTTATCACTTTAACAAAATCATTAACATCCAATTTAAACAACAATCAATCAATCAATCAATTATCAACCAATCTGTATTATTATCACATAAATAATTTACCGATAATGGTATCAGGTGTCATAGGTGAACAAATACAAATAATAGCAGTCATAACAGTAAAACAAACTAATAGCAGCATGTTTCAATTGTCGTTTCAATTGAGATCAAATTTAATAAATAAAAGAACGTAAATCGTGAGTGATTGCTCACCTTCCGGGGCTAGAGAATACAGAAGATGTCAACATAATAGGCTACGATTTGAATTGCGACACGACCGATCCAATTGATGATTTAGAACAAGACAAAATTTGCCCGAGTTTGACGAACGAAGCTGGAAAAATAGGAATTTGCGAAATCAAATCAGAACGGGGTCGATGCAGATCGGTGATATAAGCATATATATGACTATATATATACTATATATTAAATCGTATTCTAAATTCCAACATATGCTAAAATAAAGTATAAATTATTTTTTTTTTTTTTTTTTTAAAAAAAATCAATATAAATTTGAAATACCAATTGAATTAAATTCCGTTTATAATTTAAATAAATAAATGACTTCCAAAATCTATATATACCAAACCCCAATATATAACTATCCCAACCAATTATCTAAACTCAGTTAAATCGTATGTATGTGTAGATACTAACATAACATGCTCCTTTTTAAATATCAAACATACTATACATTATGACACCTATAACTGATATGTACAACCTTATTGACATCATATAACATGTGACTTAAAAACAAAAATTCATATCCAACTTTTATACAACTATTATACTTAAGTAAAACTAGCATACTAACATGACATATGCAGACTAGCCATAAATATAATATCTAGCTACCCATGTTTGACTTTACACAGTATTAAATTTTTTTAATAATAGGACACTTATATAAGCTACTATGTATGTTATGTACTTTCTTATATATAAAATATTAAAATCTATGCATATATAAACTGTACACAGTATTATACATATATAACTAGACTGTATAAACTATACAACAAATAAAATATCTAATACAATTATACACTAATACAACCTTTTTGTAACAGATAAAATATTTATAAAAGATCCTTTTCGTAAGCTATATATTTAAACTGTATACTGTATAACTTTTGGATATAAAGACGAATGTTGTAACAAGTAAACACATATAAATATACAACATAATATAAACCTACTGTAAACAAAATATATGAAATCATAATTATAACAAATTTGTGTATATAATGTCATTTTCAAAATCTTATATAAATACATTTTATTTCCAAACTATATATATTATATATGTATGCAGACCTATCTACAGTTGATATGCAAGTCATAAACAAGTAAGTTTCATATAAATATTGATACACACAACCCATGAAAACACATATATATACACAACCATATAATAGCATATATATACGGCACAAAATGAATATCCTATATAACCTTTATAGGAAACAGAACATATACAATCTTTAACAACCTATTATATATATATATACAATTTATGTGAACTTACACAACATAAAGAAGACCGCCAATCAAAGGATGGACCGGCAACCAGGGTCTCGGCTGGCTTTGGCCGAGCTCGGCAGGAAGCTAAAAAAAAAAATGGTCGGAAGGAAAAACTGTCAGGTGGTGAAGCCGAAGTCAGTAGCTTGGCTCGGCTAAAAGATTTGAGCCGGTGATGCCATTTTCGGCTGCGGACGAGAAAGGCGGCGAAGGCGGGCTGGTGGCAGAGGTGGCCGCGAGGGTGATTGGGGTAGGCATCGGTTTGGGCTCGGTTATCGGCAGGGGAGTGGGGTGCGGCTGTAGCGGAACCGGGTGAGGAGGTAGCCGTGTCGTTCAGCGGCACACGGGAGAAGGTGTGGAAGAGGAAGGAGGCCGAAGTGGGGTGGTGCTATGGGGTAGGTGAGGCCAGGCTGGGGCAGAGCTCGGGGAGACAGCGGCGTGGTGGTTGCTGGTAGGAGATGGGGTGGCCGTACTAGGCTCCGGTGAAGGGAAGAGGGGAGAAGAATGGGCAAGGTGAGGCACGGTGGAGACTGCCGAGAGAAGGCAGTGTCAGGTGGTCGACTTTGTGAAGAGGGGAGCGGTTTCACATGAAATGGAGGTGTAGGCCTTTGTATGCGTGGTGAAGATCAAAATAGCAAGGGCTTGGAAATGAACGTAAAATATAGATCTGCATTTAAAAGTTTCAACGAATGGAAAGTAGAAGAGACAGAGAAACGACTAGCCACAAATTTCTCCAATAGTAAATATATGATTTCAAAGAAAACGTACAGAGAAACTGGGAAAGAACGTGGCCTTGACCCTTCAATGAAAATGATGGAGAAGTAACGGGTCGTTTATTTTTAAACGTTGGCGTAGAAAAATTTCAATGCAGAGCAAAAGTCGAAATCACGGCTACAACATAGGAAAGGTAAATAAATTATTCAAAGAGAAAAAGGGAGTCAGGGGCTATGACATAGATCTGTAAATTTATGTCAGAGTAACGTAAGATCAAAAGAAAATTTGACTAGGAGCGGCTGTCCATTGATATTGCAAAGGAATCGACCACAATTAATATAGAGAACACTTATAGCAATTTATTTTTTTCTTGGCAGTCAAGGTTCAAGTTTGAAAGCACAAGAAAATAAAAGGTCAGGGATCCGGTACCGATATGGTTACCGGTTTCGCGGATTCCACTGCTACCGGAGTTCAAAATCCAGAAATAAATATGCTGCGTGGATCAGTACGATGAGGCGAACAAAATGGTAAACTGATATCTGTGGTACGATCATTCGATCAAAAGTCGATAATCGGTACCGAAATTGCTGCTATTTTGCAGAAAATAAGGTAAACAGAGCAATAGACGTCCGGATTTGGAAAAACGAAGGATGGCGTCTCACTCAGAAGAGGATTTAGAAATTTTCCATAGAGAATATTCAGGCTTGAAAATAAATTTATTATCAGTAATTATTGGCTAGCTTGAATTTTATAGAGTTACCTAATAAATAAATTTTCATAAAATAAATTGAAATTTCAAAATCTGCTATGTTTAATTGGGCGTAACCCAAATATTAACTTTTTATTCGTAATTTAATTTGTTTAAAATATTACCAAAAATCCAATTAAATGCGTTAAAAAAAAAAAATTATTAGAATTTTACCGGTCGTTACACAACATATGATAACTTATAACATCAACAAAGACAAACCACACAATGCATACAATAATAAGAAACACGCAATATAAACAACAATAATAATTATAACAACCACAAAACATTTGTACAAACAACATAATGAAGTACTTAACATAAGGTAGTACAGACAACAACACGAAGTAGCACAACCAACAAAAATAGAACATACTTTAAGACAAAGATCCCTTTACTTAATGTTAAAATAAAAGATAGAGAATTGCCTACTCCTCCCCATCACCACTTGAGCTTTCGTCTCCTTCTTCATCATCACCTCCTGATTCTTCTTCTTCATTGCCTTCTTCTTCTTCTCCGAAGAATGACCATGTGAAACATGGTTGTGGTCGTTTCCTCAGATCTATTAGAACATGGACTGAAGTAGTAGAGGATGGACCACAAGTCAACACATCCCATATGTTTTTCAAAAAACCTTTAATACGATTGAGTTTGGAATCCATCTTGGTGATGGTACTTTCTACTCAAGATAGTCGCCTATCTAGAATCCTTTGGTTTCTACAAATAAATGCATAAGCTTGGTGTGCTTGTGTATCTGGTCCAATTTATTCAATCTCATTTACTTGTCATGGAGGTTGAGAAGAAGAACTAGTTCCAGTAGTATGTTGACGAGAGGAAGGTTGAGGTTGTCCCGCGGCTTCAAATTCTTTCCAATGTTCAAAAGTGATGATTGTATGACTTTGGAAAATTTTAGGAAGACCCATAAAACTTAAGGTCCTTGTGTTGAAAGAGCCAACCACTGTAAAGTCCGAGTCAGCGGAAGGGATTTTAAAATGAAGAATAAGCCTTATTATATAGCTCCATAGTGAATGGTCTCCATGTGGCCTTGGTTGAAGTTTGAAATTTGTCAAGAAGGACCTTTGCCCAATTCACAGAACGTTGACCCCATATAGCGTAGAGAGATTGGAAATCCCGCTTATAAATTTTCTCGCAACTTCCAGTATGAGGATTAATTGTGTGATGATCCCAGTTAAGATTGGCGTAGAATAGCTTGATCACGAGATGATTTATCTTCAGGTTATTGGCATTAAAATCAAGCAATAATTCTGAACCACTTCTTCTTGCTAAATCTTGAAACCCATAAGAGGCAAAATTAGGGAACTTCACAAACGAACCTTTAAAGATTCTGCAGTTCTTCATCTTATTAAACCTCTAAATAGCCCTATCATTGTATAGCCAACTTCAGATTTGAGATTTGGAAGGACCGGCTGAAGAGGAGGAAGGTCTAGATCCTTGGGTGGCATTATGGTTTAGGGTTTTGGAGAGTATGAGCTATGAAAATTTGTAGAGCTTTGGATTAAACTGAAGAAAAATTTATAAGGAGTGAATGATAATGGAGGTTTGGTCAAAACTTGAGATGTAAAAATGAATAGGTGGAATGAAAAGGTGCTGCCTTTTTACTTTTAAAATAATTTTTTTATTCAGATTCAGTTGACTAAAATGCTAATTCAGTCGACTAATAATGACTCGAGGAAAAAAAATTCTTAGAACATTGATTTAGTCGACTAAATATAGTGATTAAGTCAACTTATGGTATCCAGAAATGGAAATTAGTTATGATTTAGTCGATTGTAGGAATGGTTTAGTTGACTGAATTGGATGAATATTTGTTTTAATAAAAAGGTATTCAATCGACTATTGTAGTAGGTTAATCGACTAAATATAGAGTCGAGGCAAAAAAATTCAGATGATTGATTTAGTTGACTAAATTTATTTATTCAGTCGACTGGTTCCATCCAGAAAATTTTGAATTTATGTTGCTAATGATTCAGTCGACTAAGATAGTTATTAAGTCGACTAAATAACATGTAAATATTTTAGCAAAACGTACGAAGTCGACTGAATGCTCAAGTTCAATCGACTGATGCTATGAAAAAAATTGTTGATTTTATTGACAGAAATAATTTCAAATTCATATACATATGTTATGTATATATTAGTGTTGAATATGCGAGTATACGATTTTTGTTTGATGATAATAAACATATATATATATATTCATTTAAATGTATTTGTTAATATACTATTTTATTTCTCACATAATTAAATAAATATTTGGTGAATAAAATAAATAACACGGAATTTAAATTCAAACGGATATTTTATTCAAACAAATATTTATTACAATTTTGAACAGCACAAATTCAAGCTCTCACTATACATATATAACTTTGATTACAATACAAATTCAATTACATCACAATCTATCATTTACAAATACACCTCACTACATATCGCTGATTCACTCGTAATTTATCTTCAACTTTATTCCAGATTGAATCCAGCATCTGAGCAATCTGCAAAAATACACACCGACGTGGTAAAATTGAAAATAAAATATTTTTGCAGTATAAAATAAAATGTGAATGTTGAAAATAATATTTTCCTCGGCTATTTGGGTTGTTCGTCATCATTTAAATTCGAATTCATCATATACGAACAGCTTGTGACATGCACAGTGTATCACTGTACATGCCACAAGGCCGTGCACACCGATATATACACTTGATAAAATTACAGGGACAGGTGAGCACAGGTCAAACCCAAAATGCCGGGTTCAACTCAAGCGCAATAAAAATAATGTCACAATATCAGCACAAGGTCAAACCCGAGCTTTAAAGCTGGATTCAACACAGGTGCAAATTAAAAATGAAATGAAACAATAACTGCCAAAAATGATTACCCAACAAATAAACCAGATCAATAAAGACTAGAACTAGATAGTCCATGCATACATACATGTCAACCAGGCAGCGAGCAAAGTCAACAAGTACTTCAAGTATGAATGTACAACTGATTGCATGAATAACACTCAGACTTGGAGTGACAAATATACGAAGTCAACATGTATGCAACTGTGAAATGAAGTGGACAGCACAACCCAATTCAACATGCTTGGTTCAAATGGTCAAGACAGTCAAATTCAAATGCAAACTGACTTGAAGGAACAAACACATGAATGTATAACTGCAAGTGTTTCGACCAAACAACTCAATGCAGTAGTACATACATATACATATATATATATATATATATATATATATATATATATAACAAGCATACTGCACAGTCAAACTACAACAGAAGTGTAGTCAAATGAAGACTCCAAACAGACCACTTCTAGTAAGAGTAAACAAAAAGGAAGTGCAATAGGATTCAACTTGAGTACACGTGAAAACATATGAACTAAGAGCATATATATACACATGACAGTGAAACAGGCCAGAGGTGAGAACAAAACAACACACTCAAATCAAATACCACCAGACAAGTTTTCAATCACAAACCAAAGTTCAAAATGCAAGTTCAAAACACAAGTTAACGTACACATATATACATACATGAATGTATGTATACACATGATGCAAGACCAGTGAACTGCAAAAGTCAACCAGGCTACACAATGAACTCAAGCTCAAGTGAATACAAGTACAGCTAGCAAAACCAAAATGGACAGCAGCTACAACACATCAAATGAAACAGTACCAGCATAAGCAAGTGACACAGCTAGTTCGAACAAGATACATGTATTAGAGAGTATATGCAGAGTATAACAAAGTCAAGGCCGCAACTAAATCAAGTGCATAATGGCCGAAGCCAATACACAAAGAAAATGCAAAGTCGAAGTCAGGTGAAGACATGAAACAAATTAAAGTCAAGCCAGAAAATCATCAAAGTTTCAACTGGCCGATGAAACAGCAGTGTCAAACCAAAAATAATGTCACAAGGGATTTCAAAAATAGCCTAAGTCATAGCATTAAGTTCGAACCAAAAATAATGGTCACGGAGAAATAATTCAAAGCAACAACTGAAGTCAGCAGCATCAATTCAGAACCATGGCAACTAAGGCTACAACCGAGCAAGTTCAAATTTTAACAAAAGCCGTGACAAGTCAGTGTCGAAGTTGAGCAAGTCATAAATTGACACCGTGGTGGCCAAGAAAAGTCAAAATCAAAGCCATGTTAACCAAGTCAAAAATATACGAATTGAAAATATCAGAAATCATCACAATCATCAATGCAACATCAAACGGCAAGCAGAAAATTATCATACGAACTCGTATGAAACATACGGACGAAAAATAAGGAATTCGATTCCTATATACGCCCTAAAACATCATCGGCAAAATGCATCGAGTTCAAGCATATCATAGATCACAACATCAATTAGGAACTCGAATCAAGTCGAGTACAGTATAAATCGAAAAAGGAATTTCACGTACCAATCTTTCAATCAAGTAAAGGCACTTAACAACTTGAATCCGCGAACGAATCAACCGAAGAAAGAAATCGAAGCATCAGCAAAAAAATTGAAGCGGCGACTCAATTTCTCAAAGCCATAATTTCGTGCAAAGAGGTACGAGAAAAGGAACAAGGCCAACATTTTATAGAACAAAGGAATACGGCCGAACGAATAAAAGAAAAAGGGGAAAGTGTCTCATAATAGTTGGGTCGGCCTTATTCTTTAAAAGATTTATTATAATTAAAAAAAGAAAAATAGGGTTTTGAGTTTAATTTGTTTTTTTTCTTTTTTAAACTCTGGTAATTACTAGTCGAGTGACTAGGGGACGAGCTACGATGGTGTAGTTCGAGAATTCGCAACTCAATGGCTGAGTTGTGGCAGAGTTTTGAGCGTAGAGTTAAGGCTAGTCGATAGCGGGTGTCGCGAGTTTACGTGTGTAAGCATCTGACTGCTTAATTTCTAGTAGGAACCTTGGGGGCAGCACGTAGGCAGGGTTTTGCCAAAGCTGGGTAAACTCTGTGTCGTTCTGTTTCAGCATTTATTATTCTGCTATTATCTGTGCTGCTACTATTTTGATATATCTGTGTTGAAATAATTTTATATAAAGTTCCGCAGTAAATTTTTATAATTAATAGCATCACCCTATTCATCCCCCCTCTAGGGTGAAATCGATCCTACAATTAGAATATAGATAAGAAACGAAGAAAAAAATCTAAGAGGAGGAGTAGATTTCTTCGGAGCCTCACATTCTTCCAGCTCAATTTTAGTATGTTCTCGAGCTGGTTGGATTGTTGAGCGTTCCTAAGAATTTAGAGAGTATGGAGGCCTCTCGGGTGATGGAATATGAACAATATTGTTTGATGGTGAAGCACCATAGAACTTTTACTACACATTTTTCCAGAAATCTGAGTCATCGAGCATGTACCTTTTGTTCGTAGTACATCTCTCTTGCAAGCTAAGCGTTTCCCTTTGATAATGGTGAATGGCATCGATCTTAACATTAACAAATGGTAAACTAAAATGTAGTTTCCGTCCATGCTTAGCTTCCGGTGTATGTCCAGTATGATAATTGTAACAACCCTGAATTTTGAACAATTTAAATTGAAGATATTTAATTAATTTTAAATATTTGAATGATGGTTTAGTTTGAATTTTCAATATAACTATGAATTTGGCGATTAAATTTTAGAATTTAATCTATTGAAAGTTGAATAAAAATTTGAATCTTCAGTTTTAAGCTGATTAAAAATAATTTAAAGGCTTAGAAAATTCACATTGATAATGCTGAAGATAATAGGAGCTTCAGAATTGAATTTGAAAATGATTTGTTCAGTTTTGAAATTTTATCGTTTAAATTGAATTTAAAAATAGCCTTCCGAGGTACAGTCTCGGAATTTGACGAAACCAGTTCCATTCAGTCCGTAATGTTGAATTATTACCGGATTTCAAATTTCGTATTTGTCGGAGTTGTTTTGTGAACATACGACATATAAACGTGTCAAAGGAAATTTATAAAAGAAAACAATTGATGTTGAAAAAAAAAAATTAAAAAAAAATATATAATAATATGATATGATATATTTTCACCAGCATCCCAATTATCACACCTAAAATCACGAGATCAATCGTGCAGGTATGGCCGAAGACAATTGTTAAGTAACTCGTGTCCTTTTCCCCCTTCCTCATAAAATACCCGATACCCCCACCCCTTTCCTTTGCATTCGTTCGAAAACCCTAGCATAGAAGAAGAAAAAAATTAAAAATGGCGGCCTATCTTCGTTCGTCCTCCATTCCAAAGTTAGGGCTTGATTAATTCGAAGGCGTCGGCTTCAATTAGTTCGATCGATCGACACCTTCTTCGCCTCGCTCGCGACCGCGTCAGGCAAAGGTGAGTGATATTTTTCACTCGCATCTAATTCAAGCATTTGATGATTTCGTACTTCTGCAATTTTGTGATTTTGTTGCTAGATTTCGTGGCTACCACGTATTGATTTTTAACTGTTCGACTTCGTCCAATTGAATTTGTCGTTTAAAATTCTCAGCTGTTTGATTTTAATCGAATGCCGTGATTTGTTTTTGACTTCTTCCAATTTGTGAATTTCTTGCTTGCCTCTGATTCTTTAATTGTTCATTGTTTTGACTTGAACTTTGATACGAACTGACTTTGGATTGAATTTGTTCGTTTGAATTCTCGGTAGTTTCTAAAGTGATTCCGAGAAAACAAATTTCATCTTTGATCGAGATTACCTATATGTGTTTGTCTGTTGTATACCTGTACACATTTTTGGTCAGGTATCACTTGGCTTTGAGTTTGGTTATCTTGTCGATTCTGGCATTAATAATTTTATAAAACTTAAACATTACAACTAGTATACAACCTGATCTAAGTTCATACTTTAAGTTTTGATTTTGAAACTTTGTTAAATTCGGTTTTCAACTTTAAACCCAGACCAGAGTTTGAGACAAACAGGTTTTCAAAAAAAAACCGAGACAACTACACTTAACATTTAAATTTGTCTAGACACTTTCATTTTTTTTCTTTTTGAAAATCCTATTTGATTTTGAACTAGGGTACAAAGTTAATTTGAATCCCTGCTTAAACTTGACTCAAAACTATGTTAAATCTGGCTTTACATTTAAACTCAGTTTTCTTTCTTTAAAATATTCAAAACATTTGCATTTTGACCTTGCCATGTTGCCTTTGGTTGCATTTCTGACTTTTGCCGAACTGGTCTTGATTCATGTTTATTTGCATTCTGACCATGTTGCACTATAATCTGTTTGACCTATAGTTTGCACACTGTTTCCATCCTGTTGCTTTCACTTGCATATACATTTTCACTAGTTTGCGGTCTCACTTCCATACTGCTATCTTGCATTCACTCCAGATGTTGTTGACTTCACTTAAGTATATTGATACATATTAACAAGGTTGCATCATTTAGTTGCAGCTTGATAATCATGTCTGCACTCTCTGTCTCTTGTTTGGGTCCACTACTGTCCTGTAGTGTCCATTAGCTCAATTGTTTCAGTGTTGCATCTATTTTGGTTGGTCTAACCTGAACTTGATTCACTTGAACTTTTGTGTAGTTGGTATCTTCACTTGAGTTGCATTTAGCTCGGTGGTTGTTACTGCATTCATGTTGGTTTAGATGGATACTTGAGTCTGCGTCCACATTGTCACTGTTTGATATAGTGCATTTCAGTTGTAATTGCAGTCTGCACTTGGTTGTTGCAGTCACTTGTCCTGTCCACTGTTTTTTTATATTAACCGAGCATGTTGTGGCTGCTGATGATGTAAGGGTTTAAATGTGAGTCGAATTCCTAACTTTTCGTCGTATATTTTATACGTCTTCGTCTGATAATTCTTTTCTTTGTCGTTCGATTCAGCTTGATTTTGATTGCCTGGTCGAGATGATTTGTGACCTTTTGCAATTTGTTGTAGTTTGATTTGGGCCTGTTTAAATTGCAGTCTACATTCAGATAGTGGATTTGCACTTTAATTTCTAGCCCGTTACACTATTAGTTTTATTTGCAGTTGCGTTGAGTCACGATAGCACTGACGTGACCTCTGTTGTTTCTATTTGTTGTGATATGTAGTAGCCTGAATTGCTGGTGCATACGCTTCATTCTGAAGTTGCATTGGATGTGGGTCCACTGTCTTGACTTGTACTTGACTCACTGGTTCGAGTCACTTGTGCATGTCACTATTTATTTTGCTTGCACCATTGTTGTTTCACTGCTCCACTGGTAACCATTTACTCGAATTGAGTTTCACTATGCAGCCCCGTTCATTGAAAATCTGTTGCAATTGGGTTGTTGGCTGCATTAAGTTGTTTTCATGGGTGATCTTGTGGTGGCTGCATTTTCATTGCAGTTTTCCCTTGTATTCTTTTGTGACTGCGGTTTCGTTTATATGCAGTCTTGCCCTTGTTGGTTTGCGTTGCATTGATGCAATTGGATTTGTTTTTCTAATTACACCTGAGTTGAATCCAGCTTAAATGCTCGGGTTTGACCTTGTGCTCGGGTGAGAACTTTCATTGTGCATTTCCTGATCTTTTGTTCATTTCATGCTATTGTGGCGAGGCAGTGCACGCGTGCGTGTACTGCAGCCACACAGATTTAACGTTTTAAATGTGACGTGGCCGTACGCGCATGCGTGTACTGCAGCCCTACCAAATTAGAGTTTAAAGTGATATTTCAATTGCTGGATTTGTTTTATGTTGCCAATTCAATATATTTTGAATCGCAGTTTGATTTGGTTTAATTTGATGATTTTGTTGTTAATTGCCGTTTAGGCAATTAACATGTTTTTCTAAATTGTCTTCATTAATAATCCCTTCATCTATCTTCGTTGATAATTTGAATCTACTGATTTATTGTTTAACACTATTAAGTGTTATAATTTCCGTTATCCGATTTCTTTGTTAGAAGGGTCGGATATAGAGAATTATTGTGACTGTCGTCTAATTGTTATTTGATTATTATTGTCTCTATGCACTAATAACTGAGTTTGAATTAGACTGACCCGTGTATTATTTTCTTTTGAATGTAATACTCGGGTCAGACCGAGTATTTTGCAGCTTGAAGATTTTCGGGCAGCGAAGTTAGAGAGAGAGGGGGAAAACGCTTACTTTAGCTTTCCAGGGATTTTTGTACTTAATGAAATATTCCGCCGTATAAATTAAATTCATTGTATAAACTCTGATATATGTACAAAAATTCATTTATGTGAAATATAATTATTCTGTGTTTCTGTGGCTGATTCTGTTTAAACCTTATAAATTAAATAACAATCCATCATTTTGAACGTTTCAAGTTGGTTTAATTACCAACTAGGGGCGGTCAGAAGGGTGGGTCGTTATAAAAAGTGGTATCAGAGCTTTGGTTTATACAAAGCTCGGTTTATGATGTTTAATATGAATAGTTACTAGAATCACTTTAAAGAAAACATTTTTCAAATCTAAAGAAGTATAAAATTGTTTTTTTTTGAAAATAAAAGGTATTTTGAAAATTCAAATCCTTTTCGAAAATTCCCCTCTCTAAATTTAGGTTTGCGATAGTTTCTCTTCGATAAGGTCTCCTTAGATTTGAGTCCCGATCATTCGAAAACCCATTATCGAATTGCTGAGATTATGAAAAAAATAAAATATAAGTTAAGTAATTAATGAATTGGTTTAAATCAAATATTTTGAATATCTCCAAATTAATAATTGGGAAATAAAATGACATATCAATTTAGTTATAGCCAAGGGGATCATTGAACTATAACTTGGGAATTCAATTTTTGAATTGTTTTGAAAAACAGTACTAGTAGTATATACAGGAAGAAAAATTTTCAAGTAATTTTTCAAAATATTTTCGAAAAGAATAAAATAAAATAAATTTTGTTTTTATGTTTCAAGCAAAGTTTAATACGCAAGTATGTATATATATGTATATTTCAAATGTTTGAAATAAAATCCGAAGTTGAATCTCAAGTTTGGTTGAATAATAATCCTATATATCAGGATAATGTAAATTTGCAAATTGTCTTGAGGAAATTGATAGAATAATCCAACCTCTGCTGATAAGGATTGTAAATTTTGATAGGAAACTTCGAAAATATCTTGTTAATTAAAATGGCGAAAACCGAAGCACAAAAAGCAGCACGCCGTGAACAAAGAGCAATTGCCCGTAGAGAAGCAGCAGTGGCACGTGCGAAAATAGAAAGGAAAATCAATGAAAGGCAAGGACCTGGTCCCTATGATGATGTTATCTGTTATCGATGTCATAAAAAGGGACATTATGCCGTTATGTGCCAAGAGAAGAGAAAGAAAAGGAATGTGGATGACCAGTTCGCTTGTCCTGAGATTGTGTGTTTTAAATGTCAGGGGGAAGGGCATTTTCTTAGTCATTGCCCTGAAGTGAAAAGGAAGAAGCGCGTACTCGATTTACTCGTCGACAGATTGACAATCTGCTACCATTGTCGCCAGACTGGACATATAGCCAGAAACTGCACCGAAAGGCAACATGGAAAGCAAGCTATAGCCCGATCAGCTAGAGCGAAAAGTGTAAGGATGATAGATAAGGATGGAAACATATCATATTTTTGCGGGAACTGTGGGAATTGGGGGCATGTAGATTTTGAACGTGTTAATCCTCCTTTAATACAACTTGAAATAGTGTAAACCAAAGAGGGAAGTTTGGCAAAGATGCGTACTACCAGACAGGAAGTCGATAGTCCTCAATAATTCTGAATCTTAAACCGATCAATATATTTTGTAATACTATCTTTTGTAATCCAAAATCTTCTATGTACGTATTTTAAAAGTATTAAGCTATGGATAGTTTTGTATGGAAGGAAATATTTTGATAAAATAGCGTCTTGGGAAGGAAATTTATTTGTTGACTTAACTGTATGAATCAAACTAGTTTTGATGTAAAGCTTATATTTCAAGTTTAAACTAATGCCTAAAATAGTTAATGTGGAGATATAAATCTAACAGAACCAAGTCGATGAATGGCTTACTAAAGAACTAGTTGATTAATTTGGAAATAGAAAGCAAATGCAAAGTTCAAATGGAATTTAGATTTCAAATTTGAAGTTGTCAACATGATAATCCATAATAGGTTTAATAGATTCAGTGATGAATCTGAATTTGAACATCAGAGAATTAAGTTAAGTGAAAAACTTAATATTGAAAAGTTTGAAATCGGTTTAAAACCAATATTGTGAAAAGTATGCGGAATTCAAACTATGAAATAAGTCCAAGTGTTGAATTTGGTAAACGATGTATATTCACGATTTTGGATAGTGAATATATTATTGAAGAAACGGGTATGATTTGGAGAAGTGAAATTTAAAAGAATGAAGTTAATTGTTTTAAAGGATGTTTTAAAATGTATTAACTTTCGAATACATAGATTTCAACATTCATTGTCGAAATAAACGTTTTCGAAAAATATAAGGAAATGGTGGACTATAACACTGTTGTTATAGTAAATGGTTTCCGAAAGGAAACGTTTTATATAGTATTGGGATTTATATATCTATCTTAAATTCGAATCCCTATACTAGTAATTTGAGTTGTCGTAAAGATGTTTCACGCAACATTCGTTTTGAATCAAATAAATGTGTTTAGAAGAACGCTTTCCTTAAAGAATGGAATATATACTTGATTATGATTTAAGTATATTGAATATTTTCCAAGTGTTGAAAATAAATGGATTTGTGAATTACTTATTATTAAATAAGTATGGAAATGTTTTCCAATATGAAATGAAAGGTTTGAAATTCTATCTTTTAAAGATAAATTGAAAAGTGAATATTTGAAATTTGTTTCAAATGTTTAAGTGTGGAAAATTATATATATCTTGTAAAGATATTTTTGGAAAATTTGAATAATTAGTTCAACTTGAATTTTTTCCAAAAAAAAAAGATTGAATCTTGAGTTAAATTGAGCTTAACTTCGACACCAAAAACAATATAAGTTGAGCTTTGAATTTCGGATAGTCGATTGGGATTGTATGTCTAACATGGTGAATTGATGACATAGCAATTGATCTCTATCAAATATATATCTGTGGTGGCGGAGAATTTATTCTCTTAGCTATATACACCCTTCTCTGAGACGTACGAGCTTAGAGGTTATATATCGGTAGACATCAATTATGTGTTGAGAATTGACGATGTAACGTGAAATCCAAATCGAATGTGAAGTCGATAATAAATTGGATTATGAATGTGAATTGGATTTGAGATAACCTTAAATTTTCAAATCGATTTAGAGGAAAATTTTAAATCGGTAACGGGATGGAAAATTTAGAAATCCTCTATTTGTTATGGGTATTGGATATGTGGTTTTCGGAACTTATATATGTGAATGTAATAATTTGAAAACCATCAGTTTGGAAAGTCATTATTATGAAAATCCTATGTAAGTTTACATAGGTATGATATGTACGAAATGTGAAATAATGTACTATATGTATATGACATTATGTTTTCTAAACTGAGGATATGGACAAGTACCTTCCATTTAGAATTTGTGAAGGTGTTGGAACTCGGTGTGAGTGTCTTCTTGAAATTCGTAGCTACGTAGAATTTCCATAAGTTGGAGGTCCATTTGGATTAGAATCCCTCATGATGGATCATCGTGATGGGATCATGTGAATTGACGATGATGATGCTAGCGTAATTCGTGGGGCGTGATGCCTACAGTTACAAGCGATTCCACTGGGATAGTGGCGCAACCGCCGTGTAAACTGCGATCTAGATGCCAAAGCGAAATTTGAGGGGAGAGATGCCTACGGTCACAAGCGATTCTACTGGGATAGTAGCGTAACCGCCGTGTGAACTGCGATCTATGGCAACAACCATGGCGAAATTCAAGAGATGTGAAATCTACATATTACAAGCGATTCTACTGGGATAGTAGCGTAACCGCTGGGTAAAACTGTGACCCATGGGGGAACGTGCTTTCCATATCCATTTTTAAAAAGATTTTTAAGTATTTTCACTGGGAGTTGAAGCAAGTATATTTAGTACTTGGAGATTTTTAGTCCTGCGCTTGTCCAGCGTATGCCTAATGTCTTTGAGAACGACGATAGACTTGTTAAACTTCGAGTTAGCAAGTATTTTCAAAACATTAGATAGAAAATAAATAGTCTGAAATTAAAATTACATAATTCCACCCTAATGAACTAAGGAAGAAGATCTTTGAAATATCTTGAAAGTCCACAGCTTTGGAAAAGATATAGTATGCAAATCTCTAACATGAAGAATTTTAAGTTTAAATCTGAGTTTTGTAAGTCGAAATTTTTGGTAAAAGACTTTTGCGTCTTGATTGTAGAAATCAATGAACAAAAGAAGATAATGAACAAAGCTAGTGTAACATTCCTAAAAATTCATTAAGTTTAATTGGGCAATGAAATTAATTTTTGGAAATAAATTATGATTTAATTAGAAAATTTTCTAGAATAAATAAATAATTTTGATTTTAAATAGAAATTTATATTAGAAATTTAAGAATAAGTGATTTATAAAACAAGTATTGAACTTCAAAATAAAATGTATTAAAAATATAATGGAAATTAAAAGCCTGAGATTAATAAAAAGAGAATGATAGTTGTTTTCTAAAATATTAAATATATTTGGTAGATGTAACAAATTTCAAAAAAAAAAAAATATATTTTATTTTAAGATTTTAATTCTCTTATATAAATAAATATAACAATTGTTAATATGAAATCAAAGTGTTTGAATCCATTCTTTTCTTTTTATGAAGTTGTACAAAATAAACAAAATAAAAAAAATGTATGAATGCAAATTGTGTTAATATAAATTTTAAATAAGTGTATAAACATGTTGAACAAAAATTTAATGTAAGTACATATACATGAGTTTATATTTCAAGTTGAGATTGAAAATTTAAATTTTATTTAAAATAGATGTTTTTAAAAGTAAGTAGCATTTTTTTTTTTAAAAAAAAAGTTATTAAGATGTAATATATATGTTAGTTAAATTCTTTCAACATTGAACATGTATGTATACATTCAAAAGAATAAAGATATACATTATTTTTAAAAGTGTATAAGTTATAAATATAAAATTTATAAAATTCTTTTTGCTTCATAATATCAACATGTGAGGGTGGAGTAGAAGAATTAACAAAATCTAAGCTCATGATTTCATTCTAACAAATGGCATTCCACATTCATTGCTTAATTAAAATATTCAATTTAAAAATTTCAGAAAATCTTTCAACTTCCATTTCGAATTTATTTAGTCTCATCAAATCTGAAAAGGAACAGTGAAAAGGATTTGAATACCTCAAACTACAACAATACAAAGGTATCAAAGATCTAGCATTTCAAAGTCCAAACACCAAAGAAACAAAATTTATAAAAATCTGAAAGACATTATGAACCAGATTTCCAAATTCTGCAATCTGGAAATTGGTTCTGCATGCAAATCAAAAGCAAAATCTGGGATTCAAGAAGATTCAAAAACAAAAGCTAGAAGCAACTCAACAAGAATCAGAGCATCTCAACTTAATCAAGCAAAACAGATTTGGAAAACAGGAAAAGAAATCTGGAAGAAAAAAAAATGAAACCTGGGAATATTAAGATAAAAACAATCTTCAAGCTTTGTTTGCATTTCTCAGGTAAGCTTTTAACTTCATAGTTTAATGAATTTATGGTTTCAAAAATAAAGGCTTGACATAAACAAATTCAATAAAATGCAGATTTATAAAAAAATATAGTGCTGCAGTTTTTTTTGGCAGAACAGTGCAAGCACTGTGGAAAATTAATAAAGGCAGGTAAAATTCCTTTGAAATATTTTAGTTTGAAGTTGCTAATCAGCAAATAAAACAAGATTTAAATAATAATGTTCAATAAATTGTTTCCAGGAGAATCAAGTTCAAGGCAAAGTTTGTTTTCTGTTTCTAATTGCAGAAGGAAAATTAAAAGCCTCTGTTATACAACAAGAAAGTCAAATTGTAAGTGAAATCAAGATTGGTTGTTATTGTGAAATAAACAAATAAATACAATAGTAAAATAAGCGAGTTTCTTCTTACAACTTGCAGTTTTAACTCTGGGAATTAAAGAAAAACAAAAATTAAAAGTTCAAGAGCAAAAGGAAAAAAAAGGGGGTCATCACCAGATTCCTGTTCTCTGTCAATATATTCCAGGTGAGCAAACTCATTTATCTACCTATATGTTCTGATTTTATGGTTGACTCTTGAAGTATGATGGTTTTGATGATTGCATGTTTGAATTTATACATCTTTATGGGTGTAAATGTATGAGTATGTATCAATGCATATCCCTGTTATGAGTCAGAGTACATCTTCTCTGTGCAACAAAATCTGTGAGTAAATTCCTATTTTAAAAACAGTTTCTACCTTTAAAAAACTAAGCTAATAAGATTTGCAGTGCTTAAAGTTAATTCAAATGCCTTTCAAATAAGAAACTGTAAAACAGTGATAAATTAAAAAGATAAGAACTGCTCTATTCTTTCTTTAGTCAGCAACATCACTATGTATAGGTTGTTTAAAAATTTATTTGTTGTTTAAATTTTATATGTGCATGTGTTTGGATATAATTGTGACTGTTGTATCATGCCTGCATACTTGAATATGCAGATAGGTGATGCAAATTCTACAGACTTGCTACCGTTTTTATTAAGATTCTAAATACAAATCCACATCTTTATGCCTGAATTTTAGTTAGAAATTATTGTATAAACGTATGGTGTTGTTTAGCATAGATTAAGTTTGTAATTTTATTTCAGAAAAGGTAAAGACAGTTAGTTGTGTAAATCAATAACAGTACACAATAGTTTCTAAAAGTAAAATTATCAGACAACTTTAATCTATTCAATCAAGTTTAAAACCTTAATGCATGTTAAACATGGGTATTAAAAACATGCTTCAGGTCTTAAAAAGTTTTCTGAGGGGTTAGTAAACTTAGTCTGTGCAGTTTTGGGCATTTTGAATTTTGGGTATCTGATCATGGAATGGATTTTGAAACTTGGATTCTTGCCTGAAGATGGAATGTTGACTGGAAGTGAGGGGGGAATAGAAGAAAGGTGGTCAGAAAATAGTGGTGGTGGCAAGCATAGTTTTTTTTCAGGTTGGAGTTGATGTTGAGTTGCAGGGATTTTTGACTCGGGTTGGTCTAGGGTAAATGGAGGGGAAAACTCGAAGCAAGGTAGTGGTTTACTCGAAGTCATGGGGTTTGTGTGATTTTGTTTCAGGTTTTATTTAACAGACCTGTTCTGTTTTTTTTTTTTTTTTTGAATTTTAAGAATCAAGTTTGAATTTAAACTGGAAATTTGAACTTAGGGTTAAACCTGAATTTAAAAAAATGAATTCAAAAAGTTTGAATTCTAAATTTATCATAATTTAAATGCAGAATTCAAATTTGGTTTAAAAATAAATAAAAAATAAAGGAAACAGGAAACTGTTTGCAGTTTTTAAATTTGAAGTGAAAGTTTAAATTGTAAACTTAATTTAGACTTAGGCTTTAATAACCAGAATTCAAATATAAATAAGTTTAAATTCTGTTCTTTTGGAAAATATTTAAATTCTGGAAATTTTCAAAGTTTAAGTTTTTTTTTTTTTTTATAAAACAGAAACTGTTTCTGTTTAAATGTGAAGATAAGTTTAAATATATTTTTTAGGGTGGAGATTTAAACTGAGTTTTAGTTTGAATTTGAAAATGAATTCAAATTTTAATTGTCTGAAATTTGAAACCATATTGTATTTTTAAATTTAAATTTGATTTGAAAATCTCAAGCATAAATGCATATGTGATTTGTATTTGGAATGGAAGGTTAAGTATTTAATTTAGGAATTCAAATGAATTGAAAACTGAGTTTTTTTAAATCTGGATTTAAATTTTTATACTTCAGTTTTAAAGTAAAGAATTAAATCTAAATTGCTTTCAAATGATTTACATTTGAATTGAAGGTGAAATTGTAGGAAGAGTTTTAAAGAGTTTAAACTAAATTGAAAATGGAAGTTATATTTCAGTTTTGAGATTTTAAAGCAATTTTTAAATTTATTTGAATTCAAGTTGAATTGAAATCTAAATTGTTTTAAACTTATTAATAAAGTATATGTTTCTTTTAAACATATAAGATTAAGTTGTGTATTGTTTTAAACTCTTATTTAAGACAAATTTGAGTCTTGAGTCTAAAGAGAATGTTAAATGAAATTTAATGATTTTGATTCATTAGATTTTTAAGTTAATTAATCAAGTAATTAATAAATAATTAAATGAAAATAGTAATCACTTAGTAAAAGTAATTAAGAGGAGATAACTAAAGATTAAGGATTGATAAATCAAATATTTGAGGCTAATTACTTTAAAGTCAAATTAATTAATTAGTGTGGTAAATTTATTAAGGTAATTAAATCAATAAAAATGAATTAAGGTTAATAAACTTAAAATGATTAAGAAATCATTATTAATTAAGGGATAATTAATTGTTGAAATTAATTAAGGAATAATAAATCTATTTATAAGGACAATTAAAGAATAATTAATTAAGATAATTAATTTAATAAATGATTAATAAATGAAGATGGATAAGACCTAATTAATTTTAGTTAATAATAATTAATCATCAATTTAAAAGATTACAAATAGAATTTATTATATGAATAATAAATTTATAACCACACGGTTTATTCATCTTAATTAAAGATGTTTGATTGTTATTGGATGTTCTGTGATGGATTGATATATTTGATACGTGATGTGATGCTATGTGATGTTTGTGCTAAGCTGTCATACCTGTGATATATACATATTGTTATGCAAACCCCTTGACCCGTAGAATGACATTTGGATTTCGATGCGACAGGGAGTCGGATTCCAGTCGGTTATCCGAAACCCACATCGAATCATATTAGTTAATCTTTGTGAATGATATTTTACTTTATCTATGAATCTGTGAATATAGATAAGCGTTATGGGTTATACCGCTTATTGATATGATTGAATCTGTGATGATGATGTTGTGCACTATTGTGTTGAACCCCTAGACCACACCTATACACACACAAATATGGATGACACGTGGAAATGGGTTAAGTCACAGATTTTAAAAAAAAATCGCTTTAAAATTGAATTTTTCCAAAATAGTTTTGGAATTAAAATTGAAGTTTTTGAAAATGAGTTTTCAAAAATGAAAGTTATTTGAATAACTTGATTGAGTTTTTGAAATGTAAATAAATTAATTTAAATTTGAATTCAATATTTGAAATTGAATTCTGTGACTTGGAAACTATTGTTTAAAAAGTTATTCAACTTACAAATGGGTTATATGGGTTTTAAACCATTTTTAAAGATGTCGTTTTGGAATTTAAATTCAACTTAAGATTTCAACTTGTATAAATTAGATTTGCTTTCCCATAAGAAATGGACTTCCAAGTTGTGTTAAAAGGATTTTCAAGTCTAAAAGGAAAATTGTTTTCCAAGTTATAGATAAATCTTTGGAAATGAGTTTGAAAGCTATAAATCTTTAATTTAAGGATTTAATTGGGTTAATCCAATTGAAATGGGAATTGTTTTGAAATCTATGAATAGATCTTTGTGAAATAAATCTTTTTGTTTGAAGATTTTAAAATGGTAATTTGTTTAACCATTTAAAAGAAAAGTTTGGATTTTTAAGTTGTGACTTAACTGAAATCCCATATCCATATGTTTTAAAATATGGCGCTTACTATTCGGTTTAGCCGGGAGAGGACCTTCGTGTCATATAGCCCATTCCGAATAGTGATACGACGTTATGGATTGCATTTGAAGACCGGTGTTGAAGACCGGGTGTCTTCGAGAACGTTAGGATAACCTATCGATTTTCTCTGCACCGAGTAGCTACGGTATAGAGATTCCCTTAGTGATGGGAAGTCCGATCAGGATTGTGGATACCCGGATTTGCAAGGGCTTCTTCGGAAGTGCCTTCGGTTCTGTTCGAACCCGGAACAGACTTGTATGGTTGTATGTCCGACATTACACTTTGAGATATTAAACTGATCTCTATCAAATACATTTCTGCTTGGTGGCGGAGAATTTATTCTCTTAGCTTAACACCCTTCTCTGAGACGTACGAGCTCAGAGGTTATGTAGTTGATATTTATCAGTGATATATCCCAAATTTGGTAATGTGGCATGCTGAGTGCTGCTGTGTGATGGTCATTGGTTGATCATTTGTGATATGATCATTTGTTTGATCATTTATCTTTGTGATCATTGCTTTGGTCATCTGTTGACCCAAAGCATGGCTTTCTGCCAAAGCGTAGCTTTGTGGACGAGACTGCATCAGGACCTCACTCCCCGGAAATGGTCGAAACAGGAAAGATGCGGCAAGGTTATGAGGGTCGCTCCCTTTAGGGTATGTCATTCCCTTCTGGTAAAGGGTGGTATCAGGTATGGAGCCCTGGTATTTAACCTATGTGGTTGCTCCAATCCCATTTACTGTGTGGTTGTTGCTTTGAGGCGCCTCGGATAAAGGTCCCAAAGGACCGGGGGATGACATATTCGTGTAGTAGTTACCTAGTTACAGAGGTAACCCGGCCTTGTATTGGCAGAGATCTAACCGTAACGTTAGTTCTCGAGACGTCCCGCCAGAGGCGATCCCATAGACAGTAGGAAGTTCCTTAGCCTGACCATTTGTTGGAAATCCATTCATCCAATACGTGCCTTGTACGGTTTTAGTTGTAGAACCTGCCATTTAACATGGCAGCTATAGTAGGCATAGCATCATGGTACCTATGCTGGCTAGGATTTATATTATACTTTCGAAAGATTTTCCACTATGCACTAGTAATAATATCACAGAATTTTTCTCGTATTAAGCATGTTTGACTATCATAAGGAGAAAACTCCCCCATGTGTGCGTTTGCATTGTGTGTGTGCCGGGAGGCCTTATGGTAGTTTCATTTTCCAAAAAGCATTGCGGATTTCAAATTTAAATTCTCTTGTTTGTTTTAAAGACCAAATGCTTTTGTTTGCTCACACCAGTCCCATGACTGACCTGGAGTTTATTGTTCCTTTCCTAAACTCTGGGTGCCCACTATTTTCCCACACGGGCAGTTCTAGAGTTGGGTTTTTAGATAGTCAGATTCTTAGTAGATTTCTGGAGTTGGTTCAGTTTTGGACCACAGCTGCATTTGCTTATCTTTGTGCATCGTTATTGGGAGTTCGAGCTATTTTCTGGATTTGTGCTTTAGAGATGGAGATTACTGATACTGGAGTTCTTTTCTTTGAAGACCATATTAGAGTTGTTGTTCCGCTGCTAGTGTTATCTTTTCTTTCCGCTGCTATTTCTTGTATCTCTGATGTATATTCATTGTACCATTCATGTTGTATCTGTTATTGTATCAAATGCTGTATATGAAATATATTATTCATTTCTTCCGCTGTGTTATTTACTTAATGTGTTATAAGCTCCGGCGAACCAGGTTCGACGTTTGGATCTGCGGCATTTGAATATGAGTGTCGTATTCGGTGCCGATTTTCGAAGGTCTAGTCAGGATCGTCACAGCTAGTGAGATAAAACAAATGGAATGAATCCTATATTTATTTTTAATAAGTTCGAACTTGGTAAAATTGTGTAGGGTATAAATATCGGTGAGATTTTAACAATCGTTTTTCCTAACTTATAATTTCGAGACGAAATTCTTTTAAGGGGGAAAGATTGTAACAACCCTGAATTTTGAACAATTTAAATTGAAGATATTTAATTAATTTTAAATATTTGAATGATGGTTTAGTTTGAATTTTCAATATAACTATGAATTTGGCGATTAAATTTTAGAATTTAATCTATTGAAAGTTGAATAAAAATTTGAATCTTCAGTTTTAAGCTGATTAAAAATAATTTAAAGGCTTAGAAAATTCACATTGATAATGCTGAAGATAATAGGAGCTTCAGAATTGAATTTGAAAATGATTTGTTCAGTTTTGAAATTTTATCATTTAAATTGAATTTAAAAATAGCCTTCCGAGGCACAGTCTCGGAATTTGACGAAACTAGTTCCATTTGGTCCGTAATGTTGAATTACTATCGGATTTCAAATTTCGTATTTATCGGAGTTGTTTTGTGAACATACGACATATAAACGTGTCAAAGGAAATTTATAAAAGAAAAAAATTGATGTTGAAAAAAAAAATTAAAAAAAAATATAATAAAATAATATGATATCTTTTCACCAGCATCCCAATTATCACGCCTAAAATCATGAGATCAATCGTCTAAGTATGGCTGAAGACAAATTATTAAGTAACTCGTGTCCTTTTCCCCCTTCCTCATAAAATACCCGATACCCCCACCCCTTTCATTTGCATTCGTTCGAAAACCCTAGCATAAGAAGAAGAAAAAAATTAAAAATGGCGGCCTATCTTTGTTCGTCCTCCATTCCAAAGTTAGGGCTTGATTAATTCGAAGGCGCCGGCTTCAATTAGTTCGATCGATCGACACCTTCTTCGCCTCGCTCGCGACCGCGTCGGGCAAAGGTGAGTGATATTTTTCACTCGCATCTAATTTAAGCATTTGATGATTTCGTACTTCTGCAATTTTGTGATTTTGTTGCTAGATTTCGTGGCTACCACGTATTGATTTTTAACTGTTCGACTTCGTCCAATTGAATTTGTCGTTTAAAATTCTCGGCTGCATGATTTTGATCGAATGCCGTGATTTGTTTTTGACTTCTTCGAATTTGTGAATTTCTTGCTTGCCTCTGATTCTTTAATTGTTCATGGTTTTCACTTGAACTTTGATACGAACTGACTTTGGGTTGAATTTGTTGGATTGAATTCTCGGTCCTTTCTAAAGTGATTCCGAGAAAACAAATTTCATCTTTGATCGAGATTGCCTATATATGTTTGTCTGTTGTATACCTGTACACATTTTTGGTCAGGTATCACTTGGCTTTGAGTTTGGTTATCTTGTCGATTCTGGCATTAATAATTTTATAAAACTTAAACATTACAACTAGTATACAACCTGATCTAAGTTCATACTTTAAGATTTGATTTTGAAACTTTGTTAAATTCGGTTTTCAACTTTAAACCCAGACCAGAGTTTGGGACAAACAGGTTTTCAAAAAAAACCCGAGACAACTACACTTAACATTTAAATTTGTCTAGACACTTTCATTTTTTTCCTTTTTGAAAATCCTATTTGATTTTGAACCAGGATACAAAGTTAATTTGAATCCCTGCTTAAACTTGACTCAAAACTATGTTAAATCTGGCTTTACGTTTAAACTCAGCTTTCTTTCTTTAAAATTTTCAAAACATTTGCATTTTGACCTTGCCATGTTGCCTTTGGTTGCATTTCTGACTTTTGCCGAACTGGTCTTGATTCATGTTTATTTGCATTCTGACCATGTTGCACTATAATCTGTTTGACCTGTAGTTTGCACACTGCTTCCATCCTGTTGCTTTCACTTGCATATACATTTTCACTAGTTTGCGGTCTCACTTCCATACTGCTATCTTGCATTCACTCCAGATGTTGTTGACTTCATTTAAGTATATTGATACATATTAACAATGTTGCATCATTTAGTTGCAGCTTGATAATCATGTCTGCACTCTCTGTCTCTTGTTTGGGTCCACTACTGTCCTGTAGTGTCCATTAGCTCAATTGTTTCAGTGTTGCATCTATTTTGGTTGGTCTGGCCTGAACTTGATTCACTTGAACTTTTATGTAGTTGGTATTTTCACTTGAGTTGCATTTAGCTCGGTGGTTGTTACTGCATTCATGTTGGTTTAGATGGGTACTTGAGTCTGCATCCACATTATCACTGTTTGATATAGTGCATTTCAGTTGTAATTGCAGTCTGCACTTGGTTGTTGCAGTCACTTGTCCTGTCTACTGTTTTTTTTTCATATTAACCGAGCATGTTGTGACTGCTGATGATGTAAGGGTTTAAATGTGAGTCGAATTCCTAACTTTTCGTCGTATATTTTATACGTCTTCGTCTGATAATTCTTTTCTTTGTCGTTCGATTCAGGTTGATTTTGATTGCCTGGTCAAGATGATTTGTGACCTTTTGCAATTTGTTGTAGTTTGATTTGGGCCTGTTTAAATTGCAGTCTACATTCTGATAGTGGATTTGCACTTGAATTTCTAGCCCGTTACACTATTAGTTTTATTTGCAGTTACGTTGAGTCACGATAGAACTAACTTGACCTCTGTTGTTTCTATTTGTTGTGATATGTAGTAGCTGAATTGCTGGTGCATACGCTTCATTCTGAAGTTGCATTGGATGTGGGTCCACTGTCTTGACTTGACTCACTGGTTCGAGTCACTTGTGCATGTCACTATTTATTTTGCTTGCACCATTGTTGTTTCACTGCTCCACTGGTAACCATTTACTCGAATTGAGTTTCACTATGCAGCCCTGTTCATTGAAAATCTGTTGCAATTGGGTTGTTGGCTGCATTAAGTTGTTTTCATGGGTGATCTTGTGGTGGCTGCATTTTCGTTGCAGTTTTCCCTTGTATTCTTTTGTGACTGCGGTTTCGTTTATATGCAGTCTTGCCCTTGTTGGTTTGCATTGCATTAATGCAATTTGATTTGTTTTTCTAATTACACCTGAGTTGAATCCAGCTTAAATGCTCGGGTTTGACCTTGTGCTCGGGTGAGAACTTTCATTGTGCATTTCCTGATCTTTTTTGCATTTCATGCTATTGTGGCGAGGCAGTGCACGCGTGCGTGTACTGCAGCCACACAGATTTAACGTTTTAAATGTGGCGTGGCCGTACGCGCTTGCATGTACTGCAGCCCTACCGAATTGGAGTTTAAAGTGATATTTCAATTGCTGGATTTGTTTTATGTTGCCAATTCAATATATTTTGAATCGCAGTTTGATTTGATTTAATTTGATGATTTTGTTGTTAATTACCGTTTAGGCAATTTTGATGTTTTTCTAAATTATCTTCATTAATAATCCCTTCATCTATCTTCGTTGATAATTTGAATCTACTGATTTATTGTTTAACACTGTTAAGTGTTATAATTTCCGTTATCCGATTTCTTTGTTAAAAGGGTCGGATTGACGAGAATTATTGTGACTGTCGTCTAATTGTTATTTGATTATTATTGCCTCTATGCACTAATAACTGAGTTTCAATTAGACTGACTCGTGTATTATTTTCTTTTGAATGTAATACTCGGGTCAGACCGTGTATTTTGCAGCTTGAAGATTTTCGGGCAGCGAAGTTATAGAGAGGGGGAAAACGCTTACTTTAGCTTTCCAGGGATTATTGTACTTAATGAAATATTCCACTGTATAAATTAAATTTATTGTATAAACTCTGATATATGTACAAAAATTCATTTATGTGAAATATAATTATTCTGCATTTCTGTGGCTGATTCTGTTTAAACCTTATAAGCTAAATAACAATCTGTCATTTTGAACGTTTCAAGTTGGTTTAATTACCAACTAGGGGCAGTCAGAAGGGTGGGTCGTTACAATAATTTGAGGGTGGTACAATAAAAACAGGTTCATATGCAGGAGTAGGAGTTGAAAATTTTGAAGAAATGGTGGATGGAGAGCTATAGTCAATGGAAGAATAATTTTAGCTTTCTTGAGAAGACATAATGACTTGATAATTGTTTATGAAATAAGATATTGGAGACTGATATAAAAAATGTAAGATTAAGGTTTATATAGTTAAATGAATGAGAAAAATATTCAATTATGTTTTCTTGTTTAAAGTCAAATTTATCCAAGTTACATTTCATATAAACAAAACTATGCTTTCTCTTTTAATACGTTTATTCTATCCATTATTAAATTCGACATTTTTTATTTCAATTTTGGTTATAAATTTAATACAAATCGATATCATGAAATTCAGTTTCAATATAATCGTTTTAGAATTCAATTTAAATGCTACATCTTGTGTTATAATAAATTTCGAAAAATAAAATCATAATATTTTTATTTTTAACCATTTTATTCAAAAATTATATTAAATTTAATAACATAAAATGGTTAAAAATACAGGTCGTTACAAAAATCTTGAAGTATTTGTTGCATGCAGATCACTTGAGCACATGCTAAAGCAGCTGAAATATATTTTGCTTCACATGGAGAGTGAGACACAATTTTGTTTCTCGTTAAACCAAGACACTAAGGATTGTCCAATAAAGTGACAAGTCCCACTCATACTTTTTCGATCTGTCTGACATCCTCCAAAGTCTGCATCACTATATGATACTAACTCCAAAGGACATTCTTTAGGATAAAAAAGTCCGAAATCTTTGGTTTTTCTTAGATAACATAATATGCACTTCACCACTCGCATTGTGATTATTGAGGATTTTCTTGACATCGAGCGCATAAACAAACACTCATCATTCTGTCAGGTCTACTAGCTGTTAGATAAAGTAACGATCCAATTATACTGTGATATTATTTTTGATCAACACTTTTGCCATCTTCATCTCGATTGAGATGGATTGTTGTACTCATTGGAGTTGGTTTGGTATAAGTATTTTCCATACCAAAGCGTTTAATTAGATTGTTACAGTATTTTTCTTGATTAATGAAAATTCCATTATCTAATTGTTTAATCTGTAATCCAAGAAAATATAATAATTCTTCCATATGTGACATTTCAAATTCTTTGGTCATTATATTAGAAAATTTCTAACATAACTTATCATTTGTGGAACCAAAAATAATAGCATCAACATAAATTTGAACAATTAGAATATCCTTTTTAGTACGTTTGATAAAAAGAGTTTGATCAACCTTCTTAACTTTAAAACCAGAGTCTATAAGATAGCTTTTATGATGTTCATACCAAGCACGGGATGCTTATTTTAGACCATATATAACTTTCTTAAGTTTATAGACATGGATTGGAAATTTTTAATGTAAAATAAAGGAGATTGTTCAACATAAATATTTTCTTTTATATGTCCATTTAGAAAAGCACTATTCACATCCATTTGATAAAATTTAAAATTATGAAAACATGCAAAAGCCAATAAGATACTTATTACTTCTAGTCGAGCGACTGGAGCATATGTTTCTTCATAGTCAAGTCCTTCCTCTTGATAATATCCTAATGTAACTAATCAAGCTTTATTCCTAATAATATTTCCCTGTTCATCAGCTTTATTATTAAAGACCCATTTTGTACCAAAGACTGTTTGATCATTTGGTCTAGGAACTAAGTGTCAAACTTCATTTCGTTTGAATTGGTTTAGCTCTTCTTGCATAGCTATAATCCAATAGTCATCAGTAGAGGCTTCTTTAGCATTTTTAGGTTCAATGTTAGAAAGGAATGCTACACGTCCTATTTGATTAAGTCGACTTCTAGTTTTTACATTTGAATTAATTTCTCCAATGACATTTTCTACAGGGTGTTCTTGTACAATCCTAATAGGAGATCTTAATCCATTTTCATTATGAACAATATTTTAATCTTCTTCAAAATTATTTTGAGTACCAGTATTTGTGATTGTCTTAGTCATTATCTCATCATCCTTAAGACTTTTATTAAATTTAAAATTCTCATCGAATGAGACATGAAGTGTTTCCTTGATTATTTTAGTTCTTTTATCGAAAATTTGATAAGCTTTACTTCGTTCCGAATATCCTATGAAAATTTCTTCATCGAATTTTGAATTGAATTTTCCAAGCTAATCTTTTATGTTTAAAATAAAATATTTTGAACCAAAAACCTTAAAATATGAAATATTTGGTTTTCTTTCATTAAAAAGTTCATATGGAGTGTGTTTTGTTAGTGGTTGGACGGAAACATGATTTTACACACAACAAGCAGTTGCTACAGCTTCTGCCTAAAAATGTTTTGGTATAGTGCTTCCATTTAATGAAGCTCTTGCACATTCTTGTAAAGTTCTATTTTTCTTTTCTACAACTCCATTTTATTGTGGTGTTCTAGGAAAAGAAAAATTATGGTAAACTCCCTTTTTATTACAAAAAATACTCAAAAGCTTCATTTTCAAATTCACCTGCATGCTTACTTTTAATGTTTTTAATCATTAAATTTTTGAGATTTTGAATTATTTTAACAAAATTTTGAAATTTTCAAAAGTATCACTTTTGTTTTTCATAAAAATAGTCCACTTATATCTTGAATAGTTATCTACTATTACAAACACATATTTGCTATGGTTTGAAGATTGAACTTGAGTTGGGCCATATAGGTCCAAATGCAATATTCAATGGTTGTACTATAGAAATATTTTTCTTTGATTTAAAAGATGATTTTGATAATTTACCTAATCAACAAGCAACACAAATATTGTTTACTTTAAAATTCATTCTTGGTAAACCTTTTACTAAATCATTCTTAGATAATTTGTTTATAGCTTTGAAATTTATATGACAAAACCTTCTGTGCCATAACTAAGAATCATTTTCTTTGGCTATTAGACACATATTTGTGTTGTGATCTATATTCATATTTAACAAATATATATATTTTTATCTCTAATACCTTCAAAAATAAGATTTTTACTTTGATTAGAAATGCTACACTTATCTTCAAAAAAAGATATATAGAATCCTTTGTCACACAGTTGATGATGCTAAGTAAATTGTGTTTTAAATTCTTAACTAGCAAAACATTTGTAATAAGAGGCAAATTAAATGTACCATTATTTCTCACATCGCCTTTGCCGATGATGTATCCTTTGGAATTCTCCAAAAGTGACAGAACCTCCATTTGAGTAAATAATGTTAGTCAACATGTCTTTGTTTCCTATCATGTGTTTTGAGCAACCACTGTCCAATATCCATTTTTCCCTCTTTTTAGTTGGTACCTACAAAAAATATATAAATAATGTTGGTACCCACTTTTTATTAGGGTCCTAAGAGTTAGATCTTGGGAAGCCAAGCCCATGAGGGTTTAGAATTCCCTTTAAAAACAAAATCTTTATTTTTATGAATAGTAGATATAAAACATTTTATATACTTGTTTCTGATTAGATTATTGTTATTTTTTGGTATCCGAATTTTTGTATTACTTGTTTTACCAACTTCTTTCTTTTGAATAACAACCTTTGGCTTTGATTTTGGTTTCACAAAATTATTATGCAAATTATAATTTTTGTAAGATATATTATTCTTCTTTGGTTTTGAAGAATTTATATATCCTAATCCATTCTTATTAGTGGTAGATTGAGAATTGCTAATAATTTTAGAAAGATTTTCTCTTCCTTCATTAAAATTTGTCACATTTTTAATTATACTTTGCAATTCAGTTTTGAGGCTAGTGTTTTTCAACTCAAGAATTTTGACATTTGATTTTAAATCATGATTTTTTGAAGGTAATATCATATTCTTTTCTTTTTGCACTTCTACTTCATTTGATTGCATAGTGGGTTGAGAAGAAACATTAGATAAAGGTTCTTGTGTATTAACAAGTTCTTTTAAAATTTTCTTTTCATCTCTGAGCATATCAACTTATATTTCAATTCTCTTTAGTCTTTCTAGTGCATCTTTATACTTTCTTTTACTTTTCTTGAGTTTATCTAATAATTCTGAGTTCATGTCTTGTCAATTAAATCTTCCAAAGTTTAATCACTTACATTGTCATTTGAAGCCATAAAGCAGACGTTAGCTTGTTCATAGTCACTGTTCGTGTCACTATCTAATGATGAAGATGATGAAGAATCATCCCATGTAACAGAGAAGGATATCTTTTTGAATCTGTCTTTCTTAATCTTAAATTTGTCTTTCTTTCGATCAGGACAGTCTTTCTTGATGTGCCCTTTCTTGTGACATTCACAACATTCAAGAGTAGAGGACAATGGCTTGTTGTTGTTATTATTACTACTGTAGCTATTCTTGCTTTTTCTGAATTTGTTGCTATTTCCGAATTTCAAAAACCTTTTGAAATTCTTAGCAATAAATGCCATATCTTCCTCATCTGAATCTGTTTCATCCTTTTCTGCTTGGAATGTTATATTCTTCTTATCTTGTGCCTATACTTGTTTTGCCTGGAGATTAACTTCATAAGACATTAGATTTCCTATCAACTCTTCTGGTTTAATATTTGAAGTCATTAGCTTCTTTGATTGCTAAGACTTTTCATTCCCACTCATCCATTAAAGAGTTGAGGATTTTTGAAACAATATCAAAGTGTGAATATTGTTCTCCTGATGCCAAGAGAGAATGATATATATTGAAATCTAGAATACATTTCATTTATTGTTTCATCTTGCTTTATTTTGAAATTCTTGAACTGGTTCTGAGCATAAAAATCTTACTTTGCTTTACTTTATTAGTGCGTTCATGTATAACTTTAAGTGTACGCTAAATTTCATAAGCAGTAGTACACATGCTAACTTTAAGTGTACGCCAAATCCAAGGGTGACTCAAAGCAAACTCCAAGCAACCCGCAACAACTCGACTTTTGTCGAAACCCATATTTCAAGTATCCAATGTTGTTTGTCCATCGACTATACAATAACTGTAACGACCTGCCCTTCTACTACCAGAAAGACGTATCATCATTAAGAAAGAAAGGGATAGAAATAGAAAAGGAAAGAAAAGAAAGAACAACAATATCAGAATCTCACAGCGGAACGGAACAAAATATAATATATCACATAAATATTACATAGTTTTACATGTATCAGAGTTATACAATGTCAATACACATGACGATCATACATACATCTGCCACTACATACATCAGAGATACAGCATACATCAACTAAACACAGCGGAACTAGATAGATAGCTACATATGTCTGGAAACTCCTGCTCCAAGCTCTCCAGAAACAAGGTCCAAAACCTATCACTTGGCTATTCATAAAAATGTGAGTACCCAAGAGTTTATGAAAAACAAAATATAAACTCCGGGTCAGACATGTGTCTGGTATGAATAAACGGTTTAAAGTTGTTTAATTTTGAAAAACATTTGAAAATAAAGGTATCACATAAGACTCCCCACAAATAAATACGGGTAAGTTTTTACCTTACGCTAACCAAAACATTTCATAGGAAATCCAGTGATATTATAATAGTGTCTAGGGTTTTCAAGTAAATAGAAAATAGCCGAAATTGTTACATGATTAAATTCCAGCTACTAGCCACAAAAGTGGGTAATACAAATCAAAACCGTAGGGTCTCGTAGGGAAAATGGATTTCCAACAATGGCAGGGCTACTGGGGTACCGTCCGTCACAATACGGGGCCTAAATCACCGTACCGAGGATCACTCCCGACCCCCTACAACACAAGGCCGGAATCATTCCTTACTGAACAGTCCCGAACAAGAGAAACCCCGCGGTTGTAGCTAGCAACCGCCTACACAGCCGAAATAAAAAGGGACATCTAGACAGGGGAATATCTTGTCCTGCTTGGGCATGACCCACCTAACCTTGCTGCATCTCCCCAGTTTTAGCCATTCCCGGTTGGTGAGGCTTGAGGCTGTGATTACCTTTACAGGATATATCACTTAGAATGCTCATTGTCCGCCTGACGATGTGCTGAAAGCATTCAACCCATACAAGTTCGTTTCGGGTTCGAACGAAACCGAAGACATTGTCTCGTCACACTCATTTTGGAATCACCCTCAGAGTCAACGACGATAACCCTTGCATTCTGAATACACCATCTTGATCTTCATTTCAGAATTCATGACCTAACGTTTAAATTGGATCGATGTGGTTTTCGAAGTATCAATTGGATACCTGATCCCGGTCTCATCGAAATCCAAACGCCATTTTAAAGGCCAAGTTGTCTAATTAACTTAAACAGTTTAAATTCAACATATTGAATTAACATAGGATTTATCCCAGATAAAACATATACAAGAATTATAGATATAACATAGTATATCATAGAGCAACATAGAATATCATCAAATAAATATCACAATCAGATATCCTACTTACACAACAGTCCGTAAGCAGTCACCTTTAAGTCTTATTTGTAATTAATTCAATTTAGAATTAATTACTTGAGAGTTAACCACCTAACTTTGTTTAACTAATCATTATTTAATAATTAATTACTTATTTCATTTCAAATTATCTAATTAATGATTTCTTAATCAACTATTAAATCTTAATTATTCAATTAATTATTCATTTCATTTATTTAATTAATTACTTTAAAATCAATTTGTTTAATTTTAATTACTATTCCTTATCCATTAATTAATATCTTTAATTGTTTATTAATGAAACTTAATTATCCAATTATTATCTGCTAATTACTTAATTAATTTTTAATCAAATTACTAAATTAATTAACTATTATTCATAATTAAATTACTTGATTAGTTAACTATTAATTCATAATTAAATTACTTGATTAATTGACTATTAATTCACTCATTAATTAACTCAAGTAGTTAATTTCAACTATTTATTTACTTATAATCCATCACTAATTATGTTTGAATTCTTCTTAATTACTTAAATACTAATCATTTATTTATTTACTCAAGTAGCTAATTACTATTTATTTAACACAAAATAGCTACATAATCCAAATTCTAATTAAGTTTTAAAATGTTAAACGTTCTTAATTACTTTCGAAAATAATTTATTGATATCAATCATTCAACTTAATTAACGTTTTAAAGGTCTCCCTTTTCTTTATTTTGAAAAATCAATTATAGTATTAACCACAAACCTTAATTATTGGTTAACTTATACTTAATTTAAATTAACTTCTTAATTAAAACGATTTAAGTGTTTAAGAACATCGTTAAGCTTTCGACTAAATAATTAAAACTTGAACAAAACCTTAGCTTAAGCTTTAAACATTTCTAAGCTCGAAGTGTTTAAACAAATTTGAAAATAACAAATTTGCTCAACTACAACCTCACTGCAAACTGCAGTAACCAAAACCCGAGATTTCTCCTGATGAAACTCGAGTGGTACTTCGGGTAGTTCTTCCAATTCACCGAGTCACCAACCCAGGTACACGAACTTCTTCTTCCTCTTTTAATTTTTTTTTATAGTAAGTTAAAGTTTCAACAAAATTATGAATAGCATCTGAAACCCATACTCGCACACGATAAAACTCGAAGCCAACCCCATTTCCACTCGAGCACGACCCGAGTCGACCACTCACGCCGTTCACAGACACGACTCCCCAACTCCAACGCCACCGTGCACGTACACGGTGGTTCGGCGCACCTCCGGCAACTCGCACTACTTCCAACAAACCCCAAACCATCCTCTTAATCAAAAACAAATCCAAAAAAAATCGAATAATGGTCGAAACTAAAAATTTGCCTATAGCTAGAAAAAACTGTAAACACGACCATCAACAAACGGCTCGCAATCGCCGTGGAGGTCACCGAAGACGCCCAAAATTAACCCACGCCACGACGACACGTCCAGCTTCCACCCTCCTGATTCGCGTGAAGCTCGATCACACAGAGATGACAAATTCGTCATACTTCTGCCATGTTCAAAAACATAATATGAAACCCTAAATCGATCTGATTACTTAAATTTTCCCAATGGAAAATTTATCTGATAATTTTAGCAACATTTTCAATGTTTATACTTGCTTCCATTAAAATTTCAACCCTTTAAATTGATTCATTAATCTTAAATTTGTAAAAATGCATATTTTAATCAATTACTAACTGCTCCTAAATTACCCATCTGTAAATCTTCATTTTTGTATTAAAAATCATCATTTACAGTAGGCCTTCAAGTTATCAACTTGAATTAGTATTCTATAACAACCGGATTTATCAATGTTTTTCTTGATTACCTCTAACCCAAGCTTCCAGTAGAATTATTTACTAATCATGTTTAATTTATTTCGAAAATCTTGTTTGATGTTTTTAGAATTTGTTATGTTGAGAAAACAAGCCTAACAAAAATTTAAATAGGAATAACTTGAGTGTTTGATCAAGCCATGTAATCTGCATCAACTACAGAGAAGCAACAGAGCACAACACAAATATTTACAGATTTATATTCAAAAGTCAAACTGATTACATACCATAAATAAATGAATCATCTTTATTGAATTTGAATAAACTAAAAATTTAAATCTTGATGTTTACTCACTTGTCATAATTCCTGTAAACAAAAAGCATTGATGTAGATTATCTGAAACTTGAAACTGTCTTGAGATTGACTGTCTTTAGTTTGAATACAAGTTGAATCTACTTCTTTTTTTCTTGTTCTTATTTTCTCTGGTTAGCAGAGTTTCTCTTATATATATTTTTCTCCTGAGCCAACTAAAAAGAAGGATGACACAATTATATATAGAAGATAATAGGTGTGTATGAGGGAAGCCTTTAACTGGACTGTTGTTTTCTTTTTTTTCCTTTTTTTTGTTTATAACATATTCATATTTTTATACATATTTGATATGACAAAATGCATGCTGAGCTGATGGCAATAAATGCCTTGGCCACATAGCATGTTTACATAATTATTATTATGTTTATACTGTATAGATATTTGTATGAAAATGTACAACTTGCAGGCAAATGTTTGGCTTGTATATGAAGCTATTTGTCTTGTTATTTTTATTTGGAAAAATACTTTTTCAGTTTGACTTTGGTCTTGCATGAAGATACTTGCATACACATATTCATTTCAGATAGACTAGGGTCTTGTAGAAGGAGATACTTTATGTATTGTTAATTTCTATCTTGAATAATATACATACATATATGTCAGGTTTATTTTATGTTTTGCAGGCAACACTTGGTCATGCTTCATTTTATCCTAAACCTTGTTCTCAAATTTATTATGTATTTGTACTTCAGTCAACAATATTTCAATTATGTACAATATATATGATTTACTTATTTATTTATATTTGTATTTTTGACTTACATTAATACTAATATTTTATATTGAACATTATCACCTATTTATATAAAAAATATTATATATTTTTTTTTAGACTTTGATCTTATTTTAAACACTATCATCCCTGTGTATTTATTCGTCAAATGTTAGCAATGTAAAACAATTTAATTTAATTATATAAAGTAAATTTTATTAAAAATATTATTAACAAACTTTATTTTAGAATTTTCAAACATTATTACCTATATGTATTATTTTATACTAAATATAAACAAAGTAAAGTATTTTAAAATTTTGATTATAAATATTATTAAGAGATTTTAATTTTATATTCACGGAGTCCAATTTCCTTTTTTATTTAAAATACCAATTCATATGAACAAATAGCAGTTATTTCCAAAATCATATTTATTTTAAGATGGTCAAACTACTTTTTATTTAATTAAATTAAATATATATTTAAATAAAGGGGGGCAGAAAATCCAGGGTCGTTACAATAACCTGGCCTCATAATCATGTTTACTATCCGTAATTGATCGTCTATTCATCCGATCGAATCAAACCCATAGTATTCTAGCCCTGATAACCGTGCAGTCGATTGGGTTAAATCCACCTGTATGCTGCTCTGTCGAAAGGCAGGTTAACACTTTTCCCCCCAAAACATATTTGTGATAAGAAGGTATGTTTTGTATAGCCATAAGTCCAAAATCCAAAGTCCATAACCATTGATTGCCATATCCAACCTTGAATCTAGTCCATTGCCAAACCAGTTCCTTGATCTCTCCGGATCATTAACAAAATCCATGACTGTTCAGAGCCAATATCCAATTTCGAATTCATTCCAAAAACATTAACCGAATCCACGATCTCTCTGGAGCATTTTATCCAAGTCTGGGACCTCACCGGGTCCTGTAATCCAAACCCGGGACCTCGTCGGGACGATACCCAAAGCCTGGACCTCCCCGGGTCCTGTATCCAAAGCCGGGGACTCGCCGGGTCCATACCCAAAGCTAGGACCTCTTTAGGTCCTGTATCCAAACCGGGACATCGTCGGGTCCATATCCAAAGCCGGGACCTCGTCGGGTCCTGTATCTAAAGTCAGGACCTCATCGGGTCCATATCCAAAGCTAGGAACTCTCCAAGTCCAAATCTAAAACCATAAACCTCACCGGGTCATTTTATCCTACTCCAGCCTTGACTTTTTGGTCGAGGGCTTATCCATGGTCTTTCTTCTTCGGCCTCGACTCTCTGGTCAAGGACTTAATCCGTAGGGTGTCTTTCTCCAGCCTCGACTCTATGGTCAAGGACTTGTATTCTCCGGCCTCGACTCTCCAGTCGAGGACTTTATATTCTCTTGCCTCGACTCTCTGGTAGAGGACTTTTATAATCTTCGGCTTTGACTCTTTGGTCGAGGACTTTATACTCTTTGGCCTCGACTTCCCGGTCGAGAAATTATATTCTTCGGCCTCGAGCCTCTAGTCAAGGACTTTATATTCTCTGGCCTTGACTCTCCGATCGAGGACTTTTTATTCCGTGTTCAAGTCCATTCCTTCGCTCTTCGATGGGGGACTCGTAACTTGCAGTTACTGCCCCGTCTCTCTAGTTGGGACCGTACCCGTGACCTAAAAAATGAAATTTGCAATAAACAGAAAAAACAAGATTACATAAATCCAAGCACCGCAGTTCATCATCTCATAGCATGCCTAGAGACCGTCATCGATCTCATACATGTGTAAGTGACTTAGCTGCATCACTATGGGGTTTATTACTTATTCCATGCCATCAAGAGATGATGACCTGTGCCCTTAAGTTGGGCTAGCACCAATTTGTGTCAGATGATAGCTGCTCTTGTTCCATCACTGCTATCCATTTCCAAACAAAGCCATCTACATCCATACCCTCAGTTCTATGGGTAGTTGTACCAAGCCATTCTCCTTGGTTGGGGTTCGCCCTCGACTGATCCAATCCATATCTAAGCCTGCTAATTTGTACTCCAAGTCATGCGTCCCAATTTTCAGCTTTTCCAGCATCCATAGGTTGTTTCCGGTCATTATTCCTATCCTGCCGCCGAGTCCACGTGGGAATCATGAAACCTGCCCTTTTGGACGAGCATCCATATCCCGATCAATGCCAAATTGCATAGCAGTGCCTGATATCTTGCCTGGAATCGAGCCAATATGATCTACGGGCATGCCCCCGAGTTTAGGGGCTGCTTCCGATGGCTCCACTCTATTGTATTCTGGTCGTTCCATTTACTTGGTTTTAATTTCGAACTGCCTCTGTTCCTGCTGCACCAGCTTCGTGATCCTCATTTCCATCATTCCCTACAACTCCATTATCTTGATTTTGCCCTACAGCTTGTCCAATCTATCATTATAGGTTCTACATCATTTCCTTCTGCCTTTTCAGCATCCTTTCTTTCATAGCATCCATCATCTTCTCCATCTTGTCTCTAGTGATGAAGACTGAGTTCTGATTAGCTCCTAAGAAAGCCTCTTGACTTCCTTCATGATGTCTCCTATCCGTTCTCTGTCTCCTTGTTGATTGCCTAACTATAGCTTCCTAAATCCAAGATCCAAGCTCTCAAATCCCTGAGTGCTAGCTTTCTCAGTGAAAGCACCAAAATGTTTGCACCAAAATTGGTCATACACACCCAGTCGCAAATGAAAGCACCAATTCACAATCACATATCATAGATAGAATATAGGAAGAGGATATAAATATGAAGAACAATAAAAATTAAAAAGAAAGCAGTAATAAGACAAGATTTATAGTGGTTCGACTGACTCTGGCCTACGTCCACTCCAGAAATTTTCTTTTTATTAATCAGAGAATCGATTACGGTTACAATCCCAAGTTTTTAAAACCAAAAATGGCAGAGTAACTTTAACAATCTTAGTCTAAGTTATGGAAGAACAAAATGAGAATCCCTTTCAAAAGACCCGACTGCGGTATTTATAGACAAAATCCATGTTGTTGGGCTTCCTTGTCGATATGGTCCCACTAGCACCATAGTCGAACCCATACCCTTCATCACTGCTGACCTTGTGTGGTTTATATGCCAACCTGAAAGTGTCTCGAGGATGACCCAAAGCATATCCATCATTGACCCGAAGCAAAGTGCATGATGACTCGAAGTAGCTTGTGTCTTCCTTAATGCCAACCACGAGAACGCCAACTCGAAGTTTCCTCGGCACCGACCCGAAACTGATGCAATGCCGACCCAAAGTACCTTCAACACTGACCCCATGTGAAGTCGGCCTCTAACCATATGCCGATCCCATCTTGATGTCGACCCCTTGCTTTATGCCGACCCGAAGCAAGGCGCTCTTCGACCCAAAGTATTTCAAATATGTCGATCCCTAGAAGCTTCACCATATTCTGATCCCATGTCTTGCTTGCTGACCCATAGCCACAAGAGTGCCAACCTGAAGTAACACGCCAACCACAAGTGTTATGCCAACCCGGTGCTCAATGCCGAACCCATCAAATTGCAGACCCGAAGTCATCCTAGATGCCGACCCTAAGATGGAGCTACGCCGACCTGGAGTTGATGTCAACCCCATGAAAACATGCTGATCCCAAGTGACCTGAAGCATTCCTTTGCCTAATTCGAAGTAACCATCATGAAAACCCAAAGTAAATCCAAGTGTGACTTGAACCAAACTTCAGGCAACCCGAAACAATTCGACTTTTGTGGAAACCCATATTTTGAGTATCAAGTGTTGTTTGTCCATTGACTATGCTATATCCTGGCCTCATAATCATGTTTACTATCTGTGATTGATCGTCTATCCATCCAGTCAGATCAAACCCATAGTATTCCAACCTCGATAACCGTGCAGTCAATTGGGTTAAATCTGCTTGTATGTGGCCTTACCAAAAGGTGGGTTAACATACAATAAATAAATCAATCAAAGAATCACAAACAAAGAGCGATACAACAATATGCAGCAGAACAGATAAATAGTAGTGCATGAAGCTACTACAGAAACATCAAAGTCTAAAGCAAATACAATAGAAATCTCAAATATACAAAAGTCTTTAATACAAAAGCAAATGATAAGTTTGAACACAAATAACTGGAAATAACTGAAAAGCTAAACAGATAAAGATAGATCTCCTAGCAACGCTCTAAGCTCCAAAGATGAGTCTCAAATGCGATGTCACTCAGGCTAGTCCGAGCATAAAGCAAAACACAAAAGACTCGAGTCAGGATTAACATTCTTATGCAAGTAAATCAACTTAGGTGAAATTTCCAAGTGACATGCAATATAACTTAAAGGATGTTTAGGATTCCCATCCCTCAAGGATCCATTAAACGATCTACATACATAGTACAATACGCTACATAGATAATGTCTACAGTAAAATATTAAAATAGCATTAAGGCGATACCCATATCCCCCTTACCATATTTTATATAAATGTCGTAGTCTATACACTACCGTAATTCCTCCGTAAACTAGAGGGCTATAGAGGGCACTCTATAGCATAAGACACAAACTAAACTCATAATGGGCGTGATAAGGCATATGTCAAGGCACGCGAAGCAATGCCAGGGTAGGATACTACCGTTTTGCGAATCCGGACTGGGGGTAACGAATAGGAGCTGCTATCGCCCACCTCGAGAAACACTCCCATAATCAAAGATGCGCGCCAATCAAATCACAAAGTAATAGAATGGTTTCGAAAAAGCATGCTCGATCGGAGGAGCGACCTCACTTGGCTCGGCGTGGCTCCTGCGGCATTCATACCTCATACAAACATTCGCTAAATCATCCTACTTCGTTCTGGATTCCCCACCACGTGCATAGTCGTTAAAATGTTTTCGGTATTGGCAGAGAGTATGACAATATTCGATACCCTTTGTTTTAACAACCAAACGCTTATTTCACAGCGGTTGGTTCTTTTTCATTTCATACAGTTTATACTTCATATCAAAATATCTTATTCATTTCAAAATCATATCACTTTCGAAACCATTATTTACTTCAAAATCATATTCACTTCCAAATCAGAATCATTTCAAAATCACATTCACTTTCGAAATCAATATTAACCTTAAATCATACTCGTTTCAATATCATAACCACAAAATAAGTTAAACCATCATGTCAAAATATTCGCATTTAAATCAACTAAACCTAAATCACAACAGTTCCAACTTAAACAGTTTGAATATTGAAATTTATTTATATATTGGAATGGTTATACATTAAAAAAGTTTATATTTAAATTAGGTTATAGATTAAAATAGTTCATATATATTAGAAATAGTTTATATATTAATATATATATATATATATATATATATATAATTGTTCATAAATTTAGAATAATATATATTAAAATAGTTCGTACATTAAAAGAGTTTATATCAAAAAATAGTTTCAAACTAGAATTGTTTCTTCCAATTTCAAAAATCTATTCTAATCAACTTTAGTTCCAAAATTCAATTTAGGTCAATCTCAGTTCAACGATTTCAATTAAAAAGGCTCAATTCAAGTTCTCATTAAAACCATATTAATTTATATCGATTTCAAATCCAAGTTTGAACTACAAATTTAAATAACTTCCAATTCAATAGGTTTCAAAGTTTAAATATTCAAACATTTACAATAACTCAATTTGATAAATTTCATTTATATTTCAAAGTTCAACTTTAATCATTTCTAATAACATTTAAATAAAATCTCAAATTACAAATTTAAATCAATATTAAATTTCAATTTCAATTTTACTTAAATTTGAAGATATTCATTTAATCTTCTTAAATAAAAATCCGGTTATCAAGATATAAAATCATATCTTTAAAATCAATTTTATATTAATATTTATATTAATATATATAATTCTTTATATTTTTTATATAATATAGGAGGGGAAAGACTAGGGTTGGGTTCGGCTGAGATCTGGCAGGCTGCTATGGAAGGTTTGGCTGGCGGGTGCTCGGCATTGGCTGTTAGAGGGATGAAGGCGGATTTGTGGTGGCTATCAGGGGAAGGTGCAGGCGATCAAGAAAGATGGGTTCGATGCAAGGAGGAGAAGTCCTAGGTTTGTGCATGGAGATGTTGGACGTTTAGGGGCTGCTGTGGTATTCGGGCCTCGGTCAGGCAGTGGGTTCGGCATTCGGGTGAGGATATGTGTGTTACTCGACTTAGGTGGTGCAGTGGCGCTGGTGTTGCTCGGATAAGGCGGCTAGGGGTGAGGCTTGTTCGGCACGGCAGATGTGGGAGGGTAAGGCCAAGAGAGAAGGAGGCGGACCAAGCAGTTTTGATGATGGCGTTAGGGAGGAGAGAGGTTCGAAGGGAGTGGGAAGGCTGAGGGATAGGAGGAACAAAGGGATGAGGTGGATGATGGGAAGCGGTGTTTGGAAAAGAAGGGCGAAAGTGGTGGGTTTGATATGGCACGATGATGAACAGGTAGGTTTCAGAAAACAAACGTATTACATAACTTTTTTTTGCAAGAATCAAAAAGTGGAGAAAAGAGAAAAAGGAAACGAACCATAGAAATGAAAATGAACTAGTAAGTATAAATTTAATGATGGGAATAGAGAAATTCAAATTAATTCTAGGAATATTAAAATGCTAACGTCCATTAGCTTTACCTGATGGATAACAGAAAGGACACAGAAAGCCAAAAAGGCCCAAAATGGGTACCGATACGGCTAATCTTTTTGCAGATTTCGCCATGTACCGGATGCCGAAATGCATAAATGGATATAATGTGGAGATCGGCGTGATGAGACGAACAAGACGGTACACAAATATGAATGGCACGATCCTCCAATCAAAACTCAATATTCGCTGCCAAAAATGCTGCTAAAACGCCGAAAATAAGATAAACGGGGCTAGAGCAATCCAAATTTGGCGAAACGAATTATGACGTCTCACTCAAAAAAAATATACATTCTTCTTATGTAAAAAATATTAACATTTCAAAATATTTAATTTTATCAAAATTTAACTAATTTTAAATTTCAAATTGAAATTTCACAACTGAACAAACTTACATATTTTCGGATGAAAATCTGGCACTTGCTAGTTTAACTAGACGTATTTCAAATATCAAATTTTCGTTGCAATTTTATTGTTTAATTTTAAGAAAATTTAGTTAATTATGCTTTTTAAATCGTTAAAATTTTTGGATCGTTACACTCCCCCTACTCGAAACATTTCATCCCCGAAAAGGAACGAGATAAGAGAATAGAAGCAACAAAAAGGAAAGGTAGATTCGAAATACATAGTACTAGATGCAACAATTAATTCGAAACCATATAAATTTAATTTTAGAGTGTCAACATTATACATCTCATTACTTATTAACATCCATTTATTATTATCATTCTAATTAACCCACTTCAATTAATTTACATTCATATCCAATTTATTTGCATATTTACTTCTTAATTGATTAGCGTTTACTTATTGTTATTCATCTCGTTAATAATTCAGTGGATTTATATTCAATTTTACACATGATATATTTCTTTTAATGACAACATCACTTAATTAACCCATTCAACAAAAAATTTTAAGTTTAATATTAACATTCCGTATTTTCTTTATAACTTAAGTTCATTTTTTTTCAAAACAAATTCTATTTTATTTAATCCATTTGACTTCACTTAAGTCATTTCGACTTCATAATTCAATTTCAACTATTCTTTGAAATTTACTTTTGTATCACAAATGATTTACAAATATATGAATTTGTTTATGACCTGTTTAGTTTCTTGGGTTCATATTTATTTACTTAATTAGCATTCTCTTTTTATTATTCAATTTATTTCTCTTAACATATCTTGCAACATAGATTAAGTGTATAAGCATTTATTATAACCAGTCAATTTTATTTGTAAATTCCCTCGACAAAATTTCATTTTGGACAAGTTATTGCTTACATTTATGTTGCATATTATTCAAGTACATGTTCTCATTACATTCAAACATTTTTCCAGGCAAGTTTTATTAATGTTTTCAAATGTAATTGAGCACTATACAAATTTATCTTTTATTTATAACATTTCTATTAAGAAAAAATTAGTTTGACGGTTTTTATTACTTAAGTTTTATCTTGTATAACCTTCAATTGCATATTCACATTACATTTTAACTTTTTGAATATTCCAGGTAAGTTATATATGTTTTAGAATGCAATTGAATATCATACAAATTAATTTTATCCTAGATCAACCGTTTCAAGTTGTTTCAATTCCATTTATCATTTTAGACACTCCAATTAATCAAAAAATTTGCTTCATTTCAAAAATTGAAGACTATCAATTAACATAAAACTTAAGAGTTAAAATTTTCACTTCAAACCATTTTGAAATAAATATATACACGTATATATTTTGTACATCAAATCATACTCAAGAAATTCAAATCAAATCCATTTTCCAAAACAAAAGTTTAGCAAAGCTACTAAGTGGTCTCCCCGCATTGAGACTCGAAAATGAATGTCGATGATGTTGCAGTCATCAACGAAATTATTTTCCAGCAACGTAAGAGGAGAGCACAGACTTGCTTCTTTTAAAATTCTTTGGAAACATTTTCCATTTGAAAATATTTTCAAATAATATATTTTTCCCAATACTTTATAAACCAAATTTTTAAAAGAACCGAAAATTAAATTCTCAAATCTTTAATTTAAATTCATTTCATTTGCAAATTAGATTTATAAACCATTTTGTTGAATATGTGATTATATGATTTTTGTTTGATGATAATAAACATATATATATATATTCGTGTAAATGTATTTGTTAATGTACTATTTTATTTTTCATAGACTAAATAAATATTTGCTGAATAAAAATAAATAACACAGAATTTGAATTCAAACAGAATTTTTATTCAAACAAATATTTATCACAATTTTGAATAGTACAAATTCGAGCTCTCACTATACATACACAATTTTGATTACAATATAAATTCAATTACATTACAATCTTTCATTTACAAATGTCCTCACTACATATCGCTCATTCACTCATAATTTATCTTCAACTTCATTCCAGATTGAATCCAGCATCTGAGCAATATGCAAAAATAAATATTAACGCGGTAAAATTAAAAAGGAAATACTTTTGCAGTATTAAACAAAATGTAGATTTTGAAAATAATATTTGCCTCAGTTATTTGGGTTGTTCGTCATCATTTAATTTTCAATCCATCATACACGAACAACTTGTGACATACATAGTGTATCACTGTATATGCCACAAGGCCGTGTACACCGATATATACACTTGATAAATTTACAGGGACAGGAGTGCACAGGTCAAACCCAAATTATCGGATTCAACTCAAGTGCAATAAAATAATGTCACAACTTTCAGCACAAGGTCAAATCCGAGCTATAAGCTAGATTCAACACAGGTGCAAGTTCATGAAAATGGTCACAACAACTAAAACAAGCTCGACCAAAAATCCAAATGTACAAGACCACATGATACTGCAAACTACAACAGAGGGACTAATATGCCAGAGAAAAGAAGTTCACATTTGAACATAGCATCAACAATGCAAATAAGTCACAAGGGTCAAGCTAATGAATGCAACTCGAGCTTCGGTCAGTACACACTCGAATACACATAGCAGCAACTCAAGTCAGTGCACATCGACTGAAAGCAAACACACATATATGCTCTGAAACTCCAAAACAGTTAGTCAATTACAAATGAACATCATACATTTGAACACAAGTACACATGAATGCAACAACAAACTCAGTGAAGCTCAAAGCCACAACAATGAAGACTACAACAAAAACAGAGTCAACACAAAGGCTACAAGTCCGAAACCACAATCCAGTGCATTGCAATATGAACCAGACATAACACTAACCAGCTCTCAAGTCCGGATGACACGAAGTATGAAAACAATAAACCAGTAAAATGTGAACTAGCTTGAAAGAATCAAGTGCAGACCATACATATATACAAAAACTAATCATAACAACAGCGGGTCTGCAATGCAAAAAGCTCAAAGTCATGATATTCATGGAATCAGAAACTCAACTGTATACAAGTGACAATATACAATAAACCAGAGTTCAAATACAATGAGATCAACAAAAACCAATGACCAAATTCAAACAGTACACATAGTTTTAAATATATGAAGATAGCGTAGTTAAGGCAATATGAAGTGAAACCAGACCACAAAGTCAAGCATGCTACAGGTATGAACAGAGAATACTTGCAACAGTGGTGAAGCAATGCAAACAACATGAATGTCACAGTTCAAAGTAATGCCGAAGTCACCTGCAGTTCTAATTCAAATGACCAGAGTCATCATGAACCAAGTCAAAGAAACAAGCCGAAGTCAAGAAGATCAAAGATCGAACAGTATAAGTCGAAATCGTGGTGGCCAAGAAAATTGACGAGTTATAAATCGAAACCGTGAGTGTCAAGTAACAATTTATACGAAATTGAAAAAGTTAGTGAAATCATCAACATCCAAACGAAATCGAATGGCCGAAGCTAAAATGTTGAAAAAATCAGACGAACGCAAACAAAGGATACCGAACTCCTATATAAACTACAATCATCATCGGCAATAGGTATCGGAGTTCAATCAAGCATAACCGAAAAGCATAAAGGAAAATCACATACCAAATCGAAGTCAAACTCCATCAAATAGAAGCAGCCAAAGTGAGCAACGAGGAAACGATCGATCTAAGCTACTCGCGATTATCCACGCGATCGATCAACTTAAAGTCGGCGCTTCAAAAAAGCCCTAATTTTTAATCAGAGTGGAACAAAGGGAACAAAGCCCTAATTTGCAAAGACAAAGCCGCCATTAACATAAAAAAGGAGAACGGGCCAAATTATATAAAAGGGGCCGGCTTCTTTTTATTATAAGGGCTTTTTAATTTTTTTTTAAATTAGGGTTGTTTTTAATTTGTATTTTGTTTTTTAAACCGTTGTAATTTCTAGTCGTGTGACTAGGGAACAAACTACGTCGCGTAGATTGAGAATTCGCAACTCAGTGGCTGAGTTGTGACAGGGTTTTGAGAGTAGAGTTAGGTTAGGCAGTAGCGGGTGTCGCGAGTTTACGTGTGTAAGCGTGTGACTACTTAATTTCTAGTAGAAACCTTGGAGGCAGCACGTAGGCAGGGTTTTGCCGAAGCTGGGTAAATTCTGTGTCGTTCTATTTCTGCATTTATTATTCTGCTGTTATCTGTGCTGCTATTATTCTGTGATCTGTGTTGAAATTATTCTATAAGCTTCCGCAATTAACTTTTATAATTAATAGCATCACTCTATTCGCCCCCCTCTAGGGTGAAATCGATCCTATACATTTTTTATAAAATTTCTTCTTCTTATAACATACAACAATGGTTAACAGTTTAGGAATGTTGACAAAACAATAACTGATAATCCGGTACTATCATTTCTCATAACCCATTCATTTAACTATATAATTTCCGAAAATTATACTTTTATATATAAAATATAACCATACATAAAATTATTTCATTTACCAATTTCGAAAACAATATCGTGTTAGTTTACTCTGTTTAAATGTTTTGGAATTACTATCGATGGCATTAGCTAGACGAATCGATCGAAACCCAAAATTCAGACTTAACAACTCAAACCACACAATATAAAACATTTTTATATCAGTTACAAATAGCTCCCTCATAGGATCATTCAAGAATGGATTTTAGAACAAGGATAGAGATTTAAATTTAGAGGGATCCTAATTAAAGAGAATTCTAACTAAGAAGATAGGCTCGAAAGGAAGATAAGATAATTAAATTACAAAAGAGGAAAGATGGATAGACTTACATTAATCGCGGCGACCTTAATCGGGTCAACCAAGACTCCATTTTTCAGAAACAATGTTCCCGAGGAATCGGACTTCATCCCTTCAAAAATGGCAGTTAGAAATTTTGGCTTTCAACTAATGACTCCTAAGAGTTTCCAGCACATAAGCCTAAATGTGACCCATGCTCCTTCTCAGACTTAGAAAAGACGAGAATATCATCAAAGAAAGCCATGAAAAACTTGTTGAGAACATCACGGAAAACGCAATTCATGAGATCAACGAAGAAGGTAGGAGCATTAGTTAATTCAAAGGGCATGACTAACCATTCATAGAAACCATTCTCCGTTAGGAAAGCTGTCTTGGGGATGCTCTTGTTGGCTACACGAAGCTGGTGAAAACCGATAGCTTTTGCGGTGATGTTGACGCCACTGTTTAGGCTATCATGATCCTTGCATCCAAGGCGGCCAACGGATCATCCACTTAGCCTTCAACCCTGTGTGGTTGCTCCAACAGTCCATGGACCCATAAGAAAAATAAGGGAGACACGGTCAGTCCATCCTTGGCTCCTGAGGTCATTCCATACTCCAATTTCCTTCGCATTTAGGACAAGGAGGGGTTGGCCTCCGGGGATAAGGCGGTGCCGTTTGGCAAGTAGCTTTGGACATCTACCATGGTGGGGATACCGAGGACCTGGATTGCTTATTAATGGCTTTCCAACTCATGTCTATGGATAACCTATTTTACCCCTACCGGGTCAAAACTAGTCGAAATCGACATTCCCTATAGTCTGTGGCGAACGCATAGATCTGGGATGCTTCGCTAGTATGTCGCCAACTTATAATTTCCTTGTTTGATACTTTGTTACTATTCTAGCACTGGATATTCTGTCCGAGTGTTGCTCCATCTTCATCAGGGACGAGATTATAAATATCCATGGGGATTTGAAGACCAAAGAAGGGACTCTAATGATGGTTAATGTTGAGGCCATCAAGGCAAAGGACGTAGGAGAGGTGGGAGAGAAGGGGGTAAAGGAGGCGGTCGAGGCGACAGAGAAGTTGACGAGGGAGGCCATTGAGGCAAGGGATGAGATGAAGAAAACTAACATGGACCTCAAGTAAAGCCTAGATGAGGGTTAGAAGGAGGGTGACGAGCTACAAAGTGACTTGGGCAAGCACATGGTTGGATGTCGAACGGCTGCATATGTGGAGGCCCTTAAGAAGGCGGAGCAGAAAGGTGGGAAAACCGACCGAGGAATTTGATAAAGACCCTGCTTGGGGAAAACTTCTGCTTCCAAATCTCCATCAGTAAAATCAATGTCAAGGGCTTCCCTTAGGCTCGAAAAAAGGCAGTCAAATAGGCAAGGGTAGCTAGGATCACCGTGTTGGCTGTCTTTACATAGGTGCAGCTACACTTCTTAGCCTGGCCTGTAAATGAGCCGGCCGTGTAGACATTTTTCTATACTTTGGTATGCCTAGCATGGCGGGTTATGTGTCCCACATTTTATGGATGAATGAAATTCTTCTTTTCTCTTGAATTTGTCTAATTATTTTACTGTTTTATCCATTCTTATCTGTATGTGCGTAGTTTGTAGGGTAGTATATTTTGAATAGCCGATATAGTCCCTGTCTACCTGCACTTATAAATTTTCACAAGATAAATAGAATAGCAAAATAAGTTAAGCGATGGACGGTGAGCGCGGTCCATTCTTGTAAACCTTGCACTAAGTTTGACTATATGGACTCATACTAGTTGATACGGTTGGCTAACTTATTGACTCCGATACCCCCCATGCAATTGACAAACGCCAGGGCAAGCATGTGATAGTCGAACCCTTTTATTTTGTTCTGTTGTTGGGCGGTCCGAGCAAGAACATAAGCATTGAGTGGCTCGAGGTTTCTCCTGGGAAACATGCTGCATGGTTGAGTTGCAGGCGATCCTAGCATAAATCTGAGAACCGAGTGGCTCAAAGGCTCTTTTGGGTGACATATGACTAGTTGATATTGAGCCCGGCTTATTTTTATGCGAGTGCATTATTAATATCGAAAAGGGTCTGATCTAAACAACTATGCCTCGTCCTGTAAGAGGGACGAGTAACATCATGGGTGAGGGATACGAGATAGTTGCGGTTCTGTCTCCATTCGTCGATGCATCCCAAACTTATGGGCAAGTGGGCGGTCCCTAAGAAAGGAAGCGAATGCATGGTGATTAATCTTGTTAGATAGCCTGACAGTCTCCAAACATGGAAATGAATGCACTATAAACCATCCTCATGGATAAAAAGCAGGTAATGAAAGGAGCGTGGCTCATACAGCCCATGGTAGCAAAGGTCGATGGTCCCCAAATAAGATAATAAGTACATAATAACTCATCCTCGCTGAATAGCCTATAGAGATGGCAAGCGGTCCGGGCACAAACCTGACTGCTGGGCTTGAAGGTTCTCTTGGGTGACATGTGACAAGTTTGGCAGTCCTTAAGCAAGGAATGAATGCACAGTAATTCACCATTATTGGATAGCCGGTTGTCGAGGAAGAGAACATGGGCCTGAATTTCGAATAAATCGGAAACAAGTCTAGTAGGACATGGTTTGTTAGTTATGGTAACCTGTAAATAACATAAGTATATTAGAGTGTGAAAATATAAACTCACAGCGGAATAGAAAAATATAATATAATATACGTAATGACTAAGGCTGCTACCTTGAAATATTATTCTTTGGATATTTAATTGCCTTGTCAGCGTCGAGCATTAATAAGAAGACTTCATCATCTGCAGTTCCTGTCTTGCTCTAGTATTGTGCTCTTCTAAACCTAACCTCTGGGCTGTCATGAGGAGATGTTTACAGCAATGTTCTCGTCGTTGGAAAATTACATACTTTACCTATACCATAATTTATGCTAATTGATTTTCATTTAAATATTATGTCTATTGTTTACGGCTAATCTGTTAAATCTTATGTGTGCATATGATATGCTTAACCTAACCTTCTCCAAGGTACTATTATATTTATATATGCCTATAACTTATATATCTAACCCTGATTACCTAAAATCTTGGCCACTTGATACTTCTTAAATAGGGAGGAGGCAGGCCCTTCGCAACATAAATGCTAGTCAATCGATTCTAGCTACAAAGACCGATAACTCCTATATACGACTTTATAATATAATATATTTTAATTGTTGTACCACTAACGCAACTCAAAAACTCATCTAAAGGTTAACTAGTCCACCTCCGCCGAACAAACAACAAATAATTAAATAAAACGTTGAGACCTTCGTGTATCCCATATAGATTCTACACTAATAGGAAGGGAAATTCATCGAGGCATAATTCGAATCTTTGCTAATGACTGTGCGGGATCATTGGTGGTTAAAGCCTATATGCCAGCCTTGCTACTAAATACTGATCCAACAACAACACTCACATAGCTTGCCGACCCCATTTCCTTACTACCTCTTATTGCAATTGAAGCATGCCCAATTCCCTTCAAAGTACTTAGGCCATTTAATATTTCAAATTGGAGGAGAACCCTCGATGTATTTTCCTCTACCTATCTGCAACGCATATCCCTTCCCCGTGGGTCCTATAGTTGGAGATGTTCTACATCAGTAGTAAGTGCACACAACTGCTGGAAGCCTCTAGGTGAAGGGTAAACTTTTGTTGTGTAACCCTACCAACTTCGCATCCCAACCCACTAAACCAAACCTATCTTCCAAAGCCTAAGTGTTGGGTTAAGCCCACTAATTCGCGTTTGTCCTATATATAAAATTGAAGTATATAATTTCTTATTATGAAAATTATATTGCTTTCTACGTATAATTGTTTTAGTACTTAGTTATTCGCTACGTTATTATTCCTAATTTATACGCTTAGGCTTTGGCTTCCTTTTAATGTCAAAATTAAACAATCTCTAATCAATTCTCATTTAATTCCCTTAATCTATATACCAATTTCAAAATCCATCTATTATACCTATTCATTTCCCTCATAAATATCATATTAACCTTTCTAATCAGTCCCTTATTTAATTCCCTTTTTAACTCTCATTAATTACAAATCTATCAGCCATTAAATTTGTAATTAATATCCATAAATCCTAATGCATTAATTATTACGCTTTTAATAACTAATACATGTATACTCATAAATTATGCTATATATATGTATATATTTGAATGTTAAACGCAGCTATGTGTGTGTATTTTTGATTACTAATTTCTACACTTGAATATTTCTTTCCATATTTTAATTTATTAAAGCTATCGATCTTAAAAGGAATACCGTTATAACTTTCTATAAACTAACCAAAAAAGGGATCTCTGCTTTGTTTTAAATTACAAGAAATTATTTCTTTTCTTTTATTGAAATAGACAGTGTAAACTACGTAGAATAATATCCATACTTCCACATCTCTTTCCCATTTGGGTATATTCCTTATTAATTAAAACACCACTTTTTTTACATATTTTGAAATTGGACAATTTATGAAAATTACACAAAAACTACTCCCAATAAACCAAAACATAGAAATTCACATTCCAAGGACAACCTAATTTACAACCCAATTATAGATATGAAATAATTTTACAACATTACAAATATTCTACAAATAAATATTTAGGACCAATTTCAAATTTCTAGATCAGGCTGTACATACTATTCCTATTTCAATTACTTAGTTTATTGAATGTGTAGGCGATAATCCTATACTTCAAGCACTAAAAACTTTTTCGTTTGATATCCAATCACAAAACTCCAAATATGAAAATTTCTTAGAAAATTGCCATAAACGCAATGGTGTAGGTTTTGTTACCAAATTCCAACGTTTGCTCAAATTCCATTTTTGGAGCTTTATTGATTATTCATTAATTATCATAAATTTTACGGGTATTACATTCTCCTCACTTCAAAGAATTTCGTCATCGAAATCTCTCAAGGGTTTAATCATGTAACATAGTGTACAAACAGTCTAAAATAACAAACCAATTGATGTATAACCAACATCCAATTTTGCAACTAAATGTGTAAACTTCATGCTGTATCACAACATATAAGACATGTATGTAGAATGATTATAAATTGGCACCTCCTATATGAATGCATTTTTAAAAACATGTTAAAAATATGATGCAAATAACCTGGATATACTGGTAGTTCTATACATATGCAAGTTTTCAAAAATCATTTATCACACAAAAATTTACACATTCCCATGAGTAGGAGTATGGTTCAACTAATTTGCATCAAATCCCTACCATCCAAAACTTAGCATAATTTTAACATTCATAAATTTTGAAAATTTAGATTTCTAAATCTTTACTCCTACGTCGGAAAATGAATTTAGATGGAAAATCTTACATTTCTACCCTTCTTTAGGACACTTATTCCATTGTTACTTGGAAACTTCTTTTCCACCCCTAATATTTTTTCAACTTTTCCAAGTAAAATTTGCATAAAGAGGTTTATTTTTGGATGTTAAAGCATAATTATCCCAAGCATGAGTTTCATTTCACTATCAATAAGGTATGGAAATAGAAATTCCAAAACTAAAACAGTCTTTTCCCTTGTTATTATCTATGTTTAGTATATCCTCACTCTTTTCAGACAGTAAAACTCATACTTGCTAATACATTGATGCTCCTTATGCTAGCATGTGGCATTTGAAAATTAGAAATTTTTTCAATTTCGAAGAAAACTTTTAAACACCTAAAACATTCCACCACTTTTAAAATTACTTCCAAATCCCTTTTTGAAAATATTTCATATCACTACTAATTATACCACCATCATTTCATAACCTTTAAATACTTCGAAACCAACTTTTATGAAGCATTTAAACAAAAAATTCCAAAGCTTTCGAACACAATTTTCTTCAAAACATTTGCTGCTACATCCTTCAAATAACTTCAAATAATTAAGCCACATCTTAATGTAATTAGAACTTGGTCAATGGTTTAATTCATATGATTGACCCTTGTATTGTGTAGTTAATCCTAAATTTGGGGAACCTTTTTAACATTACTCTAAAACAACAAACTAGCTGTAAACGTATTTATAAATTTTAGCTTCTAAGGCATATGTATGGTGACTCGTGATTCGGCAATAACCTTTCCCTGTCCTTTGTTTGCTAAAATTTATTTTTTTCAAAATTATGAAGTTCTGGGATCTAGTTATTTTTTTAATTTTTAGTTCCTAATTTATTTTATAAACTTCCAGGAAAACCTTCAAATTTTATCACAAGTTAAGGGTCCTTACAAGATTTCCTTACTTACACTATTTTTTAATATATTTGTATTTATATAGCGGTCTAATCCCATCCATATAATCAACATAGAGATAAAACAGTAACATATCTTATACCATATCGTATGCTTTTCTAATAATCTAAGAGAGACACTAGTGATTACAACCCAAAAACTCTAAAAGAAATTTTTGCTAGAAGCTTCCATTCATCATCAACTGGTGTAAATGATGTTTTGACCCTAACACTCCTTGCTAAATTGAGATGGACATTCCTAATATGCCATTCAACTATCGCCCACCTACCTTAACTCTCCTTCTAGGCTCCTAATAAATGCGGTTCATCTGTTACTTCAATTATTATATCCAATTATGGGATAAATTATAGATTTTCACAATGAAGTTGGCAAGAAATATAACTATGCACACTTAGACCCATTCATTGGAAAATTGGTTAGGTGGAATAGCTCCTACCACTTATCTCGCCTTCATCAACCTTAAGTTATTCCACATCTTTTTGTATGTGCCATTTTATTACTCTGTTCACCAACCAAACTACTATCTTCTTCTAGTCAATCTCCAATGAAATATTCCAAAATTGGTACCCGTACCCCTATGTTTAACTAGGATTCCTTATTGCTACCCTACGAGCATTTACGGCTATTTCGTTCATAGCATAAACTTTCATCTTGTCTTACCTACGCAGTCATCCCTATACCTTTCTTTACAAAACTAAAACTACCCACTCATGAAACACCTAATCCAAAACCTTTATGCTAACCCAGAAAATGGATCAACGCCCTAGATTGAGTGTGAAAGCACTAGCCCTATTTCTCAAAGTAAATAATATAAAAATAAATGTAAAAGGAGTAGAAATAGTAAAAAGAGAAAAGAATTTTATAGTGGTTCGGCTGTTAACAAAGCTTACGTCCACTTTATAGTTTCTATTAATTGAATGCTGCTATGAGATTGATTTGGATTACAATATGGTTGAATCTCCTAGACTAGATCTGATCACAAGTACTTGGAGGCAACCAAAGGATCTCACGTGCTCCTTTGTGACCATCGTGTGGGAGAAGAAGAGTGAAGAATAACAATGGCAGAGTTCCAACAGTTGGTCCAAAGGATCCCCTTTCTTTTGCAGATGAGATGGTATTTATAGGAGTTTAAGAGTGTTTGGGCCAGAGCCGCCCTATCAGAAGCCTACACCCATTACATAGAGGAAGTCCAAAAAGATTGAAGGTCATCGAAGAAAAGTATTTAGATCAGTATTGATCCGATCCAACTAGATCGGTACTGATCCAAAGAGTTAAGAATTTTTGATGCTTTGACTACTTGGTTGTCTTCCATGCTTAGTTACGATGTTCTCCGTGTAGTTTCATAGCTTGTTGACTTGTTTCGATAATGATTCACATATGGGTTAGATTGAACTGTATTTTGAATTGGATGAAACTTCACTTCTTGAACTGGGTTGCCTGGATTACTACCAAACTTTTTGGATGAACTTGTTTGACGCAGGGTCATAATGCAAAAGAATTGAGGACCAAAGAACATATAATTTGGATCGGTACCAATCCAATTGGATCGGACCGGTGCCTATCCGAAAAGTTAGGCTATTTTCGTTCCATACTTTATGGAGACTTTAATGACATTCTCTTAGGACTTCTAGTCAAGTTCCGGGTCATTCTAGCTTAATTTGAATACTCTAACTCCTTTTGAATTCAACTGGGTTAAGAACCTGGTTAACATTTGCCCCCGGAGTACACTTTCATTGAAAATAAGTATGCTCCAGGATTGATTATCATTGGATTTCCATTCTAAGGAGTTTTATTAATCGTATCTGACTATCTTGAATAGGTATCTATGAAGTACTGGTTAACTATTCAATCCTTATGTGAATCTCCATTGTTCATAGTTACGGAGTGATCTTGACTTGATAATCTCCAGAATGAATATGAACATCGAGTAGGTCGCGTAGGAGAAATTTGGGACCATTTGGAGGAGTAAATTTAGGTCGGCACCGATCCAAGTACCTGAAAAAAAATTCAAACTCTTTTTTTTCAAAGGGTTGGGACTTCCCTTTTTCCCCATTTTACTTCATTCGAGCCGAACTGATCCAATAGTCCCAAATCCTCATCGATCCAAAACCTGTAACCTCTAGAAAGCCACCGATGTCGATCTTTACCATTAATACCATCAGTCGTGGCCTCCTTGGGCTGCCGTGGTTCTATGTAAGTCCCGCCATTGTGGTCACCTCCATTTTGTGGCATTGTCGATCCTATCCATCCAATACCCTAGTTTTTGTTGTTTTGAACCAAAGATTAAATCATCCTTCTTAATTTTGAAGGTTGATGACTAGGAGTGAATTTGAATTCGCAGTGGAAATGATGTTTATTGCGAATTGATTTTGGTTTTCTAGGAAAGTGATAATAGCTTGGCGTATTGTCTTGTATATAGCTTATGTTGTTATCCTCCTCTAAAAAACTAAAGTCGATTGATGTTGAAAATTTTCATTTAGTTTGGACGTGTTGATCGAGAGCTAGTTGCACCAGAACAGTCCCATTATTGCACACTCGATGTTCCTGGAATAGGAAGAGCTTTCCATGCCACTTTGGACAATAGATCCATTATCGACCATTAATCGATAACAGGTAAGTATAGAAATGATAAATTCAATGAACGATACAAATCGTTTTTCCTAGCATGAATGAGCTACCTACACAAGATAGATCGATTACAATGCTCAGGACAACGGACCCATTTTCACCTAGAATACACACTACACATGCCCCTAGCTAACACTTGGAATTTGATTGGTTGGGACACGTCAATCATCTTTTGGATTTCAAATATCAACCACATAAGGGTTTTTAGTTTAGAGATTTAGCGTACCTGACCATTTTGAACACAAGTTTTGTTGTGTAGAATGGCACACAAATCTATATTTCATGCATTGTTGCATACTATATACCACTGTATTTTTATTCAACATGATTTTGTACACGTAAGTAGTTGTTGATATTTTTCCTATGCTGTTTTATTTAGTCCCATAATTACTGCCAAAATTCTTCGCACGAGGTGACAGAACTGTGAAGTATTTGCTATTTTGGTTGAGTGTTGGTGTGTGTAGTTCATGGGACTGTTTACTCCGAACACTTGATACGAGATTGGATGCTCCTGATAGTCTTCCGGATGCCCCCAATCGGGTATATACTACAACTCCTATCTTTATGAACTTCTAGTTTTATTGTCCTCATTTTAGATGTCCTATTTTTATTTCTAACTTGAGATACTCTAAAAGCATTTTAGCGGCCATATGGCAAGTGATTTACGCACTTTAAGATTTCATTAAGTGGTTAGTGATCCCGAAGCAACACCGACAACTTGAAATTCCGTTAAGTGATTCCATCGCAATGCTGATGTTCAGGTTAATATGCACAGGTGTCGCTCCTTGGAGTGCTATTCCCTTAGCTCCGGAGGCGGTGCATGGCTTTTTGTAATATGAGAGTTCTTTTTCTTTGGATTAAATTTTGCTGGTCCAAGTAGTGGTGTTCGGGTTATGAAATGTGCACAGTGGGATCGAGGCTTGCTCGATTGTAGTTTTGCAAACCAAGAAACGATGCGTGGCTTACGAGATGCGCGACTTGGGTAATTGTGTTCACTTGGACGTGATTCCACGATCGAAGAGGTGGTGCGCGGCTTACGAAATGCATGGCTTTGATTTGGATCTTCCATGTATCGCCAAAGCAAAACCAGTTCTTAGAAGGCAGGGAACGAGTTCCGTTGATCCAACAGTTTGAAACAGCACGACTTACGAAATGCGTGACTTTGATTTAGGCCTTCCTGGTGTTGCCGAAGCAACACCGGTTCTTAAAAGGCAAGGATCAAGTTCCATCAATCAGTGGTTTGAGAGTGCGCGGCTTACGAAATGCACGACTTTGACTTGGGAATTCCCAATGTTGTCAGAGCAACGCCGGTTCTTAAAAGGTAGGGATTGAGTTCCGTCGATCAACGTTTGAGTCGATTTGCTTCCGTTGACTCAATGAGTAGATGGGGCACACTTTAGCATGGTTCCACTATCTCAAGTAGCGATCGAATGGTTTTGAGTCAGTTTGACCCCATCGACTCAGTAAGTTACATATGTGAACACAGTTTTATTGGTTCCGAAAGCAAAACAATTTCATTAATTGAAATTAAAATTGGGCAAGTTATGCCTATTTACAATGCCTCCAGTGTCCCAGGATGGCTTTTTGTGGAAATAGGAAATAGATAAGATAGTCCTAGATAAAGTAATGATGCATCGACTTGCTGCTCCAAGCACAAAGAATTTGGGTTCCATCAACGGTTGTTAGCTTGAACGTGTAATTCCCTAGCTTCTGACCAATCACATAAGGCCTTTCCCAGTTTGGTCCAAATGTCAATGGTACAAGTAGACTCGCTTGAGGATAAGGTCTCCTAGTTCGAAAGTACAGTTGCGGACCATGGAGTTGAAATGTCATGCGACCTTTTTCTGGTGAGCGGCAGTCGTTAGCTCGGCTTCTCATCGACTATATAAAGCGACTCGAGTAGGAGTTGCTCATTCTACCATTGATTGAGGTTTTACCTTCGATGAGAAGGGACTTCAAGTTCGATTGGGATCATTGCTTTTGAACCATATATCAGGGCGAACGGAGAGTGCTCAGTTGTAGGTTTTTGCGTCGTTCTATAAGTCCATGGTGTAAGTGGAAGTTCATCAACCTGATTTCTTTTAGTTTAGTTAGCCGCTTTTTGATGGTAGACTTGGTGAACTTGTTTACTGCCTTCGCTTGCCTGTTTACCTGTGGATGTGCAAAAGTAGAAAACTTTTCTCAATTCAGAAGCGTTTGCAAAAGTCTTTGAATTCAGCGCTTTTGAATTGAGTCCCGTTATCCGTGATGATTTTTTATGGCACTTCAAACCTACAGATAATTTTTTTAGTGACAAAGTTAATAACTTTCTTTATGGTAATAGTGGTCAGCGGTTTCGCTTCGGCCCATTTGATGAAGTAGTCTACAGCAACGATAGCGTATTTGGCTCCTCCTTTGGCTATTAGCAATATACCAATCAAATCGATTTTTCAAATTACAAATGGCGATGGGCTAATCATCTACGTTAGCTCGGTTAAAGGAGTTCTTTTCATCTTGCTGAATCTTTGGCATTGGTTGCACCGTTTGGCATAATCTGCTGCATCGCGATCGATCGTTGGCTAAAAATACCCATATCGTAGAATTTCTTTGCATGGGTTTGCCCCTCGGTGTGATCGCTGCAGTCGCCTTCACGAACTTCCCTGAGGATTCTTCGAGCTTCGTCGTTGAACACACACTTGAGCAAGGGGGTAGAGAATCCCCTTCACTAGAGTACACAATCCCAACCATAGTGCCTTTTGAATGAGATTTTTTCGTCGATCCATGTTTGCAAGGAGCATTCCTCTGAGCAGATAGTCCTTGATCGGTGTCATCCATGTCTATGGTTCTTCAATTATTTCAAAAGTCTAGTCGATATCCATCTCGTCTATGCTTAGAGCAGTTAGAGTTTCAACTGGGATCAATTCCATTGACTGAGCTTCTACGGAACTGGCCAGTTTAACTAGATAGTCCGTCTTCGTGTTTTATAACCTTAGGATATGAATTACGGTGGAATGCTCGATGTCGTTCAGCAATTCCTACACTTTGGATAGATACGGGGCATGGTTCTCTCTCTGGGCTTGATATTTGCCTCTCACTAGATAGACAATTAGCTGAGAGTCATTATAGATATGTAGGGACTTTATACAGAGTTCCTTTACAACTTTAAGTTCAGCTATCAATGCTTCATATTCTGCTTCGTTGTCTGTTATAGGGAATTCCAAGCATAAGGTATAGCAAACGGATCATCCTTCGGGAGTTTCGAGCATGATTCATGCTCCCTAGCAAAAGTTGTTAAATGCACTGTCTAAGAACAACCTTCGGTGTATCTCCACTTCTGGAGTAACTTCTTCTTCGTTATCTCTTATTGTCAACTCAACAATGAATTCTGCTAGTGCCTGCCCGTTGATCGCCCTTCGAGTATGGTAAGTGATTTCATATTGACTCAATTCAATGTTCCATTTATAGCCGTCCAAAGGTCTTGGGGCGGTACATCACCTGCTTCAAGGGTTGGTCTGTTAGCACTTTGATCGGGTGCACTTGGAAGTATGGTCCTAATTTTCTGAATGTGATCAATAGTTAATAGACTAGTTTTTTCAACTTCGGATAATTCTTCTCGGCTCTAGTGAACCGTTTACTAATGTAATATACGGGTCGCTGTATCCTGGCTTCTTCACATACAAGCGTGGAGCTTAATGCATGAGGTGAGGCTACTAAGTAGATAAATATGTCTTCTCTATCTACCGACTTGGATAGGATTGGTGGAGTCTCTATATGCCACTGTAGTTCTTCGAAGGCAATTTGACAAGCTTGATTCCATTCGATGTTCCTCTTTCCCTTCTTTAGAGCATCAAAGAACGGTATAATTTGTCGGTTGCTTTTGAGATAAACCGGCTTAGCACTGCAACTTATCCATTTAAGCTTTGTAATTCTTTCATGTTTCTTGGGGCTTCGACTTCTCGTAAAGCGGTGATTTGTTTAGGATTAGCTTTGATGCCTTTGACACTTACAATGAATTCTAAGAACTTTCCAAAGGCTACCCCGAAGTGACATTTATATGGATTGAGTTTCATTCTATACTTATGGAGTATTTCGAACATTTCGACGAGGTTGTCCAAGTGATCACGGCTATGCGCGATCTAACCAGCATATCATCTACATAGATTTCCATAGTCTTCTTGATTTGATGTTTGAATATGGCATTCACGAGTCGCTGATAAGTTGCCCCAACATTCTTTAAACCAAACGGCCTCACTTTGTTGCAGTATAACTCCAGATCAGTTATGAAACTGGTGTTTTCCTAGTCAGGTTCATGCATCATAATCTTGATGTATCCTAAGTAGGCATCCATGAATGATAACAATTCATGTCCAGCTATCCCATCCACAAGCTGGTCGATTCTAGGCAGTGGAAGCTGTCCTTTGGGCAAGATTTATTGAGGTCTAAGTAGTCGATACAAGTTCACCATTTTCCATTGGATTTCTTGACCAAGACTGGGTTGGATACCCATTCGGTATAGGTTGCATCGTGGATAAGACCATTCACCATCAGCTAGTCCACTTCCTCTCTTAGTGCTTTGGACCGTTCAGGTCCTAGGCTGCACCTCTTTTGCCTTACTGGTGTATACTTGGGATCGATATTAAGTGTGTGGCATGAAATCTCCAACGATACCCCGCATATATCGAAATGCATCCAAGCGAATATGTCCAGGTTAGCATGAAGAAGTTTGATTAGTTACTGATGCGACCCAATTTTCAGGACCCGAGTTGGGTCATCTATATCGCTTAGGGCAGGCACCGTCAATTCTGTAGGTAATGTCCAATCCTCCCCTGAGCTCTTCTTTCTAGGGTCCAAAGCCTTGTCGAATCGGCTATGGTCCCTAAGTCAGGGGTGGATCTGTAATTGCTATGCAGTAGGTTCACGATTGTGGAGAGTTTTTCCTACATTCTTCACCTGTTCTTTTCTTCTAGGCTCATGCAGTTCTACAATCTAGCATTCTCTAGCAACACTTTGTCTCCTTTGATCACCCCAACTCCATTCTTTGTTGGAAATTTCATGTTTGGGCACTACCGGGCTAAAGCAATCCTGAAATCTACCAAAGCAGGCTGACCTAAGAAAGCATTGTAGGCGGACATTTCATTTACGATCATAAAGGTCTAGATAAGGATGACTCTTTGTTGCCTTCCCCAGGTTCCATGTGCAAATCAATTTTTCTGATAGGTGGGTTAGGTTCATCGGTGAATCCTTGGATCTTTGTTGGACAAGTGAATATGTCTTTCATATCTATTCTCGTCTAATCAAACATGTGTCGGAACAAGATATTGATAGAGCTACCACTGTCACCAATACTCTTCGGACCATGGCTGCTTCGATTCCTACCAACACGACCATGAGGTGGAGGGTCGGAGCTTTTATTCCTTCAATATCTCGGTTCCAAAATACTATGTCATCATTTAGGGTTCTTTGCTGCTTGGTAGAAGTTCCATCTTTAATCACAAATCATGAATTTTTCGAGGCATGTTTCAATGAGCTTGCATATCACTCCATTTCTCGCATACTCTTTTGCATGGGATAAGGTCCTCCAGATATTTTTATGATGATGTGTGACGCCCCACCTCTATACCCACTCTAGCCAAGGACACTACGGTGTAATGCCGTCAACTAGCTCGGAGAATAAGGCTTTTGAGGAGCGACCATCCGTGTAATTGCTTTGTGCGAGCACCGATATGTCAGATAGTACAACATGCATTTGGTTTCAGGAGGAAATCCGACATACCGATACAAACTCAAAGCTACTACACAGTGGCTATATATATTCTTCAGAAATAAACATAGAAATAAACATAACACAAATCAGTCATAGATATCCATATCACAAAGGCGGAAAAAGATACGAATATAACACATGAAAGTGTACATCAGAGTAGTGGTCAAACAAGACCCACAATATCACAAAAGAATAGTTACAAGAGCTTCACAAAAGAATAAGTATACATCAATGAGTCTATATCTCGAATGTATACAACCAAAAACTACTAATCTAAGTAGTTAGCCAAAAGTCAGGGTGATAATCCCAGATGTGAAGTCAAGTAGAAGCACCTGTAACAACTCGGTCTGACCCGAGTATTATTTAATAAGAAAATAATAAACGGGTCAGTCTAGCTATAAATATCAGATGAATTGATATAGAATAAGAGATATGACAAAAACATATGATAACCATAAATCCATACTGTGATAAGTATGCAATTAAAAATCAACTAGGGATTAGTCAATATCACAAGAATCTTCTCAAAGATCACAAGGAATGTCATACTCTTTATTTTTATTCACCAAACCATAAATATTGACAATAACATCAATGCCAATCACAATAGTTAATGACACAACAATTCACCAATGCACAGATATTGATAAAACTTATCAATGAAAATCACTAAAATTGGTGAAACACAAATTCTAGAAATCATCAATGGAAATCCAGAAATCACAAAAAGGGGGAGGCCTATCACAAAACGGGAGCATGAAAACTCACCAACACGTGTATCACAAAATGGCGCTATTCCATGGTTGCTAACCATTAATTTTGAGCCGAAGCTCCACAAAACGGCCCGAAGACCATGGGTCGCTACCCCACCAAATTGAGCCGAAGCTCCACAAAAACGGGGTTTAGTCTCCCTCGTAGACAAAGAGACATCGCACATTTGCTAGTCTAAATCACAAAAATGATCATCAACGATCATCAAGAAGTGTTGATTACAGTAAGCTAGTAAATATATAAGCTTAGCTTCATGTCCCATAACCACTAGCTTAACTTAAATATTTACAAACAAATTGTAGATCTCCACTCGAAAATTGTCACAAGAGATTCAATCGAACAAGTCTAAGAATTAACCGGCAAAGTAAACGCAAGCGTTTCATGCCACTTGTTTTACTAAGCCGTTTAATTAGATTTCTCGTACGAGTGAGGTAAAGGTTTATATATACTAGTAGATTGGAAAACGGTTTAAGAAACAAGCTTTGTAATAAAATAGGGTTGAAATCGTTTTGATGAAGGAGTTTTGATATTTACTACTAGTATTGAAACCTTTATATTTTTAAAATGACAAATCACAAAAATGATTGTAGAAATAATAAGTCACAAGAATTCACATTCGAAGACGTGAATAAAATCCAAAGAATTCGATTCCAAATCTATCAAAGTGGAAATACCCTTGCGACTTGACAGCCACGACTTACGACTTAACACAATTCAACACAAGAAATCAGCGACTTAAGAAATAGCATGTGGCCTAACAGAGCAACTTAACATGGCGCGACCTATAGCATGGCGCGACCTAAGTTGGTGCGAGATATAGCAGCTGGTCGAGTGACCTAAATGGTTGCGACTTAAACCATGACGTGACCCATAGCAGCAGGCCAAGCGACCTAAGTGATGCGACCTAAGTGGTGCGAGCAAGCCGAGCGACCTAAGGGATGCGACCTAAGTGGTGCGAGTAAGCCGAGTGACTTAAGGAACGAACGACCTAACTGGTTGCGACTTAACAGGCCGAGTCATTAGCGAGGCGAGTGACCTAAGAAGTGCAAACAGGCCGAGCGACTTAAGGAGGTGAGGCCGAGCGACCTAAGGAGTGCAAGTAGGCCGAGCGACTTAAGGAGGTGAGGCTAAGCGACCTAAGTGGTTGCGAGCTAGCCGAGCGACCTATGAGGTCAGCGACCTAAAGCAGGCTGACTCATAACAAGGCGAGCGACTTAAAGTATGGTGCGACCTATGTTGGTGCGACCTAAATGCAGGCCGAGGGACGTATATGCAGGCCGAACGACCTAAGGAACAGAAGTGCCAAAACTCTCTCAATTTGCAACCGGTCGAGCACGGACGCTAGGGGATTATGCCCATCGGCTACCCAGTCCTATTGGCTCCTCGATGCATCACCAAAAACGTATTCGAACTTCAAAGTTAGGATTTTTAAAGATTTGAACCAAAAACACTAAAAATTGGGATATTCACCAATTCAATCCAAACCAAAAGTAAATGCACATGAATAAGTGTTAGGAATTCATACCCAACAATCAAAGATAGTTATAGACAAAGATGTCAGATAAAAATCTCACCTTTTCACAAAATCAATGAAGGGGAAGCTTAAAAGCAAAGGAAGAATCAACCACACTTCAATCTCAACACAAGAAGCTTGAATCAATGGCTTCCCTTTGGATTTGGAGTTAGATGTTGGATTTGCAAATGATCTAGGGCTTGGAGTTTTAATTTCCCATTCCTCTCTCCATTTTCGATGAAGCTTGAGTGTTAGAAAATGAAAGTGAAGTAATGAAGGGAAGAGGGGGTTGAGCTAGAGTTAATAGTTTAGGCTAATGGGCTAAACCAAACTCAAAGCCCAAAGTGAAAAAGTGGCAAATTCCACTAACTCCAAACATATCAAAGTTTATACTCAAAAAGATCTCAAACGGCGTTTTGAACTCAATGGAAGTGGTCCGGAGTCCTAATTCGACCGTATGCAAAATGTAACTTTTCGGACTAAAATCCGACTAACGATAAAATATTTAAATAAAATATTTAAATATTCAATCATAAAATATGCGGGTTGTTACTGACTCCCCTCCTTAAGGAAATTGCGTCCACGCAATATTTAAGAAGAAAATATAAGGTAGCAACCATGAAAGCATATCAATGTAAAAGAAATTTGAAATAAGAAATTCACCTCAAAGAGCACGGGAAAGTAAATCCAGATGTGTTTGCTCGATGAATTCTCTAGATTCTCAAGAGCAATCCTTAGGATTCGAGGACCGTTAAACTTTAACAAGCGGAACATCTTTATTTCGAAGGCGTTTGACCTCCAAAGCAATAATACGAATAGGATGTTGCTCATAAGTTAAATTAGACGAAACTTCAATTTCTTCCACAACACCGGGCTCAAGAATAGAATCGGAATCTCGAAGGCATTTCCGTAATTGAGAAACGTGAAACACGTCATGAATGGCAGAAAACTGAGCCGGTAATAAGAGGCGATAAGCCACGGAACCAATACGTTCGGTGATAGGAAATGGCCCAATATATTGAGCCGCTAATTTTCCCTATCGACTGAAACGTACAACACCCTTCATAGGTGAAACACGAATAAACATAAGATCTCCCACAGAAAATTCTAATTTCCTTCTCCGGTTATCGGCATAGGATTTTTGTTTACTCTGGGCTTCTTTCATCCTATGTCGAATAAGGTCAATCTTCTCTGTGGAATCACGAATAAAATCTGGACCTAAAACCAGCTTCTCACCGGCCTCAAGCCAACAAGAAGGAGATCGACATGGTCTTCCATAGAGTGCCTCGAAAGGTGACATACCAATAATAGATTGGAAGCTATTATTATAGGAAAACTCAACAAGAGAAATATGATCTTCCCAACTTCCACCAAAATCAAGAGCACATGCACGAAGAAGATCTTCAAGAGTTTGATTCACACGCTCAGTTTGTCCATCGAACCGAGGATGTTAAGCGGTGCTAAAATTAAGCTTCGTTCCCAAAGCTTTTTGAAGACTCTTCCAAAATCCACTAGTAAACAATGGATCACGATCACTAACAATAGAAGTAGGAACTTCATGTAATTTAACAATTTCTTTGATAAAGAGTTTGGCCAAAAGTGGCACGGTTCGATTGGACCGAACGGGAAGAAAATGGGCGGATTTAGTAAGTCTATCAACTATCACCCATAAGCTATCATGACCCGGACGAGAACGGGGAAAGCCATTTATGAAATCCATGGAAATTTGGTCCCACTTCCAAATTGGAATTTCTAAAGGTTGCAATAACCCACCGGGCCTTTGATGTTCGGCCTTAACAAGTTGGCAAGTCATGCAACACTTAACAAAGTTAGCAATATCAGATTTCATTCCCTCCCAATAATAAAGTCGCTTCATATCCGCGTATATTTTACTACTACCGGGATGAATGGTACATTTAGGACGATGAATAATAAAGTCTTTAATAAAACGACGGTAATAGCCCGCTAATCCAAGGAAGCTACGGATTTCCGTCACACTCTCCGGTCTCTTCCAATTTTGAATCGCTTCAATCTTTGAAGGATCCACGAAAATTCCAGATTTGGAAATAATATGACCGAGAAACTTCACACGAGATTGCCAAAAGTGGCATTTAGAAAATTTTGCTTTTAATTGATTACTCCTAAGAGTTTCCAACACAATCCGAAGATGCTTTTCATGCTCCTCCTCAGTTTTTGAATACACAAGAATATCAACAATGAAGATGAGAACAAATCGATCGAGGAAACCTTTGAAAACTCGGTTCATAAGGTCAACGAAATAAACCGGAGCATTCGTTAAACCAAATGGCATAACAAGCCATTCATAAAATCCATAACGAGTACTGAATGATGTCAAAGGAATGTTATCCTCTGCAATACGAAGCCGATGAAAACCGATAGCTAGGCCTAATTGTGAAAAGACTCTAGTACCACTAAGTTGATCGAATAGATCATCAATCCAAGGTAAAGGATATTTATTCTTGATAGTAAGATCATTAAGCTTGCGGTAGTCAACGCAAAGCTTAAGTGTACCATCGAATTTCTTCACAAAAATAGCTGAAGCTCCCCAAGGCGAGGAACTAGAGCGAATAAATTGCTTCGTCTCCAATTCGGATAATTGTTTGCGCATCTCCTCATTTTCCTTATTGGACATGCGATAAGGAGGATGAGTGATAGGTTGAGCTCCAGGGATGAGATTAATTTTGAACTCAATTGCTCGCTTAGGTGGTAATCCTAAAACGGGCTCAAATATGTCGGAAAATTCATGAACAATGTGAATAAGAGAAATAATATCTTCCTCATCATCATTATCGTCATCACGAGGATTTAAAGAATATAAAGATGCAACCAAGCTGGAATCCGAATCTTTAAGGTTAATAGAAATCTTCTTAACAGATTGAGGATGTCGAAGATGAATAGTCCGTTTAGGACATAGGATTTGAGCTTCATAGCGGTTAAGCCAATCCATTCCCAAAATCAGTCCAAAGCCTAAGTAGCGCATAACATGCAAATCGGCTCGGAAAGAAAAATCACACAAAATAATCTCGACATCTTTACACAATAAACTGATTGTTGCGGATCCACCAACCGGATTCGCAATTCTCAAAGAAGTCATTAAAGCGACAACACTCAAAGAAAAAGTATCAACAAGTTCTTTTGATATAAAAGAATGGGACGCATCCGTATCAAAAAGAACTCGAATAGGATGATCACGAAATAAAATAACGCCATCAAGGATAGAATGAGAAATACCTTGACCACGAGATGTGTTGCCAGGGGCTTGACAAACATTAAGCTTTCCCTCCTTCTTGCCCTGAAGTTTGGGACAAGAAGATAAATAATGATCCGGGCTTTTGCAATAGCGACAAGCACGGGGCTTTGAACACTTGTTCGCATAATGGTCCTTAGAACCACAATTGTAGCATTGCCCACTACTAGAGGTAGAAGTCTTTGCCACCGAAGTTGGTTGCTTCCCTTTCTTATTGTTGGGATAAGGACCTTTGAACTTATTATGCCTTTTCTTGTTGGTGAAGTTCGGTTTAGCACTCCCAACCTCAACATCACTTACTCTATCAGCCTCTTCAAGTCGAAGAGCGATATCAATGAGCTGATCAAAAGAAACTTCTAATTTTAGAAGTAATGGCTTCTTGAGATTTTTATTCAAGCCATAGACAAATCTTTGGTTTTTCTTTAATGGGGTGTTTATGTACTCGACCACGTATTTAGAAAGTGACTCGAATGATGCGACATAGTCTGCCACGGAAGATTCACCTTGAACAAGGTCCATGAAACGACGAGCCAAAGTCACCTTCTCGGCTTCTGGCATAAATTTTAACTCGAAGCGTTCCCGGAATTTCTCCCAAGTAAGATCCGCTTCATTTATTTCAGAAATCAAAAGCTCATACCAATCTAATGCTCTTTCTTAGAGCATACTAGAGGCCACCTGAACACGGTGTAGATTAATAAGATTCATGCGAGAAAAGATTCGATCGCACGTTCTCAGCCAGGCCTGGACTTCAATAATAGTTTCAGAACCTTTGAATGGATTCCCACCCAAATTGGTATGATCGTTGCACAAATGTGCAAATCCAGACTTAGGGTGAGTAGACTCCGGATTAGATCCAGCTGCTTGAGCATTCTTTAATAGATCAAGAAGCTGCTGGGCAGACATAAATACTCCATCTTAGGGAGTAGCACTAGATTGACCGGCGCTGGGACGGCCAGGTCTAACCATTTCTCTTCCTTTAGAAAGAAATAAAGAAGAAGGAAAAGGTTATTCACTAAATGAATATCAAACAATCTTGATAGATAAAACAAGGAATCACAAAGAAATTAGGATGAATAGGTATGAAGACTCGAATTAATCCTAAAGCACGACTCTTAAGAAGTACTTAGGACGATGATCCTTGATAGATTATTCTACATTGTTTTGAAGTTTGGCTCTGATACCAAGCTGTGACGCCCCACCTCTATACCCACTCTAGCCAAGGACACTACGGTGTAATGTCGTCAACTAGCATGGAGAATAAGGTTGTTAAGGAGCGACCATCCGTGTAATTGCTTTGTGCGAGCACCGATATGTCAGATTGTACAACATGCATTTGGTCTCAGGAGGAAATCCGACATACCGATACAAACTCAAAGCTACTACACAATGGCTATATATATTCGTCGGAAACAAACATAGAAATAAACATAACACAAATCAGTCACAGATATCCCTATCACAAAGGCGGAAAAAGATATGAATATAACACATGAAAGTGTACATCAGAGTAGTGGTCAAACAAGACCCACAATATCACAAAAGAATAGTTACAAGAGCTTCACAAAAGAATAAGTATACATCAATGAGTCTATATCTCGAATGTATACAACCAAAAACTACTAATCTAAGTAGATAGCCAAAAGTCAGGGTGATAATCCCAGATGTGAAGTCAAGTAGAAGCACCTGTAACAACTCGGTCTGACCCGAGTATTATTTAATAAGAAAATGATAAACGGATCAGTCTAGCTATAAATATCAGATGAATTGATATAGAATAAGAGATATGACAAAAAGATATGACAACCATAAAGCCATACTGTGATAAGTATGCAATTAAAAATCAACTAGGGTTAATCAATATCACAAGAATCTTCTCAAAGATCACAAGGAATGTCATACTCTTTATTTTTATTCACCAAACCATAAATATTGGCAATAACATCAATGCCAATCACAAAAGTTAATGACACACAAATTCACCAATGCACGGATATTGATAAAACCTATCAATGAAAATCACTAAAATTGCTGAAACACAAATTCTAGAAATCATCAATGGAAATCCAGAAATCACAAAAAAGGGGAGGCCTATCAAAAAACGGAAGCATGAAAACTCACTAACACGTGTATCACAAAATGGAACGCTATTCCATGGTTGCTAACCATTAATTTTGAGCCGAAGCTCCACAAAATGGCCCGAAGACTATGGGTCGCTACCCCACCAAATTGAGCCAAAGCTCCACAGAAACGGGGTTTAGTCTCCCTCGTAGATAAAGAGACATCGCACATTTGCTAGTCTAAATCACAAAAATGATCATCAACGATCATCAAGAAGTGTCAATTACAGTAAGCTAGTAAATATATAAGCTTAGCTTCATGTCCCATAACCACTAGCTTAACTTAAATATTTATGAACAAATTGTAGATCTCCACTCGAAAATTTTCATAAGAGATTCAATCGAACAAGTCCAAGAATTAACCGGCAAAGTAAACGCAAGCGTTTCATACCACTTGTTTTACTAAACCGTTTAATTAGATTTCTCGTACGAGTGAGGTAAAGGTTTATATATACTAGTAGATTGGAAAACGATTTAAGAAACAAGCTTTGTAATAAAATGGGGTTGAAATCGTTTTGATGAAGGAGTTTTGATATTTACTACTAATATTGAAACCTTTATATTTTTAAAATGACAAATCACAAAAATTATTGTAGAAACAATAATTCACAAGAATTCACATTCGAAGACGTGAATAAAATCCAAAGAATTCGATTCCAAATCCATCGAAGTGGAAATACCCTTGCGACTTCACAGCCACGACTTACGACTTAACACAATTCAACACAAGGAATCAACGACTTAAGAAATAGCATGCGGCCTAACAGAGCAACTTAACATGGCGCGACCTATAGCATGGCGCGACCTATAGCATGGCGCAACCTAAGTTGGTGCGAGATATAGCAGCAGGCCGAGCGACCTAAATGGTTGCGACTTAAACCATGACGCGACCCATAGCAGCAGGCCAAGCGACCTAAGTGATGCGACCTAAGTGGTGCTAGCAAGCCGAGCGACCTAAGGGATGCGACCTAAGTGGTGCGAGTAAGCCGAGCGACTTAAGGAACGAGCGACCTAACTGGTTGTGACTTAACAGGCCGAGTCATTAGCGAGGCGAGCGACCTAAGGAGTGCAAACAGGCCGAGCGACTCAAGGAGGTGAGGCTGAGCGACCTAAGGAGTGCAAGCAGGCCGAGCGACTTAAGGAGGTAAGGCTGAGCGACCTAAGTGGTTGCGAGCTAGCCGAACGACCTATGAGGTCAGCGACCTAAAGCAGGAAGACTCATAGCAAGGCGAGCGACTTAAAGTATGGAGCGACCTATGTTGGTGCGACCTAAATGCAGGCCGAGGGACATATATGCAGACCGAACGACCTAAGGAACAGAAGTGCCAAAACTCTCTCAATTTGCAACCGGTCGAGCACGGACGCTAGGAGATTACGCCCATCGGCTACCCGATCCTATTAGCTCCTAGATGCATCACCAAAAACGTGTTCGCACTTCAAAGTTAGGATTTTTAAAGATTTGAACCCAAAAAACTAAAAATTGGGATATTCACCAATTCAATCCAAAACCAAAAGTAAATGCACATGAATAAGTGTTAGGAATTCATTCCCAACAATCAAAGATAGTTATAGACAAAGATGTCGATAAAAATCTCACCTTTTCACAAAATCAATGAAGGGGAAGCTTAAAAGAAAAGGAAGAATCAAGCACACTTCAATCTAAACACAAGAAGCTTGAAACAATGGCTTCCCTTTGGATTTGGAGTTAGATGTTGGATTTGAAAATGGTCTTGGGCTTGGAGTTTTAATTTCCCATTCCTCTCTCCATTTTTGTTGAAGCTTGAGTGTTAGGAAGTGAAAGTGAAGTAATGAAGGGAAGAGGGGGTTGAGCTAGAGTTAATAGTTTAGGCTAATGGGCTAAACCAAACTCAAAGCCCAAAGTGAAAAGGTGGCAAAATTCCACTAACTCCAAACATATCAAAGTTTATACTCAAAAAGATCGCAAAAGGCATTTTGAACTCAATGGAAGTGGTCGGGTGTCCTAATTCGATCGTATGCAAAAAGTAACTTTTCGGACTAAAATCCGACTAACGATAAAATATTAAAATAAAATATTAAAATATTCAATCGTAAAATATGCGGGTTGTTACATGATGAATCATTGTTGGGTCCATCTAGATCCCTCTTCACTGCTTCCAGCTTGGTTTCCCCAGGCATTAGGAGCTTGGGGTGCAGCAAACCAGTTAGGATTCTTCAGTTTCTCACATATTGATGAAGTTTGTTTTCCAAATCATCTCTTCAATCGGGTTCTTCGGTGTCGGCACTCATTCTTGTTGTGACCATGTGTATTATGGTAGCGGCAGCACTTTTGGGAACACTTTCGCTATTCAGTTGCTTCCTTTTGAGGTGACTTCTTGTACTCCTCTATTCCTTGTATCGTAAGGTATATGTTTTCTAGGGTATCATTGAGTAGTGTTTAGTCTTGGGGCCTGAAGCCTGAAGCCTTTAATTCACTTGTCACTTCCGTTGCGCTTGTTGGAATTCTAGTTCTTCCTTTTCAGGTTCCTATCCTTCCCCGCATTTCCCACAGCGGTTCCGGAGGTGTCTATACTTTGGTTGGTTGCCATGCTATTCTGGCCAACGTTGGTTGGTTGTAGGTTAGTAGGTTTTCCTTCGAGCTTCTCCGCCTCTTCCACTCTCAAATACTGGCTTGACTTTTGGTTAAAGCCCTTATAGGTTATTTCATTTTGATCCATTTTTCGAATTCAGTGTTGGGGTGGATAGTGCGGACCAAGGCCATGAAGACATATCTTCGTTTGGGTTACTTACTTCATTCATTGTGGTGTTGAATTGACTCATGAAGGATTTCAAAGATTCATTTAGTCCTTGTAATAGGACAGATAAGGACATTAAGTCTTTTGGCTGTGTCGTGTGAAGCCTAAACTGATCAAGGAATTTTGTTGCTAATTCATTGAAAGTGGAAATGGATTTTGGTGGGAGCATAGTGAACCACATAGAATCAATTCTCTTTAGGAAGATAGGAAAACATATACGTCGAATAGCATTTAAAGCATTTTCTCCATCCATGTACGAAAACTATACTTGTATAAGTGGGGTTTTGGATCTCTAGTTCCATCTAAGACGAAATAGTCGGCATAGTAAACATTTTAGGGTACCGTTCATTCAAAATGTCATTAGTGAAGGGAGTCTGGCTTGGAGCGGATCTACATTCATCATCTCTCCTATACTTTCTCCGATCAAGCACTTGATCATATCCGCGATATATGCCTCTGATGTCCAGTAGTCCATGGGTTGGATGTCAGTGACTATTCTAAGTATTTGATTTTGCAAACGATCTTGATAAATGGGCTAAAGCCTAGGCTCTCCTATCTTCGAGAGAGCCACTTCCTTAGAGTTCCATTGACTTGTAGTTAGTCGCGTAAGGACAGTCTGGCCCTCCCTACCGGTATTTAGTGCATTAGCATTTTCTTCCAACTTGTTGTCATCAAGTTTCCCGCCATCTTCAGAGTCGGAGAGATTTACTACAATATCTTCGCGTGGGGTTTTTGCCCCTATATTCAAGTTTGTAGTAGGTTTCTTTGCAATTGGCTGAGTGCTTGCGTTTCCTTCTATGACGATTCTTGCAGCTCCACCCACTACTCCTTTTTGCTTCTGCCCTCCGTTTCTTCTATTTAAGCCGGAAATGGAAGATTTTTCCTGCTCTATGATAGTTGTAGGTTCTAGCATGCTTGTTGAAGCAGCTATTGATTGCAAGGTTAGGAGGGCATTTAATTTGTCCATGAGAGATTTTTGGTCGTTCTCAATCTTTTAGTTGATTTCATCAACCATTTTGTTCAATTCGTTTTTACTGACAACCTCATGCTGGGTAGAAGATCCTGACACCTAATTTTCGGTGATAGCTCAAGAATTCGCTTCAATTAGCATATTATTGGTGTTGTTGACTTCAACTTGCTGGGGATTGGCCTCTTCTATAGCTACAACGACTCCTATGGATTTTCCGGAGCAGTTCTCTTTCTCCCTACCATTGATCTTCAACAACAAGCTTAAGACTTCCTAAATCAATTTGATGGATCCCGTCTCTAGATTTGGCAATCCAAAGAGAAAAGCTAGATCTATGCCTAAATTCACTATGTTCTCAGTGAAAACACCAAAATGTTAACCTAAAAAATGGATCAACAACGTTGATTGAGTGCGAAATCACCAACCCTGTTTCTTAAAGCAAATAATATAAAAAATAAATGTAAAAGGAGCAGAAATAGTAAAGTGACACAAGAATTTTATAGTGGTTCGTCTATTAACGAAGCCTACATCCACTTGTAGTTTCTATTAACTAACTGCTATTACAAGATTGTTTTGGATTACAATATGGTTGAATCTCCTAGACCAGATCTGATCACAAGTACTTGGAGGCAACCAGAGGATCTCAGTTGCTCCTTTTTGACCATTGTGTGGGAGAAAAAGTGTGAAGAATAACAATGGAAGAAATCCAGCAGCCGGTCCAGAGAATCCCCTTTTTGTTACAGATGAGACGGTATTTATAGGAGTTTAAGAGTACTTAGGCCAGAGCCGCCTTGTCAAAAGCCTACATTCATCACATAGGGGAAGTCCAAGAAGATTGAAGGTCATCAAAGTAAAGTATTTGGATCGCTACCGTCCCGATCCAATTGGATCGATATCGATCCAAAGAGTTAATAATTTTTTATGCTTTGACTACTTGATTGTCTTCCTTTCCAGGTTACGATGTTCTCCATGTAGTTTCGTAGCTTGTTGAATTGTTTTGATGATGATTCACATATGTCTTAGATTGAACTATATTTTGAATCGGATGAACCTCCACTTCTTGAACTAGGTTGCCTGGATTGCTACCAAACTTGTTGGATGAACTTAGTAGAGACATAGGGTCATGATGCAAGAATGGAGGACCAAATAGATAATTAGGATCGCACCGATCCAATTGGATTAGATTGATGCCGGTCCGAAAAGTTAGGCTATTTTCGGTCCATACTTTAGCCTAACTTTTTGTAGACTTTAATGATGTTTTTAGGCCTTTCGGTCAAGTTTCGAGTCATTTTGGCTTAATTTGAATGTTTTAGATTCTTTTAAATTTATCTGGGTTAAGTTACCAATTAACACTTTATTTTAAAAATAAAACTAAAACCCTTTTTTTGAAGTTCAAAAGTTGCTTGGTTTCCAAAAATAAGCTATGAAATTTTCCTTTTCTAAAGACTTTGATTGTCAGCCCAAAACATTTTATCAAATTTAACCCAATTATCATACCAAACCATTTTTAAAACGTCTTTATAACTTAAATCAGTGAAAACTGGAGTAGACAAGGATAACTTCCATCCTATTATTTTCCTATTCTCATGCTATCTCCGCTTCCACCTTGACAGAGATTTTCATAGCATAAGTGGGGGGATTCTAAAAGATATGTGTAATTGCGACATCTATCTAAGCGTCTATCTAAAGGGTATACGTAGTTACTACATATCCATGGAAATTATCCATTACTACATATCCATGGAAATTATTCATTCTTCCTATTATACTCCTATTATTTTTTTCTACTATATTATTTCTAACTAGATTACTAATCTTATTTTTATATATAAATTCCTAATGCCATTTCTATCTAAATTATCGGGTTTTCTTACCCCTTTATTCTCTATACCCCATTTGAATCCGGTATAATTTCTATTTGTCCACCTTTAAATAGAATTTTAAAATGGAACTTTCAAATTTACAAAAATAGGAAAAATCATTGAGCCAAACCTATGTTCTATTTTCTACTCATTTCAAAAACAAAAAATCCCTTTATCAAAAATCATTAAATCCAAACTTTTTGACTAAATCAATTTTAAACTAAGAATTTTAAAAATGAAAAATCTTTTTTACCAAAAAACCTTTAAATTAAGTTCTTTCATATAGGATTGGACTGAGAAATGGAGTTTAATTGTCCTTCCTTTTGGACATTCCTTCTTCCTACTTCTTCTTAACTCTTCTTCATTAAAATCTGGTTTATCTTCTTGTGGTGATTAGTGTACACCTTCTTATGGGAACTTTCTCTGCTCCTTCGTACCTTGCTTCTAGATGTTGCAACATATAGTTTCTTATTTCCCATTTGTTGGGATAAATGATATATTTTCAATCGGTAATCCATCAAAATCCACAATCATAAGGTAGCCTAGGTCCAACAAAGGAGTCGAGAACCATTTAGCTTCTAGGGTGGTTATATATGTCATGCTCATGCTCTTCTTAGTCCACTTCATATGATACGGCCTCCGCCCTATGGTGTAATCAAGGTAGGAGTATAAATTTAATTATATTTATTCAACTCATAGTCGCCTCGCCCCACCTTTCAAAATATGGTTGCAACTACTTCTATAGTTGGAATCTATAGAGTTAGGCATACAATTTATATATAATTATAGGTAAAAATACAAATACATTATCTCAGTATATCCTAATTTCTATTATCGGCCAACTTAAGCTTTGATACCAAATGTGACAATCTGCACCTTAATAGGCCCAATTTTTGACTAAAACAAAACCCAAGTCCATTGAGGCACGGATTGTTGGTTTTGGAAACCTGTAAATAAGAAAAGTATACCAGAGTGTGATAAATATAAACTCATAGTGGAATTGAAAAAATATAATATAACATACGTATTGACTAAGGCTACTACCTCGGAATATTATTCCTTGGATATTTAATTGTCTTGTCGGTGCCGAGCATGAATAAGAAGACTTCATCATTTGAAGTTCCCATCTTTCCCCAGTAGCCTTCCCTTCTAAACCTAACCCATGTGTTATTATAAGGAGGTGTTTAGAAATTGTTCTGCTGATTGGAAAATTACATACTTTACCCATACCATTAATTTATAGCGACTGATTTCTATTTAAATGTTATGTCTATTAGTTACGACTAATCCGATAAATCTTATGTGTGTGTATGATATGCTTAAGCTAACCTTCTCCAAGGTATCATTATATTTATATATGCATATTACATATATATCTAATCCTATTTATCCAAAACTCTGGCCACTTAATACTTTTTAAATAGGGAGGAGACAGACCAATTAGTCATTTACTACCTCAAGTCCCTGAAGTAGACCCTTCGTAATGTCAACGCTAGTCAATCGGTTCTAGCTAAAGAGATCAATGACTCCTATATATGACTTTATAATATAATATATAATTTAATTTCCATACCATTAATGCAACTCAAAGACTCATCTAAGGGTTAACTAGCCCGCCTCTGCCAAACAAACAACAAACAAACAATTAAATAAAACTTTGAGATCTTTGTGTATCCTATACAGATTCTACACTGATAGGAAGGGAAATCCATCAGGGCATAATCCGAGTTTTGCTAACGATCATGCAGGACCGTTGGTGGTCAAAGCCTATATATCAACCCTACTAATAAATACCAGTCAAATAACAACACCGACGTAGCTCACTGGTCTCCCATGGCCAAAGTCCCATTAAGAATAACTTGAGTAAATTAAGGAAAATACCTCTTTCGGTTACTTACTACCACTTATTGGAATTGAAGCAAACCCAATTTCCTTAAAAGTACTTAGGCATTCAATACTTCAAATCTGAGGCGAACCCTCGGTATATTTTCCCCTACCTATCCACAATGCATATCCCTTCCCCATGGGTCCTCCCATATCAGTATTAAGTGTACACAACTGCCTATAGCCTCTAGGTGAAGGGCGAACTTTTTTGTGTAACTCTACCGACCTCGCATCCCAAGCCACTAAACCAAACCTATCCTCCATGGCCTAAGTGTTGGGCTAAGCCCACTAATTCACGTTTGTAATAAATGTATAATTAAAGTTATATAATTTCCTACTACGAAAATTATATTGCTTTCTACGTATAATTAATAGTATTAATACTTACTTATTCGCTATGTTATTATTACCCGATGCCTTGACCCAGCAATATTGGGCTGATCGTGCAAGATATATTCGACTACTGATAAGAATAATAACCATGAGGCAGCGGCTTTAGCACCTAGCAATAGAGTTCGAACAGTTATACAAAGCCAAGTTAAGCAGAGATGATAGGCATACAGCATAGGATGTCGGAAGGATGGAAGGTAGCTCAGGTAAAATATGGGTCGGTGTAGGCATTTGTCAACGTATTTGAGATGCCATAGGGGTCAGTATAGCAAAACAAGGTAATAAGATCAACTGTGGAAGTTATTCAAGGGGTCGGCATGGTGGGTTTGGTGGATAGCCAACGTAGATGGAGTCACGAAGGGATCGTCATAGTGAAGGTCACGATAGGGTTCGACATATATCTCACAATCAATATGGGTCCGCATAATGGTCCTTCAATGAGGACAAGATGCTAAAGGGTTCGGTGTAGCAAGGAGAGACTATAAGGATCGGCATTAGATGTGGCATCAAGTCCATCGTGGTTCGATGGCACTAGAGAGATTGACATAGCATGCAACAAACGTAGGGATCGGCATGCTCATAAAGGATGGATTGGCATGTAGTTGAGAAGCAATATGAATCGACATATATTAATACAATAAGGGGGTTCGGTATATTGACACATAAAGGGATCGGTATTCATTGGACTAACATGAAACTAAACTAAGAATTAGGCAAAAGAAAGAGCTCCAAACATCCAAACACCATGATATTTGGAACACCGTCATATCAAAGCATAAAGGAGCTGCCATAGGGATCGCTGCCCCAAATTCCACACATGGAGGGGTCGGTACCGATCCCTCTCCATTGTGATTTAGGCCTTGCCCTCCCTATGGTAGGCCCCTATAAATGAGAAGATTCTATTGCCGAAGTTCTTGTCGGATTAGAGGTAGTCTGCACCTATAAATATAGGCCCAAGGCAGTGAAGTTAATGCGCTCGGTAGATTCAAAGCGGTGGAGGTGCAAAAAGTCATAGCGGGGATACGGCGAGGATATAGCGGGATATAGCGGATGGCTCTAAAATAGCATATAAAGCTCGTACTTAATGTTTCTACAAATATATAAATGATAATTAAATGAAAACTTATCATTCAATTGAATTATAAATAATACATAAATAATTTTAAATAAAAACATGTGTGAATATACTTTAAATAAACGAAAAACTGTTATATAACATAATTGAATTTGGTAGAATCTTAGAGTATATTCATTTTTGAAAATATATTAAAAATTAAATCAAATAAATTAGTTTCATAATTTTATAAAGTATAAATGCAATTTTTCAATTCATTTTATTAAAAAAGATATAGCGGGAATAGCGGAATATAGCGGAAATAACGGGACATAGCGGAAATAGCGAGGATTAAAGCGGAAAGGCTATATTTTGGGTCTATATAGAAAAATCATAGCGGTAGAAATCCGCTATGAGATATAGCGGGGTTGTAGCAGGGTAATAGCGGGCATTAACTACACAGGCCCAAGGTGTCATTCTGAGGATCTTTACGCTACTGGTTAGACAACACCATTATTGTAATCAACTTCCTCCATTATTCTCTTGTCTCTTTCTATTTATTTTAATTCCTAATTGTAATCAAGTTAATTGAAAAGCAATAAAGAGAATATTCATAGTGCACTTAGGCAGTCAACGCCGAACCACTATAAATCTTGTTGTTCTTGCTTTTTGTTGCATTTTTTCCTATTATTTTGATATATTCCTCAGTTTTGATTTAGTTTCTTCATTTATTTCACTACTTAAATATGTTCTTGGGTGTTTGTGGCCAAATTGGTTGCAAACATTTTGGTGTTTTCATTGAGAGCGCTTGATTCTCAGTCCGTTAGGATCCCTTTGCTGCTATTGAATTGAGGAAATCCCCCGAAGGAGATCCATATTCATCTTTAAATGCTTCCAGATACTACTTAGATTTACCAGAATCTAAACAAGAAATCCATAACGGTGAGGCATACCAAATCAACTTCCCAGAACGTTAATGCAAATGAAACTACCAACATCCAACCAGGAGCTCTAAACAACCAGCCTGCTTATGTCAATATGGAGCCTGCTAAAATCCAAAACCTCGCTAGTTCCATAACTAGGGATGAATTCAACAACTTGTTGAGGGAGCTAATGGAGAACCATAGGCATCTGAATGAGCAAATCCAGACTAATGCTAATTTAATGAACTAGATTGCTCAGCAACAGTGTTAGAGCGCAAGAAGCAATCTTGCTTCTTACTCGGCATCGAAGGGTTCAGAGTCATCAGAAGATGAGTATCTGTAACGACCCTGGATTTTTGGCCCCGTTTATTTTAATAAATGTTTAATCTAATATATATATAAAGTGTAATTTGATCATGTTAAAATGATTATGATTTGGGAATACTGCCAATTTATTTATTTAAATTGTATTTTTAAAGGGAATCAGACTTTGGGAATACAAAATAAATCTTTTGATAATATTTTAATAATATTTATTTTATATAATTGAATTAAAACACTTTACTTTGTTTACCTCTGATAAATATACATATGAATAATAATGTTTGAAATTTAAATAAATCTCTTTATAATATTTATCTTATACCATTAAATTAAATTACTTTGCCTTGTTATCATGTGATGAAATATACATACGAATGAAAATGTTTAAATTCAAATCTAATTCTATTAATATAAAATACAAGTGAAACATGTAAATCTTATTTAATTATTGATAATTGAAACATAAATATAAATAAATAAGTAGACACATCAATCTAAGTTTAATATTAATAGTCAGATATAAAACACAAATCAAAATATAAATCAAACTAGAAATAAGTAGTTAATACTTCCAATATCGTTTTAAATTTGCAAGACCATAGAAAAACATATATAATATAATAAGTTTAAAATGTAACTAAATCATACATTACATAATTTAAATATTGATAGTTAAGAATGAGATATAAATATAAATGTAAATAAACCATCTTGAATATAACTTAAATATTGTTAGTCATAGTTAGAATACATAATAAATTTAAAAACCTTTTAGAACAAGTCTACCTGCAAACATGAACAGATAAATAGCTTCATGTACAAGTCAAGTGTGACCTGCAAGTGTATATTTACACAACACTTATGTGTATAGAGTTCAAACTAGAGGATAATAAAACAAGTAATATGATAACAAAACAAAATATCTTCATAATCAAGCTTCATACATAAGCCTTGTATGTACCTACAGATTTGTACACTGACATACAAATATACTTATGCAGCTGAACATAATTATAATTATGGTAAGCAAAACAATTAATAATTGTGTAAACATATTAGAAACCAAAGTATGTACTTCCTATCAACTCAGCCTAATTTTTGTCACCTCAAAATATCTAGCAAATCTGGTTAAAATAAAAACAAGATAGGGTAAAAACATGTCCAGATATTGCCTCCCTATACTACTGTTATCTCAAACATATATATGTGCAGTTGCTTTTTAGTTTTGGTCATTCAACAAAACACATAATAAAACTTTGTAATACCTGAGAAACCAGAGAGCAAGAAAAGAAGCAAACTCTATTTCAATTCAACAAATACAGTCAAGGATTTAGGACAGTTCAGGCTTCAGATGTTCAACATCAAGTTATTCCTTGTTCAGGCATGATTCAAGTGAGTAAACTAATTTTTATTAAAAACTTAAGTTTTGGTAATTGACTTATTAAGAATCATTATATTGATCTTTTTGAGATGTTTAGCTAATTTCTGACAAGTCTGCATATTGATGAACTGGTAATTTCCAGTAACTGTGACAATATAAGTAGGAAATATATTGAATCATACACTTTATTTTGAAATATTTTCACTTAGAATCTAACTAAATAATTTTGTTTAAATAAAGTTCAAAGCTTGGAAACTATTTTAAAGATGGCTGTCCATATAATCACTGTGAATTCAATTTACAGTAAAACAGAAAACAAGAGTCCAAATTCGAATAACACGAATTATAAGCTTGAACTTATAAATTGAAACAATATATGAAGTTATGATTTTTAAGACAAAAATTCTAATTTTTAGTTAACTATGCTTGGAGTAGTTTGTTAGTACACAGTAAGAGTATTTGCACGAATTCCTGTTGATTAATAATTTGTTGTTGTTGAAATTAGACATGGAGCTTGTGCATTAATTCTAGATCACTAGAAAAATGCTAAAAAAATTGTTAATTGCAAGATCATTTGGAAATTATGGAAAATAGGGTTTATGGGTTCTGTGTTTTGGGCTCGGTTCGATGGGTGATCGCGGTGCCATAGTACCACCGAGCGCTATGATATTTTGGGAAGTGTGTGTGGGGGTCGATGACGAGATTTGACCGAAGTCTTGTCGTCTCTGGCGGTCGCGACAGTGAGAACGAGGTGGTTTTTGCCCCTCGTGTTCATGGAGCAGTTCGTCTTTACAGGTATTTTCGATTGAGTACTTATGGCATTGATTTGAGCTTAGATTTCGAATGAGTGGTGAGTTTATGGTTTGTTGGTGGTGTCGCGTGGCGTTGGCGTGGTGGTGGACCGCCGTGCACGTGCACGGCGGCGGGGAAATTCGCGTCAAGGTGGACTCGAGTGAAACTCGAGTTAGATTACTTGATTCTTCGGGTTGTTCCTGGGTCAGTGATTGAGTGTGTGGGTGAGTATTTGTAGTTTCAACAGTTTTTAAAACTTAAGCTTTATAAAAAAAAGGGGGGAAACAGGAAGAAGAACAGAGGAAGGAGAAAAGGGAAGTGCAGGAGATTCACGCGAGAAGATTTCAGGGTAGTCTCGTGTTTGACCCGTGTTAATCACGTTGTTGTCTTCGGTTTCTAAGTACTGGAATTTGCTATCTGTAACACTAAGTTGAAAAGATATATTTAAGTTCAGCATTAATCAAGTTAAGGATGTTGACAAATTGATTTAAACTAAGATTTACTTTAATATTACTGAGGAAGTTTTACAGAAAACAAAACGAGTAAATAATTTAAATTCAAAGTAAATTATGAATGTAATAAATTTTATAACTGTAATTTAATAGTAGTTCAAAATGTAATCAAATTTGTAATTAGAGATTTTAATGATAATCTTGTATAAAAATCATTTGTAATTAAGAATTTAATTAATCATTTGAAGTTGATTAATTAACAAATCGTAGTTAACGAATTAATTAAATAATCAATGATCAAACGATTAAGTTAATTATAATTAATGATTAATTAAGCAATTAATAATAATTAAATGTGTAATTGAGTTTTATAGTGATTAATTAAGCAATTATTAATAATTAATTGTGTAATTGAGTTTATAAATCAATAATTAAGGTTATTGATTAATCATTAATAAATTAATTAAATGAATAATTAATAGGTAATTAATGAATTGACATAAGTTAATTAATTAGAAATTGATTAAGCAAGAATATAATATAATTTATTCTTAAACCAGTAATTAAGTTTAAAATAAATCAAACTAAATTTTGATATGAATCAATGATTCTATTTGATTGCCTCTGATGTTTATTTACATCCTGTGATGTTCTGTGATATTCTGGATATATCCGTGATGATTGTGTATGATTTATCTGTGTTAAATTGCTATATGATTCATCTGATGTTATTAATCTGTGTTAAATTGCTATATGAATTCAATTGTTAAATTTAAACTGTTAAGTTAATTAGACAACTTGGCCCTTAAAATGGCGTTTGGATTTCGATGAGATCGGGATCGGAAGAATCAAATTTGATTCTCTGGAAACCACATCGATCCAATTTAAACGTTAGGTCGTGAATTCTGAAATGAAGATCGAGATGGTGTATTCAGAATGCAAGGGTTATCGTCGTTGACTCTGAAGGTGATTCCAAAATGAGTGTAACGAGATAATGCCTTCGGTTTTGTTCGAACCCAGAACGAACTTGTATGGAATAAATGCATTCAGCACATCGTCAGGCGGACGATGAGCATTCTAAGAAATATGTTCAATAAAGGTAATCGCAGCCTCAAGCCTCATCAACCGAGAATGGCTAAAACAGGGGAGATGCAGCAAGGTTAGGTGGGTCATGCCCAAGCAGGACAAGATATTTCCCCTGTCTAGATGTCCCTTATATTTCGGCAGTGTGGGCGGTTGCTAGCTACAACCGCGGGGTTTATCTTGTTCGGGACTGTTCAGTAAGGAATGGTTCCGGCCTTGCGTTGTAGGGGGTCAGGAGTGATCCTCGGTACGGTGATCTAGGCCCCGTAGTGTGACGGGCGGTACCCTAGTAGCCCTGCCATTGTTGGAAATCCATTTTCCCTACGAGACCCTACGGTTTTGATTTGTGTTACCCACTTTTGTGGCTAGCAACTGGAATTTAATAGATGTAACAATTTCGGCTATTTTCTATTTACTTGAAAACCCTAGACACTATTATAATATCATATGATTTCCTATGAAATGTTTTGGTTAGCGTAAGGTAAAAACTTACCCGTATTTATTTGTGGGGAGTCTTACGTGATACCTTTATTTTCAAATGTTTTTCAAAGTTAAACAACTTTAAACCGTTTACTCATACCAGACCCATGTCTGACCCGGAGTTTATATTTTTTTTCATAAACTCTTGGGTACTCAAATTTTTACGAGTAGCCAAGTGATAGATTTTGGACTTTGACTTCTGGAGAGCTTTTAGCAGGAGTTTCCAGACGTATGTAGCTATCTATCTAGTTCCGCTGTGTCAGTAGGTGATGTGTACTGTATCTCTAATGTATATTGTGATAGATGTATGTATGGTTGTCATATGTATTGATATTGTATAACTTTGACATATGTAAAAACTATGTAATATTTATGTGATATATTATATTTTGTTCCGTTCCACTGTGAGATTCTGATGTTGTTATTCTTTCTTTCTCTTTCTTTCTATTTCTATCCCTTTCTTTCTTAATGATGATACGTCTTTCTGGTAGTAGAAGGGCGGGTCATCACAGTATCATAGGCGTAGGCATTACAGGGTCAAACCGGCACAAGCAGGGACATCAGGGCAATGCTTAGAAGAGACGATTTGGTGTCGATCCCTCCCTAGGGATCGATATTGATCCCTCAACCAGAGGAGTTGTTCCTCAAATGCAATTGGTGAGCCATGTTGGAGAAGGGTTTGAGGGTTTGGATACTAGAGTTCATTTGAATGCTGACCAACTACCTATTCGGAATGACAATGAAGTGAGTACTCATGGTGCACATCAGGGGATGATAGGCTAAGGAGGCGTGAGATGGCCCGTAGACACCGACCGGCACATTCACGCGAAGTGGAGCACGACCACCACTTAGTACCACCAATCCAGACTTCGGACTTATCGGCGATGGTCAGGTAGCAGGTGAGGGAGAACAAGGCTTGACAAATGATGATTTGGGAATTTTGAGGTGTCATATCCTATTTATTGACAGTGTTTTACATGTGGAGTATCCGAGAAGGTTTAATATGCCTATGATGCTTGCCTATGAGGGAAAAACCGACCCTAAGCGGCACATTATGAGGTACGAATGGTTGATGGATTCAATAAGAGCAAATAACACAACCAAATGTAGATGTTTCCATATAACCCTTTCTGAGTCACAACGATGTGTTTACGAGATTACCTCTATGATCGATCTTAAGGTTTGAAGAATTGGAAACAAAGTTCATGGAGCAGTTCCGGATCCACGCTACTCACCGAAAAGACGTGATGTCACTATCCAGTGTGATTCACATTGCAGGGGAATAACTAAAAGACTACTTGCAAAGGTTTCATATTGATGCCACTGAAGTTGGTAATCCAAACAATCATGTTATACTTATGGCTGTGACGAGAGGGGTTGATCTGAAATCCAAATTCAACGATTGGCTAGCTGGAAAAACCATCAGCTATGTTAGAACACTTTTATTCAAAGGCAACTTGATTTATGAGGAAGGAGGAGGCCAGGTCCTCTAGAAAGAGCAATGTTGTGGGGTCGAGCGGGGAAGCGGTCCAAAGCAGCATCGCAGTAAAACAGTTTGACGAGAGTTCTGGGTAGATTTAGGTTAACTTCAAAATAAGCCGAATCAACGGAAAAGAAGTGGTGAAGGGAATCGAGACCGAAAGAGGGAGCTCGAAACTAGGTTTCCCATGTATGACAGCTACACACCTCTTAATGCATCTCTGGCAATACTTTTCAAAATAAGAAGTCGTGTCCAAAGGAGTCGATAGAGACACAAAAGCAGACTAGGAAATATTGCCGATTTCATGAGTGTTATGGGCACAACAAAAATGAGTGTGGGCATCTCCAGGATGTTATTGAGAAGTTGATTCGAGAGAAGAAGTTGCAGCAGTTTGTAAAAATTCCACAGGACAGTGGACAAGGGACATGTAATCCCAATCGAGGACAAGCTCCGCATAGGGCTGAGGAGCCTGCGTGAACTAGAGGAAGATTGGTAATAAACACGATAGTTGGTGGACCACATCCTGCAGATAGGAATTGGCAGGAAATGGAGCGTTATGCCAGCGTGATGAGACATGTGGATTTTGAATGTTGTTCGAATATGGAGGACATAACTCTAACCAAACAACAACGTACGATGACTAACGATATAGTCTTTAGGAGCAGGGATGCCGATAGAGTGGAAGCTCCCATGATTGACCCGATGATCATTTCAGCCATGATCGGCCCAGCTATGGTGAGAAGAATTTTGATTGATTGTGCAATTTCTGTAAACATTATCTTTAAGAAGGCTCATGATCAAATAAGGATGGAGGCTAAAGATTTGAAACCATCTAAAGCTCGAATACATGCTTTTAACAGTGTGGCGACCAAGGCAGTTGGTTATGTGGAATTGTCAGTTGAGTTGGGGAAAAGTGAGCATAGAAGAGTGTGGATCCTATTGTTCATCGTTTTGGATGTTGAATCACCGTACAATGTTTTTCTTGGCCGTCCGGCCCTAGCTGAATTCCGGGCATCTCTTGCCCTATCGTGTCTGACTCTGAAATTTTCGACTGATAATGGAGTAGGTGTTGTGCATGGTGATCAGGCGACAAAACATGCCTACTATGTGGCTGAGTTGAGCGAAGCTCGGCGCAAGGTGAAAGGAAAGGGTATGGACAAATATGTCCACATCTAAGTTGTTGAATATTAATAAGTAGCGCCTAAGCCTTGGCCTGGACACCATAGTCGGTTCTACAGAGATATAGATTCGAGGGATGATGAAGAGGAGCCTAAGGAGACCAAGGTGATGCCAGCTGAACTGATGATTGATATAACAGTCAACCATGATGGCCCAACACGAGTCTTGAAGATAGGATCGCAACTTAGCCCCCTGATAATGAGAGAACCTGCTAATTTCATCTGAGCGAATTTGGATGTATTTTTTTGAACTTATTTCGACATGTGCGAGATTTCGCCTACCATCACAAGCCACACACTGAACGTTGACCCGAAGTATGTTCTGGTGAAACAGCGAAGGTGGGGCATTGGTCCGAAGAGGTATATTTCTCTTAAAGAGGAGGTGGATAAACTTAAAATCAATGGTTTTGTTCGTGACACCCCCTATCCTGAATGGATATCTATCCCATGCCGGTGAAGAAGGCAAACAGGAAGTGGAGAATGAGCATCGACTATTCTGACTTGAACAAGGCATGTGCTAAAGATAGTTTTCCCCTTACAAGGATTGATCAGCTAGTTAGTTCAACTACAGGGCATGAATTGGTGTCTTTTATGGATGTATACTCGGGGTATAACCAAATCCCAAAGCATGTCCCCGATCTAGAACACGCTATCTTTGTGATGGATGTTGGGTTATACTTTACATGGTGATGCCGTTCAAATTAAGAATGCTAGAGCAACCTATCAACGTTTGGCTAACCGAATGTTTAAAAATCGGATCGGGAAGACGATGGAAATCTATGTGGATGATATGCTCGAGAAGTCACGGTGATCAAACGATCGTATTCGAGACTTGGCAGAGATGTTCGACATCCTTCGATTTTATAACATGAAGATCAATCCTTTGAAGTGTTCATTAGGCGTTGCATCAAGGAAGTTCTTGGGCTTTATTTTCAATGCTCTAGGAATTGAAGTTAATCCAGAAAAGATTCAGGTTATACGAGATATTCATGTGCCAAGAACTATTAGGCAAGTTGAATGGGAAAGTTTCTGCTTTGAGTTGATTCATCTCTAGGGCAACTGACAAATGCATTCCTTTCTTTGATTTGATAAGAAAGGGAAAGAGGAACTTTGAATGGACGCAAAGGCATGAAGATGCGTTTCGAGCTTTGGTAGATCTTTTGGAGAGACTCCCAGTTTTGTCAAAGCCAGCAGATCATGAGGAGTTGTACCTTTATTTGGCAGTGTCAGCACATGCTATAAGTGCTGCTTTTATTCGCGAAGAGAACCTGATTCAAAGTCCAGTGTATTATGTCCGCAAGCAACTAAAGGGAGCAGAAAGGAAATATCCAAAAATAGAGAAATTGGTGTACTACTTGCTGATCGCATCACGAAAGCTCTGCCCATACTTCCAGGCCCGTCCGATTAAAGTTTACACCGATCAACCGTTAAGACAGCTTAAATGGAACATCGAGCTTAGCCAGTTCGACATTACATATCTGCCACGAAGAGCAATCCAGGGACAAGCGTTGGTGGACTTTATAGTGGAATTTACCATCCAAGATGAGATTCTAGAAGGTACCGGAATCCCTATCGTGCGATGGAAGTTGTACACTAATGGAGCATCTAATGATCATTGTTCTGAAGCTAGGATTGTACCTGTAACCCCTGAGAACCATTCAATTTGCTATGCATTGAAGCTTGATTTTTCGACTACAAATAATGATGCTAAGTACGAAGCACTAGTCATCGAGCTTAAACTTGCTAGAGAGCTCGGAGTGAAGTTTATTGAAATTTTTTGTGACTCACAATTTGTAGTTTATCGGGTCAGAGAAGACTACCAAGCTAAGGGACAATGACTTGCCTCGTACCTTACCCGAGTTCAGGAGTTGTTGACGAATATCGAGTACTATGACATGTCACATATTCCACATGAGCAGAACGAAGAAGTCGATTCATTGGCAAAGTTTGCTAGTACTGGTGATGCATAATAGATGGGCTTGGTTCCAGTCGAGACATTATATACCCCAAGCATAAACATGATAGAAGTTGACCGAGTATTGGAAACGGAGCCTGAGAGGGAATCGTGAATGACACCATTTAAAGATTACATGTTGCATAGAATCTTGGCTGAAAGGAGAAACAAAAAGCGACAAGTCCTTCATAAAGCTTCACGGTATGTTATGGAAGAAGGAACTATGTATAGAAAGTGGTTTTCCATTCCGTTACTCTGGTGTGTTACTCATGACGAGATGAAGTGTGTCCTAAAAGAAGTCCATCAGGGAGAATGTGGCGATCACACTAAGGGCAAACCTTGCCTAAGAAGATACTCCTCTATGGATATTACTGGCCAATTGTAAACTGGGATGTCGTTGATTATGTAAGACGATGCGACAAGTGCTAGATATATGCAGAAATTCCGAAAGCACCGCCAATGGAGATCACACAAATGGTCAGCTCATGGCCATTTGCTATGTGGGGTATTGACGTCATCAGCTCTTTGCCAATTTCTAAGGGTGGTTCGAAGTATGCCATTGTCGTAGTTGATTATTTCAATTCACAAAATGGGCTGAAGCGAAACCGCTAGCCACGATCACAACCAGGAAAGTTACCATTTTTGTTATTCAAAACATTATATGTCGCTTGGGTCTCCTATGGATCATCCGAACAAATAATGGGACTCAGTTCAGTAGTATTGAATTAAAAGAATTTTGTCGGAGATATCGTATTGAAAAGAGGTTTGCAGCGGTCGCTCACCCATAGGCGAATTGACAAGTTGAAGCTGCAAACAAAATTATCAAGTCAATTCTAGAAAAGCATTTGGAGAAGGCAAGAGGGTATATGAACTTCCTATGGCACTTTGGACCTACAGGACCACTCATAAGTCCACAACTGGCCATACTCCATTCTCTCTTGTCTAAAGAGCTAAAGCAGATATTCCAGTAGAACTTGAAGTCTCTTCTCATCGAGTGACTTACTACAACCCCATAATGAACTAAGATCTACTCTTGGAATCTTTGAACTTTATCGATGAGAAACATGAGGAGGTCGATTTGAGGGCAGCCACACACCGACATCAAGTCGCATGATATTACAACAAAAAAGAATGATCGATAACCTTTGAAGGTGGTGACCTTGTCCTGAAATGGGTTTTTTCGGTCCCGTCGCACATGAATCCGACATGGGAAGGACCATACGTTATTGAACAGAGGCTTGAAGAAGGAACCTTCAAGCTAGTGACTGTTGATGGCGTGACACTCTCAAGAGCATGGAATAATGAGAATTTACGATGCTATTTCACTTAGAACATTTCCTTTGTATTTCAGTTTAAGTTACTTTCAACATTTGCTTTAGTATTTGATCTTGTAGATGTGTAATAATACAAGTTAGTTTGTTCCTTTTCATATGATGAATAAAATCTTGAACTTCCTTTGCATAAGTGATTGTTATTGCATTTTATGCTAAGTATACAATGAAACTGATTGATATCGATATGTGTGATGTGTGAATGGATTCACAATGTTTGAAATCAATCAATCATACCAACTCCCGATGGGGCTAAACAAGATAAGCTCCGCGAACGATTTCCACAGATGAACCAAAGGGTGGTACTCGCAATAAGGAACAAGGGTTGTCGACATATTGGAGAACGAGAAAACTCTAAGTCCCCGGAGTGCGGACTGGAGTGTAGACAATCTGGGAGGAAAAACGACTACCGGGGGCTGATACATGACTTCGCATAGGAAAACTCTAATTCCCCGGAGTGCGGACTGGAGTATAGACAATCTGAGTGGAAAAACGACTACCTCGGGTGGATACACGACTGCCCATGAGATAACTCTAAGTCCTCGGAGTGTGGACTGGAGTATAGACAATCCGCGTAGAAAAATGTAACATCCCCTATCTAGAGGCCCAAAACTAAGCGCTACAGATGCTGTAGTCATCTATAGTATTAGCTTCCGGCGACTGGATATGGCTTTGTTAATGGTATCTATAATATCAGAGCACTTGAATATAAAACAAAACACGGATTTAAAAACAACATTTCTTCATTAAATTTCAAAACAAATGTTTCATATTCTTAATACATAATCCCAACACGTTCCCTGGCATAGATAACATATACTTATTACAAAATACGTCAAGAGCGGTTAATGAAGTACCCCCTTAGATGATCAGAGTTGTATAGTCATAATTAACTTAATACAAACACAATGGAAATACAACAAAAAATAAATCTGCAACTCCTAAATACTATCCGTTGCCTCCTGCATGCCTTTGGTAGCCTTATTCGTTATCCTACTAAAACCTAAAAAAGACCTTAACCCTCTGCCTACTCAAATCAATTTGAGCACCCAAGAGTTTAAGGGGAAAACTTAAACTTCGAGTCAAGATATAAAGTCTGGTGTGAATAATACTATACATCATGGTTTAATATGTTAAGTGAAACCACGCCATTTAGTGGAATGGCTTTCCCCTAACTAACATCCTTTTAAAACATATCTTTTGCAAAACCTTTTCCTGCAACCAAAATTGGTTAAATACTATAAAACATCATTATGTAAACATACATAGATATCAGGTAATAAATGAACTATCTATTCAAACACATAAGTTTTGTTTGGCTAACTGTTAACCTTTGGCTGACTTAGGCCTACCAAACAATATAACAAAATTAATCTAACATATATTAGATACTCCTCATCTGGACGGCCTGTCCTTAACTATCTGTTAAATACTTCTCTTCTGGACGACCTATCCCTAACTTAATCGTCTCCAAGATCTTACTGATATTATTGGTTTTTTGAGCTCACCAATAACCTATTTGTACACAAATCCATATTCCTTTCAGTGTCATAATTTTAGTCTACCTGTGACCAAGCCCTATACACTGGAATTTTGGACAACAATTAGCTTGGGCCAATAGCTAATGTATAGGGCACGACCATATACCAGTCCCATCTAGTATTCTAATATCCGAGTCATTTTCAATTAGGGATCCCCTCACATAATTTTCCTTGGAAACCTTTCCAAAATGGTTTAAAACCTTTAAATCAAACTAACACAAGGAAAATATATAATCCTTATGCTTTACTCAAAATCACATTGTCATATAAAATATATATACTTTACTCAAACCTCTGTTGATGAAAACATTTAAACATTTGAAAGTACCCCTTTCGATTCCATTGAAAGTGCCCCTTCTAAATCCTTTTGAAAGCATCTCTTTCGAAACCAAGTAAAACCCTTTATTTATCTAGGCCAAAAGGCCAAAACCTTTCCTTTCTAACCCAACCTTTTTAAAACCATCGAAAATCTTCCTTTCAAAAGCATTAAAAACCTTAGACATCGTATCATAAAACACTTTAAAAAAATTCCTTAGAAAACCTTGGAAAAACCTTCCATTCAACCTTGTCAAAACCATTCAGAAAATAGGACCTTTCGGCCTTATCGAAAACTACCTTTTAACTCCTTCGAAAGCTACTTTTGACTCCATCGAAAGCTTTGATTTCAAACCCTTCAAAAGCTTGGCTTTTGACCCCTTCGAAACCATTCATAAAATAGTACCTTTTGAAAGCATTAAACCTTTAAAACATAAACCTTTCAACCTCTTCGGAAGCTTGGTTTTCGAACCCTTCGAAAGCTTTGCTTTCGACCCTTTCAAAAGCTTAAAAACCTTTCTTTTAAAATAATAAGCTCCAGCCTTTTTAATACTTTAAAACACCGCTTTCGAAACCTTGGGTCATACTTCAATTAGAGTTAAAAGAGTAAAATATCTAAGGCGAAAGCTTCCTTTCGAAAGCATGGGAGAAGCGGCTGGGTTTTTAAAAGACAAGTATACCTTTCAACCTAGTCGAACGCATGACTTCGAAAAGTTAAAAGACGGCAGCTACGGGATTTGGACCCCTTAGAAAGCTTGTTTACCTTTAGACCTTGTCAAAAGCTTTAAACCTTTATTTTAAATATTTGAGCTGGTCGAAAGCAACCAAGTCGAAAGTTCTTTTTCGAAAGCAAAGCAGGCTTTACTTATGGCTTATAAAACAAACATACTCCAACCTCTTCGGCAACTAAGGCTTCAACCAAATACCCTTCGACCTCGTCCAATACATTACGTACGAAGTAACTTGATACCATATGCATTGGTTTCGGTTTTGTCCAAAGGTCTGGGTTGAAAGCTAACGCGGCAAATGGCTAAAACATGCTAAAAGTATGATTTTCTTAATTTTAACTTAAAAGAGATAACTTTTCAACTAACCTGCCTTCGTTTTTCAAATTCTTATTGGTTAATAAATATTTTTCACAAAAGTGCTACCTGTAATTTTAGAAATAAACAATGATTTTATTTTATAAAATGCCCCTTCTCCTTAATTAAATATAAAAACATTTAAGTCTCATGCATTAAATAATTTTATTTATTTACTAAAACACATAGGAAAAATATGGAAAAATTCCAAAAAATCTATTTTAATATGCTTTCCAACATATAAAAATTTCAAAATCAAATAATTATTATTTTAACCGTAATTAGTTTATACCCAAAGAAATCATTTTCTTCACTAGAAAATCAATATAAAATCTCCATTAATTCAAAAAATTATGAAAATTGAAACCCATCTCTAAATTCATTTCTGATCGACATTTAAAATTTCAAGGCGTTTGGATGTCATTTAATAGGATTTCCATATCAAACATATCATAAAAACTAATATGAACATGTTTAATTCACTAACAAGCGTATATATAAATTTAATCAACCAAAACATGGCATAAACTTGCAAACTCATTTCGAATGTAACTTAAAATCGAAAAACATAAATATTGGGATGTAGTAATCATTCATCTTAGCTTTGAGATTAAAAGATGTGAGATTTGATGTTGAATAAGTTGATTAACTTCTTTCACTTGAATCCTAGCTTTATCTTCTCTTGAGAATGGAAATGGTGGCAGGCCTTGATACATTTTAATTTAATAAAGTGAAATGATCGTGAGTTTTGTTTCCTAAGGGTTTAGGGTGTAAGTCTCTCACATTTCCCGTTGCGCCCTTCCTTATTTCCTAAAACATTAGTTCATGTTGTTTTATTTTGATTTCCATTTAACATGGCATGACTACCCTTAGTTAAATTAAATCTAAACCTACTAATCTTTATATTATTTTATTTAATTTGAAAAATTAAATATCCTAAATAATGTTATGGGGTGTTACAAAAAATGACTGCCCCGGGCGGATACACGACTGCCCATGAAAAAACTCTAAGTCCCCGGAGTGCGGATTGGAGTATAAACGATCCGAGTGGAAAAACAATTGCCCCGGGTGGATCCACGGCCGCCCACGAGAAAAATCTAAGTCCCTGGAGTGCGGACGGGAGTGTAGACAATCCAGGTGGAAAAACGACTGCCCCGGGTAGATACGCGACTGCCCACGAGAAAACTATAAGTCTTCGGAGTGTGGAATGGAGTGTAGACAATCCGGGCGAAAAAACGACCGCCTCAGGCGGATACATGACTGCCCACGAGAAAATTCTAAATCCTCGGAGTGGGGACTGAAATACGGACAATTCAGGTATGACCGATCCCTTGTAAGAAGGCTCTGAGTCCCCATAGCATGGACTGACTTGTGAACTCAATGGACAGGTGGACGGATTTAAACTATCCTCTATCTCATGAAGTCTGACCTAAAATCGACGGAAGAAATTCAAATTGCCGAAGGCTGGATATGGCAGCCCAATATAGTTCTAGTTTAACATTCCTTACGACTTAAGGCAACATTGCAGAGAGGCGTCGAGATGGAGGTGGTGAATTATAAATGGGATTTGCAATCAAAAAACTACAAGCACATAGAATGGAGAGTAATTATTCGACTATCAAAGTAACGATTCACACGATGACTGATCAAAAGCAAAAACATATGTTCATAAGTCCCAAAATCCCGATACAAGTTACCACAAAAAAAGAGCAAGGACAAGATTCGAATCCGAATACCCATGACCGAGGAAAGAAATAATTAATAAACTATGTACAACGATATGAAGTAGTGAATGCTTCTTCGACCTTCTTTCCCTTTTTGACTTTTCAGCAGTAGAGTCGGTCGAGCTTCTCTTTCGGGATCCTTTGCTGCCCTTGGCCGGAATGCTTAAAGAAGAAGGAGGGATTTCGCCTGGAATTGTTCCGCCTGGTGGAATAACTTGTAGTAGCAGAAGATCAAGATCTTCAGTTTCCATCTCGATGGGTTCACCTTTCACTTTGCGCTTTAACCACTCCTCCTCCTCAATTTGCACCTTCATGCTAGTTTTAGTAAGGTGCCTCGAAGCACCTCTAATCACTACATCTTCTGATTCATCAACAGGGGGAGAGTCTCCAGGCTTATCTTCATCAAGGGCACCGATGACTTGAGCGTCGGCCCCCGTGGTATCAATAGCGACCGGGTCTTCGACCGTCTTTCCTTGTTCCTCCATGGCAGCATCGCTCATTGGAGTTTGATCAGGAACCGGATGACCTGCAAAGATTTATTATAGCATGAACATTAGTTAAAAGCCATTGCGTATAAAGAATAAAAAATTTCAAAGTCAAAGAAGTTCAGCATGATACCGGCATCTGGTTGACTCTCGATGGTCAATGGAGTGTTTCCTTCAAGAATGGGAGACAACATCTGTGGTCCAAAGTCGGGCCTGTCCAGATCATAGCCAAGGGTTCGCTCTGTATCGTGAAAAGAGGATAGTCTAGCTACTTGAACAGGAGAAGAACTTTTAAGTTCAGTTCCAGCCGACTCGGCGATATCCCCTCCTTCTATAGTCGGTGTAGGAGCTTTAGAGAATTGAAGTTTGGCGGTGGTTAGAACAAACGGCTCGTCACCTCGAACACTTGTCTCATAAGCTCCTTTTTATTGAAACCCGCTTCTCCCAACTCTTCTTTCTTTTTCTTAATGATGATCTCCCAGGCTTTAGCAAGAGATTCAAGATAACCTTCACCAAGAATGGTCAAGTCGCGGTGGAGAAGGACTTTCGCATTATATTCAATGATAAGCGGATCGAACAAGTCCTTGATCTCATTCCTACTAGACTCGGTGGCAGCTTCTACCGGGAATTAGCCTCTTCGAGCACTTCCTTTCTTCCCTCTTTACGGATCCCTTCCTTTAGAGCTTCGATCCTGACAAATTGTTTGTCAAGCTTTGTTCTTAAGCTTCTTGCCTCGACGATCTCCCTGCAGTATCTCTACGATTCTTCTTACACCTCAATCTTTTCCTCCCTTTCTTTATTTAATAATTTTTCAAGCTCTTCAACAAATGACGAGCTAGAGCGTCTTTCTCCTTTTGCAAGGAGTCCTTTTCTAAAGCCAAAGTACCACTGCGATAAAGTGTCGCGTCAAGTTCTTTTTTGTGTAAAGTCTCCAAGCGATTTACTGCCTTTGCTGTTACTTTTGCATTCTTCTCTGCTTCAGCAAGTTGGGTTTTATACTGAAGTAGCTCAACGTCCTCATGCTTGATGATGTCCTTGTCATGAATAACCTCCAACTTGAGGCGGTCATTTTCATGTTGGCGCTCGATGGAGACTTCAGAGATTTTCTCAACCAAGTGAATAAATGATTCATGCTGGACGTACATATCATTCATGCATGCTAGTGAGCTTTCCTTGGCGCTTCTGGGAATGATGTGTATGGAAGGGAGGAACTTAAGTCAATTAAAGCAAATTCTTGGAAAGGTAGATTTAAGTTCGGCTAGCTTCTCCATTATCACAGAGTCGGGAGCGGGAACCGGTGGAAGAAGGTCGAAAGTAACAAGTGGATACTTACCGGAGTGGCGTTCATGTGACTATCTTAAACTAGACAACCCAGAATGTTGGTCATGAGGCACGACAACATGAGAGCTGCAATGTGAAGACCACTCTCCACTGTGAGCGGGCAGGTTAAAATGATCATCGTAACGATAAGCATGTGGTTGAGACTTTCATTTGGATAAGGAACAAGATTCTCTTGAATAGTAATCTTTATCTCGCCCATCATCTTTTTCTCTACATCTCTCGGATTTCGAATCTAGGATTGAGCGATAAAAAGTAGAAGAACCCCGAAGACGGTCGAAGGCGCAGGACTAAGACATGTACCTGTAAAGAACCAAATAAGAGCATACCAAAAATTATCGCACGAAGAATTAATAACGAGTGCATAATGAAGTGCAAGTGTTTGCATGTGTTATAGTGCTCCCTTTGACGGACCGGTAACGGTGGCTTTACTCATCAGAGTATTCTCCCCTTTGTCGGAGGGTTGGATGCCTACGCCGCTTCTGGTGGGAGAATTGAGCCCTTTGATGTTGATGTTAGGAAAGTCATAGGTCATTATATCGTCTGGGATTGGAAGGTCAAAGAATCCCATCAATGAGCTTTCCATATGTTGAAAGGATGACTCCTTTTCAAGTGGAGTAATGACGAACTCTGGATTTGCTCCGGCCCTACTTCTACGCAACCAGCACACCAACTTTTTCGTTCTCTTTAGGGGTGTCTGCGTTTGACCAACCTACGACGGTTCTTCCACCGACGCTTTCCCAGGCCTGTATCTTTATTTCTCGACCTATCAGCTTGATATTCTTTGATCTCACCCTCTACGATGTCTTCCCGGTTCCCCTCGATAGGGGGACACGATGGGGTCAATTGTTTCTTCTCTTCATACAACAACACATTTTGGGACTGCTTTACTCCCGGGGAGTCCATTTTTCGGCCGTCTTACAACATCCTAAATAATGATAGTAGCTCTTCGGTAACGAAAAGTTTGGCATCCTGATCCTCAAAGGGAGTGGCACGAACAGCGGCGATGGCTCTAAAATATTCGACGTCATCGGGTCGAGGACGAACACCTAAAAGAACTTGGGACATTGGTATATTCAAAGGAGATGTTATGGCGTGAGTCATCGAACTAAAGATGGAAGCAGAAGTAACATTTATGTTCTTCTAACCATCTCCTAATAAAGCTAGGAGGACATCATACATAAAACCGCTCGTGCTTGGATAAGGAAAGCTTGTTTCATGCGCTCGTTAAGACTTGAAAGTTAGGCGAGGGTTCAAGGAAGACATATGAGGGACTCCATGTCCGTCTTTTGAAGTTGTATATATATTTGATGTCTTCAAGAGTCAGAGGATGAAACAAAATGTTCATAAATAGAAGGAAAGTCCCATGGATGAAAGCATAGTTGTTGGGGTGCAACTGGGTGGGAGTAATTCCCAAATACCTCAACATTTCTCGAACGAATGAATTGAAAGCTAGCACACATCCAGCCCAACACATAAACTTATTGCAAGCAGTATATCCAACTAGGGGCAAATGAGGTCTGTCTTTCCTTACTAGAACCAAAACATCTTCAAACGGGATTCCAATGGATGGAGCATAATCGAAGAAAGGCGACTTCACTGATTCTAGAAGCTTACAAGTTGATATGGTTATCTAGAACGATGGCACCCTCGAAAACATCATGAATTAGACCGACGACTTCCATAGGTAGGACCAAAATGTCCGAAAAAAGATTCATTTGCAGGTCGGACGCCTCTGCTTGTTCCATATGGTGGCTCAAAGAAGGTTTTTCAGATATGGTGGCGGAACTTGATCTTGCCTCAGAACTGACGTGTCTTGCGGCTGATTCAGAAGTCATTTGATTGAGTGTTTCATGCAACTTGAGATCTTTGTCAGCTATACTCAATAGACAATCAACATCAGAAATAATAACCTGTTCCCCCATGTCGTGTGTGAACTAGGGCAGTGCAGTGTAAAATAAGTACAAATAGTTTGAAATCAGAGAAGCAAGAATGAAATGACGGGACTTAGGGTTCCATCCATAAAGACCGTCATCGCTGACCGTCTTAATCAACGAGAAAGTTGATCAACAATGAAAGCTTTGGGATTGGCTGTTGACATTCTGAATTCTAAAGTTCATTGCTCGGTTTTGTTAGCCAATTTTTTACTTAGTCCGTATTGAGAAGTCCGAAAATATGTTCATTCAAGCTTAAGTCTGGCAGTTTGAGTATGCAAGTCATATTATTCTTAGTTATCTTATGCTTGGGCGATGCAATATGCGACTAAGTGTTTAAGTGACTTAAGTTAAATTAGCATTTGTTGTCAATACCATTCCCTCAACTCTCCATGTCGATCCCTTGAAAAACGAACTTCTATCGATCCCTCGTAAAGCCATTTCCTACATCGATCCCTAATATTAACTCCTCTCCATCCTATCGCCAAAATACTTCGTACCAAACCCTCTCTTCGTGACTACTTTTCATCGATCCCTTAACAAATCAACTGACCCCTATTTCAAAGTGATCCACACTGATCCAAACTACTGAACCCTTTCCAGTCCTAATATTATCTTCTCAAATCTTTAAAACCAACTCTCATCCATCCTTTCCAGGACATCAGTCGAACCCTCCCTTCTCCATTTTCTTCTCCATCTCCTTCGCCTTCTCCTCCTATTCTTATATCCTACTGAAACCTACTAAATCATTCACCTAAAAATCCCTTGAGATCATGCAAGCTCAAGACTCATGACTCGACTAATGCGATTATAGAGGAGCTCATACCTATGTATGTATCAAAGTCAAATTAGAGAGACGAACGTTCAAAATAGAAGGTGATGGAGAAGTAGTTTTTGGCCAAGGTTGAGTTCGAAGTTTAGGTTTGAATATGAGCTGAAGGATTATCAGTTGGCAAGATGGTTTGTGACATTATGGGTTCAACAGAAAAGGAGTTCGAAAAGGAAAAGGCAGTGAAAATGTTAACGTGAAATTTGGGAGCAAGAATGTGAAGGTAAGCAGGAAAGAGGGGTGAGTTTATATACATGTATGTGTGAAAGGAAGTGGAGCCGTTCATCTCGAGTTACTCAGTCATGGGATTGAATAGGGATTAGCATCAGAGCTTGCTGATCCCTATCCATGTTTACTCAACAAGGGGTCGGCATCCCAGACGTCGATCCCTCCAAAAAAATGGGAGAAAATAAATGAAGGGAAACTTAAAAATATTAAACACTCATTATCATAAAGCTTTGACTACAAACACGAGCATACATGAACCTATAAAAACTGGCAATGACCTGCAAACTTTTGAACACATCTGAGAGCTAGCAATAGAAATGTTTTTTTGGGTGTGCATGGGAATTATTTAAAAATTTGACTTTTCGTAATCGATTGAAATTGCAATCAAGCTTGAAACCCTCAAGTTTAAGATCCGATCAGATAAGAGGAAGCATGTCAGCCCCACATAACTGAATTTGTATATGCTAATGGAATATGACATTAGACTTGTATTATTAAAGGTCGATAAAGGAATAGAAGTCGACCAGGGAGTTAGACAGACTTTATTCCGGCAACTCGGATTTTTTCAATTCAAAGGATGTCATGTTACTCAAAAGATGTACCTTGGGGGAAAGTGTTACCCGATGCCTTGACCCGACTATATTGAGCTGATCGAGCAAGATAGATTCGGCTGCTGATAAGAATAATAACCATGAGATAGCGGCTTCAAGACCTAGCAATAGAGTTCAAACAGCTATATAAAGCCCGAGTTAAGAAGAGATGATAGACAGACAACATAGGATGTCAAAAGGAGGTAAGTTAGCTCAGGTGAAATAGGGGTCGACGTAGTTATTTGTCAACATAGTTGAGATGCCATAGGGGTCGGTATAGCAAAGCAAGGTAATAAGGATCGACTTTGGAAGTTATTCAAGGGGTCGGCAAGGTAGGTTGGGTGGATAGCCAACGTAGATGGAGTCACGAAGGGATCGACATAGTGAAGGGTCACGACAGGGTTCGACATATATCTCACAATCATTATGGGTCGGTATAGTGGCCCGTCAATATGGACAAGATGCTAAAGGGTTCGGTATAGCAAGGAGAGACTACAGGGATCGACATTAGATGTGGTATCAACTTCAGCATGGTTCAATGGCACTAGAGAGATCGGCATAGCATGCAACAAATGTGTATGATTATGTATTGATTATCAGACCAAGTAATCCGCCTTAGGGAACGGCTGTAATGTCTGCCAAGAAACCGGACGAATCATTAAGGTTGTGTATTGATTATCGTAAGTTGTATGAGAAGATAATAAAGAATTGATATATGTTACCTAGAATTGATATATGGTTAGTAATGCCATTCAGACTAACTAATGCGCCGGCATTCTTTATAGATTTGATGAACCGAGTTTCCCAGAGCACTTGGATAGATTCATATTAGTATTCATAGATGATATTTTGATATACTCTAAAGATGAAAGAGAGCATGAGGTTCATCTTAGAGTGGTGCTTAAGATGTTGAGGCAGCATCAACTGAGAGCGAAATTTTTGAAGTGTCATTTTTGGAAGGAGGAAGTGAAGTTTCTTAGTCATGTAGTCTTAGAGAAAGGGTTGTCTATAGATTCGGCTAAGATTGAGGTAGTGAATAATTGGAAGAGACCCGAGATAGTGATTGAGATAAAGATTTTTCTTGGATCAGCTGGGTATTATCAGAGATTCACTAAGGATTTTTCACGGATAGCGATACCGATGACCAACTAACACGAAAGGATGTGCAGTTCGTTTAGCCCGATAAGTGTTAGGAAGCATTCCAGAGATTGAAACACTTATTGACTAATACACATGTATTAGTTGTTCCAGAAGGGAAACAGGATATAGTAGTGTATACGGATGCATGCGAAACAGGGCTAGGAGTTATGTTAATGAAAAATGGGTAAAGTGATTGCCTATGCTTCTCGACAACTTAGACCGCATAAGGTTAGATATCCAACACATGATTTGGAATTAGCTGCGGTAATTTTTGCATTGAAGGTGTTGAGACATAACCTTTTGGGATAAAGATTCGAATTGTATACAGATCATAAGTCATTGAGGTATTTGTTCTCTCAGAAGGAGTTGAATATGAGACAGCAGTGGTGGTTAGTGTTTTTAGTCGCTTACGACTTTGGTATTGAGTACACACCAGGAAAAGGCAACAAGGTTGCAGATGCACTTAGTAGAAAATATCAAAATGCAGTATTGGCAATGATAGCCGAGTGGAAAGATTTAGAAGCATTGACTACATGCAGGATACATTGGAGAACTGAAGCTAGATCTAGTAAAGAAACTGCTATATTGTCATGTTTAGAAGTTCGATCGGTGATGATCGAAAAGATTGCTTCCAAGCAAGGAGAGGATCCATAATTAGCTGAATGGATCAGAAAGTTTAGGGATGGAACAGAGGGTGATGACTTGAAAGATTTCAGTCTTGACCAGAATGGGTGGTTAAGAAAGAAAGGAAGACTATATGTTCCAAATGTGGGAAACATTAATAAGGAAGTTCTTGGAGAATGCCATCAGTCAAAGTTCACTACTCATCCGAAAGGAAATAAGATGTATCAGGGCATGAAAAGAAGTTTCTTCTGGAAAGGTATGAAGATAGATGTAGGCTTATGGGTGAAACAATGTTTGAATCATCAATAGATAAAGGCTAAACATCAGAAACCAAATAGATTACTTCAGCCTTTAGATGTTTTGGTATGGAAATGAGATTCCATCTCAATAGATTTTATAGACGGGCCACTAAGGTCAAATAGAGGAAGTGAAAGTATATGGGTCATAGTAGACATGTTGACCAAGATTTCCCATTTCATTCCAGTTAAGTCAACAAGGACGACACATATTTTAGCTAAGTTGTTTATGAAGAATATAGTTAGACTGCATGGAATTCCTAGTAGTATAGTAAGATCCTTATTCACTAGAAAATTCTAGAAGAGTCTACATAAGACTTTGGGTACCAAGCTCAAGATAAGTATCGCTAACTATCCGTAGACAGATGGGCAAATAGAAAGAGTTAACAAAGTCTTAGAGAATTTGATAAGGGCTTATGTGCTAGATTTTGGAGGATCATGGAAGACCATCTACACTAAGTCGAGCTTTCATATAACAACAGTTATCGGGCTAGTATAGGGATGACACCATTTGAAGCTTTGCATGAAAGAACATGCAAATCCCTCGTTAGTTGGTTAGAGATTGGAACTAGATTTGGTTAGAGAAGCTGCATGAAAGATTGAGTTCATTCGATCTAAAATGAAGGCAGCTTGGACTAGACAGAAGAGCTATGCAGATAGAAGATGGAAAGACTTAGAGTTCTCAGTTGGAGATCATGTTTTCATCAAGATATCATTGATGAAAGGTGAAATTCGATCTGATTAATCAAGAAAATTGACGTCGAGATTCATTGGATAATTTCCTATTATAGAAAGGATTAGGAAACTTGCATATAGAGTGGAGTTACCAAGTGGTTTGGCAGGAGTCCATAATGTTTTTCATGTTTCTCATCCAAGGAAGTGTATTTGAGATTCAGAGACTAATATAGCACCGACTGTGTTAGATGACTTAGTAATGGAACCGAATTTGACTATAGTTAGAAAACCAGTTTAGATAGTTGCGAGAGATGAGAAGAGACTAAGGAACAAGACAGTCAAACTAGTCAAAGTCCAATCGAGTGACGACGAGAGAGACTATACTTGAAAGACTGAGAGCAGGTTAGAGATACTTATCCTTTACCTTTATGGTATGTTTCATGGTATGTTTTACCTTTATGATTGAATTTGATGAGTAGCTTATCGTAATTTCGAGGACGAAATTATTTAAGAAGGAGAATCTGTAACGACCCTAATTTTGAATAATATTATTTAGGACATTTAATTTGATAAATTAAATGAAATTATGTAAATGGCTAAGGGAATGATGTTTGTATAATTACAAGGTAGCCATGCCCTAATTATCCTATAAGCTAAAGAGAAAAAAAATAAAATAAGTAAGGGTAATAAGATAAGGGAAAAATAGGAATATGTTATATTCTTATACCATAAATCCTCATTCCATTTTCATTTACAACGTTCACAAACAAAACTAAACCCAAGCTTGGCCGGCCACCGTTAGAAGAAGACAAGGGGAAGAAAAGCAAGAATTCAAGAAGGAAGCTTAATCAAATTAATTCAAGAGCAAATCCCAAACTCTTTAACAATAAGCTAAGGTGAATAATAGATTACATCTCATTTTTATGGTTTTCGGTTTCTAGATAAGATCTGAACTTATTCTGCAAGAAAAATGCCATGTTTTGATTGTTTAAATGGATATATATATATATATATATATATATATGCTTGTTGATGATTTATGTTGCTTCATATAGATTTTATGATAAGTTTTGATTTGAAAACCTATTAATTGACATCCAAATAGCTTGCGCTTTTTATATAAGGTCAGAAACATTATTTTGGAGATGGGTTTCAAAGTTTCATAATTTTCTAAGTTAATGTGGATTTATTGTGAATTTTCTAGTAAAGAAAATGGTTAAACTGGGTTTTAATTATTTTCGGCTATTATATGTTAGCTTTGGGTTAGAAATTTAAATATGTTAGACAATATATTAAAAGTGATTTAGGGGAATTATTAGAGGATTTTCCTAAGTATTTTATTATGGATATAAAATTATTTAAGGTATGAGACTTGAATGTTTTATATACTTTTAAAAGGAGAAGGGGCTAATTTTTTAAATGTTTTTAATTTGTTAATTACTGAATTCGGAAGCACTTTTAGAAAAGGTTATGTAAAAGAATTGGCAACCAATTATATGTTGACAAATAAGACAAGGGAAAGGTATTGCTTTAAAAGGTTAAAAATTAGTTTTGTAAAGGATTTTTGCTTCGCCACGTATAGCAGCCAACTTTCGACCCTATACTACCGACTTTAACTAAATCAAAACCAATACACATGGTATCAATGCCTTAGTGCATGGTGGATTGGAGTTAGGCGGAAGGTATACAGTCGAAATAGGCTTTCGAAGGGGTATAAGTAGCTCTTTTAAACTTAGAACTATTTTGGTTACAAGTAAGGCTTTCGAAAGGTTGGAGCTTTCGATTTAACCAAATGCTTCTATTAATATAAAGAAAGGGCTTTCGAATGGGTTACCTTCTTTTGCTTTTAAAACAGGCTTTTGAAAGGGTCGAAACCCCTGCTACCGCGTTCAACCTTTCGAACCAATGCTTTCGAAAGGGTACTTTTGCCTTTAAAATTTGAAGCCACTTCTCCATGCTTTCGAAAGGATTGGTTTCGCCCCAGTTCTTTTAAGACCTTTGGATATATTGAAAGTTAAATCCAAAGGTTTTGAAAGGAATGGTTTTAAATGGTTTCGAAGCTATGTTCCACAAACTTTTACTTGGACCCAATGCTTTCATAAGTTTTTTTTTAAGTAAAGGACTTTAATACTTTCGAAAGATATATAATGAAGGTTTCGAATGGGAGATTCCCCAATATTTTCGAAAGGTTTATTTTGAGTATTTAAGTGGAAGATTTCCAATGCTTTCGAAAGGCAAGTTTGAAGTGTTTTGAAAAGAGGATGTCTAAGGTTTTGTAAAGCTTTCGAAGGGACACTTTCAATGATTTTGATAGGTCAATTTTCAAACCTTTCGAAAGATATGTTTTGGCCTTTCGGCCTAGTGTTTTAAGGTAAAGTAGTTAACTTATTTTGAAAGCGGTACTTTCAATGGGTTCGAAAGGGACTATCTAAAGTTTTTAAACATGGGTTTCAAAGGTTTTCATTAACATTATTTTGTGTAAAGCATATATCATGGAAAAGTGATTTGAGTAAAGAAAAAAGTAGATTTTCCTTGTTTAAGTATGTTTAAAGTGTTAAATCAATTTGAAAGATTCGATTTCAAGCAAAATTTGATGGGGTAGCTAACCCTTGGTAAATAACTCAGATATTAAAATACCAGATGGGACTTGTATAGGGTAGCACCCTATACTTTAGCTATAGCCCCTAGCTAAAATAATTCCAAAATTCCAATGTGTAGGGCTTAGTCACAAGTAAGACTTAAATGAGGTTACACACAGAAAGGAATATACAGAGAAAGATAGGTTATTGGTGAACCCGTAATACCATTAGGATCAGTTGACTCTAGGAGAATTAAGTTAAGGAAAAACATTCTAGAATTATGTCGAACAAAAGTTAGATTATTGATTTTGTCTGGTAGACCCGAGTCAACCAATGGTTAGTAGTTAGGCAAACAAAACTATATTGTTCGGACAAATAGTCCATTGATCACCTGATTTATGTACATATATGATATTGCTATTATTGCTTTAATTGTTTCATTTATAGGATACTGGTTTGAAAAAAGATATGTTTTTAAAGGGATATTAGTGAGGGGAAAATCGTTTCGCAAAGCGGCATGGTCTCACATAATATCAGTAGACTAAGATGTAATAGTATTATTCACACTAGGCTTTATATCTGACTCGAACTTTATGTTTTCCCCTTAAACTCTCGAGTGCTCAAAATTAATTTGAGTAGATTAAGAGTTGAGGTCTTTACAAGTTTATTAGGTGGATGAATAAGCTCCCGAAGACGAGCATGAGGCACAAGTTAGCTATTTAGGATTTATTAGTTTTATTTATGTCGTGATGTATTAAGACTGATATGTTTATTGAGTACTCTGATAATCTAAAGTGGCATCTTCATATGTCGCTCTTGGCATAAATTATAATAATTATATTTGATCGAAACCTGAGAACCATTTGGGATTATGTAATGGAATATGAAGCATGGTTTTGAAATATAATCAATAAAGTTGTTTTTGGAATCAATGATTTTGTTTCATATTCATGTGCTTCTGATATTATGGATACCATTAACGTTATCATATTTTGTCACCAGAAGTTAATACTATAGACGACTGCAATATCTGTAGCACTTAGCTTTGGGCCTCAATATAGGGGATGTTACAGATTAATAACAAGAAATCAATCTCTTTGATGTTTATGGCATGTGTGGTATTTATAAAATTGAAATGGATAGTGGATGGTAGAGATTGCACAGTAAAATAGGTGGGAAGTGCTTTCGGCTATCGATCTGGTCGCATTGGCTGGTGGAAGATAGTTGTAAAGGTAGCGTGGAATGTGTGGCTACTGGCTAAGAAGTATGTCAGTTGTCACTCCACACTAGGCACATGACTTGCATTTAATACGCATTTAACATGGCGGCGTGCTACGGGAGTAGGCAAGCTTTTGACAGACTTGCTCAATACATAGTACAGCTGGATGTACAGCATTTATGTTTTTTTTCTTCTTAAGGTGGGAAAATGATAAAACTGAATATTGATCACAACTAGAATTTTAAACGCATGTAATTAATTTTTTGGTTAACCCAAGGAAAATGGGATTTATTTCTTATAAATAGAATCGACTCTGAATTTCGGTGCTCCTTTCGATAAGCTCTGATTCCTCTTGTTCCTTTAGTCTCCCTTCGGTCCTTTTTAGGAAGCTGGTCGGCATGAGTCCTTCTCCTCTCCTTATGACCCTCCCTACTCCCAATGCTTTAAGAAATACCCCTCTACGCCCTCAACTAAAGAGGGTTCTTTTGGAGACTCTGTGCATGTCGCTCCCCTAGAGCACTCAAGTCTCCGTGGTACCCTATCTCTTTAGGCTAATAGATGCCTGGGACCTTTCGTAGTTCTACTTCTACTCTTGTTCCGTATGTTAAACCAGTGAAATAATGGCTACTAAAGCATAAATAGCTCATTTTTCCCTTCCCGCCAGTATAACACGACGAGCCTAAGTTACAACGGCTCTAGATGGAAGGAGAATAAGGGTATTAAGAAAAAAGATTTCCCAATGATCTAAAACCCCAATTAAAGGATATAGATTGAAACATATAGTTTTCATGGTCTAGAATCCATGAAATTTGAGTTTAAAAGTTTGAAAAATTATACCCATAGAACATTTTCCACAACATAGATAACAAATAAATAGGAGTTAATATCATTCCAATTGCCAATACAAGGGTAGTCATTAGTTTTGGTATTAAAAGGTATTTTCCTAAAATTATGAAAAATAAGACTTTTTAATAAGCAGTTTCATAAGTTGCAATTTCGATTCGTTGGCCAAACAACTTCAAAATGCACTCTTTCTTTTTATGATCCAATCTAATTCTCTATCTAAGTTTGAAAGGAAAGAAGAAATGCAACTCGATTTGAGATGAAATCTGGCAATAGCTCTAGGGTTGGTTCTGCACTAGAGCATTGTAGGAGACTGGAGAATGGGTCAAGCGATTGGGGTAGACAAAATCACAAATGAAGTCTTTCCTCTTTTTCCTTGGAAAGGAGGGCACCTTGATATGTTGTAAAAATGAAAGATAGAGGTGAGTAGCAACTTCGAATGGTAAAGGCGGCAGTTTATAATAGTCGAGGGGGGAAGGAATGGTAAATCTTCAAGTCTGAGGAGTTTCTACCCAGTGGAAACACTCCAACAACCATAGCGATTTCGCTTCTATAACATACTTGTTTATAAGGCTCACTTCTCTTTAGTAACAAGAATGTGGGAATTTCCATAATATGGTTCAATGAAGCCATTCATGTAGTCATTTACTTTGCATATCTTGGTGACAAGGCGGATGAGAAGCTTCATGTGGGCAGTGGCAGCCAGTCGCTTCTTACCGAAAATTGCTGAAGAAAGCTGAATATTGTTAAGGACCAAGTTTAAAGAGACATGTCGTCCTGGCCATGGGATGACGAGGCAGATTGTCTAGGATCAATTGAAGGCAAACTGTGATGAAGCCGGGTCAAAGATAGGTCATGCTTGAGTCGGGCCTTATCCGATGCGTCAGTTGTTGAAGTCATCTTAAGTTGAACCGACTGACCATAGATATGGAGTTTTGCTGAGCAAATGGGCTGGCTTGAGGCCTGAATGAGTATGAGCCAACATAAACTAGTCCGGCTTAGATCTGCTGAGCCAGCTTCAATTGGGCATGGCTTGTTGGAGCTGGGCCAGCCCGCAATGGAGTAATTGGGTAAATTAAAAAAATACCTTTTCGATCAATGATGGGTCTATATAGTCGAAATTTATTTAGAATTTTTCTAATTTTTCCTTTTAAATAAAATCAATATTTCATTTAAATAATGATAATGTTTCATTTTTTGTAGTTTGTATATATATATGTGTGTGTGTGTGTGTGTGCATGTGTGTATCATATACATACATATACATATACATATGTGTGTGTGTGTGTGTGCAGGTGCACATGCAACATAATAGCATGTACATGGTTTGACATGTCCGTATATAGATGTTAGGATTTACAGTGCAGCGGACGTGTTTGCCCCTTTTGTATACAAATATATTGTCCAAATGTGTGTATATGAATTGAAATATAATAATATACAAATGTATTTATATGTGTATATTATAATGTAATATTATTATAATAGAAATATTTGAATAATAAACATGTTTAAATACGTGTGTGTGTACATATGTAAAAATAATTAGATTGTAAAATATTTTGAATATTAATATACAAAATAGATTTGAATAAATTTATTAAATTATATGTATATATAAAAAATAATAAGATTTTTTAAAAGAATAATTTAAAACTATGTATATACATATATATATATATGTATAAATAAATTCTTGTAAACATATTATCATATATATATATATATACATACATATTAATAATTAAAAATTATATAAAAATCATAATTGCTTTCAACTAAGTTTTAATTTTTTTTCGAATTCTAAATATTTAAAAAGTTATATTGTTTATTTATTTATTTATTTATTTTCGTATGGAAAATCCTTAAATATTTTTTAATTTCGAATACAATATTTGGAATTTACATTATAAATTTTATGCTTATATTTTATATCATTAGCAAATATACATATCAATTTATTGATTGCATATAGTTTTAAATAAGATAACAATATATATATAATTAAAAATATATATTAATAGATCCTAATGCATATACGATCTAATAAATTTTTTAAAAAGCATAAAACATATATTATACAAGCGTTACGGCACGTGCTTCGCGCGTGAATTTTGTTTTCAACGTATGCACAATGTCAAGATATAATTTACTAATTAAAATATAATTTAAAATCTGATTAAAATATAATTGATTGACTCGATTATAATATGCAAAAAATTAGTATTTTAACTAACGATTTTTATTTTATTTTAAGGCATGAGCGGTTTTAAGCATAAAACCGATTGATTCAGTTTTAGTACACATAAGTTTGCATTTTAATTAAGGTAGGGGCAATTTAATTCAAAATTGAATTAGATATAATTGATTAATTTAGTTTTTGTAGATGAAAAACTTGCATCCTAATCAAGATATGAGAAGTTTACACCAAAAAAGCAAGACACCAAAGGTGCTACAACCATTATTAAAAATAGTTAACAGATTAAACTTTGAAACTTTTAAGATTTATAAGATGTTAACGAATATAACTAATTAGGTTCATATAAATAGTTTAAATCAATTTTAAATGTATGGACTTAAAAGTAAAATAATATCGGAGAAGCGAGTAGAACTTTCTTGTTCAATAAATTATAAAGGTTAAATATCTAAATGTAAAATGGTTGATAGGAATTTATAAATATATAAATACATTTTTTGATAATAAGAGCAACACATTTGTTAATAGGTTTCAGTTTTTTTTTGTAAGTTTATACATCCTATAGAAATTGCTTTTTGCAATAAAGGGTAATGAATCAATTTCAAAAAGCAAAAGAAAAAAAAGAGTGATATTTTATTCAAAAAAACACTCATTTTGATATATTTGAAGTTCGAACCCATGAACTTTAGGATCTCAACCTTCAATGTCATACCATACTTGACACTTGAGCAAATGGTCTTTAATGATACACAATTTTTTTTAAAATAAATAAAATATCATGGGAGAATTAAGAAGAAAAGAAGAAACTGCTACATTTAACGAGAACGTTGGAAATTCCTTCGCTGGCTCTTATTTAATAAATACGTTAAAAATGTAATAAAACTTTTGCTTCGATCAAAACAGTTATTATTATGAGCATTATGGCATGCGCTTCACGTATGAATTGTTCTTCAACAGATTATACTTTTAACACATTCAAAAGAAATGATTTACATGGGTATTTATCTATATTTTTGCATTAAAATCATGTGTAGTTAGTTTGAATTTTTATTTATATGTTGCAACATCTAAAAATCTTTAAGTTCAAATTTTTATTTTTATTATTAATTGATAAAATATGAATTTAAAAAAAAAGTTTATTCGTTAGATTCAATTTTTAGTGATATTAATATTTGTTAAAATGTGTAGATGAGCGTTTTGAATTTGTAAAAGAAGTTTATTTGTTAGATCACATTTTTAAGTGATATTAATATTTGTTAAAATGTGTAGATGAGTGTTTTGAATTTGTAAAATAAGTTTATTTGTTAGATCATATTTTTAAGCGGTATTAACATTTGGTAATACATATAAATGAGCATTTTTGGTATTTCACGGTGACACCAAAAAAACGTGACACCAAAGATATTAGAACTATTATTAAAGATATATTATTTTCAAGTGTATTAATTTTTAACTAATCGAAAATTAATTATAAACTTATATTTAATTTCAATACTTTTTAAACTTGGCCGTGAGAAATATGATAAGGTCCATCATTTTTTTTCCATACATACACATTCAACCACCTTAACATGACAACATATGTAACGACCCGTAAATTTTCGTCAGTTAAATTTGTCATTTTAATAAGATTAGATAATTTAACTTTAGAAAGAAGTAAAGATTTATAATTTATAATGAAGCATATGTTGAAAAGGAAATGAAACCATAGGAATTTAAGCTAAGTATTATCGGTTGATATAAAATGACGAATAAATTTGAAGTAATGTAAATGGTTATACTAGGATAAGAAGAGAATATAGGGAAACAAGGGTAAGTTGTGAATTTATTTAAATGAATTAATATTATTAGATAGTAAATTGAATTAGATATAGTAACTGTAATTAAAGGTTAACAATTTAAATGTTTATATGGCAATAGAATTGAAGTAACGTAAATTAGCATTTGTGGTTATAAGTTATAATTTGTTGATTAAATTGGTTTGTGAAATTAATACTGGAAGATATAAAGCGGAAATAGTATTAATGAAATAATAACTGAATTGAATTGCAACTATATAAATGAAAGTAAATTTTATTTAGTGGATGTCAACATTGAATAAATTTATTTAAAATAAAAGGATTTAAATGCATGTTTGGAGAGAATATATGATTGATGGATTAAGTGGTAAGTAATTAGAATTTTTGGAACTGAATGTATGTAAATAATTTTGTAGGAATAAGTTAATTAACAATTTATTTGCGCATACCCAATTTAATTGAAATAACAGGAAAGACAAGAACTTGATTTGCCTAGGTATTTATATATTGATAAGCTATAACTAAATAGAAAGTTTGGTAGTAAATAGGATATAAGATGACAAAGGCAACTAGTAAATTAATAAATGAATTCATAATAATAAGTAGTAATTAATGCATAAATATATTTGGCATTTGGGATAATTACAAAATTTTACCCATTCATCTAATTTATTTAATTAAATCTAAATCTATGGCAACATTGTTGTTATTAATGGTTGTAAGTGAATTTGAATGTAAAAGGGTAACAATTATTTAGGTTAACCATTTATTGAGTATATTAAGTTAAGAATGTAAATCGATTTAAATAAATCTAAATTAATTATTTTGTTGTGTTAATGTGTTCTAGTTAATAAAAGGGGAATTTATAAGAAATGAAGCATGCACTAATGAAATGTATTATAATTCAAATGTTATTTATACACATAAAATGTCCATTTACAGAATAGAAAGATTTTTAAATCAATAAACGAATTTATTTAGGTTCCAATGTATAATTTATAACATTTAATGTAGACTTAATTTCAATTAATTGACTTAAATCGTGCAGTTAGCGTAGATTTGTTTTGTAATTGAAGTAGTTAATTCTATAAGATGAAGTTAATGCTAATTCTATTTATAATTGGACCATTTGTTGATATAGATTATAGAAAGCAGGATTTATAAATTAATTAGAGTATCAAATTCAACAATTGCATTTATTGCATAATAAATGGAATTCAACGGTTAATTATTACGTTATTGAAATTAAAATGGACTTTGAGGAAAATAATGCGAAACCATAAACCAATCTTAGTGGCATCCTTATTTTGGATAAAAGTGAGAATTTAAAAGTTGAAATCTAATAAATGGTTTTTTTTGGGAATTTAATTTATAATTCCTAAATATAAGGAAGTGAAGAAATTAACACTGAAATTGATAGACTTATCAACTTTTAATTCGCATCTAAACTTGTTAAATTATTGAAATTGATTAAGAAATATAAAAGCGATAAAATTTGATCAATTTTAGAATTTAGATATAAAATTGGATTTTTATGATTTATTTAAATTTTATAAAAATAGCCATTTTGGCCACAGACTCGGAATTCAACGAAACTAGTTTCATCGGATCCGTATCAGTGAATTATTGTAGGGTTTCAAGTTTCGGATCGATTGGACCTGTCGTTTGATCGTACGGACGCGAAACGCCTTGAAATCGATTTAATTAAAATCAATTTGAAATCAATTTGGAAATTTTGTTTTCAGCATAACTTCTTCATACGATCGAATTTGAAAGTGAAACTTTTTCCATCGCGTTCAGAATATTTTAAAATACCTATTTGGATATATGGGTTTAATAAATTTCGTTCCGGGGTTAGAACGGGCTTTTTGGGCCATAGTTTGTTCCGTACGTTCATCTATCTGGTCTATCTACTCCAATCCAACCCTACTTATAAATAGGCGATCATAAACCCCAGCCTCTTCATTTGTCTGTACGTTCTTTTCTTCAACTCTCTCTCTTCCTCAATGGATGCTTTCTAGATCCAATTTCAAATACAAATCAAAGCTAAAATTTCAAACACCTCAGAAAATTCTCAAAAAAATATATGTCATGGTTCTCGATGTACGTTATCTGCTGGTGTGATTCGGTTTTCGATTCGGGTCTCAGTTTTTCCCAAAATCGCATGTCAAGCTCGACCGTTCGTATGTGGCTTTTGTGATTCGACGGTGGATTCACGTCTGTAGACCGATCGGGTTGAGTAGCTAGGTAGAGGGCGTCGAGGCAGTTAGATCGGCACGGCCATGTGGGTTTATCGACGCCTGAAGTGTCTCGGTTTTGGGGTTTTTGTCAGAGGAGGCGGTCGGCATAGGGGGCGCCGGAGTGGGCCGCTCGGCCTGGGGAGGGGCGGTTCGTGGAGGCGAAGGCAACTGTGCCCTCTGATCATCTCGATAGTGGGCGAGGTAGCGGTGAAAATTGAAACTAGGGTTTGTTGAAGGTGGCGGCTCACGGTTCTCAACCTGGAGAGATGGGCGCGCGCGTACTGTAGATGGAGGAAGCATGGATGACGTGGCAGGTTGTTTTATTATTTGTCTTGTTTAATTTAATTTTGAATTTTTAAACGTTTATTCGAATAACTTTCACATATGGACTCTGATTTACGTGATTTTTTTTTTGTTAGGATCGTAATTATATTCCGGATTTGTTGACGATGGTTTGGACAGATTTGGAGACCGTCGAATTTTTGGGTTTAAATTGGATTTGAATTCAATTTAAATTCAAAAGGTGAGTGTTTTAACCCACTCACAACTTCTAAAAGTTTTATGTTTGTTAAATTTATTTTAGATATGAGTAGAAATTTATTTATGACTGTTTGGCATGTTTTATTCAGCATATCTGTTAAATCGCATTTTATTTAATTTAACTATTAATTTATTTTATTTATTGCATAAAATTTGACAGTTAGAATTTATTTTGCATACAAACTGCTAGATTACAGTCATTAAATTTATTATGGAATATAAACTGTTAGTTAATATCTGTTATTGATTCCTGTATAATTCATATGCTCTGTATCGATGATTGTTTAAAATTGGATGATGATTACAATTGATGATTGATGATTGATATTTGGATGAATGAATGCTATAATTATATTGTATAAACTGCAAGTCATCATGCATTTTCATCTTATTCGGGATTGTGGTTTGAAATGATATACAACCGCATTTTATTTTAAAATTGCGGATTGAAATGATAAATATCCGTATCACTTGACCATAGGATAGAAAATTATATACAGGCACCGTGGTCTATATATAAAATATTTTTAAAGTGATTTCTATGGTTTGGATGGGATACGGTTAATAAGAATTTTTGATTTTGATATTTTATAAATATTATTCTTCTATATATATACATATGAAGTAAAAAATTTTGAATTTAAGCTATGTATAAATCTGTTAAATTAAATGGAAAATTTGAGAAAATGGAATTTGATAATATATAAAATTTTGTTTAAGTTTGGAAATTTTTAAAGGTATGATATTTATAACTGGATTTTTCAAGATAAATTTAAAATGAATATTCTAGTATAATTAAATTGAAGAAAATATTTAAAGTGCTAAAAATTGGATTTTTATTTATGGATTTTATGTGAATATTCAAGACTAAATAATAGAACATTTAATTTGTTGAAAGAATAAATTCCAACTTTAGTTTTGAAATATTTATACTCCAAATGGATATATATATATATATATATATATATAGAAATTGAAGTGATTTTGGAACTTGAAAGTGATATTTAAATTTTGGTTCAGACTTTAAATAAAGAAACATATTTGTAAAACTATGGAAATTATTTTCTTTACAAAGTAACCTTAAAGTTAAACCATTTATTTCGTATACCGTTGAATATCCAAACCATTCAAGTTTTAGAAGTTATGGTTTTAAAATATATGAATTTCGAAATATTATGCTTTGAAAGTATAAGTCAAATATTTGGTTTCCAGATATTTTAAATTTTAAAGCAGTATGATTTTGGAAAAGAAATATATTTGGATAAAATGATATCATATTGTTTTGGATTTTAAGATGATATTGTATTCATAGTTTTGAAATGGAATTTTTATTCTGGTTTTAAAGTATAAACTATTTTAAATGACTGCGGTGTTATAATAACGATTGGTTGGCAAAGAGACCGGGATCGGATATGGACATACTCTCTGTCGATACCGAAAACCACTTTGACTAACCGTGTACGCGGTGGAGATTCCAGAATGAAGTAGGTTGGTGGCGGCGTTTCCTGTAAGGTAAATACGTGGACCCGACTCCCGTGAGTTGGCATAAGGTGGCTAAAACAGGAGCGATTCTCGGGCCAATGAGGTCATTCCTCTGATCGGACACTCCTCTTCGATATTATACTTTGACTTTGGATTGATTCAGTAGCCACTTTTATTTTTGATTTTGGGGGAGTTTGTTCGACATGGGCGGCAGCTGCGCGCTGCGCGTTTCCACCAGCCCGGATAGCAATTGGTATATCTACCCTGGCATTGCCTAGTTGTGCCGTGTCGCCTACCATACCGAGCCTTTACTACGAGTTTTGTTTTGTACCATACCTATGGAGTGCCCTCTGACGACGCCCATTACGGGGGAGATTACGGTACTGTATAGACTATGGGAATATATTCCGTGTTAAGGGCTATATGGGTAACCCCTTAACGCTATTAAAAAGTAAGTTTATTTTATAAATAGACATTATTATAATAGCGCAATATACTACATAGTAAATAGTTTAACGGACCCTTAGGAGATGTAAATCCCGAGCATCTCTTGAGTTACTGTACTCGTATTTATTTCTGTTAATTTTACTCACATAAGATCTTTTAGTTCTGACTCGAGTGTTTTTGTCTTTTCAAATTCGCTCGGGTCAGTCCGAGCGTTCAGGATTTGAGGATTTAGCTCTGGAGGACGAAGACAAAGATTTGTATTACTAGTATCTACTATATTATTTCACTACACCATTTAATTCCGCTGCATTGATAGTAATGGTATGGGTAACTCTGATATTCATTGTACAAGTAAAATAAAATATTTTGTAAAACAATTTCATGAACTGTATATTTGATTATTATATTTTATCCTTCCGCTGTGAGATTCTGTTTTGTTTTATTTCTTCTCTGTTTTTCTTATTTACTCCATAACAATCCGCCCTTCCGTATGGTTTGAATCGTCGTGTGTGTCGGTTTAAAGTGTGCGAAAATGCGGGATGTTACAACATATCAATATACAAATTCATCATAATTGTTGACTAACATATATATGATATAATTAATAAATTTTGCACTAATAAGCCAGATATACACCTTTCACCAAAGCCTAGTGTGTACACATTAACAGAACTCTTTAAATCCAATTCCAAGTCCAGGTGCTAGCTCTTGAACTGCATTACCATCAACGATCGAATCAACTTTTAATTTAAGTTTTGATATTTGAGTTTTGGAACTACGGAAGGTATGCGGGTATGTGGTCAGCCTGATAGTGCAACAATGATAAAGAGCAAAAGTCCCAAAAGAAGTGAATGTTAAAGGGAATAAATAAAGGAGGACTTGTGAAATTTGGTAATAGTCAAAGTTCCACTATCGTCTATATTCAACTCTATAATCCAAACGCAAAGTCCATAGTTCAACTATAATTATTATTACTGTACTGCTCTGGTTAGAAACTTTGACTTTGAATTGACTTCAGTTGACCGTGATACTAGCCTCATATAACTAAGAAGACAGATCCTCTCTTGATTAGTGTTTCACTTTTAATGCTTCCACTCGACTCAACTATAATTATTCAATGGACGTCGTGCCATGATTTAAAAATAATCAAAACGAAGCTTCCACATTGAAGGTCAACTGTATTCTTAAGTCAAGAAACTGTGTAGTATTACCACCTTGATATTTTCTGTTTGACTTTAGTTACATTAACCAATGGAAAACTATCGAGTGAATCATTCCATAATTATCTAATGACTATCAGTACATAACATTTTGGTGCCCCAACAGTCATGAGTAATACACCCCCAATAGTCATGAGTAATACACCATCAACATTTGGAGACGTTATGTACTATAGTCTCAACTGATGTATTGATATCCAGCTTTGTACATCTTGACTAGGAATATTTAAAATAGCATGTTTATTTTATTACGATAAATCACTCATGATTACAACACATTGTAGCTAACATCACAAAGCATATCATTTATGGATTTTCTATTAAATATACTTTTAATTTGATTAATTAATTAACATAATACATTATATTGAGTATATAACAGAAAAGAAAAATCTTTTATTTCGAACAAGATCGGTTATCGAATCAGATATATGTAATAATTGCCCTTAAGGCATACCCATAATTGTAGCAGGCCTGTGTCATGTAAGCTTGCTTATTATATTTATGAAAAATTTGAACATATTCATTGCTCATAGTTATTTTGACCAAACATACGACTAAAATAATCAGATGGCTATTGGTGAGCAATATTCGCTTAGAACCGAACTAACCAATCGAATCAGTTCATTTTGATCTATCCGATTTGGTTACAAAACTAAATTGGTTTGAGTTAGGTTTGTAAAATAAATTTATTTGGTTATCGGTTTAACCGAATTGACCAAATTATATTTATATTGACCAAATTTATACTATTAGAATACTTTTGATAATTAGCTTAATAGTAAAATACAAAGTTCACCTATTGAAAATTGGTCAATTTTTCTTATAAACATAAAAATAACCAATAAAATCTTTCCAAACATAAAGTTATGTTTTTCTTTGAGTAGATCAATTATTTGAGTAATAACATGTCCTTTTAGTTCGATTGAATCGGCTACCCACCGAATTAACCAAAATTAATTTGGTTCGGTTCAGTTTTGACTTCATTTGTTCCAATCCGATTTTGATATATTTTTTTACCCCAAAACCAACCTGACTGAACCAACCCTACATACGGCTCCATAACAAATCTACATGTGATTACCTCCGCGTTTATTACTCATAAATCAACATTTATTACTTATGAATCTATGTACTCCTATATCATAATTAACTTACTAGTATAACCCCACAATGATGGAAAAACCGACCGTTAAGTTGTATAATATCGAGAGAGAAAAATATTTGTTAATTTTTTTCTTAATTATGAATTTGATGAAAACTTAACTGCATTTTTTTAAATGAAAGTAATTGAAAAAGCGTAAATCCAATTACAATAAGGATTGTGCATATAAGCCAGCTTGATGCTAAAGGTCTGCTATCAACGTATTGATATGAATCACTCACAGACGCGTATATAAATATATATTATATTAAGAATGATCAATATACTCTTAATTTGAACTTCTTTGTGGCTAGAATCATTATTGGATTTGAAAAATAAAAGGAAAAAATCAAACAAATATTAGCTCAAAACATACCATCATATTCGTGAATATTTAATTAAAGAAGATGAATATTGAACCACATGTTCTAAATAAATTATCTGAAAGTACTATTGTTATTCGAAAAACTAACATTACTGAAATAAAAATACTAAAATGAAAAATTAAAATTGCTGAAATAAAAGATAAAAAAAAAAACAAAACTTCGAATTTTGCACTGTTGATATTTCTTCCAACAAGAAGCTTGATTCAACCGAATAATCAATAATTGACTGAGACATAACAATAATCTTTCGTTTTTTTCATTCATGCATTCAATCTGAGTAACACCAACTTTGAAAAGACGATGGAACCATAACAACTTCTTTAGTTTTTTGTTGATATATATCATTACCTTCTTCATTTTTAATCCTACGAAAATCATCAACATTGCGACTTATGATTTCCTCTACTGATTCGTTAAAAGCATCCATCAAAGCTTCAGCGGATGAATAATTAATTTTCATTACCATAATTTATTTGCATTATACAAACGTTTGCTATAAATAATTAACTCTAAATTCATATGGCTCCATGACAACTCCACGTGAGATTACCTCTGCATTTATTACTCTAAATCAGCATTTATTACTTATGAATCGGAGTACTCCTACCGCAGTTAACCTATAACTTAAAAGTTTAACTATATTCTTATTCAAAGTCTTTCTCCCAGAAAGTACTTTTCAAAACAAATTTAAAGAATCCAGTTCGAGACTTCATTTAAAGTTAACTACTGCCAAACTCGGTCTATATTTGCAATTTGTTCGTAGGTCAAACTCAACAAAAATAGAAGGAAACATAAAAACTTGATCACAAAAAATGATCGAAGCAGGCATCCGCTCCCTTGTAGAATCAATTCATTCAAGTTCCAATCAACTCGTTATCTACTTAGCTGGCGGCGCTTCTCAGGTTTTACTTTTAATTCTGCTAACTTTCTCCTAATTCAGTATCTACCACAATTAATATAACCAAATTTCATTCGCAGGGGATTGGATGGCTGATGTCTGTTCCTGGCGCTTCTAGTTCAGTTCTCGAAGTTAAAATTCCTTATTCGAAGATGTCCATGACTGAATTACTCGGCAAAGTATTAAGAAGAAACCCGTCTTTCTAATATTTATTTGACTGCAGTATTTATTTTATACCTGATTTGTTAAATGCAGGTTCCTGCACAATTTACTAGCCAGCAGACTGTTGAGGAATTATCTTTACTGGCATACAATCGCGCTTTGAAACTTTCAAAACCCGGTATGAACTTCCTTATTTTCTCAATGCATTTGGCGTCTTAAGATGCTCAAATGTCCCAAGCTTTTGAAGTCGACGTTGCTCTGTCTGCTTAAATGCTACAATTTGGTTATTTTGCTTGTGTATAAAAGGTGCAAACTTTTTTTTGAATAGGCTTACCAGTTATAGGCGTGGGATTTACTGGATCATTGGCTAGTGCACGTCCAAAGCATGGAGATCACAGGTATAATGATTCACAACATCCAACCGCACAATGTGGACAAGCATATACGTTAAATGTTTTTCTAATTTAAATTTTAAAGTATGATTTCATTTATGACCGGGAAGAACCCTCCCATGAAAGAGTTTGTCCAGTCATCCAAAATGGACCATTGTGGTCTTCCGGCCTCCACACAAGAACAATACATCACTTGGAATACCTTTCGACTATATCAAAAGGTGAAGGTGCAGTTAGACTTGTCCTTTCATATCACGGAAGGAAATGTCTCTCGGTATCAGCAAGAATTGCCCTCCTTGGTACCAGATACCTGAAGTACGAACATGCAGTCATATGAACAGTTCTAACCACACTCAATTCTGGCAGCGTGGTGACCACTTTCTTCCCAAATTTTGTACTTTCCTTACGAGACTGCTCCCTACCCACAGCCATCAAAGTCCATGTTCAGATAACTGGAGCAGACAAGATAAAAGACTCGGTTATGACCACGTTACACCACCAGATAATCTGCCGTCTGCAGAACCATGGTTTAGACCTCAAGAACCAAAGAATCAAAGATGCCCTCATGGTGCTTTCTTAATCAGGATCCAAAGTCCCCACTATAATCCAAATTTCGAAGCAAATTGATAGAAAGAAGTTGGAACAGCTGGTCCCGACCGAATGAATAACAAACTATGAATCTTTGCATAATGAAACGGAACCCATAAAATCCACAGATTTCGGTTTTGAAAGACTCAAAGACGAAAGAGTAAAGACAATCTTCATGACAGACACACCAGCAAGCTAGTCCGCTCCACACTTCCAGCCGATGATCCAGCCTGGAAAGAAACCACGGAGGAAGGATCCTCCCATCTCAAGCTTTCATCCAAACGGATCCTGCATCTATACCGACAAAATTAATGGGTCAGCTGGATTCCAACCCAGACTTATGTGATCCAGAATGCTCCTGTAGAACAGAAATCAACGACATGACAATGATGAAGAAGAAAGCAGTGATGGAGATGATGACAGTGATGAACAAGAAGACAAGTATGATTACTTCCCAAAAATCCAAACCCTTCTCTAAGTAAGCAAAAGACAATGGCCTCTACACGTCCACAAAATATACAACCTTGCTTTATGATAAAAAGATATGACATTGATTTCCCTCCCCTTCAAAGACAAGAACGTGATGGCACGTCATCCCGACCATATGTCCAACAATACGCCGTGGAATCCTCTAGGCAACTTAAATCTCTGTCATTAGGTGAAGAAGTTCTCAACTGGCAGATCCGAAAAGCAAAGTCCCAGAACAAATCCCTGCACATCATAGACAAAAAGTATCTCAGATACTCGAGGAAGTTAGCAGCACAAATAATAAGATTGGCACCTTAAAGGCACAGCTGCAATACGTGAAAGAAAAACTTACTAACAAAATAACAGTACTAGACAAAGACCATAGAAGTCTAATCTCCAGAGGAGATTTCGGAGCAGAATTCCATGCCAAAGAGGCTGAAATCAAAAGCCTAAGAAAAGTGCAAGGCAGGATAGAACAAGACAAGAGGACATCCAGGTTTTCAGTTCAGACTCTTTATTCTCAGGAGGGATGATTTTAGACAGATCTCCCCTGACCGAAGATCACTCTAGGATGTTTGGCATGATATCCAGCACCCCTACAGACTCTATACAAAGACTTGCAAGACCCGAAAGATGTGAAGGACGAAGAGTGGATAGATCAAAATCAGAAGGGAAAAGACCAGCTGATACTCTCATGGCCTCATCCTCTCACATAAACTCTGTAAGAATCAGAGAACGGGCTCCGCAAATCAGAAAAACAAACTTGTTCCCGGATCTCCGATATATACCAGAGCATGAGGAGCAACCATCTGAGGAAGAATCAAACACTCCCACCTTAGGAGTCACATCCTAGTCAGATTCCTCTTCAGAATCAACAGAAACCCCAGATATGTTCATGGCGGATGATACACATGAAAGAGGTGTCGACAATAAGGACACATTCGAGGATGATTTACCAAGATATACTCCCCATGCCCATCCTACCGATGAAAGAAACCTAAAGACAACAAATGTTCCGTGGTTCACCTTTGACGACGTACCGGTCCACAAAAGAAGGGAAAAATTGTACCAGATGTCGGCATGGCTAGATAACCAACTAAATAGAGAAGGGGCAGACCTTCGGGGAGTTCTGACAGAACTCTCTGCCAGATTCATCGGGACGATCAGAGATTGGTTCATATGAGACTACAGAAGGCTCCAATTCTATGGTTTCACCTCAGTTGCTGAAGCTTTAGGAGAGATCCACAAGGAGTTCATTGGCGACGTAGCCTTCTCACAAGAGCAATGTTGGATGAATACTTCGTCAAGTGATGCTGTTTGCTGAAAGAAAGGACCTGAAAAAACATTACAAAAGAATGTCAGAGCTCTACTACCTATTAAACATACACAATGACCCGAACATGAAGAATGTGCATCCCTTCGTAAGGAATACAGCCCGAGATGAACGGCATGATACTGAACATTTGGGCAGATCATATGTGCCATGCTGCTATAGATAAAATTTGCGAACCCAAGATTGCTAAAGGAGATTATGGAAAGAAGCCACAAGAACAAGGCAATTTGCAACAAGTCCTACTTGCAGGTTGGATGCAAGGATGAAAATTGTAAGTGCTCGTCCAAGAAGAAGGAGCACATAAGAGAAGATTGAAAGATAGAAAAGAAGAGGTACTGATTCTTCAAGAGAAAGCCTTTCAGAAAGAACACCTCTAGCAGATGCTGCCTACGTGGAAGAGAAGGATATTTTGCAAAGAACTGTCCAAACAAGCAGAGCAAGACGGCCAAGCTGGTAGACAACGTCTTCCTTCGGAATGAAGTAGACACTTATGATGCTGAGGTAGAATCCCTCTTCTCAGAACAAGAAGGAAGAGATAGGCACACGGCCTTTGCAATTGAGGCAACCACAGATGAAGATGGACCAGCCAGAGATATTCACTACATCCTGATGACCAAATGTATACCAGTTCTCCGGACCAGCTATGCCATCCAGGAGGAAACGCCATCACCAAATATAAAATGTGAAAGTAAATACCTTACCCTCCAAATATGCGTGGTCCATTAGAGCCATAGGGATATCAGACACAGGAGCAAGGAGAACTATGATAAACCCAGACATCTTGCCAAAAGATGCTTGGAAAAAACACCACGAGTACTTCAACACAGCAGATAGGAAAACTTTCACGCCTCGTCGATCTCCAAGAACCCTATCAGAATATGGATTTTCCCAGACTGCATAGTCTCGATAAAGGTCATTGAAAGCAAGCTGCATGGCCATGACCTCTTGATGGGTTTCGACTTGTTCTTCAAAGCACAGAAGCTACAGATCCTCCCCCACGGCCTAAAATTCAAGAGAGAATTCAAGCCATTCTCGACAACCCAGAAACTATTCTCCATGATCGATGCACCAGAAGAATTCAAGCAGATCTCCAAAGACCTGAAGAAGCGTTGTGTAGACACACATGAAGAGTTCAGACATCCACATCCTTTTTGGAAGAATGAAGATTTCTTCATCAAACTTCCCTTTAAAAAGAACGAAAATATCAACTCTATCAAGGCAACACATCCCGGCTTGAATCCCGAAGAACTCAGCCTGGTCAGGAAAGAATAGGAGCAGCTTCTTTCCCTCGGATTGATAGAACCGACAAAATTCAATTGGGCCTGTCCAGCATTTTACGTTAACGGAAGGGTCAAGCGGATCAGAGGAAAGAAGAGGCTGGTGATCGACTAAAACCCCCTGAACCATTTCCTACTCGATGACAAATTTCCTCTTCTGAAGACACGGATGCTGTTCTCGCATCTAGGCAAAGCCAGAATGTTCTCTAAGTTTGATCTTAAGTCTGGTTTTTGACAACTAGGCGTCGACCTCGTTGATAGGTACAAGACGGTTTTCTGCATTCTCACCGAACAATACCAGTGGACTATCCTACCCTTCGGACTAAAGGTGGCACCATACCTATTCTAAAAAGCGATGATGCATATCTTCGAATCCATTCTCCATAATGCTCTAGTTTACATCGATGACATCCTCCTATTATCAGAATCAATGGACGAGCATAGAATGCTACTCCAGGATTTTCTTGAGATAACCAAGAATTTCAGAGTTATGCTATCTAAAAAGAAAACCACAGTAGGTTCTTCAAACATCAAGTTTCTAGAAATGAAGACCACCAATGAAACCTACTAGCCAAGCACTTATCTAGCAGAAGAACTGAAAAGGTTCGTCGACTTTAACTTAATAGTCAAATAAATCTAGCAGTTTATTGGGATAGTAAACTATCTCAGGGATTTCGTCCTTGACTATTCCACGCATATGAGCAAACCATCAAGGCTTCTCAGAAAGGACTTGAGTCCTTGGTCCATAGACCAGACAAAGGCTGTAAAAAGCCTTAAAGAAATTTGCAAGACTCTTTCTCCTTTACGCATTCTTGGATCCGGTAAAAGAATCATACAGACAAATGTTAGTAATGATTACCGAGAAGCTGTCCTTTTAGAAGAAGAAGACGGAAAAACTCATTTATGCGGACATGCAAGCGGACAATTCAAAGACTCGGAAAAACACTATCGTACGGTGTACAAAGAAATCCATGCTGTGAAGAACGATATTAAGAAGTTTGAGTTTCACCTCATTAGACATGACTTCATTATCAAGCTTGACAACACCTCACTCTCTCGAATCATGGAGCTAAAACGAAAAGGTGTACCAGACAAGAAACTCCTCTGATTCAATGACTGATTCTCGAAATATCAATTCACTGTCCAACACATCAAAGGAAAAGACAACGTTGTCCCTGACTGTTTGTCAAGAAAGTTCTCTGTCAAAATAACCAAGTCATAGAAAAATCTCTTAATCTTCACCATCAACAGTCCTAGACCACCGGACGATAAATTGATGATAACTTGATGACCTTAACCGACAGTTGGTTAGCATTTACTATGTACATTACTGTGTGTTTACTTTCTAGCTCCGCTAAAGTCCAAAAGGTTAAGGTGGTACCTATCACATGCACCTTGTTAGGAAAGATTTTCCATTATATTCTGATAGAAGCCAACTGCCCAACATGATGTGATGTTTTCTCAGTCAAAAGGAAATGGCCAAAATAAGACGCTCCTTGTCTCCCAGCTACCCGTCAAGATGCTTTGTCCTTTAGGACACGTATTAAAATAAGTGGACACGAGATAAGATTCTTTTCTTATCAGTTAGGCCAGTTGTCCCGATGTGTGTTTATTATCCATTGACGGATGCCAAACTTATGGATTGTAATTTACTTTTCGAGCTCTATGTAAGCAGCTCATGTATTAGTTGTAATCTCATTCAGAAGTTAATAAAAAATATCCTTAGTAGAAAATATTATGAGTAACTAAATTCATAAGTTATCTTTTGTTCTTCCCCTAGAGTCGTGAAGGAGAACTAATCCTTATCCCATCTAAAGAAAAAAGACGTGATTGACTAAGCTGTTATAAGATTACGGCCCCCTCTATCCATACGGACATTAACTCTCCTTTGAAGGAGTTTTCATCCACCACCTTCACCTATTTTCAGAACCATTAGACGGACAGTAAGACCCGACGGACATGGCAATAGAAAGAAGTAGTCCAATAGTCTGAAAGAAGTTTTGGATATGACGATCGGTTATGGGCTCGGTGACGGTTATCAGTTCTAAAGGTTATGGGTATGTAGGGCTTCCGACTCAAGTGGTATCAGAGCCAGGTTGCATCCCCTTTTGCGGTGGGCGAGTTAAGTGGTATTAAGAAGTTTGAGTTCCACATCATTGGACATGACTTCACCATCAAGCTTGACAACACCTTTCTTTGAATCATGAAGCTAAAAGGAAAATGTGTGTCAGACAAGCAACTCCTCCGATTCAAGTGGTGTGTGTGTATACAACAACAACAACAGACAAATGGGTATCAATATGTGCATGTGCGTTATATACACAGACACAGTTCATGCACATTTATAAGAGGAAATCTCCATCGAGTTTTAAGCTCGGTTTTGCAAACCATTTACTTAAATCCAAAAAAATTTAGGCGTGCTTGTTATATATTGTAAAAATCATTCTAGACCCCATCTAAGCCTCACCTAAGCGCTAAGCGAGGTTTGCCTCCCAACCTTTCACATTTAAACACGTATTTAGACATTTTTTAATAATTAGTTAAGATTTGATGTCTCATATAAGCGTCTACATGCTAGTTTTACAAGATTTTTCGTTTCTAGTTGTTCCCAAGTCCATGACAACCCTTAAAATTTCATTTTGAATCAATTAATACAAAACGGATACTGAAATAATACCCAAAATACGTAAGTATCAAAAATGTATAGCTTCGATTAATCTTCGACTAATCCCAAACCTTGATACACACACATTATCATACGTATATACTAATGTGGGGATCCACCTTATCTCCTCTAGCACAGACTAATGCAACCCAAGGATCCGGCTGTTGCTTCCTCCAAACGCTTCTTCCTCCCCATGGATCAATCCCAAGCACAAGAACCATAAAGGAATGAGTTGTAAAAGAGGAGATGAAATATTTTGTCCATATCGATCCAACTTAATGGATCAGAATGAGTTAGATTGGCACCGATCTATATATTTGGATCGGTACCACCGAATTTTGATATTTTCTTCCTCCAACATAACCGATCAAACGTCAACTAATTCAACCTCATCAAACCAACTCCGACCAACCCAAAAATTGCAGTCCACAACTCAATCAATATTAACCTGTTTGTGCTTGGAAAAAACGTAGAACTTGATATATTTCGTTTAGACTTTTAGAGGATATTTTGGGCAGTTTTCAGCATCTAGAGTCTCCATACTGCTCCTATAAACACCCCTAACATTCAACATTTGAGGGCGCAATTGGATGGATGTCGAAACTTCACCGGTTTAGCTCTACCAGTTAGTATAGTCCTTTTCACGAAAGAGTCATGCATAAAGTGCCGACATTTAGTTGTGAAAGTTGACTAGACAGCTGACCTTGTTAGTCCATTTTTTTGAAGAATAGGAACGTAACATTTTTATTTCTTATAGTATTTTTTCCTCTGCTTAATGGATAACTATTTGCTAACAATGTGTAATCATTTCTCATCAAAAACTGAGGTGATTGAATTTGCACTAATGGAAACCATCATTTAAAGTCAATTTCTCTGTATTTTCTGATTTGAATGTATTGCAACTGATTGTAATCAAGATAAATAACAACAGTAAGGAGATCAAAGTGGATGTAGGTTAGAAATTGCTGAACCATTGTAAATTTTGATGTATTGTTTAACTTTTCTGCGTTATTATTATATTATTTGATTTGATATTTGATCCATTTTTGTTTTCTAATATATATTGTCTGTGATTTGTGATCTGAATTAAGTTAGAACTCTTCTTATCTACTATCCGCTGTTCGGATAATATACAAGTGTTACAACACATTTTCCCACTAACTAGAAATCCAAACTCTCTTGAGAACCAATGCTAGAATCACAATCTGAATTCTAGACTTCACCAGATCTCTAATCGGGAAGTTTGGTCTTGTTTTATCTAAACACTTCCCCCTTTTCTTTTCTTTTTGTTCTTTTTCCTTTTTTTGTTTTTGTTTTTTTACCAGTGATAGAGGATGTTCTCACTTTATGTTGATCAGGTTTTACTTGTCAACACGGACACATGATCACCTTTGGACATCAAATGTAATTTTAACCAAGGTACCAGTTGTCTGTTTGGTACACTCAAGTGAGTTGGTACATTGTTTAACTGTTGACTTTTTTATATCAGGGATTGCGAACTCGTGAAGAGGAAGATAGAGCATCTAGCCAGTTCATGGTCAAGGTATGATATATTAATATGCAGTGTCTAGTATAATTTCATGAATACACACAGGTTATGTATCATATTAACTATTTGATATAATTATATAGACATTATTTACAGTACTGTTTAAAAAGGAAGAACTACACTAAAATGCATGGCTATATGCTGTTTATAAAATTTGTGTTTTTGATTTGATTTACTTATTTGTACGAGGGAGAGCATAACAAAGGTTGTGTACTTGTCGATGTTAATCTAATTATTTACATGCAAGACAGCATAACAAAGCTGCAATTTGTTTCCCAAGGCAATTGCAGATGCGTGCAAGGTTTCTGCTACTTTTACTTCAGAACTACAGGAATCAGAGATCCCTGAAGAATACGAAGAGATATACGATGAGGATCAAGAGCTACAACAAATTATCGATGGAAAAATATGCATGAAGGTTTACCTTTTTTCGCAAGGTACTGCCTATTTACAGTTTGTGGTCTTTTGAATGACTTTAAAGTACAGTTAAATAATTAAATTTATATAAGCTCCGGAGCATTTTCTGATGTAAGGTATGTATTTTCTTTTACAGATGCTTCTCATTCGGAAAGGAAGATCATTTTACCTGGTTCATTTAATCCACTCCATGATGGGCATATTAAACTTCTGGAAACTGCTTCAAGGCATGTAAATCTGGTCATACATTCTATAACACACATAAATGTAGATGTAATTACGCTGCTGCTGAAATTAAATGTTGCATGTTGCTCATTCCTCAGCAGCCTAAAATAATATTCTAGTGATTAGTAATATTTTTAGATACAGAAATAGTTTAGGGGTATTCTGATAATGATTACCGTTATCATTTTACAAATACCATTACGGTACCGTTTCTACGCAAGTTAAAATTGCATATTGTTACCATACCGATTTGCTGTTATACCAAAGTTAGGTCCAGTTACACCGATAATGGTAAATTACCATTTGTCTAGAAAATAGTAAGGTTTGTGTTTATTTACACTACAATAGTGGCTCTAACATATATTTTATCATGTAACTTAATAAAATACATCAATGAGAAAAAAGAAATGCAAATAGCATCATTCGAATTGAATAACAATACCAAATCTGGTCATTCGCTTACTTCTAAATGTATGTTATACAAAAGTACACATACACACATATTATAATTGGACTGATAAATCACCATTACCGTTGTATTTGAAATCTTTTTACCGATGTATTACCATTAAAAATGGTAAATTTAACGTAACCGTACCAATTATACTAGCATACCGGCTTAATTCAAAATGATAACCAGTCGATTGATAATGGCATGGTAACACAAAATTCACCATTACCCTACAATCTTTGTTTTGAACATCTAATCTAATACAGTTGAATTGCAACAGGAAGAGATACTTACGGCAAAATATAGGGAAGTGTCTACACTGTCCAGATGGCTTACGAGATCAAAATTGAATTAATTTCACACACCATCTGACATCTTAAGTTTTCTGAGCATTTGCAACCGTGGCAATTTATTGGAATTTTATAGAACCTAAATTAACCACAGTACTAATTACAATGTTTCTGGTTCTGTAATTTGAAGTAGGATGCAATTTGCATAGCAGATGAGCCCACGTAAATTACTAGCTACTCTAAAAAGACTTATTGTGGTTACAAGATTGTTCGTTTTTTTTTCTTAGACCACAAAATAATGAATATATGTACTTAAACATATCATCTTAGAACATCTTAACAGTATGAGCAAGTATAGAGAGAAGTGATCTTATTTGTCACAATAAGATATTGACTCATCTTTAAACCATGTTAATTCAATTTATGGTGCTAGCAATTAGATGTTTATACAAGGTTACATAAAGAAATGTCAATGGATCAGATTGTGACTGTCAATCTTAATCCATATTCAATTAGTATGAAAAGTGATTCATAGTTGATCCGTTATTCGATAAAGTATGAATGATTCGGTTTCATTACGTTCATCAAAATTTTGCCACCATTTTAATTCTTTTGTTATAACAAATTTAGTTAATTATTTAGATTTTCAAATGTTCTCTTAGTTGGTAAAAGAAAATAATATTCACTGAATAGAGTTGCTAGTAATATTGTAAATTTGTAACATCACATAATGAATTATATTAAGAATTGATTTCGTAGGACATGGGAATAATTAATGAATATGGACACATTCCAAAAACAACACCACAAATTTCAATCAGAACTTCAGAGTGTTTAAAAGATCTGTTCATAAAGGGATCAAATAGGCCTCAAGTCGTATCCAATCCATTGAATAATCAGATCCAAATTCATTTTGTTGTCAGTATCATACATTAACCCTATAGTCATCATCACTTCTTGTTTGTGATATTAAATTTCTTTAGATGATTGCAGTGTGGTCAATTTTCATTTGCTTTGTACATGCTCATTAACTTCTTAGGATGAACATTTTACTGATATCATCTCATACAGTATATGTGGCGAAGGGCTCCCATGTTTTGAGATCACAGCAACTAATCCAGATAAACCTCCATTGGAAGTAGCTGAGTTAAAAAGACGCATTGAACAATTTAAGAAGGCAGGTAATGTTGCTCTTTCTTGATTAGTTACTAGTTATGACACATTTGTTAAGGGATATGAAATCTGCTTTATTTGACTGTGGTCACAAAATAAAAATTGCCAAAAAGAAAATCTCATCAACTTGGGTGCTGTGATGTGACAATATTCTTCCTTTTGGGTTAGATCTCGTTCATCTCGCCCGAGATGTCATTCAAGATCTCATTTTAACACTTGGAAAGTACAAAATGTCAAATCTCATTCATATCTATTTTAAAACTTATCTTGTCAGACTCCAAGTTGATAAAATGTCAACCATAATCTGGACCAATATCTCAATGAGACTTTTTGAAAACCACCCTTATTATTTATCATAATAGATTTAAAAAATCCTTTTTCTTTTTATATTGTAAATTAAGCCCTTGAAATTCACAACGATAAAACCGCATACATATTCACTGCAATAAATTTTTTAACTTATGTTCACAATAATAATTCAAGTTGCTTGCACTCGTAAAATGCAATGTTCAATGAAGCAGAAATAAAATTTGCATAATTGTTAATATTTTCAACATATGTTAGTATGTTTATATCATTTAGATGCATGAAATATATGATTTCATAAATATAATCCAACTTTAGCAAAAACATACAAATTTAAAATATTTACGTATGTTGCATTTTAACAATGCGACGATCGAAACAATAGTAGCTTGGTTGCACCGTAAAGAATGCAATGTTGCATTGTATAAAATGCAAAAAAAGACATGTTTTACATTTCTATAAAATTCCATGGGGACACTTCATATTTTCAAAAGTTTGAGGGGTATGATATATAGTCATAAGGCCGAAGACTTTTTTAGTATTTTCGAAATAATTTTACTATCCCAACGCGACATCTTGTCTTTTTATGTTCTATTTTATACAACTATTCAACTTTTTTTATGGGTCCAAACTCCAAACCAAATTATCCTACTAATTATTATTTAATAACCGCTAATTGTTATAAAATAAACAAAAGTAGAAGTCATTAGCGGGAGATGATCCTTTTATTTATTGGCACACATAATACAATACAAGTGAATTTTATTTATAGACTATATATGGAATGAAGATTACAATAATGTTATTTAACATTTAACATATTCATCCTAATTATATATATATATATATATATACATACATATATATATATATATATATTACAACATCCCCCTGAATACGCGTATGTAAAGATGATAAGAATAACCGTCTCATTAAAAACTCATGTTATGAAAAATTTCAGTGGAAAAAATCATAAATGAGGAAAAAGTGCAACTTTATTTTATCTTTAAGTAACATAATGTTATTACAAGGGTTGAAGCTTTCAGATCAAGATAATGCCTTATTAAAAAGAACCTTATTAACAAATACCCAATGGAAAAAATATTAGTGAAGGAAAAAGATTATATTATTGTATACTTTTGAATGCTTTTCCTGATTTATAACGCATTATTCAGTTAGTCTGTTGATGCAGCCAACATATATCAATTTTATACACTATCTTTTGAAACATCGATTTTGAAAATGCCTTTGTGAATATGTCCGTCAGATTTTCTTTAGATTGGATTTGTTACACTTCTGTCTTATTATTCTTTTGTGATTCATGTATGAAGAAAAATTTAGGATATGTGCTTCGTCCTATCACATGTAGCCTGCTTGGATTTGAGCTACGCAAGCTGCATTGTCTTCATAAATAATAGTTGATTCTTCTGTAGTCGCGGAGAGTTGATATGTCTTTCGAATATGCTCAATTAATAATCTTAACCAAACACATTCCTGACTTGCTTCATGTAGTGCTGATATTTCAAAATGATTGGATAATGTTGCTACCAACGTTTACTTTGTAAATCGCCATGAAATAACTAAATTATTGTTACTAAACATATACTCAGTTTGTGATCTTGCTTTATGTGGATTAAAAATGTACCATGCATCAGCATAGCAACTAGATTCAAATTATTGTCCATTTAGAATAAAACAAACCTAAATTTGTCGTTCCACGAAGATATTTCATGATAGGTTTTATACCATTCCAGTGTCTTTTCGTTGGTGCAGAACTATACTTTGCTAGAAGGTTTACTGAGAATGTAATATTTGATCTCGTGTATTGTGCTAAATATAATAATGCATCAATGACACTAAGATATGGTACTTCCGAACGAAGTGCATTTTCATCATCTTCTTTTGGACGGTAATGGTTCTTTTTAATATATAAATATCTGACAATCATAGACGTACTAAGTGAATACGTTTTATTTCATTTGAAACGCTTCAGGATTTTCCCAATGTAATTTGACCGATGGATCGGTATACCACTAGTATTATGCTAGATCTGTAGGCCAAGATAGTATTTAGTTTTTTTCAAGATTTTTCATTTCAAATTCTTTCTTTTAATAATTTATTTTTTCATCAATCTTCATGGAGTTGCAATCAAATTTATATCATCAATATAAACTGCTAAAATAGCAAATCCCTTTATCGATTTCTTTATAAAGACACATGACAAATGAAACTGTTTTTATATCCATCTTTTACCAAATATTCACTAAGATGGTTATACCATATTCTTCTTGATTGTTTCAAATTATATATTGATATCTCAGTTTTAACGAGTACATCGACTTTGATTTTGCTTCAGACAACTTATATCCATATGAGATTTTCATGTAAATATTAGTATCTAATACGTCATAAGGATAAACTGTCACAACATCAGTTAATTTTATATCAAGTTTTTGAAGAACTACAGACTTATCAAATATCGAAATGTTATGACATCTATAACAGAAGAGTACTTTTTTTAAAGTCAAAACTTGGTCTCTGCAAGAAACCTTGTGCGGCAAGTCGTTCCTTGTATGTCATGATTTTATTTTTTTCGTTTCGTTTTCAAACGAATACCCATTTATAGCCTAATAGTTTAACGTTTTTCTGTATTTTCTGTATCGGTCCAAACATCATATTTTCGAGTAATTCTAGTTCAACTTGGATCGTGTCTTTCCATTTTGGCCAATCATGTCTTTTTCGATATTCATTTATGCTAGTTGGTTCAGTATCATTATTCTCATTGTCATCACGACTTTCATTTATTTCAGTAGCTTTTGTGAATGAGAATATATCATCAATTATTATTTTACTTCAGTCTCACATTTCTCCATAGTTCGTATAAAATATTGAGATCTCATTATTATCAGGTACCATTTTACTTTTGAAAACTTCTATTGGTTTTTCTTGGATAATAGTTCCTTCGGTATTTTTAGAAGAATTGAAATTTTCATTTAAGTGATCTTTTGGATCATTTACAACCTTTTCGGGAGGTTTATCAATTAATGATTTTTCATTAGATTTTCTTTTTTTAGATGCCAAATTATTTGAACTAATGGGTCTTTCACGCTTTTGTCTTGCTTTCGTTTGCTGCTATTCAAATTTGGTCATTCTCGGACTTTAATTCTAACTGGTATATTTGCTATTGGAATGTGAGATTCAGTTACGCAACATCATTAAATGCATTTTGCATTTGATTTGCAATATTATGAAGATGCAAAATACTATTATCTCATATTGACATTGGTTGGTACACGGGTCCAAATGAGACATAGATGAATTATTACATGATATCACGCTGTTCTATTGGGATGGTCTTTCTTCCCCATAATGGTGGAGAAATTGCATCATCAAATTTACAATCTGAAAATCTTGCAATGAAAACATCATATGTAAGAGATTCAAGACAACGAATTATCGTAGGCGAATCAAATCCAACATATATTCTCAACCTGCATTGAGGACTCATTTTAATACGAAGTGGGGAAATAGTGGGCATATGCACAATGCAATCAAATTTTTGTAAATGTGAAATATTTAGTTGAGATCCGATTAAAAGCTGTGACTGTGAAACTTAATGATAAATCATTGGTCTAATTTTAACCAATTTTGATGCATGCAAAATTACACGTCCCCAAGCTGAAATGGGTAACTTTGATTGCATATGGGGTGGTCTTACAATAAGTTGTAGAAATGAATGATTTTGATATACCATTTTGAGTATGAGCATGAGCTACTAGATGTTTAACTTCAATTTCCAGTGATAAGCTATCGTCATCAAATACTTAAATACTTGATAAGTAAATTCTTTAAATTATCCGGTCGAATTGATTTAATCTAATAATCATGGAAGTGTGCTCTCAGATTGATTATTTGAGCAAGCAATTTGACAAATGCCATATTTCTTGTAGAAAACAAACACGTGGCCAACGAGTTGATGCATCAACTAATACTATAAAATATTTTAATTGTCCACATTCAGAGTAAATTGGATCACATATATCATCTTGGATTCTTTATAGAAATGTTGGAGATTCAGAAGTGATTTTACTATATGAAGATCGAGTGATTAATTTTTCTTATGCATAATATGGAGCACATAAATGATTACTTGGTAAATTCAATTGGTTTGATAAATCATGTTCATTTGAGTTTTTAGCGATTTTACCCATCATAGTTGACTCAGGTCGATCCCAGACGATCATGTCAAATAATCAATGCCTTTGTCTTTGTGAGCTTTTGGCTCATGTTTATAGAGTATGATTCAATTATGTCATTTTTTATAAAATATGATCAAGTTGAAATTGTATCAAAATTTTCTAAAATAAGCTTCTAGCTTTCAATTCTAGAAATAACACGAAGACATATTTTGTTGTTTCCATTTATAGTTTCAATATTGTAACCATTCATTCTTATATCCTTAAAACTTAGCAGATTTCTTCTAAAATTGCTCGAGTATAATGCATTTCGAATGAAGATATGTGTAATATTTGGTAATACCATATGCGCTCTTTCGGATTCTTTAATTATATTAGCAGATCCAGCTATGATGGAGACTTTAGTTAAAATATTTTCAAATAATTCAAAGAAAAACTTTTGTTTTTTCAAAATCTTATGGGTAGTTGCATTGTCTAGTAGGCATATATCATCATTCAAACATTGATGGTCCATACCATAAGAATTTATTAAAGGCAATATAGTTAGTCAATTATTAAAATAAGTTGTAAACATAAATAAATGCTAATACTTTCTAAAAAGATTTCAAAACAAATTACTAAATAAAACCGATATCCATTAGTACGCATTATTTCAACTAGTTCAATGTAACCTACGAAGAAAATCAAGCATCAACTTCAAACTAAGTTGTTAATATAAGATAATAAAATAAAATGAAAACTATACAACAAGCTTCAAGCTACTTCTAGTTGATCAGATCGGTCATATCATCAATCATTTCATTGAGATTTTCATCATTTATGAAATTTACATCATCATTTTGTGAAGAAATCATCTAATTTCAAGTTAGTGTTATCAAACAATCATTCGGTATTATTTGTCTCAATATTATTCGAAGTTGCTATTATTCAATTATTATTTTTGATGATTTACATGTATGCAACCAGTGACTAAGAGCGTCCACATCTATAACAAACTTCCTCGTAATGTTTTTTTATTTTCTAAAGCTGAATGATAATTTTTTTCCAGACTCATTATTCTTTTGTTGCATTTTAAAGTTCGTAGTTTTGTTACCTATAAAACCATCATACCGCTTCTGCTGGAGTCATATTTATGTCCATGTCCACGACTACGGCCTCTACCTCGACCTCGACCTTGACCTCTTTTGGAGTGGACAAAATTAGCATTAACTTCCTACAATATAGCTGAACCAGTTGAACATGAGGAGCGATTTTTAATAAGTAATTTATTATTTTATTCAGCAATTAATAGACTAATTATGAGTTCAGAATATTTTGTAAATGACGCTTTCGATATTGCTGCGGCGGGAATATATTTAAAACATGAAATGTTGAAAAAGTCTTTTCAAGCATTTGTGCATCATCTACTTTTTCTCCATATAATTTCAGTTTAAAAATAATTTAAATATAGCGGAATTGTATTCCTTTACAGATTTGAAGTCTTGAAACCTCAAGTTCAATCACTATTTACTAGTGTTTGATAGTATGACCGTCTTCTGGTGGTCATAACGCTCTTTCATGGAATTTCATATTTCATAGGTGGAGAAGATGTTTTTCAGTTAAATATTTTTTTTTAAGATTGTCGTGGATATGCCGTCTTAAAAAATTAAAGTCTTTGCTTTGTCCCGCTGGGACATATTATTACCATTTGTAATGGTATTTTTAAAGTATTGGGGTTGCAAGTGGATTTCGTCATTCAATATTCATGACAAATTAAACTCAATCTTAGCTATGTTTGTCATACTATGAACAGAAAGTAGAAAATAAAAATGAAATAAATACTATGTTCAAGATACATCCTTACTTATTATATTAAATGGCAAAGCATGCAAATCATGTAAGAATAATATTAAATGGCAAAGCATGCAAATCATGTAAGAATACTTATTTAGCAGATGCGTAAAAATATCATGAAGTTCATGCTAAGACAATAGATATTTTGCAATGTATGACAGTTAAAATTGCTTGATTAATGAAGTCAAACTGAATGTTTTCGGCTACTAATAAAGGTCAATGTCCATAAATCATATCTTGTATTCAAATAATATTAAAATTATCACATGATTGTATTGAAATCATTGTGCAGGCTACCGCAAAAGGAAAAAAAAAAAAAAAAGGTAGTCAATTTCTATCTTTTATGAAAGTAATAATGCCAAGAAAAGTTAAATGCCTTGAAAGTTTCAATGAATACATATATTCAATAGAATAAAGTTATTACAGCATGTTTGATGTTACAACATCACATCAACGAAAAATATTACAACGAACCAACTATGAAAGCACGGTCCCTTTAGCTGCAACTACCTACTAGTTTGTTTTGAAACTGGAATGAAAAGAAAAAGAGGATAAAATAAAGCCATTGAAGTACCCTGGTTGACAGGAAAAATTAATAAATTTGTACTGAAAAGTTTCCTACGGTATGAAATTTAATCCATAGAAAAGAATATTTATAGAGTAAAAATATGTAGCAGTTATTTTAAGGAGAATGAGTAAAAGTAGGTGGCACGTAGAAATATCACACTTAAAAATACTTGTTCAAACTCTTCCTGAACAAAAAGAAAGAAAGAAAGATAAATATCTGAACTTCAAACATAACCAAAGTTTAAAAACTGACATAGAATGAGCTTTCGTAACTTAGGCAGAAGAATAAAGGCTTTAAATATGGAAAGTAAATAAATAAACTTTGTACTTAAGCATCAGATGAGATAAACATTCCACATCAAAATAAAAAAGGATCAAATATCAGAGTAATACCAGATCAATAGGTTTGATATAAAGATTATATTTCTTCCACCAATTTTATATGCATCGGTTATTGCAATCATACATGAAAATTAATTTCATGATGCAAGCAGTAACATGAAACCTACAAATATAGAAAAAAATAATAAAACTTCATGCTAAGAACGTCTTATATAATAAATAAGCGTAGAAGCAATTAGAGAGAGGTAATCATTTTATTTATTGTCATACGTAGTACAATACAAGTGGGCTATATTTACAGATTCTATATGGAATGAAGAATAAAATAATGTCCTTTAACATTTAACATATCTACCATTATTATTTATATATATTACAACACTAATTCTATTTTTATTTTATTTTTACTTTTTATGTGTACAAGTCGCAACAATCGGCTTCACAAGGTTTTCAAAATGAGATTTATATCATAAACCATAAAATTCATACTTTAAATCAAAGCGGGATCCAAATCGTAAATTCTAGATTCAAAGGATCCATTTTTAAGGATTGTACTTGCTGTGAAATTGATTTTGATGTTTGAACTTGTATAACTAAACTTAAAACTCAATTTTCTCCCTTGTTCTATTTTTATTCTATTTTGAGAACGTTATAATTGGAGTGGATCCAAATAAGTATGTTGAATATGTTATTCACATTGATTGTTTTGTTTAATGTGATTTTAACGAAGTTTGAATCGAACTATACGGCTGTGCATTTTTTCCTTCTTTTAAGAATGATTATATGAGAAGAATTCTTCAGAGAAGAAAATTTATTCTTCTTTCAACGTAAATCAAGTATGTTATGGTTTTTGTTCTTATTTTGCTAGATAACAGTTATAATTTTTTTTATCAATTTAGACTCATAAGTTACTTCGACATGTCCCGATATGCACTCTAAGATCCAATATGTCAATATGATACGTACACCTGAGATACACTCATCTCATCCGAGATTCTCACTTAACATGGGATATCGTGTGTGAAAATTCCAAGACAAAATGTGAACGAAATCCAAGATTGGCAACCTTACCGTAAAGCCTGTGATGTACTGCTGTCTGTGCAGATTGGATGTTTGATTTACTAGCTTTTTAACACATTCCAACTGCAATATCTTATGTCTATTGTTCTTATGCTGAAGCACATATAATTTTCTTTTTTCCAAATTCGATACATGAAAAAAGTTAAGTTCGGAGCTCCTCAACACGGTGGAATCATTCAATGCCGCATTAGGAGAAAGGAATGAGTACAATATAGCTCAGTTTGCCTATAGGTTAAAGGAATAAACTAAATATAACTTGCACACAGAAATAAAGTAGCAAAAGAGATGCACATGTATGTTCTTGTAAATTATTAAGATATATAGACAACTGTCTTGAATCGGTTTTGTCACACTTCGTATGGGCTTGAATGATTTTAAAAGACTTGATCATCACTGTTATACTTTTTTTACATAGAATAGGATATGACATTCTAATTTTCATACATGCATCTTTTACTGTGTGGTCTTATAGAGCTTTGGATACGATCTGCAGTATTGCTTCAATGCTTCTGATCTATAAAAGAGTGTAGAAAATCATAAACTGTGATCTAATTCATACCTTCCTGTGCTACAGATACTCAGCTCCTTTTTTTTTTTTTCTTTTCTTTTCTTTTCTTTCTTTCTCTTATGTAAGAATTAGTCTTTCTATAAAGGCCATTGATGCAATTCATAGTTGCTTTATCACAATTATTTTTCAACAGGGAAGACCGTGATTATTTCCAATCAACCCTATTTTTATAAGAAAGCCGAACTTTTTCCTGGAAGTGCATTTGTAATTGGCGCCGACACAGCTGCACGGATTGTCAATGTAAGAATCAAACACATGCCCCCCCCCCCCCCCCCCCCCAAAAAAAAAAAAAAACCCCAACACACACTCTCTATATACGTACGTATGTATGTATGTATTGCATGCGCACATATGTGCCAAGTTGGGTAATAGTCATCTCTGTAGATGAAGTTAATACTTAAGTATACTAGTGCAGTATTTTGATGCTACTGACCACGGGTACAGAAAGGGTTCTGTTGAGATATCAAATCTTGTAGAAAGAAGGAATTCTGATAAATTTATGTTTCGGAACCAACTGAAAATGCTCGGAATCATATGCTGTCCACATTAATATACAAAAGAAAACAACACAAAGATACATTCCAGTTGAATAAGAAACATAGACAAAACACTTGTTCTAAGATCATGAGTGATGTGTGTTCAAACTCATCATCATATAATTTCTAGCAATTGCAAACTTGGATATGATTAGGTATTATTCGAATATTATTATGTTATAAACTATTTATTTGGCTTTTGAGTTAGTGTACATGTATTTTGCAGGTCAGTTGCTCAGTATATTCAGAAATATTATTTTGGATTCTCCTTTAATTGTTTATCAGTAAATAACGTCTTCATAGTTCATCTTTTATCGAAGAATTCTGTAATGAAGTATTAATGGCTCGAATGTTTAATCAGATTCATGGTCCAGAAAGCAAACAAATTATCCAAACCAGAGTTAGAATCAATGCCACAAACCTAATGTGTATATTTTGAGTCTCTAACTCGTTTACTGAAGTAAACTTGGTATTATGCATAACAGTATATCACCATGTTCTAATTTTTTTGGCAACAATAGTATTTCTGTGATATCAATGATGCATATATTCATTTTTCCTTTTTTTGTGTGTTATAGCCTAAGTATTATGGAGGAGACTCCCGAAATATGTTGGATATACTTCTTGGATGTAAAAGATCTGGTACCACATTCCTTGTAGGTGGTAGAAAGGTTGATGGAGTATTCAAGGTACATTATGTATTTATATTAATACTACGTAATACTCATTAAACATATTGTATCAGAAACAAATTTTATCCTAATTTGTTTTCTTATTTATAACAGGTTCTTGAAGATCTTGATATCCCAGATGAGCTGAAGGGCATGTTTATTTCAATACCAGAGGAGAATTTTCGCATGGATATTTCATCGACAGAGATAAGGAAAAGCATGGGATTATGAGGTTACTTTATACTGTATTTACCTTCAAAGAAGCTACAGCGACATACTTCAAATCTTTTCAATCTATATTGAAATTGCATTTTATTACAAACACATTTGATGAAGGTGTACTAAATCCTACTGCTATATTGAAATTTAAAGAGATCTTTGCCAAATGTTATAAATGTATTTGTTATCATTGATGAATGTTCCTTGTCGATTTGTATGTTTCCTCGTCTATTTTGGTTGGTAATTGTTGAATTTATTTACGCTTGACATTTAATTAGCATTTATGCTTGACAACTAATTGCATTTGCTAAAGAGGCCCATGTGGCTAATTTCCACATTGATTTATATCTTCGGTATGATAAAGTTCTCTTTTACTTGTTCACATTTCTTACTAGTCAGACAACTTTTATCAGAATGAATGAATGTATTTTTACAATCTTGTACAATAACCATGCTTCTGCTTTGAAATAATTACTTTCAATAACACGACGATTTTTGTTCATGTGTATCTTCTCATCATTCCTTGTCATTAGCTCACCTGTGCCTTTTGTCCTTGATTGGTGCTCTTGGGATCTTATTTAGAACTTTCGAATCCAGTTTCTTAAATAGTTTCTTCAAGTCGCGTCTTCCTCGTGTCGCAAGACGGTTTACTTCACCCTCATAATGTTCATATAGCACTGGAAGCGTATGCAGACACAAGAACACTATGGATTGACATTAAAAAAAGAGAATGATCATTATAATATCAGAAATCAAGATAAGGGAAATTGCCCTACATATTACAATATAACTCACCCAAGTATAACAGAGTTAACGTGCTGCAGTAGCTTCCTATCGCTGATACTATCCATAGCAATAAAATTACCTGAAATGCAAATATTGCGCTGGAGTGTTATCTTCTTTTGTTATAATGTTGTGTTTATGTACTACTGCTGTTAGTAATAACTGTTACCAATAGAAGCATTTTGAGATCCTTTCCAGATGCAATATAATGAAGGAAGAACATACATCGAGTAAATCTAGCATAGAATGATACAGCAGCATGCCTGAATGCTCGCTCTGATAATACGATTTCAGGAATTTTAGGAGGTTCCCTGTAAATTATCATATTAGCTGAGCATAACTCTTACATTATTCTTTGTGTATATGCTGATGTTTATTTGTATACTGATCAAAATCATCTCAGGGAAGCTAATTTTTTCAGATCTGAGTACATATTTCTTGAAGAAGTACCTGTTGAAAAGTGGAGCAACGTTCGACCAAATGAATACTGCAAGCAGCATTGAGATTGTGAGGTGACATACAAGGCTAAGAAAATTGTATTCAACCACTTCAAGTAGGAAATATATCAATGTGACTCCCGCTAAAATCGCAGCAGATAATTGCTTGTTCCTCCATAGCAATATGTTAGCCACTGCATTTTTTGCAACAACTTTGCAGTTTTAGCATATGTTACGCACTTTATATATTCATATTGATCAATAAAAAAGAAAGAAAAATTGAGATTTGAAACCTCTTGTTCCGAAAATCCTTTGAAACGATTTGCGGCGATGACTTTGCAGCCTGAATGACGACTGAGGTTGGTCGTTGTCATAAATTAACTTGTTCATGATGCTTTAAAGTGTTTCTTGGTAATGATGGTGAAAGATGTGTGGTTTTTATATTAGACTTTGCTCTTTTGTTGTTTCTGAAGAATGTCTATAATAATCAGAAGGAAGGAATATATCTTCATGTATTTCTGGTTTCCAGTTGGGCAACTGAGATTCTTGTTTTGTTTACAGGTGAATGTTCTTTGAGGTTTTAGAATGTTTATGAATTGTAATGCGCATCTACCTCTCCATTACCGATTTACCGCTGTGCGCTGTCCCAAATATTCATATTTTTATTCACAAAATATATGTGTATATAAAATCAATTGAATTGCCCATATTATCCAAATCGAATGCCGATCCGTTTTACTCTATTAATCCAATCCAATTTGACCTCAAGTTTAGTAGTTTTCAACCAGAGGATCGGGTGTGGCTTTTTGTTCAATCTGACCAATTTTGAACTTGTTCTAACGTCATTTAATAAAAGCCCAAGAGTATGGTTTAGGTTTATTTCCGATCTATATTCAAAGATTTATTCATCGACTTAGGGAAAACAGAAAAACTAACGCTAAAAGATGGTGAACTATGTAGTATAGCATTGATTGTAAGTTTACTGATATGCTGCTTGTGATTTGCACACCGGGCGCACGTACACAACCATTTTACTAATTACATTGATTTTTATGTAAAGTTCATTTAATTTTAGTTATTTTTATTTTTATTTTTTACAAAGAAAAACCGCAACTATCATGTTTGATCATATAATATTTTCGAACTGTGTTTTCACTACTAGACAAGTTTAAAGTAATGTTAGACGGTTTTGACTCATCATTTATTTAATCATTGTCTACGGTCCGTTTGAATTGCGTTAATTAAGCTATTTTTTTTGACTTTTTAAAATCCAAAATGAATTGGATTTCATTTTCAATAGAAAAGTAGTTTATTTATGTATATCTAAACGAAAGCATGAATCCCCTCTAGCATGAATCTATTAATGTAATGTTTGTTGGTTTGAAGATGATAATAATAATAATAATAATTATAATTATAATAATATACTAAAACGCATCACTCAGCGCATGCTGAAGTACTGAACAATGATCAAACAAAGCATTCGTAAATTGGAATTTAAAAACAAACAACATGCATACAAATCAAACCACAAATGTTTGGAAACAAAGTTCAACAATACTGAAGTAACACAAGTAGATAAACCAAGGGTAGAAATCTGCGGGTTTTTCACATCATGTACATAAGCTGGTATGCTTAGGCGCACAACAATCAGACTGCATTTTTGCGTTCAGGGGGAAATGAAATGGAATGCATTCTTTTGAAAAGGAAGAATGAAAATAGTATTTGAAATGGGTATCAATTGTTTTGTTACTATTAGTTATATTTTTAATGTATTCGTATAAAAACAGATTATCCTTTGAGAATGTAAATTGATATTAAATTACAAATTCATGCGAAAATTTGATAATAGAATACAATACAATTATGCTAATACAATAATTTTGAATTACAAATACTATAATGATACAAATACAATGATTTTATCACTCAAATTCAAAGTAAAAATACAAAAAAGACATAAATACATTTACACAAACACAAATAAAGTAATGAAATATTTACAGTTCCTAGCATAGTTCAGCAGCAACTAGTTCAACTCATATGTTATCTCGAATGATTGACATTGAATTTGTAATATATTTTTTAACCTGTTCATTATCGTTATTCCCGAATGATCTAATATTGTAGTATTTTTTTAGAAATTGAAACACCCTCGCCTTTATACCCATACTATCCAAAAGTACTACAGAGTAATACCGTTGATAATACGGAGAATAAGACAATATAGGGTGCACACGTGAATATTCTTTTGGGCTAACACTGATATGTATTTAAACATCGAATAAATAACCCACCTATGCATACACAGTATCGACACAAAACAATAAACACATATGCTTTCAAGATATAACAATACACAATATGCAGAAATATCGTAGATCACAGAGTCAGCCGCAGCAATAATATTTAACATACAACATACAATGTATGTCCAATATACATCTCAAGGGTACACGTCCATGAAGTACATCATATATACTAACATGCAACTAAACTGTATAACTATCCTCTCCCTATACCCTGTAAACAAAAGCCAGTCTTATCGTCCCTAAACCTAAAATATCTCAAACTGACCCGAGCATTAGATAAATAATAAACAGATCAGACAATATCTAAATCCAAGGTCAATAAACATATGAAACTCAGAATGTGTTGGATATAAATATAATAATGTTATCTCAAAAAATCCAAAATATCATATATCATAGAATACCATAAAACCCAGCATAAAGATGTCACAATCTATATAAAAATTCATCAAATTAGAAATCATAAAACAACATCAAATGGGTGAATCGTCCACATCTAGAAATCATTATCTAAACCCATAAATCACCAATAACAAGATAACTTCAAGTATAGTCAGGCTAAAACAAAGTAATGCCCTAATATATCTCAATCTCACATTATAAACATCATCATCAAATCCCAGAAATCAATGAAAGGTTTGGACTAACCATGGAAACACCCCAGTAAATTCAATAATGAGTGGACCGTCTGCATGAAGAGAATTGGCCATTTTCCTGAATAGTATAGGCCGTACGCCCATCAATCACATAAAGATAAGATATAGGAATTTACTATATCCAAGACATGTCTCAAGTAAGAATATAAATAGTACATGCCTATCTACCACACATCCTAGAACCAGACGGAAAACTGACAGCACTTTTATCTCCTCCAAGAGCCTCATATGTGTCCGTTTGACACTGCTCCTACAGTCATCGGTTACCTCCTCCTCGATATCGTGATAATATCCACGCATTTTATAAACATGCTACAAGGCTAAACTATGCATCGATCACGACCCGACACATCGCCCTATAGGTAACTGACCACCGGCCTATGTGATACATGGACAATTGCACATAGCAAATGTTACATAGCTAAGACACACAATAATAAGTATATCATCAATTCGAGGCGCACCCACCGCGATCAGACCGTTAGGGTGGACGTTGGCCAATATTTTTCACTTTCGAAACAGAAAGGAAGTTGAACAGGATAAATGGACACGTAGTATCTACACTCAATAGCTAACACATAACTACTCATAAATGCCAAGACATGGCCCTATATATTGCTATCGCAAAGCTTGATGCTATTATTGACACACGGCTAAAAATATTGATGCACATAGCTTGATAATATTGCCAACACACGACTATATATATTGCTACCACACAACTTGATGATATTGCCGACACACGACTATAAATATTGCTTCCACGCAACTTGATAATATTGCCGACACATACTTATAAATATTTATGCCACACAGCTTGATAATATTGCCGATATATTGCAATACATGCGACTAACCGCAAAGTGTCTCCACAAATGCTCCCACATAAGTGTCATCAACTTAAAATGAATAACCAAATGAATATAGTAATGACGTCCCACATCACCGCGTGATACTCAAATGTTTATTCACTGCTTATAAACTTCATTCAATCACCATAATATTCTATATAACGAGTCCAAAGGATAACTAAAGAAATATTATCGAATGATCCATCCCAAACGGTATTATAACTCCGTTTATTCAAATTCCTCGTCACACAGAATTAAATTAATAAAAATCAATATAAAACATTAGAAATCTATATGGAAGGATGTCGACACCGTATCTTATCAAATCACTAAACAAAATCAACATCACAATAACGAATCATTCATATAATCCAATTTAATATGTAAGAGGAGAATTATCAAAAAAGTAATACAAAATAGATTATTCGAATAAATAAACATAACAATCAACAATTCAATATCTAATAATAAATCGTTTATAATCATCAATATAAATTTTATCGTTCGACCTGAGTTGCATTATATCGAATTTCGGTCATCCGTAAAATGTACACACACATATAAAAATAATTACACATTGAAAGGCAATCATACGACATTTCTTTTGCATTTTTAACAATCCAACATATAAAAATTAAACTATCAAATCCAAAATCATATCTAACATCTCAACGTTAATCCAATATCATATCCAATTTCACAAAGAAATAATTCAATGTCCCGAATAAATAATCCATCTAAACAATTCAATCGATAATCTTAATATATTCAATAAAGCAATGCAATCAACAATCAAGATATATCTATATATATATATATACATATATAAGGTAATGAATTAGATATAGTTATGAGTGAAAAAAACTCACCTAAGCGATGCTTATTCAACCAAATCATCAACTACAACATTGTTCTTCGCTTTCACAACTGTCTTCATCATGTTCTAGCACCCACACAACTGCCACTCCTCAATGATTGCTATGTCCAACCCAAACTGTGACAGCACATGTTGCCTGCCTCCTTACATGTCCACCACCAACCCCTCTCGGTCGCTGCTCGACCAAGCCAAAGTCACCGCCATCCTGATACTGCCAAGCCTACACGAATAACACCTCCTACATCTCTTTCGCTACTGCCCAAACCTACCTACGTCACTATGTCACCAGCACATCTGCTCACCGCCTCTCCCTAGTCACCTCAGTAGCAACGAATTCGCGAATCCCTAGCCTGCTATCATGTCGACACCCTAAGTCGAGACCTCCTCCCTCATCGCGCTCGCCACCAGGTAACCACACACCCCAATTCTCCCATTGCACAGAACCAGGTCGTCATCCCTTCTTCGTCATTACGTGTGACCCAAGTTGATCACAACCCCCTTGAGTTGCCGACAATGAGCGCCTCGAGCGTGATTTGTTCTTGTATTTTTATTTTATTTTCTTTTCATTTTTATTTCCATGAATTTGATTTTTGGGCTTGGGATAGAAAAGGGAAAGAACACGATCTAGAGATTTCTAGAAAAAGGAGTATGGGCTTGGGCTGAAACTGATTTGAGCTTGTTTTGATTTTCAGACTAGCTTTAATTCTATTCCTTTTCTTTACTTTTCAAACCCCTTTTAATTTACTTGTAAATAAATTTGAATTTGATTTAAATTAATTTTACACTTATAAAAATACTCTACTTTCAATTAAAACAATTTATTCAATTTCAATATATTATTCAAAAGAATTCATTAATTTATTTCAATTTATTAAATCAAAATCTTATATTAAATAGATCTTAGCTCACTAAAATTTATTTTAAAAATATTAAATATTAATATTGAATTTGGACAATTTTTATTTTAAATTAAAAAATTTAATTTAACGTGTAGAAAGCTTGGTTGTTGTAGAAATTCTTTTGAAACTAGCTCATGATCATAGTCATATTTCATAAATTGCCGGCCATCTTCATTGTATCTTCATATGAAATTAAGAATGACCATTGTAGCAGTAACCACTTTTACTTGAATTTTATATTTCTATGTCGGCATGTTAAGTACGATTGCATATTTTTCCTTCTAAATTCCAAAAGTTCTTTCGATTGCCATACGTAAACTCGAATGATAGATATTAAAAAGTTTCATTTTCCATCTTCGGTTTGTTCTGTATTTCATTAAAATCGGGAATATGATATCTTACGTTGCAATGCGGAGGTAAGTACCCATTAATTAGTGGATATCCTGAATCAACTTAATAATATTGTTCTGTTGGTGGATAAGGAAAATTCAAACTTCTATTAGTTAAAAAATGAACGAAAATCTTTAGCTCGTGTATAGTTTCTTTCCACCCCGCCCTTATAAATGTATATGTTAAGCAAATGCACATGCAACCGTAGTATTATGCGTACATGCCTGACCCTGGGGCTAGGCTACCTACGCAGTGGCCTAGGGCCCTAAACTTTTGGGTTTGATTCCCATCGTCCACAAACTTAGCTATTTGGTAAAGATTTTTATTTTATTTTGGGGCCTCCTAATTGTTTTCCTATGCGTTTGAAGCCTTTTAGGCCTAGGGTCTCTAAATAGTTCGGGTCGGGCCTATCTACGTAGCAAAGCATTTACGTCCAATATATGGTTGGACCTTTGCATTAGGCACATGTGTAACTATATATGTATCATGAGTAGCCCTGGATAATGTCGATGTGATATCCTAATTTATTCTGGGACTTTGTTATATTGAGGGTTGACCGAGCAAATAATATCTTTAGACATTAACTCAACAATTTTCAAAACAATGTGAAAATACACAAACCGTGCTATTCAATTTTTGAAATCTTTCAACAACTTGTCGCTTAGGAAGAGCTAAACATATTTTATAAGACATATGATTTTCCATAACGCACATTTCTGATGTTGATTTTAAACCATAGCTTTCCAACTGCTTGCACAATAACATGAAACAAAGTATTTTCATGCATAATTTTCATTGACAACGTTCTGCATGACCACGTAGTATATTGTTTACTTAGTGAATTCCCTTATATGCTGAAGTGTGAATTCGATCCATTGTCGCTCTCTGCAGTGATATAATTCTCATAATAACATGTATATCGATCAAACCTTTAGCATTAGAATTGTTTAGTTTTGTTGTACGATCCAGCCATCGATTGTTTGAGTTGTGGAAGGTGAAGATGGAATAGAAAAGGATAAAGGGGATAATAAAGAACATTGAAAATGGGGTTCAATGGTTCACCCCAATAGGGCAAACTGGTGGGTCATCGAAACAACGTGTCCCAGTCTAGCTTTTTAGTAAAGTGAAGGAGCTTTCGCTTTTAAGCCTTATAAAAATCTAGGGAACACCACTCTCAGCATCTATTTAACTACGCATATGCAGGAAAGTAAAAAATGGTGAAACTCCAAATCATCATCAGCGATGATAAATCATATGTGGGACAAAGGTACTCCACACTCGGAGAATCGACGATAAACCTTGAGAACACGACACGTGATAGGCGAGTGGCTATAGTTGATAGGTACTCCAATCTGACTTTGATGATGACGGTGCCACGTCATGGGGGAAGTGCCAAGTATAGTCATGTGTAGACAGTAGTGCAGGTGAGGTGCAACATGGTTGTTGTCATAGTCGAACATCTTTTTTGTTAATAGTGGACCGTGGAGGAACAAAAGACAAAAGATGCACTACTACTATCAGCCTCTGTAAATTCTAGTTTTTGAATTTCTAATTAACAATTAATGTCTTGTCAAAAATTAAAATAATCCATAATTTTGCATTCTTTTATGTTAGTTCATAGTTGGAACAATGGCACTGAAAATATGTTGAGATGAATTGATTAATTGAAAACATGATATTATGATTGTAAAAAGGTTTGAAAGTCTTGTGAATGTTGCATGTATGAAATCAAAATTCCAAGTTGAAGTTCCAGTGATTGCCTTGTTAATTTTCTCCTCTTTTGGGGTTCTAATATTTCTATTACTTTTCGTTTACAAAGTCATATATCGAAAAAATATAAATCTTTAGAAAAAAAGAAGCTACTTTATCAATGATCACTTTTTCCCTTCCTCATTTATGCTTCTTGTAGTTAAGAGCTTTTGCCTGAGAGTTTTCCATGGTAGATTTGATAATTACAGGTTTAAAAATAGGTTTCGTAGTTCAAATGCGACTAATCTGGTTGATTTAAATATGGAGTTAATATTTTTAAAAGTGGTTTATCTTTCAAAGGAATGTTTTGAAAGTGATATTTCCAAATGGAGTTTAAATGGTTTTCAAAAGTGATTTAAAAAATTTTAAGTGACGAAAAATAAGGATTTCAACATTTGTTGTTGTAATAAATGTTTTCAAGGAAAGTGAGGAAGGCATGGACTATAACACTGTTGTTATAGTAGTAAATGATTTCCAAAATGAGATATTTTATATAGTATATGGGTTATATATATATATATAATTAATCGAATCCCTATACTATTATTTTGGGTTGTCGTAACGATATTTTACGCAACATTCATTTGACCCAATAAATTGTGTTTAAACTTTCCATTGTGAAATACACGAGTTGGTTCTTACGATCGTACTAAAGGCTTGGTGGTGTAGAAAGCATTGCTTCTTATACTCAACACCTGTTCTGAGTCGTATGAACTCGGGAGTTGTATGATTATAAAAAAATTAGTTTGCATGTCTCCAAAACGGCAGTGCTATTAAATATACTTAAACCGTTGATATAAGTTTATGGAAATGTCTTCCAATATTGAAAGATTAAAGTGGTTTTGAGAATATATATATTTGAAGATAATTTGAAGTAAATATTTGAAAAATGATTTAATTAATACATGATTAATTAAATGGGTCTAGTGACTGCTTATGTACTAGATTTTACTTTTTGTTTAATGGTTAAACAACTAACTATCAAATTTGGCCAGTTTTAGTTCCTTGACCCGATGTGGGAACTGATTAATAGTGCACTCGGCACGAAGCCGATTGAGAAGGCTTGATTGTCGTTTGGTGTTAAGGATGATGATTTGAGTAGGGCGGAGTGACTATGGTACTCCAATATACCACTTCCTTTTTGGTCGAAGGATAGCAAGTTGAGAGTTGGAAACGTGATAAGTTTGCGAGACTTGGTTTCCATATGAGGTTGAAGGCCTCTTATCGTTGTTGGTCCAGAGAGACCGAGATTGGATTTATCTGAAAACCACTTTGGACCAATGTATGCGTTCGGAAGTGCAGGGTTATGATGATGATTTCTGTAGATGGAGATCTTCATGATGCGGGGCTACTTGCCATTAGACCCACGATGCATATCATATATATTGTGGCAGTAGTGCTTCGTTATGAAAATCTTCGATATGCAAGGACTTCTTGCTACTAATCCTAGGGATGATTTCCTACAGGATGTAGTAGGAGAGTACCTTTTGTTTTTCCAGTTCCTGGATAACTTGTATGGATGAATGTATGACATTGCATTTCTAACATACATGTACATCGATTTTTACAAATGTACATCTGTTTGGTGGTGTAGGAAGTAACTCTCTTACACTTAACACCCTTCTCTGAGATGTACGAGCTCATAGGTTATACATTTGTGGAAACCAATAGTTTGTGATGGAATTGGAAATGTGACATTTAAAGTAGAATGTGCTATGTGAAAGGTAAACGTTAAGCCTTACACCCGAAAATGGCTTAAACAGGTACGCGTAAGTCAAAGTGGGTCGCTCCAATTAGGGTATGGTTATCACCTTTCTAGATTATCCTCTATATTTCGAGTATGTTGTGTATGCTTATGGCCACGGATAGATCAGGAACAACAGGGGTGATGTCATATTCGGTTCTATCTGCCACCAGATGGGGCGCGGGTAGGCCGGTCTTGCCAGATGCAGAGGTTTCAAAGTTGTTGATCCTTGGTGCATTTCTCTAAAAATGTACTGTACGAAAGGTGATTTCTTATCTGCCATTGTATGGAATCCATTCTCTAGTATGTGCCTGCCATTTTATTTGTAGAACCTACTTTGTAGCTAGTATGATGGAATTTAATTAATGTAATAATTTTGGCTATGATTAATATTATTTACATACTAGACACAAGTATAATATAAGATAATTTAATATGAAATGTTTTGCTTATTGTAAGGTAAAAACCCGTCCGTGTTTATGTGCGGCATGGTCTTACGAGATACCTTTTGTTTTGAAAAAGAAAAGTTTATGATAACTAAAAGGGTTCAACTGAGGTGTGTTTCTCACACTAGTTTACCAGAGTAATCCAGGTGTTATTCCCTTTCAATACTCGGGTCAGATCGAGAATATTTATAGATTTAGATTTGGATCCTTTAGAGCTTCAGCAAAAGAGATGAAGGTTTTCAAGTCGAATTCACGTATATGTTTATTTTCTACTGCATTTTTTTTTTGAAATTATCAGCAACCGTGAGGACAAGTTGTTATAATTGTCTAGGCAGATGATTTATTATTCATGTACTTTGATTTGATGTATGTATATTACAGTTTCTCTTTTGTAAAGATCACTGGTTTATATTATATGTTATTCCATTGCGATTGTGAGATTCTGTGTTGTTTTCGTTTCTTTTTCTCTTCTTCTTGCCTTCTTCTTTCTTCTTTCTTTCCCACAACTATCGGTCTTTTCGTTCAATTTGGTTTGGGTATGTGCGATTTATTTTTAGCTTGAAATGTGTGGATTTGTGGGTTGTTACATTTGTTTTCATTATTTGCTCTACCAATCAGGCCTCGTCAATGCTAATAAACTACTTTTATCATGTAGAGCCCTTCAGAGTTTGTTTTGGACCTTCAATGAGCTTTAGGTTCTTTTACAAACTATATCGCAACACATAACAATATCATGGGATTCTCGGTATTTTAGAATCACCTTCGGCTCAGTTATAATTTGTGCATTTATTTATACTTCTTACATTGGAATGCTATTCAAGGCGATGTACTTAGCCTTTAGTTGAATCGGCCCTACTTATTGTTTGGAACATTTTCAGCTTAAAGTTCTCAACTTAACTTCGACCATTAATTTAGGATTGACATACTATACTCAATACACATATGAAATTCGAGTCTGCATACTCCTTCATAAGGAGTTCATTTTTCTATAATAATTCTTGAGGATTTCGTACACACTCAAAAGCACTCTAAATTATCATTTAGTGATCTTAATTTGAATTTATTACTTGTTCTATATATCAAATTCATGAGCGAAGTGTGACATTGTAGACAATATAACATGTACAATTCTTATCGCTAATGCATAGAAACTCGTCTTATATGCTCATATTAACCAATTTTAATATCATGCCTATATATACTATTTGGGACAATAAAAACATCTTTTTATACTGATTATAAAAGATGACACGTAGAGTGTGGACCATCTTGGACTGGGCCAAAGTTTGAAATCTGGTCGACGTTGATTGGGTAGGGTTTAGATTAAAAGGCCCACAAATTTGACACTGCAAAATATTAAAGTAACTAAAAATGAATTTTTACTAAAAGGTTTAATTAAGTATCATGCTTATAATAGCTGCGAAGGCCATTCTAATACGATCAGTCCGATATATAATTTTAATGCATGTAGAAGTAGGGTTTGCAAAATAAAGGCTTTATAGCATTTATATAACGTATGTGGCTGTTTCGGGCCAATCAGATGTAAAACCCATAATCCATCCTAATGAATTTATAACCGTCATCTCTTTCTTTAGTTTTCTTTCCTAGTCCCAAAATCAACCCTAATTCTCTCTAATAGTGATTAGCAAATTAACTAAAAAGTGATTAAAATTGAAATGTCCAAACCCAATCGAAATATATACCATTGGAAGCTCTCGATGAATGGAATAGAAGACAAGTGTTCGTTTTTTGGTACGACATTCAAGGTGGTTGGAAATTTTCAATTTATCTACGGCCATCCATTCCAAGGCTTTGTGATCAACGATATTACATCAACCATAGGATGGTTAAAAGGCACCGCGTTGTAAAGGAGGCAAAGAAGCCATATGGTTCGATCGACTCAGAGGCGCCTAAATTTTGCCAGAAAATTTGAAAGGCGTTCTAGGTTTGGTAGCAGTAGTAGGTGAGGAGTGATGTCTTAGGGTTGTTCATGGGGTGGTTAGAGCCGGCCGAAGGTAAGCTGTACAGCAGCATGGTCAGATTTGGCTAGAGGCATACGAAGGTGGTAATGAACGCAAATGGAAGTCGGGGGATGGCATGAGATCATGGTTCGATGGTTACTATAGTAAACGGTAATAATTTATTTAATTTAACTACTAAATTATCAAATTGACTTACAACTTCTAATCTCGATAACTTCTTAATACGAACTCCTATTCATGCGTGGTTTCTTTCGTTCGACTTATGATGAAATTTCAGATAATATAAAACTGGGTGCTAAGTTCAAAGAATGTTGGAAAAAGTGTATTGCTATGGATTATTTATTTTTTAATTAGATTTTAAATTATAATACGGACATCTATTGATGGAAAAATATAATTACCGAGATGTGTTATGCTATATTGATAACTGTTTGGGTCTTGTGAATATTTGGATATATTGTGCCTTATTGATAATTTATTGTTGATTATCATATCATTGAATGCAACTGACTAAAATTAGGGAGATATAATTATGTGACAAGGGGAGAATTAGATAAATAAATAGCAAATGTAATCACTTACAATTTTCATGATGTTTGTAAATAATAGCCATTTAATGAATTAAATGAAATTAATGGAATAAATCTAATAAGGTTATTGCTTATGAATTTCTGGGGAAATTCATAAATAATAACGGTAGATATATTTTAACTAAAACCGAAGGTTTACTATTATTATTTAATAAAATGATATTTTATAAATAATTATATGGTTTTTTCGAAAACTATTACTTTTGAGATAAAATATGATGTTTGGAAAGAATTGAAGTAATGAGATTACAATAAAATATTTTGAAGTATATTACTAATCTGGGAGAAATGCTATTTTTTTTGAGGTAAATAAAATGTGCTTAATGAACAATAATAAAATGATTTTACTTAAAAGAAAACAATGGTCGTGCATATGATGTTTTGGATGAATGTAATATGTTACTCATGGTTGATTTATTTATCACATATGGTGTTTTATGACGATGAAATCATATTTGGATGTGTATGTGATATTTTGCCATTATTACTACGTGTGTGTAGTTAAATGTTAACTATGGTTTTATTGGGTGTTGTGTTACTAATAGAGTAGTTTAGTACACATTTGATGATTTATACTTACATTGATGGTACATTACTAATAGTTGATAATTAATATATATGAGAAAGAGAGAGAGAGAGAGAGAGAGAGAGAGAGAGCGTGTGTGCGCGCGCATGTGTATTATGATTGGCTTATTTGATATTTTAAGTTGACATTGTGTCTTATCAAATGATTGTAATGTGTAATGGCTAAATGTGCTATTATTGTTTTTGCACTATATATATGATGATTGATTGGAATGGTTTAGTAGAAGTAGTGTTTCTAGCTTACATTGATTGCATTGGTTGTAGTAGTTGCATTGATTGCATTTGGTTGTAGTATTTGCATTGATTGCATTAGTTATTGTAGTTGCATTGATTACATTGGTTGTAGCAGTTGTAGTGATTGCATTTGTTGCAATGATTGCATTGGTTGCAGTAGTTGCATTGGTTGCGATGGTTGCATAGAGTTATGATTGTTATGTGCTAATGACTATTTGTTTGCAGGAGAAGAGTAGCAAAATAGAACCACGTGGGCTTGATCCCCAAAACAGGGGACATAGGAGACCTTTACCTATGCAATTGCTACTAAGCCTATAACCGTAGTGTATGGGTTAGGTGCAGCCCAAACATAGTTGAAACTCTTTTCATTATATATATATATATATATATATATATATATATATATATATATATTTGTATAGGCATGAGGTTGCAGGTAGACGCAAAAGAGGCCATGAAAAGGTTGATGAAGGCTATATCATAGATAGCAGATTTGGTATATTCTTTATACCATGGTTATGTCATTTATGAGTCAATGATAATTGATGTATTGAAATGTATATTGATTTGATAATATTGTAAAATAACTATATTATTGAGTTGATGTTCATCTATATTGATGTTTGATTCCACTGAGAGGTTTCTCTTTTATTTTCCTAGTTATTAAAAATTTAAATTATCAAACAAACGATCTGTTGCTTTTAATATTAGAAATTAATTACGATCGTATTTTGTGGCATTTGTGATTGATTTCAGATGTTAAAAATACTTTAGCACCTATTAACATTCATTCTTACGGACTCTTGTTTTCTTAGCATTTTGACTGAAAATCAAATTAATTGATTTCTCTATCAGAATAGTTACTTCACTATGATGCTTATCGAATAATATTTTTGTATCATTTCTTAGATCATATCCATAATGCACAAAATCATAATCTCTCCCACTGACTTCAAGATACCTTAGTTATTAAACGCAAGCAACATATTTTAAATAATTACTTAGAATTTCCATTTAAATGTACATAGACCAAAACTCAAAATCACATCGAGTGATAATTTTGCGAGTAAAATCTGAATTGACTTAAGCACGTTGAATGGCGAATCTATTACGTTAATTTCAATAACTAGAATTTAAGATGTTATTCACTTTACATAGCTTACCATATTCCAATTGCACTGGTCTTCTTTTCGGAGATAATTTTACAGCCGATGGATCATATCCCTTTGGGCATAACTAATAAAATCTTATTTTGATAATGTACCTAGAATCCACTTTGGATTTGAGCATCATAACATATGGCAGAGCTAATATTTTTTGTGGCTTATTAACAACTGAGGAAATTATTTTCCTACATCGATAAGAATCATAGTTTATCTTTAACGTACGAGAGTTCTAATTAGTTGTGTCCGTTTAGGATTGCGCAATTTTATTTCATCCTTTATAACCATTTTTATCTTTGGATTGTATCCAAATCAATTTTACTATCAATATCTAAACGAAATTCTTTCATCACTAAGTTGGCGTTTCTTGAAACAACGATTGTTTTTGGTGCAATGGAATAGATACTCATAAACATTTTAACGAGCTACCTTTATATAAGTATAAAACTGATTTAGTTTTCAGTTTAAGAAACTTATGTTCATCGCATAAATTGGTTAATCAATATCGATCGGTCTCAAACTAATTTGGGATGGTCCACTTAAGATCCCTTATGAACACTACTACAAAACATGCCATTTGCATCGGTTGTTTACCCCCCTTTTGCATCAGTTCAACAACCGATGCATATGCAACCGATGCAACAGGCTTAACACTTTTGCATTAGTTCTGAAACCGATGCAAAATGGTCCTTTTCGCATCTGTTGTTACTAACAACTGATGCAAAATATCATGGTTGGTAGCTTGGACACAACCCCCATGTTGCATCGGTTGTAATGAAAACCGATGCAACAAAGTAACTTGTTGCATAGATTGTTGTTGAAAATCGATGCAAACTAATCCCTCTATTATTGATTATAACAAACAATTATTGCATGCAATATTAAAATCATTCAAAATTAAATTTGATGGAAAATACAAACTGAATAACATAATACCAAAATAAACTTATCTCAATTAAAGTGTTAATAATCTATACATCATCACCAAACTAAACTGAATAACATAATACCAAATTAAATTTAATAACATATACCACTGTCATCTATACATCATCACCAAACACAACTCTCCCCTCTTCATTTTACATTGCATTCAACCATCATTAACCTGCCTTTCCACTGTCTTCAAACTCCTCCTGAAAGTTTACCCACAACTACACACAGCAACAACCCTCACCCCTAACCATCCTCCCTCCATCATCTACAACTTCAGCTGAAAACACCATTGCCAAACAGTACTGCAAACTACACATCTCCTCCTACAACTATGTATTTCAAACTCTAACCCACTGCCAACCGAACTTAAGAACCAAATACTTTATTCTTCAACCTGCATCCCAAACATGAAACTCCATATTTCTGCTGCAACCGCCTTGTGTTACACCATCACCTTCTCCACTTTATACAAACTCTCCTACTATACAAACTTCTGCCACTACCAAAACCACCCCTACCTAAACTGCTACTTCAACAGTCTTCAACATCCAAATATAGCTACACTGCCATCCATCTTCAACAAACTGCCTTCTATATTCATTTAGTTGCCACTGCCATATACAACACTCCTTCAACAACAACCTTCTTAAACACACCTCACTGCTACCAATACCCCCACACTTCACCTGCTTCAACTCTGTTCTCCTCTACACTAACCAAAACATCATCACCATCTCCACCTCCCTGAATCACTTCACTAACCAAATACTTCTACTACATCAACATACAATTACCTACAACTTTCTCCGACAACAAAGTACCCACTGCCATATACAAGCTATTTTAGCACACTTCCTAAACCTGCCTCACCACAACCATTGAACAACATCAACCATTGCAATTATTCCAACATACTTGTTTAGAAAATATTTTCACTACTTATAAAGAGTTGCCAAACATGGTCTAACGAACAATTAACCCAAGCTTTAAGTATATACCAAGTAAAAACAAAAGGTAAGACAACAAGTGAAATAAGCACAAAAACAACACATCACCTGCACTGGCCAATGATCACATGGTCACCTTCCTTAACACGGAAACAGGGAGAAACATGTGCTGGTATGTTTGAGTGCCTCTTCTCATGCCTGGAATAATAATAAAAAGGATATTAGATGCTTAATGCAGTGGACAAATGAAGGCTAGAACTTTGATAAAATACGATCATATACGATCAAGGCTAGAACTTTGATATATTCTGTATGAGACATTACCATTGAGTCAACACAGGAATTTACTAATACAATACGATCATACAAAGATAAAATAATTCAGACTAAACAAGAGCATATTGTTCTTAGGCCGTCACTATTAAAATATCATATAACCGAAGCCGTTATAGGTGGAAGTTGGAATTGGGAACCAGTGACAGGGTTAAAGAGTGAAACCTGAAAAGGAGGATCGTAACCATGCATATGAGGCGGAGGAATTGAACGCTCACCCTTTGGATGTAGAAACAACACATCACCACCTTGGATAATTAGGATGAAGCTCAACTTCAGAAGCCAATATTTCTTTGACACCAAAATACAAAATGCCTTTATTGGAAGAGTTTGAAGAACATCAATCATCACCATGTATTTCCCAACCTTCGTACATAAAATGAAGCATACTTCCCTGATATATAAATTACATCGTCCACCAATTTGAAACTACTCTTTAAAATTAGAGTACACAAGTCTAGTAAATTTTACAAAACTCTAGCAATAAGACCACTTTCAAGACTTTATAAGCTTGCTATGTCATCACCATTAACTTCCAACTCTTTCTTGTCCTCCTCTTTCACTAATAGCTAATGCCTGCATTTAGAAAGTGAAACTAAGTTTTAATTAAAAATGGTTGAGCTATAGCAAGTTTTGCAAAGCTGACTTACCGGTTTCAAAAGTGAGTTTGTAGCTCGGTTTTAAAATTGAATTGAAGCTAAGTTATGCAAAACTGAGTTGTAAGCTCAGTTGCAAAACTTGCAATTGAGTTTTGCAGCTCAATTTGAAACTGAGTAGGCAACTCCACTCTGTCTTTCCACTCTGTCTGACCACTGTAACTCCTAGTATATTGATTGCTCTAGTCGATTTCTAAGAGAAAATGAGAAAAAAATGACATAAATAGATTGAAGATTTTGTTTGATTTTTCCTCTGTTAATTTGATTTCAGTTATGACTGTGGTAATGTATAGTAATGTTTTTTCCCTCTTTTTTTCTACATCATTAAGGTAAAGATTTATGTTATGCCTAATTAACTACTGCATTGTTCAGGTGACAGCAAAGTTATGTTCACTTTTACTTACCAAGCATGACGCATCATCCATTTCTGAATTATATAATGATGTTTTATCAGAGCAGCGCCTGGACCTGGGTAAACACTAGAGGTGTTATCGCTACGATTAAAATAAATGTGTGGTAAAGTTACAAATTCATGAAGTAACCGAGAAGGATTCCAGCCTTGGTACTTCTAAATTTTTCTATGCTATTTTTAAAGGTTGATACAAGCACTTGCATGGACCAAAATGTGTGAGTATTAGTGACTTTGATGAACCTTTTTTTGCACGAGTATGGCAGTACTAATCTTACCGACTTTTCTTTTGCAGATGCATGTTGAAAACACTTCATGGAATTGGACTTCATGAAATTGTGCTTCCTAGTCAATGTTGACTTTTTCAAGATCTAATTTTGAAAATAATTTTTTTGTATCTAAAATGATCAAGTTTTGTGGTATACTATGTAGTTGTTTCCTAATCAATTGGCCCGTTTAACATGTTTGACCTTAGCCTACAGTTGTTTTCGTTAGTATTAATTTATATCCTTAACTTTTATATCTTTTTTGTTTTCACAACGAGTGCTCTGAGCTTCTGCTTTAAACTGTATAGGCTAAACAGATCGCTGATATTGGCAGCCATTGTGCGCTATCTTTCCACTCTGTGTGACCACTGCAACTCCTAGTATATTGATTGCTCTAGTCGATTTCTAAGAGAAAATGAGAAAAAAAATGACGTAAATAGATTGAGGATGAGGAACATGAGTTTGGACTGCAATTTGTAGAAAATTGAAACAACTAACAAAACCACTTGAGCATTGGATGTTTTAAAACACGCACACCAAAAATCTTGGCATTTTAGAAAATATATTTACAATGTTACTGTTTACTGTTGTGGTTCTTCTAAATATTCCGACAAATATTCATTTCCATAGCTTTACCAACGATTCCGTTTCTTATGATCATGAGAATTTAGTTACAAAGAAGCGGCTAACAAGCTTCATTCAACAATGGTTTTTAATGGGAATGAATGTGGGAAAATCATTTATATTCTACAGTGGTCCCTTTTAGTAAATAACATTATACAAATAGCATTAGAATGCATGCACGGTCAAATACAAAATATGATAAGAGATGTATTTTTATTTTTCTGTCCTTATTGCTAACATCAATCTTGTATTCGCCTATATATACATGATAAGAAGCTGAACTACAATTTGCATGTAATGTTAGGGGAAGAAGCATAAGAAAATACAATTTGAATCATATGGCATTTTATTTGAAAATGTAGTCAGCCATACCTGGCGTTACACGGAGGTTTCTAGCCTCAACTGTAACGTAATCTGGATTTGCTACCACCATTGGGATTTTTCTTTGGGCGCATATTTCTAAGATTTGTTCGAGCTCTTCTAATTTTTTAGGTATTGCATCCTCAGATGGCACTCCGATTCCTTCAGTACCATGTGCTAAAATAAAATCTGCATCATCTGGATTGCTCACAACTTGGAAACCCAGACCCTGTTCGACAATTATGTTATATATACATACATCAAGAAGCAACTTAAAAACATTCGGTAACAACTGTATACTTAATGGATATCCAACACATTATCAAACGAATCTGATTTGACAATTTGGAATTCAAACGTCTCCATTTCCAATTTTCTAGAATCGGGCTTGAATCATAATTAGGAATTTAGCAAATCCCATATAAATATTAGGTTTGGATGCGAGAAATTTCAAACTGACCCGAGAAACGAAGATGAACGGTGGTCGACGGTATCCAATTTGCTGTGTGATCAATGAGGAGGAAGAGCCAATATATAGCTGAAGATGATCATTTCTCCGGAGTCGGATCTGAAGCGCGGGTCCATTTATTTTCTGATTCCCACCTCTGCCATTTATTTTAACATCTCGTTTAGTTTGTTGAAGAAGAAAAGAAGTAAAAAATAAATTTTCTGGCACCGAGGATTCTGAGGAGGAGAAGAATTTTTTTTGGGAGTGGGTTATTGAGGAGGAAGGACTACATTTCTCCAAAGGAGTAACTTTGGAGCCAATTTTTCATTATTTCCCACCTAAATTTCATATTGCCATCAACATGTAGTTGCATCAGTTGACTTTAAAACCGATGCGATTAAAACTATTTGCATCGGTTGTTGGTGAGAACTGATGCAAATTTGATTTTCTATTACCTATTGCTTTACACGTACCAATTGCATCGGTTACTAAGATAGAACTGATGCAAATAGTTCTATTTGCATCAGTTTTTACTTCAACCGATGCAAATGAGGCGAAGCACTGTGCACTTTTTGTACTAGTGGAACAAGTATTAATGCAGTTCTCAATTCACATAGACCATTAACTCCTTGGCCTAGGATATGTAGGGGTTTCTTATGTACTCTTATCAAGACGATCTTGTAAAATACGCTTTAAATGAAATTAATTTTAACCTTATTACTTACACTTAAGTACGTGACCTAACAAAAATAAGTTAACTCAACTTCACTCATCATCAATCGTTCTTTGTTCAATAAAATCTGATTACTCCTTATCGATACATCATTATGTATTATCGAGAGGATTTACTTTTGAGATAGAATCTTATTCATTTTAAGTACATTAGGAACCCTTTTCAATATACTCACTTATTCGATAAAATTAATTATTTTATTTACTTTACATGTTATGTTTTCTACTTTCGTTCTATATTCTATGAAATTATCATAAATACATTGCTTGTGAATCAAATACGCATGTTCATTTCTATAATAATTCATCTATGAATTACACAAAATAGGTGGATCTATTTTGGTATCATTAGACTTTCGACCACATTCATCTTTATCTATCAACTTGAAGAATTCACCAACTCTTTTGTCGCTTCCACTAAATTGGTGCTTCATCCTTAATCTTTTGAGATATAATTCATCGATACCATATGATTCATAATCTTATGATTTAAATAATTATTCCTCCAAGATATGGCTTGGTCCGTAATCCCAAAATATTATTGTTGAAATTTTAGATACTTCTGTATTATGTAGCTAATGAAACTAATACCGCTGTTCTAGTATATTTATTTTATAACAGAATATTCATAAAAAATAATACTATATTTACTTTCAATCAACAATGAAAACATTTATTATTTCATAAATAATATTTATTATATGTAAAGACCCGGTATTTCGAACCAATTCGTATCCGTACTTGTCGGACTTGAATTGCTCAAAATATCAAATTGCAAATTTATATTTGGCAAAACTCAGTATATACAGTAAATAAATCAATCACAGAATCACAGACACAGAGTAATATACAATAATAAGCAGTGGAATAGATGAATAGTAGAGTTTAAATAAAATACAACAGAATATCTCAAATATAATACAGTCTCGAATACAAGCAGATGGCAAGTTTGAACCAACAACTGGTAGCTGAAAGCTGAATCGATACAGATGGATCTCTAAGCGAAGCTCCAACTCCAAAAGATGAGTCTCAAATGCTGTGACACTCATTCTGACCCGAGCATAAAGAAAAACAAAAAACACTAGATTCAGGATTAACATTATTATATCAATAAATCCAACTCAAGTGAAATATCAACTGAAATACAAGTAACTCAAAGGATGTTTGGGATAACCATCCTCTAAGGATCCATGGAACTATCTACTATGTAGTAATATATGCTATTTTAATATGTCTATAGTAAAGTAAAAGTAATAAAATAGCGTTAAGGCGTTACCTATATCCCCCTTAACACATTTTATATATTCCCATAGTCTATACAATGCCGTACGTTCCTCCGTAAACTGGAGGTTTACCTAGAGGACATCACATAGGTATGGTACAAAACAAATTCGTAGAAGGCGCGATAGGGCATGCGACAAGGCACTCGAGGCAATGCCAGGGAAGATATACCGTTCGCTTATCCGGACTGGTGATAACGCATAGCAGCTACTACCGTCTATCTCATGACACACTCCTAAATCAAATGGTGCACCCAGTCACATCACAAAAGCAAATAGAATGGTATCGAGGAAATGTGCCCGATCAGAGGAATGACCTTATTTGTCCCGGCATGGCTTCTGTTTTAGCTGCATCAAGCCGACTCACGGGAGTCAGGGCCACGTTAATACCATATAAAACCGTCACCAAACCATCCTACTTCATTCTGGAATCTCCACCACATGCACAATTGTTAAAGTGGTTTTCGGTATTGGCAGAGAGTATGACAATATCTGATCCTGGTCTCTTTAACAACCAAACGTTATTATAACACCCTGGTCATTTCAAATTAGTTTATACTTCAAAACCAAAATATCATTTTCCATTTAAAAATCATATCAATACGATATCATTTCCATTTCAAATATATACATTTCCAAAACCATAGCACTTTCAAAGTTATAACATTTCGAAACCACATACTTGAATTTTATAACACTTTGGAAATCATAACACTTTGAAATCATAACACTTTAGAATTCCATAACACTTTCCTTTAAATAGTTTAAATATTAATAATAGTATATAAAATAAAATAGTTTATAAAATAAAATAGTTTATATTAAAATAATTAGTATATTAAAATAGTTTATATTAAATAATTTATAAAGTAAAATATAAAAATAGTTTAAGTAAAAATTTTAAAAATACTTTATATAATAAATAGCTTCCTCAAATTTTCCAAATCAATTCACATCAACTTGAATTCCAAAATCCAAATTTAATTCAATCTTAATTTATCAATTTCAACTCAATTCAGTTTCTCAATAACCATTTCAAATTATCTCATTTTCAAATATAGATTTGAATCACAAAATAACTATTTCAACTTAGTATATTTCAAAGCTTTAAATATCCCACATTTTCAAAACTAAATTGATAATTTCATATATATCTTATTTTAACTTCATTATTATTTTGTTTGAAACACTCACTTAATAAATCCAATATTTTTTATATAACCTTAAACTACATTAAACTAAATATTTCCTTCGATTTATTTTAAACTTGATATATCCATTTAATTACTTTAAATCAAAATCAAGTTATAAAATCATATCTTAAAACCCTCAAATTCAATAAGTTTCAAATCAATTTAATTAAACAAAATTCTTAATTAAATACAATTTCGAATAAATTCAAATTAATCTTTCCAGCCATATCTTAGAGAAATAATAAAAATCTATTTTAAAATATAATTTAAATAAATACTTAAATATACTGTATTTTACTTAAATCAAACTTTACTAAATTTAAAGCTTATTATTAAATTTATTTTATATTAAAACTTGTCCATAAACATAATATTTTTATATTTAAATAAAGCCATATATATTTCCTTTCAAAACCATAGAAATAATTTTCAAAATATTTTACATATAGGCCAACGATATCTGTATATAATTTTCTATCCTATGGTCAAGTGATACAGATATTTATCATTTCAATCCGCAATTTAAATATATATGGGTATATGTCATTTCAACCCGCAATCCCGAATTCAATTCAATGAAAATTGCTTGGGCTTATCATTTCAACCCATAACGATTTTCTCCTATTCTACAGATCGTTCGGGTATGTATCATTTCAACCCATAGAGAAATCTATACTAACAGAGAACTTGCAGAGTGATGACAGATATGATAATAATATAAGAGGCATATATCGTCAGTAATGAACTGAATAAAATAAAAACATCAAGATATGGTGTCATGTCTCACAGGTGAACAATTACAGATAATAGCATAATTATATCAATGTAAATAACTAACATTAGCATATTTTAATTGTGGTTTCAATTGAAATCAAATTCAATAAATATAAGAACGTTAATCGTGAGTGATTTCTCACCTTTCGAGGCTAGATAAATTTGACAAAGAAATGAGCTACGAATTCCAAAGCAATGCTAGACGAACATGATTTGATGAAGAAAACAGGCTCGACGGACAAAACTGACAGATAAAGAATCAATGAACAATTATAATCAGTTTGATAGAAACAGCATATATATATATATATATTATTTTCATGAAATCAATATTTAATTTAAAACAAATATTAAAATAACATATGTATTTATACCTAAACTAAAATCAAATATATGTAAACTTAATACATTATACTTTAAGATCCATCATCATTATTAAACCAGTATTAAATTTTAAACACAAACATGCTAAAATCGAAATATATATATATATATATATATATATATATATATATATACACACACACACACACATATATATTTATCTCAAAACCAAATTCACTTTATTATAGTGTATAAATTGTATAACATACGACACACAAAAAAATGTATATTTTGGAAACCCGACACATGCCTACTTATATGTATGGATTTATACATAAACACACATATACTAATACATACCACTGTAAAATATCTATAAAGTTCTAGAAAATATATATTTTATAAAGCAAACCAAAAAGGACAAACTTAATTTATAACATATGCTAACAGAAACCTTTCATATATAAAACACGTTCAAAACATTATAAACTTATATACGGCTATATGAACTAGTTCTACAGCAAATATATACTTCGACAAACATGCATATAACCCAATATGTCTATACACATATATATACATATATACAAACTATTTATATAAAACATAGTATAAAAATTTTTCTACAGCACATAGGCTAACAGAATTAAATATATAATGGATCTAAACATAATATATTTTATAAACAAAACATTCCAGGATGCTAACAAAGCATATTTTGTATAAATATATACACTCCCGAATGTATATACATAATAATACTATATTCATTATATATATATATATATATATATATATATAAACGCCAGACACTACTTTTTTTCAAAATGAATCCATATACAAACAAAATCCATACACAACTCTATATATATGCTAAAAACATAATATAAATATACATATTGCCTACAAACATATATAAAATATACCTTAATATATATGTAGAGAAGCTCGGCCGAACAAGAAGAGGAGCTCGGGCTAGGAAGAGGGGTGGAGCCTCGGCCGAAGAAGGCAGCTGGTGGGTATTAGGTGGAGGAATCGTGGAAGGACAATGGATTGAACAACTGATGAGGGATGGCCGGCGTGGACAGAGGGGCTCTGATCTGGGAAAAGGTGACCGGCTGGCGCTCGGGTATATGGTGGTTGCTGGAAACGTGGAGATGGGAGAAGAGACGGGTCTGGGTTGCGTGTGCTGGATATGGGAGGGAGGAGGGTCGAGAACGCTAGGTTCGGACTCTAAGTCGGTGAGGCAATCTCAGCGCATTGGTCAGGTGGGTGGAAGAATTAGATGTCGACGATGGTAGTGTGATTGCTTTCGACTAAGGAGTTGATGGGATGGTCGACACTTGGATATATTATCAGGTATTAAAAAATTTATAGGTGAAGGAAGAAGCTGGAAGAAACGAATGTCAGAGGAAATACATACATACATACATAGATATATATATATGTAATAAAAATGGAGGAGCAGGCTTTTAAGATAAACAAACAAAAGCTGGAGGAGAAGAATAGACAAGCTGCAGAAAACTTTTTGTTATAATAAATATAGTCTATTCTTTTGAAGTAAAGTGACCGAAAAAATGTGAAAGGACAAACAAAAATTTGAACTGTTGGGAATAGAAATGGTCAAGCACGAGATTTCAGGGAGTCGTTAAAGAAATAAATTTGTTTGGGCTGCACGTTTTAAATTTTGAAAAGCCAATGAAAGCTAATGGTCACAATTTTGGTACCGTTACAACGGAGCGTTTTATTGTTTCCATCGCCCACCGGACCTCAAAATACAGAAGTAAATATAATACGGAAATCAGCACAACGAGACGAATAGAATGGCACACAGATATCAGTGATACGATCAAATTACAAAAATTCAAATTTCTGCTACCGGAAATGCTGCAAAATTGTAAAAAATATGATAAACGGAGCTAGAGAAGTCCAAATCTGACAAAACCAAATATGACGTTGTTGAGACTTGGTTTTGATTCATGACACGAAGCTATCACTACAACATACAGATTTGACGACTATTACGACAAAAAGAGAATATATACTACATGGAGACAAGACATCAAAATCGGTGCATTAATTTTTATTATCTTGTCTTTGAGTCTTAAATCAATTTTGTTAAGATATCTCCTCGTTTAACGTATATATTAGCTTATATATAATCTTCTTATTTTCAAATGATATATATATATATATATAAGCATATATAGTATATATGTAGTATCAAAATTTTTCCTTAAAATCATATATAATATATATATTTAAACATGAGAAAACTATGTAGATTGCACAGAAACCACCAAGTTAGTTGACTGACCTGTCAATTTCTGTGCAACATGCACAGTGCACAAATAAAAAAAATATATACGTTTGAATATCCAGTCTACTGACCCAGAGGATCATATGACTGAATCTCTACAACGGCTACATTTTGAAAATACACGACTATTTGTGAAGAGTTACGAATCTCTATGGAAAGATTTGTACATAATACTTCGATCAAAACTCTTCATCAACAGTCGCTTCTTTCTAACCTCTATAAATGCATACTCTAACTTGATTCCAAATCACCGAATTTTCTTATCTTTCTAATCTAACACTCTTGAATCTACTTGCAACTATACTTTTAAATATTCTACATTAAAGCAATATTATACCTTTCTATTCTTCACAAAATTTAAATATATATATTTATACTCGAGGGGAAGATTATAGAAAGGGTCTACTACAAGTGACAAATCTGTGTTATTAGAACGCCAAAGTCAAAACAATCTTTTGTATTTGTTGAAGTCCTATTCTGCTGCTCAGGCATGTGAAGTCCATTTCGGCTGCTAAGGCGAAATCTTGTTTTGCTGCTCAGCGTGTTCGGCTGCTCAGGGGTTGTATAGACCTGTTCCTCCGGGTTAAGTGAGGATTATTGTTTTAGTGAAATTCCAAAAGGAGTCAGGGACTGGATGTAGGATGGTGCTTCGAACCAGTATAAAAATTCCTGGTGTCATTTTACTTTACTGCTTTTATATTCCGCATTATTTACCATATAACTATCATCACTATACTCTATATTATCGTATATCCATATTACACGATCCATAGCACAGTCTCTTTCATTTGGTAATAGAGCCTAGAATTCTATCGATCGTCACAACATCATAGAACAATGGCCAAGATCCGATCGAAATACAACAAACAAAAAGCCTGAAACTATTAGAGCAACGACCAATGAGGACTGTTAAAAGGTACATTTTGATTTACAAATTTCAGTAAATGAGAATAATGAATTAGTTAATATAAGCGATAAGATCTCAAAGCTTAATTTTCTTATTAAGAAAATATGAAATCAATCAAACTTGAAAATGAGAATTTGAATAATGAGAAATTAGATTTAGAAAATCAACAAGGTGTTTTGAAAGGTAATTTTGAGGCTCTTAAAGATTTTCTAGAAAAACGAAATACTATATTTGTAAAAGAAAAAGAAATTTTTTCAAAAGAAATTACGGATTTGGAAAGACAAAATAATTTATTACAATCATCTTTAGATAATTCAGAAACTCAAATTTTTCTTCTTGAAAATGAGAATTGTACGTTAAAAAAAGGAGAATTCTAAATTAAACAAACAAATTGATATTTTAAAAAACAGTAATATTTCTATTGAAAATTATAATTATGATTCTAAAGCTAAATTCGATAAACTTAACACTGAAGTCACAAAATTTAATAAAGGTCAAAATGATTTAAACATGATTTTATCTAGTTCTAGACCTTTACATGATAAAAGTGGTTTAGGATATAATAAAACTGATCGTAGAAATAGCACTAGACACGCTTTCATGTATAGTAAATATGTTAGTGCTAGTATTAGATTAGGAGTAAAGTCTAAATCCAATTTTTATAGAAATTCAAATACTGCTATGACCAATAATGTTTATAATTTCTTTAGATGTACAAAATCATTGACGGGAAATACGAATGAAAATTATCTAAGTATTTGGGTTCCTGTTAATTGAAAAAATAGAGAAAAATACATTATGGTTATTTTGATATGGTAGTTAATAATGAAAATTATATTTATAAAGGTTCAACCACACCCATATGGGTATGGTTCCTAAAAATTAGGAAATTATTAGAACCTTGGTATCGCATGCTTTTAATGTTATTTTTTTGATACCTTACATTATTAGTTGTAGTTATTTTGTTCTATATTGTTCTACGCTAAAACTTATGTGGAATATAATTTATATCATCCTATAAAATCACCTTTTTGTCGATGACAAAGGGGGAGAAAGATATTACTCTAACACTATTTGTGAGAATTCTATAGCACAATTATAGGAATATATTCAGTGGGAGAGATAAGTCAACAAAGCTTGTCAAAGATTCGTCCATAGCAAATGGAGTTGTCATCATCAAAAAGGGGGAGATATAGATCGTCAAAGATTCAAGGGTGTAAGTATTTATATTATATATACAGTCAAAATCTATATCTATTTACAAGTTGTCATCAACCAAAAAGGAGGAGAACGCTGAGACTTAGTTTTGATTCATGACACAAAATTATCACTACAACATACAGATTTGACGACTATTACGACAAAAAGAGAATATATACTACATGGAGACAAGACATCAAAATCGGTGCATCAATTTTTATTATCTTGTTTTTAAGTCTTAAGTCAATTTTGTTAAGATCTCTCCTCGTTTAACGTATATATTAGCTTATATATAATCTTCCTATTTTCAAATGATTTATATATATAAGCATATATAGTATATGTAGTATCAAATTTTTTCCTCAAAATCATATAATACATACATACATACATACATATATATATATATGTATGTATATCTAAACGTGAGAAAACTGTGCAAATTGCATAGAAACCCCAGGTCAGTCGACTGGCCTGGTAGGTCAGTCGACCGACAAGTCAATTTCTGTGCAACATGACAGGTGCAAAAATAAACAAATATATACGTTTGAATATCCAGTCGACTGACCCAGAGTCTCAGTTGACTAAATTTCTACAACGGCTACTTTTTGAAAAGACATGACTACTTGTGAAGAATTACGAATCTCTACGAAAAGATCTGGACGCAACACTTCAATTGAAACTCTTCATCAACAGTCGCTGCTTTCTAACCTCTATAAATACATACTCTAACTTGATTCCAAATCACTGAATTTTCTTATCTTTCTAATCTAACACTCTTGAATCTACTTGCAACTATACTTTCAAATATTCTGCATTAAAGCAATATTATACCTTTCTATTCTTCATAAACTTCAAATATATGCATTTATACTCGAGGAGAAGATTATAGGATGGAAGGGTGTACTACAAGTGACATATCTGTGCTATTAGAACACACAAAGTCAAAACAATCTTTTGTATTTGTTGAAGTCCTGTTCTGCTGCTCAGGCATGTGAAGTCCTCTTCGGCTACTGAGGCGAAATCCTGTTCTGCTGCTCAGGTCCCTGTTTGGCTGCTCAGGGATTGTATAGACCTATTCCTCTGGGTTAAGTGAGAGTTGTTGTTTTAGTGAAATTCCAAAAGGAGTCTAAGACTAGACGTAGGACGGTGCTCCGAACCAGTATAAAAATTCCTGATGTTATTTTACTTTACTGCCTTTATATTCCGCATTATTTACCGTATGACTATTATCACTATACTCTGTATTATCGTATATCCATATTACTCGATCCATAGCACAGTCTCTTTCATTTAGTATCAGAGCCTGGAATTCTATCGATCGTCACAACATCATAGAATAATGGCCAGAAAAAGATCCGGTCGAAATACAACAAGCAAAAAGCCTAAAACTATCAGAGCAACGACCAATGAGGACTGTATAAAGGTTCTTTCTGATTTACAAATTTCAATAAATGAGAACAATGAATTAGTTAGTATGAGCGATAAGATCTCAAAGCTTAATTTTCTTATTTTAGAAAAGATGAAATCAATCAAACTTGAAAATGAGAATTTGAATAATGAGAAATTAGATTTAGAAACCAACAAGGTTTTTTGAAAAGTAATTTTGAGGCTCTTAAAGATTTTCTAGACGAACAAAATACAATGTTTGAAAAAGAAAAAGAAATATTTTCAAAAGAAATTACGGATTTGAAAAGACAAAATGATTTATTACAATCATCTTTAGATAATTCTGAATCTCAAATTTTTCTTCTCGAAAATGAAAATTGTACGTTAAAAAAAGGAGAATTCTGTATTAGACAAACAAATTGATATTTTGAAAAATAGTAATATTTCTTTTGAAAATAATAATTGCGACTTTAAAGCCAAATTTGATAAACTTAACACTGAAGTCACAAAAGTTAATAAAGGTCAAAACGATTTAAACATGATTTTATCTAGTTCTAGACCTTTACATGATAAAAGTGGTTTAGGATATAATAAAACTGATCGTAGAAATAGCACTAGACACGCTTTCATGTATAGTAAATATGTTAGTGCTAGTACTAGATTACGAGTAAAGTCTAAATCCAATTTTTATAGAAATTCAAATATTTCTATGACCAATAATGTTTATAATTTCTTTAGAAGTACAAATTCATTGATGGGAAATACGAATCAAAATTATCTAAGTATTTGGGTTCCTGTTAATTGGAAAAATAGAGAAAAATACATTGATACTTATTTTGATATGGTAGTTAGTAATGGAAATTATATTTATAAAAGTTCAACCACACCCAAATGGGTATGGTTTCCTAAAATTAAGAAATTATAAGAACCCTTGGTATCGCATGCTTTTAATGTTGTTTTTTTGTACCTTACATTATTAGTTGTAGTTATTTTGTTCTATATTGTTCCATCTTAACACTTATATGGAATATAATTTATGTCATCATATAAACTCTCCTTTTTATCGATGACAAAGCGGGAGAAAGATATTACTCTAATACTATTTGCAAGAATATATAGCATACATTCAGAGGGAGAAACCTATAGCACAATTATACGAATATATTCAGAGGGAGAGATAAGTCAACAAAGCTTGTCAAAGATTCGTCCGTAGCTAATGGAGTTGTCATCATCAAAAAGAGGGAGATATAGATCGTCAAAGATTCAAGGGGAGTAAGTATTTATATTATATATAAAGTCAAAATCTATATCTATTTACAGGTTGTCATCAACCAAAAAGGGAGATAATGTTGAGACTTGGTTTAGATTCATAATATGAAGCTATCACTACAACATACAGATTTGACGACTATTACGACAAAAAGAGAATATATACTACATGGAGACAAGGCATCAAAATCGGTGCATCAATTTTTATTATCTTGTTTTTGAGTCTTAAATCAATTTGGTTTAGATCCCTCCTCGTTTAACATATATATTAGCTTATATATAATCTTTCTATTTTCAAATGATTTATATATATAAGCATATATAATATATATCGTATCAAAATTTTTCCTTAAAATCATATAACACACACACACACACACACATATATACAACATGCACAGGTGCACAATAATCAAATATATACGTTTGAATATCCAGTCGACTGACCTAGAGGTTCTGTTGACTGAATTTTTACAACGGCTACTTTTTGAAAAGACATGACTATTGTGAAGAGTTAGGAACGATTTTGGACGCAACACTTCAATTGAAACCCTTCATCAACAGTCGCTGCTTTCTAACCTCTATAAATACATACTCTAACTTGATTCCAAATCACCGGATTTTGTTATCTTTGTAATCTAACATTCTTGAATCTACTTGCAACTATACTTTCAAATATTCCGCATTAAAGCAATATTGTACCTTTCTATTCTTTATAAACTTCAAATATATATATATATATATATATATATATATATATATTTATACTCGAGTAGAAGATTATAGGAAGGGTGTACTACAAGTGATAAATCTGTGTTATTAGAACATACAAAGTCAAAATAATCTTTTGTATTTGTTGAAGTCCTGTTCTGTTGCACAGGCATGTGAAGTCCTCTTCGGCTGTTGAGGCGAAATCCCGTTCTACCGCTCAGGTCTCTGTTCGGCTGCTCAAGGGTTGTATAGACCTGTTCCTTTGGGTTAAGTGAGGGTTGTTGTTTTAGTGAAATTCCAAAAGGAGTCTAGGACTGGACGTAGGATGGTGCTCCGAAGCAGTATAAAAATTCCTGGTGTCATTTTACTTTACTGCTTTTATATTCTGCATTATTTAGCATATAATTATCATCACTATATTATGTATTATCGTATATCCATATTACACGATCCATAGCACAGTCTCTTTTCGACGTCTCACTCAGAAGATGATTTACAATTTTATTGTATAAAAATATTTAGGCTTGAAAAACATTTTATTATCATCAATTTTTAACTGATTTGAATTGAAATGAAATTGTACAAGAAAATAAACTTCCATATTATCGGATGAAAATTTATCATTTGCTATGTTTAATTAGACGTATTTCAATTACCAAATTTTTATTTCCGAATTCAATCAATTTAAATTTTCACAAAAATTTAGTTAATTAAGTAAATAAAACCGCTAAAATTTACGGGTCGTTACACTCTCCCCCACTCTAAACTTTCCGTCCCCGAAAAGGAAGGAGGTAGAAGATGAACAACTAGGAAGAAAAGATAGATTGAAATACAGCAATACACAATTAATATAAAACCATATAAATTTCATTTATTTTAAAATTGGTTTATATTTAACTATTTAATTCCAATTCATTTTACTTAATCAATCAAATTTATGGTGTTCATATTGGATTGATTTCATTTCATATATTTCATTCAATTGATTTGTTTCAAACTTATTAACATATATTACAAACTTTCACAACTAAATTTGTTTTATTTAACTCATTTATTATATTTATTAGATCAACCATAGTTAATTCTACCTCAACATTCAACTTCAACTATTCAACATAAATTAATATTCAACAATTTGGTTTAATCCATTTTATTCAACTAATAGATAGTCATTCGATTTGAAATTGATTTTCTTCCATTTTATCAACATTTCTTTCAAGTAAATTCATTTTAAATCGACTCATTTAATTTATCTAGTTATTAAATCCATTTAACCCTAGTTAAGTTGATTTCCCTTAAAATTTTAATTTCACTATTCTTAAGTCCATAATTATTTTCTTAACTAGCATTCTCCTTTATTTATTTAATTTATTCCACTTAATATACATTTTGTAACATATATTACGTGTATAATGACCATATATTTTTCAACCAATAACTTTTCCATCTTTCAATTTATTATTAGTAAATTCCCTTAACAAAATATCATTTTTTAATATTTCTTATCCTGGTGTATACTATCTACTTTACATTCTAATTACATTTAAACTTTTCTAGGTAAGTTATATTAATGCTTATGAGTGCAATTAAATACTATACAAATTTTCCTTCTATCTACAATATTTATATTAAGCCAGATTTTAGTTTGAACAATTTATCGCTTAAGTTTCCTTCTTGTACAACCGTTTATTATATCCTAACATTTTAACCTTTTCAATATTTTAGGCAAGTTATATATTAGAATGCAATTTAGTATTATACAAATAAGTTTTTATTCAAATTCAACTATTTCAGGTTGGGTTAATTCCATTTATCATTTTAGATATTCCAATTATTCAACATTTCACTTTATTTCAATAATTGAAACCATTTCTTAATATAAAACTTAAGATTCAAATTTTCGATTTCAGTTCAACAATATTGAAATAATTATATACATATATATTTTATAAATCAAATTATACATAAATATTTAAATCAAATCCAATTTTTTCCAAACAAAAGGGTAACAAAGCTACTAGGGGCCTCTCCACTTAGAGACTCGAAAATGAGTGTCGATGATGCTGCAGTCATTACCGAAATTATTTTCCAGCGACAAAAGAGGAGAGTACTGATTTACTTCATTCAAAATTCTTTAAAACCAATTTTCATTCGAAAATACTTTCAAATGATATATTTTACCAAATTTTTAAAACGAAATTTGAAAAGCACCGAAAAATTGTTTCTTAAATTCTTAATTCAAATTCATTTCATTTACAGACCAGACCTGTAAACTATAATTTTAAAATTTTCATTTCCTTATAATTTAGAACAAGAGTTAATGGCTTAAGGAATGTTCAATAAAAAAATAAATCATAATCTAGTATTATCATTTCTAACTACTAATTTAATTAACTATTCAATTTCAAAAAATTATACTTTTATGTAAAATATAACCATACATAAAATTATTTCATTTACAAATTTTGATACAATATTGTGTCAACTCGCTCTGTTCAAGTGTTTTGAGATTCCTATCGACAGCGTTAGCTAGACGAAACGATTGAAACCCAAAATTCAAACTTAACATCTCAAACAACATAATATATAAAACATTTTTATATTAATTACAAATACACTCCCTCATTTGATAGTACAAGAATGGATTTCAAAACAAAGATAGAGATCCAAATTCAAGGGGACCCTAATCAAAGAATTTTAATTCAAAGATGGGCTTGAAAAGAAGATAAAATGATTAAATAGCAAAATAGGAAGATGGATAGACTTATATAAATCGCGGGCAACAATAACCGGGTCAACCGTGACTTCAATAATAAGATTAATGCCTAATTCTGAGGCAAATCGACATTCGATCGCCCAAGATAAAATTTGGGTATAACAAAAAATAGCAACATCTAAACCGATGATGTAAAATCTTCGGTGAATCAATGCCTGTTGTAAAGGAGTTTCACCCCTTCACAAATCATACAGTGAAGCTATGGGATGCTCCAGAATCAAGAAAACATGAATAGGGAGAGACAAGAATGGATTTTTGAAACCAGGGGAACGATCCAAAAATCAAAGGTAACTGAGTCAAAAAGGAAGAGATTCAAGCTCAAACGAAGGTGATTTCGAATTAAATTTACCATATATGCTAAATTTTGCCTAAAACCAAAGCTCTGATACCAACTGTAACGATCCGGTATTTCGTACCATTGGCATCCGCACGTGTCTGACTTGAATTGCCCAAAATATCTGATTGTTAATTTATATTTGTCAAAACTCAGTATATACAGTAAATAAATCAATCACAGACACAGAGTAATATACAATAATAAGCAGCGGAATAGATGAATAGTAGAGTTGAAATAAAATACAATAGAATATCTCAAATACAATATAGTCACGAATACTAACAGATGACAAGTATGAACCAACAACTGGTAGCTGAAAGCTGAATTGATACAGATGGATCTCCAAGAAAAGCTCCAACTCCATAAGGTGAGTCTCAAATCCCGTGACACTCAGTCTGACCCGGGCGTAAAGCAAAACACAAAACACTCGAGTCGGGATTAACATTCTTATATCAATAAATCCAACTCAAGTGAAATATCAACTGAAATACAAGTAACTCAAAAGATATTTGGGATAACCATCCTCTACGGATCCATGGAACTATCTACTATGTAGTAATATACACTATTATAACATGTTTATAGTAAAGTAAAAGTATTAAAATAGCATTACGGTGTTACCCATATCTCCCTTAACACATTTTATATATTCCCTTAGTCTTTGCCGTACGCACCTCCATAAACTGGAGGTTTACCCAGAGGATGTCACATAGGTATGGTACAAAACAAACTCGTAGAAGGCGCGATAGGGCATGCGACAAGGCGCTCGAGGCAATGCCAGGGTAGATATATCGTTTTCTTATCCAGACTGGTGGTAACACATAGCAACTACTACCTTCCACCTTATGACACACTCCCAAATCAAAGGGTGCACCCAATCACATCACAAAAGCAAATAGAATGGTATCGAGGAAATGTGCCGATCGGAGGAATGACCTCACTTGGCCCAGCATAGCTCCTGTTTTAGCCACATCAGGCTGACCCACGGGAGTCAGGGTCATATTAGTACCATGTAGAACCGTCACCAAACAATCCTACTTCATTCTAGAATCTCCGCCACGTGCATATTTATTTAAGTCGTTTTCTGTATTGGCAGAGAGTATAACAATATCCGATGCCGGTCTCTTTAACAACCAAACGTTATTATAACACCGTGGTCATTTCAAATTAGTTTATACTTCAAAACCAAAATATCATTTTCCATTTCAAAATCATATCGATACGATATCCTTTTCATTTCAAACATATACATTTTCAAAACCATAGCACTTTTAAGGTTATAACATTTCGAAACCAAATACTTGAATTTTATAACATATTGGAAATCATAACACTTTGAAATCATAACACTTCAGAAAACCATAACACTTTCCTTTAAATAGTTTAGATATTAATAATAGTATATAAAATAAAATAATTTATAAAATAAAATAGTTTATATTAAAATAATCAGTACAATAAAATAGTTTATATTAAATAATTTATAAAGTAAAATATAAAAATAGTTTAAGTAAAATTTTTAAAAATACTTTATATAATAAAATAGCTTCCTCAAATTTCCCAAATCGATTTACATCAACTTGGATTCCAAAATCCAAATTTAATTCAATATCAATTTATCAATTTCAACTCAATTCAGTTTCTCAATAACCATTTCAAATTATATCGTTTTCAAATATAGATTTGAATCACAAAATAACTATTTCAATTTCAATATATTTCAAAGCTTTAAATATCCCACATTTTCAAAACTAAATTGATAATTTCATATATATCTTATTTTAACTTCATTATAATTTAGCTTGAAATATTCACTTAATAAATCCAATATTTTTTTATATAACCTTAAATTACATTAAACTAAATATTTCCTTCGATTTATTTTAAACTTGAAATATTCATTTAATCACTTTAAATCAAAATCAAGTTGTAAAACCATATCTTAAAACCCTCAAATTCAACAAGTTTCAAATCAATTTAATTAAACAAAATTCTTAGTTAAATACAATTTCGAATAAATTCAAATTAATCTTTCGAACCTTATCTTATAGAAATCATAAAAAATCTATTTTAAAATATTATTTAAATAAATACTTAAACAAACTATATTTTACTTAAATCAAACTTTACCAAATTTAAGCTTATTATTGAATTTATTTTATATTAAAACTTGTTCATATACATTTTATTTTCAAATTTAAATAAAACCATATATATTTCCTTTCAAAACCATAAAATCATTTTCAAAATAATTATATATAGACCAATGGTGTCTGTATATATTTTTCTATCCTATGGTCAAGTGATACGAATATTTATCATTTCAATTCGTAATTTAAGTATATACGAGTATATATCATTTCAATCCCAATCCCAAATTCAGTTCAATGAAAATCGCTTGGATTTATCATTTCAACCCATAACAATTTTCTCCTACTCTACAGATCGTTCGGGTGTGTATCATTTCAACCCATAGGGAAACCTATACTAACAGGGAACTTGCAGAGTGATAACAGATATGATAATAATATAACAGGCATATGCCCTTAGTAATGAACTGAATAAAATATAAACAACAAGATATGGTGTCACATCTCACAGGTGAACAATTACAGATAATGGCATAACTATATTAATGTAAATAACTAATAGCAGCATATTTCAATTTTCGTTTCAATTGAAATCAAATTTAATAAATATAAGAACTTTAATCATGAGTGTTTGCTCATCTTTCGAGGCTAGATAAATTTGAGAAAGAAATGAGCTACGAATTCCAAAGCAACGCTAGATGAAGATGATTTGATGATGAAAATGGGCATGATGGACAAAGTTGACAGGTAAAGAATCGATGAATAATTAGAATCAACTTGATTGAAATAGCGCGCGCGCACACACACACACACATATATATTATTATTTCCATGAAATCAATTTTTAACCTAAAACAAATATTAAAATAACATATATATATATATATATTTATACCCAAACCAAACTCAAATATATGTAAACTTAATATATTATACTTTAAGATCCATCATCATTATTAAACCAATATTAAATTTTAAACACAAACATGTTAATATATACATACATACATACATACATACATACATATATATCTCAAAACTAAATTCACTTTATTTTATAGTGTATGAATTGCATAACATACTGCACACAAAAATGTATATTTTGGAAATCCAACACATGCCTACTTATAAATATGGATTTATACGTAAACACACATATACTAATACATACCACTGTAAAATATCTATAAAGTTCTAGAAAATATATATTTTATAAAACAAACCAAACAGACAAACTTCCTTTATAACATATACTTACAGAAACCTTTCATATATAAAACACGTTTAAAACATGTAAACTAATATACAGCTATATGAACTGGTTCTACGGGAAATATATACTTCGACAAACATGCATATAACCCAATATGTCTATATGCATATATATATATATATACGTATATACAAACTATTTATATAAAACATGGTATAAAAATTTAGCTGTAGCACATAGGTTAACATAATCAAATATATAATAGATCTAAACATAACATATTTTATAAACGTAACATACCAAGATGTTTACAAAGCAAATTTTGTATAAATATATACACTGCCGAATACACACACACATAATAATACTAGTTTCATTATATTATATATATATATAAAAAACAAGGCCAGACACTACTTTTTTTAAAATGAATCCATATATAAACAAAACCCATACACAACTATACACACACACACACACACTAACAACATAATATAAATATACGTATATTGCCTACAAACATATATAAAATATACCTTTATATATATATATATATATATATATATATATATATATATATATATATATAGAAGCTCGGCCGAACAGGAAGGAGGAGCTCGGGCTAGGAAGAGGGGTGGAGTCTTGGCCGAAGGAGGCAGCTGGTGGGGATCAGGTGGAGGAATCGTGGAAGACAATGGAACGAACGGCTGACGAGGGATGGCCGACATGGACAGAGGGCCTCGGATCTAGGAAAAAGTGATCGACTGGCGCTTGGGTATAGGGTGGTTGCTAGAAACATGGAGGAGGGAGATGAGACGGGTCTGGGTTGCGTGTGCTGGATCTGGGAGGGAGGAGTGGTGGAGAACGCTAGGCTCTGACTCGAGGTCGGCGAGGAAATCTCAACACATAGCTCAAGTAGGAGGAGGAATTAGATGTCAACAATGGTGGTGTGATTGCTTTCGGCTAAGGAGTTGATGGGATGGTCGGCACTTGGATATATTATCAGGTATAAAAAAATTTGTGGGTAAAGGAAGAAGCTGGAAGAAACGAATGGCAGAGGAATATATATATATATATATATATATATATATATATAAATGGAGGAGCAGGCTTTTAAGATGAACAAACAAAAGCTGGAGGAGAAGAATAGACAAGCTACAGAAAACTTTTTGTTATAATAAATATAGTCTATTCTTTTGAAGTAAGGTGACCGAAAAAATGTGAAAGGACAAAACAAAATTTGAACTGTCGGGAATAGAAATGGTCAAGCACGAGATTTCAGGGAGTCATTAAAGAAATAAATTTGTTTGGGCTGCACGTTTCAAATTTTGAAAAGCCAATGAAAGCTAACGGTCACAATTTTGGTACCATTACAACGGACCGTATTATCGTTTTCATCGCCTACTGGACCTCAAAATATAGAAGTAAATATAATGCGAAAATCAGCACGACGAGACGAATAGAACGGTACACGAATATCAGTGGTACGATCGAATTACAAAAATTCGAATTTCCGCTACCGGAAATGCTGCAAAATTGTAGAAAATAAGATAAACGGAGCTAGAGAAGTCCAAATCTGACAAAACGAAATATGACGTCTCACTCAAAAGATGATTTTAAATTTATTGTATAAAAATATCCAGGTTTGAATTTTTTTTATTATCATCAATTTTTAACCGATTTGAATTGAAATAAAATTATACAAGAAAATAAACTTCCGTATTATCAGATGAAAATTTACCATTTGCAATGTTTAATTAGACATATTTCAATTATCAAATTTTTATTTTGAAATTCAATCATTTCAAAATTTCACAAAAATTCAGTTAATTAAGTAAATAAAACCACTAAAATTTATGGGTCATTACATTATATTTATGAAAATAATTTTTCGTACCTTGATGCATCCATTGATAAGTAATGTATGGCATGCTCTCATAACTTCTGTCATTGCTATAATAGCATATGAAACATGAAGCTTCATTTAGCTACTTATTGTAAGTTATTTATTTCTTTTACTATAACTAGTTTACAATTTAGAGTTTTTGAACAAATATCTTAAGCTCGTAGAAATAACTTTTATAGAAAATAACTTCTGATATGAAAATGTATTTGAAATAGAAATTACATTTCTCTTTTCATATTAAGCATCTTTTAGTACTTTTGCAATTCTTCTTCCCGATGTCTCTTCATCAAGTAGAATTGACCATCTGCACTCTTCATCCCAACCGTGCCTTAAGTTACATCCATTCTCATATATTCACTTTCCTTTCAAAATGGTCGAACCATTTAAAGGAGATCCTTATTGTAATCAATCACATTGAATAAATGATTTCGCATTATGTTTCATTTGCTTATTCCTATTGAACTAATTTCGTTGAAGTTTTGTACATTATGAACTGCGATAACATGTCAAAGGATTTGTTGATAAATATATTTTAAACTTCTATGTCAATCTTAATTTAGTTTATTTATATATCATAGCTAATAACATTTTATTAGTTTAGTTTCATAATATTATTAAAGTAGATTATTTTGACTTGTATAACATATATTTTTACAATATTAGGAAGGTTAAACGTTATAATTTCATTTTTTATAAGGCTCCCATTAGATTTTCATGTTTTTCAAAACCTAAGAAAACATAGATTTATTAAATTTGTCTAACGGGTATTAGGACTCCCTTGCTTTAGAATGCCGACTTTGAGTTTGCTTGACAAATCATAGGCTAGCAACCCATGGATAACACTTTATCGGTTGTATCTATTGCCCAAGTTTCTCGTAAGTATGATAAACCGACCAACACATCAATGCCCAGCCCGTTGTAGATCAATTCGCATAAGACTCAAGCCATTAAAGAAAAGCCGACCAGTAATTCTAAGCCTAACCCGAAATCTTGTCAGCTAGCACTTCTAAGCTCGACTTAATCAGTTCCATCTAGCACTTCAAACTCTGGCCCAATCTAAGCTGGCTCATACTTAGCCTGGCCCATGCAAGAAAATCTATTCAATAGAAATCCAGAAGTATAGCCGATCGAGTTAACTCAAGATGACTTCAATTGCCAACTCATTTGACCAGGCCCGACTCAAACGTGACCCTTCTTTGGCCTAGCTCCATCTCAACCCATCTTTGATTGGTCCCTTGTAGTCCATCTCATCACAACATGATTGACTTGAAACATCCCTTATGGCCTTGTCCTTATCATTTTTAGCTTTTGTCTCAATCATCTTAGGCAACAAGCAACCAACCATAACTATGCACTAGAAGCTTATCTTACTACCTTGTCCCTTGAACAAGCAAAGTAAACGACAAATAGTACACCCAGGTGTACTAATATTGTAGTGTGTTTGCTAAAAGCATTCCTACTCCCATAACAAGCTGCATTTCTCAGCATAAAGCACGTGCATAGTACAGAATTGCATCTGGCATGCTTCTTAACCATTTTTTCATACCACCTTTACAACTGTTCTCCATCAAATCATATGGTCATATCAATGGCCAAAAGTGGTTCCTACCTGTTTCATTGCACTATCTCGGCCATCTACTGCCCATATCAGCTGTTATAATCCCATATCAAACAACATCAAAGGAGTTGATTTTAATGCTTATAATTCTTATTCCCAATAAGAAACTCCTCATAAGATCTTAAGCTTGGTAACATTATAAGCTTAAGTGCTAAATTTCTTATTATTCTCTTGTAATTCCTTATATTTATAAGAGATAAACATAGTAAAAGATCTTCATAGTGGGCATAGGAAACCTTAGTTGAACCACTCTACATCTTGTGCTATTTATCTTATTAGCTCAATTTACTCTTTATTTTCACTGTTTAAGCCTTGTGTTAGCAAGTAACCTTGCCTAATACAAACATATTAGTCAAATTTCATGGTTGGCTAAATTTTTAATCAACATTTTGGCGTTAGAAGGAGGGCATCTCCAAAAAGATCTTACCTTTTTTCACATTTTCTTCTCCACACACTCTTTTCACATTTTGCACCATGTCAAATCCTAATGGTGAGACGATGTTATCAACTCTACAGATCGTGAAACTTATGGTAACATTGTCGTCAGCACTGTTGGTCCTATCATTGGACTCAACAACAACATGTGGTGAAGTGTGCTTCAAAGCTTAACTAATATAGGAGCTTTATTCATCGAGATGAATAATCCAAAGACAATGTTGGATGCTCAAACAACTATGAACATCGATCTTCCAGTAGTTGAATTGAGCCCTATCCAAACTACTGTCCCTAATGGCTACTTTGATCAATTATTTGATGAATGAATAACTTCTTGTCGACCGCAAGGAAGCTTGAAAAGTTCTCTATTAGACTCCTAAAAAAGAATCGGGCTAGTCAAAAGCAAGTTAAATGGTTTAATTTCATTTTTTTTTCTCATTTTGGTCTTATCTAGGAAGCCTAAATATATTTTAGGTCTAATCTAAAATATTTTGAATAAAATATTTACTTTTTTAGTATGAGTAGAAGTTTTTTAATATATAAGTTTTAGTTTACAAGTATATCAAATATACTTATTTGCGTGAAGTGAACATGCTGAAGATAAGAAGTGCACATAGTTAATGTGACCGTATGAAGGTGCTAGGATTACACCACAATAGACACATTTCTCCTTTACATATGTATTTGTTGTCCAAGGTTTTGGAATTATACACACATACATACATACGTATATATATATGTGTGTGCGCGTGTAGAAGTGTGACACCCCACCTCTATACCCATGCTAGCCAAGAACACTACGGAGTAATGTCGTCAACTAGCACGGAGAATAAGGCTGTTGAGGAGCGACCATCTGTATAATTGCTTTGTGCGAGGACCGATATGCCAGATAAAAATATAACTTTTCATCTCAAGAGGAAATCCGACATACCGGCACAAACACAAAGCTACTACACAGTGGCTATATGTAATCTTCGGAAACAAATAAAGAAATATCATAACACAAATCAGTCACAGAAGTTCATATCTCAAAGGCGGAAACAAATATGAATATTACACATAAAAGTGTACATCAAAGTAGTGGTCGAAGAGGATCCACAATATTACAAAAAGAATAGATACAAGTGCTAGACAAAAGAATAAGTACACATCAAGGAGTCTCTATCTCGAATGTATACAAAAAACAAAAACTACCAATCTAAAGTAATTAGCCAAAAGTCATAATAGTAACCCCAGAAGAGGAGTCAAGTAGAAGCACCTGTAACGTCTCGGTCTGACCCGAGTATTATTTAATAAGAAAATAATAAACGAATCAGTCTAACTATAAATATCAGATGAAAAGATATAGAATAAAAGATACGACAAAAACGTATAATAACCAAAATGCCATACTGTGATAAGTATGTAATTGAAAATCAACAAGAGATTAATCAATATCACAAGAATCTTCTCAAAGATAAAAAGGATTGTCATACTCTTTATTTCATTTACTAAACCATAAATATTGACAATTATATCAAAGCCAATTACAAAAGTTAATGACACACAAATTCACCAATGCCCAAATATTGATAAAACTTATCAATGAAACCACGAAAATTGGTGAAACACAAATTCTAGAAATCGTCAATAGAAATCCAGGAATCTCAAAAAAAGGGGAAAGAGGCCTATCACAAGAATGGAAGAATGAAAACTCCCAACACGTATATCGCAAAACAAGCCGAAGCTCCTCCAAACGAGCCGAAGCTCCTCCAAACAAGCCGAAGATCCTCCAAACGAGCCGAAGCTCCACAAACGAGCCGAAGCTCCTCCAAACAAGCCGAAGCTCCACAAAACGAAGTATCGTCCTCGACGTGGACAAAGAGACGTCGCACATTGCTAGTCTAAACCATAAAATGATCATCATCAATCATCAAGAAGTGTCAATTACACTAAGCTAGTAAATATATGAGCTTAGCTTCATGTCCCATAACCACTAGCTTAACTTAAATATTTACGAACAAATTGTACATCTTCAATAGAAAATTGTCACAAGAGTTTCAATCGAATAAGTCCAAGAATTAACCGACGAAGTAAACGCAAGCGTTTCATATTACTAAGTCGTTTAATTAGATTTCTCATACGAGCAAGGTAAATGATTGTATATACTAATAGATTGAAAAATGGTTTAAAACGAGCCAGGTATTAAAAATAGAATTTGAAATCATCTTTGTAAAAGAGTTTGATTATTTACTACTAGTATAGAGACCTTTGTATTTCAATGTGACAAATTACAAAAATGATTGTAGAAACAATCAATCACTAAAATTCACATACGAAGACGTGAATTAATTCCAAAGAGACGTCGCACATTGCTAGTCTAAACCATAAAATGATCATCATCAATCATCAAGAAGTGTCAATTACACTAAGCTAGTAAATATATGAGCTTAGCTTCATGTCCCATAACCACTAGCTTAACTTAAATATTTACGAACAAATTGTACATCTTCAATAGAAAATTGTCACAAGAGTTTCAATCGAATAAGTCCAAGAATTAACCGACGAAGTAAACGCAAGCGTTTCATATTACTAAGTCGTTTAATTAGATTTCTCATACGAGCAAGGTAAATGATTGTATATACTAATAGATTGAAAAATGGTTTAAAACGAGCCAGGTATTAAAAATAGAATTTGAAATCATCTTTGTAAAAGAGTTTGATTATTTACTACTAGTATAGAGACCTTTGTATTTCAATGTGACAAATTACAAAAATGATTGTAGAAACAATCAATCACTAAAATTCACATACGAAGACGTGAATTAATTCCAAAGAAATCGATATCAACTCCATCAAAATGGATATTTCCAAAAATCCCAAAATAGAAGTCATCAAAGTCGAATAATTGATAGCATCATCTAGGAATCAAAACGAATCGATAAAAATTGGAATCATAAACAAAATAGGCAAAAATAGGCATAATAGGCATTTAAGAGTAGGTCGGTCGGCTGGCTCAATGAGTTCAGTCGACTGAATGCAGGAAACAGAGACCTCCTGTTTTTGTTATCTTCCTGTGGTACGCCAATTGGCTACAGCCAGTCGACTGGATTCAAAGTCCAGTCGACTGAGTGGAACCTAGGCAGTTTTCTAGCCTATGTAATTGATGTGCAATCACATCCAATTCGCGACCGAACGAGCAATGACACTACGGATTTATGCCAATTGGCAACCCGACCCTATAGGCTCTTTGATGCATCACCAAATACATGTTCAAACATCCATAAAAGGATTTTCATAGATTTTGCTTTCAAAACACCAAAGGTTGGAATATATACCAAATCAATCCAAACCAAAATCAAATGCACATGAATAAGAGTTAGGAATTCATACCTAACAATCAAAGATAGTTATAGATATAGATGTGAGATAAAAATCTCACCTTTAAACCCAAAACAATGAACAAGAAGCTAAAAAGCAAGGCAAGAACAATCACTTTTCAATTCTAACCCAAGGAGCTTGAATCTAAGCTTAAAAGAAAAACATTTCCTAAATTAGGTTTAGGAAATTTCTGAAATTGAAGAGGAATAGAGATGGAGAAGATGAAGAGAAGGCTTACCAAAGCTTCTTCTTGAATTTGGAGCTAGAACTTGGATTTGCAAATGGAAACTAGGGGTTAGGATTACCTAATACCTTTTCTCTTCCCCCATTTTTGATGAAGCTTGAGTATTAGGAAATTATGAAGGAATGAAGAGAAGAGGGGGTAGAGTAATGATATAAGGTGAGTTGGGTTAGTGGTCTGAACTCAAACCCAAATCCAAAGTGAAAAAGGTCAAATTTTTAGCTAGCTCCAAACATATCAATGTTATACTAAAAAAGGTTGCAAATGGAATTTTGGACTCAATGGAAGGGGTCTCGAGTCCCAATTCGACTGTTTGCTAAAAGTAGGTTTTCGGACTAAAATCCGATGAACGATGAAATATTTAAATAAAATATTTAAATATACAATCGATAAATATGCGGGTTGTTACAGACTCCCCTCCTTAAAGAAATTGCGTCATCGCAATACTTAAGAAGAAAATAAAGAGTAACAACCATTAAAGCATATTAACACAAAAGAAATTTGAATAGGAAGTTCACCATAAAGAGCATGAAAGAGTAAGCCTGAACGGGATCGCTCGATGAATTCCCAAGATTCCCAAGAGCAATCCTTAGGATCTGAGAACCATTGAACTTTCACAAGAAGAACATCTTTATTCTGAAGGCACTCAACCTACGAAGCAATGATGCGAATGGAATGTTGCTCATAAGTCAAATCTAGTGAAACTTCAATTTCCTCAATAACAACGGGCTCAAGAAAAAAAATCAGAATCCTTAAGGCATTTCCGCTGATAAAAGACGTGAGAAAACGTCATGAGTAACAGAAAATTGAGCCGGTGCAACGACGTAATATAATAACAGTTGCCCGAGAAGCTAGAAACTCGAATAATTTGGAACAACGTCGTAGTACAATGACGGTACGCCAGATGAACCAAAGCTCAATTAATTTGGAACATCGATGCAGTACAAAAACGGTACGTCCGATGAACCAAAGCTCAAATAATTCGGAACACCGACGCAGTACAAAGACGGTACGTCCAATGAACCGAAGCTCAAATAATTTGGAACACCGACGCAGTACAAAAACGGTACGTCGAATGAATCGAAGCTCAAATAATTCAGAACATCGACGCAGTACAAAAACGGTACGTCCAATGAACCGAAGCTCAAATAATTCGAAACACCGATGCAATACAAAAACGGTACGTCCAATGAACCGAACACCATAAAAGAACATCGGACGCAAGCCCATAAAGAAATGAGATGAAGCTCAATAAAACAAGGTACATCAAAACGTCCGATGAACTTGGTAAAAGATCATTCCATTCGAACATCATCAAAAAGACAACCACTTGTTGCTTACGACTAAGGGCATTGGCAACATGATTTCTCCTTCCGGGAGTATGCAAAGAATATTAAGATCACAAGAGGCAAGGAACTCTAGCCAACATTAAGTTCCTTATGAGAATATAAATATTCCAAAGATTTATGATCGGGGTAGAGAACAAATTTCTCATCCAAAAATGATAATGCCAAATTCTAAAAGTGAATTCAATAGCCGCGAGCACTAGATCATAAATGGAATATCTAGTCTCGATAGGCTTTAATGATTTAGAAACATAAATGATAGCACGTTCTCTTTTGCAAGAGAACGACATTCAAACCAATACGATAAGCATCGGTACAAAAGACAAGTAATGTTCCCTTCGGGAATCACAAGAATAAGAGTATCGAAAAAGAGTTCTTTTAAATAATCTTCTTTCCCAAAAAGCTAAAACTTTCAAAATTACAATTATCTCAGTGTAAAATTCTTTATAGAAAAATTTACATTTTACAAGTCAATATATCGTGTCTGATTGTCTCATCAAAGCGTTTAGGAAATTCCTATCGATAATGTTGATCAAGCGCATCGACCAGAATTCTTAAAGCACTCAACGGGCAATACAATCACAAAATCATCTTCTATATGATGAAAATATCTCTTAAAAGTTTTGAGAACTATTTTCATCTAAAATCAATAAATACAAGAATGGAGTCATCGAGATGTTCGTATGGTATTTGATTCATAAAATGGATGAAATAAGCTGGACAAACTGAATGACATAATAAGTCATTCATAAGAATCATAACGAGCGTGGAATGCGGTAAGTGGAATGATAACTTTCGCAACTCGTAGAAAATGAAAACCGGTGGCAAGGTCGAGCTGAAAAGACCTTAACACCACTCAAAAGATTTCTTAGGTGATAATCCTAAGACAAGCTCAAAAATACCGAAAAATTCCACAAACTACCCGAATGAGAAAAATAACGTTTTCTTCATCATGTGGGTTTAAAGAATAAAATGATGTCATCAAATTGGAATCGAAATCACAAAGAAAATAGACATCTACTTAACAGATTAAGAATGTCGAAGATGAATAGTCCACTCGAGATATAGGATATGGCTTCATAATAATTAAGCCAATCCGTACAAAAGTCAATTCCGAAGCGTAAGTAAAAATCGGCTCGAAAAGAAAAATCACATAAAATAATCTCAGCATCAAAGCAAAGCAAACAACTAAGTGTTGCGGATCCACCAACCGGATTCGCAAATCTCAGTAAAGTTCCCAAACCAAAAATGTTTAAAGAAAAAGAATCAACAAGTTCTGTTATTACAAAATGATGAGATGATCCCATATCAAAAGAACTCAAATAGGAAGATCACAAAATAAAATAATGCCATCGAGGATTGAATGAAAAATACCTTGACCAAGAGAAGAGTCGTTCAGCTCCCTCTCTCTCTTGCTATGAAGTTTGGAACATGAAGACATATAATGGTCCGCACCTTTGCAGTAGCGGTAAGTGATAGGTCTAGGACACTTATTTATATAGTGGTCCCTAGAGCCACAATTATAGCATTCTACACGATTAGGGATTGGAGTCTTTGCTACCGAAGCTTCCAGCTTCCCCTTCTTATTGGAATTGGGGCCTTTGAACATATAGGCCTCTTCATGTTGTTGTTGAAGTTTTGTTTGGAACCCACAACTTCAACATCACACTCTTTATCGGCCTCTTCAAGACGAAGAGCGATATCAATAAGCTGATCAAAAGAAACTTCTAGTTTCAGAAGTAATGGCTTCTTAAGATTCTTATTCAAGCCATAAACAATTCTATGATTTTTCTTCAATGGGGTATTAATATACTCGACTCCATACTTAGAGAGAGATTCGAAAGATGCGACGTAATCCGTCACAGAAGATTCACCTTAAACAAGGTCAATAAAACGCCGGGCCAAAGTTACTTTTTCAGCCTCCGACACAAATTTCAATTCGAATCTTTCCCGGAATTGCTTCCAAGTAAGATCTGCTTCAACGATTTCAGAAACCAAAAGCTTATATCAATCTAATGCTCTTTCTTGGAGCATGCTAGAAGCCACTTGGACTCGATGTAGATCAATAAGGTTCATGCGAGAAAAGATGCGATCGCATGATTTGAGCCAAGCTTGAATTTCTATAACACTCTCGGATCCCTTGAATGGCTTTCCACCTAAATCGGTATAGTTTGTGCACAAGCATGCAAAACCGGATCTAGGATGAGTAGGCTCTAGAATGGGTCCGGATGCTTGAGCGTTCTTTACTAGATCAAGAAGCTGCTGGGCAGACATAAATACTCCATCATGGGGAGTATCACTAGATTGTCCGGCACTGGGACGATTTGATCTAACCATTTCTCTTCTTTAAGAAAGAAAGAAGGAGAAAAGTTATTCTCAAAATAAATATCAAGCAATCTTGATAGATAAAACAAGGAATCATAAAGAAAATAGGATGAATCGGTATGAAGACTCGAATTAAATCCTAAACACGACTCCTAAGAAAGGCTTAGGACGATGATCCTTGCTAGATTATTCTACACTGTTCCGAAGCTTGGCTCTGATACCAAGCCGTGACGCCCCACCTCTATACCCATGCTAGCCAAAAACACTACGGAGTAATGTCGTCAACTAGCACGGAGAATAAGGCTGTTGAGGATCGACCATCTGTATAATTGCTTTGTGCGAGCACCGATATGCCAGATAAAAATATAACTTTTCATCTCAAGAGGAAATCCGACATACCGACACAAACACAAAGCTACTACACAGTGGCTATATGTAATCTTCGGAAACAAATATAGAAATATCATAACACAAATCAGTCACAGAAGTTCATATCTCAAAGGCGGAAACAGATATGAATATTACACATAAAAGTGTGCATCAGAGTAGTGGTCGAACAAGATCCACAATATTACAAAAAGAATAGATACAAGTGCTAGACAAAAGAATAAGTACACATCAAGGAGTCTCTATCTCGAATGTATACAAAACAAAAAACTACCAATCTAAAGTAGTTAGCCAAAAGTTAGAATAGTAACCCCAGAAGAGGAGTCAAGTAGAAGCACCTGTAACGTCTCGGTCTGATCCGAGTATTATTTAATAAGAAAATAATAAATGGATCAGTCTAACTATAAATATCAGATGAAAAGATATAGAATAAGAGAGATGACAAAAATAATAACCAAAATGCCATACCGTGATAAGTATGTAATTGAAAATTAACAAGAGATTAATCAATATCACAAGAATCTTCTCAAAGATAAAAAGGATTGTCATACTCTTCATTTCATTTACTAAACCATAAATATTGACAATTATATCAAAGCCAATCACAAAAGTTAATGACACACAAGTTCACCAATGCACAAATATTGATAAAACTTATCAATGAAACCACAAAAATTGAAAAATTCTAGAAATCGTCAATAGAAATCCAGAAATCTCAAAAAAAGGGGAAAGAGGCATATCACAAGAACGGGAGCATGAAAACTCCCAACACGTGTATCGCAAAACGAGCCAAACTCCTCCAAACGAGCCGAAGCTCGATGTGGACAAAGAGACATCGCACATTCCTAGTCTAAACCATAAAATGATCACCATTGATCATCAAGAAGTGTCAATTACACTAAGCTAGTAAATAAATGAGCTTAGCTTCATGTCCCATAACCACTAGATTAACTTTAATATTTACGAACAAATTGTAGATCTTCATTAGAAAATTGTCATAAGAGTTTCAATCGAACAAGTTCAAGAATTAACCGACGAAGTAAACGCAAGCGCTTCATACCACTTGTTTTACTAAGTCATTTAATTAGATTTCTCATACGAGTGAGGTAAAGGTTTGTATATACTAATAGATTGAAAAACGGTTTTACAAATGAGCCTGGTATTAAAAATAGAATTTGAAATCATCTTTGTAAAAGAGTTTGATTATTTACTACTAGTATAGAGACCTTTGTATTTCAAAGGACAAATTACAAAAACGATTGTAGAAACAATCAATCACTAAAATTCACATACGAAGACGTGAATTAATTCCAAAGAAATCGATATCAAATCCATCAAAATGGGTATTTCCAAAAATCCCAAAATAGAAGTCATCAAAGTCGAATAATTGATAGCATCATCTAGGAATCAAAACGAATTGATAAAAATTGGAATCATAAACAAAATAGGCATAATAGGCATTTAAGAGTAGGTCGGTCGACTGGCTCAATGAGTTCAGTCGACTGAATGCAGGAAACAGAGACCTCCTATCTCTGTTATCTTCCTGTGGTACGCCAATTGGCTACAGCCAGTCGACTGGATTCAAAGTCCAGTCGACTGAGTGGAACCTAGGCAGTTTTCTAGCCTATGTAATTGATGTGCAATCACATCCAATTCGCGACCGAACGAGCAATGGCACTAGGGATTTATGCCAATTGGCAACCCGACCCTATAGGCTCTTTGATGCATCACCAAATACATGTTCAAACATCCATAAAAGGATTTTCATAGATTTTGCTTTCAAAATACCAAAAGTTGGAATATATACCAAATCAATCTAAACCAAAATCAAATGCACGTGAATAAGAGTTAGGAATTCATACCTAATAATCAAAGATAGTTATAGACATAGATGTGAGATAAAAATCTCATCTTTAAACCCAAAACAATGAACAAGAAGCTAAAGATCAAGGCAAGAACAATCACTCTTCAATTCTAACCCAAGGAGCTTGAATCTAAGCTTAAAAGAAAAACATTTCCTAAATTAGGTTTAGGAAATTTCTGAAATTGAAGAGGAATAGAGATGGAGAAGATGAAGAGAAGGCTTACTAAAGCTTCTTCTTGTATTTGGAGCTAGAATTTGGATTTGCAAATGGAAATTAGGGCTTAGTATTTCCTAATTCTTTTTCTCTTCCCCCATTTTTGATGAAGCTTGAGTATTAGGAAATTATGAAGGAATGAAGAGAAGAGGGGGTGGAGTAATGATATAAGGTGAGTTGGGTTAGTGGGCTGAACCCAAACCCAAAGTGAAAAAGGTCAAATTTTTAGCTAGCTCCAAACATATCAATGTTTATATTCAAAAAGGTTGCAAGCGGTATTTGGAACTCAATTGAAGGGGTCTCGAGTCCCAATTCGACTGTTTGCTAAAAGTAGGTTTTCGGACTAAAATCCGATGAACGATGAAATATTTAAATATACAATCGATAAATATGCAGGTTGTTACAAGAAGTGTAGGTGAACACATACACACATAGATATACATGCATACATATAGATCTATGTATATATTGAAATCATATTAGACAATTTGATATGTTTTGGAATCTAAAATTAACAATAATGAATTCGGTTTCATTAAAGAATAGCTTGATATTAAATATTACAATGCAACACAAGATACATCTTGCGAATTTGAATTAAAGCAACACATGTATGTTTCCTATATAAATATTACAATCAATGTTTTAGATTCACAACTACTTAAATATGTAGACATTGTAATTTATAAAACACACACACACACACACTGTATGTGGTAGAATTTAGAGTTAACGGTTTAAATCAAACTTTTATTCTGTAAAGAAAACTAAAATTTATGATTTTACACAGAACTTTAAATGTAGAAAAGAGACAAAAGTTTTAGAATTTACACAAAAGTCCATCCATGAATTCTAAATCAAAACCTTATATTCTTTTGTAAGCAAAATCTAAAATAGTTATATTCAAAACATCAATCTTATATTATAAGAAATTAATTTTTAAGATAAAATTAAATAATTAACATATTTACATTTTTGTATGTAAATTATATAAAATTCTAAAATAGAACTCAATCATAATTAGCCTTTTTAACAGAATATGCAGAACAAAAGAAAATGAACTAGACAAATTAGGTACATGTAAATTCATGTAAGGACATTTAGACCAAAATAATACAAAGAATAATAAAAAATTACCAAAGAAGACATAGGATCCAAATCATATTAATTATGATGAACATATATTGAAAGGAGATGAAGAACATAAGTAGATCTGAATTAAAATGACATAATAGACAACTTTTAATTGAGATTGAAAAGAGGGGTTTGAATTTCACGTCGCAAGATGAACAATTAAAACAAAAGATGAATCGTATAATGTCTAAGCATTTGAATATTAGAAACACAAAAACAAATTAAATCAAAAAAAATTACCTTAGGATGTTTCCAAAATTTCACCTTGAATAATGAATCGATGCTTCAAGATTTTTGAATCAACCTTCGGGTTTTGCAAAGATCAAGTGGTATGAACCACCTTTAATAAATTAATTTAATTTGGACTCATTTTGGGAAATTTTTTAGCCAAGAAGGCCATGAAAATTTTAGCCATTAAGGGAGAGGATGAGAGCAAGAGAAAGAAAACAAACTTTGTAAGGAAGGAATAATAGAATGAATAATAGAGAATACGTTTTAAAGGAAACATTGAAACCTTTCGATTCTCTCCTTTAAAGCCTTTCCTATTTAATTCCCAATTAAATCTCATCGAATCCCCCCATGCATGGCCAACTATAGAAGAAGTAGAGCGGGCCTTAAAAATTTCCAAATCCATTCAATATTTATTCCATTTAAATCTAATTTATATATTCTACTTATATCGTATATCGATCTGTGTGTTTGCAACTTTTATACAGGCACTTTATCAATTACTAATGGTTCAAAAAAAATCAAACAAAATTTAATAATTAATATTTTATAAATATTAATTAATTTTTGAATCATATTTTTTATTCCGAGTATTCATCATTTCTATTTTACGACTTAAAGGTGTAAATTTAACCAGAGAGTTAAATCGAATGGTTCGAATATTAACATTCACATGTCACCTTAGACAGTGGTTGATATTTTGGCTGAAATTCATCGCTTAAACATATTTTTAGCAAATCCAATTTTACTTATTATAAATGACATGAGTAGCAACAATTATTTACACTAATTCTCTTCGTCAACATAATGTTACATTAGGACTTATGAAATTTGGTTTTTGTCAAAATTATGACATCGTCCACATTTAACTTTGTAAATCCAAATAGAAAATATTTGATTCAATAATAACAATTATTATTAACCGTACTGCTCAAGACAGAGAGCTTGGATTTGGATTGACTACAGTTGACCATGGTACTAACTTCATATAACTGAGAAGGCAAATTCTCTATTTGCATAGTATTTCACTTCCAATGCTTCAACTCAGACCCAATTATAGTCGTTCGATAGATGTCATGCCATGATTTAAATATAATCAAAGTGGAGTATCCACGTTGAAATTCAAAAGTATTCTCAAGTCAAGAGAATCATATAACATCTTTGCTTAGAGATTTTTGTTTGGCCTTAGTTATATTAACCAATTAAAAACTCTTGGATTAGTCATTCAATATTTATTCAATAACTATCAGTACATAACCCCTTGGTGCTCTCAGGACCCATGATTAATACACTATCCAACATTTGGAGAGCTCATATAGTCTAGTCTTAGAGGACGTATTGATATCTGTCTCGAAACATGTTGACTAGGAATATCTAAAATAATATGTTATTTTTAATCTGATAAATTTCTCATGAATACAACGCATTGTAATTACTATCACATAACATATCATTTAAGGATTTTCTATTTAATATTCTTTAAATTAATTAATTATTTAATTAATTATATCTTGATAACAAGTATATAATAGGAAGAAAACACATTTTATTTTGAACAAGATTAGTTATCGAATATGATATATGTAACAAATTACATAATTGCCTCTAGGAAATACCCCTAACTCTATCAACCTCCCACTCGCACTTGGGGTCAGTTATGTAATCTTATTTTAACTCCTTTGATTGGTTTCTTAAACCTAATCAGGCTAGTCCCTTAGTAAATAGGTATGCTTTTTATCTAAACTATCTGCTTTGTTAATTTACGCTCTCTGATGCTGATAAAAACTTTTATTATGTTGGACCTTTTAGAGTATATCTTTTGACTTCGAGCGAGATTTAGATTCTTTTACAAACTATATAGCAGCATTGTTATCATGATCCAACGTCATGAGATTCTTACATTAGGAATCATCCCTAGCTCAGTTATAAATCTATGAATTTATTTGTACTTTGTTTTATTATAATGCAATTTAAGGCAATGTACTATATAGCAGCATTGTTATCATGATCCAACGTCATGAGATTCTTACACTAGGAATCATCCCTAGGCTCAGTTATAAATTTGTGCATTTATTTTTACTTTGTTTTATTATAATGCTATTTAAGGCAATGTACTTAGCCTTTGGTTAAATCAGTCACTACTTATTATTTGGAACTTTTGCAACTTAAAGTTCTCAACTTAAGCTTGAATTGAATTTAGGATTGTCATACTATACTCGATATCACTAATGAAATTCGAGTCAATGCACTCCTTCATAAGAAATTCATTATTTTCTATAAATAGTTCTCTAGCATTTTGCAAATATTCGAGAACACTCTAAATTATCATTTAGTGATCTTATTTCAAATTTGATACTTATTTTATACACTAAATACATAAGCGAAATGTGGCATTTTTATTTCTTTCGAGATTGCGGTTTGAAATGATACATAACCGTATTTTTATTTTAAATTACGGATTGAAATGATAAATATCTGTATTACTTGACCATAGGGTAGAAAATTATATACAGACGCTGTGGTCTATATCTAAAATATTTTGAAAATGATTTCTATGGTTTTGGAAAGAAATATATGGTTTATTGAATATTGATTTTTGATATTATATAAATATTATTTTATATATAGTTAAATGCTTGAATTTAAGCTATGTATAAGTTTGTTAAATAAAAATTAAGTTTAATAATAGAGTTTGATTTTTATTAAAATAAATGTGAGTAAGTATTTAATTTTATTTTAATATAGAGTGTATAATGATTTAAATAAATTAAGGTTGGGAGATAAATTGGAGATTTATTTGAAATTAAATTTATTTAAGAATTAAACTCAAAAAGGTTGATGTGAAATTTATTAAATTGGAAATTTTTAAAGGTATAATTATTATAACTTGATTTTGGGGTCAAGGTGAATTAAATGATTATTTCAAGTATAAATGAATTAAGGAAATATTTAGTTATTTATAATTTGAGTTTTATTTAAATGATAAGGGATTTTTTATGTAAAATATTTCAAAACTAAATAATAGAAAATTTAATTGTTGAATCGAAATTATCAATTTAGTTTTGAAATTTTGCAATATTTAAAGCCTTGAAATATATCGAAATTGAAGTGTTTTATCAAAATTGAAATGTTTCAAAGTTATGAATCTCAAAGTATTATGTTTAAAAGTGTTATAATTTCAAGTGTTTGGTTTCAAAGTGTACGAATTTGAAGTGCTATGATTTTTGGGAAAGGGATATATTTGAAATAAAAACGAGATTATATTGTTTGGGTTTATAAAAATGATATCATATTGATTTGGATTTTAAAACGGAAATGATATCGTATTTATATGGATTTGAAATGGATATTAAATTATGGTTTCAAAAGTATAATTATTTTGAAATGACTGCGGTGTTATAATAATGTTTGGTGGTTAAAGAGACCGGGATCGGAAGTTGTCATACTCTCTGCCAACTCCGAAAACCACTTTAACAACCGTGTATGCGGTGGAGATTCTAGAATGAAGTAGGGTGATGGCGATGTTTCTTTGAGGTATGAATGTGGGCCCGACTCCCATGAGTTGGCATTAGGTGGCTAAAACAGGAGCGATTGACGAGCTAATGAGGTAGCACCTTTGATCGGAGACATCCCTTCGATATACACTTTGACTTTTGGATTGATTCGGTGGCCACTTTTGATTTAGATTTAGGGGTGTGGCTCGAGGTGGACGGTAGCTGCGGCTATGCATTACCACCGACCCGGAAGTGTAATTGGTATATCTACCCTGGCATTGCGTAGTTGTGCCATGTCACCAACCCTAGCGTGCCTTGTACGAGTTTGATTTGTGTCGTACCTATGGAGAATTCTTTGGTAGCCGCCCGATCAGGAGGTACTATGGTACTGTATAGACTATTGGCACTATTACGTGTTAAGGGCTATATGGGTAACCCCTTAACGAGATTTAAAAGTAAGCTTATTTTAATAATAGCGAAATATTACTACATAGTAAATAGTTTAACGGATCCTTAGGAGATGTGAATCCCGAGTATTTCTTGAGTTACTGCACTCATGTTAGACATTGGATAGGAGATGTAAAATCCTGTAAACATCTCCGACATTGTTTACATTCATATTTCGCAGTTGATTTAACTCTCATAAGACCTTTTAGTTCTGACACGAGTGTTTTGTCTTTTCAATTCGCTCAGGTCAGTCTGAGCATTTCAGGATTCGAAGACTTTATTTTTGGAGGACGAAGACGAAGACTGTATTACTATTATCTATTATATTATTCACTACATAATGTACTCCGCTGCATTTTATTATTCTCTGGTATGTGTAACTCTGATATGTATTGTTTAAGTATAACCAAATGTTTCATAAAATAGCTTCATGAACTGTTTATTTGATTATTATATTTTGTCGTTCCGCTGCAAGATTCTATTTTGTTTTTCTTTCTCTGAATTTTCTTATTTACCCCAATAACAATCCGCTCTTTTGTATGGTTTGAGTATGATGTGTGTGGTTTATCGTCGATTTAAAGCGTACAAAAAGGCAGGATGTTACATCTGGTATCAGAGCTTTGGTTTAACGATAAACCTTAGCTTTGTGAGGTCTGACTCTTTATTAATAGGGAAGTAATACCCTATGATGAGTCGCTGAGCATATATACATACATACATATATATATATATATATATATATATATATATGAGAGAGAGTGTATTTTGTTAGTGTTATAAAAAGGTTTTGATATTGTGTTAATTTGTTTCATTTTGTATTTATAAATTCTGGTTGGTGCATGGGACGCTATGACATCAATAGGGATTTCTAAATACTTAATAGGACAGACCGACACAATATTTGTTTTGAATATAGGTGAACGAAATAATTTTGCCTATTATATTTTCTATATATATATAAAATAAATTTTCATAAATAAGATATATATTGGGTCGTATTATATTGGTTGTTAGGTAGTGAAATTTATAAATATTGACTGGAAACTAGAGTTGAAGTAAATAAAATAAAATGAAAATTGGAAATTTTAGAACTTAAGTTCCGGGATTTCTAAAAATTTCTTTTGAATGATTTTGGAATATAGTAATAATACTATTAGAAATATTTTCTGATATAAATATTTCAATATGATTTGAAAGAATTGTCTTAAAGAAATTTTGGAAGAAATAAGTTCTGTACTCCCCTCTCTGTCGCTGAAAAATAATTTCGGTGATGAGTGCATGCATCATCGACATTCATTTTCGAGTTTCGAAGTGGAAAGGCCACTATAGTAGTTTTTACTACAGAATTATATTGATAAACAAATATAAATTTTAAATTGTTTTAAATATAATTGGATATATATATAAGTTGTAAGTATATATATTTATCTATTGTTTTAAAATGATTTGAGATTTAACCCGATATTTAGTTCTTAAGTTTCCATTAATTAATAGTTCAATTATTTAGTGAAATTGAATGTAACTAATTAATAAATGGAACCTCTAATTTAAATAAGAGATTAAATGCTAAGTTATGAATGAAGCTACAAGAAAATTTGAAATGTGTAACCTATAAGACATAAGATATGATTATTGAACATTAAATTAATTTAAAAGAAATGAGAAAACTTGTATAACCTTTAATTACATTCTTAAAGCATATATATAACTTACCAATTATAAAAAGTTAAGATGTTAAAAGAAAATGTAATGGGAAATTTTACAAGTAAAACTTGAAGTAATGAAAGTATTCAATGAATTTTCTTTTATAAATAAGAATTTAATGTTATAATTGTTATAAACTTAAGTTATGACTGGAATGCTATAATTAAATTAATAGAAAATTTACAAATAAATGACAATAAACTTAAGTAAAGTTGAAGTTATTTATAATAAAAATAAGTAGAAAGACGAATATTGTAATCTTAGGAAATGCTATGGATAAATGAATGTAATGCAATAAAAAAGAAAAGTTCATAAGAAATAAATGTAAATTAGAGGATGAATATTTATATGAATGAAAAGGAGTTTAAATAACAAATGTATGAAATGAAATTAATAAGAATGAAATTGATATATTATTTAAAATTGTTGTTTGTTTAGTTATGGTTGTTTGGGCAAGGGTACTTTAAAATTGTTTGGATGAGTGAATAATCTATTTAGTTTCATCTAAGACTGTTGAGTAAATGGTGCACTAAGTAGTTTATTTTTCATTCCGTACAATTTAAAGTTTTAAACCTGAACAACTATTTGTTTTGTTTGATATGAACGGATAATTGATTTGTGTTGATTTTATATGATGATTGTATATTGGTTGCAAGTGGTTGTTGTTTGTATTGATTTGCTTGTTATTGATTGAAGCAATTTTAAATATTTTATTTTATATAATTGCTAACCTTTTTGGATTATATAAGTGAAATAAATGTTATGGAAGCAATTACTATTGCTTTTGGTTTCGTAATTAAGCGTAATTGCCTGACAAATAGGTATGTTCTCGGATTACGGTTTTCTAGCATTATTATGTTGTTTTTCCCGTGATGGGATATATTATTTTGAAAAATATATGTTGTATATTGTTATATTAGATATTATATTTTCTCCCGAGCCTCTCCGTACAAAGGAGACTCTGCCGAAATTTTTCAAAAATTTTGGACTTAGGAAAATTTTGAAAATGTTTCCAAACTTTATTAATTTAAGTATAAAAAGATCTAATGGTTATAAATTGGTTTATTTTATTTAAATTAATTAACATTTATTTGTTTATAAATTTAATATTTTAAGTAAGATATATTGATTTCTTAATTCTTCTTTTCCCTTTTTTTCCTTTTCGGAGACGAAAGGTTTTGAGTGGGGAGAGTGTAACGACCTGTAAAGTTCGATAATTAAATTGGTTAATTTTAATAAGATTTTTGTAATTAAATTTAGAAAGAAATAAAAACTTTATAATTTATAATGAAACGAATGCTAAAATGAAGTGTAGCAATGGTAATTAAAAAAACTAATTATTGACAATTGAAGTGAAATGCCAATATTGAAATAGTGTAAATTGTTGCACTTGGTCATAAATTTGAATATAAATAAATAAATGTAAGTGTTGTATAAATAAAGGAATTTGTACATAATTAATGGAAATTTAACGAATTCGGCATTATGTATGTAATTATAATAATTGGTTGAAGTATAATAAACTTAAGTGTAACTTTTGGCTTGTATACAATTATTATAAGTTACCTGTTTAATTAGTTGATGGAATTGGAAATAAATTTTAATAAAATAAATAAATGTTACATTAATAGGAAATGTAATACAATGTTTAGGAGTTGAAGAATTAGAATACAGTAAAGTAATGAAGGGTCAAACAAAGGTTAACTAGGTTATAGAGTAGTAATGAACTTAATAAAAAGATTGGAATCGATACAAACCAATTTATTGAAATTCAAATTATAATAAATGGAATTATTATAGCAAATGAAATTTAATACTACGATGATTAAAACTAAGATGAAATTGTGTGACATTAATGTAATAGATATGAAACAAAATAATTATACCATAAGAAGAAATTTATTGAAAATAGATGGAAGGCTAATTTCATTGAATTATTGGAAATTTAATTTATAATCTATAAACAATTGAAATAGAAATTTAAAGCTTTGAGAGTGTGGAATATGCAACATTTAATCCATTGAAAATTGGTTATGAAGGATTGTAAATTTTTAAGCAATCCGAATTGGTAGAAATTGAAATAATAATAATTGAAGAGAAAAGTGATTTAATTTAATTTAATATTAATTTATTTAATTAACTGAAAATAGCCATTTTGGCCATTGACTCAGATTTCGACGAACCCAGTTTCATCGGATCCGTAATAGTAAATTATTGCAGGATTTCAAGTTTCGTGATGATCGGACTTGTCGTTTGATTGTACGGGCACAAAATGCCTTGAAATAAATTAAATTGAAATCAATTGAAATCAATTTGAAATATGTTGATTTTAGCATAACTCCTTCATACACTGGAATTTGGACTTGAAATTTGTTCCATTGCGTTTAAAATATTCAAAAACATCTATTTTAATATATGGGTTGACCCAATTTCATTCCGGAGTCAAAACGGGCTTTTGGGGCCATTTATCGTTCAACGGTCCGGATCAATCATGTCCATCTATTCTATTTCAACTTTGCGTATGTATACCTTGTTATAAACCCTAGCCTATTTCTTATTCCTCATTTCTGTACGTTCAATTCTATTTACTTCTCTTCTTTCCCAATGGCAGACAAACAAAAAAAATTTCCAATTGCAATTTCAAATCAAATTCAAAATCAAAATTTCAAACTCCTCAAAAAAATTTAGAAAAATTATATACCGAATATCTCGATAATACGAATCTACGTCCATAGTTCATTTTTGAAAATTTTGCTCGAATCAGCGGCAAATCATGGTCAAAGGCCGGAATCACGAAACCTAAATCGCCAATTTGGGGTTTATGAATTTCGATGTCAATTGGCAAAATTGGCATCTGGGTTTTGTCGAGAGAGGTGTTAGGAGGCTATTAGAGGAGGTTGTTTCCTCCAATTTGACCCGAGGCGAGTTAGATTTGCGAATTAGGGTTTTGAAACCCAAAATTCGAATGCGGCGGCGGCGTGCATTAGGGGATGGCGGACTGAGCACGGTGGCGCGTGAGGCGAAGGCGAGTCGAGTGGAGGTGGCGGCATGTTTGAACGATGGTCGAAGGCGGTCAAATTTCTCGTTCAAAGGGGGGTTTGGCTGAACGTTTTGGGTTTCGGCAGTTTGGGTTTCTGGATGTGATGGAAGGGGAGCTGACGTGGCAAGCTTGTTGTGGTTCGTCCCTTATTTTATTTATTTCTGTATTTTAAATTCGTACATCTTCTAACTCGAATAACTTTCAAATACGAGGTCTGTTTCGCGCGCGGTTTTCTATGCTAGGTTCGTATTGGAATTCCAGACATTTTGACGCTAATTTGGAAAAATTCTGAGACTGTTCAAATTTTGGGTTTAATTAGATTTAAATTCAAATTAAATTCAAAAGGTGAGTGTTTTAACCCACTCACAACTTCTAAAATTTCTTATGTGTGTTAAATTAATTTCTGATGTGTTTAGAAATTTATTTATGTCTGTTTGACATGTTTTTAATCATCATCCCAGTTAAATTAAATTTATTGAATTAAATGGTTATTTTAAACTGCCAGTTAAATTGTTATTTAATTTATTATTGAATATAAACTGCCAGTGAATACCTGTTGTTCATTATCTGTTTATATTGATGTTATTGATTTAATAGGATGATGATTGTGATAAATGGTTGATGATTGATATTGGATGAATGGATGTTGTATTTTATATTGTTATAAACTACAAGTTGTTATGCAATTTTATTTCTTTCGAGATTTCGGTTTGAAATGATATATAACCGTATTTTTATTTTAAATTACGGATTGAAATGATAAATACCTGTATCACTTGACCATAGGGTAGAAAATTATATACAGACACCGTGGTCTATATCTAAAATATTTTGAAAATGATTTCTAAGGTTTTGGAAAGAAATATATGGTTTATTGAATATTGATTTTTAATATTATATAAATATTATTTTATATATAGTTAAATGCTTGAATTTAATCTATGTATAAGTTTGTTAAATAAAAATTAAGTTTAATAATAGAGTTTGATTTTTATTAAAATAAATGTGAGTAAGTATTTAATTTTGTTTTAATATAGAGTGTATAATGATTTAAATAAATTAAGGTTGGGAGATAAATTGGAGATTTATTTGAAATTAAATTTATCTAAGAATTAAACTCAAAAAGGTTGATGTGAAATTTATTAAATTGGAAATTTTGAAAGGTATAATTATTATAACTTGATTTTGGGGTCAAAATGAATTAAATGATTATTTCAAGTATAAATGAATTAAGGAAATATTTAGTTATTTATAATTTGAGTTTTATGTAAATGATAAGGGATTTGTTATGTAAAATATTTAAAAACTAATAATAGAAAATTAAATCGTTGAATCGAAATTATCAGATTTAGTTCTGAAATTTTGGAATATTTAAAGCCTTGAAATATATCGAAATTGAAGTGTTTTATCGAAGTTGAAATGTTTCAAAGTTATGAATCTCATAGTATTATGTTTAAAAGTGTTATATTTTCAAGTGTTTGGTTTCGAAGTGTATGAATTTGAAGTGCTATGATTTTTGGGAAAGGGATATATTTGAAATAAAAACGATATTATATTGTTTGGGTTTATAAAAATGATATCATATTGATTTGGATTTTAAAACGGAAACGATATCGTATTTATATGGATTTGAAATGGATATTAAATTCTGGTTTTGAAAGTATAATTATTTTGAAATGACTGCGGTGTTATAATAATGTTTGGTGGTTAAAGAGACCGGGATCGGAGGTTGTCATACTCTCTGCCAACTCCGAAAACCACTTTAACAACCGTGTACGCGGTGGAGATTCTAAAATGAAGTAGGGCGGTCGGGATGTTTCTTTGAGGTATGAACGTGGACCCGACTCCCGTGATTTGGCATAAGGTGGCTAAAACAGGAGCAATTGACGAGTTAATGAGGTAGCACCTTTGATCGGACACATCCCTTCGATATTACACTTTGACTTTTGGATTGATTCGGTGGCCACTTTTGATTTTGATTTAGGGGTGTGGCTAGAGGTGGGCGGTAGCTACGGCTATGCATTGCCACCGACCCGGAAGCGTAATTGGTATATCTTCCCTGGCATTGCGTAGTTGTGCCGTGTCACCTACCCTAGCGTGCCTTGTACGAGTTTGATTTGTGTCGTATCTATGGAGTATTCTTTGGTAGCCTCCCGATCAGGAGGTATTATGGTACTGCATAGACTATTGGCACTATTACGTGTTAAGGGCTATATGTGTAACCCCTTAATGCTATTTAAAAATAAGTTTATTTTACTACTAGACATTATTATAATAGCGAAATATTACTGCATAGTAAATAGTTTAACGGATCCTTAGGAGATGTGAATCCCGAGCATCTCTTGAGTTACTGCACTCACGTTAGACACTGGATAGGAGATATAAAATCTCGTAAACGTCTCCGACGCCGTTTACACTCATATTTACAGTTGATTTAACTCTCATAACATCTTTTAGTTCTGACTCGAGTGTTTTGTCTTTTCAATTCGCTCGGGTCAGTCTGAGCATTTCAGGATTCGAAGACTTTATTTCTGGAGGACGAAGACGAAGAGTGTATTACTATTATCTATTATATTATTCACTGCATCATGTACTCCGCTGCATTTTATTATTCTCTGGTATGTGTAACTCTGATATGTATTGTATAAGTATAATCAAATGTTTCGTAAAACAGCTTCATGAACTGTTTATTTGATTATTATATTTTGTCGTTCCGCTACAAGATTCTGTTTTGTTTTTCTTTCTCTGCATTTATTTATTTACCATAATAACAATTCTCTCTTTTGTATGGTTTGAGTCAGACGTGTGTGGTTTATCGTCGATTTAAAGCATATAAAAAGGCAGGATGTTACATCAGTCGTGAGTAATATACCGCCCAACATTTGGAGAGCATTACACAGACTAGTCTCACTGGATGTATCGATATCTTATCTCGAAACATCTTGCGTGGGATATTTGAAATAATATTTTATTTTAATGCGATAAATTTCTCACAATTACAACGCATTATAATTACTATCATATGACATATCATTTACTTAATATGCTTTAATTAATTACTTATTTAATTATATAACAATATAACAATTATATTATGAAAGAGTTTACTTATTTATTTTGAACAAGATTGGTTATCGATTTAGATATATGTAACAAATTATATAATTATCCCTAGGGCATAGCCTGAAATTTGTCAATCTTCCATTTGCAATCTTGGGGCTAATTATGGAATCTTATTTCAATCTCTTTAATCAGTTTTATCAAAAACAAATCGGGACAGTCTCTTAGTGAATGGGTATGATATTTTGTTTTAATTTGTCTCCTCTTAATCAACTCTTTCCGACACGGTTATAACATTATCGTGTGCAATATTTCAGAGTAATTTCTCAACTTATAGTGAGTTCTAGTTTCTTTTCATGATATGTATCACGACATTGTTATCATATAACAGTGACATGGAATTCTCCACATTTTGGATTTCCCCTAGCTCAGTTATAAATTTATGCATTTATTTGTATTACTATATTGCAGTGCTACTCCTGGCAATGTACTTTTCCATTTATTGAATTAGCCACCACTGATTGTTTGGAATATTTCTAACTTAAAGTATTTAAATTAAGATTGAACAAGAATATAGGATTGACACACTATACTTGATATCACTTATGGAGTTCGAGTCCGTGCAATCATTCATAAGTAGTTCATTATCTCTATAAACAATTCTCTAATATTTTCTAAATACTTGAGAACACTCTCAATTTACATATAATAATCTTAATTCAGATTTCGTACTTGCTTCATGTATTTAATACATAAGCAAAGTGTGACACTGTAGACGTGTATGATAATTCCTATTGCCAATGCATACGGAATCCATCTAACATTCTCCATATTAAACATTTTAATGTGATGTCTATGTATATCATTTTAGGACAATCCCAACATCTTTTTATATTGATTATAAAAGGTATCAATTTCAAATCCAATATGGAGAATTAAAACCAAACAAAAATGATTTTAACACGAGTACATTGTTTAGAATCATAAGTTTGTTGTTTACGTACAGTTTCAAAAATATTTTAGTATCTGTTATTGTTATTTTTTATAGACACAGACTTCCTATTAATTTTGACTGAAATTCACCTATTTGATTTCTCTGTCAAAACACTTGCTAAACCTTTATGCTTTTCGAATGACACTTTCATATTAGTTTTTAAATCTTATCCCATACTCACAAACTCAACTGCCGATTCCATTGACTTTGAGACAATTTGGTTTTAAGTTCAAACATCATATTCTAAGTAATTATTTAGAATTTCCATGTCAACATACATATACCAAAACTCAAAGTCACATCGAGCAATAATTTTGCAAGTAAAACCCGAATTAACTTAAGTATGATGAATGGTAATCTGTTATATTAATTTCAGCAATTGAAATTGACAATGTTATTCTTATTATCTAGCTTACCATATTCCAATTGTATTGGTCATCTTCTCAAAGATACTTTTGTAGTCGATGGCTCATATCCCTTTGGTTACAACTATCAAAATCATATTTTGACAATGTACTTAGAATCCATTCCATATATTCACATTAGGCCATATTCTAGAGTCAACACCCTTAATGGTATACTAGGAATTGAGGAAATTCTTTTCTCAAACATTGACAAAAAAATTATAGTTTTTCTTTAACGTGCAAGTTCTTATTGGACATTCTAATTGATTATGTCCATTTAGGCTTAGTCACTTTTATTTTATCCTTTGTAATCAGTTTATCTTCGAATCATATTCAAATTCATTTTACTACCAATAATTTCTAAAAGAAATTCCTATATCATGAATTAGATTTCCTGAAACAACAGTTGTTTCTCAATGCAATGAGATAAGCACTCATAAATAGTATAGTGAGCTACCTTTATATAAGTATAAAACTAGTTTACTTTTTAGTTTACAAAACTTATGTTTGTCATATATATTGGTGAATTAATATTGATTGGTCCTAAATTCATTAGGGAAGATCCGCATAAAATCCGTTACGAGCAAGTATTACATGCAGTTTCTCGACTCACATAACATGTCAACTCCTTGATCCAGGATATGTAAGGGTTTATTGTAAACTTTTATCTTGTATGATCACATAAACTATATTTTAGATGAAATTAAATCTAACCTTATGTAGCGATTCTTAAGTACATAACCTAATAGAAATAAGTTAACTCAATTTCACTCATCATCAATCGTTCTTGGTCAAACAAAGTCTGGTTACTCCTTATTGATACATGATTATGTATCATTGGGACAAATGATTTTTTGAGATAGAATATTTTTCATTTTAGATACATTGGAAACTCTTTTCACTACACTCACTTATTCGATAAAATTGAATTATTTTATTTCCTTTACATATTTTTTTTTCTACTTTTGTTTTATATTCAGTGAACCTATCATAAATTCATTGCTTGTGTATCCACTACGCCAGTTCATTTCTATGATAATTCATCTATGAATTAAACGAAGTAGGTGGATCCATTTTGGCACTATTGGATTTTTGACCACATACATCTTTATATATTACTTCGAAGAGTTCACCACTCTTTTATCGCTCTTGCAAAATGCGTGCTTTGCCCAATCTTTTGAGATATAATTCGTCAGCACCATATGATTTATAATCTTATGATTTAAAGAATTAGTCCTCCAAGATATGGCTTAGTCCATAATCCCAATGATAATTGTTAAATTTTGGATACTTCTAGTTATGTATCTAATGTAACAAATACCATTATTCTAATAAATTTATTTCATATGGATATTCAAAATATTGATAACAAAATTAAACTATATTTATAATCTGCTAACACTAAAGATAATTATTATTTCATAAATAATATTTGGTATATTTACGAAAATAATTTTCAGTATCTTGATCCATCAATGATAAGTATTATATGGCATGCTCCCATTATTTTTTCCATTACTATGAAAGCGCTTAAAATATGAAGCTTCATTTAACCATTTATTATGGGTTATTTATTTCTTTTACTATAACTAGTTTACAATGGAGAGCTTTTGATTAATTATCTTAGACCTACAGTAACCTTTATCGAAAATAATTGTCTATATTATAACACAATTTGAATATAAATCACATTTCTCATTCCATATTAAGTATCTTGCAGCAGTTTATACCATTCTCGAAAATCATTCACTTTTTTCACCCTAATTGTGCCTATGTTACACCTCTCTCTTACATTTTTTTCCTTTCCAAAATGTTTGAACCATTCAAACGAGATCTTTATTGTAGTTAATTGTGTTAAATACACGATTCATCATTATGGTTTATTTGCTTATTTTCGGTAAACTAATTTCACTGATTTTCGTACATTATGAACCATAATAGTTCACCATATAACAATTATATGAGATCGAATATGGGTCAAATATCTATATTCTTGTATTGGTTTAGAGTTCATAACTCATAAAGATAATACATAGTCTTGGGCAAATAAACACTTAAGTGACTAAGATACGAAGGTTTTATTGGTTGTATAAATTTACTCTTGCATAGGTCCTAAAGTAACAACATGCCAAAGATTTAAAGCTAAGTATATTTTATATTTCTTTGCTATTCTTTAATATAGTTCATTTGTATATCTTAACTAGTAAATATTTTATCAATTTTATTATTTATACAAATTTATCGATGAAGATTATTTTAAATTACATAGTAGATGTTCTTACAATATTAGAATGATTAAATGTTACACCTCATTTTTCTAATAATGATCCCTCTAGGTTTTTATATTTCTCAAAACCCTAAAGAAAACATAAAGATCTTTTGATTTCTATAGTGGAGTTAGGACTCGCTTGCTGTGGGATTCTAACCTTGAGGAATATTAAAAATCGTAGGTTTGCAAGCGATGAATAACACTTTATCGGTTGTATCAAATACAACTACTAACCTATGATCTTTTCCTAATATCATCTTGGACCTTAATAAATATCAGCAAATCGAAAGAGATTATTCACTCATGCCCACCATTTTGCGACAGCCTAACTTTAATGCATGTATCTTGAGGAATATCAATAAATACATTCATGTATCTAACCTCGTCGAGTCAGTATATTAATAGTACTAAATGTAACATCTCTAGGTTGAGAAATATCAACACTAAAGCATATATAAGTAATCTATTAATATATAAATGGTAAAGGACAACTTATGTAGTAAGGATTCATAATCTTTAATATATACATACATTCATATATACATATAAACAAGAGTGATATTGATTTAGGAATAATGTATTTTTTATGAAATATCCTCATGATTCAAGTTAGAGGTGAGCATTTGGTTGGTTGGGTTTATCCGATGATGAAAATGATTAAACCAAACCAAAACCAATGAAAATAAAAACCAAACCAATCAAAATAAATTTCATCGGTTTGGTTGATTAGCCGATTTAGTTGAACTAAAAGCGATTCAAGTCTTATATTTGAAATATTCATTGTAATTTGAAATAAAACCTAAATACATGATTAAAGTATTCTTATTTAGCATTCTTATACTTTCAAATGGCAATTTCGACACATATGACAAATAAATTTTATTTAGATCACTAAGCCAATCTTAAAAGAATTATTGTAACAACAGTAATTTTGAAAACATAGTAAAATTTTGGTTAATTTGGTTAAACCGATAGCCAAACTAAACTTTTTTATAGGCCGATTGTAATTAATCTAGTTTAAAAACCAAACCAAAATGACCAAAATGAATTGGTTTTGTTGATTTAATTAGTTTGACCAAAAATTACTCACCCGAACTCAAGTGTCAGACACATCTGAAATCACGGTATATGTCTATACGTATGTATTCATTCCTTAAATCTAATTTCGAATTATTACATTTCCACTCTATTTAATAAAACATAATTATTTAATTTTAATTTTATTAATTAAATAATATTATTTAGCATAATTAATTATTTTGATCAACACTTTAATTTTAATTTAACTTTCAACCATTGAATTTTACTTTATTCATCCTTAACAATTTAAAGATGAATATAGATCATAACCCTTATAATACACATATCATTGTACATGTGTCTTATTTATTAATAAAATTTTAATTAATTTAATTTGTTAATTAAAATAATATCAATTAAATTCAAAAAATCATCGTTTACCTTAAATTTTAGGATAAATATACACTATCATTATATATTTTTTAATTTTATTAATTAACCTTTATTTATTTGTTTATTTAACCCAATTAATAAAATAATTAAGATAATTTTTTTAAATTAATTCTTTCAAAACCAATTTTATAAAGTTTATAACATTTATAACCTCCCATATTTTAAATTTGACTTTAATTTTGAAATATAATTTTTTAAGTTTTCAAAACATATTCTGAAAAATTAGCCCAAGCCCAAAATAATTTAGGCCTTTCTATTGGAGAAAGCTTTTGGGTTTACTTCATATTTTGGGCTAATCCAGTAGTCTAGTTGGGTAAAGTACTTGATTACCAAATCCTAGCCTTAGACACTACCTTTCTAAACATCCTACTAAATGGAAATGCTTTAATCAGTTAGCCTTAACATTTCAAATTTAGATCACATAAGCGATAAGGCTTTGACACTACTAGCTAAAGTGATGTGTGAATGTAAGTTACTGACTGAATTTATACTTTTGAGTCGCACACCATAATGATGAATATTCTGAATAACTACATTTTAACTGATTTATAATAATTGTAAATTAATTAATATTTATGAAAAGTTACTACATTTTATTTGATTTGTTTGAATACCTTTAATATTTAATAAAGTATATGTATAAAAGTTATATATGTACGTATCGATATACGATATTGGTAGAATATTTGAATTGAATTAAATAGATTAAAAGCTAAGTGGTTTTGGAAATAACTTAGGCTTGCATGCCTCTTCTATGGTAGACCGTGCATGACGAGGGGGATGAGGTTTTAAATGTGACTGGAGAATCCAAAGGAGCAAGTAAAGAAAGGAAAGAAATCTACATCTTTTATCTTCTTTACGACTCACTTAAAACACACTTATAAAATGATTTTTGCCATTTTTTCTTCATTCTATTTGCTGTCGAAAATATGAATAGGAGAAGATGATCTGATGAGATTTAATGAGAAATTAAATAAGAAAGATTTTAAAGGAGGGAATTGAAATGTTTCATTGTTACCTTTTGAAAAAATTATCTTTCATCCATTCCACCCTATTACGGCTGAAATTTCATGGCACCATGGAAGAAAACAAATCCTAAAAACAAAATCCAAATTAAATTAAAATAAAAGGTGCTTTTTATCTCTATCGATTCTTGTAAAATCTAGAGGTCAATTCAATCGAATTTTGGAGCTTCGTTCTTCATTCAAGATGCAACTTTTGGCTACATGTTAAGGTACCATTCTGATTTGATTCAATTATATGTTTCTCATATTCACAAGGTTTTGATTTTGTACGTGCTACATCTCACATGTTTGTATGTTCATTAAGTTTATTTAATTTAGATCCCCTTCTGTTCTACATATCAGTTGACTATATAGTTCATTTGTAGATATATTTTATATCCTTTATCTCATTTGATTATGTTGATATTCTTTGTATAATTTAGACCTAAATTCTTTTTCAACGAATTTAAATATGTCTTGCTGTAATACCCAAAAAATTTGGTATTTATTATATTTAAAATATTAACAATAATAGTGTTAAGTATTTGGATTTAGTTTAAAAATGAGGAAGGGAAAATTAATGGTAATTTTTTCAACCTTGGAATTTGGCGATGAAACTAGTTCCATTACGACCGTCTCATTTTTCTAATGCACATGATATGTTTGTTTGCCTCATTTGGAGTCCGAATGAAGGAATTATGGGCAAACTTATATCGAACAAAACGGGCACCAAAGTTGAATTTGAAACCTAGTAGTTCATTATTTTCCCTCATTCTATATAAACCAAGTATGTAACTGGTATTCTATTTCACAAACTATTAGCCATACACTCTCTTTCTCTTCTTCCTCTTTCATACTGAAAAACTAAAATCACCATATCTCTCTCAAATTTTAATGAAATCACAAGAAATATATGGAATCGCGAAGCTAATGGAAAGGGCTACTCTTCTATATCGATTTGGAAATGAAATTCTAAGGCTTGGAGGGACAACAGTTTGGACAACGGAGGCATAGGCAATGAGAAGTGGATTTGGTGAGTGAATCTTACTTTTCTCTCAGTATAATGCAGTCCTGATCCTATTACGATGGTTTACAATCTAGATTAGAGTAGATAACCATTTATAATCACTCAATTCAGAAAGTAACAAAGGATTAGGAGGGATTTGAGTTTATAATAGACTAAAACCTAAATTTTTCACCTTTCCTTAAATTTTAATGAATATACATTTGGAAAATTAAAGTATAAACCAAACATCGAAACATAAATAAGATGCTAGGAATTTTCTCAAGTGATTAAAGATGGAATAGAGGCGACTAATGGTGAAACGACGTAGAGAAAATGTCAGAATCGTAGCTAGAAACTCATAAATTCACTTGTATCGGTACATTGGTTGCCTAGACCGGTGCATTGGTGGCCTATTTTGAGGCGTAGGTTGAACCTAGCTCCAATTAGGCAAATATATAAAAACTTCTATTGATTCAAATCTTGATTCTTTTATTTTTTAAAGGCGTTCGAAGACTTTTAACAAGGCGATTAACGATGTTACGAATCCAAATGAATGTATGTGATAATGACTATTGTTTGAGATGTATTTGTATGCTGTTTGTGATATGGAAAATGATGCGATAATGACATGAGCATATACAAGCCTTTGGCGCAAATAGGCAGCCTAGGATACGGGCCCGTGGCATAAGTTGGTGTTTCGAGTATTACGTTGCTATCATGTAGTGCATCGATGGACCATTGTGGATGATGCATGGCAAGCAATCCTAGAGTGCAAGAGGAAAGTCTAGGACGTAAGTCCAATTGTATGCAAGGATAAGCGACCCTATTATGCACAAGGTGAGTCGAGGGAAGTGAATCCAGATATGATGACATAAAGTTATATGTAGAAGATTGTTAGGCATGGTGTGACTAGCAGGATGCATGCCGACCGAGAGATTAGACTCATATCATGTTATAGTATTATCTTTGTAGTATATGTAGAATAATTATAACTCACTCACTAGACTTATGTCTAACCCACTCATATTTTTCATCTTTATTTATCAATCCAGGCCGACGGAGTTTAGAGATTAGATGGTATGGAAAACATTGATCTATATGTATATATTGTACATAATGTAAATGGGCGTTATGACCTAAATTTGATTATGTATATGGTTTGGGTTTTGTAAAGACCTGTAATTTTCAAAATTAAAAATAGTAAATTTAAAAAGATTTTTGTAATTAAATGTTGGAAAAAATTAAAATTTAAGATTTATAACTGGAATAATACTAAAATGAAATGCAACAATGTTAATTAAAGCTAATTATTAACAATTTGAATGGAATTTCAATTAATTGAAATAGTGTAACGTTATACTTGGTTATAAAGTGAACATAGGAAAAAAAATGTAAATATTTAATTCATTAATGAAATAATATATTGTTAATGGAAATTGAATAAAATTAGTGTTATGAAGGAAATGGTATCATTTGTTTGCAAGTAATAAACTTGTAAATGTAATTAAAGTCTAATGATGACAATTATTATATATTATTTATTTATTAGGTCTATTAAATTTAACTGGAAATAAATGGTAATTAATTCTCTTAATTAGTGTAGTTAATGTAGGTTTAATTGATAACGGTAAGAAGGTTGATTCTATACAATGTAACCAATGTAAATTTTTATCATAGTACGACCTTTGATTTGAATAAAAGGATGGAAATTAGTTTACTCAAATTTATTGGAATTAGAAATTTTAACAAGTGAATTTATTACAATCAATGAAATAAAAGGTTACGTAAATGAAAGGTAAGATGAAATGGTAAAATATTGATGAAACGGAAAATATAACAATGTTGACTATGTATGTAAGGTAATAATATATTTAATAAGAGAATGAAATCAAGGTAAATAAATTTATTGATACTTTAATTATAAGTAATGTGTGAAATTGACCAAAATTCAATAAAATGGAAATATAGAAGTTAATACAAATAAAGGATGGAAATTGGAGTATATTAACGTAATGAAATGTAAAACAAATCTTAACTATGTTATTACATCATAAGTTTGGACCACAAATAAAATTCTAAAACAACAAACTACAATGAAGCAATGAAGAGGAAAGTTCTAACGCGTATTAGAATATAATTTAATAACAGAAATTAGAATAATAAATGTCAGTTTTAATGATGAGTTAAATGAATATTGATTGATAGAGAAAAACATTAATTTAGTATGTAATTTAATACTTGTTGGATACTGTAATTTTATAAACGTGTTTGCAGGATTACAATGTTTACGTATTTATTTAGTTGATTTCATCAACTAGGGTCTGTTTTGAAGTGGAAGATTAATTGAGAGAATTAATTTAAAGGACAAAGAGTTGTATATTTTTTGCCTCAAGGACACGACCTCAATATTTTTGCCATAAGGACAAACATTCTTAAAAAAATTATTCATAAGGACAAATATTTCCCAAAATTATTTATAAGGACAACAAAACTGATACCGACCTAAAAACTGATACCTAAAAACTGCTACCGATAACTACAAACTGATACCTAAAAACTGCTACCAATAACTAAAAACTGATACTTACAGAAAGTTGTCCTTCAGGATAAAATATTGAAGGTCTGTCCTTAAGGCTAAAAAACTGTGAAATTTTGTACTTGACAATAATTTCCTGTATTGGAAATAAATTTATTGAAATATTTCAATTGAAAAGGGAAAAAGAAACAAAGTGCAATTAATAAATTTAATGTAAGAATGTGTTCATTTGGAATGTACATTATTTGAAAATATACGAATGGATTTAATATTATATAAGTTGACCATTTTAGAATATAAGAATGTTTACATTTATGAATAGCAAGTAACGAATAAGCATTTTAAGGAAAATAAAAGAATGTTTGAGGAAAATAAAGTGAAAATTTCCATTTTGAATATAAATATAACATTGTAAAAAGAGAAAATTGAATTTTTAAAACAACATTTTACGGTAGTTAAATAGCAGGCATAGGTTGCACAGAAGCGATTTTGTTACTAACCTTGAAATTTAAAATAAATTAAATATTTGAGTTCATAATTATGTGTCGAGAAAAATGTTGTTTTTAAATTTGAATTTTTAAATCATGGTTCATATTTTATTTTATGTAATGGCGGTCCTTGTTATGTAAATTGGTATGTTCAAATTTAGTCATGTTGTGGTAATTAAATCTTTAATGCATGTCAAATTTTGTATGTTTGGTGTTAACAAAATTAATCGAGTCAACAAATGTTTGAAATTTGATTCTAAAAGTTTGTTTATAGAGTAGAGTTGGTCTATTCATTCCCTTTCTAATTAATAATTGTCACACTTTTTTTTATTGTTTCCTTGTTTGTTCCGTTACTCGTCTCCATCTACATTGTCTAAAGCCTTTTCATTTTATGAACATTGCCTATTTTCATGTTTCTAATTCTTTCCTTCGCCTCTTTTAACAACTACCATTTTTTTAGGGTTGTCCATGTTTTTACTTTATTTAAATTCCTACTTTGTTTATATTTAGCTTTGTTAGCTTTTCACTAGTTTCAATCTTCATTCTTGTAGCTTCATTTTATTTTTTTAAAATCTAATCTTCTGTAGCTTCATTTTTTGTCTCTCTTCACCTTCCTCCTTCCTTTTTTTCATGTTTCTTCTTCAGATCTCCTCTCTCTCCTTTTTTCCAAAACTTTTTTCTCTCTTTCTTCTTCTTATTCTCAAATCTTCTTCTTTTTCAAAGCTTACTTTTCTTTTTTTCTATTTTTCTTCTTCTTTAACATTTTTTCGTTTTTCAAACTTCTCTTCTTTCCATGTTTTTTCCTTCAAATCCAGATCTATATAATCTTCTCTCCAAAACTTTCTATAAAAAAAGATTAAGATAGCAAGAAAATAAAACAAAATGAGAAAGTAGTTGCAGATCTAAGTTTGGCTAGAAAAGGGAAAGAAAAAAGGTGAGTGATTCAACCCACTCACGCAATTCTAAAAATTTCATTGCAAGTTAAATAAAATATATGATGTGATATACAATTTTATTATTGTTGTTTGTTGATATAAGTTGACATTTGAATTGATATTGAATCTGAATTAATATTTAATTTTATATTGGAATTTAATTGATAGTTAAACCACGATATTGATAACTATTATATGTTGAAATATATTGGCTGATTTGGATGTTGTTTGTAATAGATGCTTATTGATTGATATGTTGGATGTATGGTTGCTTATTTATTTTAATATGTCCCTGTTATCACCTTCTATGTTATTGACATCATTTAAGTGGTCCTTTGAATCATTTTAGAATTGGATAATTAAGACATTTAAATTATGGAATGAATTAAATATACCCATATAATTTCTTGAATTTGGATTTTTTTAAAAGTGAATTATTTAAAAATTTTAAGTTTTTAATTTAAACTTCATATTTGTTTTAAATAAAGTGGTTAAAATTGGTATTTCAAATTATTTGAAATCTCGTAAATTACTGCAATCACGTTGTACACTTGATAGGAGACGAAACATCCCATAACATCTTTGAAGCTATTGCACTCATACTTTTATTTGAGATTGATTTGACTTATATAGAAATTTTTAGTTCTGACTCGAGTGTATTGTTTCATTATACTTGGGTCAGTCTGAGCTTTTTCAGTGTATTAAAGATCATTTTATTTTCCAAAGGACGAAGACGAAAATTCAGTATATTATTGCTATTTATTATTATTATTATTCCACTGCTTATTGTGTTCCCTGCATTATTTTTTTATTTTGATGTATGTCTAACTTTGACTTGAATTGTAAAAGTATAATCGAATATCATTTATAAAACAGTTTCATGAACCGCTTATTTGATTATTATATTTTTTCATTCCGCTGTGAGATTCTATGTTTTGTTTTTCCTTCTTTTCTATTATTTTCTTATTTACCCCATTAACAATCCTACCTTTTGAATGGTTTGATCAGACATGTATGGTTTATTATCGATTTAAATCGTCCAAAAAGTCGGATCGTTACAGTTGGTATCAAAGCTTTGGTTTAGAAATACCTTAGCCTGTTGAGGTTAACTCGTTAGAGATAAGGTAGTAATACCCTAGAATGAGTTGTCTGAGTGTATATATATACGAAAGCACGTATTTGTTAGTGTTATAAAAATGTTTTACATAAGTTTTGAAATGAAATTATTTTTCTTAATATTATATGTTATATATAAAGGAATAAATTTCTATAACTAATATAGTTATTTGTAATGTGTTTATTTTATGAAATGGTAATATCTATTTATTATCATTGTTGACTAGTTGTATTTAATCAAATTATAAATATTGGCTAATTATTTTTGATTAAATTGATAGACTAAACATTATTTCAATAATGGTATATTAAAGAGAATAAAATGAATAATTTGGATATTTGTTTATGGAATTGAAATGTTTTGTTGTGAAACTTATGGTTTGTTGATTGGTAGTTTCATCTATTGAAATGAAATGGAATATTTGGATATTTGGATAGTAAAACTTCTAAATTAATATATGAGTTGAAACTTAATAATTGTGTTGAATCATGCAGTTGAATTTGATAACCTTAATTTGAAAGCCAGTGAAACAAGGTCTATTTTGTTATTGTTGAGTAGAATAATTGTATACATTATTGGCATGTAACGTATAATATACAAGTGTGAACTTTAAGCCTTGAGATGTTTAAATTGAAATTGTGATTAAGGAAATGTTGGAAATAATATTAAATTGAAAAAAAATATTGATAAACTTAATTAACATTTATGAAATGGGTCATAAATAAATTGAAAGGTAAAGATGAAACTAAATGGGATAAGCAAATAGGAATTAAAAGTGAAATGATTTAAATAAAGCCATGAATTATAAATTGTTATGAAATAAATGAATATGTAGTAAATGGTTACAAATAAAGTTATGATAACTTCAAACTCGAACAATGTCTTATAAAAAGGAATTAAGCTTTTATAAATTGGTTATAAATTTAAGAAATTTTCTTATGAAATGATTTGCAAATAAGTGTAGTATTAAATGAGAAATATTACATGTGAAATGAATGTAATTTAAATTGAAGATAAACATAAGCAATATTATGAGAATGAACACATTAATGTTTTACATTAAATGGAGAAATTCTGTGAAACAAATATTAAAGTATGAAGTGATATTTGAGTTGATCAATGAGATGAAAAAAATGAATTTGATTAAAATGTAATTGTGATGAATCAAATTGGAATAAATATGTAAGTTGTGCTTATGTTATTTTATTCGTATAATTACTTTGATCTGAAATTGAGTATATAAGTTCGAGGTGAGTTACACCATTTCGTGTTAGGATTTTTCGTTCGATTTTTTATGGAAAATTTTTGATATGGATTTCCGTTTGATTCTACAATTCTCTATCATAGCATACGGCTATTTAAGGAGAAAGATGGTTTCTAGTCAAGAAACCATATCGAAGTCCACATTAGGGAAGCTGAATGGACAATACTAGTTTGAAAGCGAACTTGTGTGATCGAGCGAGCGATCGAATGTGATTTTGTGAAATGGTGACATATGTACATCTTATGTTCTAATGTTATTGATATTCTTTGATGCTAAAACTGAAAGTTGTTGGTTGGATATCTTTGTAATTTAAATTGGAATTTTCTTCTATTCAAAACTACTTTACAAACTATCTTATTTACAAAAACTATCCTACAGTCTATTTTATTTACAAACTATTTTATTACAAACTATTTTACACAACCATTTTATATACAAAACAATTTCACAAAATTATTTTACATACAAAAGCATTCTAAATTCAAAACATTTTATAAAGCAAAGATGTTCAATCCCATATGGCTTTCATATAGCGAAGTTGATTTTGGAAATTTTTAATTCTTGTATAAGATGGACTTTATCTAAGTACAGGTGATTTTGAAACTGTTGATTTTGGAAGGTATTTGATTTGAGGAGATAAATCTTATATATAACAAAATTTATATAAGAATGATTTGATAGATCTGAGATTGTTGATTTTGGAAAGTACTTTATCTGAAAATGAAATCTTATATATAATGGAATTTATATAAGTGCGATATTTGAAGGGGTACTATTCATGGTATGTTATATTTTGAAGCAAGAGTAATGGGGAAGTACCCTCCATGAAGAAGTATAGTATGATATGCTTCGAGCTAGATAGACTTGGGGAATCCAGGAATGGATTCGACCAATAAACCCTAATGGACTCGGGTGAATTCAAAAATGGATTCGAACTGATATGGTTATCCGGACTTAAAATCATGAGCTCCTCAAATTTTTTCCAGGGTAGATGGATCTTTAATTTACCTCATGGAGACGCTTTCGATCTTAGGATCTGTTATTTATGGATCTTTCGGGAAGGAAGTGCATCCATTGCATAAATCATTGAATCAGTAGAGTACCGCTGCATTAGGGGTCGATGGTCCTTTGTCTACGAACTGGCTACGATATTTTTCTAGAATCTAGAAGGTAAAAGGATCTTTTGGAAAGTTTTGTGTCCTTTGCATAAATACTGGATTAGCAACGGGCTCTTGCTATCGTATTATCATCATTTGACATTGGATTTTGAATGATACTTTTCATACCTATTTTTTTAAGTATTTTTCTCTGGGTGTTGAAATAGGTCTACAAAGTACTTGGAGAATTCTAGCCTTGCGCTTGATCAATGCATGGCTAGAGCCTGTAAGAACGAGGATAAACCTGTTAAGACATCGAGTTATAAAAGTATTTTGATAAAGTATTATATAAAGGATATTTTGATCATTTTTGTCAATTCTAAATTCTTTAAAATGTTTAAAATATTGTTTATTCATGTACAACATGGTTTAATAGTAAATTATTAGTGTGATAAATATTTGAGAAGTTATTTATTAAATAAAACAAATATAATGTAAATATTTATTGATTTATTAATAATGTTTGAAAAGTATCTTGAGATAGAACTAATAAATCTATAAATCATGGATTTAAGGTTTTCAATAGCTTCTTTATAAATATAAGTAATGACGTAAATAATTATTTCAAATAGTTTACATATATTTATAAAGATGTTATTTAAATATTTAAATGGTGTTTATACATGAAGCAAGGAATTTTACAACTGAATTTTTTTTGAAAAGTATTAAAGTATTAAAGATGGTTGATTTGCAAGTGAAGCTTTCAAATGAATTGAATGTATAATTTAAAGATATTATATAAATGGAAAAAAAATTTGATTTGTGAATTATTTATAGTAATATACTTGATAAATAAATGTGAATCTCTATTTTGGAAGTATAATTTGGAATATTTACCTGATTTCAAAGTACTAACATTAAATTTATTGATTAATTTACTGTTTGAATTTTTGTATTAAACCATAATAAATGTTTTTCTATGATTTGAATATTCATTTTCAAAACAAGTGTGTAAAATTAATTATGAAGATATGAAATTTTATGCTTTGTTTTAGAAAATTTATGTAAGATTTGAGTATATAATTAGTTTCGGTTTAATAATCTTGAGTTTATACTTATTTTAAAAATAACGAGTCTAATAAATCTTCGGATTTAGGGAACTTTATTTTGAAAGCTGATTATAATGTTTTGATTTAAATTTCTAACATTGTTTTAGACTTTTGAAAAACCTTTACATAATGCTATGAGGATGTTTTAAATATATCTTATATTTTTACTAAGTGAATAAGGTTAAGTGTTTTAATTGAATTTTTAGAGATATGGAAATATTTCCTTTCTTTCAAGGGAGAATACCAAAAACTTAAATTTTTATTCAATAACCGAATTAAGTTATAAACTTAAGTAAGGCAATATAAGCTTAAGTTATATTTTTTGAAATGATTCATTAATGACTTGAATCCTTAATGGAAAACAAATCATGTAAGTGATTGTTCTCTGTATAAATAAATAAATGGAAAAGTAAATAATGAGAAGAAGAAAAAACCCAGTAGAATAAACTAAAGTAAATTTAAATTAGAATTTCAATAATTGTAATGGAATAAAATTTTAACTATTTAATAATTGAAACTTCTAAAGTTGAAAGTAATAAGTTATAAATGAAATATACATGGAGTTTGAAATTTGTAACTTGTAAACAAAAAGGATTTGAAAATAAGAAATGATAACTATTGAACGTTTATTTACTAAAATGAAATAAGATAAACTTGTGTAATTTTCAATTATACATTCTTAGAAACACACACACACACATATATATACAACTTACGAGAATATTAAAATTTGTAATGTTAAATAAGGATATGTAAGGGAATATTATACAAAAAAACTTAAGTAATGAAAGTGTTACAAACCTGAGTAAATTTTCTTTTATAAATAAGAAATTTGATATGAAGTAGTTATAAACCAGAGTAATAATTGTAGTGCTACTTAATAAAATGAAATAGAAAATGAATATTGTAAGTAAAGAATTATGAACTTAAGTTAATGTTTGAGCCATCAATAATTAAAATAAATAATTAAATGGATACTATATTAAATTTAATGATTGTAACTTCAGAAATGATTCATTACTTTGATCCCAAGATTGTATGCTTGTTTGCAAAGATTGTTGTAATGTTGTATTGATTTATTTTGATTGTATGAGATGATGGTATGATTTTGGTTGAAAGTGATTGTTGTTATGTTATGTTGATTGTTTGTTATTAATTTAAAACAATATAATCATTTCACTTCTATATAATTATTAACCTCTTTGGATTATATAAGTGGAATACAAATTATGAAAGCAATTGCTACTGCTTTTGGTTTAATAAAATAAATGTTATTTGCCCGACAAATAGGCACGTTCTCCGGTTATGGTTTACTAGAGATATTATATTGTTTCCCCCGCTGTTGGGATATATTATTTTGAAAATATATGATATATTTTGTTATTTTGATATTATGATTTCTTTTGAGCCTCTCCATACAAAGGAGTCTCTGCCGAAAGTTTTCGTGAATTTTGGACTTAGAAATTTTTTGTGAAATGTTTTCCAAACTTTTATTAATTTGAGTGTAAAAGGATTTAATTATTTATAAATTAATATATTATACTTAAATTATTTATTATGTAAATAAATTGTATACAAATTTCATATTTAAATAACATATATCGATTATTTAATTCTTTATTTTCCTTTTTCCTTTTAGGGACGAAAGTTTTGAGTGGGGAAGAGTGTAATGACCCGAAATTTTCGGCAATTAAAAATTGTAAATTTAGTAAGATTTTTGTATTTAAATGTTGGAAGAAATTAAAATTTAAGATTTATAACTGGAATAATACTAAAATGAAAGTCAACAATGTTAATTAAAGCTAATTATTAACAATTTGAATGGAATTCCAATTAATTGAAATAGTGTAAGGTTATACTTTGTTATAAAATGAACATAGGAAAAAGAATGTAAATATTGAATTCATTAATGGAATAATATATTATTAATGGAAATTGAATAAAATTAGTGTTATGAAAGAAATGGTAACATTTGTTTGTAAGTAATAAACTTATAAATATAATTAAAGGCTAATGATGACAATTATCATATATATAACCTATATATTTGGTCTATTAAATTCAATTGGAAATAAATGGAAATTAACTCCCTTAATTAGTGCAGTTAATGTAGGTTTAATTGATAATGGTAAAAAGGTTGATTCTATACAATGTAACCAATGTAAATTTTATCACAGTATGACCTTCGATTTGGATAAAAGGATGGAAATTAGTTTATTCAAATTTATTGGAATTGGAAATTTTAATAAGTGAATTTATTATAATCAATGAAATAAAAGGTTTAAATGAAAGGTAAGATGAAATGGTAAAATATTGATGTAATGGAAGATATAACAATGTCAACTATGTAAGGTGATAATTGATTTAATAGGAGAATGATACCAAGGTAAATTAATTAATTGATACTTTAATTATAATTAATATATGAAATTGACCAAAATTCAATAAAATGGAAATATAGTAGTTAATACAATAAAGGATGGAAATTGGAATATATTAACATAATGAAATGTAAAACAAATGTTAACTATGTTATTAGATCATAAGTTTTGACCATAAATAAAATTCTAAAACAACAAACTACAATGAAGTGGAAGGTTCTAATGCTATTTGAATATAATTTAATACCAGGAATTGGAATAATAAATGTCAGTTTTAATGATGAGTTAAATGAATATTGATTGATAGAGAAAAACATTAATTTAGTATGTAATTTTGCTTGTTGGATATTGTAATTTTATAATCGTGTTTGCAGGATTACAATGTTCACATATTTATTTAGTTGTTTTCATCAATTAGGGTCTGGTTTGAAGTGGAATATTAAAATTAATTGGAAATAAAGTTAATAAAAACTTTCAATTGAAAAAGAAAAAAGAAACAAAGTGCAATTAATAAATTTAATGTAAGATTGTTTTCATTTGGAATGTACATTATTTGGAAATATATGAATGGATTTAATATTATATAAGTTGATCATTTTAGAATATAAGAATGTTTACATTTATGAATTACAAGTAATGAATAAACATTTTAAGGAAAATAAAATAATGTTTGAGCAAAATAAAGTGAACGTTTCCATTCTGAATATAAATATAACGTTGTAAAAGGAGAAAATTGAATTTTTACAATAACATTTTACGGTAGTTAAATAACAGGCATATGTTACACGGAAGTGATTTATTACTAACCTTGAAATTTAAAATAAATTAAATATTTGAGTTCATAATTACGCGTCGAGAAAAATATTTTTTTTAAAATTTGAATTTCTAAATCATGGTTCATATTTTATTTTATGTAGCGGCGGTCCCCGTTATGTAAATTGGTGTGTTCAAATTTAGTTATATTGTGGCAATTAAATCTTTAACGAATGTCAAATTTTGTATGTTTGGGGTTAACAAAATTAATTTAGTGAACAAATGTTTTGAAATTTGAATTTCAAAAGTTTATTTATAGAGTAGAGTTGGTCCATTCATTCCCTTTCTAGTTAATGATTCACACTTTTTTTCATTATTTCTTCATTTGTTGCAGTACTCATTTCCATTTGCATTGTCTAAAGCCTTTTCATTTTATGAACATTGTCTACTTTTCATAATTTTAATTCTTTCCTTCATTTCTTTTAATACCTACCATTTTTTTAGGGTTATTCATATTTTTACTTTATTTCAATTCCTACTTTGTTTATATTTGCTTTATTAGCTTTCCACTAGTTTCAATCTTAATTGTTGTAGCTTCATTTCATTTTTTTAAAATCTCATTTTCTGTAGCTTCATTTTTTGCCTCTCTTCACCTTCCTCCTTCCTTTTTTTCATGTTTCTTCTTCAAATCTCCTATCTCTTCTTTTTTCCAAAGCTTTTTTCTCTTTCTTCTTCTTATTCTTCAAATCTTCTTCTTTTTCAAAGCTACCTTTTCTTTTCTTTTTTCAAATTTTCTTGTTCTATTAATTTTTTTCTTTTTCAAACCTTCTCTTCTTTCCATGTCTTTTTCTTCAAATCCAGATCTATATAATCTTCTCTCCAAAACTTTCTATATAAAAAGATTAAAATAGCAAGGAAACAAAACAAAATGAAAAAGTAGTTGCAAATCCAAATCTGGCTAGAAAAGGGAAAGCAAAAAGATGAGTGATTTAACCCACTCACGCAATACTAAAAATTCCATTGCAAGTTAAATAAAATATATGATGTGATATATAATGTTTTTTATTGTTGATTTATGTTGACATTTGAATAGATATTGAATCTAAATTGACATTTAGTTTTATATTAAAATTTAATTGATACTTAAACCACGATATTGATAACTATTATAAATTGAAATATATTGGTTGATTTGGATGTTGTTTGAAATGGATGCTTATTGATTAATATGTTGGATGTATGGTTGTTTATTTATTTTAATATATCCCTGTTATCACCTTCTATATTATTGACATCATTTAAGTGGTCCTCTGAATCATTTTAGAATTAGATAATTAAGACATTTTAATTATGGAATGAAATGATATATACCCATACAATTCCTTGAATTTGGATTATTTATTGAAACTGAATTATTTAAAAAGTTTAAGTTTTTAATTTAAACTTCGAATTTATTTTAAATAAAGTGGTTAAAATTGGTATTTCGAATTATTTGAAATCTCGTAAATTATTGCACTCACGTTGTACAATGATAGGAGATGAAAAATTCCCTAACATCTCTGAAGCCATTGCACTCATACTTTTATTTGAGATTGATTTGACTTACATAGGAATTTTTAGTTCTGACTCGAGTGTATGTTTTTCATTATGCTCAAGTGATGCAGAGCAATCTGAAAATTCGAGAAATTCACAAGTCCTAGGTCGTTCACGACCTAAGAGAGAAAATTTAGGTCGTTCACGACCTAACAGCAGTGACCTACGACCTAACGGAACACGTGAAGAGGAGCGACGACCTATTGAAGGTATTGTGAATCGGCCACGAGCTAACTTCGTTCTAGGTCATGTGGGAGAAGTATCAGAGATAGGTCGTTGGGAAGTTTTAAGTCGTTGCCGACCTAAGGAGCACTGCCCACGACCTAACTGGGACACTCTAGGTCGTTTACGACTTAACGAGGTAAGAGACAACGGGTTAAAGGAACCAGAACATATTTTAGGTCGGCCCCGACCTAAGGAGGAGAAGCTGCGAGTTAACGAAGGCGTATTAGGTCGTATACGACCTAACGTGGTGAAGGGAGACGAGCTAGCGAGTCACGACCTAAAAACTTTGCGACCTAACTCTTTCACGATCTAACTTTTCCAGAAGCAAGCTATGCCATTGTCTTAGGTCGTTAACGACCTTACATAGGTCGTAAGTCGTCTGTAGCAGAAATATGAGTCGTAATGTCTTAAGTCGTTGAACATGTACTGTCTTTAGGTCGTTATTTCTTAAGTCGTCTTATGATGAGTCGTGTGTACTGTTGATAGGTCGGCAACGACCTAAGGAGGTCATAGGTCATATACGACTTAAGGACTGGGTTGTAACTCCTATAAATACGCGTGTGTTGTACATTTTTGTGGTTGTTGAATATTGAATAAAATTTCCTTTTGTTAGCTTTGTGCTTTCATTCCAATTGGTAGTTGAGTGTAATCTCCTATCTCCTCTTTCGGTTAATCGAGTGCGCTCGATTCAACGATCGTAGAAGCCGATTCACGGAATCTAGTGCGCTAGATCAACGTGCGAAGAATCGTAGATCTTGAAACACGGTATAGTGCGCTATCAACGTGTTTGAGATAGCTAGAGTTCGGTATCTTTGGATCAACGAACTTGGGCATTTGGTATCTTCAACTCACCGATTGCTACATTTCATCGATCGAAGTTTTGTTCGAATTATCCGCTGCGCCATTATTGGTATCAGAGCCATACTTAGCCAATCATAGCTAAGTTGATTCTTGGAGCCAAGTGTTGAAGTTTGAAGTTGTGTTCGTTGTGGTCATCTTGAAGTTGCAACAAGCTTGGAGTATTTGATCTATAGCATTTTGAATCAAGTGTTGGAGAGTGATTGAATTTGTGAGGAGATTTTTGCGCGCCAAGATTTGAAGTGTGGAGCCGTGCCGACTTAACCATAAGTCGTTGCACATTGAGCCGAATCAAGTCATAGCCGAGACATTGTTGAGCCGTGATTTGTTGAAGTCTTGTGATTGAATTGTTGAAGTTTGTGAAGTTTTTCAATCATGCCACCAAGGAGAGCCAATCGTCATCAAAACATTGAAGCACTATATCGAAGAGAAGAGGCCGATCAAATGGAGCAACGTATGCACGAGAAGATTGATGAAGGCATTGGTAGGTTGGAGAAGCTTATGATTGATATGAATCAAAGTAGAAGAAGAAATTCACCTGAATCCATTCATGGAGGAAGTAGAGTTTCACATCATTCAGATCGGGAGAGGAGAGAAAGTCAGGATCAACGGAGTGTTGATAATCGAAGTAGGAGGAATGTTGATGACCATGATAGACGGGATGTTGGTTGTAGGAGTGGTGGTAGAGATGTTGGAGGGCGTGAAAGACAACGATATGCATCAGACTTTGATGAGGAGTTTGACGGTGATAGGGGAAGTGTTCATTTCAGAGACCGAGATCAGGGACAACGTCAGTATCGGGTTATTGATGATGATCGACGTTGGGAATCGGGTATGAAGATGGAGATTCCGGAGTTTAAAGGAGGGATGGCAGCTGAAGAATTTCTTGATTGGGTATCAAATGTTGAAGAGATCTTTGATTTCAAGGAGGTTCCTGAGCATAGGAGAGTAAAGTTGGTTGCTACTAGGTTGAGGGGGAGAGCTTTGGCGTGGTGGCAGCAAACTAAACTTACAAGGGAGAGAATGGGGAAGTCAAAGATAGAATCGTGGGATAAGATGAAGAAGTTGATGAGATCTACTTTCTTACCTTACAACTATCAATCACTTATGTACCAGAGGTTGCAGAATCTGAGGCAAGGGACAAAGTCTGTTAGTGATTATGCTGATGAATTTTACCAACTCATTGCCAGGAATGATATTATGGAAACGGAAGAACAACTAACTGCTAGATTCATTGGGGGACTAAGAATGCAGATCCAGGATATGGTTAATATGTTCGATCCTAGATCAGTGGCAGAGGCACATCAGAAAGCGTTGGCTTGGGAGAAACAAGGAAGGCGTGGAGGTGGTGTGTTTACTAATTCCAATAATCAAGCAAGGGGTGTTGGTGGAAGTTCTAATGTTCCTAAACCTGTTTCAAAACCAGTTGTGAAGGAGGCTGAGAAGGCGAAGGCTAGCAGTGGGTTCAAATGTTACAATTGTCAGGAGTTGGGTCATAAGAGCAATGAATGTCCGAAGCCGAAGAAGAGAGCAATGGTTGCAGAAGTTGAGGAGGATGATGGTGAGGAAGCAGAGTGTTCAAATACACCTTATGTTGAGGAGGAGGAAGAATTGTTTGGAGATGAAGGTTGTAATCTTATGATGAGGAGGTCATGTCTTACACCAAAGCAAGAGGAGGATTGTAGTTGGTTGAGAAGCAATATTTTTCAGTCGACATGCACTATTCTGGGGAAAGTTTGCAAGTTCGTTATTGATGCTGGAAGTTGTGATAATATTATTTCTACAGAAGCAGTGAGGAAATTGAACTTGAAGACTGAGAAACATCCTAAACCGTACAAGCTAGCATGGTTAAGGAAGGGTGGTGAAGTGAAAGTGTGTCGAAGAGCTTGTGTTAATTTTTCTATTGGGAAGAAGTACAAAGATGAAATTTGGTGTGATGTAGTGGACATGGATGTTTGTCACTTGTTGTTGGGCAGACCGTGGCAGTTTGATAGAGCAGTACAACATGATGGTCGTGCCAACAGTTACAGTTTCATGTTCGAGGGTACTAAAATCACTTTGGTTCCTAAGAAGCAACAGCAGAAGGAGAGCAAGCTAGAAGAGATTGAGGAATTGAAAACTCTGTTGACTTTGAAGGAGTTTATCAAGGAAGTTGAGGAAGAGACTGAAGTATTTTTGTTGATTGGGAGAGAGAGTAGTGAAGAAGTTGAAATACCAGAAGCAGCAAAGCCAATTTTGAAAGAATTTGAAGATGTCTTTCCAGAGGAGTTGCCTAAGGAGTTACCGCCACTTAGAGACATTCAACATCAAATTGATCTTGTTCCGGGAGCAGTGTTACCACATCGACCACATTACCGAATGAGTCCGAAGGAACATGAGGAGTTACGAAGGCAGGTGGAAGAGTTGTTGGAACAGGGACGTGTTCAGGAAAGCTTGAGTCCTTGTGCCGTGCCAGCATTGTTAGTACCAAAGAAGGACGGAACTTGGAGGATGTGTACTGACAGTCGAGCTTTGAACAAGATTACTGTTCGTTATAGATTTCCTATGCCAAGGTTGGATGACTTACTGGATCAGTTGAGTGGGGCAACTATATTTTCGAAGATTGATTTGAAGAGTGGTTATCATCAAATTCGAATCAGACCTGGAGACGAATGGAAGACAGCTTTCAAGACGAGAGAGGGGTTATACGAATGGTTGGTTATGCCATTTGGTTTGTCGAATGCACCTAGTACATTCATGCGGATGATGAATCAAATCTTTAGACCATTCATTGGGAAGTTCGTTGTGGTTTATTTCGATGATATTCTGATTTACAGCAGAAGTATGGAGGAGCATGTTCTACATTTGAGGGAAGTGTTGATTATTCTACGTGAAGAACAATTTTATGCTGCTACAAAGAAATGTGTGTTTATGACGCATACTGTTTTATTTCTTGGGTATGTTGTTTCAGGGGAAGGTATTCAAGTTGACCAGAGTAAAGTTGAAGCTATTAGAAATTGGCCACAGCCGAGAACTATCACTGAAGTTAGAAGTTTTCATGGATTGGCATCATTCTACCGAAGGTTCATTCCACACTTCAGTAGCGTGATGGCTCCAGTTACTGATTGCATGAAAGGGAAACAGTTTGCATGGTCAGAGGAAGCGGGAGTTGCTTTTGAAAAGATCAAGGAACTGTTGACAACAGCACCAATTCTTGTTTTACCTAATTTTCAGTTGTTGTTTGAGCTACACACTGATGCATCAAAGGTTGGAATTGGAGGAGTGTTGAGTCAAGGTGGAAGACCTATTGCATATTTCAGTGAGAAGTTGTCAGGGGCAAAGATGAGATACAGTACATATGATGTTGAATTTTATGCTGTTGTACAAGCTGTTAAGCATTGGAGACATTATCTATTTCAGAAGGAATTTGTTCTTTACACTGATCATGAAGCTTTGAAGCATTTACAGGGGCAGGATAAGATTTCAGCAAGACATGCATCATGGATTGCTTATTTACAGCAGTTTACTTTTGTCGTTAAACACAAATCAGGGGTGACAAATCGGGTAGCTGATGCTTTGAGTAGGAGGAGTCATTTATTAACGACAATGAAGGTTGAAGTGACGGGGTTTGAAATGTTGCCAGAGATGATTAATGAAGATCCTTACTTTGTGAAATATGTTGAGAAAGTGAAGGATGGGAGTACCGATGAATTTATGTTGGTTGATGGATTTCTGTTTAAGGGGAATCGTTTATGTATACCAGACTGTAGCTTGAGATTGAAAATTGTCAAGGAGTTACACGAGGAAGGGCATGTGGGCCGTGATCGTACTTTGCAGTTGATTTCACAGTCTTACTTTTGGCCATCGATGAGAAAAGAGGTTGAAAGATTCGTGGAGAGATGCCATATTTGCCAGGTGTCAAAGGGAACAGCAACGAATGCAGGGTTGTATATGCCATTACCAGTACCGTCTAAGCCATGGGCTGATATTAGCATGGATTTCGTTTTGGGTTTGCCTAGAACTCAAAGGGGAAATGATTCGATATTTGTTGTGGTGGACAGGTTTTCGAAGATGGCACATTTTGTTGCTTGCAAAAAGACAGCGGACGCAGTTCGAGTGGCGCAATTATTTTTCAAGGAGATCTATCGACTTCATGGTTTACCAGAATCTATTGTTTCTGATCGAGATACTCGTTTTCTGAGTCACTTTTGGTTGAGTTTGTGGAAGATGGTGGGAACGAAACTGAAATTTAGCAGTGCTTATCATCCGCAAACTGATGGACAGACGGAAGTTGTTAACAGGTCTTTGGGAAATTTGTTGCGATGTCTTGTACAGGATAATTTGAGAAGTTGGGACATGAAGTTATGCCAAGCCGAGTTTGCACATAATCATGCAGTGAATCGTAGCACAGGATTCAGTCCATTTCAGATTGTTTATTCAATTTTACCCAGGGGACCGTTAGATTTGGCAGTAGTACCACAGTCGAAGGGAACAATTAAACGGGCTGTTGAATTTGTTGATGAGCTGACTGAATGTCATAAAATCGTTCAGGAACGATTGGAAAAGTCGAATGAGAAATATAAGAAGACTGCAGATTTGAAGCGACGAAATGTTGAATTTAACGAAGGCGATTTGGTGTATGCTGTGTTAACGAAGGATCGTTTTCCAGTGGGCACTTATAATAAGTTGAAAGCCAGGAAAATTGGACCTGTAGAAGTTGTGAAACGGATCAATGAGAATGCTTATAAGTTGAAGCTGCCAGAAGAGGTTTACACGTCTGACGTGTTCAATGTTAAACATCTTGTTCCTTATTACGGGGATAAACAATCAGATGAAGAAGAATGTACAAATTCGAGGTCGAATTTTTCTCAACCATGGGAGGATGATGCAGAGCAATCTGAAAATTCGAGAAATTCACAAGTCCTAGGTCGTTCACGACCTAAGAGAGAAAATTTAGGTCGTTCACGACCTAACAGCAGTGACCTACGACCTAACGGAACACGTGAAGAGGAGCGACGACCTATTGAAGGTATTGTGAATCGGCCACGAGCTAACTTCGTTCTAGGTCATGTGGGAGAAGTATCAGAGATAGGTCGTTGGGAAGTTTTAAGTCGTTGCCGACCTAAGGAGCACTGCCCACGACCTAACTGGGACACTCTAGGTCGTTTACGACTTAACGAGGTAAGAGACAACGGGTTAAAGGAACCAGAACATATTTTAGGTCGGCCCCGACCTAAGGAGGAGAAGCTGCGAGTTAACGAAGGCGTATTAGGTCGTATACGACCTAACGTGGTGAAGGGAGACGAGCTAGCGAGTCACGACCTAAAAACTTTGCGACCTAACTCTTTCACGATCTAACTTTTCCAGAAGCAAGCTATGCCATTGTCTTAGGTCGTTAACGACCTTACATAGGTCGTAAGTCGTCTGTAGCAGAAATATGAGTCGTAATGTCTTAAGTCGTTGAACATGTACTGTCTTTAGGTCGTTATTTCTTAAGTCGTCTTATGATGAGTCGTGTGTACTGTTGATAGGTCGGCAACGACCTAAGGAGGTCATAGGTCATATACGACTTAAGGACTGGGTTGTAACTCCTATAAATACGCGTGTGTTGTACATTTTTGTGGTTGTTGAATATTGAATAAAATTTCCTTTTGTTAGCTTTGTGCTTTCATTCCAATTGGTAGTTGAGTGTAATCTCCTATCTCCTCTTTCGGTTAATCGAGTGCGCTCGATTCAACGATCGTAGAAGCCGATTCACGGAATCTAGTGCGCTAGATCAACGTGCGAAGAATCGTAGATCTTGAAACACGGTATAGTGCGCTATCAACGTGTTTGAGATAGCTAGAGTTCGGTATCTTTGGATCAACGAACTTGGGCATTTGGTATCTTCAACTCACCGATTGCTACATTTCATCGATCGAAGTTTTGTTCGAATTATCCGCTGCGTCATCAAGTCAGCTTGAGCTTCTTCAGTATATTGAAGATCATTTTATTTTTTAAAGGACGAATACAATTCAGTATATTATTGCTGTTTATTATTATTATTCCACTGCTTATTGTGTTCCGCTGCATTTTTTATTTTCTGATGTATGTATTACTCTGATTTGAATTGTAAAAGTATAATCGAATGTCGTTTGTAAAACGGCTTCATGAACTGTTTATTTGATTATTATATTTTGTCATTCCGCTGCGAGATTCTGTGTTTTTTTCCTTCTTTTCTATTATTTTCTTATTTACCCCATTAACAATCATCCTTTTTGAATGGTTTGAATAAGACATGTGTGGTTTATTGTCGATTTAAAGCGTTCAAAAAGGTGGGTTGTTACAAGTTTGACCTGTATTATACGGACGACATATTATGGTGAAGTGAAATGATTATGGTTATTGATGTATTATATTTTATTTTCTTCTACTATGAGGCTATTAAATTTATTAGTTAGAATTATATTTGTTTCTTGTTATCATGTCCAAACGACTAATCCTTTTTGGTTCTTGAGGCATCGACATTGTTTTAGGCGTTGAACCCGGGGGTCGAAAAGCCAGGTTGTTATAGTTATCTATTTTTTTTATTTTTTTAAATTATTTTTTGAAAAAATCAATTTGGATTGGAAACTATTTTATCAAATGATATAATTTTTTAACATTAGTACACACAAACATAATTAATCTGTTTATGTTGATCATTTAAACTTTCCTCAAAAACTGAATTTTTAAAGTATATGGTTACTATTTTGAATGTAGTTCTTTTGGTTATTGTTTATATAAAAGTAAAAGTTGTTTCAATCTACATTTCATAATTGGGCATATAAATCTTTTTTTCCCATTCTAAATCAAAGGTTTAATTAAAATTTCTTAACCCTAAATCTAAACATACATGCGTGCATACATACATACATACATGTATGTAATACAATCTTTACAAACTTTAAATCTAAACATACATGCATACATACATACATGCGTACATACACACACACACATATATATGGATACATATATGACTTTGTTATTTTAACTCAAATTCATAAGATAAAATTTTGTAAAACTGTAAAACTTAATTTCAAACTCTTTCTTAACTGAAACTAAATTCAAAATTGTTAGTTTGGAGTTTAGAACATGAAATATAGACAAACTTATTATTAATACACACACATTATATATATATGTAGTATGTATATCTATTGTATGTATGTGTGTGTGTGTATGGTTAAAACTTTGGGCAAGAAAGGCATATGTAAATGGACAAATGGGTCAGTTGCGGTGATCCTAGCATCTATGCAACAATCTAGAAATTTCGGACAGTTCGTATTTGAATATCTATATTATCTAAATATTTGAATCTTGGATTAAATGTTATTAAATTGATTTAACAAGCCATTTAACCCCTTTTTGAGTCATAAGTAATATGGTAAATTTATTTTGAAAAAATGTTTACAAAAATAAATACTTTGAAAAAATATCGATAATGTGACCGAAAATCGCTTTATCAATAAACAGCTTTATTCTCAACGAAAGTAGTTCAAACTTTTTATGCATTTCTAGCTAATAGTTATGGAGATAATTGGCATATTTTCATGTTTATGGCTGACTAAATATGATGGTGTCATACATGATGTAATGGAAGATATTTCAAAAATGAGCTTAACTCTTAAGAAGCGATAAAAGAGAAGTGATGAGCGGTAAGCCTTACATGACATGAGGGGGAGGAGAGGTGTGAACAAGCTTATGCTTCACCATGTGAAGCCTATATAAGGAGAGGTATACCATAGATAATAAATCACTACTTCACAAAAGTTTAGAATGAAGTATGAGAATAAAAATGGTGGAAGTGCTTAAGCACTAATCCACTAATTCTTCTCTAACCTTTTTCATATCTAAACCAAATCATCTTCAATCTTTTATAAACTTTGGCTATAGGACTAGATATTCATGGGAAAAACAATTAACAAGTAAAAAGTGGGAGAAGGCGTGAGGAAAAGGGGGATCTTTGAGGAGGCCGTGAGAATTGGGTGGAGTAGGAGAGGTGTGGCCTTGGTTTGGAAGTGCTAAAGGTTGTATCTTTAGGCTTTTAATGATGGTGGGAGGTGGTTCTTTGTTCTTGTGGATTTGTGCTTGGTTTTGGCATGGATCTAAGTGAGTTATCTCACTACATTATAGTTATATATTGTGTATATATATGTTGTGTGAATAGTATAAATTTAAAGTAACATTAACTAATTAAAGTTATAACTTTGGACCCCTCTTGCTTTTGAAAGCAACTGATAACTTTATATTTTATAACATCACTTCTATTACCCTCTTAAACATGTGATGCAGCCTTTAATTGATATTTAAATGGTTGTTTAACTTGTTTATTAAATTTAAGTAAGTTTGAAAGTGTTTGAAGCGAGAATAGTCATTATAAGTGCACTTCCGACTCCATTATTTTTGAAAAAATTTATAAATAGATACGAAGATATTTTTAGGGTTTTCTTTACATGGTTTTTAAGTACCCTAATGGTAGTACTCACTATAAAAATTTCAAATCTTAAATCATTTGTTGAAGTGGTTAAAACTAGTCACAAAGATCGTGCTTTTCAATGTGTTCTTTAATAAAGACTATTAACAATATTTGTAAATGTATAGTAAATCGCTTATTGTTTTAAGTGTTTTGAAATGATATTTAAATTAGATATTTTATCTAATCTTTTTAGAGATGATTTCAAACATATTTTGTTGTATCTTAAAGTTGGTTTGAAGTTTAAATATATTTTTAGTAATTATATATGTATTTTTAAAATAATGAGGTTTTATAATATAAAACATGTTTTTCATCAAATTATAAATTAGTTATTTTCAAGTAATATTTTACATAGATATTTCAAACATATTTACAAGTATATTTAAATTATTTATAAGTTTAAAAAAGGTAATTGACTGGGCTTAATGCTAAAAGCTGATGAAGTAGACTTATCTGTTTGTGAGAGTTAAGATTGATGTCGAGTAGGGAGGAGCAATAGAGCTCTAACCTACCAGTTTCCCTATTGATCGAGGAATAATTAAGTCGGAAAATGTTGAAAATGTATTAATCGTGTTGATTTCTTGATTGTTTATGGAAATCATTAATATTATACTTAACACTAAAAGCCAACGAGGTAGACATATCTATTTGTGAGATTCAAGAATGAAGTGTCTAGGCAATGCTTTAATGCAACCAGTGCTATAACTTACTTGGTTTCACTCTTGAACGAGGAATAGTTAAGTTGTATATGAATATTGCTTTCTATAACCAATCGTCTTTAGAGTTTATAATTAACTAGTCAAATACTAAACTTGACCGAATATGAACTTAGATCTTTAAAAAATGTTTTAAAGATAACAACAAGTAAGAAATGGTTTTGGGTTTGTTGTGACAATGTGTTAATGACATTCGTCTTTAACCCTTTTTGATTATACTTATGAATGTAAATAGATCTTTATAAGAATGTTTTAAAGATAAACATAAGCGAAATGGTTTTGGGTTTCATAGTGACAGTGTTTTAAATAACATTAGTCTTGAACCTATTGAAGGATTTGTTAAAGTACTTAGATCCTTAAAATGGATATTCTAAAGGAAATTATAAGTATGGAATCTTTTGAAGAAAGAAAGAAGAAGTAGAAGTTTATTGCATAAAAGAAGTTTATTAATAAAGGGGTTTTACTTAATAAAAGGATTAATTAAATAGAAGGGATTTGGTAGTTTAACCAAATTTTGTGTGGCTTGATCGTGTTTGTATGACTTAATAGTATTTTGTATGTTCCTGGAAAGTATACTAGACTCGGTTTCCATTTAATATGTATCTTATACTAGATAGTTGATTAGTTGATTATCGAAATTGATCAAACATAATTTTGGGAGTATCTAGAAGAAAAATTAAAATTATATGGTACAGTAATCTTTAGTGATGTTATACGGTACACATAAACTCATGTGTCCTTCTAGGATAAATGATAAGGCAAACCATCTGCTTAAATGGTTATGAGGTGATCTCTGCTCTTGTGCATTATTTGTTTATTTTTAAAAGAACCGGAGCTTAGTTTATCGAAAATTTATCGATCGGTTTTGGAGCATCCAGTAAGTGGGAAGAGTGTACTTATATGAAATGACTCGAACCATAACCACTTCAAAACCATATACGCGATCTATGCTCTGGAAGCACTTGTTAAGTGGAATGTTATGGAGTTGAACTATCTATCCTAAGGTTAAGCTCAAGGGAGAGGTCAAAGTTAACATTCCAAATGATGTTATCGTATGGGGTTGTCTATCTTAAAGAGTACTCCAAGAGAGAGGATAGCATTAGCATTCATTGGTGGACTTATGCAGGGAACCTATATGGAGGTTCAATATGCTTGAATCCATGTAGGGATTCATGATCGGTTCGAGATGATGGAATCAAATGGGAGATTCGTATGCTTCTCGAGTGATGAAGACTCATGTAAAAGATGCCAAACATAACCTCGACATCAAAAATTACTAAAACTTAAGTAAGATACACATCTCAATTTTAGCTTACCTATGAGGGTATATCAACTCCAGATCTAGAGTATGCTCATCGATATGTTGCACGCAAGAGTTATTGATACTTGGTGCCACGTAGTTCATCATTGGGCTAGTTATGTTTACCTTAGAGTATGTCCTATCTAGAGATATACGACTCTCAGAAGGAAGTTTGTTATCCTTGTCATGGAGTATGGACTCAAGCTTGATCCGAGGAGATCTCCACGGAAATCCTTACACCTATGCAAATGCGTCTTGGCAGTATTGATTGTATACGCATTATTGTTTTGGCGTTCAAACAATAGCTATTTGATATGATTTATGTGTTACACCCTAGACATTATCTATCATATCACTATATGTTAAACTTAATGAATGGTTGGTTTCTTTAAGGGAAAAACCATTACGAGAATTCGTATGGTCTCAATGGTTACTGTTACATGTCACTCATACTTCTTGAGTTTCTCACCTTGTTTACCAAAATGATCCGGGTGTCATTTTCTTATAATGCTCGGGTTAGCCTTGTGTATATTTCCAGATTTATCTATGGATGATTTGGAGCTAATATGGATGATTTTCTACCATGGTATTTATTTTTGATGCATTACTATATTTTATATATCAGTATTTATGAGCACATGTTATTTATAACTATCCAGGCTGATTACTGTATCCATGGAGAACTTTGTAACTTAGAATGACCTTTTATACTGTCTTTTGTTATTATATATTATTGTTCCATAGTGATTCCGATGTGTTGTTCTCCTCTTCCTTATTCTATTTATTTTTCTTATATTTCACCCTAACAATTCATCTTTTCGGCACTTGAGTGTTTGACACATGAATACTATAGATGTTTTAGTGTAGGCATTTTGGGGTTGACATGGTGTGTCTTTATAATCTACATGCGGTCATATTAGCCATGTACACTTCTTATTTATAGCACTTGCAATTTACATAAATAGTGTATTTTATATGCTTATAAAATTAATAAAATAAAATAAAATAAAGATGTTATTTCAGATATATCAGAATGGATCTCATAACCCTTTAGACTTTATAGGCCCAATAGATCCAAAATAGGAATTTTTTTGAAATCTACCTGTTTCTTCCCGCTTCCGATTGGCTTGGTTCCTACATAAGATTACAATTTTGTGGACTTGATGTTTTGTAGACATATAGGTGTATCTGTACTTAGTCTTTCATTTCATGTTATAATGAATAGTTTAATTTTATATTTAATCAAATGTAATACTCAGTTGATCGGGTGAAATCAATTATTTAACAAATTTTTGGTTAAATGATAATATTAAACCTTATTATTTGTTTATAATATGAACATCATACATTAAAATCTATGCTATTTGTTTTATTTAGGATATATATGTGTTAGTGTGTGTATTTAATGTTATATATTTATTTGGATACAATATATTTTGACCATAGGATTTGTGAACATTCATGTATTTATAAATATAAGTCATGTAACGACCCAGAAATTTCGATCCCGAAACTTCCAGATAGTTAGGCAAAGAAGAAAAGAGAAAGAAGAAGAAACAGAAAAAAATCACTGAAACCTCACATTCGCAGCGGATCAAAATATAATATAACATAAATAACGGTTTTACAAAGAAAAACATCATCAGTACAATTATATTTATATACATCAGAGTTACAACCATTTCAATACACTGGACAGTTTAAAACAACATGTCCAAGACAACTATACTATATACAGGGGTATATGCTCCATACGTTCCTGCCATCTAGCTTGCCTCTTGAGCTCCAAAACGTCCTCACCTGAAATTCTGTAATACTCGGTCTGACCCGAGCATTACATCAAAGTGACACCCGGGTCAAGCTGGAAACCAGCGTGAGTAAACCCATCTAATATGAAATACACAAAAACAATAACCTATTTAAAACTCGGGTAACTCATAACAATTTTAAAAATTCACAGGTTTGGTATAGACAACACTTATTACACTCATCAATTTCTAAGTGTCAGAACTTAGATTATATGGTCCAATTCACTTAAATCATTCCATATCAGTTTATTGATTTCACAAATCAGTTTATAAAGAATCGAAGTGGGTTCGGATATTTACTAATACCCGACTCCGGTCTCTTCGAATCCCATGAAATCTAAATCCAAGTTCTTCAATTAAATACTGTTCAACTTTAATTACCGGATAACACTTTTACACAGCCATTCATAATTAATAGATAATCTCATAATCACTGCCCATTCAACATATCATATTACAAAGCCATTCATATCAGAGATATCAACCAAACCAAAGCACTTATCATCATTCGATCATTCATAAGCAAGATTTATCTCTTCCATTAATTACATTAATCAACGATCTTCTAATTACTTTCATTAGTTAATTATTTTTAAATTTCATTTAATAATTAACTCTTTATTACATTCATTAGTCAGCTTTGATTTACCACAAATCAGAAATTAACTTTCCTTAATTACTCCATCAAATAAATCAACTTCTTGATTAATTATATTAATTAATCTTTTAATTACACTGAGTGGTTATCACTTAATTTCTTCCACCAAATAATTATTTTTTAATTACTCCTCATCAATTAATTCCCTTTTTAATTAATTACGTCTAGCAATTATCCATTAATTACTTCACAAAGTAATTACTCCTCATTAATTGCCTTAAGTAATTATACTTAACCCAACATAAAATGATTACTTTTAAATTAATTAAACTTAATTAATTAATTAAAATTAACCACATTAAATTAATTGCACCAAGTAATTAATTACTTTAATTACTTCATTAAGTAATTTCCTTAATAATCTTCTTAACATTAAATGATTAACCCCTTAATTACTTATTACTTAATTATTCCTTAGTTGATTAACCTTGATTAATTTCAATATTAATTAACTAATTAATTACACTTAATTAATTTATCTTTATTTAATTTTTCCAAATTAAACATCTTAGTTAAAGTAAGTAATTATACTTTAATTTCTTTGGTTGATAAAACATGATTAAGTTGAAATAAATCATTTATTACATTAGCTCTGAACTTCCTTTTTAAATAGATTAAATTTAAGAGGTTGAATTTGATTTATTTAAAATCATCATTCCTTAGCTTATTAAAGTTAAATACTTTTTACCTTATTCACACTTCAATTTCAACAATTATATTTAAGTTGAGATATTTAAAAACTAATTACTAATGAAATATTTATATAAATCGAAACTATCTTTAAAACAGGATTTAAAACTATAAAAATCCATACCTTTAAAGTTTAAATTCGTTTAAACATTATTTCCTAACTTTAACATTTCATATTTTCTTTAAAACAAGTTAAAGCTTTGCTTAAACCTTAAGTTTACTTTTTAAATTTTGAAAATCATTTAAGTTTAAGACCTGAGCGAGATAAAGTGCTGGAAATAAAATATTTTCGAGCCCAAGATCCACATTCTCGAGTTATACTCGAGACAACACTCGTGCACATCTGCAACGAATGAAAACAAACAATCCACTATCGCATCTTCGAGTCATTCCTCTCCGGACTTCGAGCAATTCACACAACTTACTCGAGAAACTCGAGTACCTATCTTCCCAAACAAACTACTGACCCAACACTACAGTCGTGCACATGCACCGTTGACGCCGCCAACTCCGATCAACATTGACAATCGCCACAGATCGACCATCACAACCTCAGACCATAAAAACTCCAATCCCATCGATTCAAGTTCGAGAACAAAATCGAGCTGTACAAACCAAACTGAAACCAGAACATGGACCATCACATCACCTAAAATTTTGCCTCGTACTCACTCCTCCGGTCACCAGAAGATCCAGCCATCATTTCGCCGACGTCCAAGCTTCAAACTGCCGAAGTTCCGATGAACTCGATGCATCAGAGGAGCCCACGCGACCCCTAAACTTGGCCATGCCTAAAACTAGGGTTACCCACTTCATCGATTAACCGTAGTCACCACCGTACATTGATCATCTATCCAATATTTTTTCCAGACCCTCCGTTCCTCCCTCCACCTTCCAAAGTGACCGCGACTTCCCTAACCACAGAGATCACCAGAAAAGATCCAAACTACAAAATTTAGTCATACCCAAGCTGCTCTTCATCCTTAAAACTAAAAAATTATGATTTTGGTTTTAAAAAGCATGTCTTAGTTTAGGTATTCGATTTATAACCCTGAATTCATCAATCATGATAATTAAATCTTGACTTGTTTTAAAGTTGCACTGTTGTTTTTATTTTCCAGATGAAATAAAACTTATTTTAACTTAGACAGAATTTTTAAACTAAATTCTAAGGTATAACAATCATATTTTGATCAAGACACATGTCTTAAAAAAGATTGGATCATGAGCAGATGGTATTTGAGTTTATCTTGAGCCTGGAACCCAAAATCAGATAAATTACAAACACACAGCAATGCATACACCCATATGACACATAGGGATTTACCAAAACCGTACTCACCAAACAAACTTATTTTTCAGAGATGGGCATACCAAAGAATCTTATACTTAGACATTTAAATGGTGATGTTATTCACAAGAACTTTAAACCAAATCAGAGGAAAACATGTTAGAGTACTCACCTGAACTATGTACAGAGGAAACCTGGATGTTTGAGTTTGATTTCTGATAGCTGGAAAACTGTTCTGGTTTGAATTAAATCTTGATTTGGAAATGCCTTTGCTTCCTGAAACTTGATATGATAACTGATCTTGTTTTGATTTGTTGAGTTGTTCTGAAGTTGATCTCCAGGTTAAAAATGTTGTTGATGATATTGTTGATTTCTTGCAATGATTTCTCTCTGGTTTTAGTTTCAGATTTCCTTTTTTTTCTTTTTTTTTACATTTTCTTCTCTCATTTTTTTCTCAGCCATGCTTTGAATATGATAATTATATTTCTTTTTAAAAAAATGAACAAATGCCACTTGTAAATACAAAGCTTACAAATGTCAATGTAAATGATTATTTTCTTACAAATGTATGAATGAAAGAATAAGATGTTTACACATGTTTTATATCTTAAATATTATATATATTTTTTTCATTAAGTTTAATTCTTTTATATATAAACATTTCCTCCATATATATTCAAAGAATGTATTAACCTTTATAAATTTCTACTTTTAAACTTTTTGCTATTGTATTTTAACTTAATAAAGGTCTATCTTTTAGTGTCTCATGAAAATTAGTAAGAAAGAAAAATGAACTTTTTTATTAAATCCTTTTTAAACTTATCATATGTTTAAATAAATGTTTATCTTATGGTTTGAAAATATAGAGTTTACTTTAAATAGCTATTGCAATTTACCATATTGAATCCAAACAATAGCTTTCTAATCATCATATATACACACACACACTTGTATACATGTATATACATATACTTTAATTTTTTTCTTTTTTTCTTCAGAACACTTTTATATTGATATTACAAATTTGAGTAAATAAATTTGCCATTTGTAATTTGCATGCTATACTAAGCTTACACTTGTCTTTATACGTGTTAAAATATTTACACTTGTGTTTTGAATGCATTTATTATTTTAAATCTTTTTGAAAATCTTTTTATTTTTAATTTCTATTTGGTAAATACATTTTCTTAATTTATTCTTATAAAATTCTTATAAATAAAATATTATATAACTACTTATCTACCATTTAAAATCAAACATACATTATTATTAAATCCAATTTACTTTAAGATATTTATCTTAGGATTCCAATATCAAATTCAAATTTAATTTAAAATCTTATATATTTATTTTTAAATAAACACATATCTAATTTGTTTGAACATTATAAGTTTTCCCACTATATAATTATATTAGGAGATTTCAAATAAATATTTATTATCAGATTTATTTATTCAATTTACAATTCAGAATTTCTATTAGTTAACCCAATTATATTATCAATTACAGATGTCCAAAAATCCGAGTTACTACATTCCTCCCCCCTAGAATCTTTTCGTCCATGAAAAGGAACGAAGCCAGAATCTATTAAAATACTTATATTAGTAAAATTTCTCTTTGAACATTTTTAAACCATAAACTCCTTTATTAAAAATCTTTATACACTTTAAAATCTATATAATATTACTAAAATGGTTTTTATAAAAATTCTTTTATAACTTGATGTTTCGACAAGTCCATCCTTGTTCTCACAGAAATTCGGTCATACGTTGATCAGGCGTAGGAATGAAAATATATAAGTACTTGGCAGACTCGTTTCCAACATCCAATGAAAATACTTTGAAAAATAATTTTATTAAAAATATGGGAAACAATTTTTGGAAATAGAGGATATATCTTTTGGTGAGAATGCTCTGGAAATCATCACCCCCATCCGTGGTCGCAGTTACATCCTGGGTTACGTTGCCATCGCAGCAAAAGTCCATGTAACTGTAGGCACTCTCCCCCCTCGATTACATCATGGAACCCACAACAGATCGCAGTTACATTCCAGGGTTACATTGCCATCACACCAAAAGTCCATGTAAATGTTGGCTCTCAGCGGCACCCACTATTTTCGCTGTCAAAATGAAACCTCTCCACTCCTACATAGGTCGCAGTCTACCGATATAAAATCAAATGTAGACTGTTAGCTCTCAGCAACACACACGACTTTCGCTATGTTACCATAGGTCGTAGTCTACCGATATAAAATCAAACGCAGACTGTTGGCTCTCAGCGGCACACACGACTTTCGCTATGCTATACACTACTCATGATCCTCAGGAACTAGTTTTGTTCGGACTCCTCACAGGATCAACTTTCGAACCCCCCCTTGGGGCTCAAGGCAGCACCACCCGGTGGCACTCCTGAGAAGTTCATTTTCAAGGGAGCGCCTTTTCCCCCAGAGCCATCATAAAAACACTTTATACTATACACATATAGTATCTTTCAAATCATACACCAAGTATGATCTCATACAAAGCTCCTTTACACAAAATCGATTATCTCAAAATCGATAATTCTCAAACTAGGCTTTCCAAATTTCAATATTGATTTTACCCAAAAATCAAAAGCCTTTCCAAATTCAAAGGTTCCCAAAACCTTTTTCCAAAATCCTCATAAGATCCTTTATATATATATATATTCAGATATATATAATTTTTAAAAACTTTGGATCATTTCAATCTTGTATAAAACTCCTTTTATACTTCAAACACTTTCAAAAATCCTTTTTCTTCCAGCAATATATTCAACAAGGGGAGATTTATCTTATATAACAAAGATATATAACTTTGTTTATTGAAAATTAAATATTCAAATTTTGATCACTCTTTCCAATATCAATTTCATTTAAAACTGTACGTTGTACACTTATCATCCGTATGCTATACCAATCTGATCACTCACTCGATCACACAATTTCACTTTCGAACTAGTATCGTCCACCTGACCTCCTAGTGCGGACACAGATCTGGTTTCTTGATCAGAAACCGTCATTCTCCTTGCATAGTCATAACTATGATAGGGAATATATAGAACCAATCAACAATCCATATCTAGGTTCGTCGTCGAAAATCGAGTGAAAAATTCTAACTCGGATCGACATAATTATCTCGAAATTCTGTGCTCGAATCTGGATCAAATCTCTATGCGAATATAATAATATACGTACATCCTATGTATTTATCTCCATTGATTATTATCTAAGTCAATTTCCTCTATCTATTCACATTTCCTTTAATTCTATTCACTTATCCGCAATTTCTACAATCCCAAATGGATTATTACTTTAACTATAAACAGTTTGTACTCTGACTAACTTGAATTTAGAAAATAACTTGAAAATAGTTAATTATTTGAAAAATAATTATTAGTTTGTAAAATAGCTGTAAAATAGTTAAGTAGTTGCAAAATAGTTGGAAATAATTAAATAATTGCAAAATAGTTGTAAAATAGTAATTAGTTATAAAGTAGTTGAAAAACAGTAATTAGTTTATAAAACAGTTGTAAAATAGTTAAATAGTTTCAAAAATAACCATAGAATAAGTATAAAATAGTTTGAGGTTTAAAAAGAAAGGTTGTATGCATAAATAACTTGGAAAAATAAGTTTATATTAAAACAATTTATATTCAAAATAGTCTAAAGCCAAACTGTTCAATTCCCAATCTCCATTCTCATCAATTCAATTTAAATTTCCACTTCCATTTAAATTGACTCAATTTCAATAACTTCAATTTCCGTTGAAATTGATTTAACCCCAATTCAAGTTGAATTAATCCTCAATTTATTTCCAAATTCAAATCAAATTCCATTTGAATTTTAAACCTATTCAACTTTAATCACAATTCCAAATTATTCAAATCAATTCGGATCAATTTCAAATTGAACCAACTTCAATTTCAAATCATTTCAATTCTAGTTTAAATTAATCCAAATTCCTTATTTGAATTTGAACTCATTCATCTTGAACTTCATTTCAAATCAATCCAATTCAAATTTTAAGTCCAAGATGATTCCATTTTATCTTAATATTGGATATATTACCATACTCCAATTCTTCATTCTTTTAAACAAATTCAATTCACAGTTTAAAGATTATTAATAACAATAGGATGATATTATCCGATTTATTTAAATTTCCAGATCTCAAACCCATTTTGATATCACTCAAACTCCCAATTCATATCAACCATTTAACTTCCCAAGTTAAATCTTAATTTCATTCTAAAATTTCCAAATCAGGTTGATCATTCAAACTTATTTAACTTCTTCCAAGTTAAATTCAATTAACCTAATCCAGTCAAATTTACAGAATTTGAATTCCCATTCAAATTTTAAACTTCAGATTAATATCATTCCCACTGAAGTTTAAAACCTACTTCACTTTGGGTTTCACATCACATTCCAAATTTAAAAAAAATCAACATTTAGAGTTTATCTCAAACCATCTTTGAAATTATGTATATTCACATATATATTAATTGCCTTTACCAAGTTATACTTCAAATTTTAAACCACCCTGGTTTCAATTCAAAACGAATTCCTTTAAATTTTCAAACAGCTCTTGTTTGAAATAGGACCATTTTATTCAAATACATTAAATACTATTATTTATCATTTCTTTATCACTTTGAAACCGTTTCCAAATTCTGGACCCACATTTAAAACTTCACAATTTAAAACCACTTCAATTTACAAGTCATACTTAATTAAATGTTCTACTTCCATAAAACATTTCATTTTACTTACTCATCAATACACATTCTATTATTAAACACAACAATCGTTTATGATAATAATCAAGATTATCATATCTAGAAACTAATTCATTATTATCTTATTTTTGAAATTCTTTCCCAAATTCAAGATTTAATTTTAGTTTGAATCCGTTTCAAACTTCTCTCTATTCAATTTCAGTTTGGTTGTATTTCCATTATTTTTTAATTTGATTCCAATAATTTAATAACCAGTTATCTTAATATTTATTAGAAAGAAATATTGCTTTATATATCAAATTATATTCTTATGTAAAATCATTTAAAATCTTTATATAAGAAAATAACAAGTACGCTCTCTTATTTATATACACTCAACTCATTTTAGGGTACTATTAACCCTTATCCTTAATGAGTACACTCACCAGAGCCAAGGTTCTCGCTTAACCTTTCAGCTCTGATTCCAAATGTAACGACCCGGAAATTTCGATCCCGAAACTTCCAGATAGTTAGGCAAAGAAGAAAAGGGAAAGAAGAAGAAATAGAAACAAATCACAAAAACCTCACATTCGAAGCGGATCAAAATATAACATAACATAAATAACGGTTTTACAAAGAAAAACATCATCAGTACAATTATATTTTTATACATCAGAGTTACAACCATTTCAATACACTGGACAGTTTAAAACAACATGTCCAAGACAACTATACTATATATAGGGGTATATGCTCCATACGTTCATGCCATCTAGCTTGCCTCTTGAGCTTCAAAACGTCCTTACCTGAAAATCTGTAATACTCGGTCTGACCCGAGCATTACATCAAAGTAACACCCGGGTCAGACTGGAAACCAGCGTGAGTAAACCCATCTAATATGAAATACACCAAAAAAATAACCTATTTAAAACCCGGATAACTCATAACAATTTTACAAATTCACAGGTTTGGTATAGACAACACTCATTACACTCATAAATTTCTAAGTGTCAGAACTTAGATTATATGGTCCAATTCACTTAAATCATTCCATATCAGTTTATTGATTTCACAAATCAGTTTATAAAGAATCGAAGTGGGTTCGGGCATTTACTAATACCCGACTCCGTTCTCTTCGAATCCCATGACATCTAAACCCGAGTTCTTCAATTAAATACTGTTCAACTTTAATTACCGGATAACACTTTTACACAGCCATTCATAATTAATAGATAATCTCATAATCACTGCCCATTCAACATATCATATTACAAAGCCATTCATATCAAAGATATCAACCAATCCAAAGCACTTATCATCATTCGATCATTCATAAGCAAGATTTATCTCTTCCATTAATTACATTAATTAATGATCTTCTAATTACTTTTATTAGTTAATTATTCTTAAATTTCATCTAATAATTAACCCTTTATTACATTCATTAGTCAGCTTTGATTTACCACAAATCAGAAATTAACTTCCTTAGTTACTCCATCAAATAAATCAACTTCTTGATTAATTATATTAACTAATCTTTTAATTACACTGAGTGGTTATCACTTAATTTCTTCCACCAAATAATTATTCTTTAATTACTCCTCATTAAGTAATTCCCTTTTTAATTAATTACGTCCAGCAATTATCCATTAATTACTTCACTAAGTAATTACTCCTCATTAATTGCCTTAAGTAATTATACTTAACCCAACATCAAATGATTACTTTTAAATTAATTAAACTTAATTAATTAATTAAAATTAACCACATTAAATTAATTACAGCAAGTAATTAATTACTTTAATTACTTCATTAAGCAATTTCCTTAATAATCTCCTTAACATTAAATGATTAACCCCTTAATTACTTATTACTTAATTATTCCTTAGTTGATTAACCTTAATTAATTAAATATCAATTAAGTAATTAATTACACTTAACTAATTACACAAATTAATTTATCTTTATTTAATTTTTCCAAATTAAACATCTTAATTAAATTAAATAATTATACTTTAATTTCTTTGGTTGATAAAACATGATTAACTTGAAATAAATCATTTATTACATTAGCTCTTAACTTCCATTTTAAATAGATTAAATTTAAAAACTTGAATTTGATTTATTTAAAATCATCATTCATTGGTTATTAAAGTTAAATACTTTTTACCTTATTCACACTTCAATTTCAACAATTATATTTAAGTTGAGACATTTAAAACTAATTACTAACGTAATATTTATATAAATTGAAACTATCTTTAAAACAGGATTTAAAACTATAAAAATCCATACCTTTAAAGTTTAAATTCGTTTAAACATTATTTCCTAACTTTAACATTTCATATTTTCTATAAAACAAGTTAAAGCTTTGCATAAACCTTAAGTTTACTTTTTGAATTTTGAAAATCATTTAAGTTTAAGACCTGAGCGAGATAAAGTGCTGGAAATAAAATATTTTCGAGCCCAAGATCCACATTCTCGAGTTATACTCGAGACAATACTCGTGCACATCTGCAACGAATGAAAACAAACAATCCACTATCGCATCTTCGAGTCATTCCTCTACGGACTTCGAGCAATTCACACAACTTACTCGAGAAACTCGTGTACCTATCTTCCCAAAAAAATTAATGACCCAACACTACAGTCGTGCACATGCACCGTTGACGCCGCCAACTCCGATCAACGTTGACTATCCCCACAGGTCGACCATCACAACCTCTGACCATAAAAACTCCAATCCCATTGATTCAAGTTCGAGAAAAAAATCAAGCTATACAAACCAAACTGAAACCAAAACATGGACCATCACATCACCTGAAATTTTGCCTCGTACTCACTCCTCCAGCCACCAGAAAATCAGGAGATCCAGCCATCATTTCGTCGACGTCCAAGCTTCAAATTTTCGAAGTTCCGATGAACTTGATGCATCAGAGGAGCCCATGCGACACCTAAACTTGGCCACGCCTAAAACTAGGGTTACGCACTTCATCGATTAACCGCAATCGCCACCGTACATTGATCATCTATCCAATATTTTTCCCAGACCTTCCGTTCCTCCGTCCACCTTCCAAAGTGACCGCGACTTCCGTAACTACATAGATCACCGGAAATGACCCAAACTACAAAATTTAGTCATACCCAAACTGCTCTTCATCCTTAAACTAAAAAATTATGATTTTGGTTTTAAAAAGCATGTCTTAGTTTAGGTATTCGATTTATAACCCTGAATTCATCAATCATGATAATTAAATCTTGACTTGTTTTAAAGTTGCACTGTTGTTTTTATTTTCCAGATGAAATACAACTTATTTTAGCTTAGACAGAAATTTTAAACTAAATTATATGTTATAACAATCATATTTTGATCAAGACACATGTCTTAACAAAGATTGGATCATGAGCAGATGGTATTTGAGTTGATCTTGAGCCTGGAACCCAAAATCAGATAAATTACAAACACACAGCAATGCATACACCCATATGACACACAGGGATTTACCAAAAACATACTCACCAAACAAACTTATTTTTCAGAGATGGACATACCAAAGAATCTTATACTTAGACATTTAAATGGTGATGTTATTCACAAGCACTTCAAACCAAATCAGAGGAAAACAAGTTAGAGTACTCACCTGAACTATGTACAGAGGAGACCTGGATGTTTGAGTTTGATTTTTGAACACTGGAAAACTGTTCTGGTTTGAATTAAATCTTGATTTGGAAATGCCTTTGCTTCCTGAAACTTGATATGATAACTAATCTTGCTTTGATTTGTTGAGTTGTTCTGAAGTTGATCTCCAGGTTAAAAATGTTGCTGATGATATAGTTGATTACTTGCAATGATTTCTCTCTGGTTTTAGTTTCAGTTTTCCTCTTTTTTTTTCTTTTTCTTTTTACATTTTCTTCTCTCATTTTTTTCTCAGCCACGCTTTGAATATGATCATTATATTTCTTTTAAAAGCAATGAACAAATGCCACTTGTAAATACGAAGCTTACAAGTGTCAATGTAAATGATTATTTTCTTACAAATGTATGAATGCAAGAATAAGATGTTTACACATGTTTTATATCTTAAATATTTTATATATTTTTTTCTTTAAGTTTAATTCTTTTATATATAAACATTTCCTCTATATATATTCAAAGAACGTATTAACCTTTTTTAATTTCTACTTTTAAACTTTTTGCTATTGTATTTTAACTTTATTAAGGTCTATCTTTTAGTGTCTCGTGAAAATTAGAAAGGAAGCAAAATGAACTTTTTTATTAAATCCTTTTTAAACTTATCATATATTTAAATAAATGTTTACCTTATGGTTTGAAAATATAAAGTTTAGTTTAAATAGCTATTGCAATTTACCATATTGAATCCAAACAATAGCTTTCTAATCTTCATATACACACACACTTGTATACATATATATACATATACTTTAATTTTTTTTTCTTTTTTTCTTCAAAACACTTTTATATTGATATTACAATTTTGAGTAAATAAATTTGCCATTTGTAATTTGCATGCTATACTAAGCTTACACTTGCCTTTATACATGTGTTAAAATATTTACACTTGTGTTTTGAATGCATTTATTATTTTAAATATTTTTGAAAATCTTTATATTTTTAATTTCTATTTGGTAAATACATTTTCTTAATTTATTCTTATAAAATCCTTATAAAGAAAATATTATATAACTACTTATCTACCATTTAAAATCAAACATACATTATTATTAAATCCAATTTACTTTAAGATATTTATCTTTGGATTCCAATCTCAAATTCAAATTTAATTTAAAATCTTATATATTTATTTTTAAACAAACACATATCTAATTTGTTTGAACATTATAAGTTTTCCCACTATATAATTATATTAAGAGATTTCAAATAAATATTTATTATCCGATTATTTATTCAATTTACAATTCAGTATTTCTATTAATTAACCCAATTATATTATCAATTGCAGATGTCCAAAAATCCGGGTTATTACAAGTCACATGCATATGTGTGTACGTATAAAGCATCGCGTATAATACATGTCTTAAAAAAGTATACATATGCAATGAAATTCGATTGAAGGTATAGAAAATGTATTTTTAATATTATTCGAAAATAGTGGTTAAATTAAAACGTTATTCATTCTAGTAAATTTGGACCGATCAGGGGAAGTACATCATTAGACGATCATGCACTAGAAAAACCTTGGTCGATACTTGAATTGAATTTTATTGCAAATCTCGAAATGCCTTTTACAGAATTATCCATAAGAAACAAGGGCATACTACAAAAGTATATACAAATGATTACATGCGATCAAAGTTAATGGAAAGTGTATTTTGGAGATAATCTTTTAACTCATTATACATAAGATTTGTATCATTGACTCAAAAGGCTAATTTTCTATTAACTGACTGTTGCTTCTAACGTTGTAGCAAATTCATAGTCCTATTCGTGAACATATGAAAGGCTGGGTATTTCAGACAATTGTTTTGGATTATGGAATACCTAAAAACATTTATGCAGTATGGATCTTAAAGCCACCAATAAACTAAATATGGGTGAATAGTGTATGTCAATTACTTAAAATTTAATTCAATTTTTTAAATCTACTTAAAGGAGTAATAAAATCAAGAGTACATTCGAATAATAAATATAAAGTAAAAGTAAAGAGAAAATGAAATAAAGAATTTTATATCGGTTTGGATTATAAAATTTAGGTGATACAAAATTACATTTAGAGGAGGAAATTAATATACGATAGAAGGAAATAGTAAATTTGGATTTTCCCTAATTAATATGCATATATGGATATACTTATTTCTCCCCCTATTTGGATAAGCAATTTTATTCCATATACATATTAACTTGGGTATCAAATAATTGATTGTTACAAATATAGCCTAAAAGATAGAGCGGAAAAGTGTGGAAAAATATTTGGTGTTTCTCTTTTTCATCTTTATTCTTATCCAAACACCAAGAAGTCATTGCCAAAAATATCAAGACTCCATTCTTAATAAGGTTATCGATTGTAATTTTCTGTTCACTTTTATATGGTGGATTAATTGTAAACAACTATTTTTTTAGAACTGATACCAATGGTAATTGGGTGGAATTTTATGTACTAGTTCTTTTTCTTTTTGTGTTTTGAAACTATCATTGCTATTGTCCTTGTTAAAATATCATTATTTTAATCCAATATTACCCCTTTGTGAGTTGTGATATAAGGTCCTGAGATAGGCTTTCTCAACATATATCCTTTTATTAGGTTTTGTGCATGAAAAATCCTAACAAATTGGTGTTAAAATTAGATCATTATAAGACTAAGGGTTATTTTGGATTTGGATAATTCTTGAGATATTAGACTTAATTTCCTTCTCGAAGGTTGCTCTTTTGAATGGAAAAAAGAGGTATTTAGAAGCCTAAGATAAAGGATGTTTTACATTTCAACGATCTTCATGAGCTGCTTGAAGGCGATAGGAAGAGACCCTCAAATATAGGGGAAGGGAAATGGAAGAAGATAGTCAATAAGGCAGTTGCATTGATTCTCTAATACCTTGATAATTCAGTTTTCCTTCTTGTGGCTAGTTGTAAAAATATGAAGGATTTGTGGGATAAGTTGATAACTTTATATGGGTTGGAAAGTGCTAGTAGTAAGGCTTTTCTTGTTCAAAATTGGTTTAGTTAAGACTAGGTGGAGAGTGGTGGAATCATATTGGTCAGAAGTGGGTGAAATAAGTGGGTTTCAATTTTTTTCTTCTAATTTTTTATCATAGTCGGCCTATGAAGTCTAATAGGTGGTATTAGATCCAATCTAGTTTATATAAATAAAATCCAATTATATTCAATTTCTGCTAATTAATATTTAATTTAATTAAATATATTTTACTTAGTTTATGAGTATATCATTATACACTTATATGTGTATATTATGCATGTGGAACATCCATACGGTTTACATAGTAAATGCATATGAACATAAACGTTGGGATTTGCTTTTATACCATATATACTGGCCATTTATATATGTAATGATTGTCACACAACATATTTTAAATTTATATGCAAATATTTATAAATTAGTTTATATATTAAATGAAACATGCAATTAAAAATATTTGAAGTTTTCACTGTTATTCTACGAATTAAATCAGGGAGACCCCATTTCTTCTTACTTATTCTTACTAGTCATGGAAGTTTTCACTGTTATTCTACGAATTAAATATGAGCAGAAAGCTATCAAGTATCATCCGAAGTGTGCTAAACTTAATATCACCTCTATCATGTTTGCTGATGATGTGTTGTTGTTTACCAAGCCTGAGCTTCCTTCATTTAATGCCATCTCTAAGGCACTACTTGATTTTTATGCTATGACTGGACTCAAAATCAATCAACAGAAATCCTCCTTGTTAGTATCTGGTGCTAGTGACACACATGTTTCTGAATTACAAACTGCAAGTGGTTACTCTGCAATGAGCTCTGATATGAAGTACCTTGGGTTACCATTGATAACAAAAAGAATTACAAGAGCTGACTGCTTTCCTCTCTACAACAAAATCACTTCTGTGTTGAAAGCTTGGGAAAATAGGAAGTTATCTCAAAGTGGTAGGCTAGTGCTAATAAAAGCTACTGTTTTTGCCTCCCTTGTTTACTGGGCACGTGCAATGATACTTCCTTCTAGACTACTACATCAGGTCAGGTCTGCCATGAGCAGATTTTTCTGGACTGGTAGCATACATAACAAAAAAGTTTTGCCAGTTTCTTTTTCTAAATTTGAAGTTCCTAAATATTTGGGAGGACTTGGAGTTAAAAATGTCAAGACTTGGAATACAGCAGCTATGAGCAAGCATATTGATGATATAATCAGCAATAGGGAAAGTTTATGGGTACAATGGGCTAGGCAGTACAATTTAAAAGGAAAGTTTTTTTGGTGCATGGATATTCCTCAGAATAGTAGCTGGATATGGAGAAATATACTTAAGTTGAGGAATGTGGTACTAAAAATGATCAAATACCCAGTCAATCAAAATTCTACTGTCAAATTCTGGTATGATCCTTGGGTAAGTGAAGGTATTATTCTATCCAGCCTGTGTGATTATAACCAGATTGTGCAGACTGGTATACAAATGAATGCTAAGGCAAGTGATTACATACTTGATGGGAAACTGGTGCTTCCTTATAACAGCAATTTACATATAAGACAGCTGTGGGAAAAAATGATACAACTTTACAAGCCTGATGCACATCACGACTATGTGACATGGAACAAGAAGAAACATACAATTAAAGGTGTTTTCAATCAGATCACTGACACAGCCCCACTGCCTTCTGCTATTTGGAACAGTGTCATTTGGACTTCTGATACTCAACCTAACCATAACTTGATGCTTTGGAAAGTGATAAACCAAGCATTGCTTACTAGAAATGTACTGAACAAGTATGGCATGAGTTGCTCACTGAAGTGTCTGTTTTGTGATAATTTTGATGAGTCTGCTCATCACATTTATTTTGAATGCCCTGCTCTCCTATATATCATCACTGGTATTTGGAATAAAGCTGGCATTAGGTTACTGCCAGTTAGCACTACTGAAGTGTGGGGAGTTTTCTTAAAATCTGGCAAGAAGAAAGATGTAAAAGGAAGGATGCTTGCTAACTGCTTGAAGATTTATATGTCTGTTATCTGGAGAGAGAGGAATACTATATTTTTTGAAAATCAGAGAAAAAATGGTGATGCTCTTTGGCAAGAGGTGAAGAATGCTATTCTTTGCCAAATAAAGAACTGTCAATCTGGTTATTCAGTTGAAATGTTACATCTCTGGGAAAGAGACTAAGTCCCTTTTTATTTTATTTTTTTAGCTCTTTGTGTTTGGTTTTGTTTTGTTCTTTCTTTTCTATGTTTATCTTTGTCCTTCATCTGTAACTTTTATTGGTTTGCAATAAACTGGTAGGGGACCAGTTAACCCCGCTGGCTTTGCCAAAAATATTTGAGTATACTTTGATCAAGTCAATAAATATTGATTCAAATTAAATATCCAAAATATCTAATTTGACCAAGTAAACCATTTTAAATTCAAATTCAAATTTATAATTGTTAAATTATCTTTCAAATATTCATAATAAATATATCTAGTACGTATTGCAAAATAATGACATTTCTAAAATAAAAAAAATACTTTTTTTATTATTATTATCAAATATATACAAACTAATTAATCATATAAAAGAATTATTTAATGTACATTTTGTAACAAAAAATTACAAAAACATTTTATATATTTTAAAATTCAACTTGGCTAGAATTTATTTCAGTTTAAAAACAAAAAATATTACTATTATTTTTTAAAATAACACATGTTACATATTTTAAAATGATTTAAAACATTGTTTAAACAATTATTAATTTGAATATGTATTATATTTAAAATATAGATTCGAAAATAATTATTTTTTAAATCTAAAACTAATTATTATTATTAGAAGAAGTACAAAATGGATGTATGTATTAAAATAATTTTAATATTGTTTAAATAGCTATAAATTTAGATACAATTATAATATATTTAAAATATAGATTTGGTAATTTTTTTTAAAGATGAAAGCATCTTAAATTTATATATATTTTAAAACATTAATATATATATATATATATATGTACTAAATATATATGTGCATTTAAAATTAGCATAAATGGTTTTAGACTATTCAAAAGATTTTATTGTTGTGAAAAACTAAAAATAAATTATTAATAATATACATTGCCGAAAATGTTTATTTATTATGATTTTATGCAAAGATCCAACAATAATTTTAATTAACGTAGAATAGTCAGTGACATATAAACTTAGACAATTAGAGGTGACAATAATTACATATATAAAATCATTCTATAAGGGACATATAACAAATAAAATGTAAATTAGATCAGAATCATATTTTTGGTGTGCTACCTTTGAACACACGTTGATTGATACATCCCCCTAGGTCTGCCTTGATTCAATCTTCTAGTGTAGCAGCTACTTGGATTCTGTGATTAATACATCTTGAAGTGTGAGGATTTCTTTATTTTTAGCCACAGGGGAGGAGGGTTACATGGTCAAGAGGGATTACGTATTTAAAGGAAAAAAAATTAAAAGAGAAAGTTTTTAAAACTAGTGTACATCGCACGTATATGCATCTAATAACTAGAAATATCTAACTTTTTATTTAGTAAAAAAATTTATGGATGGGTGTATGCTATAAGTCAAAAGGTTTGGGGGTCACATCACTTTTATTTCAAGCAAACTAATAGTTAATTTCGTCGATAGTTGGGTGTGACGACCCGCTGGATGGGTGTGTCGATTTTTGAGGGTCGATGAGATGGGTCGTCACAGTGGGTGCGAACTTGGTAATGTTAGAGATTGCAAACCAATTGTGAAATTCCATTGATGGATGAAGGGTATTTTCTGAATTTTTAAAAAGAAACCGTGGAAATTTATTCATTGAATTATTATTATTAATAGTAGAGATGAGGAAAGGGAAAAGACAAATTCTCCTCCTTTTACTAATTTCTCTTTTACCCAATCTAGATCTATATCTAACATTTAAAACAAAATATCCTCTTCCGTCTTACCTACTTATGGCCAGCCATTAGATGGGCCTAATTGACATCAAAACATCCTAAACATATTAAGTAATTAACACCATTTTAATCGTATTTAATTGTATATCGATATCGTGTATTGATAGATACAGATGTAACTTTTATATATGCACCCAATCAGTTACAAATGGCACCCATAAAATTCTAATAGCACCTGACACATCAAATAAATAATTAGTTAATATTTTAGAAATATTAACTAATTTAATTAATTTATAATAAGTTATAAATAAATTATTTTGTCTGGTATTTCAGAAAAATAAGCAAAATGGTTGTGTGACTCGTAAGTGTAAATTCAGTCAACAGTTAATATCGAACTATTCAAATATTAACGTTCATTCATCACCTTAGCTGGTGAAGGACAGTTTGGCCGAGTTTTTCACGTACACATCTTTATCGGTAAAATCCAATTTCACAATTTAAATAGTACATTTTAGTAACGGTTGTTTACATCAATTCCGATCATCCCTACTATACCACTTTAGGACACATGAAATTTGGTAATGGTCAAAATTCCAAAATTGTCCACATTCAACTTGGTTGGTCCTTAAAAAAAGTCCTTGGTTTAGTAATAACATTAATTATTAACCTGTTCTGGTCAAAGATTTAGACTTTATGTTGACTACAGTTGGCCATGACACTAACTCATATAACCGAGGAGATGAATTCTCTACAAAATAATTTTTCACTTTTAATGCTTCAATTTATACCTATCTGTAGTCATTCTATGGACGTTATGCCATGATTTAACTATAATCAAAATGGGGTATCCATATTGAAATTCAAAATTTTTCTTAAATCAAGAGAACTGCGTAATATCAGTACCTCAATATTTCCTATTTGACCTTAGTTATATTAACTAACAGGTAGTCCTGTAAACGGATGCAGTCGGATACGGATAGTGCTGTATCCGTATCCGTATCCAAAAATGAAAATATGTATCCGAATCCGTATCCGATATCCACAAATACCCGTTGAACATTATCTGTGTCCATATCCGCTAATATTTTCAGATATCCGAAAATATCCGTATCCGGCTTAGCGAATACGGATATTTTTGGATATCCGAAAATATCCGTATCCGGCTTAGCGAATATGGATATTTTTGGATATCTGAAAATATCCGTATCTGAATCTCAAAATGTATCCAAAAATATCCGAAAAATTAACCAATATAATGCATATTTCATTTTTTTTCGACTGAAAAAAAGATTAAAAACCTTCTAATACATAAATTACATCAAATTAACAATAGGTAATCCAATCACACAAAATCCGTGCAATCAATTAGTGTATTTCTATTAAATTTATGGATACAAAATAACATATTAATATATAAATATATATAAATATTTAATTTTAAACCGGACGGATATTTATTGGATACGGATACAGCCATATCCGTATCCGTATCCGAAATATGATTTGGATATCGGATATTCGCATCCGCTTTTCAAATATCTGATATTTTTCATGTTTTCGGATACGGATGTAGATGGATTTCGGATAATTCGGGTATTCGTTGACAGGCCTACTAACAGGAAACTCTCAAGTGATTCATTCTATAGTTATCCAATTACTATCAGTACATAATACCTTAGTGCCCCAGTAGCCATGAGTAGTGCACAACCCAAAATTTGCAGAGCATTACATACTCTTGTCTCAAAGATGTATCGGTGTCCTTTCTTGAACTAATATATTATCTTAAACTAATATATTATTGTGACAATTTTCTCATGATTATAAATACCTGTAATTATTATCATATAACATGTTGTTTATGGATTACCTACTTTAATATACTTTAAATTAATTTATTTAACTTATTATAACATTAAATAACAAAGTGTATAATGTAAATTAAATACCTTTATTATGAACTAGATTGATTATAGAGTTAGATATATGTAACAAATTACATAAGTGCCCCTAGGGAATACCCTTAGCTCTCCCATATAGAAGTCTATCGCAGAACATTTAAATGAATTTCAAGATATAATAAACTAGTTGATAAGTTTGGACGTCGAATTTGATGATAAATTATAGCTCTTTTTTTGAAGTTCACGTTCAAAGAGTTGAGAAACATTGGTTGTGCCATTGAGTAACCCATATGCTAATGGAACTATCTCATTGGATTTATTATGCGGTATCTCTTAAATGAAGAGCTTAGAATGGAAGGGTCAACCTTAAATCCAGTTCTAGATGATGCTATAATAGCAAGGGACTCAAAGTAGGATATAAAATCAATGGTAAAGGTCACTAATGGTAAAGGTATGTCAAAATGTATCATTTGTTATCATTGTCATAGAAAATGTCATATGTGCATAAGTGTGAGATATATAAGAAGATCAAAAAAAGGCCATACATAGCGGCAGTGGTTGCAGTGCACAGGCTGGTTTAGTTGAAGGTAGTGGTAAGAATACTTCTTGTGATGTACTCATTATTGATGTAAGCTTTAGAAGATGGATTCAAGTACTTTTTTGCATATGTAGTGCTATGATGTATTTTTCTTCTTAAAAAGGACCATCAACATAATTAGGACGGCCAATGGAGTAGAGCTATCATTTTGCGGTATTCGATCTATCCAGTTTTGTATTCATGATGGTGTAGTTAGACTGGTCTTCGGCATGAGACATATACCTACTGGTAGTTTAATCTCATTCTCTTAGTTAATTAGATCACCGTGGTTGCACTTATGAGACTCGAGGTGGAGTTTTGGGAGTGATGAAGTTGGTCATATTGTCATAAGAGGAGTGTTGAATGATGGAAATCTTTATAGATTAGTTGGTCATGTGGTTGAATATAGAAAGCGAGTGGTAGTTGGAGAACCTAGACTACATGTAGGTGGAGAGGTGAATGTATGCACTATTTTGATGGTCATGTTGGTGATAATATTTTCTATAAGGGTCTTCATATTGATAATCTTGATGTATCAATGGTGATTGTGTGGAACGCTCAAGTCAAGTAGTGGATGGGTGTCGATTCCAAAAATTCATAAAGATTTATGGATGTCTTTGTGGTATAACAAATGTTTTTTATGCCGAGTGTTGTGGTATATCTCACTATAAGAGATGCATCAATTGTTTGTGATGGTAGTAGCTTGTAATTTGGTGTGATTGAGAAAAAGGGAGTTATGAATGAAGATGGTAGACTTGTGTATTTTATTCAAGGGGGTTGCTTTTTTTTTTTTTTTACTTTGAAACATGATTTGGTTGAAGGTGGAGATCGAGTGTATTTCAAGATATGTGATTTTGCATTAAGGTGACGGGTTAAACTTAGATGAACCAAAATCACGTTTAAGGAGGAAATAAGTATACAAAAGAAGGAAAGAGTAAATTTTTATTTTTCCTACTTAACAGGCATAAATGCATATGCTTATTTCCCTCTCTATTTGGATAATCATTTTTTTCCATATACATACTAACTTAGGCATCAAGTAATTGATTTTTATCAATACAGCCTAAAAGAGAGAGCAGAATGGTGTAGAAAAATATCTAGTACTTTTCACTTCTATCTTTGTTCTTCTTCTTCAAACACTCGGAAGTCATTGTCATAAAGATCAAGACTCCATTCACAATTAGGTTATTGATTCTATTTTTTGTTTTGTTTGCTTTTATTTGGTAGATTAACTATAAATAATTGTTTTTGAAAATCAATATAAAGGGTGGTCGGATGGAGTCTTATACGTTGATTAATTTTTTCTCTTTGTATTTTGGAACAATCATTACCATTGGTTATGTTCAAATATTATTATTTTAATCCAGTATTATCCCTTTATGACTAGGGTGATATAAGATCTTGAGATTGGTTCCACTATATATATATATATATATATATATATATATCCTTTTGTTAGGTTTTGTGCAACAAAATTCTTAATATGGATATCCAATTCTATAATAACTCTGGTACTTCTCGTACAAAATTTCACTACTCCTTGCTTTCCACCACCTTTACAATCTTACAATTCCATAAGTGGCAAGAACACCTTTACAATATTAAGATACACCTTTCCTCTTTCTATAAGTGATAAGAATACCTTTTTTCTACAACGGTAAAATAGAGACAAGTCGATATGTTTTCAACATAAAACATTGCAGTTTTAGTGCAATGATCTTATAAACCTCTAATAGCAGTATATCTTTGAAATCTGTGAGGAATATGACGAAACCAGAGAGAGAATGATTGCGAAATCAATCACAAATTTTCAATCTTTTGTGGTTGCAAATCCTTAAAGGAATTGAGTGAATGTATAAGGATTTGTAAATAGAGTGGAACTGAATTAAGGAGTTTTCTTACAAAAGTATAAGAATATTAGAGTAAGAGCGAATTTAGAGATCTATGAATTTATTTTGGATCTCCTTAAATGAATGAAAAATATGTCCGTTGGTGAATATTCGACGACAAAATCCATTCATTTGGATTCTAAAAAAAAGTTGTCTCTATGTTGATGTAGTGTAGGGGTTACGTCAACGTGGTCAATGTAATTTTTTTTTTCTTTCCAAAATTTACCTAAGGATTCAACACTTCAAAACTCAAAAGTATATGGTTACACAAAGTTGTTTAGAGATGAAATTGAGTTAAATGAAAGAGGTGTTTCAAAAGATATTGCTATAGGTGTTTACCTGAATTTCTAAGACTCTATAGACTTACGGAACACCTCTTGTATCTTTGTCATTGGAGCATTGTGATTCGTTTGTGTTGTATCAAGCACATCTCTCATTTTTTGATCCTATTCTCTATAATATATATATATATATATATATATCTTTCATTTGCTTTATTACATGCATTGAATATCTCATATATCAACGTATAATGTCTCCATAATATATTTGAAATTTATGCACAACTTGGAGAGAAGTTAGTAATAATTTTTATATGGTCATTTTCATAAAAATCAGTACTTAGGATATTAACAATTACGTCTACTCTGATTTATTCAAAATAACCAAGTCTGGGATATTCGATACATCACATAAGTGTAAGAGATTGACAATTGTGTTCTCATCCATATTTATTCCTACTAACTAAGTGTTATATTTAGGCAAAGAAAAAAGAAGTTAATAAATGAATAATAACAAAACATCTTGACATATAAGAGTTTAACTAAATTAAGCATTGTCAATGAGGTAAAAATCTTAGCACAAGGTTCTACCATCTAAATTATATGGTCCATCGTATGAGACAACATTAAACCCAAGAATAACATCTTATGTATTCATGTAATAATGTCAAGTGAAATCATGAGAATACTACCAGAAAGTGTAGAATCCCCTGCTTTGAGATCTGAAAATGAACATAGATGATTATGCAATCATCACTAGAATAATAGTTCAAGTGACGAAATGAGATTGATATTTTTTCACGGCATAGATAAATAGAAGAACTAGAGAATTTTATACCTTTTTAGCGCATCTTTCACTTAATTAACCCAAATTATTTCCCATGCAGGGTAAATATAATAAAACATAAATATAAATAATATGCTAACATATAAGGATATTATACATCATATAACCAGTTATAAATCATAATTTAAGTACGTAGTAGAAATAAAAATATCTAAATAGAAAGCTTCTAGTTTCGTCACCGCCTTCTTTATTCATAACCTTGAATAAATGCGTTTAACAGTAGACTTCCATTTGCTAATGGGTGAAATAATAATAAGCATAGGGATAGACAATAGTTTATTGTGAATAATATCGGTACTCTTAAAAACATAAGTATATGATTATGAGACAATGCCCTATAATGAAATAGGCTTTTGCCTCATTATCCCAAACATAGACACCATCATCACAAAATACATTTTATCATAAATAAGTAAATGGAATATCAATGGGTTAACTTACATGAGTTAATAAGATGTCTACACTGACATATATCCTAACATTCAATTATACATCATTTTATATTCTCATAATGTCACATGAGCATCATAATAATGTGTCACTCTGATTTCATTAATTCATTTGAGAAAGTGTTAACCTCACACTTAGGTTACTATATCTCTTTAAATTTTCATGCAACAAACTTCAAAGGATTACACCATCCCGAGTCATGCTAACCCACTAAAGAGTTGTTGCGCACTCGTCCTTGGGTTACACCACCCAACAAGCATCCTTGTCATTAGCCTCTTAATCTCTCATAATCCATAACCAATTGGATTTTGTTTTTTTGTTATACTTTATTCATTATAATTAGCTGCAACATCCCCAAGTTAGATCATTTGATCTTTTAGATGCAATTCTACTTACTCCAGAATCGACCTCGATTATACCCACTTTTTATAACATTCACAAGTTGTTCGTTAAGCACATAACATATGTGACCATCATAAGTGACCATAAAACATAAAATATGATTTATTCATCATTACAAATAACTTACATCATAATATATAAACGAAACGCATCCATGTGAGGTCGCATAAAGGCATAAAACTATTCTTTTTGACCATTTAAAATGAAATAAACTTAATTCATTGTCCATATTCAATTTAACTCAAATATAACTAATTTGTCGTATGGATATTTTAAGAGAATAATTCCCAATGCTCGATCAATTAGTTAATCAACTTTAAGTTTAATAATAATTATCGACAATGGCCAAAACGACATCAATTAACTCGACCTAAATTTTATTCTAGGTTCCTCTAGTGTTACTTTAGCCTACCTCTTAGAGTTTCTTTGGATCTACCTTAGAGTCACTTAATTCAGTCCTACCCTAGATAAACTTCGATCCTTGCCCTAGAGCAACCTCGGGTTTCGCTGCATCACATATAGGCCATCTCACATCATTTGTATCATTTTGGCGATGGTGCATATACACTAATGGTCTCATCAGCTTAGGGTATCATTAGGTAAGGTGATGGTTTCATTAACTTATGATATTTATTTATGCAATAGGTATTCATCGACTTGTCCTTATCTCTACCCAATGGTCGCTTCGAGTCATGGTCAAATTGGTGCAAGTATTTAATCAGAGTTATCTTATAGTGCTTATGATAGGAAAAGAGCAGCCGTAGTTCACATTGGACAATGGGAACTTTGGGAAAAAATGATGGATACATCTGGGTCATCATTGGTTCATGTAAATGCTCATGTTGATATAGTGTCTCATCGACCCAGTGTTGCTATGGGTCATAAATAGTATTACTTGATGGTTGCTTCTGAATTATGCGTGAAAGAGTTAGTGGTATTTCCTTAGGCAAATTATGCAATTTGTTACATATATTTAAATTTGCACTCAATCTTGTTCTTAGTTATGATGTTTGTTTTCTTTCATGTACTTTTTTATATTGTAATATAATTAATTAAAAAATTAATTTAAACCACATAGTAAGAAAATCCTTAAATAAAATGTTATGCGACTATAGTTGCAATCGTGAGTAATTAATCATAAAATAAAATCATGTTTTGTTATAAGTATTCCTAGTTAAGATGTTTCCAGAAAAGGATATTGATTCACCCGTTGAGACCAGAGTGTGTAATGCTCTCCAATTCTTAGGTTGTATAATACTCGTGAGCATTGGGGTATTAAGGTTTTACATACTTATAGTTATTAGATAACTATGGAATGACACATTAAGAGTTTCCTATTGGTTGATAACACCTAGGTCAAATGGAAATCTCAATGTGATAATGTTACACAATTTGATCGACTTGAGAATGCTAAGTAACATCAATGTGAATATTCCACTTTGATTATAGTTAAATCATGGCTTGTAAATCCATCGAGCGACCATAATTAGGTATGAGTTGAAGCATTGAAAGTGAAGCATTAATTAGTAGAGAATTCATCTCCTCGGTTGTATGAGGTTAGTGTTATGGCATGGCGATCCTCATATTTTTGAAGTAAATACATAGATATTGTATATATATTGTGATTCGGATGTGTTCGACACTATCGAGGGTGTTTCATAAAACATACATGATTCCCATTTGAATTCTTTATTAAATATTGTTTCGCTTCCAATTCTCCAACTCAGACCCAATTATAGTCTTTCAGTAGACATCATACAAAGATTTGACTTTAATCAAAATAAAGTATCCATATTAAAGTTCAATGGTATTCTCAAGTCGAGATAAAATATGGTTATTTTGAAATTTCTTATTTAACCCTAGTTGTTATTAACCAACAGGAAACTCTCGAGTGAGTCATTGTATAGTTATCCATAACTATCAATACATAATCCTTTGGCCCCCAAAGGCCATGAGCAATACTCCATTCGACACTTGGAGAGTGTTACGTTCTCTGGTCTCAATGGATTCATGGATAACCTTTCTCAAAACATCTTGATCATGTATATTTAAATTAAAATATTATTTTATATTGTGATTAATTACTTATGATTACAACTATTTGCATCTATAATCACATAACATTTCATAATGATTTTCTTAATTATATACTTAATATTAAATACGTAATTGATTATATCACTATATAACAAAGTATATAAATGATGTCAAATACTTTTGGAACAAGATTGGTCGTAGAATTAGATATAGGTAACAAATTACATAGTTGAACCTAGGGCATACTTTCAACTTTATCAATCTCCCACTTGCACTTGGGGTCAATTATGAAACCATATTCCTATTCCTCCGATTAGTTTTCTCATAACCGATCAGCTAGTCCCTTGATGAATTGAAATGTCATATATTCGTAACGGTTTACTTTGTTAATCAACACTCTCCAATGTCGATAAAGTGCCTTTATCAAATGGAACATATTATGGTACGTTTCTCGATTTCTAGTGAGCTTTAGGTTCTTTTGCAATTTGTATTATGACATTTTTATTGCATTACATAACATTGTTATGTGATTGTCAACATTTAGATTCACCCCTAGCTCAGTTATAAATTGTGCATAATGTATATACGTTTGTTGGATTAATGTTATTCAAGGCAATGTGCTTAGCCTTTTGGTTAAATTAGCCACAACCTTTCATTTGGAACAATTCCTACTTAACGCTCCTTAACTAAAGTTTAAACATGAATTTAGTATTGCCATATTATACTTGATATCACTTATAAATTTCAAGGCTGAATATTCCTTTACAAGGAGTTTGTTATTCCTATGAACAATTCCCTAGTATTTCGTAAATACTCAAGCACACTCTAACCTACCACTTAGTGATCTTAATTTGGATTTGATATCTACTCAATGTATCAAGTACATAATTAAACCCTATGTCATGAATTGAACAACCAAATTAAAATTATTTTAATACAGGTACATCATTAACAATCATAACTTTGTTATTTACTTATTGTTTAAGAAATATTTTAACACCATTATAGTTCTTTCTTACAGATACACGCCTCCTCTGCATTTTGACTAAATTCAAAATGTTTGATTTTTCAGTTAAAATATTTGCTCAACTCTAATGCTTGTTGAATGATACTTTCATATTAGTTTTTGAATCCTATTCAAAATCTCAAACTCTGCACCACTCCCACTGATTTTGAGGCACTTTGGTTGTTATGAGGAAACAACATATTCTAAATCATTATTTAGAATTTCTGTTTCAATATACATGTTCCAAAAACTCAAAATCATACCAAGTAATAATTTTAGGATAACTCTAGATTATCTGTAGCATTAATTTCAACAATTTAAATTTATGGTTCTAGTTTATTTACACTGTTCACTGTATTCCAAATAGTTTTGGTCTTCTTCTCAAGGACGCTTTTGTGGTCGATGGATCATATCCCATTGGGTGTTGCTATCAAAATCATATTATGATAATATACTTAGACCCATATAAAATTTTCACATATCATGCCATCTGCCAGAGTCAGTATTCTTAATGATTTATTGAAAAATTGAGGCAATTCTATTTTCTTGACATCGATAAGAAATTCATAGTTTCTATTTGATATGCAAGAATTCTTATTATTCATTCTAATGTGTTATGCGCATTTAGATTTAATTAATTTCAAATAATGCTTCGTAATTAGTTTTTTCTTTTGATTGCATCCATATCCATTCTATTACAAATAATTTCTATAAGAAATTCCTTTGTCACGAGTTGGCCTTTCTTGAAAAATTATTTTTTCTCAGTGCAACAGAATAGGTGTTCATTAATATTTTATGAACTATCTTTATATATGTGTAAAAATGATTTAGTTTTTATTTTATGAAAATTATGTTGATAAGATAAATTAGTCAAAAATATTAGTTAGTCTGAAACTCCTTGGGGGTGATCCACACAGGTCCCCTACGAGAAATTATTACGTGTGGCCTCTAGACTCACACAACTTGTCATCTCATTGACTAAGGATATGTAGGGACTTCTTACAAACTTTTATCTTGTATGATCTCATAAAATTTATCTTAGATGAAATTAATTTTAACCTTATGTGTGTACTCTTAAGTGCGAGGCCTTAAAGAAAGAAGTCAAAACTTCACTCGTTATCAATCGTACTTTGTCCAATAATGTAACAATCCACCAATTCGAACTATTCAAGTTGACAATAAACCACACATGTCCAACCCAAATCGAATGGAAAGAGGGGTAGTTATGCAAAAGAAAGAGGATATGAGAAGAGAAGATGAATAGAAAAGTAATTAAAACAACACAGCATCTCACAACTGCGACGGACCAATATATAATATAATGTCAATGATCTTTTACAAAGAGACACTGTTATATACATACATTCATCAAAGTACAACAATAATTCACTATCATCGGCCTGGACAGTTATAACAGCCTGTCCTCACAAATGATGATGATTTCTCAAACAAAACAATGGAAACAAAACATATACGTAAATACGAATTGAAGACCTCCAACCCATCTCTTGAGCTCCAATGAATCCAAAGAAAATCTGTAAGTATGCTCGGTCTGACCCGAGCATTATAATAAAATGACACACGAGTCAGTCTGGGAAACCAGTGTGAGAAAAAGACACCTAATTGGATTTTAAAGTTCTAGAAAACCTTTGAAAATCATAAGTATCTCATAAGACTCGCCGAATATAAAAACGAAATGGTTTTTACCTTACAATAACCAAACTATTTTTATAGAAAATCCTTTGATATTATAATAATGTTTAATAAATATTTATTAATCATAGCCAAAATTGTTACACTATTAATTTCCAGCATACTAGGTTCTTCAATCAAAACCGTAAAGGCACATATTGGAGAATGGATTTCATACTATGACAAGCTAAGGAACTACCTTCCGAAGGTACATTTCTAGGTAAAATGCACCGAGGTCTGACAAGAACATCTTGTAGCCCTGCCACACAGGACTGACCTACCACTTGACTACTAATATCGAATATGATCACTCCACTTGGGTCGCAAAGCATACAAGAAAAATAGTAACCAATCTAAATTTGGAATGGCCATACCCTACTTGGGAGCGATGCACTTAGCCTTACTACAAGCTCGATTTTTGTCATTTCCCGGTTGATGAGGCTCGAGCCTACGCTTTACCTTTATATAGCACTTCCCACTTCGAATGTTAATACTGCCCTCCAAGCAACAATGCAATATCATCATTCATCTATACAAGTTCGTTCTGGGACTGAAGAAACACTTGAGAGCTCCATCTCCAAATTCCATCATCTTCAAGATGTCTTCACTTGAAAATGCATTTATTGGATCGAAATGGTTTTTGAATAACATATCTGATCCCGTTCTCTTCGAAACAACATGAGATAATTTCTGGTAAACTCAACCCCAGTTTTTTAGGAAATAAACAGCCAAAGATAAGAGGGCAGATCACCTCCTAACCGTTAGCAGATAGATTTCCTTATCATTGTCTTAGGAGAACAAAACGAGATTCATACGCACAATACAACGTCATCGAAGATTACTGTGCTATATAACTTACATAATTCTCCTAAATATTTCCAAAGTTACATTTGGGTCCAAATTTGATAGTCGGTTATTTAACTATCGAATAGCAATCATTCAATTGAGGATTTAAAATTCCATTAAGGCAAAACAATAATTGGTTAACCACTAAGCAACACTAAGCCTCTTTAAAAAATCCATCATTAATTAAATCTACTTTGTAATTACTTGAATCAAAGATCCTTTTTACAAAGATATATATGTATATATATATACATATATATGTGTGTGTGTGTGTGTGTATGTACGTATGTATGTATCCATAAATCCCTATTTCTCAATACTCGAAAAAATATCCATATACTTATCTCAACGATATAAGTATACTCACTAACTTTGGGGAAAATTTCCTTTTTATTTAGTTCTAAAATCATTTATAAACTCCATTATACATCCACAAAACGGTTTATAAATTCTTTTTATAAATCCATAAATTCATTTCTAAAATTCTTTTATAAATATTTAAAACCATTTAAAAAACACTTTTACCCTTTTTACGCAATCCTCCTTTACGTTTTTTTAAAACATGTTATAAGATTTCTCTTATAAAAACCACATCTATTTATAAAACCCCATTTATAAGTCTCGGAAACAATTATAAATAAATTCTAATCACTTACCTTTAAATGATACTATATACTAACAACATTTTAAATACTAACTGTAAAACATCTTAAAATAATAGTTAATAGTTCCTGGAACATTTTTAAATAAACAATAATAAATACTCCTTCAACATTATTATAAATAAAAATAATAAATTTCCAAAGCCTTACAGATAAATAATTAAAATTAACTTCGTACCATATTAATAATATAAATAATAAACTTTTCAAAGTATTAAAATATTTATAAATCACTTTTAACCAGTATTAATATAAATAAACAGATTTTAATGGCTAATACGTGCGTTGGATAGCTTGGTATCGTCGTGATCTACATTTTGCTAGTTGAAGTTGAAGGCTAGTTCGGCCTCTAGAGGCTCCGATCATTGTCAGCCATTGGATGGTTCAATTTTAATAGCGGCCGAAGAAATTTAGAATTAGGTTTGAAATGAAGGAATTTTAGGGCCTTATATAGAAAATTTTAGTGGCACTATTCATCCGTGGAAATTTCGAACTCCAAAAGAAGAATGCCGCCTACGTTCTATATGTTATACCCCTATTCCGAATATAATGGAATATATATCGGGAGCCAATTCCATCAAATTCAGAAGATAGCTTTTCAAAATCATATTATATTAATTTAAATTCTTTTAACTAAATTCTACGCGTTTCGAACTCACACGACCAAATAGTATGTCCGATCGCCACGAAATCCGACAACATATAATAATTCATTATTACGGACCCGATGAAATATGTTTCGTCGAAATCCAAGATAGTGCCCCAAAAGACTATTTTTACTTGTTAATTAGAATGAGTAATTTCCAAAATCAATTTAATTCACTTTTAAATCCAAAATAAAGTTCATTATTTTCATTTTTATCAAAATAGCATTTAAATCAACTTAAAAATCAATCATTCATTTCAAATACAAGGTTTAATCATTTTAAATATTTCCAAATATTAAATTCAATAAAGTAATTATCAAATAAATTGCTATATTTGAAATTTATGTAGTTTAACTTGTAAAATTAATTTTTTAATATTTAAAATCAATTAAATATTCCAAATTTAGATGATCAAAATTCTGGGTCGTTACATTCTCCGCTCCTTAAAATATTTTTGTCCCCGAAATTGCCAAGGTAAGAAAATGTCACAAACCCATTAACCTTTCAAAACGATTGGTAAAAATGGATTACCCATTTCATTTTATTCTTTAACTTCATTCATCGATTCCATCTAATACCATCCATTCCTTCATTCCAAGTTATAACTTAAAATCAAATTTTAGTAATCAAAATATTTTTTCCTTTTTTTTCAAAAATTCTCAAAACTTTTCTAACGCCCTAAATTTACCATATATTTCGCCAGCGTCTCCTTTGCGCGGCTCGATCATAAAAATTTACAATATATATAATCACAAATATACAAATCTTATCTTAGAGGATGAGGCATCCCGTAGGGAAAATATAAAAATACGGTATATAATACGAGATGTGTGCCTTATTTTAGTATTAGCAAGCATATATAACCAATATAATATGAAAGCAAGCTCCAAATGCAAAGCATACGCCATCTGCACCAACTAATCACTCAACAAACAATATACTTTTATTTTGATTTGTATTTTCAAATGTCAACATCTAATAATATTCATTAAACGAATAATATTCATCCAATTGATTCATAGCCATTTCGATTTGTATTTTCAAATGTCAACATCTAATTTACACACTTTCATTTCGCATTAACATGCAATCAATTCACTTCCAATTTATTCACCTTTATTTTACTAACATTCAACCCATTTGCATTTAATTGATGTGCACTCAATTTAAATCAAGTTCAACTACTCACATTAAATTCACATACACTCATTTATTCTCATTCCCTTGACTCTCGTTCAATTATTAACATTCAATTCATTTGCATTCAATTGATTCACATTCAATTTTAAATCAAATTCAGTTATTCACATTATATTTACTTACGCTTATTTATTCTCATTTTGTTGACTCTTATTCAATTATTAACATTCAATCCATTTGCATTCAATTGATTTACATTCAATTTAAATAAAATTCAATTATTCACATAAAATTTACTTACACTCATTTGTTCTCATTCAGTTGATTCTTATTTACTTTATTTACATTCCCTTTAAATCCATTTTAAGGTTAACAACAATTCATTTGCATACAAACTCGTTCATGGACCATTTCCATGAAACAGTTACTTAAGTTCACATTCAGTTCTTTTTACAACTCAAATTGCATTTCATTTTATAACTCAGGTTCGTATTCATCCTATTAATTAATTTTATAACTTAAGTGGAATTAATTCACTTTACTAATTCATCTAATTTGTTTCAATCCAATTCAACTTCATTTGATCTTTCTTAAGCCAAACTTCATTTTACCTTTTCTTAGGTCAATTTCCCTTTTAAAATCCATTTTATTCAACTCAGCTTAAGTTAAATCCCATTTCAAATCAAATTCTATTTCATTGACTCCATTTATTTAACTTTACTTAAGTTAAATTTTATTACGAATCTCCAATTATGATTTTCATTTCTTAACGTATCCAACAATTTTAAAAATTTGCTTTAACTTATCCCTTTCAAATCCATAAGTTGTAAACATATTTCTTAACCGTGCCATCTTCAAAGTTCAAAAACTTATTATCTTATGTGTCTCAAACATTTCGATAGAATATTCAGTATTTTAAACAACGGTTTTATTTTAATCATTTTGAAATCAATATATATAACTCTTTTATATGTCAAATTACACTCCTGGAATCTAAAACAAATTTGTTTTACCAGAACAAAATTTCAATGGTAGAAATCCTTACTTAGAAACTCAAAAACGAACAATAATGGTGTTGTAGTAATCACCAGAATTATTTACCAACGACCGAAGTGAGTTAATTGCTTTCTATTTCTATTAAATCCTATTTTAAAATATTTCTAGCTAGACATTTTCAAAATAATACTATTATTATTTTTCCAAACACTTGAAAATCCATTTTCAAATCATTAGGATTTAAATTCTCAAATTTCTTTTTTATATCCATTTCCATTTACAAATCATATTTATAAATAAACTTATGCAATTCCATTTCCTCTTCATTTATAAATCACATTTATAAATCACATTTATAAAATCGCACTTCTTATAAAATATCATTCCACAAATGTTGACTATTTAAATTGTAATCAATACTCTATAATTCATACTTATAAATTCACCTTCTAATATAAATTTATTTGTTAATTATTCATCTTTGTTTAGATTATAACGATAATAATTTTTATTAGAACAATAAATAAGAAACTATAATAATCAATTATTATCAATCACTAACATCCAAACACATCAAACATAGCTATAATAATTTCTCAAAAATTATTCTTTCATATAAAGTATATAATGTAGGTAAAACTATTTCATTGACCAATTCTCAAAACAATATCGTTCCAGTTTGCCTTGTTTAAGCATTTAGAAACCCCTATCAATATCGTGGCGTCCCTCGTATCGACCAGAATTCTTAAGCCACTCAACAGATAAATTAACACAATATAAAACATTTTTGTACCACTAACAAATATGCGCTCATATACATACACTCAAACTCATCCTAGGGTCTCGCTTACCTTATCTCAAATGAGTAAATTCCCACCAAAGCTTAGGTATTCGCTCAACCTAAACACTGATACCAACTGTAACGACACGCCAATCCATACTATTCAAGTTGACAATAAACCACACATGTCCAACCTAAATCGAATAAAAATAAGGGTAGTTATGGAAAAGTAAGAGGAAAGGAGAAGAGAAGAGAAGAAGAAGAGAAAAGAAATTAAAACAACACAGAATCTCACATTTGCAGTGGAACAATATATAATATAATGTCAATAATCTTTTACAAAGAGAAACTATTATATACGTACATTCATTAGAGTACAACAACAATTCAATATCAACAGCCTAAACAGTTATAACAGCCTGTCTTCACAAATGCTGATGATTTCATGAACAAAACAATGGAAATAAAAAATATATGTAAATACGACTTAAAGACCTCCAACCCATCTCCTGAGCTCCGGTGAATCCAAAGCAAATCTGTAAATATGCTTGGTCTGACCCGAGCATTATAATAAAATATAATCTGAGTCAGTCTGGAAAACCAACGTAAGAAAAACACACCCAACTAGATTTTAAAGTTCTAGAAAACCTTTGAAAATCAAAAGTATCTCATAAGACTCGCTGCACATAAATACGGATGAGTTTCTACCTTATGATAACCAAACCAACTTTATAGAAAATCCTCTGACATTATAATAATGTCTAATATAAAAATACTTATTAATCATAGCTGAAGTTGTTATGTTATTAAATTCCAGCAAGCTAGATTCTATAATCAGAACCGTAAAGGCATGCAATAGAGATTGGATACCATACTACAAGGTAAGGAACTACCTTCCGTAGGTACATCTCTAAATGCACCGGGGTCTGACAAGAACATCTTGTACCCTTGCCAGACAGCCACAGGGATTGGCCAACCACTTGACTAGTAGTACCAAATATGATCACCCCACTTGGGACCTGAAGATGCACGAATATTCAATAACCGATCAAGATTTGGAATGACCATACCCTACTCCGGATCGATCCATTTGACCCCGTTGCATGCTCGATTTTTGTCATTTCCTAGTTGATGAGGCTCGAGGCTACGTTTTACCTTTATGCAACACTTCCCACTTGGAATGCTGACACTGCCCTCCTACTAACAATGCAATATCAGCATTCATCTATACAAGTTCGTTCTGGGACTGAACGAAACACTTGATAGCTCCTCCAAATTCCATCATCTTCAAGATGTCTTTACTTCGAAACGAATTTGTTGGATTGAAGTGGTTATTGGATAACGTATCTGATCCCGGTCTCTTCAAAACAACATTCGATAATTTTCGGTAAACTCATCCCGAATTCTTTAGGAAATAAATAGTCAAAGATAAGACCGGAGATCACCTTCTAGCCGTTAGAGGATGGATTTCTTTATCATTGTCCTAGGAGAACGAAATGAGATATATATACACAGAACAACATCATTGGAGATGACTGTGTCATATAACTCATGTGTTTCTCCTATATATTTCCAAAGTTATGTTTTGGGTCCAAATTTGGTAGTTGGTTATTTAGCTATCGAATAACAATCATTCAATAAAGGATTTAAAATTCCATTAAGGCGAAACAAACAATTGTTAAGCATCAAGCAACACTAAGCCTCTTTTAAAAAATCCTACATTAATTATATCTACTCTGTAATTACTTGAATCAAAAATCCTTTCTACATACATACATATATATGTATATATATATGTCCAAAAATCCCTATTTCTCAATATTTGTAAAACTATCCATATAATTATCTCAACGATATAAGTATATTCACCAACTTGGGGGAAGATTTCCTTTTTATTCAATTCTAAAATCATTTATAAACTCCACTATACATCCACAAAACCATTTACAAAATTCCTTTTATAAATCCATTTCTAAAATTCTTTTATAAATATTTAAAACCATTTATAAAATTCTTTTACCCTTTTTAAGCAATTTTCCTTTACGTTTTTCAAAACATGTTATAAGATTTCTCTTATAAAAACCACATATGTTTTAAAACTCCATTTATAAATCTCAAAAACAATTATAAATAAATTCTAATCACTTACCTTTAAACACTACCATATACTAATAGCATTACAGATAAATAAATACTAACTTTAAAACATCTTAATATAATAATTAATAATTCTTAAAACATTCTTAAATAAACAACAATAAATTCTCCTTCACGATTATTATAAATAATAATAATAATAAATTTCCAAAGACTTACTGATAAATAATTAAAATTAACTTCAAACCATATTGACAATTAAAATAATAAACTTTTCAATATTAAAAATATTGATAAACCACTTTTAATCAGTATTAATATAAATAAACAATTTTTAAAACATAATCATACTCCCTTGATAAATATACGTACTTAACTTCCCGCATAATTATTTCCATATTTGTAAATCTCCTCTATTTTATGAAACTTCCACTCATAAAACTCCTTTATCTATGAACTCCATTCGCAACTCTATTTTCTTTATAAACCTCACTTATTTATAGATCTCATTTAAACATAATTTCAATCGTTTTTAACCTTGCTTCCGATGGGTATAAATTACTTTTATAAATTTCTTTCAATTTATAAAATATCATTTTACAATTCCAAATTGACCCTAACCTTCAATTTACAAAAGTAGAATAAACTATTTTTTCTAAACCAACATCCCACGTCTTAAAATAAATCCACCGTTTGATTTATTTCTCTAGTCTGTTAAATGGTAATAGTTTCCTTTTAATTTATAAAGCACCGTTTATAAATCTATCCCTTTAGAAATAAAATATGATTTTACAAATCTTAACTTTATTTGTAAAATATCACGCTACCATTGTCATCTTTATAAATTTCCATATTTATAATAAATCTTAATAGTTGCATATATTATATACATATCCCTTTATATAAAACAGTAAATAAATTTTTCTATCTTCTTATTAAAATCTGTATTCTTTTATTATAAAACGTGGTCTTATTTCAAGTTTTTGAAAAAAAATCCTTATTCACAGTTCAAAATCTCTATTTAAAATATCTCATAAAGCAAATTATAATATTTAAAAATCATAGCCTTTTATTTTGGAAAAATTATTAAAATATATAAAATTTTCAAAATCACATTGAATCCCTTTTTAAATCAAAATACCAAAAATGAGGCCCGGTGCTACTAAAACACTAACCAAGCAAAATCATACTTGTATCATCAATATTGCATTCAACAAGTCATATCTCACTATGTATATGAAAAGTAAAATCTACAGTGTGAGGAATCCTATGTATCCCTCCAACCCGTCCCTCTGCATCGCATACATTATATAATTAGAAAAATATAAATCAACCGCTTTGAGACGGGATTCGTAAAAAAGAGTCATCCACTCTTACACAGGAATGTAATAGGGTCTCATCTGCTCCAATGTAAGGGAATATACCCAATCCAACTAATAATAATTAGTAAATTATCCAAACAGTCAACAACAACCAACAATAAAATATTCACACATCTAATAAATTATTTTATTGATTAAAAATATTTATTGTTAACCAAAAAGGTGAGACTAACTCACATTGATTTTTGTTTTGCCAAACATTCTCCTTTTGAACTAAAATTGAACGGACGTTCTATTTTAGCCCAAAATTCCAACTTGCTCCGAATCCATCCAATCTAATTCTAGGGCGTAGCCTTCATCGATACAATCACAACAAAACTTGTCGTGCTCAAAACTGACGTCGAACGAATAAGTTATGGATTTATTAACATTTGATATAATCTAAAATAACTTAAATAGATTAGCAAGTTAAAAGTTTTAAACCTTTCTTCCTCATTCACGCATATATCTATGTCGCGTACTTCCTTTTCTCGTTCAAAGATCGATCGTGCTACCCACAATCGCCGACCACCTCACCGTTCGCGCCACTCCACCTTATGCGTCACCCTCCACCTTGTCTTGCCACGTGTGCACTGCACGATCGAGAAATCACGAAACCTACTGGAGTTCGAACACACGAACATCGCCACCACCTCGGCCCTCTTCGACTTGATCCAACCATTGGATAGCTTCATATCGACGTGGTCTACATTCCTAGTTAAAGACAAAGGCTAATTCGGCCTCTAGAGGCTCCGATCGTTGTTGGCCATTGGATTGTTTAATTTTAATGGTAGTTGAAGAAGTTCAGAAGCTAGGTTTTGAAAATGAAGGGAGGTTGAGGGCCTTATATGGAAAAATTTTGCGGCACTGTTCATCCGTGGAAATTTCGAACTCCAAACGAAGCTTACCACCTAGAGTTCAATATGTTATACCCCTATTCCGAACATAATGGAATATATATCGAGAGCCAACTCCATCATATTCAGAAGATAGCTTTTCAAAACTATATTATATTAATTAAATTCCTTTCATTAAATTCTATGCATTTCGAATTCACACGACCAATCGATACGTCCGATCGCCATGAAATTCAATAGCATATAATAATTTACCATTACGGATCCAATGAAAATGGTTTCGTCGAAATCCATGATAGTTCCCCAAAAGACTATTTTTACTTGTTGATTAAAGCAATTAATTTCCAAAATCAATTTAATTCACTTTTAAATCCAAATCAAAAATTTTCTAATTTCATTTCTATCCAAATAGAATTTAAATCAACTCATCATTGAATCATTTCAAATACAAGGTTCAATCATTTTAAACATTTCCAAATATTAAATTCAAAAATGTAATTATCAAATAAATCACTATATTTGAAATTCACATTGTTTAACTTATAAAATTAAATTTTCAATATTTAAAATCAATTAAATATTCCAAATTCAAATGATCAAAATTCTGAGTCTTTACAAACAAAGTCCAATAATTCCTTATCTATTGTTACACCCGTATTTTTCAAGTTGTGATAAAACCAGATCGAATGAGGTGCAAAGCCGTAAGAGCTGCCTCAGAACATGAGACCTAGCCTGCAGCTGTAATCTTTGTTCAACTAAAAGAACTACAACTAAAGAGCATGAAGTCACAACGAGATGAAATACCGTGCTCATAAATCAAGCTAAGGAATATAAGGTTTGCTCCAATGTAAGGCGTTGCCATCGTAATGAAATGGTAAAGGATACGCCACTCTTATAATGTAACAAACGTGTGAATAAAAAGAGAATAGCAACAGGGGAAAATGGCTCTACATCTAAAGGGTTCTCTAGGTCCAATTACCAATCTTAAGAACTTATGCACTGCTAACTCTTTCAAGTACATACCTGCCTTGCAATTATGTAGAACTCCTTAAGCAGTACCACGAGGAACCAAAAACATTCCAAGGACTACAAACAAGGTTTACCCAAACTTCACTCCAACGTAGAACCACATTTATGGGTAGATAGCAAAGATATAAATCACCCTTATCAGTAATTAATGCCATAAGAGCAACTCTGATCATAACCAACTCAGATTGTAGTTAGCTCAGTTCACAGCTAGCTCAGATCACATTCGTATGTGTATTGAGATAACTCCCATGTTAAGCAAATCACACCCCGAAGCCTAAAGCAGCTTAGGACAATCACACCTAAGTGTCAGGGAAGCACTACATCATCGTGTAAGTATTGCACATCAATCAGTACAACCTCCCTACAAATATATCGAGTAACTCTTACTGTCCTCCCAAGGACTCACATGCAAAGACAATTCAAATTTAAAGTCTCCCGCTACGATTTCAAATATTTCCGCTCCAATTTTAGGTATTCCTACTTAAATTTCTGGAGTTCTCGCCTTCAACTCAAACTTCCTGCCAAAGACACGTCAACAATCCAGGTGCATAAAACAAATGATGCAGATATATGACACCTGGCAGGATCAAAGGGATGAAGCACAACGCAAGAAAATGATTTTAGCGATCTTATGGCCCAACATATTGTCTTAAGACTATCCTCTCTGCCTCAGTCTATAGCTCACCGCCTGCGTTTACCTACTACGTTGACTATTCAGCAAGGGAATGATAACGTCACTCCTAAAGATGGGAACAGTGATGCTGGCCTAAAAGCTAGTACCAAGTCGAAAGAAAAGATCCAAGAAAATCCATAAAACCAGACAATATTAATCCTCTACTGCTTAGGAAACAAATTTAATCTATTTTGAAAGAAGATGATGCCACCTCACTGTTCAAGGGTGAATCTCCATAGTCAGAATTTAGAGAACATGAAATTTGCTGGCTAAAAGCTTGCGTACAGCAGTTGGCTAAACTCTACCAACATGGAACTAAGGAGAAGATTAGCGAGGAAGGATCTTCCCCATTCAGCAAGAATATCATCGAAATAGACTTCCTTGGCAACTTTAAGGCCCCCATCGATCGACAAATTTTATGGGACTATAAATTCAGACGTCACCTCTATACATTTGAATGCCACATGGACATTTTAAAAGTAGGAAGGATGGATAGATGTAAACTTTTCTCGGTTTACTTAGCCAGAGCTACAGCTAGATGGCATAGGAGATTTGGGTCAAGTTTGGTCCGTTCTCGGCGAAAAATATCTATCGATTCTGTGAGACAATTCAATTTAGGGAGAGAAACTTCCTTTGATGCAAAAACGATGTACCGCGTTAAGCAGTGCAAGAATAAGAGCTACACAATTTTGTTAAGCATTTTAAGTTGGAGGCTCTTAGGATTGGAGTAAGCGATGGAGGAGCATTACCGACAACGGCCCATTGTAACGACCCGAAAATTCATTACTTTAGAAAAATTCCAAAATATTCAAATATAAGATTTTTTTAACATAAATAATGATGTTTTAAAAAATAAAAAATAGAGATGTCATTTTGTATAAATATTTATTAAAATATATACTTTGGCATAAATATCGATAAAAGGACCGAAAATCGTTCTATCGATAAACAGCTCTTTGACCATCCGTCATCGCGCACGGAGTTGGATACATATGCTCATTTATCTATATAAGTGAGAATATGTAAGAAATTTTTTTATTTTATTTTGAAAAAACCAAATGTATTTGTGACATCATTAAATAATGTCATCACTTTCGAATAATTGATTTTTGAATTTACATCGAGTCTAAATAATTTAACAATTATTTTATTTATTAAATGAGCCCTTTTGATTATTATATTATAATAGGAATATTATTATTAAACTTGGTTTACAAATATTTGTATGTTAACTAAGAAGTGAAAATATGATCGAAAATCAAAAATGGGAATTCGTAGCGATTCAAGTGTAGAATTTATGCAGTGTTGCAGATTTAATGTGACATACATATGCACATATACATGTACACATACATGAAGATATTCACATGCACATAAACACACATATACATGCACATATGCATATATACATTTAAATATATATAACCTAAAATATTTAAGATATTTTCTAAAACTCCTTAACACTTAAGCTTTCTCTTAGTCAATACTTACCATCAAAGTATACGCACATGGAGGTGGAGTACTTGGCCGTGTAAGGTGATGTAAGAAGGGAGGCGAGTGGTGATGAAGGAGGTGATATAAGTGCACAAAGTACCTAAAATATTTTTCCCCCGCTTCTTTCCTTTTAAATGAATGCGTTGCGTAATGGTAGTTCACGATTTTGCGCCATAGAAAGTTAAATCCATGTATATGATGTATTCGAAGTCGAAATTCTTTGTAATAAGAATTTTTCAAACTCTTATAATAATAATTTTAAAACAAAAGAAAAATATTGGGACTTCATTTTGTATATTTTGAAATAAGAGCAAATCAAGTTTTCAAAATAGTTGCGGTTTAACAGTTTGAAAACCAAAACGACAAATTCTTTATAAATGATATTTTTAATTCTTTAAAAATATGGAATAAATTCTAAAAACCTTTTAAAAGAAATATTATTTATAAAATTGGGTTTCTAAATGATTGAAAAGTTGTTTTGATCAAATAAGCCTTAAAAGCACTATTCGTAGCACTTTTTGCGGCACTTATGATAACTTTTGAAATATGGCTTTAAATTTATGTATTCTTTTCCAAATCTTTTATAAATTTTCAAATAAATAATTAATTATTTTAAAGATGATTTAGAGGTTTTATAATTTATTTTAAAAAAATTTAAATAAACGATTTAAAGAAAAGCTATTAAAATCAAATGATTTAATCTTGGCTCTAAAAGCCTATGAGTAGACTAGGTTGTTCTATACATGGGATCTGGAGGTTAGGTGCTTAAACTAAGAAGATGTTTAAGAGAAACTAGTTTCCTGGCTCATCTGGCCTTTTTCCTAGACAAGGATAAAGTGAAATGTCAGAAATGAGGCAAGTATAAAAGCCTTATTTTCCAAATTTAATACAACTTGGACTGTATAGAAATAATCTTCTTACACTTGGTATTAAATTTTAAGCAGGGAACCTGTATTATCCTATAAATTTAAAAGGTGATATCATTGTTATTCGAAGGATAGCAAAGTTTGAAAGTAGAAATTGATGTTAGGTAGAATTAGTATAATTTCTATCCACCCTTTTTACTCAATAATGTCCCAATATGACTTATGAAAATGATTGGTATTTTCATAGTCAATAAGAGGTTTAATGATTCCGTATATACCAGAAAGAAGTGTTTTAAAGATATATGTCTGAAGAAGATATTTTTGATAAAAAGGAAGTAATTAATCAAATGATAAGCATCTATTTACCTAACATCTTTTTATCAATGATTGGTTCAAAGGAACCAGTTTCGAATTTTAGTGGTTCTTATCCAAAAATCACTTCAAACCAATTTAAATATTCAAAGTAAAAACGTGGAATGACAATAAATTGAATGAAGCGTTGCTTTTCACCGACCCTCGGGGGAAATTTCTCATATCATATATATGTGGTAGTAGTATCTTAGTTTATTCTTCGATGCAAGTTCTCTATGTTTGTGATTTTTTGTTTCAAAATGACGTGAATGGGTGGTGAAATAATAGGAATGGATATATATAAGGATGGGGGTTATAGGCGGTAATTCCTAATGTATCCTTATGTAACTTAATTAACCAAAAACTCATTCTTAAGCCCATTAATATTTACATTAGGCTCGGCCTTAATTAAATTAATTCAAGCCTCAATCCCCTTATCACTTAACATTTATATTATTCTATTTAATTTATCTAATTAAATTTTCAAAATAATGTTATCAAAAATTAGGGGTGTACATACGGTCTTGTGCAAACAAACACATAAGTGACCAAATTACGAACGTATTTCGTAGTTGTATAATCAGGCACTTACATGGGCCTTGAGTTAATAATATGTCAAAAGATTATTGGTAAGTGTAAAATTTATATTTATATGCTGATCTTTAATTCAGTTCATTTTTATATTTTAACTCATAAACATTTTAGCAATCATATTGGCTGCATAAATTTATCAAAGTGGTTTATTTTAACTTTTACAGCATATATTCTTACAATATTAGAAAGGTCAAATATATAGAATTCTTTCAACTTGTTTAGTCAATGTTAGGACTCGCTTACCTCGGGAATCTTACCTTGAGGAATTTCAACCAATCAAGGATGCGCAAGTGATGGATAACACTTTATTTGTTGTATCATATGTAATTATTAACCTGTGGCCTTTGTCTTAGTCCCATTTTGACCTTGAGAAGTATTACAAAATAGAAAGAGATTATGCGCTTGTACCTACCATTTCATGATGGCCTAAGTAAAAATGCATGTAGCATGAGGAATATCAATAAATACGTGCATATAACTTAATTCGTCTATTCAATATGCTGATAATGTTACACATAACAACTCTGGCTTGAGGAACATCAATAACTAAAGGGCATGCAAGTAGTCAACTGAACTATATAAATGACAGGAGATAACTTTTATGTTCAAGATTGATAATATTTAATTATTTAAGTGATATTGACTTATGGAATAATGTGTATCTTACAAAATACCCTTATGTTTCAAGTGTGAGACACATCTTAAATCATGATATACGTATGTATTAATTCACTAAATCTGATGTATGGTTCCACTTTATTTACTTATATCATATTTAATTTAATTTCATTTTTATTAGTTAAATCATATTTAATTAATTTAGTTAATTGTTTTATTAACACTTTAATTAATTTAATTTTATTCATTTTAAGCTAAATATATTTATATACTATAACATTTACAATAATATACATATATCGCTATACATGTATATTATTATCTATTAATTAACATTTAATTAATTTAATTCTTTAAGAATAATTAGTTTTGAAAATTTATTATTATTTTCCTTAAACATCTCAAGATAAATATACGTGTGTTTATATATGTTCCAGTTTAATTAATTAACTTTTAATTAATAATTTATATAATTAGTCTAATTAACTAATATAAAATTTTGAAATTAATTAATTATTTTTTCAAAATAATTTTAAAAGCATTTTATAACATTTATAAAATTCTATCATATTTTAAATTTAACCTTTTGAATTTAAAATTTTATTTAAAATTTTATAACCGATTTTGAAAATGAGTCCAAGGCCCAAAATGATTTTAAGCCTTTATACTGGGGATAACCTTTGGGCTTGCTTCAATCTTCGGGCCAGGCCAGCAGCCAAGTGGGGAAGAGTACTTAATTAACTAAATCTAATCTTGGACGCTACATTTCTAGGCACGCCACTAAATGGGTGAGCATTAATAAATTTTCTCTAATACTGCTAATTTAGACAGTATAGGCAATTGTGCTCTGATACCATTAAAGGAACTGAGCCGAGTCGCAGCTTGTAAATAATGTGGACCTCAATTTTTTTCTATTTCGATGTATTGGCGTATGAAGTCTATGATCCATATTTGATCCAATCAAATAGGTTTAAAAATCTTATTTTATTTTCTAATTTTAATTAATTAATGAATTGGATTAAATATTATATATAAAGTTTATATGCCCACCAGTATATGCTCATGTGTGTAAAACGTGTATGTGCGACTTATCAGAGGGTGTACATGGTTAAATATATAGATAGATGTTGAGATTTACATCAACTATGCATATACTTGGCTTTTGCATATACCTTAATTACGAGAATAAAACATTTCATAATGAATGCACATACACAAAAACAAATACAATAATTTTGAAATTATAATTAAAAATTATTTACAAATAGTTATAAAACAACATTTGACTAAATCAATTAATTTCAAATTCAAAATATATATTTTAACATAGTAAATAAGATTTAAATTTAAAGCTATATTTAAAATTTAAAATTTCAAAATATCATAATTTTGACTTTGCAATCTTCTAAATTATATACTTATACATAAAAATGAAATTTCAAATTCCAAATATAAATATGATTAAAAATATTTATATAAAGTCTTTTATATTAGTTAAATATATATACACACATGCGCACACATTTAAAACTAAAATTAAAACAAGCTTATACAATTATATAGATATATAAATACAAATTTAAATTTATGTAAATAATGTTTTAGCGATAAAAATTATTTTAAAAAAACCAATAATAAATATTTCTTTATGTATAAATGAAACAATTTTGTATTTATTTTTATAATATACATATATTTATATTATTTAAATAATACGGCCATAAAACTAATTTTTAAAACCAAAATTAAATGTTTCATTTTTTAAAAATGTATAAATGAAATATTTTTGTATTTATTTATATAACATACATATATTTATATTATTTAAATAATATGGCAAAAGATATTATTATTTTTAAATTAAATTTTTGAAAAGTATTTGTAATAAGACATTTATAAAACATTTATTTTTATTTCAATTTATATTATTATATATAAGATTACAATTTATGCCTTAAATTAAACAAACAATATGAAATAAAATGTTTTCTTACTAACCACTATTGAAATAATTTAACACAAAAAAGTTTTTATATTATTTTCTTATGACAGCAATGTTGTAAGAATGATACACATCAATCAAATATTGTATATATTAAACCGCTATGAATTTGCAGGCTATAACATACGTGAAAAAGGTGATACATACACACACATACACATACATGCATATATAATGTGAAAACTTATTGCTTAGACCATTAGAAATCGGCACTAATACATCGTATTTACGTGCCCAAATCCAAATACCGGAGAGGCGGTTCATTAAAGGTAAGAAAGAAAAATAGACATAATAGAATCTCATACGAATGGAATGATATATATTATTTCGAAATATAATTTTTACAGTGGAAATTTTAAATACATTTATCAGAGTTAAAAATGGACAGTTATAAATACTTGTCCTTACAAATGCGAAATACAATAATACATGAGTATGGAGGAACTGGATAACAATCTTTAGAGGAATCTTCCAATTCCATGCTCCGAGCTCTTCCAGGTTTCTTCTAACTAAACCTGACTATTAGGCTGTAAGGGAAAAATAGGGAATCCATAGTTTAGGGGAAAAGGAAAATAAACTCTAGGTCAGTAATTGTACTGGTGTGAGAAACTCAAAATTCGGATGTTGAAAACAACGGGTATCTCATATAACCATGTCGCACATAAACGCAGAGCAGAATTTTAACTTATGATAACCAAAATATTTGCTATGCAAAATATGGGGATATTATTTTCAAGGACATTCTTTTGAAAATATTTGCAAGTAAACTTATGAATCTTAGCGAAATTGTTGCCATTATTAAATTTCGAATATTTTAGGCTCTACAAACAAAACTCTTACAAGGATCGTTTGGAGAATGGATTCCATATAATGTTAGGTAAGGAACTACATTTCACGCAGTACATCTCTAGAGCAATGTACCGAGGATACACAAACAATCCTCCACATCCAAGAAGGCTGGTCTATCCTTTTTTGGCACTTGGGCATGGCCTGGAAAGAAACCGAATACGACATCATCCCCGTCGTTACCGACCTATCCGATAGCTCTCTTGGAACGCACAACATACCCAAAATATAAAGAGTTATCTAGAAAGGCGATGACCATACCCTGATGGTTGCGAACCGCATAGCCTTGCGGCATGCCCTATTTAAGCCATTATCGACAGATAAGGCCAAAGATAGCGATTACCTTTCACATAGCACATTCCACTTTGGATGCCACATTGCCTTTCCTTTATCACATAACTGATTTCTACAATTGTATAACTACTGAGCTCGTACGTCTTAGGAAAGGGTGATATGCTAAAATAAGTTGCATTCTTGGCCACCAAACAGATGCTACGTTCATAGACATCAATCAATGTAATTAAGACGACCCGCCTTTCTCTCCATAGAAAGACGCATCATCATTAAGAAAGAAAGGGATATAAAAAGAAAAGATAGAGAAGAAGAACAAAACAACATCAGAATCTCAACAGCGGAACGAATAAATTATATTAATCACATAAGATATTACATAGCATACAACATCTATTAGAGTTATACATATTATATAACACATACTAGACAGTTATAAACACATGTCTAGTTATTACAACTCAAATACCACACCGAGAAATGACTCAGAGATCACACAGCGGAACCACTTATATATCTACAAACGCTGAAGCCTCCTTCTTCATTGCTCTTCCAAAATTTGTCAAAGCTAACTTGAATCCCTTGGCTACTCATAAAAATTTGAGTACCCAAGAGTTTAAGAAAACAGAAGATAAACTCTGGCTCAGACATGGGTCTGGTGTGAGTAATAGGTTAAAGTTGCTTAACTTTTGAAAATTCTTTGAAAAGAAAAGGTATCACGTAAGGCTCCCAACACATAAACATGGAAAAGTTTTTACCTTACACTAACCGAAACATTTGATAGGAAATCCAATGATATTATAACAGGGTCTAGGTTTTTCAAGTAAATAAGAAATAGCCGAAATTGTTACATATATTAAATTCCATCATACTTAGGTATACAATCAAAATCGTAAAGGCACGTAGGAAGAACGGGTTTCCATCAATGGCAGGGCTATTGGGGTACCGCCCGTCACAGTACGTGGCCTACATCACCATACCGAGGATCCACCCTAAATCCCATGCAACACAAGGCCGGAACCATCCCTTACTAGACAGTCCTGAACAAGACAACCCCGACAGTTGTTGCAATCAACTGCCCCACATAGCCGAATATAAAGGGACTTCTAGATAGGGAAAAATCTTGTCCTACTTGGGTGCTACCCACTTAGCCTTGCTGCACCTCCCCTATTTTAGCATTCCCGGTTGATGAGAATTGAGGCTACGATTACCTTTATAGAAAATATCTATCTTAGAATGCACATCGTCCACCTGATGATGTTCTGAAAGCATACAATCCATACAAGTTCGTTCCGGGTTCGAACAAAACCGAAGGCATTATCTCGTTACATTCATTTTGGAATCACCCTCAAAGTTAACGACGATAACCCTTGCACTCTGAATCTTCATCTTCACTTGAGATTCACGACCTAACGTTTAATTTGGATCGATGTGGTTTTCAGATATCCAAATCTGGAAACCCGATCCCGGTCTCATCGAAATCCAAAATGCCATCTTTTAAGTCCAAGTTGTTTTAAAGTTAAAACAATTTGATTCAATTCTATTATCTATATTCACACAGATAGATAATTCACAATCTCACAGATAGATACATCATATCGTCACCATTCAACAAAGCATCTCATATCACGTATCAACACATATCTCATCAGAGATATCAAACAATCAAGGCATTCAATATTAATCAGCCATCCATAAGCAATGATCTATCACACCATCTATAATTAATTTAAAATGAATTAAATTAATTACTTCATCTCTAATTGATTTAAAATAAATTAAATTATTTACTTTTATCACTATAAATCTTGCTTACTAACCATTAATTGATTACAGATCAATTAATTAATTATCCTTTCATTATCCATCTTAATTAATCACCCTTGATTAATTATCCACTAATTACTTTAAGTAATTAGCCTTTAATTAATTGCTCAAATTAATTATCCTTAACCATTTATAGTAATTAAAATTTAATTACTTCATTAATTAATTAATTATAATTAATTACATTGATCCTTAATTATTTAGTTACTTTATAATCACTTATTATTGATTAATTACCCTCTAATTAATCAATTCTTAATTGCATCATTAATTACATTAATTAATGATCCCTTAATTACTTTTGAATTAATTATTAATCATATTTAATAATTAATCTTTATTCATTAATCAACCTTGATAATCACATTCTGTAATTAACTACCCTCAATTACTTCATTAAATAAATTAATTAATCCTTAATAATTATCTTTAATTAATCCTTTGATTAATTAAAAAAGTAATTAAACTTGCTTCCTTCCTGGTAAGCAGGTCGCAGGTTCGATTCCCGTCTGCCCTGCTCCCAATTTCGAGGCGCGGAGGTAGACCCCATTAATCCAAAAAATGGTTGGGGCATCAAATCTCTGTGCTGGGCTAGCTTAAAAGGGGGGTCAGTGTGGCGGATAGCTGAATTCCCTAGCTCTACTCTCCGGAGTAGGGTTTTTGAAAAAAGTAATTAAACTTAAATTACTTCAATTAAATAATCATCCTTCAATTAATTACATCCAGTAATTACCCATTAATTACTTCACTAAGTAATTACACTTTATTAATTACATTAAGTAATTATACTTATCAAATCATCAAGTGATTATCTCAAAATTAATTAAACTTAATTAATTAACTTAAACTAATCTTATTAGACTTAATTAATTACAATGAGTAATTAATCCCTTAATTACTTTCATTAAGTAATTATACTTAAACAATTCCATAAATGATTATCCTTAATTAATTAATCTAATTAATTATCAAAATTAATCACATTAATTATTTATTTATTAATCCCAAGTTAATCATCTTCATTATCTATTAACAATTCTTTTATTACTTCTCTTAAGTAATTAAACTTAGATTAATCATTATTAATTACAAATTAATTAATCTTTAATAACCAATTAATTAATCTTTAATTATTTAATTAATTAAGTGCTTAGCTGTAACTTAATTAATCTTTAGTTACTTGATTAATTAATTTCTAACCATCAATTTATAATCTAATCTTATCTAATTAATGATCCTTGATTTCAAATTAGTTAACCTTTAAATTAATCAACTTACAACCCTTAATTACTTATTTATTAATCCATAATTATTAATTAATTAAAGTAATTAATCCCTCTTTAATTAACTTATTAATTTAATTTATCCTAAATCAATAAACCTTAGTTAATCTTTAAAATAAAGTATTAGCCTTTATAACTACTTTAATTATCATTATCAAAAGCCTTTGAAACATTTTACCTTTAAATTTTCCTTTAAATTCATTTCAAATTAAAGATTTAAAATAATTACAAATTTAACTTTAACAAAATTTAATTCAAATTTACAAAACATTTTTAAATCCAAATGTTAAAGAAACACTTATCATTTATAAAATAAATTTATAAGAGTTTTGAACCAATTCATTTAAATTCAAATCATTTAAAAATATTCTTTAAACATTTAGAGTTGTTTAAACAATTTAATTTTCTAAATTTTATTTATTTTAAAACTAGGATACAAAAGTTAATTTGAATCCATACTTAAACTTGATTTAAAACTTGGTTTAAATCAAGCTTTCAAATTTTAAAATCAATTTAATTTTTTTTTTAAAAACAGGTTTTAAAAACCTGTAACAACCCAATTGACCCGACCCCCTACCCTAAAGTCTTCGAGTCAACACACACATCACTTCAAGCGAAAGCTCAAACTACTCGAGCAATACCCGAGTACCTCTATGCTCTAATTCCAAACTTCATCAAGCACAAAAATGCATCGCGCATATGCACAGTGGCTCTGACCAACTCCTGTCATACCCGATGAACTCCCTACATCGGAAACCATCCTCGCACCCCCATTCTGACCATTAGATTACTAGTACAAACTCGAAATCAAATTCGAGCACACAAACCCAAACCTGGAACCAAAAAGCAAAACCTGGAACATCATCGAACTTGCTCCTCCGACCACCGAAGTGTTAGAGACTCCAGCCATGCCTTCGACAATCTCCATGCTCCCAATTCCCAAAGCCTGGTGGAGCTCGATCCACCAGAGGCTCCGTGGGAAACCAATTCCTGACCAAGCCTGAAACTAGGTTTTAAAATAGAATTCGACCCCCATCGCCACCACCGTGCTTAGAGGACCTATCTGACATTTTTCCCTTACTCTCCGATCATCCCACTATCATTACTGAAGACTACGACCTCCCAAATCACTGAGATCATCAAAAACCACCCAAATTCCACTTTCTAATCAAACCAAAACTGCACCCATATCCCATTATAAAAAATCGTGATTTCAGTTTTAAAAATCATGTTTTAGTTTAAGTATTCAATTTATATTCTTGAATCAATGAATCGGGATATTTGAATTTTCAATTATATTAAGTTTGCTCTGTTGTTTTTGATTTCCAGAGACAAAACAAAATTATTTTAACTTAAATAAACTTTTAAACTTTAATCTATGATACAACAAACATAATTTGTTTGAAATTTAAACCCTTACATAGATTAGGTCATGAGAAAATGATTTTTGATTAAAACTTAGGTCTGGAAACTAGAATCAGGAAAACCCAGATACACAGCATGCACACACCAATATATTCATATACATATATACACAGAAAATACACTTATAAATATACACACAAACATACTTATTTCTAGAGATGAACATGCAACACATTTCATATACTTAAACTTTTCAAAAGCGATGTTACTCACCTATTTGAAAATGAAGAACAGAGCCTTCATTTCTATTTTAAATAAGCTTTTGAACTTTAAACTTTGAGTTGCTGGAATGTTGAAGATTTCTTCTTTGATTTTAAAAATTGAATTACTGATCTAAAAAGTGCTTGGAAACAGAGACTGCTTTGATTCTAGGATTGCTTTGGATAAATCCCATATTTGAAGAAATGCACTAGTTCTTGAGTTGAAAATGAACTACAAGTTGATTTTGATTTGCAAACTTGATTACAGATTTGCTTTCTTCAGACAAAATTCCAGGTTGAAGAATTTAGTTCAGGCTTTGATTTTGAACTTTGAAAATGAATTATAGGTTTGTTTCTGTTTGTGAAGTGAATTAGAGATTGTTTTTGAGAAAATTTGCAGCCTTTTGAATTGATTTCTGGTTTGAGGAGTTGATTACTGATTTGTAGAGAAATTTGTATAGGGTTTTTATTTCTGGTTTGTAAATGTTGATTACCGGATTTATTTTTTTGAGAAATGGTTTGAGTTTTTCTTGGCTTTGAACTTGAGAAAGATAGAAAAGAAATGAAAGAAAGGAAGCATATGTTTATATAAGCTAAAATGATTTATTTAAATAAAATCATAATCAAAAATGACACATGTTTCACATCTTACCATTTGCCATTTGCATTAGTTTATTAACTAACACTTAGTAAAACCAAGCTTAATAAATTTACACTTGTAATTTAAGTAATTTATATTTATTTAAAATTGTTAATAAAAGCCTTTACTTAATTTATTTATTCTTATGTAAATGTATATATGAATTTCCTTTTAAAGAAAATGTAATAAAACAAATTATATGTAAATAAAAGCTTATCTAGATATTTTTAAAATGTCTGTCCTTTGATTTTCAAAATTAAATCCAAATTCAAATTCAAATTAAATTAAAAAACAAATCAAAAGTCAACATATTCAATTTGAAATGACAATACCATTTTCTTATTGAAATCTTTTATATTTATATATAAAAATAATATATTATTAATATTGTTTAAAAGTAACAAATTTGTAGATTTTAAATAATTTATAAAAGAGATTATCTCATTATTTGTAAATTACTTATTTTTCTTAAATGAATTAATGTACTATATGCTTTATATATTTATAAATTGTATTTTAAACTTATATATATATTTTCAAATCATATTTATCAAGCAATATTTAAAAAGAAAATAAAGCAAACCTTTATGTTAATTTTATTTAAATTCAAATTTAAGCTAAAAGATATTTTAAACAATTAACATCTACCTTAAATAATTTAGAACTATATGGTTAACTATTAAAGTAACCTTTGAAAAAGTTTTATATTATATTTAATCATAATTTTCCAAATTACCAAAATATATATTAGAATTTGAAAGCTGGATTTTTATGTGTTAAATTCAAACCAAAGATTCCTATTTATAATATATACAAATATATATATATATTATAAATAGAAAACATTTTACTAGATTTTAAAAGATAAAATTTACCAGCTGAATATTTATTTATTTTTAAAAGAATGAATTTGCCAATTTAAATTATAATTATAATAGAAAATTATCAAATCAATTTAATTTTAATATAGATTATTAAATTGATATGGCCTAAAATTCCGGGTCATCACATTCCTCCCCTCTTAAAAGAATTTCGTCCTTGAAATTTAATAGCAATGGTAATTTAATAACCCATTAAAGATTTTAATTTTAAACCACAAGCATATATTATAAACCATATGCTAACAACCATAGCAACCAATTTACTAAATCAAACAAAATCTAATAATCCTGACACAAATCAGGATAGATCTCCTAACACTATCTAGAGTTTCCCAAGTAAAAAAACCGGAATACTTGCTCTACAGAATCCAAACAATCTATACTACTAAGCTACAGAACTCCTACCTATAGATCTACAAAACTGAACAAGATATCAGACCACAGACAAGTCCTGTTCAACAAGAACTGCTTGTTCCAAAACCAGAGATGGATCACACATGTACTCCCTTAGAGACATGTGAAACACAATGAATCCCAGTCTTCCAAACTGGCTATTCAATTCTGTAGACCAAACTCTTATCCTTACAAGGACACAGAAGAGATCCAATATCTCAGAGCTGGCCTCCCAAACTAATCAAAACTTATAGCTCCTTTGATTGAAGAAAACTTATCCAACATCAAATCTCCAATTTCAAATCCAAACCCCTCTGTCTCTTATCCACAAAACTCTTCAACGATCTTAGGTTGCCTTCATCCTTCCCGATCAGCCCAACCTTCGCTGATGACTCTAGAAACAGACTAGACCAAAAACAACCCAACAGAATGATCCTATGAAGATCAACCAAAATCAAGATCAAACTCTACTATCATCAGTAGAAAACAACTTATCCTTTCCGAAAAAGACAAAACAGGAGCACTCGCCAAACTTGTCTCAGATCCTGAAAAATTCTAGTAGAAACCCTCTAATCCAAAACAGTGCAACTTCCTGTAGGAATTTGAGGTTACTTCCACTCTAGAACAGCTGCTACCTCACTTCTGCTACACAACTCTGATCTTGAGAAGAGGAGAATGCTGATGATGAACACGAGCATAAACTAGTCCGACACATCTCGGAAGACACGATTTATCAAATCCATAAAAAGAAGACTCAGAAGTTCCAACAAATCCTGAGCTGCTTCACCAAATGCTCTCTCTAGGAACCGTCCTTCTACTAAGCTGATCCATCAGTATCACTCCTGGAATCCCAATCGATACGAAGACTCAGTCTCCATATGCTACGGCTAACCTTTGACCTCTATGAAAACATCCGAAAAATTTCTAAAACCTTCCAATCCCTAGAGATGCCTCGAACCCAAGCAAAAGATAACCTAAGAGAACACTCAACTATCACAAGTCACTTCTGTGATCAACCCAGCCTAATTTCCAAAGAAACCGTTCTCTCTTTACCAATCAGAACAGCTTATGCTTATCAAGCCAATCCATCGAAGAAATGGATCCACTCTACCGCTTCTGAACTCCACCTCAAGGAAACTGCTTAGCCAGATGACCTTCTTGCTGGCACACAGAACACTCCAAACTACAGCGCTGCCACATATGCCAAAGATTCCTATCCAAAGCTCTTCTAACCTCAAATCCATATCATCCAATCCCACACATACCCTTGAGATGGGTGGACACACTTCCTTAAACTTGTTCCAAAAGAAACATCTTCGGGAATATCTGTAGTCACTGCATCTCATCACACAGCTACTACTTCCTGAGGTTGTCAAGATACCATACTTGCTTTTGCTCAACCGACAGATCCACTCTCACTCAACTAGATTTGCACCTCAAAGATGGACTTCGAACATTTAAAAGGTTTCCTTCAGAGATCGATGAAATCCTTACACCACTGTAAAGCTCACTCGAGACGGTACTGGGTCTATAGTCTCAGAAGATACACTTCCAACCTCAACATTCGGACTCCTACCATTGGTGGTCGTTGTACACACTCCACTACCCTTCCTACCTCAAGAACTCATACTGGAAAACCCGAACAGGTATCCCAACAAATATGTAGAAATAATTATATATACACACACACATACACAAGTACGCTCTCTCAAGAAAGAAACCACTCCAAAGCCTAGGTATTCACTCAATCTAGTGCTCTGATACCACGACCCGCCTTTCTCTCCACAGAAAGACGCATCATCATTAAGAAAGAAAAGGATAGAAAAAGAAAAGATATAGAAGAAGAACAAAACAACATCGAAATCTCAACAGCGGAACGAATAAATTATATTAATCACATAAGATATTACATAGTATACAACATCTATCAGAGTTACACAGATTATACAACACATACTAGACAGTTATAAACACCTGTCTAGTTATTACAACTCAAATACCATACAGAGAAATGACTCAGATATCACACAACGGAACCACTTATAAATCTACAAACGCTAAAGCCTCCTGCTCCATTGTTCCTCCAGAATTCGTCAAAGCTAACCTGGATCCATTGGCTACTCGTAAAAATCTGAGTACCCAAGAGTTTAAGAAAACATAAGATAAACTCCGGGTCAGACATGGGTCTGGTGTGAGTAACAGGTTAAAGTTGCTTAACTTTTGAAAATCCTTTGAAAAGAAAAGGTATAACGTAAGACTCCCCACACATAAACATGGGTAAGTTTTTACCTTACGCTAACCAAAACATTTGATAGGAAATCCAGTGATATTATAATAGGATCTAGGGTTTTCAAGTAAATAAGAAATAGCCGAAATTGTTACATTTATTAAATTCCAGCATGCATAGGTATACAATCAAAACAGTAAGGGCACATAGGAAGAATGGGTTTCCATCAATGGTAGGGCTACTTGGGTACCAGCTGTCACCGTACCGAGGATCCACCCTAAATCCCCTGCAACACAAGGCCGTAACCATCCCTTACTGGACATTCCCAAACAAGACAACCCCGGAAGTTGTTACAATCAACTGCCCCACATAGCCGAATATAAAGGGACTTCTAGACAGAGAAAAATCTTGTCCTACTTGGGTGCTATCCACTTAGCTTTGCTGCACCTCCCCTATTTTAGCCATTCCCTGTTGATGAGGCATGAGGCTACGATTACCTTTATAGAACACATCTATCTTAGAATGCTCATCGTCCACCTGATGATGTTCTGAAAGCATTCAATCCATACAAGTTCGTTTCGGGTTTGAACGAAACCGAAGACATTATCTCGTTACACTCATTTTGGAATCACCCTCAGAGTTAACGACGATAACCCTTGAACTCTGAATCTTCATCTTCACTTGAGATTCACGACCTAATATTTAATTTGGATCGATGTGGTTTTCAGATATCCAAATCTGGAAACCCGATCCCGATCTCATCGAAATCCAAAGCGCCATCTTTTAAGTCCAAGTTGTTTTAAAGTTAAAACAATTTGATTCAATTCTATTATCTATATTCGCATAGATAGATAATGCATAATATCACAGATAGATACATCATATCATCACCATTCAAGAAAGCATCTCATATCACATATCAACACATATCTCATAAGAGATATCAAACAATCAAGGCATTCAATATCAATCAGCCATCCATAAGCAAAGATCTATCACACCATCTATAATTAATTTAAAATGAATTAAATTAATTACTTCATCTCTAATTGATTTAAAATAAATTAAATTAATTACTTTTATCACTATAAATCTTGCTTACTAACCATTAATTGATTATAAATCAACTAATTAATCATCCTTTCATTATCCATCTTAATTAATCACCCTTGATTAATTATCCTCTAATTACTTTAAGTAATTAGCCTTTAATTAATTACACAAATTAATTATCCTTAACTAGTAATTAACCTTTAATTATTTCATTAATTAATTATAATTAATTACATTAATCCTTAATTAATTAATTACTTTATAATCACTTATTATTGATTAATTACCCTTTAATTAATCAATCCTTAATTACATCATTAGTTACATTAATTAATGATCCCTTAATTACTTCTTAATTAATTATTAATCATTTTTAATAATTAATCTTTATTTATTAATCAACCTTGATAAATCACATTCTGTAATTAACTACCCTTAATTACTTCATTGCATAAATTAATCACTCCTTAATTAATTTTATTTAATTAATCCCTTGATTAATTACAAAAAGTAATTAAACTTAAATTACTTCCATTATATAATCACCCTTCAATTAATTACATCCAGTAATTACCATTAATTACTTCACTAAGTAATTACACTTTATTAATTACATTAAGTAATTATACTTAACAAATCAACAAGTTGTTATCTTAAATTAATTAAACTTAATTAATTAACTTAAACTAATCTCATCAAATTTAATTAATTACAATGGATAATTAATCCCTTAATTACTTTCATTAAGTAATTATACTTAAACAATTCCACAAATGATTATCCTTAATTAATTAATCTAATTAATTATCAAAATTAATCACATTAATTAATTATTTATTAATCCCAAGTTAATGATCTTCATTATCTATTAACAATTCTTTAATTACTTCTCTTAAGTAATTAAACTTAGATTAATCATTATTAATTACAAATTAATTAATCTTTAATAACCAATTAATTAATCTCTAATTATTTAATTAATTAAGTGCTTAGCTGTAACTTAATTAATCTTTAATTACTTGATTAACTAATTTCTAACCATTAATTTATACCCTTAATTACTTATTTATTAATCCATAATTATTAATTAAAGTAATTAATCCCTCTTTAATTAACTTACTAATTTAATTTATCCTAAATCATTAAACCTTAATTAATCTTTAAAATGATGTATTAGCCTTTATAACTACGTTAATTATCATTATCAAAAGCCTTTGAAACATTTTACCTTTAAATCTTCCTTTAAATTCATTTCGAATTAAAGATTTAAAATAATTACAAATTTAACTTTAACAAAATTTAAATCAAATTTACAAAACCTTTTTAAATCCAAATGTTAAAGAAACACTTATCATTTATAAAAGAAATTTATAAGAGTTTTGAACCAATTCATTTAAATTCAAACCATTTTAAAATATACTTTAAACATTTAGAGCTGTTTAAACAATTTAATTTCTAAACATTTTTTTTTTAAAACTAGGATATAAAAGTTAATTTGAATCCATACTTAAACTTGATTTAAAACTTGGTTTAAATCTTGCTTTTAAATTTTAAATTTTTAAAACAAACAGGTTTTGAAAACCTGTAACAACCCAATTGACCCGAGCCGCTACCCTAAAGTCTTCGAGTCAACACACACACACATCACTTCGAGCAAAACACCCAAACTACTCGAGCAATACTCGAGTACCTCTCTGCTCCAATTCCAGATTTCATCAGGCACAAAAATGCACCGTGCAAATGCACAGTGGCTCCGACCAACTCTAGTCATCCCCGATGACCTCCCCACATCGACAACCATCCTCTTACCCTATTCCGACCATCAGATTACCAATACAAACTCGAAATCAAATTCGAGCATACTAACCCAAACCTGGAACCAAAAAGCAAAACTTGGAACATCATCAAACTTGCTCCTCCGACCACCAGAGTGTCAGAGACTCCACCCACGCCTTCGACAACCTCCAAGCTCCCAATTCCCAAAGCCCGGTAGAGCTCGATCCACCAGAGGCGCCATGGGAAACCAATTCCTGACCAAGCCTAAAACTAGGTTTAAAATTTAATTCGACCCCCGCCGCCGCCACCGTGCTTGGAGCACCTATCGGATATTTTCCCCTTACTCTCCGATCATCCCACTACCTTTACTAAAGACCATGACCTCCAGATCACTGAGATCACCATAAACCACCCAAATTCCACTTTCTAATCAAACTAGAACTGCACCCATATCCCACTACTAAAAATCGTGATTTCAGTTTTAAAAATCAAGTTTTAGTTTAAGTATTCAATTTATATTCCTGAGTCAATAAATCGGGGTATTTGAATTTTGACTTATATTGAGTTTGCTATGTTGTTTTTGATTTCTAGAGACAAAACAAAATTATTTTAACTTAAATAAACTTTAATCTATGATACAACAAAAATATTTTGTTTGAAATTTAAACCCTAACATAGATTAGGTCATGAGAAAATGATTTCTGATTAAAACATAGGCCTGGAAACTAGAATCAGGAAAACCCAGATACACAGCATGCACACACCAATATATTCGTATACATATATACACAGAAAACACACTTATAAATATACACACAAACATACTTATTTGCAGAGATGAACATGCAACAGATTTCATATGCTTAAACTTTTCAAAAGTGATGTTACTCACCTGTTTGAAAATGAAGAATAGAGCCTTCATTTCTATTTTGAAAAAGCTTTTGAACTTTAAACTTTGAGTTGCTGGAATGCTGAAGATTTCTTCTTTGATTTTAAAACTTGAATTACTGATCTGAAAAATGCTTGGAAACAGAGACTGCTTTGATTCCAGGCTTGCTTTGGATAAATCCCGGATTTGAAGAAATGCACTGGTTCTTGAGTTGAAAATAAACTATAGGTTGATGATTTTGATTTACAAACTTGATTACAGGTTTGCTTGCTTCAGACAAAATTCTAGGTTGAAGAATTTAGTTCAGTCTTTGATTTTGAACTTTGAAAATGAATTACAGGTTTGTGAAGTGGATTACAGATTGTTTTTGAGAAAATTTGCAGTCTTTTGAATTGATTTCTGGTTTGAGGAGTTGATTACTGATTTGTTGAGAAATTTGTACAGGTTTTTTATTTCTGGTTTGTAAATATTGATTACCAGATTTATTTTTTGAGAAATGGTTTGAGTTTTTCTTGGCTTTGAACTTGAGAAAGATAGAAAAGAAATGAAAGAAATGAAGCATATGTTTATATAAGCTAAAATGATTTATTTAAATAAAAGAAAAATAAAAAATGACACATGTTTCACATCTTACCATTTGTCATTTGCCTTAGTTTATTAACTAACATTTGGTAAAACCAAGCCTAATTGTAACAATCCCGAATTTTTAACAAGTTTAATTTGAAACTTAATTTAAACTTGGGAATTAAATTATGAAAATATTGGTAAAATAATATGAAATTTCCAGAACAAATAAAAATATGTACTTTAAATAGAATTTTGGATTGGAATTCAAAAATAAGTATTTATTTATTTGAATTTGATTTGAATACTCTAAGTTTTGAGGTGAATAAAATTATTTTCTAATTTTAATATATGATATATTGGAAAGTTATATTTTTAAATTAATATAGTTAGAGTTGTTAAAAACTAAATTTCATATTATTTAATATACATATCTTTTGAAAATCAATAAGGATTAAATTAAGAAGTTTTACATACCTTCTTTTAAATTTGTTTGAACTAAATTGTAAATATAATATGATGTTAAACAAGGTTAAATAAAAGATTTAAAATGCTTTTGTTTTATATACTTGAAAATGAATATAGTTGATAAATAAATACAAAGCTTTGATAAGGATGTATGTTTTGAAGATATAAAATGTTAATATATTGAAATTTAATTGGACTTAAAGAAAAATTTATATTTGGAATAAAAGTATAATAAGTATGACTACTTAAGTTTAAGATGAAAATTTTAAAATAAGTATTTGTTAAAATAAGTTTAATATCTTAAGTTTAAAAATATAAATGTATTGAAAAAAAAAATCTGTATTTACTAACTTATAAATATTTGTTAGCAATGTATAATTTAATTTCAAACCATTTTTTTTCTTTAATTTTTATAAGTATAAATAATACATAAGAAAGTATTAAATACTTGTTTTTAACATTTAAAACATAATAAGTATAATTTGAGATTTTACATATGTGAATATAAAGCAATTTATAAAATGGTAGGGTTAAAACAAAATTTATAATTAAATTTAACAAAAGGATTTAAACATAAAAAGTTTATATTTTAACAAGTGTAAGAATATGAATATAAGAAACTAACAAATGTAAACATAAAGACAAGTGGCATTTAGTCGTCTCTTAAAAATTAATTTTTTTACATGTATTAAAAATAAAAATAAATTAATGGATAATGAAAAGAGGAAAACTTTCCTCTTCTCATTCTTGTTTCAAGAATTCAAAACTGAAACCTGCAAATTGAAAACAAGAAAAATTTCTCAAATCAAATATCTGAGAATTTAAAACCAGGAAAAAAAATCAAAACAGTGAATTCCGAGACAAATCAAAAGCAAAGATCTGAAGCAATGCAACAGACAAAACAAAAGAAGAAAGATCAAAAGGAAAAAAAATCAGGAATCTGAAAGCAATTCAGCAAGTTCAAGCATGTGAAATAAAATCTGCAATCAAGCTTGAAAGTTCAGGCTTTAAAAAAAAATCTTGTCCTCAAGTCAAAGGTGAGCAAACTCAACCTGTTATATATCTAAATAATTTGTGAATTAGGATATGTAATGTGTTTGAATTATGTGTATATTTACCTGCATGTTTGTATATGCAAAATATCTGAGAGCATATGTATGTAGATAGGAATGTAGGCTCTGTTCTTAGTTATAGGATTCAAACTACAATCTGAACCGGTTTCAAAAATTCAAAGCAAGTTAAAATCTGGAGGCTTTAAAACAAAACTGGAAACAAAACAAAATTCCAAATTCCAGGCTTCTGTCTTCATTTATAAGATGAGAAGACTTTAATTTTTTTTAATCCAGTTTTCAGTTGAATCTTATGCCTGTGATTATGGTGTTGAGGGATGTGAATATATATGTTATATATAGATATATCTATGGTGTGACTGCGCATATCTGGGGATAGACATAATTTTGCCTCTATTCAAATTTACAAATTATAAAACCTGTTTAAAAGCTTAAACTTTTCCTCTAATCTTTGGTAGGCTTCTAGTTATGAATAAGACATATTTGTAAAATCATGATCCAAGTTTTAAATATATATTTTTAGTGGAATTTGAAAGAAAACTCACCGGAACAGAAATATACAGTGGAACTTAAAATTGTGTCAAAAATTCGAGAATTTTAAAATCTTGATTCAATTACATAATGTGATTTGTTTTCGAAGACCGTGATTTTTAAAAATAAAATCAAGATTTTAAACTTGATAAATCAAGTGACATTGAGAGTTGAGTAGAAATTCAATTTGCGTCCAATTCTGGAAATCAAATGGTTTGGGAACTTCGGGGTTGAGGCTGAAGCATGATTGTAGGTGGGCAATTTCAGGAAAAATATTAGATGAATTTACCAATCGCCGTGGTTACTAGGTGATGATGAATTAGGGTTTAAGTACTGGAATGGGTTGAAGTTGTTTTTCGAAATCGCGTGATGTCAATGAGGCACCGGAGTTGGCCGTGCCGGTGGAGATCTACGCAGAAGATCATGGAGAGGCTACGGGCATGGAGGCAGGGTTAATGGTGCAAGAGGTCATCGGGACGTGACGATTTTCTGATGATCAAATTGGGTTCGAATGTGTTGATAGGCTAAAATTTGTTTTCGAAGGAAGTTAGGGGTGCTGATCATTCTGGGTCATTGACAAGGTCGTCGTCGACATGAGAGAGGCTCCGGCTTGAATCGGAGGTGGTCCGATGATTGGTGCACGTGCACGTTCGTCCCTGTGCATCTGGGATTAAAACGATTTTGGGGAGAAGAGTACCTCGGGTTTGTGCTCGAAAAATTGTTAGGGTGGCTCGGTGATGCTCTTAGGTGAATTTTTACCGAGGAACATGATTTAATTTAAAAGGGAACGAAACCAGTTTTAAAAATAAAAAGGGGGAAAAAGAAGTTGGCTTCGGGTCAAACTCGAGAAATTTGAGAAGACGCTCGGGGATTTCAAGCATCTGCACGGGTTCGTGGGTTTTCAAGTGAAACAGGTTTCCAAAAATTAAATTAAGTTTTAGCATTTTCCGAATTAATCTTTTTTTTAACATAATGAATGTTAGGTTAGAATTAGTTTAAGAATTTAAAATAAATTTTATTTTAACTTAATAAAGATTAAGGTATTTTTATTTTATATCCAATATTTTAATTCTTAAGTTATTTACATAAGTTTAAATAATGAAACTAAATAGTTGGATTGATTTTAATTTCTATCTAACCTTTAGGTCTTAAAATAATTTACGATAAGTTAGTTTTGAAGATTATTTTGAAAACCAGTTTTCAAAGGTTGAAAATTAAAGATAAATTGTTTTTATCTTTTAATTTATCAAGATCTAGAATTAATTTATAATCAAGTGATAAATTAAAGGATAATTAATTAATATGATTAATTAATTAAAGGCTAATTAATTAAGGTAATAAAGGATGAATAATAAATGACTAGAGAATAATTTATCAAGGTAATTAATTACTTAATCAAAAGTAATTAACAAATGATTTAAGTTAAGTAACCAAGCGATTAAGATTAATTGTTGATTAAGGATAATCATTTATTAATTAAGAAAAATTAGTTAAAATGATGATTAATTGAGGGGTTAATTTATTAAATTAAGATAATTAAAGGATAATTGGATAATTAAAGGTTAATTATTTAAAATAAAGAGTTAATTACCTAATGATTAAAAATTGATTAATTGGTTAATCAAATTTGATTTAAATTAATTAATGAAGTTTATCAATTTATAAATTAAGGTTGATTAATTAATAGTTAAAGGATTAATTAATTTATAAATTGTGGTTAATCAATAATCAAAGAATAATTAATTAACACAAACTGTAGTTAATTAATGTTAATCAACCAGAATTAGTGATTAATCTGGTTTCAATTAATCAAATGGTCAATTAATCTTATTCATGGATGATTATATTTTATTGAATGCTGTGAATTGTTTTGTCATCTCTACTGCGTGATGCTTTGTGATTAGAATTTAATCCAAGCTGTGATAAATGTAGTTTATTTATTTATAATGCATTTATATTATCTGCCTGTGATTCTGTGTATTGGATAAGCGTTATAGGATATACCGCTTATCGATATTGCTGTGATTGTATCTATGATGATTGATGTTGTTGCACTACTGTGTGTAAAACCCCTGGATTACACCATACACACAATTATGGATTGCACGAGGAAATTGGTTAAGTCACAGATTTTTGAAATAATTTTAAAAATTGAATTTTTAAATCCAAATGGTTTGGATATGGATTGGGTTTAAAGTGATAAGCTTTTGGAAAGGATTGATTTAAAATTTGAATTCAAAATTTGAAATTGAATTCTAAATTGAGAATTTATGGTGTAAAAAGGTTATACAAACTATAAATGTGTTTATATGGATTTAAACCATTTTAAAAGTATGGTTTTAAGAAATTTGAATTTAACCCAAGTTTATATTTGAAAGGCCTTAACTCGTGCAAATATAATTGGGCTTTCCGAAACAGAAACAAGTGATTTCAAATAATAATAACTTTTATACAAGGAAAGAATTTTCAAAATTATGATGAAAAGATTTCAAATTTGAAATGGAATGGTTTTGAAAGCTATAATTGAATTTTTGTGAAAGATGGGTAAACTTTGTGAAGTGAATCTTTTGTTCAAAAAGATTTGTAAATGGTAATTTGTTTAAACCATTTGAAGAAAAGTTTTGGGTTTTAAATTATGACTTGACTAAAATCCCATATCCATATGATTTTAAACATTGCGCTCACTATTCGGTTTAACCAGGAGAGGACCTTGTGTCATATAACCCATTCCGAATAGTGATACGACATTATGGATAGCAATTGAAGACCGGTGGTGAAGACCGGATATTTTCGAAAACGAAAGGATTTCTTATCGAATGTGTCTGCATCTGCTGATCCCCGATATAGAGATTTGAGCACCATTGTGATGGGAAGCCGGACGTGACTAGAGATTATCCAGATTTGCAAGGGCTTCTTCGAAAGTGCCTTCAGTTCTGTTCGAACCCGGAACAGACTTGTATGGATGTGTGTCTGACGTTACACTTTGAGACGTAAAGCTGGTTTCTATCAAATACATTTCTGTTTGGTGGCGGAGATTTATTCTCTTAGCTTAACACCCTTCTCTGAGACGTACGAGCTCAGAGGTTATGTAGTTGATGGTTACTAGTGATACATTCTCAATTTGGTAATGTGGCATACGAAGTGCTACCGATCATTTGTTGATTAAAGCATGGCTTTTGTGAAAAGCGTAGCTTTGTGGACGAGACCTCATCGAGCCTCACAACCCGGTAATGGTCGAAACAGGAAAGATGTAGTATATTTATTACTATGTGATATTGTTGGTGTAGAGGATCCTCGGTTAAAGGTCCCAAAGGACCGGGGGTGGCAAATCTTAGGTTTTATTCCCCGAGAAGGGGGTAGCTGGCCTTGTGTTAGCAGAGAGCCGGGTAGGTTCTCGGGGCGTCCCTCCAGAGGCGTACCCATGTGGTAATGGGAAGTTCCTTGGCCTGACCATTTGTAGGAAAATCCTAAGAAACAATACGCGCCCTGTACGGTTTTAGTTGTATAACCTGCCATGGAATGTGGCGGTAACCTGCTATTGAACATGGTAGCTATAGCAGGCATACGACGAAATGTTGTATGCTGGCTAAGATTAATATTATACTTTCGAAAATGTTTTCCATTATGCACTAATAATAATATCAAAATGATTTTGCATATCAAGCATTTTTGACTATCATAAGGAGAAATCTCCTCCAATTCTGCGTTTGCATGGTGTGTGTGGCGGGAGGCCTTATGGTAGTTTCATTTTCCAAAATGCATTACGGATTTCAATTTAAATCTTTTGTTGTTTCTTAAAAGATAAACTGTTTTTGTTTTCTCATACCAGTCCCATGACTGACCCGGAGTTTACTGTTCCCTTCCTAAACTCTAGGTGCCCATAATTTTCCACACGGGCAGTCTAGAGTTGGGTTTTTTTAGACAGTAGATATGGATATCGATTCAGTAGATTTTGGCTTTCTCTTTGGTATTCTTTGAAGACTTTGGATATTGAAGTATCTGGTTAGGACGACGGACTAGTCTTGCTTATCTTTGTGCAACGTGATGGTGGTTCGAGCTAGTCGTTTGGAGTTTTGGCTTTGAGCATTGGATTGGAGTTGCAGTTGGATTATTGGAGTTATCTATTTTGCTATTCGTTTTTCGCTGTTGTTTATTGAATCTGTTATTCTTGTATCATTTTGATATCACTATTGTATATCATTTTGGATATTGTATTCATTGGAGTTTTATATGATATTTTATTTCTTTTCTTCCGCTGTGTTGTTATACTCGATGTGTTATAAGCTCCGGCGAACCAGATTCGATGTTTGGAAAATCGGCATTGGAATACGAGTGTCGTATTCGGTGTCGATTTTCGAAGATCGAGTCTGGGTCGTTATACTAATAAATTTACTCTTGTAATTTAAGTAATTTATATTTATTTAAAAATGTTAATGAAAGCCCTTACTTCATTTATTTATTCTTATGTAAATGTATATATGAATTTCTTTTTAAAGAAAATGTAATAAAACAAATTATATATAAATAAAAGCTTATCCAAATATTTTTAAAATGTATATCCTTTGATTTTCAAAATTAAATCCAAATTCAAATTCAAAATAAATTAAAAAAACAAATTAAAGTCAATATATTCAATTTGAAATAACAATCCCATTTTCTTATTGAAATCTTTTGTATTTATATATATAAATAATATATTATTAATGTTGTTTAAAAGTAACAAATTTGTAAATTTTAAATAATCTATAAAAGAGACTATCTCATTATTTATAAATTACTTATTTTTCTTAAATGAATTAATGTATTATATGCTTTATATATTTATAAATTATATTTTAAACTTATATATATTTTCAAATCATATTTATCAAGCAATATTTAAAAGAAAATAAAAAAAACCTTAAAAAAAACAAACCTTTATGTTATATTTATTTAAATTAAAATTTAAGCTAAAAAATATTTTAAACAATTAACATCTACCTTAATAATTTATAATTATATGGTTAACTATTTAAATAACCTTTGAAAAAGTTTTATGTTATATTTAATCATAATTTTCCAAATTACCAAAATATATATTAGAATTTGAAAGCAGGATTTTTATTTTTTAAATTCAAACCAAAGATTCATATTTACAATATATACAAATATATATGATAGAAAACATTTTATTAGATTTTAAAAGATAAAATTTGCCAATTGAATATTTATTTGCTTTTAAAAGAATGAATTTTCCAATTTAAATTATAATTATAAAAAAATTGTCAAATTAATTTAATTTTAATACAGATTATTAAATTGATACTGCCCAAAATTCCGGGTCATCACGATCATTAAATGCAACGTTAAGCATTTTCCATATAAGTTATCTAGGAATAGGATAAAATGAAGGCACTCTCCTACCACAACCAGTCGGTGATTACCCCTAAGATTAATAGCTTGAATTCCTTGAATCGAAGATCTCAAGTGGAGAAATACTGTCACTAATAAGTGATATGGGACGAGAGTCGGTGACAAGCAGCCCTACATTCCATCTTCCAAATCATATTATCCCGTATCTTTTATTTTCGAACACATAAATTGGTTCGAATTGGTCTTCGGATAGGAATCGCCAAAATTCGACCTTGGTTCTTTCAAGCAAACCATCGATAAAAAGATGTTAGGTAAATAGGTGCTTATCATTTGATTAATTGCTTCCTTTTCATCTAAAATATCTTCAAAAGATATATATATCTTTGAAATATTTCTTTTTGTATGTACGGAATCATTAAACCTTTCTTACCAAATCCTTTAATTAGTTAAAAACTTTTTGAATCTTGGAATAATTCTAAATCATTTCATTTTCACCTAGGAAAATATTTCCAAATCATTTCATTTAAATCTTAACAAAGATTTTCAAATCATAACTTTCAAATCGGGTCAAAAACAATGTTATTTATGCCATCGTTTACTATAAACCCAAACCAATAAATTTTAAGTATAAGAATTAAATTGGTTCCAAATAATTTTCATAAGTCATATTAGGAAACATTATTGAGTTAAAATGGGTCAATAGAAATTATACTTATTCTACTCAACATCAATTTCCGTATTCAACCTTCACCATCCGTCGAAGAACGGTGAAATCACCTTTTAAATTCACATGGATAATACGTGTTCCCTCTTCGGAATTTGATACCAAGTATAAGAAGATTATTTATATGCAATACAAATTTTTTAAATTTGAAAAATTATATCTTTTACACTTTGGGAAATTTGATTCGAGTAAATCAAATTTACTATCCCCTCTGTATGCTAGTCCAGGTAGCTAGAGAGGCAGGCAATTGGTTTCTCAAACCCAGTCCTAGAGACTACCTCTTTGTCACCCATAAGGTGGTCAATTTATTTTATTGACTCTAAATCATTTAACATACTTGATTAAATTTTAATTATTTTAGAGCATTTGGGCTTTCTCTTCAATCTGTTCGATTCTTCGGTCGTATTTTCCATGACACTCACAAATGTAATAAACGTACTATTTGTTTCTGCATACTCATTTTTAAATCTCTTAATCATCTTTAAATTACTTAATTATTTTTACAAACAGTACTTTTAAAGCTTATTCGATTAAAACAACCTTTCGAACTCAAATATCTTTAAAAAAATTAAAAGATTTATAGAATTTATTTCAACTTTTTAAAGAATTAAAACTATCCATTTTAAAACATTTACTACTTTGACCTCCGAATTGCCAAAGCGCGATTTTGTTTCAAGCTTGATTTGCTCATATTTTAAAATTTACTAAACAAAATCTCAATTCTATTTCTTTATTTGAAAACTATAATTATAAGGGTTCGAAAAAGTCTTATTTCAAATAATTCTGACTCTGAATCCATGGTTTAAAGGAATTTAACTTCCTATGGAGTGAAATCGCAAACTACCGTTATGCAACGCATCTATTTTTGACTCAATTTTCATAACTTGTCAAAACTTTGCCAAATTGGGTTTTAGTGTTTATAAAACATTTATAAACCAATTTAAAGAGGTTTAAAAATCCTATATACTCTAATTCATTAATAAAAGGAAAGTAATTTCCTTTGTGATTTTCGTCGTGTATTAAATGTGACTTGTTAATACAATTAAACAACAATATTAAACAATCAAACATGAAGATCAAAGCATATTAAATATCTACTGCAAACATCATATCATCATCATCCAATAATATAGTATAAACAAGAGTTTCTCGCCTTAGATTCAAATGAACTAACTTCAAAATGACCATAGCTCCGTTATGACGAACCAAAGCTTTAAAGAATCGAGCCTTGGACCCTAAGGAAGAAACGACCTAGGCTAGGAAGTGGAGGAGGCTTAGCTAAGCAAGGTGATGGAGTGTGGCCATGAGTGGCATGGAGGAGAGAGAATTGGGATCATCATCGAATTCACAAAACTAACCTGAAAATAGGTCATTTTCTCTCGGGATTTTGACCATTTTACTCTTTGAATTTGGAAAAGCGATCAACATTAAAGTTGTTGTAAATTCTTTTCTATATGGTCTCAAAAAAATCTATTCTTGAGTTGGATCTGGTTCAAGGAAGTTATGGCCAAGAGAGGAAAAGGTGTTCTCGGATTCACAAAAATCAAATCCAAGAACGAGTCAACTTTCAACTGATTTTTGGACATATTGCTCCAGGAATTTTGAAAAGTTTCAAAAGAAAATTTCTTTAAATTATTTTCTCTATAATTTAAAAAATGAAACACTTGATTTCAATTAGTTTTTGGGGAGATATGATCAAAAGAACAAGAGGTATTCTCAGACCTAAAATTCTAGCCTTGAAAATGCACTAAAAAGAATGGAGTTTTTGACATAGCTAAGCTCAAAATGGAAAGAAGTGGTAATAAAGAAAGTTGTAGCCAATAGAGTTTTACATGATTGCAAAAAATATCTAATCCATTTGGTTTGGTTTTGGAGAAGTTAATGAGTTGTGAAGGTGGGTATTTATAGGCTAGAGTTTGTAAAATATCCTACATCACCTCACCTTTCTTCCATCACCGATGTGCTCCACTTTACCATCCATCATTTTGGCTGCATCCCCCTTCGCCCACACCTCCTTGCATCACCCCCAACATATCAAGCATGTGCATTGACTTTAAGGAGGCTTAAGGATGAAGAAATCTAAAATATCTTAGATATTTTTAAGTGTATGTGTATGTACATATAATATGTTATATGTATGTATATGTGTGCATGTGACATGTGTGTATATATATATATATATATACATATACACATGTACGTGCATAAGAGAATAAACAACGTTGCAATGACATTGAACAAATTTCATTCGTTAAATCGTTGAAAATTAAGAAGCCAATTCCGAGTCATATTTTCTCTTATATAAATGTAAAAAAATTGAAAACTAATTTATCATCATTATTAATATATTAAAAAGATATCATTTTAATTATAAAACCAATAAATCAATATTAAACAATCGTTTACAAAAAGTGTTATATTACTGATAAAGTGATACGAATTATCTTATACTTTTAAATCAGATATATATTTTCATAAAATTATTACAAATGATTATTATTATTTTATAACTATTTAAAATGAATAATGATCACTTAAAATAATTATTAGAATAATTATCATAATTACTAAATCATTAAATTTAAATTTAAATTCATAAATCAATATTGAAATAAAAACATCACTGACGATGTCATAAACACATTTTATTTTCAAAAACGAAATAATTAATTTAATTTCATATTCTTATTCAATTATAAAAATAAGTTATGTATCCAGCTCCGTGCGAGATGTTTTACGATTTTAGAGCTGTTTATCGATAAAACTATTTTCGGTCATTTTATTAGTATACCTTTCCAAAAGAAATTTTTATAAACATTTTTCCAAAATAAGTTCATTATTATTATTGTTATTCATCATTTAAAACTTGATTATTTATGGAAAGTAATCTATATTTGGATATATAAAATAATTTAAATATCTTTAATTAAAGTTACTAAATTTCGGGATGTTACATATTTCTCTCCTTAAAAGAATTTCGTCCTTGAAATTAAATCAAAGAAAAATCTTGGTAATACCTACCAAAACATTGCTTTATAGAGTTAACTCTATACGATATACACAGATTAGATCATCACTAACATCTAATTCGATCTTCTATTCAAATTCATAATTTTTCATCCGAACTAGTATTGATCTCCCGATCCTTTAGTGCGGACATCGATTAGGCTTTCCGATCAGAATTTTAGTTTTCCTTGCAAGCTTTCAACTATGATAGAAAACTTAAGTATCCAACCATAAACCCTCATCAATGTACATCATCAAAGATTAGGTGATAAATCCTTATTTGGTTTGATATAAACACCTCAAAGACTTGTACTTAAAACTTAGATCAAATCATGGGATGAAATAATCCACTTACCTTATATGAATTTAATAATCTTTCAGAAAATGAAAACATTTCATAAACTTTCATTCTTTATTCAAACATTTTTATAAATATGTTTCTTTATATTTAACCATTTGCTAACATTTCTAAAAAATTATTCAAGTTATTATAATATACCTCTTATATTATAATTTGATCCTTTTAACCAATATTAAATGCAAACACCTCTGTATTTAATAAAACTTCTTTTGTTAATCAAGACTTATTTTATTAATTAACACTCCTTTTATTAATTATCCAATTATACCAGTTTCAATGATTGTTAACCGAGTTTTAACCTAATAGAATTCAAAGGAAGTTAGAACATCTATGACAAGTTGAAACATCTCAAGAACCAACCAAAAAGACCAGAAGAAGGAGCTAAGAAGGAACCAAAAGGAAATATGCCAAAACAAGCTAAGGTGATGGATCGCTAACGATCCATTACCTATGGATCGCCATTGATCCATAATGCTTACTCATGTACCCTCCAAACTTCTTGCATCATGATCCAATATCTTTCTAAAGGATATCTGCCAAGTTTCATGGTATTCCAAGCAAGCTAATTCAAGAAGTGAGTGTTCAGCTGATTCCAGTCAAAGTTCAATACAATATTTATATGGATCACCATCAAAACAAGACAACTAGTTGGCATGTTACATGGAGAGCATCTACAGAAGGCAAGGAGCGCAACCCAAGTGAAACAATCCAAGAATATTCTAACTGCATGGATCGCTAGCCATCCATCGCATTAGGTAGGATCGCTGTGAAACTTTTGAAGCACTTTTGTATTGTCATGTTTAGGTCTTTGGCAAAGCGGCCTAGCCCAATAACTTTCCAACCCCTTTAAATACAATCTTACCTGCAATATAAACATCATCTTTTGGACTGGCTGCTGAATCTCTACAGAGATTATTCTTCACTCTTCTCCTCCTATTCAACAATCACCTAGGGGTTCATTGTGATTCTCTAGTGAACTCTTGCACTTGTGACTTGATCCAAATTAAGAGATTCAATCATATTATAGTCTAACTCTACATGTAACAGCAGTCGGTTAATAGAAACTTATAAAGTGGTCGTAGGCTTTATTAACAGCCGAACCACTACAAAAATCTTCTTGTTCTTTTATTTTTTATGCGATCAACAATTGCTTTTTCTATTTTATTTTCCTTGATAAACAGGGCTAGTGCTTTCGCATTCAATACAGGGTGTTGATCCATATTTTGGGTTAACATTTTGGTGCTTTCATTAAGAGCCCAACTCAGGCTAAGATCGAGCTATCTACTTTGGATCAAACGGGTTCAGAAGTTAAATCCCCAATCTTTGCTTAGAATATTAGCTACTGAGAATCAATCGCACCAGGAAGGAAGAGAACTGCTTTGGAAGATCCATAGGAGCTATAATAGCTGCAGAGGAAATTAATCCCAAGAAAGTTGAAGTCAACGGTGTTAACATATGAGACCAGGTGTCGGGATCTTCTATCCAGCATGAAGTTATCACTAAAGACAAGTTAAACAAGGTGATTGATGAAATTAATCAAAAGATGGAAAATAGCCAAAAAGCACTTACGGAAAGCCCTCCTGACCTTGCAATCACTTGCTGCTCCGAGAAACATATCAGAGCCCGTGGCTACAATAGAGTAGGAAAACTCTTTCATTTTTGGCCTGAACAGGAGAAACGGAAAGCAGCAGCAAAAAGCACTAGTAGGTGGAGCTACAAAAGTCACCATAGAACGAAATACAAGCACTCCACCAAATGCAAAGCAGCCCACCATAAACTTGAATCTAGAGATGAAAACCCTATGGGAAGACATAGCAATGGATCTCTCCCAAATTCTAAGATGGAGAACAACTTGACGACGACGAGTTGAAAGAAAACACTAACATACTCAATACCGGCAGAGAGTTCCAAATTGCTCTTATACAACCAATTGCAAGCCAAAGGAACTCCAATGGAGTGAATCTTCTGAAGACAGGAGATCCTAGACTTCAGCCCACTTACCAAGACCGTTTTCAAAATCAAACACTTGGTACAATCATTAGTAGCCAATCCATGGATTACCGGACATCCAAGGCATATATCTCGGATATGGTCAAGCACCTAATGGACGAAAGTAAGTGTAGAAGAGATGATGAATAGGGATCTCCTCCAATCTAGATTCCCTTCACTGATGACATTCTGAATGAACGATATCCTAAAAAGTTCACTATGCTAACTATTCTGTCCTCCGACGAAACTAGTGACCCAAACCGCACTTGTATAAGTACAGTTGGTACACAGACGGATCGAATGCTTCAAATGTTGTACAGTGTTGATGTTTTCCAATCTTTATGGAGGGAATCGCTTCCATGTAGCTCACTAGGCTCCCACCTAAATCCATCTCCACTTTCGGTGAATTAGCAACAAGGTTCCTTAATCGGTCTAGGCTTCACATGGCACAACCAAAAGACTTGATGTCCTTATCGGCCCTATTCTAGGGATGAAATAAAACTTTGAAATTCTTCATGAGTGAATTTAACACCACGGTTAATGAAGTAAGTAACCCAAACGAAGATATGGTCTTCATGGCTCTGGTCCATGTTATCCATCTCAGTACTGAATTCGAAAAATGGATCAAAATGAAGCAACCTACCACTAGGAAGGACTTTAATCGAAAGGCGAGCCGGTACTTTAGATTGAAAGAAGCAGAGGAGCTAGAAGGAAAACCTTCTAACCTATAACCAAATAACATAGGGCAGAATGGTATGACAACGAACCAAGACTCAAATGTCTCAGGGACCGCTGCAGGAAATGCGGGGAAGGATGGGAATTAGAAAAAGAAGAATCAAAATTCCAACAAGCGAAATGGAAGTAGCAAGCGACTTAAAGGCTTGAAGCTCGAAGACTACACCTCGTTCAATGATACTCCGGAGAACATCTACCTTTCTACACAAGGGACGAAGGAGTACAAGAAGTCACCTAAAAAGGAAGAAACTGAACAACGAAAGCGCTCCGAAAAGTACTCTCGTTTGCACGAAACACATGATCACAACACGAATGAGTGCCGTCACTTGAAGAATCTGATTGAAGAACTGATTCGAGAAAACAAGCTTCGGCATTATGTAAGGAAGCCCTAAAATCCAGACCATCTTGCAGCACTCCAAGTGCCTAGATATTGGGAAACCAAGCTAGAACCAGTGAAGAGGGATCTCAAAGGATTGACCAGAGACTTATTATCGGAACAATGTCTAGAGCACCTCATCCTGTGCGGAAGAGCTGAGGAGAAATAGAGTGATATGCAAGCTCACTATGACATGCTATGACAGATTCGTAATTTGTGATTGAAGATGGAACTCCTTCCAAGCAGTAGAGGACCCTGAACGATGACAAAATGTTCCATAATCGAGGCACTGAAGGAACAGAAACTCCGACCTTAACCCCATGGTCGTGACAGTTGGAATATGACCAACGGGGGACCGACGGGTATTGGTGGACAGTTGCGGTTCTGCGAATATCTTTTTCAAATACACATTTGATCAAATGAAGATCAGTATGAAAGACATATTCGCTTCCCAAATGAAGATCCAGGGATTTACCGATGAACATAGGCAACCCATCAGAACAATCTATTTACCCATAGAACTTGGGGAAGGTGACCAAGAGTCATCCTCATCACAACCTTTATGATTTTAGATGAAATATCCGCTTACAATGCTTTCTTGGGTCAGCCTGCTTTGGCAGATTTTAGGATTTCTTTAGCTCGGTGTTGTCTAACCATGAAGTTTCCAACAAAGAATGCAGTTGGGGTGATCAAATGAGACAAAAGAACCGCTAGAGAATGCTCCATCACAAAACTATGCGAGTCTGGAAGAAAAGAACAGGGGAAGAATGTTGGGAGAACTCCCACATTTGTGAACCTACCAAATAGAAAATACAAATTCTCCCCTAGCTTAGGGACCATAGCTAATTCAATAAGGCTTAGGGGAGGAATGTGCAGCATTGGTAGAATTGATGGTGTCTATCCATGTCGATATGGATGACCCAACATGGGTCCCGAAAATAGGATCACATCTTCGAGAAAAAATGCGATTGGAACTCATCAAACTTCTTATGCCAACCTGGATGTATTCGCTTGGACATATTTTGATATGTGCAGAGTTTCATCGGAGATTGCATGCCACACACTTAATATTGATCTCAAGTATACACCAGTAAAGTAGAAGAGACACGGCCTAGGACCCGAACGATCCAAAGCGTTGAGTGAAGAAGTGGATAAGCTAACGGTAAATGGTTTTATTCGTGATGCTATATACCTCGAATGGGTATCCAACCCCTCTCAGTCAAGAAGTCCAATGGAAAATGGTGAACCTGTATCGACTATTCGAACCTAAATAAATCTTGCCCAAAAGACAGTTTCCTCTGCCTACAATGGACCTACTTATGGACGAGATAGCTGGATATGAACTACTATCCTTTATGGATGCTTACTTCGGGTACAACTAGATCATGATGCATGAACCAGACCTGGAAAATACCAGTTTCATTACTGATCTGGTGTTATACTGCTACAAGATAATGTCATTCAGGTTAAAGAATGCTATGGCAACTTACCAATGACTGGTGAATGCCATGTTCAATGGCAAATCGGGAAGGCTAAGGAAGTTTATGTAGAGATATGTTGGTTAAATCATGCATAGCTACAAATCACTTAAACAACCTTGCTAAAATGTTTGAAATACTCTACAAATATGGAATGAAACTCAATCCACTTACCATTCACTTCAGGATAGCCTTTGGAAAGTTCTTGGGATCCATTGTAAGTGCTAAAGGCATAGAAGCAAATCCGTAATAAATTATCACTTTACGGGAAGTCAAGGCCCCAAGGAACAAGAAGAAGTTATAAAGCTTGAATGGAAAAGTTGCAGCACTAAGCCTATTCATTTCAAAAGCAATAGACAAATTTATACCATTCTTTGACGCTCTAAAGAAGGGAAAGAAGAATTTGAATGTAATCAAGCTTGTTAAACTATGTTAGAAGAGCTACTATGACAAATGGAAACCCCGTCGATCCTTTTCAATACAGTAAACAGAGAAGACTTGTTTATCTACTTAGTTGTCTTGTCCCATTAATTAAGTGTCACACTCGTACGAGTTGAAGCTATGATCCAACTTTCAGTATATTATATCAGTAAACGGTTCATGGAAGCCAAAAAAACTACTCAAAATTGAAAAACCTAGCATATTGCCTCTTGATCGCATCTAAAAAATTATGACCATACTTCCTGAAACACCCGATCAAAGTACTAATAAATCAACCCCTGAAGCAAATGTTGTACTACCCCCAAGACCTCTAGATGGCTTACCAAATGGAACATCAAAATGAGTCAATATGAAATTACTTACCATCCTCGAAGGCTGATCAATGGACAGGTGCTGGCAGACTTCAATGCCGAGTTTACGATATGAGATAATGAAGAAGAAATAGATCTAGAATTGGAAATATGTTGGAAGTTGTTCGTCGATGGTGCATCTAACAACCCCTGCTCGAGGGCAGGAGTAGTGCTCAAGACTCTCGAAGGCCGATTCGTTTGCTATGCCTTACACTTGGTATTTTTCACAACAAATAATGAAGCATTGATAACCGGACTGAAAGTTGTGAAAGAGCTTGGGATAAAGTTTGTACCCGTCTATAGCTACTCTCAGCTAATCGTCTGCCAGGTGAAAGGTGGATACTAAGCTCGGGAAGAGAACCACTCCCCGTATCTATCTAAAGTGCAAGAATTGCTGAATGACATCGAACATTACACCATAACTCATATCTCGAGGAAACAAAATACAAAGGCGGACTATCAAGCCAAACTGGCCAATTTCGGTGAAGCTGGATCCATGGGGGTAGTCCTAGTCAAAACTATGACCGCTCCAAGCATAAGCGAGATGGATATAGACTGGATTTTTGAAATAACTAAAGAACTAAAAATGCAGATGACACCATCAAAGACTACCATCTCAAAGGAACACACCCTGCAAACAAGAATCAACGGAAAAGTTCCTTCGAAAGGCGCTGCGATTTGTAGTACTGGATAGGATGCTCTACCGAAGGGGATTCTCCACCCCCTTGCTCAGGTATGTGACCAAGAACAAAGCCCGAAGAATCCTTAGAGAAATTCATAAAGGAGACCATGGAGATCACAATGGGGTGTAAACCCTCACAAAGAAAGTCCTCCGATATGGGTATTTTTGGCTAATAGTAAACTACAACACAACGGATTGTGTTAGATGTTGCGACCAATGCTAAAGATTCGGCTAGATCAAAAGAACTCGTTCGATAGAGCTGACACAGATGGTCGGCCTGTGGTCATTCACGATTTGGGGAATTGATTTGATTGGTGTATTACCAATGGCCAAAGGAGAAGCCAAATATTGTTGTTGACTATTTCACTAAATGGGCCGAAGCGGAACTGCTGGCCACTATTACCACAAAGAAAGTTATTAATTTTGTCACTAAAACCATTATTAGCAGGTATGGAGTGCCATAAAAAATCATCACGGACAATGGGACTCAATTTGAAAGCGCCAAGTTCAAAAACTTTTGCAAATGATTCCGAATCAAAATAGGCTTTTCTACTGTTGCACATCCATGGGCAAACGAGCAAGTGGAAGTAGTGAATAAGTTCACCAATTCAGCCATCAAAAAGCACCTAACTAAAGCTAAAGGAAATTAGGTTGATGAACTTCTACTCACACTCTGGGCTTATAGCACAACCCACAAATCTATAACCGGGCATTCCCAATTTTCCCTAGAATATGGTTCAAAAGAAATAATCCCAGTCGAGCTACTCATGGAAGGCAAAACTTCAATCAAAAGCAAAACTAGATGCTCCTACGTGATTCGGTCGATATGATCAATGAGAAGAGGGAAGAAGCCGAGTTAAGGACTGCAGCTCACGAGAATAGGGTCGCACAGAATTTTAATTCCAAAGCCCATAACCCCACTTTCGAAGTGGGAGTCCTTGTTCTCAAATGGATCTACCATGTACAAGGAACATTTGAACCAAATTGGTAAGGGCCCTATGTAATTGGCCAAAAGTTAGGGGATGACACATTTAAGCTAACAACTATAGATGGAACCCAAATTCCCCAAGCTTGAAACCAAAAATCACTACATCGTTACTTTATCTAAGATATCCTATGTATTTCCTATTTCTCAGAAATAAGCCATTCTGGAATATCGAAGGAATTGTAAATATGCTGAACTTGCCCATCTTTAATTAATAAAATCGCTTTCCTTTCTGAACCGATAAAATTACATTCATAAAAGTAACCTGCTGGGTCGATGGGGTCAAATCGACTCAAAACCATCCAATAGCTGCTAGAGATAGTGGAACCATGCTTATGTACGCCCCATCTGCCCATCGATTCAACGGAAGCAAATCGACTAAAACCGTTGGATCGACGAAACTTGATCCCTACCTTCTAAAAACCAGTGTTGCTCCGGCAACATTGGAAAGGCCCAAATCAAACCTGCGCATTTCATAAGCTACACATCACTTCTTAAGTCCTAGAACAATGCTTTGGAAGCATGAAATCCTCGTGTTACTCGTCGGTAACGTCGAGAAATTCCAAACCATTCTGGATCAACGGGTCGTATCGATCCCATAATCCATGCATTTCATAAGCCACATACACTCTTAAATGATGTGCATTTCATAAGCCACACATACTCTTAAAAGTCACGCATTTCACAAGCCGCGCATTCCATGCAAACACTACTCGATGTTACTCCGGCACCATGGAAAACCATTAAGATCTTGTAAGTACGGTATTGTCCCAGCAATACCTGGAAACTCGCCTATTGCAGGACTAACAAGAATCCACTTCCACTATTAAAAGCAATTGACATAGGTCTAACAATATCGCACAACTAGAAATCAGTAAAGAATTCTGATTGTTGATCGACAAAATTCCTATAGTCGAGATGCTTGCGCCCAAGTTTCCGAAGATAGGAACCGTAAGGTGGATTCAGCTACAGATGTCCGAGGGGTTGCTCAGATCAACGGGCAATTTGTCAAGTGTTCGAAGAAAACATTCCTGTAAGGTAGGGAGCGCATACATACCAACATTTGGTTAAAAGGAAAACTACTCCACAGGACCGTTCTCAAAATAAAGAATTTTGCAAATCACAATGAATCTAGTTATAAAAGTTAAAAACTGCATATGTAATGTGTGAAATCATAAAAATAAAGGCATTGTATATCGCGAAACACGACATGACAATGTGAAGTATAGAAATTGTGAAACAAGCAATCATGCCATGTGCATACATAAGTAGTGTAATGGCAAATTAAGTACATGATAAATAAGGAAGAATATAAAAGAGATGAGTTGAAACATCAATCATTTCATTCCTTATAACATTTTCTATACAAAGTCAAAATGTGGGATTCATACCCACACGATATCAGCCAACAAAAAGAAAAGTACAAATGCTACAATAATAAAAGTAATAAGTGCTACAAAATACATGTTAAACAAATCAAAACGTCATAATATCCGGCTCCACTGTCACTCAAGCCCGTCAATGTTTCTTTCCACCACCAGCCTTCCTGCCTTTGGTTGGAAGCTTCTTCTCAAAATTCCCGCCAGGAGTTGTTTCGCTGCCTGAAATATCAATTATTGCCTATGTTCCTATGTCTCCTCCTTATTCTTCGGCCCCCTTGGAAAACTCTCTTTTGGTCCTGCGCTTTCGAGACTTATAGGAGCTCCTCGAAGACTTCCTCTCCTCAATCTTTTCATCTTAACTACCACCAGCTGCTGTTTGGTTTTACTTAGCTGGCTAGCTTGGTCTGCCAGCTCTCGAACATCAGCTGTAGTTAAATCACCCTCCAAAGATACAAAAGGGTCATCCAAGCCATGAAACACAACAATCTTCATGGATTATGACCTTAGTTGTGAGCTCGGAATGGGCGTAGTGATCGTAGCGCCTATGGAAAAAAGCTTCGAGGTAGTCGAAATAACAGTAGGCTTTGAGACCATAGAAATTGGCAGTTCAGTATGCAAAGAAGATATACCTTAAGAATAAAAATGAAAGCATTCAATTCGTCTCATTATTTGCGACGTAAGCTAAAAATTCTCAAAGTCAGGAGAAACTAGAAGGTTACCTGCATTAGAAGAGTGGTCGAGAACTTCAACCTCATATTCTCCATCTTCTCCTTCTTTGGATGGCTGCACGATCTTTGGTGAAGTTCCAGGACCACCCAAGGCATCCGAGACAGCTGCTCAACTTGGGATAGTTCCTAACTGATCATGAGGTTGCTTTAATGATTCGCCAGGCTCAAAAATGAAAGGCTCTAATAGCACATTAGTAGTTGTAGTTGCAGTAGCATCGTATCGGCGGCCGTCTACTCCCTCTCAATCCAAATAATCTCTCGTCCCTCTACCAAAGCCTTCTTTGACTCTTCGTTGACATAGACGTCCTCCAACTCTTGCTCGGTGTATACATCCCCGTTCTCTAGAAATAGGCCAGAACTTCTTCCTAAACCACAACAAGAATACGCAGGAATTTGGGGCCCAGATAGCTGATGCTATCCTGATGTAGTAGGGAGTTGACTTAGAAATTCAAGATGGTGTCATCCATCTTCTCCATCTTCCTTTCGAAAGTTTCCTACAGCTCTAAGTAATCCGCCGTCATGGCGGCCTTTACAACTTCAACTTGGGTCTTCTAAGTGTTAAGCCGTACGACTCTTTCCTGAAGCGAAGCATTCATTTGAGCCTAGTCAGAAATGGTTTTATCATAGATTCCGCCATTCTTGCATAATCAGCAGTTGTCTTTTTATGAGCTTTGACGCCTTCGTCATGACCAGCGATGATTATCTTATGAGCTTCAATGATTTCGAATTGACGAGCTCCCTCAAGTAGATTTGCGATGGGTTGATGGGTGCTTCATTATATACAACAAAACTTGCATCTAACATGGTCGGGTAATTCTATTTATAACTAAAAGTCCTCTATGCTTAACACTTGAATTCCAAAAAGATGTTGATTTATGCCAACTCATCAGATTTCAAGCGTTGATTGGGGCAAGTGTAGTGTCTTACTCATGTGGGATGGGCTCGATGTCCAAAACACTACAAACACTCTATCATGTATAGATAGTTCACTCGCAGCGAAGAAAGAAAGAGCTTTTCATATCATTCATTAAAGTTATTTCTCCCACATTTTCCCATTATCGATCAACGATCGATAACAGATCCGCTATCCGAATCGACACGAAAATCTCTTCCTAGTCCAGGTACACCGACTGTGCAATGATAAGACCAATCCAAAGTGAGCAACTATAGGTCAATGGGCCCGAATTGAGTGGAGAATTCTTAGCATAAGTCAATTTCAGTTTTCTAAAAAGTGATGATAGCATGAGCTGCATACGAGATGTTACCCTAAGATGTTATCACCTTCCAAAAAAACCTAAATCAATCCACAAGATGTCATGCCGGATTAACAGTGTCACTCGGTGCAAGTTCATTTTGACTCTGTTGATGAAGATAGCAAAACATGTCAAGCACCAGGCAAAAGCCTAGGCTTCATTCCGTGAAGAATTCAAGACTCAGTTTACTATCTTCTTCCACAAAATCGCAATCAAATTGATTTCTCTATTGCATCCGTCATCAAAATAACTTCATTAACAATTATTAACAGTACGCCAAAATTCACATCACCAACCTCAGGTTAGAAGGAAAACACGGCCAATTTCAATTCGCCGATGATCTAAGCTAGGCAAGATCGGTCGCAATTCAAGCACATAATGATTCAGGTGCTGGAAATTGACTCGAATTGGCTGCGAGGTTAGGCGAGGTCAGAGGCAGAAAGCTACGACAGTGAAGATTGACAAAGGTGGCGGCGTAAGCGAGCTAGGGTTTGGTCGCAGAAAGATTGGATTGGATTGCAAGAGAAGTTAGCTCGGTTTGCAAGGGAAAGAATGAAATGAAGAAAGGTCAACATAATACCAAAGTTAAGTAGGAGGTTGCTCTGAAAAAAGTTGCTAAGTCCTTGGACCACTAGCGATCCATGGATTATGGATCGCTAGCGATCCATGGAATTGCAACCAATCTTCTCCAAACTAGCCAAGCATGATCCACCTGTCATTTGCAAGAATCTGGAAAGTTATGGGATCGAAATTGATTGATTGTTACGAGTAACGAGAATTCACATCGAAACTTAATAAATAGCTGAATAGCCAAGGCCAAATTCACATGATACCCTTAACATGATCAACTAAACTTCACGAGAGGGGAACTCAAAAAGCAATTACTTCCAAAGCACAACTTGTTTCCAATGAAGGTGTACTCTAGAGGGTAAATGTTAACTAGGTTTTTAACCTAATAAAATTCAAAGGAAGTTAGAACATCTACGATAATTCGAAACATCTCAAGAATCAACCACAAATCCCAAAAGAAGGAGCTAAGAAGGACCCAAAAAGAAAGATGCCAAAACAAGCTAAGGCGATGGATCGTTGGCGATCCATAGCCTATGAATCGCTAGCGATGCATAATGCTTGCTCGTGGACCCACCAAACTTCTTATATCATGATCTGATATCTTTCCTAGGGATGTATACCAAGTTTTATGGTATTCCAAGTAAGCTAGTTCAAGAATTGAGCATTCAACCACAGTCGTGTTTAATGCAACTTGTATACGAATCACCATCAAAACAAGGCAACTAATTACGATATTACATAAAGAGCATCTACAGAAGGCAAAGAGTGCAACCTAAGTGAAACAATTCAAGAATATTCTAATTGCATGGATCGCTAGCGATCCATAGGGAATGGATCGGTAACGAGCCATCACATTAAGTTAGATCGCCGTGAAACTTTTAGATCACTTTCGTATTGTCATGTTTATGTCTTTGGCAAGTTAGCCTAGCCTAATAGCTCTCCAACCCTGTAAATACAATCTTACCTGCAACATAAATAGGATCTTCTGGACTGGCTGCTGGAACTCTGTAGAGATTATTCTTCACTCTTCTCCTCCCACACAGTAGTCACCTAGGGGTTCACTGTGATTCTCCAGTGAACTGTTTCACTTATAACTCGATTTAACTTAGGAGATTCAATCATAGTGTAATCTAACTCCACTTGTAACAGCGGTCTATTAACAGAAAGTTATAAAGTGGACATAAGCTTAATTAATAGATGAACCACTATAGAAATCTTCTTATTCCTTTACTTTTTTTGTGATCTATAATTGCTTTTTTTATTTTATTTGCCTTGATAAACAGGGCTGGTGCTTTCATACTCAATTCAAGATGTTGATCCATTTTTTGGTTAACATTTTGGTGCTTTCATTGAGTGCCCAACTCAGGTTCAAATCTAGCTATCTACTTTGGATCAGACAGGTTCAGAAGTTAGATCCTCAATCTTTGCTTACAAAATTAGCTGCTAAGAATCAATGGCATCAAGAAGGAAGGAAACTGCTTTTGGAAGATCCATAGGAGCTATAATAGTTGGAGAGGAAATTAATCCTCGGCAAGTTAAAGTCAACGGTGCCAACATAGGAGACTAGGTATCAGGATCATCTATCCAGCATGAAGTTGTCACTTAAGGCAAGTTAAACTAGTTGGTTGATAGTACTTCAACCTTTAAACTAAATAATCAATCAATCAATGATAATAACCGAGTATTATCCTTTCCTTAATCCAATAACTATATTAAAAAATATTCAAAATATAATCTTAAGTAAAATAATTTCATTTACCATTTTCCGAAACAAAAATCATTTATATATAGCATTTATAAATAAGCGCTCATATATAATGCTCTCAAACTCATTCTTGGGTGTTACTAACCCTATCCGTAATGAGTTACTCATCCTAAAGCATTACTAGCCATATCTCTGATGAGACTTTACCCATACCAAAGCCTAGGTGTTCGCTCAACCTAAGCTTTAACAACAAATGTAAAGACCTGTTTGTTCAACCTTCGAAAATCGACATTAGTGCATCCTCGGTATTCACGTGCCGCAAATATAAATGCCGAAAAGGCGGTTCTTTAAAGGTAATAAAGAAAAATAGACAAAACAGAATCTCAAATGAATGGATTAACATATATTATTTCAACATATAATCTTTACAAGAGAAAGTTTAAATACATTAATTAGAGTTTAACATGGACAGTTATAAATATCTGTCTTTACAAACGTGGAATGTAATAATACATGAGTGTGGTGGAAATAGATAGCAATCTTCAGAAGAATCTTCTAATTCCATGCTCCGAGCTCATCTAGATTTCTTCTAACTAAACCTGACTACTAGGCTTCCCGAGAAAATTAGGTGTGACGATACGGATTTTTCGCGTTCGAAAATCGACATCCATACTTTACATCGTACTCGAATTCCGTAGATTCGAGCGTTCAAATCCAAGTGGCCAGAGCTTATAACACAATTAAGTATAACAATACAGCGGAAGAAAAAGAATAATACATTGATATATAGCATTGATACAATATCTGATACAACAGATGATACAATCGATATCAATATACATCAGAGATATGATACAATAAAATAGCAGCGGAAAGAAAATAGATAACACTAGCAGCGGAACAAATAACTCAAAGGTAGTCTTCAAGGAAGAACTCCAGCAGCAGCTCGAACCAACATCGCGATGGACTAAGACAAGCAAGTCTCGTCCACATCCAAAGACTGAACTAGCTCCAGATAACCTATCAAACCTAACTATCTGAAAAACCCAACACTAGACCGCTCGTGTGGAAAATAGTGAGCACCCAGAGTTTAGGAAAGGAACAATAAACCCCAGGTCAGTCATGGGACTGGTGTGAGTAACAAAAACAGTTTATCTTTAAAAACAAACAGCAAAAGAATTTTAAAGTCAATTCGCAATGCTTTTCGAAAATGAAAATACCATAAGACCTTCCGCCACACACACAATGCAAACGCAGAATTGGAGGAGATTTCTTCTTATGATAGTCAAACATGCTTGATACGAGAGAATTTATTTGATATTATTACTATAAGTGCAAAGTGCAGAAAACATTTCGAATGTGTAATATAAATCTAAGCCAACATAGACATTTCGAACTATGCCTACTATAGCTACCATCCAAACAGTGGGACGCCACCATAAGTAGATGGCAGGTAATACAACTAAAATCGTACAAGGTACGTATTGGAAGATTGGATTTCCAACAAATGGTCAGGCTAAGTAACTTCCTACTGCCACATGAGATCGCCTCTGGCGAAACGTCCCGAGAACCTAACCAGATCTCTGCCAACACAAGGCCGGGTTACCTCTGTAACTAGGTAACTACTACTCGAGCATGCCATCCCCCGGTCCTTTGGGACCTTTATCCGAGGTACCTCTAATCCAACAACATCACACAGTAATAAATGTATGGTGTCCACATGAGTAAGTATCTGGGCTCCAAACCATGATACCACCCTTTTCCAGAAGGGAATGAAACACCCTAAAGGGAGCGACCCTCATAACCTTGCCGCATCTTTCCTATTTCGACCATTTCCGGGGCGTGAGGTCCTGATGCAGTCTCATCCACAAAGCTACGCTTTATACAAAATCCATGCTCTGATTACAAATGATCAACAAATGATCATCAACACATAGCAGCACTCGGCATGCCACACTACCAAATTGGGAATATATCACTGATAACCTTCAACTACATAACCTCCGAGCTCGTACGTCTCAGAGAAGGGTGTTAATGCTAAGAGAATAAATTCTCCGTCACCAACAGATATGTATTTGAAAGAAAACTGCTTTATATCTCAAAGTGTAGTGTCAGACATACAACCATACAAGTCTGTTCCGGGTTTGAACAGAACCGAAGGCACTTCCGAAGAAGCCCTTGCAATCCGGGTATCTACAATCCCGATCGGACTTCCCATCACTTAGGGAATTTCTATATCGGGGATCAGCCAGTGCAGAGACAATCGATAGGTTATCCTATCGTTCTTACAAATACCTGGTCTTCAACACCGGTCTTCAAAAGCTATCCATAACGTCGTATCATTATTCGAAATGGGTTATATGACACAAGGTCCTTTCCCGGCTAAACCGAATAATGAGCGCAATATTAGAAACATATGGATATAGGATTTCAATTAAGTCATAACCTATTACCCAAAACCTTTCTTCCAAATGGTTTAAACAAATTACCATTCCAAATCTTTTAAACAAAAAGATTCATTCATAGATTTAAAAACAATTTCAATTTCATTTTAATGTCGAAACCTTTCAACACAAATTGGAAGTTCATTACTTATGTGAAAGCTTTTATTAATTTGAAAACAAACAGCTTTCATTTCAGAAAAATCCAATTATATTTGCACGAGTTAAAATCCTTGAATTAAATTCAAATTCCCAAATCAATACATTTAAAATGGTTTAACGCATATATAACTAGTATGACATCTTTAATCCCTAGTTTCAATCATAGAATTCAAATCCAAATTTTGATTTCAAATTTAAATCAATTTTTTTTTAAATTTCAAAACTTAATCAACTTATTCAAAATAAATTTTATCTTGAAATACCATTCCAAAAACTTTTCACATTTAACCCGATTCCATTTCAAACCATTTGAATTTAAAAAAATTCAAGTTCAAACTATTTTCAAAAATCTGTGACTTAATCGATTTCCTCGTGAAATCCATATTTGTGTGCGTATGGTGTGGTCCAGGGGTTTAACACAATAGTGCAACATCATTCGATCATCACAGATTAAAACACAGAAATATAGTTGATAAGCGGTATGACTATAACGCTTATCGCTCATTCACAGATTCACAGATAATATATAGATGTATCATCAATACATGAATAAATTATACATGGCACAATCCACAGAAACAAAATACCACAGATCAGATAGAACAAACAATTCAAGGCATCTCATACCATACAATCCGTCACAAGTAAGGTCAAACATTCAGTAATCATTTATAAGTAGGATTAATAAATTGTGTAATCCTAATTAATTCAATTTATTTCCAATTAAATTAATTACTTATGAATTAATCCAATCCTGATTAATCAATTACAAATCATTTGATATAAATTAATTTATCAAACACTTTAATTTAATTATTTTAATTAATAAATTAATTAGATTAACCTTAAGTTAATTACATAATCATTTAACCTTAATTAATTTCATTAAATAATTATCTTTAAGTGATCAATTACCTTTATAAATAAATCAAAATTTAATTACATTAAATGTAATTACATCTTAATCACTTGATTAATTAACTTAAATTATTATTTATAAAATTGATTAACCATTAATAATCCATTAATTAATCCTAATTATTTAATTAATTAGGTGTTAATTGCAACTTAATTAGTTCTTAATTACAATTAATTCGTAAATTTAAACTTCTAATTGCTAATTTAATTAATATCCAACATTTATTATTTCATTCAAATTAACTTCAAAATTAATGAATTACAATTTATTGAATCTTTATTTACTTAAAAATAAAACTTGTATTTATTAATGATTTAATTAACACTCACAAATATATTTGAAACTTTGATTTAAATTCTATCTTTACATTCCAAATTCTAGTTTAAATTCAAATTCTTTGTAAATTTCACTTACTTACCTAAACCTTTTAGGTTATCAAACAATTTAAATTTCGTAATTTTATTACCAAACTAAGCTTTAAACTAAACTTGAATTCAAAAAAATTTCTTCGAACTTCAAACCCATTTTACTTTTGATTTTATCATTTGAAACTTTTATTTTTTTTAAAACAAACAGAAGCAGGTTTTGGTTAAAACCTAGAACAAAACTCTGACTCGAGTTTGACAATACCTGCTTCGAGTAAACTACTCGATTTGCTCGAGTATTACTTCGAGCCATTTACCTATCTTCCCCAAGACTCCCTTTACGCAACCCCTATACTTCTTCTTCTTCTTTTTTCTTCTTTTTTTCTTTCTGTAGTTTAAGGTTTAACTAGCATAAACATCATCAGGTAATTCACTTTCGAACTCAACCCAAACTCGAAGCAACCCATCTCCGAACTCGAGCAATCACTCGCGCGATCACGACATGAAAAATTAGACCCAACAAACGCCACCGTGCACGTGCACGGTGGTTCTGACCACCTTCGGTCACCGTCAAGACCTCGAGCAAGTCGACGGTCATGCTCAGATCAGCCCACGACCATCTAAAATACATCGTCATCTCGAAATCAAAATTCGTGCTCGAGATTGAAACCTGGAAAGGGTCTGGAACCACACACTACAACCTGTCAACGTCACGTATACCCAATGCCGACCACCAGAAAATCAACGACTCCGGCCATCCACTCATCAATGTCCCATCTACCTTCCCCTTGAACCACGACGAACTCGGTCGCCCATAGGTGCCATGCCAAACGAAACAATCTGACCTAGTCGAAATTAGGTTTAAAAATTTCGAACCCTTTCCACCAACGCCACCATCATCTTCGCCACCTCCGACCATTTTTCCAGGCACCTCCGTAGCCTCTTCCATCTCCACAAGAAAAACCGATTACCATGAACTAGCCGATCACCATCACTTGCCCAAAACCCAATTTTCATTCATTTTCAAACTGCTCTTAAACCCCACCTCTAAAAATCAAAATTTTTGCATTAAAAATCATATTAAAGTATGATAATTCCATTTATATACCTGAATTCATAAATCGTGAAGTTCGAAATTTGGCTTATTTAAAGTTAACTCTGATTTCTTGATTTCCAGAGAAGATTAAAAGTTGTTTTTAACTTATATAAATTTTTAAAACTTAGCTTATATTCAAGCAAACAACTTCTATTTATATTGCAAGCTATAATAGTTATCAGATTAAGAAATCAAAAGTTATTTGCAAACCTGGGACTAAAGATAACAGGAACAGGGTATCAAATGGTTCAGGTATGCATTCATTCAAATATGAACATATATCCATAGGAAATCATACTCATATTCATTCCAAATATAATAAGAAAAAATCTTAATACTTAAGTTTAAAAAGGTGAAGTTACTCACCTTCCAAATCATGATTCAGAGCTTTCAGATTGAAGTTGAAGACTTTTTTACTTTGAAATGTTGAAAACCCTGTTTGAGTTTGCTAACTGGAACTTCTTCCTTGATTCAGGCTTGCATTGATTGTTGTTTTAACTTGAATTATTGTTGAAGTTGTAGATGATGGATACTCATACTTTCTTAGTTATCTTGATGGACGAACTGAAGGAAGAGTTTGATGCATATACAAAAAATAATTACAGGTTGATATTATGTTTTATTTATTCCACAGGGTGATGTTCTTTGTTTATACAATCAAGGACAGAGATCTTTTCTTTGCTTTGCTTATTTAGCTCGGCTGATATGAGATGTTAAGGCTTGCATTAATTAGTTTGTACAATATTCATGTTATTTTTCTTTTTCAGCTGTACAAATTCATATATTTTCTTCATTTTGTTTTGGCTGATGGGTTCTTTGGTGTGCTAGCATAAAATATATTGTACAACTTATATTTTTCTTCATTTCGGCTGATGTGATTATGTGAGATATTTGATGTGGCTTCACTTTTTTTTTGTTTACTTGTTTTATCTTGTTTCATGTTTACATATGTATGTTTCATTTTTTTTTTTTTGCTCTTTGTTTCATATATTTTCATTTGCAAGTGTACATGTTTTTGTTTTCTTCATTTAGTAAGTGTACATGTTTATGTATTTGTTTACTTCATTACTTAGTGAACTTCAAATTTTATTTTATTTTTCTTTTGTTATCTTTACTTCATTCTATATGTATCATTTATTTTGATTTATGATATCAAGATTTACGTTAGATTGCATAAAGTATATAATTTATTTATTTTATAATGTAGATGAATTTCCACCTTTTTATTTGGTTGTTAAATTTTTAGCAATTAATTGTTTGCTTTATATTTTTATCATTATGTTTTATATATTTTGATTCTATTTCTAGTTTAACTTATTACTATTATTTTACTTTAATATTCATTATCTTGCATTTATCAATATCTTTGTTTTTATTCTACTCCTATCAATTCAAAATTTAAATCAATTTATTTTCTTTCTTGTGTCAAAGGTTTATATTCTTATATTTATTTCAAGACCATTTTTAATTCAAAAATTGATTTAATTATCAATTTAAATTGGGTAAAAATTCGGGGTCATTACAGACTTCCCCCCTTAAAAGAATTTCGTCCTCGAAATGACACAGCTCGTTTCATGAATTATACACACACAGAATAGACCAATGACAACTCAAACCATACTAGTAAACACATGGATTCTTACGGGTAATTCATAATATATATCTTATATTAAGTGCTACTCATAATATTCGTACGTATGTTATAGTCATACATTACCCAATTAACATCCAACATTCACTACGGTTCTAAATCTAAAACACGTACATAAACACACCCTATCCAAAAGAAGTCAACCCAACCAACTACATATCTTCACTATCAGAGCTCCCTCTCTCAGGCCCTGACAGTTCTCTAACCTCCGCCTCATTGTCTGTCTCATAAACATCCTCTGGGTCAGATTCTAGCGAAATATACCCTCCATCGTCTTATTCTTCCACTACATTATCCAAATTCCAAATGACCGCATCGTCATTTTCCGACACCACCTCTTCCTCGTCTTCAACTTCTTCTTCCTCTTCGAATTCTTCTTCGTCTTCGAATTCTTCTTCTTCTTCGAATTCTTCTTCGGGTTCCTCTTCTGATTCCTCCTTGGGTTCTTCAACCACTTCTTCTTTGGGTTTTTCTACCTGCGGTTGTGGCTGCTCCACCGGCTCTTCTGGCACCTCCTCATGTACTGATGGTTCACCCAAATCATCTCGAACCCTACTAGATGAACCATACTCACTGAATCTTCTGGCTTTGGAAAGTGCTCATCCCCTACTTATACTATAGGTTCTCTACAATCAAAACCAAAATCCAAAAATAAGATTCTAAGGTTTTAGAATTTTATAGGATAAGAAATACATCAAAGTTTATATTGCAAAACTTATTATACTCAAGAAATTATACAGAATTTCAAATTTTGGTTTTAAACAAAATCGTTTAACGATATAATTCAATTTTATCCTTATATTTAATTAACCAATTTAACTCAATTTAAAATTTCTAATTTATTCAGAACTTCTAATTTTCAAATTTCAAATTTATTAAAGTTTAAATCAAAACTGATGAGAAATCGATGAAGATACGAGGTAAAAATTTTCCGACAACGATTCGTAGAGCCATCCTCACACCGAAACTTCTTCTTATAGCCGGTACGAAGCAATCAAAAGAATTTGGAAACGAATCAAAGAAAATTGATAGAGAAAAAGATTGTTTCCATGTTGCAAGGTATTGACCATTTGTAGTGGTACTTCCCTGATCCCTATCTCGTTCTCTTCTTGCACTCATACTCACTATCAGTGGATAGTAAGAGAATTTACTAAGACATTCGACTAGATATCTTAGGGATATACTCATTCTAGGGTTTACTTCACCCTATCTCTAATGAGTTACTTAATGTGTTATACTCCTGAGCTAAAGTTCAACCTTAGCTCTGATACCAAACGTGACGATACAGATTTTTCGTGTTCGAAAATCGACATCCATACTTTACATCGTACTCGAATGCCGCAGATTCGAGCATTCAAATTCGAGTCGCCGGAGCTTATAACACAATTAAGTATAACAATACAATGGAAGAAAAAGAATAATACATTGATATACAACATTGATACAATATCTGATACAACAGATGATACAATCGATATCAATATACATCAAAGATATGATACAATAAAATAGCAGCGGAAAGAAAATAGATAACACTAGCAGCGGAACAAATAACCCAAAGGTAGTCTTCAAGGAAGAACTCCAGCAGCAGCTTGAACCAACATCACGATGGACTAAGACAAGCAAGTCTCATCCACATCCAAAGACCGAACTAGCTCCAGATAATCTATCAAACCTAATTATCTGAAAAACCCAACTCTAAACTGCTCGTGTGGAAAATAGTGAGCACTCAGAGTTTAGGAAAGGAGCAATAAACTCCAGGTCAGCCATGGGACTGGTGTGAGTAACAAAAATAGTTTATCTTTAAAAACAAATAGCAAAAAAAATTTAAAGTCAGTTCGCAATGCTTTTCGAAAATGAAACTACCATAAGACCTCCCGCCACACACACAATGCAAACACAGAATTGGAGTAGATTTCTTCTTATGATAGTCAAACATGTTTGATATGAGAGAATTTCTTTGATATTATTACCATAAGTGCAAAGTGCAGAAAATATTTCGAAAGTATAATATAAATCTTAGCCAACATAGACATTTCGAACTATGCCGACTATAACTACCATCCAAACAGTGGGGCGCCACCATAAGTAGATGGGAGGTAATACAACTAAAACCGTACAAGGTACGTATTGGAAGATTGGATTTCCAACAAATGGTCAGGCTAAGGAACTTCCTACTGCCACATGGGATCGCCTCTGGCGGGACGTCCCGAGAACCTAACCGGATCGCTGCCAACACAAGGACGGGTTACCTCTATAACTAGGTAACTATTACTCGAGCATGCCATCCCCCGGTCCTTTGGGACCTTTATCCGAGGTACCTCTAATCCAACAACATCACACAATAATAAATGTATGGTGTCCACATGAGTAAGTATCTGGGCTCCATACCATGATACCACCCTTTTCCAGAAGGGAATGACACACCATAAAGGGAGCGACCCTCATAACCTTGCCGCATCTTTCCTGTTTCGACCATTTCCGGGGTGTGAGGTCCTGATGCAGTCTCGTCGACAAAGCTACGCTTTATACAAAAGCTATGCTCTGATTACAAATGATCAACAAATGATCATCAACATACAGCAGCACTTAGCATGCCACACTACCAAATTGGGAATATATCACTGATAACCTTCAACTACATAACCTCTGAGCTCGCACATCTCAGAGAAAGGTGTTAATGCTAAGAGAATAAATTCTGCGCCACCAACAGATATGTATTTGAAAGAAATCTGCTTTATATCTCAAAGTGTAGTGTCAGACATACAACCATACAAGTCTGTTCCGGGTTTGAACAGAACCGAAAGCACTTCCGAAGAAGCCCTTGCAATCCGGGTATCCACAATCCCGATCGGACTTCCCATCACTTAGGGAATATATATACCTGGGATCAGCCAGTGCAGAGACAATCGATAGGTTATCCTATCGTTCTTACAAATACCCAGTCTTCAACACCAGTCTTCAAAAGCTATCCATAACGTCGTATTATTATTCGGAATGGGTTATATGACACAAGGTCCTTCCCCGGCTAAACCGAATAATGAGCGCAATATTAAAAACATATGGATATGGGATTTTAATTAAGTCACAACTTATTACCCAAAACATGTCTTCCAAATGGTTTAAACAAATTACCATCCCAAATCTTTTAAACAAAAAGATTCATTCATAGATTTCAAAACAATTTCAATTTCATTTTAATTTCGAAACCTTTCAACACAAATTGGAAGTTCATTACTTATGCGAAAGCTTTTATTAATTTGAAAACAAACTGCTTTCATTTTAGAAAATTCCAATTATATTTGCGCGAGTTAAAATCCTTGAATTAAATTCAAATTCCCAAATCAATACATTTAAAATGGTTTAACCCATATATAACTGGTATGGCATCTTTAAGCCCTAGTTTCAATCATAGAATTCAAATCCAAATTTTGAATTCAAATTTAAATCAATTTTTTTTACATTTCAAAACTTAATCAAGTTATTCAAAATACATTTTATCTTGAAATTCCATTCCAAAAACTTTTCACATTTAACCCGATTCCATTTCAAACCATTTAAATTTAAAATTTTCAAATTCAAAACTATTTTCAAAAATCCGTGACATAATCTATTTCCTCGTGAAATCCATATTTGTGTGTGTATGGTGTGGTCTAGTTGTTTAACACAATAGTGCGACATCATTCAATCATCACAGATTAAAACACAGAAATATAGTTGATAAGCGGTATGACTATAACGCTTGTCGCTCATTCACAAATTCACAGATAATATACAGATGTATCATCAATACATGAATAAATTATACATGGCACAATCGATAGAAACAAAATACCACAGATCAGATAGGACAAACAATTCAAGGCATCTCATACCATACAATCCGTCACAAGTAAGGTCAAACATTCAGTAATCATTTATAAGTAGGATTAATAAATTGTTTAATCCTAATTAATTCAATTTATTTCCAGTTAAATTAATTACTTGTGAATTAATCCAATCCTGATTAATCAATTACAAATCATTTGATATAAATTAATTTATCAAACACTTTAATTTAATTATTCTTAATTAATAAATTAATTAGATTAACCTTAATTTAATTACATAATCATTTAACCTTAATTAATTTCATTAAATAATTATCTTTAAGTGATCAATTACCTTTATAAATAAATCAACATTCAATTACATTAAATGTAATTACATCTTAATCACTTGATTAATTAACTTAAATTATTATTTATAAAAATTGATTAACCATTAATAATCCATTAATTAATCCTAATTATTTAATTAATTAGGTGTTAATTGCAACTTAATTAGTTCTTAATTACAATTAATTCATAAATTTAAACTTCTAATTGCTAATTTAATTAATATCCCACATTTATTATTCCATTCAAATTAACTTCAAAATTAATGAATTACAATTTATTGAATCTTTTTTTTTTGCTTAAAAGTAAAACTCGTATTTATTAATGATTTAATTAACACTCACAAATATATTTGAAACTTTGATTTAAATTCTACCTTTACATTTCAAATTCTAGTTCAAATTCAAATTCTTTGTAAATTTCACTTACTTACCTAAACCTTTTAGGTTATCAAACAATTTAAATTTAGAAATTTTATTACCAAACTAAGCTTTAAACTAAACTTGAATTCAAATTTTTTTTCTTCAAACTTCAATCCCATTTTACTTTTGTTTTTATCATTTGAAACTTTCATTTTTTTTAAAACAAACAGAAGTAGGTTTTGGTTAAAACCTGGAACAAAACTCTGACTCGAGTTTGACAATACCTGCTTCGAGTAAACTACTCGATTTACTCGAGTATTACTTCGAGCCATTTACCCATCTTCCTCGAGACTCCCTGTACGCAACCCCTATACTTCTTCTTCTTTTTTTTCTTTCTGTAGGTTAAGGTTTAACTAGCATAAACATCATCAGGTAATTCACTTTCGAACTCAACCCAAACTCGAAGCAACCCATCTCCAAACTCGAGAAATCACTCGCGCGATCACGGCACCAAAAATCAGACCCCACAAACGCCACCGTGCATGTGCATGGTGGTTCTGACCACCTCCGGTCACCAACAAGACCTCGAGCAAGTCGACGGTCATGCTCAGATTAGCCCACGACCATCTAAAATACATCGTCATCTCGAAATCGAAATTCGAGCTCGAGATTGAAACCTGGAAAGGGTCTGGAACCACGCACTACAACCTGTCAACGTCACGTATTCCTAATGCCGACCAACAAAAAATCAACGACTCTGGCCATCCACTCATCAATGTTTTGTCTACCTTCCCCGTGAACCACGACGAACTCGATCGCACATAGGTGCTATTCCAAACGAAACACACTGACCTAGTCGAAATTAGGTTTAAAAATTTCTAACCCTTTCCACTAACGCCACCGTCATCTTCCGCACCTCTGACCATTTTTCCAGGCACCTCCGTAGCCTCCTCCATCTCCACAAGAAAAACCGATTCCCACGAACTAGCCGATCACCGTAACTTGCCCAAAACCCAATTTTCATTCATTTTCAAACTGCTCCTAAATCCCACCTCTAAAAATTATAATTTTTGCATTAAAAATCATATTAAAGTATGATAATTCCATTTATATACCTGAATTCATAAATCGTGAAGTTCGAAATTTGGCTTATTTAAAGTTAACTCTATTTTCTTGATTTCCAGAGAAGATTAAAAGTTGTTGTTAACTTATATAAATTTTTAAAACTTAGTTTATATTCAAACAAACAACTTCTGTTTATATTGCAGGCTATAATAGTTATCAGATTAAGAAATCAAAAGTTATTTGCAAACCTGGGAGTAAAGATAACAGGAACAGGGTATCAAATGGTTCAGGTATGCATTCATTCAAATACCAACATATATCCATAGGAAATCATAGTCATATTCATTCCAGGTATAATAAGCAAAAATCTTAATACTTAAGTTTAAAAAGGTGAAGTTACTAACCTTCTAAATCATGATTCAGAGCTTTCAGATTGAAGTTGAAGACCTTTTAACTTTGAAATGTTGAAAACCCTGTTTGAGTTTGCTAACTGGAACTTCTTCTCTGATTCAGGCTTGCATTGATTGTTGTTTTAACTTGAATTATTGTTGAAGTTGTAGATGATGGATACTCAGACTTTCTTAGTTATCTTGATGGACGAACTGAAGGAAGAGTTTGATGCATATATATAAAAAATAATTACAGGTTGATATTATGTTTTATTTGTACAACAGGGTGATGTTCTTTGTTTATACAATCAAGGACAGAGATCTTTTCTTTGCTTTGCTTATTTAGCTCGGCTGATATGAGATGTTAAGGCTTGCATTAATTAGTTTGTACAATATTCATACTATTTTTCTTTTTCACCTGTACAAATTCATATATTTTCTTTATTTTGTTTTGGCTGATGGGTTCTTTGGTGTGCTAGCATAAAATATATTGTACAACTTATATTTTTCTTCATTTTGGCTGATGTGATTATGTGAGATATTTGATGTGGCTTCACTTTTTTTCTTGTTTACTTGTTTTATCTTGTTTCATGTTTACATATGTATGTTTCATTTTATTTTGGTCTTTGTTTCATATATTTTCATTTGCAAGTGTACATGTTTTTGTTTTCTTCATTTAGTAAGTGTACATGTTTATGTATTTGTTTACTTCATTACTTAGTGAACTTCAAATTTTATTTTATTTTCTTTTATTATCTTTACTTCATTCTATATGTATCATTTATTTTGATCTATGATATCAAGATTTACTTTATATTGCGTAAAGTATATAATTTATTTATTTTATAATGTAGATGAATTTCCACCTTTTTATTTGGTTGTTAAAATTTTAGCAATTAATTGTTTACTTTATATTTTATCATTATCTTTTATATATTTTGATTTCTATTTCTAGTTTAACTTATTACTATTATTTTACTTTAATATTCATTATCTTGCATTTATTAATATCTTTGTTTTTATTCTACTCCTATCAATTCAAAATTTAAATCAATTTATTTTCTTTCTTGTGTCAAAGGTTTATATTCTTATATTTATTTCAAGACCATTTTTAACTCAAAAATTAATTTAATTATCAATTTAAATTGGGTAAAAATTCAGGGTCGTTACATTAGGTCACCTGGAGTTTAAGGGAAAAGGAAAAAAAACTCTAGGTTAGTAATGGAATTGGTGTGAGAAACTCAAAATACGGGTGTTTAAAACAAAGGGTATCTCATAAGACCGCGCCACACATATTCATAGAATGGGTTTTTGCCTTGTGATAACCAAAACATTTGCTACGAAAAATATAGGGATATTACTTTTGATGACATTTTTTGAAAACATTTGCAAGTAAACTTATGAATCTTAACTGAAATTGTTACCATTATTAAATTGCATATATGTTAGGCTCTACAAGCAAAACTCTTACAAGGCTTGTTCGGGGAATGGATTCCATACAATGGTGGGTAAGGGACTATCTTCCATACAGTACATCTGTAGAGGAATGTGTCAGGATACATGAACAATCCTCTACATCTGGCAAGATCGGTTTATCCCATTTGGCACGCAGACATGCCCTAGATAGAAACCGAATATGACATCACCTCAGTCATTACAGACCTATCTGAGATCTCTCTTAGCATACACAACATACCCAAAATATAGAGGGTTATCTAGAAAGGTGATGACCATACCCTAATGGTTGCGAACCATATAGCCTTAAGGAATTCCCTTTCTAAGCCATTACCAGTTGACGAGGACTGAGGTAGCGATTACCTTTCACATAGCACATTCCACTTTGAATGTCGCATTGTTATTCCTTAATCACAAAACTAATTTCTACATGTGTATAACTCTTGAGCTCGTACGTCTCAGAAAATGGTGTTAAGCCAAGAGAAGTTGTCTTCTCCACCACCAAACAGATGATACGTTCATAGAGATCAATCAATGTAATTAGAATGCAATGTCAGACATTTTTCCATACAAGTTTTTCAAGAACACAACAAATCGAAGGCACTCTTCTACCACATCCTACTTGAGATTATCCCTAGGATTAGTAGCGAAAAGCCTTTGCATCGAAGACCTCAAATGGAGAACTACTATCACTTATAATTGTATGGAAAAATTCCCCCGAAAGTTGGTGATGTCCTACATTTCATCTTCCAAATCATATCATCCCAGGTCTTTTATTTTCGAACACATAAACTGGTTCGAAGTGGTCTTCGTATAGGAATCACCCAAAACCGACCCCGGTTCCTTCGAACCAAACATCGATAATAATATGTTAGGTAAATAGGGGCTTATCATTTGATTTTTTTACTTCATTTTATCAAAAATATCTTCAAGATATATATATATATATATATATATCTTTATAACATTCCTTTCTGGTATATACGAAATTGCTAATCCTCTCTTATCAAATCATTTGATTACTTAAAACATTTTTAAATCTTGGAATAATTCTAAATCATTCTATTTTCACTTAGGAAAATATTTCCAAATCATTTCATTTAAATCTTAGCAATAATTTTCAGATCATAACTTTCAAATCGGGTCAAAAATAATGTTATTTAAGACATCGTTTACTATAAACCCAAACCAATAAATTTTAAGTATAGGAATTAAATTTTAACGACCCGACATTTTCAACCATTCGCATCCGCACATGTCGGACTTGAATTGCTCAAAATACCGCGTTGTAAATAATTTTTTTTAGCAATACTAAGAATATATAGTAAATAAATAATCATATATCACAGACACAGAGTAATATAATGCAGTGGAAGTAGAAGAGATAGTAGTTCATGAAGCTACTATATATATGTAAGATACATCAGAGTTAAACAAGAAACAACAGAAGAGTAACAAGATAAAAATCTGAATACACAACTGGAAGCAACTAGATAACTGGAATCAACTGAGTATCTGAAGAGAATAGATAGCTGGGTCTTCAAGCAAAGCTCCAACTCCGAAGGTGAGTCCCAAATGTTGTATCACTCAGTCTGACCCGAGAGTAAAAGAAAACACAAAACACTCGAGTCGGGACATACATACTTATGAACTGTAAATCGACTCAAGTGAACAGTAACAAATGCATCAACAACTTAAAGGATGTTTGGGATCGCCTATCCTTTAAGGATCCGTTAAACTACTTATTATGTAGTAATATTTCTCTATTATAATAATGTCTATTAATAAAATAAACTTACTTTTTCATAGCATTAAGGGGTTACCCATATAGCCCTTAACACATAATAGTCCCAGTAGTCCATCAATATCATAGTCCCTCCTGATCGGGAAGCCACCAGAGGATACCACATGGGCTACGGGAGAAAACCAAACTCGTACAAGGCGCGATAGTGTAGCTGATACGGCACAACTAGGCAATGTCATGGTAGATATACCAATTACGCTTACGGGCCGGTGGAAACGCGTAGCGTGCAGCTACCGCCCACCTCGAGCCACACCTCCAAATAAAAAAAAAATCAAAAGTGGCCACCTAATCAATCCAAAAGTCAAAGTATAATATCAAAGGGATATGTCCGATCAAAGATGCTACCTCATTAGCCCGTCAATCGCTCATGTTTTAGCCACCTTATGCCAACTCACGGGAGTCAGGTCCACGTATTTACCTCAAAGGAAACGCCGCCGCCATTTTACTTCATTCTGGAATCTCCACCGCGTACACGGTTGTCAAAGTGGTTTTCGGTATCGACAGAGAGTATGCCCATATCCGATCCCGGTCTCTTGGCCAACCAATCGTTATTATAACACCGTGGTCATTTCGAAATAGTATATACTTTCAAAAACCAAAGGTATCATTTCAAAACTATATTCCTTTCAAAATAGTTTATACTTCGAAACCAAAACCCTTTTTATTTCAAAACTATATTCATATCAAAACCATTTCAATCATTTCCTATCAAATCCCTTATCAATTCATTATCATTCTTAAATTCAAATATTCAATTTAAATATCATTTTTAAAAATCAATTATGTCATTCATTTATTATTTCAAATATCATTTCAAAACACATCTCAAAATTCCATTCAAAAATTCATTTATCTCATTACATTTCATTCCATTTAACACATAACAAAGTAAACCTTATTTAAATTCAAATTCAATTTAGATTCCTTTGAAATTCAAATTTAAATATTAAATTATATTCAAAACTCCTTAAAATTCATAAATAATCAATTCCAAAAGTTAAATCATTTAACACTTTAAAATATAACTCCAAAACAGCGTTAAAATCTATAATATTTCAAAACATTGTCAAATTTCAGCAACGACGGCACTTACAAAGTGTTATCGTAGCTTATATTAAGTATTTCAGCATATAGTTTAGTTTAGCAACCATAGCACTTACCAAGTACTATAGCAGAGATGTTTTGTTTATTTACAGCAACAGCGGCACTTACAAAGTGCCACAGTAGCCATTCTTATTAATTCAAAGCTTAGTTAACTTTAGCAACGACAGTACTTACAAAGTGCTGCAGCAGCCTATTATTAAAATTTCCAGAGTCAATTTAACTTATATTTTAGATTTTTTTAAACTTATAAATCATATTTAGGCTTCAAAATTTCACATTTGAATCATTTTTGACGTATGATTTATCACAAAAAAAATTATAATTAAATATCCAATTTAAATACAATTCATTTGTTAAGTCGGAATTCCAGTGTTTTCTTTACTTATTAATTTAATAAAACTTAACATTTTACTTCAAATATCCATTTAAAATTTAAAATTTAATTTCCATTATTTACTTGCATTTTTAAGTATAAATTAAAGTCAAAATCACTTTTACTTCAACTTTACATACTCAAAGTCACAATTCAAAATTTATATTTAAATCTCTTAAAACCATAAAATATATAATTTTAAATCAAAATTTTAAACTTTAAAAAAAATATCTTAAGAAAAATCATTTAAAAATATACCACGGGGTCTGTATATAATTTTCTGTCCTAGGTCAAGTGATATGGATATGTATCATTTCAATCCGCAATTTAAAAAGAAAAACGGGGTTCTATCATTTCAAACCCGCAATACCAAGTCTAATAAATACAATAAAAATCACTTGAGCCTATCATTTCAGCTCATAATGATTTTTTCCTATTTTAATGTCCGTTCGGGTATGTATCATTTCAACCCATAGTGATTTTATTCTAACAGGGAGCTTGCAGTGTGAGTATATGCATAAACAATATAACAAATATACTAACATGTCAATGTCACAATGTACTGTCATTTATCATAGGTCAGGTGATAATTAACAAAGTTAACATGGTAAATACATGGAATAATATATCATAATATCATCATTAACTTGCATAATATTTTAATTACTAATCACTTGTCATCCATTTACCATTTCATAAGTAATAATGTCAGAGTGAGAAGGACTCACCTTTATCAAAGCTAGAGACCTAAAACAACACCCTAGAATGATTCCCAAAAGCACGACAAGCACGATTAGATTTGAATGGATGGAGAGCCTTATATCAACCCAAAATAATACATACATAAGAAAATATATTTAATTTACATACAAATAAAATTAACAAATTTTGATTTGCAAAACAATTTCAAAACAAGGAAAGATAACCAAACCTTAGAAGCAAAAGGCTTGTACAAGACAACATAAGCTTGGCCCAAATGCAAATGGGCTTGATCTAACCACACCTAGGCTCCGCCTAGGTCATGTATGCTTGGCCACGAGTCATGAGACATGGATATGGGTATGAAAGTGGAAGGCAATACATGAGGAAGGTAAAGGCAAGCAAGTGGAAGGTTTTGGGTCAAGGAATGGAAGGTTTTGGTGTACATAGGCTCGACCTATGGTCCTATGGGCTCGACCTTTGGTCTGCTACAGGTCAGGTCAGAGGTTATATTGGTGGCTAGAGGTCAGGTCATGATGGTGGTGGAGCTAGGGGTGGTGGCCGAGGCAATGTATGGAAGTGGTGGTGGAGTTTTTGTCGGCTAAGCATTGTTTTATGGAATTTTAGCAAGGTTTTATGGTGATTTGGGTCATGGCACTCACGGCTTGGCTTAGGGAGGAGATGATGGTGGTGTGGGCCGTGGATGGGAAGGTGGAGGTGATGGAGGTTGTGGCCGAACAAAACTAGTGAGGAGCTAAGGAAAAAACCAAAGAAAAAATGAAGAAGAAGGATAAAATGGAAGCCATGGAACTAGACTTTTTCCTTCCTCACGCAAATGATACAATGAGAAACAACTTTTTTTCACGTGAATGATAAGAGGTGGCTAGGTTTACAAAAAGATTTGAAAGGCTAAAGTTTAGGAATAGTTAGAAAATAAAAAGGCAAGGAAATTTAAAAAGGCACAATTAAGGAGGAAAAGATCTTGTGTGTGTATTTTTCTTAAACAAATGGAAAAAGGAGTTTGAGAACTTTGTACGTGATTGAAAAGGAGAAAATCACGGCTATGCATTTATGAATAGATATGGTAGAAGATTAAAAGGTGGGAAATATATAAAGGCAAGAAATAAATTAAGAAACGTATGCCTATATTTAAAACGTATCTTAATTGATTTGTTACTTATCCAGTAAATATAGATGTATATACACAAAAGAAGCCTTCACTAAATAAATAAAGTTTATACACACCATAGAAGTAAATAAGAATATGGATATAGAAATATAAAAAATGAAACGCAGAAATTAATTATTATTTTTTAAAATGTTGTATGTTACCCAAATTTACAAAGCAAAGATCGGAATTAATTGAAACAACGCAGAATGGATGTTATAAATATCTACATTTTTAAAAATAAAATATATACAAAAGAAGCCTCTACTAAACAAAATAAATGCAAGAACATTAAACAAATAAATTTTAAAAGATATGCCTTTAAGGCAACATAACATATATTTATTTGAAATTTCTTTCCAAGAAATAAATAAGGGATCTAAATAAATAACCATTCAATTAATAAATGAATGTCTAAATAAATAAGATAGAAAGATATGGTTAAGATAGATAATATGAAAAATAAATAGATAGTTTTAGGAAAATAGAAAATTAAAAAGCACAATATAAGGGAAAGAATCTTGTCTATTTCTTTCTTTGTTTACACGCAATGGAAAAGACAACAAATACACAAAGCAGGTAACCTATATCTCTTGAAATTCCTGAGTTATTATTAAAAGTAAAAATTAATCAAAATCAAATAAATATATATAATCAAAGTTTATACGAACAAAAATAGAAAATAAAATTAGAGAAACAAACATGGGGAAATAAAAAAGGCAAAAGCAACCAAAAGACTCTTGATTTTCCAAACTTCATGTCATGTACAAGATCAAATAAATAAAATATATACACATGGCATGTCATGTTACCCATGTAAAAAAAATTAGAACATGACATGACAAATAAACATATCATTTATATAAATTAAAATAAACAATTTTGTTAAATAAAATAATTTACATACAATAGTTTTAAAAGCATAACTTTCACAATATTAATCAGATTCCAGTGAGTGAAAAAGCAGTATACTTAAAATTTTATTTACTTTCATAAACTAAAGATAAATTTCAAAAGTTCAAATTTTTTAAATTTTAAAATTAAAAGTCAAAGTTTGACCACATTGTTAAAAATTCACATTTCTGAAAAATATTCTATTTATTCATGTTTGGAATTTATCATTCACATCAAAATCAAAATTATATATAAAATAAAAAAATTTATTCATTTTAATAAAATAAAATAAAGTTTTTAAATTAGGAAATTCAAATTAAAAATAATCACAAAATACATGGTTGTTACACTCTCCCCACTCAAAACTTTTTGTCCTCGAAAAGGAATGAGGTATGAAAAATACAGAATAAGATAGAATGAAATAGGATTAAGACAAGATGACGAGAAGATTGATATTATACCTGATAAATGTTGTTACAGGTAAGTTTAACCAGCTGGAGATGATCTTCCCAAGATCCTCCAGAATCAAGAACGTAAGCACGAAAAAGATCCTCTAGAATCTGATTCACCCTTTCCGCTTGACCGACGGTCTATGGATGACAAGCAGTGCTCAGATTCAAAAATGAGTACCAAAGATTATAGAAAGGTTTCCAAATAGATTGGTATAAGTAATAGCTTTCCCATTCTGTAGCAAGATAAGGAAAATAAGGACAACCAAAAGATGGTTTGGAAAACAGAATAAGATAATAAATTTGAAACCATGAAAAATTCAACTTAAATTGATAAATAAATTTTTCATAAGTTAAATAAATCTTAACTATCTCAAATTACAGTATCTTATCATCCAATTATCTTAAACTAACAATTTCTAAAATCATTTATTATACTCATAATGTTCTTAATAAATTTAATTATTCTCTATTCCTAATTAAAATTAAAATTATTCTTCTCAATATATTTTATCACCTATATTAAGTATATTTACACTTATTATAACTGCTTTAATTTACTCTTAGTTCCTTTAATATCATTTTATATTGTAAATTATTCCATTACCCTTTTTACTCTATTTACCTATGTTAATCTTTTTATAACTAAAATTTAAGTGTATAACATTTATTATAACCACTCGAATTTTATTTATAAAATCTTTTCATACTGTATATTATCCAATACCATTGTGAACTTCAAATTTTAAGGTAAGCTATATTGGAATGCAATTGAGTATTACACAAATGAAACTTTCTAATTCAATTATCTCAAGTTTGAATCATTTGTTCAAAAAAATTGATTTTATTTTTATAATTGAAATTATTCTTTAAGATAAAATTTAAGAATTAAATTTCCTATTCCCTATAAACCATTTAGAGATAAATAAATATATGTACATAATATGTCAAATCAAATTTAAATCATATATCTATATATATTATAAATCATGTAACGACCCGCAAATTCGTACCCCTTGAGTTAACACTATTCTACAATAATCAACTCAAGTTGCACAGAAATGCAAACGATTGGGTTAAAGAAGAAGAGGTAGAAGGAGAGAAAACAGAAAACAACATCAGAATCTAACCATCACAGCAGGATAAAATATAATAGATAATAAATAATCTTTACTCAATTCAAATATATTTGTTTATATGTTACATCATCAAAGTACATCAATCACAACTCAACATCAATATCATACAAATGAATACATAGCAACTCAACACAGCGGAAATATATATATACAAGTACGAGAGTACGTCTCGTCATCCATCTCATCTCCTGAGCTCCACAGCATCAAATCCTGTATCCTATAATACTCGTCTGACCCGAGCATTACAGTTAAATAACACCCGAGTCAGTCTGGAATACCAGCGTGAGAAAACCACACCCAATTGATTATTAAAGTTTCAAAAAAATCCTTTGAAAACAAAAGCATCCCGTAAGACCACGCCACAAATAAACATGTCGGGTTTTTACCTTACGATAGCTAAAACAATTTTTATAGAAATCCTCTGATATTATAATGGAGTCTATATACAAGTACTTATAAAATAGCCGAAATTGTTACATTATTAAATTCCAGCTACTAGCCACAGAGTGGGTAATACAAACAAAACTCATACAAGGCTCGTAGGGAGAATGGATTTCCAACCAATGACTAGGCACTGGGGTACCACCTTCCACAATACGGGGCCTTGATCACCGTACCGAGGAGTACGCCCGCTCCCCTGCAACACAAGGCCTGGACTATCCCTTACTGGATAATCCCGAGTGAGATCACCCCGCGGTTGGGATCAGCAACCGCCCACTAAGCCGAAATAAAAAGGGACATCTAGACTGGAATGACCTCACCCTGCTTGGGTGCTACCCACCTAGCCTTGCTGCATAACCCCTGATTTTCAGTCATTCCCATTTGATGAGGCTTGAGGCTAAGCGTTACCTTTATAGAACATATCCCTTAGAATGCCCATCATCCACCTGACGATGTTTCGCAAGCATTCATCCATACAAGTCCGTCCCGGGTTCAAACGGAACCGTAGGCACTATTCCTACTACATCCTTTTTGGAAATATCCTCAGGATTAGTAGCGACTAGCCCTTGCACTTCACTGCTCCATCTTCGAATCCAAAATCGTTTTCACGAATCGTACAAACCGGATCGAAGTGGTTTTCGAGAAATAAATCTCGATCCCGGTCTCTACGAAACGATCAACGCATTTGTCCAATATTGATAGTCGGTGATTTAACTATCAATTAATATTCACAAACAACCATCAACCAATAAATAATTTCCCAAATTATTTATTAATCTCAAAAATATCTTTTCAAGATATATTTCTATTTTCAATCCTTTGAAAACAGTTTCAAAACCACCTTTCTTTTCAGAATAAACTTTCCCAAACATTTTCTATCTTCTCTGAAATCACCAAGCACAAAACTAGATTTCTAAAATAATATAAAACACTTTACTTTGAAATATACTTTAAAACATTTAAGTTAAAATGACTTCAGTGATTTGTTAAAAATTACTTTGAAAACGTACTTGGTTAAAATTTACTTCAATGATTTGTTAAAAATTACTTCAATGATTTGTTAAAAACAACTTTAAACTTTTAATTTATATTCAAAAAAAATTACTTTGAAAATGTACTAGGTTATTCAGAGAGAAAGTTCCAATCTCAATCACTTAGATCAATTTTTCCAAATTGATTCCTAATTTATTCCATTTGAAATAAATTTCTTTACTTATCAGTTCATTTCTAAATTCATAATTTAAGGACTTTTTTTTTCAGTTTGATTTTTAAATCCTTTAGATGAAATATACAAATTTCAGGTTATTCCCAATTTCTTCTTTATTCTTCTTAAATAATTTAAATCCTAAATTTAAAATAAATGTTTTGTTCTTTTAAACAATAACATTGAAGTTTAAGTTTCATTAACTTTCTGTTTATTTAAATTTTCCTTCCCATACTCGAGATTTATTCATTAAAATTTTAAAGTCACTTTATTTTCCTTTCCAGTTCATTCATAAATTTATTCAACTTTTCTATGATTATTTTACTTACAACTTCCTTCTTTTATTTTCATTCCCAAACTCAAATTATATATTTGGTAATTCATTAATGGCCGATTATAACAATCAAGTCATGGCATTCAATATTTCCACATAATTCATTACAGGATATCAAATATTCAGAACAGAGAATATTAAATAATTAAATAAAGTTGAGGGGTCCAGTTGGATCCCTTCAACCTGTTTTCCCTGCATCCACAGATGTTAGCACAATATAACATGCCAATTCCAAGTATATACCACATTACAGCACATAAATCAATTCAACCATTTCAAACAATTATTTAAATTTAATTGTTTAAATTTAAATTTAACTGAGTGAGATTTACTCACCTTTGCTTTTATTTGCAATCCACTTCGATATTGCCTTGTTTTCTTGAGTTTATACCTCGGCCAACTGCTTTACTGACAATCACAACCCAAGAGTACAAAGCGCGGCACCCAAACTTAGTCGCCTAAAACCTAGTCGCGACTACCTGCCTCCGCTGATGAACCTACCGACCACCACAACTGACACACCCAGACTTCATTACGAAGGCCATCGAAATCCTTCACGACCAACTCCACTATGCGAGAGTTTTTGAATCGCGCATGCCCTGATGTCTTCCTCCCTTGATTCGCGAATGGAATGGCCTCCAATCGCCTTGCTTGACCTCGCCCACCTCCAATCGAAGCTCACGATTCTCGATTACTATGGTAGTTTTTTTATTTTTTATTTTTTTTTACTGATAGTAATTTGCGATGAAAAAGGGAAAGAGGGATTTTGTTTTCGAATGGATTTAGTTTTGACTTTAAGAACGAGAGAGGAGGAGGGGAAAGGAAAGGCTCGGCTTCGATTTGCAAAAGGATGAAAGCGTCCGTTAGCTTGGATTCAAAACGAAGAAAGAAAGAGAGACTTCGTTTTGTTTCTAGAACGAAGAAAATATCTACCTCTTTTTAATTATTTAACGAAGAAGCGTATTAGAGAAGCTTGACCATTTAAATTAAATATCATTGGATTATTTCAATAAATTCTCAGCGCGTTTATATATCGTGCACTCACACACTAACTCCGATCAACACGAAATTCGAAATCCCATAATAATTCAATATTACGGATCCAATGAAACTGGTTTTGTCGAATTCCGAGACTGTGCCTCGGAAGGCTATATTTAAATTCAATTTAAACCATATAAATTTTAAAACTGAACAAACCACTATTAATTTCAATTTTACAAGTTCTATTACTCTTAGTACTATCAATATAAATTTTCAAGCCTTCAAATACATTTTTAATAGGCTTAAAACTCCAGATTCAACAATTTTCCCAACTTCACTTATTTAATTTTTGTGATATCCGTAATTCAAGTTAAAATTACTCTATTGAATAATTAAAATCAATTAAATATTCCGATTTTAAATGCTCGAAAATTCCGGGTCGTCACATTCCTCCCCCCTTAAAAGAATTTCGTCCCCGAAATCACTAACTAGGAAGAATGGCCCAAAACCCGTTACTTTTCCCAAAACCAAACAGTTTCTAACAATTTAACATCTTACCAACTATCTTTTTATAAAAGATCCATTATCATTCTTATTAACTTCCAAACCTTTCTCTAGTTTCAAACTATACCATTTGTTTAACTATTTGAGTTTCAATTAAAAATCAAATTTTGAATTATCAAAATTTTCTCAAAATTTTTCTAACTCCCTAAATTTCCAAAAATTTTGCCAGCGTCTCCTTTGCGCGGCTGACTCGGTACAACTACAAAATGGCTCTACGGTCTTCCAAATCCAAAAAGAAAACAAAACGCCAAGTGGCTCAATCCAAAATCCCAATCCAATTTCATACCAAATTTAAATACATACCTTTTGACCGACAACTCATATTTATCTTCTGAAATCAAAATCAATTCTTTTTCCCTTTATATTACCTGCATATCCTTCTTAGCACTAATATCCAATCACAATATTCCCAAAACATTTTATCGACTCCCTTACCAAATGCCAATATTCATCCAAATATCAACTTAGAATATATTTGCAATATTCAATTTCCAATAAAGAATTAACCGTTCCTTACTTAAGTTAACATAAGCATTTATATGTTTCTTTATTTATTTCCGTCTTACCACTTCAATTTATATCCATTTCTATCCATATTGTTTTATCTCCATTTCTATAAGAATTCAATTTATTTTCAACTCTGAATATATAAATTTTATTTGCCATTTATTACTAATTTATATCATTATTTTAATTAGTTTCATTCACTAACTTATTTCAATTTTCAGTTTAAAATTGTTTTGTCGTTAGCAAAATTTTCCAAAATCTTTCAAAAAAAATTCTAACTCTCAAAATTTCTGAATTTTTTTGGCAGAGTCTCGTATGTACGGAGGAGCTTTTGCAATTTGACAAAAGATATAAATATATATACATCGACCCACACGGTCGGAAAATTCAAAAACAATTCATATTTCCTATTTTTACTGCGTAGGCGTACCTTATTTAGCATTTTAAGCAAGCGGCTTATTATTTTTAGCAAATAGCACCACCAAATCCAGCATACGGCTCCCAGGTACCTGTACTTACTCAGTTTAAATATGTAAGTGCCAGGTATATATAGTTTAACTATATTTCACTTAGCTGCAATGGTTAAAACAAATGAATTCTATAAGAAATGCACATCAAACATTTTCTGTAAGCAATTTATACAATTTTCATATTGATTCAACAGTTTCAATAAATTTACAAACCATTTTTATTCAATTTGAATGGTTTTCAATCCATTCGTATACAGCTTCATCAATTTGAATGATTTAAAACTCAATTGCTTACATTAAATTTATTTTTAAGCAAAATGAACTCGTATTTATTTCAATTGCTCTCATAGTCAATTTATTTTATTCCTATCTATACATAGAATTTTAATTACTTCTATTTACATCAAATGATAATTTATACCATGTATTTTGACGAGATCTATGTGAATAATTAAGTATTTATGTTTATAATCAATTTAAATTGATTTCAACTCAATTTATACTTCATTCTGTTCCATTTTCAATTTATTCACAATCCATATATTCTCATTCTCATTGCATTTCATTTTATTAACCGAACTAGTTTATTCAAAACCATTAACAATTTAGGTTCATCTTCATTACCAATTTAATTTCCCTTTTTATTTTAATTCATTCGCAATCATTAATTTAGCTCGACACATTCCATTTAAATTTCATTCACAATCCATTCATTAACGTTTTATTCCATGCTATTTTATTTAGCTCAAAGACAACCTAAGCTATTTCATTCAACAACTATTTCAATTTTATTCACGATCTATTCAATAGCGTTTCATTTCTTATCCGCATTCATTTAAATCCATTATATTAACTTAAAACATTCCATTTCCTTATTGTCTCTAATTATTGCAATTCCGTAACAATTTAAATGGTTTACAATTATTTATTTAAGAATTTTCTTTCCATTAAATATTATCGGTACTCACCGAATTTTTATTTCGATTAAAAATTTATTTTTACTTGATTTAAATCCAATCCACTATTACTAAACTTAATTTTTAGTTGAATTCAACTCTTTTCCATCTTTTAGCTTATGTTTATTCACTCCAATTTTATACTTAAGCTCATTTCGTTTCAAGTAAATCTTTCTCTTCCATTCAATTTAATTCTATTTCAGTTAAACCTCCTTTTAAAATTTACAATTTCATTCGATTAGTTATTATAAAATTTAACTTTCCAGATTCAGTTCATCCAATTTTATTAACTTACATTGCAATTTCATTCACAAATCATTTAATTAATTGCAAGGCCACTTCAATTATATTTTCTTCACTAATAATTCAAGTCGAATTTGATTTATAACTTGAGTTCTATTTCCAATCTTCATTATTAGCTTACAATTCAGCTTCTATATAACTACATTGAACTCCATTTACACATTTCATTAACTAATTTATTATCAATTAGTTCTTCCCTTATTTATAATCCAACTCTTGAATTTTAATCCCAAATATCACTGCATTTAATTTTCCTAGTTCAATTTAGTTTACAATTCAAGTTTTGATTTTTATTTTATTCTCCAATTCATCAATAATATTTATTTTGGAGTTTTGTATCTCACTTTTCAAATTTAATAAGGCACAACTTATTATTTACACAATTCCATTCCTCATAGGCTTGAATATATTATTCTTTTATTTTTAACTCAAGCCTTATGCTTATTTATAACCCAAGCATATTTTTATTCCTATGGATTTTTAATTTCTCTTATAAGTTATTCTAATTTATTTATTTCAATGCAATCCTTATCCAACTCATTTTCCATTAATTCAAGTAAGAATCTAATTCCATTCAATAATTCAATTGAATTCTCATTCCAATTCAATTTTACTTTAACTCAGATTTATTTAACTCAATTCGATTTCAACTTAATTCGAAAACAACTGGATATTATTTTCAGCTTATTCGATTTATTTCAATCCAGTTAAATTTTTTATTTCCCAATCCAAGTTAATTCCATTTTTAAATTTTCCTTTAAATTTAAGTTCCAACATTCAAAGCTTATATTCACTTCCTGACTTAAAAATCATCTCAATTTATAAGCTTATAACCCATCTTATCAGGATTTTTAAACACTCGGCTTTGGTTTCAAATTTATTTTGAAATCTTCAAACTCCACAAATCACATTTCTCAAAAATCAAACCAACCCTGGTTTTATTCCCAACAAATTCCCTTTTGAAATTTTCAAAAACAACTAGCTTTTTGAACAAATCAATTTTTGGCAGCAATCCATCACCTAGAAATTCGAAAATGAATACTGATGATGCGGCCGTCATCATCGGAATTATTTTCCAATAATCCAAGTGATTTCAATGCTATATCACTTTCAAAATCCATTTAAAACAGATTTCCATTCAGATATATCTCCAAAACAACAATGTTATTATTTATCTCCAAAACACCTCGATAAACATTTCCAAATCTCCGGGATTTTAAATTTTTAAAGCCTACTTAACTAAATTTTTAACTATAATTCATTTGTACAGTTTATGTTTATACAAATTGCCATTTAATGTTATTCCAATTTGTAAATTACCTTTATAATTCATATTTATAAATTTCATTCTATAATGAATCTATTCCCTTAAATTTTTAATTATATTTCAATTTCTAGTTAAATTTTCACTTAACAATGATAATACTTTAATATCATCATTTCTAACATCCAAGCAACCATATATTAGCTAAAATAGTTTACAAAACTATTCTTTATATCGAAAATATATTTTTGGGTAAAATTATATCATTTACCCTCATTTAAAACAATATCGTGTCGATTGTTCTACTCAAGTGTTTAGAAACCCCCTTCGATACAGTTGCGCAGACCGTACCGACGAAGGTTCATATGCCACTCAATAAACCAACTAACATAATATTAAAACAATTTATATTCACTAACAAATACGCACTCATATATATTAATACGCTCAAACTCATTCTAGAGTACTATGGACTCTATTTTAAATGAGTAATTCCCACCAGAGCCAAGGTTATCTCCAACCTATGCTCTGATACCAACTGTAACGACCTGCAAATCCGTACCCCTTGAGTTAACACTATTCTACAATAATCAACTCAAGTTGCACAGAAATGCGAACCGTTGGGTTAAAGAAGAAGAGGTAGAAGGAGAGAAAACAGAAAACAACATCAGAATCTAACCATCGCAGCGGGATAAAATATAATAGATAATAAATAATCTTTACTCAATTCAAATACATTTGTTTATATATTACATCATCAGAGTACATCAATCACAGCTCAGCATCAATATCATACAAATGAATACATAGCAACTCAACACAGCGGAAATATATATATACAAGTACGAGAGTACGTCTCGTCATCCAACTCGTCTCTTGAGCTCCACAGCATCAAATCCTGTATCCTATAATACTCGGTCTGACCCGAGCATTACAGTTAAATAACACCCGAGTCAGTCTGGAATACCAGCGTGAGAAAACCACACCCAATTGATTATTAAAGTTTCAAAAAAATCCTTTGAAAACAAAAGCATCTCGTAAGACCACGCCACAAATAAACATGACGGGATTTTACCTTACGATAGCTAAACAATTTTTATAGAAATCCTCTGATATTATAATAGGGTCTATATACAAGTACTTATAAAATAGACGAAATTGTTACATTATTAAATTCCAGCTACTAGCCACAGAGTGGGTAATACAAACAAAACTCGTACAAGGCTCGTAGGGAGAATGGATTTCCAACCAATGACTAGGCAATGGGGTACCACCTGCCACAGTACGGGGCCTAGATCACCATACCGAGGAGTACGCCCGCTCCCCTGCAACATAAGGCCGGGACTATCCCTTACTGGATAATCCCAAGTGAGATCACCCCGCGGTTGGGATCAGCAACCGCCCACTAAGCCAAAATAAAAAGGGACATCTAGACTGGAATGACCTCACCCTGCTTGGGTGCTACCCACCTAGCCTTGCTGCATAACCCCTGATTTTCAGTCATTCCCATTTGATGAGGCTTGAGGCTAAGCGTTACCTTTATAGAACATATCCCTTAGAATGCCCATCGTCCACCTGACGATGTTTCGCAAGCATTCATCCATACAAGTCCGTCCCGGGTTCGAACGGAACCGAAGGCACTATTCCTACTACATCCTTTTTGGAAACATCCTCAGGATTAGTAGCGACTAGCCCTTGCACTTCACTGCTCCATCTTCGAATCCAAAATCGTTTTCACGAATCGTACAAACCGGATCGAAGTGGTTTTCGAGAAATAAATCTCGATCCCGGTTTCTTCGAAACGATCAACGCATTTGTCCAATATTGATAGTCAGTGATTTAACTATCAATTAATATTCACAAACAACCATCAACCAATAAATAATTTCCCAAATTATTTATTAATCTCAAAAATATCTTTTCAAGATATATTTCTATTTTCAATCCTTTGAAAACAGTTTCAAAACCACCTTTCTTTTCAGAATAAACTTTCCCAAACATTTTCTATCTTCTTTGAAATCACCAAGCACAAAACTAGATTTCTAAAATAATTTAAAACACTTTACTTTGAAATATACTTTAAAACATTTAAGTTAAAAGGACTTCAATGATTTGTTAAAAATTACTTCGAAAACGTACTTGGTAAAAATTTACTTCAATGATTTGTTAAAAATTACTTCAATGATTTGTTAAAAACAACTTTAAACTTTTAATTTATATTTAAAAAAAAATTACTTTGAAAACGTACTAGGTTATTCAGAGAGAAATTTCCAATCTCAATCACTTAGATCAATTTTTCCAAATTGATTCCCAATTTATTCCATTTGAAATAAATTTCTTTACTTATCAGTTCATTTCTAAATTCATAATTTATGGACTTTATTTTTTTTTCAGTTTGATTTTTAAATCCTTTAGCTAAAATATACAAATTTCAGGTTATTCCCAATTTCTTCTTTATTCTTCTTAAATAATTTAAATCCTAAATTTAAAATAAATGTTTTGTTCTTTTAAACAATAACATTGAAGTTTAAGTTTCATTAACTTTCTGTTTGTTTAAATTTTCCTTCCCATACTCGAGATTTATTCATTAAAATTTTAAAGTCACTTTATTTTCCTTTCCAGTTCATTCATAAATTTATTCAGCTTTTCTATAATTATTTTACTTACAACTTCCTTCTTTTATTTTCATTCCCAAACTCAAATTATATATTTGGTAATTCATTAATGCTCGATTATAACAATCAAGTCATGGCATTCAATATTTCCACATAATTCATTACAGGATATCAAATATTCAGAACAGAGAATATTAAATAATTAAATAAAGATGAGGGGTCCAGTTGGATCCCTCCAACCTGTTTTCCCTGCATCCACAGATGTTAGCACAATATAACATGCCAATTCCAAGTATATACCACATTACAGCACATAAATCAATTCAACCATTTCAAACAATTATTTAAATTTAATTGTTTAAATTTAAATTTAACTGAGTGAGATTTACTCACCTTTGCTTTTATTTGCAATCCACTTCGATATTGCCTTGTTTTCTTGAGTTTATACCTCGGCCAGCTGCTTTACTGACAATCACAACCCAAGAGTACAAAGCGCGGCACCCAAACTTAGTCGCCTAAAACCTAGTCGCGACCACCTGCCTCCACTGACGAACCTACCGACCACCACAACTGACACACCCAGACTTCATTACGAAGGCCATCGAAATCCTTCACGACCAACTCCACTATGCGAGCTCCTAGGATATGAACTGTTCGCCACTCGAATTTTTGAATCGCGCGTGCCCTGATGTCTTCTTCCCCTGATTCGCGAATGGAATGGCCTCCAATCGCCTTGCTTGACCTCGCCCACCTCCAATCGAAGCTCGCGATTCTCGATTACTTTGATAGCTTTTTTTTTTTGCAATTTGCAATGAAAAAGGGAAAGAGGGATTTTGTTTTCGAATGGATTTAGTTTTGACTTTAAGAACGAGAGAGGAGGAGGGGAAAGGAAAGGCTCGGCTTCGATTTGCAAAAGGATGAAAGCGTCCATTAGCTTGGATTCAAAATGAAGAAAGAAAGAGAGACTTCGTTTTGTTTCCAGAACGAAGAAAATATCTACCCCTTTTTAATTATTTAATGAAGAAGCGTATTAGAGAAGCTTGACCATTTAAATTAAATATCATTGGATTATTTCAATAAATTCTCAGCGCGTTTATATATCGTGCACTCACACACTAACTCCGATCAACACGAAATTCGAAATCCGATAATAATTCAATATTACGGATCCAATGGAACTGGTTTTGTCGAATTTCGAGACTATGCCTCGGAAGGCTATATTTAAATTCAATTTAAACGATATAAATTTTAAAACTGAACAAACCACTGTTAATTTCAATTTTACAAGTTCTATTACCCTCGGTACTATCTATATAAATTTTCAAGCCTTCAAATATATTTTTAATAGGCTTAAAACTCCAGATTCAACAATTTTCCCAACTTCACTTATTTAATTTTTGTGATATCCGTAATTCAAATTAAAATTACTCTACTGAATAATTAAAATCAATTAAATATTCCGATTTTAAATGCTCGAAAATTCCAGGTCGTCACAAATCAAGTCATATTTTAGAAATTCTAATCAATTAAATTCCCCGAAGCCACACTGTAGCAACACTACAGAATGGTCTCTTCACTTCGAAACTCGAAAATGGATGTCGACGATACTGCCATCATCACCGAGGTTATTTTCCAGCGACAAAGAGAAGAGCACTAATTTTAAACTTTAAAATTCTTTGGAAACAAATTTCTATTCGGAAATACTTTAAACAGTATCCTTTAAAACTTTAAACACAAGGTTTGAAACCTTCGAAAATTAAATTCTCAAATTCTTGTTTTAAGTTTCATTTCTATTTCCAAATTAATTCATAACCATTGTTTATAGTTCAATTATTTATATGAGACAAAACTAACGGCTTACAAAACCATAAATAAAATCAAATACTATTATATCTTAACAACTAGTTAAATTAACTATAAAATTTTGAAAATTATATTTATGTATAATATTAGATTTTCAAATATAGGAATAAAATTTTCAAAATAAGGATAGAGATTCAAATTTGATGGAATCAAATCAAAGAGAATTTTGATTTGAAGATAGTTGGAAACAGAAGATATGATGATTAAATAACAGAATAATTAAATGGATAAGCTTATATAAATCGCGGGCAACCTTAATCAAGTAAACCATGACTAAAGAATAAGACCGATGTGGATTTCTGGGGTAAATCTACATTCGATCTCAAGAGATAGAGTTCGGAATAATAAGAGATGCTAGCATCTAAACCGAGGATATAAAATCTCTGGTGAATTGATGCTGCTGTAAAGGAGTTTCACCCCTTTTACAAATCAATTTGAGATTGGCGAGACCGTCGACTCATTATAAAGATCATTCGAAGTGGAGTTATGGGACACTCCAAAATCAAAAGAGGACGAATAGTAAGGGACACGAACGGATTTTGGAACTACAGAGAAACGTTCCAAAATTCAAAGGAAATTCGAATCGAAGAGGAAGAGATTCAAACTCAAATGAAAGTGATTCTGTAAATAAATTTACCATACATACTAAGTTTTGCCTAGAGCCAAAGCTCTGATACCAAATGTAACGAACTGACATTTTCAACCATTCGCATCCGCACATATCGGACTTGAATTGCTCAAAATACCACGTTGTAAATAATTTTTTTGGGCAATACTCAGAATATACAGTAAATAAATAATCACAGATCACAGACACAGAGTAATATAATGCAGCGGAAGTAGAAGAGATAGTAGTTCATGAAGCTACTATATATATGTGAGATACATCAGAGTTAAACAAGATACAACAGAAGAGTAACAAGGTAAAAATCTGAATACATAACTGGAAGCAACTGGATAACTGGAATGAACTGAGTATCTGAAGAGAATAGATTGTTGGGTCTTCAAGCAAAACTCCAACTCCTAAGGTGAGTCTCAAATGCTGTATCACTCAGTCTGGCCCGAGCGTAAAGCAAAACACAAAACATTCGAGTCAGGACATACATACTTATGAACTGTAAATCGACTCAAGTGAACAGTAACAAATGCATCAATAACTTAACGGATGTTTGGGATCGCCCATCCTTTAAGGATCCGTTAAACTATTTGCTATGTAGTAATATTTCGCTATTATAATAATATCTATTAATAAAAGAAACTTACCTTTTGCATAGCAATAAGGGGTTACCCATATAGCCCTTAACACATAATCGTCCCAGTAGTCCATCCAATATCATAGTCCCTCCTGATCGGGAAGCCACCAGAGGATACCACACAGGCGACGGGAGAAAACCAAACTCGTACAAGGCGTGATAGGGTAGATGACACGACACAACTAGGAAATGCCAGGGTAGATATACCAATTACGCTTCCGGGCCGGTGGTAACGCGTACCGTGCAGCTACCGCCCACCTCGAGCCACACCCCCAAATTAAAAAAATCAAAAGTGGTCACCTAATCAATCCAAAAGTCAAAGTATAATATCGAAGGGATGTGTCCGATCAATGGTGCTACCTCATTAGCCCGTCAATCGCTCATGTTTTAGCCACCTTATGCCAACTCACGGGAGTCAGGTCCACGTATTTACCTCAAAAGAAACGCCGCCACCATCCTGCTTCATTCTAGAATCTCCACCGCGGACACGATTGTCAAAGTGGTTTTCGATATCGACAAAGAGTATGCCCATATCTGATCCCGGTCTCTTGGCCAACCAATCGTTATTATAACACCGTGGTCATTTCGAAATAGTATATACTTTCAAAAACCAAAGATATCATTTCAAAACTATATTCCTTTCAAAATAGTTTATACTTCGAAACCAAAACCCTTTTTATTTCAAAACTATATTCATATCAAAACCATTTCAATCATTTCCTATCAAATCCCTTATCAATTCATTATCATTTTTAAAAAATCAGTTATGTCATTCATTTATTATTTCAAATATCATTTCAAAACACATCTCAAAATTCCATTCAAAAATTCATTTATCTCATTACATTTCATTCCATTTAACACATAACAAAGTAAACCTTATTTAAATTCAAATTCAATTTAGATTCCTTTGAAATTCAAATTTAAATATTAAATTATATTCAAAACTCCTTAAACTTCATAAATAATCAATTCCAAAAGTTAAATCATTTAACACTTTAAAATATAACTCCAAAACAGCGTTAAAATCTATAATATTTCAAAACATTGTCAAATTTCAGCAACGACGGCACTTACAAAGTGTTATCGTAGCTTATATTAAGTATTTCAGCATATAGTTTAGTTTAGCAACCATAGCACTTACCAAGTACTATAGCAGAGATGTTTTGTTTATTTACAGCAAAGCGGCACTTACAAAGTGCCACAGTAGCCATTCTTATTAATTCAAAGCTTAGTTAACTTTAGTAACGGCAGCACTTACAAAGTGCTGCAGCAGCCTATTATTAAAATTTCCAGAGTTAATTTAACTTAAATTTTAGATTTTTTTTAAACTTATAAATCATATTTAGGCTTCAAATTTTCACATTTGAATCATTTTTAACGTATGATTTATCACAACAACAAAAATTATAATTAAATATCCAATTTAAATACAATTCATTTGTTAAGTCAAAATTCCACTTTTTTCTTAACTTATTAATTTAATAAAACTTAACAATTTACTTCAAATATCCGTTTAAAATTTAAAATTTAATTTTCATTATTTACTTGCATTTTTAAGTATAAATTAAAGTCAAAATCACATTTACTTCAACTTTATATACTCAAATTCACAATTCAAAACTTAATATTTAAATTTCTTAAAACCATAAAATATATAATTTTAAATCAAAATTTCAAACTTTAAAAAAAAATCTTAAGAAAAATTATTTAAAAATATACCACGGGGTCTGTATATAATTTTCTATCCTAGGTCAAGTGATACGGATATGTATCATTTCAATCCGCAATTTAAAAAGAAAACCGGGTTCTATCATTTCAAACCCGCAATCCCAAGTCAAATAAATACAATAAAAATCACTTGAGCCTATCATTTCAGCCCATAATGATTTTTCCCTATTCTATTGTCCGTTCGGGTATGTATCATTTCAACCCATAGTGATTTTATTCTAACAGGGAGCTTGCAGTGTGAGTATATGCATAATCAATATAGCAAATATACTAACATGTCAATATCACAGTATACTGTCATTTATCATAGGTCAGGTGATAATTAACAAAGTTAACATGGTAAATACATGGAATAATATATCATTATATCGTCATTAACTTGCATAATATTTTAATTACTAATCACTTGTCATCCATTTATCATTTCATAAGTAATAATGTCAAAGTGAGAAGGACTCACCTTTATCAAAGCTGGAGACCCAAAACAACACCCAAGAATGATTCCCAAAAGCACGACAAGCACGATTAGATTTGAATGGATGGAGAGCCTTATATCAACCCAACATAATACATACATAAGCAAATATATTTAATTTACATACAAATAAAATTAACAAATTTTGATTTGCAAAACAATTTCAAAACAAGGAAAGATAACCAAACCTTAGAAGCAAAAGGCTTGTACAAGACAACATAAGCTTGGCCCAAATGCAAATGGGCTTGATCTAACCACACCTAGGCTCGGCCTAGGTCATGTATGCTTGGTCATGAGTCATGAGACATGGCTATGGGTATGAAAGTGGAAGGCAAAACATGAGGAAGGTGAAGGCAAGGAATGGAAGGTTTTGGTGTACATAGGCTCGGCCTATGGTCCTATGGGCTCGACCTTTGGTCTGCTACAGGTCAGGTCAAAGGTTATATTGGTGGCCAGAGGTCAGGTCATGATGGTAGTGGAGCTAGGGGTGGTGGCCGAGGAATAGTATGGAGGTGGTGGTGGAGTTTTTGTCAGCTAAGCATTGTTTTATGGAATTTTAGCAAGGTTTTGTGGTGATTTGGGTCATGGCACTCACGGCTTGGCTTAAAGAAGAGATGATGGTGGTGTAGGCCATGGATGGGAAGGTGGAGGTGATGGAGGTTGTGGCCGAACAAAACTAGTGAGGAGCAAGGCAAAAACCAAAGAAAAAATGAAGAAGAAGGATAAAATGGAAGCCATGGATCTAGACTTTTTCCTTCCTCACGCAAATGATACAATGAGAAACCCTTTTTTCACGTGAATGATAAGAGGCGACTAGGTTTACAAAAAGATTTGAAAGGCTAAAGTTTAGGATAGTTAGAAAATAAAAAGGAAAGGAAATTTAAAAAGGCACAATTTAAGGAGGAAAAGATCTTGTGTATATATTTTTCTTAAACAAATGAAGAGGTTTTTGAGAACTTTGTACGTGATTGAAAAGGAGAAAATCACGGCTATGCATTTATGAATAGATATGGTAGAAGATTAAAAGGTGGGAAATATATAAAAGCAAGAAATAAATTAAAAAAATTATGCCTATATTTAAAACGTATCTTAATTAATTTGTTACTTATCCAGTAAATATTGATGTATATACACAAAAGAAACCTTCACTAAATAAATAAAGTTTATACACACCATATAATTAAATAAGAAGATGGATATAGAAATTAAAAAATGAAACGCAGAAATTAATTATTATTTTTTAAAATGTTGTATGTTACCCAAATTTACAAAGCAAAGATCAGAATTAATTGAAACAAAGCAGAATGGATGTTATAAATATCTACAGTTTTAAAAATAAAATATATACAAAAGAAGCCTCTACTAAACAAAATAAATGCAAGAACATTAGAAAAATAAATTTTAAAAGATATGCCTTTAAGGCAACATAACATATATTTATTTGAAATTTCTTTTCAAGAAATAAATAAGGGATCTAAACAAATAACCATTCAATTAATAAATGAATGTCTAAATAAATAAGATAGAAAGATATGGTAAAGATAGATATTATGAAAAATAAATAGATAGGTTTAGGAAAATAGAAAATTAAAAAGCACAATATAAGAGAAAGAATCTTGTCTATTTCTTTCTTTGTTTACACGCAATGGAAAAGGCAACAAATACACAAAGCAGGTAACCTATATCTCTTGAAATTCCTAAGTTATTATTAAAAGTAAAAATCAATCAAAATCAAATAAATATATATATATTCAAAGTTTATACGAACAAAAATAGAAAATAAAATTAGAGAAACAAACATAGGGAAATAAAAAAGGCAAAAGCAACCAAAAGACTCTTGATTTTCCAAACTTCATGTCATGTACAAGATCAAATAAATAAAATATATACACATGGCATGTCATGTTACTCATGTAAACAAAATTAGAACATGAAATGACAAATAAACATATTATTTATATAAATTAAAATAAACAATTTTGTTAAATAAAATAATTTACATACAATAGTTTTAAAAGCATAACTTTCACAATATTAATCAGATTCCAACGAGAGAAAAAGCAGTATATTTAAAATTTTATTTATAAAATAAAGATAAATTTCAAAAGTTCAAATTTTTTAAATTTTAAAATTAAAAGTCAAAGTTTGACCACATTGTTAAAAATTCATATTTTTGGAAAATATTCTATTTATTCATGTTTGAAATTTATCATTCACATCAAAATCAAAATTATATTTAAAATAAAAAAATTTATTCATTTTAATAAAATAAAATAAAGTTATTAAATCAAGAAATTCAAATTAAAAATAATTACAAAATACAGGATTGTTACATAAATTGGTACCAAACCATTTGCGTAAGTTATATTGGGAAACACTATTGAGTTAAAATGTGTTGATAAAATTAAACTAATTCTACTCCACATCAATATATGTATTCAACCTTTACTATCCGTCGAATAATGGTGAAATTCCCTTTTAAATTCACACGCATAGTACGGGTTCCCTCTTTGGAATTTAATACCAAGTATAGGAAGATTATTTCTATATAATCCAATTTTTTTAAATTAAGAAAATTATATCTTTTATACTTTGAAAATTTGATCCGATAAATCAAATTTAATATCGCCTTCGTCTGGCCAGTCCGGGTAGCCAAGGAGGGTAGACAACTGGTTTTCCAAATCCAAGCCTAGAGACTACCTCTCTGTCACCCATGAGGTGGTCAAGTTATTTGATCAACTCTAAATCATTTAATATATTTAATTAACTTTTAATTATTTTAGAGCATCCGGGCTTTCCCTTCGATCTATTGCATTCCTCGGTTGGAATTTCTATGACACTCACAAATGGAACAAAAATGCTAATTATTTTTGCAAGCTCATTTTTAAACATGTTAATCATCTTTAAATTACTTAATTATTTATTTTAAAAGTTTACAAAAGATTCGGAAAATAATAATTAATTTAAAACCATTGTTTGCAAAATTTAGTAAAAAGTGTTGTAAAAATGTGCTACAAATAGTGTTAAAAAAGCTTATTCGATTAAAACAACCTTTTGATTATTTAGAAATCCATTTTTAAACTTAAACCTCTTTTAAAACATTTAAAATATTTATATAGTTTATTTCATATTTATAAAGAATTAAAAATATCCATTTTGAAACATTTACTATTTTGGCCTCTGAACTGTCAAAGCGCGATTTTATTAATACTTGATTTGCTCATATTTTAAAGCCTACTAAATGAAACCTTAATTTTATTTCTTTTTTTTGAAAAGTATGATTATAAGGGTTCAAAAATTCTTATTTCAAAGAATTCCAACTCTGAATCCATTGTTTAAAGTAATTTAACTTTCTGTGGCACGAAATTGAGAACTACCATTACACGACACGCCTATTTTTGACTCAAGTTTCATAACTTGTCAAACTTTTCCAAATTGGATTTTAGTATTTATAAAAAATTTATAAACCGTCTTAGACCAGTTTAAAGAGGTTTAACAATCTCATATACACCAATTCATTAATAAGAGGAAAGTGATTTTCTTTCTGATTTTCGTCATGTATTAAACGTGTCGTGTTAGTACAATTAAACGGCAATATGGAACAACCAAACATGATGATCAAAGAATATTAAACATCCATTGCAAACAACATATCATCATCCAATAATGCAATATAAGTAAGAGTTATTCACCTTATATTCAAATGAACTTACTTTAAAATGACTAAGCTCTGCTACGGCGGACCAAAGCTTTATGGAATCAAGTCTTGGGCCCTAAGGAAGTCACGGTCTAGGCTAGGAAGTGGAGAAGGCTCTACCAAGAAAGGTGATGGAGTGCCTTGAGTGGCATAGAGGAAAGAAAGAGACTTTGGATCATCATCGAATTCACAAAACTATACCTGAAAATAGGTCATTTTCTCTCTGGTTTTTGACCATTTAACTCCTTGAATTTGGAAAAATGATCAACATTAAAGTTGTTGGAAATTATTTTCTATGTAGTTTCAAAAAAATATTTCCTTGATTTTGATTTTTTTTGAGGAAGTTATAGCCAAAAGGAGAAGGGGTATTATCGAATTCACAAAAATCAAACCCAAGAATGGGTCGACTTCTAACTAGTTTTTAGACATGTTACTCCAAAAAATTTGAAAAGTTGTTAAAAGAAAAGTTCTTGGAAATTATATTCTCTATAATTTAAAAAAAGGAATACTTGATTTCAATTTTCTTTTAGGGAGATATGATCAAAAGAATAATAGGTCTTCTCGAAACTAAAATTTTGGGCCCCGAAAATTCACTAGAAAGAATGGAGTTTTTGACATAGCTAAGTTCAAAATAGGAAGAAGTGGTAAAAAAGAAAGTGTTGTTAGGAACTGATATGTTGGTTTTGATGACAACAAGCTTTTTAACTATCTTTTTATAAAATATGTACTAAGACTACAATCTAGATATATATGTATGCAGGATATATAGATATGTAGGTATTGATTACGGAAGACCGATTAGTATAAAGATTCAAGAATCAAGATTAAAGACACTAGAGTATCATGATCAAGATTTCAAGATATGTGTCTAGTTTTTATTGAAACTTCAAAATAGCTTGGAAATCTTCATTTTGAAGGGATGGAACCCATTTCTACCTTCTTAGTGGCTTACAAACCCACGACAAGTGCTTACCAAGCTACGACAAGTGGCTTACAAACCTACGAACATCTTGGTTTTGTACAAGTTCTCGAGTCCTGATGTGATCAGATATTGTGTAGGAAGAATCTTGAAAAACTACTTCAAAATGGTTTTTCAAAACGATTTTCAAAACTTCTTTTCAAAATATTTTAGCCTTAAAATTATCTTTTCAAATGATTTTCAAAAAGATGTTTTAGCCTTAAAATATTCTTTGTTTTTGTGTTTTAAAACATAGTATAATTAGTTTATTTTACTCCGGAATCATTTCATCTTGTTTTTATTTCAATACCATTTTCGAAACAAATTTTACATTATTTTTAACAAGGGGATTTCGACATCATGGGATACCCCATGTCGACATGGTGGCTATTGATTTCAATAGTTTCAATTTTCGAAAGAAGTGACTGTTCATTTAAATCTCTTCACGAATGGTTATGACAGTTGGTACTCCATAAATAGACTTCTCAAATGAACTTTTGATATACAATTCTCATATTTTCTTCACTCTTCTTCTCCACAAATCTATGTTCTATAATTATTATATTTTTAAGATCGTGCCAAAATTCTACCAAATTCTCAAGTGAATCAAATTAGAGTTTCATTCTTGTTCGATTCTCTATCCTCTCTCGATGATCAAAGTGCTATTTAGAGTTATAGGATTAATTTGTAATCTAAAGTTTATCGAGTCTCTCTATAAGGAATGATTGTGCCTGAAAATCAATTGGGTAATCTTGTGGCCCGTAAATCAAAAGAGTTTGCCCCGAACTATTGTATAGAAGATACCACAAGGCCTTTATAAATTGATGAGTGTAATCTCGACACTGGTGTAATAAAAATCTGTATGAGGTGATTTGCCTTGGTACAGGACTGGATGTAGGGTAACTCCGAATCAATATAAAATCTAGTGTGTTCTTTCCCTTTACTGCTTTTTATTTACTTTCTGCATCTGTGTCTGATTCTGTAATTGTTCTGTGATTAAGTACTGCATTTATTTGTGTCATAATTTTAGTTCAGTTCATATAAGTCTTAGAATTCATTAAACACTATTCACCCCCGTCTAGTGTTAAATTAGCCTTAAGATCTTTAATCCGTTGTCCCTTTCAATTGGTATCAGAGCAAGGTTTTCATAGTTTTCATAATCGGAAACTTGAAAATTGTTTTAATGGCTACCAACACTGGTCATGTCAACTCTGGCACTAGTTCTGTTATCCATAACACTAGTTCATTTTTAAGGTCAGTCTACTGTCAGACCATCATTTTGCAATGGCAATAATTATGCATATTGGGCTTGTAGAATAAAAAATTATTTATAGTCAGTAGGATTAGACACTTGGAATATCACACAAACTGAGTATGTTGAACCAACTTCCAATTTTGCCCAGTGGACTACTGAGCAAATGGGTGTTGCATAAAATAACTCAAAGGCCATGAATATATTATTTTGTTCATTAGATAGGAATGAGTTTAATAGAGTGTCTGTTTGTAATTCTGCATTTGAAATCTGGAAAACTTTGCAAGTTACTCATGAAGGAACAAGCAAAGTTAAACAGACTAAAATTTCCATAGTAACTAATCAATTTCAATTGTTTAAAATGCATGCAAATAAGTCCATTTCCGACATGTACTATCGATTTCAAGATATTGTTCATTCACTATTTGCACTGGGAAAAAGCTTTTTGAATGAAGATTAAGTCAGAAAAATTCTAAATTCACACACTGTAGAATGGGATCAAAAGAAACTTGCAATCGAAGAAGCAAATGATATCAACCTAATGAAAATAGAAGAATTGATTGTGAATTTGATGTCTTATGAAGTTCAACTGCAAGGAAGAAGAAAAAACAAGGCTACATAAAAGAAGTCATTAGCATTCAATGCAACAACTGAAGATTCAGAACCAGACAGTGATGAGAAGATTGCTTTCATGATAAGAAACTTTTAGAAATTCCTAAAATATAGAAAAAGGAATAATTACAAAAGAAATGATCAAAGTAATTCAAGAAATAATGCAGAGAACGTCAACAATGATAGATTCCACAATTGTAATAAAGTTGGGCATTATAGAAAAGACTGTCCGTATCCATGTGACGCCCCACCTCTATACCCACGCTAGCCAAGAACATTACGGTGAATGCTGTCAACTAGCATGGAGAATAAGGCTGTTGAGGAGCGACCATCCGTGTAATTGCTTTGTGCGAGCATCGATATATCAGGTAGTATAACATGTTATTCTTTATCAAGAGGAAATCCGGCATACCGACACAAACTCAAAGCTACTACACAGTGGCAATAATATCTTCGGAAACAAATACAGAAATAAACATAACACAAATCAGTCACAGATAATTCATATCACAAAGGCGGAAATAGATATGAATATTACACTTAGAAGTGCGTATCATAGTAGTGGTCTAAAAAGATCCACAATATCACAAAAGAATAGTTACATGAACTACACAAAAGAATAAGTATACATTATGGAGTCTATATCTCAAATGTATACAACAAAATAACTACTAATCTAAGTAGTTAGCCAAAAGTCAGAGAAATCAATCCCAAGTTAGAAGTCAAGCAGAAGCACCTGTAACATCTCGGTCTGACCCGAGTATTATTTAATAAGAAAATAATAAACGGATCAGTCTAACTATAAATATCAGATGAAACGATATAGAATGAGAGATATGACTAAACACATAATAATCACAATGCCAAGCTGTGATATATATATATATAAGTAATTGAAAATCAACAAGAGATTAATCAATATCATCGAATCTACACAAGAATCAAAGAAATGCCATACTCCTTATTTCGTTCACCAAACCATAAATATTGACGATTATATCAATGTCAATCACAGAAGTCAATGACAGACAAATTCACCAATGCACAAATATTGATAAAACTTATCAATGGAAATCACGAAAATTGGTCAAACACAAATTCTAGAAATCATCTCAAGAAATCCAAAAATCACAAAAAGGAGGGGAGGCCTATCACAAACGGGGGCATAAAACTCACCAACACGTGTACCACAAACGGAACGCTAATTCCATGGTTGCTAACCATCACAAATTGAGCCGAAGCTCCACAAACGGCCCGAAGACCATGGGTTGCTACCCCACCAAATTGAGTCGAAACTCCACAAAACGGGGTTTAGTCTCCCTCGCAGACAAAGAGACATCGCACATTGCTAGTCTAAATCACAAAGATGATCGTCAAGATCAACGAGAAGTGTCAATTACACTAAGCTAGTAAATATATGAGTTTAGCTTCATGTCCCATAACCACTAACTTAACTTAAATATTTACGAACAAATTGTAGATCTCCACTAGAAAATTGTCACAAGAGGTTCAATCGGACAAGTCCAAGAATTAACTGACAAAGTAAACGCAAGCGTTTCATACCACTTGTTTTACTAAGTCGTTTAATTAGATTTCTCATACGAGTGAGGTAAAGGTTTGTATATACTAATAGATTGGAAATCGGTTTGAGAAAACGAGCTTTGTAATAAAATAGTATTGAAATCATTTGAAGAAAGAGTTTTGATATTTACTATTAGTATCGAGACCTTTATATTTTTAAAGTGACAAATCACAAAGAAGATTGTAGGAACAATCAATCACTAAAATTCACAAACGAAGATGTGAATAAAATCCAAAGAAACCGATAAAGAATCCATCGAAATGGATATTCAAAAATCCCTACAAAGGAGTCATCAAAGTCATAATAAATGATAACAACAAATAGGATCATCACGAATCGATTTAAATTGGAAATTCAATCCAAAAAGGCAAAATGGACTCAAACAGCAGGTTCAGTCGACCGAACAGAGTTTTCAGTCGACTGACCCTGTGCTAGAAATTTTCCAGGTTCAGGAAACTTTCTGTTTCCAGGTTCAGTCGACTGAACAGAGGATTCAGTCGACTGAATCATGCCTGGAAACTTTCGGGTTCCAGGTTCAGTCGACTGAACAGAGGATTCAGTCGACTGAATCATGCCTGGGCTGTTTTTCAGCCTATCCAAATGAAAAGCAAACTCTTCCAAAATGCATCCGTACGAACATTGGCTCTAAGGGTTTATGCCAATCGGCAACCCGGCCCTATATGCTCCTCGATGCATCACCAAAAGCATGATCAAACAACCATAAAAGGATTTCACACAAATTTGACTTAAAAACCCAAAAATTGGAATATTCACAAAACCAATCCAAATCAAGAGCAAATGCACATGAAGAAGTGTTAGGAATTCATACCCAACAACCAAAGATAACTATAGTCATAGATGTGAGATAAAAATCTCACCTTTGAAATCACACAAATAAAGAAGAAGCTTGAAAGCAAAGGAGAATCAACCACTCTTCAAATCCAACTCAATAAGCTTGATTCTAAGCTTTAAAAGAAGAACATTCCCAAAGTTAGGTTTAGGAATTTCTGAAATGATAAGAGAATGAGTTGGAGAAGAAGAAGAGAAGCTTACCAATGGGTTCTTCTATTAGTTTGGAGCTAGAACTTGATTTGCAAAAGAAAACTAGGGCTTGAGTTTTAATTTCCCATCTCTCCCACCATTGTTGCTAAATCTTGAGTATTAGGAATTGGAAATGAAGTAAATGAGGAGTTGAAGTGGAGTTGAGACTGAATACATAAGTGGGGTTATTGGGCTCAGCCCAAACCAAAGCCCTAAGCAAAAAGTAGCAAAATTCAACTTTCTCCAAACTTATCGAAGCTTATACTCAAAAAGGTCGCAAACGGCATTTTAAACTCAATGGGAGTGGTCCCGAGTCCTAATTCGACCGTATGCAAAAAGTAGCTTTTCGGACTAAAATCCGACTACGATACCATATTTAAATAAAATATTTAAATATATAAATCATAACATATGCGGGTTGTTACAGACTCCCCTCCTTAAAGAAATTGCGTCCACGCAATCATAAGGAATAAATGAACTAATAGTAACAACCATAGATGCATATCAACACAAAAGAAGAAATTTGAAATAAGAAGTTCACCTTAAAGAGCACGAGAGAGTAAGTCCGGATGTGTTCGCTCGATGAATTCCCTACATTCCCAAGAACAATCCTTAGGATTTGAGGACCATTGAACTTTAACAAGAGGAACATTTTTATTTTGAAGTCGTTTGACCTCCGAAGCAATGATATGAATAGGATGTTGCTCATAAGTTAAATTAAGCGAAACTTCAATTTCTTCCACAACACCGGGCTTAAGAATAGAATCGGAATCTCGAAGACACTTCCGAAGTTGAGAAACGTGAAACACCTCATGGATAGTAGAAAATTGAGCCGGTAATAAAAGGCGATATGCCATGGAACCAATACGTTTAGTGATAGGAAATGGTCCAATATATCGAGGCGCTAACTTTCCTGATCAACTGAAACGAACAACACCTTTCATAGGTGACACACGAATGAACACAAGATCTCCCACAGAAAACTCTAACTTCCTTCTCCGGTTATCGGCATAGGATTTTTGTCTACTCTGGGCTTCTTTCATCCTATGTCGAATAAGTTCAATCTTTTCTGTGGAATCACGAATAAGATCTGGACCTAAAACCAGTTTCTCACTGGCCTCAAGCCAACAAGAAGGAGATCGGCATGGCCTTCCATAGAGTGCCTCGAAAGGTGCCATACCAATACTAGATTGGAAGCTATTATTATAGGAAAATTCAACAAGTGAAATATGATCTTCCCAACTTCCGCCAAAATCAAGAACACATGCACGAAGAAGATCTTCAAGAGTTTGATTCACACGCTCGGTTTGTCCATCGGACTGAGGATGATAAGCGGTGCTAAACTTAAGCTTCGTTCCCAAAGCTTTCTGAAGACTTTTCCAAAATCCACTAGTAAACAATGGATCACGATCACTAACAATAGAAGTAGGAACTCCATGCAATTTAACAATTTCTTTAATAGAAAGTTTGGCTAAAAGAGGTACGGTTCGATTAGATCGAACGGGAATAAAGTGGGAGGATTTAGTAAGCATATCAACAATCACCCATAAGCTATCATAACCCGAACGAGAACGGGGAAGACCATCTATAAAATCCATGGAAATCTGGTCCCACTTCCAAATTGGAATTTCTAAAGGTTGCAATAACCCACCGGGCCTTTGATGTTCGGCCTTAACGAGTTGGCAAGTCATGCAACGCTTAACGAAGTTAGCTATGTCAAGTTTCATTCCCTCCCAATAATAAAGTGGCTTCATATCCGCATACATTTTGCTACAACCGGGATGAATGGTAAATTTAGAGCGATGGGAATCTTCTAAAATATCTTTTCGAAGATCACTAATATTTGGTACGATAAGTCTACCAAATTTTCGAATGCCGCCACGAGAATCAATATCAAAGTTTTTCAATCCTTCAATATCAATTTTATCCTTAACATTTTGGCCTAGAAGAGCCAATTCGGGATCTAGGCTTTGAGCTTCAAGAATGCGGTCTAAAAGAGAAGGATGAGCCTCAAGGCTACATAAAACAAGTGATGAGCACAAATCGGATACGCGCTCTCGAATCTCATAAGTGGATAAAATCTCGAGATCGTTCCATTCGGATATCATCATAGAAACAACCGCTTGTTGCTTTCGACTAAGTGCATCCGCAACGCGATTTCCCTTTCCGGGAGTATAAGGGATATCAAGATCATATGGTGCAAGAAATTCGAGCCAACGCTGTTGACGCAAATTAAGTTCTTTTTGAGAGAATAAATACTTCAAGGACTTATGATCGGTATAAAGAACAAATTTCTCTCCTAAAAGATAATGACGCCAAATACGAAGGGCGAAAACAATAGCCGCGAGCTCTAAATCATGAGTGGCATATCTAGTCTCAGCAGGCTTCAATTTCCTAGAAGCATAAGCAATAACACGTTCTCTTTGCATAAGAACGGCACCCAAACCAACGCGACTAGCATCGGTATAAACAACGAAATCTTGATTCCCCTCGGGAATAACGAGAATAGGAGCATCAGAAAGAAGTTCCTTAAGTTTCTAAAAAGAAGTTTCACATTTGTCCGACCAAATGTATTTAACACCTTTCTTCGTTAAGCTAGTGAGAGGCACGTCAATCTTAGAAAAGTCTTTGATAAAACGACGGTAATAGCCCGCCAATCCGAGAAAACTACGAATCTCTGTCACACTCTCCGGTCTCTTCCAATCTTGAATCGCTTCAATCTTTGAAGGATCCACGGAAATTCCGGATTCAGAAATAATATGACCGAGAAACTTCACATGAGATTGCCAAAAGTGGCATTTAGAAAATTTTGCCTTTAATTGATTACTCCTAAGAGTTTCCAAAACAATCCGAAGATGTTCTTCATGCTCCTCCTCGGTTTTAGAATACACAAGAATATCATCGATAAAGATGAGAACAAACCGGTCGAGGAAGTCTTTGAAAACTCTATTCATAAGGTTAACGAAATAAGCCGGAGCATTCGTTAGACCAAATGGCATAACAAGCCATTCATAAGATCCATAATGAGTATGGAACGATGTCAAAGGAATACTATCCTCTGTAATACGAAGCTGATGAAATCCAGTAGCTAAGTCTAATTGTGAAAAGACTCTAGCACCACTAAGTTGATCGAATAGATCATCAATCCGAGGTAAAGGATATTTATTTTTGATAGTAAGATCATTAAGCTTGCGGTAGTCAACGCAAAGCCTAAGTGTTCCATCGGATTTCTTCACAAAAATAGCTGAAGCTCCCCAAGGCGAGGAACTAGAGCGAATAAATTGCTTCGTTCCAATTCGGATAATTGTTTACGCATCTCCTCGTTTTCTTTAATTGACATAGATACGGAGGACGAGTGATAGGTTGAGCTCCAGGAATAAGATTAATTCTGAACTCAATTGCTCGCTTAGGTGGTAATCCTAAAACGGGCTCGAATACATCGGAAAATTCACGAACGACGTGAATAAGAGAAATAATATCACCCTCATCGTCTTCATCGTCATCACGAGGATTTAAAGAATATAAAGATGCAACCAAGCTGGAATCCGAATCTTTAAGATTAATAGAAATCTGCTTAACAGATTGAGGATGTCAAAGATGAATAGTCCGCTCAGGACATAGGATATGAGCTTCATAACGGTTAAGCCAATCCATTCCCAAAATCATTCCAAAGCCTAAGTAACGCATGACATGCAAATCGGCTCGGAAAGAAAAATCACCCAAAATAATCTCGACCTCATTGCACAATAAACTAATTGTTGCGGATCCACCAACTAGATTCGCAATTCTCAAAGAAGTCATTAAAGCAACAACACTTAAAGAAAAAGTATCAACGAGTTCTTTTGAAATAAAAGAATGGGATGCACCCGTGTCAAAAAGAACTCGAATAGGTTGATCCCGAAATATGATAATGCCATCAAGGATAGAATGAGACATACCTTGATTTCGAGATGTGTTGCCAGGGGCTTGAGCAACATTCAACTTTCCCTCCTTCTTGCCCTGAAGCTTGGGGCATGAAGATATAACATGACCGGGACCTTTGCAGTAGCGACAAGAGAGAGACTTTGGGCACTTGTTCGCGTAATGGTCCTTCGAACCACAATTATAGCATTCCCCATGACCAAAGGAAGAAGTCTTTGCCACAGAGGTTGCTTGTTTCCCTTTCTTATTGGGATAAGGACCTTTGAATTTATTAGTCCTTTTCTTGTTGCTGTTGAAGCTTGGTTTGGAACCCACCACTTCAACATCATTCTCCCTATCCGCCTCTTCAAGACGAAGAGCGATATCAATGAGTTGGTCGAAAGAAACTTCTAACTTTAGAAGTAATGGCTTCTTGAGATTTCGGTTTAAGCCATAGACGAACCTCTGGTTCTTCTTTAAAGGGGTGTTGATGTATTCAACCCCATATTTAGAAAGCGACTCGAAGGAGGCGACATAATTAGTCACGGAGGACTCGCCTTGAACAAGGTCTATAAATCGTCGAGCCAATGTCACTTTCTCCGCTTCTGGTACAAATTTCAACTCGAAGCGTTCCCGGAATTGCTCCCAGGTGAGATCCGCTTCATTAATCTCAGAAATTAGAAGCTCGTACCAGTCCAATGCTCTTTCTCGGAGCATACTAGAAGCCACCTGAACTCGGTGAAGGTCAATAAGATTCATGCGAGAAAAGATTTGATCGCATGACCTTAGCCAAGCCTGTACTTCAATAATAGTTTCGGAACCTTTGAATGGCTCCCCACCCAAATTAGTGTAATCGCTGCACAAGCGTGCAAATCCTGACTTTGGGTGAGTAGGTTCCGGGTTAGCTCCAGCTGCCTGAGCATTCGTCACTAAATCAAGAAGCTGTTGAACAATCATAAAAACTCCATCCTGGGGCGGAGTGCTAGATGGTACGGCTCTGGGGCGACCTGGTCTAGACATTTCTCTTCCTTTAGAAAGAAAGAAGAAGAGGAAAAAGGTTATTCACCAAATTGAATATCAAGCAATTCTTGATAGATAAAACAAGGAATCATAAAAGAAAATAGGATAAATCGGTACGAAGACTCGAATAAAATCCTAAAGCACGACTCCTAAGATGGACTTAGGACGATGATCCTTGTTATAATATTCCATATTGTTCCGAAGTTTGGCTCTAATACGAAGCTGTGACGCCCCACCTTTATACTCACGCTAGCCAAGAACATTACGGTGAATGCTGTTAACTAGCACGGAGAATAAGGCTGTTGAGGAGCGACCATCCGTGTAATTGCTTTGTGCGAGCATCGATATACCAGGTAGTATAACATGTTATTCTTTATCAAGAGGAAATCCGGCATACCGACACAAACTCAAAGCTACTACACAGTGGCTATAATATCTTCGAAAATAAATACAGAAATAGACATAACACAAATCAGTCACAGATAATTCATATCACAAAGGCGGAAATAGATATGAATATTACACTTAGAAGTGCGTATCAGAGTAGTGGTCTAAAAAGATCCACAATATCACAAAAGAATAGTTACATGAACTACACAAAAGAATAAGTATACATTATGGAGTCTATATCTCAAATGTATACAACAAAATAACTACTAATCTAAGTAGTTAGCCAAAAGTCAGAGAAATCAATCCCAAGTGAGAAGTCAAGCAGAAGCACCTGTAACATCTCGGTCTGACCCGAGTATTATTTAATAAGAAAATAATAAACGGATCAGTCTAACTATAAATATCAGATGAAACGATATAGAATGAGAGATATGACTAAACACATAATAATCACAATGCCAAGCTGTGATATATATATAAGTAATTGAAAATCAACAAGAGATTAATCAATATCACCGAATCTACACAAGAATCAAAGAAATGTCATACTCCTTATTTCGTTAACCAAACCATAAATATTGACGATTATATCAATGTCAATCACAGAAGTCAATGACACACAAATTCACCAATGCACAAATATTGATAAAACTTATCAATGGAAATCAAGAAAATTGGTCAAACACAAATTCTAGAAATCATCTCAAGAAATCCAGAGATTACAAAAAGGAGGGGAGGCCTATCACAAACGGGAGCATAAAACTCACCAACACGTGTATCACAAATGGAACGCTAATTCCATGGTTGCTAACCATCACAAATTGAGCCGAAGCTCCACAAACGGCCCGAAGACCATGGGTTGCTACCCCACCAAATTGAGTCGAAACTCCACAAAACGGGGTTTAGTCTCCCTCGCAGACAAAGAGACATCGCACATTGCTAGTCTAAATCACAAAGATGATCGTCAAGATCAACGAGAAGTGTCAATTACACTAAGCTAGTAAATATATGAGTTTAGCTTCATGTCCCATAACCATTAACTTAACTTAAATATTTACAAACAAATTGTAGATCTCCACTAGAAAATTGTCACAAGAGGTTCAATCGGACAAGTCCAAGAATTAACTGACAAAGTAAACGCAAGCGTTTCATACCACTTGTTTTACTAAGTCGTTTAATTAGATTTCTCATACGAGTGAGGTAAAGGTTTGTATATACTAATAGATTGGAAATCGGTTTGAGAAAACGAGCTTTGTAATAAAATAGTATTGAAATCATTTGAAGAAAGAGTTTTGATATTTACTATTAGTATCGAGACCTTTATATTTTTAAAGTGACAAATCACAAAGAAGATTGTAGGAACAATCAATCACTAAAAATTCACAAACGAAGATGTGAATAAAATCCAAAGAAACCGATAAAGAATCCATCGAAATGGATATTCAAAAATCCCTACAAAGGAGTCATCAAAGTCATAATAAATGATAACAACAAATAGGATCATCACGAATCAATTTAAATTGGAAATTCAATCCAAAAAGGCAAAATGGACTCAAACAGCAGGTTCAGTCGACTGAACAGAGTTTTCAGTCGACTGACCCTGTGCTTGGAAATTTTCCAGGTTCAGAAAACTTTCTCTTTCCAGTTCAGTCGACTGAACAGAGGATTCAATCGACTGAATCATGCCTGAAAACTTTCGGGTTCCAGGTTCAGTCGACTGAAAAGAGGATTCAGTCAACTGAATCATGCCTGGGCTGTTTTTCAGCCTATCCAAATGAAGAGCAAACTCTTCCAAAATGCATCCGGACGAACATTAGCTCTAAGGGTTTATGCCAATCGGCAACCCGGCCCTATATGCTCCTCAATGCATCACCAAAAGCATGATCAAACATCCATAAAAGGATTTCACACAAATTTGACTTAAAAACCCAAAAATTGGAATATTCACAAAACCAATCCAAATCAAGAGAAAATGCACATGAAGAAGTGTTAGGAATTCATACCCAACAACCAAAGATAACTATAGTCATAGATGTGAGATAAAAATCTCACCTTTAAAATCACACAAATAAAGAAGAAGCTTGAAAGCAAAGGAGAATCAACCACTCTTCAAATCCAACTCAATAAGCTTGATTCTAAGCTTTAAAAGAAGAACATTCCCAAAGTTAGGTTTAGGAATTTCTGAAATGATAAGAGAATGAGTTGGAGAAGAAGAAGAGAAGCTTACCAATGGGTTCTTCTATTAGTTTGGAGCTAGAACTTGATTTGCAAAAGAAAACTAGGGCTTGAGTTTTAATTTCCCATCTCTCCCACCATTGTTGCTAAATATTGAGTATTAGGAATTGGAAATGAAGTAAATGAGGAGTTGAAGTGGAGTTGGGACTGAATACATAAATGGGGTTATTGGGCTCAACCCAAACCAAAGCCCTAAGCAAAAAGTAGCAAAATTCAACTTTCTCCAAACTTATCGAAGCTTATACTCAAGAAGGTCGCAAACGGCATTTTAAACTCCCGAGTCCTAATTCGACCGTATGAAAAAGTAGCTTTTCGGACTAAAATCCGAGTACGATACCATATTTAAATAAAACATTTAAATATATAAATCATAACATATGCGGGTTGTTACAATCCAGATAAACAGTTATTCCCTCCAAATAATGATTTGTCAAGGAAAAAAAAAGAAAGCACACACAGCAACTCTTGATGACTCAGACTCATCATCCAGTGACGATGAAAATAAGACGGAAAATTCAAATTTGTGTTTCACTGCTATTCATGAATCAGACGACGATGGGAGCATGGGTCTAAAAATAGGTACGCATTTACATTATTTTTAATTTTTCTTGGTTGAATGGATGCTTGTTTGTTTGTTTGATTTTATTAAATTCCTTGAATTTTAAATTCAAATTTATCCCTAGAAATTTGAATTTTAAATTCAAAAATAATATTATTTTAATAATATTTTAAATATTAAATTATTAATATTTAAGTATTATTATATTTAATGTTATCATAGGAATTATATAATTAGAATAAAGGATATAATATATGTAGTTATTAGAAAATAGGATTAGACACTTGTCCTTTGAATCAATAGGCACATGTCGACATACCCGGATACCCCATGTCAACATGTCCCTCAGAATTTGATTTCAAAATTTGAATTCAAACTTTTGAATTTCCATCCACCTTTTCACCAACTTCAATGCTCTAGAAAGATGCCTCTTAACCAGAGAACATGACCATAGAATCTCTATTTATCATCACTTTTCACTTTCATTTCAAATTTAAAACTTATCTTCATTATCTTCAACTCCTCTCAAACTTCTTCAATGACCTCTGCATGCACTCCTAACACCATTAGGCTTCCAAAAACTGTCAAAAACTTTCTTTTTAATGACCTGGAAGCTATCGAAGCTTACATCAACTATGTAAACTTTGGTAAAATTCATACATGAAAATTTGTTATTTTTGAAGATTTTCCTTCTTATGAAATTGAAAACCTTTTTTCAATAATGTTCTATTCTTAGTTTAGTTGATAACAAACAAAATGATTTTGTATGTTATCCAAACCTTATTAAGATGTTTTATGCGAATTTGAATCACGGTTTTTACGATGGGGTAGAAGGACAAATTTGGAGTAGTGTTAAAGAAACACAAATTGTTTTGGATTGTGAAATTTTGGGAAATATTTTGGGATGCAAGTATATCGAAATGAATCTCTCGGAATTTCAAATCAATGAAAATGATCGAGATACATTTCATCACATTTTTGAAGGGGATGGCAATTTTGAATTCAAAAATGGGTATTTTTGTCTAAAAGCAAGAATGTTAATCTTCTTATCCAATGCACTCTTATACCAAGATCGGAAAACTACAACAACCCGACTTTGAAAGTTTGCAAAGCTATTTTTTCAATCTTTAGAAATTATGTTATCAATTGGGCTTAAGTTATTTTGGATGAGTTAGGCCCAAGAATTTTACATAGGTGAAAACACATTATACCATGGAATTTATCTTACTCGGATTTTCAATTACTTTGGAGTCAATTTTAAAAGGGAAGAATTTATAACTACAAAAGTGTTCAACCATGGAAACATTTCCCTTATGCAAATTCCATTAGTGTTCCAACCATATGAAGCACTTACGAAAAAGGAAGAAAGGCTTGCTCATGAAGAAATGGAAGAAATGGAGGAGGAAGAAGAAGAGGAAGAGGAAGGAACAGAAATTGAGGAGGAGGAGGAGGAGGAAGATCGAGAAACCTCCTTAGAAAGTATAGAATATCCTACTAATCTCGCTAATCCATCCAATAAGACCATTCTCAATAATAAAGTAATTATAGTGGAAAATCAAAAGAAACTTAAAAGATCAATGAGTAAGAAAATGGATAAGATTTCCACTAAAATCGACAAGTTCTTTGGGAAAATTAGTAGAAAATTTTGACTATCATCTTCTTCATATTCATCTAACTAGTTTTAATTCATGTTATCTTAAATTCTATCTTTGTAGTTTCTTTATTTTAGTTAATATTATATTAATTATCTTATGTAATGTTAACTAGAATTATTAATGAAATCGTTCATTTCCGGTTATTCTTGTTCACTTGTCTCTGTAATTGCTTGTTTTTATATTATACAAATTTTAGTGTAATAGATCCGTTAATAGTATTCAAAACAAAGCAAAATGTCACTTTAGGCAGAGGTATGTTGACATACACCATCCCCCCATGTTGACATCCAGCGAGCAGAAACTAGTTACACTTCCAAATTTTAAATTCATGTAACTAACTTATGTCTATTCATTTCAAACGACTTTCTATCCCTATTTATATTTGTTTCTTCCAGAATAAATTGTTAAACTTCATCTCCAATTACTCTCATTCATAGTTCTTTCTATTTCTTGAATTATGGCATCTTCGATTAAGAATCTAAGTGATAATCTTGAAGAAACTCTCACTTCCTTCAAGAATATTCTTACATTCATACTTTGTAATCAGCTCACTTATAATTAAGTCAAATACAGATGATCAAGGAGCAAGAGAAACATTTTGACACCCGTCTTTGGATAATCTCAGCCCTTAATAAGGACGATCTCGAAGGAATTCCACCAGTTACTCTCGATAAAGATAAAGAAAAATGGGATGCAATTAAAGCAGACCCTATCTTTAGAGAAGATGGATGGGTGGGAGTACCAAGGAATGTCTAGTCATTCTATATGATATTTGTTTGATTTGATTGGTGTGTTTTAAAACTTGATTGACTTAACTTATTTGGTATGGTTCGTATATATGTTTGGATTGAATAATTACTGTAAATACGATTGGCTGATGATTGATTTATTTGATTACACTTATGGTCACACTTAGCACTTATTACACTTATATATGGTTTACTCTATTTTATTATGGTTGATTATCTTATAAAAAGTTTAGGGATTTTATTAGTCAGAAGTTTTTGTTGATGACAAAGGGTGAGAATTTATAAAATAGTAGTTGGCTTGGAGTAAGGAGTCTTGGAGTAAGGGAGAGTCTTGGAGTAAGGGGGAGTCATGGAGAAAGGAGGAGTTATGATAGGAGTTATGGTACAGGAAGTATATTTTATAAATACAGGTTGTCATCTTCAACATGGATGAGATGTTGGTTTTGATGACAATAACCTTTTTAACTATCTTATTATAAAATATATACTAGCACTATAATCTAGATAGATATCTGTATGCATGATATATAGATATGCAGGTATTGATTACTGAAGATTGATCAGTATAAAGACTCAAATTGAAGACTCTAAAGTATCAAGATCAAGATTTCAAGATATGTGTCTAGTTTTTGTTAAAACATCATAATAGCATGGAAATCTTCATTCCGAATTTCATTTGGGATGGAACTCATTTCTACCTTCGTAGTGGCTTACAAACCTATGACAAGTAGCTTACAAACCTATGACAAGTGGCTTACAAACCCATGAACATCCTGGTTTTGTACAAGTTCTCGAGTTCTGATGTGATGAGATTCTGCAGGAAGAAGCTTGCAAAACTACTTAAATGGTTTTTCAAAACGATTTTCAAAACTGCTTTTCAAAATATGTTAGCCTTAAAATTATCTTTTCAAATGGTTTTCATAAAGATGTTTTAGCATTAAAATATTTTATGTTTTAAAACATAGTAAAATTATTTTATTTTACTCCAGAATCATTTCATCTTGTTTTTATTTCAATACCATTTTCAAAACAAATTTTACATTATTTTTAACAAGGGGATGTCGACATCATGGGATACCCCATGTCGACATGGTGGCCGTTGATTTCAAAAGTTTCAATTTTCAAAAGAAGTGTCTATTCATTTAAATCTCTTCACGAATGGTTATGACAGTTGGTAATCTATAAATAGCCTTCTCAAACGAATTGTTGATATACAATTCTCATATTTTCTTCACTTCTTCTTCTCTACAAATCTATATTTTATAATTATCATATTTTTAAGATTGTGTCGAAATTCTGCCAAATTCTCAAGTGAATCAAATTAGAATTTCATTCTTGTTTGATTCTCTGTCCCCTCTCGAAGATCAAAGTGCTATTCGGAGTTATAGGATCAATTTGTAATCAAAAGTTATCGACTCTCTCTATAAGGTGTGGTTGTGCCTGGAAATCAATTGGGTAATCATGTGGCCCGTAAATCAAGAGAATTTGCCCCGGACTCGTGAGACAGGAGGGTACTGCAAGGCCTTTATAAATTGAGGAGTGTAATCTCAACACAGGTTTAATAAAAATCTATATGAGGTGGTTTGCATCAGTACTGGACTGGATGTAGGGTAACTCCGAACCAGTATAAAATCCGGTATGTTCTTTCATTTTACTGCTTTTTATTTACTTTCTGCATCTATGTTTGATTCTGTGATTAAGTTCTGCATTTGTTTGTGTCATAATTTCAATTTAGTTCATATAAGTCTTAGAATTCATTAAACACTATTCACCCTCCCTCTAGTGTTAAATTAGCCTTAAGATCCTTAATCCGCTATCCCTTTCAAGTGTCATCCATTGGAATTTTATATGGTTTAAGATATGAATTACTCCATTTGGTTAGGGTTTGAAGAAGTTATGATAGTGTGAAGAGGATGGAAAATGAGCTGTGAAGGTGGGTATTTATAGGCTATAGTTTGCAAAGTATCCCACATCACCTCACCTTTCTTCCATCACGCATATGCTCCCCTTCACCATCCATCACTTTGGTTGCATCTTCGCTTATATACACCTCGTTGCATCTGCCCCATCATATCAAGCATGTGTGTTAACTTTAAGGAAGCTTAAGGATGAAGAAATCTAAAATATCTTAGACATTTTTAAGTGTGTGTATGTATGTGTGTACATATGTTATATGTATGTATATGTGTGCATGTGACATGTACACATATGTTCATGTTTGTGTACAAGATAATAAACAATATTGCATCGATATTGAACAATTTCCGTTCGTTAAACCGTTGAAGATCGAGAAGCCAATTCCGAGTCATATTTTCTCTTATAATTAATTTACATACAAATGTAATAAAAAATTGAAAACTAATTTATTATCATTATAAAAAAATTAAATTGAGACAATTTTAATTATAAAACCACATAAATCAATATTAAACAATCGTTTGCAAAAAGTGCTATTATACCGAAAAAACGTTACGAATTTTCTTATATTTTCAAATCAAGTATGTATCTTCATAAAATTGTTATAAATTAATTATTTTCACTTTATAACTATTTAAAATGAATTATGATCACTGTAAACAATTATTAGAAAATTATCAGAATTATTAAATCATTAAATCTCAATTTAAATTCATAAATCAATATTTAAATAAGAGCATCACTGATGATGATGACATAAACACATTTTATTTTCAAAATTAAAATAATTTATTTTATTTCATATTATTGTTTAATTATAAAAATAAGTGTATGTATCCAGCTCCGTGCGCGACGTTTTACGATTTTAGAGATGTTTATCGATAAAACGGTTTTCGATCATTTTATCGGTATACCTTTCCAAATGAAATATTTTTGTGAACGTTTTTCCAAAATAGGTTCATTACTATTATTCATCGCTTGAAACTTGATTATCCGTGTAGAATAACCTATATTTAGATATTTAAAATAATTTAAATATCTTTAATTAAAGTGACCAAATTTCGGGTTGTTACACATAACTAATACGATGTACAGGGATCACATTATATCAATGAATATATTAAATAGATTATGCCATTGAGATGACTCACGATTTAAGTTTTGATGGATTAACCAGTCAAATCATCAAAATCGTTAATTTTTAAGAAATTTTACACATTCATATACAAGTTATATGCAAAACTACTAAAATAAAAATGCTAGGTAAGCGAGCCGGAAGGATCTTTAAGGATTGCAATGGAAGTTGTAAACTACTACAGTGTATAATTACACCGGCACAACTGCAATTGTTTACACCATAGTAGTGCTCTACAATAAAAGTTTAGTGATGGCAAATTTGACGAAAGCTTGCGATGGTTTAGAGGAGCTTACAATGGTGAAGAATGAAATCCTGGAGCTTGCCATTAAGATTTTAGGGTAAAGATGATTTGTGCAAAATAGATTTCTTTTCAAAAAATACAGAGGATGAGAGTGAGAGAGACTGATATTAGCAAGAAAGTAAAGGGATCGCAGTTTAATCAGGTAAAATGGACGGTTGGACCACTAGTTCGAAGGTCCGACGGGGTTCATAAACGACCGTGGTCAGATTGAGTTTTGGGCCGATGTGGTCCAAGGTTATTCGAGGTCCAACCTCAGTTGGGCCTACTTATGAAAACACTGGCAAAATCACACACCGATCCAATTTACTCCTTAGATTTCTTAGATTTGGAACCTTCTTTGGAAGGGATATGCATAAAACACCGGATTTGATATAATTTAATTATTTGGATGTGACCGAAGTGAAATGGAGGTAGGGAGGGCTGGCAATTTTGGCTTAAATAGAGAAGAGGGAAGAGGAAAAAAAGATAACCAAAAAATGAAGCTTTGATTCCCTTTTCTAGGAAAGATTTGAGAATATATCTTACCCAAGGCAAGTAGGACTTACAGAATTTGGCATTGGTCAAAATTCCAATATCTTCCATAATTATGATGACCCGCTATTTTTAAAATCCAAAAGCAATTACAAATGACATCAAAATATGCTTACAACTAATTTTAATCTAAAAGCAATTACAAATGACATCAAAATACGCATACAACTAATTCTAGATGTTAAAAGCAGTGAACCGTGGGTAGATAAGAATTTAAAAATTATAAAATAGTGAATAAAAGGAAATCTCGTAGCAGAATCAATCATCAAAATAAAAGAACATTAACTCCATAATAAAATTTATATCATTTATTACATTAATTCTCATCTTGATACCTTAATAATCAATAACACATGAACGAAAAAAAACCATATAAAAGAACATACCAAATCTGCTATCCATGATATAGCATGCATCCACTTTCCATTCCCTCTTTTGCTTCTACTGGAAAATATACACCTGTATAAAATTCTATATATAAGAAAAAGGGTTTCAACTATATTTGGACTACGCGTAACCCTGTAACGACCCAGTATTTTCAACCATTCGCATCAGCGCGTGTCGGACTTGAATTGTTCAAAATACCGTGTTGTAAATAAAATTTGGCAAATCTCAGAATATACAGTACAAAAATAATCACAGAATCACAGACACAGAAATCAGAATATTCCAACGGAATTTGAAATAATTTAGTGGTTCATGAAGTCACTATCACAAAGTCTCAAAATAAGTATAAAGTGCATAGTTTTAAAACCAAAACAGTTTGAAATAACCATAGAAAATCCCAAATCCATTTGTCTCGGATTACATATGCTAAGATAAAAGACTGAATGGAAAATAGACATCAGCTTAAAAGAGATGATCTTCAATAGTCCTAGCTCCTGGGAAGGTGAAATCCGAACTGGTACTCAGGCTGACCCGAGCGTAAAATAAACATAAACACTCGAGTCAGGGCATACATACTTATACAGTGTAAGCTAATTCAAGTGAACTGTAATATAAAGACAAGTAACTTAAAGGATGCTTGGGACCGCCCATCCTCTAAGGATCCGTTAAACTATTTACTATGTAGTAATATTTTGCTATTATAATAATGTATATAACTAAAATAAAATCACTTTAAAATAGCGTTTAAGGAGTGATCCAATATTCCCCTTAACACATAATACATTCACATAGTCTATATAGTACCGTAATCTCTCCCATACTGGGCGTCGTCAGAGGGTACTCCATAGGTATGGTACAAAACAAAAATCGTATAAGGCTCGCTAGGGTAGGTGACACGGCACAACTAGGCAATGCGAAGGTAGATATACCAATTACGCTTCCGGACCGGTGGTAGCGCGTAGCAGCTACTACCGCCCACCTCGAACAACACTCCCAATGTGACGCCCCACCTCTATGCTCACAGTAACAAAGAGTATTAAAAGGAATACCGTCTGTTATTACGAAGAATAAGGATGGATAGGAGCGGCCATCCGTAGTTAGGCCTTATACTAGTATTGGTTACCTCGATAGGAGTGGTATATATTTTTATTTTTCATCTCTTATTTATTTACTCCCATCGACGTATCCAATTCCAGTATAAAACGAACTACGATGGTTCATAATAGTTTAGGACAATATATATAATAATAACACAAATCAGCTAAATGCGGAATACAGATAATAAAAAGTCTCATATATATAATTGAAGTCGGTTACAATACATGTGAGACCATACATATGATACAACTATAACTGTTGACTCAGGAAGTTACATATGCAAGTACATTATCGTGAATAATATACATGAATATATATCATCCTATACAAATACACTGGCTACTATAAAATGATGACGACTACTCCAAAAGATATGAAAAGACTTCATAGCTCAAGCAACAACCCAAAGCAACATATCTACAACCTGTAATAACTCGGTCTGGCCCGAGTATTAAATTCAAAAGAAAATAACACACGGGTCGATCTAATTCAAACTCAGTTATTAATGCACAGAAGCAATAATAATTAAATAATCAAGTAGACGACAGTCAAAATAAATCTCGTCTATCCAGTCCTTCACTAAGAGAATCGGATAATGGTAAATATAACATGTAACAGTGTTAAACAATAAACCAGCAAATTCAAATTATCAAAGAAGATAAATGAAAAGATTATCAATGAAGATAATTTAGAAAACAATGGAATTGCCTAAACAACAATTAACACAAAATCTAATTATTAAATAAATAATTAGAAACTCATAATCTAATTATCAAATAGATAATTAGACAAAAACAGAATGATCAATTCAAACCAAATCGAAATATAATTTCAAAATACTGAATTGAACACACAAAGCAATTTAAGTAATTGAAATATCGATTCAAAATGTCAATACTGTGTGGCTGCAGTACACGCTCGCGTGCACTGCCTCGCCACTACAGTGATAAATTAGGAATTACCACAAGGTCAAATCCGAGCTACTAGCTGGATTTAACTCAAGTGCAATTAGAAAAACAAATCCAATTGCATCAACGCAAACCAACAAGGGCAAGACTGCATACAAAACAAAACTGCAGTCACCAATGAATGCAACATTTCATAAAACAGTAATAGGTCAGGTACAACAACGGGAAGGAACCAGACCACAAAGGCAATCAAAGTGGTCAGGCAATTTAAATCCAAAGCAATGCTCAAAGACCATAACAAAGTACACAACCGTGCACAAAGTACAAACTACAACTACAACATAAAATGCAATAACCAAAACAATAGTACATCACTGACCATACCAAAACGAGCTCACTGGTCAGTACAGGTGCAATTATGCACAACATACATATGAACCAAGTTCATATGTACAACAGCACAAAGGACATACTCAGCAATGCAAAGAAATCATCAAAGACCAAGGCACATCCGAGATGATCAATCACATTGCAAACAAAAATAAAATGCATCAGTGCACATGAGAATTAACTCGGTGCTATTGAAAATAAAATGCATCGGTGTATATATGAAAACCAGGCAACTATACTTGGAGCCAGAAACAAGGCAAGTAGATCAAACCAACGGTCAATGCCAACTTGAATATTTCTAGACCAAACCAACCTGAAGCATAGTGATACATGCATCAAGTTGAGACTGCTACTAGAATGAACATCACATGAAACAGATGTGGCATCATGGAGCTACAGAACGAGACAGAGGTGGCAGTATGGAGTTACTGACCAACAAAACACCGAAACAAATGTACACAAAAATACATATATGTGTACAACTCGAATAAACAAGTAGACAGAGATCAATGCAAGAAAACTCTGAGGCAACATGAAAATAAACATAATAAAGGAAACAACACTGCAAACTGTCACACATGAATACAGCATGCATATACAAGGATGATATGGGTACAGTGAAGACTGTAGCTCGTGGCTATAGCAAATACAAGGCAAGGCATTTGACAGTAATAATAAAATCAAGTACATCAAGCCATAAATTCACAAAATAAAATCAATACTTATCCTTTCCATCTCAAAATCAAGTCGAAGCCATAGATAACGAAAACAAACTCGACGCCTTGGCAACCGTATTACAAATGTCAGAGAAACAAAATAATCAAGGTTCAAGTTTTAACAAAGCCAAGTGGCCAAAGGATGGCCAAAGTCAAACAACCCAAATTCACATAGCAACATCAATTACCAACATCGAACGAAAACAAATGACCGAGATAAAACAACATCGAAGCAAAAATCAAATTGCAGAATCACCATACTAAGAATGAACTAGATGTGAGTAAATAAAATTACTCACCTTATTTTGACGTGCACGAATGATCGATCGGCAAAGCTAAATCCACCATATCGATCAATTAACGTCGATGTCTTCGATTTGACCAAAACCTTAAATATGTCGAAGAGGAATGAACGAAGAAGCCGCCATTTTTTATTTGCGTATGTTTAGGGTTCGCGAATGAAAATAAAACAAAGGGGGACAACATTCACTTTAACACGGCATCAAGCAAATGAAAACGTGGGCCAATATTTTTCTTAAAGCCCAAACAACACTTAACCAATTTTAAATGAATACAACCGATTAAAAATCCAAACAGCAATTAGCTAACCACATTAATCATTTAATGACGATTATAAAATAGTGCAAAACCCCGGGTTGTTACACCCAAATCAAGGTGCGCACCAAACAATCACAGAGTAATAGAATGGCATACGAAGAAGTGCGTCCGATAAGAGGTGCTACCTCCTTAGCCCGTCGATCGCTCCTGTTTCTTCCACCTTATGCCAACTCACGGGAGTTGGGTCCACGTACATACCTCAATAGAACGTCACCACTATCCTACTTTATTTTGGAATCTCCACCTTGTTCACAGTTGTCAAAGTGGTTTCGGTATCGACAGAGAGTATGCCCATATCCGATCCCGATCTCTTTAACAACCATCGTTATTATTACCCGTGGTTATAATTTCCAAAATAGTTAATATTAAATCAACATACTACCCTTTAACTTTAAAAATGAAGTTATTATATTTGCAAATCAAATGTCCAAAATCTCAATTTTAGCCACTGCAACACTTAACAAGGGTTACTGTAACCTTTTTATTTATTCGGGTTTGGATTTAAATTTCACGACCACAGCACTTACCAAATACTGCAGTAGCCCTTAATTTTTTTAGCCTTTATTTGCATCAACTACGGCACTTACGAAGTGCGGTAATATCCCTTACAATAGATTTTAAGTAAATTAACTTCAGACTTCAATATAAACTCATCAATAATTAAACTTTAATTTTAAACTAATTTAACTTATAAAAATCATATTTTCCATTTGAAATAGTCATTTAAACTTACCCAAAATTTACGATATTTATAAAGTAAATTCCACTAATAAATATCAACCTCTCAAGGCTTCGCTTAGTAAAGTTACATACCCAGTTTTCTATATTTTTCTATATTCAAAGTTTACTTAACCATTTATTTTAATTACCATTTCACAATATAACTAAATTCCTCTTTATTTCTTAACTTACCTTTTATTCTTAAAACAAACTTTCATTTCTAACTTAAGATATATTTCAAATTTTATGTTTAAGTATTTAACTATTAAATTCATAGAAAATTCAATAGCACCTTATTAATTTATTCAAATTCCTATTTATATCAAAATTTATTATATTTACATACTTAACTTGAATTCCATCAAAATTTCCAAATAATTTTATACTTCAAATTCCAACTTAACCATTTATTTATATATTTAACTTGCATAAAACTACCAACAATCATTTTTAACCCAATTTAAATCAAAATATTAAAATATATACATTTAAAATACTTAATATTTCCAAAAAAAATATAAAATAACCACGGGTCTGTATAATATTTTCTAACCTAGGTCAAGTGATACAGATAATATATCATTTCTATCCGTAATTTTACAAAGAAAAACCGGGTTCTATCATTTCAAACCCGCAATCCCAAGTTAAATAAATAAATATCGTTCAGGCCTATCATTTCAGACCGTAATAATTCTACTCTACAGGGAACTTACAGTGATAAATAGTAATAAATAAACATTACAATAGCATAAATATAACAGCATATAATATAACGGGTGATGGGACCATTTTATAACAGGGTTTTAACATCATAAATTTATCATAGGCAAGTAAAAAAATATAACCATTCTACAATTACACTTGTTATTAATTTACAGATCTATAAGTATGTTTGTCAGGTGAGAATACTCACCTTTACGCTGCTGAAGATTCTATTCAAACAACGATATCCACACCGGAAAAAGTGTACAGAAGGCACGATCTATTTTTAGCGGAAGCAACGACTCGATTCAAATCTTGAAAAAGATAAATAAATAAACTAAGTACGCGCATTCAATTACGGTCAAAGCAAATTTTAAAATAAATTAAAACTAGAATGAGATTTTAAATAAGAGGATAATTGGCACAATATGCTCGGCCACTTCAGCATACGACTCCACCAACGTCCCACATACTCAGCCTTGTCCAAATTTACGTTTTGAAACGCATGCAAGCACGCAAGGCAGTGATTATTTTAAGCAAAAGGCTGAGATAAAACACAACAGTGGTGCAAACATATTTACTCTATCTTTTAAAGTACAAGTGGTGCACGCTACTTCTTCCTTCTTGTTTTCTTTTTTTGTATTTTTTTTCTACGTTGACCCACATCAGGACTCGGCTGCATGGCTTGACTAGCATGGCTCGCCACCGTGTGGAGGAGGTGGCGCGGCATCACCTGATGGAAGAAGAGGACCATAGGCTTGGCTGTGTATTATTTTTGAGTGGATGTGGTGCACTGCACCTCGGTTCGCAGCCATGACAGCGAACTGCACCAGAGGGGCCGTGCTGGCGGTGGTGGCGGAGGAGAGTAGTTGAGTTGAGCACGGTGGTGAAATGTTGAGCATTTGCGGTGGAACAGTGAACAATTGATAATGCTAGAAAAAGAAAAGGAAGGAAAATGGTGTAGCCATTACTTGTTGCAAGCACGCGCAAGATGGAGGATTGAAGCCAAAATGAGATGTAAATTTTCGATGGGTGCACGAGTTTTAATTTATAAAATGAGTTGCGTAAAACAAGGAGGAGAAAGTGGCAAGAATTAATTGATTTCTGCAACATCTATAGAAAGATTTTGTTCCTATTATACGAAAGGTAATGTAAAATGTAGAAAGTTTACACGACTGACAATGCAAGAAATAATTGAAATTGGAACGGCTATGGAATAAAATGTACGTGATGTTTTTGAATCTTTACAGGGAGGTATGCGATGATTTAGAGAAAGAATTCTGATAAGCAATAACTGATTTTGGAATGGCTCTATGAATTAAAGATTTTATACCAATTTAAAAATGAGAAATACATGGCTAGGAAAAGAGTTTGTATGGATAAAGCAAGAAATAAAGAGGTCATGTAGAAAAAGGCAAGAAATCAAGCAATGACCTGATGGATTTAATTAATTTCTTTCCTTTGTATTAACAGTTGTTCTTAATTATATTGAATTTGTTAAATGTGTACATTTATTATGATTGAATTCTCAAATAAGTTCATTCAGATAAGTTTCATTCTTTTATATTGCCTTACGAATAAAATATGTATTTCCACTTTAACATTCCTTCCTTATTTTATTACAAAGTTTATTTTTCTTCATATTAAATTACCAAAATTTTATCAATTTAACAATTTTAATTATTGAAAATTTATGGGTTATTACACTCTCCCCCACTCAAAACTTTTCGTCCTCGAAAAGGAAGAAGGTAGGGGAAAAGAAACAACCTGGAAGAAAACTAAATTAAAACTCAAAATAGAATCATTAATCTAAACCACACAAATTCAATTTCAGATTAATAATTGATTTCATCTATTTAATTTCACTTAAGTTAAATTTAACTATTTCAAATTTCATTACTTCATCTTCAAATTATCTTAAAATAAAATTATCTAAAATCATAAGTTTGAAAATCATTGTTATACTCAAAAATGTGTTCAATAAATTAATTTCTTCTTTATTCCTAATTATAATTAAATTTATTTCTCTTAATATATTTTTATCATCTATGTTAAATATGTTTACACTTATTACAACTGCTTAAATTTATTTTAAATTCCTTTAACATCATTTTATATTGTAAATTATTCCATTACCCATTTATTCTATTTACCTCTGTTAATCTTTTTATAACTAGAATTTAAGCGTATAACATTTAGTATAACTACTCAAATTTTATTTATAAAATCTTTGTATATTGTATATTATCCAATTACATTGTTAACTTCTGAAAATCAAGGTAAGTTATATTGAAATGCAATTGAGTATTATACAAATAAAACTTTCAAATTCAATATCTCAAGTATGAATCAGTTATTCAAAAATTTGATTTTCTTTTTATAATTGAAATTATTCCTCAAGATAAAATTTAAGAAATAAATTTCTGATTCCCTTCGAACCATTTAGAGATAAATAAATATATGTACATAATATGTCAAATCAAATTTAAATCATATATCTATATATTATAAATAAAGTCATATTTTAGAGATTCAATTCAATTAAATTCTCAAGGTAACACTGTAGCCAGACTACAGAATGGCCTCTTCACTTCGAAACTCGAAAATGAATGTCGATGATGCCACAGTCATCACCGAAATTATTTCCCAGCGACAAAGAGAAGAGAACTGATTTTTAAACCTTCAAAATTCTTTGAAAACAAATTTCTATTCGAAAATAATTTAAATAATATATCCTTTTAAACCTTTAAACACAGGTTTGAAACCATCGGAAATTGAATTCTCAAGTTCTTGTTTTAAATTCATTTATGTTTCCAAATTAATTTATAACCATTGTTTATAGTTCAATTATTTATATGAGACAAAACCCATGGTTTACAAAACCATAAATAAAATCAAAGACTATTATCTCTTGACAACTAGTTAAATTAATTATAAAAATTCTGAAAATTATACTTATATATATAATATTAGATTATTTTTTCAAATATAGGAATAAATTTTTCAAAACAAGGATAGAGATTCAAATTTGATGGACTAAAATCAAAGAGAATGTTGATTTAAAGGTAAGTTGGAATAAGAAGATCCGATGATTAAATAACAGAATAAGAAGCTGGATAAGTTTATATAAATCGCGGGCAACCTTAACCGGGTCAACCGTGACTTAAAGAATAAGATCGATGTGGATTTTCTGGGGTAAATCTACATTCGATCTAAAGAGATAGAGTTCGGAATAACCAAAGATACTAGCATCTAAACCGAGGATAAATATAAATCTTTGGTGAATCGTGCTAACTGTAAAGGAGTTTCACCCCTTTATTAGAATATTGGCGAGACCGCCAATTCACTATAAAGTTCATCCGAAGTGGAGTTATAGGATACTCCAGAATTGAAAGAAGATGAATAGTGAGGGACATGAATGAACTTTCGAACCGCAGGGAAAGTTCCAAAATTCAAAGGAAATCGAATCAAAAGGAAGAGATTCAAGCTCGAATGAAAGAGATTCTGTAAATCAAATTTACCATACATGCTAAGTTTTGCCTAGAGCCAAAACTCTGATACAAAATGTAACAACCCAGTATTTTCAACCATTCGCTCCGCACATGTCGGACTTGAATTGTTCAAACTACCGCGTTGTGAATAAAATTTGGCAAATCTCATAATATACAATAAATAAATAATCGTAGAACCACAGACACAGAAATCAGAATACTCGCAGCGGAATTTGAAATAACTTAGTGGTTCATGAAGTCACTATCGCAAAGTCTCAAAATAAGTATAAAGTACATAGTTTTAAAACCAAAACAGTTTGAAATAACCACATAAAATCCCAAATCCATTTGTCTCGAATTACATATGCTAAGATAAAAGACTGAATGGAAAATAGACAGCGGCTTAAAAGATATGATCTTCAACAGTCCTAGCTCCTGGGAAGGTGAAGTCCGAACTGATAATAGGCTGACCCGAGCGTAAAATAAACATAAACACTCGAGTCAGGACATATATACTTATACAGTGTAAGCTAATTCAAGTGAACTGTAATATAAAGACAAGTAACTTAAAGGATGCTTGGGACCGCCCATCCTCTAAGGATCCGTTAAACTATTTAATATGCAGTAATATTTCGCTATTATAATAATGTCTATAATTAAAATATACTTACTTTAAAATAGCGTTAAGGAGACCCAATATTCCCCTTAACACATAATATATTCCTATAGTCTATACAGTATCGTTATCTCCCCCGTACTGGGGATCGTCAGAGGGCACTCCATAGGTATGGTACAAAACCAAAATCGTATAAGGCTCGCTAGGGTAGGTGACATGACACAACTAGGCAATGCCAGGGTAGATATACCAATTACGCTTCCGGACCGGTGGTAGCGCGTAGCAGCTACTACCGCCCACCTCGAACAACACTCCCAAATCAAGGTGTGCACCAAACAATCACAGAGTAATAGAATGACATACGAAGAAGTGCGTCCGATAAGAGGTGCTACCTCCTTAGCCCGTCGATCGCTCCTGTTTTAGCCACCATATGCCAACTCACGAGAGTCGGGTCCACGTACATACCTCAATAGAACGTCACCACCATCCTACTTCATTCTGAAATCTCCACCGCGTTCACAGTTGTCAAAGTGGTTTTCGGTATCGATAGAGAGTATGCCCATATCCGATCCCAGTCTCTTTAACAACCAACGTTATTATTACCCGTGGTTATAATTTCCAGAATAGTTAATATTAAATCAACATACTACCCTTTAACTTTAAAAATGAAGTTATTATATTTACAAATCAAATGTCCAAAATCTCAATTTTAGCCACTTCAACACTTAACAAGTGTTACTGTAACCTTTTTATTTATTCGGGTTTAGATTTAAATTTCGTGACCACAGCACTTACCAAGTACTGCAGTAGCCCTTAATTTTTTTAGCCTTTATTTGCATCAACTACGGCACTTACGAAGTGCGGTAATATCCCTTACAACAGATTTTAAGTAAATTAACTTCAGACTTCAATTTAAATTCATCAATAATTAAACTTTAATTTTAAACTAATTTAACTTATAAAAAACATATTTTCCATTTGAAATAGTCATTTAAACTTACCCAAAATTTATGATATTTATAAAGTAAATTCCACTAATAAATATCAACCTTTCAAGGCTTCACTTATTAAAGTTACATACCCAATTTTCTATATTTTTCTATATTCAAAGTTTACTTAACTATTTAGTTTAATTACCATTTCACAATATAACTAAATTTCCTCTTTATTTCTTAACTTACCTTTTATTTTTAAAACGAACTTCCATTTCTAACTTAAGATATATTTCAAATTTTATGTTTAAGCATTTATTTATTTAACTATTAAATTCATAGAAAATTCAATAGCACCTTATTAGTTTATTCAAATTCCAATTTATATCAAAATTTATTATATTTACATACTTAACTTGAATTCCATCGAAATTTCCATATAAATTTTATACTTCAAATTCCAACTTAACCATTTATTTATTTATATATTTAACTGGTATAAAACTACTAACAATCATTTTTAACCCAATTTAAATCAAAATATTAAAATATATACATTTAAAATACTTAATATTTCCAGAAAAAATATAAAATAACCATGGGTCTGTATAAAATTTTCTAACCTAGGTCAAGTGATACGGATAATATATCATTTCAATCCGTAAATTTTACAAAGAAAAATCAGGTTCTATCATTTCAAACCTGCAATCCCAAGTTAAATAAATAAATAAATAAATATCGTTCAGGCCTATCATTTTAGCCTGTAATAATTCTACTCTACAGGGAACTTGCAGTGATAAATAGTAATAAATAAACATTATAATAGCATAAATATAACAGCATATAATATAATGGGTGATGGGACCATTTTATAACAGGGTTTTAACATCATAAATTTATCACAGGCAAGTAAAAAAAATATAGTCATTCTACAGTTACACTTGTTATTAATTTACAAATCTATAACTATGTTTGTCAGGTGGGAATACTCATCTTTAAGCTGCTGAAGATTCCATTCAAAAAATGATATCCACACCGAAAAAAGTGTACAAAAGGCACGATCAATTTTTAGTGGAAGCAATGACTCGATTCAAATCTTGAACAAGATAAATAAATAAACTAAGTATGCGCATTCAATTACGGTCAAAGAAAATTTTAAAATAAATTAAAACTGGAACGAGATTTTAAATAAGAGGATAATTGGCACAATATGCTCGACCACTTCACCACACGACTCCACCAACGTCCCACATACTCGGCCTTGTCCAAATTTACGTTTTGAAACGCATGCAGGCACGCAAGGCAGTGATTATTTTAGGCAAAAGGCTGAGATAAAACACAAAGGTGGTGCAAACATATTCACTCTATCTTTTAAAGTACAGGTGGTGCATACTACTTCTTCCTTCTTGTTTTTTTTATATTTTTTTTCTACGTTGACCCGCATCAGAACTCGGCTGCATGGCTTGACTAGCATGGCTAGCCACCGTGTGGAGGAGGTGGCGCGGCATCACCTGATGGAAGAAGAGGACCATAGGCTCGGTTGTGTATTATTTTTGAGTGAATGTGGTGCACCGCACCTCGGTTCGCAGCCGTTACAACGAACTACACCAGAGGGGCCGTGCTGGCGGTGGTGGCGGAGGAGAGTAGTTGAGTCGAGCAAGGTGGTGAAATGTTGAGCACTTGCGGTGGAACAGTGAACAATTGATAATGCAAGAAAAAGAAAAGGAAGGAAAATGGTGTAGCCATTACCTTTTGCAAGCACGTGCAAGATGGAGGACTGAAGCCAAATGAGATGTAAATTTTCGTTGGGTACATGAGTTTTAATTTATAAAACGAGTTGTGTAAAACAAGGAGGAGAAAGTGGCAAGAATTAATTGATTTTTGAAACGTCTACAGGAAGATTTTGCTCCTATTATACGAGAGGTAATGTAAAATGTAGAAAGTTTACACGACTGACAATGCAAGAAATAAATGAAATTGGAAAGACTATGGAATAAAATGTACGTGATGTTTTTGAATCTTTACAGGGAGATATGCGTTGATTTAGAGAAAGAATTTTGGTAAGCAATAACTGATTTTGGAACGGCTCTGTGAATCAAAAATTTTATACCAATTTAACACAAGGAAGCAAGGGAAAGTTGAAGATTTTATTCCTATTGTACACAAGAGGTAAATGGAATTTTTTTTGAACGTGTTTATATTTAAAGAAGAACTTGCGTTGATTGAGGTGAAAGAAATTGGCAAGAAATAAATTTTTATATTTTGAAACGGTTGTGGAAATTATTAATATCAATTATCCATTAGAGGCAAGGGAAAGTGGATAATCTTCCCATGATTTCAATCAAGTTTTAAATGAAATTGAATGGCTCTTGGAAGAAAATCAAAGATTTTATACTTATTAAGCAAATTGAAATAAAGGAAAGTGGAATATCTTTAAACGTAAATGGCAAGGCACGGTTGAATTTCATCTCAAAAAAATGCACGGTAATTGATTTTTCAAATAGCTGAGTTAAGAAAATAATGAGCGCGTATGGAAGGCAAGGATTTTTGCTTTGAAAAGCCTACGCAAATTTTGAGGAATTTTATTCCTGTTATAAAATGAAGAAAAAGGGAAGCGTAGAAACCTATACGTGAATTATCAAAGCTAGATTTAAAATAAATTGAATGGCTAGGGAAATCATTCCTTTCTCACTTAGAATTGCACGTCTACTGATTGATTGATTTATTTATAGCTAAGGTAAGAATTTAAGAATGTGTACTATATACGCAATAATTTAATCAAAACATACGCTCAAATTTATAACAAAAGTAACGTATTTAAATTTATACGTTTTCTTATTTACTTGCTACCTATATTTAGTAAAATATACGTTTAAAGAATATTTCATTAAATACGTACCATTTATATGCCAACTAAATTAATCAAAACGGATATAAACGTACAAATTAAAGGTGTAATCAAATAGAATATCTATACACTATTTATTTTAAAATTTATTACTTAAATAAAATATGATCTGTTTACATCCTTTTGATCCATTTACCATTTACTAAGAACTGATGTATATAAGTAAAATATTAATTACTTAATTTAAAAGGTATATAACCAATTTTTTAAAAGAAACAAAAGTGGAGTGGAATGTTGTTATGCATATATTCAGTTAAATTAAAAGATTTTAAAGTTAGAATTTAAAAGATTTAAAAATTCCAATAAATGTTAAACTTCAACTAAAATATGAATTATAGAATTTGCTTAATTCATTGAAACTAGCTTAAGAAAATTGCAAATACAATCCACTTAACTTTGGAAAATTACAAATCTTCTTAAAAATGGTTTAAAATAAATATTTGAGAAACAAAATAAAGTGAGAATGAGAATAAAATAAGTTCTTAAGAAAAATATAAAAATAAATAAAGAATTTCTTAAATTAATTGAAGTTGGAAATTAGAAATTGTAAACAAAATACAATTGACACTGGAAAATGTCTATTACACTTTTAAAAACATTTTAAAACCAAAATATATACAAAACAAGTTATTTTACCCCTGAAAACATAAAGTAGAACATTACATGACCAAATAAAATATTATTTTTATAATTTAAAGTAAACAATTTTGTTAAATACAGCAAATTACACACAATAGTTAAAAAGGCAAATTACACACAATAGTTAAAAAGGCATAACTTTCACATTATAAATCAGATTTCAACGAAACGAAAAGCAGTATTCTTAAAATTTTATTTACTTTTAGAATAAAAGATAAAATTTAAAATTTTAAACTTTTTAAATTGTTAAATTTAAAAGTCAAAGTTTGACCATATTGACAAAATTCACATTTCCGGAAAATATTCTATTAATTCATGTGTGGAATTCTAATCCACGTCAAAATTTATATTTTAAATAACAAAATTATCTAAATTAAATAAATAAAACATTTATTAAAATTTTTGGGTTGATACATAGATGGTTTGGATGGCAAACAAAGTGAGAGTAAATGCTAAGAAACAGAAAAGGCATAAGTTAAGGAGAAAGAAACGTATATATATTTTATTCTTAAATGCAAATGAAAATGAGGAGTTTTGAAATGAAAAATAAATCTTCTTGTACATGATTTGAAAATGAGAAATACATGGCTAGGAAAAGAGTTTGTATGGATAGAGCAAGAAATAAAGAGGCCATGTAGAAAAAGGCAAGAAATCAAGCAATGACGTGATGGATTTAATTAATTTCTTTCCTTTGTATTAACAGTTGTTCTTAATTATATTGAATTTGTTAAATGTGTACATTTATTATGATTGAGTCCTCAAATAAATTCATTCAGATAAGTTTCATTCTTTTATATTACCTTATGAATAAAATATGCATTTCCACTTTAGCATTCCTTCCTTATTTTATTACAAAGTTTATTTTTTTCTTCATGTTAATTTACCAAAATTTTAGCAATTTAGCAATTTTATTTATTGAAAATTTATGGGCCTTTACAAACCCTGTACATCTCAGTCCAACCTAAGGGATTCAGTGGCTGTTGATACAAAAAGAGTGTCTACGTACCCTTTTGAGGGATCAATTCCATGTAGTTCTATTTCTTGCTCTTCTGCTACATCCAAATACTTATTAGTTAATTACAACCATGCAACCATTATGATCATCCCAGACAATGCAATCAATGCGACCATCACAGCCATTGCAACTAATGCAGACAATTGAATTAAAAAATAATATTCTTTCTCATCTGTCCTAATGATTTACCATATACGGCAACCATAACAATAGTAGTACACAGCCATCAAATATCAATAATATTCAATGACAACCTAAATCCATCAAATAGGATAATCTCAACACACAGATATACTTGCATACACCGTCATCAATGTAAATAGAAGTCATCAAATGTGTACTTGTCCAATCGTCATTAGTAACACAACATCAATTATCAAATAACCGTAATTAACTACTCATCGACTTGTAGCAATAATGGTAAAATATCCCCACACCCATCAAAATGCGATGCCATCATAATACATCAAACAAATATGGTAATTCCAACCAACAGTCAATCACACATTCAATAACCATTAACATAATATTTGGATTCTCTTAAGTATAAAAATGGTTTTGTTATTGTTTATTATAAAATCATTTCTATTTATTCATCATGAAAAAATAACAACAATAATAATTTTTATTATAAATACGATAAAATCAACCATTTCATTGTTTACACAAAACATAACTAATTTCATAGAAATTCATATTATCAATGTTTATAGTCTCATACTATTTTTATAAACTTCCCAAAGATATATTAAATATAATTTCTATTATCATTTATGAATTTTCCTAGAAATTTATAAATAATAACCTTATTTAATTACATACTTTAATTCTAGTAAAATTTATTAAATCGTCACTATTTACAAAAAAACATTTTGAATATGTAAATAACCGAATCTATCGTTTGTTTATTTAATTTCCTCATAATTATTCGTTTCATTTCAATTAATTACCTTCCAGTTCCAATCAATAATTAATTATAATTAAACACCTGAAAATACTACGATTAATAATAATTACCCAACCAAGGCACAATATATTCAAAATATTGTAATAATTAAACAGTCATCCATAGAACATAACATACATCAATGAATATAGCTTTTCATGAATAAATATAGGTCTTGTAATTAAAATTTCAACTAATTAAATTAAGTAATTGACATAGCTCACCTAAATAAACATATATATTCAAAATAATATGGTATCATCACCATACTAATATATCAACCAATAACACGTGTGTTAATTTCTATGCTAACTATGCACCAGTTATAATTTGCATACCCTCAAACTATTGATGATCTTTCTCATTGTCTCATCCTTTAGATATGTGGTGTATCATTTCCTACTTATCATCAAAAAAATTATGTGTACCTACCTATGGTCACATCCTCAAAATAGTATGGCTATAGTAATGGCTATACCCTTCAAATAATTTGGTCTTCCACTTGTGCAATTGCATCGATCCTTACATCACTTGCGTGCTTTAGATATATGATAACTCGTACGACCATTTTTTTGCTAGGGATTAATGAAAAAAAACCTATTTTTTAGTGTAGCCAAACACCAGCCCAAAGCTAACACTAGATCCATTCCACCAATCTAGGGCATTTGTTCGATTTGGAGTAGCTATTCTAGGTACCTAATGAGTTTCCTCATAGTACCCTTATGTGACAACCCACCTTTTAGGATTATTCAAGTCGATAATAAACCACACATGTCTAACTCAAACTATTCAAAATGGCGAATTATCAATGGGGTTTAGTAAGAAAATAAGAAAAAAACAATGAAAGCAATATACAGATTCTCATAGTGGAATGACAAAATATTATAATCAAATAAACAGTTCATGAAGATCTTTTACAATATACACTTGATTTCAATTTTTACCACATAATCAGCGTACAATCAACAAACATACTACAATAATGTAGAATAATAATAATAATAATAATAATAATAATAATAATAATAAATACGGTCTAGCAACTCCATCTCCATCTTCAAGGAATTGTGTCTTCAAACACTGAAATACTCAGGCTGACTCGAGCGTACTGAAAAGATAAAACACTCGAGTCAAAACTAAAAGTTCTTATGTAATTTATATTAATAACAAGTAAATATGAGTGTAATAGCTTCTGAGATTCTTACAAGATTTTTCATCTCCTATCAAGTATACAGTGTGAGTGCAATAACTTAAGAGATGTTACGGGATTTTCATCTCATAAGGATCCATTAAACTATCTATATGTAGTAAGATACGGTATATATATAGTGTCTATCAGTAAAATAAATAGTAAAACAGTGTTAAGGATTTACATTAATCCACCTTAGCACATTTTTAAGCATTGTCCTATAGTTTTCCTAATAGCACAACCGGTAACATTGGTAGCCAGGAAGGCGCTGTGATAAGACAACACTAAAAACAAAGTCGTCGTGGTGGCGTATAAGGACTAAAGTATGACATGGCACGTGAGGCAATACCCAAGGTTGGATACCACCAATTTACCCTTTCTAGTTGGTCATAACACATCGTTGCAACCACAAATCAATATGCACCAATCAAGTCAAAAATAAATATAATAATACGAAGGGGTAATGGCACCTAAAGGTAGCTAACCCCTTGGCCAAACAAAGGCTCATGTTTTAGTCATTTCAAATTGGTACAAGTGTCGGGGTCATCCATCGTCGTTCTCTTTCTTCATTCTAGTAAACATCGTCAATTCAACCTCTACATTCTGGATACCATCAACCGCGCACATAGTTATTAAAGTGGTTCGGGTAGAATAACAGAGGGTATTCCATTCATCTGCCCTGCTCTCTTTAATAACCAAACGTCATTTTACATACTGGTTGGTTCTTTTAAATTTCAAGTACAAGTCATATTTCATATCAAAATATCATGTTCACTTCAAAATCATTTCGAATTCAAACTAGACTAAACCTTCATATCAAAATATTCATATTTAAATCAATGATTTAAATCTAAATAGTTCCCTTTAAAATAGTTTGAATATTGAAAATGGTTTGAATAATTTAAATAGTTTTAATATTGAAAAATAGTTTGGAATAATTAAAATAGTTTAAAGACTGAAAATAGTTTAGAATATAAAATAGTTTAGTATTAAAAATAGTTTTGTATAATTAAAATAGTTTGATTATTTAGAATAGTTTATATATCAAAACAATTTGATTATTAAAACAGTTTTTATATTAAAATAATTTATAGTAAAACTGTTTCTTTCTTTCACAACAAGGTTCAAATTCCAAATCATAACGAATTCCACTTCCGACTTCCAATTCAAGCCAAGTTCATATTCAAAATTCTATTTAAATTAACCTCAATTTAATGATTTTAAACTTTACTTCAAATTCAATTTAAACAGTTCTATTCAAAGGCTGAAAGTTCCAATTCATATTCTCATTTTGAAACAATTTAGTTTAAATCCATTTCACGTCCAAACTTGGAAACAACAATTTAAAACCATTTTAATTAAAGTAAATTCAATTTTAAATTAAAATATAAATCTTCACAATTATTCACTTTCGGTAACTTCCAATCATATCCTAATTTCCATTTTAGTATTTCAAATTAAATCCTTAAACAATTTCATTTAATGAGTTTCAATTCAACATTTCAAATCTCGATCTAGAAAATCAAAATTTTATTTTCTTTAAAATAATCTCATTTAAACCAATTCGAATTCAAGATTTTTGAAACCATTTAATTTAACCAGATCCAATGTCCGTGTATAATTTTCTACCATATGGCTAAGCGATCATTTATTTTAATTTTAATTACATGGATGGATGTATATCATTTCAATCCATATTCAAATGACATAGGTACATACCATTTCAATATATTTCTCAGTTCATTTTGAATAGTCCAAACAACAATATATATGATGTCAAATAATAAATAGGGTAATAATAGGAATATATCAAATAGATAAACAACCATACGTCCAACGTATCAATCAATATGCATCCAATTGTAATCAACATCCAAATCAGTCAACACATCACCACAGTTATTAGGTATCAATTGTTGGTGTTTAACTAGTAATAAATATCAAATTCAAATTCAATTTAAATGTCAATTTAAACTACCGAACATCAATCAATAAAATTTCATCACCTCATAATTATAATTCAACTAACATAAGAAAATATAGTATTGTGTGAGTGGGTTAAATCACTCACCTTTGATTTGTAGCCTGTTAAAAATAAAAAAAAAAGCCTAAAATCTCAATAGTCTTCAAATTCAACCAAACCTGTTTCCAATTATTTGGAATTTCAATACAAGTCCAACAGAAGAAACCACACGTGAATCAGAGCTTGTATGCAAAAGTTATCGATGTTAGAAGTTTTAAATTTTATAATTAAATTATATAAACCAAGAGCAAAATTATAGTTATCTTTACCATCTCCAAACCCTCGCGATCACAATCACACCCAAAGCCGCCCCCTTCAACTGCTGAACGCCGCTGCCTAGACACTGCTATACCCAGATTAGTCCATGCGGCCTTGAAGCCCCCTCTGGTCGCGCCTCCTATACCCCAGGCGACGTACCATGCCGCCAGAAAACGCCTCCGCCATCCGCCTTCATTCGTCAATCCTGGAGAATTCAAGCACCTTTGATATTATAACACCCCATATTTTTAGTAACATTATTTAAGATATCTAATTAGTTAAATTAAAGTAAATAATGTAAGGTGGTTAATGGATTAAGATTTGTGATTGATAGGGGTGGTCGTGCTAGTTAATGAGTAAATCAAAACTAGATAACAAAAAATAAAATAGATAAAGGGTAAGGAAACAGGAAGGGGAAAAATGGGAACAAGGAAAATCCTTATACCCTAAACCATAAATCCCTAGCCGTGAAACCCCTTGTTCATTGTTATTTGCAAAAATTAAAACATAGAGGTCGGCCGTCATTTTAAAGAACTAGAGGAAGAAAATGCTAAGGGGGAAGATAAATCAAATCAAAAGCTATTCAAACATCAAATCCTTAATCTCAAGCTAAGGTGAATAATGACTACATCTCATTTTCTTAAATGTTTTCGGTTTTAAGTTAATTCCAAAGTGTTTTGCAAGTTTATGCGATGTTTTTGAATGATTAAATGTATATATATGCCTGTTGATGATTTATGCTTGTTCATATAGACTTTATGATATGTTTTGATAAGAAAACCCTATTAAAGCGCATCTAAATGCCTTGCGATTTTAGGTTTAGATTAGAAAAGATATTTAAGAGATGGGTTTCAATTTCATAATTTTCTGAAATATTATGGATTTTATATTAATTTTCTAGCATAGAAAATGATTATTTGGGTTATAAATTATTTACAGCTAAATAATTATTTATTTGGGCCTAAAATTTATAAATGTTAGAAAACATATAGAAAATGATTTTCTAGAATTTTTGTAGAGTTTTCCTAAGTGTATTAATGAATATATAAAATTATTTGAGGCATGGGACTTAAATGCTTTGTATATTTATAAAAAGAGAATGGGTATTTTACAAAATAAAAATTATTGTTTATTTTGAAATCTTGCCAGCACTTTTGAAAAAAAAGAAATTCAGTAACCAATGAAAATTTAAAAAACATAGCAGGTTAGTCAAATAGTATTTCTCTTTTAAGTTAAAGACAAAATTTACTTTTTTTAGCCTCTTTCACCACTTTCGGCACCAAAGGTTCCGACCTAGCCGTTTCGCCATCATTGCTATCGAAACCAATGTGCATGATATCAATATACTTGGTATGCAGTGAATTGGATAAAGATGGAAGGTATAGAGTCGAAACGTGTGGTTTCGATAGAGTTGAAGCATGCCTTTGTTTTAAAATAAAGTAGTGCCCGCTTTGCTTTCGACTTGGTTAGCTTTCGACCAGGTTAAATTATTTTAAATAAATGGTTTCGAATGGGTTGCGCTCTTTTGTTTTAAGTAATGCTTTTGAAAGGGTTGAAACCCCTAGCTGCTACTTTTCTTATCTTTCGAAGTCAACTGTTTCGGAAGGTATACTTTGTTTTAAAAACTTAGCCACTTCTCTAATGCTTTCGGAAGGTTGGTTTCAACACCATCACTTCTTTACTTAGGAATAGCTTTTGAAAGGAATGCTTTTGACTTTATAGAGTTTTTGATCCTTTTGCTCTACTTGAATGCACAATCCAAGTTTCAAAGTTTCAAAGGTTTCAACAAGTTTTTAAAGTTTCAAAGGAGTAAATTTTGAATGGTTTTGAAAGGTTTCAACAAGTTTTAAATTGAACCCAAAGGCTTTCGAAAGGCTTAATGTTTTATTGCTTTCAAAAGGGTTTAAAATGGTGGTTTCGAATGGGTGGTTCCCCGATGGTTTCGAAAGGTTTCGAAAGGAAGGTTTTCCAATGGTTTCGAAAAGTCTAAGAGGAAAGGTTTTTCCAATGTTTTTGAAATGCAGTTTTAAAGTATTTTAAAGGAAAAGATTTCAAAGGTGCTAAAGCTTTCTAAAGGTAATTTATCAATGGTCTTAAAAGGATCTATGAATGACTTTGAAAGGAAGGTTTTGGCCTTTCGGCCTAGGTTGAATAAAGGGTTTACTTGGCTTCGAAAGGGGTACTTTCAATGGATTTGAAAGGGGCGCTTTCGATGGTTTAAATGTTTTCATCAACTAAAATTTGAGTAAAGTATATACACAACATGGCAAGGTGATTTTGAGTAAGCATAGGGTATATATATTTTCCTTGTGTAAGTTTGTTTTAAAGATTTTAAATCATTTTGAAAAAAAATTCAAGGAAAATTTAAGGGAAGATTTTCCTAAGTAAAAGAACTCGGATATTAGAATACCAAATGGGACGGGTATAGGGTCGCGCCCTATACACTAGCTATTAGCCCCTACTAATTTAGTCCAAAATTCCAATGTGTAGGGCTTTGTCACGGTTAAGAATGAAATTATGATTACACATAGAAAGGAATATATATTTGTATATGGATAGGTTATTGGTGAGCCTGAAAAATCATTAGGATCCAGTGACCCTAGGAGATGTAAAGTTAGGGACAGACCATCCAAAAGATGAGTATTTTTACATATAATTAAGGATAGACCATCTAGAAAAGAAGAGTCTAACAAATGTTAGATAAAAAAATTACATTTCCTGGTAGGGCCGAGTCAGCCAAAGGTTAGTAGTTAGCCAAATAAAACTATAGCGTTCAGACAGATAGTCCATTTATTACCTAATATATACGTTTACATGATAATGCTTTACATTTTTAACCAGTTCTAATTGCCAGAAAAGGTTTGCAAAAGATATGTTTTAGAAGGAAATAAGTGAGGGAAAACTCATTCTGCTAAGTGGTGTGGTTCATTTAATATCAAATAACCGAGATGTATCAAATTATTCACACCAGGCTTTATGTCTGACTCGAAGTTTATATTTTCCCCTTAAACTCTCAGATGCCCAAAATTAATTTGAGTAGATTGAGGGTTGAGGTTTACAGGTTATTAGTAGGGTGGTGGATAAAGCTTCCAGAGATGAGCATGTGGCTAACGGATAGCTATTTAGGAGTTGTTGTTTTGCTTGTTTGATTCCACTGTGCGTAATAAGTCAATTATGACTATATAGTACTCTGGTTAACCAAGGGTACATCATCATATGTTGCTCTTGGCGTATTTATGTAATAGTTATATTTGATCTTTACCAGGAAAACATTATGGGATCTTGTATTTGAATATAGAATATGTGTTTTGAAATGTAATGAAAAATGATGTTTTAGAAATCTGTGATTTGTTTCACATTCAAGTGCTTCTAATATTATAGATACCATTAACTTGATCGTATTTGGTCACCATAAGTTGATACTGTGGATGACTACATCATCTGTAGAGCTTAGCTTCGAGCCTCCTGATAGGGGATGTTACAACTTAGTATAGAAGCATAGGTTTATGAAATACTTTAATTAAAAAGATTATTTAAAACATAATCCTAAACAATTAGAGTAAGATCGAGGTATAAGATAATGCTATAGTAAAGTACTTGTTTTTGCTATATATAAGTATATGTTATATTTCTAGTTTCCTATCTCTCTTAAGCTATTCTTCTATATCTCATGAGGCTTTAATATAGATATGGACGTAAGAAGAGGCAGAGTTTACATAGGAGGGGACAGCACCACCATCGATGGAAATGCCCGACCCAATACGAGGAAGACCCAAGGTCATGCTAAAGCCGAAACTGTTAGCGCTAGAGTCCCACTGGTAGACATGGGAGCAATGTATGAGTTTTTCATGAACATGATGCAAGTTGGGATTGCCACTGGGATTATTGGAGGAAATGTTGGAGGAGGAGTTCAGGAAGCTCCAGTGGTCAATTATTATGCCAATTTGAGTAGAGACTATGTCAGGCTTGAAGGGAAGCCATTTATCGGGACTGAAGATGCTATAGAAGTAGAAAACTAGTTATTGCACTGTGATAGGATCTTTGTTGACTTGGGACTTAATGATGAGCAGAAGAGGAGGCTCGCTTTGAGACAGCTTTAGGGGGCAACCTTATTTTGGTGTAATAGTGCGAATGTTGGTGTGGATGAAGAGACGATGAAATGAGCAGAGTTTAAAAGGAAGTTTAAGGAGAGATTCATGTCGGTGATGGCATGGTCTATTTTGATCAGGAAGTTTGCTGAGCTAGAGCAAGGAGAAATGTCTGTTTTGAAGTATGCTAGTATGTTCAAAGAGTTGGCTAGATATGGCTATACGACAGTTGATATAGTTATGAAAAGAAATGAGAAGTTTATTAGAGGTTTGAAGCTTGAATTGGTAAGGGCTACCTCACCTCATACTAAAGACCCTTGTGATGTTGTTGTGGAGTTGGCTTTGAGACATGTAGAAATGCTTGCTTGTCAGGAGAAGAATAAGGAGGTCTAGGTGGGACAGAGTCAAAAGAGGAAGTTTTTCCACAAAAAAGGTGCTAAGAAAGGTGGGGCGGCAAAGAGAAGAAAGTTTGAGACAGTTTTCTATAAGCATGATCAGAAGGGTCATTATGCTCACGAGTGCTGGACAGGCAAAGGGAAGAAGCCTACAAAAAAGAAGAATGTGAAATTCTTTAACTACGACCAGATAGGACACTATAAGAATCAATGTAAGGAGCCCGCTAGGGTGGAAAAGGCAAGATGTATGCATTGGATCCTGCTACTTCAAAGCCAACAGCTCAAGAGAAGGGAAAGAAAGTATTGGGAGGTAAGCTTCAGATCCATGGTATGTCTGTTAGCATTTTGTTTGATGCTGGTGCATTGCATTCTTTTATATCTCGTTGTTTGGTAGATAAGCTTAACCTTTAATCCTCATATTTAGTTACTTCCTTAAGGATTCCAAATCTGATAGGAGGGTATGCAACACTTAGGATGAAGTGTGACCACCTAGAGTTTGATTTGTTAGGTCGTACCTTTGTTTGTTGTTCGCATGTGTTTGACTTTGTAGGTTCGGAATTATTGGGTATGGATTGGTTAAGTGAGTATGATGCTGTAATATTTTTCCATGAGAGGAAAATATCGCTTAGACACCCGGACTGTACTGATCAAATAGTTTATACTGTAGAAAACCCTAGATGTAAGTTGAAAGCTTTGTTGAGTGTTGTGGAGTTAGAGGATGGGTTGAATTGCATTTTCGTGGTTAGAGAAATCACTGATGTTTTCGAACCGGTGGTATGATTGCCACTGAAATAAACCATAGAATTTCTGATAGATTTGGTGCTCGAAGCAGAATCAGTGAGTAGACCGTCAAGCAAGATGACACATATAGAAATGAGGGAGTTAAAGGCACGGTTGGTGAATTTGGAAGGCAAGAGCTTTATCCGATCAAGTAGTTCACCTTAGAGAGAAGCTGCAGTATTTGCTGAGAAGCCGGACGGATCGTTAAGGCTACGTATCGACTATCGTAAGTTGAATGTGAGAACGATAAAGAATTTATATTTGTTTCCTAGAATTGACAATTTGATTCGATGAGCTGAGTGGAGTCAAGGTATTTTCCCTGTTGGATTTAGTGACAAGTTTTCATCAGCTTAGAGTGGATGAAGATAGTATGCCTCTTGAGTGTTTAGGACAAGATATAAATAATACGACTAGTTAGTTATGTCATTCGAACTCACTAATGCACCGGCATTCTTTGTGTATTTGATGAACCGAATTTTCCAAGAGCACTTGGATTGGTTCACGTTGGTTTTCATAGATAATATACTGATATACTCTAAGGAAGAAAAGGAGCATGAAGTTCATCTTAGAGTTGTTCTTGAGACGCTGAGGCAGCATCAGCTTAAGGCGAAGTTTTCGAAGTGCCATTTTTGAAAAAAGGAAGTGAAGTTCCTTAGTCATGCAGTCTCAAAGAAAGGGTTGTGTGTAGATCCGACTAAGATTGAAGTGGTAAATAATTGGAAGGGACCTAAGACAGTGACTAAGGTAAAGAGTTTTCATGGATTGGCTGGATATTACAGGAGATTCATTCAGGATTTCTCAAGGATAGCAGCACCAACGACCAAGCTAACGCGAAAGAATATGAAGTTTACATGGACCGACAAGTGCGAGGAAGCATTCCAGAGCTTGAAACGCTTATTGACCCACGCACCTGTGTTAGTAGTTCCAATGGAAAATCGAGATTTGGTAGTTTATACGGATGCGTGTGGAATTGGATTGGGAGCTTTGTTGATGCAGAGAGGTAAAGTGATTGCCTACGCTTCTAGACAGCTTAGACCACATGAGGTTAGGTATCTAACGCATGACTTGGAGTTAGCTGCAGTGATATTTTCTTTGAAGGTATGGAGGCATTACCTTTTGGGAGAGAGGTTTGAGCTTTATACGGATCATAAGTCTTGAAGTACTTGTTCTCTCAGAAGGAGCTGAACATAAGGCAAAAGAGATGGTTAGAGTTTATTGTTACTTATGATTTCAGATCGAGTATACACCAAAGAAAGGAAATAAGGTGGCAGTTGCAGTTAGTAGGAAGCATAAAAATGCAATGTTGTTGATGATTGTTGAGTGGAGGGATTTGGAAGCCTTGATAGCTTGTAGAGTTCAATGGAGATCTAAGGCAGGGTCTAGTGGAGAGACTATTGTATTATCTTGTTTAGAAGTCCAACCGATGATGATTGAAAAGATTGCTTTTAAACAAGGGAAAGATCTAGTATTAGATGACCAGATCAGAAAGTTAAGGGACGGAACCGAGAGCGATGACTTAAGAGATTTCAGTCTAGACTAGAATGGGTGGTTGAGAAAGAAATGTAGGTTGTGTGTTCGAAATGTGGGAGACATAAGGAAAGAAGTTTTGGAGGAATGCCATCATTTGAAGTTCACTATCCATCTAGGACGAACAAAAATGTATCAAGACACGAAGAGAGGTTTCTTCTAGGAAGGCATGAAGAGGGATGTTGGCTTACGGGTGTAACAATGTTTGAACTGTTAGGAAGTAAAGGCTGAGCATTAGAAACCAATCGAGTTACTTCAGCCATTAGATACTCCAGTTTGGAAATGGGATTCAATTTCTATAGGTTTCGTAGGTGGCTTACAAAGATCTAGAAGAGGAAATGAAAGTATATGGGTCGTAATGGATAGATTAACCAATAGTTCCCACTTCATTCCAATTAAGTCAGCTAGGACGGCTGTGTTAACTAAGATATTTTTGAAGAACATAGTTAGACTACATGGAGTTCCTAGTAACATAGTCAGTGACAGAGATGCTTTGTTCACTAATGAATTCTAGTAGAGTCTACAGGATGTGTTAGGCACCAAGCTCAAGATGAGTACTGCATATCACTCTTAGATGATAAGCAGACAGAGAGAGTCAATAAAGTACTCAAGGATTTATTGAGATCTTGTGTGTTGGACTTTGGTGGATCTTGGGAAGATCATCTGCATTTGGTTGAGTTTTTCTATAATAATTGTTATCAGGCTAGCATAGAAATGGCGCATTTTGAAGCTTTGTATGGAAGACCATGCAAATCACCGGTATGTTTATTGGAGACTAGAGACAGATTGGTCTTAGGTCCAGATTTGGTTAGGGAGGCGTATGAAAAGATTGAATTGATTCGAGAAAGAACGAAGGAAGCTCAGTCCAGACAGAAAAGTTACACTGATAAGAGCCGTAAAGACCTAGAGTTCTCAGTTGGAGATAGAGTTTTCATTAAGGTATTGCCAATGAAGGATGTGGTACGATTCGGAAAGTCGAGGAAACTGGCATGGAGATATGTTGGTCCATTCCAAATTTTAGAGAGGATGAGGAAACTCGCATATAGGGTGGAGTTACCAAATAGTTTGGTAGGAGTCCACGATGTTTTCCATGTATCTCATTTTAGAAAGTGTATTAGGAATCCGGAAATTGCTATAGAACCTACTATGTTAGAAGATTTGGTAGTAGAGCCGGACTTGACTATAGTCAGAAAGCCGATTCGTATAGTTGTAAGAGATGAGAAGAGGCTATGGAACAAGACAGTCTAATTAGTGAAAGTCCAATGGAGCGACGATGAGAGAGACTGTACTTGGGAGGTTGAGAAAAGAATGAAAGATGCTTATCCTAATTTGTTTGATGGTATGTTTTACCTTTGATTGTTTAGAAGCGTACCTTATCGTAATTTCGAGGATGAAATTCTTTAAGGAGGGGAGTCTGTAACACCCCATATTTTTATTAACATTATTTAGGATATTTAATTAGTTAAATAAAATGAAATAATGTAAGGTGGTCAATCGATTGATATTTGTGATTAATAAGGTAGACATGCCATGTTAATGAGTAAATCAAAAAGAGATAACATAAAATAAAATAGATAAAGGGTTAGGAAATAAGCAAAGGCAAAATGGGAACAAGGAAAATCCTTATACCCCAAAACCTTAAACCCTAGCCGTGTAACCCCTTATTCATTCTCATTTGCAAAAATTAAAATATAAAAGCCGGACACCATTTTAAAGAATTAAAGAAAGAAAAAACTAAGGAGGAAGATAAATCAAATCAAAAGCTATTCAAAACTTAAATCCTTAATCTCAAGCTAAGTTGAATATTGAGTGCATCTCATTTTCTTAAATTTTTTCAATCTTAAGCTAATTTCGAAGTGTTTTGCAAGTTTATGCCATGTTTTTTAATGATTAAATGTGTGTGCGTGTGTCTATATATATGTGTGTGTGTGTGTGTGTGTGTGTGTGTGTGTGTGCTTGTTGATGATTTGTGCTTACTCGTATAGACATTATGATATGTTTTGATAAGAAAACCGTTTTAAAGGACATCCAAATGTCTTGTGATTTTATATTTAGATCAAAAATAATATTTTAGAGATGGGTTTCAATTTTATTAATTTTATGAAATATTGTGGATTTTATATTAATTTTCTAGTGTAGAAAATGATTATTTGAGTTATAAATTATTTACGGCTAAATAATTGTTTATTTGGGTATGATATTTATATATGTTAGAAAACATATAGAAAATGATTTCCTAGAATTTTATAGAATTTTCTATAGTGTTTTGATGAATATTTAATATTATTCAAGGTATGGAACTTAAATATTCTATATATTTATAAAAGGAGAAGAGATATTTTATAAAATAAAATTTATTGTTTATTTCTGAAATCTTGGCAGAACTTTTTAAAAAAAAAGTTCAGTAACCAATGAAAATTTGAAAAACATAGTAGGTTCGTCAGAAAGTATTTCTCTTTTAAATTAAAGACAAAATTTACTTGTTTTTAGCCTGTTTCACCACTATCGGCACAAAGGGTTCCGACCTAGATGTATCGCCATCATTACTATCGTTACCAATGTGCATGGTATCAATATACTTGGTACGTAGCGAATTGGATAAAGGCGGAAGATACAGAATCGAAACGTGCAGTTACGATAGGTTTGAAGCATGCCTTTTTTTTAAAATAAAGTTGCACCTTCTTTGCTTTCGACTTGGTTAACTTTCGACTAGGTCGGATTATTTTAAAGAAATGATTTCGAATGGTTTGCGCTCTTTTGTTTTAAGTAATGCTTTCGAAGGGGTCGAAACCCCCAGTTGCCGCTTTTCTTATCTTTCGAAGTCAATGCTTTCGAAAGGTATACTTTATTTTTAAAAATTGGCCACTTCTTCAATGCTTTCGGAAGGTTAGTTTCAACATCATCACTTTTTTACTTAGGAATAGTTTTCAAAAGGAATGCTTTCGAATTTATCGAATTTCTGATCCTTTTGCTCCACTTGAAGGTACAATCCAAATGGTTTCCACCGAAACGGTTTTCAAAGGTTTCGAAGGAGTAAATTTTGAATGGTTTCGAAAGGTTTCCATATGTTTTAAATTAAATCTAAAGGCTTTCGAAAGGTTTAATGTTTTATTGTTTTCGAAAGGGTTTTAAATGGAGGTTTTGAAGAGGTGGTTCCCTAATGGTTTCGAAAGGATGGTTTTCCAATGTTTTGAAAGGTCTGAGAGGAAAGGTTTTTCCAACACTTTCGAAAGGCTATTTTAAAGTTTTTTAAAGGAAAAGATGTCTAAGGTTATAAAGCTTTCGAAAGGTGGCTTTTTCAATGGTTTCGAAAGATTTCTATGAATGATTTCAAAAGGAAAGTTTTGGCCTTTCGACCTAGGTTGAATAAAGGGTTTACTTGGTTTCGAATGGGGTACTTTCAATAGTTTCGAAAGGGGTACTTTCAAAGGTTTAAATGTTTTCATCAACTAAGGTTGGAGTAAATTATATATGTAACATGACAAGGTGATTATGAGCAAAGCATAGAATATATATTTTTCCAGTGTAAGTTTGATTTAAAGATTTTAAATCATTTTGAAAAGGTATGCAAGGAATATTTATAGGAAGGTTTCTCTAAGTAAAATGACTCGGATATTAGAGTACCAGATGGGATTGGTATAGGGTCACGCCCTATACATTAGCTATTAGCCCCTGCTAATTTAGTCCATCATTCTAATGTGTAGGGCTTTGTCACAGGTAAGACTAAAATTATGATTATACACATAAAGGAATATATATTTGTATACAGATAGGTTATTGGTGAGCCCGCAAGACAATTAAGATAAGGTGACCCTAATAGATGTCAAGTTAGGGACAGACCATCCAGAAGAGGAGTATTTAATAGATAGTTAAGGATGGACCATCTAGAAAAGAAGTGTCTAACATATGTTAGATAAATTTTGCTTATATTGTCTGGTGGGATCGAGTCAGCCAAAGGTTAGTAGTTAGCCCAAAAATCTATAGTGTTGGGATAGATAAATTTCAAACAAATTCTTTTATTTTGATTTAAGTGTTCTTATATTAAATCAACAATTTCCTTTTGTACTTATTAAACATAAATTTCCATTTATTACACCCATTATTCTACAATTAACGTCTTTGCTCATATTAATTGAAATATTTAATTACATTAAATTTTCCATTGATTACGAAATTAAATTTCAGAATGGATTAACTAAATGGGTGAGAAATAAAATGATTGCCACATCTTAGTAATTTAAATCTATTAACTAATTGTTTACAACACGGGTTATAAATTTACTTACCAAATAACTGGTTTCTTATTCTATCCTAAAACCAAATTCAATTAAATAACATACGATTTCACCATTATATACATAATTTGTTTTATTCCTTATTAAACTTTACAATTATATCCAAATTAGAGATAAACATTCATTTTATTCTTTACAGCATTAACATTTGTTATTTCAAATATTATTATTATTATGTAATTCAACATTGTTTTACATTTAACTAATTTGGGTTATCATCTTTTAACTTATTGAAGTTCGTTATTTAAGAATCTTATCTTAGTTTGTAACATACATCTAATAACATTTCCATTAATAAATCGTAAAATATTTATTTATAACCATTTTTATTCGACGATCATATTAAATTTAATATTTCTAAATGGCTAACAATACGGGTCGTATGCTTTTCATCACGAAAAGGAACAAGAAAGAATCAAGAAATTTTATATATTTTATTCAAAATAGTTAATTTATAAACATTTAAATTTGCATATTGAACTTTAATATAAATTTGAAAATAACCCAATTTCCATGAAAAATTTCTAAGTCCAAAATTTACAAAAACATTCGGCAGCGTCTCCTTTGTGCTTCTAGGTATGGAGCAATAAAAATATCAATAATTACATGGTATATGTCTTATTTAAATAATAAATCATCTCAAACCATAGGAAAACAATAAAATACCACTACAAAACTTTAATTCAAAATTTTACCTATTCGTCGGGCAAACAAAACTCTATCCATGAAACTCAAAGCAACAGCTATTGCTTCCATAAACCTATATCTTGATTACATAATCCAAAAGAGTTAAAACTATGTAAAAAGAGCAATATATTAGTTGTTCCAATCAATAACATAAGAACATAATAATAATAATATGAAACAAAAGCAGTACGACCATTATATGCAATCAAAGAATCCATCACACATCTATAACAACCAAACTAATGGTTTGTCTAGGTTCGAAAACTTTTCATCACACAAGGGCGATAAATAAGCTACTAAGTGTACCCTACGGTCAACAGCCTTGGTTAATTACTTAATAGATTATTCATACAACCTCAAACAATTCAAATTATCATTTTCCAAACTTTCCATAAGTCAAACAACATAGAATTTAAATTTTATTTAAATTTGTACGTATACATAAATCATTTTTTTATGACATTAATTTTGATCGCTTACGTGAATACATTAATTTTGATCACTTACGTGAATACACAAATTTCACTTTCGAACTAGTATTGATAACCCGACACTCTAGTGCGGACTTTGATCCGGTTCTTTAATTAGAAATCTCCATTCTTCTTACAGAGCCGTAAATTATGATAGAAAACTTAAAAATTCATATCAAAATTTCGAATCAAATGTTCATCATCAAGAATTGTGCAAAAAATCCTAATTCAGACTGGTGTGAATTACCACAAATCATGTATTCGACTCTAGGTCAAAACTATTATGTGAATAAAATGATCTGTGCACAACCTACATATTTTGTTTTGCTGTTTCTTTGTAGTTTAATTCATATTTATTTACTTATATAACTTGATTTCCATTTAATATTGATACTCATTAATGGACCATCTCATACTTAAGCTTCTCCATCCTTTGATTCACATTTATTTCTTCATATATAGCATCATTTAATATTAGATCCATTTATGAATCATTTCAACATTTTATTAAGTTTATAATCATTTATTTAAATAGTATTCACTTTTTGCTATTCAATTTAATTATTAGGCATTTTAAAGCATTAACTTAAGTATATAACATTTCTTGTACTTCTTAATTCTTTATTTATAAACATAAGTTCAGTTTGAAACATTTTTATTACTTTTTTTTGTAAAACATTCCATTATATCCTAGAAGCATATACAGGTAATCTTATTCATTTTACTCAACAATGATGTTCAATAGTTTAAATCTTCTTTCATTATCTTTTTATTTAAGAGCTACAAACTTCAATTTTTATATTTTCATTAAACAATTATCTTTTAATTTCACATTTCAATTTGGAAGTTTCCGACCATTAAAAATCGTCGAAAGTTCCATTTCATTACAATAATTGAAAATCATTGATTAATATAAATATAAGAACTAAATACGGGTTCCATTTCAAATCATCTTGAAATAATATAAAATCATACTTAGAAATTTAAATATAAAATTTATTTCATCAAAACAACTATGTAGCAAAGCTAGTATAGTAGTCTTTCCGCTTTGAAACTCGAAAAAGAACGTCGATGATGCCATGGTCATTACCAAAATTATTTTCTAGCGACAGAAGAGGGGAGTCCAGAACATATTTGCTTTTTGAAATTCTTTTGAAAACATTTCTTTTAATTACCTTTTGAAAACATTTCTATTTGCAAATACTTCCAAATATTATTTTTTTCCAAATCTTTGAAAACCAATTTCAGAACACCGGAATTTTCTCAAATTTCAAATTTTAAGTTCCTTTTATTTGTAAACCATAATTTATAAATCATATTTATAAAGTAACATTTTATTATAACATAGAATAGTTAATAGTTTTAAGAACCTTAACTAACCAACAATAAATGACAATAATCGAGTATTATCATTTCCTAACAAACAATCACACCAAAATTAACTATATCAGTTTATGAAAAAAGTTATTCTGTTATATATAGAATATAATTCTAGGTAAAATTATTTCATTTACCGTTTTTTACAATACTGTGTCCATTTGTCTTGTTTAAGTATTTAGAAATCCCTATCGATATCATAGTGTCTCATGTTCTGACTAGAATTTATAAATTACTAAACAGACAAATTAACACAATACAAAACATTTTCATGAAACTAACAAATAAGCTCTCTCGTATATATACTTTCAAACTCATTCTAGGGTATTACTAACCCTATCTCCATTGAGTTACTCCAATTGGCTAAGATATGAAAATCTATATGAATGGATCGTATAGGATAAATATGCAAGTATAAACAATTAACTATATAATATAACTTGATATATTATAGTAGCAAAGTAAATTAAAATAATCACACTGGGATTTTATACTGGTTCGGACCTCTCGTCCTACGTCCAGTCCTGAAGCTCCTCTTTGGAATTTCCTTTCAATTAACCCTCACTTGACCGGGAGGGACAGGTTTATAATAGCCGTGTTTCTTTGTCAAGAATGTGTTCAATAACAGGATGTTGACTATTAAGTACTATTGCTTCCAATATATATATATATATATATATATATATAATATTGAATGAGGAGTTCTGAATATATAGAAGAGTTAACTACAGGTATTTGATGGCTTAAAGATAAGGTATAAATCAGAGTATAAGAGTTAAGAACGTAAGTGAGTAAGGTAAGGTCTTCTCTTGAATTCCCGATTCTATTTATAGTGGTGGAGAGATCCTTTGTGTAGTTGCAACTGTTAGTAAGTACTCTAAGGTCGCTTCTCATGGTGATGAAGAGTTGTAGTGAAGAGAAGCGAATGTGTCTTTTCGGATGTGACAGTTGTTCTTTGAATTTACACAGCCGAGTTCAAAATCAGACGTCTGGAAAATATTTCAGACGTCTGGTCTTCATATATTTTTTTGTATCCGGTCGCATTTTAGACGTTTGTGTTTATTAACCAAACGTCTGGCTTTCATATATTTTATATCCGGATGCTTTTCAGACGTCTGAATTTATTAACCAGACGTCTGATTCTTTCTGAGTTTCGAACCAGAGGAATCAATCAGACGTCTAGATGCGTGCATGTTGCTTTTTCTATGCATGTGTCATCCCTCTTCCAATTCTATTGACTTGTAGTCGTTTGATACTTCTTTTGAGTCTTGTTCTTGTCTCTTTGATGACGTTACTTCATCAACTACCTGTAAATATAAATATATATGTACATTCGATTTCCATTGTATAGTTGTTGTCATCGAAACCATAGAATTTATTTCCTAACAATCTCCCCCTTTTGATGATGACAACTATTCAATGTACTTTTAGATTATAAATCTCCCCCTGAATATATGCTTATTTTTAATATTATATGATTCTACCCATATTTTCGTCCTTTTTGATGATGACAACCATTCAATGTACTTATAGATTATAAATCTCCCCCTGAATATGTGCTTATTTTTAATGTTACATGATTTTGCCTATATTTCTCCCCCTTTGGCTTTATCAAAAAGAAGTATAACATTGAAGCCAATCGTCAAACAAAAAGAAAATTTTCATTAATAACATGAAGGGGTTACAATCATAGATTTGTACAAACTTTATATACAACAATATAAAAATTACGATTCCCAAATTCTATATTTCCTTTAGAGAAGCTTTATTTGGATCATTTTCCTTTGGTTCTTCTTTTTCAGAAGTGCTTTCCTTTGAAGGAGATGTCAAAGCTTCCTTTGGAGGTTCATCCTCAGATAGTTTGGAATGTTTAGCGGGAGGAGAAGTACAGGGGTTGGCCAATCCTCAGAGGGTGGTGTTGGACCACGAACCAGTTGTAGTACTTCTTTAAGAAATGATAAAACAGTCAAAAGAGATTCTTCAACTGTGGCAAGACGTGTAGCAAATGAAGTTTCAAAATTATCAATTCGCTTAGCCAAATATTTTTGATTTTGGGATAATGTATGTTAGTTTCGAAGTGTGAGATCTCGAATACTTTCATTTGGATTTGTATCCAGTCGAGTCTCTACAATTTCATCTTGTCCCGGATAATCAAATGGCGCGGGAGGAGGAGGAGTGACTTCTCGATTTTGTACTTCCTCTTGGGATAGATCAATACGTGGTTGAGGAGGAGGCTCAACTCTTTTAGGTTGACGATTGTGCGTCCAATCTTCGAAGGTCATGAACTCTGGAGGGATCTCAGGTGGGTGCATTAGAGAGAAGTTGGTGGAAGCATATTTAGACGAGATTTCTTCGAATGTCGATAGGTAGGAAGGAATACTATGTGCACGAAGAAGTCTCATAATATAGGCTGGGTAAATAATCGATGGTCGTGATCGAGTCCAAAAGTGTTTGAGCTCGTCGAAGATGAATTTGGCCCAATTTATCTGAGTTCCAGTAAAGAGAGCATATAGAGCTTTGTGCTCCAATTCTGTTATTTGCTCGTGACTCCCCGTACGTGGAACAACTGTATAGATTATCATTCTTGTCAAGAGTCGAGCTTTTGGACGTAAATATTTCGAAGAAAATTTCGGCATTTCGTCCTCCCAAATTTGATAAGTAATACTATTTCGTGGCTTGAAGTGCATATCCGGAATGTTGTGTAAATCTTCTCCGGTATCAGAGCATCCCAAGGTTCTACCTATTAAGCCCGAAGTTAATCTAATCGTATTCCCATAAACACCGGATCAGAGCCAGTTGTCCTCATCTTCAGTGTTCCATACTGAAGTACTATCTAGATTAGCGTAGAATAAAAATATAGCTAGTTGATCTATTTGAACATCTTAAGAGTAAAAAAGATTAGGGTTTCCAATCCAGCATTTTCACAAATTTCATCTAGATCATACATAGGGAATTTAAGCAAATTGTAGAATGGTCCTATATGGAGTTTCTTCTTTTGAATATCTTGATACCTTTTGATGGAATGTGGTACTTTATTCATCTACCTCTCGATCTGATCATCGGAGCATACCTGAGGGTTTGAAGATGAAGTGGCTGGTCTTGTTTGCGTTTTGAAATTTTGATATTCTTAGTGCGAGGAGGCGTTTTGATTTAATTTTGTTAAAGATGTCGATGTTGAAGAAAAATCATCACGAAGTAAATAGTAGATTGGAATAATTTTGAGATAAAGAAAAAAAATTACGTTATCTGGGTGTATATAAATGGTCGATTGAATTCCAGACGTCTAGATTTAGAATCAAACGTCTGGTTTGCCCTAAAATTTTTACAGAAGATACAAACAGACGTCTGGTCTTTGGAGTAGACGTCTGTTTTGGTGGAATGTATAAGATTGAATATTCAGAGAGTTTAATCAGACGTCTGGTTTAGGTAAATTTTCTAAGTATTTGTGACAGAGAACTTAGTCAGACGTCTGGTTCATTGTTTTAGACGCCTGAAATTCTCTGATTTATATTTTTAGGAGGCAGTGCTTAAGTTCAGACGTTTGGGGATATATAAGACGTCTGACATATGCACAATGCTTAATTTTTAATAGTATTTCATTGTGTCAGACGTCTAAAGGCTATTGTCAGACGTCTGGAATTTGCAGTTTGGCCTAAAAATAGCCTAAGGTTTTATGGTTTCACTTATTTATCGAATTTTGATAACAAATAATTTAGGTGTTAAAATAAAATAAAATAACACATAAGTATAGATACATATTATAATTAATATGATTTATTTATTTAGAAGGCGACGGAGTTTTACGATCTCCTGACTCGTTATCCCTCCATGGTCTAAGTGGAGACCATATATTTCCACGTTCGTGGGGACGTCGGGAGCAAGAATATCGTCTTGGTGAAGGGTCTGAAGAAGTATGATACGAAGAAGATGGATCCAAGGAACTGCAAGGTTTTGGTAGCGGTTCATGAACATCTTTCTTTCGTGACGAACAAAACTTCATCGCCACTTGCCCTAAAAAGCTTAGCCGTCGTGCCGTAACTTTTTGTTCGAAATATAGCTCTCGTTGAAGATCTGTCTGTTATTTCTGATAATGATGAATTTCATCAATTTTCTCCTTTGTGTTAGGAGAAACAAACAGAGATCTTTTGGTTTTCTTATTATCGGGAGTAAAACCCGTACGATACGAGGACCACCTATTTGTTGGCTCCTGCTTTGGTGTAGGCGTAGGAAGCCGTCGTGGTGTGTCAACCGAGCTGCCCGTTGATGGTGTTGAGATGGAGATGGGTATATAGGAGTCCCCAGAAGGCATTGCTATATTATGTTATTTATAAATTGTTTGTATATAGTTTTTATGCAACTATGTATATATATAAGCTGAAAACATTATTTATAGACAAACAAACTAACTAAAAATTTAAAGGTTCAGAAATAAGTATAATTTGTGGTAATAAAGTAGATAACTAAACTTAGCCTTAAATGAAGTTATTAATTTTTTAAGGAGAAAGGTCATGAAGTGAGCAAATACCTAAACTTCGTCGGAGTTTAATGAAAGTTCGTTCATTTAATGGTTTTGTAAAAATGTCGGCTACTTGATTTTTGGTATTTACGTATTCTAATGAAATAGTTCCTTTTTCAACATTGTCTCGTAGAAAATGATGTCGTATATCTATATGCTTAGTTCGTGAGCGATTAACAGGGTTTTTTGATAAATTTATAGCACTTGTGTTATCACAATATATTGGAGATTTATTGATAATTTTACCGAAATCTGTTAGTGTTTGTTGCATGTATATCACTTGTGCACATGCTAGAGCTGCGGAGATGTATTCGGCTTCGCAAGTAGATAAAGAAACATAACTTTGCTTTTTGTTGAACCATGAAACTAAAGATTGTCTGATAAAGTGACAGGTTCCACTAGTACTCTTACGATCTGTTCTACATCCATCGAAATCCGCATCGCTATATGAAACAAGTTCAAACGATGATCCTTTAGGGTAAAACAAACCATAATCTCTAGTACTAGATAGATAACGTAAAATATGCTTAACAGCTCTTAGATGAGATTCTTTTGGTTTTGCTTGAAATCAAGCACAAAGACAAACACTCATGTTTCGATATAATTTTTCATGCTTCGATATAATTTTTCATCAAAATCTTTTCCATTCTTATCTTTTTCTATGTGAACAGTGGTACTCATTGGTGTTGGTTTGCTTGATGTTTTTTCCATTTCAAATCGCCATAATAAATCATTACAATATTTTTCTTGGTGAATAAAAATTCCTTTTTCGAGTTGTTTTATTTGTAGACCTAAGAAGAAATTTAATTCTCCCATGTGTGACATTTCCAATTAATTTTTCATAATAGTTGAAATTGATTACATAGATTTTCGTTGGTTGAACCAAAGATGATATCATCAACATAAATTTGTACAACTAAAATATCATTGTTTTCTTTTTAATAAATAAAGTTGTATCTATTTTGCCTATATGAAAACCAGATGTTATTAAGTGATTTTTAAGACGTTCGTACCATGCACGAGGGGCTTGTTTTAATCCATATAGTGCTTTATGTAATTTAAAAACATGATCGGGATATTTTTCATGAACAAATAATGGTGGTTGTTCGACGTATACATTTTCCTTAATAAAACCATTTAAAAAAGCACTTTTGACATCCATTTGAAATAGTTTGAAATTATGATGAGTTGTAAAGGCAAGTAATTACGAATGGCCTCTAATCTTGCTAGTGGAGCAAAGGTTTCATCGTTATCGATACCTTCTTCTTGATTATAGCCTTGAGCAACTAAATGAGCTTTATTTCTAACAATATTTCCATTCTCGTCTGCTTTGTTTTTAAATACCCATTTTGTCCCTATAACCGATTGGTCTTGGTACTAATTTCCAAACATTATCACGTTCAAATTGATTTAATTCTTCTTGCATAGCTATTATCCAAAAATTGTCACTTGAAGCTTCTTTATAATTTTTTGGCTCAAAACTTGACACAAAAGCTATATGGCTTATTTGATTAAGTTGATTTCTGGTTACTCTAGAGTTAAGATCTCCAATGATATTACCTTTTGGATGATTCTTAAGAATCCTAGGAGATGATATTAACGTGTTATTTTGAATATTTGTTTCATTGCTAACGGAATTCGTTGAATTTATTAGTGGGATAATTTCTTCTTCATCATTAGTATTACGATTAAAGAGATTTTCATCGAAGGAAACATGTAAACTTTCTTCAATAGTATTATTTCGTTTATTAAAAATTCTATAAGCTTTGCTACGGTTCGAATATCCAACAAAAACACCTTCATCGGCCTTTGGGTCAAATTTTCCTAAGTTATCTTTTGTATTAAGTATAAAACATTTTGAACCGAAAGTTTTAAAGTATGATACTTTAGGTTTTTTACCAAAAAATATTTCAAACAAGTTTGTTTTGTCATAGGACGTATGGTTACTCGATTTAATACATAACAGGATGTGGCAATAGCTTCAGCCTAAAAGTGTTTTGGCAGACCACTGCTATTTAGTAATGTTCGTGCACATTCTTGTAACGTACGATTTTTCCTTTCCATAACACCATTCTGTTGAGGTGTGCGAGGAAAAGAAAAATTATGAGTTATTCCTTTTTTATTACAAAAATTAGTAAAAATATCGGTTTCAAATTCTCCTCCGTGATCACTTCGTATATTTTTAATTTTTAAGTTCATTTGTGTTTTAATCCTTTTAGCAAATATCTTAAACATACCAAAAGTGTCACTTTTATGTTTTAAAAATAAAGTCCATGTATATCTTGAGAAATCATCAACTATGACGAAAACATATTTGTTGTGATTTATAGATCGTATTTGTGTTGGTCCAAATAAATCTAAATGTAACAGTTCTAATGGTTGTTTTGTAGAAATATTATTTTTAGACTTAAAAGAGCTTTTCTTTAATTTTCCAATTTGACAATCGACACATAATTTTTCTACTTTGTAATTCATTTTAGGTAATCCTCTTACTAATTTATATTTTGCTAACTTATTAATACTCTTAAAATTGATATGACAAAATCTTTTATGCCATAACCATGGATCATCATGTTTGGCGGTTAAACATAAGTTTGAATTTTTGTTTATATTCATGTTTAATACATAAATATTTTTGTTTCTAAATCTTTCAAAAATGAGTTGTTTGTTATTATCTAAAATATTACATCTATCCTTTTCAAAATTTATTTGAAAACCTTTATCGCATAATTGACTAATGCTTAGTAAGTTGTGTTTTAGATTTTCTACTAATAAAACATTTGTAATAATAGGAGAGTTAGATATGCCAGAGTTGATGACTTCTCCAATGCCTATGACATATCCTTTTGAATTATCTCCAAAAGTCATCGTTCCACCATCGATGTATGTTATATTTGATAACATTTTTGAATTTCCGGTCATATGCTTAGAGCAACCGCTATTTAGTATTCATTTCTCCTTATTTTTTATTTTGGGTACCTGTAAAATAAAAAATGTTTTAATTGGTATCCATATATTTTGTTAGGGTCATAATTGTTAGGGGAAAGTAGCCATACCCAAGATGATTTGGTACCTTTATTAATATAATTTTTATTACAGACTACATTCTCTAAATAATTATTAATATGCTTTTGTCTAATCAAGTTATTATTTGTTTTAGGAATCCAAATTTTCATATTTTTGATATTAAATTTGGACTTAGGTAAACTAATATTTTTAGCATCATCTCCTTTTTGTTAGAAGAATTTTTAAATCCTATTCCATTTCTATTGCCTGATGGTTTTGAAGTTTTGATAAGATTTTCCAAATCTTGTTTTCCATTACTAAATTCTGACACATTGTTAGTAATTTTATCTAATTTTACTTTTAATTCTATATTTTCAATTTTCAATAATTCAATACTATTTTTAAACTCAACATTTTCTTTTAACAAATTCTCTTTTACGTAATATTCTCATTTTCTATCTAATTATTTCTTATTTTTTCTTGAGATATTTCAAGTTCTTCTTCTAGAATAATTTTTTCATCTTTCAACATTCCTACCTCAAGTTCTAATCTATTTATTTTGACTATATATTATTTGTTCAATCTTTTTATTCGTCTAAATTTATCATCTAATTCCATGCTAAGTTCTAAAAGTTCATCATAGCTAAGTTCAGGACATACCTCTTCAGTTTGTGCCATAAAACACACATTAGCTTGTTCTCCGTCATTATCACAATCACTTTCAGAAGATGAAGAATCCGAGTCATCCCAAGTTACTTTGAAAGCCTTCTTCTTTTTGAATTTTTGAACTTTGTTATTCTTTTTGTCATTATTGAGTTTAGGGCAATCCTTCTTCATATGTCCATATTGATCACATTCATAGCACTTGATTTGACATAGGTTTGTTGTGTTGGACTTCCCTTTCTTTTGAAATTTGGTCATCTTTCTAAATTTCTTGAATCTATTATAATTCTTGGCAATGAAGACTATTTCTTCTTCATCTAAATCAGAGTCATCGTTTTTTGTTGCTGGAAATGCTATATTCTTTTTCTCCGAATTTAGTTCTTTTCATGCCTACAAATTAGCTTCATAGGACATTAAATTTCCTATCAACTCTTCAACTTTGAGAGTAGAAAGATCGTTAGCTTCTTCAATAGTTAAAACCTTCCTTTCCCAATCTGATGTTAAAGAGTTGTGTATTCGAGAAACTAAATCAAAATCAGTAATTTTAACTCCTAATGCCATAAGATCGTGTTGGATAGTTTGAAATCTAGAATACATGTCAACAATAGTTTCATTTTGCTTCATTTTGAATGAAGAAAATTGGTTTTGTAAAATTAAAATCTTAGTTTGTTTGACCTTTGTTGTACCTTCGTGTGTAATTTGTAAGGTACGCCAAATATCAAATGCAGGGGTGCATAACATGACACGTGAAAATTCATTTTTGTCTAAAGAGCAAAATAAAACATTCATATCTTTAGCATTGTTTGATGCTAAGGTCTTTTGCGCATCGGTCCAAGTGTTCATAGAGCAATAGGTGCTTCATATTTATCTTGTGTGGCTGACCAAATTTCAAGACCATTAGCTTCCATAAAAATTCTCATACATGTCGACCAATATGCATAGTTAGATCCATTAAAGAGTGGGGGTCGTGTTGTGGATTGTCCTTCTTGAAAAATACTTGCCATATTGAAGTTATTCAAAAAATGTGCTACTGTTATTTGATCAAAACCTTACTCTGATACCGATTGAAAGTCTATATGAGTGGATCGTATAGGATATATATGCAAGTATAAACAACTAACTATATAATATAACTTGATATATGATAGTAGCAAAGTAAATTAAAATAATCACACCAGGATTTTATACTGGTTCAGACCTCCCGTCGTACGTCCAGTCCCGAAGCTCCTCTTCGGAATTTCCTTTCAACTAACCCTCACTTGACCCGGAGGAACAGGTTTACAATAGCAGTGTTTCCTTGTCAAGAATGTGTTTAATAACACGGATGTTGACTATTAAGTACTATTGCTTCCAATATATATATATATAGAGAGAGAGAGAGAGAATATTGAATGAGGAGTTCTGAATATATGGAAGAGTTAACTACAGGTATTTGATTGTTTAAAGATAAGGTATAAATCAGAGTATAAGAGTTAAGAGAGTAAGTGAGTAAAGTGAGGTCTTCTCTTGAATTCCCGATTCTATTTATAGTGGTGGAGAGATCCTTTGTGTATTTGCAACTGTTAGTAAGTGCTCTAAGGTCGCTTCTCATGGTGATGAAGAGTTGCAGTAAAGAGAAGCGAACGTGTCTTTTCGGATGTGACATTTGTTCTTTGAATTTACACAGCCGAGTTCAAAATCAGACGTCTGGAAAATATTTCGAACGTCTGGTCTTCATATATTTTTTTGTATCTGGTTGCATTTTAGACGTCTATGTTTATTAAACAGATGTCTGGCTTTCATATATTTTATATCCGGATGCTTTTCAGAAGTCTAAGTTTATTAACCAGACGTCTGACTCTTTCTGAGTTTTGAACCAGAGGAATCAATCAGACGTCTGGCCAGTTTTCCCAGACGTCTGGATGTGTGCATGTTGCTTTTTCTGTGCCTGTATCATTCCTCTTCCAATTCTATTGACTTGTAGTCGTTTGATACTTCTTTTGAGTCTTGTTCTTGTCTCTTTGATGACGTTACTTTATCAACTACCTGTAAATATAAATATATATGTACATTCGATTTCCATTGTATAGTTGTTGTCATCGAAACCATAGAATTGATTTCCTAGCAAGATATCTCTAAACGAAAGCTCTGATACCAACAGGGATGACCCACCTACTTGGACGATTCAATTATGATAAGGCACGTGAGGCATTGCCAAAGGTAGGATGCTGCTAGTTTAGCCTTTCTGGTTGGTCATAACACATCATTGCAACGACTGTCGACCGAGTCCACCACCCCAAAATCAGATCAATATGCACCGATCAAGTCAAAAATCAATATAATAATACGAAGGGGTGATGTCCCCAAAAGATGGCTAACCCTTGCCAGAAATAGGCTCATGTTTTAGTCATTTGTAATTGACACAAGTATTAAGGTCATCCATCGTCGTTCTCATTCTTCATTCCTATAAACATCATCAATTCAACCTCTACATTCTGGATAACATCCACCACATACACAGTTATCAAAGTGATTCCAGTAAAATAACAAAGAGTATTCCATTCATTCGGCCGCAGTCTCTTTAATAACCAAACGTCATTTTACACACCAGTCGGTTTTTTTAAATTTCAAGAACAAGTCATATTTTATATCAAAATTTCATATTCACTTAAAAATCATTTCGAATTCAAAATACGTTATACCTACATATCAAAATATTTGTACTTAAATCAATGATTTAAATCTAATTAGTTCGCCTTTAAAACAGTTTGAATATTGAAAATGGTTTGAATAATTAAAATACTTTTAATATTGAAAAATAGTTTGGAATAATTAAAATATTTTAAAGATTGAAATTAGTTTAGAATATAAAATAGTTTAGTGTTGAAAAAAGTTTTGAATAATTAAAATAGTTTGAATAAATAGAATATTTTATGTATGTCATAAAATAGTTTTTATATTAAAATAGTTTATATTAAAAGTGTTTCTTTCTTTCACAACAAGGTTCAAATTCCAAATCATAACAAATTCCATTTTCCGACTTCCAATTCAAGTCAACTTCATATTTAAAATTCCATTTAAATCAACCTCAATTTAACAATTTTAAACTTTACTTCAAATTCAATTTAAACAGTTCTATTCAAAGGCTGAAAGTTCCAATTCACATTCTCATTTTAAAACAATTTAGTTCAAACCATTTCACGTCCAAACTTGGAAATACCAATTTAAAACCATTTTAATTAAGGTAATTTTAAATTTTAAATTAAAATGTACATCTTCACAATTATTCACTTCCAATAAATTCCAATCTTGAATTGGAAAATCAAAATTTTGTTTTCTATAAAACAATCTTATTTAAACCAATTCAAATTCAAGATTTTTGAAACCAATTAATTTAACCAAATCCGGTGTCCATATATAAATTTCTATCCTATGGCCAAGTGATCATTTATTTCAATTTTGATTACATGGGTGGATATATATCGTTTCAATCCATATTTAAATGACATAGATATATATCATTTTAACCTATTTCTTAGTTCATTTCAAATAGTCCAAACGACAATACATATTATGTCAAATAATAAATAGGGTAATAACGGGAATATAGCAAATAAATAAACAAATTACATCCAACATATCAATCAATAGGCATCCAAGTGCAATTAACATCCAAATCAACCAATATATCACCACAACTACTAGTTATCAATTATCGGTGTTGTAGGATCGTTTTCACCCTAGAGCGGGGTGAATAGGATGTTGCTAATAATAATAAAAATTAATGAAGAAATAATAATAATAATAATAATAATAATAACAGAAAGTAATGCAATAGATATCGCACACAGATTTACCCAGCTTCGGCAATAATCTGCCTAAGTGCTGCCCCCAAGGTTTCTACCAGAAATTAAATAGTCAGATGGTTATACATGTAAATTTGCGACACCTGCTAAACTTGACTAACTTAACTCTACGCTCAAAACTCATTCACAAATCAGCCACTGAGTTGCGAATTCTCAAACTATGTCCCGTAGTTTGTACCTAGTTGCACAACTAGACTTTACAAATTTTAGAATAGAAAATTGCAAATGAAAATAAACAACTAAACTCAAAACCCTATTTAAAAATTTTAAGCGTAATAAAAAGAATATAAGGCCAGCCCAATAAGTGATTAAAATAGAGATGCCTTCCTTTTATTATTTTTTGTTCGTAAGTCCGACCATTCCTTTTCCTTTTGCTTCTCTTAAACAATTTAGGGTTTTGTGAAAATTGAAGCGCCGCTTGAAATCGTTTGATTGATGTGATGATTTTTCTTCGAATTGCTTTGTCAATCAACTCACTGACCTTGATAGCTTGCGGTATCTTCAATTGTGTCAAGCTCGAATGCCTGAATTAAATTGGTAAGTGATTTTCCTTTTTTGATTTTAATTATGCTCGACTTCGATTCGAGTTATTGGTTTGTGATTACTTCAATGGTTTGCTCTGGTATTTTGCTTAAACTCAAATCACTTCCTATTGTCGATGATGATGTGGGAATTTATAGGTTTGAAACCCTTAATTCTTGTTTGTAAATTTCTCATTAGAATTCTTCATGCACTTGCTTGGCCGTTCAATTTTTTCTTGAACATTTGTGATAACTACGACTTATTAGTTGATACATTTGAATATGACTTGAATTTTTTTCCGACCTTTTCTCCTGAAACTTTGGCATTTTTGTTTTCGAGATAATTCAATTTTCAATTTTCTTCTTTTATATGTTTTAACCAATTCATCGTGTGACGCTTTATGACTTTATTTGAACTTCCCCCTTGTTTTGTTACTTCGACTGCATATTGTTTGTTTACTTGAAGTGGTCTTCTCTTGTCTTGTGTTGCATTGCTTCAAGTTACATTTTCAATTTCTTCTAGTCTTTGTTATTTTTGAATCCATGCCTCATTATGTTCATTTGAGTCTACACTTGCCTTTGAGCTTCTGATTTTATATGTGGAATTGCGTGTTGAGTGGCCTTCTTAGACTTGCATTGATCTAGACATATTGTTTCCTCTGTTGCATTGTGTCTGCACTTGCTTATTTGAGATCTGATATGTTCTTGTTATTGTATTCTGACTTGAACTCTATTTGGTTGTCAATTTTTCTATTCATACCTCCGTATGTTCATGTCTTCATGTTCTTGTAGTTCAATTGCTTGGTTGAGTCTGTAACTTGACCATTGTGTTATGTGACCATATATATCACTGTCTGGTTCATTTTGTATGTGTGTCACCATTTACGCTTTGTATATGTGTCACCATATATGCATACATATATGTGTGTGTGTGTGTGTGTTTTGATGTCTTGGCATTAATTCTGGTTTCATGTTGAACTGTCCACTGCACTCAAATAAATTTGAGCTTCATGTGTTTGTTGGCCTGGTCTGAGTCTTAGTCTAGTTCACTTTAGTTTGAAACAGAATGTGGTATGTTGTATGCATGGTGGTCTGTTGAAGTTTTGCAAATTTGAGCATGTTTGGTTTCATGTTGTACTAGTTCACTTTCATGGGTTTGCACTATGATTGCGTGCATCTATTTGACCTAATTTGTTGTCATGTTGAGTTCATTTGCATTCAAGTATTTTCAACCGTGTTGTTGCTGCAGTCTGAAGTCTTGTGTACACTTGTTTGCATGCTCCGCTGCGCTCATGTGCGTTGTTCTATTTGAGTATGCTTAGTGTGGTTGCGTGTTGTTGTTGTGGACTTAAACTGTAGCTCATTGATTTTGAAAAACATTCATATATTCATGTATACACATGCATACATATGCATGTATATATATGTGTGTGTGTGTGTGTGTGTGTGTGTAGTGAATGTGACTGCATATTTGTATATGCATACACATGTATGCTAGTCTGGATCATGTTAAACTAATCCGGTCACTTTGCTTTGAGTTGAATTCTCTGTACATACCCATGCTAGTCTCTGGTTCCATATGTCAATACATTTTCCTTGAACTTGTCTGGTTTTGGGTTATGATGATTTGGTCGAGACTCATATGCACTTGAGTTGAATCCAATTTTTGCTTGGGTTTGTCCTCATGCTCACCTGTCCCTGCAATTTTATCAAGCAAGTGTATATCGGTGTGCACGACCTTGTGACATATACAATGATACACTGTGCATGTTACAAGCTGTTCGTGTAAGATGAATTCAAAAGAAAATGATGACAAACAACCTAAATAATTGAGGCAAATAATATTTCCAAAACATACACTTTAATTTGCACTGCAAAATATTTTCTTTTTCAATTTTACTGCGTCGGTCTTTATTTTGCAGATAGTTTAGATGTCGGATACATACTGGAATAGAGTTGAAGATCAAATACTAGTGAGAGTGAATATGTAGTGAGGTGAAAATTGAAAATTGAAAATTATGTTGTAATCGAAATGTATTGTAATTAAAAATGTATAAATGTAGTGAGAACTCAAATTTGTACTATTTGAATTTGTAATCAAATATTTGTTGGAATAAAATATTTATTTGTATATGAATTCTGATTTATTTATTTTATTCAAAAAATATTTATTTAATTATGTGAAAAATAAAATAGTACAACAACAAATACATTTGAATGAATATATATATATATATATATATAATCATCAAACAAAAATCATCTGCTATTGTATTCTACAATCTCCCCCTTTTGATGATATTAATTATATATTAAGATTTTGAATCTATTAAATGTATTTGATTTTGATGAATTCCATTTGCTTCCCCTAGTTGAATGCTCCCTTTACAATAAGGTTCCCCCTTCATATATGCATGAAAAAATATGCAAAAAAAACAAATGCAATGAGCCTATACGAGAATATTCTTGCCAAAATCTTAACTTCTCTCCCTCTTTTGTTTTCAGCAAAGAGTAATAGTATTAGAAAATAGAGATAAAGTGATAGACATTAATACAACATTAATACCTAATCGAGTATAAATATTAAATTTCAATAAAAAATCAAGCAAAAATCATAAATACTCTGTTAGGCGCATATTCCACTTTAGAGTGATAGACGTGATGTCGGCATATAAAACCATATAGTTGTGTCTATTTGTGGTATACTTATGACAGGAATTTGAATACTTACTAACCATGCATAACCATTAGGACTTTTAGATGATATTAGTAGTATTCCCAAATTTAAAAAATTGAATTTCAAGTATCTTCCAAACACGCACAACCATGAGGACTTTTAAATGAGATTAGAATCAACTCGTCTATTTAATAATCAATTTTGATATGTGTCCTATACATGCATAACTGTGAGGACTTTTAAATGAGCATGAAAGCACATAATCAAAGATTTCAAGTAATTCACCCATGCATAACCGTAAGGACTTTTAAATGAAAGTGAATACTTTGGATGCTTTTATTGCTAATTAAATTTTTAAAAAGATGAATAATTTCCCGTTTAAAATACCATATTTTGACATACTATATCGATTTTTGATGAGTGATGGTCGCTAGAAATATAATAAAAATAGAGATGGTCGTGGAATTTTTACCAACCAAATTTATTACAAATTTTTTTTAAATTTTTAAAGAAAATTTTCTATGTATATACTATCTCAGGTCATAATATATGATTAATATCAACACTCATCACTTTTTTAGTCACTATTTTATCTTTTCGATAATCAGTAGGAAGTCTAATTAGTTAATGTAGTCATTTAAGATCAAATCCAAAAATATAAAATCAAATTTCTAAAATGCCTAATCTGAAAGGAAATCAACAAAAAATATATTCTAGAAGGGGTTTAAAAAAAATGTCTACTAATTGAAAATCACTTGAAATGAAATTTATATAAATTTTTAAAAAAAAACGCAATGCAACTAACGAATGTCTCAACGTAAAACACATTTCACTAGTACTTTTTCTATCAACTAGACAACTGGCATAATCTGCATCTGAAAAACCCCTTTAACTCAAAGTTATCAAATAAAGACCAAACCGTGAGATGTGCCACAAATACCTTATAATCCTTTTATAGCTTTTAAAATGTGATTCCTTTGGATTTTACTAAACCGTGCACATAAACAAATAGAGAACGTAGTGTCTGGTTTAAAAGCAGTAAGATAAGGAAGTATACCCACGTGTAGTTAGAGTAATAATCAACCAATACAGAACAATATCTCTTACCATAATGCATGAAAAGATGATTTTTAAATTTTTTCCATTTGATCACCTTTCCTCTTACAGTCTGATCAAATTATGGTGTAGATTTTCAACTTTTGATACATCGTTTTGTTGCCCATTTTGACTCTTCCACCTCTGTACTTCTCTAAGCTAAGGAACTTTGATTTGTCGCCTGTCAAGTGCCTGGAGCAGCCAGAATCCAGATACCACTCTTGTTGTTCTTTAGACTGCCACCACACCTACACGAGGATATACTTTTATGACTTATTTGTTTTTATAGGTCCATGATTGTTAGTGACAAAAGATTTTGAAAAATAAGTTTGTGTAGAACCAAAACAGTCTATATTTGTTCCTTTTGGCACCTAGATTTGTTGGATTTTAGGGGATTCTATATACGTGTCTTTGGGAACTCAAATTGGTATGGTTTTGTGTGTTTGGGTCTATACCCGCAATTATTTTGATTGCGTTTAATTTTTCAACAAATCGTGCACTTGGAGTTTACATGATTAATTTCTCTTTTAACTATTTCAGATTGAGTATACCCTAATCCACGTCTAACAGTATTAACAGTTTGTTTCCCTAGTAGTATATTTAGTGATTTTTCTCCTTTGGAGAATTTCCCTGAAGTTATGGACAATTGTTGGATTTGTAATTTGAGAGATTCATTTTCATTCAATAATAACGTACACTTTTTAATAGAATTTTCTCTCTTAGTTTTTTCACTTTATTTCAAAATCAGAATTTCATTTTCAATCGATTTAATTTTAATTTATGATTTTTTTTATTTCCTCTTTAAATGATGGACACTTATCACACTTTGGGCTCTTATTTTGGTAGTTTTTAACCAATTGATCAAGCTGCTTATTTAGGTCTATCAAACTATCTCTTTGTGATTCAATCTTAGAATACTTTTTTCTAAGTCACTTAGAAAATCAATTTATTTCATGAAAATATATAAGTAATTGCGAGTGCGTAAGTTTTGATACCTCGCTTGGCTCGTCATCATCGATGTCACTTGTTTCTCCTTGAAGACATAGTTTTACTTTTTCATTCTCACTACCAGTGCTTTCATCTTCATTCATCACTTTCATCCCAAGTGGCTATAAAACTTCTCATCTTTGGTTTTTTTCCTTTGCCGAGTCAATTTTGAGGATAATTGGGGTTGATGTGACCAGGTTTATTGCAGTTGTGACAAATGATCTCCTGCTCTTATGAGTTGTCTAGAACTTTGACGATTACGCTCTTCAGTTTTTTTAGGGCAGGATTTCCATATTTGTGGTTCCACCTTTTGAACCTCTTTATTATCAGTGCCAATTCAGCTGCTCCATCATCATCATCATCTTTACTTTATGTTGTTCCTCTGAGTGCTACTGATTTTTTTGCATATTACCTCCTTTAACTTTAACTTGCGTATTACTTTTGAATCTCTTTAATATCAGTGCCAATTCTAGCTCTTAAGTGGTGAGATTTCTGATGATTTCTTCAACTTTAACTTGTTTCAAATCCTTTTATTCTTGAATGGTAGTCACTTTTGCTTCCAAATTTCATGGTAGAATTCTGAGGATTTCTTAGACTATTTCCAATTTTGCGTATAGCTTTCCAAATGATATTGATTTGTATATTAGATTAGAAAGTCATCCATAAATTTCTTTGACACTTTCATCCTTGGCCATTGTGAAGTTCTCGTACTCTCTACTAAGTACGGCAAGGCGGGATTCTTGTACTTGGAAGTTTCCTTCATGAATCACTCCAAGTATGTGCTAAATTTCCTGCACGGTTAGACAATGTGAGATACTATTAAATTCAATATGGTCTAATGAGTAGATAATAGAATTCATAGCCTTAGGATTAGCAAATTGCAGTTTATTTTCAAGATCTTTCCATTGATCCATCGATTTTTTAATTTCTTGATTATCTACCATTATTGTTGGTGTCTTGTATATCGTTTCAACAATATTCCAAGCATCTATGTTTTTCAGAAAAAAAATTCATTCTAGTTTTCCAATAAGTATATTCACCACTGAACTTGGGTGGTCTAATTATGGACTGACCCTCAGCAAAAGCATTATTAAAAGAAGCCATTTAAAAAATCAAATTTTTAAAACAAAAATTGGTTTTTGTTCCTAGCTCTGATACCACTTGTAGGATCATTTTGACCCTAAAGGGGGTGAATAGGGTGTTGCTAATAATAGTAAAAATTAATGCAGAAATAATAATAATAACAGAAAGTGATGCAGTAGAGATCACACAAAGATTTACCCAGCTTTGGCAATAACCTGCCTTGGTGCTGCCCCCAAGGTTTCTACTAGAAATTAAATAGTCCGACGCCCCATGTCATGACTCAGCCACTGAGTTGCGAATTCTCAAACTATGTCCCATAGTTTGCACCTAGTTATACAACTGGACTTTACAAATTTTAGAATAGATAATTACAAATGAAAATATACAACTAAACTCAAACCCCTATTTAAAAATTTTAAGCCCAATAAAAAGAATATAAGGCCAACTCAATAAGTGATTAAAATAGAGATGCCTCCCTTTTATTTTTTTTGTTCGGAACTCCGACCGTTCCTTTTCCATTTGCTTCTCTTAAACAATTTAGGGTTTCGTGAAAATTGAAGCGCCGCTTGAAATTGTTTGATTGATGTGATGATTTTCCTTTAAATTTCTTTGTCAAACAACTCTCTGCCTTGATAGCTTGCGGTTTCTTCAATTATGTCGAGCTCGAATGCTTGGATTAAACTGGTACATGATTTTCCATTTTCGATTTTTATTATGCTTGACTTTGATTCGAGTTATTGCTTTGTGATTTACTTCACTGGCTTGCTCTGGTATTTTGCTTAAACTCGAATCACTTCCTATTACCGATGATGATATGGGAATTTATAGGGATTGAAACCCTTAATTCTCATTCTAAATTTCTCATTTGAATTCTTCATGCACTTGCTTGGCCGTTCGATTTTTTCTTGAACATCTGTGATAAATATGACTTGTTCATTAGTTGATACGTTTGAATATGACTTGAGTTTTGTTTCGACCTTTTCTCCTGCGACTTTGGCATTTTTGAATTTTTGAGATATTTCAATTTTCTTCTTTTATATGTTTTGACCGATTTATTGCATGACCCTCTGTGACTTTATTTGAACCGCTCTCTTATTTTGTTACTTCGACTGCATATTGCTTGTTTACTTGAAGTGTTATTCTCTTGTCTTTTGTGGCGTTGCTTTGAGTTACATTTGCAGTTTTTTATAGTCTTTGTTGTTTTTGAATCCATGCCTCATTGTGTTCATTTGAGTCTACACTTTCCTTTGAGCTTCTGTTTTTATATGTGGAACTGTTATGTTGAGTGACCTTGTTAGACTTGCGTTGATCTGGACATGTTGTTTCCTCTGTTGCATTATGTCCGCACTTGCACATTTGAGCTATTGTCAATTGAGATCTGGTCTGTTCTTGTTACCGTGTTCTGACTTGCCTCTGTTTGGTTGTCAAATTTTGTGTTCATGCCTTTATGTATTCATGGCTTCATGTTCTTGTAGTTGAATTGCTTGGTTGGAGTCTTTGACTCGACCATTGGGTTGTGTGACCTCATATATCACTGTCTGGTTCATTTTGTATGTGTGTCACCATGTACGCTTCGTATATGTGTCACCATATATATATATATATGTATACATACATACATACATACATATATATGTGTGTGTATATGTGTTGTGATGTCTTGGCATTAATTCCGGTTTCATGTTGAATTATCCACTGCTCTTAAATAAATTTTGAGCTTCATGTGTTTGTTGGTTTAGTCCGAGTCTTGGTCTGGTTCACTTTTGTTTGAAACTGAATGTGGTATGTTGTATGCATGGTGGTCTGTTGAAGTTTTGCATATTTGAGCATGTTTGGTTTCATGTTGTACTGGTTCAATTTCATGGGTCTGCACCGTCATTGCTTTGCATCTATTTAACCTGATTTCTATCATGTTGAGTTCATTCGCATTCAATTGTTTTCAACTGTGTTGTTGCAGTTTGAAATCTTATGCACACTTTTTTGCATGCTCCACTGCGCTCATGTGCACTGTTCTATTTAAGTCTGTCTAGTGTGGTTGCATGTTGTTGTTATGGACTTGAACTATAGCTCATTGATTTTGAAAAACATGCACATATTCATGCACGTACATACATACATATGCATGTGTATATATGTGTATGTGCATGTAGTGAATGTTACTGCATATTTGTACATGTATACACATGTTTACTGATCCGGATCATGTTGAACTAATTTGGTCTCTTTGCTTTGAGTTGAGTTCTCTATATATACCCATGACCGTCTCTAGTTCCACATGTTAATACATTTTCCTTGAACTTGTCTGGTTTTTGGGTTATGTTGATTTCGTCGAGACGCATATGCACTTGAGTTGAATCCAGCTTTTGCTTCGGTTTGACCTTGTGCTTACATGTCCCTGCGATTTTATTGAGCAAGTGTATATCGGTGTACACGACCTTGTGACATTACAGTAATACACTGTGTATGTTATAAGTTGTTCGTATTAGATAAATTCAAAAGAAAATGACGACGAACAACCCAAATAAATGAGGCAAATAATATTTTCAAAACACACACTTTAATTTGCACTGCAAAATATTTTCTTTTTCAATTTTATTACGTCGATGTTTATCTTGCAGATAGTTCAGATGCTGGATACAGATTCAAATAGAGTTGAAGATTAAATACAAGTAAGAGTGAATGTGTAGTGAGGTAAAAATTGTAAATTGAAAATTATGTTTTAATCAAAATTTTATTATAATTGAAAATGTATAAATGTAATGAGAGCTCAAATTTGTACTATTTGAATTTGTAATAAAATATTTGTTTGAATATGAATTATGAGTTATATATTTTATTCAACAAATGTTTATTTAATTATGTGAAATATAAAATAATACAACAACAAATGCATTTATATATATATATATGTGTGTGTGTGTGTGTGTTTATCACCATCAAACAGAAATCATAAGCTATTATATTTTACAGGTGTTTAACTAGCAATTAAATTTCAATATTGATTTAAATGTCAATTCAATTAAATATCAAATTCTAATTAAATTTAAGTGTCAATTTAAAATTTTATCACTTCATAATTTTAATTCAACTAACGTAAGGAAACTAAGTATTGTGTAAGTGGGTTAAATCACTCACCTTTGATTTATCGCCCATTAAAAATCCAAAACAAGCCCAAAATAGTATCCAAATTCAACCAAACTAGTTTCATATTGGTCGGAATTTCGATACGAGTCCAAAGGAAGAAACCGCGCATGAATCGGAGCTCGTTTGTAAAAGTTATCGGTGTTAGAAGTTTTAAATTTTAGAATTAAATTATATAAACCAAGGGCAAAATTGTAAGTATCTTTACCATCTCCAAACCCTCACGATCACGTTCAAACCCAAATCCGCCCCTTCAATCGTCGAATGATGCCGCCTAGACGCTGCTAACCCAGATTAGACCACGCCGCCTTGAAGTGTAACGACCCAGAATTTCTGTCATTTGAAATTTGTATATTTGATTAATTTTAAATATTTAAAAGTTAAGTTTATAAGCTGAATAATAATATTTCGAATATAGTGATTTAATTGGATAATTAAATTATTAATTGAATATTTGAAATTACAGAAATATTTGAGATTTGAATTTAAAATGAATAAAAATGATTTATAAATTTGAATTAAATCATATTTGAATTAGAATGATGTTATAGAAGTTTTAAAATCGAATTAAAAGTTAATTGGTTAAAATTGAATATTTTAATATTTAGTCGACGAGTAAAAATAGCCATTTTTCAAACAGTCTTGGATTTCGATGAAACCAGTTTCATTAGATCTGTAAAGTTAAATTATTATAAGATTTCAAATTTTGTGTCAATCAGATTTACGGTTTGTCGGGGCAAGCTAATACGCGCAGAAATCGGTTTAAGTGAATTTTAATTTTAAATAGTCGATTCGAAAACCTATCTTCCAAATACGATCGAATTTGCTCTCAATATATTCCATTGTGTTCAGAATAGGGGTAAAACATTATAAACGTCAGGCGGCACGTTTCGTTTCGAGTTCGAAAAAAAATCGAATGAATAGTGCACGCGAATTTTCTATAAAAGTACAACATTATTTTCTTATTTCACAAATCTAGGGTTTCTAACCCTAGCTGCCAGCAAACAAAACAATGGCCAAAAAACTCTCTTCTTCCTCCTCGTTTTTCTTCAAATCTATTAAATGATTCGAAAAGTTTTCAATTACAAAATTAAAGAGGGCGATGAGATCTACAACTTCAACGGCTACGATCGTAAATAACTTGATGGATTGACGGTAAAGGGGCCTTGAACGCCATTCGTTCAAGCATGGTTTTAAAGATACAAGGGCAGCTGAGTGTGACGGTGCTTCGGCCACTAATGGAGATCGCGACGAGCTTTCGTTTGAGGGTAGTTGATCACCTCATCGACGATCGAGGGAAGCTTGAAAATTTATGGAAGTTCGACGGTCGTTGGTTCTTGCATTCGGAAGAACGTGAGGAAGAAATGAAAATCAACGGCCTAAATCTAGGGTTTGAATTCGAACGGCCAGATTGACGCAAGGTTATAAAATAAAAAAGAAATTGTTTTATACATAAATTTGTATAACTTTGTAATGCTATATCTTTGTCATATGAGGTCCGTTTCGCACGAAATGAATTGCGTTGGGTCCATATTGATGAGCACTACATTATGGAGTCGGATTAGGATTTATTTGAGACAGTGAAAATTTTGGTTGAAATTAAACGCTCGTTTAATTTTAATCGGAATAAATCGCTATCGCAACGACTACAAGAAATGTAAGTACAACTCATTCTTTCTTACTCACTGATATTTTATATAAGTGAGAAATAATTTATTATTTGATGATTGATGATTTTTTGGATGATATATGATATATTGATTGGTATTTGGATATATACATGTCTAGTGGAGCAGATGACCCTATACGTTCCAGTGTATGAGCGGATGACCCTTTGTACGCGCGTCTGCCTTGAAGCGGACATTGTACACATATTCTAATATGTATATTTGTTGCAGATGAGAGGTTGGAGGTATCCAACTAGATTCCTCACCCTTATTGATCTATTTACAGATATTGTGATATATTCTGTTATCATATGATATATGATGTTTTAGATGTCGTGATTGTTGTGTTTAGTGTGGTTGCATCATTAGGCCTATTTTGATCATTTAAAAATATTAAAGTGATGATTTTTAAATTGAAAAAGGATTTTAAAAGTGATTTTGAAAATATACCTTTTGTTGAATTTTAAAGTGTTAAAGGAATGGATTTATTTTTGTATAAATAAAAGTTATAATTTTATGTTATAAAATTATAATTTTTGTGAAATATAATCAAAATGTGATTTTTGAAATATTGAGTTAATGATTTGGTAAATAGTTTAAATTTAGTTTTTGAATTTTATTAAATGGTTTATATATAGGATTTATAAAACTGATATTTTATAAATCAAAGTAATTAAATTATAGATAAGTTTTTTAAATGTTAAAATGAAGTTATAAATGGAGTTTATAAGTGAATAAGATTTATAATTGTGAAGTTATAAAATAAATGAATTTGTAAAATAAATAAATTTATAAGTAATTAACTTATAATTTGAATTTTGGCATGTAAATGAGATAAATCGAATTTGTTAATAAAGGGATTTTGTATATTGAAGTTTTTATAAAATATAAAAGGAATTTATAAACATTGTTTTATAAATCCGAAATCAATTGATTTTGATAAGTTAAATATAGAAGTTTATTTAAAGGAATTTTATTCACGATTTTTGACAGTGAATTATCCTTTAAATTAAATGTTGAAATAATATTAAATTTGGTAAATGATTTATATTCACGATTCTGGACAGTGAATAATATATTAAAGAAATGTTTCAGAAAGTGATATTTTAAAATGGAGTTAAATGGTTTGAAGATGTTTTAAAATGGGTTAAGTATTGAAACCATAGATTTCAACATTCATTGTTGAAATAGACGATTTCGAAAAGTATAAGGAAATGATGGACTATAACACTGATTGTTATAGTAAATGATTTTCAAAAGGAAATGTTTTCGTATAGTATTGGGATTTATATATCTACTTATTTTCGAATCCCTATACTAGTGATTTTGGGTTGTCATAACGATGTTTTACGCAACATCTTTTTGACCCAAATAAAAGATGTTTAAAGAGAACATTTTCCTTATAGAATAAAATGTATACTTAATCGTGATTTAAGTATATGAAATACTTTCTAAGTATTGAAAATAAATAGAATTGTGAATTACTTATTATTAAATAAGTATATGGAAATGTTTTCCAATATAGAAGTTGAAATGGTTTGGAAATATATTTTTTTTAAGATAATTTGAGGTGAATATTTGGCAATGATTTAAATAATAAAAGATTAATTAAAAGGGCCTACTGATTATATACGGTGCTAAATATTTGTTTGTTTGTTTTGATAGTTAAATAACCTACTATCAGACTTGGCCAAAATTTTAGTTCCTCGACTTGATGTAGGAACTATTTAGTCGTACACTTAGTACGTACACTTAGTACGTAGCCTTCTGTGTAGGCTTGATTATCGTCTGTGTTGAGGATGTTGATTCGTATAGTGCGGAGTATTACTCCAATCTATCGAGCTTCCTTCTTGGCCCGAAGGATAGCAAGTTAAAAGTTGGAGACATGATAAGTCTATGAGACTTAGTTTCTGTGTGAGGTTGAGAAACGCTTTTGCGTTGTTGGTGCGAAGAGACCGGAATTGATTTATTCGAAAATCACTTCGAACCAATGTATATGCGACGATTGTGCAGGTTGCTTGTGATGATATTGTTATTGTGGAATTTCATAGTGGGGGACTGTTTGTTGATCGTTTGGGGTTAAAATCCCAATATACATCCAGTAGCAGTGGTCTCTTCGTTATGAAATATCCAATGCAAGGACTATTCGCTACTAATCCTAGGGATTTCTCGAACGGGATGTGGTAGGAAAGTACCTTCGGTTTGTCCTGTTCTTGGACAACTTATGTGGATGTTTTTCTGACATTACATTTCTATAAATTACGTACATTGGTTTATACAAACGTACATCAATGGTGGCAAAGAAGGAAACTTCTCTTAGCTTAACACCCTCCTTGAGACGTATGAGCTTAAGGATTGTATTTTTATGGAAGGCAATTAGCAATCAAAGGAAATGGCCGTGTGGCATTCAAAATGATGTGATATGTGATTGTGAAAGGTAATCGTTACCTCTAACCTCATCAACCGGAAATGACCAGAACAGGGTTAGATGCAGCTGGGCTAAGTGGGTCATTCCCATTAGGATATGATCATCCTCTTTTAGATATATGTTTGCATGTTATGATGTCGTGTATCTGATTATTGTGGTTTGTATGCTATGAGGGCCCTCGGTAAATGTCGGTAGCGACCGGAGGATGATATATTCGGTACCATCTAGTTATAGAGGTGGGTCGTTCTTGTGTTGGTAGAGGATTCATTGTGATGGTCCTCGGTACATTCTTCTAGAGATGTATTGCCGGAAGGTAGTCCCTTCACCTGGTCATTTGTATGGAAATCCAAAACCTACTATGAGCTACGGTTTTGTTTGTAAAGGCGTAATGAATAGCCTCGAAATGCTATATGGGTAACCATTTCGACTATGATTAATATTATTTGTATATACTAGACACTAGTATAATATAAGAGGATTTGATATGAAAGATATGTTTTAGTTATCGTAAGGTAAAAACATGTCTGTGTTTATGCGTGGACGTGTCTTAGGAGATACTTTTGTTTTGATAAAGGAAAAGTTTGGTAATTTAATAAATTCAGTTGAGTGTATTTCTCACGCTGGTTTACCAGACTGATCCGGGCGTTCTTCCTTTTCAATGCTCGGGTCAGACCGAGTATATTTATAGGTTCGAATTTTGTGCTTTTGGAGCTTCAGCAGGAGAGCTGGAGATCTTCATTTTCATATACACATACTTGTTTTAATTATCCGTTGTACTTTGTTTGTTGTTGTTGTATATTATCGACAATTGTGAAGACAGATTATTATAATTGTTCAAGCTGATAACTATTGATTGATTGTTGAACTTTGATTGATGTGTGTATATATATACAATTTCTGTTTTGTAAAGATCATTGATATTATATTATATATTTTCCGCTGGGATGTGAGATTCTGTATTGTTCTGTTTTGTTTTCCGCTGCGATGTGAGATTCTGTATTATTCTGTTTTGTTCTATCTTCTCTCTTTCTGCTCTTCTCTTCTTTTCTTTCTCTTGACTTTCCGTCAGTTTGTGCTTTTTGGGTCGGACATGTGTGGATTATTGTCGATTCAAAGGGTACGGATTTGTGGGTCGTCGCATGAAGCCCCCGTTGTTCGTGCCTCGTGGACCCCATACGATGCGCCACATTGCCAGAAAATGCCTCTGCCACTGCCGCCTTCATTCGTCAATTGGTGAACCTGAGCACCTTTGACATGATTGGACCCCATGGATTGAAGATGTGCCTCATCCTCTACACGCCAGTGTCATTCGATTGTCAATTGGTCGACGTTTCGTCGTTGAATCTGAACCCTATGATGAATGGCCGAGACTTATTTGCCAATTTATGGTCAAACGAAAATTTGATTGCAAAAACAAACTGTAGATGCTGATTCCATTCATCAAGATCTTCGCAATGATGTATAATTTGCTAGGGTTTAAGCAGCTTGAATTTTTGAATCAGATTTGAAATTGGAATTTAGGGTTTTGGGATATTCACCATTGGAAAGGATCAAGTTAGATCTATAAGTACATATAGAAAAACAAAACAGAAGGATATGAAGGCTGCTAGGGTTTCAGAACATATATATGTATATATAAATATAGAACATGAACGGTTGGAACAGATCGATTGGGCCAAAGCGATAACAAATGACTGAAAACCCGTTTCCTTCCCGAAACGAAAATAGGCCATCCTATATATTGAAATGTAGGTCTAAATATTTCTAAACAAAATAAAACTAATTTCAAACCCTAATTCTATTATATATAAAAGTTAGCTTTAGAATCAATTTATACTTATTATTACATGTTAACTAAATGAATTATTATTAAACCGATTTAATCACTTTTAAATTCTAAATTAAAAAATTTCTGTCATCATTCTAGGTTAAACATGAATTAATAATCTTTTAAAATTAAATTTTCCATCTAAAATCCAAGATTTAAATATTAAATTTATTCCAACATTTAATTACAATAGTAATAAAATCCTAGTTCGTTATATTTTAATTTCAAACAAATTCTTTTGTTTTGATTTAAATGTTCTTTATATTAAATCAACAATTTCCTTTTGTACTTATTGAACATAAATTTCCATTTATTACACCAATTACTCTACTTAACATCTTTGCTCATATTAATTGAAATATTTAATTACATTAAATTTTCCATTGATTACAAAATTAAATTTCAAAATGGATTAACTAAATAAGTGAGAAATAAAACGATTATTACATCTTGTTAATTCAAATCTATTAACTTATTGTTTACAATATGAGTTATAAATTTACTTACCAAATAACTGATTTCTTATTCTATACTGAAACCAAATTCAATTAAATAACATATGATTTCACCATTATATACATCATTTATTTTATTCCTTATTAAACTTTACAATTATGTCCAAATTATAGATAAACATTCATTTTATTCTTTATAGCATTAGCATTTATTATTTCAAATATTATTGTTAATATGTAACCCAACATTGTTTCACATTTAATTGATTCGGATTATCATCTTTTAACTTATTAAAGTTTGTTATTTAAGAATCATATCTTTGATTGTAACATACATCAAATAACATTTCCATTAATAAATCATAAGATCTATATGTATAACATTTTTATTCAACAATTATGTTAAATTTAATATTTCTAAATGGTTGAAAATACGGGTCGTTACACCCTGCTTATGAACACATTAGAAAACACTTTGACTATCAATGATTCCTTAGCAGCGTATTCGAGCCTTTTCCTTTCGCCATCTAGTTTCCATTCATCCTTAAGGAACTATTCCACATTCCTTTCCATGATAGAAACCCGTTATTATGGATAATCATCTTCCTAACTCCCTTCAACAATGGGTCGTTATCTTCAAAACAATTGTAACACCCTTATTTTTATTGATGTTATTTAGGAGATTTAATTAGAACAAATTAAATAGAATGATGTAGATAAGAATATTGAGGTCGACTACTAAATACAGTGGTTGTGCTTATTAAACTTAAGGAACTTAAAAATGGTTAAGTACTTAAAAACAAGGGCATAAGAGTAATTGCCACCCATGTTTCCCACTCTTATACTATCCCCCAAACCATATACATTCATTTTTATTCACAAACAAAAATACATATAACCGTAAGAAGCAACACGTCCGGCCATAGGAAGATAGAAGAGAAGAAGAAAATCTAAGAAAATATAGGATTCAAGCTAGAGGAAAATCAATCACAAACAATCTCTAATCTCCTTATCTCAAGCAAGGTGTATAATAGTTTATACATCTCTATTTTTGATTTTTACAACAAATGGTTTTGGATTTATGGATAAATCTGTTTTATGATATGTGAATGATGATATGCTTGATTTTGATTTATAAAAGTTTAAACAAGGTTGTTTAAAAAAGGATATATATACACGGTTTTAGGGTAAAACCGAGAAGAAATGATGTTCAAATGCCATGGGAAAATTTTATGCTATAGAAAACATGATTTTGGAGTTGGGTTTCAATTTTTATAATTTTCCAAGCCATGGAGAATTTATTACGAATTTTCAAAGGAAAATAAGATTATTTGGGTTTATAAATTATTTTGGGAAAATATATTAAGAATTTGGGTCTAAAATTTTATTACGTTGGATAACATGATTAAAGCGAATTTCTAGAATTTTTGAGGATTTTTACTAAGTGACTTAATATGGAAATTTAATTGTTTTGAGAGGAGGACCTAAATGATTTAATTGTTTTATAAGAGGAAGGGTTTATTTGATAAATAATTAATTGGTTTAGATCTAAGAAAATTGCAGCAAATATTATCCAAAATATTTAAAAAGTTATTAAAGACAATCAAACATTTACAAGTGGCAAGTTAATTGCATAAAGTTTATTTATTTTGGAAAAATCAACTTTTACCTAGAAAAAAAAAGTTGGTTTCGTCTTCTTTGGCAAACCTTTTGCCTTAGACCTCTCAAACAAGACCTTTCGACTTCAATGACCAATAAGGTTGAAAGCAATGCACATGATATCATTTAGGTGGCATGTACTGAATTGATCTAAGTTGAAAGGTGTGGTGTCGAAGGGTTGCATTCGAAGGTTTGCTTCCAAAGGAGATGGATCCTTAGTTTGTTTTGATTTGAGAAATCACTTGCCTGTTTTCTAAATACCTTTGGACACAGTCGAAAGGTTTTTTTAAAAGACCATTCGACAAGGTCGAAAGGTATGGTTTTTATAAGTTTTTTTATAAGACCTTTCGACACAATTGAAAGGTTAGGTTTTAAAACGATTTAAGATACCTTTCGCCAAAGACAAGAGGTATGGTTTTGAAAAGTTGTTTCAAAGGGATTATTGAAAAGAACTGTCGCCTTTATTTTATTCAACCTTCCGAAGGGATCGAAAGCAGGAGCTTTTGATTTACTCGAAAGGTTTACTGGTTTTAAATACAAGCCACCTCCCAACCTTCCGAAAGGATCGAAAGCAGGAGCTCTCGACACATTCGAAAGGTTTAAATGTTTTCCCCGATGTTTTGTTAAATAGATGGTGGTTTTGAAAACTTTCACCTATGAACCAAAGTAATATCTTTAAGTGTAAACCCAATGCTTTCGAAAGGTTTGATTTGCAATGGTTTCGAAAGATTTGGTTTTCAAGGGATTTGAAGGGGTAACCTTCAATGCTTTAGAAAGGGATACTTGCAAGTGATTTTGAAGCTATGCTTCTACCCTTATATAATAATACTTTAACATGGTCGAAGGGTTTCGAAGGAGGGGTTTTAAAGTACTATAAAGGCTGGAGCCTATTATTTTAAAATTTATGGTGTATGTTTTCAAAGGGATCGAAAGGTTGCTTTCGAAAGGGTCAAAAACAAAGCTTTTCGATGGGATACTTTCGAAGATGTTGGAAAATTGTTTCTTTTAAACTTATAAAATGTTTTTTAACCTTGGGGATATCGAGGTGAGCTTAATGAGTGCAACACAATAGTTGGGGATAAATGGGATATAACCTAAATTAGAGATACTAATGGAAATAGGCTAATCGTGTGGATAGCATGAGATAATTATATTCATAGGGATAGCATGAGTTAAGTGGCCAACTGAAGGGTTCATAGTTATTATAGGAAAACTATGGAATGAGTGATGGATAGTCAACATCAAGTAGGAGATGGATAGTCTCTATATGATTGAAGAAGAGTTCATAGTTATACTAGGAAAACTTTGGGACAATTGATGGATAGTCAACGTCAAGTTAGAGATGGATAGTCTCCATATGATTGAAGAAGGGGTCATAGTCATCCTAGGAAAACTATGGGATGATTGATGGATATTTAACATCATGTTGAAGTCTCCATATGTTTAACGGAGGATTTATAGTCATCCTAGGAAAACTATGAGATGTGAGATGGACAGTCCACATCCGCTTAAGTAAAATGAATATGGGACGGATAGTCCCACTTTGAGGCAAATTAAAACTGATAAGTGATGCAGTACGAACTATGGAATCAATATGTTTAAATTGTTCAAGGCCTTTAAGTCGTTTGGAGTTGGCTTCGTTTTTAAGTCGTTCGGGGGTTATAAGTCGCTCACGACTTAACAAAGGGTATTCACGACCTAATGTTGAGGCCTTAAGTCGTTTGCGACTTAACAAAGCTCAGGGAATGAATCGTACATGAGTTATGGGAGCAGCGGGTTTAAGCCTTAAGTCGTTCACGAGTCAAGCCAGAGAAGAAAATACGCAAGGGATAAGTCGTATGGAGGAAGCCTCGGATTTAAGTCGGCCACGAGTTAACAACGAGTTACAGAAACCGGAACATGTTTTGGGTCGGCCACGACCTAAGGGAAAAGATATAGGACGGCCACGACCTAACAGGACAAAAGAAGAGGAGCTACGACTTAACTATTCTTTAAGTCGCTCAGAAGAAGTAAAGCGACCTAACAAAGCTATGATAAGTCACAGGGACCGATCTATGCTAAGTCGCGTAAACCCATAGGTCGCTGAAGGCCTTGAGTCGTTGAAGTTGTTGAGTCGCTCACTGTTGGAGGTATTAAGTCGTTGACGATCTAACTTAGAACATAGGTCGCGTAGCGACTTAAGTTAGGTCGGAAAATTGTACTGTGTGTTGAGTCGGTCTGTTTTAAGGTCGTGTGAGTTGTATAGGTCGTGTGTCTGGGTTGTAGGTCGTATACGACCTAAGTATTGTAATGTTAGCGTGTGTTGTAATAAGGAGCGTTGAGTTAGGTCGTAAGTCGCTGCCGACCTAAGAGTCTGGTGATGTTTTGTTTGTGTTGGGTTGTGAAAAACTATAAATAGCGAGTGCGTTGTAACTTTTTAGTGGTCGATTTTTGAATAAAATTTCTTGTTGATTGCTGTGTGCTTTCATCTTAAATTGGTGGTTGAGTGTAATCTCCTATCTCCACTTTCGGTTATTCGAGTGCGCTCGAATCAACGATTGTTGAAGTCGATTCGCAGAATCAAGTGCGCTTGATCAACGCTTGAAGAAATGAAGATCTTCTTTCACGGTATCGTGCACGATCAACGTGTTAGAGATAGCTAGAATTCGGTATCTTCGGATCAACGAATTTGGGCATTTTGGTATTCATCAATCCACCGATTGCTACACTTTCATCGTTATATCGATTTTCTGTTAATCCGCTGCGCCAGTTTGGTATCAGAGCTAGACTTAGCCAATCATAGCTAAGCCGAGACTTGGAGCCAATTTTTGAAGTTGAAGTTTGAAGTTGGAGTTTATCGTGTACATCTTGAAGTTGCAACGAGTTTGAAGATTTTGATCCATTTCATTTTGGATCTAGAGTTGGAGAAGTGTTTGAATTTGAAGTTGCTTGGAGACCTTGAGCCGAGCCAAGTTAAGCCGTGAAGTGTTTGAAGGCCGAGCATAGTTTGTGTTGAAGTACATTTTGTTGAAGTGGAGGCCGAGTCAAGGTTGAGGCCGTGACTTGTTGGTCTTGTGTTGAAGTTTTGTGTTTGATTTGTTGAAGTATTTGAGAAGTTTTGAAGTGTTTGTGAAGAGTTTCCAATCATGCCACCAAGGAGAGCTAACCGTCATCAAAATGTTGAAGCGTTGTATAGAAGAGAAGAAGCCGAGCTTATGGAACAACGTATTAATGAGAAATTTGATGAAGGCATTGGAAAGTTAGAGAAGTTGATGAATGATTTGAATCAAACTCAAAGGAGGAGATCACCAAACTCGAACCATGGAGGAAACCGAGTTTCGCCATCGGTTACGGAAGCGAGGAGGGTATCACCGCATTCTTTTAGAGATAGAAGAGAAACATCAATTTCATCACGGAAAGATCATCATGACTATGGACACGAAGAAAGAAGAATTTCACGAGAATTTGAGAATGAGGCATATAGAGATGAAGAGAGACAAAGTCGAAGAAGCATGCATGAACGAAGGGATGACAATGGCCGAGATCGATGTAGGCGTACTTTTGATTTTGATGAAGAGGGTGATAGATCTAGCATTCATTATCGAGATCGAGACCCAGTTCGAAATTCATGTCGAGATGTAGATGATGATCGTCGATGGGAATCGGGAATGAAGATGTAAATTCCGGAATTAAAGGGTGGAATGGTAGCTGAAGAATTCTTAGATTGGTTGTCAAATGCTGAAGAGATCTTTGATTTCAAGGAGGTTCCTGAGCATAGAAGAGTGAAGTTGGTTCCTACGAGGTTGAGGGGGAGAGCTTTGGCATGGTGGCAGCAAACTAAACTTACAAGGGAGAGAATGGGAAAGTCAAAGATTGAATCATGGGAGAAGATGAAGAAGTTGATGCGAGCTACATTTTTGCCTTACAACTACCAATCACTTATGTACCAGAGGTTGCAGAATCTGAGGCAAGGGACGAAGTCTGTTAGTGATTATGCTGATGAATTTTACCAACTCATTGCCAGGAATGATATTATGGAAACGGAAGAACAGCTAACTGCTAGATTCATTGGGGGATTGAGAATGCAGATCCAGGATATGGTTAATATGTTTGATCCTAGATCAGTAGCAGAGGCACATCAGAAAGCGTTGGCTTGGGAGAAGCAGGGAAGGCGTGGAGGTGGTGTGTTTACTAATTCCAATAATCAAGTGAAGGGTGTTAGTGGGAGTTCTAATGTTCCTAAACCTGTCAGTAAGCCAGTGGTGAAGGAGGCTGAGAAGGAAAAGGTTAGCGGTGGTTTCAAATGTTACAATTGCCAGGAGTTGGGTCATAAAAGCAATGAATGTCCGAAGCCAAAGAAGAGAACCATGGTTGCAGAAGTTGAGGAGGATGATGGTGAGGAGGCAGAATGTTCAAATACACCTTATGTCGAGGAGGAAGAAGAATTGTCTGGAGATGAAGGTTGTAATCTTATGATGAGGAGGTCATGTCTTACACCAAAGCAAGAAGAGGATTCTAGTTGGTTGAGAAGCAATATTTTTCAGTCGACATGCACTATTCTAGGGAAAGTTTGCAAGTTCGTTATTGATGCTGGAAGCTGTGATAATATTATCTCTACAGAAGCAGTAAGGAAGTTGAACTTGAAAACTGAGAAGCATCCTAAACCGTACAAGCTAGCATGGTTAAGGAAGGGAGGTGAAGTGAAGGTGTGACGAAGGGCTTGTGTGAATTTTTCTATTGGGAAGAAGTACAAAGATGAAATTGGGTGTGACGTTGTAGACATGGATGTGTGTCATCTGTTGTTGGGCAGGCCATGGCAGTTTGATAGAGCAGTGCAACATGATGGTCGTGCTAATAGCTATAGTTTCATGTTTGAAGGTACTAAAATCACTTTAGTTCCCAAGAAGCAGCAACAGAAGGAAAGCAAGCTAGAGGAGATCGAAGAACTGAAAACTTTGCTATCTTTGAAGGAGTTTGTCAAGGAGATTGAAGAGGAGCCTGAAGTGTTTTTGTTGATTGGACGAGAGTGTAACTAAGAGTTGGAATTCCAGAAGAAGCAAAGCCAGTTTTGAAAGAATTTGAAGATGTATTACCAGAAGAGTTACCTAAGGAGTTACCGCCACTGAGAGACATTCAACATCAAATCGATCTTGTTCCGGGAGCAGTATTACCGCATAGACCACATTATCGAATGAGTCCGAAGGAACATGAAGAGTTGAGGTGGCAAGTGGAAGAGTTGTTAGAGCAGGGACGTGTTCAGGAAAGCTTGAGTCCTTGTGCAGTACAGCTTTGTTGGTGCCGAAGAAGGATGGAACATGGAGAATGTGTACCGATAGTAGAGCTTTGAACAAGATTACTGTTCGCTACAGATTTCCTATGCCGAGGTTGGATGACTTGCTAGATCAGTTGAGTGGGGCTACTATCTTTTCAAAGATTGATTTGAAGAGTGGATATCATCAAATTCGAATTAGACCAGGAGACGAATGGAAGACAGCTTTCAAGACGAGGGAAGGATTATATGAATGGCTGGTTATGCAATTTGGTCTATCGAATGCGCCAAGTACGTTCATGCGGGTGATGAATCAAATCTTTAGACCATTCATTGGGAAATTCGTGGTGGTGTATTTTGATGATATTCTGATATACAGCAGGAGTACGGATGAGCATGTTCAACATTTGAGAAAGGTGTTAATTATTCTTCGTAAGGAACAATTTTATGCAGCTACGAAGAAATGCGTGTTCATGACTCGAAGTGTTTTATTCTTGGGATATGTTGTATCTGAGAAGGGAATCCAAGTGGACCAAAGTAAAGTTGAAGCTATTAGAAATTGGCCACAACCGAGAACTATCACTGAAGTTAGAAGTTTTCATGGATTGGCGTCATTCTACCGAAGATTCATTCCACACTTCAGTAGCGTGATGGCACCAGTTACTGATTGCATGAAGGGGAAACAATTTTCTTGGACAGAGGAAGCTGGGATTGCTTTTGAGAAGATCAAGGAACTGTTGACGACAGCACCAATTCTTGTATTACCAGATTTTCAGTTGTTGTTTGAGCTACATACTGATGCATCAAAGGTTGGTATTGGAGGAGTGTTGATTCAGTGTGGAAGACCTATTGCATATTTCAGTGAGAAGTTATCAGGGGCAAAGCTGAGATATAGTACATACGATGTTGAGTTCTACGCTGTTGTACAAGCTGTTAAACATTGGAGGCATTATCTATTTCAGAAAGAATTTGTTCTTTACACTGATCATGAAGCTTTGAAGCATTTACAGGGGCAGGATAAGATTTCAGCGAGACATGCATCATGGATTGCATATTTACAGCAATTTACCTTTGTTGTTAAGCACAAATCTGGGGTGACGAATCGTGTGGCTGATGCTTTGAGTAGGAGAAGTCATTTGTTGACAACATTGAAGATTGAAGTAACGGAATTCGAAGTATTGCCAGAATTGTTTGAGGAGGATCCTTACTTTGCAAAGTTTGTTGAGAAAGTTAAGGATGGAGATACTGATGAATTTATGTTGGTTGATGGATTCTTGTTTAAAGGAAATCGGTTATGTATTCCTGAGAGCAGTTTGAGAATGAAGATTATCAAAGAGTTGCACGAAGAAGGCCATGTGGGTAGAGATCGTACTTTGCATTTAATTTCTCAATCTTATTTTTGGCCATCGATGAGGAAAGAGGTTGAAAAGTTTGTGGAGAGATGTCATATATGTCAGGTTTCGAAGGGAACAGCGACAAATGCGGGATTGTATATGCCGTTACCTGTACCATCTAAACCGTGGGTTGATATCAGCATGGATTTCATTTTGGGTTTGCCTAGAACTCAAAGGGGAAATGATTCTATATTTGTTGTGGTGGACAGATTTTCGAAAATGGCACATTTTATAGCCTATAAGAAGACAGCGGATGCCGTTCGAGTGGCACAATTATTCTTTAAAGAGGTGTATCGATTGCATGGTTTACCAGAATCTATTGTTTTCGATCGAGATACTAGATTTTTAAGTCATTTTTGGCTAAGTTTGTGGAAGATGGTTGGAACAAAGCTGAAATTTAGTAGCGCTTATCATCCACAAACAGATGGACAGACAGAAGTTGTTAACAGATCGTTGGGAAATTTGTTACGATGTCTTGTACAGGACAATCTGAAGAGTTGGGACATGAAGTTATGCCAGGCAGAGTTTGCTCATAATCATGCAGTGAATCGTAGTACCGGATTCAGTCCATTTCAGATTTTATATTCAAATTTACCCAGGGGACCGTTGGATTTGGCAGTAGTACCACAATCAAAGGGGACGGTAAAACAAGCTGTTGATTTTGTTGATGAAATAACTGAATGTCATAAAATCGTTCAGGAACGATTGGTGAAGGCAAATGAGAAGTATAAACGAACTGCAGATTTGAAGCGACGAAATGTTGAATTTAACGAAGGTGATTTGGTTTACGCTGTGTTAACAAAGATCGTTTTCCAGTAGGCGCTTATAACAAGCTGAAAGCCAGGAAAATTGGCCCTGTAGAAGTTGTGAAACGGATCAATGAAAATGCTTACAGGTTGAAGCTGCCGGTGGATGTGTATACGTCTGACTTGTTCAATGTTAAACATTTAATTCCGTATTATGGAAATGAATTTGTTTTGGAAAGAGAAAGTGAAAATTCGAGGATGAATTTCTGTCAACCGGGAGAGGATGATGCAGTACGAACTATGGAATCAATATGTTTAAATTGTTCAAGGCCTTTAAGTCATTTGGAGTTGGCTTCGTTTTTAAGTCGTTCGGGGGTTATAAGTCGCTCACGACTTAACAAAGGGTATTCACGACCTAATGTTGAGGCCTTAAGTCGTTTGCGACTTAACAAAGCTCAGGGAATGAATCGTACACGAGTTAAGGGAGCTGCGGGTTTAAGCCTTAAGTCGTTCACGAGTCAAGCCAGAGAAGAAAATACGCAAGGGATAAGTCGTATGGAGGAAGCCTCGAATTTAAGTCGGACACGAGTTAACAGTGAGTTACAGAAACCGGAACATGTTTTGGGTCGGCCACGACCTAAGGGAAAAGATATAGGACGGCCACGACCTAACAGGACAAAAGAAGAGGAGCTACGACTTAACTATTCTTTAAGTCGCTCGAAAGAAGTAAAGCGACCTAACAAAGCTATGATAAGTCACAGGGACCGATCTATGCTAAGTCGCGTAAACCCATAGGTCGCTGAAGGCCTTGAGTCGTCGAAGTTGTTGAGTCGCTCACTGTTAGAGGTATTAAGTCGTTGACGATCTAACTTAGAACATAGGTCGCGTAGCGACTTAAGTTAGGTCGGAAAATTGTACTGTGTGTTGAGTCGGTCTGTTTTAAGGTCGTGTGAGTTGTATAGGTCGTGTGTCTGGGTTGTAGGTCGTATACGACCTAAGTATTGTAATGTTAGTGTGTGTTGTAATAAGGAGCGTTGAGTTAGGTCGTAAGTCGCTGCCGACCTAAGAGTCTGGTGATGTTTTGTTTGTGTTGGGTTGTGAAAAACTGTAAATAGCGAGTGCGTTGTAACTTTTGAGTGGTTGATTTTTTAAAAAAATTTCTTGTTGATTGTTGTGTGCTTTCATCTTAAATTGGTAGTTGAGTGTAATCTCCTATCTCCACTTTCGGTTATTCGAGTGCGCTCGAATCAACGATTGTTGAAGCCGATTCGCGGAATCAAGTGCGCTTGATCAACGCTTAAAGAATTGAAGATCTTCTTTCACGGTATCGTGCGCGATCAACGTGTTAGAGATAGTTAGAATTCGGTATCTTCGGATCAACGAATTTGGGCATTTTGGTATTCATCAATCCACTGATTGCTACACTTTCATCGTTATATCGATTTTCTGTTAATCCGCTGCGTCAATAAGGGATGGTGGATCCAAAATATTTGCAAGCATGCATGTCATTATAATATTTAGAAAATATATGTTTTAGTCAATGTGGATGTAGAGCACCGAATATGGTTTCATAAAGGTTTTAGGATACTAGTAACGGGAAAACCAATTTCGGTAAGCGGCGTGGTCTCACTAGATATCTAAAAGGACTGAGATGTTTGATTATTATCATACCAGGCTTTATGTCTGACTCAAAGTTTTTATTTTCCGGCCCCCTTAAACTATCAGGTACTCAATTGATTTTGAGTAGTTTGAGGTTTAGGTTTTTTTAGGTTTTTCATAGACAGATAAAGCTTCCGAAGGCGTGTAGGAGACCGATAGTTATTTAGAGTTTTCTTTTGTGCTGTATATTTGGATGTAAAGGTAGATTTATTAGCCTTACTATATACTCGGATCAACCAAGGGGGCATCTTTATATGTTGCTCATGGAGTATTTGTGTTATATTTTTGCTGAACGTTGTTAACGTTTTGGGATTATGTAATGAACAGGAAATGTTTAGATTTGAATGTGGAAATATGTTTTTGAATTGTTAAATTTTTTCACATATTCTTGTGATTTGTGTATCAATGTATGTAGCACCATCATATTTGGTCGTCGAAGATTAATAATTATGGATGACTGCAGCATCCAAAGCCATTAATTTTAGGCCTTCAAGTTGGGGGGTGTCACGAGGTGGTATCAGAGCATAGGTTTTTAAAACTTTAAAAGAAAAGTAAAACCTAAAAGCTTTTTCAAACATAATCCAATGAATTTGAAAATATGATCGGGGTTTGGGTTAATGCTATAGTAACGTATTTTTATTTGATATATAAGTATATATCTAAGTAAGTATTCCCCTCTCTCTTAGGTCGTTCTTCTGTATCTTACTATGGTTTGTATGTAGGTATACGAGAAAGAAGATATAGAGGCAGGAAACGGAAGAGAAAATTTAGGTGGAGGAAACACCACTACCAGTGGTAACGCTCAACCTAATACTCAGAGGAATCAAGGTAGATAGGCTAATTCTAATCAAAATGCTGAGCCCAACGTAGAAGTTGGAAATCCGTCAATAGATGCGGAGAAGGTGTATCAGTTGTTGACGAATCTTTTGCAAGCAGGAGCTAATGGGAATGTTGGTGGAGCTAATCCTGTAGTTTATGCTGGTTATAACTATGCGAAGCTGAGTAGAGACTATGTCAGTATGGGAGGAAAGTCGTTTGTTGGAATGGAAGATGTTGTGGAGGTAGAGAATTGGTCGTTGAACTGTGAAAGGATCTTTATAGACTTAGGTTGAATGGTGGAGATAAGAGAATGCTAACCTCTAGACAGTTGCAAGGGTTAGCGCTTCATTGGTGGAACAGTGTGACGGCTAGAGTGCCAAAGGAAGAGTCGACATGGGATGACTTCAGGAGAAGGTTTGAGCAGAGGTTCTTATCTAAGGTTGCCAATCAGCATTGATGAGGAAGTTCTTCAAGAACAAGGGCTCTCAGATAGGAGGAGCAGCCAAGAAAGGGAAAGCAGATGTTGTAATGGCCCATTTTTCCATACCCTTTGAATCGACAATAAACCACATATGTCTAACACAAATTGCACGAAGAAGCAGATCATTAAGGGTAGAAGGAAAATAAAGACAGAACAGAATCTCACACGAATGGAATAACATATATTATTTCAATAATATTCTTTACAATGGAAAAATTTAAAAACAATATCGTAGTCTAACCTAGATTCAGCTTGGACAGTTATAACACCTGCCCTTACAAATGTTGACAAACAACTAAACAAATACAATAGATATAGCGGATAATAGAGTACGTCCATACGATGATGAAGATCTCCAGCTCAGACTACTCGGATATGACCCGAGTATTAAAAATATCCGGATCAGGCTTGATAAACTAGCGTGAGATACTCGAAATTTAAAATGACTATGTTATCAAAGCCTTTGAAAAGAAGGGTATCTCATATGACCACGCCCACACAAAAATAAGGACAGGTTTTTACCCTATGATAACCAAAACACTTTTATACCAAAAATCACATGATATTATTTTTAATGACATTCTTTTGAAAACACTTTTAAAATAAAATTATCCAAATAAGGTATCAATGTTTGGACTAAGTCTAAGGTAATATATCCGGACTAGGTCAACGGAATATACCGAATGGAATATATGATACCAGAAAGGGGGTAGCTGAAATGTTTGCAAGTCATTATAGCTGTTTTGGGAATACAATAAAAACCGTAAATCTCGTATTAGGATTGGATTTCCAAAATGATAGAAAACTAGTGGAAAGATCAATCTGTATCCACTGCTTACGTCCAAGACTCAAATGCTGTTATACAATAACACGAATGGCTAAAAGTGGATACAATTTGCGAATAACATCCAAGGACTCGGACTTCGTGCATCCCTGCCATGAGGCCCAGACGTATCTGGTACCTACTACTTAGAACATCTTATAACCCAAATCACTACAATCCGAAATGCAAGCATACATCTGACCATATAGAATCCCATCATACCCGGGGTATGAGGCTTGCGAGGCTACGATTACCTTTTCACATAACACGTCTTCTTTCACTTTGAATGCCACATTGTCATTCCTTTGATTACAATTTGACTCCCACAAGCATACAACCTCTGAGCTTGTAAGTCTCAGAGATGGGTATTAAGCTAAGAGAAATTGCCTTCTCCGCCACCATGCAGATGTGCATTTGTAAAAGTCAAACGTTGTGTCTCAGAAATACAATGTCGAACATTCGTCCATACAAGTTCATTCTAGGATGGAACGAAACCGTAGGCACTTTCCTCGGCCATTACTAGGCGAGAACCCCTTGCAATCCAAAAAAATCTCCACAACGAGGAGACCATTGCTATAAATAACTCTATAATAGGAGCTACCCAGAGCATGTTCAACAAGCAGCCTTCACGCTATGAGGATCCTCGGTCTTCAAAAGTCATCATCTTCAACATGTCTTCACTTTTGAATGTATACATTGGTTCGAAGTGGTTTTCAAATAGGAATTACCCAAATCCGACTCCGGTTCCTTCGATGCCAATCATCACTTAAAAAGATGTTAAGTTCATATGTGGATATCAAACATCAATCAATTATTTCATCTTTTATTTAAATCAAATATCTTTCTTAGATACATTCTTTTCAATTTATTCCCTTTCTTTTCAAACGTATATGGAATCATTAAGCCTCATTTATCAAATCATTTGATTTATTAGAACCTTTCTTAAATCCTGGAATAATTCCAAATCATTTTCTCTTTTACGTAGGAAAACCTTTCCAAATCATTCATTAAATCTTAATCAAAAATTTATTTTATTCAAGTTATAACTATTAACTTAGGGAAAATATTCCTAAATCATTCATTAAATCTTAATCAAAATTTCTTATATTCAAGTTATAACTTTTGACTTAGGGAAAATATTCTCAAATCATTCATCAAATCTTAACCAAAAATTTCTTATATTCAAGTTATAACTTTTGACTTAGGGAAAACATTCCAAAATCATTCATTACATCTTAATCAAAAATTTCTTATATTCAAGTTATAACTTTTAACTTAGGGAAAATATTCCCAAATCATTCATTAAATCTTAATCAAAAATTTCTTTCTTAACTTCAAATCATATTTTTTCAAATCGAATATTTTCATAACAGAGCACTGGTACCATCTTAAATATGGTATTTCACCTCCAGAGACTAATGGTAAGTTTCACCCCCAAGGACTAATGGCAAGTAATCCTACGTCATGAGTATCTTTGTCTTTTCATGATTTTTGTCTTCAATATGTTTTATTTCGAAAATTAATTTGAATGGGTTTTCGGATAGGAATCACCCAAATCATATCATGGTTATCCGGATAGGAATCATCCAAATCCAATCCCGGTTTCTTCGTACCAACCATTGAATAAAATATGTTAAGTGGTTAAATAACATTCAAAGAATTTATTTCTTTTATTTTGGAAAACTTAAATATGATCTTTTTAGAGCATCCGAGCTTTCCTTTCGATCTATTCACCCCTCGTCAAAAAAGAGAAAACATAGGTCATGTAAGTTCAGGGCACTGGTTGCTCCATCCCTAACCATAATTAAACACCTTGTTTTATCTTTCCAGATCTCATAGGCGGGACAAATGTACTAGTCCTTTCCTGCACTTGGTTTGTTATTATATTCAATCTTCTTCACTTTTTGTTTAAGTGGTATAAACAATTCGTCTTAACCATGTATTCAAACTCTTATTAAAACTTCCAAATCATCTTTATATTACTTAATTATTCCTCTAAAGTCATTCACAGAAGATTTAGGAAGGAATTGTTAAGTTTAAAACTACATTTCAAAAGGTTATAGAATTCGCAGCATAAAAGTGCTGCAGAAAATGCTATATAAGCTTATTTCATTTGAACAACTTTTTAATATTTGAAAATTCATATTTTCCATTCCAAATCTCTTTTAAACCATTTTAATAGATTTATCAAATTTATTTCATATTTTTAATCATTTAAAATATCATTTATAAAGAAATCTCCTTTTGGATTCCGAACTGCAAATCCGTGAAGTTTTTAGAAAATTGTTTTGGACATATTTCAAACACTACTTGATGAAATCTTGATTTTATTTCTTCGTGGGAAAATAATAATCGTTGTGAACCAAAGAATTTTTATTTTGAAGAAATCCGACTTATAAATCATTCTCTACTTTGCATTGAAGTTATGGGTCGAAATTTATGAACTTCCGTTATGCGACAAGCTCGATTTTCATCGATTTTGTTAATTGCTTTGGAACTTGTCCATAACACTTCAAATTTGTTTTAAACCATATTTAAACTATTTAGCGTATTTAAAATCATTAAGAAGCTAAATAATTTACATACACACATTTATATGGATTTAATTCTCATTTAATTAACTATACTTACTAACCACTTCTCTTATCATTTATTAAACCAAGTTATCGTCCATATCACAAACATATAATCAATAATAATATCAACCAAGTTATCAAACATTTAATCATCCAAAATATTTAAACTCTTAAATCATTATACTTTAAATAATTTATGGATTTATTAGTAAATAAGAGTACTTGCCTTTAACCAAGTTGTTCAGTTCCTACCGACATTCATATCATCCAACACTTCACTATATTCTTTAACTTTAACCAACTTCGAGAAATCCGGTAGAGCTTCCGTAGCACCTTGAATTTGCCCCTATCTCCTTGGAATGAAATCGGCGACAATTCCTCTTCTTTTTCTTACTCCAGAGCTTCACGACTTACTCCTTCTCTTACATATGTTCGGCGTCCATCTATTTCCCCCTTCCTCCATCATTTCTTCACTTCTTAGGTGTTAAACCATGTTTTAATGGTATTCTAAGTTCTTTAGCAAAGTTTTGTAGTGTTTGGAATTGATTTGATATGGTTTTGGAAAAGTTAGTAAGGATTTGGAAGAGAAGAAAAATCTATTAAAGAGAGCTTCAAGGAAGAAGAAGAAGAAGGTACAAAATGGTGTGAAAAATGAGAAAATGTTTGGTATTTATAGAAAATGTTTTAGATTAAAATAATATTTTGAAAAAAGACCAAAATATCCTTTACTTACCTTTTAAGTAACCTTGTTTTTTCAACACTTAACATCACATTTCAATTCATTACTTGATGTCATTTTCACTTAAATATTAAGTAAAGTAAGTAATAATTATGTTTCTTTGATTTGATGTTTTACTTTTTGCTTTGAAATGACATTTTTGTTTGTGCTTACTTTTTCTTAATTATATTCTAGAATTTTCTAAGTATATTTAGCAAAAGTAAACTTGATTAGTGAATTAATTTATACTTACACTATTTGAATATATGTTCCTATATAAGAAAATAAAGGCGCGATGATGTCGTGACAACTTTTTATCGACCAAGCGTTGATTTTCGACAAAATGTTTTATGGTCACATTTTGACGTTTTAGTTAAACTATTTAATTATGTAAACCAAATTAAAAAAATGAAATTTTTACTTCTTTAAATAAATTAAAACATGTCTCTAATATATTCTAAAATCATATTTAAATAATATCAAAATCTTTAATTTTACATTATATGTAAAACTTACAAAATGCGACAAAATTTGGTTATTTTTGTAAAACGATTATCAACATACTTTAAATATTAATATACTTTTATTATCTTTATTAGATGTTTTTAATAAGATTTATCTTTTTAAATAAATATTTAAACGTATTTATTAAGCATTTATTTATTTTTAACAAAACTTAACTTTTGTTGATTGTTCTAAAATTCAAATTTATACTTTTTAAATTATCAACTGTAAGAATAAATAATTTCTCTATTATTATCTATTATATTTAACTTATTTATCTAAGTTTAAAACCTTTTTAAATTTAAAACAAACGAAATCTCTCATTTTCGAAGTAGCAAAATTACGGGTCGTTACATTCTCCCCTACTTAAAAAAATTTCGTCCTCGAAATTAGTCAAAACAAAAGTTTGCCTAAAATTTTTATCTTCAAACTTAATTCCATATAATATACACAGATCATCCGTATGAAATATCTTATTCGATCTTATATTCGAATACACAGCTTTACTTCCGAACTAGTATCGATCCCCCGATTCTCTAGTGCGGACTTTAATCAGGCTCTTTGCTCAGAAACCTTTGCTTTCCTTGCATAGCTCTAATCTATGATAGAAAACTCAAGTACCCTATCATAAACCCTAATCAATGTTCGCTGTCAAGAATCGAGTGATAAATCTTTTTTCAGATCGGTGGAAACACCTTAAAGCTCCGTACTCGAATATTAGATCAACACTATGACGAGATGATCACATATAACATATGTATTTATTAATTTTAAAAAAAAATCATAAACTTTTATCTTAAGTTTAAACATTTTATAAAGATGCTTCTTATATAATCCCTTTAATTATTTATTTTCAAATATTTTTATTAAAGGAAAATAATCTAAAGAAACCATTTTACACTCAAAAGATAATTTATCTGTATTACATTTTTTTTCCACAATCTTTCAACTTAGTATATTTTTTTAACACTAATATTATTTACGAAACATTTCGTAAAACTATCAGTTAAGTTTATTACATCTTTTAACTTATGTAAATCAATCACATTTAAAGACTTAAGTCCATTTCTTAATTAATGCTAGAATTCATTAATAAAACATTTTCTAGGTTATAATTCCCCTTTTTGAAGAGTCGTTATTTTACTTAACAGTTCATGACTTAAATTTATATTTATATGATATATCTTTTCATCCTGAGAGTATATGAATCCTAAATTTCAAATTGATTTTAATTAAATCTGTCTGTCTAACAAATTTTGACTTTGTTGTAATTTACTATTACCTCAAATTCATAAGTTATAAAAATTATTTTTTATTTAATACTATCATTCATTTTCTAGCTTTGAAAAACAAAATTTAAAAACCGCACTTAAATCATTAAATCCTCATCTTTTAAATCCATTGTTATAAATAAATCACATATAAAAATTATACTTATCCAATTTCATTTACTCAGAATATTTCACAAACTTTTAGTTTTCATAAATTCCTTAGCTCCGAGTTAGGTATGATTCGGAAATTCTCGACTGTCCAAAATCGTTGAAAATCCCGCTTTATCTTATTAATTAGCGATCCCAATTTATCTTTGATTTAAACACTTTTATCAAGATTACTGATCAATTTATCCATTAATGATTCACATTATCTCTTCTAACTTTAGAAAATTATATAGATCGAGTAACTCCAAAACAATACAAGGAACTGGGTACTACCAATAGTATCATATATCCTCTTAACAAGATGAGTAATACTTAAGAGAAGTGCTTACCATCCGAACACATCACTAGCCCATTTTTAGTTTATTTTCGAGCCAATCGAATTAATTATCATAAAATACCTTTTTATATTTGAAATAATACCGTTTTCAAAATCCTTTAGAGATTACTTTGTAAAATCTATCTTATAAATTCATTTTATTATATATTAATTAATTTCATTTAAATTAGCACAATTGTTTTACTCGAAGTTAAGTTCTTGTAACAACCCGGAAATTTCAATCCTGAAATTACCAGATAGTTAGGAAAGAAAAGAAAGAGAAAGAAGAAGAAAACAGGAACAAGAAACAGAAAATCTCACATTCGCAGCGGATCAAAATATAATATCACATAATAACAGTCTACAAAAGAAAAACTGTTATCCCACTTTTTGGGTAAAAACTGGAATATCAATGTTGTGTGCGTTTCCACCACGACCGGAACAAAAAGAAGCAAGCAAGCGTATATAAGTCTGGGATTTCACTCATGATTCAAGTACAAAGGTTCATTCGGTAAAGCAAGGCAAGAGTTCGTTAGACACTACACTCCCCGAGTTCATCCGGTAATAAGCGTCATCTGGTACTTAAAACCCCTCGCTTTCGTCCGGTAGTTCAAGTGTATGAGTTCGTTCGGTATTCGAACTCCCCATGGCTCATTCGGCATTCTCAAATATGAAGGCTCATTTGGCATTCCCAACACAAGGGATCATTCGGCATTCTCAGTATAGGATCCATTCGGTAGTACCGAGACCGAACCAGCTCCAGCTCCCCTCGCTGCCGAACCAGGTAGGTGACTACCGAACCAAGGCATCTCCATTACCATACACCTGCCGAATCATGTCCATTCGAACTAAGCCCTCCACTCCACAACTACCGGTCCATCTCCCCACCGAGCCAACCTTCTCCTCAACCACCGAACCAACCCACACCGGACCAGCATCTACCGGACCAGCCTCTACCGGACCAAGCTACATCATCTACCACCAGACCAAGGTGCTACCGGACCAGAGTACTACCGGACCAGGGCGTTGCCGAACCAATGTCGCCAGGCCAGATTGCATCGGCCCAGGCCTACCAGCAGCTATATACATCCAAGACCCCTGCCCCCAGCCTCACTCTATAAATAGAGGGGCAGGGGTACAACAATGGCAGACAAGTTTGAGAGCTCAAGCCTGGAAGGAACTTTCAAACAACTTTGATATACTTGTACTACAAGCTTTGTACTTGTAATTAGGATAGAAAAGGAGAATAACATATAAAGTGGATGTAGGCACATTCTGGCCGAACCACTATAAATCTGTGTGTCTTTTACAGTTTAGTCTCTGCTTTTTACGTATTTGCATAAACCACCCAAATCACTACGAATAACATAAAATCAACTAAATCATACGACTTGGAGGTGTTTGCCCATTTTTGTGCAAGCATTCTTGGGTTATTTGCTGAGATCTGTGATTTGTGTTTGAATATTGCTGATTTGTATTCATATACTGGTGCTTTCACGGTATTTGGGGTTTGTGGCCAATTTTGGCGCAAACATTTTGGTGCTTTCACTGAGAAGAACTAGCATCCGCTATATCGGATAGAAGTTTGGATTTGGGAGACAATGGCTAGGCTAAATAGTAGAAGGCAAAGGGCTGAGAGAAGCCAACCGGAAGGAAGTCAGCAAGCATCCTCCGGAGCTGAGGAAGGACCGGCTTCGATCTACATAACCCGGGACGAAATGGAAGCCATAACAAATTCACTGCAAGAAAGGTTGTTGAAGAGTCAACGGGAGATGATGCAGACTTTCTTGGAGCAAATGAGAGCTGCAGGGACCCAGAACTTAGGAACAGCTACAGCGGCGGTGGATGCAGGACAAGGAGCTAGGGTTATGGAACCCAATGGAGGACAGGATGCAGAGCCAGAGGGCAATCGACAAGGGCTTGGGGGCAGGCCCGCAGGATCCAACACAGGAGGACCTTTGGAAGGAGTTCAACAGGCTAGAACTGGCGTTGCTGCTAGCGAGCCACATGAAGAGTATGTACCGGAATTCCCTCGGGGGCAACCCCCGACAGACAACGCTGGATTGGTAGATATAATCAGGAAGACTGTGCGAGGTGGTTTGACGAGCGGAGACTTGGAAGGGGTAAACAGGAGTCCGTTCGCTCGGGAAATAAGGATGGCTCAGAATCCACCTAAGTTCAAGCTACCTAGCGTGGAGGTATACGATGGCAAGGCAGACCCTACGGATCACTTGATGAGGTACACCAGACACATGGAGGTGCTGGGGGCATCGTAGGAAGTGATGGCTCGATGCTTCCCTTTGTACTTAACGGACTTAGCTGCGATGTGGTTTAGGCAGCTGGGAGAAGGATCTATCAGGACTTGGAGGGAATTGGTGGAAAGGTTTTTGGGACAGTTTCGAGTTCATGTCAAGAGACCGAAGAACGTGATGACATTAACATCGGTAAAGCAAAGGATCGATGAATCGCTTAGAACCTTTCTAACTCGATTCAGTGCCGCAGTTGCTTCGGTGGATCGGCCCGATCCATCGATGGTTTTAATGGCAGCAGTATCAGGAGTCAGGGAGAACTCGGATTTCAAGGTATCTCTGATACGAGATCCCCCACGGGATCTCGACGAATTCTTTCACGAGGCAGAAAGGTTCCTTCAGCAAGAAGATGCGAGTACGGATTTAAAGTTAAAAAAGGTTAATGCAATTGAGGTTGGAGGACCATCCAGCAAAGGTTTGGATAAAGACAAAGGAAAAAGGAAGTTGGACGATGATTCTAGAAATGCTAGGAAGCAATGGAAGGATCCAAAGTTTCCCACATACACAGGATTGAACGAGACGCTGGAGCGGATATACCTGGATACTCGGAATCGCCTTCCCTGCCGGAGGCCGGCTAGGAGAGAACCAACAAAACGGGAAAGAACATCAGGAAGGCACTGTCTCTTCCATGATTTGGATGGACACGACACCAACAGATGCAGGCACCTAAAGGACATAATTGAGGAGCATGTAAGGAATGGACAGCTGCCACAATATGTTGGCCTCGGAATGCAACGGCGGGGCAGGAGCAACCGCCGCCTACCTCAAGCTACGATGGCGGGAGGCCCAGGAATGATGGTCGGTTGATCATCCATTGACCAGGTTATTATGAAATAAGTAGCGAACTATTGGCAAGCAACCAAGTCATTTACACATGTACGGGGACGGAGATAGCCCCTAGGCATGCTCTGAATGATGATAAACTGTAATGCTATGGTTTGTGAAATTTATCTTTTGCTTTTGAATTGGACACTGCTTTTCTTTTTGGTTTTCGGTTTTGGAGCTTGGATTGAGCTCCTGGTTTTTCTTGCTTTTTGATTTGGATTTTCCTTTGAATGATTGTTTTCGGTTTTGGATGCTGGTTTGGATTTCTGGTTTTCTGGTTTTGATTTGGATTTTGGATGTGGATTTTGGATTGGATTTTGATTGGATTTTTATTCTGGTTTTCTGGCTTTGATTTGGATTTTGGATGTGGATTTTGGATTTGATTTCGATTGGATTTTTATCTGATTTTTGATAAACGGTCGTCAGTTATGGATTATGCCTGGCAAGGGGTGAGTCGCTTCGCCCGAACATGGTAAATGGACTCATTCAGGTCGTTGAGTATGGACTATGCTCGGCAAGGGTCCGGAGTGACCAGGATTCAGCCTAGGACTTAGGCCCTGTATTATCAATTGTTATTTTCAGGTCGTTGAGTATGGACTATGCTCCACAAGGGTCCGGAGAGACCAGGATTCGTCTTAGGACATAAGCCATGGCATTACACAGCGTCCAGGGACACTGGACCAAGGTCGTCAAGTGTGGATTACGCTTGGCAAGAACCCGGAGAGGTTAACACAGCGTCCAGGGACACTGGACCAAGGTCGTCAAGCGTGGATTACGCTTGGCAAGAACCCGGAGAGGTTAACGTCCAGGGACACTGGACCAAGGTCGTCAAGTGTGGATTACGCTTGGCAAGAACCCGGAGAGGTTAGCTCAACGTCCAGGGACACTGGACCAAGGCCATCAAGTCTGGAGTACGCCCAACAAGAACATGATGAGGCTAGCTTAACATCCAGGGACACTGGATCACGACCGTCAGGTGTAGATTGCGCTTGGCAAGAGCCCGGAGAGGTTATGGATTTGGATATCGACCCGGAGAGGTCCTGGATTCGGTTATTGGCTATTGGATAAGGATGGTTTGGGACTCGGTTGTCGAGTTCGAATAGACATGGAATTGGCTCAAGCTTTGGTTATTGGATTTGGAATTGGATATCGACTCGGAGCAGTCAAGGATGATATACTCTGGAAATAAGGTTATGGACTTCGGATATTGGATTCGGAATTATTCAAAACACGCCTTGTTATCACAAGGCATGTTTTGGGGGGCAAAGTGTTATCCCACTTTTTGGGTAAAAACTGTAATATCAATGTTGTGTGCGTTTCCACCACGACCGGAACAAGAAGAAGCAAGCAATCGTATATAAGTCTGGGATTTCACTCATGATTCAAGTACAAAGGTTCATTCGGTAAAGCAAGGCAAGAGTTCGTTCGACACTACACTCCCCGAGTTCATCCGGTAATAAGCGTCATCTGGTACTTAAAACCCCTCGCTTTCGTCCGGTAGTTCAAGTGTATGAGTTCGTTCGGTATTCGAACTCCCCATGGCTCATTCGGCATTCTCAAATATGAAGGCTCATTCGGCATTCCCAACACAAGGGATCATTCGGCATTCTCAGTATAGGATCCATTCGGTAGTACCGAGACCGAACCAGCTCCAGTTCCCCTCGCTGCCGAACCAGGTAGGTGACTACCGAACCAAGACATCTCCATTACCATACACCTGCCGAATCATGTCCATTCGAACTAAGCCCTCCACTCCACAACTACCGGTCCATCTCCCCACCGAGCCAACCTTCTCCTCAACCACCGAACCAACCCACACCGGACCAGCATCTACCGGACTAGCCTCTACCGGACCAAGCTACATCATCTACCACCGGACCAAGGCGCTACCGGACCAGAGTACTACCGGACCAGGGTGTTGCCGAACCAATGTCGCCAGGCCAGATTGCATCGGCCCAGGCCCACCAGCAGCTATATACATCCAAGACCCCTGCCCCCAGCCTCACTCTATAAATAGAGGGGCAGGGGTACAACAATGGCAGACAAGTTTGAGAGCTCAAGGCTGGAAGGAACTTTCAAACAACTTTGATATACTTGTACTACAAGCTTTGTACTCGTAATCAGGATAGAAAAGGAGAATAACATATAAAGTGGATGTAGGCACATTCTGGCCGAACCACTATAAATCTGTGTGTCTTTTACAGTTTAGTCCCTGCTTTTTACGTATTTGCATAAACCACCCAAATCACTATGAATAACATAAAATCAACTAAATCATACGACTTGGAGGTGTTTGCCCATTTTTGTGCAAGCATTCTTGGGTTATTTGCTGAGATCTGCGATTTGTGTTTGAATATTGCTGATTTGTATTCATACACTGGTGCTTTCACGGTATTTGGGGTTTGTGGCCAATTTTGGCGCAAACAAAAACTGTATCAATTACACTTATATTTATACATCAGAGTTACGACCATTACTATTCACATGACAGTTTTAAACAACATTTCCTAATAATACAATAATATATCACAGTGGTAGATACTCCATACGTTCCAGCCTTCCAGCTCGCCTCTTGATCTCCAAAACGTCGTTACCTGAAAATATGTAATACTCGGTCTGACCCGAGCATTACATCAAAGTAACACCCGGGTCAGGCTGGAAACCAGCGTGAGTAAACCCTCCTAACATGAAATACACCAAAATAATAGCCTATTAAAAACCCAGGGTAACTCATAATAATTTTAGAAATTCACAGGTTTGGTATAGTCAACACTTATTACACTCATCAATTTCTAAGTGCCAAATTTAGATTAAATGGTCTAACTTACATAAATCATTCCATATCAGCCAATTGATTTCGCATATCAATTTATAAAGAATCGAAGTGGTTTCGGGTATTTACTAATACCCGACTCCGGTCTCTTCGAATTCAATACAATCTTAACTTAAATTATTTAAGTGAAATACAATTCAAACTTTAAATACCGGATGTCACAGTAATTCATCATCAATAGATAACCACATCATCACAGTTAAATCAAACATATCTTATCACATAGCATCACGATCCACATATTAGGGATAACAATTAATCAGAGGCTTCCCGTATCATTCTATTTATCCCTTAGATTAATTTCACAAATTAATTTATCCTTAACCAAATTCAGTAATTAACCTTTGATTACCTCATTAATTAATTAACTATAATTAATTACATTAAACCTTAATTGATTACGATTAATTAATTATCCTTAATTACTTATTATTGGTTAATTAATCCTAACTAATCAATCTTAATTACATCATTAATTATATTAATTATTGTTCCTTAATTAAATTTAATTAATTATTTATTTAAATTAATTACATTAAGTAATTAACCTCAATTAAACCATAATTGTTAATCACCTTTGATTAATCACATTCAGTAATTAACTACCCTTAATTACTTATCAAATTAATTACTCCTTAATTAATCTCTTTAATTAATCCCTTGATTAATTATAAAGTAATTTAATCTAAATTACTTCCACACTTAAACCATCTTCCACTAATTACATCCAGTAATTATCATTAATTACTTTAGTAAGTAATTATACTTCATTAATTTCATTAAGTACTTATACTTAACCTCATCATTGAGTAATCCTCTTTAATTAGCTAAACTTAATTTATTAATTAAAATTAATCACATTCTTAATTAATTCCTTAATTTCTTCATTAAGGAAGTACTCTTACTTAATCTATAAGTGATTATCTTTAAATAATCTCTAATTAATTACTTAGTTGATTTAACATCAATTAAATAATTTCTTAATTACATATGCTTTATAGATTCTTAAATTACCCAAAACTCTTAATTGCTTAAAGATAAACTCTTTTTTTTTAAATTGATCCTCTAAATTCTTATCTTTAACTTAATTTAACAATAAACATCTAATAATTCAATTATAATTTAAATAATATATACATCAATATTCTTACCCTTTTGATCTTTGAAATTTCTAAAGTTATTTAAATGAAATTTAACAAAGAAATCATTTTGAATTCTACTTGTATTATTTTCTAAAATCTACTTAAACTTGTTTAAAATTTTATTTTGAAACTAATTAGTTTTATGAGTAAAACTTATTTAACTTTTGTTTTTAAACCTTATAACATTCAAAAATCAAATTTTCTTTGTATCAAAACTCTTTAAAACATTGCAGTTTAACTTTTAAAAAAAACTCGAGCAACCTAACTTCTCAACACAGCTACTACGAGTAAGATATCAGACGCTCAAATGAAACTCGAGCAAACCCTTGAACAATCCCGCGTCTACCTCGGGTCAGCCCTTCATCTGCACGTTACTTCGAGAAATATCATCAGGTCCCCGAAACAAACTTCGAGTTCCAACTCTTCTTCCCAAACCCAACTTCCTGATGCACAATACCGTGCATATCCACGTGCACCAGCTCGCCGGTCGACGGCGAACTCCATGCCGGCCTCCAACACATCGCTCTCGACCCTTACAACACAATGCACAACTCATAAATCTCGATTCAATCGAGTATTCAAAAATGGCCATCGGACCCATCAATTCGAAACCATCACTACCAGGAAATCCAACACCGCCGATGATCCTTGCCACAAGACGCTTCACCCTTCTTCCCGAAGCCACGTCTCCCTCCCCAACATCTCCAGAACCATACGCGGTCGGCTCCAGTTGTCCCATGTCGCCACGAAATCAACCAGAACATTGACATCACACTCAAGGCGTTAAACCCTACTCGATCGATATTCGGCCATTCCTCTCACCAATATATTCCTAATTTATTTTTCTCATGTTCCTCGACACCATGGCCACCTCCCTGCCGAACCTCGACCTCCCCTTCGATGCCGATCAACGTCGATTGACCACAAGCCTAAATTCGAACAATTCCTAAATTTATCCCAAAAACTAAGTTAAAAATTTCAAAGTTTATTTTAAAATTCGCGTTTCACCCACACAAATCAAGTTCCATAACCCAGAAATGAAATTACTGGTTTTTAATTTCAACTAGATTTTGATTTTACTGTAAATCTTGAAATTTACAAAATATTCTTTTAGTATAAATACTTAAATTTATGTTTAGAAACAAGATTACATTATCACAAACCATTTCCTTTCAAAAATCAGAGTCCAACAATGAATAATTTGAGAGATATAAATTTTCTAATTATGCTTGAACCAATTTTTTTTTACTGAGGTCCTATAATAACATATTCAAGCTTACTTCAGATTATAACAGGATTCAAAACAAAATTTAAACTGAAAACATTCATGCAGCAACATGACTACATCATCTCCCAAATATATCAGAATCAAAAGATTTTAAATTAAGTGTTTATTTACAGTGTCAGGGAAGAACAGAGGCTATATATGTTGTTCTATTGACATTCCTCAAGTACTTATATACATATTTACCTTTATTCCTCTTAATATTAACAGGCAACCTTTAAGCTAACATTAATTAAATTTCACTTCAAACATCTACTATCTGAACCAAGTCTAAATTGTAAAATTTTAAATTTATCCATTGTTCCAGTTTGAACAGGGATCTATTTTCCATGTTTTCAGTCATGCATATAATTTATTAACACACACACATATATTTATAATCATCTTAAAACCTCATATACTGCATGGTTCACATTATATTTCAAAGATTTTCACATGCAACTTCAAAATATACCAAAAGTTCATATTTACTCACCAACACTGTAGAACAGAGGCTAATTTTCTGGAACCTGGCTGTTGATTTGAAACTTGTCCTAAATTATAACTTGATTTACTTAAGACCTTGAAAATTTTGATGTTGAACTTGTTGATCTTTGATCTAGAATGCCTGAGTTGATCCTTGGCTTGAATTTTGTTACAGTCTTTATTCTTTTCTGGTCTGTAAATTTCCAGGGTTTGCTTTGGATTTTCTTTGATTTAGTTTCAGGCTGTTTCTTTTGTTTTAAATTGAAGATCGAGAGAAACAAGAAGGAAGTAGAAATGTATATGTTTTCTTTTATCTTTTATTTATTATTTTAGAAACAAAGCAAAGTAATGACACTTGTATTTTACTTCACACTTGTAAATCCTCATGTTAAGATTGTTACACTTGTAATAATTTTTTTTATTTCCTCATCATAACCCTCTCATTAATCTCATTTTACATAAAGAAACATGCACATAATATATATAATTATCATTATTATTATTTATTTTTAAAATGTTAACTTTAAATAGCTTTGAAACTTATTGCATTAAATTCAAAATATAACTTCCAAATCACAATGTCTATATATTATATACATTCACACATAGATAAATTATAGATAGGAATTTTGGATTTGAAATTTCTAAAATAAATATTTAGAAATACATTGGATTTTAATACTCAAACATTTTGAACTTTGTAATTCACCATTTATTATGATTTAAATCAATTTATATATGTGTGTGCACGGATATCTCAAATTATCAGAATTTTATTTGTTTCAATTTATAAATCAATATCTTACTAATTAACCCAATTATTTATCGATTACAGAAGTCTATAATTCCGAGATATCACATTCCTCCCCCCTTTGAATATTTTCGTCCTCGAAAAGAACGAAACCAGAATTTATTAAATATTTTAAAACCAGTCAAAATATTCTTTGATTATTTTAAAACGCTTAAAAATCTATATAATATTTTCAAAATAGTTTTTATAGAAAATATCATTTTAACTTGATGCTTCAACCAGTCCATCCTTGTTCTCGTAGAAATTCGGTCATACGTTGATCAGGCATGAGACTGAAAATCTACAAGTGCTTGGCAGACCCGTTTTCAACATCCAGCGAAAATACTTTGAAAATAATTTTTATTGAAAATATAGAAAACAGTTTTTGAAAATAGAGGATATATCTTTAGTGAGAATGCTCTGGAAATCATCACTCCCATCCATGGTCACAGTTAACCCGATGGTTACGTTGCCATCCCGACAAAATCCATAGATAACAGTAGGCCTCCGCGCCCCTCGATTACACCTTGGAACCCGCTACAGATCGCAGCTACAACTGGGGTTACGTAGCTATCACAGCAAAAACCCATATAACTGTAGGCATCAGCGCCCTCGAATTTCGCTGCCAAAAAAATGAAATTTCTCCACTCCACTTGACCATAGATCGCAGTCTATCGATGTTGCGTTGCCTTCCCGGCAAAATCAAGTGTAGACCGTTGACACTCATCCTCCACACGATTTTCGCTATGGTCCCCATAGTAGATCACAGTGACATCGAGTTACATTGACGTCACAGCATAACCCAAATGCCCCTGTAGGCATCAGCGCCGTCGACTTTCGCTACCCAATAATCCTCAGGAACTAGTTTTGTCCGGACTCCTCACAGGATTAACTTTAGAACCCCCTCTTGGGGCTCAAGGCAGCACCACCCGGTGGTACTCCTGAGAAGTTCATTTCAAGGGAGCGCCTTTTTCCCAGAGCCATCATCAAAACATTTTATACTATATATATATAGTATCTTTAAATCATACACCTAGTATGATCTCATTCAAAGCTCCTTTATACAAAATCGATTATCCCAAAATCGATAATTCTCAAACTAGGCTTTCCAAATATAATATTGATTTTACCCAAACATCAAAAGCCTTTCCAAATCCATAGGTTCCCAAAATCTTTTTCCAAAATCCTCATATGATCCTTTACATATACATATATATATATATATATATACATACATACAGATATATATAATTTTTAAAACTTTGGATCATTTCAAACTTGTATAAAACTTCTTTATACTTCAAACACCTCCAAAAACCATTTTCTTCCGGCAAAAGATTCATCACGGGGAGTTTTATCTTATATAACAAAGATATATAACTTAGTTTATTCAAAATCAAATATTCAAATTCGATTACTCTTTTCAATATCAATTTCATTCAAATTCGTATGATGTACACATATCATTCATACGCTATACCAACCTGATCGCCCACTCGATCACACAATTTCAGTTCCGAACTAGTATCGTCCACCCGACTTTCTAGTACGGACATAGATCTGGTTTCTTGATCAGAAACCATCATTCTCCTTGCATAGCCTAACTATGATAGAGAACATCCCGAACCAATCAACAGTATCTAGGTTCGTCGTCAAAAATCGAGTGAAAAATCCCACTCGGATCGATAAAACTATCTCGAAATTCTATGCTCGAATCTGGATCACATTACTATGCGAATAGAATAACATACGTACACCCTACGTATTTATCTTTATTGGTTATTAGCCAAATTAATTCCATTTCTATTCACATTCACTTTGATTTTCCTTCACTTACTCACAATTGCTTCAATCTATTTGGATTATCACCTCTATTCTTATCTCGATTGGGTATTTAACCAATAACAGTTTGAACTCCGACCAGTTTATTAAGAAAATAGCTTGAAAATTTTTAAAATAGATAAGTAGTTGGAAAATAATTACTAGTTTGTAAAATAGGTGTAAAATAGTTAGAAAATAGTTAAAATAATTATAGAAATTTTTAGATAATTGCAAAATAATAGTAAGATAATAATTAGTTTATAAAATAGTTGGAAAATTGTTAAACAGTTTCAAAAATAATTGTAAAACAAATATAAGATAATTTGGCTTTTATAAGAAAGGTTGTTTCTATAATGAATAGCTTGGAAAATAAGTTTATAATAAAACAATTTATATTAAAAATAGTCCAGAGTCAAAACTGTTCAATTCCCCATCAATTCAATTTAAATTCCCCTTTCATTTAAATTGTCTTAACTCCAATTTAAATAACTTCAATTTCTATTGAAATTGATTCAACCCCAATTCAAGTTGAATTAACCTAAGTTCCTTTTCAAATTTAACTTTATTCAACCTTCATCTCAAATTCTACTTATTCAAAAAAAATTCAATTGAACTAGTTCCAATTTCAACTCCAGATTGAATTAATCCCAATTTCAATCTCCATTTCCAAATCAAGTTGAATTATTCTTGATTTCCTCCCAAATTTAATTTAAATTCCATTTGAATTTAAAACTTATTCAACTTTAATTACAATTCCAAATTATTCAAATCAATTCAGACCAATTTCAAATTGAATCCACTTCAATTTCAAATTGTTTCAAATTAATCCAAATCAAATTTTCCATTTGAATTTTATACTTACACATCTTCAATCACAATTTCAATTAATTCAAATCAAATTCAATTTGAACTAATTTCAATCCAAATTCCAAATTTAAACCATCTCGAATTATATAAATTCGAGTTAATACTTCAAATATTGATTTAATTCCTTTAAATCAATTTTCCTTTAAAGTTTTTAAATAATTCAATTCTGAGTCCAAATTTTAAAATTCCATTCTAAAACATCCATTAAATTCCAAATTCCAGATCTCAAACCCATTTGAGATCACACAAACTCCCCGTTCAGATTAACCATTTAACTTCCCAAGTTAAATCTTAATTTCATCTTCAAATTTCCAAATCAGGTTGATCATTCCAACTTATTTAACTTTTTCCCCAGTTAAACTCAATTCACTTAATCCAGTCAACTTTATCCGATTTGAATTTTCCATTTCAAATTTTGAACTTCTCATAAATAATCTTCCCACTTATTAAGTTCAAAAACTTATCACTTTGGGTGTCACATCTTATTCCAAATTTAAAACTCAACATTTAGAGTTTATTTCAAACTACCTTTGATATTATATATATTTACATATATACATATTAATTTCTTTTACCAAGTTATACTTTAAAATTTTAAACCACCTTTGGTTTTCAAAACAAATTTCTTTTAAATTTTCAAACAACTCTTGCTTGAAATAGGACCATTTCATTCAATTGCCTTAAATAATATTATTTGTTATTTCTTTAAATTAATTGCATCATTAATTAATCACATTCGGTAATTAACTTATTTCTTAACTACCTTCATTAAGTAATTGTCCCTTAAATTACTTACCTCTAGTTACTTCATTAAGTAACTCCCTCTTATTTATCAATTCCAATTATTATCCATTAATTAATCTCATTAAATAAAGTTTAATTAATTACATAAATTAATTGATTATCCTTATCCTGAAACCTTTTCCAATTTCAAGATTTAATTTCAGTTTGAATCCATTTCAAACTTGTCCTTTATTTAATTTCAATTTAGTTGTAATTCTATTACCACTTAATTCTTACTATTACTTTTAATTTAATTAATACTACAACCAATTTCCTTAATATATAAGATTCATTTACTTTTGAAATCATTTAAAAACATTTATATAAGAAAATAACAAGTACGCTCTCTCATCTTTTACACTCAACTCATTATAGGGTACTACTTACCCTAACCTTAATGAGTAATCCCACCAGAGCCAAGGTTCTCGCTTAACCTTCAGCTCTGATACCAAATGTAACAACCCGGAAATTTCAATCCTGAAATTACCAGATAGTTAGGAAAGAAAAGAAAGAGAAAGAAGAAGAAAATAGGAACAAGGCACAGAAAACCTCACATTCGCAGCGGATCAAAATATAATATCACATAATAACATTTTACGAAAGAAAAATTGTATCAATTACACTTATATTTATATCAGAGTTACAACCATTACTATTCACATGACAGTTTTAAACAACATTTCCTAATAATACAATAATATATCACAGTGGTAGATACTCCATACGTTCCAGCCATCTCCAAAACGTCGTTACCTGAAAATATGTAATACTCGGTCTGACCCGAGCATTACATCAAAGTAACACCCGGGTCAGGCTGGAAACCAGCGTGAGTAAACCCTCCTAACATGAAATACACCAAAATAATAGCCTATTAAAAACCCGGGGTAACTCATAATAATTTTACAAATTCACAGGTTTGGTATAGTCAACACTTATTACACTCATCAATTTCTAAGTGCCAAATTTAGATTAAATGGTCTAACTTACATAAATCATTCCATATCAGCCAATTGATTTCGCATATCAATTTATAAAGAATCGAAGTGGTTTCGGGTATTTACTAATACCCGACTCCGGTCTCTTCGAATTCAATACAATCTTAACTTAAATTATTTAAGTGAAATACAATTCAAACTTTAAATACCGGATGTCACAGTAATTCATCATCAATAGATAACCACATCATCACAGTTAAATCAAACATATCTTATCACATAGCATCACGATCCACATATTAGGGATAACAATTAATCAGAGGCTTCCCGTATCATTCTATTTATCCCTTAGATTAATTTCACAAATTAATTTATCCTTAACCAAATTCAGTAATTAACCTTTGATTACCTCATTAATTAATTAACTATAATTAATTACATTAAACCTTAATTGATTACGATTAATTAATTATCCTTAATTACTTATTATTGATTAATTAATCCTAACTAATCAATCTTAATTACATCATTAATTATATTAATTATTGTTCCTTAATTAAATTTAATTAATTATTTATTTAAATTAATTACATTAAGTAATTAATCTCAATTAAACCATAATTGTTAATCACCTTTGATTAATCACATTCAGTAATTAACTACACTTAATTACTTATCAAATTGATTACTCCTTAATTAATTTCTTTAGTTAATCCCTTGATTAATTATAAAGTAATTTAATCTAAATTACTTCCACACTTAAACCATCTTCCACTAATTACATCCAGTAATTATCATTAATTACTTTAGTAAGTAATTATACTTCATTAATTTCATTAAGTACTTATACTAAACCTCATCGTTGAGTAATCCTCTTTAATTAGCTAAACTTAATTTATTAATTAAAATTAATCACATTCTTAATTAATAATACCAAGTAATTAATTCCTTAATTTCTTAATTAAGGAAGTACTCTTACTTAATCTATAAGTGATTATCTTTAAATAATCTCTAATTAATTACTTAGTTGATTTAACATCAATTAAATAATTTCTTAATTACATATGCTTTATAGATTCTTAAATTACCCAAAACTCTTAATTACTTAAAGATAAACTCTTTTTGTTTAATTGATCCTCTAAATTCTTATCTTTAACTTAATTTAACAATAAACATCTAATAATTCAATTATAATTTAAATAATATATACATCAATATTCTTACCCTTTTGATCTTTGAAATTTCTAAAGTTATTTAAATGAAATTTAACAAAGAAATCATTTTGAATTCTACTTGTATTATTTTCTAAAATCTACTTAAACTTGTTTAAAATTTTATTTTGAAACTAATTAATTTTATGAGTAAAACTTATTTAACTTTTGTTTTTAAACCTTATAACATTCAAAAATCAAAATTTCTTTGTATCAAAACTCTTTAAAACATTGCAGGTTAAACTTTTAAAAAAAACTCGAGCAACCCAACTTCTCAACATAGCTACTACGAGTAAGACATCAGACGCTCAAATGAAACTCGAGCAAACCCTTGAACAATCCCGCGTCTACCTCGGGTCAGCCCTTCATCTACACCTTACTTCGAGAAATATCATCAGGTCCCCGAAACAAACTTCGAGTTCTAACTCTTCTTCCCAAACCCAACTTCCTGGTGCACAATACCGTGCATACAACTCGCCAGTCGACGGCGAACTCCATGCCGGCCTCCAACACGTCGCTCTCGACCCTTACAACACAACGCACAACTCATAAATCTCGATTCAATCGAGTATTCAAAAATGGCCATCGGACCCATCAGTTCGAAACCATCACTACCAGGAAATCCAACACCGCCGATGATCCTTGCCACAAGACTCTTCACCCTTCTTCCAGAAGCCACGTCTCCCTCCCCAACATCTCCAGAACCATACGCGCGTCGGCTCCAGTTGTCCCATGTCGCCGCGAAATCAACCTGAACATTGACGCCACACTCAAGGTGTTAAACCCCACTCGATCGATATTCAGCCATTCCTCTCACCAATAAATTCCTAATTTATTTTTCTCATGTTCCTCGACACCATGGCCACCTCCCTGCCGAACCTCGACCTCCCCTTCGATGCCGATCAACGTCGATTGACCACAAGCCTAAATTCGAACAATTCCTAAATTTATCCCAAAAACTAAGTTAAAAATTTTAAAGTTTATTTTAAAATTCGCGTTTCACCCACACAAATCAAGTTCCATAACCCAGAAGTGAAATTACTGATTTTTAATTTCAACTAGATTTTGATTTTACTGTAAATCTTGAAATTTACAGAATATTCTTTTAGTATAAATACTTAAATTTATGTTTAGAAACAAGATTACATTATCACAAACCATTTCCTTTCAAAAATCAGAGTCCAACAATGAATAATTTGAGAGATATAAATTTTCTAATTATGCTTGAACCAACTTTTTTTTACAGAGGTCCTATAATAACAGATTCAAGCTTACTTCAGATTATAACAGGATTCAAAACAAAATTTAAACTAAAAACATTCATGCAGCAACATGACTACATCATCTCCCAAATATATAAGAATCAAAAGATTTTAAATTAAGTGTTTATTTACAGTGTCAGGGAAGAACAGAGGCTATATATGTTGTTCTATTGACATTCCTCAAGTACTTATATACATATTTACCTTTATTCCTCTTAATATTAACAGGCAATCTTTAAGCTAACATTCATTAAATTTCACTTCAAACATTTACTATCTGAACCAAGTCTAAATTGTAAAATTTTAAATTTATCCATTGTTCCAGTTTGAACAGGGATCTATTTTCCATGTTTTCAGTCATGCACATAATTTATTAACACACATATATATTTATAATCATCTTAAAAATTCATATACTGCATGGTTCACATTATATTTCAAAGGTTTTCACATGCAACTTCAAAATATACCAAAAGTTCAGATTTACTCACCAACACTGCAGAACAGAGGCTAATTTTCTGGAACCTGGCTATTGATTTGAAACTTGTCCTAAATTATAACTTGATTTACTTAAGACCTTGAAAATTTTGATGTTGAACTTGTTGATCTTTGATCTGGAATGCCTGAGTTGATCCTTGGCTTGAATTTTGTTACAGTCTTTATTCTTTTCTGGTCTGTAAATTTCCAGGGTTTGCTTTGGATTTTCTTTGATTTAGTTTCAGGCTGTTTCTTTTGTTTTAAATTGAAGATCGAGAGAAACAAGAAGGAAGTAGAAATGTATATGTTTTCTTTTATCTTTTATTTATTATTTTAGAAACAAAGCAAAGTAATGACACTTACATTTTACTTAACACTTGTAAATCCTCATGTTAAGATTGTTACACTTGTAATAACTTTTTTTTTATTTCCTCGTCATAACCCTCTCATTAATCTCATTTTACATAAAGAAACAAGCACATAATATATATAATTATCATTATAATTATTTATTTTTAAAATGTTAACTTTAAATAGCTTTGAAACTTATTGCATTAAATTCAAAATATGACTTCCAAATCACAATGTCTATATATTATATACATTCACACATAGATAAATTGTAGAAAGGAATTTTGGATTTGAAATTTCTAAAATAAATATTTAGAAATAGATTGGATTTTAATACTCAAACATTTTGAACTTTGTAATTCACCATTTATTATGATTTAAATCAATTTATATATGTGTATGCACATATATCTCAAATTATCATAATTTTATTTGTTTCAATTTATAAATCAATATCTTATTAATTAACCCAATTATTTATCGATTACAGAAGTCTATAATTCCGGGATATCACAGTTCTCGTTCCTTTTATATATAAATTTTACAAAATAATTTTCTATTATTTAAATACATTTTCATCTTATATGTTCATTCCTTAAACAAATCTTATTATCAAACACCTTATAGTCAAATCGTGAAACTTAATTCACAATGTATTTGTACTTAAACTTTTAAATTAAACAATTGATCAATTTATGATAGTAACTTAACATTATCATTTCTTAATTTATTTTTTTGAAATAAGTATTAAAGATTTTAATTTCCTTATTAGATTTCGTACTTATCGATTATCTTTATGAAACATCTTATAGTCAAACTGTGAAATTCTAATCACAAGATGTTCATATTTAAATTTTACTAATCCTGATTTCTAATTGTATAACTTTTCGAAATATAAACTTTTATATTCAAAATATAATCCTAGATAAATTTATTTCATTTACCAATCTTTTCAAAATCAGTGTGTCGGTCCGCCTTGTTTAAATGTTTAAAACCCCTCATCGATAACGTTGATCGGGCATATCGATCAGAATCCATAAATCACTTAACAGAGAAATCAACACAAAACATTTTTATTAGTCAGTAACAAATACGCGCTCATATATAATACACTCAAACTCATTCTAGGGTGTTACCAACCCTATCTCTAATGGGTTACTCATCCTAGGTATTACTAACCTTATCTCTGATGAGTCTTTACCCAACCAAAGCCAAGGTTCTTGCTTAACCTTCAGCTGTGGTACCAAATGTAATGGCCCATTTTTCCATACCCTTTGAATCGACAATAAACCACACATGTCCAACTCAAGTTGCACGAATAAGCGGATCATTAAGGGTAGAAAGAAAATGAAGACAACAAAATCTCACACGAATGGAATAACATATATTATTTCAGTAATAATCTTTACAGCGGAAAAATTTAACAACAATATCAGAGTCTAACCTAGATTCAGCTTGGACAGTTATAACACATGCCCTTACAAATTCGAACACACAACAAAACAAATATAATAGATGTAGCGGATAATATAATACATCCATACGATGATGAGGACCTCGAGCTCTCCTCTGGAAACTCCAACCGTCTTCAACTCAACCTGAAAGTACTCAGATCTGACTCGAGTATTAAAAATACCTGGATCAAGCTTGATAAACCAACGTGAGATACTCGAAATTTAGAATGACAATGTTATCAACATCTTTTAAAAGAAGGATATCTCAAAAGACCACGCCCACACATAAACACGGACAGGTTTTTACCTTATGATAACCCAAACACTTTTATACCAAAAATCACTTGATATTATTTTTAATGACATTCTTTGGAAAACACTTTTCAAATAAACTTATTCAAATAAGGTATCAATGTCTGGAGTAAGTCTAAGGTAATATATCCGGACTATGTCAAACGAATATACCGAACGGAATATATGATACCAGAAAGGGGGTAGCTGAAATGTTTGCAAGTCATTACAGCTATTTTGGGAATACAGTCAAAACCGTAAATCTCGTATTGGGATTGGATTTCCAATATGATAGGAAACTAGTGGAAAGATCAATCGGTATCCATGGCTTACTTCCAAGACTCAAATGTCGTTATACAATAACACAAATGGCTAAAAGTGGATACAAACTGCGAATAACATCCAAGGACTCAGACTTCGTGCATCTCTGCCATAAGTCCCAGACGTATCTGGTACCTAGGGCTCAGAACATCTGATAATCCAAATCACTACTATTCGAAATGCGAGCATACATCTGACCACATAAAATCCCGTCATAACTGGGTGTGAGGCTCGCGAGGCTACGATTACCTTTTCACATAACACATCTTCTTTCACTTTGAATGTCATACTGACATTCCTTTGATTACTATTTCACTCCCACAAGCATACAACCTTTGAGCTTGTAAGTCTCAGAGATTGGTGTTAAGCTAAGAGAAATTGCATTCCCCGCCACCAAGCAGATGTACATTTGTAAAAGTCAAACGTTGTGCCTCAAAAATTCAATGTCGGACATTCGTCCATACAAGTTCGTTTTAGGACTGAACGAAACCGAAGGCACTTTCCTCGGCCATTACTAGGCGAGAACCCCTTGCAATCCAAAAAAATCTCCACAACGAGGAGACCACTGCTATAAATAACTCTATAATGGTAGCTACCCACAGCATGTTCAACTAGCAGTCTTCATGCTATGAAGATCCTCGGTCTTCAAAAATCATCATCTTCAACATTTCTTCACTTTCGAATGTATACATTGGTTCGAAGTGGTTTTCAAATAGGAATTACCCAAATCCGACTCTGGTTCCTTCGATGCCAATCATCGCTTAAAAAGATGTTAAGTTCATATGTGGATATCAAACATCAATCAATTATTTCATCTTTTATTTAAATCAAATATCTTTCTTAGATACATTCTTTCAATTTATTCCTTTTCTTTTCAAACGTATATGGAATCATTCAGCCTCATTTATCAAATCATTTGATTTATTAGAACCTTTCTTAAATCCTGGAATAATTCCAAATCATTTTCTCTTTTACTTAGGAAAACCTTTCCAAATCATTCATTAAATCTTAATCAAAAATTTATTTTATTCAAGTTATAACTATTAACTTAGGGAAAATATTCCTAAATCATTCATTAAATCTTAATCAAAATTTCTTATATTCAAGTTATAACTTTTGACTTAGGGAAAATATTCTCAAATCATTCATTAAATCTTAACCAAAAATTTCTTATATTCAAGTTATAACTTTAAACTTGAGGAAAATATTCCCAAATCATTCATTAAATCTTAATCAAAGATTTCTTTTTTAACTTCAAATCATATTCTTGCAAATTGAATATTTTCATAACAGAGCACTACTGCCATCTTAAATATGGTAAATTTCACCTCCAAGGACTAATGGAAAGTTTCACCTCTAGGGACTAATGGCAAGTAATCCTACATCATGAATATCTTTGTCTTTGTCTTCAATAGGTTTTATTTCGAAAATAAGTTTGAAGCGGTTTTCAGATAGGAATCACCCAAATCCGATCCCATTTATCGGATAGGATTCACCCAAATTCAATCTTGGTTCCTTCATACGAACCATCGAATAAAATAAGTTAAGTGGCTAAATAACATTCAAAGAATTTATTTCTTTTATCTTGTAAAAACTTAAATATGATCTTTTTAGAGCATCCAGGCTTTCCTTTCGATCTATTCCATCCCTCGCTTAAAAAGAGAACATATAGGCCAGGTAAGTTCAGGACACTGGTTGCTCCATCCTTAACCTTAGTTAAACACCTTGTTTTATCTTCCTAGATCTCACAGGCGAGACAAATGTACTAGTCATTTTTGCATACTCAGTTTGTTATTATATTCAATCTTCTTCACTTTTTGTTTAAGTGGTATAAACAATTCGTCTTAACCATTTATTCAAACTCTTTTTAAAACTTCCAAATCATCTTTACATTACTTAATTATTCCTTTAAAATCATTCACAAAAGATTTAGGAAAGAATTGCTAAGTTTAAAACTACATTTCAAAAGGTTATAGAATTCGCAGCAGAAATGCTATATAAGCTTATTTGATTTAAACAAATTTTTAATATTCGAAAATTCATATTTTCCGTTCCAAATCTCTTTAAAACCATTTTAGTAGATTTATCAATTTTATTTCATATTTTTAGTCATTAAAAATATCATTTATAAAGAAATCTCCTTTTGGATTTCGAACTGCAAAACCCTAATGTTTTTAGAAAATTCTTTTGGACATATTTCAAATTTTACTTGATGAAATCTTGATTTTGTTTCTTCCTTGGAAAATTATTATCATTGGAACTAAAGAATTTTTATTTTGAAGAAATCCAACTTATAAATCATTATGTACATTAATTTGAAGTTATGCGTCAAAATTTACATGGATTTTCTATAAAGAATTCTTTTGTGAATTGCTTCGGAACTTGTCCGAAATACTTCAAATTGTTTTTAAACTATATTTAAACTATTTTAGCTTATTTAAAATCATTAATAGGTTAAATAATTTCTATACACACATTTATATGGATTTAATTCTCATTTGATTAACTATACTTACGAAACATTTCTCTTATCATTTATCAAACCAAGTTATCCTCCATATCACAAACTTATAATCAACAATAATATCAAACAAGTTATCAAAAAATTAATCATCCAGCATATTTAAACTTTTAAATCATTATACTTGAAATAATTTACGAAATTTATAAGTAAATAAGAGCACTCACTTTAACTTATCGTTCACTTCCTACCAACATTCATATCATCCAACGCTTTACTATTTTCTTTAATTTTAACCAACTTTGAAAAAACCAACAGAGCTTCCGCAGCACCTTGAATTTTCTCCTATCTCCTTGGAATAAAATCGGCGGCACTTTCTTCTCTTTTTCTTGCTCCGGAGCTTCACGACTTACTCCTTCTCTTACATATGTTTGACCTCCATCTATTTCCCCTTTCTCCATCATTTCCTTACTTCTTATGTGCTAAACCATGTTTTAATGGTATTCTAAGTTCTTTGGAAAAGTTTGGTGGTGTTTGGAGTTGATTTGATATGGTTTTGAAAGAGTTGGTAAGGATTTGGAAGAGAAGAAAAGGTCATCAAAGAGAGCTTCAAGAAAGAAGAAGAAGGCAGAAAATGGTGTGAAAAAAAATGAGAAAATGATTGATATTTATAGAAAATGTTTTGGATTAAAATAATATTTTGAAAAAAGACCAAAATACCCTTTACTTACACTTTAAGTAACCTTGTTTTTTCAACACTTAACATCATATTTCAAATCATTATTTTATGTCATTCACTTAGATATTAACTAAAGTAAGTAATAATTATGTTTCTTTGATTTGATGTTTTACTTTTGCTTTGAAATGACATTTTTGTCTTTTTGTGCTTATTTTTTCTTAATTATATTCAACAATTTTCTATGTATATTTAGTAAAAGTAAACTTGATTGGTGAATTAATTTATACTTATGCTATTTGAACATATGTTCCTATATAAGAAAATAAAAGTGCGACGACGTTGCGACAACTTTTAACCGACAAAACGTTGATTTTCGACAAAATATATGTCACATTTTGACGTTTTAGTTAAACTATTTATTTATGTAAACCAAATTTAAAAAATAACTTTTTACTTCTTTAAATAAATTAAAACATATTTCTTTATATTTAAAATAAATAACATCAAAATCTCTATTTTTACAGTGTATGTAAAACTGACAAAATACGACAAAATTTGGTTATTTTTGTATAATGATTATTAACATACTTTTAAAATTTTAATATACTTTTATTATCTTTATTAGCTGTTTTCAATAAGATTTATATTTTTAAATAAATATTTAAAAACCTATTTATTTAAGCATTTATTTATTTTTAACCAAACTTGACTTTTGTTGATTTGTTCTAAAATCCAAATTTCTATTTTTTAAATTATCAACTATAAGCATAAATAATTTCTATATTATTATCTATTATATTTAACTTATTTATTTAAGTTTTAAACTTTTTTGAATTTAAAACAAACGAAATCTCTCATTTTCGAAGTAGCGAAATTACAAGTCGTTACAGATGTAGTTTGCTACAAATGCGATAAGCAGGGGCACAATGCTAATGAGTGCCATTTGAGAGATGGAAGGTTGGTTGTAGGGAAGCAAAATGTGCAATGTTATAACTGCTACCAGATGGGGCATTATAAGAACAATTGTCCTGACACTGCCAAGGCAGGAAAAGGAAAGGTCTCTGCTTTAGAACCATCATCCTCTATACCATCTGCTGTTGAGAAAGGAAAGGAAAGTCTATGATGAAAGGTACACTTTTGATTCAGAGTATACCAGTTAGAGTACTTTTTGATATCGATGCATCACACTCATTTATATCACGGTATTTGGTTGATAGGTTATGTATAGAACCCAAATACCTTGTTACTTCTTTGAGGGTTGCGAATCCAATATGTGGGTATGAAACTCTTGGGATGAGATGTGACCAAATAGAACTTGATTTATTAGGTCATAAGTTTGCATGCAGTTTGTATATTTTTGATTTCGTAAATTTCGGGATCATATTGGGTATGGATTGGTTGGGTAAGTATGAGGCTACGATATTTTTCCAAGATTGTGAAATATCAATGAGGCACCCAGATAGTCATAGCCGAATTATTTTCTCAGTGGAAAATTCCTGTAAGAGTGTTTCTACTTTGTCGAGTGTCATGGAAGTTGGAAAAGAGCTTAGTCAGGTTCGTGTGGCTGGAGAGTTTGCAGATGTCTTTGAGTCGATTACTGGATTACCATCGAAACGAGTTATTGAGTTTTGGATAGACCTTATATTGGGAGCTGAACCTGTCACTAGACCACTTAGCAGAATGATTCCAATAGAGATGAAGGAATTGAAGGTGCAGCTACTGGATCTTAAGGGAAGGAATTTTATTAGACCAAGTAGTTCGCCTTGGGGAGCGGCCATGGTGTTTGTAAAAAAAACCAGATGGATCGCTAAGGATGTGCATCGACTATCGTAAGTTAAATGAAAGGACAATCAAGAATATGTACCCTCTACCGAGGATAGATTTTCTGTTTGATCAGTTGAGTGGAGATAGAGTATTTCCCCAATTGGATTTGGAAATGGGGTTCCATCGGTTGGGAGTGGCGAAGGATAGTATTCCTTTGACGGCAGTCGAACTAGGTATGGTTCGTATGCATGGTTGGTGATGCCATTTTGACGAATGCGCCAGCTTTCTTCGTTGATTTGATGAACCGGGTTTTCATAAAGCACTTGGATAGGTTTGCTTTGGTGTTCATAGATGAAATTTTGGTGTACTCTAAAGATGAAAGAGAGCATGAGGTTCATCTTAGAGTGGTATTGGAGACGCTGATGAAGAATCAACTGAAGGCAAAGTTTTCCAAGTGTCGTTTCTGAAAAAAAGAAGTTAAATTTCATGGTCATGTGTTTTCAGAGGAAGGATTGTTGATTGATCCAGTTAAGATCAAGGCGGTCAATAATTGGAAGAGACTAGAGATGGTAACCGAGATCAGGAATTTTCTTGGACTTGCTAGCTATTACCGAAGATTCATCAAGGATTTCTCACAAAATAGCAGCATTTTTGACCAAGCTTACCAGGAAGGAAGTGAAGTTCATTTGGTCCGACAAATGTGAGGAAGCGTTTCTTAAGTTAAAGTATTTGTTGACCAATGCTTCAGTGTTAGTAGTTCCGGATGGTAACCAAGGGTTGTTAGTATACATTGATGCGTATGGGACTGGATTGGGAGCAGTGTTGATGCAGAATGGCAAAGTTATTGCTTAGGCATCTAGGCAGCTTGGACCATACAAAGTAAGATATCCTACTCATTACTTAGAGTTGGCAGCGGTAATTTTTTTCCATGAATATTTGGAGGCATTATGACTTGGGAGAGAGATTTGAATGGTATACCGATCATATGTCTTTGAGATACCTATTCTCTCAGAAGGAGTTGAATATGCGACAATAGAGGTGGCTGGAATTTTTGGTTGCTTATGATTTCGCTATAGGATATACCCCAGCGAAAGGTAATAAAGTAGTGAATGCTCTCAGTAGAAGACATCAGAATGCAGTGTTGGATATGTTGACGGAGTGGAAAGATCTGGAAGCTTTGTCCAGTTGTGGTGTGCAGTTAAGATCGGCTGCTAGTTCTAATCAGAGTATTGCCACATTATCCTGTTTGGAAGTTCGACCAGTATTGATCGAGGGAATTGCTTCTAAACGGAAGGAAGATCCATTATTAGCTGAGAGGATCAGAAGGCTTGAGGTTGGAACCGAGGTTGATGATTTGAAAGATTTTTTGTCTTGACCAGAGAGGATGGTTGAGAAAAAAGGGACAGTTATGTGTTCCAGATGTGGAGAACTTGAGAAGAGAAGTTGTTGAGGAATGTCATCAATCCAAGTTTACGATTCATCCTGGTAGGACCAAAATGTATCAAGATAAGAAGAGGAGCTTCTATTGGGAAGGCGTGAAGAGGGATGTCAGCTTGTGGGTTGGGCAGTGTGTAAACTGTCAACAAGTGAAAGCCGAACATCGGAAGCCGAGTGGGTTATTTCATCCTCTAGACATTCCAGATTGGAAATGGGATTCGATATCCATTGATTTTATAGATGGGTTGCCAAAGTCAAGGAGAGGAAATGAGATTATATGGGTTATTGTGGACAGGTTGACAAAGAGTGCCCTTTCATTCCGGCAAAGTCAACCAAGACGGCACCTATTTTGGCTAAGTTGTTCATAAAGAACATAGTTAAACTTCATGGAATTCCTTGTAGCATAGTCAGCGACTGAGATGCATTATTCACTAGTGAATTTTGGAGGAGTCTACAAGAGGTATTGGGCACCAACCTCAAAATGAGCATAGCTTGTCTCCCACAAACGGATGGGCAAACAGAAAGTCAACAAGGTACTTGAGGATTTATTGAGAACTTGTGTGTTAGATTTTGGTGGGTCTTGGGAAGATCACCTACATCTGATTGAGTTTTCCTGTAATAACAGTTATCAGATTAGTATAGGAATGGCGCCTTTTGAAGCTTTGTATAGAAGGCCATGCAGATCGCCAGCATGTTGGATAGAGACTAGAGACAGATTGGTCTTAGATCCTAATTTTGTAAGAGAGGCGTCAGAAAAGATTGAGTTAATCTGAGGATGGATGAAGGAAGCTTTGTCCAGATAGAAGAGTTATGTAGATAAAAGGCATAAAGGCGTACAATCCTCATTGGGAGACAGGGTTTTTATTAAAGTTTCACTGATGAAGGGTGTGGTATGATTTGGAAAATCGGGAAAGTTAGCCTCGAGGTATGTTGGTTCATTTCAAGTTTTACAAAGGATTAGAAAGCTTGCATATAGAGTAGAACTGTCGAGCAGTTTGGCACGTGTCCATAATGTATTCCATATGTCTCATCTTCGTAAGTATGTGCGTGATCCAGAGGCTACTATTCCTCAGATAAAGTTGGAGGATCTAGTAGTGGAGCCTGATTTGACTTTTGCTAGACAACCGGTTCGGGTTGTAGCAAGAGATGAGAAGAAACTAAGGACCAAGACAGTCAAGTTTGTGAAGGTTCAGTGGAGCAACAACGGGAAAGGCTGCACTTAAGAGACAGAGGATAGAATTCAAGAAGCTTATCCTGATCTGCTTTGATGGTATGTCTATATTAGATTTATATAGATTGGTTGCTAGTCAGATAGGCTAGTATGGTTGTTGGGAGATGTTACAGATGATTGTTATGTTCACTAGTAGTCCTTACTGAATTTTGAGGACGAAATTCTTTAAGGAGGGGAGCCTGTAACACCCCTATTTTTATTGATATTATTCAGGAGATTTAATTAGAATGAATTAACTAGAATGATATAGATATGGAGATTGATGTTGATTAATAAAAATATAGTCGTCGTGCTTATTAGACTTAAGGAACTTAAAAATGGTTAAGTACTTAAAAACAAGGGCATAAGAGTAATTGCCACCCATGTTTCCCACTCTTATACTATCCCCTAAACCATACACGTTCATTTTTATTCTCGAACAAAAACACATATAACCGTAAGAAGCATCAAGGCCGGTCACAGGAAGATAAAAGAGAAGAAAAAAATATAAGAAAAGCTTAGGATTGAAGCTAGAGGATAATCAATCTCATAGAATCTTTAATCTCCTTATCTCAAGCAAGGTGAATAATAGTTTCTATAACTCTATTTTGATTTTTACATCAAACGGTTTTGGATTTATGGATAAATCTGTTTTATGATATGTAAATGATGATATGCTTGATTTTGATTTATAAAATTGTAAACAAGGTTGTATAAAAAAGGAAATATACACGGTTTTAGGTTAAAACCGAGATGAAATGATGTTCAAATGCTATGGGAAAATTTTATGTTATAGAAAACATGGTTTTGGAGTTGAATTTCAATTTTTATAATTTTATAACCATGGAGAATTTATTATGAATTTTCAAAGAAAAATATGATTAATTGGGTTTAAAAATTATTATGGGAAAATATATTAAGAATTTGGGTCTGAAAATTTATTATGTTAGATAACATGATTAAAGCGAATTTCTGGAATTTTTGGGGATTTTTACTAAGTGATTTAGTATGGAATTCTAATTGTTCTAAGAAGAGGATCTAAATGATTTAATTGTTTTATAAGAGGAAGGGTTTATTTGTTAAATGATTAATTGGTTTAGATATGAGAAAATTGCGGCAAATATTATCTAAAATATTTAATAATTATGAAAGCCAATCAAACGTTTACAAATAGGAAAGTTAGTTGCATAAAGTTTACTCATTTTGAAAAAATCAGCTTTTACCCAGAAAAAGTTTGTTCCATCTTCTTTGGCAAACCTTTCGCATCCAACCTCTCAAAGAAGACCTTTCGACTTCGATGCCAAGAAGGTTGAAAGCAACGCACATGATATCTTTCAGGTGGTATGTAGCGAATTGATATAAGTCGAAAGGTATGGTGTCGAAGGGTTGGATTCGAAGGGTTGCTTTCGAAGGAGATGGATCCTTAGTTTTTTTTGATTTGGGAAATTACTTGCCTATTTTTTAAAAACCTTTCGGCACAGTCGGAAGGATTGGTTTTCAAAAGGTTGCTTTAAAATACCTTTCGATAAGGTCAAAAGGTATGGTTTTTATAAGTTGTTTTACAAGACCTTTCGACACAGTCGAAAGGTTAGGTTTTAAAAGTATTTAAGATACCTTTCGACAAGGCCGAAAGGTTTGGTTTTGAAAGGTTGTTTCAAAGGGATTTTTGAAAAGAACTGCTGCCTTTATTTTATTCAACCTTCCGAAGGGGTCAAAAGCTGGAGTTTTTGACTTAGTCGAAAGGTTTACTGGTTTTATAAATACAAGTCGCTTCCCAACCTTCTAAAAGGGTCGAAAGCAGGAACTCTCGACACAGTCGAAAGGTTTAAATGTTTCCCCAATGTTTTATAAAGTAGAGGGTGGTTTTGAAAACTTTCACCTATGACCCAAAGTAATATCTTTAAGTGTAAACCCAATGCTTTTAAAAGGTTTGGTTTTCAGTGGTTTTGAAAAGTTTGGTTTTTAAGGGATTTGAAAGGGTAACATTCAAGGCTTTCGAAAGGGATTAAATCAAGTGATTTTTAAGCTATGCTTCTTCACTTATACAACAATACTTTAACATGGTTGAAAGGTTTCGAAGGAAGGGTTTTAAAGATTATAAAGGCTGGAGCCTATTGTATGAAAAATTTATGGTTTATGCTTTCGAAGGGGTCGAAAGGTTGTTTTCGAAAAGGTCAAAAGCAAATCTTTCAAAGGGGATACTTTTGAAGGTGTTGGAAAATTGTTTCTTTTCAACTTATAAAATGTTGTTTAACCTTAGAGATATCAGGGTGAACTTAATAAGTGCAATACAATAGTTGGGGATAAATGTGATATGACCTAAATTAGGGATACTATTAGAAATAGGCTAATCATGTGGACAACATGAGATAATTATATCGTGGGGATAGCATAAGTTAAGTGGCCAAGTGAAGGGTTCATGGTTATCCTATGAAAAATATGAGATGATTGATGGATAGTCAACATCAAGTTGGAGATAGATAGTCTTTGTATGATTGAAGAAGGATTCATGGTTATCCTAGGAAAACTATGGGATGATTGATGGATAGTCAACATCAAGTTGGAGATGGATAGTCTCCATATGATTGAAGAAGGGTTCATAGTTATCCTAGGAAAATTATGGGATGATTGATGGATATTCAACATCATGTTGGGGATGGATAGTCTCTATATGTTTAAGGAATGGTTTGTAGTCATCCTGGGAAAACTATGAGATGTGCGATGGACAGTCCATATCCGCTTAAGTAAAATGAATATGGAATGAATGGTCCCTCTTTGAGGCAAATTAAAATCTAATAGGGGATGGGGAGATCCTAAATGTTTGCAAGCATGCATATCATCATAATATTTAGAAAATGTATGTTTTAACCATTGCGGATGCAGGAGCATGGAATATGGTTTTATAAAGGTTTTAGGATATTAGTGAGGGAAAAACCCGTTCCGCTAAGCGGCGTGGTCTCGCTAGATATCTAAAAAGATTGAGATGTTAGATTATTATTCATACTAGGTTTTATGTCTGACTCGAAGTTTTTGTTTTCACCTTAATCTCTCGGGTACTCAATTGATTTTGAGTAGTGTGAGGTTTAGGGTTTTTAGGTTTTTCTTAGACGAATAAAGCTTCCGAAGGTGTGCAAAAGGTAGATAGTTATTTAGAGTTTTCTTTTCCACTGTGTATTTGGATGTAAAGGCAGATTTATTAGCCTTACTATATGCTCTGATCAACCATGGGGGCATCTTCAAATGTCATTCTCGGAGTATTTGTACTAATTATATTTTTGCTAAATGTGGTTAACATTTTGGGATTATATAATGAACATGAAATGTTTTGATTTGAATGTGGAAAAATGATTTTGAATTGTTAAAAAAATTCCTATATTCGTATGATCTGTGTACCAACGTATCTAGCGCCGTCATTTTTGGTTGTCGAAGATTAATAACTGTGGATGACTGCAGCATTCGTAGTCGTTAGTTTTGGGCCTCCAAGTAGGGCGATGTTACAAAAATTATAAATGTCTTCATTCCATTTTTCATAGTAGATCCCTTCCTCGTTCTTATCACGAGCTTCCTTCCTTGGACTCATCCTCATTCCATCTTCTATAGTGATTTCTCCATCTAATGATTGAGATAACTCACCCAACACACCAAAGTAGGACTTGCTAGCAAGAAGAGTTCCAATACACCTTAAAAGCAAAACATTTACCAAAACATTTTTATTTTCAAATCAAAGCTTCAATCTCCCTTTAAAACAAATGATCATTTTTTTCTTTCTAAAATACATTATTAATTTATAAAACAATTTCTCAAAATATTTACCATCATTTTGTACCAATTAAAATAAATTTTGAGAGAACTTTGTTTTATATAAGAAATCAAATCATCATTTGAAATAGAAACTCTTTATTTTAAAATATTTATGGAAGCCAAAAATTGGTTTTGAAATGCATATTTTTAAAATTTCATACAATGGACATCCCATTTATCCTTAATTCCTAAATGGTACCCATCAAGTCTTTAGTCACTAAAATCCTCTAACCACTATTACTTATCGCTATGGAACCTCTTCAGTTTCTTAATTAAACAATGTATATACAATTATAATGGTTCACATCAAAGATTTTAGCAAACAACCAAAAGATTTTATGGAAATCCTATTAAAGTGTCTCTTTTTAAATAAAAGATTTCCAACCAAAAGATCCTTTCATAAAATATTTTCAATTGGAACACTTTCCAACAAAAATTTCTCTTTGTTAGTAAAGTGTTACCAAACCATACTACCATTTTGAAAATACTTTCTAAAAGTTGTTTTGAAAGCAGACGTTTTCTCATACTAAAATGTTACTTTAAAGGCTGAATTTAATTTCCAATATTTAATTAGAACGCCTTTCTCCTAAAACATTTTCAATGAAACCTTTTCACAATGTTTACCATTTCTTACAAAAATGTCTTCGTAAAAATATTTTATTTCGCTAAATTAATTCCTTCATTTTCAACAAAAAATTTAGTGAATCACTTCATGTCAAAAATAAGAATTTTCCCTTTTTTTAGTAAAACATCTTTAAGGAATCTATACTTCATAAATTTTCAAATAAATATTATTCACTTGAATAAAAATGGCTCGACCTTATTAAGTTCGGATTTCAATTAATTTAACATCAGATGTGTATCCTCAGATGATAACCAAAACTTAACCCATTTATAAGTATTCATCCTACCACACTCCTACTTTATTTATTTTCTATACAAAAGTCATCATAAATAAGCATCGTTTTAGGGTGACATAACGGTGGTTAAACAAATAAACACCTGCACATGAAGAAAAATATTTTCAATTAAACGTTGTCTCTTCTATATTATAACCTGATCTAAGGTATAAAATAAACTACCCTAATTAGTCTAAACCTACTAAGGCTTGGCGAATCACTAAATCTATGCTCTGATACCAAGTGTGATGACCCACTATTTTTAAAACTATGATCAATTATAAACGACGTCAAAATATGATTACAACTAATTTTAGATATTAACAGCAGTGGACGTTGGTAGATATAAAATTTAAAAATTCTAAAACAATGAATAAAAAGGGAAACTTTGCAGCGGAATCAATCATCAAAAATTAACTCCATAATAAAATATATAACATTTATTAGATTAATTCCTATTTTAATACATTAATTATCAATAACTCATGGACGATATAAAAGCAGTATAAAAGAACATATAAAATCAACTATCCATGATATAATCTTCATCCACCTTTATGTTCCCTCTTTTTCTCCTACCTACAACTTCACGCCTATACCGATATGTATAAATAAGAAGGAAAAAGGTTTCAACAATGTTTGGATTGCGCCTAATCCTATACACCGGCCCAACTTAAGAGATCCTATAACCATTGAATAGGAAAAGACAAACTATATATGCCTATATATTTCTATTTCCAGCTCTTCTCTTGTGTCCACATATTTGTTAGTACATTGCAACCATAACATCCATGCAACCATGGAAATTGTCACAAACAATGAAACTAACGCAACCAATGAAACCATCGCAACCAATGAAACCAATGCAAGTTGTAAAAGCAGAAAATAATATCCTACTTATCCATCTCAATAAATCACCATAAAAGGTAACCATGACAATAATAGCGCACGGCCATCAAACATCAATAATATTTAATGACGAACCTAGTCCATCAATTAAGAAAATCACAACATACAAATATACTTATGTACAGTATCATCACTGCAAATATAAATCACCAAATGTGTACTGGTCCAATCAACATTAATAACATAACATCCATCGTCAAATAACCATAATTAACTACTCATCAATTTGTAACGATAATGGTAGAATATTGCAAATCCATAAAAATGAGATACCATCATTAAACATCAAATATGTTTGGTAATTACAACATACATCAATCACAAATTCAACAACCATCAAAATAATATTTGCATACATTATTCTCTTAAGTATAAAAATTGTTTTATAATTGTTTATTGTAAAATATTTTCTGTTTATTCATTCCAAAAAACAACAACAACAATAATAATACTAAAACTGTTTATTATATACACTGTAAAATCAATCATTTCATCACTTACACAAAACAAGACTAATTTCACTGAAATTCATATTATTATTATTTAAAGTCTCATTCTATCTAATAAGCATCTCAAATATCAATTAAATATAATTTTTATTATTTTCTATGAATTTTCCTATAAATTTATAAATAATAACCTTATTTAATTCCATACTTTAATTTTATTAAAATTTGTTGAATCGTCATTATTCACATAAACCATCTAAAAGCTATAAATAAAAATATCTATCATTTATTTAACAAATTTTATTATTAATATTCACTTCATTTCAATTTATTACTTTATAATTTAAATCAGCAATTAATTATAATCGAACCCCCATAAAATACTACAATCAACAATAATTACCCAATCAAGGCATAATACATTCAAAATACTGTAATAATTCAACGGTCATCCATAGAACATAACATACATTAACAAATATAATTTTTCATCAACAATTACGGGTTTTATTTCTTAAATTTCAATTAATTAAATTATGTTATTTATACCAACGTGCGTTTTCTAGCAATCTCCAAATTTAGTATACTCAGTGCCATATCATATGTTATTTTGCCACGAGTCCAATGGAAGAAATTATGCATGACTTAGAGTTCGTATAAGAGAGAAACAAAGGTTAAAAGTTTCAGGGTATATTTCATAGTAAATAAAAAAATATAGGGACTTGCTTGTTAATTTATCTTCTTCCTTCTCAATTCAGATTACGTAACCCCTCCCTACCTAGTTAATGTCACCTTTGACCATGTTACCACCACTACCCTTGGCCATTCCAAATGCCACAACGGAACCTACAGCATCCCCTCCTCTCGCGCCACAACTCAGACCAGCCAGCACCACCCCTGGCTCCATCCACCACCGCCCATATTCAGTGGTCTGGAACACTAAATTCAAAATTGTTACCACCCAAAGTAGTTTTAGGCCAAGGCACAACAACCATTCATTCCCCTACCAAAGGTCAACCGAATGCCACCAACCTCACTACCGATTTGCCTTAATTGAAGAATGCCTAATTTTCCATTTGACTTCACTAATTCCAATGTTTGACAATGAATTCTGGTCGATTTAGATAGTTCTTCGATAAGTGATCACTGCCCATCAGCTCCCTTTATGAAGAGCTTCACGATGATATCTAATTCGATAGGATTAGGATACTATGAATTTGTAAAACAATTTTTGATTAGAGATAATCATCTTCCATTAGTAGGCGATTAGAGAAATTTTTGGAATTAGGTAGAAAATTGAAGATAGAAGCAATAGATAGGGTTTCGTAGCCTCATTTGTATAGTCATTGGGCTGGGTTATGGGTTATTTCTCCTTTTATGCTATTTAAACACTATATCGTCTCTATTTCGTGAGCCATAACTCCAAATATTTCAAAATTATATATCAAAATAATAATCTTGGAAAGACCTTCGCAATGGCTCATAACTATAATTGGATTCTATAGAGTAAATATTGGATACTATTGCTGATATAACGTCGATATATTTTATATTGCTCATAGGCCGATATTTTTTCAAAATATCCTCACTGATATATCTCCCGATATTTGCCGATATATCACTCTGATATTTAGTATAAAATACCTGATATTTTATAAGAATGGTATTTATTATTATATGTATGGGGGAAGTGTATCTATAAATAAATATCCTCACATTCTCGATATACTTTTTGCATATAGTGAATGACAATATCTAAAACCATATTAGAAATTCCAATGCACTAATTTTTCAGCTTTAACCATACATTTTTAGTCTTCTTCATTAGTCTTTCAACAAATAAAACTTTATTTATTCCATTATTTTATATGTTTTACTTTCCATGAAGACTTTACCTCTAAAATAAGTTCATGAAAGAGCTGCTTCTCTTTTTAATTGTTTTATTGTCCATCATTTTTTAATTGGTAAGTTAGCTTATGAAAGTTCACTTTATTAGCTATTATCAAGCACCAAGAACTAAAAGTTCAAAAGCAGTAAAGTTATATATTTGACGTATCGATATGGAACGAGCTAAAGTAGTAATTGGTATCAAATCTACGTTGCTTATTCAATAAACTAAGTTAAAATAAAAGTGACAGAACTATGAATATGAAAGGAAAATAATATAGTAGTTAGATGACTGAAGAAAGAACGAAAATAGTACACAAATGAAGAAAATAATAAAGGTGTACAATATACAAATTTCTCGATTTTTACGTGCCGGTATTATGATTTGTATTTAATAGATTAACTCAGTAAATCGATTGTAATATATAAACTATATGCAATCTGTCTTTGATAGTAATTTTGTATTATTTATCCAAATATTTGAAAACTTAACATCGATATAACATTATAATATAGGAAAATATTATTTATAACATATTCTACACATGTCCGACTTTTTATCAATATTATCTGATATTATCATGATATTTCAAAATATCTCACATTGGTACTTTACCGATACATACCCAATCCAATATTACCTACTTTTTTTGGATCAGAGTTGAAGCATCAGATTTTACCATGACACTAACCTCGTATAATCGAGGAGGTAAATTCTCTTTCGAGTAGTGTTTCACTTCTAATGCTTCAACTACAATTGTACTATAGTCATTTGATGAACGTCATGCCACAATTTAACTATGATCAAACTGGAGCCTCCATATTGAAATTCAATGGTGTTCTCAAGTCAAGAGACATGTGTAACATCATTAATCTAACCAACGTGAAACTCACGGATGATTTATTCCATAGCTATCCAATAATTATCGGTACGTGACCATATAGCATATTATTCTGTATTATGATCATTTTCTCATGATTACAAATCCTTATAATAATTATCACATATCATATTATTTAAGGATGTTCTAAATAATATACTTAAATTAATTAGTTAATTAATTATATCACTAAATAACAAAGTATACATTAGAAATCAAATAACTTTACTATAAATTCGTTATCTAGTTGGATATATGTAACATATTACATAATTGCCCCTATTGTATACTCCGAACTCTATCGGCTTCGCCTGCCCTCCTCGTCAATGTTAAGCAAGCTAGCCTCTCCCACTCACATGATACATTTATTTTTTGAAAGAAGTCAGTCAGGAATGAAGCGGACTATTTTTGTAATTCCTTCCACTTTTTCGACCATAATTTAACCCATAACATAGTGTAGCCACTGCGTTATTCTTGTTCATTACTCTCTCATGGGTTGAATCTTTATTGAAGTGGTTGCAGGATGGAATGACTCACTTAACCCTGTCGTATGTTGCATAGCTCTCTTTCTATTTTAATTTTATTATGCGAAGCGAGTCTTGTAATCTATGCACATCAAGGCCTTGAAGTGAATGTTGTCGGCCTTGAGGTGTAAAAACCAGCGGGAGGTTGGTTTAGTAAATATGGAAGGAAACAAGGGGCACTTTGTGTTGCCTAAGAGCTGGCCAACTCGGTTATGGAGTTGAATGCTTTAATATGGTCAGACGGGTCTGCACTTCCATTATTTCTCAATGGCGGCCAAGGCGTATCTTTGGAAAATGTACATACTCAAGATTTCTTTGGAGAAAGCTTCCAAATTCTCATCATTGGACAAATTTATATCGTCATTGTTCCTGTTTGGATCCTTAACATCTGTCATCGTAGAGATGACATTTTTTCTCTAAGGCCCGCCTTCGTATATTGCAGATGGGACAACCACTTACGAAGGAAGGACTGCTCCGATGTCTCGAGGGCAAAGGAGATTGATGGTGATGATATGGCTATGTGGAATTGTGGTGACAAATAGGGGTAGGCGACCTCTCGTTTCTATTGGCAGAAGGCAACTAGGACTGTCGGGCCCACCTTTCATGGTATTTAGGTCTAAGGACTCCCTATATGGATGGGAGTGGGTCAACAAATCTCTATGCTCTTGCTTTCCAGCCTATCCATCACTAAGTAGATGATCGAAACACTAGTCAATCTCTCATCCATTGGCCAAAAGCAGTTAAATTTAAAGTTCTTTCTGTTAAGGGGTAACAACGAGTGGTCTGAGCTTCTTGGTGTAGTGAAGAGTCGGGTGCATATAATGTCAAGAGTAAAGTTTTTCTTATGCGGATCTCTATTGCAGTCGGGAGCAATCACAAAAGTGGTCTCCAGAATGACCCTCTCGTTGGTAGACAATGGGCTAGATAAAGACCTTTTCTATCACTGTTTGAAGTATTGGACCATAATTCACAGTGTCTTGAGTATACACTATACCCCTGAGTTCATTTAAATCATAAGCAAACTACCCAATACAAGTTAGATTGTTGATTAGGCTGTTACATGTATTTGCTCAAGCCTCGAATAGGATAAACGAGCTTGGCCCAATTGTCTCGTCGGAGTTATAAGCGTTTGAGTTATTAGCCTTATTATCACCTTTAGTCTACATAGTGTAGCTTTTTCGGTAGAGAAGTTTGAAAAGAAGATAAGTGATGAAAACAAAGAGCTTTTAAGGAAGGCCCTCATTATAGCATCAAAATTTAACTAAAAGCTAGCTAACCACAAAATTATGAATTAAAGTGGATATTAGCAAGAGTTACCGACTTACATCGTGGGTAATAAATGAAAAATGAAGAGATTACAAGTAATAAAATTAAGGGACACAGGATTTAGAGTGATTGGATCAAAGTGATCTATGTCCACTATATTTGCTGCTTTGATTTTGGTTACAATTGTTTGATTGCACAAAGGCAATAATAGGCGTAATTAATGAAAAAAAATTCATCTTTGTACAAGCACGTATAATGTTTCATTTATAACAACTAAAATTTGATTTGGACGGCTCATATTAACACGTTGATCACTTAGAATTCGTGGCTATTGATGCATTGTAAGGCTTGGATGCGGGCAAACTCGGATGCTAAATTAACTAAATGGCTTAGATGGTGGCCAAACTGGTGGACTGTACCAAGGCATGTTGTTATCAAAAAGAAGACATAGGGAAAAAGAGTTGTTGTTAATTAGTCATGCCATTGTCCTTTGGATAGTGAAGGACAAGGATGGTTGTTGCATGGTGTCACCTTTGTCAGATGAACGGTGTTATATGTTGATCTATTCAATGGAACGGTGCTGTGTCGTTGCTTCTTTTTGTGGGGACAACTAGATGCTTTTATAGAGGCCAGCCGAGTAAAAGTAAAAAAAGGGACTTGGGGCAGACTGTTCTTCCAGTGATTTGTGGAACGGTGAAGATCGAGGGCCTAGACAGGAGAGCGAGAGAGAGACCTCCATTTTTGTAGCCATGTATCTTGGTCGGGGACGCTGGCCGATTAGTCTACTATCCAGGCGAGACGCTTTTAGTGGAATGCATGGAACACTTGTGTCATGGGTCGAGATGAGTGATGTCGAGGTTTTTTGAGGTGGGGTGAGAATACCAAGTCTTTAGTAGGGTGGCATGTTTTCTTCTTGTGAGAAAATCAAGCAACGGTTATCCTATCTAAAGTTGACTAAGTCAAAGCAGCTGCTATTGCATCTCCACTACTATCCAACTACAAGTACGATCGTTCAACACATACTTTCATTAAATTTATAGAAAATAATCGATACTTTGAGCTAACAAATATAATACAAGATGCAAGGAGTTCGAGACTATTTGGCCATTCAAAAATCAAGCACTAATATTCTCGATCGTATACTACCACCTTTGATCAAACCTAGTAACTTTTGAATGATAATTTGAAATACATACAAGATTTCTTCCATGAGAAGACCACTCTTCTTCAAATAGTATCTTCTTGGTACCTACTTTTTAACTGGTAGTTTCATGATATGTATTAAGCTCTAGATGAAAGCACGAATATGTTTGTGTTAAAAATGACCAAACACCCTAGAACAAAGGACTAGTAGAGTCCATCACCCTGAGCATGTAACTAGTGCTTTTTAAAGGAGGTGGGATCTTTGTTTGTTCGTAAGTTAAATTCTTACTCAATTTTAAATCATGAACAAGTTTACAGAAAACAAGAAGTAGAGTGTAGAAAAACTAAAAGATACACATGATTTTACAGTGGTTCAATAATCTTTACTCTACGTCCACTTAATATCCACCTAAAAGACACATAATAATTTTCCAAGGCGGGAACAAATCGGCTAGTGTTGCTCAAATTTCTCACAGGTAATTAGCAGGCTGATTAAAGCACTCTGGCCCAATCAAAGTCCGCTATCTATTTCAAGATTGACCCTCATAGGCGGACCAAACTCAAGTTGGTCTCAAACCAACTCTTCTACTCAATGAAGTATCAAGATGAAGGCCGACTGTCATATCCATAGACAATCTTCATAAACTGCACATAAAAATAGAACTACGCCCAGCCTTTCCTAGTCCATTCCAGCTCGGCTCGATGACGATCAGATCCTTCATGTTGATCTCTTCCATCCAAACCCTAAGTCAACGTTTCTACTTCAACATCGCTCCAATCACCGGCCGGCACCACTCCAAGCAGCCTCAAGCAAACGCCCTACTTGACAAGGTTGGCCCAAACATGTCCCGTCCTTGGCCCGGCTTCAGTATGTCCATGTAACATCCCCCTAATTAGAGGCCCAAAACTAACGGCTACGGATGTTGCGGTCATCCGTAGTTATTAACCTTCGACGACCAAATATGGCGGTGCTAGATACATTGATACACAGATCACAGAAATATGAAAAAAAATTAACGATTTAAAAACACATTTCCATGTTCAAATCAAAACATTTCTTGTTCATTGCATAATCCCCAAATTACGTTAACAACGTTCAGCAAAATATAGTTAATACAAATACGCCAAGAGCGACATACAAAGAATCCCTCTTGGTTGATTAGAGAATATAGTAAAGCTAATAAATCCGCCTTTACAAACAAAACACGCAGCGGAAAGTAAACCCTAAATAACTATCTGTCTCCTGCACACCTCCGGATGCTTTATTCATCAGAGAAGAAACTTGAGAACCTTAAATCTCAAACTACTCAAAATCAATTGAGTACCCAAGATTTTAAGGGGAAAAACTTCGAGTTAGACAAAAAGTCTGGTATGAATAATAATCTAACATTGCAATCCTTCTAGATTTCTATTGAGACTGCACCGCTTAGCGGAACAGGTTTTCCCCTCACTAGCACCCTAAAAGCTTTATAAAACCAAATTATGCGCTCCTGCATCCACAATGGTTAAAGCAGACATTTCAAAACATTATGATGATATGCATACTTAAAAATAAATAAGATTTTCACATTCCCAGTTTAATCTGACACCCTGTCAAAATTATAGTTTCTAGGGGCACTATTAACCATTTTAGTTTTCATGGACTTACTAATAACCTTTTATAACTAATAGACACCCTGTCTTATTCATAATTTTCATTCGATCACTAAGATCCTATAGGCTGCCGCTGGTTAACTTCATTAATTCATGGGTCCTCTTGAAACTATTAGTCATTCCAATAACTAGTCACCTTATCTTAGTTTTCATGGGTTGACTAGGAACCTATAGACTTATCCAGTAACTCACTGCACATCCTAGTTTTCATGGGCTGACTAGGAACCTACTGATACTTCCATTAACCACATTCTTATCCTAGTTTTCATGGGTTTACTAGGAACCTATTGACCGATGTCAATCCTTAATCCGGATCTAGTTTTCATTGGTTCACCACTAACTAATTAGCCCCTACCAACTGCTCTTATGCATAGTTTTCATGGGTTAACTATGAACCTTTTGATTTGCACCAATAACAACCATATCATAGTTTTCATGGATTTACTATGAAACTTTTGGTATGCACCAATAACTACCTTATCATAGTTTTCATGGGTTTACTATGAACCTCTTGGTATGCATCAATAACTACGAAGTTTAGGCATCCTATATTTTGGGTCACCCTGACTCCCTAGATGCAATTCTACTCATTCGGGAGTTTAAGTAGTTTATATTCACTATTTGAGTTAATCTATCGGTTCTTCTACCCCTTTTTCCCTAAAACACGGTTACGGGTTATCATGTGAATATACTCATTTTTTAAGAAATAAAACATTAATTAATAATACCACTCATGTGGGTTTAAGGTCCTTGAAATACATATCATAAAATATTGTTAACACCTTTAACTTGCATTTTTATCAAGGCAATACTACTTCAAAGCTTAATACTTAAAACCTTTACAAAACTTCTTTATATAAGCCGTTGGTTTTTCCTTTAAAAATTAGATTATGGGGTTTCAAATCTTTTAAAACCAAACCTTTCCACCTTGTCGAAAGGTCTTTAAAACAACCTTTCGAATCCAAACTTTTCGAAACCATTGAAACCACTCAACAATTATAAAAATTCGAAAGCATTCAACTCTTAAAATATAAACCTTTTGAAGACTTACTGGGTCCATGTTAAAATATGCAGAAGGTCCATTTTTAAAACCTTTCTACTACAATAGAAGCAACCTTTCGACCTTGTCGAAAGGTCTGCTTCAAAACCTTTAAAACATTTCATTTAAAATAATAAACCTCCACCATCTTAAAGCAACTCCTTCGAAGCTTGGGTTATACTTCACTTTATAAAACAAAGGAAAATCATCTAAGTCGAAGGCTTTAACACCTTTTTAAAGTAATGGGAGAGGCGGTTGGTTTATAATACAAGTAAACCTTTCGTCTTTGTCGAAAGCTACGACTTCAAAAGGTTGGAAAAAAAGTGGCTATAACCTTTCGAATGTGTCGGAAGGTTCAAAACAAAACAATGATAAGTGGTAGTAACCTTTCGACTATGTCGAAAGGTTCCAAAACAAAAGGCAGCAGTAACCTTTAGACGACAAAGTTTTAAAACCTTCCTTTTTAAACATTTGACCTAGTTAAAAGCAACCAAGTCGAAAGTTCTAATTCGAAAGCAAAGCAGGTGAAAGCTTTTGGTTTATAAACAAACATGCCCCAACCTCTTTGGTCATCAACCTTTCGACTGTGAACCCTTCGACCTTGTCCAATTCATTACGTACCAAGTAACTTGATATGATATGTATTGGTTTGATCTTATTGAAAGCTATGAACCTCTCGACCTTGTCGAAAGTTCTGCGTCAGAAGGTTTTGTACTGCAAAAGGCTGAAACATGCAAAAAGTATGATCTCTTTGTTTTTAACTTAAAACGGTTAACTTTTCAACTAACCTGCCCTTGTTTGTCAAATTCTCATTGGTTAACAATTTCTTTTTAGAAAATGTTGCCACTAATTTTTAGGAATAAATAATAATTTTATTTTATAAAATGCCCCTTCTCCTTAATTAAACATATAAACTATTTAAGTCTCATGCCTTAAATAATTTTATATATTTATCAAAACACTTAAGAAAAATCTGAAAAAAATCCCATAAAATCTATTTTAGTATGTTTTCCAACATATAAAATTTTCAAACCCAACTAATCTTTATTTTGGCCGTAATTATTTCTAACCCTATACACCATTTTTTTCACTAAAAAATTTATATAAAATCCATATAAACTCGGAAAATTAGGAAAATTGAAACCCGTCTCCAAAATCATGTTTTCTATAACATAAAATTTTCCTATGGCATTTAAAAATCATTTCATCTCGGTTTTACCCTAAAACCGTGTATATCCCTTATAAAATAACCTTGTTTAAACACATATAAATCATAAACAAGCATATCATCATTCAATATATCATAAAATAGATTTATCCTTAAATCTGACACCATACGATGAAAAAACCAAAATAGGGATGTAGAAATTATTATTCACCTTAGATTGGATAAGGAAATTGAAGTATGATTGAGATTGATTCCTTCTAACTTGAATTCTAGCTTTTAGTTGATTTTATCTTCTCCTCTTTCTAATGGTCGGCCTTGCTTGCTTCTTACATTTAAAATTTTGTCTGAGGTAAAATAAACATGTATGACTAAGGGGATAGTATAAGGGTAGGAAATATAAGCGGATAGTTACTCTAATGCCCTTGCCATTTATATAAGTTCATTTGAGTTAATTAAGCACGACCACCAAGTTTGTTAATCAACCTCAATCTCCTTATCTACATTATTCTATTTAATTTATTTCAATTAAATCTCCGAAAAAATATCAATAAAATTAGGGGTGTTACAGGCTCCTTACCTTAAAGAATTTTGTCCTCGAAATTCATTAAGGCTAACTAGCAAACATAGCAATCATCTGTATCATCTCCTAATGACCTACCTATGTAAATCTACTATAGACATACCATCAAAATAGATCAGGATAAGCCTCTCAAATCATGTCCTCCATCTTCCAAGTACAGTCTTTCTCGATGTCGCTCCACTGAACCTTCACCAACTTGACTGTCTTGGCCCTCGATGTCTTCTCATCTCTCGCTACAACTCAAACTGGTTGTTTAACAAAAGTCCAATCAGGCCCTACTACCAAGTCCTCTAACTCTGTCTGTGGAATAGTAGCCTCTAGGTCATGCATATACTTGCGAAGATGAGATACATGGAACACATTATGAAAACCTGCCAAACTGCTCGGCAATTCTACTTTGTATGCGAGCTATCTAATTCTTTCTACAATCTGAAATGGACCAACATACCTCGGGGCCAACTTTCCCGACATTCCAAATCATACCACCCTTTATCGGTGATACTTCAGTGAAAACCTTATCTCCTACTGAGAACTTTAAGTCCTTACGCCATTTATATGCGTAACTTTTCTGTCTGGATTGAGCTTCCTTCATCCATCCTCAGATTAACTCAATCTTTTCCGATGCCTCTCTTACCAAATCTGAACCTAAAACCAATATGTCTTCGGTCTCTAACCAACATGCTGGCGGTCGGCATGGTCTTCCATACAAAGTTTCAAAAGGAGCCATTTCTATACTAGTCTGATAACTATTATTATAGGAAACCTCAATCAGATGTAGGTGATCTTTCCAAGATCCACCAAAGTCCAATACGTAAGCTCTTAACAAATCTTCGAGTACCTTGTGGACTCTCTCTATCTTCCCATCCGTCTATAGGTGATAAGTTATACTCATCTTGAGCTTAGTGCCTAATACCTCTTGCAGGATCCTCCAAAATTTGATAGTGAACAATGCATCTCTGTCGCGACTATGCTGCTAGGAATCCCATGAAGTCTAATTATATTCTTCATGAACAACTTTGCTAAAACAGGTGTCGTCCTGGTTGACTTTACGGGAATGAAATGGGAACTCTTGGTCAAAATGTCCACTATAACCCATAATCTTTCATTTCCTCTATTTTCCTTGGCAACCCGTCTATAAAATCCATCAATATCGAATCCCATTTTCAAACTAGAATATCTAAAGGCTGAAGTAACTCACTTGGCTTCTTATATTCGACTTTCACTTGCTGACAGTTAATACACTGCAAACCCACAAGCCAACATCCCTCTTCATGCCTTCCCAATAAAAGCTCCTTTTCATGTCTTGATACACCTTGGTTCCTCCAAGATGAATCGTAAACTTAGATCGATGGAACTCTTCTATAACTTCTCTCCTTAAGTTCTCTACAGCTGGAACACATAATCGTCCCTTCTTTCTCAACCGTCCTCTTTAGTCAAGATTAAAATTCTTTAGGTCGTCAATCTCTAATCCAACCTCAAGCTTTATAATCCTTTCAGCTAAAACTATGTCTTCTCTATACTTAGAAGTAATCTTTTCCATCGGCATTGGTCGCACGTCTAAACAAGACAGCATAGCAGTACCCTGACTAGAACTAGCAGTAGATCTCAACTGTGCCCACAACTGGCTAAAGCTTCTAGATCTTTCCATTCTTCCAACATTGATAACACCACATTCTGATGTTTTCTACTGAGAGCATCTACTACCTTATTTCCCTTTCCCGAAGTATACTCTATACCCAGCGACGAAACCAGGATTTTTGTTTGCATCGGCCAGAGTTGTGTAAGTAGTCAAACACATAACAGAAAAACTGGAATTCAACCAAAGTGATTTGGTGTAGTAAATTTTGAGATACACTAAAACAATGAGTTTGACTACTTGCATAATATTGGTAATTTTATAAACTTACACACAAAATACATAATCCAAAAATACATAAGCTACTAAATAATCTATTTAAGTCGTGCTCTACGAACTTCACAAAAATCAAATTCATCTACAATTGCTTCAACATCAAGACTTTTAGCAACCTCTCTTTCAATATATATTATCATGTTATTTCAAAGTAGATCATCCCCATCTTATTACAAAGTGGTATCTTAATTAATTTCATAGCTGAAAATGCTCACTCTGTGGTTGCAGTAGATATTGGAAGAGTTAACACTAGACAAATCAACCTATGAACAAGAGGGTATATTTAGGCTTTTTTTGATTTAACTAACTCCTTATTCAACTCCGAGAGTGTTGAAATGTTATGAAAGCGAGGATCAAGACATGTATTTTGCTTATAATGTAGCAATTGATGTTTCAGTTGAAAATCAATTTCCAATTTTCTAAAATCTTCAAGATAATATTGTTTAGCTAGAAAACAAGCCTCATTAATTTTAAGCGCTTCAAAGTTATTTTTTGGTTCCAAAATAGAACTAAGGCTTAAAAGTTCAATTGTTGTGTCTTAAAATCTTATAAACAACTCCATTACTTGTGTGTCAACAGTTTCATTTAATATATCATAACGATAATGATTGTTAGGAACTGGAGATAGTGGTTTGATGACAGCAACCTTTGTAACTTATTTTATATAACTTATATACTAACACTACTGTCTAGATATATATGAATGTTATCATGCAGTATATATATAGGGCAGGTACTGATTATTGAAGACTGTACAATATAAAGATCAAGAATGAAGAAATCAAGGTTGAAGACTCATGAGTATTTAGATCAAGATTTCAAGATAAGTGTCTAATTTTTGTTAAAATTTCATAATAGTATGGAAATTTTCATTTCGAATTTCATTTGGGATGGATCCCATTTCTACCTTAGTGGCTTACAAACCCACGATAAGTAGCTTACAAACCTATGACAAGTGGCTTATAAACCCACGAACATCCTGGTTTTGTACAAGTTCTCGAATCCTGATGTGATGAGATATTCTGTAGAAAGAAGCTTGCAAAACTACTTCAAATGGTTTTTCAAAATGATTTTCAAAACTACTTCTCAAAATGTTTTGGCCTTAAAAATTATCTTTTCAAATGATTTTTAGAAGATGTTTTAGCTTTAAAATATTCTTTGTTTTTGTTTTTAAACGAACTCTTGTTTTAAACTTCGTTTACTTTTAAAACCATCTTCTGATTTTTAAATATTCTCTATATACTTGAGATTTAAGATAAAATTTATATATATATATACATTCAAAAAATATATATTTACACTTCTTTATTTTAAAATAGAGAAAAGTTAGTTTATTTTACTCTTGAATCATTTTATCTTGTTTTCCTATTAAACATTTTCAAAACAAATTTTACATGAATTTTAACTAAGGGATGCCGACATCATGGGATACCCCATGCCGATATGGTGGCCATTGAATTCAGAAGTTTTAATTTTCAAAAGAAGTGTTTATTTGTTTAAATCTCTTCACGAATGGTTATGACCATTGGTACTCTATAAATAGCCTTCACAAATGAGTTTTTTAACTAACTATTTTCTTAATTTCTTCACTTCTTCTTCTCCATAAATCCATATTCTAAAATTTTCATATTTTTAAGACCGTGTCGAAATTCTGCCAAATTCTCAAGTGGATCAAATTAGAATCTCATTCTTATTTTATTTTCTTCTCTCTCTCGAAGATAAAAGTGCTATTCAAAATTATAGGATCAATTTGCAATCAAAAGTTTATCGAGTCTCTCTATAAGGTGTGGTTGTGCATGGAAATCAATTGGGTGATCTTGTGTCTCGTAAATCAAGAGAATTTATCTTGGACTAGTGAGACAGGAGGGTACCTCAAGGCCTTTAGAAATTGAGGATTGTAATCTCGACATTGGTATAATAAAAATCTGTATGAGGTGTTTGCCTTGGTACCGGATTGGATGAAGGGTGACTTCAGACCAGTATAAAATTCCGGGTGTTCTTTCCTTTTACTGCTTTTTATTTGCTTTCTACATCTGTGTTTGATTCTGTGATTAAGTTCTGCCTTTGTTTATATCTTAATTTTTAAATTAGTCTATATAAGTCTTAGAATCTATTAAACACTATTCACCCCCCCCCCTTCTAATGTTAAATTAGTCTTAAGATCCTTAATCCGCAATCCCTTTCAATGATGTTCTATGGTAATTTCATCACAATGTTGACTAGATCGTCTTGTTCCTTCTAATGACGAGAACTCATATCTGGTGTTGCAATTGATTTTCTACTACAAAAGGATATCACATTATTCAAAATATATTCCCACTTTTCATCATTTTTCAAATAGAAAAGAAGATTTTTCATGATCGATACTGAATGAATTTCACTTAAGATATCTTGAGACTTTTTCTGAAAAGCTTGACAAGGAACTTCGGAATTCCCATTACTTTGACCATCAAGTGCAACATGAAGACAAACTGAAATGTATCCATCGCAAGTAGAGCACCATTTGCTTTAGCATGCATTTTTCTATTTAGACCTTCTTTTTTATAATTGAAAGAACAATGTGAATGGGTTTATACAAGCTAAGCAAGCTACGAGCTGAAGAGTAATGTGAGCTCCAACGAGTAGAAACTGGTCGACGTAAGGTGGTCTTTTGATTTGTACCAGTACCTGTTTGTGAAGTTCCACTCCACATCATACCTTCAACTTCTTTTCTTATAGCCATTATAAGTTGTTGATTTCTTTTAGGAAATGAACTTGCTAAATTTGCAATACAATTTAGCATTTGAAAGAATAACTCTACGTCACATAGTTCACTAGAAGCCTTAACCAATGCAAGCTGTAATCGATGCACAAAACAATGCACATAATATGCATATGGACATTCTTCTAAAAACAATGCTTGTAATCCACCCCAAGCACCTCTCATGTTACTAACACCATAATATCCTTGACCTCGCATATTTTGAACAAGCAAACCATTTTGATCAAGTACATTAGAAAAAGATTTCTTTAAAGTTTGTGTGGTGGTGTCTTCAACTCCAACGACATCAAAAAACTGTTCTCATATACAACCTTCATCATCAACATATCTAATAACCATGGCCATTTCTCAATATTTGATTCATCTTGTGACTCGTCAATAAGGATACAAAATTCAGGTTCACTAATCTCTTCATGAATTCTTCTTCTCACAAGATCACCAATAATATCCATAATATCATTTTGAATTTTTGATGAAACATAAGAAGCATTTCCAGGAGCATTTTCTAATATCACTTCTGCAACTTCAATAGAAAGTGAAGTTGTATACTTAAGCAACTTAAGAAAATTTCCATGATTAAATGAATCAATAGATTCATCATTTCCTCTAAGTGCACAACCTTGACATGCAAGCCATAAGATAGCTTTCATTGAAGTGATGACTCGCAATCGGTTTTTTTTAATTTCAATTTCAGATTGTAAAACTCGCTTGTTTTTCAACACCCTGCGAAGGATTTCTCAAGCAATCCAATAACATAACATTGTTTGAATGTAATAAACTCGGACCTCCTTCATGCTTATTAAGATAATAATCTTTTTCGCTAACTCTTTACCAACTATTGTACCCATTACAAATCCATGTATCTCGTTTATTATATTGAGAAATATTTTTATCGAAAAGAAAACAAGGAAAACAATTAGCTTTCTGAGTTGTTAAGAATACTCAAGCCATTTATGATCTTTGAACCATTCAAATCTCATTCAACGTCCGTCTCCATTTTTTTTAATTTTCTTTTAAATCGTGTTGACATGGTCCCATTTCGATGTAACGACGACGAATTGCATCTTGATCTTTATAACGATATATCCATATTGCTTGACGTAATCCTGGGTCATGCTTCACGGCGTCTTCAATTTTTTGAATTTTGATAGGAGTCACTTCATTGATAGGATCCAAGCTATTTAACTCCAAATTCAAAGGAGGATTTGGAAATGATGTTGCAATATTATCGGATGTTTTTATGTAGAATGAAAACAAATTTTTCATTGGTCTCTTCGCCATAGCTTCAAAGTTCAAACAGTTTGCTTTCATAACAGGAAAAAATATTAATATCACTTCTGATTAAACAAATCATTTCTTTAAACATTTTCTTAGTCCATACTCAAATTGAAAAGGAGAGCAATTTATAGTAAATGGGATACAAAATAAAAGTAAATTGTATTAAATAATTTTGTAAGTAAATTTACAGATCAAGAATAGTAAGACTGCATCCAGTTAAGATTTATATGGCCTAATGCAGCAAATATGTAAATTAATTTCAACTCGACATTTAACATGACGTTCACCGTAAATGGTATTATATATTCATTGCATAGAAAGATCTGTAATAGTAATTTACAATAAATGGGATACAAAATAAAAGTAAATTGTATCTAACAATTTTTATAAGAAAAATGGGGATTTTTGTATGATTGAATCCATAATAACGGTAAAATAGACAATCTTCACATAATTCAAGTAATTTGACAATAAAAGAGACGGTCTTCAAGTAAAATTCATGTAATTTAAAAGTGGAAGATTCAATATTTGTATGATTTAATTCAACAAATTAATTAGGCAGTAAATCAACGAGTTTAAATGAGACAATAATTGACAAAGTTAAAAGAAGAATTACTATAAAACATCAAAACAAATAGAAAAAACGGGGCATGAAGGTTGAATTGAAGAAGTTGGACATCGGCAATGGAATTTAGGTCTGCGCTTCACATCTGGGTTCGCATGTGTTCTATTTAGGCTGGAAGAGACCTTGTATGCGTTTTTCTTTTCTGTTTTTCATTTAAATGCTGAAATCTTGGGTTGGGAAATTGCCCACCCCACCTTATATTTTTTTTCATCACTGTCTACACTGAAATCATAAGCAGCCAAAAACTCCAGCCACCTCTGTTGCATCATATTCAACTCCTTCTGAGAGAATAAAACTTTAATGACTTATGATCGGTATACAACTCAAATCTCTCTTCCAACAGATAACGCCTCCAAATCATCGAGGCAAAGATCACTGCAGCCAATTCCAAAGTCATGAGTATGATATCTAACCTCATGCGGTTTAAGCTGCTTGATGCATAAGCTATAACTTTTCCCCTCTGCATCTACACTGCTCTCAATCCAGTACCATATGCATCGGTGTATGCTACCCACCCTTGGTTACCATTCGGAACTACTAGCATTGGTTAACAAATTTTTTAACTTAAGTAATGCTTCCTCGCATTTGTCGGACCAAACAAACTTCACTTCCTTCCTGGTCAACTTAGTCAAAGGTGCTGCTATCAGCAAGAAATCCTTGATGAATCTCCGGTAATAGCCAACAAGTCCAAGAAAACTCTGTATCTCGGATACCGTTTCTGGTCTCTTCCAATTATTGACATCTTCGATCTTAACTAGGTCGAATGGCAATCCTTCTTCTGAAACTACAAGACCAAGAAACTTAACTTCTCTCTTCTAGAAATGACACTTGAAAAACTTCGCCTTAAGATATTCGGCCTCAGCGTCTCCAACACTACTCTAAGATGAATTCATGCTCTCTTTCATCTTTAGAGTACAACAAAATGTCATTTATGAACACCAACACAAACCTATTCAAGTGCTCTCTGAAAATCCGGTTCATTAAATCAACAAAGAAAGCAGGCGTATTCATCAACCTAAATGGCATTATTAACCACTCATATGAACCATAACTAGTTCGAAATGTCGTCAAACGAATGTTATCCTCCTCCATTCTCAGCTAATGGAACCCATCGCCAAGTCCAACTGGAAAAATACTCTGGCTCCACTCAACCGATCAAACAGAACGTCAATCGTCAACAGAGGGTACCTATTCTTGGTCATCCTTTCGTTCAACTTATGATAGTCGATGCACATCCTTAACGATCCATCTGATTTCTTCGCAAACACTGCAGCTGCTCCACAAGGAGAACTGCTTAGTCTAATAAAATTCCTTCCTTCAAGATCCACCAGCTGCACTTTCAATTCCTTCATCTCTGTCGGTGTCATTCTGCTTGGTGGTCTACTGATAGGTTCAACATGTAGTACAAAGTTTATCCGAAATTCAATAGCTTTTTTCGGCGTTAGTCCAGTGACCGTCTCAAACACATCTGTAAATTCTCTGGCCACACGAACCTGACAAAGCTCTTCTCCAACCTCCATGGTACTCGGCAAAACACAAACACCCTTACTGCAATTCTTCACCTAGAAAATGATTCTGTTATGACTATCTAGGTGTCTCAATGATATTTCTCGACCCTGACAAAATATTCTAGCTTCATACTTATCCAACCAATCCATACCTAAGATGATCCTAAAATCTACAAAATCAAAAACATACAAACTGCGTGCAAACTTATGACCTAACAAATTGAGTTTTAACTGGTCACATCTCATCTATAGAGTTGCATGCCCTCCTATTGGATTCACAACCTTAAGGAAGTAATAAGATATGTGGATTCTATACATAACCTATCAACAAAATACTATGATATAAATAAATGGGATGCACCAGTATCAAAAAGTATCCTAACAGGTATACTCTGAATCAATAGCGTACCTTCCATCATAGTTTTCCCTTTCTCCGATGTAGTGGATTTAGAAGAAGATGGTGGTCCAATAGCAAACACCTTCCTTCTGTACGCCCTAACTGGCCGGGACACTAGTTCTTATAATGCCTAACTTGGCCATAGTTGAAGCATTTCACATTCTTCTTGTCAATAGGATTCTTTTCTTTACCAGTTCTATACTCGTGGGATAATTGCCTTCTTATCACACTTATAACACACTAAATCAGCCCTCGCCTTCTTAGCGGCCTCCCCTTACTGGGCTCCTTTCTTCTTAAAGAATTTCTTTTTTCTTCCTTGAAAACCTTGGGACACAACTAGCTTCTCCCTGGCTGAAACAGCAAGCATCTCCTCATGTCGGATGGTCAACACCGCCATCACATGATACGGTTCTCTAATAAGAGTCATAGCCATCCTGCCTAGCTTTGGCCTCAAACCTCTAATGACTCATTCCTTCTGACATCGGTATCAGCCAAAACATAACTATATCGAGATAACTCATCAAACTTAGCAGCATACTCGATCACAGACATCTATCCTTGGACAAGATCCATGAAGTTCCTCATCAGTGCTGACTTGGCAACCTCAGATAAGAACCTCTGCTCAAACCTCCTCCTAAACTTAGCCCAAGTCAACTCTAGCTCTGGCACTTCAGCCGTCACACTATTCCACCAATAAAGCGCTACCCCTTGCAACTGTCTAGAGGCTAGCATTCTCTTCTCTCCATCATTCAAGCCTAAGTACGTAAAGATCCTTTCACAGTTCAACAACTAATTCTCTACTTCAACGGCATCTTCTGTTCCAGCAAATGGATTTCCTCTTAACTGACATAGTCTCTACCCAGCTTAGCATAGTTATATCCAACCGGAACTATAAGATTAGATCCACCAACATTCCTATAGCTCCTGCTTGCAAAAGATTAGCCAACCACTGATACACCATCACCGCATCTACCATGGATTTCAAGCACCTACATTGGCCTTAGCATTTTAGTTAACATTAGACTGTCGACCTTGGTTTCTTTGGGTATTAGGTTGAGCATTTCCATTGGTTGTGGTGTTTCCTCCACCTAGATTTCCTCTTTCGTTTCCTGCCTCCATATCCTCTTTCTCATGTATTTGCATACGAGCCTTAGAAAGATACAGAAGAATGGCCTAAGAGAGAGGGGAATACGTACTTAGATATATACCTATATATCAAATACAAGTGCGTTACTATAGCATTAACCCAAACCCCAATCTTATTTTCAAATTCATTGGATTATGTTTGAAAAAAATTTTAGGTCTAACTTTTCTTTTAAAATTTCATAAACCTATGCTCTGATACCAACTTGTAACATTCCCCTACTTGGAGTCCCAGAACTACCGGCTGCGGATGTTGCAGTCATCCATAGTTATTAATCTTCGACGACCAAATACGGCGATGCTACGTATATAGATACACAGATCACAAAAATATGGAAAAAATTGACAATTCAAAAAACATTTCCATGTTGAAATCAAAACATTTCTTCTTTATTTAATAATCCCCAAATTATGTTAACCACGTTCAGCAAAATATAATTATTACAAATATGACAAGAGCGACATATGAAGATGCCCCATTAGTTGATCACAGAATACAGTAAGGCTAATAAATCTACCTTTACAAACAAAACACACAACGAAAAGAAAAACCATAAATAACTATCTGCCTCCTGCGCGCCTCTGGAATTTTTATTCGTCAGAGAAGAAAACCTAAGAACCTTAAATCTCAAACTACTCAAAATCAATTGAGTACCCAAGAGTTTAAGGGGAAAATGAAAACTTCGAGTCAGACGTAAAGCATGGTATGAATAATAATCTAACATCTCAATCCTTTTAGATATCTAGTGAGACCACACCGCTTAGCGGAATGTGTTTTCCCCTCACTAGTATCCTAAAACCTTTATAAAACCAAATTATGTGCTCCTACATCCACAATGGTTAAAACATACATTTCAAAACATTATGATGATATGCATACTTGAAAATAAATAAGATTTTCCCATTCCAAGATTAATCTGACACCTTATCAAAATTATAGTTTTTAGGGTCACTATTAACCTTGTTTTAACTAATAGACACCCTGTCCTACTCATAGTTTTCATGGGATTACTAAGAACCTATCAGCTCCTTCCAATTAACTTCATTAATTCATAGGTCCTCTTGAATCTATTAGTAATTCCAATAACTAATCGCCTTATCCTATTTTTCATGGGTTGACTACGAACCTATGGACTTATCCAGTAACTCACTACATAACCTAGTTTTCATGAGTTGAGTAGGAACCTACTGATACTTCCATTAGCCACATTCTTATCCTAGTTTTCATGGGTTTACTAGAAACTTATTGATTGATGTCAATCTTTAATCCAGATATAGTTTTTATGGGTTCACTATAAACCAATTAGCCCCTGCCAACTGTCCTTACACATAGTTTTCATAGGTTAACTATGAACCTTTTGGTATGCACCAATAACTACCTTATTATAGTTTTCATGGGTTTACTATGAACCTTTTGGTATACACCAATAACTACCTTATCATAGTTTTCATGGGTTTACTATGAACCTCTTGGTATGCACCAATAACTACAAAGTTTAGGTATCCTATATTTTGGGTCAACCTGACTGCCTGGATGCAATTCTACTCAGTCTGGAGTTTAAGTAGTTTATATTCACTATTTGAGTTAACCTACTGGTTCTTCTACCCCTTTTTCTCTAAAATACATTTATGGGTTATCGTGTGAATATAATCATATTTGAAGAAGCAAAACATTAATTAACAATACCACTCTTGTAGGTTTAAGGTCCTTGAAATACATATCATAAAATATTATTAACACCTTTAACATACATTTTTATCAAGGCAGTACTTCTTCAAAACTTCTTACTTAAAATCTTTACAAAACTCCTTTATATAAGCCATGGGTTTCCCTTTAAAAATTAGAGTATGGGGTTTCAAATCTTTTAAAACCAAACCTTTGGACCATGTCGAAAGGTCTTCAAACAACCTTTCGAATCCAAACCTTTCGAAATCATTGAACCAATTCAGCAATTCAAACCATTCGAAAGCATTCAACTCTTAAAACATAAACCTTTCGAAGACTTACTTGGTCCATGTTAAAATACGCAGAAGGTCCTCTTTTAAAACCTTTCTACTATAATAGAAGCAAACTTTCGACCTTGTTGGAAGGTCTGCTTCGAAACCTTTAAAACATTTTATTTAAAATAATAGACATCCGCCTTCTTAAAGAAACTCCTTCGAAAGATTGGGTTATACTTCACTTTATAAAACAAAGGAAAATCATCTAAGTCGAAGGCTTTGACACCTTTTGAAAGTAATGGGAGAAGCGGTTGGTTTTTAATACAAGTAAACCTTTTGTCTTTGTCGAAAGCTACAACTTCGAAAGGTGGAAAAAAAAGCGGGTATAACCTTTCGGCTGTGTTGGAAGGTTCAAAACAAAACAATGACAAGTGGCAGTAACCTTTTGACTGTGTCAGAAGGTTCCAAAACAAAAGGCAGCGGTAACCTTTCGACTTTGTCGAAAGGTTTAAAACTTCCTTTTTAAACATTTGACCTGGTTGAAAGCAACCAAGTCGAAAGCACGAATTTGGAAGCAAAGCAGGTGAAAGCTTTTGGTTTATAAAACAAACATACCCCAACCTCTTTGGCCATCAAATTTTTGACTATGAACCCTTTGACCTTGTCCAATTCATTACGAACCAAGTAACTTGATACCATACGCATTGGTTTGACCTTGTCGAAAGCTATAAACCTCTCGACCTTATCAAAAGGTTTATGTCGGAAGGTTTTTTACTTTAAAAGGCTAAAACATGTAAAAAGTATGATTTCTTTGTTTTTAACTTAAAACGATTAACTTTTCAATTACCTGCCTTTGTTTGTCAAATTCTCATTGGTTAATAATTTCTTTTTAGAAAACGCTGCCACTAATTTTTAGGAATAAATAATAATTTTATTTTATAAAATGCCCTTTTTCCTTAATTAAATATATAAAACATTTAAATCCCATACCATAAATAATTTTATATATTTATCAAAACACTTAGGAAAAATCTCAGAAAAACTATTTTAATATGTTTTCCAACATATAAAAATTTCAAACCCAAATAATCTTTATTTTGGCCGTAATTAATTTCTAACCCAATAAACCATTTTTTCACTAGAAAATTTATATAAAATCCATATAAACTCGAAAAATTAGGAAAATCGAAACCCATCTCCAAAATCATGTTTTTTATAACATAAAATTTTCCCATAGCATTTATTTCATCTTGGTTTTACCCTAATACTGTGTATATCCCTTATTAAACAACCTTGTTTAAACACATATAAATCATAAACAAGCATATCATCATTCAATATATCGTAAAATAGATTTATCATTAAATCTGAAACCATGTGATCTAAAAATCAAAATAGAGATGTGGAAATCATTATTCACCTTAGATTGGATAAGGAAATTGAATTATGATTGAGATTGGCTCCTTCTAACTTGAATCCTAGCTTTTAGTTGATTTTCTCTTCTCCTCTTTCTAATGGCCGACCTCGCTTGCTTCTTACGTTTAAAATTTTGTTTGAGATAAAATGAACATGTATGACTAAGGGGATAGTATAAGGGTGGGAAATATAGGCGGTGAATTACCCTAATGCCCTTGTTTAATATCCTGACCATTTATATAAGTTCATTTGAGTTAATTAAGCACGGCTACCTAGTTTATTAATCAACCTCAATCTCCTTATCTACATTATTCTATTTAATTTATTCTAATTAAATCTCCTGAATAATGTCAATAAAATATGGGGTGTTACAGGCCGCCCATGATTGGTCTCAAGTAATCTTCTATCACCTTACATCCATCCTAGCACCATCTTAGGTGGACTTCTAGCTACTTTCCATTTCCTACACTACTTCAGCAATCAACCAACCACCTCAACAAGGATTACTACGTAAACACACAAGGAAACGTCAAATTGTCCATCCCTCTATGCAAAGCATTGTAGTTGGGTGGATGAACTGATATAGAAAACCATCATCATTAGATGCTAAATATGCAAATGGTACCGAGGGACAATGAGTATATTTTCTCAACCACACATCCCCTTACTACTTTACAGTTGCCATTCATCTGCCCAAGGCACTAGATCAATCATTAGGAACTCTTCTCGCCTATTATACAGTACAATCTCAGCCATCTATCATCGATTTTAGCTATTATAAGTACCATATACATTATTACTTCAAAGAGGTTGAAAAACATAAGAATTCTAAGTACACATAATCCAAAGCTCTTCACACAGCAAAATCAAGCCTTAAGAACTTGAGATTAGCTAGCTTCTTTAATGTTAAGTGTTTATTCTCCTGTAATTTCTAGTAATGGTAAGAGAGACATATAGTAAAAGATCTTCATAATGGATGTATGCAAGCTCGTTGAACCACTCTGTATTTAGTGTTATTTACTTTAATTGCTTACCTTCTTCCTCATTTTAACCTATTGTTAGCAAATAACCTTTGTGCGTTAGTTAGATTCCAAGGCTGGCTAAATCTCTAATCGACATTTTGGCACTAGGAGGAGAGCCTTCCCTAGAAAGCTCTCACCTTTTCACACTTTTATTGCACAAATACCTAATCTGACTTATTATTATGGACAATCTTCCACCGGTCGAAAGTAACAACTCCAAAAGGCATGAAACCAATGACAACACACTTTCTGGTGCTATCCAGCCTAATCTTGGCGTCAATGAAGAAAAGTGGCATGTTGTGATGCTACAGCTATCAAACGTGGGCTAGCTGGCCCATGAAGTGAATAGCCCAAAGACATAGCTGGATGCTCAAGCTAATGTAAACTTTGTCCCATTTGCCCCTCTAATGGCCAACCTAGTCGAACTGCCATCTCACATACCAGTGCTTCTCGACGGCTATGAGCTAATGAACATCGTTAAAGCTTAGGAAAGAATTATGCATGAAACCCCTCTTATAGATGTTCACGTTCATCCTAGAAGGACATTGTGTGCATGCCTAGATAAATTAATATCGCCCCAGATGTGGCTGTACCTACGGAGCCAATACATAACTTTCCTCTATAGTGGAACTATGACAATCTGCACCTTAATGGGCCCAATTTTGACAAAATTGAAACCCAAATCTAATAAAGTATGGATCGTTGGTTTTGGTAACCTGTAATAAACATAACTATATTAGAATGTGATAAATATAAACTCACAACGGAATTGAAAAGTATAATAGGACATACGCGTTGACTAAGGCTATTTCTTTCAAATATCATTCCTTGGATATCTAGTCGCCTTGTCCATGTTGAGCATGAAAGATAAAAATTCACCATTTTTTGTTCCCATCTTATACCAATTGTCACTTCTTCTAAATCTTACCCGTGGGTTGTTTTGAGAAGGAGGAGCGGAACAACGTTCTGGTGAATGGAAAATTACATACATTACTTATCCCATTAATACATGTCGATCGATTTCCGTTTAAATGTTATGTCTATTACTTATGCTAATTTGTTTAACCATATGTGTGTACAATATGCCTAATCTAACCCTCTCCAATGTACCATTATATATATGTACCAGATATATCTAAACATATATATATATATATATATATAAACTTATCTACCCAAAATCCTTGCCACTTAATACTTCTTAAATATGAAGTTGGTCCTTCGCATCGTTGAAGCTAGTCTATCAGTTCTAGCTACAAAGACCTGATGACTCCTATATACGGCTTTATAAGATAATATATAATTTAATCATCGTAACACTATAGCTACAAAAATAATTATCTAAGTGTTAACTAGACAACCTCCACTACACTAGTTTTCAACCAACCATTTACCATGAGGTCCATGTGTATTCCATATGGATTATACAGTATATAACACCTTATATTTTAAGTAACATTATTTAAAATATTTAATTAGCTAAATAAAGTAAAATAATGTAAGATGATTAATAGATTGGGATTTGGTTCAACCAAGAGTAGTCGTGCCATGTTAAATGTAAATCAAAACAAGATAATATGAATAAAAGTGTTAGGAAAAAGGGAGGGAAAAATAGGAAAATGATAGAACTGATACCCCAAACCCTAAGGAATTCACCCACATGTTCGTTTCATTTTCTCAAGCAAAAATATTATAAGTCGGTCACCATTTTCAATCTCAAGAGATGATAAAAGCTAGGATTTAAAGAAGAAGAAGAAGTGAATCAACTTGTTCAATGTCAAATCTGATATCTTTAATAAAAAGCTAAGGTGAATGATTACTACATCCCATTTTTCTTTAACTTTTTGGATTTAAGGGTAAACCGAAATGGATTTGCATGATTATGCCATGTTTTGAATGATTGAAAGTTCATATATGCTTGTTGAAGAATTATGCATATTCATAAAAGTTTTTATGATATTTGATATGAAAACTCTATTAAATGACATCCAAATGCCTTACAAATTTAATGTAGATCGGAAATGATATTTTAGAGATGGCTTTCAATTTTCATAATTTTTTGAATTATGGTGGATTTTTTATAAATTTTCTAGTGAAGAAAATGATTTATTAGGTTATAATTTATTTACGGCAAAATAATTATTTGGGTCTAAAATTTTTATATGTTAGAGAACATAATGAAAAGGATTTTCTAGAATTTTTATAGAATATTTCTAAGTATTTTGATGAATATATATATATATATACACACACATACATATATTTAAGGTATGGGACATTTATGTTTTATATATTTAATTAAGGAGAAGGGGAGTTTTGCAAATGATTTAAATTAATTAATTAGCTTTGAAACGTGCAACACTTTTAAGTGGTAAAGAAAAGAGGCAATCAATCAAAATTTTACATGTAAAGCAGGTTAGGTGAAAAGAACTGTTTATTTCAGGTTTTTAACTGTTGTATTGCTTTCGACACCTGCTTCCGCCTTGGTTAGCTTTCAACCAAGCCCCTCCTTCCCTAACTCAATCGAAACCAATGCACCTAGTATCAAGAAATTGATAGGTAGCGAACTGGATAGAAGGCGAAAGGTATGAGATTGAAACCATAGTTCCGAAAGGATCAAAGTGTCACTTTATTTTTAAATTAAAATGCGCCTGGTTGCTTGCAACAAAATGGCTTTCGACTTAGTTGGCTTTCGGCTTGGTTAATGGATTTCAAAGAGATGGTTTCGAATGTGTTGCACTTTAGTTTTAAAATGCTGCTTTGGACAAAGCTGAAACCTTTTTAGCTGTCGCTTTTTACCTTGCGACTAAAATGATTTCGAAGGGAATACTTTGCTTTTAAAACTTAGCCACTTCTCCAATTGTTTCGAAGGGATGGTTTCGACATCATCACTTCTTTACTTAGGAAATGGTTTCGAAACAGAAGCTTTCGACTTAAATGTTTTAAAGACCCTTTTTCTATAATTGAAGTATAACCCAAATGGTTTATAAAGAGATAGTTTTAGTGGTTTTGAAAGACGTTCTTTCGACTTCAATGGGCTTCTTATCCTTTTGCTATACTTGAAGGCATAATTCAAAAGGTTTCGACCGAGACGGTTTTTAAAGGTTTCGAAGAAGTAAACTTTGAATGGTATTGAAAAGTTTCCACATGTTTTAAAATTGAAGACAAAGGCTTCCGAAAGGTTTAGTGTTTTAATTCTTTCGAAAGATTTTTAACGAATGATTTTGAAGGTTGGTTCCCTAAGGTTTCGAAGGGGTCAAAAAGGAAGGTTTTCCTTTGTTTTTGAAGCTTTCGGTGAAAAGAAAGGAAGGCCCATTCCAATGTTTTCAAAAGGCAAGGTCTAAATGTTCTTAAAGAGGGATGTCTATTATTTTGAAGCTTTCAGAGAAAAGAAAGGAAAGGATTTTCCAATGTTTTCGAAAGACAGGGTTTAATGGTTTCGAAAGAGGTAAATGTTTTCATCAACAAAGGGGTTGAGTAAAATATACATAACATGGCAAGGTGATTTTGAGTAAAGCATAGAGAATATGTATTTTCCTTATGTAAGTATGATTTAAAGATTTAAATCAATTTGTAAGAGTTTTTCAAGGAAAACTTAAGGGAAGCTATCCCTAAGTAAAATGACTCGGGTATTGGAATACCAGACGGGATAGGTATAAGGTCGTGCCCTATACGTTAGCTATTGACCCCAGCTAATTTAGTCCAAAATTCCAATGTCTAGGGCTTTGTCACAGGTAAGATTAAAATTATGATTGCATACAGAAGAAAATATATGTTTGTATACAGATAGGTTATTGGTGAGCCCGCAAAACCATTAGAATCAGGTGCCCTAGGAGATGTTCAGTTAGGGATAGACCATCTATAAAAGAAGTATTTAATAGAGGTTAAGGATAGACATTCCAAAAGAGGTTTGTCTAACAGATGTTAGATAAATTTTGATACTTTATCCTTAGGCCTGAGTCAGCCAAAGGTTAATAATAAGCCAAACAAAACTATAATGGTCGGACAGATAGTCCATTTGTTACGTGATATGTGCATTTACATGATATAATGATGCTTTATAATCTTAACCAAATTTGGTTGCAGGATAAATGTTTGCAAAAGATATGTTTTAAAAGGATGTTAGTGAGGGGAAACCTGTTCCGCTAAGCAGCGTGGTCTCACTTAACATTAACAACCGAGATGTATAGTATCATTCACACTAGGCTATATGTCCGGCTTGAAGTTTTTGTTTTCCCCTTAAATTCTCGGATGCTCAAAATTGGTTTGAGCAGGCTAAGGGTTGAGGTTCTTTCAGGTTTTAATAGGATGACGAATAAAGCTACCGGAGGAGAGTAGAAGGCTAACAGATAGTTATTTAGGAGTTGCGGTTCTTTGTTTTGTTGTTTATTTCCATTGTGTATGTATTAAGTCAATTATGACTATATTACTCTGATCATCCAAGGGGCTTCTTCATATGCCGCTCTTGGCATATTTTGTAATAAATATATTTTATCATTGCTTGGGAAACGTTTGTAACACCTATTTTGAAATGTAATGGAAAATTCTGTTTTGAAATCTATGGTTTATTTCATATTCGATTGCTACTGATATTATAGATACCGTTAACATTGCCGTATTTTGTAATATTATAGATGACTGCAGCATCTACAGCGCTTATTTTGGGGCCTCTAGATAAGGGATGTTACACGATGGTATCAGAGCATAGGTTTATAAAACTTAAACTAAAAATGATTTTTGAAAAACATAATCCTTAGGAATTAGAGATAGGATCAGGGTATGGGATAACGTTATAATAACGTACTTTTATTTGCTATATAATATACGCTTTATCTTTAGACTCCTACCTTTGTTAGGCTATTCTTCTGTATCTCATGAGGCTTGAATACATATATGGATGGAAGAAGAGGCAAAGTTAACCTTGGAGGAGAGAGCACCACCACAAATGGAAATGCCCAACCAAATGCTAAAAGAGGTCCAAGTAAGGCTTAGACTGGAAATGTTAGTGTCGGGTTTCCCCAATTAGATATGGGAGTCATGTATCAGTTTTTCGTAAACATGATGCAAGATGGAATCACAGTTGGAGTTCTTGGAGGTAATGCTACTGAAATAGGAGTTTAGGAAGCTCTAGTAGTCATTCAGTATGCTAACTTGAGTAGAGACTATACTAGGCTTGGAGGAAAACCGTTTACCGGGATGGAGGATGTTATCGAAGTAGAAAACTGGCTGCTATATTGCAAGAGAATTTTTGCTGACCTAGGGCTCAATGATGAGCACAAAAGAATATTTGATTCAAGACAACTTCAAGGAGCTGCTTTGTTTTGGTGGAATACAGTAACTACTGGCGTGGATGAAGAGATTGTGACGTGGTCGGAGTTCAGGAGGAAATTTCAAGAAAGATTCATGTCGATAATGGTGTAGTCTATCTTAGTCAGGAAGTTTGTTGAGCTGGAACAAGGTGAAATGTCAGTTCTGGAATACGCTAGTAGATTCGAAGAGCTATCGCAGTACGGGTATGCCACTGTTGACACAGGGTTGAAAAGGAGCGAAAAGTTTATTAGAGGTTTGAAGCTGGAGTTGTCTAGGGCTACTTTACCACATATCAGAGATCCATGTGATGTGGTAGTGGAAATAGCGTTGAGACATGAAGAGATGTTAGCTTGCTTGGAGAAGAAGAAGGAGAAGGAGGCCCAGGTCTGATAGGGCCAAAAGATAAAAAAATTCCACAAAAAGAATGCTCGAAAAGGGGGTGCGACAAAGAAAGGAAAGTCCGAGGTGGTCTGCTATAAGTGCTACAAGAAAGGCCATTATGCTCATGGCTCAAGATTTCCTTCGAAACCACAGCGAGAATGTGCAGGAATTTAGGGCCTAAGTAACTGAGACTCCCCTGGTGCAGTAAGGAGTTGACATAGAAGTTCAAGAAGGCCTCATCCATCTTCTTCGTCTTTCTCTCGAAAGTATTTTGAAGCTTCAAATAATCCGCCATAACGGCGGCCTTCTTAATTTCAACACGAGTTTTATCGGCGCGAACCTACGTGACTCGGTCCTGGAGCATACCAATCATCTCAGCCTGGTTGTAGATGGTTTTTCACGCGACTTCACGACTTCTTCATATTCAGCGATCGTCTTATTGTGTCCCTCTACAATCTTGTCATCGTCAGAAATAGTCTTCCTCTAGGCTTCGATAATCATATTGGGGTTCAAGTTCTACATGCAGTTTAACTTCTTCAGCGTGCGCTTTTTATATTTCATCTCTCAAGACAATCTCGATCTTCGCATGTGCCTCTTTTAGCTCTTTCAGCAAGCCGGCGTTGTTTTTGCTTTCTCGAAGCACCGCATCTTTCTCTTCTTCCAGCTGTTTGATTCTGGCATCATGTTCCGCCAACACTTTTTCGAAGTCATCCTTCTCCAATTCAAAGGAGAGCATTTCTTGATAGCTGTTGCGATTTGTGTCTGCCAGCTGTTTGCACAGTTTTTCCCACCCTTTGGCCTATTCTAAATCGTTTTGAATTGCCTAAAGGTGGGACATGTATGTATCTCTACGAACCGGATGAAGGTCGCGATCAACTTTAACCCCTTTTAAAAACCACCCGGGGAGCGCTGCCTTAAGCCTAGGAGGACCAGATGGAAGAATATAGGTAGGTCTCCGATGAGGGTACGAAGAGTCGGGGTGAGAGCCATATGAGATGATGGAACTTGAGCTGAAGATGGAATGTGTATAGAAATAACTGGGATTTCAGAACCAATCGAGGCGGGGGTCGGAGGCAAGGTCTGTTCTTTTGAAGAATGGGAACCGCCATTCAAATTTTGACTGTTTCGGCGGCTCCTCTCTCTCATCAAAAGTCCTCCTTTTTTCATACCCGCCTTTGTAGACTCGGCCCCGTTCCCTCTCATCTCGACGATGAGCTTCAACTTTTAAATATTTTCTTCTTAGATATTCCTCCTTCATTTTGTGGGGTTGATGACTGTTGGAAGACCATTTCGACCAGCACTGAGAGTCAGCGAATTCTTTGAGATCATCATAGAGACTACATCCTCTTATGGTACCTGACATGAAGGATAGATAAAAAATCTTAGAAACAGAGAATAGTATGAAAAGTATGTGTTTAAGTGAGTGTAATCCTAGTGAAACATGTAATGTGGAAAAAATTGGACAAACTTCGGGCGCAATATGGCCCGTACGAGGAGATATCTCTTCAAATTTGACTTCTTCCCCCATGAGTAAGTCGAAATCGACCTATACCTTGCTCAAATCTCCGAGATCTGCACGGGCATCTCTAATCGGGGAATCCCGATGTCTTCCGGCTTCTGGAGCACCATCTTTCTTGCTTATCTTTGGAGGAGGAGAGGTCGGGTCAACTGGGCTCATCCTTGGAGTCTCATCACACGATTTAAAATCTCCATCATCCGAATCTGCATTGAAGTCGTAATCATCACTGGAGGAGGACTCATCGCTACTCCAATCAATTTCACCCTCCTCCTTTTCTATCGCTAGAGCAGCTTTTCCTTCTCTTTGTTTAAACTCCTTTTTCCCATCTTCTAGAATCGGAGGCATTCTAGCCGGGCAACTAACTTTGGTCGTGGCGGCATTTTTTTCCTCGCGAGTCTCTTCAGGCGACTCGACGGACAAGACTTTCCGTTCTCGAAAAGTGCCCTCTTTGAAACCGTGAGATAAGGAAGTGGATCGTGTACGTACCCTAGATCGAGAAGGGGATGAGACCTCAACTGGAACTGCAGATCTCCCCTGATGAAACTGTCCTATCATAGCAAGTTTTCGTCAATTAACAAAACTTTAACAGATCTTTCACCAGCATCGGTAGCCTTCAAGGTTCGGAAAGTTTCATCGAAAGACAAGTCCATGTTCGGCCTTGGAATAACTGCAAGAAGTATTCGACTTGCTAGAAATTCCACGGTGACACATTAGAACTCAATGAGTAAGAAAGAGAACTTATCCCTTTTTTTCCAAAGACGGTTGAACCCTTAGGTCATCTGACAAAGAAGTATTGAGTCTTGAATTGAGAGAGGTCGCTCTTCAGTTACAATACAATTTTATGGTTTCTTTGAGCCTCAATCACTACTAAGGATGGACACTCATATCTTCTTTTGAATGAAAGAAAATATTGCAACTCGCCAAAGCTCGAGGAATGATTGAATGTTCGCATGAAGAGGACATGCAAACAAGTTAAGATGGCTAATCCGTTGGGGTGAATTTGGAACAGAGAAATTCCTAAGTTCGAGGGGGTCTCTCTCAAAAAGTCGTTGAAGGAAGGCACCGCACCGTTCAGACAATATACCGATGATAAGCAGTATACCCCGGAGGTAGCATGTGATCAAACTCATCCTTCTCGGGAAGGCGCATGTCTTCCTCCAGAATGTAGTGTTGTAGGTAGATATTGTGCAAAACTTTAGAAAAAATCATAGAGTAGGCTCTCTCTGGTGGATTGAGAAGAACTCTAAAGTTAAGAGGAGTTCGATCCAAGAGCGGACTGATTGGGACTAACTGGTCGTACTCAGCCTGTGACGTGGAGGGAGAAGGGGCAACAGATGATGACTCAACCTCCGAAAGCACAAGACTTCCTCTGCTAGACTTGCAGCCAGGATACGGGTGCTTTATTCTAAATAATAGAACTTACATCCGAAAAGGTCGGGTAATTCTACTCTAAACCAAGAAGTCCCCCACAACACTTGAATTCCGAAGATATATTGATTCATGCAGACACAATGAATTTCAAGTATGTATTGAGGCAAGTGCAGTGTATTGTCTATAAGGGGTGAGCTCGGTGTTCTAAACACTACAAATGCTATATCCCATGTAGATAGTTCGCTCACAGTGGAAAAGAAAAAGGACTTCCCGTATCCTTTTCTTTTTTATTTTACTTCTTCTATACTTACCCGTTATCAATCAACGATGGATAACGGATCTGTTGTTCGAAGCGACATGGAAATTCTTCTCAATACGGGGACATCGAGCATGCAAAAGAAAACAAGATTAATTCAAGTCCTTCGGAACGACTAAGGCCAATTCGCAATGCGCCATACTATATCAGCAGAGTAACTCTATGCAAGTCAATTTTGATTCTATGGATGAAGATAGCAGCGTCAAGCACCGAGGCAAGGCACGAATGTCATTCCGTAAAGAACTCGAGACTCGATTTACTATCTTCCTCCATAAAATCGCAATTAATTCAAACTTTCTATGACGAACTTTACGAATGAAACTCCACAACCAAATCAATAAACGAACATCATAATTAGCAAAAAAAAAAAACCTTAGATTGATGATCTAAACACAAAGATGGTTAAGGCCTTAAAATCAGCTAGCTAAAAATGGATCGACAATGACCTAAGGCAATAGGCGAACTAGCGTTCGGTCGGAGGCGACTTAAAAAGGCGGCGGCAAAGCTCTGGAGTCGATTGCAAAGCAGGAATGGCGGCGTTGAATGAATCACGGTGGAATCTTGGACAAGGTTGGATCATTGGGGAAGATGGATCAGGTCGCTGAAAGAAGCTCGAATCGCTGGAGGAAGTGGTAAGCTCGGGTCATGAAATAACGATGAGGTAGGCCGGCACGAAGGCTTTTGAATGTGGATTTTGAATGGAACCTTTTGCTACAATCACAACCAAGAAAGTAATTAACCTTGTTGTCTGAAACACCATATGTAATTTTGGTCCACCATGAATTATAACAAATAATGGAACTCAATTCAACAGTGCATAATTCAAAGATTTTTGTCAGAGGTATCGTATTGAAAAGAGGGATGCAACGATCGCTCACCCTCAAGCAAATGGACAGGTTGAAGCTATAAACAAAATCATAAATCCCGTTTTGAAGAAGAGATTGGAAAAGGCTAGAGGCAGATGAGTGGATGAACTCCTTCTAGCACTGTAGGGTTAGAGGGCCACTCATAAATCCACGACAGGCCATACTCCATTCGCCTTTGCTTAAGGTTCCAAAGCCGTCATTCCTGTTGAGCTCGAGGTTCCGTCTCATCGAGTGACTTACTACGATCCTAAAAAAATAAAGATCTCCTTTTGGAATCTCTTGACTTTATAGATAAGAAGAGTGAAGAAGCCGATCTGAGGGTAGCTGCACATTAACACCGAGTTGCTTGGTATTACAACATTAAAGTCCGACTTAGAACCTTTGAAATCGATGATCTCATCCTGAAATAGGTTTTTCCTACCCCATCACACATGAATCCAATCTGGGAAGGACCATATCTCATTGAACAAAGGCTTGGAGAGGGAACTTTCAAGCTAGCGACTGTCGATAGCATCACACTTCTAAGGGTGTGGAATAATGAGCATTTACGACACCATTTCATTTAGTTTATTTCTTTTTCATTTCAGTTATATTTGCTTTTAGAATTTGTTTTAGCATTTGATTTTTCAAATATGTAATAAGACAGATTACGTCATTCTTTTTCATTTAGAAAATAAAGTCTTGGACTCCTTTGTATTTATGTTTGTTATAACATTGTGTATCAGTTACATGATGAGACTGAAATATAATAAGAGTGATCGTGACACGACATATCTCTCGCTAAATTAAACCCCTGATTCCCAAGGGGAAATCAATCAATTATGGAGAATACGATTTGATTGCTCTTTGAAATAACTCTAAGTCCCTAGAGTGCGGATTGTAGTATAAACATAAATCGGTTGTGAATCGTCCATCTCAAAATAACTCAAAGTTCCTAGAGTGTGGATTGGAGCATAAACATAAATCGGGTGTGAATCGTCCACCCACGACAAAACTCTAAGTCCTTAAAGTACGAAATGGAGTATAAACATAAATTGGGTGTGGATCGTCGACCCACGAAATAACTCTAAGTCCCTAGAGTGCGGATTGAGTATAAACATAAACCGGGTGTGAATCGACCATCCACGAACTAACTCTTATCCCAAAAGTGCAGATAGTATAAACAAATAGATGAACGTGGTTTGACCGCTCACTATTCCATAAACTTTAGACTGAATTCGACAAGAGAAGTGTAATCTCGCTAAAGGTGGAGTTCAACCATCCACTACCTAATTCCGCTAATCCGAGACTGGGGACATGAGTACTCAAACCGCTGAGTTCAACAAGCATAACACTAAGGCTCGAGTCTAGTGTTTGATACGACTCAGGGCCACGATCTTAGAAAGGCCTTAGGATTGATAAACCGGATCGATATTCGATCCAACGAGCAACGAATCACAAGTACATAAAATGAAAAAAATGTGATAGCTCGATCATTTAAACAAGCATATATAAAAATTATACACAAAAAAAGAATTCTAATTAACACAAACGTGTTGCATACAATACAAGTTTATCCAAAATACAAGTTTTCTTATTATGCCCACTCTACGAAAAGGGAAACCATCATCCTAAAGTAATGAAACTGGTTTGAGACCTAATTCGACTCCTATCAAAGTTATAGCTCAAAAAAAGATTTTCAGGATCAAAATGGTTACATAGAAATTTTGGAAAAATTCAAAAGTTGTGCAAAATATCCCCAAGAATCATAACCCAAAATTATAGAATCATATAAGTACATATGAACAAAAAAATATTTTACCATCCTCCAATACGTAAAATACTTGTCACTACACATTTTTCCATTCTAATCCAAAAGAATATGTATAACAAGGTACATATATATTTTTAGAATTACAGATCTGAGAAGAGATTGGAGGTTAATTGGAAAATAGATTAAAGCTTACCCTTTTCTACAGTATTGATTCACTACTTCTCTTCTTCTTTTTTATATTCCGCGTTTCTACAATTTGTATATGTATGTGTGTGTGTATAATATTTTATAATTTAGAAGAATGGTTGAGAAGAGGAAATGGAAAAGTTCGCTGCCTGGATTGAAAATATAAGAAGAGAAGTGAGGGGTTAGGCTTTTTATTTATAAGTGCACAAATCAATCATAACCATTAGACTAAAATAATAAAATTTGAGTCATTGGCTAAATCCTAACCGACCTACCATGACCGATAGACCATCCCTTTAGATTGTGGCGTCCTATATTTAATGCAATTTATTACCATATTTTTACTTTATTTATTTCTACTCTCGAAACTTCAAATGCTAATAACTTTTTCATTTGAGCTCCGATCGCGACCCTTCAAAAATGAAAGTTGCTCCAAAAATCATCATGAATGCAATGGTGCAGGTTTCGTGATCAAATTCTAACATTTTCTCAAATTTCATATTTGGTGCTTTATTAATTAATGTTAATTTTATGGAGTGCTGCAGGAATGACCATAGATTGTTGACCAATCTCGAGCTTCTGTCTTTGACCATCTCAATGGTGGTGCCCCAACCATTGGTAGGGGCCACAAGTGACTATCTCATTATACTCTAGGTCCCATAGGGGTATGGCTAGATATTGACAGAGAGAAGGGTGGGTCGTGCATTGCAGGTGCCCGCTATGCATAGGGAGAGATATCTCGCTCACCATCACTACTCCCCCTTTCATTGTCAGTCTTACCCTCCATAAAGGCACTAGTTGAGCCCACAGTCGATCATATATTAGAATTATCCCCAACAGTCCTGTGCTGGTCTTAGGGAAGAAATGTGTATCCCTCGCCAACAACTTAACAAAATGCTGGGATGGGGCATTCTCTGATGACGAGAATGGAGAATAATTCTCTAATGAAACTTTGTATACTTACATCCATCGACGACATGCCTTGTCGCTATTACAAGTATGATGGGAGTCTGACCCACCCAACTACATTACTGCATTCAGTTCCATCACCCATGCAGACCATCTTTTTGATCCAATGAAATGCCTACTCCTCCCCTCCACTCACGTAGAACCGGCCTCCCGTTGTACTTACACCTGTGATCGGGCAACATTAGTTCTTATGCTCAACTATGCTTAGATTTTAAGATTTTTTTTTCGCTTCTAGAACCCGTGTCATGATGGCCAATGAACAATGCAACATCAGGCAGGTCCTTCAGAAAACTTCCGAACGTATCCATCGGGCTAGAGGGGCGGACATGAATAGTCTGTTCATAGCCCAATATTCAGGGGTCAGGTATAAGTCTAGGATATATAGAGAACTTTAGAAACAACCGGCTTCATCTGTGACCGATTTCTATCAATTGGACAACGATGTGATGAGGATACAATATATTGATCTCTCAGACAACAATAATGATGCGACAGTCATCAAGATGATGCTTAATGGCGACCAGAGGCCGGCCTTTAATACAAACCCAGGTATACCTATGTATAATATTTGCTCTAATTTGAATAGGGATGTCGCCACAATCTATTTTCCCACCCAGAACCGGGTGCAATTTTAGAGACCCGCCATCACCACGGATCAAAAGCAGGTGGAACCTCGCAGTAATAGAAAATATTGCAAGTTCCACCAAATCAATGACCACTCTACAATGGAGTATCGGGTGCTTAAGGAAGATTGAGAGATCATCAAGGAATGAGTACTTTTGTAGTTTGTTTAGCATCAGGTTGAGCAATGGGAAAACCATATCGACCGACCAAACTTGCCTCCTTTATCCAATAACACAAATATCCAAGCTATCACCGAGGTCTTAACCATATGTAAAGGCCCGCATGTGTTCAACAGCAATCGAGGGGCACTGTAATGATTTTCTCTTCATAATACCATGAATTAATGTTGAGTGACAACATATGACTCTTGAATACCACAAAAGACAGTCCGTCGGGGTAAAATTCAAAATTAAACATCATATAAGGGCATATCGATACAATCTCACATCAAAATGATAACATATAATATACTGAATATACATAAACATAACATAATAAAATAGTACAAGAGACTGCACTAGCGGAAGAAATCGATAAATAAATATCAATACAGAAAGTTAGAATACATCAACTTCATCCACATGGAGTCCAGAATATAATATCTGATATCACAAGTCTCACATACAAAATAGCCTGTTTGCTATGTGCTACATCTTCAATTAGTATATATATCCAATATACTAACTTCATGCCTTCAGAATACTCCAGTTGTCCTGTAAGCCTATACCAAAAAATACTTGATTCCTAAACTACTCAATCGAGTATCCAAGAATTTCCATGACATAGACAGACTGAGACAAAACACGGGCCAAACATAAAGCCGAGCGTGAGGGGAACAATCTCTAAGTACTACATATAGATGCAACCTATATACATCTAACAAATGCGAGTAAGGTCAATGAGAAACACTAACCATCCATCGCCCTAACTTATCTATACACCAATAAGTCAGGATGATACATAATAGTGATTCGTTTACTAAAACAGTATGTACTATAACAAGCCATGCCAATGAATATAAAAAACGAGTGTACGTACTCATTGTAAGCAACGGTGACACTGATCTCTCCATCCCTATCGAAGCATCTAAAATGCAAAACAAATACAACGATAAAACAATGCTAATAATGTAGCATCTCCATACCCAAAACCGAAAACGAATATCTATAACTGATGCCTGTGCTAAATTGCCATTAGCCACCAAAGAGACCTATCGAGAGCCACAACTAACATGTAGACTCCTCTGAAAACTAATACCTCAAAAGAAATTAGCATGCAAGTCTTGTCATAACACACATCTATATAATGCAACAGTATACGAACAACTATAGATTGGCATCCCAATGTCTCTCTACCCCTACTCCGGAACCACATCTATAGGTCGTGCATCTCAATGGTACAAAGGATTCATTTTACAAAGTCGATATCATATGATTGTTTATGGATATACAGTTCAGATTCAAGCTACCCTATGTGTACCCCTCCAAATGTATATACAATACCGACATATTATTGTCCCTGTATGGATCGTGATTCATTCTTGAAGTGCCTCGCACTACCCGATTTGTAACAAGTCAGGCATACTAAACCAATATATATAAATCACCCAAATCGTTCATTTATAATTTCATAAATATATCACTTGAACCATATATTTATGCATCTGTATAATATATTGCATACACTATTCGCTAACCCTAAGTTGGGCATACCAAACTACACATACACTTAAATTGAGTATCGATAAATCATGCCAAATTACCATTAGCTATCAATGAGACCTATCGAGAATCACAACTAACTTGTGGACTCCCTTGAAAACCAATACCTCAAAAGAAGTCGGCTTGTACATCTTGTTACAACACTTCGTACAGCGCAGTAGTATACTCTAGCCCTTGCTCTGAAACCACATTTGTAGGTCAGGCATCCCAATGGTGAAATGGATTCCTTTTACCAATCAGTAGCCCCAACTATACAGAATTAATAAACACATACGTGCACATTTACATACATAAAGGCAATACACAACCAAAGTAACAAATCTATCATCTCAATATCAATAATAACTCACACGTACAATCATATAAATAATTCAAAATTTCATCTTGCTTATTTCACCAATCTAATAGTTATATCTTCTTCGTATTATTTCATAGAACCCTCACACTTGTTTTATAAATAATGCACTTGCCTATCAATCATAATATAGCTTATTTGCACTTAATTCTTTAATTTAAATTAAGTTTAGCTATTAATAAGGCCGCAAAATATTATATAAATCATGTGTATAATTTCCACACATATATAAACACATATATCTCAAACCATTTCTTAGGATCTAAAGTTAATAAAGCACGTTATTACAATATTTACTATTTTATAACCTTATTCAAACCCTATTAAATAACATAATACTTCTTTGTAATTTCTAACTTTTCAAATAACCTTTAGAGAAATTCACTAGTTAGTTAATTATTGATTCACACTCTAATAAACCAATATTAAGGGCATATAAACTTCAAAGCCTTTTTAGCATAGTCTAACTTGCCTAGATAATTATTTTAGCCTTACGGCCTATTTTAAAGGCTATTCTAATTTCCAATTTGTAATAAATATATAATAATATTTTTATCACTAATATAACTGAAAATTAGAGTTCTAATTAATTTATAACCATTCTATAAATTAATATCAACTCCATTTAATTACTCAATACGAATAAAACACAATATTTATATATATAGGATTTCAATCAATTATCCCCAATATCGATAATAAAAATATATAATGATACTTCTATCATCGATCCAACTATAAATTAGAGTTTAATTAATTTATAACCATGTTATAAATTATATTAACTCCATCAACTCCATTCAATATGAATAAGACACAGTATGTATATATATAAGATCTTAATCAATTATTCCGAATATCCATTCAAATCAATCCAACCAAATAGGGAAATAATTACTTATATATATTATTTTACCTCCTTGATAATATTTTTCAATATATATAATTACGGAAATTTATAGCAAAATAAAAATTCAAAACTATAATTTTTCTCACCTGAGCTGTAAATTCTCAAGTGTCCAAATCTAGTCTAACTCTATACCATGTCATAGATAATCCCACTACGAGTGCAACGACGAAGATCGCATCTTGATTGGACGTCTTATGCAATATATACGAACTACGAAATGAGATCGTCAATTTATCATTCAATTATAATAAATTACTTAATCACTTTCATTAAGATAATACTCCTTCTACCCTAACTATATGCACACAACCTATGCACACAACCCACGCACACCACTCCAGCCATCTTTGATCTCTCCACATACTCTTCACGAAACGATGAACCGTCGAATCCGCTATGCCACACTTTACCTTCTCTTTGCAACGGACCCGAACTCATTAACCCTAGCTCCTCCTTATGAATATGATCTACTACACCCCACTTCGACCTTATACTATCGTAAATCGCATATAGACATTAAAGTTTCTGGCGATGATAAGGGGAGAAGCACGTTAGCGAGGGAAATCCGACGATGCTTTATAATGGTTGTAAATCCTCCTCCACCTCCGAGAAACTCCAACCCTAGGCAATGGCCTCTCAATGTCGATGACCCTAAGTATCATCACATAATGCCACCACCACAGATTTAACGCCCTCCTCCACACGAGTTCATTCTCATCCTCTTTCTTGGTCCATAGCTCTCTCAATCTGAGTAGACTCGAAAACAAGAAATAAAGTAGAGGAAGATAGAGTGGGAGTCAAGAAATATCTAAACATGGGTTGGAGTATATATAACAAGAAATATTTTTTTTTCCCAAATAAATTGCATGTAATTTGAGCTCGTATGATCGAACAGCATATCAGACCAGCATAAACCTCGTCAGCACACATCACCTCATGTTTCAGATCCCGATGGTATAAATTTCGCCGCCATCAGAGTAGCATTCTTAGATGACAATTTCACACATTTCGAGGTCATTTTCAACATTGGATCATCCGACTCCAAAAATTCCTCAATCAAACATACCATAAGAAGTCCTTATCGTAAAATCACAAGTCGTCGGTCAAGGTTCTACCGGACTTGACTACGTAGGTATTTTTACAAAATACTGTTGGAATCTCGATTTTGATTATGACAACCTATATAAAATATTATGTGTTGTACTAACCATCTTTGCAGGAGATTTATTGCAGATTCCTTTTTAGATGTTTAAAGCTATGTTTTGTGTGTCTAGAGTTTGTACTTTAATTAGAAATTTGCTAAAATCTTACTTGAAATGATATATATAAATATATGCACACACATGCACATACATGCACAAAAGTCTAAACTCAAACGTCTGAAACCATTCATTCATACATCTGAACGCTGAAACCTGAATATTGTTTCACAATATTCAAACGTCTAAATGATAATTTTCAGACGTCTGAATATAGTCAAATTTTGCCCAAAAGATTGTTGTTTGCGTTTCAATCTAATTCAGAAGTCTGAATTTTTTAATTCAGATGTCTGAATATTTCCAACTGCTATTTTCTTGAAAAGACACTTCTCTTCACCAAGAGAAACAATTTTAAAATCAGTAGTTTAATCTGTTCTTTTCAATATAACTTTTCATCTATAGTTGCCACTCTTTATCTACTATAAATATATTACAGAATTCAATAAACAATTCACCGAATTCACTTAGCATTCCTGAATTCTCATCTACTCTCAAGCTTTCGAATTACACTCAAATTGCTTACATACTTTGATCATTAATCACTTTATCTTCCACAATTCTCAAAGCACATCACACTATATATCATAAAGGAGAAGATTATAGAAAGATTGTTCTAAGTTGACTTACCAGTGTTATTTAAGAACACACTACAGTCAGATACATTTGTTATTTGTAAAGAAGTCCTGTTCGGTTGCTCAGGCAGTTGAAGTCCTATTCGGTTGCTTAGGCGGGTGAAATCATGTTCGGTTGCTTAGGCGGGTGAAATCCTGTTCCTCCAGGTTAAGTGAGGGTTGTTGTATTTGAAATTTCAGAAGGAATCCGGGACTGGACGTAGAACGGGAAGTTCGAACCAGTATAAAAATTCCTGGTGTGTTTGTTTTATTTTACTTATTCACATTGCTATAGTAACTTAGTTTATTTCCGCACTAGTATAATATATTTCCATATAGCATGATCCACACTGTTCTTTTCATTTGGTATCAGAGCAAGGTTTCATCTAACCGTAACATAGTTATTTGATTCATTGCTAATATGAATAATAACAATAGCACTAGTACTATAAGCACTAACACCAGTTTTATAGAAGGTCAATCCACTGCACGACCTCCATTTTTCAATGGTTTGAACTATGGGCTACTCATATGAGAATCTATATGCAATCAAATAGTTTTGAATCATGGAATATCGCACAAAATGAATACATTCTACCTACAGGAGAATGCTCCACATGGACAAACACACAAAAATTAGATGCTACGGCTAATGCTAAAGCTGTGAACATGTTATTTTGTGCACTGGACAGAAATAAATTTAATTGTATTAGCATGTGTCAAACTGCTTATGAAATATGGAGAACACTTAAAATCACTCATGAAGGAACTAACAAAGTGAAACAAAGCAAAATATCCATGCTCAAAAATCAGTTTCAAAATTTTAAAATGAAACAAGATGAATCCATCAATGATATGTACTTTAGATTTCAAGATATCCATCGTTCACTATTAGGATTAGGAGAAAAGTACACTGATTTTGATATTGTATCAAAAACCCTAAACTCTTTAACGGACGAATGGGAAAGAAAAGTCTTAGCTATTGAAGAAGCTAACGACCTCTCTAGCATAAAGCCTGAAGAGTTAATAGGAAATCTAATGTCCTATGAAGTGAATTTGCAGGCAAAACGAGTACAAGCACAAGACAAAAAGAACATAGCTTTCCATGCTGAAGAAGAAAAGGATGAAGATTCAGATGAAGAAGATCTAGCATTTATTGCCAAAAATTTCAAAAAAGTTCTTGAAATTCCAGAAAAACAACAGAAACAATGAAAAAAGGAACTTTCCAAGCAAACTATCATCTTCAATTCTAGAATGTTTCAATTGTCATAAGAAAGGTCATATGTAGAAAGAATGTCCAGAACTAAAGAAATACTTCAACAAGGGCAGAAAAGATAAGAAAAAGAAAGCATTTTCTATTACATGGGATGATTAAGATACCTCTTCATCAGATAGCAGCGGTGACAGTGAAAACGAGCGAGCTAATGTTTGTTTCATGGCTACCGAAAATGAGGTTAGTAATTTTACCTTTGATGATATGATAGAAATAAATTCAGAGCCAGTTGACACTCTCAAAAACTCAAAAGAAAATTAAGAAGACTCGTGAACATTAGAACAAAGCAGAATTTTAAAGAGACATGTTTAAAGACGGGAAGAAAATATTAGAGGAAGAACTTGAAAAATTACAAGAATCATACTCTAATGTTAATTCTCAACTCACTATTTTGAGTCAAGAAATTGAAACTCAAAAAGAGAAGAATGACGCTCTTGTTTTTGAAAATTGCGAATTAAAGACAAAAGTAAAATTGATAGAATTAGATAATACTAGTCTCAAAATTAAGTTAGATAGCATCACCAAAAATGTTTCAAACTTTAATAAAGGAAGAGAAACTCTATCTAAAATTATTGATATCTTTCAATATGTTTCAAACAGGAAAGGATTAGGGTATGTTAAGAAAACAAAAGCTCCACCCAAAAAGAAAATTAGGATAAATATTAATCCTACTAAAAACAGTAAAAAAGAATAACATAAGAGTTTGGGTTCCTAAAACAAACAACAGTTTGATTAGGAAGAAATATATCAACACCTTTTTAAAAATTGTTCATAAAAATAAAGAATACATTTTCAAATGGGATACCGAACCTTCTTGGGTTTGGTTTCCTAAGACTTAACTCTTAGGACCCTATTAAAAAAGGTGGGTACCAATGTTATCTCATATTTTTTGTAGGTCTCACTCAAGAAAAGAGGAAAATGGATACTCGACAGTGGTTGCTCAAAACATATGACAGGAGACAGAGATATGCTATCAAATATTACTTACTCAGATGGAGGCTCCGTCACATTTGGAGACAACTCAAAAGGCTATATCATCGGCAAAGGCGATGTGAGCAACAACGGTATTTCAAATTTACCTCTTATTTCAAATGTTTTACTAGTCAAAAATTTAAAACATAATTTATTTAGTATCAGCCAATTGTGTGACAAAGGATTCAAAATCACTTTTTCTGAAAACAAATGTAGAATTTTTGATCAAAATCAAAATCTTATCTTTGAAGGAAATAGAGACAGAAATATCTATGTTTTGAATATGAAAATAAATCATAATTCAGATATGTGTTTAATAGCCAAAGAAAATGATCCTTGGTTATGGCATAAAGATTCTGTCACATTAACTTCAAAGCTATAAATAAGCTTTCTAAAAATGATTTAGTAAAAGGTCTACCAAAAATGAATTTTAAAATTGATCATATTTGTGATGCATGTCAATTAGGAAAATTAACTAAGTCATCTTTTAAATTTAAAAAAGTTATTTCAACTTTACAACCACTTGAATTACTACATATGGATTTATTTGGACCAACACAAGTACAATCTATTAATCACAGTAGATATGTGTTTGTAATTGTTGATGATTTTTATAGATATACTTGGACTATTTTTATGAAAAATAAAAGTGATACTTTTGATATTTTCAAAACTTTTGTCAAAAGGAATCAAAATTTTAAAGGATTAAAAATCAAAAATATAAGGAGTGATCATGGAGGTGAATTCAAAAACGAAGCCTTTGAACATTTTTGTAAGAAGAAGGGAATATTCCATAATTTTTCATTTCCTAGAACTCCACAACAAAATGGAGTTGTAGAATGTAAAAATAGAACCTTACAAGAATGTGCAAGGACTTTATTAAATGGAAGCATGTTACGAAAACATTTTTGGGCCGAAACAGTTGCAACAGCTTGTTATGTTTTGAATTGTGTTTCTATTCGACCATTAACTAAGAATACTCCTTATGAACTTCTTAATGGTCGAAAACCAAATATATCTTATCTTAAAGTTTTCGATTCAAAATGTTTCATTTTAAACACAAAAGATCAGCTTAGTAAATTCGATTCAAAATCCGATGAAGGATTCTTTATAGGATATTCAAATCGAAGCAAAGCTTATCGAGTTTATAATAAAAGAACCAATATCGTCAAAGAAACACTTCATGTATCCTTCGATGAAAATTTTAATCAAATACCAAGTATAAGAGATGATGAAGAATTCCCTGATAATATCACAAATGCAGAAATTTCAAATCTAGAAAATAATGAAAACATGGTTTACAATAACAATGAATTAAGATCTCCACCTAGACTATTAAGGATCATCCTTCTGTTAATGTCATTGGAGAACTCAATTCATCTGTTAGAACAAGAAGTCAATTAAATCAAATGGGCCATGTAGCTTTTCTTTCTCATATTGCACCTAAAAATATTAAAGAAGCATCCACCGATGAAAATTGGTTAATCGCTATGCAAGAAGAGCTAAACCAATTCGAAAGAAATGACGTTTGGGATTTAGTTCCAAGGCCTAGTGATCAATCAGTTATTGGTACAAAGTGGGTTTTTAAAAATAAAGCAGATGATCAAGGAAATATTACTAGGAATAAAGATAGATTAGTTGCACAGTGATATAATCAAGAAGAAGGAATTGACTATGAAGAAACGTTTGCTCCAGTCGCTATACTAGAAGCAATACGAATCTTACTAGCCTATGCATGTTTTCATAACTTTAAATTATATCAAATGGACGTTAAAAGTGCCTTTTTAAATGGTTTTATAAAAGAAAAAGTTTATGTTGAACAACCTCCTTTATTCGTACTCGAACAATTTCCTGACCATGTCTATAAACTTAAAAAGGCCTTATACGGTTTGAAATAAGCACCCCGTGCTTGGTACGATCGTCTTAAAAGATATTTAATAGATTCTGGTTTCGAAATTGGGAGGGTTGATCAAACTCTTTTTATTAAAAGAAATAAGAAAGATATTTTAATTGTTCAAAAATATGTTGATGATATTATTTTTGGATCTACAAATGAAAAACTATGTCAAGAATTTTCTAAAATAATGACCAAAGAATTTGAAATGTCACGTATGGTTGAATTAAATTATTTTCATGGCTTACAAATAAAACAATTAGAAAATGGTATTTCTATAAATCAAGAAAAATATTGTAACAATCTAATTAAACGTTTTGGTATGGAAAATACTTCTACCAAACCAACTCCTATGAGTACAACTATACATCTTAATAAAGATGAAAGTGGCAAAAGTATTGACCAAAAATTATATCAAAGTATGATTGGATCGTTCCTATATTTAACAACTAGTAGACCTGACATAATGATGAGTGTTTGTTTGTGTCCATGATTTCAAGCAGATCCCAAGGAATCACATTTACGAGCAGTGAAACGCATACTAATAAAACCAGGAACTTTGGACTATTCTATCCAAAGGAATGTCCTTTTGAATTAGTGTCCTATAGTGACGCTGATTTTGGAGGAAGCCGGACAGATAGAAAAAGTACAAGTGGGACTTGTCACTTCATTGGACGATCTCTTGTATCTTGGTTTAGTAAGAAACAAAACTGTGTTTCGTTATCGATATGTGAAGCAGAATATATTTCTGCAGCTTTGGCATGTGCTCAAGTTATCTATATGCAACAAACACTACAAAATTTTGGTTTTAATTTATCGAAATCAACTATTTACTGTGATAATTCTAGTGCTATAAATTTATCTAAAAACCCTATTAATCACTCACGAACAAAACATATTGACATTCGTCATCATTTTCTTCGTGATAATATTGAAAAAGATTTAATAAATCTAGAATTTGTGTCCTCTGGCAAACAATTGGCAGATATCTTTACAAAACCACTAAATGAAAATACTTTCATCAATTTAAGACGAGAACTTGGAATCGTCTCTTTAAAAGATTTATAAGTTCACATATTTTTAAAATATATGGTTTTTATTCTTTTAATTCATAGCTTCTTTTAAATAAATTAAAAAAGGGAGGGGGTGTCTTCTAGCACTCGAACTCAGGATCTCATACTCGGTAGTCGTCTGCTCTACCACTTCATTCTTTATCTTTTTCTGAAAAATTAGTTTGTTTTTCAATGCTTGTTTACCTTTCATTTTCTTCCTATTTTTCCTATGGCTATTATTCTCCTAACCATTCAAAATTTCTCTATTTTTATCTAGTTTCTAACTATATATTTTCTGCAATTCTTCATTCCTTGCATTAGAATTCATTCAAGTTTTTCTTTCTGATTTTTTTTGCTATTTCAACAAGTCATCTCAATACAACTCCGAATCATCTGAGCTTTCTTATACTTGTCCTTCTTGGGCATCGGTAAATCTACCAACTCCTACACCAATTTATGAACCAGTTCCGATTGTCCCACCCTCAACTCATACTGGATATACTCCACCAACTAAAAGAACAAGACAGTCTCTCTTTTTCGGATCACTATCTACAAAATAGAAAATAGATGATTCACTATCAAAGAGAAACATTAGAATTACAATGCAAATTATACTATGAACAAAAAGTTAATGCCAAACGGCTTAGCTTTTTGGAACAAGTTGCGTTAAAATTCTGTGGTTCTTCATCAAAAGATATAGTTCATCAACCGTCTACCATTTGTTCTCCAAATCATCACAACCCTTAGGAAGCATCACCATAACAACCACCGACATCACCAAATTCTTGGAAACGTGAAAACAGATGGTCTCCACTTCGACCATTTGAAGAGAACACTAAAATTGAAGAAGAGCCTCCAACTTCTTCTTCAAAATCTCTTTAATTATGTTTTGTTGTTTATATGCTATTGTTAATTTGTTATTTCATTCTGTTTATTCTAAAAACTTGTATCATTTATAATTATTAACATATATCGTTTTCTATATTCAATAAAGCCAATATGTGCCTCTGAGCAACAATTCAGACGGTTGTTTCATTCGGAACAGACGTCTGCACATCCAAGGTACAAAAATTTTTGCCCTAGATTCAGACGTCTGAATCAAATAAAATAGACGTCTAAATAAGGCCAAATTTGACCCATTTTCTTGCGAGTTGTATCTCAACCCAATTCAGACGTCTGAATCAAATGATTAAAACGACTGAATTTTTCTGAGAATTTTTTTTTACCTTGCTTCTTTGTTTTCCTTCCACTTTTACCCCGGCCTTTTCACCCACTATATATTTTCTTTTTCACTTCTTTCTCAATTACTTCAGAACCCTAGCCCCCAATTTTCATCTCTTTCAAAGCTTTTACCTCTCCTCTAACTCTCAAATGGCACCAAGATAAAAAAGAACTAGAGAATCAACCTCCGGACCATCCGAAGATCAAATTAGGCAATGGCTTTGGAACGATGTTGTTGTTTAGATTTAATTATATGAAGAATTCCAACATCTTCGAAGGAGCATTCATGAAATTTTCGGATTTCGTAGCATATCGTGTTAGAGAGTTAGCGGAACAATTCCACTTCGATAGCTTGATTAGGTATACTCCTAACAATGTTAAGATTAATCATCTTATAATTGAACTTTTTCTTGCAAATTTAAATTTGGATCATCATAATCCCCAAAACCGACAAGATTGTGTTTGGTCAATATTTTAAATTGTCCTTATCAAGGAATTAATGTTAATGAAATTGAAGTTGATATGGATCATCGAGACGAAGTTTCACATCAGTTTTTGAACGATCAACTTATAAATTTGGGTAATTTAAAATCTACCTTCTTAAGGCCACAATCTAGGATCATTCACTGTGCACTTATTCGTTCTTTACAACCAAGGACGGGGAATTATGAAGAAGTGTATAAAGAGAACTTCCAAGCCCTTTATTCAATCTACTCCGATCAACAAATGAATTGGAGAAAAATTATTTTGGATGAATTTCAAGACATCACCATCTAGAGAAAATATAGAAAACATTCATTATGGTGCTTATATTATGCGCATACTCCTAGATGTCGGTGTACCAATGCTCGACTTCGATTTTACAAGTATTAGTGAGTTAGGCGCTAAAACTTTAGGATTGATGGGTCTTCCACCGCGACCTCCTCCTCAATAAATTATTTCCTTCCATCAATGGTCGCAAAATGCTCAACAAGGTATTCCTCAACCTCGTGACACTAGTATTGCTTCTTCTTCTCATACTCAACATGAAGAAGAAGAGGAGGACGATGGCACCATTCAAGAAATTAGCCTGGAAACTTCATCAAGGCAAGCCATCATCACCCTCTCCCGAAATCAAGTAAAAATTCATCGGGACATAAAGGCACTTAAGAAGAAGACGGACATAAAACTCAACTCTATCAAAGGTTTTCTCAACAAAATATGGGATCGAATTTCTTGTTTCGGTTCTTCATCTACTCAAGCTTACAACTCTTCCCCATTTCAGTGGTCTTCCTCAAGCTCGAGTTCTAATCATAATGATCCATCTCTTTCAAGCCAATTTTAATTTTCTTTGTCTATTTGTTTTATCTTATGTTTGATTTGCTTATGTTTTAACTTTGCTTAATCAGTTGTATGAGAAATTTCCGAGCTATTATCTCTCCATGTGTTAATTAGAATAACTGCTTTAATGAAATGGACCATCTATTGTTATCTATGTTCTTTCTTTTTGTCGATGACAAAGGGGGAGAAATATAAAATTATGCAAATTAATAGGGGGAGTAACAATAATTTACATATTATTGATTATATAGTTGTCATCATCAAAAAGGGGAGAATGTTGGAATCTCGCTTTTGATTATGACAACCTATATAAAATATTATGTGTATACTAACCATTTTTGCAGGAGATTTATTGCAGATTCATTTTCAAATGTTTAAAGCTGAGTATTGTGTGTCTAGAGTCTGTACTTTAATTAGAAATTTGTTAAAATCTCTTCTGAAACGATATATATAAATATATGCACACATATGCGCACACTTGCACATACATGCACAAAAGTCTAAACTCAGATGTCTGAAACCATTCATTCAGACGTCTGAATGTTGAAACCTGAATATTGTTTCACAATATTCAGATGTCCGAATGACAATTTTCAGACGTCTGAATATAATCAAAATTTGCCTAAAAGATTACATTTTGCGTTTCAATCTAATTCAGAAGTCTGAATTTTTTAATTCAGACGTCTGAATATTTCCAACTGCTATTTTCTTGAAAAGACACTTCTCTTCACCAAGAGAAACATTTTTAAAATCAATAGTTGCATCTGTTCTTTTCAATATAACTTTTCATCTATAGTTGCAACTCTTTATATACTATAAATAGATTACAGAGTTCAACAAACAATTCACTGAATTTACTTTTAGCATTCTTGAATTCGCATCCATTCTCAAGCTTTCAAATTGCACTCAAATTGCTTATATACTTTGATCATTAATCACTTTATCTTCCACAGTTCTCAAAGCATATCACACTATATATCATAAAGGAGAAGATTATAGGAAGACTGTTCTTAGTTGACTTATTAGTGTTATTTAAGAACACACTACAGTCAGATACATTTGTTATTTGTAAAGAAGTCCTGTTCGGTTGCTCAGGCAGTTGAAGTCCTATTCGGTTGCTTAGGGCAGTTGAAGTCCTGTTCGGTTGCTCAGGCAGTGTAAACTTGTTCCTCCGGGTTAAGTAAGGATTGTTGTATTTGAAATTCCAGAAGGAGTCTGGGACTGGACGTAGAACGGAAAGTTCGAACCAGTATAAAATTCCTGGTGTGCTTGTTTTATTTTACTTATTCACATTGCTTTAGTAACTTAGTTTATTTCCGCACTAGTATAATATAATTCCATATAGCAATATCTGCACTGTCCTTTTCAAATACGTATAACAATATGTGAATTCTAAAAATACCATGGCTATAAATATCGTGACACTTATATTCATTTCGATTTGCAACGTCGATCCAGACTCAATGGTGGTTTTGAGTCCTAATTCGATTGTGTGTGAAAGTTAAATTTTAGACCTTCAATTAACTAACGATTCAATATTTAAATTAATTACCCAAACTTCTAATCATTAAAATATGGGTTGTTGTAGGCACAATCCGATATCAAAGAGAAATGGGCATAGCCGGTCGAATCTACTTATTAGAATCTCGAGCGTCCAAGGCACTCCAATTGGAATTAAAGCAACCGATCAATTTCAAAAAAGACAGGGAGATAGTCTTCTACCCTCATCACGACCCTATGGTCATCATTCTTGCTTTGGCCAACTCCAATGTGCATCAGGCTTTGTGGCTGGGTGTAGCCTAATTAATGTTATGTTCAAAAACATCTTTGATGCCCTCAAGCTTCCTACCTCCAACCTCACCCTATACGCCATGCCCATTTACGACTTTAGGGGGATAGGCGTTGTTCCGATGGACACTACACACTTTGTATGACATTTGGTCAAGAGTCCCTTGCTGCTGTTTCCTGGAGATTTGACCAGGAAACTTAGTACTCGGCATTAGCACATTGCTCGGGAATTTATGGATCGTTCGGCATTTACATACTGTTCGGCATCTAGGAGCGCTCGGCGTCAGAAGAGCGCTCGGCATCAGGAGAACGCTCGGCATAAAGGAATGCTCGGCATGAACGGGCGCTCGGCATCTAGAAGCGTTCGGCATCCAAGGACGTTCGGCATACCAAGGACGTTCGGCATACAAGGTACGTTCGGCATCCATGAGCGCTCGGCATCAGAAGAACGCTCGGCAGGCAAGGACGTTCGGCATCTCTGGACGTTCGGCATTTGAAGATCGTTCGGCATCCAGAGGTGTTCGGCATCCCTAGGTCGTTCGGCAGTCAGAAGTGTTCGGCATTCAACCAGTCTCAATCAACTTCAATCATTGCTCGGCATACACTCCCATTCGGCATCTCACTTCATTCGGCATGAAGATGGTGGTTCGACATTTAGTCGTTCGGCACAATACTCCGGTTCGGCTTCCAGTATTGTTTGGCATTCATGCCCAGTTCAGCAACTATGGATCGGCGCATAGAGACCACTCCATTTAGCCCGAGGTATTCAGCTATCAGGCCCACCAGGGAAGTCCAACCCACCTTCGTCTATAAATAGAGAGGCAGAGGCACAGTGAAAGCGACCTTTTTTCGGGGAACACTGGGGAGACTCTTCCATTTTGCATGCTCTCCTATTTTTCATTCAAACTTGCATTCAAGTAATTGGAAACGGATTGTATCTGTAATCAACTATCAAGGAAAGAAATAAAAATCAACTTCAAAGTGGACGTAGGCAGTTATGCCGAACCACTATAAATTTGGTGTTCTTGTTCTCTGCATTTAATTTTACATACTGTCTTCTATTTTAATTTATTATCTTCATTAATCTCTCTACACAATCTTTCTTAAGGGTGTTAGTGGCCAATTTTGGTGCTAACATTTTGGTGCTTTCACAGAGAATTGAATTCTCAGGCTGTTAGGATCTGCTTTGTAGCCACTGGATGCATAAATCCCCCAGAGGAGATCCAAGATCGTTCACAAGGCATATGTTGATTCTATTTAAAGTTACAACCAACAACTCTACCATGAGGAGACCACGAACTAGATCGGCCTCTCACAACGCAGATGTCCACGAGACTGCTAGCGTGCAACAAGTTGGATCTAGAAATCCGCAAGCAACTCGAGGTGCAGGGCCCTCTACCCAAAACCAAGCGGAAGTCGTTTCCCGAGCAGAGTTCAATGACTTGATAAGAGAACTCAAGGAAAGTAGAAGGCAACTTGCTGAGCAGATTCAAGCCAACACTAATCTCATGACTCAGCTTACTCAGCAGCAGCGTCAGAATGTTGGAGGTAACCCTGCCCCTTATTCTGAATTTGATAGTTCAACCTCAGCTGATGAACCTCCTAGGCGTAGACGCCGTAAGGATGAAGGTGCATAGGAGGGTGCCACAGATCGATTGACTAAGGATCAAGCCCATAAAGAGACTGCACACCCGAATCTCCAAGACCCAAATCAGGCGGAACATCAAGCCGCACGGTCCCGTGGAACAGAACCCAACCTTCCATCCTCTATACAAACTCCGGACTTAACAGCTATGGTCAGGCAGTTGATGAGAGACCAAGGCTTGACCATTGAAGACTGGGGAGTGTCCAAAAGCCATACTTCCTTTACAGATGGTATCCTACAGGCTGAGTACCCCAAGAAGTTCAATATGCCGACCATCCCAGCCTACGAAGGGAAGACTGATCCCAGGCAGCATGTGATGAGGTACGAATGGATGATGGATTCTACAAGAGCTAATGATGGAACCAAGTGTAGGTGCTTCCTAATCACTCTGGTCGAAATTGCCACCATGTGGTTTACTCGACTTCCCCCACGATCTATATCCAGCTTTGACGAATTGGCAATGAAATTCATAGAACAATTCAGGATACACACCACTCGTCCAAAGGATGTGATGTCCTTATCAAGCATCATCCAAGCTCCGGGAGAGTCGTTGAAAGCATACTTGCAGAGATTTCATGTTGTGTCTACCGAAGTGAGCAATCCAAACGACCATGCAATTTTGATGGCGGTAATGCGTGGAGTGGATCCAGACTCTGAATTTGGAGATTGCTTGGCGGGAAAGCCCCCGGCCACGCTGGAGCATTTTTATTCAAAAGCTCATCAGTTCATAAGAAGGGAGGAAGCTCGATGGACAAGACGAGACAAGGCACCAGGGCCTGCTCAGGAGACTGTGAAAGTAACGTCGCCATGAAGCAAACCGGCGATAATTCAGGAAAAGCTCAAGTCAACGCCCAAAAAAAGCCTGGGCAGTCTAAAGGATGCGGAGGTGGAAATCCCGGAAAGAAAAGAGAGACAGGGAAATGGAAGTCAAGGATCCCGACCTACAATGAACACACCCCGCTCAACGCATCTCTTGAGAACATCTATTTGTCAACCTGCAACACTTTTCAATATAGAAAACCACGTCCAAAGGAACCAACGGAGGAACAGAAGAGAATTGGGAAGTATTGCCGCTTTCATGAGTCTTATGGGCACAACACAGAGGAGTGCAGACACCTACATGACGCTATAGAAAAGTTGATTAGACAGAAGAAGCTGCAAGATTTTGTCAAAGACCCGCAAGACGGAAGACAAGAGACATCGGACCCCGGACGTGGGCCAGCTCCACGTCAACCAGAACAACATGCTCGAATTGTGGGTAGATTGGTTATCAACACGATTGCTGGCAGACCTCATCCTACGGATAAGAATTGGCAGGAGATTGAGCGATATGCTAACTCTTTAAGACATGCAGAGTATGAGTGTCGTTCGAATGTGGAGGATGGGACTCCTGCAAAGCAGTAGCGCACGATGGATGATGATATTGTATTCAGGAGCAGAGACGCGGATAAGGTGGAGGCTCCTACCATCGACCCGATGGTCATATCTGCGACAATCGGGCCGGCGTTTGTGAAGAGAATTCTAATTGATTGCAGAATTTCCGTTAACATCATCTTCAAGAAGGCATACGACCGAATGAAGCTGGAGACTAAGGATTTGAAACCATCTAAAGCCAGAATCCATGGCTTTAACGGCGCAGCAACGGATGCAGTGGGATATGTGGAACTACTAGTTGAACTGGGGCAAGGTGAGCGTAGGAGGGTGTGAATCCTACCATTCATAGTGTTGGACGTTGACTCTCCATATAACGTATTTCTGGGACGTCCGGACCTGGCAGAATTTAGGGCATCATTGGCCTCTTGGTGTCTGATGTTAAAATTTCCAACAGATGAAGGTGTTGGAGGGGTACACGGCGATCAGGCGATCGTTCGTGCATGCTATGTGGCTGAGCTGAGAGAGGCTCGGCGTAGAGAGAAAGGAAAGGTTGCGGACAGCTCTGTCTGCATCCAAAATTCTGATGATTGACAAGTAGCGCCCGATCCCTGGCTCGGGCAACATTCTCGGATCTATAGAGACATAGATCCGAGAGATGATGATGGAGGACTCAGGGAAACAAATGCAGCACCGACTAAACTCACAATTGGCATCCCAGTCAGTCGGGATGACCCGTCACGAATTCTTAAAATTGGATCACAACTCGACCCCGTGGTGGCCGAGAACCTCACTGACTTCCTCCGAGCGAATCTTGATGTTTTCGCTTGGACACACTCTGATATGTGCGGGATTTCTCCAACACTTGCGAGTCATATGTTGAACATAGACCCAAAGTATGTTTCCGTAAAACAGAAAAGGAGAGGTATGGACCCGGAGAGGTCCGCGGCTCTCAAAGAGGAGGTGGACAAACTCAAAGCCAATGGGTTAGTCCGCGACGCCCTCTATCCTGAATGGGTATGTAACCCGGTGCTAGTGAAGAAAGCGAATGGAAAATGGAGAACTTGTGTTGATTATTCTGATTTAAACAACGCATGCTTGAAGGATAGTTTCCCGTTGCTTAGGATTGACCAGCTGGTCGATTCAACTGCCGGACATGAGTTACTATCATTTATGGATGCATACTCTGGATATAATCAAACCCCGATGCACCTCCCAGATCAAGAACATACCAGTTTTGTCACAAACGTTGGGTTGTATTGCTATGTAGTGATGCCCTTTGGATTGAAGAACGCAGGAGCAACTTATCAACATCTGGTGAATCAGATGTTCAAAGATCAGATTGGTAGAACGATGGAAGTCTATGTAGATGACATGCTCGTGAAGTCACGGCAGTCAAACGACCACATCCGAGACTTAGCGGAGATGTTTGACATACTCAGGCATTATGGAATGAAGATCAATCCTTTGAAGTGTTCATTCGACGTAGCGTCAGGAAAGTTTCTGGGTTTCATTGTGAATGCGTGGGGAATCGAGGCTAACCCGGAGAAGATTCAGGCTATCCGAGATATATAAGTACCCAGAACCATAAAGCAAGTGCAAAGCTTGAATGGAAAGGTGGCCGCGTTGAGCCGATTCATATCTTGGGCCACAGACAAGTGTATTCCTTTCTTCGATGTTATAAAGAAAGGAAAGAGGGATTTCGAATGGACATCCGACTGTGAGGAAGCATTCCGAGCTCTTGTAAGGCACTTAGAAAGTCCCCCAGTATTGTCAAAACCAATAGACCACGAAATGTTGTACGTATACTTAGCTGTATCCCAGCACGCTATCAGTACAGCCTTGGTTCGCGAGGAAGACCGGGTTCAAAAGCCAATTTACTATGTTAGTAAACGCTTGATGGGGGCAGAAAAAAATTATCCAAGGATTGAAAAACTAGCCTATTGCTTGGTGATTGCATCACGCAAGCTTTGTCCATATTTTCAGGCGCACTCAATCAGTGTTTATACTCATCAACCTTTGTGGCAGATACTCCAACGACCGGAAACTTCCGGAAGGATGTTAAAATGGAATATTGAGTTAAGTCAGTTCGATATTACCTACCTGCCGTGAAGGGCCATACAAGGACAAGCACTAGATGACTTCATCGCTGAGTTTACTATGTCAGACGAATCAAATGATCACACTGTCATACCTCCCGTTCGATGGAAGATGTACACTGATGGGGCATCTAACGATCGTTGTTCGGGGGTTGGCATAGTTCTTGTAACTCCTGAGAACCGATCAGTTTGCTACGCTTTGAAGCTCGAATTCACAACAACGAATAACGAAGCCGAATATGAAGCGTTGATCGCCGGCTTAAGACTTATTAAAGAACTAGGAGTAAAATCAGTTGAAATCTTCAACGACTCATAGCTGGTGGTGTACCAAGTGCGAGAAGACTACCAAGCAATGGGGAAGAGACTTGCCTCATATTCTGTTCGAGTCCATGAGCTGCTAGCGAATCTCGAATATTATGATATTTCACATGTCCCGCGTGAGCAAAACAGAGCAGCCGATTCATTGGCAAAATTCACAAGCACATGCGATGGACCGCAAATGGGATTATTGCATGTTGCGACCCTCCATGCTCCGAGTATAGATATGATGGAGGTAGATTTCGTGTTAGAAATAGAAATCGAGAAGGAATCGTGGACGACCCCAATCAAGAAGTACTTGCTATTCGAGATCTTACTCGAAGAAAGGAGCGAAAGACGAAAAGTCCTTCGTAAGGCTTCTCGTTATGTAATATAGGATGAAATAATGTATCGAAGGGGATTATCGACCCCATTACTCCGATGCATTGCCCATGATGAGATAAAACGAGTCCTGAGGGAAGTCCACGAAGGAGAGTGCGGCGACCATACTGGGGGGCAGGCATTAGCAAAGAAGGTCCTCCGTTATGGATACTACTGGCCAACTGTGACTCGGGATGCTGTAGACTATGCGAGAAGGTGTGATAAATGCCAGATATATGCAAAAATCCCGAGAGCTCCGCCGACGGAACTCACGCAAATGGTTGTCCCTGGCATTTGCAATATGGAGAATTGACCTAGTTGGTTCGTTACACATAGCCAAAGGTGGAGCGAAATATGCAATAGCTGCGGTCGACTACTTTACCAAATGGGCAGAAGCAGAGCCTCTGGCCACAATAACCACCAAGAAGGTTATTAATTTCGTCGTAAGAAATATCATATGCTGTTTTGGCCTTCCACGGACCATCATTGCAAACAATGGAACTCAATTTGAAAGCAGGGAGTTCAAAGAATTTTGTCAGAAATATGGCATTGAGAAGAAGTTTGCAGCGGTTTCTCACTCGAAAGCCAACGGACAAGTGGAAGCCGTAAATAAGATAATCAAGTCCATATTGAAAAGGCGTCTAGAAAAGGCTAGAGGCAAGTGGGTGGATGAACTTCCAACGGCGCTTTCGGGCCCATAGGACCACCCAAAAGACCACGACTGGCCACATTCCATTTGCATTGGCATGTGGCACGGAAGTTGTCATACCCATGGAACTTGAAGTTCCATCACATCGGGTAACTTATTACGACCCCGAGTCGAACCAGAATCTTTTATTGGAATCGTTGGACTTCATTGACGAAAAATGCGAAGAGGCCAATTTGAAAGCGGCCGCATACAGACATAGAGTCACTAAATATTATAACGAAAAGGTCCGATCAATAATTTTTGGTGTGGGAGACCTCGTTTTGAAACGAGTTTTTGCGATCCCGTCTCATATGAATCCCGCATGGGAAGGTCCATACGTCATCAAACGGAAGCTTGGAGGAGGAACTTTCAAGCTAGCGACCGCCGATAGTGCGACACTCCCCCGAGCATGGAACAGCGAGCACTTGCGGCATTATTATACTTAGTCTATTTCTTTCATGCATTAGTTGCATTTATTTCCAATGCGCTTCTATTTCTAGTTCTTGGCATGTAATAAGACAATTTAGCTTGCTTTCATTAATAAAGGCTTGAAGCCATCTTTTATGCGAATTACTAATGTTTCTGCGTATGATGATCCTGTGACAGGCAAATGAAATTATATTAATATGGCTGACGTACGGACACATGCAAACGACTTAAAATCTCCAAGTCCCCAGAGTGCGGACTGGAGTACTCTAAGTCCCCGGAGCGCGGACTCAAGTATAAATGACTCAAAATCTCAAAGTCCCCAGAGTGCGGACTAGAGTACTCTAAGTCCCCGGAGCACGGATTCGAGTATAAACGACTCAAAATCTCCAAATCCCAAGAGTGCGGACTGGAGTACTCTAAGTCCCCAGAGCACGGATTCGAGTATAAACGACTCAAAATCTCCAAGTCCCCAGAGTACGGACTGGAGTACTCTAAGTCCCCGGAGCGTTGACTCGAGTATAAACGGCTCAAAATCTTCAAGTCCCCGGAGCGCCGACTCGAGTACTCTATGTCCCCGGAGCACGGACTCGAGTATAAACGACTCAAAATCTCCAAGTCCCCAGAGTGTGGACTGGAGTACTCTAAGTCCCTGGAACGCAGACTCGAGTATAGACGACTCAAAATCTCCAAGTCCCCAGAGTGCGGACAGGAGTACTCTAAGTCCTTGGAGCGCGGACTCGAGTATAGAGGACTCAAAATCTCCAAGTCCCCAGAGTGCAGACTGAAGTACTCTAAGTCCCCGGAGCGCGGACTCGAGTATAAACGACTCAAAATCTCCAAGTCCCCAGAGTGCGGACTGGAGTACTCTAAGTCCCCGGAGCACGGACTCGAGTATAAACGACTCAAAATCTCCAAGTCCCCAGAGTGCGGACTGGAGTACTCTAAGTCCCCGGAGCACGGACTCCAGTATAAACGACTCAAAATCTCCGAGTCCCCAGAGTGCGGACTGGAGTACTCTAAGTCCCCGGAGTGCGGACTCGAGTATAAACGACTCAAAATCTCCGAGTCCCCAAAGTGCGGACCGGAGTACTCTAAGTCCCCGGAGCGCGGACTCGAGTATAAACGACTCAAAATATCCAAGTCCCTAAAGTGCGGACTGAAGTACTCTAAGTCCCTGGAGCGCGGACTCGAGTATAAATGACTCAAAATCTCCAAGTCCCCAAAGTGCGGACTGGAGTACTCTAAGTCCTCGGAGCGCGGACTCGAGTATAAACGACTCAAAATCTCCAAGTCCCCAGAGCGTGGACTGGAGTACTCTAAGTCCCCGATGCGTGGACTAAAAAATATTCTAAGTGCTTGAAGCGTGGAAGGAAAAACGAACAACTCTCAAAGAATCTCCAAGCTGTATGAAGGTGAACTGAGAAGTCCATGTTATTCACAACAGCTTGGATTGAAATCACAATCATACAAAAATTGAACAACAAGAGCCTTTCGAAAGACAGAAAAAAGGAACTAAGCTTTATTCAGAAAAAGTTTCTACTACAAGCCCTCCAAAGTTCAGAGTCGACAATCTATTTACAAATACTACGGAAGTTGATGAAAATAATTACATAACTTAAACTAACTCTCGTTGAACGAGAGTAATGATCACTTCTTGTGCTTCTTCGACTTCTTCACCTCTGTTGTCTTCCCGAACGGCTCCTCCCCTGTGCGTTTACCCTTGGTACTCTTCTTTGATGGAGGGATAGCAACTGAAGAAGTACAGGGAACATCCATGGGATTGGACCTGCCAAGGAGAACGACCTTCAACGGCTTGTTCAAGGGATCGTCTGGGTCCACAACTCGAGGCTCGACCTTGATCTCGGTTGTCTCTCTCTTCTCCTTCTCAAGCCGCTCCTTCATACTCATCTCAGATGTGTGTTCGGAGGCGCCTTTAATCTCTACTTCGTAACTCCCCTCGATGGGAGAAGAAGTCTCAGATTTGTCTTCATCCAGTGCTCCAATCACCTGAGCATCTATCCCGGGAGACTTGCCTGCCTGAGTAGCCTCACCTATCTTTTCCTCCACCTCCTTGGCAACATCGCTCCTCGGAGTGGGCCCGAGATCAGAACGACCTGCGCAAAATCATGAAAAACAAGCATTAGAATTCAATAGTCCTTCATAAAGAATGACGACTTTTGAAATCTTAAAGTGCAGGGTTATCTACCAGGTTCCGGCAGGCTCTCAGCCGTCAAGGGGGTCTCACCCTCCGGAATGGAAGACAGAATATGGACGCCAAAGCCGGGGTCCTCCGGATTATAACCGATATGCTGCTTAAATGGATCGAGTATCGGCCGATCGAGTAGGCGCATGAGCTGGAGGCACGGCCCCGGATGGACCGGTAACCACTTCTTTCCCTTTCTTTGAGGGGGAGCCTTTGCAATAAATAGCTTTAGCTGTTGACAAGTCTGAAGGATCATTCCCCTTGAGGAATTCTTTTATCAAGGCCCCCTCATCAATCTCTTCGGTACCGTGCTCGGCCCTCCTGATTTCTATCAAGGCCTCCCATGCCTCGGCTAAAGATTCAAGATAGTCATCACCCAAAAAAGTCAAGTCTCGATGCATAAGGATGCGGGCATTGAATTCAGCGATTAACGGGTCAAACATGCTTTTGACCTCTTCCCTACCTTCTTCTCTAGCCGCCTCAAGACGAAAGTCGATGTCCGCAGACGCTATTTTCTTGCCCTCTTCACGGGCTTCACTCTTTATCTCCTCGACTTTGGAAAGCTCGGCCTCAAGTTTTTCTTTTATGAGTCGAGTAGCAACGATTTCGTCACAGTATCATTGTGACTCTTCTTGGGCAGCCGTTTTCTCTTCCTTCTCTCTGCGGAGCTGCTACTCAAGTTCCTTGACTCGAAGGCTGAATGCGTCCCTCTCTTTTTGGACCGAGTCTTTCTCTAATGCTAGGGCCCTACAGCGTTGTACCGCCTCGTTGATCTCTTTTTCATGTGTCGATTCCAGAGGAGTCATGGCTTCGGCAGTGTCTTGAGCGCTCTATCGGACGGCCTCAAGCTGAGATCTATAAGATGCAAGCTCTCCATCCCGAGCCTTAATGATATCTCTGTCATGGATGGCCTCAAGCTTCAGGCGATCAATCTCGTGTTGGCGCTTCATGGAGACTTCGGAAAGTTTTTCATCCAAATGAACAAACACGTCATGTTGAACATAGACATCGTTGGTACAGGCGATGGCGCTCTGCTTGACATGTCCGGGAATATGATGAATCGTCGGGAAGAATTTCAGGCCATCAAAGCAGATATTTGGAAATTTATCCTTAAGCTCTTCCAGCCTCTCCAACATGGTTGGATCTGTTGCAGGAGCAGGAGGAGACGGCTTAGAAAGTTCAGCCCTTCTGTGAGGATCTCGGGACTGTTGAGTGGAAGAGGAGTTAGAGTGTTGATCCCGGGGACATCGGATTGCGACCCCTTGTGGTCACGCTTGTCTTTGCTTGGTTCCGAATGAGAAGAGGGATGTTGGTGGTACTTGGGCTGATAGTATGTTTTCTTCCGAGATGATGAGTCTCGGGAATGATAATCCCTCTCGCCATCATCGTCTCTGTCCCGACGTCTCCCGGAACCTGAATCACGCCCGAAGTGATAGAAAACAGATGACCCGCGGAGGCGATCAATGCCGTGTGTGAGTCCCATGCCACTTGTACAAAATTTGAGAAACGGTGAGTTAGCAATAGGAAGAGCGACAATGAGAATTAAAGCATAAAGCGAAGTGCAAGTGCATCTGTGTGTCCTAGTGTTTCCCTCCGACGGACCAGTTGCTTTACTAATGGGAGTTTTCTCTCCCTGACTTTGGGCTAGAGCGCTCGCATCGCCTCTGATGGGCGAGTGAAGTTGAAATGCTTCCGGATCGTCGAAGTCATAATTAAGCAGGTCATCGAGAACGAAGAGGTTCGATAGGCCCTTTAAAGAACTTTCTACATGCTGTGAAGAGGCCTCTTTCTCCGTTGGAATGAGCGTAACTTTTGAAGTTCCGCCAACCTTCTCCTTCCTAATCTTGTACGTCAATCTCTTTTTCCTCTTCGAAGGGGAAGATGACGTTTCGATGTCGTGCACTTCGACTGTCGGATCCTGAGTGGGACCCAAGTTCTCACCTTGTGCTTCGGGTGTTTCATCCCCTTTATTTCCCCTTCTTCTGGTGCGTCAGGAGTGTGACTACTGATGACTCGGCCAATTTCTTCCCCCTCCTAGAGGTGGGCTTGGGCATAGTAGCGCCTTGAGGAAGGCTTATCTGACGGCCTGCTGCCAACAGCCCAAACCTTGTAAGCGACTCATTCGAAATGAGAGTCCGGATGTCTCTCTCTTCGGTAGGAAGGGCTCAAATAGCCTCGACGGCCTCAGAGTATCCGCGACCATCAAGACATGGGTTGATACCTGAAAATATGAAACATGAATTAGAGAAGTCATGGTTTTGACCAAGTATGAATATCAAATCCGAAGAAAAGACTTACTTCCTTCCACCCATCTCCTCGCGAAACCGGGAGGGCAACGCACATAGAACCGTTCCCGTTTGTACAGGGAAAATTTGCTCCATGCCCCAGTTAAGATTTGGCATTTGCGATATGGCTCGAGAAACATGTAAGAGGGGCTATATCCCCACTTATTGATCATATAAATATATCTAATGTCGCCCGGAGTTGGGAGCCTAGAGAGGACGGTCATGAAGAGGATGTAGTTAATGTAGATAAATGCATGGTCGTTCGGGTGCAGTTGCGAAGGGGCAATGTCAATGTATTGCAGCACATCCCGAAGAAATAAACTGAACGGTGGTACACTGCCAACCCAACACATGAAGTTATTACACGCCATGTATCCAACTGGGGGCAAGTGTGGACGACGTTCCCCGAGGGAACCAACAAGTCGTCGAAAGGGATCCCATGGATGGAGCATATTCGCCGGAGCGCAACTTCATTGACCTTCGAAGCCTGTGAATCAACAGGGTTATCCAAGAGAATTGCCGCCTCCAAAGCGTCGGGAGCTAAGTTATGATCAGGGGAGGTGACGGATTTGAAACATCCGCGACTTCTTGTCGGGAGGACGGTCCCAGTGTATCTGAAATCGTGGCGGAGCTAGATCTCTTAGACATTTCCAATAAATATTGAGTTTGGCAGAGCACCTCTTTGAACTATACTCGAAAAATAATCGGCGTTAGACTTAACAACATAAATTTTCCCCCTGTGCGGTGTGTGATCTAGTGCAATTATTCAAATATAAACGTTGAGAAATTATAAGTCACATAGCTGATGGTACAAAGTTGAACTTTGGACTGTCATTCTCGAAGATCGTCATCGCTGACCGTCTCCGAAAACCAACCTTGCGATGTTTTCAATTTTGGACTCGGACATCGATATTGTATGTCAAAAGCTTTTATTTGTTTTTATCGACTTCAGTTTAGGCTTACGAGTAATTGGAACTAGGAAGTTATTAGTTCAGATCAGTTCGATATGCTAGTATGCTGGAGTCCTTGTCCTTGTTTTGTTATATGATTAGGCAAGGTAAATGAGTGTTCGGCCTAAGTATTGTTCGGCTGAGATATGGTTCGGCATTTATGATCATTCGGTCTAAATATTGTTCGGCCTAACTGTCGACCGGCCAAGCTATCGTTCGGCCAAACTATCGTTCGGCCTAACTTTCGACCGACCAAACTATCGTTCGGCCTAAGTATCGACCGACCAAGCTATCGTTCGGCCAAACTATCGTTCGGCCTAAGTATCGACCGGCCTAAGTTTTGTTCGGTCGAAATAACATTCGGCATCCTATCTAATCCGTACTTCCATCCTAATCTTCCATTCCACTGCTCGGCATGTGGTGAGTCATGCCGAACCAGAATTACGCCAAGCCCCAACGCTCGGCACTCCGTTCTTAACAACGGCTTCATTCCTTCTTCTCTTCCTCCCTCCACGCCGAACAACAACGACGGATCGTTCGGTGAGTCATACTAGACCATGCTGTTTGGCATCCAAGCCACTTCCTACTCCTCCTCTATTCTTTTTTCCTCCCATCTCGTTCGGCACAAGGGAACCGTGACGAACCACGATACATCTCTTAAAAACTCCACCGTGTGCTCATCCCGAACATTTCTCCTTTCTTCCACAACATCTAGCCCTAAATAACATCCTAATCACAGTTCAAGTCCTTCACCCAGGCAACACCTATGGCTACGGTTCTAATGTTCTAATTTACAAACTGGAGCCTCTCGTTATAGTCAGGAAAATGAGTTAAATAGAGGGATAGATACCTGGTTAGTAGATCAAGACATGGGGGGACGCCGAATGGATTGGGAAGGATCGTTAGATCTTTGGAGGCTGTTAACATGCGAGGTTTGCAAGTACAAGGTAGCGGAGGTAAAAAGTGAAAAGAGAAGAAGGAGGAAAAGGCCGGCCTTTATAGGGAAGAAGGAGAATTTGAAGAGGCAATGACCGATGGAACCGGTCAAAAAGGTATCGTTCGGCACACATAGAGCGTTCGGCTTCGGCTGTGTCGTTCGGCACACACCACCTCAACCAGTGATCAAGAGAAGCCACCATCGAGGAAACTGAGCCACGTCTCGAAGCAAAAGCAGCGGACTCATGATTCAAAGCGCATCACGTTCGGCCACGCGATACACTTTGGGGGGCAAGTGTTTCCTGAAGATTTGACCAGGCAACTTAGTACTCGGCATTAGCACATTGCTCGGGAATTTATGGATCGTTCGGCATTTACATACCATTAGGCATCCAGGAGCGCTCGGCGTCAGAAGAGCGCTCGACATCAGGAGAACGCTTGGCATAAAGGAACGCTCGGCATGAACGGGCGCTCGGCATCTAGAAGCGTTCGACATCCAAGGACGTTCGGCATACCAAGGACATTCGGCATACAAGGTACGTTTGGCATCCATGAGCGCTCGGCATCAGAAGAATGCTCAGCAGGCAAGGACGTTCGACATTCGAAGATCGTTCAGCACCCAAAGGTGTTCGGCATCCCGAGGTCGTTCGACAGTCAGAAGTGTTCGGCATTCAACCAGTCTCAATCAACTTCAATCATTGCTCGGCATACACTCGCCACTCGGCATCTCACTTCGTTCAGCATGAAGATAGTGGTTCGGCATTTAGTCGTTCGACACAAAACTCCGGTTCGGCTTCCAGTATTGTTCGGCATTTATGCCCTGTTCGGCATCTATGGATTAGCGCACAGAGACTACTCCATTTGGGCCGAGGTATTCAGCTACCAGGCCCACCAGGGATGTCCAACCCACCTTCGTCTATAAATAAAGAGGCAGGGGCATAGTGAAAGAGACCTTTTTTCGGGGAACACTGGGGAGACTTTGTCATTTTTCATGCTCTCCTATTTTTCATTCAAACTTACATTCAAGTAATTGGAAACAGATTATACCTGTAATCAACTATCAAGGAAAGAAATAAAAATCAACTTCAAAGTGGACATAGGCAGTTACGTCGAACCACTATAAATTTGGTGTTCTTGTTCTCAGCATTTAATTTTACATACTGTCTTCTATTTTAATTTATTATCTTCATTAATCTCTCTACACAATCTTTCTTAAGGGTGTTAGTGGCCAATTTTAGTGCTAAAAGATGCAAAATCCAAGTAAGCTTTATGGTAGTTGATTGTCAATTTACTTACAATATATTAACAGGATGTCCGACACTCGCTGAACTAGATGTCGTCGTCTCCTTCAATCGCCACTTTATGAAGGTCCCGTCCAAGATGGGATCGATGAAATTAGAGGCAATCAACATAAGACAAGGGAATGTTATGGGACTTCCATTAGATAAGCATACAATTAGAAAAAATTATATTTACCCACTTGACATTACCGACGCCCCACCGACGCCTCTATTTGTGGTGTCAATGTGGCATCGGGAAGTCATAGGTAACTCATTACTTACATAAAATTGTCGACGTCGTGCCGATGCCAATGTTATGGCGTCAGTGGGTCATCGTCATGGCATTGCTTCTATCCATACTTACCCCAATCGATGTCCCCTCATTCATCACTTTTCAAATTACAAAAAAAGACTCCATGTCGCCTCTCCTCTTACTGCCTCCTCCTTCCCTCACGCCCGCTGGAAGATAAAACCCCTATACAAGCCCATGCCGCCTCCTTCCCTAACCCGCCGTAAGCCATTCCTTCCCCAAGCCCACCTCCCAAGCTCAAGCTGCCGCCTCGTCATCGCAAGCCCAAGTCGTTACTTCCCAAGACCGGTGCCTCCTCCAAGTCGCCACACAAGGTTTCGAGCCACCGCCAGCCAACCAGCCGCCATTGCAAGCCTAAGCCTCTAAGCCACCGCGAGCACTGCCCTCCATTGGTATGATTTTTTTGCTTTGGTTCATTTTTTATTCAATGTTATGATATCAATTTGTTGGTTTATATTCATTGACCTATCATAGTTGATGTGACGACCCACCCTCAAAGTCGATACTAATACATCCATGATATTCACGTGTCGAGTGTCCAAATTCCAAAAAACAGATTGTTGAGGGTGGAAAGAAAGAAAAGATAGAACGAAATCTCACATCGTGACAAGTAATATATAATACACAGATCTTTACAAAAGAAAACCGTAATATGCATACATCAATCAGAGTATACTAATATATCATCAGCCTGGACAGTTATAACATTCTGCCCACACAATGCTGATGAATACAATATAAGAAATGCAGTGGAAATAAAATGAGTGAATACGTCTTAAAGGCATGCAACTTGTCTTTTGAAGCTCCAAAGAACGAAATTTGAAAATACACTTGGGCCAACCTGAGCATTATAAAAAAAAATAACACCCAGATCAGTCTGGTAAACTAGCGTGAGAAACACACATCATATGTATTTTACTGTTATAAAACCCTTCAAAATAAAGGTACCTTGTAAGACCACGCCACATATAAATAATGATGAGTTTTTACTTTATGATAACCAAATCATTTTATTAGAAAATCTAGTGATATTATATTAATATCTACTTTAGCGTCGCTTTAACCTGGAAAGGACGGGTTTTTCATTCGGACTTTAAGTCGGATTGCCTACTTTAGCATCGCTTCAATTGCTGGTCGATGCCTTTCCAGGCCACGTCAAGGATTCAGCCTACGTGGCAAGGATGGTCTAAGCATGTCCTTTCCTTGGCTTGGCTTCGGTACAGCCGCTCATGACTGATCTCAAGTAGCCTCCTGTCACCTTACATCCAGCCTAGTACCATCTCAGTTGGATTTTCAGCTACTTTCAATCTCCTGCACTCCTTCAACAATTGAACGACCACCTCAATAAAGATTGTCATGTAAGCATACAAGGGAACAACAAACTGTCCATCCCTTCGTGAAAAGCATTGTAGTTAGGCGGTCAAACTGATATGACAAACCACTGACATTAAATGCTAAGTATGTGCATGGTATAAAGGTGCAATGAGTATATTTTCTCAGCCACACATACATTTGCTCATTTACAGCTGTTTTCCATCAATCCGTGCCACCATATCAATGGCAGGAACTCCTCCTACTCGTTTTACAATACAATCTCAGTCATCTATTTCAACTATTATAAGCACCTTATGCATTGTTACTTTAAAGAGGTTGAAAATATAAGACTAAGTACACATAACCCAGAGCTCTTCACACGGAAATCAAGCCCTAAGAATTTGATACTAGCTCTCTTTTGTAGTCATAAGTGTTTTATTTTCTTGCCATTATCTTGTAATTCCAAATAATTGTAAGGAAGACATATAACATGACATCTTCATAGTGGACGTAGGTAAGCTTGTCGAATCACTCTATATTTAGTGTCATTTACTTTAATTTCTCACGTTCTTCCTTATTTTCAACTTTTTAACCTAGTGTTTTAGCGAATAACCTCTGTGCATTAGTCTAATTTTAAGGCTGGCTGAATCGTTGGTCAGTAATTATATACACAACCGATTTAAGACGATCATACCTTTCAACCTATAACTCGGATTGAGCCATAGTTTCGACTAAGGCGCCTTTCTGACCTTAAGCATATTTTTCAACTGGTTTGGATCTGTTCAGAGATTGATTTGAGTTTACCTTTAACAACTTTGCTTACCCTTATGTGTGACTAGCGATCATCGTTGTTATTGGTAACCTTTTTAATGCAAAGTAAAAAAAAATCCTGGCATGAATAACATTTTTGGGCTGGTGCAGATAAAGCATATCATCTGGGTCGACCTTGGCTCATATATGGGTCTCCTCAAAGTGTTTTTGTAGACAATAGAAGCAGCATTGGTAAAGGTATGTCCGAAATTTACTTTGAGCATTATTAAAGAGACTTTAATTTTGAATTAGGAAACATTTTTTTAGTTTTTGTAAAATTGCTATGGGGTGTATCATAAAATGTTGCACTCACTTAAAAAAAACAATCATAAATTCCCTCATTATGTTTTGACTTTCTGTTTGATAAGTTCTCATCAATATGGTTTTCGTGAACCACCATTGTTTTTCTTTTTCTTTTTCATTGGATTTTGCCTAATTTTGCTTTGCATGAGTTTTTCATAAAATAATTATCCGTCTAGTTCCATATACATTACTACAACAATATTTTTTAGGACAAATTTTTAATATAGGCTTACTAAGATTACCAATGGTAAGAATAAGTTTGGATAAAAACTAATTGCAGAATTATGCTATTTTTATATAGCTTGCGTATTAATGGTACACACAAGCTATATTTTTTTTAAAAAAGAGAAATTTAAAGCTTGCACATTTTTGAAATGCACAAGCTATATAATTTTTCTTTTTAAATATAGCTTGCACATTTCATAAATGCGTAGACTATAATTTTGCATCTGCGCATTTACAAAATGCGCAAATATAATTTCGGATGAAAAAAAGAAAAAGAAAAGAAAAGAGAGAAGATGTGAAATTGTATTTGCGCTTATTAGTTTCTATACAAACTTCCATAGAATTGACCATTTTAGCGACCCTCTGTTAAAAATTTGTCCAATTTTTTATTGTGACTCGGCCCGCTTTTACTTTTCTTATGCAGTTGCGCGGGAAATTAAATTTAACTTGGCGCTAAAGGTCTGAACAAATCCTCCCGAAATCAAAACCCTAACTTCTCCAGCAAACTTCACTGACATGGACCCAGATAAAGAAATCGAGGAAAATGCCGAAATCCAAACCGTAACTGCATCCTTTCCGATCAGCCGGGTAAGAAAAATCGTGAAACTCGATCAAGAAATAAAAAAACTAACCTCAGAAGCGCTCCATTTGATTTCTCTCTCCACGAATCTCTTTCTAGAGTCCCTCACCGAAGCTTCTCGAAACGTCGCTCTTCAGCAAAAGCGAAAAACGATCAAAGTTGAGCATATAAAAGCTGCAGTGCGCGATCATACGCCGACTTCTGATTTTTTACTTGATTGTTTAATGGAAGGAGACGAGTGTGAGTTGGTTGATAAGAAGAGGAAGAAGAAGAAGGTAGAGGACTTTAGGGAGAAGAAACTGGAGCGAGGGGAAAGACGAATTGATACCTTTTTCAGTAAAGAATAGTTTTTTTATCTGATTCGGTATGTATTTTTCTTAACACTCTGTTGCTATATCTTGTTAATCAGATCTACTAAGAACAAGTCCCAAATGAGATATATTATCAACCTTGAATTTCTGAAAGGAATATGATTTCTATGAAAGATTCATGATAATTTTCTGATAAGCCTTGTCATATTTGCTGATTTATGCTAAATATTCTGGCAGTCATGCCTGCACACTTTTATGATTGGTGCATATATTACTTTCATATAGCGTGTAAAATACTTGCACGAGTATCTTAGATTACTTAATTCAAGTTTTCGTGGGTCAAAAAAAGATGTTACCCCACTTGTTAAGGAGCAACATGTAGACATGGGTAACTTTACGAACTGCAACATGATGAAACAAAAAAGTGTTTCTATAATCGAGTAGATGAAGACGATTCCTTTAGAAGAAGAGAATGTTACCTAAGTTAACTATCGTGTCAAGCAAAAAACACATTCTCCAACTTCAATCATACGGTTTATTTATTGACATGTATTTATGCCCCTTTTTTTGCACCCCTTTACTGTAATACAGAATTATATTTTTATTTGATACAGATCTATGATTTTCTGTTTTTACTTTCATTGCTTTTTTTTTTTTTTTGGTGTAGTGTAATTGTTGGGTGAGACCTAGTTTTGTAAATTGCAGTTGTATATTAACTGCTAAACTGAAACTGATTCTTTTGTATGTTTCATGGTATGTCAGTGAATTAGTTTGTCATTTTTGTAAACTATTAGTTATGAACTCAAAGAATTGATATTCATAACCCGATTCCTTATACAATCTGTACACCCTAGTCTTCCATAAATATTTCAAGTGAACTTTTTTCGACTTTGTCAGTAATACGCTTGCTCAAACCCAACCCCATCACATCCACCATAAAAAAAACCCTTTCAACCCAAGTTACCCAACACACACGTGGTGTCTCTCTCTACGTACATACGTATATATGTATGTATATGCGTGTGTGCGTGCGTGCACACACACATCCCTCAAATCCTCCCGATTTCAACAACATTTCCAATTAAATATTAGAGTGAATTGACAAGAAATAGAAAGTATAATTATATACTCCATCAAAACATGTGGTTGAAGTTAGAAGGATTTGAGGTGTAGCTAATCCTTCATATATATTTGCACGTGCGCGCACACATACATGATCAATAGCCCTCTTTACTTAGCACCATTTTGTAGTTTTTTGATATCAGTCACAATTTCTATGTAAATATTTGTTCTTTCTCTCTTCTGTCACATGGATCATATATTTAAATATAAACTTGTCGGTGGCTACAAATGGTGCTAAATAGAAGGGGCTATTGATCTTAACTCTCTCTATGTATGTATGTGCATGTGACAACGCAAAGAGAGAGAAACGCACACGTATATTTATATATAATAAGTTTTCTGATTAAGACGGTGGTCAATTTGGATGAAATTAAAGTGGATATGCGCCATAACTAACTGTATCAATATCGTAAACACTTGTCTAAAATTTAAATAACACCATCGATAAAAATTAGTGTAAATCATCCTTGCGCGCTCTCTCTCTCTCTCTGTGGCTTTCCTAACCCACTTTCACTCCTACTTCAAACCAAAAATCAGAATACCTTAAGGAATCCTGTAATTTACCTGTATTTTATAACTCAAGGTTTGATTGTGATCTAATCTTGTTTAATAATTATTTATATTTTTAATAATTGTTTTAACAATCATTAAACATAGTTTGTTGATCATCAGATGATTAGAAAGATATTACTGATCGTTACATTCTTATGACTTTGAATGGTATATAAATATACCAATTAAGTTACTTAATGAGATATGGTTGATGATTTGTTTGATTCAAAATTGTAAATGCTGATATGAATATGGTTTTTTTCCTTGTCACTTCAAAATTCACATGGCACCAAACAGTATATTTTTAATAATGTATACGGACCAGGTGAACATTTCAGTATACATGGATATTACTTGCATATATGGACCATAGGGATTTTGCATTGATGTAGACAACTGGTATGTTGAGATTTTATCATTCCCAAAGTTGATTATGAAGAATTGTTTATAATAATCATAGTGACAAACAAGAATTTAAATATTTAATGAAATATTTAAATTCTTCTACATTGTAGCTAAGAGAGAATATAATACGTTACCAAACAAAATTTTGGTTATATAATGTTTGAGTACATTGTGAGAGAAGGAATAAGGGCTAGGAGGCTTTTAAGAATGGAATGGGTTTCACCTCTTTGAGTGTTAGATTTAGGGCTTGCACTTGAAGGTTTTGATTGAAATGTTACACCGACAAGAATCAAAATTCTTGTCTGCTAGCATATTTTATTCCCTTTTGCTTGTACTTAAAGGGTTTGATTGGAATATATTATGTTTGCAAGTGTCCAAATGCTTGTATTTATATATATGATTAACGCTTTGTTTGAGCCAGTGTTATCAAAGCCCTCGCCGAGGCGCGCTTAGGCTCCAAAAAGCTCTAGGCTCCAAGCTGTGGCTTTTTTGACTTTTGAGGCGCCATAGATGCACCAAGCGTCGGAAAAGCCCCAAAAAGCCCCAAGGTGCTGGCTTTTGAGGCGCTGTAAAAGCGCGTCTTGGGCTGCTTTGTTGGAGAATTTTTTTTGGGTCCAACATGAGCCCAAACACATAACTTTCCTTCAATTTATTCACAACCAGTTTAATCACCCAGCTCAAAGACAAATTCGTGCCCAGCCCCAACTCAAAATCAAGTCGATCAAATTAAGATACGTAACGTAGTTCGAACTTCAAGAGCCGTCCAGACTGCTCGCCGCCTTATGCTCAAGGCTTCCAAAAAAGTCCTAGACGCAAAAAAGTCGTAGGCTCCAGTTTGGCGCTTTTTTGCGTCTTAGCGCCTTAACTACCTTGGTTTGAGCTCTATCAGGCCTCGAATTCATTCTTTTTTTATAGAATTTCTGCATGCACATGCCAAGAGATGTTATAGTGCTTTATCTTGTATTTTATAATATCCGTTGGTGATTTTAGTTTGTTAATTTTTTTAAGCATCTTTTGCTTCACTTCCTCCATAAGAATATGGGATTATACTTTATATCTTCTTATATCGTTGTACCAACATGAACCATGGTAGTGACCACTTGGGCATTCATTTAGGGATTTGTGATGTTTTACTTTTTTTTTGAAAGATTGTTTTTCGTTTGCAGTTTCAAAATTTTGTGTATTGTTTTTCTTTTAATTTTTTTCACTTTCTGATATTCGGTTTTTTAATCTATCGGGATCCAAGAAAGACGGAATGACTCAGAATTGAACCAAAAGGCCTAAGGCAACAAGTTAAAGAAAGCCAAGTCATATTACAAAAGCAACGATGGAGTTTGACTAAACCAAAAAACTAGCATCCAGCAAGTACAATCAACAGTTAAATACAACTAGCAAATAAATTGTCATCAAAACAAAGCGACGTACAACAAGACTGCACGAGCAACCTCGATGCAAAGCAACAAAAGCATGTCAGACATCAAAATCTAGAAAAAAACCTAAGTGCATCATTGGGTCGCTAAGGCATATGTGGAGTGAATGAAACAAAAATATGCTAAGTGTATGGATCGCTAGCGATCCATACACCATGGATCGCCAACGATCCATGGTTGTTAATGAACTCTTGGCAAGCTAACTAGACGAAGAAGGGAAAAGTGGAGCTAAGCAATTGGCTCCACGCGAGCTAAATTTATGGATCGCTAGCGATCCATGCTTTTGGCTCGGGTAGCGAGCTAAGTTTCGTTGCATTTTCCTGTGTCCATTTGCAAGCAGTTAGTGAATAGAAATTCTGGTCCAGAAGCTCTTCGATCTTTATAAATACCGTCCTACCTGCAACATAAACTGGATCTTCTCCAGCCTGGTTGCTGAAGTTTCGCTGGAAATATTCTTCACTTTTCATCTCCCTCACAACAATCTCTAAAGGGGTTCACTGTGATTCTTCAGTGGATTCCAACTCCGGGAATTCAATCTATTTAAAGACAATGAAAAGCCTTGTAATCAAACATTTTCTGTAACAGCAATCAGTCTATAATAAAATCTATAAAGTGGACATAGGCTTTGTTAACAATCGAACCACTATAAAAATCTTCTTGTCTTCGTTCTTTTATCGTTCTTTTGTATACCTATTATTTGTATCATTGCTCTTTGAGAACGTGGTTTGTGCTTTCACACTCAAATCGGTAGCTTCTTTCTCCTTCTCGATCATCAAAATCTCCAGGCCCTCCAACAACACCTTCTTTGACTCTTCATTAAGATAGGTGTTTTCTAACTCTCGTCCGATGTAAACATCACCGCTGTCACGAAAGCGGGTCAAGATTTCGTCCTAGACCACAGCGAGAGCGTGAAAATTTCGAGCCTAGATAGCTAAGAATCTCTTGATGAAGTAGAGAATTGATATAGAAATTCAAGATGATATCGTTCATCTTTTCCATCTTCCTTTTAAAGACATTTTGGAGCTTCAGATAATCTGCTGTAACCGCGGCCTTCTCAACTTCGACATGGGACTTATCGGCACTAAGCTGTGCGACTTGATCCTACAGCCGGGCGATTGTCTTAGCCTGGTCAGAGATGGTCTTTTTGTGCCCCTCGACGATAAGGTCGTGATCGGAGATAGTTTTTTTTGAGCTTTGATCATTGCGCTATGAGCAGTCACATCCTCTTTCAATTTAGCCTCCTCAGCATGAGCCTTCTTTATTTCGTCCATATAGACGATCTCAATTCTCTCGTGGGCCTTTTTTACTTCCTTCAATAAGTCGGCGTTCCTTTTGCTTTCTCGAAGTGCCATTTCTTTCTCCTCCTTCAGTTGTTTAATCCTGGCAGCGCATTCTGCCAATGCTCTTTCAAAATCATCCTTCTTTGACTCAAAAGAGATGATTTCCTATTAGCTGTTGCAATTTGTATTTGCCAGTTGCTTACACAATTTCTCTTACCCTTCGGCTTGATCTAAATCATTTTGGATAGCCTAAAGACGTAACATGTAAGAATCTTTACGGACTGGACGGAGATCACGATCAAACTTAATCCCCTTTAGAAATCACTCGGGGAGCGTCGTCTCAAGCTTGGGAGGACCCGATGAAAGAATATAGGCAGGTCTCCGGTGGGGGCGTGAAGCACCGGGGTAAGAACAACGGAAGATGGTGGAATGTAAGTTGAAGGCGAAATAGGAACAGAAGTAGCGGAGATTTCCTGACCCATGGAAGAATACGTCGGAGCAAAAGCTTGCTGTTTTGAAGAGTGAGGACGGTGATCAAACTTTGACCTCTTCAATGGCTCATCCTCTCATTGAAAGTCCTCTTCTCATATCCGCCTTTGTATGACCAGTTCCATTCTCTCGTATCTTGGCAATGGGATTCAGCCTCTAGATCCTTTCGTCTTCTATATTCTTCTTTCATCTCTCGGGGTTGATGATGGCCGGAAGAATGCGTAGATCGGCGTTGTGAGTCAGTGAATTCTTTAAAGTCATCATAAAGGCCGCGTCCTTGCTTCATACTTGGCACGAAGCATAAATAGAAGGCTTTAGAAACAGAAAGTTGACATGGAAAGTGTGTACAAGTAAGTGTGATCCTAGTGAAGCTTGTGATGAATTTGATCGGGTAGGAGCCGCGAAGAGAATCACACTAACTTCGGATGCGACGTGGCTTGAACGGGTGGCACCTCCTCCAATCTGAAATCTTCCCCCATAAGCACGTCGAAAAAAACGTAAACATCACTCAAATCATCAAACTCCGCGCTAGCATCTTTGTTCGAAGAATTCTAACGTCCCTCGGTTCCTGGGGCGTTGTCTTTATCACTTGTGTCTGGAGGAGGTGAGCTCGAAATAACGAGGCTCATCCCTGGAGTCTCATTACACGATTCAGAATCTCTTTCATCGGATTCTGTGTAGAAGTCATCGTTAGAAGTGGACTTGTCACTACTACTCTCAACTTCCCCTTCCTTTTTTTCTAAGTCCAAGACGGCTTTGCCTTCCCTCTTTTTGAATTCTTCTTCTCCTTCCTCTGAAATCGAAGGCATTCTGGTCGGGTGACTAACTTCGGGCGCAGCAGCGTCTCTTCCATCACGAGCCTCTTCGGTTGACTCTTCGGATAGGCCCTCTCTCTTGAGAAGCGCCTTCTTCGGACCTGTGAGAAGAGGAAGTGGATCGCGTGTGAATCCTGAATCGAAAAGGATACAGGTCTTCAACTGGAACGACAGACCTCTCCAGATGCAACCAGGGCTATCAATTTTCAACACGATCCGAAACACAACCCGAAGATTACATGGAAATTAGCAGGTTAACCTGACCCGGGTAAGTGGGCGGGTCATTTTCGGGTTAACCCGAATTTGACCCGTTTATAAACGGGCGGGTTTCAGGTTGACCCGTGAATCTGAATTTGACTCATTTATGCTTATATGGATTGATCCGATCTGATTATAACCCGACGCGACTCGTGAACTCGAATTTGACCAGTTTATAACCCGTTTATAACCTATATATACCTTATACAGGTTAACCGACCCGTGAACCCGAATATGATCCGTTTATAACCTGTTCACGGCCCGTTTATAACCAGTTTATACCTTATACGGGTTGATCCGACCCGTTTACGACCCGACCCGGCCCATTTATAATCGGGTTACACGGGTTAGGTCAACTCGTTTATGATCTGGTCGGGTTGACCTATTTCTGACCGACCCATTTAAAATCAATCCGAACCCGACTTGACCTAACCCGAACTCGATCCATTGACAGCCCTAGATGCAACAACCGATATCGAAGTAAGTTTTCTTTCAGCCAACAAGATTTTAATGGACCTTTCTCAGCATCGATGGCCTTTAGGGTTCGACAAACTTCATCAAGAGATAGGTCTCTATTTGGCTTCGAGATAATTGCAAGAAATGTTCGACTTGTTAGAACCCCCGCAACGACACGTCGGAACTCAATAAATGGGGAAAAGAACTTACCCATCGTCGTCTACAGACGATTAAACCCTTCAAGGCACATGATGAAGAAATTTTGGATGTTAAACCGGGACAGGTTGCTCTGCAGTCGTAGTACAATTTTCCGATTCCTTTGAGCTTCAATTATGACCAAAGACGGACACTTGTCCCTTCTCTTGAATGAAAAAAAGTACCGCAACTTGTCGAAGCTCGAAGCGCGATTGAATGTGCGCATGAAAATGACATGCAAGCAAGTTAGGATGGCGTAGCCGTTGGGATGAATCTGGAACAGGGCAATGTCTATATTTGAGTCTCGCGCAAAAAGTCATTAAAAGGGGGTACAGCTTCACTTAGACACATATACCGATAGCAAGCGGTATATCCTGGGGGAGGCATGTGAGCGAACTCGTTCTTTTCTGAGAGGCATACATCTTCCTTTAGTATGCCGTGTTGCATGTAGATATTGTGTAGAACCTTAGCGAAAACCATCGAAGAAGCTCTTTTTGGCGAGTTGAGAAGAACCCTAAAATGGGAAAGAGCTCGATCGAAGACCGAACCTACTGGGATCAACTGACCGTATTCAGCCTGCGAGGTGGAAGGAGAAAAGGCAATGAAAGACGACTTGGCTTTTGAAAGTGTCGGGCTTCCTCCGCTTGACTTACGATGCAAAGATGGATACTTCATTCTAAAACAACGGAATTCGCATTCAAAACGGTCAGGTGATTCTATTCTAAACTGATAATTTCCCCTACAACGGTTGAACTTCGGAGAGATATCGATTCATGCCGACGCAACGAATTTCAAGTATGTACCAGGATAAGTGCAGTGTGCTGTTTATATGGGATGAGCTGGATGTCCGAAGCATTATGAACGCTCTATCCCGTGTAGGTAGTTTTTTCGTAGTGGAGAAGGAAAAGGACTTATCGTATCGTTTCCATTTATTTTTACTTTCTTTATACTTACCTGTTACGATCGATAACAGATCCGTTGTTCGAAGCGACATGGAAAATTCTTCTCATTACAGGGACATCGAGCGTGCAAAAAGAAAACAAGACGAGTCCAAATTCTTCGTAAGAGGCAGTACCAATTCGTGATGTGTCGTGCAGTTCTGTTATGCAACTTGGCACAAGTCAATTCTGGCTTAATGGAAGAAGATAGCAAAATGTGTCGAGCATCGGGGAAAGGCTCGAATGTCGTTTTGGGAGAAACTCAAGACTCGATTTACTATCTTCCTTCGTTAAGCCGCAATCAACTCAAACTCTTCACGACAAACATTACGAACACAACCTATCCATCAAATCATTAAACGAACGTTGTAATTGGCGAAATGGAAAATTCTTCTCATTACAGGGACATCGAGCGTGCAAAAAGAAAACAAGACGAGTCCAAATTCTTCGTAAGAGGCAGTACCAATTCGTGATGTGTCGTGCAGTTCTGTTATGCAATTTGGCACAAGTCAATTCTGGCTTAATGGAAGAAGATAGCAAAATGTGTCGAGCATCGGGGAAAGGCTCGAATGTCGTTTTGGGAGAAACTCAAGACTCGATTTACTATCTTCCTTCGTTAAGCCGCAATCAACTCAAACTCTTCACGACAAACATTACGAACACAACCTATCCATCAAATCATTAAACGAACGTTGTAATTGGCGAACCCACCTCGGATTAACGACCTAAACCCGAAATTGATAGAAGCTTTGAGATCGGCAAACTGCAATGAATCGGTGGTGACCTAAAGGTAGGTCGGAGGTGATCCAAAGCGCAAGAAAAGATTGGGTTTTGGTCGGAGGTGGCCTGAGAAGGCAGTGGCGATGCTCGTGGTTATGATGCAGAGGAAATCACGGCGGAAGACTTGGGCGATATCGGATTTTAGGAGGTGATGGATCGAGTCGACGGATTGAAGGCTAGAATCGTTGCATGTCGAAGGATCAAAGGCTAGAATCGCTGCAAGTTGAAGGATCGAAGACTAGAATCGTTGCAAATGTTCAGATCGCACGAAGAAAGAGATCGAGTAGCGTAAAAATGAAGAGATAGCTCGTCTCGACTGGTTATATAGGCAAATCAAAAAGACGAAAAATTTCTTAAGTATTTGGGTCGCTAGCGATCCATCGACTATGGATCGCCATCGATCCACAGAATTGCCCATCTCCGACTCCAAATTTGCACAACGACATCTATCTACTATTTCAAAGTATACCGAGAAGCCGTGGAGAGAAATTTGATCCGTTATGACAAGCAGTAGCAGTCGAGACCAAAACTAAGTGATCAGTAGCGTGACCTAGCTCACGTCCGCAGAGCTCTAACACGATTACTCGAAATTTAACAAGCATAGACTAAAGGCTATAACTTTTAGAGCACGCCTTATTTCCAACGAAGACGTACACTGGGGGGGGGGCGATGTTATTCGGGTTTTTAACCCATCGGGATCCAAGAGAAGACGAAACGACTTGGTGAAGTCAGAATGACTCAGAACTCAACAAATAAGGGCTAAGGTAACATGTTAAAGAAAGCCAAGTCATGTTACAAAAGCAACGACAGAGTTCGACTAAATGAAAAATTCATAAACGGTATATTTTGTTATAGTAGTTACAAAATGTTGTAATCGTGAGTAATTTATCACAACGGAACAAATATGCTATTTTAAATGTTTTTAGTCAAGATGCATCGAGACCGGATATCGATGTATTTGTTGAGATCGAAGTCATAACGTTTTTCAAATGTTGGGCAATGTATTACTCATGACTACTGGGGCATCTAGGATTTACGTATTAATAGTTATTGGATAGCTATGGAACAACTCACTTGATAGATTTTTGTTAGTTAATATAATTAAGGTCAAACAGAAAATATCGATGCGACTGATTTACACAGTTCTTTCGACTTGAAAATACCGGATCTTCAATACGAAAGCTCCGCTTGGATTATAGCCAAATCATGGCATGATGTCCATCGAGTGACTATAGCCGGGTCGAGTGAAAGTATTGAAAATGAAACACTATTCAAGATAGGATCCGTCTTCTCAGTTATATGCGGTTAGTATAACAATCAACTCAAGTCAACTCAAAGTCAAATTCTCTGGCTGGAGCATTTCAGTTAATAATAATTGTTACTAATGAACCAATGACTTTGTATTTGGATTATAGAGTTGAATGTGGATGAGGTTGGAATTTTGACCATTACCAAATTTCATAAGTCCAAAGTGATATAGTTTCGACGAAGAATTGGTATAAACAAATGTCACAACAGGGTAACGCTTATTGAACTAAAATTGGATTTTTACTGGAAATGAGTAAGTGATAAATTTGGCCATAATGTCACACCACCTGCTAATTGACGTGTGAACATTAACATTATAGTAGTTTAATATTAATCACTGACAAATTTACACCTAAGAATGATACAGCTGAAATGATGAATTACCTTAAGACCGAATAATTTAATTAGTATAATTGTTATAAATTTATTAATATTTATAAAATATTAATTATAAATTTTAAATATGATTTGAGAAATAAATAATGTTATATATATTTATAAAAATTATTAACGTATTTGTTGATATACAATATGGATAAGTGATTAAATTAGGTTTATTTTATAGTATTTTGGTTTGGGTTTAGATGAATTTAAGATCTATCATTAGGGCTGCAAAATTTCGGTTTTCGAAAGGTAAAGGGGTGGCTAAAAGAAAGAGAATTGACTTGGAGATAATGGGTTGAGATCAAATGAGAATGAGTAAAAATCTTTTCTCGTTTCTCTCTAATACAACCATATATATGTATATGTATGTATCTCTAAAAATAACCAGTAACCTTTTTTGCCGTCATTACCTTCTACATTCATGTTAAAACATAGCTCTCGATCCAATTTAAAATTCTCAAATATATTTCAAATTAAAATGATACCATTTGAAAGTTAGAGGTCGGTGATTTCGGATTTGCAATCTAACGAATCAAGAACAGTAAAAGGAAGGGAAGTCATTGCTTCAACGTGGATTCAAAGGCATCATTAAATTGGTAATTTTAGTTCATATTACAATAATTAAATTATATTCCATGATCCTATAATAAACAATTTCATATCTGTTTAAATATTTACTACTACATGTTTAGTTAGGTGAGATTTTGTAAATAAATGTAGTTGTCACAGATCAGTTTGGTTATGTGCATAATTTGTTTATTAGACCATTTGATTTATGTATAGACAAATGTTGTTTACCGTACAAAATTAATTTTTGTCATTAGTAATTGTTTTATATATATGATTTAAAATTTTTAATACACATATTTATATATAATATGAATTTACGAATTCAAAAATTAATTATCATACATATGTTCATATTATTAAATTAACATTTATTGATTTTATGAATTGTTTATTATATATAAAATAATTATTACATTAAAAATTCAATTTTGTATTTTTAGAAAATATTATATCATTTCAGAAAAATATAGAAGCAATTTAGGAATTTTTCAATAAATTATTATTTTTAATAATTAATATTATTTTGGAAAATTGTTTATGATTTATGAAAATAATAATTTAATTGAAAAATTATTCAAAATTTTTCTTAACATTTCATTCATGATCCTAGAATTTCTGAAATTTTAAAATCTGAATTTTTATTAATATATTATTTTATATTAAATAATTTTCGTCGAAATTAATGTATTTGTTTTTAAAAATAATATTTCAACTTTGAAAAATCTCCATATTTTTCCTAAGCTTTATTTTATAATCATAGATTTTCGAAAATTGTAAAATTTGAATTTTCCTCAATAGATTATTTTATGTTCATTATTTATGGATGAAAACATTTTTTTTATTATAATATATACAAATTAAAATACTAAAATTATTATGTTTGCAAAACTAAGTTAATTTTGAATTACGAATAATTTTTAATAATTGTCCTCTCTTTTTGTATATATATTTATCTATATATAAATATTTTATGTTCATATATTATATATAATATATTTATACATACATATCTGTGTATATATATTTTGTAACACATATACATGCACATATTTGGACAACATACATGACATGTAAAATGAGCTAATAAGTTTGTTGCATGCAAATCCCAACATCTACATATGGACATATTATACACTCACGGATTATTACGTTACACACGCACTCACACATATATGTATATGACATATTTATGTATAAACTAAATCAAACACAATTAATTTCATATCTTAATATATTTGAATTTAAATAAAATAAATGATTTTATTTAAATGAAATTTAGAAATGTTCTAATTTAGTTAAACTTCATAGGCGCAATAAAAGATCCAATAAGATAAATTTTTTAAAATTCACTCATAATTTCTGCTGCGGGCTAATCCAGTTCCAACAAACCTAAGTGCATGGATCGCTAGTGATCCATACACTGGATCGTCAGCGATCCTTACTTCGTCATTGGGTCACTAACGCACATGGGGAGCGAAGGAAGCAAAAATATGCTAAGTGTATGGATCGATCGCCAGCAATCCATACTTGTTCATGGATTCTTGGCGAGCTAACTAGGCGAAGAAAGGAAAAGAGGAGCTAACCAATTCGCTCGCACGCGAGCTAAATCTATGGATCGCCAGCGATCCATAGACCATGGATCGCAGCGATCCATGCTTTTGGCTCGGGTCGAGAGCTAAGCTTCGTTGCATCTTCCTATGTCCATCTGCAAGCAGCTAGTGAACAAGCCTGGTGCAGAAGCTCTCCTACCTTTATAAATATCGTCCTATCTGCAACATAAATTGGATTTTCTCCAGACTGGTTGCTGTAGCTCTGCTGGAATTTTTTTTCACTCTTCATCTCCTTACAACAATCTTCAAAGGGATTCACTATTATTCTCCGGTGGATTCCAACTCTGAAGATTCAATCTAGCTAGAACAATCAAAAGCCTTGTAATCAAACACTATCTGTAACAACAACCAGTTTATAATAAAAACTATTAAGTGGACGCAAGCTTCGTTAACAGCTGAACCACTATAAAAATCTTTTTGTCTTTTTTTTATTGTTCTTTTATATATCTATTATCTTCATTATTGCTTTGTGAGAACAGGACTGTGCTTTCACACTCAAAACAGGGTGTTGATCCATGTTTTGGTTTAACATTTTTTGTTTCAAGGTATTTCAGCTTTTTTGTTTGGAAAACTTGTCTTTGGAAATGGAAAACCAATAGCATGTTTCTTTTCGCCTTTTAAATATGTTTTCAACCTTCTCATTTTGTTTTGCATTTTTAAATGGTATTTTTGCCTTTTATTTTTTTTTCAAACAAAAAAAAATCTAGAAAGACTTGTATTTGAATTTAATGCGTTGAATGCATTTTGAAATTTTTTGTATCTGTAAAAATGTTTTTTTTAAACAATATACCACAGGCATTTCCATTGTCTTGGTTTTATTTCAAGTTTTTAATTTTTAAACATATTTTTCATGTTTTGCTATGAGGTTTTTTAATCTTTTAGGAAACTTGTATGATTTTAATATTTTGAAAAATTGCCCATCAAATTGGAAAAACTGAAAAAATGTTTGATTTTGTTATTCTTTCACCTTTTTAAATCTATTTCAACATTGTTGATCTATATTGATTTTTTGAATTGTTTTTTATCTTTTTATGCTTTTGATAATATTCAAAACAAGGAAATATGTATTGAGTTTGTTTTGTTAATCCATTTTGAAAAATGCGTGTTTTAAAGTGCATTTCCAAAACTAATAAACCAAACATTTTGATAATTTGGTTCAATTTCAAATTTTTTAGTTTCAAAACACAATTTTCATTTCAAGGTATTTTAAATTTGTAAGAAAATTTGTTTTGTTTTAATATTTTGAAAAATCATGTTTCAAAATGGAAAATCAACAATATGTTTGTCATATAGGTTTTGTTCTTTTTTAATTGTTTTCTGCCTTTTAATATGTTTTGTTGTTTGAAATTGTTTGTCACATTATTAACTTGTATCTTAAAACATTCAAAAGGGGAAGAACTTGCTTTGAGTTTAGTGTGTTAATTCTATTTTGGGAAATACATATTTCAATAATTTTTATTGAGAAAATAATAAAAACCATATATTGGAAAACCCAAAACTGAGAATTCAGAGTATTCTGAAAACGACAAATTAAACATACCTTAATATTTAATGCAACTGCTTTCATGTTCTATTAATCTGTTTTAAGCAATTATTATCAATTGTAAATTTTACAACATCAAATGTTTTCAAGATTTCATAAATAGCAAAATTAATAAAAACTCAAATAGTTTAAAAGAATACAAATAGACATATATATGTAAGTTTTACACATCAATGGGAATGGATGATACAAATGTTTAAGAAACAACAAAAATGATGAAGTTATTAGTTTGTCCATAAACAAACACAAGCATCTATATTGCATTACAAAATAGCTTGTTATCAAATTTACATAGGGTTGGCCTTGGGACTTATCACACTTCTCAAATAAAGCTTTTGTTCTTTTAGGAGCTCGAAAAAATTGTTGTGTATGAGCTTATGCATGAGCTCGCTATTACATCAACGGGAGATGATAATGTTCGTTTTGGTGGAACTGACAAGTCACTTATACTTCCTACCAGCATCTACCACCTTACTGATTATTGGTCGATTTTCTGGCATTGTTTGCATGCACCAAAATCCGATGATCATTAGTTTCTTTGCAATTTCTTCATTTTCTCCTGTTACTCCGTATTCTACAAGATCAAAATCATCATTACCATCAATATGTTGATAAATTGATTGAGGAAAGTAATTTTCGCTAGTAGTTTCCAAATGTACACTATCTTTTCTCTTATGTCCAAACAATTCTAGCAACATCATTCCAAAGCTATAAACATCAGACTTACTGGAAACTGCACCAAAACTTCTAGAAAAGACTTTGCGGGCAATGTACCCAATTGTTCCTCTTGTTCCATACATAGATATAATACTCTGTTTAGGAGAGCACAGTTTAGCCATGCCAAAATCCGTAATTTTGGGGCAAAATTTTTGATCAAGAAGTATGTTATTTGGCTTGATATCTAAATGTACTATTCTAGTATTACTGGTGCATGCGATATTGCTACATTTTGATATCAAAATGTACTATTCTAGTATTTGGTCAGATCAAGAATAGTACATTTTGAGTATATATACTTATCTACATTTTGATCAAGAAATAGCCAATTGCAATTGCTACAGGGCTTTCTAGGATCATCAAAGGAGCCAAGAAAGGTTAGGTGAGAGTTGATGAGGTGAGTTCTGATGAAACTCAAGTTAAAGAGAGGGATACATAATTCAGAAAGGAGGACAAATCATTCGTTAGTGAGGTCATGAAGAGCACTTGCAATGAGCCGCCTCTCTGCATCGATCATTGATGAGCGGCCCCATTCCACTGCCTTTGTGTGTGTGTGAAAATAGTTAGAATAGAGCTTGCATCTATATTCTGTTTGTAAATGAAATCATATATGTGATATACATTGGTGACCTTGCTCAATACTATGCGCTTGTAGAACACAAAGCTTTCAGGCAACTCCTCTGAGTACTCTGGTGAATTGTGGCTATGAATAGAGAACAAACTTCTATTTGGCCCTTTAAAAAACTTATCCCAAAGTGGCATAAATGGAATTGTTCCTCTAGTTAGAAACATGAATGCAATTTTCTTTCTCTCTTGGTGCAGTGTTAATTTGCAAGAGAAGGTGGATGTTGAAGCACTTTTCATCAACTCTTCTTCGTCTTTCATTGTCTGCCATGATAAGTTCTCGGTGCAGACCTTCAACTGTGTATTAGGAAAAAAGAACGATTTTGTAAGAGGGATGATGCAAGAAGGTGAGTACATATATACAATGGTTAAGATGAAAAATAAAAGTGTGGTTATGGGTTTGAGGTTGATATCTCTAAATGTCATTTTATTGGAAAGGCAATGAATGGTGATGTGTCATAAACTGAATATGGTTTTAAATTTTGGATGAAAACTGTGGTGTTATATGTGAGGTGTTGAGAGAGAGAGAGAGAGAGAGAGAGGGGATGAAGGCGTTTCTCATGCTGGTGTTACGTTGAATTTCAAGGAGGAAGTAACAGATTCGTTTACGGGGTATATCTTAAAGTGACGAGTAATTCATGTTTCGGTCTTTTAGCAGCACGATTGATGCCTGACCTCGTGATTAATGGAAGTGTTCTCTATGTTTTTCATCCTGATTAAATTGTGGTTGGCTGACTACGATAGGCTCAATAAGGTTTTGCCATTGCTAGCTAACCTGTTAAATAACATCCAAGGGTTTATGAGCTTTCTATAGTGGAATAATGGATTTTAGAGTTAATATTTATGACTATCAGATAATATTTTCACTCTCTAGTCTATACCACCTTACATACTACATTGCATTTTGGTAATCGTAATTGTAATTGTACGAACATGTATATATGTTGATATATGCATTTTATAATTAATCAGATTTCAACGGAACTCGACTCGAGTTACATAATAAATTTCTGTAGTTATCGATCGATATGTCTTAAAGTAATTTTGCTCTATAATTTATATATTTGGATGTTTTATTTATTTTACTTAAAAATATTTTTGGAAACCTTTGTAAAATTTTATGGGTTTAAAATCATATTATAAGTGTTTAATAAATAGTTTAAATTTTTTTTATTCAGCTTTATTTTTTTAATATTTTAATTATAAATATGGTTTTCATTTCGATCACAATGCCCTTTAAAAATCATTATTATAATCATAATTTGAGAATGGTTTTCAAATCATTATTTAGAAAATTTTATATATTATTCGAAAAATATGAAATGATTTCTAAAATGTGTTTAATTGATCTTAAAGGGCATTATCAATAATTTTGAATGAAAAATGGAGATTTTGGATAATATTTTATAGTTTGAATAAATAAAAATATATTTTGCAGATTAAAAATTTATTTGAAAATATTTAGTAATTATGAAAAATTATGAAATGACCTTTATATACTATTAAATGATTTTAATATAGATATTAATGAATTTGAATATAAAGGTGAAGTTTTAAATATATATTGGAATAAAATAAATTAATTTTGAAGGTTGTATGCTATTTCAAACATAGTATTTATTTATAGAAAGTTTTGGGACAATTTCTATAAATTTTATTTGTTATGAAAATTGATCTTAGAAATTTGAAATAAATATATCTAATTTAGAGGTGAATTTTTGGTATTTAAATCGTTGTTTGATATTTATATAAACAAAGTGAACAAAATATTCATTATGTAAATAAATTAATTTTGGATTTGTGGATTATTTTATTTCCTTGTAACAAGAAAATCAGAATAAACGAAGTTGTGATACCGTTTAGTACGAGATTTTCGATAATATTTCTTCAGTTATTCTTTGGACTCGTATAAAATATTATGGTGACTAAGTGAGTTTATGAACAGTGACTAAACGATTGAATATCCCTTTGTAGTATGAGACTTCTTATGATATTTATTCGGTTACCCATCGTAAATAAATGTCATTGATGTGACGGGACAGCGTTGCTAAAATAACACTTACATGAGGTGTTGTTCATGGGTTTGACCTAGGGGATACCTATATACGTAGATACAATGTGTTTATCTATTGTGATGTACTCCTAGTTATTGTATTTGAGTGAACCAGATGGCTAAAATCCATCCTAACGTCCTGATTATGGGGTCGCTTTTTAGATCCAGGACATACTATAATATTCATAACGTGGTGGTTAATCCTGGACTTTTGTGTCACGTGGGCCAGTAGTTTGTTATAATAGGGCTCGAAACCAAGTCGTGGCTAGAAGTCCTCGCGTTGACGAGCATACTTGTAGATAGTGCCACGATTACCGTGGAGGTAATGGAAGACTATAGGAGCAGATTCTGGTGGATACCCCGTGTGAGCAGGTAGACGACCATTAGTCTACCTTCTGGTTCTAGTGGAGTGATAGATTGACATATATTATTGATACACACACTTAAGTATGGATTCAGTGGTCAACCCACATGTTGAGATGTGACTCTAATAGGGACCCTGTGTCTGTCGTATAGTCATCTCCCATCGCTATTTATATCTATATGAGATGAGATTATACACGTGATAGGTGTCCAAAGTATAACGGATTCACATATTGTTTATTATATATGATTTTACGGATAGGCGGCATATATTTTACATTGGTGTTGAGATTTTATTATTTGATAATGAGAGATATACCTAGGGATTGCTATGTGCTAGCTTAACTATATTTGATAATGTCTTGAGTATTGATGGTTTCTGGATTTTGATGATGATTTTGAATATGGATGATTCATTCATTTGATATTTTTCTACGATTTATTATTTGGATTAATTTTATATGGGTGATGACATCTTTGCGCTTGGTTTTGTGGTTGTTGCCATTATATTATACTATTGTTGTTTATGTTATCATTATTATATTATGATATTTTTACATCTATGTATGTGTAGATCTCTATATTTAGACATAGTTTGACCCGTATGTTATTTATGTAATACTCGGATCAATCCAAGATATTTCACTTCATAATGCCCTGATCGATATTTAGAATACGATTGGTCAACAACGTCGATATCCATTGGATCTTGCACACTAGATACACTGCTTTTAATTAATGTAAGTCTTTAATGTAAAATATACTTGATCGCATTCGCTATCAAGCTTTTCAGTTCAAAACGGATAGACGATCTCCTAGCATTAAGGTTGGCACCGACCCTTCTACCCCTTGTGAGGCGGGCTCTTTTAAAGCTCAGGCTTTTACGTCTACTCCATTCGAAGTCAGGCGTTGTATAACTCGGGAACTCCAACGATAGGCTCCTCATACTACATAACCCCATGGCCAAGCTCCTTCAATAGATGAACAAAATGTCTAGATGATTTTATACAATCCTCAAGGCCAGACGCCATCAATGGTGATGACAGAGTCATTTCATTCGATCTGCCTCAAGCACGGGATTCCAAAAGACAAAGTTCTACTTCCAATGATTGACTAATGGGCTCATCTTCCGCCTTTGTGTTATACAGCATGCAACAAATATATGTTCTTATCTGGAACCATGTCGCCATTTAATGGCTTCATTAAGTTTTTTCTTTAAGAAATCGGGTTGTCTCCCACACAAGTACATCCTAATAGCTACGCCTTGCTCAATTCTGTGTATATTCTTTTATGCAGTAAAACCATCCTCCCACCTTAGGAGAGCTGACTTATCTTTTGAGCTTCAAGAAGAAGCAGGATTCACCATCTTTGATGATATTTGAGGGCCATAATCGTTGTAACACCATCGAGGTGCTTCACTATTAACGAGCTATTTCAAGAGTGGATATTTCTTCATTCGCTGTCAAAAAGGCCTCAACTTATTTTGGTTGACTGGATGTAAGTCTTCTTATCCATATTCTCCTTATACTTGGGTTTTCTTCCGTAAGCATCTTACTTACTTTATGTATCCTCTACAAATCTCCTGGAATGAGAGGTTACCGATGAGCGTGACCGTACTTTAGTGTTCTTGAAGGGAGTTGAGTACCAACACAGCACGACTTCCAATCTTCTAACGAACGCTCGCCTTTTCCTGTACCACCTTCCACAGCACGACTTCCAATCTTCTAACGAACGCTCGCCTTTTCCAGTACCACCTTTTATACAATGGCAGTAATGTCGTCCCAAACATACCTCCAACCAAGAAATCTTAAGCCACCGTAAGTCCCTCTGCCCTAGCTAGTAATTTTGATGATGTTCAAGGGGATGTACAACATCAAGGTGGCGATGAAAACTGGGTGAGGAGGAGAATATCGTTGAGGAAAAGGCGAAGGAGGAGAGGAATAAGGAGACAAAGAGGAAGAAAGGGACAATGACGATGAAGACTTCAACCTCGATGGGGAAGAGTCATATGGAGAAACGTCTCCCGAGGGAACCACATTCATAGTACCTTCCCGACCAAAGCAATTGATTACCAAGTCTTCACGGCTCATAATTGGTCGAAGCCTCGAACCAGTTGAAGATGCCACTCCTCCCGTGGGTTCCTCTAAAAGCATCTTCGGTTCCTAGGATGATTTTTGGAACTTATCTGCTTCTGGTTTTGAGGAAGTAAGCTTCAAAGATATTCTCAACACAAGCCCTCGTGAATTCAAGTTACCACTGGGGATATTCTTTCCAAGCACTGTCCATAAATTACTTAAGGAAACACTAGCACTACACACATTTCTAGGATTACAAGTGCAAGCAATGAGCACTCGTTCTTAATCCTATATCTTAGTTCTGACAAATCCCTTTTTGCTTTCAGGTACAATTTAAAGAGATCGTATTAGCAGCCTACGCTCGAGCATAAGCCAAGGCCACTCACCGACTCCAGATATTTATATGCGTACCAGGGGTATGAAAGTGAAATGAAGAGGCGAAAGGAGAAAGAGTGCTGAGATGAAGAGGATAGATAAAGGCATCGAGAAGAAGAAAAAGAGTGTCGTGATGCTAAAAAGAGACAGGGCTGTCAAAAGGAACAACGATGTGATGACCCGGAATTTTGGCAATAGCAATTTGATAATCATCTTTTATAATTATTTAAAATTGGCCAATTTATCTTTTCAAAACAAATAAATATGTTTTCAAATTATAATATACATATGTATATATATTGTGATTTGAAGTTATGTTTTAAATTCAATATAATAGTTTTTCAAAGCTATTTAAAATTAATTCTATATTTGAAAAACACTTAAAAAAATTATTTATTTAAAAGAATTTTTCCTTGAGTTTGAAATAGAATTTGATAGAGAGATTTAATATTCTTTCTTTTTAAATTTAATATGAATAAATGTAATTTGTTATTTATAAACATTTAAAAATACAATACATAAATTTATATTAAAACATAAGAAATTATTTAAATATTTTTTTTTGACATTTGTAAAATAATAAAAGAGTTTAAACATGTGTAAGACAATAATAACATGCAAAATACATGTGTAAGCTTAGTATCTTGCAGTTGACAAGTGGCAAACAATTTTCTTTTAAAATTAAATTTATATATAATAAATGTTTTAGATGAAACAGGCTAGACCTTTCACATTCATTTCTATTTCCTCAATTCTTTCTTCTTTTCATCTTCCAAACTAAAAACCAGAACCGAGAATAAAATAAATCAAGCAACAGTTTTACAAGTTTTAACCTGAGCTAAAGTAGAAGATCAAGCAAGGAATTCAACTCAACATAAATTCCAACCAAACAGCAAGCTAACAATTCAAAGATCAGTTTCAATTCAAGTTGTTCAATCAAGCATCAGCTCCAGAAACAAGAATTAGAACCTGTCCTTTGCTTTCAAATTTTCAGGTGAATATAGAAAACTTTTCAAAGCTAAAAATCTTTTATTATTTGATGCATGTGATAAATCTGTATAGAAATGTTGTAATATGGTTTGTATGGTTGTTTTTACCTTGAATATAGTTTAAATTGCTCTGTTTATTTGTGTGCATGTCTGTGTGTATATAAACTAGTCTCTGTTGTGTATATAACTTCAAAAACAACAAAGAAAATTCATATCTTCCAAACGAAACAATTTTAGACTATAATTTCTGAAGATAAAATGTCTGAAACAAGGTAACATCATTTAAAAAAATATGGTTTCAAGAGTATATGTTGAGTATTTATTTTTAAAATGATATATTACCGTGAAACCTTTGAAAATTAGAAAAATCGATCATTTTAATTTCATGATTTGATCACATAATTAGATTCGTATTAGTGAATCATGAATTTTAATATAGGATTCGATATTTTTAAGAGTGTGGTCAGTGAGAACTCGTGAGTTGAACGAGAAATGTATTATCGTCGATTCCCGACGATCGGCGAGGTGATAGTCGTTGTATCAAAGCTGGAGGTAGCTTGAAGGTTAGAGATCATCGGAAAAATGGTGGAAGAATTTTAAGGCGGCCGTGGTGGCCAGGCGTCGTCGATTTTGGATCGAACAGCTGGTTTTGGTCGGGGGTGATGTCAAGATTCGTGCGTTGATGAGGGTGGATCGGAATCGATCGCATGTGGGGGAATTGATGCGTGGGGTGGTGACGCTGCTCTGGACGAGGCGACGAGGGTTCCGGTGGATGAGATCGTCGAAGCAAGCTGATTTAGTCGATGGGTTTGGGTTCCAGGAAGAGATCGATTGGCTCGATTTCGATTTGCATTCGATGAACTGGGTGGTCATGTTAGTCGACGGGGTTGTCGACAATTTGTTAATGGTCGGGGAGTTGGTCGAAGGAGTGTCAGGTCGATGTGCAAGAAATGTTCGACTTGTTAGAACCCCCGCAACGACACGTCGGAACTCAATAAATAGGGAAAAGAACTTACCCATCGTCGTCCATAGACGATTAAAGCCTTCAAGGCACATGACGAAGAAATTTCGGGTGTTAAACCGAGACAGGTTGCTCTGCAGTCATAGTACGATTTTTTGATTCCTTTAAGCTACGATTACGACCAAAGACGGACACTCGTCCCTTCTCTTGAATGAAAGAAAATATCGCAACTTGTCGAAACTCGGAGCGCGATTGAATGTGCGTATGAAAATGACATGCAAGCAAGTTAGGATGGCGTAGCTGTTTGCGCAAAAAATGGGCAAACACCTCCAAGTCGTGTGATTTAGTTGATTTTATGTGATTCTTAATGATTCAGATGAGTTATGTAAATATGAAAAAAGCAGGGGCTGAAATGTAAAAGACACACAGATTTATAGTGGTTCGGCCAGAACGTGCCTACGTCCACTTTATATGTTATTATCTTCTTTGTTTCAGATTACAAGTACAATGCTTTGTGTACAAGTATATGAAAGTAGTTTGAAAGTTCCTTCCGTGCTTGAGCTCTCAAACTTGTCTGCCATTGTTGTACCCCTGCCCCTCTATTTATAGAGTGAGGTAGGGGGCAGGGGTCTTGGATGTATATAGCTGCTGGTGGGCCTGGCTGAAGCAATCTGGCCTGGTAGCGTTCTGGTTCGACGAGGCTTCATTCGGCATGGAGCTTGGACTGGTGATAGAGTGGACCGGTGGTAGGTGGTTTGGAGGTACATTCGGTGGTGAGGTATGGACCGGTGGTAGGTGTGGTCCGGTGGTGAGTGTGGTTCGGTGTTAGATGGTGTGGGCTTTGGACCGGCAATGGCCTCGTCCGGTAGTAGTGGGGGGTGTTTGGATCGGTGGACCGGTACTGATGGAAATAGGTTTGGTTCGGTATTACTGTGGAGTGGCTCTGGCCCGGTGGTTGCTTGGACTTTGGTTCGGTTATGGTTGGTCCGGATGGGGGGCTGACCGAATGGCCTTTGGTTCGGCATGAATTGGAGACGCCGAATGGACTTGTATATTGAGAATGCCAGATGGACTTCTATGCTTATATCGATCCTTGTGTTTGTCGAACGAGGTGGAGGTTGCGAGCCCGGGTGAAACTGTGACTTCTCAGTCTCGAGATCTTCTGGGTGAGAATTCGCCCAACAGTAGCCGTTAGGATGAATCTGGAATGGGGCAATGCCTAGATTTGAGTCTCGCGCAAAAAGTCATTAAAAGGGGGTACAGCTTCACTTAGACACATATACCGATAGCAAGCGGTATATCCTGGGGGAGGCATGTGAGGGAACTCGTTCTTTTCTGAGAGGCATACATCTTCCTTTAGTATGCCATGTTGCATGTAGATATTGTGCAGAACCTTAGCGAAAACCACGGAAGAAGCTCTTTTTGGCGAGTTGAGAAGAACCCTAAAATGGGAAAGAGTTCGATCGAAGACCGAACCTGCTGGGATCAACTGACTGTATTCAGACTGCGAGGTGGAAGGAGAAAGGGCAATGAAAGACGACTTGGCTTTTGAAAGTGTCGGGCTTCCTCTGCTTGACTTACGATGCGAAGATGGATACTTCATTCTAAAACAACGGAATTCGCATTCAAAACGGTCAGGTGATTCTATTCTAAACTGATAATTTCCCCTACAACGGTTGAACTTCGGAGAGATATCGATTCATGCCGACGCAACGAATTTCAAGTATGTACCAGGATAAGTGTAGTGTGCTGTTTATATGGGATGAGCTGGATGTCCGAAGCACTACGAACGCTCTATCCCGTGTAGGTAGTTTTTTCGTAGTGGAGAAGGAAAAGGACTTATCGTATCGTTTCCATTTGTTTTTACTTTCTTTATACTTACCTGTTACGATCGATAACGGATCCGTTGTTCGAAGCGACATAGAAAATTCTTCTCATTACAGGGACACCGAGCGTGCAAAAAGCAAACAAGACAAGTCCAAATTCTTTGGAAGAGCCAGTACCAATTCGTGATGTGTCATGCAGTTCTGTTATGCAACTTGGCACAAGTCAATTCTGGCTTAATGGACGAAGATAGCAAAATGTGTCAAGCATCGGAGAAAGGCTCGAATGTCGTTTCGGGAGAAACTCAAGACTCGATTTACTATCTTCCTCCGTTAAGCTGCAATCAACTCAAACACTTCACGACAAACATTACGAACACAACCTAGCCATCAAATCATTAAACGAACATTGTAATTGGCGAACCCACCTCGGATTAACGGCCTAAACCCGAAATTGATAGAAGCTTTGAGATCAGCAAACTGCAATGAATCGGTGGTGATCTAAAGGTAGGTCGGAGGTGATCCAAAGCGTAAGAAAAGCTTGGGTTTTGGTCGAAGGTGGCCTGAGAAGGAAGTGGCAAAGCTCGGTGGTTATGATACAGAGGAAATCACGGCGGAAGACTTGGGCGAGATCGGATCTTAGGAGGCGATGGATCAAGTCGATGGATCAAAGGCTAGAATCGCTGCAAGTTGAAGGATCGAAGACTAGAATCGTTGCAAATGTTCAGATCACACGAAGAAAGAGATCGAGTCGCGTGAAAATGAAGAGATAGCTTGGCTCGACTGGCTATATAGGCAAATGAAAACGACGAAAAATTTCTTAAGTACTTGGGTCGCTAGCGATCCATCGACTATGGATCGCCATCGATCCACAGAATTGCCCATCTCCGACTCCAAATTTGCACAACGACATCTATCTACTATTTCAAAGTATACCGAGAAGCTGTGGAGAGAAATTTGATCCGTTATGACAAGCAGTAGCAGTCGAGACCAAAACTAAGTGATCAGTAGCGTGACCTAGCTCACGTCCGCAGAGCTCTAACACGATTACTCGAAATTTAACAAGCATAGACTAAAGGCGATAACTTTTAGAGCACGCCTTATTTCCAACGAAGACGTACACCCGGGGGGGGGGGGCAATGTTATTCAGGTTTCTAACCCATCGGGATCCAAGAGAAGACGAAACGACTTGGTGAAGTCAGAATGACTCAGAACTCAACAAATAAGGGCTAAGGTAACATGTTAAAGAAAGCCAAGTCATATTACAAAAGCAACGACGGAGTTCGACTAAATGAAGAAATAAGCATCCATCCAGTCCATTTAGCAACTAAATACTACTAGCAAGTAAATTGTCATAAAAAAGCGACATATGATGAGACTGCACGAACAACCTCGATATAAAGCAACAAAAGCATGTCAAACACCAAATTCCAGAAAAAACCTTGATAGAGTTAGGGGTATGCCCTAGGGGCAATTATATAATTTGTTATATATCTAACTCGTTGACCAATCTTATTCGAAATAAAATGTATTTTCTTTCTATTTTATACTTGATATAATGTGATTATATCAAATAACTTAATTAAAAGTATATTTAATAGAAAAATTCATAAACGGTATATTTTGTGATAGTAGTTACAAAATGTTGTAATCGTGAGTAATTTATCACAACGAAACAAATATGCTATTTTAAATGTTTTTAGTCAAGATGCATCGAGACTGGATTCGATGTATTCGTTGAGACCGAAGTACATAATGCTTTTCAAATGTTAGGCAATGTATTACTCATGACTACTGGGGGCACCTAGGGTTTACGTATTAATAGTTATTAGATAACTATGAAACAACTCACTTGATAATTTTCTGTTAGTTAATATAATTAAGGTCAGATAGAAAATATTGATGCGACTGATTTACACAGTTCTTTCGACTTGAAAATACTGGATCTTCAGTACGAAAGCTCCGCTTGGATTGTAGCCAAATCATAGCGTGATGTCCATCGAGTGACTATAGCTGGGTCGGGTGAAAGTATTGAAAGTGAAACACCATTCAAGATAGGATTCGTCTTCTCAGTTATATGCGGTTAGTATCACAGTCAACTCAGGTCAACTCAAAGTCAAATTCTCTGGCCGGAGCATTTCGGTTAATAATAATTGTTACTAATGAAACAATGACTTCGTATTTGGATTATAGAGTTGAATGTGGATGAGGTTGGAATTTTGACCATTACCAAATTCCATAAGTCCAAAGTGATATAGTTTTGACGAAGAGAATTGGTATAAACAAATGTCACAACGGGGTAACGCTTATTAAACTAAAATTGTATTTTTACTGGAAATGAGTAAGTGATAAATTTGGCCACAATGTCACACCACCTGCTAAGTGACGTGTGAACATTGTTAGAATAGTTTAATATTAATCACTGACAAATTTACACCAAAGAATGATACAACTGAAATGATGAATTACCTTAAGACCGAATAATTTAATTAGTATAATCGTTATAAATTTATTAGTATTTATAAAATATTAATTATAAAATTTAAATATGATTTGAGAAATAAATAATGTTATATATATTTATAAGAATTATTAATATATTGATCGATATACAATATCGATAAGTGATTAAATTAGGTTTATTTTATAGTATTTTGATTTGGGTTTAGATGAGTTTAAGGTCCATCATTAGGGCTGCAAAATTTCGGTTTTGGAAAGGTCTAGGGGTGTGACTTGGAGATAATGGGTTGAGATCAAATGAGAATGAGTAAAAATCTTTTCCCGTTTCTCTCTAATACAACCATATATATATATATATGTATATGTATGTATCTCTAAAAATAATCAGTAACAATTTTGGCCATCATTACCTTCTACATTCATGTTAAAACATAGCTCTCAATCCACTTTAAAATTCTCAAATATATTTCAAATTAAAATAATACCATTTGAAAGTTAGAGGTCGGTGATTTCAGATTTGCAATCTAACGAATCAAGAACAGTAAAAGGAAGGGAAGTCATTGCTTCAACGTGGATTCAAAGGCATCATTAAATTGGTAATTTTAATTCATATTACAATAATTAAATTATATTCTATGATCCTATAATAAACAATTTCATATCTGTTTAAATATTTACTACTACATGTTTAGTTAGGTGAGATTTTGTAAATAAATATAGTTGTCACAAATCAGTTTAGTTATGTGCATAATTTGTTTATTAAACCATTTGATTTATGTATAGACAAATGTTATTTACCGTACAAAATCAATTTTTGTCATTAGTAATTGTTTTATATATATTTATTAATAAATTCATATATATATGATTTAAAAATTTTAGTACACTTATTTATATATAATATGAATTTACGAATTCAAAAATTAATTATCATACATATGTTTATATTATTAAATTAACATTTATTGATTTTATGAATTGTTTATTTTATATAAAATAATTATTACTTTATAAATTCAATTTCGTAATTTTTGAAAATATTATATCATTTCAAAAACATATAGAAGCAATTTAGGAATTTTTCAATAAAGTTTATTATTTTTAATAATTAATATTATTTTGAAAAAACTGTTTATGATTTATGAAAAATAATAATTTAATTGAAAAATTATTCAAAATTTTTCTTAACATTTCATTCACGATTCTAGAAATTCTGAAATTTTAAAAATTGAATTTTTAATAATATATTATATTAAATAATTTTCGCCAAAATTAATGTATTTGTTTAAAAAAAATAATATTTCAACTTTGAAAAATCTTCATATTTTTCCTAAGCTCTATTTTATAATCATAGATTTTCGAAAATTGTAAAATTTGAATTTTCTTCAATAGATTATTTTATGTTAATAATTTATGGATGAAAACATTATTTTGTTTATAACATATACAAATTAAAATACTAGAATTATTATGTTTGGAAAACTAAGTTAATTTTGAATTACGAATAATTTTTAATAATTGTTCTCTCTTTTTGTGTATATATTTATCTATATAAAAATGTTTTATGTTCATATATTATATATAAAATATTTATACATACATATCTGTGTATATATATATATTTTGTAACTCATATACATGCACATATTTGGACAACATACATGACATATAAAATAAGCTAATATGTTTGTTGCATGCAAATTGTAACGACCCGATATTTTCAACCATTCGCATTCGCACATGTCGGACTTGAATTGTTCAAAATACAGCGTTGTAAATAAAATTTGGCAAATCTCAGAATATACAGTAAATAAATAATCACAGAATCACAGACACAGAAATCAGAATACTCGTAGCGGAATTAAAAATTAACTTAGTGGTTCATGAAGCCACTATCCATAGTCTCAAAAAAATATAAAGTACATAGTCTTAAACCAAATATAGTTTGAAATCTCCACAGAAACTCTCAATATTAAATTGTCTTGATTTCAAAGGCTAAAATAAGAACTGAATAGAAACTTGACGGCAACTTGAAAAGAGATGATCTGCCGAAGTCCTAGCTCTGGAGGTGAAGTCTGAACTGAAACTCAGGCTGACCCGAGCGTAAAATAAAACATAAACACTCGAGTCAGGACATACATACTTATACACTATAAGCTAATTCAAGTGTACTGTAATATAGAACAAGTAACTTAAAGGATGCTTGGGACCGCCCATCCTCTAAGGATCCGTTAAACTATTTACTATGCAGTAATACTTCGCTATTATAATAGTGTCTATATTAAAATAAACTTACTTTTAAATAGCGTTAAGGCTTTACATTTTCCACCTTAACACATAATAGTCCCAGTAGTCCATCCAATATCATAGTCCCTCCTGATCGGGAAGGCACCAGAGGATACCACACAGGCTACGGGAGAAAACCAAACTCGTACAAGGCTCTCTATGGTAGGTGACACGGCACAACTAGGCAATGCGAGGGTAGATATACCAATTACACATCCGGACCGGTGGAAACGCGTAGCTGCTACTACCGCCCACCTCGAACAACACTCCCAAATTAAAGGTGCGCACCAAACAATCACAAAAGTAATAGAATGGCATACGAAGAAGTGCGTCCGATCAGAGGTGCTACCTCATTAATCCGAGAATCGCTCCTGTTTTAGCCACCTTATGCCAACTCACAGGAGTCGGGTCCATGTATTTACCTCATAGAAACCATCACCACCATCCTACTTCATTCTGGAATCTCCTCCGCGTACACGGTTGTCAAAGTGGTTTTCGGTATCGACAGAGAGTATGCCCATATCCGATCCCGTTCTCTTTAACAACCAACGTTATTATTACCCGTGGTTATAAATTCCAAAATAGCTATATTTAAATCAAATACTTCATTTTAAATTATTTAAAAGTGAAGTTATAATTCTTATAAAAATCCAATATAAATCCCAAAAATTATACCTTAGTTCATTTGTATCAACTACAGCACTTGCGCAGTGCGGTAATATCCTTTACAACAGATTGAGTAAATTAAATATAATTTTAGCAAAATATAAGCCTTTATTTAAAAAATTTTAAAAAATCAAAATTTCCACATTTAAATAGTCATTTAAATTTCTCAATAGTTTATGATTATTTTTAAAAAGTAAATTCTTCAAATATATATCTAACTTTTTATACTTACTTATTAAAATCAAATGCAAAATTTCTATGAATTTTTACTTAATAATTAAGTTAAATTACCGTTTTCAGAATAAACTAAATTTCCAATTAATTCTTATCTTGCCTTTATTTCAAAACCAGCCTCCCATTTCTAAATCAAGTTATATTTCAACTTCCATATTTTCACTAATTTAACTATTTAATTCATAGAAAACTTAACCTCGCTTTATATTCAAGTTATAACAAATTTCATAATTTTTTTTCTTAACTTAAATTCCATTTATTTTACAAATCCAAATTTTACAAGATAAATTTATACTTTAAATTTTTAACCTTTATTTATTTACATCTTTAACTTGTAAAATATAACTATGCTTAAGGATCATTTTATATCAAATTTTAACAAAATATTATAACATTCAATTTTTACAAATATTTAACAATTCCAGAAAACTTATATATATATATATAACCATGGTCTGTTTAATATTTTCTAACCTAGGTCAAGTGATATGGATAATATATCATTTCAATCTGTAATTTATAAAGAAAATCCGGGTTTTATCATTTCAAACCCGCAATCCCAAGTTAAATAAATAACTAAATAAATAAATATCGTTCAGGCCTATCATTTCAGCCCGTAATGATTCTATACTACAAGGAACTTGCAGTGTGATAAACAGTAATTAGATAAATAGTGTAACAGCATAAATAAAACAGTATATAATATAACTGATGATATGTGGGGTTAATAACAGGATTTTAACATCATCAATTTATATCACAGTCAAATAAATGAAATAAAATCGTGCTACAATTACACTTGTTATTAATTTACAGATATATAAGTACGTTTGTCAGGTGAGAATACTCACCTTTTCGAAGCTGCAGAATTTATTCAAACAACGATATCTACCCCGAAAGAAGAGTACAGAAGGCACGATCAATTTTCAGTGGATGCAACGAGTTGATTCAAATCTTGAACAAAGTAATTAAATAAAACTAAGTATTCGAATCTTATCAAAAACACAGCAAATTTGAAACAAGATTGAATTAAAGGAAATTGACACAACGGCTCAACCACTCACTACACGACTTGACCCATTAAAACAAAAGCTCAGCCTGCCCATTTAATTTTTCCAAATCAAAATTTACAAAATAAATTTATACTCTATGTTTTTTTCTTTTACCCTTTTTACAGAATATTATGACGTGTAAATAAAAGGTGGCAAATCTTATGTGGGCAACAATGCAATTCACGGCAGTGATACATAAATGTGGCGCATGCAATATTTTTTTTTATTTTTTATTTTTTTTTATTTTTTTATTACTAAGTGTAACATGTTGTTTACGTATTAATACTTCATAATTATTCTTAGTATACAATACTTCATATGGATCTGTTTATAGTGCATAAAGACAGTTATTCATGCATGTATCTACCTACCTATATTCACTATATATCCTAACAAGCTAACGCACAGGATGTTCTACTCACATACACAGGTGGCTCCCTACTATTCTATTCACCCTCTTATTATAATAATTTTTTCTTTCTTTTTAAAAAAAAGGCACGTCCCTTGCCAAATTTCAAAACTCGAATGGACTGGTTACATAAGCTATAGGTGGCGCACATTTTCTACTTCAGAAATGCAAAAGGGTAATTTCAACCTAGTCTCTAGTTGGACAACACAACACTATGCTCGTCCATATATTCATTCCTGACATGTACGCATAATTTACTTCTCCCTTTATTTTTATTTTGTTTTTTAAATTTTTTTTAACTGAACGCATGCACAAAGACACGGGATGGTTCATGGTGTGAGGTCGGTGGCGGAGGGTGGTGCGGAGTAGCCGAGCACGGTGGAACAAACAATAGGAAATAGAGAAAAACTAAAAAGAAAAGAAAGAGGAAAATAAGAAGGAAGAAGGGATGCAGCTACGTACCTGATGATACCTGAAGCTTTAGCACGACAGGGAAGAAAATGAATGAAATTGTTGCAAATGTGCTACGTATTTAAAAATGAGCGTGCGGTGATGGAAATGTAAATGAGGGGTTATGAATTTATATAGTGGGTTGCGTATTTTTGGGCATGCGAAAAATCAATGCCGGAAAAAAAATGGCAAGTGAATTCAAATTTTAAAATGCTAAAAGAAATGAATGATTTCACTGCATTATTAAAGGTTGCGTTTTATAATTAAATAGGTCGAGTGATTTTAGCAAAGTAACGGCAAGAATTGATTTAAACAATTATACCCGTGATTGGAATATGTACATAGGGTATCTTGCGTGATTTTACAGGGAGAAACTGCAAAAGATAAATGAACTTTTGAACGTACGTTAATAAGTAAAATCTTGCACTGATTTAAGGTGAAAATAGGCAACGAATAATTGATTTCGTTGATTTACAAAAGAAACGGATAGGAATACTTGGCAACATTTGTTCCCTTTTTTTTTTTTTTTATATTTTGGAAATAAGTGCGTTGATTAAAAGGGAAGAAAAGAGGCAAGAGATTATTTGGCACGCATTTGTACTCGTTTGAAAGTATTAAGAAGAGAATGCGTTGATAAATAAAAAGAAACGACAAGAATGATTGGAGCAAATAATTGCAGTGGGTAAGAATTAATTAGCGAAAGAAACGGCAAGCAATTATATTTTTTGTTTTGAATGGAAATGGAATTTGAACAATTTGCAAACGTGTTTAATAATGAGAAGAAACTAGCATTGATATCGGAGAAAACGACAATAATGTTAGATTTGAACGTTACTTTATTCAAAGATTTTATACTAAATTAAAATAGTTGCAGCAAAAAGGGAAGGTGAAAATCACGGCATGCGTAAATCAATGGGCAGTTTCTTTTATTAGTGAACATTCGTACGTGCAAAATTTAAGGAAGAAAATGCATTGATTTAGATGAGAAGTTAAAGGCAAGAAATTATTATTTAAAAAAAAAAACAGTTACCCTGTTGCGTTGATTTTGAATCAGTCTATTGAATATTTTTCCTATCAATTTCACACGAGAGGTAAGGAAAGTTTGGAACAATTAACTACAGTGAGTAATAAATTTTTATTACCAGTGTAGATTTCATGAATTTAGGAGAACATAAAACGACAAGCAATAAATTTGCACTTAAAACGGAAATGAAAAATTTGACCAAAAGAATAATGTTGAGCGACGTGTACATATTAAAGAGGATATCTTTAGAATGTGTACAACAGACGCAATTAATTTATGCCCAAATATAACGAAAATAACGGATTTAAATTTTATACGTTTTCTTATACGTTATTTATTCCATCAAATAACGCGCTATTTAAACGCGTAATTAAACAGTTTATTTATACATAAATTTTGAAATTTATTACCTAAAAAATATGATTTGTTTACATTGGATTTTTTTCATTCATTTACCATTTACCAAGAAATCTATTACTAAAATGTATATAAGTAACAGTATAAATTATTTAATTTTTTAAAAATTACATAATCCATTTATAGCTAAGGTAAACATTATTGTGTTGTTTTAATGGTACAGAAAAATGGAAAACTGGCGAACGTTTCATAAAACTGAACAAAGAAAAGTGTTGATTCATAGAGTAAAGAAACGGAAAAGAATATTTGATTTGAACGTTATTAAAAAATCAATGGGTTTTATTTATTAAATATGCGGAGTCAATGGAAAGAAAATTTATTCTTTTCCAACTTAAAAATGCATGTCTATTGATTTATTTGATTATTTATATCCAAGGTAAGAAATTTAGACGCGTGAAAATCCGACGCAATAATTAAATTAAACACACGCCCAGTTTCATAATAAAAGTAACGCTTTTTAAATTTACGCGTTCTCTTATGTAGTAAATATACGTTGAAAATATTCCATCAATAACACGCGTTTTAAACGCGTAATTAAACAGTTTATTTATACACTAATTGTTTTTTCAAATCTTATTTCTTAATTAAAACATGATTTTACTAGAAATTAAGTTATTTACCATCTTCAACAAAAAACCCAAATTTCTAATTAAAGTAAATTCTTAACCACGTCAAAATTTCAGAGATCTTATTATTTATTTAAAAATTTGGGAAATTGTTTTAATCAATTCAAAATTTAGATTTTTTATATAATAAACCCCCAAAATTTTATAATTAAAAGTGAAAAATACTTGTTAAAACTTCGGGCTGCTACACTTCCCCCACTCAGAACTTTTCGTCCTCGAAAAGGAAGAAGGTAGGGGAATAGAAACAACCTGAAAGAAAAATAAATTGAAACTCAAAATAGAATCATTAATCTAAACCATACAAATTAATTATTAAATTAATAATTGATTTCATCTATTTAATTTCACTTAAGTTAAATTTTACTTTCAAATTTCATTACTTCATCTTCCAATTATCTTAAAATAAAAATTTCTAAAATCATAAGTTTGGAAATCATTTGTTATACTCAAAAATGTATTCAATAAATTAATATCTTTTTTTTATTCCTAATTATAACTAAATTTATTTCTCTCAATATATTTTTATCATCTATGCTAAATATGTTTACACTTATTACAACTGCTTAAATTTATTCTTAGTTCCTTTAATATCATTTTATATTGTAAATCATTCCATTACCTCTTGTTAATCTTTTTTTATAACTAGAATTTAAGTGTATAACATTTATTACAACCACTCAAATTTAATTTATAAATCTTTTTATATGGTATATTATCCAATTACATTGTTAACTTCTGAAAATCAAGGTAAGTTATATTGAAATGCAATTGAGTATTATACAAATAAAACTTTCAAAGTCAATTATCTCAAGTTGGAATCATTTATTCAAAAATTTGATTTTTTTTTTATATAATTGAAATTATTCCTCAAGATAAAATTTTAGAATTAAATTTTTGATTCCCTTCAAACCATTTAGAGATAAATAAATATATGTACATAATATGTCAAATCAATTTAAATCATATATCTATATATTATAAATCAAGTCATATTTTAGAGATTCAAATCAACTAAATTCTCAAGGTAACACTGTAGCCAGACTACAGAATGGTATCTTCACTTCGAAACTCGAACATGAATATAGATGATGTTGTAGTCATCACTGAAATTATTTCCCAGCGACAAAGAGAAGAGCACTGTTTTTTAAACCTTTAAAATTCTTTGGAAACAAATTTCTATTCGAAAATAGTTTAAATAATATATCCTTTTAAAATTAAAAAACAAGGTTTGAAACCGTCGGAAATTGAATTCTCAAGTTCTTGTTTTAAATTCATTTCTGTTCCCAAATTAATATATAACCATTGTTTATATTCAATTATTTATATGAGACAAAACTCATGGTTTACAAAACCATAAATAAAGAGTATTATCTCTTGACAACTAGTTAAATTAATTATAAAAATTCAGAAAATTATACTTATATATATAATATTAGATTTTTTCCAAATATAGAAATAAATTTTTCAAAACAAGAATAGAGATTCAAATTTGATGGACTCAAATCAAAGAGAATTTTGATTAAAGATAAGTTGGAATCAGAAGATCCGATGATAAATAACAGAATAAGGAACTGGATAAGTTTATATAAATCGCGGCAACCTTAACCTGGTCAACCGTGACTTTAAAGAGTAAGATCGATGTGGATTTTTCGGGGTAAATCTACATTCGATCTGAAGAGATAGAGTTCGGAATAACCAAAGATACTAGCATCTAAACCGAGGATAAATATAAATCTCTGGTGAATCAACGCTAATTTGTAAAGGAATTTCACCCCTTTATTAGAACATTGGCGAGACCGCCAATTCACTATAAAGATCATCGAAAGTGGAGTCATGGGATACTCCAGAACCGAAAGAAGATGAATAGTGAGGGACACGAAAGAACTTTGGAACCGTAGGGAACGTTCCAAAATTCGAAAAGGAAGAGTTTCAAGCTCGAATGAAAGTGATTTTGTAAATCAACTTTACCATACATTCTAAGTTTTGCCTAGAGCCAAAGCTCTGATACCAAATGTAACGACCCGATATTTTCAACCATTCGCATCCGCACATGTCGGACTTGAATTGTTCAAAATATAGCGTTGTCAATAAAATTTAGCAAATCTCAGAATATACAGTAAATAAATAATCACAGAATCACAGACACAGAAATCAGAATACTCACAGCGGAATTAAAAATTAACTTAGTGGTTCATGAAGCCACTATCCATAGTCTCAAAAAAAATATAAAGTACATAGTCTTAAACCAAATATAGTTTGAAATCTCCACAGAAACTCTCAATATTAAATTGTCTTGATTTCAAAGGCTAAAATAAGAACTGGATAGAAACTTGACGTCAGCTTGAAAAGAGATGATCTGCTGAAGTCCTAACTCTGGAGGTGAAGTCTGAACTGAAACTCAGGCTGACCCGAGCGTAAAATAAAACTTAAACACTCGAGTCAGGACATACATACTTATACAGTGTAAGCTAATTCAAGTGTACTGTAATGTAGAACAAGTAGCTTAAAGGATGCTTGTGACCGCCCATCCTCTAAGGATCCGTTAAACTATTTACTATGTAGTAATACTTCGCTATTATAATAGTGTCTATATTAAAATAAACTTACTTTTAAATAGCGTTAAGGCTTTACATTTTCCACCTTAACACGTAATAGTCCCAGTAGTCCATCCAATATCATAGTCCCTCCTGATCGGGAAGCCACCAGAGGATACCACACGTGCTACGAGAGAAAACCAAACTCGTACAAGGCTCGCTGTGGTAGGTGACACGACAAAACTAGGCAATGCCAGGGTAGATATACCAATTACGCAGCCAGACCGGTGGAAACGCGTAGCTGCTACTACCGCCCACCTCGAACAACACTTCCAAATCAAAGGTGCGCACCAAACAATCACAAAAGTAATAGAATGGCATACGAAGAAGTGCGTCCGATTAGAGGTGCTACCTCATTAATCCGAGAATCGCTCCGGTTTTAGCTACCTTATGCCAACTCACGGGAGTCGGGTCCACGCATTTACCTCATAGAAACTGTTACCACCATCCTACTTCATTCTGGAATCTCCTCCGCGTACACGGTTGTCAAAGTGGTTTTTGGTATCGACAGAGAGTATGCCCATATCCGATCCCGGTCTCTTTAACAACCAACGTTATTATTACCCGTGGTTATAAATTCCAAAATAGTTATATTTAAGTCAAATACTTCATTTTAAATTATTTAAAAGTGAAGTTATAATTCTTATAAAAATCCAATATAAATCCCAAAGATTATATCTTAGTTCATTTGTGTCAACTACAACACTTGCGCAGTGCGGTAATATCCTTTACAACAGATTGAGTAAATTAAATATAATTTTAGCAAAATATAAGCATTTATTTAAAAAAATTTAAAAAAAATCAAAATTTCCACATTTAAATAGTCATTTAAATTTCTCAATAATTTATGATTTTTTTTAAAGTAAATTCTTCAAATATATATCTAACCTTTTATACTTACTTATTAAAATCAAGTGTAAAATTTCTATGAATTTTTACTTAACAATTAAGTTAAATTACCGTTTTCAGAATAAACTAAATTTCCAATTAATTTCTTATCTTACCTTTATTTCAAAACCAACCTCCCATTTCTAAATCAAGTTATATTTCAACTTCCATATTTTCACTAATTTAACTATTTAATTCATAGAAAATTAACCTTGCTTTATATTCAAGTTATAACAAATTTCATAATTTTTTTTCTTAACTTAAATTCCATTTATTTTACAAATCCAAATTTTACAAGATAAATTTATACTTTAAATTTTTGACCTTTATTTATTTACATCTTTAACTTGTAAAATATAACTATGCTTAAGAATCATTTTATATCAAATTTTAACAAAATATTATAACATTCAATTTTTACAAATATTTAATAATTCCAGAAAATTTATATATAACCACGGTCTGTATAATATTTTTTAACCTAGGTCAAGTGATACAGATAATATATCATTTCAATCCGTAATTTTTAAAGAAAATCCGGGTTTTATCACTTCGAACCCGTAATCCCAAGTTAAATAAATAAATAAATAAATAAATATCGTTCAGGACTATCATTTCAGCCCGTAATGATTCTATACTATAGGGAACTTGCAGTGTGATAAACAGTAATTAGATAAATAGCGTAATAGCATAAATAAAACAGTATATAATATAACTGATGATATGTGGGATTAATAACAGGATTTTAACATTATCAATTTATATCACAGTCAAATAAATGAAATAAAATCGTGCTACAATTACACTTGTTATTAATTTACAGATATATAAGTACGTTTGTCAGGTGAGAATACTCACCTTTTCGAAGCTGTAGAATTTATTCAAACAACGATATCTACCCCGAAAGAAGAGTACAGAAGGCACGATCAATTTTTAGTGGATGCAACGACTTGATTCAAATCTTGAACAAAGTAATTAAATAAAACTAAGTATTCGAATCTTATCACGAACACAACAAATTTGAAACAAGATTGAACTAAAGGAAGTTGACACAACGGCTCGACCACTCACCACACGACTTGACCCATTAAAACAAAAGTTCAGCCTGCCCATTTAATTTTTCCAAATCAAAATTTACAAAATAAATTTATACTCTGTATTTTTTTCTTTTACGCTTTTTACAGAATATTATGACATGTAAATAAAAGGTGGCAAATCTTATGTGGGCAACAATGCAATTCACGACAGTGATACATAATGGTGGCGCATGCAATATTTATTGATTTATGATTATTTTTTTTGCCTTTTCTTTTCTTTTTTTATTTTTTTTATTTTTTTATTACTAAGTGCAACATGTGGTTTACGTATTAATACTTCATAATTATTTTTAGTATACAATACTTCATATGGATATGTTCATAGTGCATAAAGACAGTTATTCATGCATGTATCTACCTACTTAAATTCACTATATATCCTAACAAGCTAATGCTCCGGATGTTCTACTCACATGAACAGGTGGCTCCCTACTATTCTATTCACCCTCTTATTATAATAATTTTTTCTTTCTTTTTAAAAAAAAGACACGGCCCTTGCCAAATTTCAAAACTCGAATGCATGCACTCCTGAGACATCACGTCATGGCATAGAGGACTGGTTACATAAGCTACAGGTGGCACACATTTTCTACTTCAGAAATGCAAAAGGGTAATTTCAACCTAGTCTCTAGATGGACAACACAACACTATGCTTGCCCATATATTCATTCCTGACATGTACACATAATTTACTTCTCCCTTTATTTTTTTTTAATTTTTTTTTTAATTTTTTTAACTGAACGCATGCACAAAGTCACGGGATGGTTCATGGTGCGAGGTCGGTGGCGGAGGGTGGTGCCGGAGTAGCCGAGCATGGTGGAACAAACAATAGGAAATAGAGAAAAATTAAAAAGAAAAGAAAGAGGAAAATAAGAAGGAAGAAGGGATGCAGCTATGTACCTGATGCTACCTGAAGCTTTAGCACGACAAGGAAGAAAATGAATGAAATTGTTGCAAATGTGTTACGTATTTAAAAATGAGCTTGCGGTGATGGAAATGTAAACGAGGGGTTATGAATTTATATAGTGGGTTGCGTGTTTTTGGGCATGCGAAAAATCAATGCAGGAAAAAAAATGGCAAGTGAATTCAAATTTTAAAATGCTAAAAGAAATGAATGATTTCACTGCATTATTAAAGGTTGCGTTTTATAATTAAATAGGTTGAGTGGTTTTAGCAAAGTAACGACAAGAATTGATTTAAACAATTATACCCGTGATTGGAATATGTACATAGGGTACCTTGAGTGATTTTATAGGGAGAAACTGCAAGAGATAAATGAACTTTTGAACGTACGCTAATAAATAAAATCTTGCACTGATTTAAGGTGAAAATAGGCAACGAATAACTGATTTCTTTGATTTACAAAAGAAACAGATAAGAATACTTGGCAACGTTTGTACACTTTTTTTTTTATATTTTGGAAATAAGCGTGTTGATTAAAAGGGAAGAAAAGAGGCAAGAGATTATTTGGCACGCATTTGTACTCGTTTGAAAGTATTAAGAAGAGAATGCGTTGATAAATAAAAAGAAACGACAAGAATGAGTGGAGCAAATAATTGCAGTGGGTAAGAATTAATTAGCGAAAGAAACGACAAGCGATTATATTTTTTGCTTTGAATGGAAATGGAATTTGAACAATTTGCGAACGTGTTTAATAATGAGAAGAAACTAGCGTTGATATCGGAGAAAACGACAATAATGTTAGATTTGAACGTTACTTTAAGATTTATACTAAATTAAAATAGTTGCAGCAAAAAGGGAAGGTGAAAATCACGGCATGTGTAAATCAAGGGATAGTTTCTTTTATCAGTGAACATTCGTACATGCAAAATTTAAGGAAAAAAATGAATTGATTTAGATGAGAAGTTAAAGGCAAGAAGTTATTTAAAAAAAAAAAAACAATTACCCTGTTGCGTTGATTTTGAATCAGTCTATTGAATATTTTTTCGGTCAATTTCACACGAGAGGTAAGGAAAGTTTGGAACAATTAATTACAGTGAGTAATAAATTTTTATTACCAGTGTAGATTTCATGAATTAAGGAGAACATAAAACGGCAAGCAATAAATTTGCACTTAAAACGGAAATGGAAAATTTGACCAAAAAAATAATGTTGAGCGACGTGTAAATATTAAAGAGGATATCTTTAGAATGCGTACAACAGACGCAATTAATTTATGCCCAGAATATAACGAAAATAACGGATTTAAATTTTATACGTTTTCTTATACGTTATTTATTCCATCAAATAACACGCTAATTAAACGCGTAATTAAACAGTTTATTTATACATAAATTTTGAAATTTATTACTTAAAAAATATGATTTGTTTACATTGGGTTTTTTTTTCATTCATTTACCATTTACCAAGAAATCTATTACTCAAATGTATATAAGTAACAGTATAAATTATTTAATTTTTAAAAAGTACATATTCCATTTATAGCTAAGGTAAACATTATTGTGTTGTTTTAATGGTATAGAAAAATGGAAAATTGGCGAACGTTTTATAAAACTGAACAAAGAAAAGTGTTGATTCTTAGAGTAAAGAAACATAAAAGAATATTTGATTTGAACGTTATTGAAAAATCAATGGGTTTTATTTATTAAATATGTGGAGTCAATGGAAAGAAAATTTATTCTTTTCCAACTTAAAAATGCATGTCTACTGATTTATTTGATTATTTATATCCAAGGTAAGAAATTTAGACACGTGAAAAACCGACGCAATAATTAAATCAAACACACGCCCAGTTTCATAATAAAAGTAACGCTTTTTAAATTTACGCGTTCTCTTATGTAGTAAATATACGTTAAAAATATTCCATCAATAACACGCCTTTTAAACGCGTAATTAAACAGTTTATTTATACACTAATTTTTTTCAAATCTTATTTCTTAATTAAGTCATGATTTTGCTAGAAATTAAGTTATTTACCATCTTCAACAAAAAACCCAAATTTCCAATTAAAGTAAATTCTCAACCACGTCAAAATTTCAAAGATCTTATTATTTATTTAAAACTTTGGGAAATTGTTTTAATCAATTCAAAATTTAGATTTTTTATATAAAAAACCCCCAAAGTTTTATAATTAAAAGTGAAAAATAATTGTTAAAACTTCGGGCTGTTACACAAATCCCAACATCTACGTATGGACAATTATACACTCACGGATTATTATGTTACACACGCACTCACACATATGTATAAACTAAATCAAACACAATTAATTTCATATCTTAATATATTTGAATTTAAATAAAATAAATGATTTTATTTAAATGAAATTTAGAAATGTTCTAGTTCAGTTAAACTTCATAGGCGCAATAAAAGATCCAATAGGGTAAATTTTTTAAAATTCACTCATAAATTTTGCTGCAGGCTAATCTAGTTCCAACAAATCTAAGTGCATGGATCGCTGTGATCCATACACTGGATCGCCGACGATCCTTACTTCGTCATTGGGTCGCTAACGCACATGGGGAGTGAAGGAAGCAAAAATATGCTAAGTGTATGGATCAATCGCCAGCGATCCATACTTGTTCATGGACTCTTGGCGAGCTAACTAGGCGAAGAAAGGAAAAGAGGAGCTAAGCAATTCGCTCGCACGCGAGATAAATCTATGGATCGCCAGCGATCCATAGACCATGGATCGCAGCGATCCATGCTTTTGGTTCGGGTCGAGAGCTAAGCTTCGTTGCATCTTCCTGTGTCCATCTGCAAGCAGCTAGTGAACAAGCCTGGCACAGAAGCTCTCCTGTAACGACCCAGAAATTTTATTAATTAAAATTTAGATATTTAATTTAATTTTAAATATAAATAATTGAATTTATAAGTCGAATAAATTTTATTTCGAATAATTGGATTTAATTGAATAATTAAATCGATAATTTGATATGTTAAATTACAGAAATGATTGAAAATTGGGTTAAATATGATTGAAAATGATTTGTAAAATTTTATTTTATCATGTTGGAGTTAGAATGATGTTATAAAACTTTTAAAATTGAATTAAGAGTTAATTTGTGAAAATTGAATATTTTAATATTTAATCGACTAGTAAAATTAGCCATTTTTCGAACAGTCTTAGAATTGGACGAAATCAGTTCCATTGGATTCGTAATAGTTTGTTATTATCGGATTTCAATTTTCGTAGCAATCGGAGTTATCGTTTGATCGCAGCAGCTCGAAACGCATCGAAATTGTTTTAATATTAATTTGGCGAGTTAAAATAGTCATTTTTTAAACAGTCTCGGATTTTGACGAAACCAGTTTCATCGGATCCGTAATGTGATATTATTGTAAGAATTCAAATTTCGTGTCAATCGGATTTACCGTTTGTCCGGTGCAAGCTAAAACGCCTAGAAAATCGTTTAATCGGTTTAATTTTAAATTGAACGTTTATTGCCATAACTCGCACAGATGATCGAATTAGCTTCCGAAACCTGTTCAATTATGTCCGGAACGCGGGGTAAATCCTAGAAACGCCGGTTACCGCGCGTAAATCGGAGTTTGGAAAATCCAAAATGAATAGTGTTCGTTTTATTTTCTATAAGTAGACCATTTATTCACAAAAATAAAAAAAAATAAACTAGGGTTTAAAACCCTAGCCGTCTTCTGAAACAATCAATGGCCGATTTCATCCAGTCTTCTTCTTCTCTTTTCTTCAAATCCAAGCAACAATTCGCGAAACTCCCAACATGAACATTGTAGAGCACAGCACGTTCGACAAATCCAACGGCTATGATTGGATTTAGTGTTGTGGATTGACGGCAATGTGGCCTCGAACGTCCAACGGTCGCGCACGTTTTTCGCAACAATATGATGGCCGAGTTCTAGGCTGTTCACGGCGTTGATGGTGGTGGCCAAGGGCTACGAATTGGAGGTAGTTGATCGTGTTTTAGTCAAGCGTGGAGATGGTGGCTTGGAACTCTAGTTCGGCCTCTAAGTGGGTTCATGCGCGTGTAGTTGTCTGTAGATGGATACGCGTGAGGGAGATGGAAGAAACAAAGGTGCGGCCCTGATGCGTTGGAAAGCAAATGAACGGTTGTGATTAATTTAGGGTTTAAAATAAAAAAAAAATGTTGTAAATATTTATGTTATAAATTCGAGTATCTTTAAAAATGCATATCTTTTTCATACGAGGTCGAAAACGAGCGAAACCAGTTGCGTTGGAATCATATGGACGAGCAATACGCTATGGAATTGGATTGGAGTCGTTTGGAGTTAGTGAGAATTTCGGGTAAAATTAAACATCCGTTTAATTTTATTCGAAATAAATCGCTAAAACGAAATTGAAATCAAGGTGAGAACTTCTCACTCAATCGAATCGGTTTCGATTTTTATTTTGGATAGTTAGATTTAAAATTCTCGAATGTATGTTTGAATGATGATTGTTATCTATTGATTGTTAAAATAAACATTATGCGCCGCTAGTAAGCGGATGTTATTTATTAAAAACATATACCGCGAATATTTCATAAACAGTGAAATTGGTATAATTTATGTGCTTGGAATTGATTTTCCCGCAGTATATAGCAGATGAGACCCTATTGCGCCGCCTATTAAGCGGATAATATTTTAAATCCCATATAGCGCGATAATTCCGTACTGGAACGGAATTGGTATTGTGCTAACATCTTTGGATGCAGGAAAACAGGTTGGAGGGATCCAACTGGATTCCTCAACAGTATTTATTTGATTATGGATATTTTGATATTCGTTGATTATCATATACAGATATATGATATCGTTGTTGTCGTGATTGACTATTTGGTGTGTAGCATCATTGGACCAAATTTTGGGATTTTAAAAGGATTTTTAAAGTGATTTTGGAAAGTATATGTTTATAAAATATTTTTTGGAATTGATCCATTTTAAATAAATAACGTTATAATTTTTAATGTTATAAAAATCATGATTTTTGAGAAATATAGTTAAAAGTTGATTTTTAAAAATATGGGGTTAATGATTTTATAAAATAGTTTAAATCGGGATTTTTTAATTTATTATAAAAAGTTTAAAATATGGGATTTATAAAATTTGATTATTTTATAAATCAAAATGATGAAATTTTAAAGGAGTTTAAAGACGTTTTAAATAATAGTATAAATTGATTTATATAAAAGATTTATAAATAGATATATAAATTAAAAATATTGGAATTATAAAACGAGTTTTTATAAGTGTTAGAATGAATTGTGAATGAATTTCATAAATGAATGAAATTTATAGGATTACAAATGAGGAAGTTATAAATGGAATTTTACAAGCAGTAGGTTTATAAAATTTGTAAAGATATTAAAAGGAATAGATTTGGGTAAATAAATGAATCTTATAAGTTATAAGATCTATAACTTGGGAAGTTTAAAAGAACGATTTTTGTAAACAAATAAATTATAAGTATTTGACTTATAATATGAATTTTTAGTATATCATTGAGATATGAATTGAGATAGGTTAATAAAGGAATTTATAAAAGGAGTTGATATAAAATGAATAGAAATAGAATTTATAAACATTGTTTTATAAATTCGCAAACGACTTATTTTGATAAATAAATTGTTATAACTTATTTATGGAGTTATATTCACGTTTTAGACTGTGAATAATCCTTTAAAATGAAATGTATAGAAAGATGAAATTGGTTAACAAAGTATATTCACGTTTTTGAATAGTGAATAATATGTTAAAGAAAATGTTTTGAATGTGAAGTTTTAAATAGAATTTAAACGATCTAATGATGTTTTAAATGTGTTAAGATTCGAAATCATAGATTTCAACATTCATTGTTGAAATAGACGTTTTCGAGAGATAGAAGGAAATGGTGGATTATAACACTGTTGTTATAGTAAATGATTTCCGAAAGGAAATGTTTTGTATAGTATTGGGATTTATATATCTATTTTAATTTCGAATCCCTATACCAGTGATTTTGGGTTGTCGTAACGATGTTTTACGCAAGATTCGTTTTGGCCCAAATAAATATGTTTAAGAGAATGATTTCCTTAAAGAATGAAATATATACTTAATTTCGATTTAAGTAGATTGAATATTTTCCAAGTGTAGAAAATAAATAGATTTGTGAATTACTTATAAATAAATAAGTATGGAAATGTTTTTCCAATGTGAAATGAAACGTTTTGTATCTTTTTGAAGATAAATTGAAAATGAATATTTGAAACCTATTGAAAATCGTATATCAGTAGATATTGTGAAATATAAATTCACTATGGATTTTATAAATGAAAAGCAAGTGGAATTTGTTTAAAAATAAACGTTGATTTATTTTTGATGTATTGAAATTATATATCTTATAAAGATATTTTTGGGAAAATAAATAATTTGGAAAATTATTTGGAATCTAGTGATGTTGTGCATATCCATTGATAGTTTAATAACCGACTATCAATATTTACCTTTGAAAGGGTATTTGTTGTGATTTGCTTGAATTTGAATGCCACACTTATTTTTAAATTATTGCGCTCGTTATTCGGATTACCCATTCCGAATAGTGATACGACGTAATGGATAGCATTGATGACCGGTGTTGAAGACCGGATATTTTTGAAAGCGAAAGGACAACTTGTTGAATGTCTTTGCATCGAATGGTCCCCGGTATAGAGACTCCATATGTGATGGGAAGTCCGAACGTGATTAGTGAATATCCGGATTGCAAGGACTTCTTTGTAAGTGCCTTCGGTTCTGTTCGATCCCGGAACAGACTTGTATGGATTGTATGTCTGACATTACAATTGAGATATAAAGCTGATTTCTTTCAAATATATTTCTGTTGGTGGCGGAGAATTTATTCTCATATCTTAACACCCTTCTCTGAGACGTACGAGCTCAGAAGTTATATAGTTGAAGGTTATTAACGATATATTCCCAATTTGGTAATGTGACATGCTGAGTGTTGCTGTGAAATGATCATTGTTTGATCATTTGTGATATGATCATTTGTTTGATCACTTATCTTCGTGATCATTTGTATGACCATTTGTTGACCCTGAGCACAGCTTTTGTATAAAGCGTGGCTTTATGGACGAGACTTCGTCGAGCCTCACACCCCGAAATGGTCAAAACAGGAAAGATGCAGCAAGGTTATGAGGGGTAGCTCCCTTTAGGGTATGTGCATTTCCTTCTGGAAAAAGGTGGTATCATGGTATGGAGCCCAGATACTTACTCATGTTGAAACACTTTATTATTATGGTGTGATGTTGATTACGAGCGCTCGGATAAAGGTCCCAAAGGACCGAGGGATGGCATGCTCGTGTCAGTTGTTACCTAGTTTGAAAGGTAACCCGGCCTTGTGTTGGCAGAGATCCGGTTAGGTTCTCGGCGACGTCCTTCCAGAGGCGTTCTCATGTGGCAATGGGAAGTTCCTTGGCCTGACCATTTATTGGAAATCCAAAGAAACAATACGATCCTTATACGGTTTTAGTTGTATAACCTGCTATGGAATGTCGCGGTAACCTGCTATTGAACATAGTAGCTATAGTAGGCATACGATAATGGTCGTATGTTGGCTAAGATTTATATTCTACTTTCGAAATTGTTTTATACACTATGCACTAGTAATAATATCAAATGTTCTTTTTAATGCGTATCAAGCATCTTTGACTATCATAAGGAGAAATCTCCTTCGATTCTGTGTTTGCATGTGTGTGTGTGCGGGAGGCCTTATGGTAGTCTCATTTTTAAAAGCATTGCGAATTGACTTTAAAAAAATATTCCTCTATTTTGCTTTCAAAGATAAATAAACTGTTTTGAGTTCTCACACCAGTCACATGACTGACTCAGAGTTTATTGTTTTCCTTCCTAAACTCTGGGTGCCCAATTTCCACACGGGCAGTCAAGAGTTAGGTTTATCAGGATATTCTGGAATTCAGGAGTTGCTGGAGGCAGGATGGATGGCATGGCGTATTATTAGTATATAGTATTTCTTTTCCGCTGTTTGATGTTGTTTGTTGTTGTACACTCTGATGTAATGAAATGTAATATGATGTAATGTAATAACTGATATAGTTCTTTGTTTAAAGATTATTCATTTATCTATTATATGTTGTTCCGCTGCGAATTGTGAGATTCTGATATTGTTCTGCTGTTTTCTGTTCTGATCCGTCCTATTTTCTATCTTTTCTCTCTTCTTCTATCCTTTTCTTCTTCTTTTCAAACCCTAATGGTTCGTATTTCTGTTCATCTTGAGTTAATCTATGGAGATTAGTGTATATTCAAGGGATACGGAAAAGCGGGCTATTACATTTGGTATCGGAGCATGTGGTTAAGCGACAACCATGGTTCTGTTGGGTATTACTCATTAGAGATAGAGTCAGTAGTACTCTAGAATGAGTTTGAGTGTAATAATAGCATGAGAGCGTATTTGTTAGTGAATATAAAATTGTTTTATATTGTGATGATTGGTTTATTGAGTGGCATATGAACGTTCGTCAGCACGGTATGCACAACTATGCCGAAGGGGTTTATAAACACTTGAATAGAACAATTCGATACAGTATTGTTTTAAAATTGGGTAAATGAAATAATTTTACCTTGATTATTTTTATATATAAAGGAATAGTTTTTCAGAATTATTAAAGTGTATATAAGTAGATTGTTTGGTTGTTGAATAAGTTAAATAAAAACATCTAAATAGAAGAATAATTGTATAAGCAAAAGAATTATAAGAATTGAATTATAATTAAAGTGATTTACAATTGTGAAATAAACTTATATATATAAGAAGTGAAACTATATGAATATATTTATGAATATGAGTTGTAAATAAAAATGAATTTAAAGTTAAATAAAAATTTACTTTAGATTTAGAATCTGAATTGATTTATAAGTGGGAATTTAAGTTAAGAAAAACAAATGATGTTTGTAAAATGGAAATATAACTTAAGAGATGTTGAATGAAGTTGATATTGGTATCAAAGTAAATTAATAAAGTTAAGTGATAGATATGAACTTGAGTTATGAAATGAAATTCAACTTTAGTAATTGAATTGAACGAATGGATTCAATGTTAATCAAATTGAATGTAAATAAAGTTGATATGAAATAATGAATGTAAGTATTAATTCATTAAAATCTTATGTTATTGGAAGCTGAAAGATTGAATGAAAATCAATTTAATTAAACCAATTGAAAGTGATGGTGTTAAACCAAATTGAATGAATATAAGCGAAGGAATTTGGTTGTAATTAATATACATTGGTTATTATATGATTGTTAGTTGATTGTATATAATTCATTAAGTATTAATGAAATTAAGTTAATGAAATTGAAAACTAAAGTAATTGAAATTCAATTGGAAGTTAAGTGAATCTTAAATAGAATTGAATTTGATTTGGAAGTGAACCAACTTGAATATGAATTAGTAAATATAAACTAATTGAAAATGAATGTTAGTAAAAACATCCACTGTTAATGAATCAAATGTGATTGAATTGAAAACCATTTCATTGAATATTAATGAGAATATGAATGAATATTTATTGGTTATGAATGCTAGTTGGATGATAGTTGGTTGATGGTTGAATATAATTGCTTTTACTACATTTGCTATGTTGGCATATATAGTTATTATGTTGCTATATGTTGTATATCGATACTATTGTCTATATACATGTTCTCATGTTGTTTGTTGAGTGTTTAGTAGGTGCGGATCGCGTTTGCTTCGCATTTGGAGCTCGCTTTCGCGCTATATTAGCCGTATATGCTCGCTAATAAAATATAAGGTACATATCTCGGATTAAATATCGTACTTTTACACTTTTTTCCTCGTGGGATGCCTCATCACTTGATGAGATGTATATTTGTGATATATATACTGTCATATTTTTTTTGGATCGAGCCGCGCAAAGGAGACTCTGGCGAATTTTTCCGAAAATTTAAGGCGTTAGAAAAATTTGAGAAAAAATTGGAAAATTTTTGAAAACTATATTTTGATTTGGAGTTGAAAGTTAAACAATAGTAGTTGTTTTTGAAAAGATAACTTAGTATGATTTGAAAACTTAGTAAAGATTTTGTAAGAAGTTTAGCTATGGATTTTGGGAAAGTTAATAGATTATGTAACTTTTCTTACTTAGTAATTTCGAGGACGAAATTCTTTTAAGGGGGGAAGTATGTAACGACCTAGAAATTTTATTAATTAAAATTTAGATATTTAATTTAATTTAAATATAAATAAGTGAATTTATAAGTCGAATAAATTTTATTTCAAATAATTGGATTTAATTGAATAATTAAATCGATAATTTGATATGTTAAATTACAGAAATGATTGAAAATTGGGTTGAAAATGATTGAAAATGATTTGTAAAATTTTATTTTATCATGTTGGAGTTAGAATGATGTTATAGAACTTTTAAAATTGAATTAAGAGTTAATTTGTGAAAATTGAATATTTTAATATTTAATCGACTAGTAAAATTAGCCATTTTTCGAACAGTCTCAGAATTGGACGAAATTAGTTCCATTGGATCTGTAATATTTTGTTTTTATCGGATTTCAATTTTCGTAGCAATCAGAGTTATCGTTTGATCGCAGCAGCTCGAAACGCATCGAAATTGTTTTAATATTAATTTGGCGAGTTAAAATAGTCATTTTTCAAATGAGGGAATTAGGCTGAAGGAAAAACCTGAAAACACTTTTAGTCTGAAGGACAGAAGTTTTAAAATTTAGCCTGAAGGACAAAAAATGATATATTCATATAGCATTACACATCCATAATGCTATATTCATATAGCATTACACATCTATAATGCTATATACAACACAATTTTATAAGTTTCTGCATACACAAACAAGCAGCTGTGTAATGCTATATGAATATAGCATTATGGATGTGCAATGCTATATGAATATATCATTTTTTGTCCTTCAGGCTAAATTTTAAAACTTCTGTCCTTCAGACTTAAAGTGTTCTCGGGTTTTTCCTTCAGCCTAATTCCCTGTTTTTCAAATAGTCTCGGATTTTGACGAAACTAGTTTCATCGGATCCGTAATGTGATATTATTGTAAGGTTTCAAATTTCGTGTCAATCGGATTTACCGTTTGTCCGGTGCAAGCTAAAACGCCTAGAAAATCGTTTAATCGGTTTAATTTTAAATTGAACGTTTATTGCCATAACTCGCACAGATGATCGAATTAGCTTCCGAAACCTGTTCCATTGTGTCCGGAACGCGGGGTAAACCCTAAAAACGCCGGTTACCGCGCGTAAATCGGAGTTTGAAAAATCCAAAATGAATAGTGTTTGTTTTATTTTCTATAAGTAGACCATTTATTCACAAAAATAAAAAAAATAAACTAGGGTTTAAAACCCTAGCCGCCTCCTGAAACAATCAATGGCCGATTTCATCCAGTCTTCTTCTCCTCTTTTCTTCAAATCCAAGCAACAATTCGCGAAACTCCCAACATGAACATTGTAGAGCACAACACGTTCGACAAATCCAACGGCTATGATTGGATTTAGTGCTGTGGATTGACGGCAATGTGGCCTCGAACGTCCAACGGTCGCGCACGTTTTTCGCAACAATATGATGGCCGAGCTCTAGGCTGTTCACGGCGTTGATGGTGGTGGCCAAGGGCTACGAATTGGAGGTAGTTGATCGTGTTTTAGTCAAGCGTGGAGATGGTGGCTTGGAACCCTAGTTCGGCCTCAAGTGGGTTCATGCGCGTGTAGTTGTCTGTAGATGGATACGCGTGAGGGAGATGGAAGAAACAAAGGTGCGGCCCTGATGCGTTGGAAAGCAAATGAACGGTTGTGATTAATTTAGGGTTTAAAATAAAAAAAATAATGTCGTAAATATTTATGTTATAAATTCGAGTATCTTTAAAAATGCATATCTTTTTCATACGAGGTCGAAAACGCGCGGAACCAGTTGCGTTGGAATCGTATGGATGAGCACTACGCTATGGAATTGGATTGGAGTCGTTTCGAGTTAGTAAGAATTTCGGGTAAAATTAAACGTCCGTTTAATTTTATTCGAAATAAATCGCTAAAACGAAATTGAAATCAAGGTGAGAACTTCTCACTCAATCGAATCGGTTTTGATTTTTATTTTAAATAGTTAGATTTAAAATTCTTGAATGCATGTTTGAATGATGATTGTTATCTATTGATTGTTAAAATAGACATTATGTGCCGCTAGTAAGCGGATGTTATTTATTAAAAACATATACCGCGAATATTTCATAAACAGTGAAATTGGTATTATTTATGTACTTGGAATTGATTTTCCCGCAGTATATAGCGGATGAGACCCTATTGCGCCGTCTATTAAGCGGATAATATTTTAAATCCCATATACCGTGATAATTCCGTACTGGAACGGAATTGGTATTGTGCTAACATCTTTGGATGCAGGAAAACAGGTTGGAGGGATCCAACTGGATTCCTCAACAGTATTTTTTTGATTATGGATATTTTGATATTCGTTGATTATCATATACAGATATATGATATCGTTGTTGTCGTGATTGACTATTTGGTGTGTAGCATCATTGGACCAAATTTTGGGATTTTAAAAGGATTTTAAAAGTGATTTTGGAAAGTATATGTTTATAAAATATTTTTTGGAATTGATCCATTTTAAATAAATAACGTTATAATTTTTATTGTTATAAAAATCATGATTTTTGAGAAATATAGTTAAAAGTTGATTTTTAAAAATATGGGGTTAATGATTTTATAAAATAGTTTAAATCGGGATTTTTGAATTTATTATAAAAAGTTTAAGATATAGGATTTATAAAATTTGATTATTTTATAAATCAAAATGATGAAATTTTAAAGGAGTTTAAAGACGTTTTAAATAATAGTATAAATTGATTTATATAAAAGATTTATAAATAGATATTTATAAATTAAAAATATTGGAATTATAAAACGAGTTTTTACAAGTGTTAGAATGAATTGTGAATGAATATCATAAATGAATGAAATTTATAGGATTATAAACGAGGAAGTTATAAATGGAATTTTACAAGCAGTAGGTTTATAAAATTTGTAAAGATATTAAAAGGAATAGATTTGGGTAAATAAATGAATCTTATAAGTTATAAGATTTATAACTTGGGAAGTTTAAAAGAACGATTTTTATAAACAAATAAATTATAAGTATTTGACTTATAATATGAATTTTTAGTATATCATTGAGATATGAATTGAGATAGGTTAATAAAGGAATTTATAAAAGGAGTTGATATAAAATAAATAGAAATAGAATTTATAAACATTGTTTTATAAATTTGCAAACGACTTATTTTGATAAATAAATTGTTATAACTTATTTATGGAGTTATATTCACGTTTTAGACTGTGAATAATCCTTTAAAATGAAATGTATAGAAATGATAAAATTGGTTAACAAAGTATATTCACGTTTTTGAATAGTGAATAATATGTTAAAGAAAATGTTTTGAATGTGATGTTTTAAATAGAATTTAAACGATCTAATGATGTTTTAAATGTGTTAAGATTCGAAATCATAGATTTCAATATTCATTGTTGAAATAGACGTTTTCGAAAGATAGAAGGAAATGGTGGACTATAACACTGTTGTTATAGTAAATTATTTCCGAAAGGAAATGTTTTGTATAGTATTGGGATTTATATATCTATTTTAATTTCGAATCCCTATACCAGTGATTTTGGGTTGTCGTAACGATGTTTTACGCAATATTTGTTTTGGCCCAAATAAATATGTTTAAGAGAATGATTTCCTTAAAGAATGAAATATATACTTAATTTCGATTTAAGTATATTGAATATTTTCCAAGTGTAGAAAATAAATAGATTTGTGAATTACTTATAAATAAATAAGTATGGAAATGTTTTTCCAATGTGAAATGAAACGTTTTGAGAATTTATCTTTTTGAAGATAAATTGAAAATGAATATTTGAAACCTATTGAAAATCGTATATCAGTAGATATTGTGAAATATAAATTCACTATGGAATTTATAAATGAAAAGAAAGTGGAATTTGTTTAAAAATAAACGTTGATTTATTTTTGAAGTATTGAAATTATATATCTTATAAAGATATTTATGGGAAAATAAATAATTTGGAAAATTATTTGGAATCTAGTGGTGTTGTGCATATCCATTGATAGTTCAATAACCGACTATCAACATTTACCTTTGAATTGGTATTTGTTGTGATATGCTTGAATTTGAATGCCACACTTATTTTTAAAGTATTGCGCTCGTTATTCGGATTACCCATTCCGAATAGTGATACGACGTAATGGATAGCATTGATGACCGGTGTTGAAGACCGGATATTTTTGAAAGCGCAAGGACAACTCGTTGAATGTCTTTGCATCGAATGGTCCCCGGTATAGAGACTCCATATGTGATGGGAAGTCCGAACGTGATTAGTGAATATCCGGATTGCAAGGACTTCTTTGTAAGTGCCTTCGGTTCTGTTCGATCTCGGAACAGACTTGTATGGATTGTATGTCTGACATTACAATTGAGATATAAAGCTGATTTCTTTCAAATATATTTCTGTTGGTGGCGGAGAATTTGTTCTCTTAGCTTAACACCCTTATCTGAGACGTACGAGCTCAGAGATTATATAGTTGAAGGTTATTAGCGATATATTCCCAATTTGGTAATGTGACATGCTGAGTGTTGTTGTGAAATGATCATTGTTTGATCATTTGTGATATGATCATTTATTTGATCACTTATCTTCGTGATCATTTCTATGATCATTTGTTGACCCAAAGCACAGCTTTTGTATAAAGCGTGGCTTTGTGGACGAGACTTCGTCGAGCCTCACACCCCGAAATGGTCAAAACAGGAAAGATGCAGCAAGGTTATGAGGGGTAGCTCCCTTTATGGTATGTGCATTTCCTTCTGGAAAAGGGTGGTATCATGGTATGGAGGCCAGATACTTACTCATGTTGAAACACTTTATTATTATTGTGTGATGTTGATTACGAGTTCTTGGATAAAGGTCCCAAAGGACCAGGGGATGGCATGCTCGTGTCAGTTGTTACCTAGTTTGAAAGGTAACCCGGCCTTGTGTTGGCAGAGATCCGGTTAGGTTCTCGGGGACGTCCTTCCAGAGGCGTTCTCATGTGGCAATGGGAAGTTCCTTGGCCTGACCATTTGTTGGAAATCCAAAGAAACAATACGATCCTTGTACGGTTTTAGTTGTATAACCTGCTATGGAATGTGGCGGTAACCTGCTATTGAACATAGTAGCTATAGTAGGCCTACGATAATGGTCGTATGTTGGCTAAGATTTATATTCTACTTTCGACATTGTTTTATACACTATGCACTAGTAATAATATCAAATTTTCTTTTTAATGCGTATCAAGCATCTTTGACTATCATAAGGAGAAATCTCCTCCGATTCTGCGTTTGCATGTGTGTGTGTGCGGGAGGCCTTATGGTAGTCTCATTTTTAAAAGCATTGCGAATTGACTTTAAAAAAATATTCCTCTATTTTGTTTTCAAAGATAAATAAACTGTTTTGAGTTCTCACACCATTCACATGACTGACTCGGAGTTTATTGTTTTCCTTCCTAAACTCTGGGTGCCCACCAATTTCCACACGGGCAGTCAAGAGTTAGGTTTATCAGGATATTCTTGAATTCAGGAGTTGCTGGAGACAGGATGGATGGCATGGCGTATTATTAGTATATAGTATTTATTTTCCGCTGTTTGATGTTGTTTGTTGTTGTACACTCTGATGTAATGAAACGTAATGTGATGTAATGTAATAACTGATATAGTTCTTTGTTAAAGATTATTCATTTATCTATTATATGTTGTTCCGCTGCGAATTGTGAGATTCTGATATTGTTCTGCTGTTTTTTGTTCTGTTCCGTCCTATTTTCTATCTTTTCTCTCTTCTTCTATCCTTTTCTTCTTCTTTTTAAACACTAATGGTTCGTATTTCTGTCCATCTTGAGTTAATCTATGGAGATTAGTGTATATTCATGGGGTACGGAAAAGCGGGCTATTACATCTCCTACCTTTATAAATATCGTCCTATCTGCAACATAAACGGGATTTTCTCCGGACTGGTTGCTGAAGCTCTGCCGGAATTTTTTTCCACTCTTCATCTCCTCACAACAATCTTCAAAGGGATTCACTGTTATTCTCCGGTGGATTCCAACTCTGAAGATTCAACAATCAAAAGCCTTGTAATCAAACACTATCTGTAACAGCAACCGGTTTATAATAAAAACTATAAAGTGGACGCACGCTTTGTTAACAGCTGAACCACTATAAAAATATTTTTGTCTTTTTTCTTTTATTGTTCTTTTATATATCTATTATCTGCATCATTGCTTTGTGAGAACAGGACTGTGCTTTCACACTCAAACCAGGGTGTTGATCCATTTTTTGGTTTAACATTTTCTGTTTTGAGATATTTTAGCTTTTTTTTTTGGAAAACTTGTCCTTGGAAATGGAAAACCAATAGCACGTTTCTTTTCGCCTTTTAAATTTGTTTTCAACCTTCTCATTTTGTTTTGCTTTTTTAAATGGTATTTTTGCCTTTTATTTTTTTTTTCAAACAAAAAAATCTAGAAAGACTTGTATTTGAATTTAATGCGTTGAATGCATTTTGAAATTTTTTGTATTTGTAAAAGTGTATTTTTTAAACAATAAACCACAGGCATTTCCATTGTCTTGGTTTTATTTCAAGTTTTTAATTTTTAAACATATTTTTCATGTTTTGCTATGAGGTATTTTAATCTTTTAGAAAACATGTATGATTTTAATATTTTGAAAAATTGCCCATCAAATTGGAAAAACTGAAAAAATGTTTGATTTTGTATTTCTTTCACCTTTTTAAATCTATTTCAACATTGTTGATCTATATTGATTTTTTGAATTGTTTTTTATCTTTTTATGCTTTTGATAATATTCAAAACAAGGAAATATGTATTGAGTTTGTTTTGTTAATCCATTTTGAGAAATGCGTGTTTTAAAGTGCATTTCCAAAAATAATAAACCAAACATTTTGATAATTTGGTTCTATTTCAAATTTTTTAGTTTTAATGTTTTGAAAAATCATGTTTCAAAATGGAAAATCAACAATATGTTTGTCATATATGTAACAACCCTAGATTTTGCCTATATTTTTATATTTGACTTTATTTTTATTTTGGAATTATTTTAAAACTTTTTTTTCAAACAATTCATTTTTATAAATAAATGTTAATTATTAAGTGATGTATAGTTTCAAACAAGTATAAATTTAATATTTTACGGAAAAGTGAATTTTTGTTCAAACCGGTCAAACTTTGACATTTAAACTTCAAATTTAAATTATTTAAATTATTAAATTTTATCTTTTATTTTTAAAATAGATGAAATAACTTGAACACTGCTTTTCGTTTCGTTGGAAACGGACTTAAACTGTGAAAGTTATTTACATTTCAATTCTGAGTATAATTTGTTTTATTTTGCAATTTTGTCTATTTTAAATTATATAAATTATATTTTCTTTGTCATATTTTATTTTAATTTGTGTTAATATGTTACTTTATGTATATTTTTCTTTTATTATTTTCAAAGTGATAATATAATTTTTCTAAAGTCTATTGAATTTATTTCCAAATTTTAAAGCCTAGTTTCCATTTTTCTGCTATTTTATTTATTTAAATTATATTTAAATTAAAATTTATATATTTATTTGTGAATGCATTTTTATTTTTATGTTATTATCTTTGTTATAAATATTTTTACAAGTCCATAAAAATTTTCCAATGGTCATTCTGTTTATTTTCCATTTATCTAGACTAGTTTGCAATTTTGTGCTATTTTCTTATTTTATCCTTATATAATTAATAAATATTTATATATATTTCATGTTTGCTTATATTTTCGAAATTGTGACTAAAATTATTTTTATTTTCAGTAATATAAACTTATATAAATAAATTAAAGGTAATTTGAAAGGTTATGACTTTTGATTCGCCTAAGGCCTTTTATCTTCCAACCTTTCACATTTGTAACTTATCTTTTCATCAATTAGCATTTACTATCCACATCTTTCAGCTGCGTACTCTATTTCCTATTCATGTACGCTCATTTTCATTTTAGAGACAAAAAAATTTCGGCCATGGCTATTGAGAAAACTTTGGTTAATGATTTTTCAACTTTTCTTATTCTTCTTCCTTGTTTACATTGATTTTTGCACTTGCTCTCTTCTTCTAGGCTCGGCTCCTCCTATCTCCACCCCTTGGCCGACCTCCACCACCTCCTAGCCCATTCACCTACCTCCCTAGATCACTACCATGGCCAGGCCGAGCAACCATATGGTAAGCATCATCACCAAAAGTTCACAAAACCTTCACCTATCTACATAAACCAAGCCTAGTTGTACACCAACTACCTCCACCACCACTAGCCGCCGCCACCTCCACCACCACCACCTCTTACCTGACCTCCACCCTCTTCCACACCACCCACCACACCTGAGCATCAGGCCGAGCCCAAATGACCTCTGGCCGAACCAAAATATAGCCAAGATGTGATGTTATTTGCCTTATGTTGTAGCCTTGTACACCTAGACCTATTCACCTTCAAAACAAATGTTGGCCGACCACTTGCGCACCCAAACCAGACCTATAACACCCCTAGGCCGAGCTAAAAACCTGCATAACTGAAGCACATGAGGTAGAGAGCAAGTGCAATGCAAATGGATATTGCTTTGGGTGTTGATTCTTATGTTATTTGGTGATATATTGTGTTGAATACTTATGTATGTATGTATGGTTGTGTGTATGTTATCAAGCCATATAGCTTTGGCTCTCACTCTCTCAAGTCTTGTACGTATTATCGTGCCTTCGTTGTGTCCGTATGTGTGCTTTGGTAGTGATCTCCAGCTTTGAACAAGTGAGTAAATCTCACCTGACATTTATACTTATGCAAATGTGAAGTGACAACAATTGAATGCGTAGAATGATATATTATGTTATAACTGCCTATGATTATTTATGTATGATGTTAAACCTGTTAAATTTCATTTCATATCATCTGTTATTATATATATGTTGTTAGTGTTCATTTATATATGTTTATCACACTGCAAGTTCCCTATATATTAGGTTCACTATGGGTTGAAATGATACATACCCGAACAGACTTTAGAATTAAAAAAATCGTTATGGGCTGAAATGATAGGCCTGAACGATTTTTATTTTTATTTTTATTTTATTTTAACTTGGGATCGCGGGTTTGAAATGATAGAACCTGGATTTTTTCTTTTTTAAACTGCTGATTCAAATGATATATATCCGTATCACTTGACCTAGGTTAGAAAACTATATACAGGCTCGTGGTTATATTTTATAAAGTATTTTGAAAACTTTAAATATTTCTAAAAGTGAAAATTTATGAAATTTGATTTAAATTGGATTTTTAATGTTTAAATAAAGAAATTTTGGATTTTTCTAGAATTTAAAATGTAATTCAAATGAATGGTAAAAGTGAATTTTTGAAATATAACTTAAATTTGGAAATTTGGACTTTAGCTTTTTAAATTGACATTTAAGTTATATAAATAAAATTTTAAGTGGTTTAAATGTAAATTTATGATAAATTTATTTAAATGGATTTTAAAGTGTTTTAAATAAAGGATTTATGATTTTTGTATAAGGGGAAAATGTTAAATAAATAAATAGCTAAGCTGAATTATTGAAATATAACTTAAAGTCTGGAAATTTGGGTTTTGGTTTAAAAAGGGAAGTTTAAGTTATATAAATAAAAATGGAAATTTAATTATATTTGTAAAATATGATGATTTGATTAAATTTGAGTTTAAATGAATTAATAAAGTATTATGGATTTTTCTATGTATTAAAATGGTTGAATGAATGAATGCTTAAAAGTGAAATTTTAAAAATGAACTTGACCTGGAAATGTGAATTTGGTTTTTATTAAGGGTTTAGGTTAATTAAATAAATTGAAAATTTAGTTTAATTTGTGAAATGATAATTTAAAAAAATGTTAATAAAGCGTTAAATGTAAAAAGGGGAAAGTTTGCACTTGAATTTATTAAGTGGATTTGTGAAATTTGATTTAATTATAAAATGTTGCTTTATAAAAATCATTAATTAAAAGAGTATTTTAATGAACATCTTTGAATGTTAAAAATATAATTTTTTATAATGTTTAAATGGTTTAAATTTAAATGTTTTCAAGTATAACTTACAGCAGCTTTTTCTGAATGCTGTAAAAGGTTGAAATTTCAATGTTTATGGTTTTAACTTAGTAAATGAACTCATAATGGTTTAAAACTTTGAAAATTGAATATTTTATTTGAAAGTATATAAACTTAAATTTTAAATGGTTTAAATGAATTATTTTAATTAAAATATAAGCTATTTAAAAGGTGATTTGGAATGATAATAAAAGAATGATATCTTTGAATTTAGATGGTATTTAAAGTTGAATATTTGGATTTGAACTTATATGATGATTTGAAATTGAAGTTTTCGAAAGATACGATATTTTGATATATGTTAAATGATTTGAAATTGAAGTTTTGGAAAGACATGATATTTTGATATATATTAAATGTTTTGAAATGAAGTTTTGAAAGATATGATATTTTGATATATATTAAATGTTTTGAAATAAAGTTTGGAAAGATATGATATTTTGATATATGTTAAATGTTTTGAAATGAATTTTTTAAAGATATGATATTTTGATATTAAAATGTTTTGAAATGAAGTTTTGAAAGATATGATCTTTCGACATTTAAATGATTTGAAATGAAGTTTTGAAGGATATGATATTTTGATATTAAAATGATATGGAAATGAAGTTATGAAGGATATGATAATTTAATGTATTAAAATGATTTGAAAGGAAGTTTTGAAAGATATGATAATTTAATATATTGAAATGATTAGAAATGACTTGACATTTTTTTGATAAATATTTAAATTTGAAAGATATGGTATGTTGATATATTGAAATGGTTTGGAATTAATTTAATCTTTATTTGATAAAGATTTGGATTTAAAATAATATTCTATTTTGAAGTATAAATATTATTTTAAAAGTTATAACCACAGGTTATAATAAAGATTGGTTGGCAAAGAGACCAGGATCGGATATCTGGCATACTCTCTGTCGATACCGAAAACCACTTTGACTAACCGTGTACGCGGTGGAGATTCCAGAATGAAGTAGGATGGTGGCGACGTTCTTATGGTATGTTACGTGGACCCAACTCCCGTGAGTTGGCATAAGGTGGCAGAAACAGGAGCGGTCTCGGGCCAGTTGAGGTCGCACCTCGTAGCGGACGCATTTCTTCGATACCATACTATTACTTGTGATTGTTTGGGCACCCCTCCGATTTTATAGGAATGTGTTCCGCGGTGGGCGTATGTGGCTGCTGCGTTACCACCAGCCCAAGTGTCGTAATTGGTATATCTACCCTGGCATTGCCTTGTGTGCCATGTCACCTACCATATCGAGCCTTTACTACGAGTTTCTATTTGTGTCGTACCTATGCATTATCTTCTCGTAGTCTCCCGATCAGGAGATATGCAGGTACTGTATAGACTATTGGCATTATTTGTGTCAAGGGGAATATTGGGTCACTCCTTAACGCTATTTAAAAGTAAGTTTATTTTACTATTAGACATTATTATAATTAGCGCTATATACTACATAGTAAATAGTTTAACGGATCCTTAGAGGATGGGCGGTCCCAAGCATCCTTTAAATTACTTGTACTTTTACTACAGTTCACTTGAGTTGGTTTACATTGTATAAGTATGTATGTCCTGACTCGAGTGTTTGTATTTTTATTTACGCCCGGGTCAACCTGAGTTATTCACAGATTAGATTCCACTTTCTGGAGATTGGAATCATTGGAGATTATCTGCTTATCTAGTTTTATCTATTTCAGTTCTGTTGTTGTATTCAGCTTGTACTTAGTTATCATATTGAGACTTCTGTTGTACTTTATTTCTTCTGTTGTATCTTATTTAACTCTGATATATTTATATAGTAGCTTCATGAACTACTATTTCTTTTACTTCCGCTGCATTATTAAATACTCTGTGTCTGTGATCTGTGATTATTATTTAATGTATATTCTGAGATTTGCCAAATTTTATCTACAATGCGTTATTTTGAGCAATTCAAGTCCGACATGTGCGGATGTGAACGATTGAAAATACCTGGTTGTCACATTTAGTATCAGAGCTTTGGCTTTGAGGCAAAACTTAGAATGTTTGGTAAATTTAGTTACAGAATCACTTTCATCCAAACTTGAATCTCTTCCTCTTTGATTCAAATTTCATTTGAATTTTGAAACGTTCCCTGCGGTTCCAAAATTCATTCGTATCCCTCACTATTTATCTTCTTTTGATTCTAGAGTATCCCATAACTCCACTTCGAATGAGCTTTATAGTGAATTGGCGGTCTCGCAAATCTCAAAAATTCATTTGTAAATGGGGAAACTCCTTTACAATTAGCATCGATTCACCAGAGATTAACATCTATCCTTGGTTTAGACGCTAATATCTTTTGTTATTCCAAACTCTATCTATTAAGATCAAATGTAGATTTACCCTAGAAAATCCACATTGATCTTATTCTTTAAGTCACGGTTGACCCGGTTAAGGTTGCCCACAATTTACTTAAGCTTACCCATCTCCCTACTCTGTTATTTAATCATCTTGCCTTTTGTTTCCAATCTATTCTTCCAACATTTTGAATTGTACTTGTAAATCTATATTTTGTTATATATATTGCGTTGTTTGGGTTGTTGATGTTGATTTGGGTTTCTGATCGATTCGTCTGATCAACGCTATCGATAGGATTTCTAAAACACTTTGACAGAACAAACTGACACAATATTATTTTTAAATTTGGTTAATCAAATAAATTTTGATATATAAGTAAATTTATGGAACTTAATAAATTGATTTAAATTGATTATTTGAAATGATAATACTTGATTTTACATTTATAGTTCTATAAATGAATTTATAAATAGTTGTTTATAAATTGATTTGGGAACTGAAATGAATTTAAAACAAGAAATTTGAGAATTTAATTTCCGATGGTTTCAAACCTCGTGTTTGATTTTTGAAGTATATTATTTAAAGCATTTTCGAATAAGAATATGTTTCCAAAGGACTTTGAAGTTTAAAAATTAGTGCTCTTCTCTTTGTCGCTGGAAAATAATTTCGGTGATGACTGCAGCATCATCGACATTCATTTTCGAGTTTCGAAGTGAAGAGACCATTCTGTAGTCCTGCTACAGCTTTGTTTTGGGAAATCAAATTGATTTGAATTTCTAAAATATGACTTGATTTATAATATCTATAGATATATGATTTAAATTAGATTTGTTAAATTATGTACATACATTTATTTATCTCTAAAAGGTTTGAAGAAATCGGAAATTTAATTCTTAAATTTTATTTTAAAGAATAATTTCAATTATAAAAAGAAAATCAAAATTTTGGATGAATATTCAAGCATGTAATGGTTTAGTTAGAAAATTTTATTTGTATAATACAACTGCATTCAAATATAACTTACCTTAATTTCAGAAGTTAATAATGTAATTGGATAATATACAACATAAAAGGATCTTATAAATAAAATTTGAGTGGTTATAATAAATGTTATACACTTAAATTTTAGTTAAAAAAAAGATTAATAGAGGTAAATAGAATAAAAGGTTAATTGAATAATTTACACTATAAATGATGTTAAAGAAATTAAGAATAAATTAAAATAGTTATAATAAGTGTAAGTATATTTAACATAAGTGATAAAATATATCGAGAGGAATAAATTTAATTTTAAATAGGAATAAAGAGGAATTAAATTTATTAAGAACATTTTGAGTAATAATGATTTTTTTCAAATTCATGATTTTGAAATTTTTAGTTTAAGATGATTAGATGATAAGATAATGAAATTAGATATATTTAAGATTCATGTAACTTGTGTAAAAATTAATTATCAATATTGAGTTGAAACCATGGAAATTTCAAACCTATTATCTTATTTTGTTTTTCAAACTTATTATCCTATTTTGCTTTCAAATTGTCTTTATTTGTCCTTATTTTTCTCATCTTACTATAGACTGGTATAGACATCTTTCTATAATCTTTCTGTTTATAAATCTTTCTATAATCTTTAATAATCTTTGTTACTCATTTTGAATTTGAGCACTGCTTTCCATCCACAGACCGTCGGTCAAGCGGGAAGAGTGAATCAGATTCTAAAGGATCTTTTCGTGCTTGTGTTCCTAATTCTGGAGAATCTTAGGAAGATCATCTCCACCTTGTGAAACTTACCTATAATCATAGTTATCGGGTATAATTTCAATCTCCTTGTCATCTTGTCTTAATCTTATTTCACTCTATTTTTTCCTGTGCTTTCACGTACCTCGTTCCTTTTCGAGGACGAAAAGTTTTGAGTGGGGGAGAGTGTAACAACCCTAAATTTTGCCTATGTTTTATATTTGACTTTATTTTTATTTTCAAATTATTTTAAAACTTTTTTTCAAACAATTCATTTTTAAAAATAAATGTTAATTATTAAGTGATTTATAGTTTCAAACAAGTATAAATTTAATATTTTACGGAAAAGTGAATTTTTGTTCAAACTGGTCAAACTTGACTTTTAAACTTCAAATTTAAATTATTTAAATTCTTAAATTTTATCTTTTATTATTAAAATAGATGAAATAAATTGAACATTGCTTTTCGTTTCATTGGAAACGGACTTAAACTGTGAAAGTTATTTACATTTCAATTTTGAGTATAATCTGTTTTATTTTGCAATTTTGTCTATTTTAAATTATATAAATTATATTTTCTTTGTCATATTTTATTTTAATTTGTGTTAATATGTTATTTTATGTATATTTTTGTCTTTTATTATTTTCAAAGTGATAATATAATTTTTCTAAAGTTTATTGAATTTATTTCCAAATTTTAAAGCCTAGTTTCCATTTTTCTGCTATTTTCTTTATTTAAATTATATTTAAATTAAAATTTATATATTTATTTGTGAATGCATTTTTATTCTATGTTATTATCTTTGTTATAAATATTTTTACAAGTCCATATAAATTTTCCAAAGTTCATTCTGTTTATTTTCCATTTTTCTAGACTAGTTTGCAATTTTGTGCTATTTTCATATTTTAACCTTATATAATTAATAAATATTTATATATATTTTATGTTTGGTTATATTTTCGAAATTTTGACTGAAATTTAGTTTATTTTCAGTAATATAAACTTATATAAATAAATTAAAGGTAATTTGAAAGGTTATGACTTTTGATTTGCCTAAGGCCTTTTATCTTCCAACCTTTCAAATTTGTAACTTATCTTTTCATCAATTAGCCTTTACTATCCACATCTTTCAGCTGCATACCCTATTTCCTATTCACGTGCACTCATTTTCATTTCTGAAAAAAAAAAATTCGGCCATGGCTATTGAGAAAAGTTTGGGTAATGATTTTTCAACTTTTCATATTCTTCTTCCTTGTTTACATTGATTTTTGCACTTGCTCTCTTCTTCTAGGCTCGGCTCCTCCCATCTCCACCCCTTGGCCGACCTCCACCACCTCCTAGCCTGTTCACCTACCTCCCTAGATCACTACCATGGCTAGGCCGAGCAGCCATATGGCAAGCATCATCACCAAATGTTCACAAAACCATCACCTATCTACATAAACCAAGCCTAGTTGTACACCAACTACCTCCACCACCACTAGCCGCCACTACCTCCACCACCACCACCACCACCACTGACCTGACCTCCACCCTCTTCCACACTACCCACCACCACCTGAGCATCAGGCCGATCCCAAATGACCTTTGACCGAAACAAAATATAGCCAAGATGTGATGTTATTTGCCTTATGTTGTAGCCTTGTACACCTAGACCTATTCACCTTCAAAACAAATGTTGGCCGACCACTTGCGCACCCAAACCAGACCTATAACACCCCTAGGACGAGCTAAAAACCTGCATAACTGAAGCACATGAGGTAAAGAGCAAGTGCAATGCAAATGGATATTGCTTTGGGTGTTGATTCTTATGTTATTTGATGATATATTGTGTTGAATACTTATGTATGTATGTATTTTTGTGTGTATATGTTATCAAGCCATATAGCTTTGGCTTTCCACTCTCTCAAGTCTTGTCCGTATTATAATGCATTCGTTGTGTTAGTGTGTGTGCTTTGGTAGCGATCTCCAGCTTTGAACAAGTGAGTAAATCTCACCTGACATTTATACTTATGCAAATGTGAAGCGACAACAATTGAATGCGTAGAATGATATATTATGTTATAACTGCCTGTGATTATTTATGTATGATGTTAAACCTGTTAAATTTCATGTGATATCATCTTTTATTATATATATGTTGTTATTGTTCATTTATATGTGTTTATCACACTGCAAGTTCCCTATAGATTTGGTTCACTATGGGTTGAAATGATGCATACCCGAACGGACTTTAGAATAGAGAAAAATCGTTATGGGCTGAAATGATAGGCCTGAACGATTTTTATTTTATTTATTTATTTTATTTTAACTTGGGATTGCGGGTTTGAAATGATAGAACCCGGATTTTTTCTTTTTTAAACCACGGATTGAAATGATATATATCCGTATCACTTGACCTAGGTTAGAAAACTATATACAGGCCCGTGGTTATATTTTATAAAGTATTTTAAATATTTTAAATATTTCTAAAAGTGAAAATTTATGAAATTTGATTTAAATTGGATTTGTAATGTTTAAATAAAGAAATTTTGGATTTTTCTAGAAGTTAAAATGTAATTCAAATGAATGGTAAAAGTGAATTTTTGAAATATAACTTAAACTTGGAAATTTGGACTTTGGCTTTTTAAATTGACATTTAAGTTATATAAATAAAATTTTAAGTGGTTTAAATGTAAATTTATGATAATTTGATTTAAATGGATTTTAAAGTGTTTTAAATAAAGGATTTATAATTTTTTTATAAGTGAAAAATGTTAAATAAATAAATAGTTAAGCTGAATTATTGAATTATAACTTAAAGTCTGGAAATTTGGGTTTTGGTTTAAAAAGGGAATTTTAAGTTATATAAATAAAAATGGAAATTTAATTATACTTGGAAAATATGATGATTTGATTAAATTTGAGTTTAAATGAATTAATAAAGTATTATGGATTTTTCTATGTATTAAAATGGTTGAATTAATGAATGCTCAAAAGTGAAATTTTACAAATGAACTTGACCTGGAAATGTGAATTTGGTTTTTATTAAGGGTTTAAGTTAATTAAATAAATTGGAAATTTAGTTTAATTTGTGAAATGATAATTTAAAAATGTAAAAGTTAATAAAGCATTAAATGTAAAAACGGGAAAGTTTACACTTCAATTCATTAAGTGGATTTGTGAAATTTGATTTAATTATAAAATGTTGCTTTATAAAAATCATTAATTAAAAGAGTATTTTAATGACATCTTTGAATGTTAAAAATATTAATTTTTACAATGTTTAAGTGGTTTAAATTTTAATGTTTTCAAGTATAACTACAGCAGCCTTTTCTGAATGCTGTGAAAGGTTGAAATTTCAATGTTTATGGTTTTAACTTAGTAAATGAACTCATAATGGTTTAAAACTTCGGAAATTGAATATTTGATTTGAAAGTATATAAACTTAAATTTTAAATGGTTTAAATAAATTATTTTAATTAAAATATAAGCTATTTAAAAGGTGATTTGGAATGATAATAAAAGAATGATATCTTTGAATTTAAAAGGTATTTAAAGTTGAATATTTGGATTTGAACTTATATGATGATTTGAAATTGAAGTTTTGGAAAGATATGATATTTTGATATATATTAAATGATTTGAAATTGAAGTTTTGGAAAGACATGATATTTTGATATATATTAAATGTTTTGAAATGAAGTTCTGAAAGATATGATATTTTGATATATATTAAATGTTTTGAAATAATGTTTGGAAAGATGTGATATTTTAATATATATTAAATGTTTTGAAATGAATTTTTGAAAGATATGATATTTTGATATTAAAATGTTTTGAAATGAAGTTTTGAAAGATATGATCTTTCGACATTTAAATGATTTGAAATGAAGTTTTGAAGGATATGATATTTTGATATTAAAATGATTTGGAAATGAAGTTATGAAGGATATGATATTTTAATGTATTAAAATGATTTGAAAGGAAGTTTTGAAAGATATGATAATTTAATATATTGAAATGATTATAAATGACTTGACATTTTTTGATAAATATTTAAATTTGAAAGATATGGTATGTTGATATATTGAAATGGTTTGGAATTAATTTAATCTTTATTTTGATAAAGATTTGGATTTGAAATAATATTCTATTTTGAAGTATAAATATTATTTTAAAAGTTATAACCACGGGTTATAATAACGATTGGTTGGCAAAGAGACCGGGAACAGATATCTGGCATACTCTCTGTCGATACCGAAAACCACTTTGACTGACCGTGTACGCGGTGGAGATTCCAGAATGAAGTAGGATGGTGGCGACGTTCTTATGGTATGTTACGTGGACCCAACTCCCGTGAGTTGGCATAAGGTGGCAGAAACTGGAGCGGTCCTTAGCCAGTTGAGGTCGCACCTCGTAGCGGACGCATTTCTTCGATACCATACTATTACTTCTGATTGTTTGGGCGCCCCTCCGATTTTATGGGAATGTGTTCCACGGTGGGCGTATGTGGCTGCTGCGTTACCACCAGCCCGAGTGTCGTAATTGGTATATCTACCCTGGCATTGCCTTGTGTGCCGTGTCGCCTACCATGTCGAGCCTTTACTACAAGTTTCTATTTGTGTCGTACCTATGCAGTATCTTCTCGTAGTCTCCCGATCAGGAGACATGCAGGTACTGTATAGACTATTGGCATTATTTATGTCAAGGAGAATATTGGGTCACTCCTTAACGCTATTTAAAAGTAAGTTTATTTTACTATTGGACATTATTATAATTAGCGCAATATACTACATAGTAAATAGTTTAACGGATCCTTAGAGGATGGGCGGTCCCAAGCATCCTTTAAGTTACTTGTACTTTTACTACAGTTCACTTGAGTTGGTTTACATTGTATAAGTATGTATGTCCTGACTCCAGTGTTTGTATTTTTATTTACGCCCGGGTCAGCCTGAGTTATTCACAGATTGGATTCCACTTTCTGGAGATTGGAATCGCTGGAGATTATCTGCTTATCTAGTTTTATCTATTTCAGTTCTGTTGTTGTATTCAGCTTGTACTTAGTTATCATATTGAGACTTCTGTTGTATTTTATTTCTTCTGTTGTATCTTATTTAACTCTGATATATTTATATAGTAGCTTCATGAACTACTATTTCTTTTACTTCTGCTGCATTATTAAATACTCTGTGTCTGTGATTCTGTGATTATTATTTAATGTATATTCTGAGATTTTCCAAATTTTATCTACAACGCGGTATTTTAAGCAATTCAAGTCCGACATGTGCGGATGCGAATGGTTGAAAATACCTGGTTGTTACAACATCGGTTTTGTTCTTTTTTTAATTGTTTTCTGCCTTTTAATATGTTTTGTTGTTTGAAATTGTTTGTCACATTATTAACTTGTATCTTAAAGCATTCAAAAGGGGAAGAACTTGCTTTGAGTTTAGTGTGTTAATTCCATTTTGGGAAATACATATTTCAATGATTTTTATTGAGAAAATAATAAAAACCATATATTGGAAAACCCAAAATTGAGAATTCAGAGTATTCTGAAACCGACAAATTAAACATACCTTAATATTTAGTACAACTGTTTTCATGTTCTATTAATCTATTTTAAGCAATTATTATCAATTGTAAATTTTACAACATAAAATGTTTTCAAGATTTCATAAATAGCAAAATTAAATAAAAATTCAAATAGTTTAAAAGAATACAAATAGACATATATATGTAAGTTTTACACATCAATGGGAATGGATGATACAAATGTTTAAGAAACAACAAAAATGATGAAGTTATTAGTTTGTCCATAAACAAACACAAGCATGTATATTGCATTACAAAATAGCTTGTTATCAAATTTACATAGGGTTGGCCTTGGGACTTATCACGCTTCTCAAATAAAGCTTTTGTTCTTTTAGGAGCTCGAAAAAATTGTTGTGTATGAGTTTACGCATGAGCTCTCTATTACATCAACGGGAGATGATAATGTTGGTTTTGGTGGAACTGACAAGTCACTCATACTTCCTTCCAGCATCTCTACCACCTTACTGATTATTGGTCGATTTTCTGGCATTGTTTTAATGCACCAAAATCCGATGATCGTTAATTTCTTTGCAATTTCTTCATTTTCTCATGTTACTCCGTACTCTACAAGATCAAAATCATCCTTACCATAAATATGTTGACAATTGATTGAGGAAAGTAATTTTCGCTAGTAGTTTCCAAATGTACACTATCTTTTCTCTTATGTCCAAACAATTCCAGCAACATCATTCCAAAGTTATAAACATCAGACTTACTGGAAACTGCACCTAAACTTCTAGAAAAGACTTCGCGGGCAATGTACCCAATTGTTCCTCTTGTTCCATACATAGATATAATACTCTGTTTAGGAGAGCACAGTTTAGCCATGCCAAAATCCGTAATTTTAGGACAAATTTTTTGACAAGAAGTATGTTATTTGGCTTGATATGAAATGTACTATTCTAGTATTACTCCCGCGATGCAGATACTCGAACCCTCTAGCAATTCCAATTGCAATGTCATATAGTTTGTCCCATGCTAGAGTAGTATCTTTTGCAACTTTTTTTTGAGTATATATACTTATCTAATGATCCATTGGGCATGAAGTCATAGATTAGAGCTCCTTTTGAACCTTCCAAACAATATCCATGAAGGCTGACTACATTTACATGAGAAGTGTTTCCAATAGCCGCTACCTCGTTTATAAAGTCTTCACCATTTCCTTTTGTTCCTCTCAAAAGTTTAATGGCTACTTCACGCCCACTGGCAAGTTTACCTTTATAAACGCTACCATAACCGCCTTGTCCAATTTTTTCTTTGAAGGAGCTTGTCATTTTCTTTACATTAGAATATGTGTAGCGTTTTGTAGCTAGAGAACCACATATCTCTAATCAAGATTCAATTTTTTGTTCATGTTTTGTTTTCCTTTTATGGTAGAACGTTTTGAAAATTCTTCTAGGGGTGCGAAGCATAAGAATAAGGACAAAACCAATTCTTATGCTACAAGTGGACTAATAGTATTAAAGATTTACATGAAATTACCTACAACCAGAAAGCTTCAATTTATGAGTTATATTTGAGGGTCCTGTAATTGAGGATCCTGCTTCAGTTGGGAAACAAGTTAAATTCTTTAACGTGAAGATTTAAGTTACATATAAGTAGAATATGTGCTTTGATATGAAAACCACAACTATTGGGTTACCTATTATTAGCTTTCTCCTTTGTCCTTTTCTTTCTGCAGTCAGATTATACAAATCAGAACTGTACTGATGTCTAGAACCCAGTGAGAAAATTTTAACTGCAAAACATACCTAAAGTCCAAATCACTTGAGTAACAGGAACCTGTAAAAGTTCCATTAGGGCATTTACAAATATGCCCATCAGCTTTGGTAGAATTAGAACTACAATAACCTCCAAAACTTTTACAGTCTGCGCTGGTAGAAAATTTTCAAGTTGAAGATTAATTGGATAGCAAGTGTGAAATGAGAGATTGATTTTAAAGGAGAAAGTTGTACTTTATTACAAACTTTTGCTTACAATTTTTTTTGCTTGCTTGCAATTGAGATACACCACTCCTATTTATAGTAATTCACATCTCAAATGAACGGTGGAGATGTGTTTGATCCTACGGTACACAACTATTTTCTAGAGTTTTCTATAACTTTCATACAAAATATCTTTAGACAAGAAAACTCTAGATTCTAGTTATTTTATTACAATTTGAGAATGGAAATTCTAGAACCTCTTCTACCATGACAACATAATATCTAGATAATTCTATCTAGATGTTTCTTTCTAACTTTCTCTAGAATTCTCTTTTAGCTTTACTTCTTTGTTTGTGGCCCAAATTAAGTCCAATAATCTAGCCCAAAGTCAAGTTTAATTTTCAACATGCACCAATCTACACCCGCAGTCCACTTGACATAGAATCCTTGGTTCACAGCTTGATCGAGCCCTATTTCCTCATTTATCAATTTATCAGCTGTATCTTGATCCACTGGAATCTCAGACATATATTTACACACTCCATAAGTATCACCTTTATTACTATGATCAAGACTGAAGTATATCTGCTGATTTACCAATCCAACATCTGCTTCATAACACTTGTAATTGGTTAGGTTTTGATTAGGTGTAACTGTCGCGTTGCAGTTGGTGTATATGGTGAGGATGCGGTTATATTCTTCAGAAAACTGAAAGAGATTCAAGTCTATAGTAGCGTTTGGGAAATATTTTGGACATGATTCGAAAGATAAAGTGTGGTCAACGATGCTGAGGAGGTTATTGCTGTAATCAATGAATTTTATCTGGTACTCTTTGTTGAAGACAACAATTGTAAGGGCAGTGCTGTTGGTGCAGTTTATGAAGTATTTAGGATGGCCCCAGTATGCATGGCGTTTGTCTGCGTAGAAAGGATACGAGATTTTGAATGATGCTCCTCCACAATTGAATGGAGGAGAATTGCAATTGGCATACGTTGAGGAGTTTTTTGAAAAACAAGAGAATGAAGATGATGCTAATACTATTAAAAAGGTTAAAAGGTGGTTTGTGTTATGCATTATGCTGTTGTTTCCTAGTAGCTAGAGACAGCCGCGAAGGAGGAGGGGAGATATATAGGAGTTTTTTGACATTTGAACAAAAGGTTATGTTTATTAATTTTTATTATCCTGAATTTTATAGCAAAATCAATTGCATGCATGATGTATAATGAAAGTTACAAAGTACTGCTAATTAATGTTCGTGGACGCATCGGCATGAATAAATCATATAACCTTTACTATTGTTGTTACCCTCAGCACTTATTGTTAGACAAAGAACAAAAAGGAAAGGTTTGACATAGTTAGAAGACATACGTGAAATCTTTCAAGCTATGCATACAGTGATTTTGGAGTCTCAGTGTTAGGTACCTGCTTCTTGATTATACTACCTACTAGTCCTTGACCTTTCCTATATTTTTTTTCCATTTACCCAATATGCACCTATACTCCTATCTTTCAAACTATCACACTGTTAAATACACTACTAATACAGCATCATGCTTTTTGCTGACTCCATCAAAGTTTCCTAAGTATTTGCATGAAACTTTCTTGCAAACAAAAAACACACATGACTCTTCTATCCATTGTACAAACAGCCATTTCCAATTCCGTTTCTCATCTTTTCGATCAAGGCAGATGAAACCTCCCATTTTTTTGCAAGTAACGGGGTGAGATCCACCCCTTGGCTAATCGACCCATGTGACACTCCTGTTTGAGCTCAACCAAGGACGTATCTTGTTTACTAGAGTTGGTAGATAATGCTCGTGCAAGAATCTTATGTAACGTGATTTGCATCTAGTATGGTATTAGTAGCTTACCACCCTTTATTAAGTAGCAAGTTACCAAAAAAAAAAACATATTTTGATACCAAGTAAAGTTAGAATACCTTCCATGACCGGGCTTTCTAGGATCACCAAAGGAGCCAAGAAAGGTTAGGTGAGAGTTAATGAGGTGAGTTCTGATGAAACTCAAGTTAAAGAGAGGGATACATAACTCAGAGAGGAGGATAAATCATTCGTTAGAGAGGTCATGAAGAGCACTTGCAATGAGCCGCCTCTATGCATGGATCATTGATGAGAGGCCCTATTCCACTGCCTTTGTGTGTGTGTGTGTGGTGATGGCGTTTCTCATGCTGGTGTTGCATTGAATTTCAAGGTTTCAAGGTGGAAGTAACAGATTCGTTTACGGGGGTACATCTTAAAAAAAACGAGTAATTCATGTTTCGGTCTTTTAGCAGCACGATTGATGCCTGACCTTGTGATTAATGGAAGTGTTCTTTGTATGTTTTTCACCTTGATTAAATTGAGGTTGGCTGACTACGATAGGCTCAATAAGGTTTTGCCATCGCTAGCTAACCTGTTAAATAATACCCAAGGGTTTATGAGCTTTCTATAGTGGAATAATGGATTTTAGGGATAATATTTGTGACTATCAGATAATATTTTAACTCTCTACCACCTTACATACTACATTGCATTTTGGTAATCGTAATTGTATGAACATGTATCTATGCTGATATATGCATTTTATGGATAATCAGATTTCAATGGAACTCGACTCGAGTTGCGTAATAAATTTATGTACTTATCGATCAATATATCTTAAAGTAATTTTACTCTATAATTTATATATTCGGTGTATTATTTATTTTACTTATTTAAAAATATTTTTGGAAAGCTTTGGAAAATTTTATGGGTTTAAAATCATATTATAAGTGTTTAATAAGTAATTTAATTAAATTTTATTCAGCTTTATTTTTTAATATTTTAATTATAAATATGGTTTTCATTTCGATCACAATGCCCTTTAAAAGTCATTATTATAATAATAATTTGAGAATGGTATTCAAATCATTATTTAGAAATTTTTATATATTATTTGAAAAATATGAAATGATTTCTAAAACGTGTTTAACTGATTTTAAAGGGCATTATCAATAATTTTGAATGAAAAATGGAGATTTTGGATAATATTTTATAGTTTGAATAAATAAAAATATATTTTGTAGACTATAAATTTATTTGAAAATATTTAGTAATTATGAAAAATTACGAAATGACCTTTATATACTATTAAATGATTTTAGTATAGATATCAATGAATTTGAATACAAAGGTGAAGTTTTAAATATATTTTGGAATAAAAGAAATTGATTTTGAAGGTTGTATACTATTTCAAACATAGTATTTATTTATAGAAAGTTTTGGGACAATTTCTATAAATTTTATTTGTTATGAAAACTGATTTTAGAAATTTGAAATAAATAAATAAATATAATTTGGAGGCGAATTTTTGGCATTTAAATCGCTGTTTGATATTTATATAAACGAAGTGAACAAAATATTCATTATGTAAATAAGTTAATTTTGGATTTGTGGATTATTTTATTTCCTTGTAACAAGAAATCTGAATAAACGAAGTTGTGATACCGTTTAGTACGAGACTTTCGATAATATTTCTTCAGTTATTCTTTGGACTTGTATAAAATATTATGGTGATTAAGTGGAATTTATGAACAGTGAGTAAATGATTGAATATTCCTTTGTAGTATGAGACTTCTTGTGAGATTTATTCGGTTACCCATTGTAGATAAATGTCATTGATGTGACGGGACCAGCGATGCTAAAATAACACTTACATGAGGTGCTGTTCATGGGTTTGACCTAGGGGATACCTATATACGTAGATACTATGTGTTTATCTATGATGATGTACTCCTAGTTATTGTATTTGAGTGAACCAGATGTCTAAAATCCATTCTAGCGGCCTAATTGTGGGGTTGCTTTTTAGATCCGTGACATACTATAATATTCATAGCGTGGTGATTAATCCTGGACTTTTGTGTCACCTGGGCTAGTAGTTTTTTACAATAGGGCCCGAAACCGAGTCGTGGCTAGAAGTCGTCGCGTTGACGAGCATACTTGTAGATAGTGTCACGATTACCGTGGAGGTAATGGAAGACTATAGGGGCGAATTCAGGTGGATACCCTGTGTGAGTAGGTAGACGGCCATTAGTTTATCTTCGGGTTCTAGTGGAGTGATAGATTAACATATACTGTTGATATACACACTTAAGTATGGACATGAGTGGTCAACCCACATGTTGAGATATGACTCTGCTAGGGACCCTGTGTCTGTCGTATAGTCATCTCCGTCGCTATTTATATCTATATGAGATGAGATTATACACGTGATAGGTGTCCAAAGTATAACGGATTCACATATTGTTTATTATATATGATTTTACGGATAGGCGGCAATATTTTACATTGGTGCTGATATTTTATTATTTGATAATGAGAGATATACTTAGGCATTGCTATGTACTACCTTAACTATATTTGATGATGTCTCGAGTATTGATGATTTTTGGATTTTGACGATGATTCTGAATATGCATAATTCACTCATTTGATATTTTTCTACGATTTATTATTTGGATTAATTTTATACGGGTGATGACATTTTTACGCTTGGTTTTGTGGTTGTTGCCATTCTGTTATACTATTGTTGTTTATGTTATCATTATTATATTATTATTATATTTTTATATCTATGTATGTGTAGACCTCTATATTTAAACATAGTCTGACCCGTATGTTATTAATGTAATACTCGGATCAATCCAAGATATTTCACTTCATAATGCCTTGGTCGATATTTAGAATTCGATTGGTCAACACACGTCGATATCCATTGAGTCCTGCACATCATCTACATTGGTTTTAATTAATGTAAGTCTTTAATGTAAAATATACTTGATCGCATTTGCCATCAAGATTTTCAGTTCAAAACGACTAGACGATCTCCTAGCACTAAGGTTGGCACCGACCCTTCTACCCCTTCTGAGGCAGGCTCTTTTACAGCTCAGGCTTTTACGTCTACTCCGTTTGAAGCCAGGCATTCTATAACTCGGGAACTCTAACTATAGGCTCCTCATACTACATAGCCTCATGGCCAAGCTCCTTCAATAGATGAACAACATGTCTAGATGATTTTAGACAATCCTCAAGGCCAGACGCCATCAATGTTGATGACAAAGTCATTTCATTCGATCTACATCAAGCATGGGATTCCAAAAGACAAAGTTCTACTTCCAATGATTGACTAATGGGCTCATCTTCCGCCTTTGGGTTATATGGCATGCAACAAATATATGTGCTTATCTGGAACCATGTCGCCATTTAATGGCTTCATTAATTCTTTAAGAAATCGGTACATCCTAATAGCTACGCCTTGCTTAATTCTTTGTATATTCTTTTATGCAATAAAACCATCCTCCCACCTTAGGATAACTGACTTATCTTTTGAGCTTCAAGAAGAGGCATGATTCACCATCTTTGCTGATATTTGAGGGCCACAATCATTGTAACACCATCGAGATGCTTCACAATTAACAAGCTATTTCAAGAGTGGATATTTCTTCGAACGCTGTCCGAAGGGCTTCAATCTTGATGGGGAAGAGTCATATGGAGAGACGTCTCCCGAAGGCACCACTTTCATAGTACCTTCCCGACCAAAGCAATTGATTACCAAGTCTTCACGGCTTATAATTGGTCCAAGCCTCGAACCAGTTGAAGACGCCACTCCTCCCATGGGCTCCTCTAAAAGCATCTTCGGTTCCTAGGATAATCTTTGGAACTTGTCTTCTTCCATCTTTGAGGTAGTAAGCTTCAAAGATATTCTCAACACAAGCCCTTGTGAATTCAAGTTACCACTGGGGATATTCTTTCAAAGCACTGTCCGTAGATTACTTAAGGAAACATCAGCACTGCACACACTTTTAGGATTACAAGCGCAAGCATTGAGCACTCGTTCTTAATCCTATATCTTAGTTCCGACAAATCCCTTTTTGCTTTCCGGTACAATTGAAAGAGGTCGTATTCGCAGCCTCCGCTCGAGTATAAGCTAAGGCTACTCACCGACTCTATATATTTATATGCGGCGTCCTATCTCATACTATGGGTATGAAAGTGAAATGAAGAGGAGAAAGGAGAAAGAGCGCTGAGATGAAGAGGATAGATAAAGACATCGAGAAGAAGAAAAAGAGTGCCGTGATGCTGAAAAGAGACAGGGCTGTCAAGAGGGACAATGGGGTCCTCGTGAACACTCCAGGCACGATTCTGATCCCTCTTAACTGCGTATTCACTCTCAAATTCCTCAGAAACAACTCCTATCGAGCCCACCTTCTATCGCACCACTTATACTTTCCCTAAATCCAAAGTAGTTAAAGTCATGTCTGTGATGTCCCGGAATTTAGGCAATAATTATTTAATAATTTCATTGATAATTATTTTAAAATGTGAAATATTGGTTTAATAATTTAATTCAAACAGGAATTTTCTTTTGAAGATTAACAATTGTTTAATCTGTCAAATGATATTATTTTCAAAATAATAATAATTTAATTTAATTTGAGAATATTATTGTTTGCAAATGTTAAAAATATTTAAACGATAAATTCATCTTTCTAAACTGATTTAAAAATATTTATTTATAATGTATATATGTGTATACATTGTAAATAGAAGATTTGATTTTAATTAAAAATTTAAATTTAATAAAGGATATTTTCTAATTACTATATGTAAATGTATAAATTGTAAATTGATTTAAATTAGTATTGAAAACTTTTCAAAAGTTTGTTTTAAAAATCTATCTTATATTTTTATAGAAATATAAGTAAGTATTTATTTGTTTATAAAATAAATATAGTTTAAATTTTGTTTTATAATAAAAGTTTATTTTGGTTTGGGTTAAAAATTGTTTTCTTTGAAATAAATTTAATTCATTCACATTAAAATATAGTATTTTGGTTTGAAAACTCTTGAATAAAGTTGATTCAACATTATTTTTCTTTTTAAAACTTTTCTCTTTTGAAAATTTGTTTTAAATATTATTTTAAAAATAATTCAAGCAAACATTTAAAATGTATAATTTTATAAGGAAGTTTATATGTATTTATTTAAAACTAAATGTTAATAAACATTTAGAAACATTTTAAAAAAAATTTGAAATGGTTTTAGGTAAATTTAAATACAATTATAAATTTAGAATTTTCTTTTAAATATTGAAATGCATATGTGTTAGATTCTTAAACCATAAAATGGACACTTGTAATCACATTACAAATTAAATACAACAAGTGGCATTTGTTTTAAAACTTATTATTTAAATTATATTGACAAGAAAATATAACAAACGCATTTGGTTAAAAACATTCTCTTCAAATTGAAATCTGAGAATCAGATTTGTAAAAAGAAAAAAAAAACCCAAACAAATGTAAGTTAAAATCTGCATACAACTTCAAATCTGCAAAACCAATCTTCAATCAAAATCTGCAACATTAAAACCCAAATCTGCATGCAATATTTCAACATCAAACCAGAATGCAACTTCATTTAAAATCTGAGCAAAGAAGAATGGGGTCTGCATGCATGTTCAAACTATTTACATCATCAAGTTTAAGCAATTTCTGTAATCAAAATGCAAGCCCAGGTTCAATATGCAGTTTCAAAACAGTTTCTGGGAAATGAAATCTGCACCTAAGTTTGTCTCTGCATCTTCAAATTGAAATCTGCATCTAATCTGTTCTTTGCATCTTCATATCTGGTGAGTAAGATTTTATTTTTGAAAACAATTTCTTTTAAAAATCAAAGTTAAAGTAATTTATAGCACCAAAGATCAAATGCAAACTGTTTCCCAGAAATTAAAACTGTTGAACAAAACTGTTCTGTTTTGTTTTAAAAATGGAATGAGTAACCTCACATGCATAAAAGCTTGAGATATCTGAGCATATGAATTGAAAGAAATAAGTATGTGTGATGATTTAATATTAATGACTGTCCTGTGTGTATATATATGAATATACATATATGTGTTGGTTTCCTGTAGCTGCAGATCTAATCTGCTTGTAAACTAAGATCTTCTTAGATAGAAAATTTCTTATCATTTGAATTGTTTCTGTTAGAAATTTTTGAGTAAGCAAAAATATGTTGTTTGGAATAGATTGAGATTTATAAAATATAATTTGTATTAAATCAAAATCTGCTGCCTCTGTAACTACAAGAACCAATCACAATTGAAATAAAAACAAATACCAAACAGCTTAAATCAATAAAGCAGTTTTGTCACCTAAATTTAAGTTTAAAAACATGAATTTTAAAACAAATATTACAGTTTTAAATAAACTGTTGGGGGGGGGGGAAGGCATTTCTGTTTGAATAGAAATAGGAATTTTGAAAGTATCTGTAGGCTAGTGAATTTTGGGGGTTGAGATGCCTTCTGTAGTGGAGTCTTGATGTAAGAATGAAGGACATTCTTGGCAATGGATGATAAGAGAGAGGAGATGTCGATTGGGGTTTTCCAGGTTTTCAAACCCTTGTCTTTAAGTGTTGCAGTTCTTAATTTCTCCACATGCTCTCTGCTGCATCGAGTAAGAGTGGGATTTGGGAGGTTGCAGAGGGGGTGTAGATGGGTCATTTGCCGGAGTCTCAGGGTTGATGATGGTCGGAGGCGAGCTCATGTGATGTTGACAGGTTTAGTGTATATGGTGTTGGAGTATTTCCAGGTCTGTGTTCAACTGTCTTGAATTGTTTTTTTAGCTGCAGTAAATGGATGGAGGCCGTGATCGTGTGGGGTGATGGTCGGCGTCATGGCGAGGTGGTTTTGAGTGGTTGGAGATCATCAGAGTGACGGTTCATATGCACCGTGCACTTAACTTTTTTGGTGAACATTTGGGATGTGCAGGGAATTTTACTCGAAGTAATATCCGGGTGTTTTTGTTTTTGACTCGGAGTAGATGGTTTAGAAACTCGAAGTAAATAGAGGGGTTGCTCGGGTATATGATTACAGGTTTAAAACCTGATTGTTTTGCAGTTTTTTTGAATTTGAATGAAATTCAAATTTTAGTGCAGGAGTTTGATTTTAGTGGAAGTTCAAACTGAATTCAAATGAAATTTTGAATTCGAAGTTTTTAAAAAATGAAAATCTTAAATTTAAACAAGTTTTAAATTCAGTTTTAAATCAAGATTTAAAAACAGTTTCAGGTTTATCTTTAAAATCAGATTTTTGTTTCAAAACAGTTTTTTTTGTAAATTTTTAAATTATGAACAGATTCAAATATTTTAAAAGTAAATTTGAAAATGAAATTTGATTTCAAATAAGGTTTAAACTTAGAAGAATTATTTCTTTTAATATTTGAATTAAGATATGAAGTGTTAATTTAAAATAATCAATCTATATTTAAAGCTTGATTTATTTTAATCAAGTAAATTTATTTTAAATCTTTCTTTCATATTTAAGTAATGTTCTTTAACATTCATTTTATTTTAAAGTTTATATTTATTTAAATTTGGATTAATGTTTAAATAGTCAAACATTTTAAATATTAAATTTTTAAATGGAATTTGAATTTAATTTTAGGAATGTATTGTTTAAATATATTATGAATGTAAATGAGTTATTTGATAAGTAATTAAATTATTTTGAAAATAATTAAGATAATTAAGAATTTACTTAATTTTTGGTTTTAATTAATGGTTTAGATTAATTTTAATTAGAAATGATTATTGATAATTAATCTAAGATAAATTTTCTTAAGTAAGTAATTATTGAAAATGTTGTAAATTAATAAAGAAATGTTATCTAAGGTTAATTAAGTAATTAATTAATTTTTATAATTAACTACATTACCATTAATTGAATATAATTAATGGTAATTTGTTAAGTATAATTAATTGTTAAAGTAATTAAGGAATTAATTACTTATTGTAATTAATTTTGATATGTGATTTATTTAAGTTAATTAATTTAGTTTAATTAATTTAAGTAAATCATCTAATGATTTTAAGAGTGTAATTACTTAGTGCAATTAATAGAGCAGGATTACTTAGAGAAGTAATAATGATAAATTACTTGAATGTAATTAGTGAAAGGTGATTTATTTTAATAAAGTAATTTGGATAATTACTCTTGTAATTAATTAAGGAATTAATTAAGATAATTAATTATTGGATAATTAATATGTTAATGAGTAATTAATGATAGTTAATTACTAAATTTAATATTAATCAAGGTGATTAATAATTAGATTAATTACTAAATGTAATTAATTTTAATTAAATAATTTATTTAAATATTAGAGATCATTAATTATTATAATTAATGATGTAATTAAGGATTGTTTGATTAAGTAATAATTAATTAATTAATTAAGTGATTAATTAATTGTAATTAATTAAGGATAAATATAATTAATTATAATTAATAAATAAATGAAGTAATTAAATGTTAATTACTTATGATTAAGGTTAATTAATTTATAAAATTAATTAAAGACTAATTACTTATTGTAATTAGTAAATGATTAATCAAAGATGTTTAATCAAGTTAAATACTTCGTGGATAATTAATTAACTAGGTCAATTAATTAATGAATATTAAGCAGGATTTATAGAAATGAGTAATTAATTTAATTTATTTTAAATTAATTAGATATAGAAGTAATTAATTTAATTTATTTTCAATTAATTATAATTGATGGTTAATGAATCATTGCTTATGGATGTTATTGATTGAATGGTTGTGATCTCAGTAATGAGATGAGTCGTATCTATATGATATGAATGCTTGGTTTAAGTATGATGGTCTGTGATGGATTATTTGGTTGTGATGATTATCTGTTTGTAGATGATACAGATTATCTGTTATGATATAAATGTGATTAGCTATTGTGAGATGTAGTTTATCTATCTGTGTGAAATAGATAATAATGAAATGAGTTAATTGTTTAAAACCCTTAAGTACAACTTGGACATTAAGATGGCGTTTGGTTTCGGTGAGACCGGGATTGGGTTCCCATATTTGGAATTCCGAAAACCACGTCGATTCCAATTAAACGTTAGGTCGTTAATCCAAGTGGAGCAAGTGAAGACTCGAGGTGTAAGGGCTATACGTCAGTATAACTCTGTGGGTAATTCCGTAATGAGTTGACGGAATAGTACTTATAGGTTCGAGATAGTGATTTAGAGTGCAAGGGTTATCGTCGTTAACTCTGAGGGTGATTCCAAAACGAGTGTAACGAGATAATGCCTTCGGTTTCGTTCGAACCCGGAACGAACTTGTATGGATTGAATGCTTTCAGAACATCGTCAGGTGGACGATGAGCATTCTAAGATTGATATGTCCTATAAAGGTAATCGTAACCTCAGGCCTCATCAACCGGGAATGGCTAAAAAAGGGGAGGTGCAGCAAGGCTTCGTGGATAGCCCCCACTGGAGAGCAAGATTTATCCCTGTCTAGAGGTCCCTTTATATTCGGTTGTGTGGCAGTTGGCGACGGTCAATCTGCGGGGTGGTTTTGTTCGAAACTGTTCAGTAAGGAAGGGTTCCGGCTTTGTGTTGTAGGGGAGCGGGCGTACTCCCCGGTACGGTGATCTAGGCCACGTACTGTAACGGACGGTACCCCAGTAGCCCTGCCATTGATGGAATCCATAATCCAATAAGTGCCTGTACGGTTTTGATTGTGCCCAACTATGTTGGAACGTGAGATGTAAGCATTCCAGCTATTTCTGTATTTTATTTTGAAAACCCTAGACACTATTATAATATCACTGGATTTCCTATCAAATGTTTTGGTTAGCGTAAGGTAAAAACTTTTCCATGTTTATGTGTGGGAAGTCTTACGTGATACCCTTTGTTTTCAAAGGATTTTCTAAAGTTAAGCAACTTTTATCCCCGTTTACTCACACCAGACCCATGTCTGACCCGAATGTTTATTTTCTGTTTTATTAAACTCTTGGGTACTCATATTACGTATGAGTAGTCAAGTGTTTCAGGATTGCTTTGACGAATTTTGGAGGAGATAATGGAGCATAAGGCTTCAGCGTGTAGATATATTTAGTGGTTCCGTTGTGTTTGAGTTGTATCCGTTTCTCTGATATACTTGAATTGTAATTGCTAGACAGATGTTTATAACTGTCTAGTTTGTTTTGTATTGGCTGTTTAACTCTGATGTATATGATACTATGTAAAGTTTTATGTGATATAATATAATTTATTCATTCCGCTGTGAGATTCTGATGTTGTCTGTTTCTTTCTTTTCTTTCTCTTTTCTATCCCTTTCTTTCTTCTTAGCGATGCGACTTCCTGGAGTTTGGAAGTTGGGTCATTACAATGTCGCTCCACCTAGGCTTATCTACAACTATCACTACTTAGATGTCGGGGACCCTTTGTAATGACTCAAAGTTAAGAAGGAATTAAAAATAAGATTAATTTAACTAAAAAGAATTTTTATATTATAAACATGGGAAAATAGAAATATATGGGAAGATAAAAAGGAAAATATGTTTGTAAGTTAAATTATAAAAGTAAATAAGATAAAGAATTTTTATTTGAAAAGAAAACATTTTTTTTTCATTTTCAATGGAGGCAATAAATTATTATTTATAATGGGCTTTATACGAGAAATAAGAAAATAATTATTTAAATGGAAAAATAATAATTAAATTATAGAAAATTATGTGGTGGTAGCAAAACATTTTTAAAGAATAAATATGGATTTTAATTGAAGCTTTGGACTATGTTGTTATGAAAGAAAGTTAGACTAGTAAGAAGAAATGAAACATGAATCAAATTCAAGCCCAAACGCCCAAATGGGTTAGGAGAAAAATCTCCAACTTTGCCATGTTAAAAATTTCTAAAAATCCTAAAAAACTATATAACCTTCTCAACATCATTCTACACCCAACTGCAAGGAGAAGCTAGTATTTTGATTGAACTTTTGGGTTTCTTGGAACTTACAGTGAAGAGGAAAAGAAGAGGAAGGAGAAGCAGTAAAGAATTTTGAGCATAGCTAACTACATTTTAGCGTTCTACTCACAACCTATGCCTACATTGATGTTTGTATGCTTGGATTGTAATGTATGTATTGTTGTGATGAATGAAGCATATGATGATTGTGGGCATGTACCTAAATTGTAGTAGGAGATGGTTGGAATGAGGAGCAAGAATCCTGATAGGCTTCGACCATTTTGCGACATCGGATGCTACCGGTCGACCGCTAACCGATTGACTGTTAGTGGTCGACCGATGAGAAGTTTTAACTATATATATATATGTATATATATAATAAAAATGAATAGAAATAAAATCAATAGAATGAAATAGGAAGAAAAATGGAAATAACAAATTTTATGACTTTTATTTTAATATATACATGGAATTTAATAATAAAAATAGATTGAATTGAATACTATTTATTGTAAAAAGTGAATGAAAGTTGTTTTAGAGTTTAGGAAATTATTTAAATGAAAGTTTACTATGTAATACTAGGGATATTAGGATGTTCATAAATATAATATGGAATGATCTTATAAATATAAATATTTTATAATCAATAAAGGAGGTTGAAATATTTAATCCAAATAAGTATGAAAGATATTTATTATATTAAAGTTAAAATATGTGAACATTTTGGTACTAAATTTTTTCTACATCAATAACTTTCTATTATGTTTGATGTGTGGCTTGTATTCTATTTAACGAGGAATTTAAATAAATGGAATAACATTTAACGATCCATAATTTAATCACTTTGAATACGAATATTTAATATATTTTTAACTAATTAATTAATTGATTTTATAACTCAAATAAATAACATTTTAATAATAACCAATGATGGTTGTATTGATTTCAAAATTTGTCTACAAAAATAATTAGTTCAAAGAATAATAGAAAATGTGATCGAAATTCGTTTTTCTAAATTTTCGATTTTTCATCGTCTAAAGTTGTTTGAAATGTTGTATACATTTTAGTAAACATATACACATATTCATATTAACAGAAGTATGGATAAGGTAAATTATATGGTGAAAATGTATCTACTTAAGTAAATATAAGAAGTGCGGCATCTTTTCACAAATCTAAATAAAAATAAATTAAGAATAAAATGTCACATTATCACTTACACATCATGGTATAATGGAAGTGATTATATGGTGGATAAAGGGGATGGTGGAGGTGCCTTGCATGTGGATTAAGGGAGAGGGGGAGATGTGATGATATGGAGCAATATAAGTGGAGGGTATGTAAGGAAGGCCAGTTTAGTAATTCACATATTCCACTTTTTATAAAAACAAATCTCTTATTTTTCCTTTTCATTTTTTCCATTGCGATTCTTACTTTTCAAAAACTCCATCACCTCCTTAAGCGTTTGAAAACTTTTTAATGGCTTTCTACGTTTTCAAATTTAAAAATCCAATCTTTTTCACTTCTTCCTTAAAAAAAAACCACTGAAGTTTATTTCTTTCTCCTCTACACCTCATAACTAACCAAAACAACACCCATCTCCACCATTTTAAGCCAAGGCCAAGCCCATGTTACCCATGGCCAAGCCCATCTAGCCCTTTAAGCCTCAAAAACTCAATTTTTTACAAAGAAAAACATAGTTCGGGTGTTAGTACAAGGCGTGGTGTTAGTTTGACTTCATTTGGTTGCTTTTGGTGAGCTAAATCTCACCTTTATAAACTAATGTTTTAAACATTGTTATGGTTGATAATAATGGTATTTATTTGTATGTTTATAAGTGTTAGAAAGTAGTAATTGTTGGCTTGGTTTCCTTTTAAAAAGATGACATCATTGGTGATTAGTTAGCGGCTTGAGATCTGTTTGAGATGTTGAGTAATCTTTTACAAGTTATGCTTCCTCCATGTTGTATAGTTGTTATTTACCTTTGTATGTACACCAATATTTATGTTGTGTGATACTTGGATAAACAAATGACATATGAAAGTGTTTACGTAAATGTCCGTATAGCGACTAGTGCTATGTTGGCACTTTTGAAAAAACACAATCTCTTTTGAAATCTTTTGGTTTGACCTCGAGCTTCTGTTTTACAAAGTTAATTAATTATTCAAATAATAATGAGATTAAAGTTAATTAATTATTTTAATAATGATATTTAAAATTAATTAATCATTTTAAATAATGATGATCAAGGATATTTGTTTAATTAATGATGTTTTAAGATTAATTAATCATTTTATTAATGATAGTTAAGACTAATTAATCACTTTAATAATGTTGTTTTAAAAGTAATTAATCATTTTAAAAATGATGTTTAAGGTTAATTAATTATTCAACTAACGATGTATAAAGTCAATTAATCATTTCAATAATGATGTTTTGAAATTAATTAATCATTTTAATAATGATATTTTAAGGTTAATTAATCATTGTAATAATGATGTTTTAAGGTTAATTAATAATTTTAATAATGATATTTTAATAATTAATCACTTCAATAACGAAGATTAAAGTTAATTATTCATTTTAAATAACGATATTTGAAGTAGTTAATCATGGTTAAAGCTAATTACTTATATGACATAAAGATGATTGAATTAAGTAACCATCGATTAAAGTTGATTAATCTTTTTAAAGAATGATAGCGAAGAAAATAATCATGTTTAAAGTTAATTAATAATTTTGATAGTGTTGTTTAAAGTTAACATTGGTATCCCAGCACAAGTTCGGTTTTAAAAGTTAAAAGATTTGATTTGGTTACGAAAAGGATAAGGAATTTAATTTCGTGTAATCAGATATCGCTTGTATGGAAATGATTTAGAGTACTAAACGTCGAGGTATGAAAACTTGTCCTTATCTCAAAAGTTACAAATGTCGTCAAGGCAATGCTTAGAGGTAACGCTACGTTCACTTACCCGACTTCGTTTTCAACCAGGAAATAGTACAAGTTTGAAATCAATGATTAATGATAAGAATATGAGATTTAATATACGATCATTTTGAATATCCCGATAGTTGATTTATTGGCTATCGATTTAACTTTCTTCTTTATGTCTCGTCAATTTAAGACGATTTGTTGCTCATTTGAGCATTAATATCCTTTATTGGAAATGACTAAAACCAAAGCGCTAGTGGGGGCCAAGCTATGTGTAGTTTCTCCCATTAGGGTACTATCACATCTACTATGGATTTGTTTCGTTATATACAAATTAAGATGTGAAATACTCAAATTCTAGATAAAGGTTGGTGGGGTCCAGCTTGGAGGTTTCCAAGAGCCATCGTAGTTCTCAATTATACTCTAGAGGTATACTTTTGGTAAGTGGGGTGCACCCTCCTAGTCATTTGATGGAAAATTTTCCTTTCCTTCCATTTGATTCAAAACCTTTGGATTCATTTCATTCTTAATTATATCGGGAGGTGTCTTGCATACTTCTTGATTTTTAATTATTTATACCCATCACTTGTGGTTGGATGTTGTAACGACCCAGAAATTTCGAACCCGAAAATTCCAGATAGTTAGGAAAGAAAGAAAAGAGATAGAAGAAGAAACAGGAAAGAAACATAGATTCTCACATTCGCAGCGGATCAAAATATAATATCACATAAAATAACAGTTTACAAAGGAAACTGTATCAGTCAATTACATTTTAATAACATCAGAGTTACAACATTTATACAATCACTGGACAGTTAAATATAACTTGTCTAAGATAAATAATAATATAACACAACGGAAACACTCCATACGTCCCTGCCATCCAGCTCGCCACCTGAGCTCCAGAACGTCCTTACCTGGAAATCTTTAATACTCGGTCTGACCTGAGCATTACATGAAAGTAACACCCGGGTCAGGCTGGAAACCAGCGTGAGTAAACTCGTCTAACAAGAAATTGCCAATACAATATACTTATTTAAAACCCAGGGTAACTCGTATCAATTTGCAAATTCACAATTTGTTAAAGATAACACTTATTTTACACATTTATTCCTAAGTACCAAAATTTAGATTAAACGGTCCAATTTACTTAAATCATCCCATTCCAGCCTATTGATTTCACATATTAATCTATAAAGAATCAAAGTGGTTTCGGGTATTTACTAATACCTGACTCCGGTCTCTTCGAATCCAATGCTATCTTAACCTAAGTTATTTAATGAAATACAATTCAAACTTTTTTTAAATACAGGATGCCACTTTACACAACAATGCATCACGATAAATGACTACACTATCACTATTCAACCCAACATATCATATTACAGAAACATTTCATATCAGAAATATCAACCAACCATTCATAAGCAAGATTAATTAGTCACCAGTTTCTAATAAATCAAGTTAATTACTTTAATCATTTTAATCTTGCTTACTTAGCAATAATTAATTACAATCCGTTAATTAATCATCCCCTAATTATCCATCTTAATTTATCACTTAGTGTAATTGTTTTAAAAGATATTTAATTATCTTTAATTAATCCCTTGATTAATTAACCTTCAATTACTTCAACTAAGTAATTATCCTTCTTATCAATTTCACCAAGTAATTTAAATCTAAATTACTTCCATTTATTAACCATTCATTAATTAATTACATCCAGTAATTATCACTAATTACTTCACCAAGTAATTATACTTTTATAAATTAAATTAAGTAATTATACTTACCAAATTTCACAATTGGTTATCCTTAATTAATTAATAGAATTAATTACCTTAAATTAATCACATTAACTAATCATTTGATAATCCTTAATTAATGATCTTTCATTAACTATATTCATTAACCAATCCTTTAATTACTCTTCTAAGTAATTAACTTTAATTAATCATTTTTAATTACAAATTAATTAATTCTTAATTACAAATTAATTAATTTCTAATTACATAATTAATTTCTAAATTTTAACTAAATAAATCTAATTACTTGATTAATTAATTCCTAATCATTAATTAACAATCCAAACTTATTTGATTAATGATTCTTAATTTCAACTTGATTTAACCCTTAATTAATAATCTTAATCCAAATCATTAATTTAAAAACCCTTAATAACTTAATTAATTAATCCAAATCATTAATAATTAACTTATTAATTTAACCATTTTATTTACCTTAAAAATTTAATGAATTATAAATCATTAAATCTTAATTAACTTTAAGATAAAAACATCATTTTTATAAGTGATTTAATTATCATTCTCAAACACGTTTGAAAACATTTACTTTCAAATTCACTTTTAAATTTCATTTCAAATTAAGATTCAAATTAAATACAATTTAACTTCAACAAATTAAATCAAGTTAAAACTCTTTTTAAAATCAAATGTTGTAAGACACTTACCTTTATAAACGCAATTTATATAAGAGTTTAAACTAAATCATTTAAATTCAAAACATTTTAAAATATATTTATATCTTAAACATTTAAAATTATTCAAACATTTTGATTTTTATAAAATTTATTTTCAAAACTTGGATACAAAAGTAAATTTGGATCCATACCTCAAAATCTAATCTTAACTTTATTTAAAATCTGGTTTCAAATTTCAAAATTCTGTTTAAATTTAAACAGACAGGTTTTACAAAAAACCTGTAACAAATTCAAATGACTCGAGCCAACATCAACTGCTTCAAGTCACAAACCACACTACTTCGGGCCCACACTCGAACTACTCGAGTAAAACTCGAGTCCCTCTCCATTGCTTCAACCCAAATTCCACCAGAAAAGCAAAAATGCACGGTGCATATGCACCGTGACTACATCCACCTCCGACCAACTTTGATGCCTTCCTTAGGTCGACGATCATCCATCAAAATCCATTCCGACCATCAGATCTTCACTACCATCTCGAAATCTAAATCGAGCTTCAAAACCCAAACTAGAAACAGAAAACAAAACCTGGCAATGCCTCGACCTTGCTCCTCCGACCATCGGAACACCAGCACCACCGGCCACTACTTCGTCCACGCTCCAGCTTCCCTTCCTCAGAGTTCTGTCGAACTCGATCATCCCTAGGCGTTGAGATGATCAAAACTTCCAACCTTGCCAAAACTAGGTTTAGAAACCAAATCGTACAATCATCGCCACCACCGAGCTTTGATCATCCTCCTACCATTTTTACTGGCCTCACCGTTCACTCCTCTACCTCCAGAAGGAACTCCGATCTCTCCGACCACCGAGATCATCTGAACTTCCTAAAAACTCAAATATAGTTCAACCCAGAAATGTACCTTCATTTCTGATCTAAAAATTATGATTTCCTTTTTAAAATTCATGATTCAAGATAAGGTTTAAGCTTATATGCCTGAATTAAGAATTTAGGAAGTTTGAGTTTTCACAAAACTCAAGCTTGTACTGTCCTTTTTGTTTTCCAGAGTAGTTTGAATTTGTTTTAACTTAAATACAATTTTAAAACTTATTTTATAATCTAACAAGTAGATGTTGTTTAGATCCTAAGTCCTAACAATAAGTGGATCATGAGGTAATGATATTTAAATTAAAACTTGGCTTGAAATTTAGAACAGAGATATTTACAGCTATTATCAAAACATGCATACATCATTCATCCAAAATGCACAGAAGTTCACTAATATACGTACACAAAAACATACTTATTTTAGACATTAATCAAGCAACAGATTTATACATAAGTTTTTAAAAAGTGTTACTCACCTGTTAAAAGAACAGAGGTGCTGGCTTTTGCATTTATACTTGCTTTTGATTTGTGCTTGATGATCCTTGATGAGTTGAACTCGTATGTTTTTAAGTTGTAAAATGGCAGAAATGCTTATCTTTTGTTTTACTTAGCTTGCTCTCGAATGAATGGAATAAAAGAAACAGTGGAGGCATGTACACAGTAAGCTACTCTTTATTTTTATTTTTTTATTATGTACTTCCCTTTTCCTATGATTTGATTTTTCCTTCTAACACAAGCTTGACCTGATTTATGTTTTGTATGCTATAATTTAATGCTTGTCTCACTATGTGTTTACAAGAATTTTTGTATGAATTATATATGTATTTACACACACTTATACATTTCCATATTGGAAATACTATATACATCTTAACTTTTGTATACATACTTTTATTTATTTGTTTGCCTAATAAGATCAATATTTCAAAATTAAAATCAGTTAACTGCCAATTATCAGACGTCAAAAATCCAGGTCGTCACAGATGTTGTTATTGTAAGGAGAAACCCGTTCTGCATTTGGCAGCATGGTCTCATATATTATTGTTTATTTCTGCCTTTTGTTTAGAGATTTACTCACACCGGACTTATTGTCTGACCCGAGTTGTTTGTTTTTCCTAAACTCTTAGATACTCAATTATTTTTGAGTAGCCCGAGAGTAGCAAGTTACTTTGCGCTCTTTTGAAGATGATGGATGAGCAAAAGGCTCCTTATCTATTTCTGTTGTAATGTTAGTATGTGTGTATTTTGGATCATCAAGTGTAAAGGTATGATATATAAGTGCCTAGGGTGATAGCAGTAATACTTTTGTATAACTTTGATAACTCCATGTTAAGGAGTAACCTTATGTACTATTATTGTTGTATTATATTTAACCATTCCGTTGTGAGATTTTCTGTTCTAATTTTACCCCTTGACAACTCATCTTTCGGATGCTTGGGCAATGGCACATGAACACTGAGGATGTGTTTAATGTCGTTCTCAAGGGTCTGAAAAGTGGGTTGTCACAGTTGGTATCAGAGCTTCGGTTGAGCGAACACCTTAGCTTGATTGGGGTATAACTCATTGGAGATATGGTAAGTGATGCCCTAGAATGAGTAAATCTTAAGAGAGTATATTTGTAATTTTTATAATAATATCCATCCTTTAAAATCTTATTTTAGATCCTTTGGTGTTGTTTCCTTAAACAATATTAATCTCATTCTTATATTCTAAAGATACCTATTATTTCTTTAGGTAATAGAAGATGGATACAAGAAGAGAAGGAAGTAGAGGACTGGAACTAGCATAACTACCGATGGCAGGATGCTTAGAAATGCTACTATGCCAGCTGTAGATCCTGTGGAGGAAGTGGTAGTGCAAGTTCAACCCCCTATGAACTTCATGACTTTGCGTAAGAATTACACCACTTTAGGCAGGAAACAGTTCTATGGGACTGAAGATATTCTTGGAGTGTAGACATGGATTCTGCGTGAAAGGATATTTGAAGATCTTTGATTGGTAGATATAGAGAAACGGCTGCTGGCATCGCGACAACTTTAGAAGTTGGCGATGGATTGGTGGGATTTAGTGACAGCTAATACTCTGAATGAGGAGATTTCTTGGGCATAGTTTAAGGAAGTCTTTAAGGCGCAGTTTATTCTAGAAGCCTGAAGACTCGGTTGTTTAGGAGTTTCTTGGATTTGAAGCAAGGTTATATGACAGTAGCATGGCATGAACATAAGCTTAGTGCTTATTCCCATTTCAGACTTAGATTGATTGACACACTGCTAAAAAATAATGAAATGTTTGTGAATGGGATGCGACCATAGTTCCAACAAGAAATGATTAATCATCTTAAGGGTACATTCACTAACCTTATTAGCATGGTTTGAGGTTTGAAGATCTCGACATTAAGGAAGGAGTCCAGAAGGAGTAGCGCCAGTAATTAGTGCCAAGCTATTGACATTGATACATGTTGGAGGCAAGCAAAATTTCAGGCGTAAGCTTAAGAGGAAGAAGCAGTGGGTAGGTAAGAAACCCATTGATGAGGCTCCGGCACAGAAGAAGCTACTCAACTTGGCTAACATTACTTGTTTCAAGTGTAATGCACCCAATTTAACGACTACCACCTACTATAATTGTCACAAATATGGGCACATGAAGAATGCGCGCCCTTTTCCAAAGATGGGTCGCAAGGACAGACTTTTGCTATAGAGGAGATACCTTCCACTTCTTCAAGATAGATGGGGAAGTAGGTGTTGCAAGGTACATTATCCATCTATGATATTTCTATTAGAGTTTTATTCGACACGGATGCTTCCCATAGTTTTATTTCAGTTGATATTGTTGATAAACTTAACTTAAACCCATCCTTGTGAGTAATCCCCTTTGTGTGTCAAAACCTATTGGGGGTTCGACTAAGCTTAACACCTTTTATTCAAAGGTTCTTATTTATTATCTAAATCATCTCTTTCTTTCCGATTTATTTGTTCTTGGGTTCATGGTTTTGAAGCATTGTTGGGAATGGATTGGCCGTCTAAGTTTAAAGCGATCTTAGATTGTGATCAAGTATTGGCAGGGTTAGTAGTGCATGAGATATTAGTGTAGATATATTTTATGAAAAGCCTAGTGAGTTAATCAGCATTTTTCTGTATTCGCTCGATGTAGCTAAGGAGGATATAATAAATATAATGGTTGTTTGGGATTTCATGGATATTATTGATGAAGTGCAAAATGTACCTCCTTATCATGAAGTGGAGTTCGTATTGATTTGGTTTTAGGAACTGGACCTATTGTACAACCCCTTCGAAGGTTGGCTCTGAAAGAGAAGAGGGAGTTGGAAAGCCGGAAATTCGACTTGTTGCAGAAGGGATTGCTAAGACGTAGTACCTCTAGTTGGGGATCACCAGTCATCTTTGTTACAAAGGCAGACGGTTCTTTAAGGTTAGGTGTAGACCAGCGAGACTTGAATAAAAGGACTATCAAGAATAAATATCCTTTACCGAGGATCGACAACATGTTTGATCAGTTCCGTGGCGCTTAGATATTTTTCGAGTTGGACCTTGCCATCGGTTTTCAATAATTAAGGGTAGCAAAGGGGGTGTGCCCTTAATAACTTTTAGGACTCTAGATAGTTTCTACGAGTGGTTAGTTATGCCTCTTGGGCCGACAAATTCACCCGCTTATTTTGTGGACCTAATGAATTGAGTATTTCGGGAGGTTCTTAACAAATTTATTCTTGTCTTTATCGATGACATTATTATCTATCGAAAATGAAGGAGGAGCACAAGTACCATCTCCAAGTCGTACTCAATACCTTAAGAAGCTATGTGTTGAAGGCTAAGTTTGCTAAGTGCCATTTTTGAAAATTTAAAATTAGGGTTTTAGGGCATGTTGTTTCGGGAGAAGGCATATCTATTGATCTGGCTAAAGTTGTTGCGGTTCAAGGTTGGAAGATGCCTGAAAGTGCGATAGAAGTTGGAAGTTTTTTTAGGATTGGCTAGTTTTTACCAAAGGTTCATCAAAGATTTCTCAAAGATTTCTTCTCATTTGATGAAGTTAACAAAGAAAGATGTTAAGTTCATGTAGACGCTTAAGTGTGATCAAGCATTTAATGAATTGAAGGAGAAGTTGACTAGCATTCCTGTTTTGACCATTCCAAACCAAAGCAGAGTTTAGCTATGTATATGGATACTTGTAGTACCAGTTTGGGAACAGTTCTATTGCAGCATGGTAAGGTTATTGCCTATGCAAGTCGACAGCTGAAGCCATATGAGAAAAATTATGCTACGCACGATTTGGAGCTTTTGACTTTTGTCTTCGCACTTATAATGTAGACGCATTATCTTCTGGATGAAAAGTTTGAGTTATACATGGAACACAAATCCTTAAAATATCCTTTTACTCAGAAAGGCTTGAATTTGAGGCAGCAGAGATGGCTGGAGTTTCTCACTTCTTATGACTTGGAGGTTCTTTATACCTTTGGGAAAATAAATGCTTTTGCGGATGCGTTGAGTACAAATGTAGCAATGATTGCTAACTTAAAAGTCAAGCCAGTATTGACTGATATAATTGTGGTTAGTCAAGAATAAGACCCAGTTTTGGCTTGATTCAAGAAAGATGTTCAAGCATGTATTGTTTCCATTTTTAAGATTGATCCTTAGAGCGTACTAAAATGAACGGATGTATCTGTGTTTTGAATGTTAATGGTCTTATGAGAGAAGTGTTAGCTGAATGTCACTGTTCAAAGTTGCCTTTCCATTCATGACCAAGAAGTTCAATGATATGAAGATGGTATTCCTATGGAAGGGGACGAAGTGAGATGTTTTGATCTTTGTGAGTTGTGTGCAAACTTTCCAGTAGATTACGATTGACCAGTAAAAGTCAACTGGATTGCTTCAGCCACTTTAAATTCTAAAGTGGAAGTGGAAGCAGATCTCTATGAACTTTATTGATGGACTTCCTAGGTCAAGAAGAGGAAACAATGGAAGTTGGGTTATAGTCAATCGACTAACCAAGAATGCCCATTTCATTCTGGTTAAGCCAATTGGAATGCTGCAAGTCTGACGAGTTTGTATATGAAAGAGATTGTGAGACTCTACGGTATTCCTTGTAGTATTATTAGTTATCGAGAATTGATATTCCCCAGCAGGTTTCGGGAGGGACTGCAAACTTCCTTAGGGATTAAGCTGAGTTTGAATATAGCTATCCATCCCCAGACAGATGGGTAAGCAGAGAGAGTGAACCGAATCTTGGAAGATTTTTTGCGTGCATGCATTCTCGACTTCGAAGGTTCATAGGAAGATCATTTACCCTTGGTTCACTTACAACTAAAGCTACCAAGCAAGCATTGGTATGGCCCCTTTCGAAACTCTATATGGTCGTCCATGCCGTTCTCCTTCATATTGGGTTGAGTCTGGTGATAGAATTGTTCTTGGCCCAACATGATCCTAGAGCCTAGTGAGAAGGTAGCCGATATCAGAAGGAAGATGAAAAAGGTGCAGGATCAACATAAGTGTTATGCAGATCGAAGGCCCATGAATCTTGAGTTCTCAGTTGGAGATTCAGTGTTTGTGAAGGTCTCTCAGTTGAGAAATTTTGTGAGGTTTGGAAAATCAGGGAAGTTAGCCCCTCAATATATTGACCCTTTTCCCATACTGAACCGGATTGGTAGACTTGCATTTAGAGTGAAGTTACTAGAAAGACTATCTAATGTGCATAATGTATTTCACACATCTCATTTATGTAAGTATGTACACGACCCTTCGATAATAGTAGAACTGATACAATAAGAGGATTTAGAAGTTCAGCCTAACCTAACCATTCTTAGGCAACCTATTCATATCATCGCTCGCGATATAAAGCGATTGAGCGTAAAGGATGTGAATCTTGTTAAGGTTCGATGGAGTGAGGATGATAAGGATTCTACTTGGGAAATCGAGGATTATATTAGGGATACTTACCCTAAATTGTTGCCATAGTTGTTTGTACATTATTCTGTCTTTTTAGTGTACTCATCAGTTGTGTTGGATTCACTTTCTATATACGTGTTGTTTTAATGATATCATTAGGGTTTGAGATCTTTTGTTATGTCTATGATAAATTTCAGGGACAAAATTTCTTGTAAGGAAGGAAGGATATAACGACCCATAAAATCATTTTGAATATGAATATTTAATATATTTTTAAATAATTAATCAATGGATTTTATAATTCAAACAAATCCCTTTTTAATAATCCCTAGTGATGGTGGTATTGTTTTCAAAATTTGTTTACAAAAATAAATTACTCAAAGAAAAATAAAAATGTGACTGGAAACCAATTTTCGAATTTTTGATTTTTTGTCATCTAAAAGTTGTTTTAAATGTTGTGTGCATTTTAGTAAACACATACACATATTTGTATTAACATAAGTATGGATAAGGTAATTAATATGGTGAAAATGTATTTACTTAAGTGAATACAAGAAGATGCGACATCTACTCAAAAATTGAAAAAAAAAATAAGAATAAAATGTCACATTATCATTTACACATCATGGTTCAAGGAAAGTGGATTATATGGTGGACGAAGCGGAGGGTGAAGGTTCCTTGTGAGTGGGTTAAGGGAGAGGAGGAGATGTGATGATATGGAGAAAAATGAGTGGAGGATATGTAAGGAAGGGCATTTTAGTAATTCACATATTCCACTTTTTATGTAAACAAATCTCTTATTTTTCCTTTTCATCTTTTGCATTTCATTTCTTACTTTTCAAAAACTCCATCACCTGCCTTAAGCTTTTTATAACTTTTTAATGGCTTCCAAAGTTTATGATATATTGAATGGTTTATGATTTATATGTGTTTAAACAAGGTTGTTTAATAAGGGATGTACAAGGTTTTAGGGCAAAACTAAGGTGAAATGATTTTTAAATGCCATGGGGTAACTTTATGTTATGGAAAAAATGATTTTGGAGATGGGTTTCAATTTTCTTAATTTTTTGAGTTTATATGGATTTTATATAAATTTTATAGTGAAGAAAAGGATTTATTGGGTTATAAATTATGTTAGCACGAGAATTGGTCACTAATACCCTTAAGAGAGATTATGTAGAGAGATTAATGAAGAAAGTAAATGTAAACAGTGAGCAGAATGCTAAACTTAATGCAGAAAATAAGAACACCAGATTTATAGTGGTTCGGCGTAATTGCCTACGTCGACTTTGGGGTTAATCTTTATTGCTTTACTTATAAACTAGTTACACATACAATCCGTACACCCACTATTTGATTACAAAAGAAAAGAAGATAAGTCTTGAATGAGTCTTGATTACGGTAGAGTCTCCCCGGTGTTCTTGAAAATAAGGTCCCTTTCACTGTACCCCTGCCTCTCTATTTATAGACGAAGATGGGTTGGACGTCCCTGATGGGCCTAGTAGCAAGATATCTCGGCCCAAAACAAGTAACTCCTGTGTGCCGATCCATAAATGCCGACCAGCATATGCCGAACGTCCCTAGATGTCGAACGAGCTTGAATGTCGGTCGGCCCAGTTGTACCGAACAATAAGGCTGTGCCGAACGTCCCTAGATGCCGAACGGGCTTTATGCCGAACAAGGTTGAATGCCGAACGACTATGCTGTGCCGAACGGCCCTTAATGCCGAACGATCTAGTATGCCGATTGACCCAGTTGTGCCGAATGAGAATAAATGCCGAACGCCTTCGGATGCCGAACAATCTCGAATGCCGAACGAGATTGGATGCCAAACATCCTTGTATGCCTAACGGTCTTGTATGCCAAGTGTCTAGTTTCCTGGTCAAAACTCCAGGTAACACTTGCCCCCCAAAGTGCATTATGTGGTCGAACGTGATGCGCTTTGAATCACGAGTCCTCCATGCTTTGCTTCGAGCCTTGGCTTAGTCTTCTCGATAGCATCTTCTCTTGAATAACGAGTGAGGCAATGCATGCCGAACGACATACAAATGCCGAACGTCATAGACGAGGCCGAATGATCTGGATGCCTAACGACATAGTCGATGCCGAACGATTTGGATGCCAAAAGAGGGATGTGCTTTTACCGGTTCTACCGGTCATTGTCCCTTCGACTTCCTTTCTTCCCCTTATAAAGGTCGGCACTTCACTTCTTCTTCTCTTTTTCATTTTTCACCTTCGCATTTCAGGAACTAATAACTTGCCTTCCTTCAGACTCTTCCAATAATTCAACTTCCTTTTTGACTCCCAAATCCCACCCGTCACTTTTCGACTGCTCTCAACCACAATCTTGAGAAGATTCTACTTCCAAACCAAGCATATCACCGAAACGCTACCCTCTTCTTTAGGTACGATCTAAGACAAGATTTGAACTCACAACCTTCTTTTAACCTACGAATAACGATAGTCGTGTAGATTAAGGAGGCTAAACGAGCTTTGGGATTAAACGAAGAGGAAGATGGAAGAAGGCATTAGCCATATGATGGTGGTGAGGGTTAGGATGCCTGGTTGCAGGTGGTGTGCGAGTTGAAGTGGTGGTCGACCGGCTACCTTGTAGGATATTTAGGTTTTATAAAGGATGGAGTTGAAAGATGATGTGTAAATGTGGCTCGGCATGATTTATTAATGCCGAACGATAAAAAGGAAGCACGGGAGTGGAGTTGAGTTAAGGCCTAGTGTGCCGAGAGGTGTGGCTTGGCACGGCCACGGTTTGGCATGATCTCTCCATGCCAAACGAGGTTGGAGGGAAAAACAGAAAGGAAGTAGGAATTGGGTAGCATGCCGATCGGCATGGTTCGGCATGACCGGCCGAAGGACTCGGCCATGCCGGTCGGGAGAGATGGAGGGAAAGAGGAAAAGTAATGTTAAGGGAAGAATGCCGAGCGATGCGGCTCGGCACAAGCACGGTTCATCATGATTTACCGCGTGCCGAATGACGAAGAGGAAGGGTTGGAAGAGTGACGTGTTGAACGATATTGAGGCCGAGCATCATTTAGGCCGAACGGCATTTAAGCCGAATGGCATTTAGGCCGTGTGTTTCAAGTGTCGCTTGGCCTTGACCTTTGATGAATAGATAACAACAGTCGAAATCATTCCAACTTGAACATAGCCCTCGTCGAATTCACTTATTCCCCATGCCTAATCATATGACAAAAACAAGGACGAGGACTTAAGCAAACCGGCATATCGAACTAATCCGGACTGATATCTCCCTAGTTTCAACAATCATAAGTCTGAATTTAAATCGATAAAAATAGATAATAGCCTTCAACATATAGTGCCAATGTCCCAGTCCAGAATATAAACCGTCTTACAATATGCTCTCGTAGACGCTCAGCGATGACGGTCTTCAAAGACGAGAGTTCAAAGCTTAAACTTATTTCATTAATCCAATGTCTTTTCACTGCTTGGCACTTATATTTGAATGATTGCACTAGTTCACACACCACACAGGGGGAATATTTATGCTGTTAAGTCTAACGTCGATTATTTTTCAAGTATAGTTCAAACAGGTACTTTGTTAGATTCAATCTTCACTAGAGATGTCTAAAAAATCTAGCTCAGCTACGATCTTAGATAGACTTGGGCCATCCTCTCGATAAGAAGTTACAGATACTTCTCATCCGTAAACTACCCCCGCTCAAAACTTACCGAACCCAGCGACTACATCCGTCGACTTGGTCCCTGACGCTCTGGAGGTAGCGATTTTTCTAGACAACCCAATAAATTCTCAGGCTTCAAAGATTAACGAAATTACGCTCCGTCAGATTTGTTCTATCCACGGAATCCCCTTTGACGATGTATTAGTTCCATCGGGGCATGATCGTCCACACTTGCCCCCAGTCGGATACACAGCTTGCAACAAATTCATGTGCTAGGTTGGCAGCGTGCCACTGTTCAACTCATTTCTTCGAGATGTGTTGTAGTATGTCGACATCGCTCCATCGAAACTGCATCCAAACAACCACGCATTCATTTACGGCACTTGCATCCTTTTCATGAGTGTCCTCTTTAGGCTTCCAACTCCGGACGATATCCGATACATATATTGCATCAAGAGACGAAGGGATAGCCCATCTTTCATGTTTCTCGAGCCGCATAGCAAATGTCAAATCTTGACTGGGGCATGGAGCAAGTTTGCCCTGTACAAACAGGAATGGTTTTATGTGCCCTGTCCTCCCGGTTTTGCAAGGAGATGGGTGGAAGGAAGTAAGTCTTTTTCTCGGATCGATACTCATGTTTGATCGAAGCTATACCTTTTCTAACTCTCTTTCATCTTTTCAGGTACTAATCCACGTCCCGAGGTCCTCGGATATTCAGAAGCCATCGAAGCTATTCGAGCCATTCCTACCGAAGACCGGGATATTAGAACTCTCATTTCAAATGAGACACTTACAAAGTTCGGGCTACTGGCAGAAGGTCACTGGATAAGCCTCCCTCTGGGCGTTACCATACCCAGGCCTGCTTCTGGCAAAGGGAAAAAACAAGCTGAGTCTTCAGCATGCAACGCCCCTCACACACTAGAAGAGGGGGAAATTAAGGAAACTGAAACGCCTGAGGTATAAGATGAGAACGTTAGTCCCACTCGGGATCCGATAGTCGAAGTGCATCACATCGAGACGCCGCCTTCCCCTTCGAAGGGTAAAAAGAAACTAACATATAGGCTGAGGAAGAAAATAGTCGGTGGAACTTCTAAAGTTACTCTCATTCCCATGGAGAAAGAAGCCTCCTCACAGCATTTAGAAAGTTCCCTAAAAGGCCTGTCGAACCTTTCCATACCTGATGATCTGCTCAACTACGACTTTGACGATCCAGAGGCCCTTAAGCTTCATTCGCCCGTGAGAGGCGATGTAAGTGTTAAATCCCAAAATCAGGAAGAAAAAACTCCTATTAGTAAAGAAAATGGTCCATCGGGGGGAAACACTAGGACACACACAAACACATGCACTTCACCCTGCACTCAAATTTCCGCTGTCACCCTATTCTTTGCTAACTCATCGTTACTTTAACTTTGTATAGGTGACATGGAGCGCACGCATGGACTTGACCGCCTTCGCGGTTCATTGATATTTTATCAATCAGGACGGGATTTAGGTTCTGAAAGATGCCGAGATAGGGATGACGACGGCGATAGGGATTATCATTCCCGAGATTCATCATCTCGGAAGAAATCTTATTATCAGCCCAAATACCATCATAATCCCCTTTCTTACTCGGAGCAAGGCAGATATAAGCATGGCCATAAGGGGTCGCGATCCGATGTCCCTCGTGATCAACACTCCGATTCTTCTACCACACGACAGTCTCGGGATCTTTACAAGAGAACTGAACTTTCAAAGTCATCTCCTCCTGTTTCCGTAACAGATCCGTAACAAATCCAACAATATCGGAGAGACTAACTGAGCTCAAGGCTAAATTCCTAAAAATCTGCTTTGATGGCCTGAAATTCCTCCCGGCGATCCATTATATTCCGGGACATATCAAATAGAGCGCTCTCGCCTGCAACAACGACGTCTATGTTCAACATGACACATTCGTTCATCTTGCTAAGAAAGAGTCAAAAGTCTCCATAGAGCGCCAGCACGAGATTGATCGCCTGAAGCTTGAGGCCATCCATAACAAGGATATTATTAAAGCTCAGGATGAAGAACTTGCTTATTACAAGTCTTGGCTTGAAGCCGCCCAACAAAGCGCCAAAGATACCGCCGAAGCCGTAACTCGTCTGGAATCAACCCATAAAAAATAAATCAACGAGGCGGTCCAATGCTGTAGGGCTCTAGCTTTGGAGAAAGACTCAGTGCAAAAGGAGAGGAACACCTTTTCCCTCCGAGTTAAGGAGATGGAGGAGCAACTCTGCAAAGAAAAAGAGGAGAAGACCGCTGCCCAAGAAGAGTCGCAACGATATTGCGATGAAATCGTTGCCACACGACTTCTTAAGGCAAAGCTTGAGGATGAACTTCCTAAGGTTGAGATTCTAAATAATGAAGACCGTGAAGAGGGCAAGAAAATAGCGTCAGTGGAGGTCGACTCCCGCCTTGAGGTGGCTAAAGAAGCAGGTAGGGAGGAGGTCAAAAGCATGTTCAACCCACTAATTGCAGAGTTCAACGCCTGCGTCCTCATGCACTGAGGCTTAACTTTTCTGGGTGAGGGCTACCTCAAATATTTAGCTGAGGCGTGAGAGACCTTAATAGAAATCAGGAAGGCCGAACATGGTACCGAGGAGGTTGATGAAGGAGCTTTGATAAAAGAATTTATTAAGGGAAACGAGCCTTCGGACCTGTCTGCGGCAAAAGCTCTTTACTGCAAAGGCTCCCCCTCAACGAAAGGGAAAGAGGTTATTGCCGGTCCATCCGGGATCGAGTCTCAAGCTCATGTGCCCACTTAGCCGGCTGATCGGCCGATACTTGATCCCTTTGAGAAGCATGTTGGTTATGATCTGGAGGATCCCGGCCTCGGCGTTCACATTTTGTCTCCTATTCCAGAGGGTGAGACCCCTCTGACGGCTGAGAGCCAACCGGAACCTGGTAGATAACTCTTCACTTTAACATTCCAAAAGTCATCGTTTTTCACCAGGAGCTATCGTATTCTAATGCTTGTTTTTCATGATTTTATGCAGGCCGTTCTGATCCCGAGCCTACTTTGAGGAGCGATGTCGCCAAGGAGGTGAAGGAAAAGATAAGTGAGGCCACTCATGCAGGAGAAGCTCCTGGTCCAGATGCTCAGGTGATCGGAGCGCTTGATGAGGATAAATTCAAGACTTCCTCTCCCATTGATGGGAGTTATAAAATTGAAATTACAGGCGCCTATGAACACACATCTAAACTGAGCATGAAGAAGCCGCTTGAGAAGGAGAAGAAAAAGATGGTCGAGATCAAAGTCGAGCCTCAAGCTATGGACCTGGACGATCCTTTGAATAAGCCATTGAAAGTCATCCTCCCAGGCGGGTCCAAGCCCATGGAAGTTCCCCGCACTTCTTCAGTTATCACTCCCCCATCAAAGAAAGTTATCAAGGTAAAATGCATGGGAGAGGAGTTGTTTGGAAAAAGGTCGAAGAAGTAGTCGTTGCTCTCATTCAACGAGAGTTAGTTTAGATTATGTAATTATTTTTATTTATTTTCGTAGTTCATGTAGATAAACTTTGAACTCCGAGCTTCGGAGCAGTTGTTGTAGAAACTTATTTTTGATGAATAAAACTTAGTTCTTTTGCCTTTCAGAAGACTTCCATTGTTTTATTTTTTGTATAATCGTGGTCAAAACCCAAGCTATTGCGAGTTACATAAACTTCTCGATTCATCTTCAAATAAGTCGATAATTTTTCTGGCATTGCACATTCTTTATTCCATGCTCCAAGTACTTAGAATATTTTCCAGTCCGCACGCTAAGGCTCCGATGACTTCAAGTCATTTGTGTTCAGTTCGCCCTCAGTGGACTTGGATATTTAAATCACTCATTCTCTAGTCCATGATCTAGAGACTTAGAGTATTCTAATCAGCACTCTGGAGACTTGGAGATTTTGAGTCGTTTATGCTCTGGTCCGCACTCCGGGGACTCAGAGTACTCCAGTCCATACTCTAGGGACTCGAAGATTTTGAGTTGTTTATACTCTAGTCCACACTCTAGGGACTCAGAGTACTCCAGTCCGCTCTTTGTGGACTCGGAGATTTTGAGTCGTTTATACTCTGGTCCGCACTCTGGGGATTCAGAGTACTCCAGTCCGTACTCCGGAAACTCGAAGATTTTAAGTCGTTCATACTCTAGTCCGCACTCTGGGGACTCAAGGTACTCCAGTTCACACTCCGGAGACTCGGAGATTTTAAGTCGTTTATACTCAGGTCCGCACTCTGGGGACTCAGATTACTCCAGTTTGCACTTTGGGGACGAGATTTTAAGTGCTTATGCGCGTTCGTACATCATACAGAATAATGTATCTCTTAGTTATTCGTCATCGCGTTATCATACACAGAAACATCGACAATTCATGGAGAAAATGGCTTCAAGCCTTTATTGATGAAAACAAAGCTAATTTGTCTTATTACATGCCGTAAACTAGGAATAGAAACTTGCTGGAAATAAATGCAACTAAAATATGAAAGAAATGAACTAAGTGTAATAATGCCGCAAATGCTTGCTATTCCATGCTCCGGGGAGTGTCGCACCATCAACGGTCGCTAGCTTGAAAGTTCATTCTTCAAGCTTCCGTTCAATGACGTATGGACCTTCCTATGCGGGGCTCATATGTGATGGAACCAGGAAAACTCGTTTCAAAACGAGATCACCCACACCAAAGATTCTCGGTCGGACTTTTTCATTATAATATCGAGCGACTCGGTGCCTGTATGCGGCCGCTCTTAAATCAGTTTCTTCACGCTTTTCATCAATGAAGTCCAATGATTCCAGCAAAAGATCTTGATTTGACTCATGGTCATAATAATTTGCCCGATGTGATGGAACTTCAAGCTCTACGGGTATGACAATATCCATGCCATATGCTAATGCGAATGGAGTGTGGCCAGTCGTAGACTTGTGGCTGGTTCTATAAGCCCAAAGCGCTATCGGAAGCTCATCCACCCACTTGCCTCTAGCCTTTGCCAAACGTTTTTTCAATATGGATTTGATTATTTTGTTTACGGCTTCCACATGTCCATTGTCTTTCGGGTGAGCAACTGCGGCAAACTTTTTCTCAATACCATGTTTTTAGCAAAATTCCTTGAACTCTTTACTTTCGAATTTAGTTCCGTTGTCTGTAATGATGGTTCATGGAAGGCCAAAACGGCATATAATATTTCGTACAATGAAATTATGACCTTTTTGGTGGGGATAGTGGCCAAAGGCTCTGCTTCTGCCCACTTGGTAAAGTAATCGACCACTACTATTGTGTATTTTGCACCACCTTTGGATAGGGGTAAGGAACTGACTGTATCGATCCCCCACATTGCAAATGGCCAGGGACTAACCATTTGTGTGAGTTCCGTTGGCGAAGCTCTCGGGATTTTCGCATATTTTTGACATTTGTCACATCTTCTCACATAGTCTACGACATCCCTATTTACAGTCGGCCAATAGTATCCATAGCGGAGGATTTTCTTCGCTAACATCTGCCCTCCAGTATGATCACCACATTCACCTTCATGGACTTCCTTCAGTACTCGTTTTATCTCATCATGGGCAATGCACCAGAGTAAAGGGGTCGAGAATCCCCATCGATACATTACTCCATCTTGCATTACATAATGTGAAGCCTTACGAATGACTTGTCGTCTTTTGCTCTTTCTTTCTGGCATGACCCCATGTAACAAGTACTGCTTGAATAGGGTCATCCATGATTCCTTCTCGATTTCTGTTTCTAACATGAAATCTACCTCCATCAATTTATGCTCGGAACGTGTAAGGTTTCAAGCGAAACAATCCCATCTATTGCACATCGCCAGTGCTTGCAAATTTCGCCAATGAATCGGCTGCTCTGTTTTGCTCACGCGGGACATGTAAAATATCATAATACTCGAGATTCACTAGCAGCTCTTGAACTCGGATCTAATACGGGAAGGTCTCTGCCTATTTGCTTGATAGTATCCCTGCACTTGGTACACCACCAGTTGCGAGTGGCAAAAGATTTCAACCGATCTTAGTCCCAGTTCTTTGATAAGTCTTAAGCCGGCAATCAATGCTTCATACTCGGCTTCATTATTCGTTGCTGTGAATTCGAGCTTCAAAGCATAACAAACTGATCGGTTCTTAGGAGTTACAAGAACTATGCCAACCCCGGAACAACGGTCGTTAGATGCCCCATCGATGTACATCTTCCATCGAACGGGAGGTATGACATTGTGTCCATTTGATTCGTCTGTCATGGTGAATTCAGCAATGAAATCTGCTAGCGCTTGCCCCTGTATGGCCCTTCGCGACAGGTAGGTAATATCAAACTGACTCAACTCGATATTCCATTTTAACATTCTTCCACAAGTTTCCAGTAGTTGGAGTACCCGTCGTAAGGGTTGATCGATTTAAACACTATCGAGTGTGCGTGGAAGTATGGGCGAAGCTTGCGTGATGCAATCACCAAGCAATAAGCTAACTTCTCAATCCTGGGATAATTTCTTTCTGCCCCCGTCAAACGTTTACTGACATAATATACCGGCTTTTGAACTCAGTCCTCCTCACGAACCAAAGCCGTACTGATAGCATGTTGGGATACTACCATGTATACATACAGCATTTCATGGTCAATTGGTTTTGATAGCACCGGGGGACTTTCTAAATGTCTAACCAGAGCTCGGAATGCTTCCTCACAGTCAGATGTCCACTCGAAATTCCTCTTTCCTTTTTTTATCACATCAAAGAAAGGAATGCACTTATTCGTGGCTTTGGATATCAATCGACTCAGCGTGGCCACCTTTCCGTTCAAGCTTTGTACTTGCTTTATAGTTATGGGCACTTGTATGTCCCGAATAGCCTGAATCTTTTCTGGGTTAGCTTCAATTCCACGTGCATTCACAATGAAACCCAAGAACTTTGCTGATGCAATGCCAAAAGAACACTTTAAAGGGTTGATCTTCATCCCGTAATGCCTGAGTATATCAAACATCTCTGTTGGGTCTCAGATGTGGTCGTTTGACTGTCGTGACTTCACGAACATGTCATCCACATAGACTTCCATTGTTATGCTAATCTAGTCTTCAAACATTCGATTCACCAGACGCTGATAAGTTGCTCCAGTGTTTTTCAATCCAAAAGGCATTACTACATAGCAATATAGCCCCAAATCTGTGACAAATCTGGTGTGTTCTTGGTCTGGAATGTGTATCGGGATATGATTGTATCTCGAATACACATCCGTAAATGACAATAATTCGTGTCAGGCGGTAGAGTCGACGGGCTGATCGATTCTAGGTAAAGGGAAACTATCCTTCGGGCATGCTCTATTCAGATCGGAGTAATAAACACAAGTTCTCCACTTCCCATTCGCTTTTCTTACCAGCACAGGGTTGGATACCCATTCGGGGTAGAGGGCGTTACGGACGAACCCATTGGCTTTAAGTTTGTCCACCTCCTTTTTGAGAGCAGCGGACCTCTCCGGGTCCATGACTCTCCTTTTCTATTTCACAGGAACGTATTTTGGGTCTATGTTCAACATATGACTCGCAATAGTGGGAGAAATCCCACACATATCAGAGTGTGTCCAAGCGAAAACATCCAGTTACGCTCGGAGGAAATCAGTAAGGTCCTCGGCCAGTGAAGGGTCGAGCTGTGATCCAATCTTAAGAACTTGTGATGGGTCATCCCGACTGACTGGAATGTCGATCGTCAGCTCAGCCGGTGCTGCATTCATTTCCCTGGGTTCCCCATCATCATCTCTCAGATCTATGTCTCTAAGGATCCGAGAATGTCACCCGAGCCAGGGCTCGGGCACTACTTGTCAATCATCAGTATTTAGGATGCGGACGGTGATGTCCGCAACCTTCCCTTTTTCGCTCCGCTGAGCTTCTCTCAGCTCTTCCACATGACATGCGTGACTGGTCGCCTGATCGCCATGTACCACTCTAACTCCCTTGTCAGTCGGAAATTTCAATATCAAACTCCATGGGGCCAAGGCTGTCTTAAACTCCGCCAGTGCCGGACGACCTAGAAATACATTGTATGGAGAGTCAACATCAATCACTATGAACGGTAGGATTCGCACTTTCCTACGCCCACCTTCTCCCAGTTCAACTGATAACTCGATATACCCCATTGCGTCAGTTGTGGCACCATTAAAGCCGTGGATACTGGCTTTTCATGGCTTCATGTCTTTTGTCTCCATCTTCATTTAGTCATAAGCCTTCTTGAAGATGATGTTGACAGAGCTTCCACAATCAATCGAAATCCTTTTGACGTAAGCTGGCCCAATCGTTGCAGATATGACCATCGGGTCGATAGTAGGAGCCTCCACCTTATGTGCATCTCGACTCCCAAACACTATATCGTCTGTCATCATGCGTTGTTGTTTTGAGGGGGTTTCAAATCTTCCACATTCGAACAACATCCATAATTCACATGCCTCAAGGAGGTAGCATATTGTTCCATCTCCTGCCAATTCTTGTTTGCAGGATGAGGTCCTCCAACTATAGTGTTTATGATCAACCTACCTACATTCCGAGCAGGTTCCTCTGGGTGGCGTGGAGCCGGCCTACGTCTGGGGTCCGACGTTCCTTGCTTACCCTCTGGTGGGTTCTTAACAAACTCCTGCAACTTTTTCTGCCCAATTAACCTTTCTATGGCGTCATGGAGGTGTCTACACTCCTCAGTATTGTGCTTGTAGGTCTCATGGAAGCGACAATACTTCCCCGTCCATTTTTGTTCCTCAGTGGGCTCCTTTGGGCACGACTTTCTGTATTGGAAGGTGTTACATGTAGATAGGTAAATGTTTTAAAAGGACGTATTCAGGGGGGTGTATTCGTTGTAGGTCGAAATCCTCGACTTCCATTTCCCTGTTTCTTTTATCTTTTCGGGTTTTCCACCTCCGGATCCTTTAGACTGCCCAGGCTTGTTCTGGACATTGACTTGAACTTTTCCCGAACTATCGCCGGATTGCTTCACGGTGATGTTACTTTTCAGTGTCCTGAACAGGCCCTGGTGCCTTATCTCATCTCGTCCATTGAGCTTCCTCCCTCCGTATGAACTGGTGAGCTTTGGAATAGAATCACTCCAACGTAGTTGGGGGCTTTCTTGCCAACCAATATTCAAACTCCGAGTCTGGATCTACACCTCGCATTACCGCCATTAAGATTGCGTGGTCGTTAGGGTTGCTAACTTCAGTGGCGGCAACATGAAACCTATGCAGTAGGCTTTTAAAGACTCTCCCGGAGCCTGGATCACGCTTGATAGGGACATCACGTCCTTTGGTCGAGTAGCATGAATCCTGAATTATTCAACAAATTTCATCGCCAACTCGTCGAAGCTGGATATATACCGCGGAGGAAGTCGAGTAAACCACATAATGGAGATTCCGGACAAAGTGATTGGGAAGCACCTACACTTAGTCGCATCATTCGCCCTTGCAGAATCCATCATCCATTCGTACCTCATCATGTGTTGCCTAGGGTCAGTCTTCCCTTCGTTGGCTGGGATTGTCGGCATACTGAATTTCCTGCGATACTCAGCCTGTAAAATAGTATTTGTGAAGGGAGTATGACTCCTAGACACTCTCCAATCTTCGTTGGTCAAGCCTTGGTTCTCTCTCATCAACTGCCTGACCATGGCTGTTAAGCCCGGAGTTTGTATGGAGGATGGGAGGTTGGGTTCTGTTCCACGGAACCGTACGGGTTGATATCCCGCCTGTTGGCGGTCGACCAAACGTTCGTCCAGAAGGCCAGCTTGATTTGGGTCTTGGTGAGTCGGGCGTTCGGTCTGCTCACGTGCCCGATCCTTGGCAGATCGATCAGTGACACCTGCTTGTGCAGCTTCAGTCTTACGGCGTCTACGCCTAGGAGGTTCATCAGCTGAGGTCGAGCTATCAGACGAAGAATAAGGAGCAGGGCTGCCTGCAGCATTCTGATGCTGCTGCTGGGCAAACTGAGTCATGAGATTAGTGTTGGCTTGAATCTGCTTAGCAAATTGCCTTCTACTTTCTCTGAGTTCTCTTATCAAGTCGTTGAACTCTATTTGAGAAACGACTTCTTTTTGATTTTGGGTGGAGGGCCCTGTGCCTTGAATCGCTTGTGGGTTGCTAGATCCAACTTGTTGTACACTAGCAGTCTCGTGGACATCCGCATCGTGAGAGGCTGATCGGGTGCGTGGTCTTACCATGGTAGAGTTGTCGGTTGGAACTCTGAATAGATTCAGCGGGCGTCCAATGAATAAGTCGGATCTCCTTCGGGGGATTTTTCAGTCCAGTAGCTACAATGTAGACCCTATCGACCTAGGAATTCAGTTCTCGGTGAAAGCGCCAAAATGTTAGCACTAGAATTGGTCACTAACACCCTTAAGAGAGATTATGTAGAGAGCTTAATGAAGAAAGTAAATGTAAACAGTGAACATAATGCTAAACTTAATGCAGAAAATAAGAACACCAGATTTATAGTAGTTCGGCGTAATTGCCTACGTCCACTTTGAGGTTAATCTTTATTGCTTTACTTATCAACTGGTTACAGATACAATCCATACACCCACTATTTGATTACACTTGTTAAGCAAAGAAGATAAGTCTTGAATTAGTTTTGAATGCGGCAGAGTCTCCCCGGTGTTCTCGAAAATAAGATCCCTTTCACTGTGCCCTTGCTTCTCTATTTATAGACGAAGATGGGTTGGACATCCCTGATGTGCCTAGTAGCAAGATACCTTGGCCCAAAGCAAGTAACTCCTGTGTGCCGATCCATAAAAGCCGAACGACATATGCCGAACGTCCCTAGATGCCGAACGAGCTTGAATGTCGGTCGGCCCAGTTGTACCAAACAACAAGGCAATGCCGAACGTCCCTAGATGTCGAACGGGCTTTATGCCGAACGAGGTTGAATGCCGAACGACTATGCTGTGCCGAACGGCCCTTAATGCCGAACGATCTTGTATGACGATCGACCCAGTTGTGCCGAATGAGAATGAATGCCGAACGCCTCTGGATGCCGAACAATCTCGAATGTCGAACGAGATTGGATGCCAAACATCCCTAGATGCCGAACGGTCTTGTATGCCGAGTGCCTAGTTGCCTGGTCAAACCTCCAGGTAACAAATTAATTACGGCTAAAATAAAGATTTTTTTGTTTTTGAAAATTTTATATGTTGGAAAACATATTAAAATAGATTTTTCTAGATTTTTCCTAAGTGTTCTGATGAATATATAAAATTATTTAAGGTATGAGACTTAAATGCTTTAAATATTTAATTAAGAAGAAGGAGCATTTTATAAAATTAAATTATTATTTAAATTCTACGGTTAGTTGCAGCCTTTTTTGAAAAGTATTTGTTAATCAATAGGAATTCGACAAATAAAGGCAGGTTAGTTGAAAATTTATCGTTTTAAGTTAAAAACAAAGAAATCATACTTTTAGCATGTTTCAGCCTTTTACGGTAGTAAAACTTCTAGCCTAGACCTTTCGACTAAGTCGAAGGGTTATAGCTTTCGACAAGGTCAAACAAATGCATATGGTATCAAGTATCTTGGTACGTAATGAATTGAATAAGGTCGAAGGGTTCTTAGTCGAAAGGTTGATGGCCAAAGAGGTTGGAGTATGTTTTTTTTATAAACCAAAAGCTTTCACTTGCTTTGTTTTCGAATTAGAGCTTCCGCCTTGGTTTCTTTCAACTAGGTCAAATGTTTAAAAAGAAAGGTTTTAAACCTTTCGACAAAGTCGAAAGGTCACCGCTGCTTTACCACTATTTTGATTTGGAACCTTTCGACACAGTCGAAAGGTTACTGCCACTTATCATTGTTTTTTTGAACCTTTCGACACAGTCGAAAGGTAATAGCTGCTTTTTCTAACCTTTCGAAGTCATTGCTTTCGACAAAGACGAATGGTTTACTTGTTTTAAAAACCAATCGCTTCTCCCATTGCTTTCGAAAGGTGTCAAAGCCTTCAACTTAGATGATTTTCCTTTGTTTTATAATTGAAATGTAACCCAAGATTTCAAAGGAGTTGCTTTAAAAAGGTGGAGGTCTATTGTTTTAAATGAAAAGTTTTAAAGCTTTCGAAGTTGACCTTCCGACAAGGTCGAAAGGTTGCTTCTATTATAGTCAAAAGGTTTTAAATTACGACTTTCCGCATATTTTAACATAGACCCAGTCAGTCTTCGAAAGGTTTATATTTTAAGAGTTTAATGCTTTCGAAAGTTTTGATTTGTTGAATGGTTTCAATGGTTTCGAAAGGTTTGGATTCGAAAGGTTTTTTGAAGATCTTTCGACAAGGTTGAAAGGTTTGGTTTTTAAAAAGTTGAAAACCCATACTCTAATTTTAAAGGAAAACCCACGACTTAAATAAAGGAGTTTTGTAAGGGCTTTAAGTATGTAATTTTAAAGAAGAATTTCCTTGATAAAAATATATGTTAATGGTGTTAACAATGTTTTATGATATGTATTTCACGGACCTTAAACCCACAGGTGTGATATTGTTAATTAATGTTTTACTTCTTTAAATATGAGTATATTCACATGATAACCCATAACTGTATTTTGGGAAAAAAGGGGTAGAAGAACCAGTAGGTTAACTCAAATAGTGAATATAAATTACTTAAACTCTGAATGAATAGAATTGCATCCGTGGAGTCATGGTGACAAAAAATATAGGATGCCTAAACTTTGTAGATATTGGAGGTAAACCAATAAGTTCCTAGTCAACCCATGAAAACTAGGATAAGGTGATTAGTAATTGGAATGACTAATAGGTTCAGAAGGACCCATGAATTAATTAAGTTAACTGGCAGGAGCCTATAGGTTCTTAGTGATTCCGTGAAAACAATAAAGAGGACAGGGTGTCTATTAGTTATAACAAGGTTACTAGTAAACTTTTGAAAACTAAAAAGGCGAATAGTGATCCTAGAAACTATAATAATGACAGGGTGTTAGACTAAACTGGGAATGGGAAAATCTAATTTATTTTCATGTATGCATATTATCATAATGTTTTGAAATGTATGTTTTAACCATTGTGGATGCAGGAGCACATAATTTGGTTTATAAAGGTTTTAGGATGCTAGTGAGGGGAAAACCCGTTTCGTTAAGTAGCCTGGTCTTACTAGATACTAAAAGGATTGAGATGTTAGATTATTATTTATACCAGGCTTTATCTCTGACTCCAAGTTTTTATTTTCCCCTCAAACTCTCGGGTACTCAGTTGATTTTGAGTAGTTTGAGATTTGAGGTTCTCAGGATTTCTTCTCTGACGAATAGAGCTTTCGAAGGCATGCATGAGGCAGATTGTTATTTAGAGTTTTTCTTTCCACTGTGTATTTTGTTTGTAAAGACAAATTTATTAGCCTTACTATATTCTCTGATCAACCAAGGGGGCATCTTCATATGTTGCTCTTAGCGCATTTGTAATAATTATATTTTGCTGAACGTAGTTAACGTAATTTGGGGATTATGTAGTGAACAAGAAATGTTTTGGATTGAATGTGGAAATAAAATTTTGAATTGTTAAATTTTTTGCATATTTTTGTGATCTGTGTATCAATTTATCTAGCACCGCCATATTTGGTCGCTAAAGATTGATAATTATGGATGGCTGCAACATCCGTAGCCGTTAGTTTGCCCCTCCAAGGAGGGGGATGTTACAAGTTGGTATCAGAGCATAAGTTTATAAAACTTTAAAAGAAAAGTTAAACCTAATTTTTTTTCCAAACATAATCTAATAAATTTAAAAATAAGATCGAGTTTGGATTAACACTATAGTAACATACTTGAATTCGATATATATGTGTATATCTAAGTACGTAATCCCCTCTCTCTTGGACCATTCTTCTGTATGTTGCTATGGCTTGTATGCAGATATACGAGAAAGAGGATATGGAGGCAAAAAATGGAAGAGGATATATGGATGGAGGAAGTAGCACAACCAATGGAAATGCTCGACCTAATACTCGGAGAAACCAAGGTCGATAGGCTAATGCTAACCAAAATGCTGAGGCCAATGTAGGTGTTGGAAATCCAGAAGTGGATGCGGGGATGTTGTATCAGTTGTTGGCTAATCTTTTGCAAGCGGGAGCTACTGGGAATGTTGGTGGAGCTATTCCTATAGTTTCGTTTGGATATAACTATGCTAATCTAAGTTGAGACTATGCCAGTCTAGGAGGAAAGCCATTTGTTGGAATGGAAGATGCTTTTGAAGTTGAGAATTGGCTGTTGAACTGTGAAAGGATCTTTACAAACTTAGGCTTGAATGATGGAGAGAAGAGATGGCTAGCCTCTAGATAGTTGCAAGGGTTAGCGCTTCCTCGGTGGAACAGTGTGATGGCTGGAGTGCCGGAGGAAGAGTTGACATGGGCTGACTTCAGGAGGAGGTTTGAGTAGTGATTCTTGTCTGAAGTTGCCAAGTCGGCTTTGATAAGGAAGTTCATGGGTCTTGTCCAAGGACAGATGTCTATGATTGAGTATGCTGCTAAGTTTGATGAGCTATCTCGATATGGTTATGCTTTGGTTGACACAGATGTCAGGTGGAATGAGAGATTCATTAGAGGTTTGAGGCCAGAGCTAGGTAGGATGGCTATGACACATATTAAGGAGCCTTATCATGTGATGATGGTGGAGATGACCGTTTGCTATGAGGAGATGCTTGCTGTCTCAGCCAGGGAGAAGCCAGTTGAGTCCCAAGGTTTTTAAGGAAAAAAAAGGGAATTCTTTAAGAAGAAAGGAGCGCGAAAAGGGGAGGCCGCTAAGATGGCGAACGCTGATTTAATGTGTTATAAGTGTGATAAGAGGGCCATTATTCCCACGAGTGCAGAACTGGTAAAGGAAAGAAGCTTGAGGAGAGGAAGAATGTGAAATGCATCAACTGTGACCAAGTTGGGCATTATAAGAACCAGTGTCTAGAGCCAGTCAGGGCGAACAGAAGGAAGGTGTTTGCTATTGGACCACCATCTTCTTCTAAACCAACTGCAGCAGAGAAAGGGAAAATTGTGATAGAAGGTACGCTTTTTATACAGAGTATACATATTAAGGTACTTTTGATACTGGTGCATCCCATTGATTTATATCTCAGTATTTGGTTGATAGTTTATGTATAGAACCTACATATCTTATTACTTCCTTAAGGGTTGCGAATCCAGTAGGAGGGTATGCAACTCTTGGGATGAGATGTGACCGGTTAGAACTTGAGTTGTTAAGTCATAAGTTTGCATGCAGTTTGTATGTTTTTGATTTCATAGATTTCGAGGCCATCTTAGGTATGGATTGGTTGAGTAAGTATGAGGCTAGGATATTTTTCGGGTTCGTGAAATATCATTGAGACACCCAGATAGTCATAACCGAATCATTTTCTCAATAGAAAATTCTAGTAAGAGCGTTTGTGCTTTGTTGAGTACCTCGGAGGTTGGAGAAGAGCTTTGTCAGGTTCGTGTGGCCATAGAGTTTGCAGATGTATTTGAGCCGGTCTGGATTATCCCGAAATGAGCTACTGAGTTTCGGATAGACCTTATACCGGGAGCTGAACCTATCGTAGACCACCTAGCATGATGACACCAACAGAGATGAAAGAAGTGAAGGTGAAATTAGTGGATCTTGTGGAAAGAAACTTTATTAGACCAAGTAGTTCGCCTTGGGGAGAAGTTGTCGTGTTTGTGAAGAAATCAGATGGGTCGTTAAGGATGTGCATAGACTATTGTAAGTTAAATGAGAGGACGATCAAGAATAATTATCCTTTGTCGAGAATCGATGTCTTATTTGATCAGTTGAGTGGAGCCAGAATATTTTTCCAATTGGATTTGGCGACGAGGTTCCATCAGTTGAGAGTGGCGGATGATAGCATTATTTTGACTATAATTTGAACTAGGTATGGTTCATATGAGTGGTTAGTAATGCCATTCCATCTGCTTTCTTCGTTGATTTAATGAACCAGGTTTTTAGTGAGCACTTGGATAGGTTTTTGTTGGTGTTCATAGATGACATTTTGATGTACTCTAAAGATGAAAGAGAGCATGATATTCATCTTAGAGTAGTGTTGGAGACACTAAGGCAGAATCAGCTGTAGGCGAAGTTTTCCAAGTGTCATTTCTAGAAGAGAGAAGTTAAGTTTCTTGGTCATATGTTTTTAGAGAAAGGACTGTCAGTTGATCTAGTTTAGATCGAGGCGATCAATAATCGAAAGAGACCAGAGATGGTAGCCGAGATCAGTAGTTTTCTTGGACTTACCAGCTATTACCGGAGATTCATCAAGGATTTCTCGTGGATAGCAGCACTTTTGACTAAGTTGAGCAGAATTGACGTGAAGTTTGTTTGGTCCAACTAGTGTGAGGAATCATTCCTTAAGTTAAAGTATTTGTTTACCAATGCGCCAATGTCAGTAGTTTCGAATGGTAACCATGAGTTGGTAGTATATACTGATGCATGTGGTACTGGATTGGGAGCAGTGTTGATGCAGAGAGGCAAAGTTATTGCTTACGCATCTAGGCAGCTTAGACCGCACAAAGTTACATATCCTACTCATGACTTGGAGTTGGATGCAGTGATCTTTGCCTTGAATATTGGAAGCATTATCTTTTGGGAGAGAGATTTGAGTTATATACCGATCATAAGTCATTAAGGTACTTATTCTCTCAGAAGCAGTTGAATATGAGACAACAGAGGTGGCTGGAAATTTTGGTTGCTTATGATTTTGATGTAGAGTATACTCCGGGGAATGAAATAAGGTAGCAGATGCTCTCAATAAAAACATCAGAATGTGGTGTTAGCAATGTTGGCAGAATGGAAGGATCTAGAAGCTTTAGCAGTTGTGGGGTGCAGTTGAGATCTACTGCTAGTTCTAGTCAGGGTACTGCCATGTTGTCTTGTTTGGAAATGCGACCAGTGCTGATTGAGAAGATATTTTTTAAGCAGAGAGAAGATCCAGTTTTAGCCGAGAGAATTAGAAGGCCTGGGTAAGTATTAGAGGTTGATGACCTAATGGATTTTAATCTTGACCAAAGAGGATGGTTGAGAAAGAAGGGATGGTTATGTGTTCCAGGTGTAGAGAACTTAAGGAGAGAAGTTCTAGAAGAGTGTCATCGATCGAAGTTTACGATTCATCCTGGAGGAATCGAGATGTATCAAGACATGAAGAGGAGCTTTATTCGGTAGGCATGAAGAGGGATGTTGGCTTGTGGGTTAGGCATTGTATTAACTGTCAACAAGTGAAAGTCGAACATCAAAACCCAAGTGGATTACTTCAGCCTTTAGATATTCCAGTTTGGAAGTGGGATTTGATATCGATGGATTTTATGAACGGGTTGCTAAGGACAAATAGTGGAAATGAAAGCATATGAGTTATAGTGGATAGGTTGACCAAGAGTGCCCATTTCATTCCGGTAAAGTCAACCAAGACGACATCTTCTTTAGCAAAGTTGTTCAAGAAGGACACAGTTAGACTTCTTAGGATTCCTAGTTGCATAGTCAGCAATAGAGATGCATTGTTGACTAGCGAACTTTATAGGAGTCTGCAAAAGGTATTAGGTACCAGGCTCAAGATTAGTACATCTTATTACCCATAGACGGATGGGCAGACAGAAAGAGTCAACAAGGTACTCGAAGATTTGTTGAGGGCTTGTGTATTGGACTTTGGTAGATCTTAGGAAGATCACCTACATCTGATTGAGTTTCCCTATAATAATAGTTATCAGACTACTATAGCAAAGACGCCTTTTGATGCTTTGTGTGGAAGGCCATGCAAATCGCCAACATGTTGGTTAGAACTGGAGACAGATTGGTTTTGGGTCCAAATTTGGTTAGAGAAGCGTCAGAAAAGATTGAGTTAATATGAGGACGGATGAAGGAAGCTCAATCCAGGCAGAAGAGTTATGAATATAAAAAGCATAAGGACTTAGAATTCTCAGTAGGAGACAAGGTTTTCATTAAAGTATCACTGATGAAGGGTGTGGTATGATTTGGAAAGTCGGAAAAGTTGGCCCCGAGGTACGTTGGTCCATTTGAGGTTATAGAAAGGATTTGAAAGCTCGCTTACAGAGTAGAGTTGCCGAGTAGCTTGGCAGTTGTCCATAATGTATTCCATGTGTCTCATCTTCGTAAGTATATGCATGATTCAAAGGCTACTATTCCCTAGATAGAGTTAGAGGACTTAGTAGTAGAGCCTGATTTGACTTTTATTAGACAACTAGTCCGGGTTGTAGCGAGAGATGAGAAGAAATTGAGGACTAAGACAGTCAAGTTGGTGAAGGTGCAGTGGAGCAACAACGAGAAGGACTGTACTTAGGAGAAAGAAGACATGATTCGAGAGGCTTATCCTGATCTACTTTAATGGTATGTCTATTGTAGATTTACGTAGATTGGTTGCTAGGAGATGTTACAAATGGTTGCTATGTTTGCTATTTAATCTTTACTGAATTATGAGGATGAAATTCTTTGAGGGGAGCCTGTAACACCCCTAATTTTATTGACATTATTCTGAGATTTAATTAGAATAAATTAAATAGAATAATGTAGATAAGGAGATTGTGGTTGATTAATAAACTAGGTGACCATGCTTATTAAAACTAATGAACTTATATAAATGGTTAGGAAATTAAACATACGGGCATTAGGGAAAATAGCTGCCCACATTTCCCACCCTTATACTAATTTTCTTAGACTTATATGTTCATGTTATCTCAAACAAAATTTTAAACGTAAGATGCAAGCAAGGCCGGCAATTATGAAGAAGAGAAGAGAAAATCAACTAAAAGCTAGGACTTAAGTTAGAAGGAATCAGTCTCAATCATACTTCAATTTCCTTATCCATTCTAAGGTGAATAATAATTTCTATATCTCTATCTTGGTTTTTACATCATATTGTTTTGGATTTATGGATAAATCTGTTTTATGATATATTGAATGATGATATTCTCGTTTATGATTTATATGTGTTTAAACAAGGTTGTTTAATAAGGGATATACACGGTTTTAGGGCAAAACCAAGATGAACTGATTTTTTAATTCCGTGGGAAAATTTTATGTTATGGAAAATATGATTTTGGAGATGGGTTTCAATTTTCATAATTTTTGAGTTTATATGGATTTTAAATACATTTTATAGTGAAGAAAAGGAATTATTGGGTTATAAATTAATTACGGCTAAAATAAAGGTTATTTGGGTTTGAAATTTTTATATGCTGGAAAACATATTAAAATATATTTTTTGGGATTTTTCCTAAGTGTTTTGATGAATATATAAAATTATTTAAGGTATTAGACTTAAATGTTTTATATATTTAATTAAGGAAAAGGGGCATTTTATAAAATTAAATTATTATTTAAATTCTGTGATTAGTGGCAGCCATTTTTGAAAAGTATTTGTTAACCAATAGGAATTTGACAAACAAATGCAGGTTAGTTGAAAAGTTATCATTTTAAGTTAAAAACAAAGAAATCATACTTCTAGCATGTTTCAGCCTTTTACGGTAGTAAACCTTCTGACCCAGACGTTTCAACTAAGTCGAAGAGTTATAGCTTTCGACAAGGTCAAACCAATGCATAGGTATCAAGTATCTTGGTACATAGTGAATTGGACAAGGTCGAAGGGTTCTTAGTCGAAAGGTTTATGGCCAATGAGGTTTGTGTATGTTTGTTTTATAAACTAAAAGCTTTCACCTACTTTACTTTCGAATTAGAGCTTCTGACTTGGTTGCTTTCAACCAGGTCAAATGTTTAAAAAGAAAGGTTTTAAGCCTTTCGACAAAGTCGAATGGTTACTGCTGCTTTACCACTATTTTGTGGAACCTTTCGACACAGACGAAAGGTTGCTGCCACTTATCATTGTTTTGTTTTGAACCTTCCGGCACAGTCAAAAGGTTATAGCCACTTTTTTAACCTTTCGATGTCGTTGCTTTCGACAAAGACGAAAGGTTTGCTTGTTTTAAAAACCAACCGCTTCTCCTATTGCTTTCGAAAGGTGTCAAAGCCTTCGACTTGGATGATTTTCCTTTGTTTTATAATAAAAATGTGATCCAAGCTTTTGAAAGAGTTGCTTTAAAAAGGCGGAGGTATGTTGTTTTAAATGAAATGTTTTAAAGCTTTCGAAGCAGACCTTACAACAAGGTTGAAAGGTCGCTTCTATTGTAGTCGAAAGGTTTTAAAAGAGAACCTTCCACATATTTTAACATGGACCCAATAAGTCTTCGAAAGGTTTATATTTTAAGACTTGAATACTTTTGAAAGGTTTGAATTGCTGAATGGTTTCAATGGTTTCGAAACGTTGTTTTGAAGACCTTTCGACAAGGTCAAAAGGTTCGGTTTTAAAAGATTTGAAGACCCGTACTCTAATTTTTAAAGGAAAATCCATGGCTTATATAAAGGAGTTTTATAAGGGATTTAAGTATGTAATTTTGAAGAAGAATTGCCTTGATAAAAATATAAGTTAAAGGTGTTAACAATGTTTCATGATATGTATTTCATAGACCTTAAACCCACAGGAATGGTATTGTTAATTAGTGTTTTACTTCTTTAAATATGAGTACATTCACATGATAACCCATAACTGTATTTTGGGGTAAAGGGGTAGAAGAACCATTAGGTTAACTCAAATAGTGAATATAAATTACTTATAGTCTTGAATGAGTAGAATTGCATCCATGGAGTCAGGGTGACCAAAAATATAGGATACCTAAACTTTGTAATTATTGGAGGTAAACCAAAAGGTTCATAGTAAACCCATGAAAAATATGATAAGGTAGTTATTGGTGCATACCAAGAGGTTTATAGACCCATGAAAACTATGATAAGGTAGTTATTAGTGCATACCAAAAAGTTCATAGTTAACCTATGAAAACTATGCATAAGGACAGTTGGCAGGGGCTAATTGGTTTGTAATGAACCATGAAAACTATATCCAGATTAAGAATTGACATCAGTCAATAGGTTCCTAGTAAACCCATGAAAACTAGGATAAGAATGTGGTTAATGGAAGTATCAGTAGGTTCCTAGTCAACCCATGAAAAGTAGGATGTGCAGTGAGTTACTGGATATATCCATAGGTTCCTAGGCAACCCACGAAAATTAGGATAAGGTGACTAGTAATTGGAATGACTAATAGGTTTAGGAGGACCCATGAATTAACTAAGTTAACTGGTAGGAGCCTATAGGTCCTTAGTGATCCTATGAAAACTATTAATAGGACAGGGTGTCTATTTGTTATAACAAGGTTATTAGTAAACCCATGAAAACTAAAAAGGTTAATAGTGACCCTAGAAACTATAATAATGCCACGGTGTCAGATTAAACTAGGAATGAGAAAATCTTATTTATTTTTAGGTACGCATATCATCATAATGTTTTGAAATGTATGTTTTAACCACTATGGATGCAGGAGCACAAAATTTGATTTTATAAATGTTTTAGGATACTAGCGAGGGGAAAACCCATTCCGCTAAGCGCCGTGGTCTCACTAGATATCTAAAAGGATTGAGATGTTAGATTATTATTCGCACCAGGATTTATGTCTGATTCGAAGTTTTTGTTTTCCCCTTAAACTCTCGGGTACTCATCTGATTTTGAGTAGTTTGAGATTTGAGGTTCTCAAATTTCCTTCTCTGATGAATAAAGCTTCCAGAGGTGTTTAGGAGGCAGATAGTTATTTAGAGTTTTTCTTTCCACTGTGTGTTTTATTTGTAAAGGCAGATTTATTAGCCTTACTATATTCTCTGATCAACCAAGAGGCATCTTCATATATCGCTCTTAGATTATTTGTAATAATTATGTTTTGCTAAACGTGGTTCACGTAATTCGAGGATAATGTAGTGAACATGAAATGTTTTGGATTGAATGTGGAAATATTTTTTTGAATTGTTAAAAATTTTCCTAATTTCTGCGATATGTGTACCAATGTATCTAGCACAGCCGTATTTGGTCATCGAAGATTAATAACTATGGATGACTGCAACATCCATAGCCATTAGTTTTGGAACTTCAAGTAGAGGGATGTTACAAGTTGCTATCAGAGCATAGGTTTATGAATCTTTAAAAAAAACCTAAAAGCTTTTTCAAACATAATCCTTGCTCGTTCTGTGGCGTTCGTCTGAGCCCCATTAGTCTGTGCTTCAATAACCGTGCCCTGAGATCATCGTCATTATCTGATATGTTAACAGCATCAAGTGGCAGTGCACTAGCACAACCTCCAACACGGTTACCGACATGATTTTGGTTGGCACAGACTATATTGGCCATCGCCAAATTTGGCCACTTCCTCAAGTTTTCCTCTTTGACGTCTCAACAGCCTTTCCCTTTAACTTTTTATTATCTTCTCTCTTGTTCGAATCCAACGAGGACGAACTTTCCTCCTTAGTATTTGAAGGCGAATAATTCCTATGGCTCTTCTTACGCCTTTGTAACCACGGAGCTAGCAAGAGAAGCTCTTTTCCATTCTTTCAAATATAGAATTATGCCTATCAAGCATCCTTTGATTCATCTTAACTATCATTTTTTCAAATTCAACTTTATATACTATCTCCTGTGGGAAAGAAAGTCTTGGCAAAGCATGCGTTGGCTGAATGGTTTCTTCATTAAGATAAGAAGCTTCATCCTCTCTACTAATAGTTCCAAATCTCATGGAAGGTCTCTTAGGTTCCATATTTTTCTGATTTAATGTAGATTCCTTTGCAAATCTTAGTAACTTCAGCGTTGTAACAACAAGCTTCTAGATTTAACTTACAGATACCCAAAATCCAATGGTATAAGCTAGATCTTCACTTGAAAAGCTCAGTTCTCGATGAAAGTGCTAAAAATATTGGGTTAAACAATGACACAACACCCTAAGTCAAACAAAAAACAAGAATATATCTAACAAAAATAAGTGGAAATAGCGAGAACACACAAATTTTTATAGTGGTTTAGCCAAATTAGATGCCTACGTCCACTTAATCTTGATGATTGTATATTTGTCACAAGTATACGTGCTTATACAAGGTTTTCAATCTGTAAAACAAAGTATTCTTGGATTTGATATCAATTCGTGACAATGGCTAGAGCAGAGATAAGAGCATGAAGAGTATGGGCCAAAAGATCATTTCTATGTAGCTCTAACATCTCTATTTATAGTTGTGACTCATCCATCATAATCGTTGGATCACAAAAGACTAGGTTAGAGTTCAGATCTATGAATGTAGAGAAGAAGAATGACTCGATCTGGTGTAGTTAAATCATGATGGTACTGACCATAATTATAGTCGGTATCGAGCATAATTTCCTCTTACCAAAACGTGCCCCCCATATGCATCTCCTTATGCTTGTTAAGCAGTGGGCCCTATACAAGGATCATGTCGGTACCGACCATGTTGGGAAAGTTCCAAGTGACTTCAAATTTTTACGTTGTTTTATTTTATCATTCTCAGCAAGACCTTAAGTTCTTGATTTATTTCGTATTTGTGTTGACGCCTAGATTCACCAAGTAGTTGCTTGGATCAAACGTTGGATGACAATGTCATACATCGGCATATGTCCTAGTTGACCCATGTACAGATATGTTCGTTGCCAGCAAATTATATCTAAATTTAAAATTGTTTATATGGTATTTTATAAAATAGAATAAAAAAATTGAATCGTATTTATTTCATCTATGTGTGTGTGTATTAATTATTTTATAGGAAGTATTTTTTATAAACTATTAAATAATTTTGCATATTATTTTAATAATTATTTAATTATGTATACTTAAATTTATTTTATAATTTAGATATAATTATAATTAATTTAAAAATAATAATAATTCATAATTATAACTATGTTTGTTAGCTAAAGGCTAATTATATAAAAAAATTGGTCGAGTGTATATTTTATTATAAATAATTGTTATACATATATTTTATGATATAAAATTTTATTTCAAATATATATGTCATATTTATTTCATTTTAGTTCAAATTTATATTTATAAATTTTATAAATTTTAATATAATTAACAATGATATTAAAATATTTGAATTTGATATCAATATCGTTATGTTATTTGAAATAACAATATAATTAAATTAAAATATTTTAACCAATCCAATTTTTATTTTTAAATTGAGATATTTTTGATAACTACTTTCTCAATCAAATAAATTTATATTTTAAATGTATTGATTATTTTAGTATAATATATATAAACTTAATTTTATATTTATATGAACAAATATACATACATGTCTGAATTATATATATGTACCAGTATTATGTGTATACAAACCATATATATACATTACAATATGTAATGACATATGTATATACTTAAGAATTTATATTCCCTTGATACGTATATGAATTTATCATATATATATATATATATATAAGTATAATATATGTATCAACAATATATACAAATCCCAATATATACATGTTTATATATAGTTATGCACATGCCTTCATTTATTATTGCGTCATGTCAGCTTGAGAATATTTATATGATATTTCGAAATATATACCTATTGTAAATTTAACTAATATAATTAATCAAATAAATATAAAATATTGCAAAATAAAATAGGATCTTATTTTAATATATAGGTTTGATCTAGTGCAAGCTAACATGTTACATATGTTGGACTTGGTCAATTGAAAGCGAGTTAAATGAGTGAATTAGAAAAAATAAATCCTATTTTGATCTTACTTCAGCCTATGAAGCCTAAATTAGATTTTAGATCTAATCTAAAATTTTAAACAAAATCTTCATTTTATTTTATTTTTTTAAAATAAGTTGATTTGAATATAAGTTATATGTCTGTTGTAATGAGCGAATTTAATGCACCCATGTGTGAAAGTACAAGCGCAACATATGAGAAGTTTACATAGTTGATGTAAACGTATTAGGTGTTGAGATTTACATTTCAACAAGCACATTTTCCTTTTACATATGCCTTTGTCGTACGAAATATTTTTTTAACAAAATAAGATTTATTTTGTGCATTCATACACATACACATATGTATGTATACATGTTTACATTAAGATATACATTGATTATTTGACACGTTTAAAAGTTAAAGTAAACAATATAATGTTATATTTAATTAAGAGATAGTTTAAAATCAAAATTACAATATTTTACATAAATGTCCTTTTTGTAAACTTTGAATTAGAAACACACACATATAGAATAATCAAATCAATGTTTTTAAATCAAAACAACAAGTAATAAATGTATTCAATTAATTTGTAATTTAAAAGACATACATTTAAGCAATGAAACAAACCTAACTTGCATTTAATTGTTAATTTAAAAAAGTTAAGTTTGTTTTAAAAAGTTCACTTATAAATTTTAAATTGCCTTAATTATTGTTCGCATGTAAACAATAACCAAAATTGTTTTAAACCAACTTGTAGTATGTGTATTCAATTCTCAACTTTATAACATGAAACTTTAAATCAATTAATAAAATTGTTTTTTAAAATATTTGTTCAAACAATAGTTCTGAAACAAAAGTAATTAACAACTTGGCATATATAAGTTTGTGATAATGAGATTTAAATCTAAATTAAATACACAATACGAATAAATAAGCAAAAGCCAGTGATGGATCTATAATCATTAACATATGTAGCATTAGAGTAGTAGAAGAGAAGGACAAGGAGGTGTTAAAAATATGTTAAGAAGATGAGCATACAACTGATTCACGGGAGGCAAGTAGAGATCTAAATCATATTGCGAAATTAAGATAGATGAAAGAGATAGTAAAGGTGGGAATTCAAAGCATATAAACATGATGAATACATATATGTGTAAATAAAATAGGAGGTTACCTTGAGATGTAACCAAGAAAACACCTTGAATGATGGAAAGATTCCGAGATTCAATGAATCCATCTCTAGATTTTGCAACAACCAAGAGAAAACCACCTTCTTTTATTTTATTTTGTTTGATTCTGTTTTTGGAGTTTTAAATCCCTAGGCTACCAAAATAATTTGAATATGGATTATGGGAGAGGATGAGAAAATTTTATCACAAAAGAAAAATGATTTAAATGAAAGAAATAAAGAGAGATCTGTTTAAAAGGAAAAATGGAAACCTTTCTTATTCCTTCCTTGAAACCTTCCCTCTTTAATTCTCTATTAAATCTCAATAAATCCTCCCCCCTCCTATACATGTATGGCTAGTCACATATGGTGCTATATGAGCACTTATGATTTCCAAAATCCCATTACCGTTGGTCCCATTTAAATTTATATTAAGGTTCTACGAATATCATATATCATTAGGTGCGTCTATAAATTTTACATATGCACTTTATTAAATACTAATGGTATTCAAATAAATCAAATAAACTTTTAGTGATTAATATTTCATAAATATCAATTCATTTAATTTATTTAAACCCCACTTAGTATCACTATAAAAAAATGTTATATTGATAGAAAGTGGGGACTGCATGGGAGCTTGACTTGCTATGGTTAACTAGTTAGTGGTTATATAGGGTAGAGGATAACTTGTCTTTAACGCCATCATTATTAACTTAACGCCATTATTATTAACGTTGGAGAAATTTGGAGCAGTCCAATTTTATTTCCCTCCATTTTTTTTCTATGCAGCCCAAATCCACTTTTCCTTTTTCACATTCACTTCCATCTTCAGATTCTCCTCTTCATTGGAATCCCCCTTTAATCTGAAAGCTCCGCAACGAATCCAAGTGATTCTCTCAAGCCTCAATTCCTCAAGGCTCCACAACCCTCAAAGCTCTGCAACCATCTCTCCCATCGATTCTAAGTGATTCCAATCGATTTTTCAAGACTACTTAAGCACGACTCCGCTACAACTAATTGGCTCGACTTCGTGGTTCTAGGCAGCTGAAGCGCGTCCCCTCAAGGCTCGATTCCATACGATTTCAACTTCATGATTCGTCAACAATTCATAAACCAAGCTGAAGTGCGGTTCTTCAAGGCAGCTGAAGCACGATTTCAACTTCGCAAACTTGGATGTCGGTATATTTTTTTAAACTTAAGCATGATTATTTATCATAAATATAAGTAAAATCTGAATATAATCATATGTGGTAGTGTAGATTAACTACCATTTCTGAAATTAACCTTGTAATGTATGTTGCATCAATAAATGTTAGCTATAATTTTTATATTTAAATATATGAAATCGTTTTTCCCAGTCGTAGAATATGTTAACTGCTATATATAAACTTTCACATATGTATTACAGGATGATTAAAAATATTCCTCATCAAGGTGAATGGATAAAATGTAAAAAATTATCCATAAATAGTCTATTTTAGTTTTTATTCTTAAACCAAGTAAGAAATGGACATAAAAGATCTACTGTGCGTTTAGATTATTAAACAATAGCCCAAAGTTAATATCCACTTTTTAATTTGGATTTATAAGGAAGGAAGATACATGTTTTTACTATTTACCATATTTAAAATTTTTAACAAAAAGCAAATTTTAATGAACCTGAGGATATATAATAATAATTTTTGGCGTATTATAATACTTGTCAATGAAAACACTACAAAATACACACTGTTTATCGACGGCTAAAAGCCGTTGACGGCCGTCGCTAGCCGTCGCTAATTGCCGTTGCAAATTACCTCATTGCAACTAAAGAAAGCGACGGCCTTAGCGACGGCTCCGTTGCTCATTTTGCAACGGCTCGTAACGGCTAATTGTCCACATGGAAGCAACGTTGGGTTGTTGGTTTCCCGGGTTGTCGCTGCGAACCGTTGCAGTTTAGCCGTCGCTAGCCGTCGCTTATTTTGACCAAATGGCCGTCGCTAGCCGTTGCGAACCTGGAAAATTTTTCCAGCCAAATTGCAGCACCTACAACCCTCAATCTCAATCAATCCAAATAATATAATTCCATCATTTCACACATATAAACCATTCCATCGTACCATATAATCAATATCAACACAACCAAATCATCAAATATTGCATATTCCAACATATATTTACAAAATCATATAAGAAAATCAACATAACCAAATACGAAAATCCACCAAACCAAACCACATTGTTCAAATATCAATCACAACAACCAAAATATCAAACCCACCAAAACACTAAGTATCAATCACAACATCCATATATACACACACATCATAATATATACACAAATATATATAAAGCATACCTATGTCCAAATCAAACCAGCCAAGCATCATCATCACCTGCACTTTCTTCCCCGGGCATTGACCCACGCTCCTGATAGAACGCAGCAATACGCTCATCTATCTGCGTCGCCAACTGACTCTTCCGCCAATCATTGAGCTCATCCAATTGAGTTTGCATCCGAGCAATCTCTTCCTTATCTATAGATCTCTTATATGACCTTTGGAAATTAAGAGCCTGTGAAATAATTCAAGTGAATAAGAAGTTCATGGCATATAATAACAATACGATAACTCAAGTTATTGGTAATAAACTCAAGTGAATAAGAAGTTCATGGCATACAGGTTTCTACTGTGTAAATGTTGAGTACATACCATATTGCCGAAACTGCAACGCCTGTTTCAACTTGCCGGTTCAATGATTGAATCCCATATCTGATTACACTCATCAACCGTAAGCGACTCCCATCCACTCGCTTGTATCGCTTGTGCATACTCTGCGTTATATCTCTCCTACAATTATGAACAGATATTTGACACAATTGCTATACAATTTACTTATTTACTATGAAATAAACGAATATGAAATATTTTCATTACAAAAATAAACATATTTACCATTACAGAAGCAGCCTTGTCGTCCGACCAATCATATGAAACATTTCCATCCTCATCCGTATGCTCCACTGCATGTGTGACTCTGAAAACCTCAGCCGTTGTAGGCTCCCTACCATACTTTGCCAACTGAATATATACAAGAATAGGTTATATTGATAATTTGCATGAGTACATACAAGTATACATTATATACAAGAATAGAATACATGGTAAAGAGAAACTAGTAAATATATACATGCATAACATAAATATTGGTTAATTTATTTACCAATTCCCTCCTATGTTGTTGGAAGGATTTCGAGCCATCACGATGTAAAGCAGGATTTTTGTTCCGATTAGCCTTGTTTCTTTCCGACAATTCCTATTAGTTTATACACTTTTAAGTAAAATAATTCAACACATTTAAATGCAAAAATATAGTGACAATATAACTTACTCTGAATGCTTCAGATTCCCAATATTGTTGGAATCCAGCCCAAACATCATCCCCCATCCAACTTGGCTTTTTCCCTGAACTCTTAACCCGCGACAAAGTCTCTCTGTAAATTTTCCGCATCTTTTTATTCCAATGATTTACAAAAACATCCATATCATGCGGATCCACACGTACAGCTGCCTGCATATTGAATTATCATACGTGTTATGTAAAAGAGATTGTATAATTAAACAACAATCAGCAAAACAGAATACGTAAAACTGATATCATAAGGCATGATGGCATATTGTTTTTGGTTTCATATAAGGCATAATTATATATTACAAAATTGTATTTACCATAACATCAGCCCATATTGCGTTTTTTATATGTGTAGGAATGTTATCCCATTGAGGCCAACACCCGGACATCCTACTCTTATATGCCTCCTTCGATACTTGCAAAATGAAATCGGACAGCTCCACCTCAAACTCTCTATAGAAATGCTGATGTATATATTCAATATATTTCATATAATATAATTCAAATAAGTTTGATACATACCCAGTACTTTTCGGAACTATCTTCGCAACTCGACGGAGATCTGGCTCAGATGTACTCGGACCTGCTCCAAGTGAAGGCGACCGAGATGTACTACGTCGATCATGTCGTCTATCAGACATAACTGACAAACATATATACAATATCACATAATCGTTAATCAATATCATCAATCAATATCATAAGCATCACATAATCATTAATAATCATCACATAATCATCAATCAATATCACATAACATAAGCATCACATAAGCATCACATAATCATCAACCAATATCACTTAATCGTTAATCATCGCATAATCATCACATAATTATTAATCAAGTGATAATCATCACATAAACATACTATGCACATAATCATCGACAAAAGCGTACATGAAAAGAATATAGTCATCATTATCATTACATAGCTCAGAATATTACATAACATAGTCATTATTGTTAATACATAGCTCACATTTAACAACAAGCGATGCCATCTATGATCAGTTTTCGTCATATTCTGATTCAGACTCAGTCTCGTACTCTATATCATTTTCTTCAGTACTTACAAATGCATCTATTAAAACATTCGATTCATCAGTCAACGACACTACATCAATGACATCGGTTATCACTATTTCAGTATTTGGCTCGAGATCCGCTTGATATGCTGCTTCATCTGGAATATTATTTCCATCAAACGTATATCTTGCCTTCGTTTTAAAAACAGCCCAGCAGTCTGCTTTATCTTTTTTTAAGGACGGATATGGAGCAAAATAAACTCGTAAAGCTTGCTTAGCTAATACAAAAGGATCATACTTATAGTAATGCGACGTATGTCTTATTCCAATTAGCTTATAATCTTTGTGCACGTTAATTCCAGAGCCAGGAACATTGCTAAACCAGTTGCATTTGAATAAAAAACTTTCTCTATAGGTTGTATATAATATATCAACTCTAAAACTTGTGTTAAGACGCCGTAAAATCTTTTATATGCTCCTCTGGATCATCACTTCCTTTGATAAATACACCACTATTATATGTTAATTTTTCAGCACCGTAATCTTTGGTGTTGAATTTAAATCCATTAACAAAGAATATTGGATAAGTCTTAACATTCGTTTTGGTCCGATAGCAAGATGTCGTAACCCTTCGTCAACAATACAGTTTTCTGTATCGTGAACGTAGTTTGAAAACCATCCAGCAAATTGTTTACTAAGATCACCAGATGGATGTTGTGATTCGTATTTGCTGCAAATATGTATTATATTCCTTTATAATTAATATATACATGTATAATTGAATTATATATGAATTCATAATTACCTGACAAATGGTGCAACTTCAATACAATTTAAAAGAACATATATGTGTGCCACATGGTAATCTCTATCATCTAACCATATTTCCACACATTTTCCAGCAGGTCTTCCATGTTGTCTAAAAATAGATAACATTGTTTGAGAAGAATCTTGCTGAATATTGTCTTCATTACGGGGAACACTTACAAACGATAAGCTCACATCGTTACTGAAGTAATGTGAGAAAAAAATGAAGCTTCTTCTTCAAGGTACGATTTGCAAATCGAACCTTCTACTCGTGCTTTTTGTCTACTTTTTTTCTTCAAATGATTCAGGTACCTAAAACAAAATTAATTAAATTCATATCGTGGTACAAAAACCAAAATTAATTAAATTACCTCTCAAATGGATACATCCATCCATATTGCACAGGACCACGAAGGAGTGCTTCAGATGGAAGGTGAACAGGTAAATGCTCCATTACATTAAAAAACCTAGGAGGAAATATTTTCTCCAGTTTGCATAGAAGTACAGGGATTTCTACTTAAGTTTACATATACGATCTACCTATAACGTCGTAGAATAAAGTTGTTTATAAAACATACTCAATTCTGTTATAACACTCCATATTTTTGTAGGCAGGAGTTCTTTGAAAATCACGGGAAAAAAAATACTCCATCATAATGTAGCAATCATGACTTTTCATCCCACTCAATTTGCTGTTTTTAAAGTCAACACTTCTACGTAGGTTAGAAGAAATCCCATTAGGACATCTAAATCCTTCCACCCACTTTAGAACGAGTTTTACTTGCTTATTGTCTAGCTCATAGCATGCTTTGGGTTTCTTATTATCATCGTATAGTTGAAGTTTGGGCCGCTTACAAAAGTGTAATATATCACGTCTTGAATTCGCGTCATCCTTGGTTTTCCCCTTCACATTCAAAATTGTATTAAACACGTTGTCAAACACGTTTTTTTCATTGTTCATGACGTCAATGTTATGTCGGAGTAGGAGATTTTTCTAGTATGGTAACTCCCAGAATATACTTTGCTTGCACCAGTTATGAATGTCTGATTTACCTGGAATCTCAACCTGTACCCCAATTTCATGTATCTTTGGGTAGTCTTTTACAATTTCATATACCTCTTCATTTGTCCAAACCTTAGGTAGTAGCATACTCTCTACTCTGTTAGCTTTAAAGTTTTTTTTATCCATTCTAAATTTATGATTGATATGTAGAACACACCGATGACAGTCAAACCAAGAAATTTTCTTTCCATACTTTAATGAAAATGCTTGTGTTTCATCCATACAATAAGGACAAGCTAGACGTCCAGATGTGCTCCAACCTAAAAGCATGCCATACGCTGGAAAATCACTAATAGTCCATAATAAAGAAGCAAACATACGAAAATTCCTTTTTCTCGAAATGTCGTACGTTTCAACTCCTTCATGCCATAGTGTTTTCAACTCGTCGATTAATGGTTATAGATAAACATCAGTTCCTTGAGTCGGATCATCGGGACCGGAAACGACAATCGTTAGAAACATATATGGAGTTTTCATACACATCCATGGAGGTAAATTATAAGGAGTAATAATAATAGGTCATGATGAATATTTACTACCAAACTGAGAAAATGGCAAAAATCCATCCGTACAGAAGCCTAGCCTAACATTACGGCTCTCTGCCGCAAATTCAGGATAAGTCTTATCGAAATGTTTCCATACTTCTCCATTAGATGGATGTATCAAAGTTCCTTCTTCTGGTGTTCTCACAGTGTGCCATCGCATATGACATGCTGTAGCATAAGATGTATATAACCGTTGAAGTCTGAGAGTGATGGGTAAATAATGCATCCTCTTATATGGAACTTCTTTTCCTTTCTTTTTTCTTAGTTTGTATCTTTCCTCGTTACATATTCTGCATTTAGTAAGATGAGCGTCTTCTTTCCAATACAGCATGCAACCTTTTACACATGTATCTATCTTCGGGTACGAAAATCCAAAAGCAGACATAAGTTTTTTTACTTTATAGTGACTATCACACATCAAATTATTAGGTGGCATGTGTCGTTTTGCAGTTTGTACAACTGCTATAAATGCAGCTTCTGTAAGATTAAATTTCGATTTATAGTGATGTATTCGGCGGTTACAGATAATTCGGTTCCACTTGTACATCCATCCCACAATGGCCTCTTAGCAGAATCCAATAAATCATAAATCTTTTTAGCTTCCACGGTCGGCTCTTCGTCAACGTTTTCGTTCCCATCATCACCTTGGTCAAAGGTAGGAAACATTTATCTTGCAGCATCTTGCACCATGCTTTCTATAGGATTAGTCATAGTATTATCGTCATCTAACACTACAGGATTAGGTGTAGGTTGAACAAGTTCTCCGTGACGATCCCATAAGTAATAATTCGGCACAAAACCAAATTTGTACAAATGTACTTCTACCACATCTGGTTTCCAATGCTTCAGATGTTTGCACTGACTACACAGACAATGAATGTCTATGTTATTTCGATTATTAGATTGAGCAAATCTAATAAATACGTGTACATCGTTACAGAAATGTTCTTTTATTGATCCTTTCATATCTTTTCGAGGTTCATAAATCCAACTACGATCGACAAAATAATTGAACATATCTCCTGATTTGAAAAATGTAGGTTAGAAGATTGAATAAAACACTTCACATTAAAGTCTTGTAAAAATTCATATATAACCCTTTACTATTTTAACAAATTCAAATAAATACTACATTAAAATTTTCAATTCTTAAGTTTATTGTTTTTTTACTTTGACGGCCGATTATCCTACTTTCCATTACAAACATAATAACGTAATCATATTTTATAAATCATTTTAGGTTAAACGATTCTACAAAATTTCGGCAGCACTCTCCTTTTTCCCTGTATCGTACACAAATGTGTGTACACAGGGAAAAAAGAAAGTGCCATCGAAAATTTCTGAACCGTTTAAACTGAAATAATTTATAAAATATGCTTACTTTATTGTATTTGTAACTTGTCCAAATACCAGGAAAAATCCAACAAATGTTGTATCAGATGAATATAGACGTCCGTTCTGTGGAGAAACGAATATCTATTTAACGATCATATACAACACTTGTCAGACGGGGCCAAAAATTCTCTAAGAGGTTCATATAAATAAAGAAAAATTAAAAAAAATATTAATATTGAAGTGTTAGTGGTCTGTAGTGAAATAATGATCTTAAATTTTTTTTAGTAATGTGGCCAAATAGAATTCGTCTAATTATGAATCAGAATCCATGAGAACTATCACTAACTCGAAAAATATGCCTTATCTCACAAATGGGAACTATGAGTTACAATTTTAACAACTACAAAAACTATTTTGTAAAATCGATTTAATGTTATTTTATAAACTACAAAAACTACAACTACAAAAAGTACAAAAACTGTTTTATAAACTATTTAATGTTATTATATTCATTTCTTCCATTTTTACAAAATCGATTTTACAAGAATATTTATTGTTGTTATTTTCATTTCTTAATTTTCTACAAAATTGATTTTAATATAATATTTGTTGTTGTTATGCTCATCTCAAAATTATATAATTCATTTAACCATTTAAATATTTTATTTAATACATTTGAAATTTCAAAACGTATTTTAAAATTCAGCGAACAATTTAATTTTTTTATCGATTTTGTATACGAATAGCACTTGTAATAAACTATAATAATTTAATTTTATACTAACAACTAATACTTAGAATGCACACACGCTAATTAAATAAAAAATATTACTTATGTTTAACTGTACCAATCTAGCAGCACATTAATCAACAATTGTACACTAATGTTTGCGCAAACTATAATAAACATTATTCTAATTAACTATAACAAATATTCGCGTAAACTTAATTATATATCCACATCAATCGGTAATCTGTACTAATTTTTGGATTATAAATAAACCCTAATTTTTAATTACGAAGTAAACAATCAAACCACAAATTAATATGACCAACTCAACAAATGAAATATTATCATTAACTACTACATAATAACAAACCCATAATTAACTAATTTGCCGAATTAGGATTCTTAACATATCCCTAAATCAATCAATACGCTACTATGAACAACTATTAACGCGAACTCATCAACTTCTATCACATATAATCAACCAATTTTCAAAATTAGGGTTTTGATTAAACCTAGATTAAGCTGAAATTAGAAGCAATAACATACCTTAGAGTTTTGGAGCGTTGTGGCTTTTGCGACGCAAAGATCGGCAGCTCGCGTCGGAGGGCGGCGGCTGTGGCGTCGGCAGTGGAGGAGGGGAGCTGAAGTTATTTTGGAGGAAAATGAATTGTATTTTGGTTCTCTGGTTGCCTGTATATACGCGTAAAGCGACGGCTAGCGACGGCCGCCTTTTTTAGCCGTCGTTAGCCGTCGCTAGTACCGGTCGCTAAACGAAGCCTGTTTTGTAGTGAAAAGAGGAAAGTATATGATCTTATACATATTAGGACCGAAATTAGATCTAAAGACAATTGCAAGTCATTATGAATTACATATGACTTAAATATAATTGTGTCTATCCTATAATAATGCACTCATAGCAAAAAGATTCAAAAATTCCAAAAGAGATAAAAGAAAGAAAAAGAGAAGATATAGTAAAGTGGGGAGAAAATATTGATTTTAAAAAAAGGATTCAATAAAGCAAATATATCAAGTTTTGAAGGGAATTAACATGTTCGGTAAATTACTGAAACATAAACAGCGATTTAATTCATCATATTTTCATTTAATCAAATAAAATAAAAAATTAAGTCCAATTTATTGGGATCCAATTCAGCATAGAACATACGCTCACAGCCAGGGACGGAGCTAGGAAGATTATGCTAAAAAAACCCTTTATTTTATTTCTTTATTTAATCTACTTTTGTCATGGCTTAAGTCAGATTTGGAAAGATCAACTACCGGCTCAAATAGAATGGGAATATATTAATGACAAAATAGACAGGCTTAATGTTTTTATACTGCTAATTGGTTTTAAAATCAAAGCGTGAAAACAAATGAGTTTACTTTTTCAATATGTGTGATTGATTTAAAATCAAGCAAAAGTCTCAAATTAAGAAAAATTCTCGTTGGTTTAGTTTTTTTTTTTCAATTATGAACGATGATTTTTCTGCATGGCGGGATGGAAGTTTCATGTTAAATTGTTAATATGATACTGTAACTATCGTATGATCCAAATTACATATTATTATTTTATCAAAATTTGAATTCACTGAAAAATAAATTGTAGTCTCCTTATATTGAAGTTTGCGGCCTATTATATTGAAGTTCTATATTATAAGGTGGGTTTGTTGTGTTTAATACTAAGGTATATGCAAGATGGTTGACTGTCCATTCTTAATAATACCAAAGAACTCGGTGGGTAAAAATAGAGTAAAAGAATCGTTATAGGTAAATGTAAATGATATCAAAGTGGTGCATCGTGAAGTGTATATAGTAGATTGTTGAATGGGGAGTACAAAGATAATATCATTATGTAAAATCTGTAAGGATTTTATTTTAACATATCTTTCTTTTGATGTAAAAGTATGTAAAGCCAAATTTAAAGGTCGAAAGAAAGTTCTGTGATGCGTTTGCATGGAGAAGGATCTTTCTGTTCCAACCACATAACGGGTACCTGGAAGAAAAAAAGGGTAGACGTCTTGGGAAATGCATCAAAGGAAAAAAATAGATTAGTCATCTATTCTTTCTAGGCAGATGGTAGTTTGAAGATTTTTTCCCTTATAGCTTGCGGTAATATATAGCTATAGGTACAAAATTTATTTCTGTAATTAATCAGAATCAGAATTTATTTTCGTAATCATAATCAGAATCATTTAGAGGATGGTGATTTTCGCAATCATGAAAGTGACAACATATGGATCCATGTTAGAAGCTGGCCTCCTATCTTCAAAATAACCTACAATATGAAAAACAAATAATTACAACATATTATCTAAACTAGACAACGCAGAAACATATATAAAACATAAGGAAAGCGTTATAGAGAAAAAATGCAGAAACTTTAGTAAAAAAGAAGAACGATGAATATAAACCATTGCCTTCCTTCTCTGTATCACGACCCGCACGGATAGAAGCCCCATGGTTAGCAACACCCTGGATATAACAGAAGAATAGTAGACAAGCACCTTTGTCCAAGTGATTAATTGATTCGGCTTTGGTGCAGTATGTCACAAGTTCGAAACTTGCTTTCGAACGTTTGTTTGACATGGGATATGTTGTCTCGATGATTTGTTGTATATAAAGTACCAGTTAAAAAAAAAAAAAAACAGAAGAATAGTATTCTTCTTAAATAGTTGCATTTTTAGGTTTTTATTTTAGTTATCGTAAATACTAGAAGATAACATGCATACCCATTTAAATGCGTTGATGACTGCAGTCTCGTGTTTTCCAGTAAGGCGCCTCTCGTTTCCTACTCCATAAGCTGCAATGTGTTCTTTGTGTTTCAGTCCAAGTTTCTCTATTGCCTTTTTAATTACTTCGTAGCCTACTTCGTAGCCTCCTTCCTCTCTCATGGACTTGGTGCTACGATAAAAAAGTAGAAAGTCAATAAATATTTTACTGAAATTCGAAAAATTGAATGTTATGGGATGCAATTTACTGCACCTGTAGTTTGTACGTGCTCCTGCACCATTCCAGTCTCGCTAAAGTCAGTGCCACCCAACCATTTGGGTTGCGCAAAATAAAAAAATAGAAGCAAGGTATAAAAGAAATTAACTTTAAGTGGGTACACGTTGATCATTGGTGTTCATACACCACAATTGAGCCAGAAACCATCATACCAAAACTTAATTATTGAATCGTCTTATAGCTACTGTTTTAGAAAAAATTCCTCCATAATATGTTATAGCTAGATAAAACTTTAATTTGTTGCCCCTCCATGTCGGTTGCCCTAAACGCCGGCCTTGCTTGCCTACCCCTAGGGCCGGCCCTGTCTAAAGTAATAATCAATTCAGATGTAAGTTTACTTTAGAATGAAAAATGTATCTTTAGAAAGGGACAACCTTAAACTTTGTTAATATAAAAGAAGTATCTCTCTACTGGGGCGTCTAAATAGAATGTTAAGTTTAATTCACCATAGGTAAAAGAGTTGGTGTAAAATGATAATCAGCAGCAACTGCATTTTTTGTTGTAGTTCATGATCCATTATTATATTCATCCATTGTCATATAAGAAAGCGTAGAATATTAATATCGATGAGTATTAAATTATCATTTTTTAGAAATTTTCTTGTTGCAATATTGTATATGGGGATGGAAAAAGATTGGGTGCATTTACACAAATAAGATTATAATTTTAGCTTAAAATTCAACTTGGAATTTAAAATAATGATTTTTTTTATCGTTAATTTAGGAAACATGGAACAAAAATTAAACTGTCATATTAATGATGTTTATATTAAGCTAACCATATTAATGATGTTTATAGGAACTTTCACTCCACCACAATTTAGATGTGATGCATGTTGAGAAAAACATTGGTGAAAACTTACTCAACACAATGTTGCATGATAGCAAATCAAAAGATGGTATTAATTCTAGAAAGGATTTAGAGGATTGGGGAATTCGACGTGCTATATATGCACAACCTAGTGGAAAGTCGAAGTTACCTAGATGGTAGGTATCAAACTTATTTATATGTGATTCAATTATTTTTCGTCGTACAAATTATTGAAGCACATACTAAAATAACCTCTTTATTTAATTGATAGAGTACAAATTTTCTAGAAAAAAGTAAATGCAAGCTGATCGATTGGTCGGAAAAGAGAGAAGTAGTTGCATTAGGTCGCGTGCTTTCAACCGATCCAACTTCAATGGTTCATTGTGTTTCTTTGGGGGAAAACACAGTTAAATTTTGGGTAGATATTGTGAAAATTTCAGAAGCACGTCTATGGAGAACAACGTTTGATTTAGAAGTCACTGAAGATGCTCTTGGTACTACGATAGCTTGGCCTACTGCGAACGTTACATTGGAATCATTTCTAGTAAGAATGATTCAAACTTTGTTTAGATATGATACTTTTCTGATTTGATTGAACACTATCTATTTCTTATTCGCTTTTGGAACATGCTTGTGTGATACGATCACCATGATTGGGCCTAATATCCCAAAGCTAGCGTTAGGTTGGTTATATTCTTATAGCTCCTAACGACGAATAAAGACAAATAGATTGTTACAAAATAGAATACTATTTGTTTACATGATTTTGATTGCGAAGTTGAAATCTCACTTCAACTTTAATCCAATTAAATAAAATACTATATCCGAAAACAAATAAATAAGATGAATTAAAGGAAAATAACAAGAATTATTTGGCTGATGCCACCACGAATGTATCGAAAAGCTATTAGACCAAATATTAACGATACTCTTTTTGTTATTACTATGCTTAGAAGATGTCATATATGCACATTATGCTATTATCTAATTGGATATGATAGACATAGAGAGAAATAATGATGATATGTAAATGGATCAACTTCATGCATGTATATCCACCTCGTCAAAATATATATCAACCTAGTCAGCGTCGTTAAGATTTATTTAAACACTTCCGTTGTCGAAAAGCCACCTCTTCCTTCCTTGTTCCTTACCTCCAAATAAATATTTTTCGTTTATTATTATCCCACTGTTCAGTAGTGCAAATTGCTCATATTTATATATTAAAATGAAATATAATCTATACGTGCACTTCTGTTTTGTTTATAACCCACTTGTTGTACATGATACCAACATCTGAATCCTAAGCTTTGGCCTATATTTTATATATGCTTGGCTTTTAATCTTTTTAACAATGGAAAGGGGACAATGCATTTTTAATCTTTTTATTAAGTGTACGTACCTCATTCTTTATTTGTTTATCCCAACAAATTTCATTATAGGAACTTTGAGAAAAACATCATCATTAATCAAAATATGTTTTGACTCACTCATCTCCTTTTGGTTTAAATTTGTAATCTATCTATTCCATGTAATTGAGGCCAGGGATCTTATACCAGTAACCCTGTTTCTCCCATTTAATTTGACTTGTTTAACAACTGAAACAACCGCATCTTTTCGTATACTGCTCCGATTACTTTTCCTCCTTGTCTACTTTGCATCTTTTACTTTTTTATTTTTGAAAATTGTTTTTCTTCAGTTCTCCAGTTTCATCGATAAATTACCATTTCAAAGATTATGTATTACTAAGTACCGATGAATAATTGAAAACAGTCATTGTTGCAAATTGATGATCATCATCCCTCTTTGTTCTCTATTTGCAGATATTTTTCTTAATCCTAATTTTATTTTTTCCACTCTAATTAGTTTCTGCACATTTCATACTTGTTAATGGATCTGAGACATTAAAATTTTATGCTTTATTAATTTGTATCATCGTCGTTTTCTACATGTACATTATATATTCCTGTATGATAATATTTTGTTGCTTTTCAATTATGTGAGTTGGTTGAATGCATTTTCTACGGAGTTGTGCAATATAATTTGCATAAACTGGTCGATTAGGTCGGCTAGCATCTGCTGTCCAGTTTATGCGTAGATTGCATGATATAAGATATTAACATGCAAGGTAATTTGTTGTTCAGAGTAGTGTGAAATATAAACTAAAAATTACACGGTAAATTGAGGCCAGGGATCTTATAGTTTGCCAATTTGTTTATGTTTATATGTAGTTTTTTATTTGCAGATTGTTAAATGGCTAAAGAGGATATCTGAACCCTTGTTTGCGATAATGGAACTGGAATGGTCAAGGTACATTGTTATGTAGGGACAGTCCTTTTGATTTTCTAGTAACTAAGGCTTATTTATAATTTTAGAAGATTCAATATGTAAAAAATATAACTAAATAAATAAATCACAAGTAGTTATGAAAACTAATTTCAAGTTCGATATAGATTTTAAGTTCCGTTTGTTAGATTTTTTGTGTGGCTGGCTGAAGTTGCATGAAAACAATCAGTTTTCCTTCTGTTTTCTATTGTTTACAGATGTTGTTAAATATACTATGTGGTATTTGAATGAAGTTTGAACTATTTGAGTTATATATTTTACTAGCTTGATTGTTCTTGATTGTAAAGCACAATCGTTAGGTTCATCTTAGCTTCTTAATTATTTCTTAGGATATTTTGTGGCAACCTATTCTGTTAGGTTTAACATTATATTTATGACTAACATACGCACGTATGTGATTCTTTTTGACAGGTGTTTTATGATGCTTTTGAGGTTGCTACATGATGTCGCACTCTTTCTCCTTCAAATCGGTCATGCTTGCATTAATGTATTGTCTATCAGCATTCATACGTCTTTATTTTTAGTATGTATCGTTTCGGTTAGCTACAGTTGTATGTATTGTTAATTTTTGTCACAAATATTTACATGTTTAATTCTCCGTGTATAAAATATTATAGATATATATATTTTGTGGTTTGGCTTATGACTCTTTTTGTTTACGTACATTATAATGTGATAAGTGTGGTTTTTGAATTGTTATAAGATAATAGAAGAATTGAAAATTGTAACCTTGAATGTATATGGCAATAAAAAAATGCAATGGAAAATTTGTTTAGAGCGATTTAACTACGCTATGAAAAGAAAATTTGTTACAACTTTGTTATACTGTAGCATTATGGTAGTCCTAGACAAAATATTTTGCAAGGATTAAATAGTTTTCATACCAAATAACAATGTTGTAGTAGACAGTAATGAATTTTCTATAGCGTTTCAATGCGTAATAAGAGATTGACATAATATTTCCATAGCGTTTTTAGACGCTATAATAGTATGGCATGTACACATATTATAGCAATTGAATGATGTTATAATTATTAGTATCATAAAACATAACTCTGTGTAAAAGTTCTATAGCAAGATTCAAAACGCTACAGAAAAGTTGTTGTACCAATATGGCATGTCTAAGATGGCAACAAAAATGCTGTTAAAAGTCCGTTTTTCATTGCGATGTTGAAACACTATTATATCTATCAGAGTTATTACAACTTGCTGATCTATGGCATTTATAGAAACCCTATAGAAGGCTTTAATGCGGTTTTTAAATGCTATAAAAAGTACTGTTTGTTGTAGTGTACTTATTCTTTTTAAATCCAACTTGAACATTCTATCGACATAGTATATCAATACGCACTTATTAAAAACTAATGGAATACAAAAAATTAAGTAGAATTAAATAATTAATATTTCATAAATATTAATTAATTTAATTAATTTTTAATGGTTAAAATTAATTAAATCACGCGATTCATTCGGAATGTTCATCATTTCAGTTGTGTTACTCAAATGTATAAATTTAGTCAGCAATGAATATCGAACAATTCAAACATTAACGTTCACATGTCACCTAGCTGATGGTTTGTCATTTTGATTGAATTTATCACTTACACATCTTTTGGTAAAATTCAACTTTGCTTATTATAAGTGATACCCGGTAGTAACGATTATTTACACAAATTCACTTCATCAAAACTGTACCACAATAGGATTTATGGAATTTGGTTTTGATCAAAATTCCAACATCATCCACATTTAGCTTTGTAAGTCCAAACACAAAATCCTTGGTTCAACAATTATTAACCATATTACTCTGGCCAAAGACTTTGATTTTGAGTTGACTATAGTTGACCATGATACTAACCTCATATAACTGAGAATAATTCTCTATGGAATAATGTTTCACTTCTAATGCTTCAACCCAGACCAAACTATAGTAGTTCGATGGACGCTATGCCATAATTTAATTATAATCAAAGTGGAGAGTCTATATTGAAGTTCCACAGTATTTTCATGTGAGGAAACTTTGTAACATCATCACTTCAAGATTTTCTATTTGACCTCAATTACATAAATCAACAGAAAATTTTTGAGTGAGTTATTCCATAGTTATCCAATAACTATCAGTACGTAATTCATTGGTTCCCTCAGTAACTATGAGTAACACTCTACTTAATAGTTGGAGAGCATTACATGTTCTAGACTCAACCGATGTATCAGTATCCCATTTCAAAACATCTTGACTAGGAATATAAAAAATAATATGTTATTTTAAATGTGATAAAATTTTCTTGATCACAACAAATTGTAATTACTATCACATAACGTATCATTTAAGAATTTTCTATTTAATATACTTCAAATTAATTACTTAACTAATTATATCAAAATATAACAAGTATGTAACAGAATGTTATCAAGTTAGGTATATATAACAAATTACATAATTGCTCATAGGGTATATGCTTAACTCTAGCAATCTCTTAATTGCACTTGGGGTCAATTATGAAATCTTATTCCAACTTATTCAATCATTTTTCTAAAAAACTAATTGGGTAAGTCCCTTACTAGAAAAGTACGCTATTTTGTTTTAATTATCCAGTTTGTCAATAAACTCTTTCCGATGTTAACAAATTGCCTTTGTCATGTGGAACTGTTCAGAGTAGATCTCATGACTTCTAGTGACCTCTAGGTTCTTTTACAAATTATAATGCAACATTACTACCATGTAACAACGTCATGAGATTCTCAACATTTGGGATCACCGGTGGCATAGTTATAAAATTTGTATATTAATTTGTACTTCTTTTATTGCAACATTTATTTATAGCAATGTATTAGCCATTGGTTGAATCAGCCACTACTTATTGTTTTGAACATTTCCAACTTAAAGTTCTTATCTTAAGATTGAATAAGAGATAAGGTTTGGCATATTGTACTCTAAGTTTGAGTCCATGTAGTTCTTCATGAAGAGTTCGTTGTTTCCATAAATAATTATGTAGTATATCGTACTAGAGAGCACTTTAAACCATCATTTAGTGACCATAACTCAGATTTGATACTTATTTTATGTATCAAACACATGAACAAAGTATGATATTATAGACAATATGTTAACCTACTTTTGAGCCAAAATGGATTTCAACCGGACTTAGAAGATCAAAACTAGGATGAAATGATTCATGGAATTGGAAACACGATAAGAAGGACAAAAGGGATGAGCTTAAGAAATTTGAGATGAAAATTAGCTAAGTACTTAGCTCGGCCCCGAGTTAAGTAGATCGGCCTCGAGCTATGTTTCCTCCACTTTTTGCCACCCAAACACCATATACCTCTTATACTACACCAATAACTCGTGATCAAGTGATTTTCCAATGATTTGGATGAGCAATTCCAAGGATTGACGAGGAGAAGTGTAACGACCCGTAAATTTTGATAATTAAATTTGTTGAATTATAAGAATTTTGTAATTAAATTTCTTAATTTAAGAAGATTTTGGTAACTTAATTTGAAGGAAATAAAAATTTAGTGAATTATTAATGGAAATAATAACTTGGATAAGATTGGTAAGTTAATTTTTAATAACTTGAATGTAACAGTATAAATGTAAGTTAATTGTTAATAACTTGGATGTAATTCCAATAAGTGAAACAACGTAAATGTTAATTATATTCTTATTGTAATAAAAGAATGTTACCAAGATGAAGTGATTAATTTGATTTAAAATCTTAATTAATGTGTGCATTAGTTATAATAGGATATAAAAGGTAAATTAATAATTTAAAACGTTGGCTTACTAATAAAATAATGTATAAAGAATGTGAATGGAATAAATTAGTGTATGAACTAATGGTAGCACTTGTTGTAAGCTAATAAGTAAATTAAAACGTAACAGTGCTAATTTAGGTTAATAAATTAATAGGTTGAATGAAATGACAATTAATGAATTTATTAAAATTGTAAAGTTATAATATAATAGATGGTAATTGGTTGGGAAGAAGGAACATACAAGTATTATAAAAGGTAAAATGGTGACAAATGGTTGTTACCAGTTAATTCGCCAATTACAAATAAAGATAATTAAATGCACTTTAATGATAATTAATATAATAACAAAAAGTGTGAATGTAAATTAAAAAGGAAACGTAAAATTTATTTATAAGGTAGTAATTGGTGTAATAAATAGCATGAGACCAAGTAAATAAATTTACTGAGAATATTAACTGTAATTAATGAATCAAAGAAATAGTAACGGTCGTAAGTTACTATTAATTGTCCTATTAATTTGTTGTAACTGTTATATTTGGGAATGAGATTTTATTATAAGTAAACAAAGGTAAGCATTGTATGAATATATGAATTAAGGTATGATTTATGGTAATAGAATAAATCCTTATGATGTAAGCAATTTTAATAAATAGTTGAAATAATAAGACTAAGTGAAATTTTAAGGCTATGGTAACAATCATCATAAATTACCAGAATATATCTAGTCTACCAAAATTATTGTAAAACAATTACATTTAAATGAAAATAAATGTCTCATTTATGAGGGTAAGAACTGTAATTGTAAAGTGCAAATGTACGGAAATGCATATTTTATTCATAAGATAATATAAAGGAATGAAACCTATTTGAATGAATTAATTGAGGTTTTAAATATAATAAATGTATATATTTGACAACTTTAAAATATTTGGAAATAATAGTTAATACAAAGGGAAGTTGGAAATTTGAATATATTAATGGAATGAAATGTGAGGCAGGTGTTAACCGCGTTACAAAGTAATAATAGACTCAATTAAAAGGTTAGAAATGAATATAATCGGTTTAATTGGAATATATTAAAATTAATTGAATTCAGTTTATAATAAAGGGATTATTTTAAGTAAACGAAATAAATACTGTAATTGGCGAATTAATTTACTTTAAATTGATATGGGAATTGGTTTTAAAGGATTATAAAATACTAAAGTAATACTAGATGATAAAAATTATGAATTATAGATTTGAATTTAAATAGTGATTAAATTTATTTAATATTAATTTATACAATTTAACTGGAAAAATAGCCATTTTGGCCACTAGCTCGGATTTCGACGAAACCAGTTTCATCGAATCCATAACGATGAATTATTGAGGATTTCAAGTTTCGTGACGATCGGACTTATCGTTTGATCGTACGGACTTGAAATGCCTTGAAATAAATTAAACTGGAATCAATTGAAATCAATTTGAAAAATATTGATTTTAGCATAACTTCTTCATACGATGGAATTTGGACTTGAAACCTTTTTCATTGCGTTTAAAATATTTTAAAACATCTATTTTGATATATGGGTTGACCCAATTTCATTCCGGAGTCGAAACAGGCTTTTTGGGCCACTTTGTCGTTCGCGCGTATATCCAATCGATCCTATCCATTCTACTTCATCTTTGTCTATAAATACCCTGTTATAAACCCTAGCCTACTTCTATCTCTCATTTTTCTGCGTGTATAATTTCTTTCACTCCTCAATGGTAGACAAACAAAATTCTAGATCCAAACACAAATCAAAATTCAAATCCAAAATTTAAACTCCTCAGAAAAATTTGGAAAAAATATATATCGAAGATTTCATCGATGCGAATCTGCTTCTGTTGTCTATTTCTGCAATCGACGTTCGAGTCAACTGGAAAGCGCAGTCAAAGCCATGAAATTTCAAAACCCTAGCCAAGAATTGGGGCTTTTTGATTTAGGCTGTAATGGAAAAAAATTGGAATTGGGTTTCGTAGAGCGTGCTGCGTGGAGTCGATTGGCGGTAGTGGCATCACCTATGGTGATGGAGGGTGGCCGAAATTGGCTTATTAGGGTTTCGAACCCTGCGGCGGCCGGCGGCGAATGTGGGGATCGGACCAGGGGCTTTGGGTGCGGCTCGTCGTTAGCAAGGCGTTGGTGGCGACAACTCGACGATCGTTGGTCGGAGGTGGCCATGGTCGTTGGTCAAAGGCATGGGTTTAGGCGCGTTATGGGTTCGGCTATGTCATTTTCACGGGGGAGAAGAAGCGCGTGGTAAATGTTTATTTGTTTTTTTATTTAAATTTTAATTTCAATTGTTCTAACTGTCGTATCTGTCACATACGAACTCGGTTTTACTCACGGTTTGATCCGTTGGGATCATATTAGGATTCCGGAGACTTTGACACTAGTTTGGACCAATTCAGAGACCGTTCAAATTTTATGTTTAAATTGGATATAAATTCAATTTAAATTCAAAAGGTGAGTGTTTTAATCCACTCACAACTTCTAAAATTTCTTATGTTTGTTAAATTAAATTTTTGTTGTGATTATGCATTTATTTATGACTTTTTCGTATATTTTTATTCATCATCTCAGTTATTGCATTTATATAAATTAAATTGTTATTTAATTTATTATTGAATATAACTGGCAGTTAAATACCTGTTATATATATTATCAGTTATCTATTGGTATTGATTGATTGTTTTGGATGATGATTGTGATGGATGTATGATCTGTTGATGGATGAATGGATGTTGTATTATATATCATTTTAAACTGCAAGTTGTTATGCATTTTATTTCATTCGGGATTGCGGTTTGAAATGATATATAACCGTAATTTTATTTTAAATAACGGATTGAAATGATAAATATCCATATCACTTGACCATAGGATAGAAAATTATATACAGGCACCGTGGTATATATATATATAAATATTTTGAAATGATTTTCTATGGTTTTAAAGAAATATACGATTTTATGAGGTATGGATTTGGGTATTGTATAAATGTATTTTATATATAGTTAAATTCTTGGGTTCAAGCTATGAATAAGATTTGTTTAAAGTATAAATAAGTTAAATAATGAAGTTGGATTTTATTAAATATAATATGGTTAAGTATTTACTTAAAGTATATTTTTGTATAGAGTTTATATTGATTTTTATAAATCAAGGTTGAGAAGATAGTTTTGAAATTGACTGGAGATTTTATTTAATTAAAGAATTATATTTAATAAGAATCCTTTTGGAACTTATTGAAATTGAGATTTTAAAAGAATACGGTTTTATAACTTAATTCGGGTTTAAGGTGTTTTGAGTGAATAAACTGAGGAATATTTCTTTAGTGAAAATTGAAGTTTTATTTAAAAGATATTGGATTTAGCAAGCAAATATCTCAAAATTAAATAATAGAAAAAGAGAAACTGGTATATATATATATATGAATTATAAAATTTAGTTTTGAAATATTAAATATTTAAAGCTTTGAAATATATGAATTGAAATGGTTTATTTGGAGGTTCAAATCGGTATTTGGAATTTATTTGTGAAATTAAAGAAGCTATTTTATTTTATAAAGTAATTTAGTATTTAAACCATTTAAGTGGTGTAGTTATATTTCAAAGTTATGAAATCCAAAGTTTTATGTTTTTGGAAGGCTATATTTCAAGCGTTTGGTTTCGAAATATTATATCTTTGAAAATGTTATGGTTTAGAAAAGGATATATTTGAAAATGATATCATATTGATTTGGTTTTAAAAGGGAAATGATATCGTAATTATATGGTTTGAAATGAATATTATATCCTGGTTTGAAGTATAAATTATTTTGAAATGACCATGGTGTTATAATAACATTTGGTTATTGAAGAGACCGGGATCGGAAGTTGTCATACTCTTTGCGAACTCCGAAAACCACTTTAACAACCGTATATGCGGTGGAATTCCAGAATGAAGTAGGATGGTGGCGGCATTTCCTTTGAGGTAAATACGTGGACCCAACTCCCATGAGTTGGCATAAGGTGGCTAAAACAGGAGCGATCGAAGGGCCAATAAGGTAGCACCTTTGATCAGACACATCCCTTCGATATTATACTTTGACTTTTGAACTTATTCGGTGGCCACTTTTGATTTCTTTGATTTGGGGGTGTGGCTCGAGGTGGGAAGTAGCTACGCGCTACGCGTTACCACTGGTCCGGAAGCGTAATTGGTATATCTACCCTGGCATTGCCTAGTTATGCCGTGTCACCTACCCTAGCATGCCTTGTACGAGTTTCTATTTGTGTCGTACCTATGGAGTATCCTCTGGTAGCCTCCCGCTCAGGATGTATTACGGTACTGTATAGACTATTGGCATTACTACGTGTTAAGGGGAATATTGGGTCACTCCTTAACGCTATTTAAAAGTAAGTTTATTTTACTAATAGACATTATTATAATAGCGAAATATTACTACATAGTAAATAGTTTAACGGATCCTTAGGAGATGTGAATCCCGAGCATCTCTTGAGTTACTGCACTCACGTTAGACACTGGATATGAGATGTTAAATCCCGTAAACATCTTTGACGCCATTACACTCATATTTTTACCTTTGATTTAATATACATATGATCTTTTAGTTCTGACTCGAGTGTTTTTTCTTTTCAATTCGCTCGGGTCAGTTCGAGCATTTCAGGATTTGAAGATTTTATTCTGGAGGAAGAAGAAGAAGATTTGTATTACTATTATATATTATATTAGTCCACTACATCACATTTGTTCCACTGCATTATTAATTATTATTCTCTGGTATGTGTACTCTGATACGTATTGTATAAATACAATCAACTGTTTTGTAAAACAGCTTCATGGACTGTATATTTGATTATTATATTTTATCGTTCCGCTGCAAGATTCTGTTTTGTTTTATTTCTTCCTTCTTTTTCTTATTTAGCCCATAACAATCCGCCCTTCTGTATGTTTCAAGTTTGACGTGTGTGGTTTATCGTCGATTTAAAGCATACAGAAAGGCGGGATGTTACAAGAAAGTAAAGGAAACAACTATAAAAAGGATCGTTAGAATCAACTAGAATTCGATGGAGAAGGAGTTCACAAGTGGAAAAGTATGATTTGGATGAGCCAAAATAACCCAGTGTTGAGTTATTTAGGTTGGCACCGTGTTATTCTATTGAATTGTGGGCCTTCGAGCTCTCTTGTGTAATGCCTGGCTATCATTTGGTTTTCAATGCAAGCGGGATTCTAGACCTATAACCCTGTTTCCCTATAAATACCGTCCTACTTGCAATTGAAGAAGGATCTTTCCTACTTGACCTTCTCTAGCTCTCAAACTTTAAGACTTGGGGCTTTTTCTTCTTCTTCTTCACTTCAACTCTCTTGTAACATCTCATATCTTCAGGCCCGAAGCTAAGTGGTACAGGTGCTGCAGTCATCCATAGTATTAACTTCTGGTGACAAAATACGGTAATGTTAATGGTATCCATAACATCAGAAACACTTGAATATGAACCAAAATCATGACATATTAAAACAACTTTTCTGATTCCATTTCAAAGAAATATTTCATATTCAAATTACATAATCCCATGATCGATTTCCTTGTTTTGACCAAATATAATTATTACAAAGTACTCCAAGAGCGATATATGAAGATGCCCCATTGGATGATCAGAGTACCAAATAGACAGTCAGTCTCAATACAATACAACGAAAATAAAACAAAATAACACATATATATAGCTAGCTTTGCCTCCTGCATGTCTTCTGAAGCTTTATTCGTCCAACCTACTAAACCTGTAAAATCTTAACTCTCAATCTACTCAAATCATATTTTGAGCACCCGAGAGTTTAAGGGAAAAACATAAACTTCGAGTCAGACAGAAAGCCCGGTGTGAATAATACTATACATCTCGGTTATTTGATATTAAGTGAGACCTTGCCGCTTAGCGAAACAGTTTTTCCCTCACTAATATCCCTTTCTAAACATATCTTTTGCAAACCAAAATCCTATAATCAAACTGATTAGAGCAATCATAGCAATATCATATATGCATATAAAATGGTAACCAATGGACTATCTGTTCGAACTATGTAGTTTTGGTTGGCTAACTACTAACCTTTGGTTGACTTGGGCCTACCAGACATAACAAGTAATATAACTTCTGTTAGACACACTTCTGGACGGTCTGTCCCTAACTTACTTCTCCCAAGGTCAGCTAATTCTAATGGTTTTATGGGATCACCAATAACCTACCTTTCTTTGTATATTCCTTTCTTTGTGTAACATCATTTTAGTCTTACCTGTGACAAAGCCCTACACACTGGAATTTTGGACTTATATTAGCCAGGGGCTACTAGTTAAAGTATAGGGTGCGACCCTATACCAGTCCCATTTGGTGTTCTAGTATCTGAGTCATTTACTTAGGGTCAACTACCTCATCAAATTTTCCTTGAAAACATCTCTTTCAATTTGATTTAACCCTTTGAATCATACTTAAACAAGAAAAATATACTCTTTGCTTCACTCAAATACTTTTAACCATGTTATATATACTTTACCCACAATAATGTGGACGAAATATAATGAGTGTTATCTATCCCTCCAATGTACGTTAAAAACCCTCTTTAACTTAAAAGATCTTAGGCCATGAAGCCAAGGGAAACCATTCGAAACCTTTGTCTAAAAACTTTAAACAACCCTTTCGAAATCATTGAAAGTGCCCGTTTTAAAATATATTAATTAATATACCTTGATACACTTGGTCGAAAGGCTAAAACATACCTTTCGAAACCTTTTAAAATAACCTTTCAAAATCACTGAAGGTATCTCGTCGAAATCTTTATAAAGCTTAGACATCCTCTTTTCAAAACACCATAAACTTGCCTTTCAAAAGCATTGGAAACCTTTGATTCAAATACTTAAAGTACCTATCCAAACCATTGGGGAACCTTCCCTTTGAAACCTTTAATATATACCTTTCGAAATCAATGATGTCCTTTACTTAAAACAAACCTTTTGAAAGCATTGGGTTCAAGTAAAAGCTTGTGGCACATAGTTTCGTAACCATTTAAAACGTTCCTTTTGAAATCTTCGGGTTTCAATAAAATAAAGGGTCTTAAGAGAAATACGTCGAAAGCAACTCTTTTGAAAGCAAATTCCTAAGTAAAAGAAAGTGGAAGGTTACCCTTTCGAAAGCATGAAGAAGTACCCTTTCGAAACCAATTTTTAAAGGCAAAAACAGTCTCAACTGGGTCGAAAGGTAGAATGCGAAAACGAGTCTTTTGACCCTGTCAAAAGCTTGTCTAAAACAAAAGGCGGAAACCTCTTTCGAAAGCCATATTAAAACCCTTCCGAAAGCATTCTCTTAAAAGCCAAGCAAGCAGCATATCTTTTGAAAGAAAACCAAGGTCTCGACTCCTTCGAAATCACGTTTCGACCCTATACCTTTCGCCTAGCTCTAATCCACTACATACCAAGGCATTGATACCTTGTGTGTTGGTTTCGACTATGATAGAGGTGGTAGTATGAAGTCGAAAGGTAGCTGCCGAGAGTTGTGAAATAGAAAACCTTTACAAAAACTGATTTTTGCTTTATGAAGTAACATCTTTCCAACTAACTTGCTTATTTATCATCATATAATTGGTTTCCAATTTCTTTTATAAAGGTGCCGTCGAATTCAGTATTTTATAATTTAAAACATTTAGAAAATTTCCCCTTCTACTTTTATAAAAATATTAAACATTTAAGTCCCATACCTTAAATAATTTAATATACTTAAATAAGTACATAAGAAAATTCTCCAAAAATTCTCACAAATCACTTTTAATATGTTTTCCAATATATTTAAATTTCTGACCCAAAGCTGACGTATAATATCCATAATTAATTTTAAACCCAATATAACCATTTTCTTTGCTAGAAAATTCATAATAAATCCACAATAATTCAGAAATTAAGAAACTTGAAACCCATCTCTAAAATAATATTTCTGACCTTATATCAAAAATGCAAGTCATTTAGATGTCATTCAATCGGTTTTCCAAATCAATTCTTAACATAAAATCTATATGAAATAGCCTAAATCATCAACAAGCATATATATCCATTTAAACAATCAAAACATGGCAAATCAGTTGCAAAATAAACATGGGTCTTATCTAGAAACCGAAAGCTATATATATGAGATGTAACCTATTATTCACCTTTAACTTGTGTGTTAAGGAGGCTGATATTTGCTCTATAATTAATTTGATTAAGCTTCTTTCTTGAAATCTTGCTTATCTTCCCCTTGTTATCCTCTAATGGCGGCTAACCAAGCTTGGTGTTTAATTTTATTTGTGAATGTTGCAAATGAGAGTGGGTTAAGGGTTTTGGGTATAAGAATATAGCCTATTCCTATTTTTCCCTTATCTTGTTACCTTTATTTTCCATTTGCTTATTCATTAAAACACGACTACCTTATACTTATACAAATCTCAATCTCTTTACCACTTAAATCTTTACATTATTTTATTTAGTTTATCTAATTAAATTTCCTGAATAATGTTATTTAAAATTAGGGCTGTTACACTCTTCCTAAAACACTTAGAAACTCTATTGTAAATTTGAGATCCACTAGACAATGGTCCGATCTGATATAACTAGCTGTAATCCGAAGAAGCAATAACTAATAAAAGAGATTTAAGTGGACATGGGCCAAAGATTACGTTGAACTACTATAGAAACTATATCCACTTTGCTGCTTTTACTTTTATTTATTTGGATTGGCGCTTTCATCTGTTTTTTGGATGTTGATCCATTTCTAGGTTATCATTTTGGTGCTCGAACTGAGAAGGAACTAGATCTAAAGATTTAATGCTTGAATCTGAGATTTAGAAAAGATGACGAGACCTAACATTAGATCTAGGATTGGAAAAAGCTAACCAAAACATGGGGGTAGCTAGGAGATGTCCTCAAATTATCATCAATCCATCTATGTAATCTGAAAGGAGATGGGATAAATGATGAAGGAGATGCATGATGGAGTGATAGCCAGACAATAGGAAATGCTCGATGGATTTTTCCAAAGGATGGAACAATAAAGAATGACTGGAGCTATTGGAATTCAAAACCAAGGATCAGGAGCTAATGCAGGAACATCTATAGCTGAAGGGGAGCAAACAAGAAATGCCCCCACAAATTGAACAACTCGGTACTGACCCAAATCTACTCGGTACGAAAAGAACTATACTAGGGGCAATGTTGGTGTGACCGCTGGGACATCATGGATTGATAATGCTAGATCTAGAAATGCAAATCAAATTGTGAATGAGCAACGACCGAAATAATATGTGCCAGAACTCTCCATAAGAATGAAGAATAGAATGAAGCCAGAGGTGTAGGTTAGAATGCTAATTTGCAGCCAGAGGAGTACGTGCCAGAGTATATGCTCGAGTTCCCCACAGGAGTAGGGGTAGAATATCGCTTTTGATCAAAGACTGTAATTGGATGGCGAAAATCGAATTGCAAAGTTGGTAAGGAGGATAATTAGAAGTGAACCCCAGACAAGAGTTTTGAGGATGTGAACAGGAACCATTCACTTCTAATATCCAAAATGTGAGATTCCTCATGATTTCAAGCTTCCGGCGCTGGATATATACGTTGAAAAATCGGATCCAACGGTTCATCTGGTGAAAATACATCCGACATATGAAGGTGTTGGGTGCCTTTAAGGAGGTAACTAAGTGATGCTTTCTATTATACTTGACAGACTTAACAACGATGTGGTTTAGAAAATTGGAGAATGGGTCCATAGGCACATGGACCAAATTGATGAACAGATTCTTATGACAGTTCGGAGTTCATGTCTCATGACCGAGGAACGTGAAACACTTTCAAGTGTGAAAAAAAGGCCTAGAGAGACCTAAGAAGCTATTTGACAAGATTCAATACAGCAGCTGCAGCCGTTAATAAACCAGATCCGTCTATAATCTTAATGGCAGCGGTATTTGGAGTCGTAAGCAAGACGACTTCAAGACTGCTTTGGAAACGGATCCACCAATGGATCCAATAGAATTCTACACTAAAGTTGAGAGATATTTGCGTTAGGAAAATTTCGAAGCTAAGGATGTTGAAATTAATGTCATGGACGGTGGAGAACTTTTTGGAATAGGATATGGAAAAGAAGAAGGAAAACGAAAGCTTATGATAACTTCAGGAAACCAAAATGGCAAAGAAGGGAATCAAAATTCTCTTCCTACAACGATTTAACAAAAACCATAGAGAGGATATATCTAGACATTCAGGAGTAGATTCCCTATCCAAAGCCAGCTATGAGAGAGCCCAGCGGTCGGGAGAAAAGATCCACAAGTTTTGCCTCTTTCACGAGCTAGGAGGGCATGAAACGAACAAGTGCCGATACCTTCGTGATCAGACAAAAGAACTAGTTTGGAGCAACTAGTTGCAATAGTACATAAGAAATCAAACTATGATGGTATAGATGGAGCAGCCACCATCTACGCTGAATGCATCAAGGAACAACCGAGGATCTGGTTCGAGCCTTGAAATCCCATGACCGGAATGGTTCGGAGTCAGGTTTGATTCCCTCACTTTTCCTTTTCTTTTTTGAATAATGAGGATAATAATAACCTTGGACCACTAACACGTATACAAGACCTATATTGGCCTCTAGGCTTGCTCCGAGTCAAAGGTCTTGGATGATTATTTAAGACAATGGTAACCTTAGACCGCTTACATAAGTACGGAGTCCATATTGGTTTCTATGCATGCTTTGACTCGGATGTTTGGGATGAATAATTAGGGTTTCTTCTTGTTAGTTTAATTTTAATATTTTGCTCCTGGAAAATCCATTTGAATATGATGACTGATATTGATCGCTTTAAGTCCCATTTGAAGAGACGGGATTGGAGTGCAGGATGCAAGTACCCTTACTGGAGAACGAGTGGATGAACTATACAATATTGATCACTTTAAGTCCCATATGGAGAGACGAGATCAGAATGCAGGGTGTAAGATTCCTTGTCCGAGAGCAAGTGGATGGGCTTTACAAGAAAAGTAAATCCCCTCACCAGAGAGTGAGCGGATGGGCTTGCTTGGTCATTGAATTCCTTTGTCGGAGAGCAATCAAACTCAGCAAGGAACCATAGATGTCAAACCCAATATTAGAAGTTAAACTATCCGGAGAGATCAAAAACCTTATACTGAACGTGAAACAATCCAAAGAGATCGAACCTTAGAATGTATACAGATTTGATAAAAGGATTTGAACGCTTTGTAATTAAAATAAAATAGATAAATCCCAGATGAGCATGGGATGATTTGATATATGATGTAATAACTCCGAGTGAAATTGGAATGATTATAATATATGAAAAACACTTAAGCATGGGCTAGAATCCTTAGCAATACCAGGTTTGGAATGACTATTGATTTGCAAGAGAATCCGAAAGAACAAGACGATTCGCCAAGATTGGGACCAATGAATAGCTAAAGAGCTCAACTATTGAAGACTGATTTTTGGAACTTATTCTTGAGCAAAACACACCTAGGCATACTTTTTGGGGGGGGGGGGGCAAGTGTTAACCCACTTTTGAGCCAAAGAAGATTTCAACCGGACATAGGAGATATAAACCAGGACAAAATGATTTAGGGACTTGGAAACATGATTAGAAGGACTAGAGGGATGAGCTCAAGAACTTTGAGATGAAAATTGGCCAAGTATTTAACTTGGTCCCGAGTTAAATAAATCGATCTCGTGTTATTTTGCCTCCACTTTTTGCCTCCCAAACACTGTATACCTTTTGTGCTACTCTTGTAACTTGTGGTCAAGTGATTTTCCAATGATTTGGATGAGCAATTCCAAGGATTGACAAGAAGAAAGCAAAGGAAACAACTATCAGAAAGATCGTTAAAATCAACTCAAAGTCGATGGAGAAGGACTTAGAAAAACTCAAAAAGAAGATAGAAGAAGCTTACAAGTGGAAAAGTATGATTTGGACTAGCCAAAATAACTCATTGTCAAGTTAATTAGGTCACTACTGAGTTATCCTATTGAATTGCGGGCCTTCGACCTCTCTTGTGTAATACCTGGCAATCATATGGACTTCAATGCAAGCGGGCTTCTGGATCTGTACACCTATTTCCTTATAAGTATCCGCATACCTACAAATAAAGAAGGATCTTTTTTGCTTGACCTTCTCCAGCTCTCTAACTTTAGGACCTGGAACCTCTTTTCTTGTTCACTTCAACACTCTTCCTAAAAATTAGAAACTCCATTATAGATATGAGATCCACTATATAGTGATCAGATTTGATATAATTAGTCATAATTTGAAGGGAGAAAAACTAATAAATGAGATTTAAGTGAACGTAGGCCAATGATTATGCCAAACCACTATAAAAACCATGTCCACTTTGCTACTTTTATTTTATTTGAACTGGCACTTTCATCCGATTTTCTGGACGTTGATCTATTTTTTAGGTTAACACAAATAACATATATGATAATTCATATTGCCAATACACAAGGAACCTATCTTACATGCTCCATATTAAACAATTTTAGTATCCTACCTAGATGTATCATTTGGGCCAATTCCATCATCCATTTATACTGGTTACTTAAGAGTTCATTGTTTCGTCATCCATTTATACTAATTACTTAAGAGTTCATTGTTTCCGCAAACAATTTTCTAGTATTTATGTAAATACTTGAAAAAACTCTAAACTGTCACTTAGTGATCTTAATTCAGATTTGATGCTTTCTTCAAGCATCAAATACATAAGCAAATTACGATATCGTTGATAATTCAACATGTACGACAATTCCTATTATCATCCATTTTATTTTTTTCCATATTAAACATTTTAATATATCATCTTTACAAATAGCTTGAGACATTCTCAACATCCTTTAATGATATAATTTACATTTCCAATATCGAGTATTAAACGATTAAATTATTAATAATTTTCACATAAGTACATCATTAACAATCAACATCATGTTATTTACGTATAGTCCAGAAATATCTATGCAACTTTTAGTGTTCTTTCTTATGGACATGTGTTTCTTCTGCATTTTGATTGAAAATCAAACCATTCAGTGTTTCAATCAAAATACTTATTCAATTTTGATGCTTGTAAAATGATAATTTCATATCATTTCTTGGATCATATCCAAAAACCACAAACTCAATATCGCTTCCATCGACCTTGAGATACTTTGGTTCTTATAAGAAAATGGTCTATTCTAAATCATTATTTAGTATTTTCCATTTCAATACATATGTACCAAACAAAAAGTCGTACCAAGTGATAATTTTGTGAGTAAATCTGAATCAATTTGAGCATGTTGAATATTGAATCTATTATGCTAATTCTAACAATTGAAATCTACGAGGTTATTCTTATTAACGTTGCTTATTATATTACAACTGCATTAGTCTTGCTTTCAAAGATGCATTTGCGGTCAATGGATCATATCCCTTTGGGTACAACTACCAAAATCTTACTTTGATAGTGCCATTTCGGATTTGCACGTCATACCATATCATTGAGTCAATACTATTAATGGTTTAGTTGACACCGAGGATTATCTATTCTCATTGATAATAAACTCATAGTTTCTCTTTAATGTGTGAGATGTTAGACGTTCTAACACGTTGTGTTCGTTTAGGTTTGATTAATTTCATTTCATCTCTCATAGTTAGTTTTATCATTAGACTATATCCAAATCCATTTCACTACCAATTATTTCTAAAAGGAATTCCTCCACCATTAAGTTGATATTTCTTGAAACAATAATTATTTCTCAGTTCAATGAAATGGGTATTCATAAACATTTGAATTTCCTTACATTTAAAACTGATTCGGTTTTAGTTTATAATACCTATGTTCAAAACATAAATTAACCATTCAATGATAGCCATACCCAAACTCTTTTTGGGGGTGATTTATACAGAATCTCTCATGAACAATTATACGACCAGTCTTTCGACTTGCACAACCCGCCAACTCCTTAGCCTAGGATATGTTGGGGTTTCTTATAAACCTTATCTTGCATGATTTTGTAAACCATTCTTTAGACGAAATTAATTTGAACATTTTGTACTACTCTAAAGTTCACGATCTTATAGAAAAAGTTAACTCAACTTCACCTACAATTAATCATGCTTTGTTCAACAAAGTTGATTACTCCTTATCGATACATCATATGTGTCATAAAGAAGAGTGACTTTTGAGATTGAATTTGTATTCATTTTAGGTACTTTCAAAACCCTTTCCAATATACTCACCTACTCGATCAAATCAAATCAATTTTATTTTCTTGTGCATGCTATTTAATTTACTTCCGACTTGTATTCTATGAGCTGGTTATAGACATACAACATATTTATGATGAGTCATCAATGAATGGAATGCAATACATGTAAACGTTTCAGAATCGTTAAACTTTCGATTGCATACATCTATATGTATAAATCCGTATAGTTCATCAACTTTTATAGTGCTTCTACTAAATGGATGTTTATCCCTTAACTGCCTAAGATATAATATACTAGTACTATATTATTCATAATTATATAATCAGAAATTATTTCTCTAAACCGCAGCTTAGTCCATAATTAACAAACAATTATAAATAAATTTATATACTTTTGTGTTTTCCAATGCATCACAAATACCAGTACAATAGTTTTATTTTACAACGACCATTTCCAATATTCATATTGAAAACAAACTATATCTAATTTTTCAATTAATACTGAAAAGTAATCATTATTTCATAAATAACATATGATATGTTTTAGAAAACAATTCTCATAATTTGATGCATCTAATAAATGCAACACGATATGTCCCACTATTTCGACCATTACTTCAATAGAATATAAAATACGAAGTTCCTCTACCACTTAATATATGCTATTTATTTCATTTATTGAACTAGTTTGCGGTTGAGAATTTTCAGATCAAATACCTTACATTCATAGAAATTAATCTCATAGAAAAAAATTATATTTAAAAATGCATTTTGGAATAGAAATTATATTCCTTATTCCAATTTTAAGTATCAACTATTATATTACAATTCTCATTTTCGATGTTATTACGAGGAAGTGACCATTCACTCACTTCATCCCAACCATGCCTTAAGTTACATCCACTCTTATACATTAGATTTCCTTTCTAAACGGTCACACTATTTAAAAGAAATCTTAAGTAAAAAATCATATGAACTCTTTACAAAAGTGCATTTGATTATCCTTAACTTTTATGGATATCAATTATATTGCAGCATATGTAAATTATTCAAATTGACGTTTCAGTGATCGAATTCTTAGATCTATCTTATAATCTTTAGTCTAATGTCACATTTAACACAACTATTATTGTAATCAAGCATATTAAATACACGATCTCACACTACTATTTGCTTGCTTATTTCAATTAACTAATTTATCGAGTTTTCATACATTATGAATTATGATCGTTTCACCATATAACATTTATATATGATCACACATGGATCAAATATCCATATTCTTGTATTACTTTTATAGTTCGAAACTCATTGAAGTCAATACATAGTCTTGGGCAAGTAAACTTGTAAGTGACCAAGTTACAACGAATTTAATTTTTGTGTAATTAGACACTTGCATTGGTCAACATGCAAAAATTTATTAGCAATTTTATTTGATATTTCTTTGTCAATTTTTAATTCGATTTCTTTGTATATTTTAATTGATAAACATTTTATCAATTATATTTAATGAATAAATTTATCAAAGTAGATTTTTTAATTATACACAGTAGATGTTCTTACAATATTAAAAAGATTTAATGTTAGCATTTCATTTTTCTAATAAGGCTTCCATTATTTTTTTATGTTTCTTCAAGCCCTAAGATGAAATATAGAAATCTTTCAACTTCATTAGTGGGTGTTTGGACTTGTCTGTCTTTGGATTCTGACCTTGAGTTTGCTCAAAAAGTCACTGCCTCGTAAATAATAAATAACTCGTTATCGGTTGTATCATATACAACTCCTAACCCATGACTCCTAGTCCTAACCCATGATTCCTAGTCCTAACCTCATTTCGACCTTGAATTTGCTCAACAAATCAAAAGAAATTATTTACTCGTACCTACCATTTCGCAATGGTCTAAGTATAGTATATGTACTTTGAGTTTGCTCAATAAATACATATTGTTATCTTACCTCATCTATTCAGTATATTAATAATACTATACATAACATCTTCAGCTTGAGTTTGCTTAACAACTAGAGAATATATAAGTAATTTGTTACTATATAAATGGTAAAGGACAACACTTATATTAAAGATTCATAATCTTCAATATATAATGATTGAGTAATATCGACTTATGGAATGATGTATTTTTTATAAAATACCCTCTTGATTCAAGTGTCGGACACATCAAAAATCACGGTATACATACTATACACATGTATTTATTCCTTAAGTATACCCGTGTTTCTTAGTGTTCCACCTTTTATTATATATTCATATCATATAAGTTTTAATAGTTACATAACTCTTATAATTTTAATTTACTATATAATAGTCTTATGCATAACATTTTATGAATTAAATCTAATTTAATTTATTAACATTTTAATTAATTTTTTTATATTATTCAATTATAATACATTAGTTAAATATATATATACTATAACCTTTATAGTGATATACATATATCTCGAATATCTGTATTTTAATTTATTAGTTAACTTTTAATTAATTTATTTGATTAAAAGAATTTAATTAAATTTTATTAATTTTGAAATTTTTTTGATACACACATGTATACTCATATTGTCTTAAAAATTCAAGACAACATAATATATATCATTATATATATTATACACGTGCATATATATTTACAATTAATTAACTTATTTAATTTATTCATTTATTTTATTAATCTAATTAATAAATAGTAGTTTCGAAATAAATTTATAACATTTATTATTTTGAAAACTTATATTATAACTTTTGTAATATGTGTTTTAATTTAAATTTAGCTTTTAAAATTTTATTTTATTTTTCAAAATAATTTGAAAATCTAAATTATAACGTTTATAATAATTTTATTATTTCAAATTTAACTTGTAACTTTAAAAGTTTTTCTTTAATTTCAAAACAATTTGAAATTAGCCAAAGGTCTAATTTAAATTGGGCTTTTTCTATTAGCATAAACCTTTGGGCTCATATAACTATTCGAGTGTGGCTCGTAGCCAGGTAGGACATGGTATTTGATTACCCAACAATTTAGTCTAGACACTACCTTTCTTAGATGCCTTACTAACTGTGTTGTAAGTTTAATTAATTAGCTCTAACATGATGACCCCATATCCTATTTGGTTCTGATACTATTGATGGAATTAGGCTAGCCCATAGTGGAAGAAATGAGTGAATTTCAAAAAAATTAACCATTTTAGATCTTTATTGGGCCTATGTAATCTAATATATTTAGAACATTCCTAAAATATTTTTAAATAAAATAATTATTTTATTTAAATTTATAATATAGTTTTATATTATGTTATTGATGTTATATTGTTTATATGTATGTGCATTTTATACACACATATATATGTGTGTGTGCATATGTAACATAGTAATCCATGCAAGGTTTGATATGCCCGTGTATAAGTACTGGGATTCACACTACAACGGACGTGTAAGCCTCTTTTGTAAACAAATATATTATCCAGATGTACGCTTATATACGTATATATAAACATTACAAATGTATATATTTATTAATTAATATTATATAATGAAATTTATAAATGTGTATGTATATATATAATTGTATGTGTATATATAAATGTAAAATCATTTAAAATAAATTATAATTTTTATTTTGTCATATAATCCGAGAAAGGAATTGAATTTTTTATTTACTCAAATAAATGCATAATACATATATATGCTTATAAATGATATATATATATATATATATATATATATATTAGTACATAAGATATATATATATATATGTTGTTAATCGAGTTTTATCCAATAAGAAGTCAACAGAAGTTAGAACGAAAAGATGAAGACAAAACGACACGAAAAGTTGAAAGTACACTTAGAAGAGCTGGAGAATCAACTTGGAAAAGTTTCACTCGAAATGGGGCTAAGGCAACAAACTGATACCGAGTTAAGATGGGTCGTTTAACATCCCCTATTTTGAGGCCCGAAACTAAGCGCTACAGTTGCTGCAGTCATCCATAGTATTAACTTTCGGTGAAAAAATACAATAATGTTAATGGTATCCATAATATTAGAAGCACTTGAATATGAAATAAAAAAAGCACAGATTAAAACAACTTTTCCGATTACATTTCAAAGAAATATTTCAAATTCAAATGTAACATTCCTGAATTTTAGTTAAAAATAAATGGACAATTGATTTAATATTTAGGATTTAATTTTGGAAAAATTGGTAATCAAATTTAATTTTGGATTTTAATATGAATTTATTTAGAATTTATTGGCATTTGAAATATAAAAATAAAACTGAATTCATCAAATTTAATAATATATATGTTCATACAAATGAATTATAATTGGGAAGTTAAATTTTGAAATTTAATAAATATATTGATAATAAATATTGTTGATGTGGAAATACTAAAATGAATATATTTAAAACAAATTGGGTTTCTTTTGGAATAAATATGACAATTCCAGAATAAGTTAAAAGTATGTGTTTACAAAATAATATTTTGGATTAGAATTCAATTATAAACATTTTGAAAAATAAATAAATATAGTTGTATATCAATATATAAAAGCAATAAATACAAGATTTGAATTTTTACTAGTAAGAAAAAATAAATAAACATAGTTAATGTATATAAGAAAATAATATTTTGAAAATATAAAACTAATTAGGGATTTAAATATAAATTAGATTGAATATATTTAATTATCAATATATATAAACATGTTAATAAATAAGGATCTTTGTTTCTTATGCTTGTATAAATAGCTATAGAAGGGAAAATAAATAGAAAATAATATAAGGTTATTTGGATGTAATGGATTTCAAAAGTTGTAAAAATAAAATAAATACAAGTGTATGTAAATAACTTGTAAATAAATTAATAAAAGTCTAAAAGCATAAAGCATGTTTTCATAAATTAAAAATTTTAATTACTTTTTTTTACTTGAAAATAAATATAATATAAAGTTATGTTTAATACTATTTAAAATGTTTAAAAGGTAAACACAAAGCATTTAATTTAAACAAAAGTTAAAAACATAGAAACATGTTTAAAATTGAAATAGAGTAAGATTTAATTAAAAAATTTAAGATTCTTTTCTTTATACTTGAAGATAAAATCAATAGTATACACATGTGTGTTACTTATAAAAGTATAACTCTTTTAATAAATACAAAATGAAGTTGTTTGTTTATTTATTTATACATAGATACTTAAGTAAACAAGGGTTAAAGTATGTAGTTTGAACATAAACTAAGTAATTTGTAATGAAGTAAGGATTTAGAAACAAATTATAAATAAGTTTAACAAAAGGGGTTAAACACAATTTAAACACATGTGACAAGTGTAGTTCATGCATAAAGAAAATAAACAAGTGTCAAAATGTTTAATAGAAAAAAAATTACATCAGGCCATTCAACTTCTAAGATCTGAAAAAAATCAAGTTTTAAGCAACCACAAACATGAAAATCAACTCATTTCTACATCCAGTTCAAAACCAAAGCCAGTGCAAAGAAAAAGTAATCTGTCTTTAATCAAGGAAAAAAAGTGGAATCAAATTCAACTTGAAAACAAAAATATGGTCAAGCTAGAATCTCCAAATCAGAGAAAGCTTCAATCTGAATCAAATAGTTTCAGATGTTCTCAAAAATCTGATGAAAAGAAAATCTGCAGAATTGAAAAAAAAAAGATTAAGCAACAATTTCTGCAAAGCATTCAGGTTTAAATTTCAAAACAACAATCAAAATTCAATTCAAAAGCTTCAACCTGTTTTAGCTGAGATTTTCAAAATCTGAAAGCAAAGGCTTTCAACCTGGAACAGAGAAGAAATCACAAAACAAATTCAAAACCTGAAACAGTCAAATCTCGAAGATGAAATCAAAAGCAAAATAATTCAACAAGTAAAGGAATCAACCTGAAGACAGAAGTAAAGACTAAAATCTGGAAACAAGGCAAAGTCTTCAGCCTGGAAGTTTAAAACCAAAGAAATCAAGCCTGAAGGAAATTTCAGATCATAAAACAAATTCAAGTTCAGGCTCAACATTTTGTTCTCTGTTCAACTTCATTTCAAGGTGAGAAAACACCCATTTCTTTTTGATTTAAATCTCTTTCCCTTATGTGTTTGAAGGTGTTTTGAATGAGTGTGCATGCAAAATAAAATCTGTGTGTTTATTTGTTATGATGCTTGTGCATGTTTGGGATTAGAAAAGAACATCTCTGTTCTTGTTACAGGGATTGAAAATCTGTAAAAAAAAAAAAATTAAATCTTCCTATCTAAGAATTTCAAACTTCGATTTCTAAATGGAAAGTGATAATAACTATGAAATGCAAAGATTAATTTTTTTTTTCAAGTATACCTACTGAGTGAATAATTTGGAAATTCGAAATTATAGAGATGAACACCCTTCATCTGAAAATCAAGCATTAATGTTTTTGAATTCCATTTACATCAGCTAGTTCGATTTTAGGCTATGATTCCTTAATGAAAAAAATGGTTGTAATAACATAGATTTGTTTTAAAAAAAATATACTTTTAGGTATTGGAAATAGACGAATTTACTGGGAAATTATAAAACACAGAAAAATTCAAGTTTTGTTCAAAATAAATTGATAAAAGCTCGAGTTTTAATTCATGATCTAGTTCGTTTCCATAAAACATGATTTTTGAAAGTGAATTCATGATTTTTAAGCTAGAAAATTTCGAGCTTATGAAGGTTGAACAAAATTGCTTTGATCGTCAATTCCAAATGATCCAAGTGAAATTAAGCATCAAATTTGAACGTAAAGGAAGAGGATGTTGGGTGGGTTATAGGAAAAATATAAACTGAATTTATAAATGGTCGAGGTACTGGGAAGATTGGAATTTAGGGTTTAACGTGAAGTTTCTAGTTAGCATGGTTCTCGTGCTCGTGTGGGGTCCGTAGTTGATCGAGTTCGATGATATTCAGGGGGTGTTGGCTTGGGGGTTGTCGAAGCGTGGCCAAAGGTGGCGACGCTCTGGTGGTCGAAGTCACGCACGCGAGATGATTGTAGGAGTTGTGTTTCGATTCCAGGAAATCGAGAATAGCTCGATTTCGATTATGGGGCGATTTTGGTTTTTGGGTTGCTCGAACTAATTTGGGTGGTCGTGGGTGACGTGCCGTTCGCATCAGCGTTGATCGGCGAGGGCTGCCGCGCCTGTGCACGTATACGTGCATCCTTGTTGTATCAGCATTTCGAGTTGGTGGGGAAGACGAAGGAGAAGCTCGGGGCAGCACGCGTGGAAATGGTGATTTTACTCGAAGTATTCGCGAGCGAACCGGTGTATAAGTTTAAAATATATCAGAAAGAAAAAGAGGTAGGAGAGGGAATTTTTTTGCAGGAAGGATTCGATTGTACCTCTAAGTAGGGTACGGGGAAAAATAGGGGTTGGCTCGGGTAAAACGTGAATGGGCTCGGGGTGTCCAGATTTTCAAAGAAAACAAGTTAATTTTATACCCATTTTTGTCAATACCATTCTCCCCTAAAAATTTGATGATATCCCAGTTTTAAATTGTTAAAAAGGTTTCTTAAATTAACCGAGTTTAAAATGATGTAATTTATACATAAACTTTTATTTTAAATAAATTTAATAATATTAAAGGGTAATAAATTAATATAAAGAACGTTATAATGGTTAATTAATTTTTTTTTGAAGTTAAGTTAAATCATTTGTTAAAGGAAATTAATCACTTAAAATGGATTACTTAATAAAAGTTATATAAATTAAATTTCCAAAAGAAAGGTATTAACAAATTTTCAAAAAAAAACGCACCCCAAATCTAAATTTAAATGATTTTAAAACTTGTTTTAGTTTTGAATAATCATATTGAGTTAATCATTTAAATTACCCTAAGTGTTTTCCAAATTAAATTTGATTTTGTATTTAAGTGATAGTCGAGATAAATGATTTATCTCAAATATTTGAGGTCTTATTAATAAAGGTGATTAAAGATTAATTACTCAAAGAGCAAAAAAATACTTAATTAGAGGTTTAATTAGTGGTGCAGTGGTTTCGACATAGTGGATGTTGCTACATTGTGTTGTAGTGGCACCGGATCGATTCCCAGCGGCCACAATAATGAGACATAGTGCACGGCCACTTTAAAACCGGCTTAACCAAAGGTCAGGGCGACATAGTCTCCCTGTCCCCAAAGTTTTGTCAAGTTCTAGTGGTCCAGTGGTTTACGACATAGTGGATGTTGCTACATTGTGTTGTAGTGGCACCGGTTCGATTCCCAGCGGCCACAATAATGAGACATAGTGCACGGCCACTTTAAAACCGGCTTAACCAAAGGCCAGGGCGATATAGTCTCCTTGGCCCCAAAGTTTTATAGTTTCCTTGGCCCCAAAGTTTTTGCAGTTTTTTTATTTTTTTAATGTCCGCTGACCCCATTTTTCCCTCCCGACACTTACCTTCAAACATCCCCATCGTCCTTTCCACCATACCTCCTCCTGTTCACCTGTCACCACTTGTCCCTCCCGAACCACGCCCGCCTGACCCCCCTCAGCTGACTGTACCTCCTCTCCCTCCCCATACCCTTAACGGTCCCCCCAGCAATGACCCTTCTTCTATCTCTTCCTTCTCCCACGATCCCATTCCACTAAATGGAATTCTCTGTTCAAAGCAAAGCCGCGTAACGCTGGTCAACATTCCCCTATTCATGTCCCTCTAATTTTTGATGGTCTCATCATGGTTCCACCTGATAATGTCATTAAGGCAGGTAATGAAGTATGGGGAGAATACTTAGTTGGTTTTTTTCTTGATAAGCCTTTATCCTACATGACTGTGATTTCGCACCTCAAAAAAATTTGGAAACTCAAAGGATCGATCAAAGTAAAATCGGATGGATTTCTGTTCCTATTCAATCTGTCTTGCGATGAAGATAGAAGGAAAATAATTGAATCAGACCCAATTATCATGAGGAACAAAATTTTCATTGTTAAGCAATGGGATCAAACTGTTGGGAATAGTTGTAGCACAATAAGATCTGTACCAGTTTGGGTTAAACTCCACAATATACCACTTTACGCGTGGTCCCATCTCGGAATTAACTGGCTTGCTTCACGTCTTGGTTCATTTATGTGTATGGATGCTCAAATTGAAAAGTTGGAGAGGATAGGATATGCAAAATGTATGGTTGAGGTTACACCATCTGATGAACTCCTGAATGAGTTTCCTGTAAGATTAATGGATGGATCAGAGCAAATAGTCACAGTAGAATATCTTTGGAGACCTGAAATTTGCATTAGTTGTAAGGTCTTTGGTCACAAGACAGAATTTTGTCTGAAAATGGAACTGAACAACAAAGGAAAGGCAGATGCTAGATTTAAAGCAAGTAATGAAAGCATGGGGAAGGAAATTATGCATGGTAAAGTTTTAAAAAATGTAAAACACAAGCAGGAATGGAAAAAAGTGGAAAACAAAGGAGTTAAGATAATAATAGACAAAGAGAAAAAAATATATCAGCAGATGTAATGTCAAAAATGACAGTGAATGATGGTGTTGGGGTTGGCAACAATTTATTGTTTGCTTCAACTTCAAGCAGTATGAATAAAGATAATACATTAACAACAATGTTGGGGGAAGTCTCGGTCACAAATAGATTCAATGTGTTGATGAATGAAAATTTAACTGAAGAATGCTATGTGGACTGCAACAATGTTATAGGAAATGAGATCAGTGAAGACATTAACCAGTTGGAAGAGGGAGAAATACAAGGAGTCAAGCACAATGTTGTTGTTGCTATTGAATTAGATCCAATAACAAGTAATATGCAAACTGAAAGAAAGGATCTTCAATGCAACAAATCCAAAGATAAATCAATCCAACCTTCTCAGAGCCTGCAAGCAAATATTAACATGCCTGAAATAATCAGTAATAGCGGTCAATATCCTTTACATTCCAGAGTTGATATTGCCATGCATGAAAACAACAGAGACTCAGCAGATATATCATTCCTTGATGAAACAATGTTCAGACATGCACTGGAAAATGACATTCTTTCTTTGTGCATGAAAGAAACAGTAAGTAACAACAACAAACAATACTCATTCAATGGTGTATTACCGGGATGGAAATCAGCCCCAACATCACCTACCAAAACACAATCTCCCAATTTAACTAGTCTGGATAGAAAGAAGACAACAAGAATTAAAAAACAAGACAAGGCAAGAAGAAGCACTGATCCCAGAGACTCTCCTGCAACCAGGAGCATGAAAAACATCATCCACCAATCCTTACAGTTTTCCAAATGATGCACAGCCTTGCCATTTGGAATATAAGAGGGGCTCATACCACTAACAAGTTAGATCAAGTTAAGTACCTCATATCCCAGCACAAGCTCTCTTTATTTGCCATTCTGGAAACCAAGCTAAATGAAACACTTACAGTGAAAGCAGCTAAGCACATTGAACCATCTTGGACATTACATCACAATTTGGCTCAAGCCTCTTATGGCCACATTATGGTGATTCACAATCCCACTGTCATTTCCCTAACCTCGATACTCTCCACTGACCAAGTCATGCACTTCCAAGCTAAAATGAACAATACCCAAATTTCCTTCTACTTAACCATTGTTTATGCTCATAATTCTCTGAACTCAAGACAAAACTTCCTTAATCTTCTTCCTGCTTTCAGGCAAACTTCCCATCCCTGGCTTGTCTTTGGGGACTTCAACTGCTGTTCCAATTTACATGACAAGCATGGTGGTTCACCTCTTTTACTCAAAGACATTTTCCCCCTCAATAAAGCCATTGATGAATCCAATCTTCTCCCTATTGCCTCCTTAGGAGCTGAATACACTTGGAACAATAGGAGTAGGTCTGGTACTAGAATATTCTCAAACATTGACCACTCTTTTTCCAATCTCAAAGCCTTAACCACTTGGCCTTCCATGTCAACCTTTATCCCAAATCCTGTCCTTTCTGATCACTCCCCATTAAAAGGAAAAAAAAGCTTTAAATTTTATAATACTTGGGTCAATGAACCTGAGTATGCTAATATTATCATTAAATCTTGGTCTGGAAAATTTTATGGTAATCCTATGTACATTTTTTGCAGAAAATCAAATGCAACCAAAGAAGCCTTAAGAACTTGGGAAAAGGATAAATTTGGTAATGGGTCTCTTGTTTCATCTCTGATCAGACAGAAACTCAATGAAGCACAAGACTTAATGCTGAGTAAACCTGATGATGCTGCAGCTGCTGAGAATGAAAGAATCCTATTTGATCAACTGAATGAAGCTCTATCAACTGAAGGCAAAATGAGGAGACAACAACTAAGGCAAAAATGGGCACAAGAAGGGGACTACAACACTGCATATTATCATGCTGCAACAAAGATCAAACATGCAAGGGAGCAGATCACTCAAATTCATGATGAGTTTGGTGTCCTTCACTCTAATCCTTCTGCTGTTGACCATGCCATTCTACAATATTTCAAATCCATGCTGGGAAACAAAGGTGATTTCACTCCTTTTTTTGATGAACTTGACCTTGTGCAACTGCCCAAACTGAATCATGATGAAGTTAACAGTCTAATAATCAAGGTAACAGATAAAGAAATTAAGGACACTCTATTTTCCATGAACAAACAGTCTTATGGGGGGCCTGATGGATTCAACTTAAACTTCTACATCCATAGTTGGGAAATCATCAAGGATGACTTTCTTAAAGCAGTCCACAATTTTTTCAATAAATCCAAATTGGTACTTGAAGTCAATGCAACAAATATAGTGCTCATTCCTAAAATGCAACCACCTTCTGCTGTTGATTCCTTTAGACCCATCTCATGTTGTAATGTGATTTATAAATGCATCTCCAAGATTTTGGCCACCAGAATTGTTCCTGTTCTTTCCAGAATCATCTCAAGAATCAATCTGCTTTCCTGCCCAAGAGGAACATCATTGATAATATCTTACTTACCCATGAACTTCTGAAAGGGTATGGACGTGCTCATGCTTCCAAAAATGCTTTGTTGCAGCTTGACTTAAAGAAAGCATTCGATAGCATACACTGGAGTTCTATTGTGAGGATTATGGCTCTGATGGGATTTCCTAAAGTATTTGTGGCATGGATTTATGTCTGTATTTCCTCCCCCACCTTCTCCATCAAATACAATGGCTCTACTTCTGGATTTTTCAAGAGTAAGCAGAGGATCAGGCAGGGGGACCCCATCTCCTCTTACTTGTTCGTTCTTGTTATGGAAGTACTGACTATCATGTTACATACAAACTATGAGAATAAGGAAATTTTATTTCATTCTAAATGTAAATCACTGAGCATCTCCTCGCTGCTTTTCGCTGATGACATTATGATATTCACTAAACCTGACACACGATCTTTGGACAAAATCAAAGAGACTCTTCACAGTTTCTACCTTATGACTGGTCTTCAACTCAATTTTAATAAATCCCATATTCTAATTTCTGGCTTATCATCTGAACAAGCAACTACTTTATCTGCTTCCTCTGGCATCCAAACCATGAACAACAATATGACATATTTAGGCATCCCGCTCTGCTCCTCAAGAATCACAACTGCCAATTGCTTGCCGTTATATGATAAAATCTGCAGCAAAATGAAATGTTGGGCCAATCGATTTCTTTCTCAAGCTGGTAGACTTGTTCTTATCAAGTCAGTTATATCATCCATGATGGTGTATTGGAGTAGGGTTTTCATTCTTCCCAATAAACTTGTGAATATGGTGAGAAATGCTATGCTAAGATTCTTCTGGACTGGCTCTATTCTAAACAAGAAAATCATTCCCTGCTCCTTTTCCATCATGGAGCAGCAGATACACAAAGGTGGCCTTGGAATTCTCAATATGCACACTTGGGATAGAGCTGCCATGAGCTCTGTTCTCAATGATTTGATAGCTGATAAAGATTATTCATGGGTTAGGTGGACCAAAATTCACAACTTGGGCAGTATGAATTTCTGGAGCATGATAATCCCACCTAATTGCAGCTGGACTTGGAAGAGCTTGCTGAACTTAAGGCCTTATCTTTCCCCGTATATCAAAGTGTTAGTCTCTCCTACAAGCTCTGCTAATTTCTGGACAGTTCCTTGGATGGCAGATGGCCTTATTCTTGGCAATATTTTTACCCCACAACAAATTGTCCAGTCTAGTATTAATGCTAATGCAAAAGCTTCTGATTACATTCATGATGGTAAGCTTCTTTTGCCTTATACTAGTAACTAGGATATTAGAGCAGTATGGAGCAGTTTTCAGCATAATATATACCACTCAAGCACCACTGATGAAATTCTTTGGAATGGCAAGCAACACTCTATATCCTCTGTTTATAAATTGCTTGATAAAGCACCCGTAGCTTCTGCTATTAAATGGCACAAGGTTATTTGGACTGTTAATTCTAATGCCAAAGATAACTTAATGATGTGGAAGGTTATAAACAAAGCGCTCCTGACTAAAGACAAACTATTGACTTATGGGATGGTAGTTGATCTTAACTGTGTCATCTGCAAGATGCAACCTGAAACTGTGGACCACCTGTTTTTTGATTGCAGTGAGCTACGGGGATTGTGGGATAGACTTCTGAGTAAAATGAATCTTAATCATATTCAGGCACAATCCAGACTTGATTGGGATATGATTGGCAAAGCAACTAAATGGAGAAAGAAGGATAGGTTTGTGCACTTTTTTATGATCAAAAAGTACTTGGCATTAATATGGGAAGAAAGAAATCAGAGAAGCTTTGAGAACAAATCTAGGAACAAACATCAGCTATGGAATGCATTGAAGGCCAGCATCAGGATTGGAATGTGGGATAGTAAATTTGATTTCAGTGGTTACTTTCCCACTGACTGGCCTTAGATCTTTTATTTCCTTTTTGCTCTTCTCTTCTCTCTGTGCTGTCTTTTTCTTTTTCTTTCCTCATGTGTTTTTGTCCAGTGATGTTTGTGTGTGCCTTGTGACTTGAGATTGTTCGAGTCCCCTTTGTTTTTTCTTCTTTTCTTTTTTTCTCTTTATCAATAAACTGGTAGATGACCAGTTAACCCCGCTTGCCTTGCAAAAAAAAACAGATTAATCAAAGATTTATTGAAAGATTGATTAAGGTTAATTAGTTACATGATTTAGGTAATTAATTTATGATTAAAAGGTTAATTAGTTTATAATTTAAGGAAAATGGATTTATGTGATTAATTAATTAAGGTGATTATTCTAAGAAAAATTAATTAAAGGTTAATTAATTAATGAAATTTATTAGGGATAATTACTTATTAATTAAATGGTAATTAATTAATGGTTAGGTAATCAATGTAATTAATTAAGGATAATTAATTAAAGGATAACTATTCAATGATTAAAGGATAATTAAAAATTAATTAAGAATAATTAATCAAAGGATAATTATAAATTAAAGTTTAATTAATAAATGATTAAAGAGTAATTAATCAAATTGATTTGTAATTAAGTAATATTAATTAACCAGGATTAAATTTTATTTCATAAGTGATTAACCTGATATAATTTTAATTAGATAATTTGATTTATTTTTACTTATGGATGTTTGGATTCTATTGGATGTTTGGATGGTTGATATCCCTCATATGTGATGCTTTGTGATATCTTGTGATGTGAGTTGCTGTGTATTGATCCGTGATATCTGTGACATGTTTTCTGTGTAATTACCCTTTGACCCGTAGAACGGCATTTGGAATTCGATGCGACAAGGGGTCGGATTCCAATTGGTTATCCAAAACCCGCATTGAATCATAATGGTGAATCTCTCTGTGATCGATAAATTTACTTTATCTACGAATCTGTGTATATAGATAAGCGTTATTGGAATATACCGCTTATCGATATCGCTGTGATTGTAATCTGTGATGATTGACGTTGTTGCACCATTGTGTAAAGCCCCTGGACTACACCTTACACACACAATACGGATTGCACGAGGAAATCAGATAAGTCACAAATTTTAATGATTTTAAAGATTGAATTTTTGAATCCAAATAGTTTTGGAATTGGAATTGAAAGCTTTCGAAAACGAGTTTCAAAAAATAAAAAGGTTATTTTGAATGACTTAATAAGTTTGAAATTTAAATAGTTTGATTTAAATTTGAATTCAATATTTGAAATTGAATTCTATGATTTGGAAATTGTGGTTTAAAAGATTATATAAGTTATAAAGGTGTTATATGGGTTTTTAACCATTTAAAAAGCATTGTTTTGGGATCTTAAATTTAAACCCAAGCTTTTACTTAAATGGCTTTAACTTATGTGAAAGATTATTAAACCTTGTTTTGAAATCGAAGAAAGTTTTAAATGGTATGTCTTTCATATTAAAGAATTGAATTGGAAATAGTTTGAAAAGTTATTACTTAAATCTTTAATTTAAAGATTGGATAAGTTAATCCAATTTGAAATGAAATTGTTTTGAGAAGCCGTAAATGAACCTTCGTGGAAAATTGGTGAATTTTGTAAAATGAATCCTTTTATTTTAAAAAGATTTGAAAGGGTAATTTGTGTTTAAACCATTTAAAGAAAGGCTTTGGATAATAAGTTGTGACATAACTGAAATCCTATATCCATATGTTTTTAAATATTGCGCTCATTATTCGGTTTAGCCGGGAGATGACCTTGTGTCATATAACCCATTCCGAATAATGATACGTCGTTATGGATAGCATTTGAAGACCGGTGGTGAAGACCGGGTAATTTCGAGAATGAAAGGATAACCCGTCGATTGTCTCTGCACCGAGTCGCGCCGGTATAGAGATTTCCTAAGTGATGGGAAGTCCGATCGGGATTGTGAATACTCGGATTGCAAGGGCTTCTTCGGAAGTGCCTTCGGTTCTGTTCGAGCCCGAAACAGACTTGTATAGTCGTGTGTCTGACACTACAATTTGAGATATAAAGCCGATTCCTTTCAAATACATTTCTGTTTGGTGGCGGAGAATTTATTCTCTTAGCTTAACACCCTTCTCTGAGACGTACGAGCTCAGAGGTTATGTAGTTGAAGGTTATCAGTGATATACTCCCAATTTGGTAGTGTGGCATGCTGAGTGCTACTGCATACTGATGATCATTTGTTTATCATTTGTGATCAAAGCATGGCTTTGTGAAAAGCGTAGCTTTGTGGACGATACCTCGTCGAGCCTCACAACCCGGTAATGGTCGAAACAGGAAAGATGCAGCAAGGTTTCAGGGGTAGCTCCTCTAGGGTATGACCATTCCTTCTGGAAAAGGGTGGTATCATGGTATGGAGCCCAGATACTTACTCATGTGGGCACTGTAGTATATCTATTACTGTGTGATGTTGTTGGTGTAGAGGATCCTCGGTTAAAGGTCACAAAGGACCGGGGGTGGCATATCTTAGGTTTTATTCCCCGGGAAGGGGGTAGCCGACCTTGTTTGGCAGAGAGCCGTGTAGGTTCTCGAGGCGTCCCGCCAGAGGCATTCCCATGTGGCAATAGGAAGTTCCTTAGCCTGACTGTTTGTTGGAAATCCATTCATCCAATACGCGCCTTGTACGGTTTTAGTTGTATTACCTGTCATCTACTCATGGTGGCGCCTCACTGTTTGGATGGTAGCTATAGTAGGCATAGTTCAGAATGTCTATGCTGGCTAGGATTAATATTATACTTTCGAAATGTTTTTTCCATACTTTGCACTTATAGTAATAATATCAAAGAATTTTTCTCGTATCAAGCATATTTGACTATCATAAGGAGAAATCTCCTCCAATTCTGCGTTTGCATTGTGTGTGTGGTGGGAGGCCTTATGGTAGTTTCATTTTCAAAAAGCATTGCGGATTTGAACTTTAAAAGCTTTTGTTGTTTGTTTTAAAAGACCAACTGCTTTTGATTGCTCATACCAGTCCCATGACTGACCTGGAGTTTATTGTTCATTTTCTAAACTCTAAGTGCCCAATATTTTCCATACGGGCATTTAGAGTTGGGTTTTCCAGATAGTCTATAGTAGGAATCGATTCGTCAGCCTTCGAAGTCTTTTTGGATTTGTAGGTCGCATTTGCTACACTTCAGCATTCGTGACAAGACCTTACTTATCTTTGTGCAACGTGATGAGGGTTCGAGCTAGCTTTGGATTGGAGATGGAGTTCTTGGAGTTTGGCATCGAAGACATTACCTTTCCTCTGTTATTTCTTGTACCTCAGATAGTGTTGATATTTATCGTATCATTCTATTGTATTCTGTTGTATCAGATATTGTATCAAATTTTGTATATCATATGTATTATTTCATTTCTTCCGCTGTGTTGTACTTAATGTGTTATAAGCTCCGGCGAACCAGGCTCGACGTTTGTATCTGCGGCATTTGAATACAAGTGTCGTATTCGGTGCCGATTTTCGAAGGTCGAGTCAGGATCGTTACAGTGGTATCAGAGTTGAAGGTTAAAACTTTAGCTGAGGAGTATAACACATTAAGTAGCTCATTAGAGATAGGGTGAAGCATACCCTAGGATGAGTATCCCTAAGATATTCGTTCGAATGCCTCAGTAAATTCTGTTACTATTCATTGATAGTAAGTATGAGTGCGAGAAGAGAAAGAGATAGGGGATAAGGAAATACCGGTATAAATGGCCAATACCCTGCGATAGTGGAAATATCTTTCTTATCATTCTCCTTTGGTTCGATTCCAATTTCTTTGATTTCTTCATGGCAGCTCGAGGAGAAGCTTTGGTGTGATGGTTGCCTTACGAATCGTGCAGATAAGTCTTTATTTCGTATCCTCTTCGTCCAATTTCTATCAGCTTTCGTTTTCAACTTTAGCGGAATTGAAATTTGATCCAAATTAAATTGGTTTACTAAAATATAAAATTAAATAAATTGTATCGATAAAACGATTCCGATTATAACCAAAATTTGAAACTCTATTGCAATTTCTTGTGAATATCAAAGTCCAAGAGAGAAAAATTATATATACTTTGGGGTATTTCAACTTGAATTGAATCCATTTGTTCGTTCTTTTGGGTCTAGATATATTCTACGAATCGTTAGTTATCCCTTTGAACTAACCAGTGCCCCTGCATATTCGTAGATCAGGTAACCCGAGTATCTTGTATAGTATCGAATGAGTTTGTTCTCCTATCTATTAGTGATATTCTGATTTGGTAAGCCAAATACAGAATGGATAATCGGCTTGATTTGTGAGTTGATTCTCTATCTTTGAGTATCTATCCATTCTTTGTCGTCTCCCTGGCAAATTTCGGGGACAAAATTTTCTTAAGGGGGGAACCTGTAACATTCCTGAATTTTAATTAAAAATAAATTGATAATTGATTTAATATTTAGGATTTAATTTTGTAAAAATTGGTAATCAAATTTAATTCTGGATTTTAATGTGAATTTATTTAGAATTTATTGGCATTTGAAATATAAAAATAAAACTGAATTCATCAAATTTAATAATGTATATGTTCACACAAATGAATTATAATTGGAAAGTTAAATTTTGAAATTTAATAAATATATTGATAATAAATATTGTTGATTTGGAAATACTAAAATGAATATATTTAAAACAAATTGGGTTTCTTTTGGAATAAATATGACAATTCCAGAATAAGTTAAAAGTATGTGTTTATAAAATAATATTTTGGATTAGAATTCAATTATAAACATTTTGAAAAGAAAAAAAATATAGTTGTATATAAATTTATAAACGCAATAAATACAAGATTTGAATTTTTACTTGTACAAATAAATAAATAAACATAGTTAATGTATATAAGAAAATAATAATTTGAAAATATAAAACTAATTAGGGATTTAAATATAAATTAGATTGAATATATTTAATTATCAATATATATAAACATGTTAATAAAAAAGGATCATTTTTTCTTATGGTTGTATAAATAGTTATAGAAGGGAAAATAAATAGAAAATAATGTAAGGTTATTTGGATGTAAGGGATTTTAAAAGTTGTAAAAATAAAATAAATACAAGTGTATGTAAATAACTTGTAAATAAATTAAAAAAAGGCTAAAATCATAAAGCATGTTTTCATAAATTAAAATTTTAAATTACTTTTTTTTACTTGAAAATAAATATAATATGAAGTTATGTTTAATACTATTTAAAATGTTTAAAAGATAAACATAAGTATTTAATTTAAACAAAAGTTAAAAACATAGAAACATGTTTACAAATTGAAATAGAGTAGGAATTAATTAAAAAATTCAACATGCTTTTCTTTATACTTGAAGATAAAATCAATAGTATACACATATGTGTTATTTATAAAAGTATAACTCTTTTAATAAATACAAAATGAAGTTGTTCGTTTATTTATACATAGATACTTGAGTAAACAAGGGTTAAAGTATGTAGTTTGAACATAAATTAAGTAATTTGTAATGAAGTAAGGATTTAGAAACAAATTATAAATAAGTTTAACAAAAGGGGTTAAACACAATTTAAACACATGTGACAAGTGTAGTTCATGCATAAAGAAAATAAATAAGTGTCAAAATGTTTAATAGAATTTTTTTTTTACATCAGGTAATTCAACTTCTAAGATCTGAAAAAAATCAAGTTTTAAGCAACCACAAACATGAAAATCAACTCATTTCTACACCCAGTTCAAAACCAAAGCCAGTGCAAAGAAAAAAGTAATCTGTCTTTAATCAAATTCAACCTGAAAACAAAAATCTGGTCAAGCTAGAATCTCCAAATCAGAGAAAGCTTCAATCTGGAATCAAATAGTTTCAGATATTCTCAAAAATCCGATGAAAAGAAAAACTACAGAATTGAAAAAGAAAATAAGATCAAGCAACAATTTCTGCAAAGCATTCAGGTTTAAATTTCAAAACAACAATCAAAATTCAATTCAAAAGCTTCAACCTGTTTTAGCTGAGATTTTCAAAATCTGAAAGCAAAGGCTTTCAACCTGGAACAGAGAAGAAATCACAAAACAAATTCAAAACCTGAAACAGTCAAATCTTGAAGATGAAATCAAAAGAAAAATAATTCAACAAGTAAAGGAATCAACCTGAAGACAGAAGTAAAGATTAAAATCTGGAAACAAGGCAAAGTCTTTAGCTTAGAAGTTTAAAACTAAAGAAATCAGGCCTGAAGCAAATTTCAGATCATAAAACAAATTCAAGTTCAGGCTCAACATTTTGTTCTCTTTTCAACTTCATTTCAAGGTGAGCAAACACCCATTTCTTTTTGATTTAAATCTCTTTCCCTTATGTGGTTGAAGGTGTTTTGAATGAGTGTGCATGCAAAATAAAATCTGTGTGTTTATTTGTTATGATGCTTGTGCATGTTTGGGATTAGAAAAGAACATCTCTGTTCTTGTTACAGGGATTGAAAATCTATAAAATAAATAAATTAAATCTTCCTATCGAAGAATTTCAGACTTTGATTTCTAAACAGAAAGTGATAATAACTATGAAATGCAAAGATTAATTTTTTTCAAGTATACTTACTAAGTGAATAGTTTGGAAATTGGAAATTACAGGGATGAACACCCTTTATATGAAAATCAAGCATCAATGTTTTTGAATTCCATTTACATCAGCTAGTTCGATTTTAGGCTATGATTCCTTAAGAAAAAAAATGATTGTAATAACATAGATTTGTTTAAAAAAAATACTTTTAGGTACTGGAAATAGATGAATTTACTAGGAAATTATAAAACACAGAAAAATTCAAGTTTTGTTCAAAATTTAAATTAATAAAAACTCAAGTTTTAATTCATGATCTAGTTCATTTCCATAAAACATGATTTTTAAAAGTGAATTCATGATTTTTAAGCTAGAAAATTTCGAGCTTATGAAGGTTGAACGAAATTGCTTTGATCGTTAATTCCAAATGATCCAAGTGAAATTAAGCATCGAATTTGAACGTAAAGGAAGAAGAAGTTGGGTAGGTTGTAGGAAAAATATAAACTGAATTTATAAATGGTCGAGGTATGGGAAGATTGGAATTTAGGGTTTAACGAGAAGTTTCTGGTCTGCATGGTTCTCGTGCTCGTGTGGGGTCCGTAGTTGATCGAGTTCGATGATATTCAGGAGGGTGTTGGCTTGGGGGGTGTCGAAGATGTGGCCGGAGGTGGCGACGCTCTAGTGGTCGGAGTCGCGCACGCGAGGTGACTGTAGCAGTTGTGTTTCGATTCCAGGAAATCGAGAATAGCTCGATTTTGATTATGGGGCGATTTTGGTTTTTTGGTTGCTCGAACTAATTTGGGCGGTCGTGGGTGATGTGCCGGTCGCATCAGCGTTGATCGGCGAGGGCCGCCGCGCCTGTGCACGTATACGTGCATCCTTATTGTATCAGCATTTCAAGTTGGTGGGGAAGACGAAGGAGAAGCTCGGGGCAGCACGCGTGGAAATGGTGATTTAACTCGGAGTATTCGCGAGCGAACCGGTGTATAAGTTTAAAATATAACAGAAAGAAAAAGAGGTAGGAGAGGGAAATTTTTCGCCGAGAGGATTCGAATATAACTCGAAGTAGGGTACGGGGAAAAACAGGGGTTGGCTCGGGTAAAACGTGAATGGGCTCGGGGTGTCCAGATTTTCAAAGGAAAACAAGTTAATTTTATACCAGTTTTTGTCAATACCCTTCTCCCCTAAAAATTTGATGCTATCCCAGATTTAATTGTTAAAAAGGTTTCTTAAATTAACCGAGTTTAAAATGATGTAATTTATACATATACTTTCATTTTAAATAAATTTAATAATATTAAAGGGTAATAAATTAATATAAAGAACACTATAATGGTTAATTAATTTTTTTTAAGTTAAGTTAAATCATTTGTTAAAGGAAATTAATCACTTAAAGTGGATTACTTAATAAAAATTATATAAATTAAATTTCCAAAAGAAAGGTATTAACAAATTTTCAAAAAAAAAGAACCCCAAATCTAAATTTAAATGATTTTAAAACTTGTTTTAGTTTTGAATAATCATATTGAGTTAATCATTTAAATTACCCTAAGTGTTTTCCAAATAAAATTTGATTGTGTATTTAAGTGATAGTCGAGATAAATGATTTATCATAAATATTTGTGGTCTTATTAATAAAGGTGATTAAAGATTAATTACTCAAAGAGCAAAAAATACTTAATTTGAGGTTTAATTAAGATTAATCCAAGATTTATTGAAAGATTGATTAAGGTTAATTAGTTACATGATTTAGGTAATTATTTATGATTAAAAGGTTAATTAATTTATAATTTAAGGAAAATGGATTTATGTGATTAATTAATTAAGGTGATTAATCTGAGAAAAATTAATTAAAGGTTAACTAATTAATGAAATTTATTAGGGATAATTACTTATTAATTAAATGGTAATTAATTAATGGTTAATTAATCAATGTAATTAATTAAGGATAATTAATTAAAGGATAACTATTCGATGATTAAAGGATAATTAAAAAATAATTAAGAATAATTAATCAAAGGATTAGTTATAAATTAAAGTTTAATTAATAAATGATTAAAGAGTAATTAATCAAATTGATTTGTAATTAAGTAATATTAATTAACCAGGATTAAAAAAAATTCATAAGTCATTAATCTGATATAATTTAAATCAGATAATTTGATTTATTTTTACTTATGGATGTTTGGATGGTTGATATCCCTCATATGTGATGCTTTGTGATATCTTGTGATGTGAGTTGCTATGTATTGATCTGTGACATGTTTTCTGTGTAATTACCCCTTGACCCGTAGAACGGTATTTGGAATTCGATGCGACAGGGAGTCGGATTCTGATTGGTTATCCGAAACCCACATCGAATCGTAATGGAAAATCTCTGTGATCGATAAATTTACTTTATCTGCGAATCTATGTATATAGATAAGCGTTATTGGAATATACCGCTTATCGATATCGCTGTGATTGTAATCTATGATGATTGATGTTGTTGCACCATTGTGTAAAGCCCTTGGACTACACCTTACACACACAATACGGATTGCACGAGGAAATCGGATAAGTCACAAATTTTAATGATTTTAAAGATTGAATTTTTGAATCCAAATAGTTTTGGAATTGAAAGCTTTCGAAAACTAGTTTCAAAAAATAAAAAGGTTATTTTGAATGACTTAATAAGTTTGAAATTTAAATAATTTGATTTAAATTTGAATTCTATGATTTGGAAATTTTGGTTTAAAAGATTATATAAGTTATAAAGGTGTTATATGGGTTTTTAACCATTTAAAAAGCATTGTTTTGGGATCTTAAATTTAAACCCAAGTTTTTACTTAAATGGCTTTAACTTATGTGAAAGATTATTAAACCTTGTTTTGAAATCGAAGAAAGTTTTAAATGATATGTCTTTCATATTAAAGAATTGAATTGGAAATAGTTTGAAAAGTTATGACTTAAATCTTTAATTTAAAGATTGGATAAGTTAATCCAATTTGACATGAAATTGTTTTGAGAAGCCGTAAATGAAACTTTGTGGAAAATTGGTGAATTTTGTAAAATGAATCTTTTTATTTTAAAAAGATTTGAAAGGGTAATTTGTGTTTAAACCATTTAAAGAAAGGTTTTGGATAATAAGTTGTGACGTAACTGAAATCCTATATCCATATGTTTTTAAATATTGCGCTCATTATTTGGTTTAGCCGGGAGAGGACCTTGTGTCATATGACCCATTCCGAATAATGATACGTCGTTATGGATAGCATTTGAAGACCAGTGGTGAAGACCGGGTATTTTCGAGAATGAAAGGATAACCCGTCGATTGTCTCTGCACTGAGTCGCGCCGGTATAGAGATTTCCTAAGTGATGGGAAGTCCGATCGAGATTGTGAATACCCGGATTGCAAGGGCTTCTTCGAAAGTGCCTTCGGTTCTGTTCGAGCCCGGAACAGACTTGTATAGTCGTGTGTCAGACGCTACAATTTGAGATATAAAGCCGATTTCTTTCAAATACATTTCTGTTTGGTGGCGGAGAATTTATTCTCTTAGCTTAACACACTTCTCTGAGACGTACGAGCTCAGAGGTTATGTGGTTGAAGGTTATCATGGATACGAAGGAAGTGGACTCATGGATACGAATGGGAGAATTGCTTGACGTGCATCAATTATATCTTGAGCATATGAACTCTGATTGACTTGAAATTTGGAACGTTGCTTTCATAGCTTTGATTGTCATGTCATGTTAATTGTAGCTTGATCCAGACTCGGGCAAAATTTACCAGCATCCATAGTGGACCTGCATATAACTGGTTTTCGAGATGAACTGCCTTTGGGTTGTAGTCAATTCCTTGGTGTCATGATCTTTCCAAAAGGCGGGATAACATTTACCCCTCAAAGTACTTCGTGTGGACATGGCATGCTTTGAAAAGCTACCATCTTTATTCTGATAAGTTCTATCCGATTTGATGGATAATTGCTGTCTTTTTTGTCATGCGATGCAACCTTTTGATCGACTCCAGTAATAATGAATTATTGACTGCCAATTGTTGTACTATGTGCTGTTGGAACTGAGCGTTGGATGATAGCAAACTGTTGTTTAAGGCCGTAATTGTCATCAGGCGATAGTTCAATTCCTGTAAATTTTGAACATTGAATGTTAATTGGTTGGACATAAATCATATTTTACCCTTACTCCCGTTAACGTTCGTATGTTCACGAGTTGTCAGTTTTCTCTTATCGAATTCCGTATCGATGTGAAATTTGAGTTGTAACAATGCTTGGTGGTTGTTTTGGTGTATTTCTTCGTATCGATCCTCTCCGGGATTGATTTGAAAAGATGAAAAAACTGTCTTCATATTGATAGTGATCGATTTGAATTGGTTGATTTTTTTTACATGCCTCATATCGATGGATACGTGTACTAGTTGACTTCAAAGTGATGGATGTAAAGTCGTCACTTTGTATCGATGGAGCGATGATGGATAAGTAAAGCTAAACTCCAGATTACTCTTAATTGATGGTTATGAGCAACGTTTTCATATCGGTCCAAGCTCAGCCGTTTCAACTGGTACTTACTCACTGGGAGATGAATGGTCATTTCCCTAGATATATAAGACTTGACACTTAGAAAAATCTTCCACTATCTTGCATTTGCCTTTGCCTCACCTTCGTATTGACCAGAACACTCTAGAAAGATAAAATAACCTTCATCCTCATTCCAGTCCATTCATTAATCCTTCGATTTATTCGGTTGAATTAGGTATTTAACTTATGATAATCGAATTAGAATGATGGGACTCGAATCTCTGGCCATTTTCGCCAATTCTACGTTCAACTCTGGTGATGTGGTGGTCGTGGTTGGCTGGAATGAGGTCGAGGATGGTGGAGATGATACCTGAAAGAATTTGAAGAAGACGAAGCTTGGGATACGAAGGACTTATGGAGGGATGGCATGGTCTTTGCTTTGTATCGATGAAGGAGGCAGAATTGATCGTATCGATCCTAATTAAGAACGTTCATATCGATCTGGGTGATGGTATTTCATAATGAAGAATTGGAGACCTTTGTATCGATCGACGATGGAGTTTCATGTCGATTCAGGATGATCGATACAAAGACTTGGACTTGCTGATCGATACGAAGGTGATGCACGTGATCGATACTAATTGCCTGCCAGGGGTTCGGCATGAATGGATCTTTATGATCGATTCGAACTTGCATATTTTATGGATAAGAGTTGCCTCCTTGACCGATACGAATTCGAATTTTGGTGATCGATCTGAGTTGAATCTTGATGAATTTGAGGCATCGTGTACACTTGAACATATGACTCCGACGAGCTTCCACTTTGCATACTTGGACTATACCATTTCACTGCATATTTGACTGCCCTTCGAAACTCGTCGATGGAACTGTAACTTGACAAAATTTTAACAAATTTTAACTTGGATTGATTTCCGAAGTCACGATGGCACGGTTGTGATGGTCAGCGATGACGGTCATTCTGATTGGATTTTAAAGTCTCGGTGTTCTAACACTTTCTATATCTTGTAGTATTTGTAGAACTTTCTTAAGTACTATACAATATTGCATTGCACAACACATTCATGCACTTCACACTAGAGAACACACAGGCTTATTATCACCTAATGATGATTTTTGATGAGTTGATTAGTTATGGAACCTGGACGTTCACAGCAATAGGAGGTTCAGAGTCCACCTCCTTTGATAATAGAGATGCCGGTCATTGCGGCTGAAGTCATAAGTCACGAAGCTACCAAGAGCAATCTTTGTTGGGAATCCACAAGATTTTGTACCGTCTAACGTCTCCGAAGATATGTTAGGAAGAATCTGCTTAAGATATGGGCTATCGCTAGATGACGTTTTGCTACTAGGACCGAACGATAGGCCACATACTCCACTAGAAGGGTTCACCTCCTCCATTTTATCAGTACATCTGGAAGGTGTTATCTTACGTAAGAATTGCTCCGTCATAGTTGCATCCAAATGGATACGCGTTATTGAACAGCTTATTCATTGTTTTTATGGAGCATCTCTTACGGCATCCGACTCCGGAGGAAGTCAGATTCTTGTTCAATGTCAAGAGTCGGGGAGATAATCCCTCATTCACATTCTTAGAGGCGGTCAGGAATTGCCAGGTTATGACTGGAACCTGGACCAGACTTAGCTACTTCAAGACCAAATGGTTCTATGTTCAGTGTCCGCCAGGGTTTGCTAGACGGTGGTTAGTTAGAGTGAATGCCGCAATTTCTCCAATGGTTGACTAGATAGTTGTAATCGACGTTGAGTCTAACATTTTCTTTCCTTTACAGCCGCAATTCAATGACCCGAAAGTGCCCGACTTAAAGAAATAGTGCGATTTCTTCAAGAGGTGCCTAGTGAGATTAGAGAGATCGACTCGGTGCCTACCGATGAAAATTTAAGGACCGTTAGGCTAATTGACTGAGACCAGAGCATAAGATTTGAAGGAGCTCTTAGTGAAGCCCCGGCAAGACGGGCTAAGCGTAGGACATCTGGAATTGTAAAAGTTGAGCAGGGCGATGAAGAGGATACGTCGACCGAAGACGACGGGCCACCGGGTAGTCCTCGACATTCAGAGGGAAAGAGGAAAGGCAAGGTAGTTGTTCATAAGCTTCACAAGTCTTTAAGATGGAAATTCATGATCATGTCTCTGCCAACCACCAATGTTATAATCTCGGAGGCCCCTCCCTCACAAATGGAGAATCTCTTTGAAGGACTTGCTGATATTCCAATTTTGAACTATGTGTCACTCCAACAAAATACCGGATTGGAAGGGCTTCAAAGCGCTTTAGATTTAGGCGAGTCACTTCCTTCGAGCGTGGCCGATACAACCGATTGGCCGGAGGGTTTGCACATGCATACATACACTTCACGGCACTACATGATTTCCAATCATAAGCTATTCATTTCTGTCGTTTACCAACTCTACTTCTCCTTTTATTTTACAGATACGATGACAAGGCGAGAATCTATGCTCAAAAGTCTTCGCTCCGCACGCCATTCATATAGTTCGTATTATGAGTCTCGTATACAGGAGGCTGATGGAGACTGCGATCGCGATTATTCCAGTCAGGAGAGGGAGCGCCATGAAAGGGAGAGGGATAGAGAAAGAGAGAGAATATAGACATCGTTCCCGGTCACAATCTCCACCATCTCGAGCCCCAAGATAACTTTCTTGTCATGGCAAACAACCCCTGGAACCCTCATGCCAAATACCGCCTCCTCAAGCACCAAGGCCTGGTCCACAGAGTCGGAGGACCGAAACTGAAACTTCCGCTGTCACTGAGCAAGCTGTCACAGAGCCCACAGGGAAAGGAGCAGCAAGAATTGCTAAGCTAAAAAGAGATTTTCCAAACATCTATTTTGATGGCTTCATCTTTCCTCCGCACTTAAAGAAAATTCCTGTCGAGGCAGAACAAACAATGCACGACTACATTCATGATGTTTGCAGCCAATACCGGGAATGGATGAAGACCGCGGACAAAGTACTAGCGGTTGCCTTTGAGCAAGCGAAGACAATCGAAAAATTAGGGACCGATCTCCCTCAAAAGGACCGCATAATCCAGTGATCAACGATGAGAATGAATCCGCGAGAAACTCAGAGACATAGGCCAATAAAAGGGCTGATGAGGCAACTCGATGAATGGAAGAGATGAGATGGATGCACTTAGCACTGGTGGAGGAGATGGGACATTGGACCACCACAGTTATGGCCGAAAGAGATGGGGCACTCAAAGAGCTTGAAGAACTTAAAGCCAAATTTGCTGAAATCGTCAAAGAGAAAGACGATGCAAACAAAGCAGCCTAGGAACCATGTGAACAGGATGTGGTGCTTAGGGACGAAAGGTATGCGGCAATGCTTAAACTCAGGAAGCCGAAGCCAGGTTGAGAATGAAGTGAAAGCGGCCGAGACCAAGTTCGAGGCTGACATAGAAGATCTTCTTATTACATACAATGCCAATGTCCTGAAGCATCGAAATTTAACCTGGCTCGAAAACTATCCTTCACACTTATATAACGCTTGGTGCCACTTAGTGGAAGATGAAAAAGCAGAGGATCAAGCCGAATCTATAGATGAATTTGAATTTGAGAATCGAGTGCGGAGCGAAGATGAGGGAAAAGTCCTCCACGACGTCACTATTACATATGAAAAGGAGAGACTTGGTACTCAGCATTCGAAGGCTGAAGTAGGTTCTGGCGTTGAACACCATGATGCAGGTTCTGAAACTCTTATGCCAACCCTGCATATTCTACTCCTAGGGTTGATCCACAGTCTGTTCCCGCATACAATCTCAATCAACCGTAGTTGTCTCCAGCTCGCGAGCATGTTTTTGAAGCTGCTCTGTCACTCGTGAGCCAACCCGAGGAAGGTATTCTGAACCATTCTTATGCTTATTAAAAGTCGGGAGTGCTACTTGAAGTAATCGCTAACAATTTTTTATTTATCTCTATTTAGTGATAAGAGCTACCGCGATCGTGCCCCTTGCAACCCAAGAGCCGCATCACGAGCAAGAGGCCTCATAACAGAAGCGACCACCACAACAGCCATTGCACGAACCGACGGAGTACAAAGGAGCATGTTTACTTTTGATGACCAGATGATGGAAGAGCTTCTTGGCCACCAAAGTGACTCTTTTTTCGATCTGCCGTTCGTTATGAGCGGAGATGCACCTGTGGTTTGCTCCTGGGACCCAAGCGACAGCATCCCAGTGGACGCCCATACAATCCATAAAAAAGAGATAGTAGCTGAAAATTGATGCCAAAATGGAAGCGGCTGTGTGGGCCAGTGGTATTGGAGGTGGGATGGAGGGCCTTGGTCCAGCCCCTCTATGAATGATTTCTCCCGGTAGCACTATGGCCGACACCGGTGTGCCTCTCTCGTCTTCCAATGTTGATCCTATCCCTCCGACTCTGCCTTCAGGAAGTATTCCACTTCATGAGAGTTCGGAGGAAGAGGTTACCATAATACCCTCGGGTGGAGATCAACCGTTAAAAAGCAAGGGCTCGAAGGGGCATCCGAGCGGTAGTTCCAACGGGTCTACACCAAAGAAGAAGAAGAAGAAGAAGAAAGTGAGAGAATATGCAAGTCTACATTGTGAATTTTTGGTAGATATATAGGAATTTCCTTTTGTTTCTTGTAGGCCGTGTATAGATGTGGCTTCGGCCCCCGCTAGTAGGATTATACATGACACTTTTGTACATATCCTTCTTTTTCAAAGAATAGTTGAAATAAAATTCCATTTTGTCTTCAGCACAGTTTGTTTTTATTCGCTTAAGTGTTTTAGCGTTCGAACTTCCATTCAATACACTTGTGAAATTTTAGCTTTTGAATTGAATCGGAGTTTAGTTGTTAAGTTCTGAAGCTACGGCTTCGATCATGACCGAAAGTTAAGTCGAGTCCCAATATTGCACTGTCTCGATCAGTAGCTGGTATTCAAGTTTTGCCCCCAGTTCCGGGGATAAATTGAAAAGATCGGTCGGCAGTTGCATTTCGCCTTTAATACATGGAGCTTAGCTTTGTTGAATCGAGGCTGAAACAAGACGAGTTTGGGTGGTCGAATCACACCCGCTCATCCATTGGTGATTGCATCTGTGCTCTGGGGATTGCACTTGTTCGTCGGCAGTCGGTTACGCCTGCTTAAGATTTAGAGATATGTCCATGCTCCGGGGACTTAAATTACTTTATGGGCGATCAATCACACCCGTTTGATATTTAGAATTTTGTCTGCACTTTGGAGACTCAGATTGATTCGTTGGTGGTCAGTCACTCCCGATTTACGTTTTGTACTCCGATCCACACTCCGGGGACTCGAAGTTGTCTTATGGGTGGTCGCTTCACACCTGGTTTATGTTTATACCCCAATCCGCACTCTGGGGACTTAGAGTTAGCCGATAGACGGTTAGTTACATCCATTTTTATGTCTATACTCCAGTTCGTACTCTGGGAATATGGAGTTGGTTAACAGACGATCGATCACATCTGTTTTGAGTTTCAGAATTTCGTTTGCACTCCGGAAATGATGGATCTATCAGGATCGTGGATGGTCGATTCACATCCACACCGAGTAAACAAGTGAGGTCATTCAACGGACAGATCCATCCTCTTCGAACTTTGTTTGAATACGGGAGAAGTCGTTAGGTGGAAGGATCCACTCTCATCGAAATCACATATGTAAGTTTATAGCCCAGTTACACTCCGGGAATCTTGAGTTAGTTATAGGATTGTCTTGTATCAATCCTTTCTTGGCTTTAGTGTGATGGCTTTCCCCCGAGCTCGGGTTTCACTTAGCGAGTGACCGGTCATATCACAGTCACTACCTATTTGAATAAATCCCACCATAGGATGGAACTTAGCTCTCCGTGCATTGTGATGGTTGTATGATGCATTTAGAAATCACTGCTCCGGCTCGAAGAGATTGAATTTTATTGCTGAAATAAGAAAATATGACAATGTCAGCTGCCTTATTACAAATTCAAATTTCAAAATGCATAAACAAACGGCTAATAGAAAGAAAACTGAATGGATAAATAAAGCATGTTATGTGTAGTAACGATAGAGACTCCCACCGTTCTAGGCTCTCGACAAAGTGAGACCATCCACGGTCGATAATTTAAATGTGCCATCTTCGAGTCTTCGTTCAGTAACATACGGCCCTTCACATGTAGGTTTCATATGTGAAGGAACCGGGTAAATTCTCTTAAGGACGAGGTTGCCGAGTTCAAAGGTTTGGGGTTGGATCTTGGCATTGTACAATCGGACGACTCGATTTCGATACGTGGCAGCCCTCAAATTAGCTTCTTCTCGCTTCTCATCCAATAAGTCTAGAGATTCGGCAAGTAATATAGCATTCATCTTCGGATCATAATATGTCACACGGTGAGAAGGTACTTCCATCTCAACTGGAATAATGGCTTCTGAACCGTAGGAAAGAGAAAATGGAGTGTGATCGGCCGCGGACTTGTGGGTTGTCCGATAGGCCCATAGGGCCATATAAAGTTCATCAACCCATTTGCTCTGACCTTTTCCAGTCGTTTCTTCAGAATGGACTTTATAACTTTATCAACAGCTTCAACCTGCCCATTTGCTTGATTGTTTGCAACTGCAGAGAACTTCTTCTGGATGTGAAATCATTGATAGAAATTATTAAATTCAACATTGTCAAATTGTTCTCCGTTGTCTGTAATGATGGTATATGGGAGGCCAAAACGACAGATAATGTTGCGTACCACAAAGTTGATTACTTTCTTCGTTGTGATAGTAGCAAAGGGCTCAGTTACTGCCCATTTGGTAAAGTAATCAACTACAACGATGGCGTACTTCACACCACCTTTGGTTAGAGGTAGAGAACCATTGATGTCGTTGCCCTATACTGCGAACGGCAAGGGACTGACCATCTGAGTTATCTCGGTAGGCAGTGCTCTTGGAATCCGAGCATATTTCTGACATCTGTCACATTTCTTAACATAATCCAATGCGTTACAATTTACTGTCGGCCAATAATATCCATATCTAAGCACTTTCTTGGCAAGAGATTGCCCTCCGGTGTGATCACAATATTCTCCTTCGTGTACATCCTGCAATACTCGTTTGAATTCATCGTCGACGATACACTGGAGTAAAGGAACAAAGTTCCCTCTTCTATACATGATTCCATTCTGAATAGTGAACCCTGAAGCCTTTTGAAGAACTTGTCTTTTTTCACTCCTACGCTCTGGCAGGGTTCCATGCTCGAGATAGTTTCTAAACGGATTCATCCATGACTCCTTATCAGGAATGACTTCATATACCCAACCTATTTTCATCTGATCAATGCTTAGGGAAGATAATGTTTCTACGGGAACGAGTCACATCTGCTGTGCCTTCATTGGTACTGGCTAACTTTGCCAAGGAATCGGCTTTCTGATTGCATTCTTGGGGTCTACAGTAGATGGCACAATAATCAAATTGACTTAATATTTCCTGAACCCGAGCAAGATAGCAGCCAGCCTTCGGTCTTTGGCCTTGTACTCCCTCCAAACTTGGCACATGACCAATTGTGAATCACAGTAAATCTCCACAACAATAATTCTCAAATCTCTGGCAAGCCTTAATCTAGCGAGTAGGGCTTCATATTCGGCCTCGTTGTTGGTCGCACAAAAATTGAATTTTAAAGCATATCATATGAATCGGCCTGCAGGAGTTTCAAGTACAACCCCGGCGCCTGAACAACGGTCATTTGATGCACTATCAGTATGTAGCTTCCAGATATATTTAGGAGATTGCTGGTTTCGAGCAACACCTCTGGATAGTGAATACAGCGATGAAGTCTGCTAGGACTTTTCCTTGAATGGCTTGCCTTGATGTGTAAGTGATGTCGAACTGACTCGGCTCGATATTCCACTTGCGTAACCTACCAAACGTCTCAGGCTGCGTAAGGACCCGTCGTAACGGCTGGTCAGTCTATACAGTGATAGCATGAGCCTCAAAATATGGACGGAACTTCCTCGAGGCAATGAAAAGACAATAATCCAACTTTTCCAGCTTTGGATAATTTCTCTGTGCTCCATCTAGTCATTTTCTAATGTAATATGCTGGCCGTTGTACCCGGTCCTCCCCCTGAATTAAGTCAGCATTGATTGCGTTTTCTAACATCGCCAAGTAGATGTACAATCTCTCATGATCAATAGGCTTTGACAGAATGGGTGGTATGGAGAGGTGTTGAACCAGCGCTCAGAATATATCCTCAAATTCTGTAGTCCATTTAAAGTTCCATTTTCCTTTTCTGATCAGATCAAAGAAGGGAATGCATTTGTCGGTGGATTTTGAAATAAACTTGCTCAGCGCTGCTACTTTCTCATTGAGGCTCTAGACTTGTTTTATGGTTCGTGGAGTCTAAAGATTTCTGATTTCCCAGATCTTCTCGGGATTGGCTTCATTTCCTCGAGAATTGACGATAAATCCAAAGAAACTTCCAAACGCAACCCCAAAGCGACATTTCAATGGGTTGAGTTTCATTCTGTACTCTCGGAGGATGTTGAACATCGTTTCCAGATCTTTGATATGATCGATGGAGAACTGCAACTTCACTAGCATATCATCCACATATACTTCCATGGTTTTTCCGATCTGGTTAGCGAATATACGATTAATCAGCCGTTGATAAGTTGCCCCAGCGTTCTTGAGTCCGAATGGCATGTCTTTGTAGCAGTAAAGTCCTGGATCGGTGACAAAGCTGGTATGTTCCTAATCAAGCAAGTGCATGGGTATTTGGTTGTAGCCAGAATGCGCATCCATGAAGGATAAGAGTTCAGGTCTAGCCGTTGAGTCTACGAGCTGATCGATTCGGGGCAGTGAAAAACTGTCTTTTGGACAAGCTTTATTCAAGTCTGAGTAATCAACGCATGTTCTCCATTTTCCGTTAGGTTTTCTAACAAGTACAGTAATGGACACCCATTCCGGATATAATGCATCTAAGATAAACCCGTTTGACTTGAATTTATCTACCTCTCCCTTAAGGGCGGCAGATCCCTCTGGATCCATACCATGCCTTTTTTGGTTGACTGGGATGCGTCGTAGGTCAATATTCAATGCGTGGCTCGCGATGTCTGGGAAGATCCCACACATGTCGGAATGCGTCCTAGCAAATATTTCCAAGTTTGCTTGGAGAAATTCAACCAATTCCTCCTACATCTGTTGGCTTAGCTAAGATCTAATCTTTACCATTTTAGAGTCGTCATTATCAACGACCGAAACATCGATCGTCTTCTCTGCCAGGGAAGCCTGACTATCTTTACTTCCATCTTCACTTTCGGTATCTCTTGGATCAAGATCCCTTGGGAATTGGTTGGGGTGCCCAGGCCTTGGCCTAGGCGTTAGCTGTCAATTCTTCGCAAAGCGGACGCAGAGAGATTCCTATATGCCCTTTCCTTTTTCTTTTCGCTGCGCCTCCTGCAACTCAACAACATAGCAGGCTCGTCCAGCAGCTTGGTCTCCCTGAACGACTCATACTCCATTGTCGGTTGGGAATTTAAAATTCAGACACTAAGGGGCAATGGCAGCCCTTAACTCAGCTAGGGCCGGTCTCCCTAAAAAAGCATTATACGGTGAGTCTATATCCAATACAATAAAATGTAATATCAGAACTCTCTAGTGTTCTCCAACTCCTAACTCCACTGGTAGCTCCACTATCCTAGTGGGTATGGTTGCACTTCCATTGAAGCCATGAATACGAGACTGACAAGACTTCAAATCTTTCATTTCCATCTTCATCTGATCATAAGCCCGCTTAAATAGTATGTTCACAGAGCTTCCACTGCCCACTAAGATCCTCTTCATCCAAGAAGGACCTATCTGAGCTGAAATAACTAGCGGATCAATGGTTGGAGCTTCGACTCTATCGGTATCCCTGTTTCGAAATACGATATCGTCTGCCATCGTCTTCTATTGTTTGGCCAAAGCCCCGTCTTACAAATTACTACAACATTCAAAGCTCGTATGCCTAATAGAGCGGGCATACGAATCCAATTCCCTCCATCTTTGATCTGCTGGATGAGGACCACCACTAACAGTATTAATCACTAGCCTTCCACCGGTACGAGCGGGTTCCTCCGGTCTCGCCTGATTTGGTATTTGGTTTTGATTTGATGGGCCCGCACCTCTAGACTGCGACCCCAAACAAACTACTCCAACTTTATTTCTCGTATCAACTTCTCAATAATATTCTGTAAATGACGGCACTCATTCATGTTATAGCCATAGCTATCGTGAAATCTACAAAACTTCCTCGTTTGAATCTATTTTTCTGATGATTGTTTCGGAGCAGGTTTCTTATATTAGATAGTATTGCAGGCCTGCAAACCAGAGACGTATATAAAGGGGTGTAAGTGTCAAAAATGGGAGCCCTACGTCATGGGCCATGATTTTGATCCTGTTTCCTGCCTTGATTTCTATTGCCTTTCTATTGATTCTGTTTATACTGTGTGTTTAGTTGCACATTTTCGAAACTCTCCCCGGTCTGTTTAACAGCGACATTGCTTTGGATTCCATCCACACTGGGCCCTATGTCATCCTTTTTCCTAGATTGTTTCGCATCCTCTCTTCTCAAGAACTAAGTTGCCTTGGAGTAGAAACGGTCCAATGACGCGGGAGGTTTTCTGGCCAAACGGTTGCCAAATTCGAAATCGGGATCGATTCCCTTGGTCAGTGCCATCAGAATTGAGTTGTCATTAGGATTACTAATCTCAGCGCATGCAGCATGAAATCTCTTTAGATAACGTCTAAGTGTCTCTCCAGGAGCTTGGGTGACACTGGATAAGATATTGACATCTTTCGGCCTTCTGAACTGCTCAACAAATTTCGTTGCCAACTACTCAAAACATGAGATAGATCGAGGTGGTAGACGAGTAAACCACATAGTTGCTATGCCCTTTAAGGAGATCGAGAAACTTCAGTATTTGACTGCCTCATTAGCTCGTGTGACATTCATTAACCATTCGTACTTTAAAATGTGCTAGTTAGGATCAGAGCTTCCTTCATAAAAAACAGGTAAAGTAGGCATTCTAAATCGCCGAGGTAGTTCAATGTAGAAGATATCATCGGTAATAGGGGTATGACTCCAGGAGATTCCCCAGTCGTCATTGGTGAGGTCTTGACATTTATGGATCATCTGACGGATCATTGTCGGGAAGTCCGACATCTGGACGTTTTGGGCATGCTGAGCCAAAGTGTGGTCGGGTTCCACAATGTGAGGATGGGCCAGTCGCGACCAGTGGTCCATATTTTGCCTCCTTGGTTCTAGGTCTTCAGGAACATAAGGCTTGGGAGTATAATTGCGTTGACGGTGGGTTGGATCTGTTTGGTTCCGAGCATCAACTTCCAACTCAATAGCGGCGATAGCAGCGCGGTTGTCGGTAGTGCGATAAGGAATAGTAGAATATAATATATGCATAGCAAGAGCATTAATCAAAGTAATTTTTTCTTCTATTATATCACACCCATTTTCAATAATATCCCAACATTTAACATTAACAGATTTAAAATAAAATTCCATTTTTAATTTCCAATTCACAAAATCCGTTCCATCAAAAACAGGAGGAATAATATTGGACTGACCCTCAGCAAAAGCATTATTAAAAGAAACCATTTTAAAAATTCAAATTTGTAAAGCACAAATTGGTCTTTGAAAAGTCAAAATTTTAAAATAAAAACGACTTCTGTTCCTAACTCTGATACCACTTGTAGGATCGATTTCACCTTAGAGGAGGGGTGAATATGGTGATACTAATAATTATAAAAATTTAATGTGGAAATATATAAGATAATTGCAATACATATATAGTAGAATAATAGCAGCACAGATAATAGCAGAATAATAAAAGTAGAAAATAGAACATACAAATTTACCAAGCTTCGGCAAAACCCCGCCTACGTGTTGCCCCAAGGTTTCTACTAGAAATTAAGTAGTCAGACGCTTACATACGTAAACTCACGACACCCGCTATCGACTAACCAAACTCTACGCTCAAAACCCAACCACAACTCAGCCATTGAGTTGCGAATTCTCGAGCTACACCACCGTAGTTCGTCCCCTAGTCACACGACTAGACTTTACAAAAGTTTAAAAGAGAAATGCAAAATAAAAATAATACAAAACAATAAAACCCTAATATCTATTTTAGCCCAAAAGATATTATAAGCCTGCCCAAATAAAAACTTGATAAAACAATTTTCCTTTCTCCTTTTTATATTGTTCGGCCAGCTTTCCTTTGCGTATGTGATAATGGCTGTCTTGTTTCTCTTTACTCGTTCGTTCCTCTTCCTTCAAAAATTAGGGCATCATGATTCTGAAGCTGCCGCTTGGATGGTTGATCGATTGATATTCTCGCATTGCTCTATTGATCGATCGTTCATTTCTTAGCTTCGGCTGCTTCAAATTCGATCGAGTTCGAACAGAATTTGATATGTGTTTTATGCACTTTGCTTTACTAGTTAATTTTCTTTAACTCGATGCTTTTGAAATGCCGATAAAGATTGGGTTAAATATGATTGGTTCCTTTTATTTTCGTCCGAATTTTTTTTTTTTGAATTCCTCTGTTACTTTTGCTCGGCCATTCGATTATGCTTGAATGCTTGTGATTTCGTTAGACTAGTTCAATTCGTATTTTTCGTTGCTTGATTATCACGACTCGATTTTGACTTGTTTGATTCTTGGCTACCATGACTTGATTTTCTGGCATTTAAACTTGACTTTGGTTCCTTTCTCTATGCTTGTTGACTTCGACCAGTTGATACTGTGATAATATTTGACTTTGGCACTGACTTGTTCAATTTGAAATTTTTGATGTGCTTTGACTTTGTTACTGCAATGTCTCTTTTATTCTGTGATACCTGTACTGTTAGTTGTTGCTTGATGGACTCTAGTAGTTTTCGGCCTCGACTTTGTTATAAACTGTAACCAATAGTTGCTTCTAAACTGATGAACTTTGGTAGCAGTTTCATTTGAACTGTACTTGAAGTCTGTAGCTTGGTTGCACTGTTCACACTATGTTGATTGAAACTGATCTAGGTATATTCTTTGATGGTCTGAATGCGGTCAGTGTTCTAGGCACAATTGTGTTCATCATGTATGTTCCATATGCATATGTATACATCCACTGCATCCATCATTATGTTGCATGGTCTGTTGGTTCATCACTGTTTGATCATTAGTTTGGTCTGGTTCCATCGTTGCCAGGTATGATTGCTGTTGATCATGGTTTATTGTTTTGATACATGTCCTTATGCATATGTATATGACTTTTGCAGTTTGCACTGAAATGCTTGTGCAATGCATGTAGTCTGTTGCCTCGAGTTCATATATGATGCCTTTGTGTGCTTGAGTTTCATTGATGTTGAGTTCATCTGTTTTGAGCTGGTTCGGTGGTCGTGTTCCACTTGTTGTTCACTGGTCTTTGATATGTTGGTCTTTCCAGTCAAGTAGTTTGATTGGTACTATGGCCATTTCATTCATACTTCATGTTGTCTGGATTTGAGTTGGATTTGAGTTGAGTTGTAGCCCTGATGATCTTAAAGTTTTAGTTGCTATGCACCACTTTCTCTTCTGCCTTCTTTCTTGGTTCTTGCATATGGTATCATGTGCATGTCTGATTATCGAGTTCTAGTGACCTACCTCGCATTAGATTGATATGGTTTATGTTGTTATTTTATGTGTGCTGACCTGTGACCCATTTGAATGTTGAGGCTGTAGCATGTTCATTAGTCTACACTATGCACTTTGTTGCACTGTATATTCCTGTGTGCTTTATGCATTGTTCTCTGACTTTGTCTTGATGTTGTATTCAATGTATTGATAATTTTGGAATTTTTCTTCAAGTGTACATCACTAATTTATACCTGAGTTGAATCTAGCTTATAGCTCGGGTTTGACATTGTGCTGATGTCGTGATTTTATTTTATTGCACTTGAGTTGAATCTAGCTTTTGATTGGGTTTGACCTTGCGCTCACCAGTCCCTATAATTTTATCAAGTGCATATCGGTGTGCACAGCCTTATGGCATGTACAGTGATACACTGTGCATGTCACAAGTTATTCGTGTATAATGAATTCAAATAAATGATGACGAACAACCCAAATAATTAAGGCAAATAACATTTTCAAAAACACATTTTATTTTATACTGCAAAAATATTTCTTTTTCAATTTTACTGCGTCAATATTTACTTTGCAGATAACTCAGATGCTGTATTCAATCTGAAATAAAGTTGAAGATTAACTACGAGTGAATGAGTGATATGTAGTGAGGTGCAAATGTAAATTGAAAATTTTGATGTAATCGAAATTGTATTGTAATTGAAATTGTGTATATATAGTGAGAACTCAAATTTGTACTATTCAAAATTGTAGTAAATATTAGTTTAAATAAAATATATGTTTGAATTTTAATTCTTGTGTTATTTATTTTATTCAGCAAATATTTATTTAATTATGTGAAAATAAAATAGTACATTAACAAATACATTTAAATGAATATATATATGTGTGTGTGTTTATTATCATCAAACAAAAATCATATACTCGCATATTCAACAGCGACGACAGATGAAATTTTGCTACGAATGTCGTAATGAAGAATTTAGTATATCATTGGATTCATCTAGTCGAGCTGACCTACACATTATATTTGTTATTTTTATTTTTGTCTTCCGTGCAAAACGTTAAATGATTGAGATAATGGTATGCATAATTGCTCACATTCTTTCGCAGCCAACATTTTTTCTTTTCATTCTTTTCAGCTGATAATATACCTTGTGTGTGCTCCTCCTCACTTATTAAATGCAGCGTTTAATGCCGCCATGAATTCTCTTCCTTTTCTACTTATATATATGCGTGCTTTGCTTTCTTCCTGCTTTTGATTCGACTTGTGACTTTCTGCTAACCTTTGTTTGAGAAAGAAAAAAATATAAGTATATATCCTAAGCCTTCCTCAGTAACCCTTCCCCTCCACGAAAACCATTCCTCCCCTCTTCCATTTTTCTTTCTCCTTCCCACATCACCTGCCAAACGAACTCACCCAGCCTGCTCCGCCCTTCACCGAACAACTACCAATGCTCCTCTACCAGCCATCCCCATCCCCTGCTCCACCCTACCGCAACCACCCTCCACAGGTCCAGCGCCCGGATCCACCTAGCCCAACCTGACCTCATCCACCACCCATTTACGAACCACAGCCTCATTACCTCCGCCCAATCAACCCCTCCATCGAGTACCCCTCCACCCAGTCCACAATCTCACCCGAGTCGCATAACATATTCCACTAACCACCCGAGCCCCTCCTAGCACCGGAACCAGCAGCCGAGCCTACACCTTCCACCACCGAACTCCACCCGCACTCGAGCAACCTCACAACCGACTCGCCACCTCACCCGCAACCAAACTGGTGTAACCGATCCCGTATGCGGTGGCATAACATAGCTCTAGTGCATGTGCACATATCCATATCGTCGTATCCGTGCCTGTTTTGCTAATCCACGAAGGTGAGTGTATAACTCAAGACCTCTATTTTTATGCAAGTTAAATTATATTAGTTTATATAGTTTCATGCATAACCTATATCAGTTTACAGCATAGTTATATAGTGAACTTATGGTTGGATAAAGTAGTTACACACTTGGCATATTAAGTCACAATCTTAGCACCCAATCATAACCACATCTGTCACCTTATTTAATCGTATATAATAACTTTGTAAAGGAAAAATCTAATACATTTTTGCTTTGAAAAGATTGCATGATTTATGCATATAATTATCAATTCCATAGTTTAGTGTATATATGGCATGTATATATTTATATACATACCTATGCCATAAAAGAAAGTGACTAGTCTTTAATATAAACATAGCATAGAGAATATGCATACCAAAGCATAAATAATCACATGCATGCATGAGGTCTTTTACTAGAAGCACGTATATTTCGGAACCAGTATACGCTTATGTACAAACTCTTCTTTTTAAAAAAATTCATTCATTTTATAATATTATATATGTGGATTTTACATGTCCTATAAGCATTGAAAGTTTGCATTTATTAAATAACTTTCCATCACTATCAAATGAATATTAGAAAAACATAATAGACTTGTTGGGCTGTTGTTGATCACAATGAAGGTTGTTGGAAGAAGTAGATGACCGGGTTCTAGGCGTGAAAATAATGTTGATGAAGGAAGCTGTTGCATGTGTTTTGAAGCAGGTTTGAAGGAAGAAAGGTAAGCTTCGGGTCTACTTTGTTTTCATACGCTGGAGCTTGCTGCAAATGAGGGATCATGTAAACATTTTCATGCATGAAGGTATGTTATAGTGGGAATATGAGTGCAGGGAGATGCATGTGCATGCATATGAAGGAAAGTAGGTAAGGAAGAGAGAGACACTTCCACTTTTATTTTCTTTTCTTTTTTGCAAAATAAAAACACACGTGAATAGAGGAGAGTAGGTAAGATAGGAGGCACACGCACAAGAAAATAAATGATATGGGAGAGCATAAATGAGAGAGGGAGGAGCCTGGAGCATGAAAACATCAAAAGAAAGAAAGGATGTTGGAGATACTATTCATTGTAAAAGGATTTGAATTTAAGTCCACCTTATTGTGGACAATTGCATGTGCTTGGTTTCTCTTTTGGTTTGCAGTGGAAGCGGGTTTGGCCTGCGTTCTTGGGCTTGCTTGGTTTAGGGTGAGATAGTTATATAAATTAGTTGTAAAAAGTTTGGTTTGTTATTTTAGTAATTAATTAGTTTATCAAATTAATTAGTTCAGTTACTTTAATTAGCTTCGGTGATTTAAATGAACAACATCCTTTGATAAGTTTTATATGTGGGCTGTTGTGCCTTGCTTTTGAATTAGATGAGATTCTTAAGTTTAGTTAAGTAATTAGTTTAATTAATTTAGTCAAGTTAAATTGGTTAAACTTTAAAAATTTATAGCTCATCCATATTGAGTTTGTTTGCCCCGCTGTTTCCGACGTTTGATTTGTATTAACGAATAGAACACATTAGTAAATTTATTAGATACGTTTATGAAGTATAGAAGAATGATAAATTAGTGATTGAACTAAATTACGGTTTATATAGTTAAACTGTTATACTTCATTAGTGATATTTATTTAACAGAATAAATCTCCGTTCTAATATTATATTAATTTATAAATTATAATGACGATGTGTTCATACTTAGTCCCGATTGAATTTACTTACATAAGAATATATAGTCCTGACTCGAATATTTTGTTTTTCATTACACTTGGATCAGATCGAGTTTTTCCGTTATCGAAGATGATTATTCTGGAGGTTGAAGATGAAGATTCGGTGTATCATATCACTATTATTTATTCCACTGCACTATTTTATCCTATCTACATAAATTATGTAACTCTGATAATATTGTATAACTCTGATTGATATTTATAAAGGAATTCAAATGTATATTTGTTAAACAGTTTCATGAACTGTTATGTTATTATTATATTTTGTCGTTCCACTGTGAGATTCTGTTATTGTTTCTTCTTTTCTTTTATTTCTTTAAAAATAAACCCATTGATAATCTATCCTTTAAACAGTTTGAGTTGGATATGTGTAGTTTATTGTCTACTTGACACTACTAGAACTACAGTATATAGTCACGACAGTGTTCCAACGGCCACCAAAGGGATTTTCCAACGGCTACCAACGGCTCGTTATTTTTTAACAAGCCGTCGGTAACCGTTGTAAAAATGTCGTTTGCGGCCGTTGGAAAAATTCGTGTAAACCTGCAGCAAGCCGATCGAGAGCAACATTCATTATCTTCTCCTCCAACAAAAAACCCCAAATCCTTCTCCCTCTTCATCCACTCTTTCTCTTTTCTTTCTCCCAGCCTCCCCACGCAACCGGCAGCCACTCCGACGCTATCAATCAACACCAGCGGCCTCTCTCCTTCCAATTACACTCCAGAAACAGGTTTTGCCTAAAACCCTAAAATTTAAAATTTTGCTAATTTTGTGTTTAATTTGTTGTTATAGTTGTATCCAATAGTCTATTGATTGTTTATTATACCAAACTAAGTGCTAATTACAATTATTATTACCATCCACATGCCCAAATTGTTTGTGTATATATATTATGCACACATATATATACATATGTTGATAATTTAGTGTAAATGCGCATTTGAGTTGGTGTTAGATTAGTTAGAATTGATTTAAATTATTTTGTATATGTTTTGTAAAATATTAGGCAAACACGAATTAGTCGAATATTTTACGAACATTAATAATATCTTTTACAAAATATATTAGCATTAGATAAGTATATAATTTAGTATATATATACACGTGAATTATATATTTTGCGAAATAATAAAAATCATATAATTTATTATATATTTAATAAAATAGCAGAATATAAATAAAAAAAATGCATAATATGCTTTATTTTATATATTTAATAAAACGGTAACATATAAACAAAATTTAAATCCCTTAGTTAATTTTTGGCTCCATCTGACAAGTGTTGTATATGATCGTTGTATGAATATTCGTTTTTATTGCAAAACGGATACTCATATTCATCTGATACAATATTTGTTGGATTTGTCCCTGTATTGGACAAGTTACCAATACTATAAATAATTACGTTTCGTAAATCATATCGTTATAAACGGTTCACAAAATTTCGACGGCATTTCCTTTTTGTTTCTTGTGTACGTGCATATGTGTACGATACAAGGAACACGGGGGAAGTGCTGCCGAAATTTTGAGAAATCGTTTATAATGATATGATTTAAGAAATGTAATTACTATTGTGTTTGTAATGGGAAGTATGATGACCGACCATCACAGAATGTACAAAAATGTAAACAAAATAGCAAGAAATATAAATTTGTATATAAAAGACAATGGATTATAAAAACAGTAAAATCTAAATTTGTTTATCGAATTTGATTAATAATTTTTTTACTATTGATCATTTTACAGTAGGAAAAATGGTCAATTATTTTATTGATCGGAGCAGGATGTGTCAAAGAAGAGAAATGAAAGGCTCAATAAGTAAACATTTTCTTAACGGAGTAAATGTGTTTGTCGAATTTGCTTTAAGTAATATTGGAAATGACGTAGAAATTCGTTGTTCACGTAATAGGCGCAAATTGTTGAAGCATTTAGTACCGAATATGGTTAGGATTCATTTGCGCCAATATGGTTTCATAACCAATTATTTGGTGTGGGATCATCATGGAGAAATTATAACACGTAACGAAGAACAGTTAATAGAAGTCATTGGTGATGAAATTAGTACGACGAATCTCATAGAACATAAGGTTGAAGATGCAACACGATCAATATTCCATATTTTTTAAGAACAACCAAAAGCTGTCAACAAGCCTGACAGGTAACGGAAAATAAACAAAAACGAGATTGTACAAGAGAAATACACAGAGATAGCCAAAAAGATGAAACCAAAGCCTCTAACAAGAAACTCTTATAAAGGACCACTACCAGCAGGCACACAACACACCCGAATAGCTCCAGAAACCCACCTGCCATCCAACATCGTAATCGAGCTCCGGCAATGCCACCGCCCGACTACGATGTATAGATACAACCTAGCAAATAGATATCAAGCCCAGCAGAAGACCGTCAAAGAAAGTAGAAAAAATAAACAGCCAACATCCCAGCAACTGAATGGCCAATAGCCGAAAAGAAGAAGCCGAATCCCTCTAAGCAAGCTCCAAACAGAAAACGGACGGAGAAACACAAATACCCCTGAATGCCATAACCTGAAAGCAATAGCCGCAAAGTGAGAAAATAAGAAGAGAGGGGGGAAGAAGGGCAAGAAGGAGATTAGAAAGTCAGAACCACCAGTCTCCGGAGAGGCAATCAACCAATTCCGGCTCTAATAGAAGAACTACTACAGGTGATCGATAATAGATTCACTAGGCGTCCGGAGCGAGAGTTGACTGCACCTCTGAACGGACGGCCCCGAAATGCCAAGTAAACATCATCTCGAACCTTCCGAATAACTGAGAGGGGGTCCATACGAGTCTCGTCAAAAATTGCCTTATTCCGCGCACACCAAATGTGCCAGCAAATCAGACAAGGAATCAAACGAAAGATGATAGTACGAAGGGAACGACCAGAACGACGAAACCATCAAGAGGACAGCAAATCAATAGACGAGTTGATGGAACCACGGACCCCCACTAAATTACCGAAGTAATTCCAGCAGGACCTGGCACACCAGCCCACGAATAGCAGATGATTCACCGATTCTGTCTCCCCGTTGCCGCAGCATCTACAACGAGAAACAAAAGGAATGCCGATCCGTTGAAGGTTTTCATCAACTGAGAGTCCATTATGGAAGGATCGCCACACAAGAAGAGAAACTTTAGGAGGGATACGGACGTCCCAAATGAAGGAAAAAATAGGAAGGACAGGAGAAGGGATTCTAGAAGAGGACCAAGCCTTCAGGATAGAGAACGGACCACCATCCCAACCGGAGAGGCCGTTATGAGAATCAACGAGTACTTTGACCGATTGCATATGCTTCCAAGTCTCACTCGCGTATGAAGGAGAACCGGAGAACCCCGAAGCAGCCAGTCTCCGGTACTTAGCATGAAGGAATTTCGCCCATAAGGAGTCGTTAGTCCCAAACCTGGACCACAACTTGCATGCGAAAGCCAAGCAGATGTCCTTCGGATTACGCAATCCTAACCCACCCCCACTCTTAGGACGGCAGATAACATCCCAAGACACCCAATGATGTCGACGATTGTCACCCTTCGAACCTCAGAAGAAAGAAGAAGCCAAAGATTGGAACGAATGAAAGAAGGAGGAAGTAGGGGTCATCGCGGCGAAAACATGAACACCCAAAGAGCACAAAACCGATTGGATAAGCACCAATCTACCAGCCTGAGACAGGAGAGACGCATTCCAACGGATAATCCTTCCCCTAACTTTGTCCGAAAGTGGATCGAAAAGGGCGTTCAGTTTCCTACCTCTGTAGAGAACAATACCCAGATAAGGAAGAGGGAGAGAAGCAGCCCTAAACCCGGTATAAGATTCGACCCACGAAACTCTCAACTGACCCATGTCCTTCGCGTGAACGAAGCAACTCTTCGCCGAGTTGACCAGTTGGCCCGAACACCTCTCGTACAACTGAATGAAACGAATAAGGCAGCGAATAGAGGAACGATTACCGTTAGAGAAGATGACAATGTCATCCGCGAATGACAGAGAGGAGACGAGCGGACACCCACTTGGAATGCCAAAACGCTGAATTTGACCAAAGACAGTTAAAGTGTGGATGCCACGAATGAAAGCCTCGGCCGCTATAACGAAAAGAGTAGGGGATAGAGGATCGCCCTGGCGGATACCTCTACCAGCTTTGAAAAAACCATTGGCAGATCCGTTAACGATAACAGAAAACAACAGTTGGAAATGAGCCTCCAAACCAAATCGATATGGGTTTCAGGAAAACCAAAGGCATGAAGAACCTTGATGATGAAAAACCAAGACATACGATCATAGGCCTTTTCCATATCAAGTTTGAAAATAATGTTAGAACCCCTGACCTTACGGCCAATCTGAGAAACGAGTTCTTGGGCTAAAAGGACGTTATCAGTGATCAAACGACCTTTTACAAAGCCAGCCTGAGAGGAGGAGATAATGCGATCAAGGTACGGAGCCAAACGAATGGCCAGGACCTTAGAAATGACTTTATTAGCGAAGTTACACAGGCTGATCGGACGGAATTCCGAGCACATCTGCGGATTATCACACTTAGGGATGAGGATCAAGTTAGTGGAAGACCAGCTAATGGGAAGAACGGCACCAGAAAAAAAATGCTGAATAGCTAAGCAGAAATCCGATTGGATGATGTGCCAGGTACGTCGAAAGAAGGATCCATTAAAACCATCTGGCCCACTGGCACTATCCTTGCTGAGCGCAAAGACACTGGCACGTATCTCTTCTGGCAAAGGCGAAAAGCTAAATCGGCACTACCCTCAGCAGGAACTACCCGAGGAATGAAGGATAGGATGTCCGCAACCGGGTCAGACACCGATGGAGAACCCAAATAAGATTGGAAATGAGAAACTAAAACCTCTACAACTTCAGACGGAGTCGAAGCCACAGAATGGTCCGGTCTCAGAATCTCACGGATAGAAAGCAAATTAGCTTTCTTCCGGATAGAAGAATGGAAGAACTTCGAGTTTGCATCACCTTCGATCACCCACTTGATCCTCGCCTTCTGACGGAGGTAGGAGTTTTCAATGCGAAGTTCCGAAGAGAAAACGAGTTGGGCGGAAGCCCAAAACTCTTTGTTCTCGGCTGAAGGATTCTCGTCGAACAAAGATTCGGCAATAATCAGGGATTCTTCAGCCGCTCGCACACGGTCGAAGATGTTCCGGAAAACAAGGGAATTCCATGTCTTAAGGCAAGACTTAAGACGCTGAAGTTTCCGAGAGAAGGCCCCCATGAGAGCAGCCAAAATGGGAGCGGACCACGATTCCTCCACCACCTGCAAAAAACTGTGGTGGGAACTCCACATACTAAGGAAACGAAAAGAAGAAGGTCCCGACAAGGACCGCGAAGCGCATCGTAAAACCAACGGCGCATGATCAGAGCAGGCTCGGTGGAGATGAGAAATAGAAAAGGAAAAGGGGAGAAGAAACCATTCAGCAGACCCAAAAACCCTATCCAACCTGGATAGAATCCGATTCGACCCTACCTGATTATTAGACCAAGTAAAAGCAGAGCCGACGAAAGGGATTTCAGATAACCCGGAACTCACAATGAAAGAATTAAAATCAGAAACCGAGAGCCTATTGACGGCCAACCCGCCTGCCTTTTCAGCCTGGCTAGCGACAACATTGAAATCGCCCCCCACCACTGAAAACGAGCAACCGAGGATAGCAAGAGACAAAATGACATCCCAAAGAGATAATCTGTCAAACCGGTCACACTTGGCGTACACCGCCAAAAAAATGAACGGTTGCGGGAAATCGGGAGAGGAACAAATGACAGATAATAGTTAAGACGAGTCAAAAACAGGGCGAACAACGAATTCTTTGGACCAAAGAATCCAGATCTTACCCGAGATATTAGACACAGCACCGCCAAAACCAAGCGACAGAATAGCCTTGGTAATCTCTCCAGAACCCAAAAAGGGTTCTAAAATAGCCACTAAACCAATGGAATGCTTACGGACAATCCGCCTAAGTCTAGCAGAGGAAGCTTCGTTGCCGATACCACGAATATTCCAAAAAAGAAAATTCGACATGAAGACAACAAAAAACAGAAAGATAAAGACAAGCCAAAGAAGACAATGCAGACGCAAATCAGATACGATACAAGGAGGATAGAGCAGACTGGTCGATCTTCTCAGTCGCCGCTATAGAGCGAGTACGGATAGTCCGGGGGATGCCGTTAGCGCCACACAAACAACGCCGAGAAGATCTGCGAAGAGGCTGACGCCTAGTCTCGGACAATGAGGAAGCACCTAAACTCTCCTCTGAATCGGCCAGAGAAGAAGAGGATCTGGATGGATCAGAGTTCTCGGTAAGACGAGACGGCCGCTCATTAATCAACGCAATTTCCTCTACACTAAGCAACGGGATGTTGATCGAAAAGGCGCAAGAAGACGATGGAAGAGAGCAACGGGAAGAGCAACAAAGCGGAGGAGAAGCCGAAGAATCCGAGACAGATAAAGAAAAACGGAGATATGTAGGGGAGCTAATGATACGCAACCCACGATGCTGTAAGAACCTAACCCATGCCGGACTGTCACTAATGAGACAGACCCGCGAGACAGGTGAGGTTCGCACTGTGGCTCTAACAGAGCTATCACCTGCTCGAATCGCAAATGACTGGTAATATTCCAGGCTGCCCGCATGGTGGACCGCAACAGGGTACACTATGCGACCAGGAATGGAACACCGCCTAAGCCAATCGACCCAGGCAGAAAAATAACTCCGTAGAGACCAATGGTGATCAACCAGAACAGACAGAACAGACGGACGACACGAAACCACAAACGACACTGACCAGGCCTCGCTATGGCTCATAACAAAAAACCAAGATAGAGATCCACACTGTCTGCTCCAAACGGAGAAAACAATGCCTACGGGACCTGACACGCCATCATCCAAAATAATGCAAAAAGTGTCAGGGAGCACTCGCCGAAGCGAGTCAAGGCTCAAAAACACAAGGAACAACCCAATAGGCATAATCCGACAAGAGAACAAATACCCAAAAACATCGTACAAGTGGAAGAGCACCAACGAAATACTCACCTGACCGGACAAAGCGCCACAAGCCTGCAGCGGCGGGACGAAAGGAACAACAGAGCAACCGGGCACAAGCTGCTCGCAAAACAAGCCACTTAACAAACAGGGGAAAACCACCCCGCCTGCATGAGAAGAGCGGACCGACCAATCCAGAGAGAAAACCGATCCAATACCAAAAACACCACAAACCACCGCCAACCTGCAGCTCGCAACCCCAAAACCACGAAACACCAAGGAAGGAACAAAGGGGGGACAAGCCACAACCCACCTGGAGGAAACCAATTTCCCATCGACCAAAACATCCAAAGCTACACCAAAACCACCGCCGAAAGCACAAAGTACTGATACCCCAACCGACGCATCGATGCTAACCACTCCCAAACCACCAGAACCAACCATAGAAACACAATCCGCCGAGTGAGAGGCGTGGAATGGTATCACCGCAGCCTCAACCGGAGGGGTGATGAAATCCCCTTCGACCAAGAAATCCGATCCAAAGGCAATATCACAACCAACCGAGTCCACCACCAACAACTCAACTCCATCAAGAAGAAAAGCACAATCGGACGAGAACGAAACTGACGGCACGAAAAGGGTGGTAAAATCCCTATCATCCAAGTGAACAAGACCAAGGTCAGAGCCACAACACACGGAGCCCACCACCAGAGTCTCCTCCCCTCTCGGCAATAACCCACAATCGGCAGCAAAAGACAACGATGGTTCGAAAAGGGTGGCGAAATCCCTCTTCAAAGCCGACGCGTCGTCGCTAGCATGGGCCATCACCTCCCAATCAGCGCCAAACATCGACGATGTTAACGTCGAAGAGGAACCAAATGTTGGAGCCAAAAAAATATATGATTTATTGGATGCTGCTAAGAAACCTCTTTGGAATGGATGTACTAGCGGCATTCAATTATCGACAACTGCAGAGTAAGTTGCAATGAAATCAAAGTACAACCTCACAGAAGTCGGATTTATGGCTGTTGTACAAGTTGCTAACGCCATATTCCATCAGTTAATTTAATGTGCGAAAATTATTATGAAGTGAAAAAACTTATGTCATCTTTCAGTTTGCCGTATCAAAAAATTGACATATGTCTAAATGGTTGCATGTTGTTTTGGAAAGATGGTGTCAGTCTTTGAAATTGTAAAATATGTAATCAAGAAAGATACGAACCAAGGAAAAAAAGGAAAGAAGTTCCATATAAGCGTATGCATTATTTACCTATCACTCCTAGATTTCAAAGGTTGTATGCATCATCTGTAACAGCGCATCATATGAGATGGCACAGTGTGAGAACACCTGAAGAAGGTACGTTAACACACCCATCTGATGGAGAAGCATGGAAGTATTTTGATAAGAAATATCCCGATTTCGCAGCGGAGAGCCATAACGTTATACTAGGTTTGTGTACCGATGGATTTTCACCGTTTTCTCAATTTGATTCTAAATATTCATCTTGGCCTATGATCATTACACCTTGCAATCTACCCCGTTGGATGTATATGAAAACTCCATATATGTTTCTCACTATTGTCATCCCTGGCCTCGATGATTCGACATAGGGTATCTATGTTTACTTACAACCGCTAATAGAAGAGTTGAAAACATTGTGGTATGAATAATTTGAAACATACGACGTATCGAAAAAAACTTTTCGGATGTTTGCTTCTTTGTTATGGACTATTAGCGATTTTCCTACATATGCAATGCTTTCGGGTAGGAGTACGGCAGGTCGTTTTGCTTGTCCTTACTTTATGGAAGAAACATGAGCATTTTCTTTACGGCATGGGAAGAAAATTTCATGGTTTGATTGTCATTGACGTTTTCTCCATATTAATCATACTTTTAGAAGAGACGAAAAAACTTCACAGCTAATAGACGTGAGACTTTACAACCACCAACGATTTGGTCAAGTGAAGATATATATATATATATATATATATATATATATATGAACTTGTAAAAGATTATCCAAAGATACATGAAACCGGGCAACAAACTTAAATCCAAGATAAAGCAACGTTTCATAATTGGTGCAAAGAGAGTATATTCTAAGAGTTGCCTTATTGAAAAAATCTCTTAATCCGTCATAACATTGACGTGATGCATAACCAAAAAAACGTATTCGATAACGTGTTTAATACGCTTTTGAATGTTAAGGGCAAGACTAAGGACGATCTGAAATCAAGACGTGATATAGAAGAAATATGTAATCGTCCTGAGCTTCATATGAAGCCAAACGACACTAAAAAAAACCCAAAACATGTTATGAACTAGATAACAACCAAGTTAAAGTACTGTTAAAATGGGTGGAAGGATTACGATTTCCTGATAGAATTTCATCTAATCTTCGTAGATGTGTCGACTATAAGAACGGAAGACTGGATGGAATGAAAAGCCATGAATGTCATGTAATGATGCAAAATTTGTTACCCTTCGCTTTCAAAGAATTGTCGTTCGTAAAGTTTGGAAGGTTATAACAGAACTTAGTTTATTTTATAAGGAGCTTTGTTCAACTACGTTTAAAGTTGACCGTCTTCGTAAACTTGAGGTAGAAATCCCCTTACTGCTCTGCAAACTGGAGAAAATATTTCCTCCGAGTTTTTTCAATGTGATGGAGCATTTACCTGTTCGTCTTCCATTTGAAGCATGTCTTCGAGGTCCTGTACAATATGGATGGATGTATCCATTCGTGAGGTATGCTATTAATACTTAGTATGTAAATGTTAATTTAACTATAAATAAAAATCAATATTGATATGAAATATTTTTTATAGATACTTAAATCATTTAAAGAAAAAAGTGAGAAAAAAGCTCGAGTTGAATGTTCGATTTGCAAATCATATATCGAAGAAGAAGCATCATTCTTTTTCTCTCATTATTTCAATGATCATGTGAATTTATCATTTCAAAGTGTTGCGCGAAATGATGAAGCCGTTGAACAAGATTCTTCTTCTGAAGCAATGTTATCTATTTTTAAACAATATGGTCGACATGCTGGAAAATGTGTAGAAGTATGATTAGATGATAGAGATTACCATGTAGCACACACATATATTCTTCTTAATTGTCCAGAAGTTGCATCATTTATTAGATAATTATCAGATTACAAGTTTTGATAAATTTAATTTAATACTGCATGTGTAAATTAATAATAAAGCAATATATTATGTTTTTGTTTGCAGTGTTTATGAATCACAAAATCCAAACGACGATTTAAGCAAAAATTTCGCTACTTGGTTTTCGAACTACGTTTGTGATCCTACAAATAATGTAGTCGATGAAGGATTAAAACATTTGGCGTTGGGACCGAAAAGGAAAGTTAAAACGTATCCAATATTTTTTGTTAATTAATATAAATTCAACACCAAAGAATACAGTGCTGAAAAATTAATAAACAATACCGGTGTATTTGTTAAAGGCACTGATGATCCTAATAATCATATACGTGATTTCTATGGCGTGTTAACCCAGATTTTGCGATTGAAATATTTTATAAGACCCGCAGAGGAAGTTTTTTTGTTTAGATGCAACTGGTTCAGCAATGTTTCAGGTTCTGGTATTAACGTGCATCCAAATTATAATCTTATAGAAATAAAACATACCTCCCATTATCAGCAGTATGATCCTTTTGTACTAGCCAAACATGTCCTACAAGTTTATTACGCCTCTTATTCGTCTCTAAAAAGAGATAAAGCGGATTGGTCTGCGGTTTTTAAAACCAAGGCGAGATTTACATTCGATGGAAAGAATATTCCAGAAGAACAAGCCTATCAAGCAGATATCGAGGAAAATGTTGAAATCACAATTACAGATGATCAAACTGATTCTGGACAATTAAATGATGGGAAAAATGTATTAGTCGAAGCATTTGAGAGCGTAGAGGAAAACGTAATAGAACATGAGACCGAGTCTAAATCAGAAAACGATGAGGAATGAGTAATATCCGGTAATTTTTACAATTATTCACGCATACGCATCACATATCATCATCATCATTACATGCACTACCAATTAAAAATGACTTTATTACATGCACCACATATCATCATTATTTTATCTATGTCTACAATTAAAAATGAAACTTTCAACAGGTATTATGCCAGGCTCCAAACGTCGTAGCTCTTCTCGCTCGATCGACGGGAGTAGTGGTGAGCCTCCAGCTCGACCACTTGTATATTTGCAGCCAAAGGCTGATGGAGCGTAAGTATCAAAATTAAAATGATAACAATATAAATTTGTTCATACATATATATACTTGTCTAAAGCTTTGTTTTATATATAACACAGGGGATTTGATTTGAAACCCTCAAGAGTTGTGCTTGTCATTTCCAAGCAATCATATATGAACAGGATGACAGATTGCTGGCCTAAGTGGAGTAAGATCCCTGACCAAGTCAGGGAGGCCATCCGGCAGGATTTTTTGGTGAGTTTATACCACTTTACTATATGAATAAGTATAAATGAACAATTAGTAATATTTTCTCTTTGTGCAGGGGCAAGTGGACTTGGCGGAACCGATGTCGCCATGGTTCTGCGCCACTGAAATTCGAAGGTCGCCAAAAATTACAGAGAGGTAATGTTAGCTCCTAAAAAATCGGAGAAGAAACCGAACCGGATGGGCGCTTCCATATGGGATTCGTGGATGAGTTGGTGGGAGACCGACGAGTTCAAGGTAAATCTACCAAATATATAGTTAATTATTTTGCAATTAGTAAATATAATATTAAATTTAAATTGCAGGTGGAGTCGAAGAGGAACTCTGCCTATAGAAGTAGGAATCCTGTAATGCATCGTGGAGGATCCAAATCTTTTCAGCATCACCGTGAGGACTTGGTAAATTTATCAATTATGAATCTAAACCGTTATTACTTTTGTATATTAATTAATTCAGTAATTAGCTATGAAAAAATAAAATATATAAATTATTTATTGTTGGAAAGATCGCTTGGACGTCCCGTGTCTATGATGGAGGTATTTACGCGCACCCACACATTAGGACAAGCAGACAATGCTGGCAATATTACATATCAGTGGGATGATGATGATAAGAAACGGCTGCATATGTATGCATATTTTACATCTTATTTTATTAATATCGATAAGTTTAAATCCCATTCTACTAATTTTAACCTGTAATTGTTTTTTATTTTAGGCAAAGTTTCAGGAGGCACGAGCAGAGTTGCTTTCAGAATCGGATCGCGATGAGTTGACGGTAGAGGAGCAAGATAATATTTTCGACGTTACTATGGATCCGACGCAGCGGAATAGGCGCTATGGCTATGGAAACCAAGCGGTAATCTTATAAACATTGCAATATTATATTTAATAAATTAACCTATACATACACTATACATATGATGATTTCTACCCGAGTTAAATCTAACATATACGTGATTTATAAATATTAGATAAGTAAAAAAGGAAAAAATATACAAAGCTATGTGATAAAAATGGATGAACCAAAAAAAAAGAATACTTTTAACACCTACATATTGTATTAAAAATAATCCATTTCCTTGTGGTATATATTCCAAGAAAAGGGTTCGCTATTTTACATTAGGAACCAAAAACGTGAACCAAAAAAAATATGCACCATTATTATCCTACACCATTGTCATTTAATAAAATATGCATTTCCTTGTGGTATATGCATTGCTTAAGATCATGTCATTTATGTTCCTACATTTTAAAATATGCATTGTTTAAGAAAATGATTATAATACAAATGTGAACATCTCACATTCTATTTGCAGGTTCGGGCAGCTCAAAAGGCGTGTGACAAAGCTGAAATAAAAGAGCTTAGAGCCATGGTTGAGCAGCTGCAAGAGCAGGACCGTCTTCGTGCTATACAAATGGAGCGGCTGGATCAACGTTTAGCGGAGTACATGCAAAGGCATGGTTCCTTCTCTTCGTCGTCTGGTGCTTTTGGAGGTCATGGTGATGCTTGAGAGGTATGATGATTATTGTCTTTCTGGTTGTTTATTGTATATATTGACTTTGAGGTGGTGAGGATTGTGTTTGATGGTTATTGTGTTTATATTGACTTTGAGGTGGTGAGGTTTAAGTGTTTGCATTGTATATATTGACTTTAATATGGAGTTGGAGTTGGTGTTGGTGAGGGTTTTGTTGTTTATGTACATATTGACTTGGAGTTTGGTTTGAAAATGTAATGTTTGATGTTGATTTTTGGTTGTTTATATTGTTTGTGGTATAATGTGTTGGATATTTGATATATATGTGAAATGGAGTGGTAATGGAATGGAAATAGAATGGAAATGGATATATATTGATTGTGTGTGGCTGGAAGGTGAATGACTCGCTGTTACAAAAAAAAATTCACCCAGATTAGCAACGGCTACCAATGGCTCATTGGTCATTTATTCCAACGGCTTCCATCGGCTAAATGCCATTGGAAAAGCCATTGGAATAGCCCTGTTACTTCCGTTGGAAGCCGTTGGAAAGCGTGAGCTCTATTCCAACGGCTTTTCCAATGGCTCCCAATGGCCACCAATGGCTTGGAGCCATTGGAATAACCGGTTTCTCTTGTAGTGTGAACTATTCAAAAAGGTGGGTCGTCATATTTAATCATCAAATTTAATTGGCAAAATTTTTCCGAAGTTTTTCTGAAATCCTAATTTTCGAAATTTTTTAACAGAGTCTCCCTTGTATGGAGAGCCTTTTATAATATTATAAATATGATAAATATAATATACATCGACCCACATGGTCGGAAACACAATATTTATATTTATCAACATATATTTCTTTTTCTCTTTTAATGCGTAAGCATACCTTATATTACCGTTATTAAGCGAGTTTGCTTAATTTATATGCAGTTACACAGCCAAAATCTACCCACACAGCTTTTGATATCTGTACTTACTCAAATGAAGCATGTAAGTTTCATAACCATGAAATTTTCATAACATTCCATCCCTTTAACGAACTTAAACGCATGATTTTCATAAAACAACCATATTATAACATGTAAATTTCGAATGCATAAACAAGTACAAGGTTCAAACATTCAATTATCCATTTCCAATCAATGTATATTCAATTTCAAATTGATTTACAATCAACTTATTTTCATTCCATTCATATCCACATTCATTATATTCAAACCCATTTTATTAATCTTGGAATCATTCCATATAAATTGATTGTCGAACAATTCAGCTCAGGTTCATGCACTTGCATTCATATTAATTTCACTTCCAATTTATATTACATCTTTACATCCACTTTTATTTAATTCACATAGTGTTATTAACTTTATTTTATAGTGAATGGAATTTCATTTCATGCTAATTTATTTATAGACCATTTCATAAAATTATTTCTAAGGTTTCTTATACACATTCCGCTACTTAAATTAATATTCAGCTTTATAACTTAAGTTCATAACCGATCTCATCCCATCTATACTAAAAAATTATATTCAATTCATCTCTTGTTATTAAATACTTAACCATTTTAACTTGGTCATACTTTTCGACTTTCTCGGTTTAATAAGTTATATAAACATATATATCCATAATTCCTTGAATTTTCCACTTAAGTTTACTCACATTCTATATTTATAACATATAGTTATATAATCACTTCACAATTCATGTTTATATTCAATTTACTCAATTCCATTTCAGTCTACATTCAAGTTTCAAGTTTTTGAATTTCCATTCTTTTATCATAATATCAAACTATTTTCATTTTGGTTTTACCATTTCATTTCTCAATTCATAAGTTTAAAAACTTATTTACTTAAAATCTCATATTGCTAACTTGAGTTCATTCACATCTTATAATCATAACCCTGGATTATATATATCACTTTGTATCTTAAGTTTATCCATTCCGTTCAATAATCATAACTCATAATTATATAATCATTTTACATTTCAAACTTCATATTCAATTCAATTCAAAACTAATTAAACTTTATTTAGCTTATCTTAGGTCAAATTTCAACCCATAATATTCATTTTAACTTACTCAAATTAAAATTTAATTCCAGGGTTAAAATTCACATTTTCTCTTCTTATCTATATCAACTCCAAATTATAAGTTCAGTAACTGATTTTCTCCTAACTTCACAAATCATTAAAATGGAAATCCAAGAGTTCTATCACCCGTTTTTATTTCAATTCATTTTGAAATCATAAATATACATATATCCATCCTTATATGTCAAATCATACTTTCAAGATTTTCAAATAACTTGGTTTTGCCAAAACAATTCCCCTTTGGAATTTCTAAAACAACTTATTTTCTCAAAACGATCCAAAAACATTGACCAAAGTAACAATCCGTCACTTAGAAACTCAAAAATGAAGACTGATGATGCGGCGCAATCACCAGCATTATTTTCTAGCGACTGAAGTGAGTACAGTGCTTTCTTACTTCCAAAACCTATTTTAGAACAACTTTTATTCAGAAATATCTCCAAAATAACACCACCATTCTTCCTTTCAAACACTTTGGAAACGTTTGCAAAATCTTCAAGATTTAAAATTCCCAATTACTTAGTTCAAATTCATTTAAAACATTTCCCAAAATTTCCGGGGTTTAAATTCTGGTTAGAATCCAATTCTAGTTATAACTCACTTGTATATATCATGCTTATACACTTTTCAAATTGGTTATACATCCCATTCCACACTTTATAATCTCATTTATATTATAATAATACCAACCAAACAATCCAAATATATGCTTTGTAACAAATTTCGAGGAAATATTTCTTTTATACAAAAATATAGTTTGGGTAAAAAAATTTTTGAAAAAATAGTTCATTTACTAACAACTAATAGATACAGGTACTTGCATTTTCACAATGTAATAACTCAAATACACAATGCTTACATTCACAAACCCTACATCCATCAATCTGCACAATCCAGCCCAAATACTAAATCATAGATTTGACCTATGAAAAAAACATGGTACACATTTTCTATGAACAACATACAAACAAAAACCAAGCCCATTATGCAATGTAGTCTGTTTGATTCCTTTAAGTGAAGCTTGCTTCCTGTTACCCTACCACCTCTGTTTGAGGTGGTTCTCACGATGTCCTGCAAATGAGGCAGAGACCAAATGCTTCAACCTTAGGCCGAGTTACCATTGTCAACAGACATTGATCGAAACTCCAGTTGGTATGATGTCATAAATACAGAATATTCCAATAGCATATGTCAAAATGAATACCATTCAGGAATACACACTACAATTTCATTATCTAATTCCAATGCGTATATATACTCTATCCACTATTCCAAACGGTATATCATATCACAAAGCACTGGGAATGGCCAAAAGAAAAGAAGCAAGAATAACACATGCCCGAAATGTCTGAAACTCTATGGCAGTAACTGAAAACACATGTACGGCAACAACTCATCAAAAATCACAATAAAAACTAAAAGAAGCCTTAATCTCGTTGTGATGATTAGAACATCAGATCGAGTCGATGACAAAAGAATTACACAGCTCTGAAAAAGGTTTAGTTAGCCTTGAAACGCGCCGTGTCTAAAAGCCATGAATCGGTTGTAAAGAGTTCGCCTGATTCTAACTGATAATTAATCAACACAATCTGATTAAGATTTTCAAATTCCTTGGCTTGAATGAAAGAACTGAGGTAATTGAAGCACTCATATACCATAACAAATTTTTCAAAAACTATTACGATCGAGTTTTGGTAAAATAATTTCGTTTACCCTTTTCAAATAAATGTTGTGTCAATTTACCTTGTTTAAGAGTTTACAAACCACTATCGATACGGTTGTACTTCCCGTACATACTAGAATTCATAAACACTCAACCGATAAGTCAACATAATATAAAATATCTTATATCCACTAACAAATACGCGCTCATATATATTAATACACTCAAACTCATTCTAAACTACTACTGACGCAGCGGTAATACGAAAATTAGATGAAACGATGAAAGTAACGATCGATGGATTGAGGTATACTGAAAGGCTCAAATTCGTTGATCCGAAGATACCGAATTCTAGCTATCTCTGACACGTTGATCACGCATGATACCGTGAAAAAAGATCTACAATTCTTCGAGCGTTGATCAAGCGCACTTGATTCCGCGAATTGGCTTCAACGAACGTTGATTCGAGCGCACTCGAATACCGTAGGTGGAGATAGGAGATCACACTCAACTACTGATTTAATGAAAGCACAATGCTAACAAACAAGAATTTTATTCAAAAATCAACCTGATTACAAATGACCCCACATGCCTATTTATAGGCGTACAACGTAACACAACACTATGCACAGGACCACCGACCTAACATAGGTCGTTCACGACCTAACTCCACTCACTAGGTCGCACGCGACCTAACACCAATACACGACCCAAACACTTATCTCACAGGTACATGAGCTACGACCTAAACAAGGTCGTTAACGACCTACATATTACATCAGGCGACTCAACTTATATACAACACGAGACAGTACAAAACACAACATACATGACTTAACATAGTCGCGACCTACGACTTAACAAGCGAGCAACTTAAAATACAACATCACTTGACCTAGCGACCTAACAAATACAACGCACACGACCTATACATCCAGCGACTTAAGCTCCATGCGGCAGAAGGTTGTTGTCTTGCTTAAGCGACTTAACATAGGTCGTTAGTGATCTTCTTTACTCAACCTATCGTCAGAGCGACCTAAGAGTGTTTAACTCGTTAACTCGCTCGAATGTCTTCATGCTTAACTCGTTAACTCGCGAGCGACCTTCCTTATGTCGCGAGTCTCCACTAGGTCGCGAGCGACCTAAAAACTGTTTTGTTAACTCGTTGGGTTGGACCTTTAGACTTCTTAGGTCGCTTGAACGACCTGTCTTCACACTAGGTCGCTGCCGACCTATCTCCACTACCTCCACACTAGGTCGTGAGTGACCTAAAGCCTTTGAATGACTCAAATCCAATGAGTTGGTGAATTCCACTGCTTCGTCACTCAGCTGGGCTGCATCATCCTCCTCCGGTTGAAAGGAATTCGTCCCCGAATTTGCACCTTCCTCTTCCACAGCATGCTTATCCCCAAGATACAGAATTAAGTATTTGACGTTGAAAACATCAGAAGTTTGAACATTATCTGGCAATTTCAATTGATGCGCATTCTCATTGATTTTCTTCAAAATTTCTACAGGACCAATCTTTCGCGCCTTCAATTTATTGTACGTTCCCACCGAAAAACGATCTTTTGTCAACACTGCATAAACCAAATCACCTTCCTCAAAATTCACACTTCTCCGCTTCTTATCCGCCAGTCGTTTATACTTTTCATTTGATGCAAGCAACCGGTCATGAATAGTTCTGTGGTACTCCTGTAACTCATTTACGAAGTCACTAGCCCGCTTAACAACTCCTTTCTGATATGGTACCGTTGTCAAATCCAACGGTCCTTTCGGAATTTCAGAATACACAACCTGAAACGGACTAAATCCAGTACTTCGATTCACAGCATGATTATGTGCAAATTCCGCTTGACATAACTTCATATCCCAGCTTTTCAAATGCTCTTTCACAAGACATCTCAATAAGTTTCCCAACGATCTATTAACCACCTCTGTTTGCCCATCAATTTGCAGATGGTAAGCGCTACTAAACTTCAGCTTCGTTCCAACCATCTTCCACAAACTTAACCAAAAATGACTCAGAAAACGAGTATCTCTATCTGACACAATAGACTCTGGCAACCCATGAAGTCGATAGATCTCCTTGAAATATAATTGAGCAACATGAACAGCATCTGCCGTCTTCTTACAAGCAATAAAATGTGCCATTTTTGAAAACCGGTCAACCACCACATAAATGGAATCGTTACCCCTTTTAATTCTAGGCAACCCCAAAACAAAATCCATACTCACATCCACCCAACGTTTAGTTGGTACAGGTAACGGCATATATAATCCTGCACTGGTCGCTGTTCCCTTCAAAACCTGATAGATATAACATCTCTCCACAAACTTTCAACCTCTTTCCTCATTGAAGGCCAGAAATAAGATTTCATTATCAACTGCATTGTACGATCACGGCCCACATGTCCTTCCTCGTGCAATTCCTTGATAATCTTCATTCTAAACTGCCTTCTGGAATACACAATTTATCTCCCTTGAACAGAAATCCATCCACTAGCATGTACTCATCCGTCTTTCCCTTCTCTACTTTAGTCACCACCTGGGCAAAATAAGGATCATTGACAAATAATTCTGGAAGCATATCGAACCCCTTTACTTCAACCTTCATAGTAGTCAATAAATGATTCCTTCTACTTAATGCATCTGCTACTCGATTTGTCACCCCTGACTTGTGTTTCACGACAAAAGTAAACTGTTGCAGGTAAGCAATCCACGCTGCATGCCTAGCTAAAATTTTCTCCTGTCCTTGTAGATGTTTTAAAGCTTCATGATCAGTGTATAATACAAACTCCTTATGGAACAGATAGTGTCTCTAATGTTTCATCGCTTGCACAACCGCATAAAATTCTACATCATACGTACTATATCTCGTCTTTGCCCCTGAAAGTTTCTCACTGAAATATGAAATAGGACGCCCCTTCTGACTCAACACCCCTCCAATTCCAACCTTGGATGCATCGGTATGTAGTTCGAACAACAACTGAAAATTTGGCAAAACAAGAATTGGGGCTGTCGTCAAAAGTTCTTTGATTCGCTTAAAAGCAACCTCTGCTTCCTCCGACCATGAAAACTGCTTTCCTTTCATACAATCAGTAACCGGTGCCATCACGCTACTGAAGTTTGGAATGAATCTTCGGTAGAATGATGCTAGTCCATGAAAACTTCTCACTTCTGTTATTGTCCTCGGCTGTGGCCAATTTCTGACTGCTTCAACTTTATTCTGATCCACCAGGATTCTTCTTCTGACACAACATATCCCAGAAATAAGACACACCTCGCCATAAACACACAATTCTTTGTTGCAGCATAAAATTGTTCCTGTCGTAGTACCATCAACACTTTTCTCAGATGATGCAAGTGTTCTTCTGTACTTCCACTGTATATCAGATTATCATCGAAATATACCACCACGAATTCCCCAATAAATGGTCTAAAAATCTGATTCATCACCCGCATGAACGTACTTGGTGCATTCAAAAGACCAAACAGCATTACCAGCCATTCATACAACCCTTCTCTCGTCTTGAATGCTGTCTTCCATTCGTCACCTGGTCTAATTAGAATTTGATGATATCCGCTCTTCAAATCAATCTTCGAAAAGATAGTAGCCCCGCTCAACTGATCTAACAAATCATCCAACCTAGGCATTAGGAATCTGTACCTCACAGTGATCTTATTCATTGCCCGACTATCGGTACACATCCTCCACGTTCCATCCTTCTTCGGCACCAACAGAGCTGGAACCTCACAAGGACTTAGACTTTCCTGCACATGCCCTTGTTCTAGAAATTCTTCCACTTGCCTTCGCAACTCCTCATGTTCCTTCGGACTCATCCGGTAGTGTGGTCGATGTGGCAACAAAGCTCCTCGAACAAGATCTATTTGATGTTTAATATCCCTCAACGGTGGTAATTCCGTTGGAAGCTCCTCAGGAAATACATCGTCAAATTCTTCCAGCACTGGCTTCACTTCTTCAGGAATTTCAACCACTTCATTACACTCTCGTCCAATCAACAAAAACATTTCAGTCTCCTCTTCAACTTCCTTGACAAACTCCTTCAATGATAGCAAAGTTTTAAGCTCTTCAATCTCCTCCAACTTGCTTTCCTTCTGTTGTTGCTTCTTGGGAATTAAAGTGATTTTAGTACCGTCAAACATGAAACTATAGCTATTAGCACGACCATCATGTTGCACCGCTCTATCAAACTGCCATGGTCTGCTGAACAACAGATGACACACATCCATGTCCACAACATCACACCAAATTTCATCTTTGTATTTCTTACCAATCGAAAAATTAACACAAGCTCTTCGTCCAACTTTCACCTCACCACCCTTCCTCAACCATGCTAACTTGTAAGGTTTAGGATGCTTCTCAGTCTTTAACTCCAGCTTCTTCACTGCTTCTGTAGAGATAATATTGTCACAACTCCCAGCATCAATAACAAACTTGCAAACCCTTCTAAGAATAGTGCATGTAGACCGAAAGATGTTATTCCTTAACCAGCTAGAATCTTCCTCTTGCTTTGGTGTTAGACAAGACCTCCTCATCATCAAATTACACCCCTCATCTCCGGACAGCTCTTCTTCCTCCTTAACATAAGGTTAATTGGAACATTCAGCTTCTACATCCTCTTCTTCAACCTCAGCTACCATCACTCGTTTCTTTGGCTTTGGACATTCATTGCTTTTGTGGCCCACTTCTTGGCAATTATAACACTTGAAACTGTTATTGACCTTCGCCTTCATAACCTCATGCATAACTGGTTTACTGACAGTTTTAAGAACATTGGAACTCCCACTAACACCCTTCACTTGATTGTTGGAATTTGTAAACACGCTACCTCCTCTTCTGCCTTGCTTTTCCCAAGCCAACGCCTTCTGGTGTGCTTCCGCCATAGATCTTGGATCAAACATATTAACCATATCCTGGATCTGCATTCGCAACCCTCCAACAAATCTAGCAGTCAGTTGTTCTTCCGTCTCCACAATATCATTTCGAGCAATCATTTGATAAAATTCATCAGCATAATCATTAACAATCTTCGCTCCTAGCCTCAGATTCTGCAACCTCTGATATATAAGTGATTGATAATGGTAAGGCAAGAATGTAGCTTTCATTAACTTCTTCATCTTCTCCCATGTAACAATCTTTGACTTTCCCATTCTCTCCCGTGTAAGTTTAGTTTGCTGCCACCATGCTAACGCTCTTCCCCTCAACCTTGTAGCAACTAACTTTACTCTTTTAATGCTCAGGAACCTCTTTAAAGTCAAAAATTTCTTCAACGTTAGATAACCAGTCCAGAAACTCCTTTGCAACCATTCCTCCTTTGAATTTCGGAATTTCTGTCTTCATTCCCAACTCCCATCGTCGATCCTCTTCTACATCCCTATATAAATTTCGAACTTGGTCTCGATCTCGATAATGAAAACTAGCTCTATCACCATCTTCATCAAAATTAAATATACATCGATACCGATCTCGTCTTTCTTCATCTCTATGATCATGCATGGTCCTTCTACCCTGTCTATTTGTATCGGGATGTGATTCATTTTCGAACTCACATGGAGTTCTTCACTCTTCATTTATATAGTCATGGTGATCTCTCCTCGATGAAATTGATGTTTCTCTTCTTTCTCTAAAAGATTGCGGCGACACCCTCCTCGCTTCCGTAACCGATGGCGAAACTCTGTTTCCTCCATGGTTCGAGACTGGCGACCTTCTCCTTTGAGTTTGATTCATGTCAATCATCAACTTCTCTAGCTTTCCAATGCCTTCATCAAATTTCTCATTAATGCGTTGTTCCATCTGCTCGGCTTCTTCCCTTCTATACAACGCTTCAACATTTTGATGGCGGTTAGCTCTTCCCGGCGGCATGATTGAATCACATAATCACAAATCACAAATACTTCAACAAACTCAAATACAAACTTCAATCTTCAACTTAAAGTTCAACTCTCGGCCTTGCACTTAGTTCGCACAAGAATGGAATGACCTAAGGCTTAGCTCGACTCAACACTTCCTTGGCTCGGCTCGGTTTCAAACACTTCAAACACCTTGGCGCGCAAAACTTTCCCGTGCAATTTCAAACAATTTCCACACTTTGATCCAAAGGAATATGGATCAAACACTCCAATCTTGTTGCAACTTTGCGATGAACACGATGAACGACAAACTTCAACAATACATGGCTCCAAGACTCGGCTTAGCTATGATTGGCTAAGTCTAGCTTCGATACCAAAATTGACGCAGCGGTAATACGAAAATTAGATGAAACGATGAAAGTAACGATCGATGGATTGAGGTATACCGAAAGGCCCAAATTCGTTGATCCGAAGATACCGAATTCTAGCTATCTCTGACACGTTGATCGCGCACGATACCGTGAAAAGCGATCTACAATTCTTCGAGCATTGATCAAGTGCACATGATTCCGCAAATTGGCTTCAACAAACGTTAATTCGAGCGCACTCGAATATCGTAGGTGGAGATAGGAGATCACACTCAACTACCGATTTAATGAAAGCACAAAGCTAACAAACAAGAATTTTATTCAAAAATCAACCTGATTACAAATGACCCCACATGCCTATTTATAGGCGTACAACGTAACACAACACTATGCACAGGACCACCGACCTCACATAGGTCATTCACGACCTAACTCCACTCACTAGGTCGTACGCGACCTAACACCAATACACGACCCAAACACTTATCTCACAGGTACACGACCTACGACCTAAACAAGGTCGTTAACGACCTACATATTACATCAGGCGACTCAACTTATATACAACACGAGACAGTCCAAAACACAACATACATGACTTAACATAGCAGCGACCTACGACTTAACAAGCGAGCGACTTAAAATACAACATCACTTGACCTAGCGACCTAACAAATACAATGCACACGACCTATACATCCAGCGACTTAAGCTCCATGCGGCAGAAGGTTGTTGTCTTGCTTGAGCGACTTAACATAGGTCGTCAGCGATCTTCTTTACGTGACCTATCGTCAAAGCGACCTAAGAGTGTTTAACCGTTAACTCGCTCGAGTGTCTTCATGCTTAGCTCGTTAACTCGCGAGCGACCTTCGTTATGTCGCGAGTCTCCACTAGGTCGCGAGTGACCTAAAAACTGTTTTGTTAACTCGCTGGGTTGGACCTTTAGACTTCTTAGGTCGCTTGAACGACCTGTCTTCACACTAGGTCGTTGCCGACCTATCTGCACTACCTCCACACTAGGTCGTGAGCGACCTAAAGCCTTTGAACGACTCAAATCCAATAAGTTGGTGAATTCCACTACTTCGTCACTCAGCTGGGCTGCATCAACTACTGACTCTATCTTTAACGAGTAATCCCTACGAAAGCCTAGGTATATGGCCAACCTAATCTTTGATACCAACTGTGATGACCCGACTTTTCGAACCTCAAAGATCAACATTAATACGTTCACTGTATAACATGCTGAACAATTGAGTGCTGGAAAGACAAATTGTTTGTGAAAAAGAAAGAAGGTAGAAGAAAGAAGAAACTAAACAAATATAGAATCTCACAGCGGACTGAATAATATATAATATCAATAGCTCTTTGCACAAATCAAAACTATTATATACATATCTCAAATCAGAGTACACCAATCAATATTACCAGCCTAGACAGCTATAACGGCCTATCCTTACAATTGCTGATAATTTCAAATAAACATAGCAGCGGAGTAAACAAGTACGGGAATACATCTCAATCTTCAGCTCGTCTCCTGAGCTCCAAAGCAATCCAACCTAAATCTGTAATATGCTCGGTCTGACCCGAGCATTATTATAAAATAATAACACGGATCAGTCTGGTAAACTAGTGTGAGAAAACATACTTAATTTGATTTATAAAGTTATAGAACCTTTTCAAAATAAAGGTATCGTAAGACGATGCCACACATAAACACGGTCTGGTAATTACCTTACGATCACCAAACCATTTCTATAAAAAATTCAGTGATATTACAAAAATGTCTAAGGATCAAAATAATAATAATCAACTAGCTTTGATGCTCGTGCTGTGTACATCACAAAATACTATATATAAAATCAAAACTCGATAAGGCTCGTTCACTAATTGTGTAGGATTTCCACGGAGGTTCCCTCAGTACTTTGAGAACGATCCGCCTGCACATGAATCAGAGTTAACCTTCCGAAGCATCATACCCGTCTAGCCGAGGTATTATAGGAAAAACATAACTGGTCTTGCTAAGAACGAATGCATCACTCCGACATGCTAAAAAACCGAAGGTATCCGTATTACTAGAAAAGGAGCCGTGTACACCTTATGGGTTTGCCAACCCTACTGGCCATGCCTCCTATCTCTGGTTTTAGTCATTTCCGCCGATGAAGCTACATTCGGCATTCCAGCTTACGCACCGCTCCAAAAATAGGTCATGAAATCGCATATAGATTCTCACACCACAATGGCCTTGGAATTACATATATATTCCATCATCTCAATAGATCTTGGAATCACACACGGATTCCCACACTTCAATGAGTCACAGAACCACATATGGATTTCAACACTCCAAAACATGATGCATCTCCTCCATTTAACCATTTTTTTTTGGAATAGGTCATGGGTTCCGACTTATCGCTTATGAGTACACTCTCCATTTCCTAGTGTCTTTTCGGAATGCTCAAGACCGGTTCTTTAGGAAATAATCAGACAATACATAAGAGCGGAGATTACCCCATAACTGTTTAAGTGGACGGATCTCCTAATCATTTATCCTAGAGGAACAATGAGTTTATACGTATAGTATAGCACCTTGAACGGTAACTGTACCATATTGTTCCTATGTTTCCCCTAGATATTTCCAGAGTTAAAATCCCTCGATGTTAAGTAGGAAATGGTTTCCTACCATGAAAATAAAAAAGGATTGCATATTTGGGCAAGATTTGATAATCAGTTATTTAACTATCAAATAACAAACATTTAACCATAGGTCACATTCCCACTAAAATCACTAAGCCTCATTTAAATTTGATTTCGATAAATCAAGTCTTCTTATTAAAACATCCATAAACTTGTTTCATCTAAATAAGTATATTCACAAACCATCCCTTTTCGAATACATAAAAACCATATTATATTAAAATAGATATGGAAATACCATTCGGTATCGATCATGGAACGCAGCTCGATGGTTGTGTCTCTATTCTAGTGAAACCAAACTTAACTTAGGCGATCTCTACCTCCCAATTTCCTCCATGCAATCAATCATAGATCGTAGTTTACACAATGATTACGTAGCTGTCCTAGCGAAAACATCCCAAACTGTAGGCAATCTCTGCCCCTCGAATTACGCTATGAAAAAATATACCATTACTTTCAAAAAAAACTATTCCATAAATTTCCAAATTTTCTATAAGAAAGTTCTTTATATATTTCAAACTTTAACTTAGAGAAATATTATTTTACAAATTTCTAACCTTTTATAAACTTCCCTTTCCAAATTTCAAACCACCTTCACATTTATAAACTCCTTTGACCAATTCTTCACATAAAAGATTTCCTTTATAAACAAATTTATTACACAATTGTAATAAATAAGATTTTAATATGTCATCAAAAATCTCTTAACCATTTTTGATAATATACAAACACCTTTAACAACATTTATTAATAATATAATCATTTAAACTTTAAAATTTTAAAATTTAACAAAATAAAATAAATCAACCTTTAAATAAAGTTAATCAACTTTGGAATCATATTATCACTAAAATAAATTTCTAGTTCTAAATAACTAATAATAATAACTTATTTAAACAAAATCAATTAAACAATTAATTTAAAACATAACTAACTTTACCATATAAATGATTTTTGCAAAGCATTTGTAAACAAAAATTTAAACAAAACATTTTGTATAATAATTGTTAAATAAAATATTTTGCTTCAAATTATACAATTTGAAGTTAAACAAACACCTTCCAACGTTACACTGAGGCTTAGAAATTCTAATGGTATTTATCAACTACCATTCAATTCAATTTAACTATCAAAATTAAATTACAAGCATTTACAGAACAGTCATATATGTAAATCAAATCTACACTTAACAACGATTTGTTAACACATCAATTTTCCAATATAAATCCATTTGCATTGACAGTGTCCAAATTAATCAAATAGCAGATTAAAAATTAATTCTGCTAACCAATTATTATTCAGAATTAAACCCTTCCATTCATTATCCAACATTGTTTATTTGGTAAATAGATAACACCTATACATACTCCAATTCAATTTGCGTTATAATTTGACAACGTAATTCAAAAACAATCCATTTACCAAATTCACACATATATGACTCAATACTAGAAATAAACTTAAAAAAATAAAGATAAACAGTTTTAATGGCAATTAGAGTTGCTATATCATCACCCTAGATCTGGTTCAACTAATCTAATAGCATTTCAAGATGCTATATCATGATCCTAAATTCGTTTCAACAATCACCAATTTCAACAATCCAAACAGCATAAACAAAGGTTATTCGCTATAAAACATCTGCCAATTTACTAAATGAGTGAGTTTAACTCACCTTGAGTTTTCAAATTTTAAATCAAATCGAACGACGTTCGATTGAACCTAAAATTTTATCTAGCTCCAATCAACTCCAAATCAATTCCACAATATAATGCTCATTGCCACGATTCCATCGCTGCTTGTTTCGTCCAATTTCGACCTCGTAGAGAGAAGTTATCAATTTATTAACATCATACAAATATATATATATATATATATATTTACAAAACTTTTTTTTAACCTTAGATCTGGCCATTGGAAATACTCTTGAGAAACTTGGTCGCTCGTCTGTTTCTTCTTATCACGGCATGTTGGCAAGTGAACCCACTTGCCGCCACTATCGTCTTATTACCCGACCACCACATCGATCAATAATACGATCAGGAACTACCACTACTGCACCTACTTCGACTCCCCCTATAGCTTGAACTTTTTTGAACTCGGCGCCTCCCCTTCACCCTAAAACGCCTCCAAAGAATGAAGGAATGCGACAAACTACTAGCCTCCACACTCCACTAAAATCAATCACCACCATATGGATTTGCTCGTCTCGACGAGTTCTAAAATGTTGCTTTAGAAAGATTTAGATAATAGTGCGTAGATTGGGAGGATTTGAAGGAGGAAATCGAACAATTTTTGGCCACTGAATTATAACATGGCGGCTTAGTGAATTTAGGATTATGGCTGGAGAGTGTTGTGTACACACATACATATAACTTACTATTTAAAAACCCCGTTCACACTTGGATTTTCCCGATCTCCAAACGAAATGTGTCGCCTGGTGTTTATAATGTTTTAGCCCTATTTCGAACACAGTGGAACAAGTTTTGAGGCCTAAGTCGATTGTATGTGGAAGATAGCTTTTCGAATCGAATTATAATATTAAATTTCCAATATTAGTTTCAACGCGTTTCTATTCCGTACGATCAAACGATTACTCCAAACGTTATGAAGTTTCTAATCCGATAATAATACACTATTACAGATCAATGAAACTGGCTCCGTCGAATTCCAAGACTGTGCCTAGAAGGTTATTTTAACGTGTCAATCAAATCGAACGAATTTCAAAATCGACAAAATTACTCGAATTTCCAATTTTAAAAACTTACCAACTCAATTCTAATTCAAATAGAATTTATGTTCACACTAGTTTATATTAAATCAGATGTTATTTACAATATCCTAAATATTAAAATTCACTATTAAATCAATATATGAAAATTTCAAATTTTAATATATCAGCTTTTAATTCCATTCAGAAGTCCATTATCATCACTCTAATTCAAACAGAATTTAAACCAACTTCAAAAATCATTCCCATTCACTTTTAACTCCAAATTCACATATTTACCAAATTACAAATATTAAATTTATTATTCACCAAAATGAATTTAATTGCTATATTTGAAATTTTAAACCATTTCACTAACTCAACCAAAATATCCATATTCAAAATAAATTAATATTTTAGGTTGGACATTTAATAATAAATTAACGTCCAAAACCAAATGACCAAAATTTTGGGTCCTTACAACTATCCATCATCATTTTCCTACTTTATTCCAGTAGCGTTCGTCAAACCATCCCACTTCATTCTGGATTCTCCACCACGTGCACAGTTGTTAAAGTGGTTTTTGGTATTGGCAAAGAGTATGACAATATCTGATCCCGGTCGCTTTAACAATCAAATGTTTATTTCACACCGGTAGATTCTTTTACATTTTCAAAACGATTCATAATTAATATCAAGATATCATATTCTCAAAAATCATATCACTTTCTAAATCGTCTTCACTTTCGAAATCATTATTCACTTTAAACCATACTCACTTTTAAAATCATTATTCCCTTTAAATCATATTCATTAAAAAAATCAAAACCATAAGATTGGTCAAACCATCGTATCAAAATATTCACATTTAAACCAATTGAATCTAAATCATAACAGTTCCAACTTTAAAAAAAATTGAATTTTGAAAGTAGTTCATATATTAGAATAGTTATACATTTAAAATTAGTTTATATTTTACAATAGGTTATATATTAAAGTAGTTTATATATATAGTTGTTTGTAAATTTAAAATAATATATATTAAAATAATTTATAGTTTAGAAATAGGTTATAGATTAAAATAACATATATTTTAGAAATAGCTTATATATTATATAGGTTATATACTAAAATAGTTAATGTATTAAAAATAGTTTAAGTTACTATAGTTAACAATAATTTAAAATCGTTTTATTAGTTTAAAATATCTTAATAGTTTAAGGATTTTAAAATAGATACAATAGATTAGTATAAAATGGTTTGATTGTTGGAATGGTTTATATAGTAAATAATTTGAAAATCTATATAATCTGAATTTTTAAATAATATATCTTTAAATAGTTCATATTAAAATAATTAATTTACAAATAATATCAAATTAGACTATTTCTTTCTTTTCAACAAATATGGACCATGTCCAGATTTCAAATAACCAAAACTCAATTTTAATCTTTAAATTCAAATTCTCATTAAAACCATTTCAATCTATATTGATTTCAAATCCATGTTTGAACTACAAATTTAGACCACTTCAAATTCAATAGATTTCAAAGTTTAAATATTCAAACGTCTACAATAAGTCAATTTTGATAAATTTCGTTTATATTTCAAAATTCAATTTTAAAATTTCAATCTAAATTTAGCAAACAGTTCATATAAACCAATTTCAATTTCAACATTTTCAAAGCTTGGATTTTGAAAATAATTTAGTTCTTACAAATCAAATTTTATTTTAAAATATCAATTAACTGGACTTAGAAAGTAATGATTTTAAAATCATTTAATTTAACCAATCCGGTGTCCGTATATAATTTTCTGCCCTATGGTCAAGTGATACAGATATATATCACTTCAACCCGCAATAATTTTAATTTACGGGTATATATCATTTCAACCCACAATCTTGAGAAAATTCAAATCCATTAAATCATCCAAGTTTATCATTTCAACCCATAACGATTTTTTCCTAATCTATAAGACCGTTCGGGTATATATCATTTCAACTCATCTCAATGAACCAGATTTTCAATCGTTTGATTTTGAACACTTAGTTTATTTTAAATATTTAATTTGAAATGTAAATGGATTTTAATATGAAGTTTATCGATCAAATAAGTGGAATAAAAATTTATGTTCCAAATATAGCGATTTATTGAATAAATTTGATTGTTGAATTAAGAATTGAAAATCGTTTAAATAATTGGAATTGGAATTGAATATGAATCGAATAATTTCTAATGTTGAAATCCTATTTGAATCAGGTTTGAGTTGATAAGATTTTAAAACTAAAATTTCAATTGAGTTGGTCAATTTTTTAAATCGTCAATTTAATTGACGCATCAAAATTGCCATCCGGGGAATAGTCTCAGAATTCGACGAAAGCAGCTTCATTGGATTCGTAATAGTGTATTTTTATCGGATTTCAAATTTCGTAGCATCTAAATTCACCTTTTGGCCATGCGATCTGGAAACACCTAGAAATAATTTAATTGAATTGAATTTAAATAGTCGATTTAAAACATTATCTTCCACATATGATCGAATTAGGCTCCGAAACTTATACCATTGAGGTCAGAATAGTGGTATAACCTTAGGAATACCAGGTGGCACGCCTCAATATGAGTTCGAATTTTTAATTTAATAAAAACGAGATATTTTAGAATTTAATAATATATTATATTGCAAAGTTAATCCCTAACATCTCGAGCCGACCTAGTGACGCTAACCTACTTATACGAAGTAAGCTTTCCCCTTGCTTAAAAAAAATTGTGTATATCTTATCCTTTCTTCCTTCTGTTCGAATTCATTCGTATTAATTAAAAAAAGGGAAGGGGAAGAGCTCACGCGATTGAATCGCGATAGGCAATGTTTGGGTCATGGATGCGGTCGAGGATGGCAGGCTTTGGGCAAGGCGATTGGGAAAATGCAGCAATGGATCGCGATTGTCTACATACACGCATGTGTGCGCCACGCTAGAGGATTGGGCGAGGCGTGGCCGCGGAGGGGTATGGAGGAGGCAACGCATTCAGGTGATGGTGATGTCGCGTATGGGGAAGTGGCCGGCGACTTAGAGAAGTTTCGGAATGGTAGTCTGGATACTCACGATGGTGCGACTGTAGATGTCGACTATGGAGCACCTATTCATGCAGATATTTAGCCACAAGCTCTAAATTGAAGACCAGTTCAAGCATCAAGTCGAGTCTCCGCCTGGAATGTTGCGACTGCAAGAAAATTTAAGGCACAAAGTCGATTTGGGAAAGACGATTATTAAAGGTAATTATACTGTAAAATGGAATTAGTTAATTTAATTTTTAATTAAAGTAGATACTTATTTAAAATCGAATGCTTATTAAATTAATTTCTCATTCATACGAGGTTCAAAAATCACAGAATCAGTCGAGTTTGGTTCGTAACTATGAAATCTACACAATAGGATTGGTTTGGGATTTTTTTAGAGTCGGTTGGGATTTTAGAAAATTAAACATCTGGATGTTCGGGAAAATAAAAATCAAAGTGAGTAAATCTCACTCATATGGATTGCTGCTTTTAGTTAAATGTTAAAATTAATTATTGGATTATCGGTCAAATTTATATAATAAATATCAGTTGAATGTTATATTATATATAGTGGTATATGTACTAGTAGTTGGATATATTCCCGCCTATTGGAGTGCGCCCTGCATAATAGTGGATTAACCTATATTACTACGTTATCTCGCCTCGAATTGAGATTGGTATTTTATGTTATATAACGTTTGTGGATGCACGGAAACAGGATAGAGGGATCCAACTGGATTCCTTAAAAATATCTTGGCTTGTTTCATATATAATGATATGTGATGTGATTGAATAATCTATTATGGATTGTTGTGTGATTTGATATATTGGATGCTATAGTAGCACTGGCCCTAATTTTCATATTTTAAATACCATAAATAATATTTTGAAATTTAAAAAGAAATTTAAAGGAAAATTTTGAAGATAAAAATTGTTTATATGGAAATTGGAATATTGAATAACGAGTGGTTGGGATTAAATAAAAGATTTGATTTTAGAAATAGAATCAACTATTTCGTAAGGAGTTTTCAAAAATATATATTTTTGAAATTTATATATTTATAACGAATTTGAAAACAAGGAATTTTAATCATATTTCTTAACTTACAATTAGTAGTTAAATTCGAATTTTGAAGGGATTTGGAATTATTTAAAAAGGAATTGATTGGGTAGAATAAATAATTTGACTTTGGATATTTAATTAGCTATTTTGTAAATTGTTTTCAAATGGAAAATTTCAAATTGAATAATTTTAAAATGATGATTACTAAATGAGATTTCTTTCAATATGAAATGGAAGTTAAACCGAGATTTCAATGGTTTGGGATATAGTTGGATTATTCAAGAAATAGAATTCCAAATGGAATTTGTACAGAAAGCAATTAAAATTGGATTTTAGTAACATAAATCTGTTATAAATTGGAAATGGTTTTATCAATTGATAAACGATGTAATAAATAAGGGAAAGTGATATCAGTTGATAAAATTGGAAACATAAATTCACAGTGTGAATTTATATCGAAATATGGAAATCAGTTTTGGAAAAGTAGTAAATTCTATTTTTGAAATGTGAAAATGGTTAGAGAATTGGAATGAAATCGATATGTAATGGATTTAGAGGGATTTATAAATTGAATTGGTTATTGGGATTTTTAATTTTAAAAATATATTTTTATTAAGAAGTTAAGTTTTGTTTTAAAAGGAAATTTTATTTAATAAGCTAGGTAATTAAAAGCTAGTTAGTATTGAATACTTCAGAAGTGAATTTTTCAAATATGTAATATTAATTGAAATAAAATTCTAATTTTTATAGTCAACATTGTAAATCGGTTAGTTTTATAAAAAAATGAGTTAGAAATGGGTTATTGATGCTCTATTAAAAGTGTTTTGATATTTTAAATAATTGCCTTAACTTGTTTTAAAAATAAATTATTATTTTCTAAAATTACTTATTATACATATATATAGAGTTTGAAAATGATTGAAATATATTTATAAACTCTCACTAGATTTGGAAACAGGGTTTACTTAAAGGATATGATTTTTATTAGAGAAATACTATAATGAATTATGGAAACTGAAGTAAACTACCGAAATGTGGAAATACGAGAACTTCGAGAATGAATTAGAATTCATAGGAAAGAAGTTAGAAATGGGTAATTGGAATTATAAGCAAGGGTGATTGATTTTGGAAATTTTAAAGGAAATTAATTAATGAATTTTGGAAACATGTAGAATCCTTTTTTAAATAAATTAAGGAATTTACAAATAAATTGTAAATGATTTTGAGAAATAGAAAATAAATGGAATATTTCCTAAGTATTGGAAATAAAATAATTTGGAAAAATATACTTATGAAAATTTCCAAAGTATGGAACTTGGAGGGCTTGAAATATTTTAACTTTGATCGCTATGGAAATATGTTTAAAAGTGTCGAATTTTAAATGGAAATTGGAATTTTAAATATTTCTATGTATTGATATGATTCAAAAATATCCTATTACGGATATAAGTTTTTTGGATTTGTTTTCGAATATTGGAATTAAAAGAGATTTGGATATATATATATATATATATCCTTGTGAACATATGTTGAAATGAATATTTGGAAAGATTTATAATATGGGCCTAGTGACTGCTTATGTATGTTATTTGATAGTTACATCATCGATTATCAAATTTGGTCAAATTCGTTGATTGTTTCGAAGAGACCGGGATCAGATTTAATTATCCAAAAACTGCTTCGATACGATTTATGTGTTATGAATTGTATTATCGTGAAGATAATGGAGATGGTTATCTTGGAGGAGATTATGTTTATTCAGACCCAAAATAACTTGTATGGATGAACGCTATTATTGCATATTTTCCTAGAAGGCAGTGTTAGCATTCGAACTATGAATGCTATTCTAAAGGTAAAAGATAGCCGCAAGCCTCATCAACGAGGAATGACTAAAACAGGGGAGATACAACAAGGCTAAGTGGGTCGCATCCAAGTAGGGTATGTTATCACCTTTCTAGATACCCTCAGATATATTATATTAAAATTATGGATATGGTTGTGCATGGAAAAGTGCGCACTCGATTAGGGCGGGAACATCCGGGGTGATAACATATTCGGTACCATCCAGCAAGGGGTAAGCCGGTCCTGTGTTGGCAAGGATCGTTAGGTACGATCTCGGTACATTTTCTAGAGATGTATTATGGCGGGCGGTACCCCAGTAGCCCAGTCATTGTATGGAATCCAACATCCACTACGAGCCGTATGGTTTTATTTGTATGCCAAATATGCTGAAACGTGGGTTGCAAGCATTTCAGATATTTTCTAATTTACTTTCTCTAGACACTATTATAATATCAGATAATTTTTATATAAAATAATTTGGTTATCATAAGGTAAAAACCCGTCGTATTTATTATGACATGGTCTTATGAGATACCTTTTTTTTTAAAGAATTTTGAATATAGCAATAATTCAAATTGAATGTGTTTTCTCATGCCTTTTTTCGGACTAACTTGGGTTTTATTTTCTTGTAATGCTCAAGTCAGACCGAGTATTACAGTTTCAGGTTAGGTTGCATGGTGCTCAGGAGATGAGCTGAAGGATTTCAGACGTATTTCACGTACTTGATTATATTCCGTTGTGTGTAGACTTATAGCTAGTACTGGTGAGGACATGTTAAAATAACTGACCAGAATTGATTTATTGATTGTTGTACTCTGATGATGAAATGTATAAAAACTGTTATAGTCATTTTGCATAAAAATATGTTATTATCTATTATATATGTTTCCGCTGTGATTGTAAGATTCTGTGTTGTTGTTTTTGTTTTTGTTTGTTTCTATCTCTTCTTCTTCTTTACCCTAAGTTTTTTGCCTTTTTGTACAATTTGGGTTGGAAAAGTGTTAATTATTATCAACTCAAATGTTATGAAATGGCAGGTCACTACATGTGGTATCAAAACTGAAGGTTAAGCAATACCTTGGTTTGGTAGGGATTACTCATTAGAGATAGGATCAGTAGTACCCTAGAATGAGTTTGAGTGTATTAATAAATATGAGCGCGTATTTGTTAGTAATACAAAATGTTTTATGTTGGGTTGGTTAATTTATTGAGTGGCTTATGAACTCTGGTCGGCACAGTCCATACAACTGTATCTCTAAATACTTGAAAAGAATAATTTGACACGGTATTGTTTTGAAATGGGGTAAATGAAATAATTTTAGCCAAATTATATTTTTGATAGAAAAGAAATAATTTTAGGAAATTATTATAGTATATTTAGAGTGTTTGGATGTAATTATTGTAATCAAAACAGATTAAAAAAATTTAAATGGTTCATATAACCAAATAGAAATTGTATGAATATGGTTTAAGATAAATTAAACACAAAATGAATTCAAGCCAGAACTGGAAACTTAAAATCCTGAAAAATTGGAAATTATTTTCTAAAGTGTTGTGAAAATAAAAATGTATAAATGAAATACATGAATGAGATTATAAATAGAAATTTATTAAAAGTGAGAATTTAAAATCCTAATAGTTTTGAAATTGGTTTCAGAAGGTATTTTGAAAAATATAACGATATTGGTTTGAAAATGTTTTTGAAAAGAAATATTTTAAAAATGGGATGTAAAAGAAATTGGAAGCACTAAACTCACTCGGTCGCTGGTAAATAACTCTAATGATGATTGCAGCATCATCAGTGTTCATTTCGGTTTTCTAAGTGACGGATTGCTACCCTGATTGTTTGTTTAGAATTGTTCATAAAAAAAGGTTTGTCTAGAAATTCGAAAGGAATTGCTTTGGGTAAATCCAAGTTGATTTAAAATTTTAGAAGGAATTATTTTGGGAAAAACAAAGTTTGTTATGGATATCCTAAAAATGTGGTTTAATATACTAAGAGGCTATATATATATATATATATATATATATGATTTTAAAGTGATTTGAAATAAAAATAGGTGTTTAAATTTTGAAATTTCTATCTACGTGTTGGTGAAATGATCGTGAATAAGTTTTTTAACTTATAACTTAAGAAATGGTATAGATAAAATAGGAAATGTGAACTTGAGATATGAAATTAGATGGGAATTTAACTCAAGAAAGTTAATTGAAAGTAATTATGATAGCGGAATAAATTAGAGAAGCGAACTAACTAAATGAACTGAATTGAAAATGAATTGGTGGATGGAATATGGTTCGGAACATTGACTCATAACAATTGAATATGAACTTAAGTTCTAAAATAAATTTGATGGAATAGTTGCTAAGTGATAAATAAGGTGAGGAAGGAATGTGAATTAATTAAATTAGAAGAAATCGGATGTGTATATTGTTATCCCGCCTTTTAGCAAAGCCGTGAAACCAAAAGATTGACGGGAGACTAAAGAGAGTTCTTCTCAAATGCCAGTTACAAGCAGGTCAAGTATGGATATCGGTATATTTTGACCGAGTCCAGATCAAGCTACAATTGATATGACACGATAGGCAAGGCTAGGGAACACCATATTTCTAATCTCAAGTCAATCGGAGTTTGTATGCTCAAGATATGATCGATGCAAGCCAAGAAAATTAACTCATTCGTATCCATTAGTTCGTGCGAATCCCTTTCGTACCCATCGGTTCGTAAGCCTCAATTTGTATCCATATAGGGAATCAGCTCCCTCCGCATCGATCTTGTTCGAATCCATCAACTGCGCTCGGTTTCGTATCGATCAGCAGCCAGATCCACCAACTTCGTATCCATCCAGATCCACCAACTTTGTATCCATTGATTGTAACACAAGTGTCCATTTCGTATTGATTAAACATCATTCGTAGCAATCGACCAAAGATCGATACATAATCAACACCTCCCGTCATATGAAGTGGAAAGCAAAAGATCGATACAAAGTGGAATGCACAAAATTGATACGAAGTGAGATGCAATCGATTGATACGAATAGAGTGATAACAATCGATATGAACAAGGCTCAACTGGATCGATACGAACAAGATACATTCCTGTGAAGACTCAATCACTCGGCATGAGAAGTGGATCGATCCGAGGAGCTAACACCACAACAACTTGCAAGCACGTGCCCAAAAGCGATACGAACAAATCGATGCGAAAGGGATCGATACGAATTCAACAACCTACAAAAAACCCGAACTTACCTCAATCATAACTCACAATCTACAAGTCCAAATTCCACCAAATTTTCACAGGAGCTTGCGTACGTCCTCAGTAACGTTCACGATTGATCCCGACTCAATTAGACGAAACATTGATCGATACGAAGCTCGTTCGTATCGATCACAGATCGAGTGCAAACCACATGAGATCGATCGTATGGGCCCACGCATGTGCAAGAAGAGGTCTCCCGAGATCTGAGCAAGGTATTTGCAGCCTACACCTATAAATAGCAGTCCAAGAGCTTCAAAAAAGGGGATGTTTTGGTTCTTCTGCGACGCTGCTCTGCCGAACTCCATTGTAACTCGATTATTATCAATTATACTCATGTAACCAGCGAGTGATTATCGATAAAATACCAATTCTTTAAAGTGGACGTAGGCCGGAGATAGCCGAACCGCTGTAAACCTAGTGTCTTTACTGCATTCTTTTTAATTTTCTAAGTGTTCTTTATATTTATATTCTCTACATTTTTGCTATCTGTGACCTGGAATTGTAAACGGGTGCTTTCATCGGCAGTTGGGTGTTTGTGACCAATTTTGGCACTTTTACTGAGAAAGCTAGCATGTAGGGATTTTACCGCTTGGATTTTGGATCTGAAGGCTTAAATACTTGGATCTGGAAAGCAATTTCAAGACAATTGGCAAGAAGACAGAGGACTGAAAGGAGTCAGCATGAAGGGAGTTAGGAGGCTTCCTTAGGAGCGAATCAAGCCTCAGTCTTCATCACCCAGGACGAGATGGAGATGATGATGGGAGCTATGAAAAGAAAGAGGAGATGATGCAAAATCTGCTTCGACAAGCTGGATAAACTAGAGTGCAGAATCAAGTTAACATGGTTGTAGGAGATGCTCAAATAGGAATCAGGAGCACGGAGCAACCAGAATTCAGAATAGAGCAGAACCATCAGGAGCAGTACCAGATCTAGGGGGCACCCACCAGGAGCATGTTGATCCACCCTCAGGTAGGATACCAGGTGGAGCTGTTCAACACAGCATTGGTAGAGAAAAGGATGCTCGTCCAGGACGGTAGATTCCAAAATTCGCTTGTGAACTCGGGCGGCGGACTGGAGGCAGCAGACAAGGACTACAACTTAACGACAGTGACAGATTGGCAGAGGTGGCCAAACGAGCCATGAGAGGGGGATTAGTGAATAGAGATCTGGAAGATGTAAACAGGAGCCCCTTCGCTCACATAATTAGGCAGGAGAGGAACCCACCTGAATTCATGCTACCTACACTGGAGACATATAATGGGAGGACGGATCCTACGGTTCATTTGACAAGGCATATGAGGCACATGGAAGTACTGGGGGCTTTAGAGGAGGTTATAGCCCTATGCTTCCCATTATATTTGACAGACATAGCAGCACTATGGTTTAGGCAATTGGAGAGCGGTTCCATTGGAACGTAGACCGAGTTAATCGAGAAGTTTATGAGGCAATTCAGAGTTCACATTTCGAGGTCCAAGAATGTGATGAGTCTGGTGACGCTAAAACAGAAAACTGGGGAATCTTTTAGGAATTTTATAAAACGATTTAATGTAGCAGCGGCATCGGTGGATCGCCCAGATCCATCCATGGTCTTAATGGAAGCCGTATCTGGCATAACTGATGGAACGAAGTTCAAAAATTCACCGAAAAAAGATCCACTATGGATCTAGGAGAATTTTATCATGAGGCTGAAGGATTCCTGCGTTTAGAGGATGCAAATGTTGAAAGAAAGGAAGGAGAGGGAGTAGAAGTTTATGCAGTCAAAGGAGGAAATCCTCCCGAAAAAGATTCAGGCAAGGATAAAGGGAAACGGTAAGCTAAGGATAGCAATGATGAATCAAAGCAGTCGTGAAAGGAACCGAGATTCACCTCTTATACAGAGTTGAATGAAACTTTGGAGCAGCTTTACCAGGACACTATGCGACAGGTTCCTTATTGAAAGCCAATGAGGAGGGATTGGACCAACAGTGAAAGAAGATTAGACAAGTATTGCTTATTCCACGAGCTAAATGGTCATACCACGAATGATTGCCGACACTTGAGGGATGAGATAGAAGGGCATATCCGGAATGGTCTGCTATGCAATATGTGAGAGGGCGAGCAACAACGATGGAATAAGAGCAACCACCTGTATCAAATGAAGGTGGCTCCGGATCGAGGCGTCGGCTTGTCATCAACTGATCAGGATAATGACGAATAAGTGGCAAACCCCACACCAACATGATTTAGTCATTTACACATGTATGGGATCACGAACGGTCCTCAGGCATGCTCTGATACGATTATCAATCGCGTCTGTAAAGGTGTTCGCACTTTGGCGTCTCTGTTTTATTTTTTTATATTTCTCATGTTTGGACTTGTTTTTGTTGAATATTTCTGTTGAAAGACTCATTTGACTAGATTTTTTTTTTAATAATTCTATGACGGCCAAGTCACTTGAACATGCACGAGTTCGTGAACGGTCCTCAGGCATGCTCTGAGATGGCGGTAAACCGCCATAACAAACAATTCAAAAACTCACTCGAACGTGAAATCTAACATTGATGATACTAAGCCCCCCCCCCTCCGGGTACACACAATTCGCCTCGAACGGCACCCGACCGTGAACGGTCATAATTCGCCTCGAACGGCACCCGACCTCGAACGGTCACATATCACCCCAAACGGCAAACGATCTCGAACATTCGCCATTCGCCATTCGCGGTCTGGTAAGATTACCATCTCTATACAGGTTATTGACAGGATATGAACATCCGGCTTCTGGCATTACAAAACACACATTCCTATCGCAAGGCATGTTTTGGGGGGCAAATGTTATCCCGCCTTTTAACAAGGCCGTGACACCAAAAGATTGACTGGAGACTAAAGATAGTTCTTCTCAAATGCCAGTTACAAGCAGGTCAACTATGGATATCGGTAAATTTTGACTAAGTCCGGATCAAGCTATAATTGATATGGCATAATAAGCAAGGCTAGGGAATACCACATTTCAAATTTAAAGTCAATCGGAGTTCGTATGCTCAAAATATAAACGATGCAAGCCAAGAAAATTAACTCATTCGTATCCATCGGTTCGTGCGAATCCCTTTCGTACCCATCGGTTCATATGCCTCAATTCGTATCCATATAGGGAATCCGCCTCCTTTGCGTCGATCATGTTCGAATCCATCAACTGCGCCTGGTTTCGTATCGATCAGCAGCAAGTTCCTCCATTTCGTATCCATCCAGATCCACCAACTTCGTATCCATTGATTGTAACACAAGTGTCCATTTCATATCGATTAAACATGCTACGTAGCACTCGACCAAAGATCAATACGTAATCAACACCTCCCGTCGATACGAAGTGGAAAACAAAAGATCGATACGAAGTGGAATGCACAAAATGTACAAAGTGAGATGCAATCGATCGATATGAACAGAGCAATAACAATCGATGCAAACAAGGCTCAACTAGATCGATAGAACAAGATACATCCCTATGAAAGACTCAATCACTCGGCACGAAAAGTGGTTCGACTCGAGGAGTTAGTGCCAAGTCGACTTGCAAGCATGTGGCCAAAAATAATACGAACAGATAGATGCAAAAGGGATCGATATGAATTCAACAGCCTACAAAAAACTTGAACTTACATCGATCATAACTCACAATCTACAAGTCCAAATGCCACCAAATTTTCACAAGAGCTTGCATACATCCTCAACAACGTTCACGATTGATCTTGACTCAATTGGAAGAAACATTGATCGATGCGAAGCTCGTTTGTATCAATCACAGATCGAGTGCAAACCACATGGGATCGATCGGCTGGGCCCACACACATGCAAGAAGAGGTCTTTCGAGATATGAGTGAGATATTTGCAGCCTACACCTATAAAGAGCAGTCCAAGAGCTTCAAAAAAGGGGATCTTCTGGTTCTTCTATGCCGCTTCTCTGTCGAACTCCATTGTAACTCGATTATTATCAACTATACTCTTGCAACCAGCGAGTGATTATCAATAAAATACCAATTCTTCAAAGTGAACGTAGGCCGGAGATAGCCTAACCACTATAAACCTTATGTCTTTACTGCATTCCTTTTAATTTTTTGAGTGTTCTTCACATTTATATTCTCCACATTTCTACTGTCTGTGATCTGGAATTGTAAGCGGGTGCTTTCATTGACAACTGGGTATCTGTGGCCAATTTTAGCGTAAATATATTTATTTTTATGCTACAGGTCTTGTTAAGTAAATGTGTTGTGTACTTGATTTAGCTATGCTTATTCTTGGTTTTAAAACTGTTAACTCAACCAATTTGTGAATTCCAAACTGCTTTTGCAGGTTATGTGAATTTGGAAATGTCTCGGTCCATTTTTTTTACCCAGTTCCTGTACTTCTCAAGTTAAGAATGAATTCCTGAAAGCAAAGTGCTCTGGTGGAAGAGGCCCTCCCCTTCCGGTATATGTGTTTTCCATTATTCTTAAAGAAGATTCAGCACCCCAACTTGCCCCACGGCAGGGCTTCTGAAGGTGACGCTTTGGTGATGAAGGTCACCGAGGGTTTATGGATGGATTCCGTGGAGAATCATCCTTTAGTGCTCTAATTAACTAATTAGCAGGTAGCGAAGCATCCCTAAACAATACAATTTCTCATGTTAGAAGTGTCCCTTAATGCTCCAATTGTAGCATCCCTAAATGCTCATATTAACCAATTAGCTCATATTAGAATTCTAGCTCTTCCAGGTATCTCACTGATGGTTGACCCTTGATACATAGTCCGAACTATTAATTTTTTTATTGCTTACTTCATTTTTTTACTTAACAAAACTAGAAAGGAAAAAGAAAAAATATCTGCTTAGGAATTATGAAATCGTGTAAATGAATTTTCTAATGTGTCATGGAAATTCTTTGGGCTACAAGAACATAAAAATTCTCGATGGTGTAACAAAATGTCTCTCATTTCCAACTTGAATAATTTTTCTTTTTTATTTCAAAATGAATGTTTTTGTCTTGCCTTGAAAGGTGCACTAATTTTTTGAGGAAATGTGCATGAGATTGAGGGGTGCTGATTCAAAAGTGCGGGCAACTACTTTACGTAACCTGCCCCATAGGGCCGCGGGTGATCGCACTTTCGAGTGATTCAATAGACTCTAATAATTCGTTTTCACCTAAAATCACAATTCATTTTCAACTGCTTCTAAGCAATTGGAATTCTCTATTCTCTCTCCCTAGGCACCCGGGTTACCCAGTTTACTACCTGCTTAGCAACCTCCTTATCTGAGGCCTCTCGGCTAGTATGGAACCACCCCCTTGTTATCTGTCTTGCTATATTGTATGCATGCCACGCTGTTTAGTTGATTTGCGTGGCCCAACCACGTCTTTTTTTAGGCGTAAAGGTTTTTAAACACAACCACTAATCGATCAACAGATTTAGTACGTGCCAAGGGTTAAGTGGGGTTGACCCACATTAGGAGTCCTTCCTTTCCCTTTGTATTTAACTTTATCCTTTCGGGATTCCTTTCACTCTTATTACTTGTGCTTCCTTGCCAATTCATTGATGAAATCATCGAGGCCCCAAAGAAAAACTTCAACAATAAAAATGAGATGTTCACCTTCCAGGGCTCGCTCCCGTTTGAACGGAGGAAAAGGATGGAAATGGGGGTTAATGGGGTCCACTGCGTTAGCGGATTGCTACCATGTCCATTATCCCTGGTTCATTGCAAATGGGAGTCAATGGGGCTGTTTTGAATGATGAGAATGGAGGTCCGATGAAGTCTGGAAGTGCTAGCCGGGGTTGAAGATGCTAGGGCTCGTGGGGGATCTCTGGTATAGAAGATTGGAACCCTTAAGGGAGAATGTAGAGCTTAAAGCCTAAAAACTTCGCTCTTCAAGGGTAATCCCTGGGCAGAGCTCATCTCAGAGGGGTGATGAAGGAAAGAAACAACAAGGTATATATTCATATGTGTAGCCTGTTATTACACTTCCTAATTACGTTGTGTATATGAGTACTTGAAAAAAAGCTTTTCAATATTTTAATTTTTATATATATTGACAATTTAGTAATAATATATTAACTAGAATATATCTTGTTTAATTTTGTGGAAATGATGGGGCTGAATATTTACTTACTGTCTTCATATCTTCTCTATGTAAATACATCCTTATTTATATAAGTAAGGTTCAGTGAATTCTTATTGAAATGAATATATAACAATAGAAATAAATAAAATAAAATATATTTAAATGTCTAAAGAATTGATATTTAAATATTATGTAGATATTCTTGTCATAGTTTGTAGTAATTATTTTCTGTTTATTCTTATTTATCAGAAGACATTAGCATTTCACTCACGTAAACTATGTCTGATCATTAAGCAATATGCGTGTGTGTATAAGTTTGTATATACTGTTTTGTGACAGATATACACGTTTGCATATGTGTTCAAACAAAGTGGAATTTATATATTTTGTTTTGCATGCGTGGATGATTACCCTGCTATTTGAATGTGATTTGATGTTTAGGCCTTATGATCTACTTGAGTTATTGCCAGTACAAGTTAGTGTATATATATTTTGAGCTGCTGTTGATTATTTGAAGATTATAACCTATTTATACTATACTTAGGGACTTCATATATGTTCCTATTTCTACTTGAAAACCTAATCCTTTGAATGACCTACCTTATATATACTCAAATTTTCCTTGTTTTGATTTTGTTTTACTAAATTGTTGGTAGATGCAAGCAACTATACTTTTATCGTTCATTTAATCTTTTGTTATGTTCAGCAGCTGTTGGTTTTAATGAGAGTATTCTTTTACTAAAATCAAAGTTTTCTTCTTCTTTATATATTTTCCACTAGCCTTCTAATCTTTGATGTAGTTTAGAATTTTATTCTTATACTTATACATATTCTTATACATATGTGAGTTTTGTGTATATTCATGCTGCTACAAACCTTTATATATATATATATATATATATATATATATATATATATGGAACTTACATGTTTAGATTAAGTCAGGTACAAGGAGGCTATTGGGCAAGATTTAGGTTGCGTAATGTCATATAAATTAAGCAAACTCGCTTTATAATGCTAATATAAAGGTACACTTTTGGATTAAATACAACAATGAAATAAATACTGATATATAAATATATATTATGTTTTCGACCGTATAGGTCAATGTATATCCTTTTATCACTTTTTTCATATTACAAAAGGTTCATACAAAGGAGATTCTGCCAAAAAAATTTGTAAATTCAGGGTGTTAGAAAAATTTTGAAATTTTTTTGTTAACCAACATTTGATTTCGAATTGAAATTTAAATAATGGATTCTGATATAAAAATGAAATCTAATTGTTTTGTATGAGACTAAAGGAATTAGGAAAGTGGAATGGCAAGTTAACAAGTGGTTTTTGGAAAGTAATGGGTTTGGATCATTCATTCTACCTTAGCAATTTCGGGGACGAAATTCTTTTAAGGGGGGAGAAACGTAATGACCCAGATTATCAGTTGTTTGATTTTGTACACTTAATTTATTTTAAATGTTGAATTTGAAATGTAAATGGAATTTTAGTATGAAGTTTATCGATCATATATGTGGAATAAAAACCTAAGTTTAAAATATAATGATTTATTAAATAAATCTGATTGTTGAATTAATAATTGAAAATCATTTAAATAATTGGAAATGAAGTTGAATATGAGTCGAAATGATTTCTAATATTGATATAAATCCTATTTGAATTAGAATTGAGTTAATAAGTTTTTAAAACTAAAATTTCAAGTGATTTGGTCAATTTTTGTAATCGTCAATTTAATTGACGCATTAAAATAGTCTTTCAGGGCACAGTCTCGGAATTCGACGAAATAAGTTCCATTGGATCCGTAATTGTGAATTTTTATCGAATTTTAAGTTTTGTGTTGTTTGGATTCACCATTTGGTCGTGCGATAGAAACGCCTTGAAATAATTTAATAGAATTTAATTTAAATAGTCGGTGTAATGACCCGTAATTTTCGATAATTAAAAATAGTTAATTTAATAGGTTTTTGTGATTTAATGTTGGTAAAAAATAAAAATTTATGATTTAATAATAAGAATATAACGGAAATACAATGTATTAGTATTAATTTAAGGTAACTTATAACTACTGTAAATGTAATTCCAATTAATTAAAATAATTAAAGAATTATAATTGGTATAGATTATAAATAAATTTTAGTAATGTATGTATTAATTGATGTTTGATTGGAAGAGTAATTGATAATTTAGACATTGTATTAATTAATTAGTGTGTAATAAATTGTATTGAATAAAATTAGTGTGGTGGTAGTAATTATAACACTTGTGGATAATAAACTTATAAGATGTGATTAAAGTTAATGGTGACAATTATTATATGTTACCTATTTATTTGTCTGTTAAATTTAATTAGAACTAAATTGCAATTAATTCACTAAACCAGTGCAGTTAATGTAGATTAAATTGATAATTGTAGAATACTGATTCAATAAGATGTAACCCAATGTAAATGTTATTCATAATAGAACAATTGATGGAATAAAAAGAATCAAAATCAAGTTTTATCAATTTATTGGAATTTAAGCTATAATAAATGGATTTATTGCAATTAAATGTAATTAAATAATACGTTAATGAAACTAAGATGACAATGGTAAAAGATTAGTGCAATAAGATAAACAAATGTTCATTACAGCCATGAGAGGCCAATCGATTGAATAAAAAGAATGGAAGGGCGAATAAATAGATTTATTGGAATTTAAAGTAATAATCACTATATTCATTTCAATTGGAATTAAACACTCTAACTAGTAGAATAATTGAAATTGAATTGATATGTAAATTTGTTTTAAATTATAGCTAAGTAATCAAAAATGATAAAATTTGTCAATTATCAAATTTGAATGGAAAAGGTGAATTAATTAATTTAATATTAATTTATTTAATTAATGTGAAAATAGCCATTTTGGTCGCTCTCTTGTATTTCGATGAAACCAGTTTCATTGGATCTGTAACGGTGAATTATCGTAAGGTTTCAAGTTTCGTAGCGATCGGACTTGTCATTTGATCGTATGGACTCGAAATGCTTGAAATCTATTTAATTAAATTTAATTGAAATCAATTTGATATAAGCTGATTTTAAACTAACTTCTTTATATGATAGAATTAAGACCTGAAACCTATCTCATTGAATCTAAAACAACCGAAAACATCTATTTTGATATATGGGTTGACCTATTTTCGCTCCAGAGACAAAATGGGCTTTTCGGGTCGTTATTGTCAATTCAAATCCATTCGACATGTTTATCCATTTCTGATCGGGCTACGTTAGTATATTGTTCTGTTCTAACCCTAGCGGCCTTCTCACTTGACATTTATATACGTATCTGTCTATTTCACCTATGTGCTTCTCCTTCTTTCCAATGGCTGCAGATCCAAACCCAAATTCTATTTCAAAACCAAATCCAAAAATCAAACTCCACCAAACCATATCAAATTATATGTCAATTCAAAGAACTTGACGAGCGTAATGCACTAATGAAATTCGTTTCTCGAATCGAATCACCATTTTTCCTGAAATCGTTGAATTTATTTCGACCGTCCGTATCAAGTTTCGACGATCCAATGGTGGATTGTCATCCGATCGACGATCGAGAGGCGGCGTTGGTAAGGTGGCATTGAACATGTCACGTGGTGGTATTCATTTGTGGTAAAGGTGCTTGAATTCACATTTATTGGACGTTGAACGTACGGCAGTAGCGTCGGCCTCTGGCCCGCTTTAGGTAGCCATGCCACCTCTGCCGGGTTCTGCTCGGCCGGAGCAGTCGCTTGGAGGATTCGGATCATGGTAGCAGTCGACGTCGTGGTGGTGATGATCGAAAGTTGGTGACGACTGTCTATGTTTTAGTGGGTTCGATCGAGAAGCGAGTTTTGCGTTCACTAGATTACTTGCTGACGTGGCTAGGTTTCAATTTTGTTTTTATTTTTATTTAATTTGAAATCTATATCTTCTAATCGACATAACTTTTGCATACAAGGTCCGACTCATGTGCGGTTTGTTCTACCGCGATCATATCGAAATTTTGAACATCTTGGAATGGGTTCGGACGAATTCTGAGACAATTCAAATTTAGGCCCTATTTTGAATTTCAAACCGATTTGAAATCGAACATGAGTGCTTTGACCCACTCACAATTACTAAACTATCTTATGTTAGTTAAATTAAATTTATTATGTGATTAGATATTAACTGATCGATGTTTGGTATGTTTAAATTGTCATTCTAGTTAAATTTTGCTTTTATTGCATTTAATCATCATTTAATTTAATATTGAATTTAAATTATCAATTTAATACATGTTATCGATGATCAGTTATCTATTGATGTTTATTAATTGATTTAGATGATGATTGTGATGGATGTTTGATTGTTGATATTGGATGACTGGATGTTGTATTATATATTGTTATAACACCGCAAGTTTCTTATGGGTTGAAATGATACATCCCGAACGATCTATAGATTAAGGAAAAATCATTATGGGTTGAAATGATATACTCGAGCGATTTATGGATTTTTATTAAATTCGGGACTGCAGTTTGAAATGATATATAACCGAAAAAAAATTAAATTGTGGATCGAAATGATAAATATCCATGTCACTTGATCATAGAGTAGAAAATTATATATGGATACCGGATTGGTTAAATTAAATGATTTTTAATTCTTTAAATTTTTAATTCAGTTAAATAGCATTTTGAAATAGAAATTAATTTATATAAACTGAATTGTTTTCGATAATCGAAGTGTTAATGCTGAAATCGAAATTGATAATGAATTGTTCAAAGGATTTGAATTTGAATTTCAAAGTTAAAGTGTCAAAATATAAATGAATTTATCGGAATTGAGTTATTAAAAATCTTTGGATATAACTTTTGAATCTATTTTAAACTAATATGGACTATTTTTTTTAAATTAACAATTTTAATTAATTTAAAACCATTTTAATTTATTTTAAATCTATTATAACCTATTTAATCCAATTTCATCTATTTTACCTATTTTAAACAAATTAAATTTATTTAATCTATTTTAAATCTATTTAATATGATTTAAATCTATTTTAAATCTATGTAATATAATTTAAATCTATTAATCTATTTTAAATTTATTTTATCTATTTAAAATCTATTTAATATAATTTAAATATATTTAATCAATTTTAAATTTATGTAATATATTTTAAATCTGATTAAATCAAATTTAAATCTATTTAACCTATTTTTACTATTTAAACTATTTCAATCTATTTGTAAGTATTAAAACTATTTGTGACTATCTAAACTATTTTCTAAAATTGCAGACTGTGTAAAGTTGAATTATTTATATTTAAATCCTTGATGATGATACAACCTAAGTCGGAATTTGATATTTATACCTTTGTGAAATGACATATTTGAGTAAATATGATTTTGAAAGTGGATATGTTTTTTTTTGCAAAGCAAGCTGGTTTTATAGTGGACCGTCCACCTTTATTACGAAAGTAATAAAGTTGAAGTACATGAGTAAGGTAAAAGCACCTATACTACTAAGAAAAACGGGGAATATTCAGCACAGGTATGTGGAAGACATGCCACAGTAACTAAAAAAATCACCAAGATCAGGACTCCTCCGAAGAGGAAGAATCCCCATCTTCAGCAGAAATCAAAGGGACATTCCCACACAGTCCAGCAAAGGGGATGAAACAGATAGAAAGACAAGGGTCGTAACCCATAGCATCAGAAGAGTAAAAGAAAAAACGATCCCAACAAAGATCAGCTAGCATGTCAGAATTTTTACTCGCATACACACCATCCAAATCAAGAACTAATGAACCACCAGATGGTTTGTAATAAAAGCATCTAAGGTCCTTCTGATCATCAGAAACAAATCTGAAATATGAAACTTCCACGGTCACATCAGAAATGGGATCAACCCAACACCTCTCAGACTCAACTCAAACAACCCAGGCAGAATCTGGAACAGCTAAAGGAATAGCTGAGGCAACACAAGGTACCACAGCAACGGTAGGAGTGGCAGGCCTAGCACCAGATGGAGGCGGACCCAGCAGACGTAGGAAGGGGGGATCTAAGAAGTAGATGAAGGAACTTTAGGAATCCATTTCAGAAGCGGGGGGCGAGACAGAGGAATCTTAGGAGCAGCCGTGGAGGATTTGGAATGTAGGCAGGAGATAGCCAGGTGGCCAAAAGAGCGACAGGAGGAACAAATATCTGGAACCCAACCATAGCGAACACGTACTAGTTTCAAAACATCAATTTATCTCAATAAGAGCCTTCGCATACATCAATTTATCTCGAGCAACCGTACTAGTTTCAAAACATTTCAATTTTCCAACGTTGCAGGCCAACCAATTCAACCCAAACAAAGGCTGAAGTGCAGAAGGGATCTGCGAAAAGTAAACCCAAATGGGGATGGAAAGCACTTGTTCACGAGCACTCGCCACAGTTGGAGACCAAGGAGTAATAATAAAGGGCTTCTAGGAAAAAAAAGAAGGCTCGGGACTAAGAACTAGCCGACGATCCTCAAAAGAGGAAAATTTGAGATAGTACAAGGAGTCAATCAACTTAACATGCAAATTACCATGCAGCTTCCATGCCTTACGTAAAATCGAGGACGGATCACGAAGACAGTGATTTGATTCCAGAAAGAAACCAACCAAATATTCAGACCAAAAGTCAACTGCGGCTTGGATAATGATTGGAGGAGGGATCTTCACTCTATTCTCTTCTACAAATTCAAATTCAGTTGGTTTGTACTCATCGGCGTTTCGTGGCAGTGAATTGAATAAAGAAGACCAAGATTTGGGGGCAAGTTGGCAATGGAGCAGAGGTCCAGGACGATTCTTGACATTAGGCAATACAGGAGATGCAACAGACTTTGATGCAACCAAACAATCATCATTGTTTAATGGACCAAAAATCTCAGAGGCATTTAAACAAACATTAGAAAAACATCGACCGGAGTCAACTGCCACAACCAAACCCACATCACTACCAGACAGACCACCAATACCACTCTCATTGAACATAGCATTCGAAACATGCTTCCCTATTCATAGTTAGAATTCACAAGCATACTCACATTAACTCCAAGAGGAGACGGTATTGGCTGCAATCCAGACAAAGTCGAAGGCAAAATAGCGCCAGAAGGCTCATCGCCAGCAACCGCAACTTGTATTACATCACTCGATCATGGGCGAGCAATAGGAACTAGGGTTGAATGATTGATAGCACGTAGAGGAGGAAATTCAGTGTTCGAATGAAGGTTATGATTTGAATCGCCTACTGCTGACATAGCTTTAAAAAGGCGCCTTGATCTGGTCGAAGAGGGAGAGGGGAGGAGCGATGGAGGGGAATGAGAAGGAGAATAGGACATAAAAGGGGAGAATGATCGGGACGAGGCGAAGAGAGGGGGGAATTCATAGTGGAGATAAAAAAATCGCCTCGTGAAAGAAACGCCCAATAAAGGAGGACATTGACTAAAAAAGTGGATATGCTTTTGAAAGTGAACATAGTTTTGAAAGTGAATATGATTCGAAAGTGATATGGTTTTGAGAATATGATATTTTGATATCAATTGTGAATTGACTTTTGAAATGTAAAAGAACCATCCGGTGTGAAATAAGCATTTGGTTGTCAAGGAGACTGGGATCAGATATTGTCGTACTCTCTGCCAATACCGAAAACAACTTTAACAACTTTCTACGTGGTGGAGATTACAGAATGAAGTAGGATGGTTTGGCGAACGATTCTATATGAGGTATATACGTAGCCCTGACTCCCGTGAGTCAGCTTGATGTGGCTAAAACAGGAGCCATGTCGAGGCATGTGAGGTCATTCTTCCCATCGGGCACAATTTTTCGATACCATTCTATTTCTTTGTGATTGATTTGGTGGCCACCTCTTGATCTGATTTGGGAGTGTGTTCCAAGGTGCGCGGCAGTAGCTGCTATACGTTACCACCGGTCCAGATCCGTAAAACGGTAGTATCCTACCCTGGGCATTGCCTCGCGTGCCTTGTCACATGCCTTACCGCACCTTCTACGAGTTTGTTTTGTGTCGTACCTGTGGAGTGCTCCCAGTTAGCCCACCTGTGGGTGGAGTTTACAGTACCAGTATAGACTACAGCGTTATACAAAATGTGTTAAGGGGGATATGAGTAACGCCTTAACGCTATTTTAATACGTTACTTTACTGTAGACACTATTGTAATAGCGTATTGTACTACATAGTAGATAGTCTAACGGATCTTTAGAAGAAGGTAATCCCGAACATCTATTAAGTTATTGCACTCACATTGACACTGGATAGGAGATGTCAAACCCTATACACATCTCTGATGCCGTTACACTCATATTTATTTACTGTTGATTTAACTTACGTAAGATCTTTTAGTTCTGACTCGAGTGTTTTGTCTTTTCAATTCGCTCAGATCATTTGGAGCTTTTCAGTTTATCGAAGACTGCTTTCTGGAGGATGAAGATGAAGATATTGTACTATTATTAATTATTATATTTATTCCACTGCGTCATGTTGTTCCCTGCATTTATTTATTATTTATTCTTGTTGTATGTAACTCTGATATGTATTATAAAAGTATAATCAATGTTATTTGTAAACTGCTTCATGAACTCTTTATTTGATTATTTTATTTTATCATTCTGCTGTGAGGTTCTGTATATGTTTTCTTTCTTTCTTTTTCGTTTCTTATTTAGACCATAACAATCTCTCTTTGAATGGTTTGAGTCTGAAATGTGCGGTTTATGTTCGATTTAAACCGTCCAAAAAGGCAGGTCGTTACAGTCGATTTAAAAATCTATCTTCCACATACGATTGAATTAGGTTTCGAAACTTGTTCCATTGAGTTCAGAATAGCAGTATAACCTAAGAAACACTAGGCGGCATGCCTCGATAGAAATTCGAATTTTTAGGTTAATAAAAATGAGATATTTTAGAATTTAATAATCTATTATATTGCAAAGTCAAACCCTAACATCTCACGCCGACCTAGTCACACTAACCTACTCATACGAAGCATGCTTTCCCTCTTTTTTTAAAAATCGCGTATATTTTATCCTTTCTTCCTTCAGTTCGAATTTGTTTGTGTTAAAAAAAGGGGGGGAAAGAGCCCACACAATTGAATCACGATAAGCAACGTTTGGGTCGTGGATGCGGTCGAGGATGGGAGGCTTCAGGTGAGGTGATCGGGAAGAAGCGGCAGTGGGTCACGATTGTCTACATACACGCATGCTAGAGGATTATGGGAGGCGTGGCTACGGAGGAATATGGAGGAGGCGATATGTTCAGGTGATGCTGATATCACGTATGGGGAAGTGGCGGCATCGAAGTTTTGGCGATCGTGAGTTAGGTTTTGGGCCGTGAGTGGGAGGCAGTCACGAGCTTTGGCTCTCAACTTGGAGAAGTTTTTGAATGACAATCTGGGAATTCGCAATGGTGCGACTATACATGTCGACTATGGAGCACCGGTTCATGTAGATACTAAGTCGCAAGCACCCGAATTGAAGATCAGTTCAAGCCTCAAGTCGAGTCTTGGCTTGGTACTTGCGACTTTAAGAAAATTTAGCGCACGAAGTCGATTTGGGAAAGGCGATTATTAAAGGTAATTATAGTATAAAATGGAATTAGTTAATTTAGTTTGTAATTAATAGAAATACTTATTTTATTAAAATTGAATGCTTATTTAATTAATGTAATGACTCGCTATTTCGAACCATTCGCATCCACATGTGTTGGACTTGAATTGCTCAAAATATCAGATTGTTAATTTATATTTGGCAAAACTCAACATATATATGGTAAATAAATAAATAATAGAATCACATACATAGAGTAATATAACAATAAGCAACAAAATAGATAAATAGTAGTTCATGAAGCTTCTATATAAAGATTAGAGATTGAAATAAAATACAACAGAATATCTCAAATACAATATAGTCTCGAATACAAACAGATGCTAGGTCTGAACGAAACAACTGGATAGCTGAAAGATGAATAGATGTAGATGGATCTTCAAGAAAAGCTCCAAAGGTGAGTCTTAAATGCTGTGACACTCAGTCTGACCCGACCGTAAAGCAAAACACAAAATACTCGAGTCAGGATTAACATTCTTATATTAATAAATTCAAATCAAGTGAAATATCAACTGAAATACAAGTAACTCAAAGGATGTTTGGGATTTCCATCCTCTAAGGATCCGCGGAACCATCTACTATGTAGTAATATATGATATGTCCATCAGTAAAGTAAAAGTATTAAAATAGCGTTAAAAACATTTTTATATATTTTCATAGTCTATACAGTACCGTAATTCCTCAATAAATTGGAGGGTAATCAAATGGCACTCCATACGTATGGTACAAACCAAACTCGTAGAAGGCGCGCTAGGGCATGCGACAAGGCACTCGAGGCAAATGCCAGAGTAGATATACCGTTTGCGGATCCGGACTGGTGGTAACGCATAGCAGCTACTACCGCCCACCTCGTGACACACTCCCAAATCAAAGATGCACCAAATCAAATCACAAAAGCAATAGAATGGTGTCGAAGAAATGTGTCCGATAGGAGGAATGACCTCACTTGGCCTGACATGGCTCCTATTTTAGCCGCATCAAGCTGACTCACAGGAGTCAGGGATATGTAAATACCATATAGAATCGTCACCAAACCATCCTACTTCATTATGGAATCTCCACCACGTAAACAGTTGTTAAAGTGGTTTTCGGTATTGGCAGTGAGTACGCCAATATCCGATCTTGGTCTCTTTAACAACCAAACGCTTATTTCACACCATAATCATTTCATTTCAAATAGTTCATACTACAAAATCAAAATACTATATTCATTTTAAAATCATATCGATTCGATATCATTATTCACTTTAAATAATATTCATTTCTAGAATCGTAACGGTTTCAAATTTATAACACTTTTGAAACCATAACACTTTTGAAATCACAACACTTTTGAAATCATAACACTTTGGAAACCATAACACTTCCAACTTAAACAGTTTAGATATTGAAAATAGTATATAAAATAAATAGTTATAAATTAAAATAGTTTATATATTAAAATCAGCTTAAATTCCAACATTCATGTTTACATTTCCATTTTGAAGTTTAAAGATTCAAGTTTTAAATATTCAAACATTTATAATATAAATTTCATTTATATGTCAACATTTAACTTTATTTTATCCAAATTGGAAAGTATTCACTTAATTATTTTAATAATAATTTATTAAAATCCTAATTTATAAATTTAAATCAATATTAAATATTCAATCTCGATTTTATTTAAAATTGAGGATAATCATTCAATCACTTTTTATCAAATCAAGTTACAAATCATATCTTCCAAAATCTCAAAATCTATAAGTTTAAATCAATTCTTATTTGAATTCACTTATTAACCAATTTAAATTCCAAGAATTACTATATCTTCCCAACCTTTATTATTAAAGTTTATAAAAATCTATTTTTAAAATATTAATATAAATTTTGATAAATAGTTAACCATATTATATACTAATTAAATTAAATTTTTATTAAATTAAATCTTATTATTAAATGTATTCTGTTTTAAAGCTTATTTTATACATTTTTAAAATAATAAAACTACAAGTAAAATCTTTAAAATTTATATTTTCCAAAACTAACTTATAAATTAAAATTTCCAAAACATATTATTTTAAGATCTAGATTTTATACATATACAAAAATAGCATATATATATATTATTTAAAAATTAATATTTATTAAAAGCATATATTTTCTTTCAAAGTTTTGGAAATCATTTTTTCAAAATATAGACCAATGGAGCCCGTATATAATTTTCTACCCTATGGTCAAGTGATACGGATATTTATCATTTCAATCTGCAATTTTATTATTTACAGGTATATATCATTTCAGCCCGCAATCCCAAAATTTAGGCAATTGAAAATCACTTGGGTTTACCATTTCAACCCATAACGATTTTCCTCCTATTATACAAGCTCGTTCGGGTATGTATCATTTCAACTCATAGGGAAATCTATGATAAGAGGGAACTTGCAAAGTGAGAACAGTTATGAATATAATATAACATATCAACATAGGCATATATCTTCAGTAACAAATAAATAAAATATAAACAACAAGATATGGTGTCATATCTCATAGGTGAACAGTTACAAATAATGGCATATCATACACAACATTTAACAGTTCAATTTAGCATCATATTTCAATTGTCGTTTCAAATAAAATCAAATTTAATAAATATAAGAAGGTTAATCGTGAGTGATTTCTCACCTTTCGAGGCTAGAGAAACAAGAAGATGACACGGACACGGATATGCACACGGAACAGTGACAAGCTAGGAATTTCTATGAAAAATTCGATATTAAAAAGATAAGTCAAAATGGGCATGAGATTTGATGAAACAAGATATAAGACATATATATAAATTTTCTAAAAATCAATTTAAAACATATATTTAAAATAATATATATATGTGTACATATATATATTTGAAAACCAAAACTCATGCATACTTATATATATATATGTGTGTGTGTGTGTTAATATGAACTTACGCGTTATACAACTTATATGAATGACAGCTAATTATATATATAACTATTACAAACTTATATATATTATATATAAAAATAAATATAAACTTACTTTATATTTATAAACTCATGTAAAACTCATATATACTCATGTGTACAACACAGTTTATACATATACTTATCTATAACAACAAGTTATAATTTTTTTTATATAAATGTATATATAATTGAGATATATATATATAGATATATATCTTGTATAGTACAACACTTTAAGCATATTAAAATTATACTTTATTAAAATTAGTATATATATAAATAACTCAGCAAGTTAATATAAACTTATAGAACTCTATATGCAATAGACAGCAAAATATATACTAACTTTACATATATAACTAAACTGAGTATATCAACTTGTATAGGCTTATGTATTATAACTATAATATCCTATGTAATATATATATATATATATATATATATATATATATATATATCACCGTACCAATATCTTATATATATATAAATCTATAAAAATGCATAGATCAAAGTACCCACATATATAACACAGTAACTATATATTATATTTAAAACAATATTTATATAAAATTACTTTAATTTAATAAATATAAACTAACATGTATATATATATATAAACTTATACTATATAACAAACATAAATATATATACCTTTATATATTGTAACTTTTATAAACTCTTATATACATACAGTAACTTTATATACATAAAAGCAACCAGATCTTATATTAAACTTATATAAAATTTACATACTTTAAAACATATGTAAGCTGTCATATTAACCTATATACAAAGAAACAGAATATATGTATATAACTTATACAAATATCTAGAAATTTACCTAACGCATATATATGTAAACAGGTGTATATGTACAGCTAAATGTATGCATGCAGGTAGTATTATGAACAAACCACTACAGACACAACATCATTATAGATATATATAATATAATATAAATACTTACATAAACATTATATATAATTGAAAATACATACACACATACATACATATATATACACACACACCCCTCAACAAGAAGAAATGTTCAGCCGTATGAGATGAGTAAGGTGGGTGGAAATCTCGGCACGAGATCAAGGTGGCTGAGGTGTACGGCACGCGGTCGGCGAAGAGAGGAGCAAAGCAGGATGCTCGGAAGGGCAAGGCGACGTGAGGCTCGGCTGTGCGTGCTCTGGGCTCTCACGCGCGGAGGTGATGAGCATGGAAGGCCATGGAAAGGAGATGGGATCGGCCATTGCTGTGGCCATGCGGCAGATATGGTGATGTGCTCGGGTTTGGTGGATACTGGGCTTTGGATCTTGGTGCTTTGGAGTGGTGATGCTTTGGGTTTTCACCTGGGTCGGAGAGGTGGGGTGCTGGGTCAGGTTGAATTCGGCAGGCGCAGCTATGACGTGGAGAGAGGAAGGCCGGTTGGAGGAGAGACGGGAGGAAGATTAGAGGTGTCTATTGGCATTGGAAAAGTAAGGGTTGATAGGCTGGTTCCCACGGAAGGTTGAGGATGTAGGTTGGCTTCATGGCTAGGGAGAGGGGGAGATGAAATGGTGGAGGAAAGATAAAGTAGATGGGAAAGAAAAGTAAAAGATTTTAAAATATAAACGAATAAATATATAATTTCTCAAATCTGTAAAAGAGTAGCATGTTTCGAGGAAAAAGGTAGAGCAACAGTTTCAAATAAATATGTGTGATAACTTTCAATCGAAAGAGACGTGTCCTTTCGTATCGTGTGTATATATATATATATATATATATATATATATATAAACGATGTGAATACCAAGGGGAATGGGTTGAATTAAGTAATTATTAAAAGCAAATAGCTATTTGGTTGTCTTAGGGTCAACGAAAAGATACAGGGAAACAAAATAACACGTATGGATACTGGTATGACGAACCGTTCCATAGTTTCGCTGCGTATCGGACACCGAAATACACAAATGAATATACTGCAGAGATCAACACGACATGAAGAACAAAACAGTACACAAATATCAATGATACGACAATCCCATCAAAAGTCGATATTCGGTACCGAAAATGCTGCTAAAACACCGAAAATAAGATGAACGGAGCGATAGAAGTTCAAATTTGATGAAACGAAATATGACGACTCATTCAGAAGATGATTTACAAATTTGTTATATAAAAATATTCAGGTTTGAAAAATATTTTATTATCATCAAACATTAACCGATTTAAATTTAAATAAAATTACACAACGAGATAAACTTCATATTATCTGTTGAAAATTTATTATTTGCTATGTTCAAATAAACGTATTCCAAATATCAAATTTTTATTTCAAAATTTTATTATTTAAAATTTCACAAAAATTCAGTTTAATTACATTATTAGAACCATTAAATTTTATGGGTCATTACAATTAACTTCTCATTCGGACGAGGTACAAAAATCACAGAATCAGTCGAGTTTGGTTCGTAGCTGTGAAAATCTACAAAATAGGATTGGTTTGGGATTTTTTAGAGTTAGCCGAAATTTTAGAAAATTAAAAATCTGAATGTTCGGCAAAGTAAAAATCAACGTGAGGAAACCTCATTCAATTGGATTACTGCTTTTAATTTTAAATGTTAAAATTAATTATTGGATGATTTGTTGAATTTATATAATTATTATCAGTTGAATGTTATATAATAAATAGTAGTATATATATTAGTAGTTCAATACATTCCCGCCTATTGGAGCGGATATTGCCCTATGTGCCCCGCAGAATAGTGGATGACCCTATATTACCACGATATCCCGCCTCGAAGCAGAATTGGTATTTTATGTTATATAACATTTGTGGATGTAGGGAAACAGGTTGGAGTGATCCAACTGGATTCCTCAAAAATATATTGATTTGTTTCATATATAATGATATGTGATGTGATTGAATAATTCATTATGGATTATTGTGTTATTTGATATATCAGATGCTATAGTAGCACTAGCCCAAATTTTGGTATTTTAAATACCATAAATAATATTTTTGAATTTTAAAAAGAAATTTAAAAGCGGTTTTTGAAGATAAAAATTATTTATGTAGAAATTGGAATATTGAATAAGAAATGGTTGGGATTAAATAAAAGAGTTGATTTTAGAAATAGACTTAACTATACCGTAAGGAGTTTTGAATATATATATATATATATATATATATATATATATATAGAGAGAGAGAGAGAGAGAGAGAGAGAGAGAGAATTTATATACTTACAAGGAATATAAAAATAGTGAATTTTAATCATATTTCTTAACTTATAATTAGAAGTCGAATTCGAATTTTTCAATGGATTTGGAATTATCTAAAAGGGAATTGATTAGATAGAATAAATAATTTGATTTTGGATATTTAATTAGCTATTTTGTAAATTGGTTTCGAATGGAAATTTTTTAAATTGAAAATTTTTAAACGATGATTGTTACATGAGATTTCTTCAAATATGAAATAGAAGTAAAATTGGGATTGAATGATTTGGGATATGGTTGGATTATTTAAGAAATAGAATTCCAAATGGAATTTGTATGGAAACAATTATAATTGGATTTTAGTAATATAAATCCGTTATAAACTGGAAATGAGTTTATAAATTTATAAATTCGGTTATAAATAAGGGTAAGTGATATCAGTTGATAAAATTGAAAATATAAATTCACGGTGTGAATTTATATCGAGATATGGAAATTGGTTTTGGAAAAATAATAAATTCTATTTCTCAAATGTGAGATTTGTTAGGGAATCGAAATGAAATCGATGTTTTGTGAATCAAGAGGGATATATAAATTGAATTGGTTATTGGTATTTAAAAAAAAAATTATCAAGAAGTTAAGTTTTGTCTGAAAAGGAAATTTTATTTGTTAAACTATGTAATTAAAAGCTAGTTAATACTGAAATACTTCAGAGCAAAATTTTCAAATATCTAATATTAATTGAAAAAATTCTAATTTTTATAATCAGCTTTGTAAAGCAAGGGTTATCGATTTTCGAAATTTTAAAGGAAATTAATTAATGAATTCCGAAAGCGTATAGAATCCATTTTTAGATGAGTTAAGGAATTTACAAATAAATTGTAAATGATTTTTAGAAATAGGAAATAAGTGGAATATATGCTAAGTACTGGAAAAAAATAATTTGGAAAAATATACTTCCGAAAATTTCCTAAGTATGGAACTGGGAGGGCTTGAAATATTTTAATTTTGAGATCTTCTTTATGGGAATATGTTTCAAAGCGTTGAATTTTAAATTGAAATTGATAGTTTAAATATTTCTAAGTGTTGATAGGATTCAGAAATATCATGTTATGGACACAAGGTTTTTGGATTTGTTTTCGAATATTGAAATTGGAAGAGATTTGGATATATAGATATATATCTTTGTAAAGATATGTCGAAATGAATATTTTAACAGATTTATAATATGGGCCTAGCGACTGCTTATGGATATTATCTGATAGTTAAATAATCGATTATCAAATCTGGAAAAATTCGTTGATCGTTTCGAAGAGACTGGGATCAGATTTAATTATAAAAAAACCACTTCGATCTAATTTGTGCGTTACGAATTGTATTATCATGAAGATAATGGAGATGGTAATCTTGAAGGAGAGTATGTATGTTCAGACTCAAAACAACTTGTATGGATGAATGCTATCATTGCATCATTGCTTGGAAGGTAGTGTTAGCATTCCAAGTATGAATGCTATTCTAAAGGTAAAACGTAGCTTCATCAACCGAGAATGACCAAAACAGGGGAGATGCAGCAGGGCTAAGTGGGTCACACATAAGTAGGGTATGTTATCACCTTTCTAGATACCTTCGGATATATTATATTAAAATTATGGATATTTTTGTGTATGGAAAAGAGAGCGCTTGATTAGGATGGGAACACTCGGGTGACAACATATTCGGTACTATACAACAATGGGTAAGCCGGTCCTATGTTGGCAGGGATCGTTAGGTACGGTCTTAGTACATTTTTCTAAAGATGTATTGTAGCGGACAGTACCATGTATGCCACTCATTGTATGGAATCCAATATCCACTACAATCCATACGGTTTTAGTTGTATACCAAATATGCTGAAACGTGAGATGCAAACATTTCTGCTATTTTCTAATTTACTTTCTATAAACACATTATAATATTAGATGATTTTGATATAAAATATTTGGTTATCATAAGGTAAAAACTCATCGTATTTATATATGACGTGGTCTTACAAGATATATTTGTTTTTCAAAGAATTTTGGAAATAGTAATAATTCAAATTGAGTGTGTTTTCTCATGCTTATTTTCCGGACTGACATGTGTGTTATTTTATTATAATGCTCGGGTCAGATCGAGTATCACAGATTCAGTCTAGGATGTTATGGGCCACAGGAGACGAGCTGGAGGATTTTAGACGTATTTTACGTACTTCATTATATTCCGCTGTGTGTGTAGATGTATAGTCAGTACTGCTGAGGACAAGTTATAATAACTGTCCAGAATTGTTTTATATAATGATATGTATAAAAACTGTTATAACTCATTTTGTATAAGGATATGTTATTATCTATTATATATAGTTCCACTGCGATTGTGAGATTCTGTTTTATTGTTTCTGTTTGTTTCTATCTCTTTTTTTCTTTACCCCTTTTCATTCGCCCTTTCGTACAATTTGGGTTTGACAAGTACTGATATTGTCAACTAAAAGGGTACGAAACAGTGGGTCGCTACACCAATTTTGATTTTCCTAATGATAACTAAGGGAACTTGCAGTGTGATAACGACATATAAAATAAATATAATATCCAATCATCCAAATATCAATGATTAAGCATCCATCACAATCGTCATTCAAATCGACCAATAAATTACAACAAATAAACTGGTTATAATAACTGGCAATTAAATTCAATATTAATTTAAATAGTAATTAATTCAATATAAATTCAAATTTGACTTGAATGACAATTTAGATATACCAAACATAAATTTCTAATCACATCATAAACTTAATTTAACTAACATAAGATTGTTTAGCATTCTTGAGTGGGCTAAAACACTCATTTTTGATTTAACAGTTTCAGAATTCGACCACACTAGTTCCATAATGTTCGAAATTTCAAAACGAATGTGTTACCCAGATGCTTGGCTTCACTACAAAATACTGGTTATAGAAGTTAGTTTGAATGGTCCAGCCTAGGCACATGGTTCGGTCTGTGGACATGGCTAAGTCGGAATTTAGGGGATGTATGTCGTTCGGCCAAAGGAGGATGCTGGTGTAAATATCTTGTGTATGGATCGGCTTAAGGAGGAAGTTATCGTTCCAAGGCACAATGTCATTTGTCGCTCGGTCTAGGTATTACCCTATATGTCGTTTGGTCTATATGTTTTAGCTAACGCCGTCCGACATCTATCGTTCGGCATGACCTAGCTTCGAATCGACTACCCAAAGTTCACCGTTTGATCAATTACCGCTTGTTCTAAAATTGTTCCAACCTTAGAAGTGCAAACATCTCGGTTATTGTCGCTCGGCATCTATCGTTCGGCCAATACCATTCGGGAACCTTCTTTGGCAACATCGTTTGGCAAAGTCACTCGGCAAGGTTGCTCGGCAATTGCCGTTCGGCATCCATAGCTTGGCGCATACTAGAGGTGTTAACAAGTTGTCAGGCCCACAACAAAGTAAGGGCATTCGGCATGACTTCGCTTTGAGTCAACTCACTACTTGCTTCGTTTCTCCTGTGGGTTTTATTTCAAGTCACTTGAAGATCGACCAGATAATTCTCGACCGGCATTTCTCGCTAGGCATGACTCGTTCGACATGCCTGGTTTGGTGCACAGAAGTCACCTACTGTAGGCCAAGATACCATGTTCTCGGGCCCGTAAGGGAAGTCCAGTCTATCTTCGCCTATAAATAGAGGGGCAGGGGCGTAGTGAAAAAGGATCTTTTTGGGGAGAACGTTGGGAAGACTCTGCCGTTTTCAAGACTCATTTCTTTTCAGTTATAACTTGTATTCAAGTTGTTGGCGTACGGAGTGTATCTGTATTCAATTATTTAAAAAAACAATAAAGATTAAACTCTAAGTCGACGTAGGCAGTTACACCGAACCACTATAAATCAACTGTTCTAGTTTTTGCAATTAATTCTGCATATATTCCTCTATTTTAATTTTCTATCTTCATTAATCTCTTTATACAAATAATTCTTTAGGTGTTAGTGACCAATTTTGGTGCTAACATTTTGGTGCTTTCATCAAGAATCGCATTCTCATGTTATTAGGATCTACTTTGTAGCTACTGGATTGAAGAAATCCCCCGAAGGAGATCCAAGTCATTCATAGGAAGCCCGTTGATTCTGCTCAGAGTTCTTACCAATAACTCTACAATGAGAATACCTCATACCAGATCAGCCTCACACAACGCGGATGTCAACGAGACTGCCAGTGTCCAGTAAGTGGGACCCAACAATCAACAAGTTAATCAGGACGCAGGGACTATCGCCGTCCAAAACCAAATGGAAGTTGTCACTAGAATGAAGTTCAATGACCTGATGAGAGAACTCACGGAAAGCAGGAGACAACTCAACAAACAAATTCAAGCTAACGCCATCCTCATGACTCAGCTTACTCAACAGCAGCATCAGAATGCTGGAGGTAGCCCCTCTCCTTACTCTTCATCTAACGGCTCGACTTCGTCCGATGAACCTCCCAAGCCTAGACGCTGCAGAACTGAAACAACACAAGCGGGCATTGCTGATCGATTAACCAGGGATGGCCCAAGTTCCCTACTTGGAGCCATTGCCCCTCACTTACACCAAGGAAACCACACCTAAGCTGGGATAGGAAATTTAGGATCTGGAGCACGAGTGGAAACTGGACGGCCGATGCACAAGGTTCTAATGAAGCTGGTCCCCAGGATACACGTTTGGTAGATCACCAACAAAGGAGACACCAACCAGAACGGTCTCGCAGAACAGATTCCAACTGCCGTCTACCTCAGACCTACTAGCTATGGTCCCACAGCTGATGAGAGAAAATCAAGGCTTGACTAATGATGATTGGGTGATATCCAAGAGTCATACTCCATTCATAGATACTATTCTACAGGCCAAGTACCCAGGAAGTTTAACATGCCAACTATTTCACCTACGAAGGAAAGACAGATCCTCGACTGATGATGGATTCAGCCAGAGCAAATGATGCGACTAAGTGTAGATGCTTCCCAATAACTTTATCTGGAATCGCTACCATGTGACACCCGACTTCCTCCACGGTCTATCTCCAACTTTGATGAATTAGCGACGAAATTTATGAAACAGTTCAGGATTCATGCCACTCGTCCCAAGGACGTGATGTCCTTGTCCAGTGTGATTCGGGCTCCAAGGGAGTCTTAAAGGAGTACTTGCAGAGATTTTGTCTTGCGGCTACTAAAGTTAGTAGCCCAAATGACCATGCCATTCTGATGGCTATCATGCGAGGGGTAGATCCTGATTCAAAGTTTGGCGATTGGCTGGCAGGAAAGGCCCCAACTACACTAGAACGTTTTTATTCCAAGACGCATCATTCATAAAAAGGGAGAAAGCCAGGTGGATGAGGCGAGAAAATGCATCAGGGCCTGGCAAGGAAACTGTGAAGAGCAACATTGCTGTAAAATAATCCGGCGATAACTCGGGGAAGGTTCAGGTCGATGTCCAGAACAAGCCAGGGCAATCTAAAGGGTCCGAAGCAGGAAATCTCGGAAAGAAAAGGGAAGCAGGAAAATGGAAACCAAGGATTCTGACTTACAACGAATACACTCCTCTGAATGCATCTCTGGATAATATTTACCTATAGACTTTTAATACTTTCCAATACCGAAAGCCACGCCCAAAAGAGTCCACAGAGGAACAAAAGCAGACTGGGAAGTATTGTCGTTTCATGAGACTTACGGGAACAATACCGAGGAGTGTAGAAACCTCCACGATGCCATAAAAAAGCCGATTCAACAAAAAAAGTTGCAGGAGTTTGTCAAGAACCCACAGGAAGGTAGACAAGGAATATCAGAACCCAGTCGCGTGCAAGCTCCATGTCATTCAGAGGAACCTACACGAACTGTAGGTAGACTAGTCATAAACACGATAATCGGTGGACCTCACCCTGCAGACAAGAATTGGAAAGAAATGGAGTGGTATGCTAATTCCTAAGGCATGTAGATTTTGAATGTTATTCAAATACAGAGGATGGGTCTCCGGCTAAGCAGCAGCGAACGATGACGTACGATAGTATTCAGGAACAGAGATCCTAATCAGGTGGAGGCACCTACCGTCGACCCAATGGTCATCTCTGCGACAATCGGGCCAGTATTAGTGAAAATAATTTTGATTGATTGTGGAAGTTATGTTAACATCCTCTTTAAAAAAGTGCATGACCAAATGAAGATGGAGAAAAAGGATTTAAAACCATCTAAAGCCCATATTCATGGCTTTAATGGTTCAGCTACCGATGTAATGGGTTTTGTTGAATTGCTAGTTGAACTTGGGCAAGGTGAACCTAGGAGGGTGCGAATCCTGCCTTTCATCATTTTGGATGTCGATTCTCTGTAGAATGTGTTTTTGGGCCGACCGGCCCTGGCATAGTTTAGGGCAGCTTTGGCACCTTGGTGTTTAACTTTGAAATTTTCGATAGACAAAGGAGTTGGTGTTGTGCATGGCGATTAGGCAACCGGTCATGCGTGTTATGTGGCTGAGTTGAGAGAGGCCCAGCGAAGAGAGAAAGGAAGGTTGTGGATAGCTCCGTCCGCACCCGAGGCACTAAAAATTGATAAGTAGCGCTCGAGCCCTAGCTTGAGCAATATGATCGAATCTATAGAGACATAGATCCGAGAGATGGTGATGAGGAACCCAGGAGGCAAAAGCAGCATCGGCTGAGCTAACGATTGACATTCCAGTCAACCGAGATGACCCATCGCAAGTGTTTAAGATTGGATCACAACTCAACCCCTCGATGGGCGAGGATCTCACTGGTTTCCTCCGAGCGGATCTGAATGTTTTCGCTTGGACGCATTCTGATATGTGCGGGATTTCTCCTGTCATTATGAGTCATATGTTGAACATAGACCCAAGGTACATGCCAGTGAAGCAAAAAAGGAGAGGCATGGACCCAAAGAGGTCCTCTGCTCTAAGAGAGGAGGTGGACACTCAAAGCTAATGGGTTCGTCGATGACGCCCTCTACCCTGAATGGGTGCCTAACCTCGTGCTAGTGAGAAAAGAAAATGGAAATGGAGAACCTGCGTAGATTATTCTGATCTAAACAAAGCATGCCCTAAGGATAGTTTCCCTTTACCCAGAATTGACCAGCTGGTCGACTCAACGGCAGGGCATGAGTTACTGTCATTTATGGATGCGTACTCGGGGTATAATCAAATCCCAATGCACATTCCAGACCAAGAACACACTAGTTTTGTCACAGACGTTGGGATGTATTGTTACGTGGTGATGCACTTTGGATTGAAAAATGCGGGTGTATCTTATCAACGCCTAGTGAATCAGATAAGACGAGATTGGTAGAACAATGGAAGTCTATGTGGATGACATGCTCGTGAAGTCACGACAGTCAAAGACCACATTCAAGACATGGCAGAAATGTTTGATATACTTGGATATTATGCAATGAAAATCAATCCTCTGAAGTGTTCCTTTGGCGTTGCATCAGGGAAGTTTTTGGGTTTCATTGTTAATGCGCGGGGAATTGAAGCTAACCTAGAAAAGATTCAGTTTATTTGAGACATACAAGCGCCCAGAACTATGAAGAAAGTACAGAGCTTGCACGGAAAAGTGGCCACGCTGAGTCGATTCATATCCAGAGCGACAGATTAGTGTATTCCCTTCTTCGAAGTAATAAAGAAAGGAAAGAGAAATTTCAAATGGACGCCCAACTGTGAGGACGCATTCCAAGCTATAATAAGGCATTTGGAAAGTCCCCCCACACTGTCAAAGCCGGTAGACCATGAAGTGTTATATGTATACGTGGTCGTATCCCAACATGTTATCAGTACGACTTTGATTCGCGAGGAGGACCATGTTCAAAAGCTGGTGTACTATGTTAGTAAATGTTTAATGGGGGTAGAAAGAAATTACCCTAAAATTGAGAAGCTAGCCTACTGCTTGGTGATTGCATCACGCAAGCTTCGTACGTACTTTCAGGTGCACTCGATCAGTGTTTATACCAATCAACCCTTGCGACAGGTACTCCAACGACCAGAGACCTCTGGAAGGTTGTTAAAATGGAATATCGAGTTGAGTCAGGTCGATATTACCTACCTGCCACGAAGGGCCATACAAGGGCAAGCGCTAACGGACTTCATCGCTAAATTTACTATATTAGATGAACCAAACAGTGATGATGTAATTCCCTCTCTTCGATGGAAACTATACGCCGATGGGGCATCCAACGACCGTTGTTCTAGGGCTGGTATAATTCTTGTGAATCCCGAAGACCTATCAATTTGTTACGCATTGAAGCTCAATTTTCCAGCTACAAATAACGAATCCGAGTATGAAGCATTGATTGCTGGCTTGAAACTTATCAGGGAACTTGGAATAAAATCGGTTGAAATCTTTTTGACTCACAATTGGTGGTGTACCAGGTGCGAGGAGATTATCAAGCGAAAGGGAAGAGGCTTGCTCCGTACCTTGCCCGGGTTCATGAACTATTGGCAAACCTTGAATGTTACGATATTTCGCATGTTCCGTGTGAGAAAAACAAAGAAGCCGATTCATTGGCCAAATTTGTAAGTACAGGCGATGCACAGCAAATGGGATTGGTTTCCATCGAAACCTTACATGCCCTGAGTATAAATGTGATGGAGGTAGATTTCATGTTAGAAACAGGAATTGAGAAGGAGTCATGGATAACCCCATTCAAGCAATAACTGCTGCACGGGGACATGCCCGAAAGAAAGAGCGAAAGACGACAAGTCATTTGCAAAGCTTCGTGATATATAATGCGAGACGGAATAATGTATCGAAAGGGATCTCGGTCCCCTTACTCTGATGCATTGCCCACGAGGAGACTCTGGTGCATTGCCCACGAGGAGATAAAACGAGTCCTGAAGGAAGTTCATGAAGGAGAACATGGTGACCATACTGGGGGGAAGACACTAGCAAAAAAGATCCTCCGCTATGGATACTATTGGCCAACTGTAAACCGGGATGCTGCAAACTACGTAAGAAGATGTGACAGGTGTCAAAAATATGTGAAAATCCCGAGATCTCCGCCAACGGAAATCACACAAATGGTTTGTCCCTGGCCGTTTGCAATATGGAGAATTGATATAATTGATTCCTTACCTATCTCCAAAGGTGGTGCAAAATACGCAATAGTTGAGGTCGATTACTTTTCCAAGTGGGCGGAACCAGAGCCCTTAGCTACAATCACCACCAAAAAGGTCAATGATTTCATTGTATGAAACATCATATGCCATTTTGGCCTCCCGCAAACTATTATTACGGATAATGAAGCTCAATTTGAAAGTAAGGAGTTCAAAGAATTTTGTCAAAAGTATGACGTTGAGAAAAGGTTCGCAGTAGTTGCTCATCCAAAAGCCAATGGACAAGTAGAAGCAGTGAAGAAAATAATCATATCCATATTGAAAAAACGTCTGGAAAAGGCTAAATGCAAGTGAGTGGATGAACTTCCAAACGGCACTTTTGGCTTACAGAACCACTCATAAGTCCGCGACTGCCCACATTCCATTCACATTGACATATAGCACGGAAGCAGTTATGCCCGTAGAACTTAAAGTTCCTTCACATCGGAAAATTCATTATGACCCTAAGACGAATCAGGATCTCTTGCTAGAATCACTGGACTTTGTTGATGAAAAACGTGAAGAAGCTGATTTAAGGGCGGCTGCATATAGGTACCGAGTCACTCGATATTATATAAAACTATCATATAAGTATATATATATAATAATTATCTTTTAAATCATAATACTAGCTAAACCTTTAAAATAATCATTTCTATAATTATCTTTATAAATATTTAGTTTAAAATTTTTAAAACAATTCAGATAATAAATTTCTCTAAAAACATTCTTTTTAAAACAACTTTAAAACTTCTAGTTTATACTTAAAAAAAATCTTCTTTGAGAATACACTTTGCTCTTTAGGAATATACACTTCCCTTTCCAGTATAGCCCATCTAATCATTTGTAAATCCTTCCCGATTTTTTTCCAGTTTAATTTACATCCCAATCTAGTAAATTTTCTTTCCACACTTATAAAAATAAAACTACCATTTATTTTTAAAACAAATTATCATCTCCTTATAAATTCCCACCATGAATTTATATTTTCAAATTTATCCACTGATAAATATTTCACTTTATAAACCCAGTTTATAATTTCCATACCCTTATTTTTCTTTAAATCACAGTTTCCAAAACGCATAATCAATTTCCCAATCGATTCTCTGAATTAATTCCGTTTTAAAATTTATCTTGATTTAACCAAATTTATTCCAAAATCCATTTATTCCAGTTTTACTCCTTTGTTATGATTTAAACCATATTTAAATCCGCAATATCAACTTCATACTCTATTTTCAAAATTCTCCTTTTATTTTTCTCCAACTCATTTAAATCTTATATTCAAAAATATATTCCTTCGTACTTACAAACAATATTGCTTAAGTCCTTATTTTTAAAAACAGGTAAATAGGCACAAGTAATAAGTTACAAAAAAAATTAGTCTCAAGGACAACAAGTTTACTTTTTAGTCTGAAGGACACTTTTTAGTGTAAATTGAAAATGATAGTTACAACTATCATTCTATGATTTACACTAAAAAGTGTTCTTCAGCCTAAAAAACAAACTTCTTGTCCTTGAAACTAAATTTTTCTCTAACTTTTTCCTTGAGCCTAAAAACCCCTTTTAAAAATCCCTTTTTCTACATTTATTCAAACCCTTATTTTTCCCATATCCCGGAATTGAATAAATAGGATTTAAAAAATCAAACTATTTATTTTCCCAATTCTTTTCTTTTTAAATCTATCCATCTTTACTATAAATTTCCTACTTTAAATTTTCCCTTTTTATTTCCCTTTAAAAATTCAATATTTATATATTTAAAATGCCATAATATATCCAGCATAATATTAACACTAAATAAATAAATTTTCCAACATAATATCATAGATTATTCAACATTTCATAAAATAGAATATGAAAATAAAATCCAAAATTTTTGAGGAATTCAATTAGATCCCTCCAATCTGTTTTCCTGCATCCATAGATGTTAGCACGATATAAAAAAACCAATCCCACTTTGAGGGGGATACAGCGGTATAGAGGGTCATCCGCTATTATGCGGGTCGCATATGGTCTCATTCGATATATAATGCGAGAATATCAATCATTCCAATGTATATACTACTATATATGATATCACATCCAAACTGATAATAAATTATCAATTCAAGCAATCAATCAATAATTTTAATTTTAACTATTTAAATTAGCTAGCAATCCAATTTAAGTGAGATTAACTCACCTTTGACTTTTCGTTTGCCATCCACTTCAATCTTGGCTCGGGTCACGATTTTTGACATTGTTATACGGTTTATTAATATTTGAAATAAACCGGACATTCAATTTCTACTTATTTATTTAATTTAAACCAATAATTTGGGTTTAAACTAATAATTTAATTTTTAGCTAATTTCCTTTTTAAAAAAATCATTTAATAACTAAAATAATTAAGTAAGTTAATTAAACAAAATTAATCTCCTGAATACATTAGTTTAAAATAAACTAGTAAATTTAAAATGTGTAGATGTATATTTACTTTCTTTTGGGACTACATATATACTTATAAAAATAATTTACAGATTTCAAAATCTAATTTTATATAAACCCTCACATTTTGAAATTCCTATATTTCTAAACTTTAAATTTATATATTTTCTATTTTATCTAAATATATACACTTATACATAAAATCCTAATAAAATCCCTTTCAACCTACATGTATGTACATATTAAATTTAAATAGAACTGTTTTTTTTAAATATCTTACTACCAAAAATATTTTTTCTGTTTCCTGTACGTATTCATATGTATATTATCAAATTTAAATTGTAAATAAATTCGTATATACCCTGCAAAAGGGTTTTGAACACAAGAATGACCCCAAATCGAACAACGAGCTATCACTTGCTTCACCTAGCTCTGCCCTGGCGCACGCCGGCCATCTCCAGATTGCCTTGAATCCCTATTGACATCTCAACTATCGGTTAGGCCTTCCGTGGCTTCGATCGAACCCGAGCATACTCCCCAACGCTTTCGTCACCACACCTACATCCAAACCCATGCTCTACCGACCTTAAGACCACTTCTCCTCGTGCCCCTATTCGATCGAGAATCGATCTTTCATTTTTTTAGATTCGATCTACAACCTTGGTCGGTCCCCATTTTCTCTTGAGTATCGATATCATTTCGATATGCGAAAAAACCGAAGGGGTAGAAGGATTAATTTTCGAACGAGAGAAGACATTGCAAAATTTTTTTTCTTTGGAAGTTGATTAAAAACCCCTTTTTGATTTGAAATTAATTGTGTTCCGTCATTTTTCTGAAGAATGGCTTTAATTTTTATTTTACGTTCGTTTGGAAAACTCTGGTTCGACTTTAAATAAAAATGAAGTGGTGATACGTGATTTACGGAGGAAGTTGTCGGCCTTGACCATGATGCTGCGTGCTTAAAGATGGGAATGAGGGACAAGATAAGATGTTAGAGTGTGGATTTGAAGGCTATAGTAACTTGGAAAAAGCAAAAGCCGATGAAGGAAAAAGGTTTGATGTGAAATAAATTTGACTGGTCAGCAAAAGTATAATGCAACTTTACATTTTAAATTTTAAATTACAATCGTCTCGATAATGCAACTAAAAATTTCAACCTCTTATCTAGGAGCTCTGCTAGACATTTATAATGTTTTACCCCTATTCCGAATGCAATGGAAAAGGTTTTGAATCCTAACCCGATTGTATGAAGAAAATAGCTTTTTTGACCTAGTAATTGTATTGAATTTTTGATACAGATTTCAGCGCGTTTATATATCATACGGCCAAATGATAACTCCAAACGTTATGAAATTTGAAATCCGATAATAATATGTTATTACGGATCCAATGGAACTGGTTTCGTCAAAATCCGAAACTGTGCCTTGGAAGGTTATTTTTAAATGTCAATTTAAATGATGTATTTTTAAAACTAAACAAAACACTTTTAAATTCAAACTTAAATCTTTTATTATCTTCAGTATTATTAATACAAATTTTACAAGCCTTCACACTATTTTTAACGAGCTTAAAACTCAAGATTCAATACTTTATCCAATTTCAATTAATTAAATTCAATAATTAAATTGCCAAATAAATAGCGATATTTGAAATTCAAGTTAAAAATCAACACTTGAATATTTAAAATCAATTAAATATCCCGATTCAAATATCCAAAATTTTCGATCGTTGCAAAATTTCTTATTTTCATTTTAGAAGTTTCCAATTGTTAATATAGTGAAGATTCTCTCATTACAATAATTTCAATCTCTAATTTATAGAAACTTAAGAGCTAAACAACTAGGTTCCATTTCAATCCTTTTAATATATATATAGACACACACACACACACACTAATAACTTGTACTTACATACATACGTACATACATACATACATACATAAATACATACATACATACATATATTTATATCAAATCCAACTCCAGAAATTGAAATTAAGCTTCGTTCATCAAAATGGATATGTAGTAAAACTACTACAGCAGTCTTCCCACTTTGAAACTCGAAAATGAACGTCGATGATGCATGCACTCATCACCGAAATTATTTCCCTGCAATAGAGAGGGAGTGCAGAACTTATTTCCTACCAAAATTCTTTTAACATTTCTTTCAAATCATATTGGGAAATTTATATCTGAAAATACTTCCAAATAATACTAATATCATATTCAAATATCCTTTGAAAGAAATTTCAAAAATCCCGGAACTTAAGTTCTAAAATTTCTAATTTATATTTATTTTATTTACAATCTAATTTTCGGCCAATATTTATAAATTTCCCTACCTAACAAACAAATATATTACAACCTGTTATATCATTTATAAAGTTATTCTTTTATATACAAAATATATGCCAGTAAAATTATTCATTTACCTGTATTTCAAAAAACAATATTGTGTCGATTTGACCTATTACGTGTTTAGAAATCCTATCAATGCCATAGCATCCTATGTACCGACCAGAATTTATAAATATAAAACGAAACAAATTAACACAATACAAAGCCCTTTTATAACACTAACAAATGCGCTCTCTCATGTGTATACGCTCAGCGACCCATTTTAGGGCATTACTACCCTATTTCTAAAGAGTTAGACCCTATAAGGCTAAGGTTATTGCAAAATCAAAGCTTTGATACCAACTGTATCGACCTGCCTTTTTGAATGGTTTATATCAATGACAAATCACGCACATCAAAATCAAACCATTCAAAGGGGCAGATTGTTATGGGGTAAATAAGAAAAAAGGAGAAAGAAATAAAATAAATACAAAATCTAGTAGCAGAATGACACAATATAATAATCAAATAACAGTCCATGAAGCTGTTTTGCAAATACATATGATTATTCATTTACAACCCAAAATAAGAGTTATATATACCAGGAATAAATAAATGCAGTGGAATAACACGATGCAGCGGAATACAGATAATAAGTAATAATAGTACAAAATCTTTGTCTTCATCCTCCAGAAAGCAGACTTCGATAAATTAGAAAGCTCAGGCAGGCCCGAGCGAATTGAAAAGACAAAACACTTAAGTCAGAACTAAAAGATCTTATGTAAGCTAAATCAACAGCAACTAAATATGAGTGTAGCGGCATCAGAGATGTTTAAGGGGTTTGACATCTTCTATCCATTGTTAATGTGAGTACAATAACCTAAGAGATGTTCGGGATTACCATCTCCTAAGGTCCGTTAAACAATCGACTATGAAGTAAAATATGCTATTATAATAGTGTCTACAGTAAAGTAAAGTATTAAAATAGAATTAAGGCGTTACCCATATCCTCCTCAACACATTTTTATATATTCCCATAATCAATACAGTACCGTAATTCCTCACTAAACTGGAGGTATAGTACAAATCAAAGTCGTAGAACGCGCGATAGGGAACGTAAATACGGAACTCGAGGTAATGCCAGGGTAGATATACCATTTGCACTCCCAAACTAGTGACGTATAGCAGCTACTACCGCCTACCTCGGACACACTACCATAATCAAAATCGAGGGGTGGCCACCAAATCAATCACAAAGTCAAAATACAATATCGAAGAAATGTGCCTGATAGGAGGAATAACCTCACTTGGCTCAGTATAGCTCATGTTTTAGTCACATCTAAGCTGACTCACGGGAGTCAGGGTCACGTAAATACCTTATACGGAATCGCTCACCAAACCATCCCACTTCATTTCTGGAATCTCCACCACGTACACAGTTGTTAAAGTGGTTTTTGGTATTGGCAAAGAGTATGACAATATCCAATCTCGGTCTCTTTAAAAACCAAATGCTTATTTCACACCGAGTGGTTCTTTTGCATTTCAAAACGTCAATTCACATTGATATCAAAATATCGTATTTTCAAACCATATCATTTTCAAATCATATTCACTTTCAAAATTACATTCACTTCCAAAATCATCTTCACCTTCAAAATCATATTTACTCAAATTGTCATTTCACAAGAAGGTATCAATTCCAAATTCCAATTTAGGCATCAAGGATTTAAATATAAATACTTCAACTTTACACAGTCTGGAATTTTAGAAAATAGTTTAGGTAGTCATAAATAGTTTAATAGTTTTAAAAAAGTTAAAATAGATTGAAATAGTTTAAACAATAAAAATAGTTTTAAATAGATTTAAATTTGATTTAATTAGGTTTAAATGTTTCAAATAGATTTAAAATAGATTAAATCGGTTTAAAATAGATTAAATGGGTGTAATAAGGTTTAAAATGATTTAGATAGATTAAATATTGATAAAATAGATTTAAATTATATTAAGTAGGTTTTGAATAGATTTAAATTATATTAAATAGATTTAAAATAGATCAAATAAATTTACTTCCTTTAAAATAGGTAAAATAGAATAAATTGGATTAAATAAGTTATAATAGATTAAAATAAACTAAAATAGTTTAAACTAGTTTAAAATAGATTCCAAAGTTATATCCAAACCATTTAAGTAACTCAATTCCGATAAAATCAATTATATTCGACATTTCAACCCTGATGTTGAAATTTAAATCCTTTGAACAATTCATTAAATGAGTTCCAATTTCAACATTTAACACTTGGATTATTTGAAAATAATTCTGTTTATATAAATCACTTTCTATTTCAAAATGCCAGTTAACTGAATTCAAAATTTAAGGAGTTAAAAATCATTTAATTAACCCAACCCGATGTCGGTACATAATTTTCTACCCTATGGTCAAGTGATTCGGATATTTATCATTTCAATCCGCAATTTAAAATTTTATGGCTATATATCTTTTCAAATCGCAATCCCAAATTAAATAAAAATCCATAAAATCGCTCGAGTCTAACATTTCAACTCGTAACGATTTTTCTATAATCTATAGATCGTTCGAGTATGTATCATTTCAACCCATAGGGAACTTGTAGTGTTATAACAATATAAAATACAACATCGAGTCATCTAATATCAATAATCTAACATCCAATACAATCATCATTCAAATCAACCAATAAACATCAATAGATAACAGATTATCATTAACAGATATTGAATTTGACAATTAAATTCAATATTAAATTAAACAATGATTAATTGCAATAAAAGTTAAATTTAACTAGAACGATAATTTAAATATACCAAACATCAACCAATCAATTCCAAATCATCTCATAAATTCAATTTAACTAACATAAGATAATTTAGTAGTTGTGAGTGGGTTAAAACACTCACTTTCGATTTAAATCGATTACAAATCAAATTTAGGCACAAAATTCAAAGTCTTAGAATTCGTCCAAACTAGTGTTAAAATGTCCAGAATTTCGATACGATCCCAACGAAAATAAACTGTGTGTGAATCGGACCTCGTATGTGAAAGATAGAGCTATTAGAACATTTGGAATTTGAATTCTAATAAAAATAAAATAAATCAGAAAGCTAGGACACATCATCTCAACGTTCACGAACTCTAGATCCTTCAGCAACGTACGAAACCCTAATCTTGTCTTCGATCAAAACAGATCCGCTGCCTTCTTCTATTCATTGCGCCACCTACGCTCAGTTTCACTACGATCTGAAGCCACCAATGGACCCGCCTCCTCACGCCGCCCCTTGGCCCCACGTGCGCCACCTCCTAGTCGCCTCTCTAGTTATTATGCCGCTTCCATAGATGACCAGTTTCTGGCCAATCGAGGTGACCTTTGCAACGACTAACCGTATGGATCGGTGCTGCTTCATCCTCTCTACCCACTGATAACCTCTGGTCGAAGCATCGTTGAAGATCCGCCGTTAATCGAGGTTGTGACCTATGAACGAACTATAATGATTCGCGAATTCTGGGCAAATGTTGACACGAACTGAAAAAAAATTTGCATCGATGGATTAATCTCGTCGAGAGCTTTGAATTGATATATAATATGATAGGCTTTTGAGGAGTTTAAATTTTTGAAACTGATTTGAAATTGGATTTTCGGGTTTCAATGCAAATTGGGTTTCTACCATTGGAGAAGAGAGAAGGAACAGTCAGATAGAACTGTATGTATAGGAATAGGAAATAGAAAGTCTGCTAAGATTAGAATCGAACAATATATACTAACGAAGCCCGATAGGAATATATAATATCCGAATAGATTTGAAACGACGAATACGACCCGAAAAGCCCGATCTGCTTCTAAAATGAAAGTGGCTCATCCTATATATCAAAATATATGTTTTTGATATTTTTAAATTCAATGAGATAGTTTTCAGGTCCTAATTCCATCGTATGAATAATTTAGCTTAAAATCAGCTTGTTTCAAATTGATTTCAATTGAATTTACTTAAATTGATTTCTATGCGTTTTGAGTCTGTACAATCAAATAACAAGTCCGACTACTACGAAACTTCGAACATTATAATAATTCACCATTACAGATCTGATGAAACTTCATCAAATTCCGAGACAGTGGTCAAAATGGCTATTTTCACGTTAATTAAATAAGTTTAATATTAAATTAATTAATCACTTTTTAATTCAGTATTTATAAACTAACAAATTTCATCACTTTTGATTAGTTAGAAATTTATAATAACTTAAAGCAAATTTATGTATCAATCCAGTGTTGAATATTACACTAATTACAGTATTCAATTTCAACTGTAATTAAATCCAATTAATTAAAATTAAATTCCAATAAATTGTTTTAATTTGATTGCACTCTTTTATTCAATCAATTATTACTCTACATACATAGTTAACATTTGTTTATATCTTATTACACCAACAATCTACGATTATCATCTTAGTTTTCATTAATGTAGTATTTAATTGCAATAAATCCATTTGTTATTGCTTAAATTCCAATGAATTGATCAAACTTGATTTTAACTCTTTTTATTCAATCAATTATCATATTATGAATAAAATTTACATTGGGTTACATCTTATTGAATCAATATTCTACAATTATCAATTAAATCAACATTAGCTGCACTAATTAAGTGAATTAATTGCAAATGATTTCAAATTAAATTTAACAGGCTAAATAAATAGGTAACACATAATAATTGTCACCGTTAACTTTTAGTCACATCTTATAAGTTTATTATCCACAACAAGTGTTATAATTACTACCACAACACTAGTTTTATTCAATTGCAATTTATTGCACATTATTCCATTAAATAATAAACATTTAAATTATCAATTTCTCTTTTAATCCAATTCATTAATTAATACACACATTATTAAAATTAGTTTAAAATCTATAACAAATTATAACTTTTTAATCATTTTAATTAATTGGGATTTCATTTAAATCAGTTATAAATTACCTTAAATTAATACCCTTACATTTTATTCTGGTTGTGTTTTTGTAGATTATGGGTTACTCGAATCTTTGGTAACATAACGAATCACTTTATATCCTGAAGTGGCAAAATCATTTGCACCAATAATTACAAATACTTCTAATCTATAGTAATTTCAATTTCCAAATCATTTCAAAAATAATTTTAAAACTATCAGATTTAGTCCTCAAAATTCTTTCTGTTTTATTAATCATTTTCATAAAACCATTGTGCAAATCACTTTTATATAATATAACTTCAACATATTCATTTCCAAATATTTATATTTATTTAAACATTTAATAAACTTTTATTTTTGAGAAATAACTTTGAAAACAATTCCATTGGCATCAAATTGTTGTAACTAATTATAACAATTTATATGAACTAATATTATCGCTAAACAACTATTAGTCAAATCGTGAAATAAATCACAAGGTATTAGCCTACAATTGTTTTCTACCCAACCCATGCATATGATAAATAAATTGCTCATAAACTGGTTTAGCAAAGTCAATAATCAATAAATAATAATCAGTGCTCATAAACCAATCAAGCCTAATTCAAACAATCAATCAATAAAATAAACACAATAATAAATGATAACCAAGGCTTCATTCTATCAATTATTTATAACACTTTTTTTTCTTAAGTTAGAACGGTTTGATATTATTTTGGAGCATCCGGGCTTTCTGTGATGACCGGGCGATCTTCGGCCCCGAGGATTTAGCTAATACGTTCACTGTATAGAGTGCAATCGTATGCCGAAAATACCAGGTTTTTAGGGTTAAGAAGAAAGAGATAGAAGAAGAAACAGAAATGACGACACAGAATCTCACAAATGCAATAGAACAAAATATAATATACATTAACAGCTTTTTATACAAAAGAAAAACTGTAACTATTAATATACATTCAAATTATCAGAGTACAATCATCAACATATAAATATGGATAGTTATAATACTTGTCCTTAATTGTTGAATATACGGCCTAGAATACACAGCGGAATATAATCAACTACGTGCAGTATGTCTCTGCCATCTGGCTCACCTGCTGAGCTCTAAAGCATCCTAACCTAAATCTATAATACTCGATTTGACCCGAGCATTACAACAAAGTAACACCTGCGTCAGGCTGGAAACCAGCATGAGTAAACACACTTAAATTGAACTACTAAAGTTATTAAACCCTTTTGAAAAACCAAGATATCTCATATGACCGCATCACACATAGACACGACAGGTTTTTATCTTACGATCACCAAAACACTTCTAAAGAAAATTCAGTGATATCATAATAGTGTTTGAGTATAAAACAGTTATTAAGATAACCGAATTTGTTACATTAATTTAAAACCTAGCATATTAGTCTCTATAATCAAATCGTAAAGGTTTGTAGTGGTTAATGGATCGAAATGGTCCCGGATAACACTGAAATCCGATCCCAATCTCATTGAACTGAAAATGATAAATTTTAAATGGACAAATTGTTTGAAACAAACAATTTATATTCAGAGTGTCAGTATTCACATATGAGAATTTACTACATATGATTACTTTCAATAAATGTGCCAACGCTTGCTCTAACATTAAAACCGGTTTGGCTACAAAATGGCACAAACAAGGACAATTAAATAAATATTCAAGAGCAGTAAACCAAAGCATAGACCATTAACAAATTTAATAATTAACAACTCATATTAAAACAATTCACGATCAGAATTTAATCAGCTTAAATTAAACTGAATCAACTTATATTTTTAATTCAAATTTATATTAAATTAAAGAAATTATAGAACAATTTATTATTAGTTAATTAGGATTAAACAGTCAAATTAATATCTAATTTATTAATTAACATGAGGTTAAATCAAATAAGTCTTTAATTAATTATCCACTTGATAACTAATTTATTAATTAACATAATATTTTAACCAAATATGACCTTAATTAATTATTAATTAACATAAGGTTCAGTCAAATAAGAATCTAATTAATAACTCAGTTTAATTATTATAAAATAATTACACTTTATATGATGGAAAATTAACAACATTAAATTTAGACTAAAATATTGGGTGATAGGATTTCATTACAAAATTTATCATGTTGATTTGATTCTAAAATGAAGAGAACATATATCTTTTAAAGTTAAAAGATTTTAACATAAAACTTATACAATTCTTTTACTATAAAAATATGAATTTCCCAGCCCAACGTGTTAGACCCACACAAAAAAGTCCAACTCCTCTTCCTTTTATTTACCTTTCCTCTGCTTCTCTTCTCCTTTTACTTTCTTACTGCTCTCTTATTTTATTTGCTGAAACTCAGCCGTGCACTCTTGGATACGTGCACCTACACACCAATGCCGACCATCAAATCATGCCGACGACCATCTACGCCAACCACCCTCAACCACCTCAACTCGATCGATTACCCAAAAATGGTGTCTTAGCCTTCAAATTTAAAAAAAAACCTTCGACCATGTAATGAACGAAATCATTGCCCATTTAACCACCTCGTCACAGTGCCTCTGACCTCATCCACCTCCTAAAATTTTCCCAGAGCTCCGCCATCACACTCTCTTCCAATTCCCTTGGACCGCACCTTCCCAGTTTCCCTGCGACGACGCTTTTGCCTCAAACTCGAGACCGAACCAAACAACCCCTTAAACCCTACTTTTCCCACGATTGGCCACCCGAGCATCTAAAAATCGTCGAACTATTTTTCATGGAATCCCCACCACCTAACTCTCCTCCACGACCAACAATTTGCCTCGAAATCAACTGGGTTGTTGGGATTTGACCATTGACCAAATTAGTTCATCTCCCCTTTTCTCCATACACACCACACTATATATCCTAAAACAACCCTTAAAAATTGAGTTTTCCAACCATGATTCCATCTATATAATCCATATGCCGAATTATGATATTTTATATTTTGGCTATAATGGACCGCTTATTGATATATAGGTTTTCTCTTCCCCTACTAGGTGGAAATGAACGAAATGAATTTTAAAATGATCCTCATTCAAAAGCAAATACATTTTGTTTTGCGATCATCCTTTAAAACTGAGAAGATTTTGAGATATGGGTTTTTAAAGTTACAAAAGCTTTAACAGTTAAATAAATAACAGAGGAGAGGAAGAAGTATGGTATTTTTTTATTTAGTTACAGGTTGGCTGCCTATATTTATCATACATATACAAAGTCATATATACTCACAGATATATACATTAATCAAACATAAAGATTCATCCACATCTATGGTAATTTATACATAAAAAAATAATCTGTAAATAAAAGGGGAAATGTTAACTCACTGTCTACAAACAGATGACACACTGCTGCAAATTTTCCTCCAAACTTTTGAATAGCCCTATCTTCTTTTAATTCGAAGGCAGAACTTATTATTAGTATTATTTTCTTTAGATAAATGTAAATAAGGGAAACAAGCTCAGCCCTATATATTTATAGGAATGGAATGAACAGGGTGTAAAGGCCCGTATCTTCGTATCCTTTGAGCCGACCACAATTCACATCAGTTCAACTCAAATTGAACGAAAATATAAATCATTAGGGGTAAAGAAGAAAAAGGTAGAAGAAAATAGAACAATAGAAATAGAATCTCACAAATGCAGCGGAAAAAAATATAATATATAATGACAAATTTTTATACAAAAAGAATTTGTAACTATTTATACATACAATCATCAAAGTACAACAATCAATACATCAAAATTGGATAGTTATAATAACTTTTCCTCACACAGCGGAAATATAAGCCAAGTATGGTGATACGAATCTGTCACCCAGCTTGTCTCCTGAGCTCCATAGCATCCTATCCTAAATCTATAATACTCGGTCTAATCCGAGCATTATAATAAAATAACATCCGAGTTAGTCTGGAAAATCAGCGTGGGAAAACACACTCAATTTGAATTATTAACTTTTATCAAAATCTTGCAAACAAAAGTATCTCGTATGACCACGTCATACATAAACACGACGGGTTTTTCTCTTACGATATCCAAAATATTTTTATCAAAATCGCCTAATATTATGATAGTGTCTAAACCAAGTAAATAGAAAATGGTTGAAATGCTTGCATCTTACATTTCAGCACAGTTGGTCACAATCAAAACCGTACGGTGCTTATTGGAGAATGGATTGCAAACAATGACCGGGCACTAGGGTACCACCTATCACAGTACACGTTTAGAAACATGTACCGAGTACTCGTTAGGATCACCTACAACACAAGACCGGCCCTATCACTAACCTGGATAGAACTGAATATGTTATCACCCCGGGTGTTCCTAACCGTAAAAATCGAGCGCTCACTTTTCATGCAAAACCATATCCATAATTTTAATATATCCGAGGGCATCTAGAAAGGTGATAACATACCCTAAATGGGTGCGACCCACTTAACCTTGCTGCATCTCCTTTGATTTTCAGTCATTCCGGTTGATGAAGCTTGAGGTTACGATTACCTTTCAAGAAAAATTTCACATAGAATGCTTGTTGTCCTTCAAAGACAATGTTTTGATAGCATTTGTCCATACAAGTTATCTTGGGTCTAGACAAACCGAATCACGTCTTCATCATCTTCACGGTATTCATTTGTAACGTTCAAATCCGGATCGAAGTGGTTTTTGGATAATTAAATCTGATTTCGGTCTCAACGATTAGCGAAATTGGCCAATGTTGATAGTCGATTATTTAACTACCAATAAAACATCCATAAGTAGACACCAGGCCTTATTATACTGTCACAACCCAAAATCTGACGTTCGAAAATCGACATCAAATACCTCACTTGTATTCGAATGCCGCATATTCAAACGTCGAAGTCCGTTTCACGCTGGAGCTTATAACACATTAGATCAAACAACACAGCGAAAACAGAAAGAATTTTATTGATACACAGTATCCGATACAACAATGATACAAAGGAGATATCAACATTATCAGAGATACAAGACAACAGCGGAAGAACAAAGCAACAGCAGCGGAAAGATATCTTCAATGCCAAGCTCTAAAATACCAAACCAAGAAGCTCAAACTACCATCATGCGGTAGTGAAACATAATGTGATCCTGATGCAATCGCCAAAGCAAAGACTCCAAAGATTTCCAAATGCAACACTTACTAGCTGACTATCTGAGAACCTGAATCTAGCTGCCCGTGTGGAAAATTGTGGACACCCAGAGTTTAGAAAGAAAACGATAAACTTCAGGTCAGTCATGGGACTGGTGTGAGCAAACGAAACAGTTTATCTTGAACAAAAGAAAATAAAAAGAAATTCGCTATGCATTTTGGAAAATGAAACTAATATAAGGCCACCCGACACACACACAATGCGATCGCACACGTGGTGGAGATTTCTCCTTATGATAGTCAAACATGCTTGATACGCAAAATCCTTTTGATATTATTGTTAGTGCATAGTGCAGAAAACATTTCGAAAGTATAATATTAATCTTTGCCAGCACACGTACTATTATAGTATGCCTACTATAGCTACCATGTTAAATGGCAGGTTCTACAACTAAAACAGTACATGGCTCGTATTGAATGATTAGATTTCCAACAATGGTTAGGCAAAGGAACTTCCTTACCGAATGGGTACGCCTATGGAGGGACGCTCCGAGAACCTAACCGGATCTCTGCCAACACAAGGCCGGTTACCTCTGTAACTAGGTAACTACTGACACGAGTATGCCATTCCCCGGTCGTCATTGACCTTTATCCGAGGTACCTCTACACCAACAAATTTCAACAACCACATAAGTTAAGTAACTAGGCTCCATACCATGATACCACTTTTTATCCAGAAGCAAATGCACATACCTTAAAGGGCGTGACCCTCATAACATTGCCGCATCCTTCCTGTCTCGACCATTTCCGGGTTGTGAGTTTCGACGAAGTCTCGTCCACAAAGCTACGCTTTTCACAAAAGCCATGCTTCGATCAACAAATGATCAGCAGCACTCAGCATATCACATTACCAAATTGGGAATATATCACTAGTGATCATCAACTACATAACCTCTGAGCTCGTACGTCTCAGAGAAGGGTGTTAAGCTAAGAGAATAAATTCTCCGCCACCAAACAAAAATGTATTAGATAGAAACCGACTTTACATCTCAAAGTGTAGTGTCATACATCCATACAAGTCCGTTCCGGGTTCAAACGGAACCGAAGGCACTTCAAAGAAGCCCTTGCAAATCCGGGTATTCAAAATCCCGATCGGACTCCCCATCACATATGGAGATCTCTATACCGAAGCAACTCAGTCCAAAGACATTCGACAGGTAATCCTATCGTTCTCGAAAATATCCAGTCTTCACCACCGTCTTCAAATGTTACCCATTTTGTCGTATCACTATTCGAAATGGGTTATATAACATAAAGTCCTATCCCGGCTAAATCGAATAATGAGTGCTTAATTTAAAAAGCGTATGGATATATTAGGAACATAGTTAAGTCACAATTTTTAACCCAAAAACCTTTCCTTTTGAATGGTTTAAACAAATTTCCACTTTAATCTTTTAAACAAAAGATTCACCCCTTTTTTTAAGATCCTTTTCAAATTGAAACAAGATTCACCAATCTTTCACAAAGATTTATTCATAGCTTTCAGAAATATTTCAATTTTGATTCACCTATAACTGAAATCTTTTCAACAAAAACTGGAAATTCTTTCTTTATATGAAAGCTATTATCATTTGAAAACAAAGAGTTTTCGTTTCGGAAACATCCGATCAAATATGCACAAGTTATAGCCTTTAAAGTATAAACTTGGGTTAAATTTAAATTTCCAAAATAATAAATTTAAAATACTTTAAAGATGGTTTAAAAATCCATGTATGTATATATATTATATAATTTGTATCACCACTTTTCAAACCATAGTTTCCAAAATAATCTCCAAACTTAAACAAGACGTAATATTCAAACTAAATTTCAATTTCAAAACTTCCTTTTCAAAAGCTTTTCATATTCAACCCAACTCCATTTCCAAACCATTTTGGATTCAAAATTGAAATTTTAAATTCATCATTTTGAATTTAATTCAAAACACCCATGACTTAATCAATTTTCAGTGAAATCCATATTTCTGTGTGTGGTGTAATCCAGGGGTTTTACACACAACAATAGCATATCACAACCATCATCAATTCAAGCACAATAATATCGATAAGCGGTATAATCCTATAACGCTGATCTTTCATTCATAGATAAGCACGTAATATCATCTCAGATAAATAAATCACAGTTCACAGCACACAATTCATATCACAGAACATCACATATCAGGGATATCAAATAATTCAAAGAATTCGATAGAATCCAATCATCCATAAGTAAGATCAATTAATCATCTGATTATAATTAATTTAAACTAGATTAATTACTTATGAATAAATTCCAACTCCTAGTTAATTAATATTAATTAATTACAAATCATTTGTATTAATTAATAAAATTAATTAATTAACCTTAATTATCCATCGTAATTAATTATCCTTAATTAATTAATTATCCCTTAATTAATCACATAAATTAATTAACCTTTTGTTAATTACATTTATTAATTAACCCTCACTTAATTACATAAGTTAATCATCCTCTAATTAATTTACTAACTTTTAATTATTAAGTAATTAACCCTTCATTGTTAATTAACCTTTAATTAATTACCTTTGATTACAAATTTTCTTTTAATTACTTACATAAAGTAATTATCCTTTAATTACTTGATTAATAAACCTTTAATCATTAATTAATTTCCCTTAATTACTTTCATTAGGTAATTATCTTTAAGTAATTAATTATCCTTAATTAAATATATTAATTAATCAACCTTTAATTACATTAAAGTAATTAACCTTTAAGTAATCACATTAAGCAATTAACCTTTAATTACTTACATAAATAAATCAACCTTTGATTAATCACATTAATTAATTATCATTACTAATTAATTATCCTTTAATTACAAATAAATTACTTAATTAACCTTTAATTAAGTAATTATTATTATATTACAAATTAATGATCCTTTAATCTTAAGATAACCCATTTATCTTAATTAATTATATTAACAAATTCCATTATATCGATTAATCACTTAATATATAATTATTTTTAACACCAAAATAGTTGGTTTTTAAAACATTTAACTTTAAACCTTTAATATTTAAAACAAATTTATTATTAATCCATAAATTAACTTAGTTCTTTAAGTTAATTAACAATTAAAACATCTTTATCTTTTTAATTCACTTCTTAATTAAGCTATTTAATTCTTTATTTAAAAATAGGCTTAAGAATTAATTAATGAAAGCATATATATATATTAAAACACTTTAAACTTGATTAATTAAAATAATTTATATTTAAAACCTTTAATTAATCCAAAAATAAACACATATTATATAAAAGAATTAGTTTAACAAAATTTGTTAAAACCTGATTAAACTTATAAAAATTTTTTAATTTTAAAACTTTAAAACTGTTATATCCCAAACCCGAAACCAACCCGAGTGAAACCCAAGCCAAACGCAATTTTACCCAAGCAAAACTCCAAATTTCTCACTTATATTATTTTTCTTCGAGTCGATCCTTTGCTTTCTCGAGAGCAAACGCGAGAATCAACTTTTCTTCCCCAACCTCATAAACGAACCCAATATTATTGATGCTCATGCATATGTACAGGTGATCAGAGCCATTTCGATCGACTTCGCCGTTGCCAATACATCATCGATGACCCACCTGAGCCTCCCGACCAGCAAGGTCTGACGAAATCAACTGGAAATGAAATCGAGCTGATCTATTTCTTCCTAGAACCAACTCAGTCAACAAAACCACCCCCTCACCGACGATCCCAGCCTCGATCATCCACGCCATCCCGACTAAAGTTTCTTCTCGACTTCCGGCTCCCTCTAGACCGGTCCCATCCCGATGCCTCGGTGATGATGCAATTGCCTTGACAAACCCACTAACAACAACTAACAGTCGAACCCTAGTTCGACGTTGTGCCACCGCCACAGCCACCTTTAAATCCTCCTAATATTTTTCCGAGGATCCTCTAGCCTCTAGCCACCTCCGGCTTTAAGCCCAACGACCCTCACCACATTAATCGTCGAAAATCGACGAAAGTAACTATTCTGATCAACTCACGAATACGCACGATTTACTATCTTAAAAATCATGAGACCTTCATCTAAAATCTTCATATCGTGATACGAACTTGATTATATAATCAGATCTTAAAGTTGAAATATTTAATTTTTCTGATATTTAATGATTTTACTGTAAATTATTATTTTTGTAATATTTACTTAATATTTTTTCCTAATACTATTTTTAGAAATGACGTTACATTGTTATAAACATTTTCCTTTCAGGAATCATAACTTAAAATGATTTAAATAGAAAGATAAGAATTTTTCTTTCCCAGGTGGATTTTGGGTCTGTTGACACAACAGATTATATATACATACATACAAAAGGCATGCAAACCTCAATTCTCTCTCTCTCACACACACACACATTTATATATATACATGAAGATATATTTACATTCATTCACTGTTTTTCACAACAACCACTTCACAAAACATCAAGATATATCACAGATTCAAATTTAAATAGGTCAGTTTGCTCACCTGGAAATGAAAGACAGAGAAGAACAGAACCTGGAAATTGATTTTGAGGTTGATCTTAAATCTGAAACTTGAAACATGAATGTTGATCCTCTTAACGTTGAGTCGATTTTGAAATTGCTTGATTACTGAATTGAACCTTCTCTATAGCTTCAGGTTTTAGATTGCAAAAGTTGTTTGAATTTGATTTCCTTTGATTTCTTTTCTCTGGTGTGGTTTCTGGTTTTGATTTTAAATTTGTTGAGTTGATCTTGTTTTCAGGTTGAAGATTGAAGATTGGTTTTGAAATGAGAAATGCATTAGCCTGGCTTCTCCTTATTACATATTATTTATAATTTAAATTAAAAGGAAAATTCATTTGCCACTTGTTAATTTATGGAATACATGGCTTACAAATGTTAATACATGCATTTTATAATTTACAAATGTTTATACATGAATTTATAAATTTACAAATGCATAAACATGTATTTTTTATGTTTAAACCCTTTATAAAATTTTATTTAATTTCATATTTACATAGGTTTATGTTTTTATGTTTTCTTATTTATACTTTTCCTTCTATATTTTTATATATACAAACTATATTTATTTCAAGTAATAATTTTTTTTAAAAGAAAGTATATAAACCTTTTTATCCAATTTTATTCTAAGCTATCATACCATTAAATAAATAAGTATTTGTTTTAGTGTTGTTAAATATAGTATTTAAATTTTAAATAGCTTTTGAAAATCCTTCTATTAATTTCAAAATAAAATTTTCCAAATAACAATATATTATAATTAGAAAACAAATTTTATTAATTTAAAATATAGAGTATTTCAATCCAATTTATTTTCAATATATTTATATTTGAATTTCAAATCCAAATTTCAAATCACAAACTATTTATAAACAAGACAAATTCTATTTATATTTGAATTTCAATTCCAAAATTCAATTTATAATCAAGTTATATACATAAATATAAACAAACAAACAAATATCTTATTTAATTTGGAAAAATTCAAATTAATCACCAATTAAACCCAAAATTTTATATTAATTACCAATTTAAATTTGACTTAAAACTAGGATCGTTATAGATTCCCCCTTAAGAAAATTTCGTCCTCGAAATTCGCTAGACAGGGAGACAACCAAAGAATAGATAAACACACAGAGAAATAGCTCTCCAGATCAAGCTGAAATATCTATTCTATACTTGGCTTACCAAATTAGAATATCATCAATAAATACGAGAATGAATTTATTCAACACTTTACGAAATATTCGGGCCATCTGGTCTACGAAATATGCAGGGGCATTGGTTAGTCCGAAGAGATAACTAATCATTTGTAGAACATATCTGGATCCCAAAGAATGGACAAATGGATACAATCCAATTTAGCTTCATAATTTGTTAACCAATTTATTTCAAATAAAATTTAATTCAGTTTCATTAAATTTAAAACGAAAAGATTGATAAGAAACTGATGATTAGAATACGAAATAGGAACATTTTTACAGAGATTCGTAGGGCCACCACCACACCTAAGCTTCTTCTCGTAGCTGCTAGGAAACCGCCAAAGAATTGAAATTGGATGACGATCAAAGGAGATTGATGGGAAAAAGTGTTTCCTTGCTGTTACAGGGTATCGACCATTTGTAGTCGTAATCCCCTGTCCCCTACCTCGTCCTCTTCTTGCACTCATTCTCACTATCAGTGAACAGTAAGAGTAATAACTAAGGCATACAGACGGATATCTAAGGGATACTAAATCTAGGTTGTTTACCCTATCTCTAATGAGTCACCTATGTGTTATACTCCGAAGCTAAAGTTCTTACTCCACCTTTAGCTCTGATACCAAAATGTCACGACCCGAAATCCGGCGTTCAAAAATCGACATCAAATACCTCAATTGTATTCGAATGCCGTAGATTCAAACGTCGAAGTCTGTTTCACGGTGGAGTTTATAACACATTAGATCAAACAACACAATGGAAACATAAAGAATTTTATTGATGTACAATATTCGATACAACAATGTTACAAAGGAGATATCAACATTATCAAAGATACAAGACAACAATGGAAGAACAAAGAAACAGAAACGGAAAGATATCTTCAATGCCAAGCTCCAAAGCACCAAACCAAGAAGCTCGAACCACCATTATGCTGTAGTGAAAAACATTGCGATCCTGATGCAATCGCCAAAGCAAAGACTCCAAAGATTTCCAAAAGCGATATCTACTAGCTGACTATCTGATAACCTAATTCTAGGATGCCCATGTGGAAAATTGTGGGCACCCAGAGTTTAGAAAGGGAACAATAAACTCCAGGTCAGTCATGGGACTGGCGTGAGCAAACGAAAATAGTTTATCTTGGGCAAAAGAAAATAAAAAGAATTTCGCTATGCTTTTTAGAAAATGAAAATACCATAAGGCCTCCCTACGCATACACAATACGATCGCACACTTGGGGAGATTGCTCCTTATGATAGTCAAACATGCTTGATATGTAAAATCCTTTTGATATTATTATTAGTGCATAATGTAGAAAACATTTTGAAATTATAATTTTAATCTTAGCCAGCATACATACCATTATAGTATGCCTACTATTGCTGCCATGTTAAATGGCAGGTTCTACAAATAAAACTATACGGGCTTGTATTGAATGATTGGATTTCCAACAATGACTTGGCTAAGGAACTTCCTCACCGAATGAGCACGCCTCTGAAGGGACTCTCCGAGAACCTAACCGGATCTCTGCCAACATAAGTCCTGGTTACCTCTGTAAATAGGTAACTACTGACACGAGTATGCCATCCACCGGTCATCACCGACCTTTATCCGAGGTACCTCTACACCAACAAATTCCAACAACCGCATAAGCTAAGTATCTAGGCTTCATACCATGATACCACTTTTTATCCAGAAGGAAATGCACATTCCCTAAAGGGCGTTACCCTCATAACATTTCCGCATCCTTCATGTTTCGACCATTTTCGGGTTGTGAGGTTCGACGAAGTCTCGTCCACAAAGCTATGCTTTTCACAAAAGCCATGCTTCGATCAACAAATATCAGCAGCACTCAGCATGACACATTACCAAATTGGGAATATATCACCAGTGACCATCAACTATATAACCTCTGAGCTCGCATGTCTCAGAGAAGGGTGTTAAGCTAAGGGAATAAATTCTCCGTCACCAAACAAAAATGTATTTCATAGAAACCAGATTTACATCTCAAAGTGTAATGTCAGGCATACATCCATGCAAGTATATTCTAAGTTCGAACGGAACCGACGGCACTTCAAAGAAGCCCTTGCAAATCCAAGTATTCACAATCCTGATCGAACTCCCCATCACATATAGAGATCTCTATACCGGAGCAACTCAGTGCAGAGACATTCGACAGGTTATCCTACCGTTCTTGAAAATACCCGGTCTTCACCACGTCTTCAAATGCTATCCATTTCGTCTTATCACTATTCGGAATGGGTTACATGACATAAAGTCCTCTCCCGGCTAAACCAAATAATGAGCGCTTAATTTAAAAAGCATATGGATATATTGGGATCTTAATTAAGTCATATTTTTTAGCCCAAAGCCTTTCCTTTTGAATGGTTTAAATAAATTTCCACTTTTAATCTTTCAAACAAAAGATTCACCCTTTTTTTTAAGATCCTTTTCAATTTGAAACAAGATTCACCAATCTTTTACAAAGATTTTTTCATAGCTTTCAAAACTATTTCAAATTTGATTCACCCATAACTTGAAATCTTTTCAACAAAAACTAGAAATTCTTTCTTTATATGACAGCCACTATCTGTAACGATCCTGACTCGACCTTCGAAAATCGGCACCAAATACATTACCCGTATTCGAATGCCGTAGACTCAAAGTCGAATCTGGTTCGCCGAAGCTTATAACACATTAAGTACAAGAACACAGCGAAAGAAAAATGAATATATCATTGATACGAAAATGGATACAATATCTGATACAACAATGATTCAAATGAATATCAACATATCAAAGATAGATACAACAATGGAAAGAAACAATAACAACAAACACCACCGATAACAGCGGAAAATAACATCTTCAATGCCAAAGCTCCAAATATCTCCAATCCAATAAGCGAGAACCACCATCACGTTGTATTAGGAAAACTAGGCAACAGAGTCTTGAAGTGAAACAAATGCGATCGCCAAATCCAAAAGCTTCACAGACCAAAGACTGAAGGAGATTTCCAATTGCTACACCTACTAGCTGACTATCTGAAAATCTAACTCTAGGCTGCCGGTGTGGAAAATTGTGGGCACCCAGAGTTTAGAAAGGGAACAATAAACTCCAGGTCAGTCATATGACAGGTATGAGCAAGCAAAAATAGTTTATCTTTAACAAAAGAAATAAAAATAAATCCGCAATGCTTTTTGGAAAATGAAACTACCATAAGGCCTTCCGCTACATAAATAATGAAAACGCACAATTGGAGGAGATTTCTCCTTATGATAGTCAAACATGCTTGATACATGAAAATCCTTTTGATATTATTATTAGTGCATAGTGCAGAAAATATTTCGGAAGTATAAATATTAATCTTAGCCAGCATAAAACCATTATTGTATGCCCACTATAGCTACCAATTAAACCGTAGGTCACCACCATAAGTAAAAGGCAGGTTATACAACTAAAACCATACAAGGCACGTATTGGATGATTGGATTTCCAACAATGGTCAAGCAAAGGAACTTCCTACACCGAGTGGAACGCCTCTGGAGGGACGCCCCTAAGAACCGGATCTCTGCCAATACAAGGCCTGGTTAAATCTATAACTATATAACACCTACAAGTAAGACATCCCCAGTCGTTACTGACCTTTATCTCAGGATTCACCAACAAATAGCAACAACCCCATAGTTAATATCTAGGATCCATACCATGATACCTCTTTTTATCCAAAAGGAAATCGACATACCCTAGGGGCGCGACCCCTAATAACATTGCTGCAACTTTCATGTTTCGACCATTTCCGAGTTGTGAGGTTCGACGAAGTCTCGTCCACAAAGCTACGCTTTTCACAAAAGGCATGCTTCGATCAACACATGATCAACAGCACTTCGTATGCCACATTACCAAATTTGGAATGTATCACTATTAACCATCAACTACATAACCTCATTGCTCGTATATCTCAGAGAAGGGTGTTAAGCTAAGAGAATAAATTCTCCGCCACCAAACAGAAATGTATTTGATAGAAACCAGCTATACATCTCAAAGTGTAATGTTAGGCACACATCCATATAAGTCTGTTCCGGGTTCGAACAGAACCGAAGGCACTTCAAAGAAGCTCTTGCAAATCCGGATAATCCCTAATCACGTCTGGACTCCCCGTCATAAAGGGTAATATAAATCTCTATACCAGGGATCAGCCGGTGTAGAGATATTCGACAGGTAATCCTTTCGTTTTCGAAAATACCTGGTCTTCACCACCATCTTCAAATGCTATCCATAACGTCGTATCATTATTCTAAATAGGTTTTATGACACAAAGTCCTCCCATGGCTAAACCGAATAATGAGCGCTTAATTTTAAAAAGCATATTGATATAGTGGAATCTTAGTTAAGTCACACTTTTAGCCCAAAACCTTTCTTTTGAGTGGTTCAAACAAATTTCCACTTTTAATCTTTTAAACCAAAATATTCACTTTACAAAGTTCACCAATCTTTCGCAAAGATTCATTCATAGCTTTGAAAACTATTTCAATTCCAAATCTTTTATACAATAGATACACCTTTAAGATCCTCTTCCTTTTGAAAACAAAGTTCACCAATCTTTGGCAAAGATTCATTTATAGCTTTCAAAACTATTTTCATTTCAAACTTAAAATCCATTTAACACAAATTGGAAATCCTTTCTTTATATGAAAGCTATTACTATTTGGAAAATAAGGGTTTTCATTTCGGGAAAATCCGATCAAATATGCACAAGTTATATCCTTTAAAGTATAAACTTGGGTTAAATATAAATTCCCAAAATAATACTTTTAAAATACTTCAAAAATGGTTTAAAATCCATATCTGTACATTATATAACTTGTATAACCTTTCCAAACCACAATTTCCAAAATTATAACATATATTCATAGAACTCAAAATCAAATCTTGAATTCAAATCAAACTATTTAAATTTCAAAACTTTAACGAGTTATATTATATTCAAAGTAATTTCCAAAACTTTCTTTTCAAAAGTTTTCATATTTAGCCTAGTCGCATTTCCAAACCATTTCGGATTAAAAATTCAACTTTAAAACCATTTCGTTATTTTGGACGATATTAAATTCAAATATTTGTGACCTAGCCGAATCCTTGTGAAATCTATATTTGTGTGTGTATAGTGTAGTCCAGGAGTTTTATACAATAGTGCAACATCATCAATCATCACAATCCAAGCATATTAATATCGATAAGCGGTATGATCCAATAACGCTTATCTTCATTTACAGATTCATAAATAAATAATATAAATTCATCACAGATAAATAAATTACATTCATTCCAGATAAATAAATTACATTCATCACAGCTTAAATCAAATAATTCATATCACAAAGCATCATACGTCAGGTAAAAAATTCAAAGCATTCAATACAATTCAAACATCCATAAGCAAGATCAATTAATTATTTAATTGGTTTAAATCAGATTAATTGCTTATGAATAAATTACTAATCCTAGTTAATTAATATTAGTTAAATACAAACCATTTTAATTAATTATCCTTTAATAATAAATTAATTAACCTTTAATTATTTGATTATCCTTTAATTAATTATCTTTAATTAAATTAATTAAATAACTCTTAATTAATAAATCATCCCTTAACCACTTTCTTTAATTAATTAACCTTTAATTAATTAATCATCCTCAAATTAATTAGCTTAATTAATTAATCATATAACTAATTATCCTTTAATTAATTATTCTTTAATTACTTGACTAATCAAACTCAAATCATTAATCAATTAACCTTAATTACTTTCATTTAGTAATTATCTTTAAGTAATTAATTACCCTTAATTACTTATCATAAATTAATCAACCTTTAATAAATTAATAACATTAACAAATTAACCTCAAATTATATTAATTAATTAATCACATTAATTAATTATCCTTAAAAGTAATTACACAAAGTAATTATTCTTACTTAATCACTTTCATTAATTAATAATTCTTTAATTACTTAAGATTTAATCAATTTAAAAGATAAACCATTTATCTTTATTATTTTTAATTATCATTTAACCCTTATTTAATAATCTTGGGATTAATTTATCATAAACTGATAATTTTAACTTAAGACCTTTAAGTTAAATTAATGATAAAACATTTATTTTCTTAATTCCCACATAATCACATTATTGATAGAGTTTTAAATAAACTTAGGAACTATCTTGATTAATTTAAGTTAAAATAAATTACATAATTTTTAATTAACCAATCATTTTAAATAACATTTTATTTAAAAGAAATAGTTTAAGAATCAGTTTCAAACTTGATTATCATTTATCTTTAAAATTTTATTAGCCTCAACATTTACCCGAGCCCAAACTAAATTTCCCCGAGCCACTTACGAACTCGCACGCATATGACCTTCCTCGAGATAAACACGAGAAAACTCGAGCAAGTACCCGCGCCTTCCTTCTTCCCCAAAGACTCAAATTCTATGAGATATTAACGTGCACGCGTGCATGTGCACGTTAGAAACTCATCGTTCCGATCATCGACAACAACTCTGATATGTCAGCGACCACTTCTTCTAATGTACAACTACCCACTACCCAGATCTTTGAATTTTCCAGAGAAACAAAATCGATCCCACGACCACACTCAGGAACCTACCATCATCGGAAATATCAATTCACATCACTGAGTCATTCACCAGAAATTCTACCCTTCCAACCAGAGATGCATCACAAACCCTTCTTCAATTTCCCCCATATGCGATTGAATTCGCCGTGATGACGAGGCTACACTTGCCACGAGACCAACCACGAACAAATGCTCAGCTTAAAACCTAGTTCACAGTCGTTTCGCCACCACGATGCTCGAGAATATCACCGATTATTTTTCCCACCATCGTTGACCCACCAGCAACTACTGACATGAACCCCGACCACCCTAGTCATGTTGATCGTTGGATATGGACGAAAACGCCAAGTCTGATCATCTATAGAAATCTCGTCAACTCAAGTCTTAAAAATCTAAATTTTATGATCAAAATTCAACACTTCTCAATTCGAATGGGTTAATATAATCATAACCTGAAATTAAATTATTCGAATTTCTGACTCGATGTATTTGTCACTGTGATATCTTTATTTAAAAAAAAATTTCTTAATATAAATGCTTGAGACTATTTTTATAATTTGAATTTGACAAGTACAAGAAAATTTTATTTGGAAATCAAAACCTAATATTGATTCCTTTGTGTGATGTGAATTTTCGAACAGGTTAATGAAACCTGTCATGTAAAAACAGAGGCATGTTTGCCTATATGCACACACAAATTTACATCTATATATCAACATGCAGGCAACAATCAAGCAATTCTATATCATAAATCAAGTATCCAACACTATAGTAAAAGATAATTGTGTTTGCTCACTTTGATGGGAAGAACAAAGGACCTGGAAAAGATTTCAAAATTTGGAAATTGAGGCTTGATCTGTTGCTTGATAAAGTTGAATTCTTGCTTTAAATTTGTGTTGGACATTGAACTTGTTTCTAATATTCTTGTAACGTACTCGATTTTTCGTTGCCGAAAAACCGAATAGTTAGATTTGGTATCAGAGCATATGGTTAAGCGACAACCATGGTTCTATTGGGTATTACTCATTAGAAATAGAGTCAGTAGTACTCTAGAATGAGTTTGAGTGTAATAATAGCTATGAGAGCGTATTTGTTAGTGAATATGAAATTGTTTTATATTGTGATGATTGGTTTGTTGAGTGGTATATGAACCTTCGTCAGCGTGGTCTCGACAACTATGCCGAAGTGGTTTCTAAACACTTGAATAGAACAATTCGACACAATATTATTTTAAAAATTGGGTAAATGAAATAATTTTATCTTGAGTATATTTTATATATAAAGAAAATAATTTTTCAGAATTATTAAAGCGTATATAAGTTGATTGCTTAGTTGTTTGTATAAGCAAAAAGAATTATAAGAATTGAATTATAATTAAAGTGATTTACAATTGTGAAATAAACTTATATATATAAGAAGTGAAACTATATGAATATATTTATGAATATGAGTTGTAAAATAAAAATGAATTTAAAGTTAAATGGAATATAACTTAAGTGTTGTTGAATGGAATTGATTTCGGTATCAAAGTAAATTAATAAAGTGAAGTGATAAATGTGAACTTAAGTCATATAAATGAAATTCAACTTTAGAAATTGAATTGAATGAATGGATTAAATGTTAATCAATTAAATGTGAATTTAGTTGATAGAAATAATGAATGTAAGTGAAATTCATTAAAATCTAATGTTATAGAAAGTTGAATAGTTGAATAAAAATCAATTAATTAAACCAATTGAAAGTAAAGGAATTTGGTTGAAATTAATATATATATACATTGGTTGTTATATGGTTGTTAGTTGATTGTATATAATTCATTAAGATTTAATGAAATTGGAAGCTAAAGTGATTAAAATCCAATTTGAAGTTAAGTGAATCTTAAATAAATTGAATTTGAATTGGAAGTGAAGTTGAATTAGTGAATATAAACTAATAGAAAATGAATGTTAGTAAGAACATCCACTGTTAATGAATCAAATGTGATTATATTAAAAACCAATTCATTGAATATTAATGAGAATATAAATGAATATTGATTTGGTTATGGATGATAGTTGGTTGATGTTTGCACTTGTTGTTTGTTTCATTTGCTATGTTGACATGTATAGTTATTATGTTGCTATATGTTGTATATTGATACTATTATCTATATGCATGATTCTCATGTTGTTTGTTGAGTGATTAGTAGGTGCGGATCGCGTTTGCTTCGCATTTGGAGCTCGCTTTCGCGCTATATTAGCCGTATATGCTCGCTAATAAAATATAAGGTACATATCTCGGATTACATACCGTACTTTTACAAATTTTTCCCTGCGGGATGCCTCATTACTTGATGAGATGTATATTTGTGATATATATACTGTCATTTTTTACGGATCGAGCCGCGCAAAGGAGACTATGGCGAATTTTTCCGAAAATTTAAGGCGTTAGAAAAAATTTGAGAAAATGGGAATTTTTTTTTTTGAAAACTTTAACTTTGATTTGGAATTGAAAGTTAAACAATAGTAGTTGTTTTTGAAAAGATAACTAAGTATGATTTGGAAACTTAGTAAAGTATTATAAGAAGTTTGACTATGGATTTATGGAAAATTAATAAATTCTGTAATTTTTCTTACTTAATAATTTCGAGGACGAAATTCTTTTAAGGGGGGAAGATTGTAACGACCCAGAATTTTTATTAATTAAAATTTTAATATTTAATTAATTTTAAATATTAATAAGTGAATTTATAAGTCGAATAAATTTTATTTTGAATTATTGAATTTAATTGAATAATTAAATCGATAATTTAATATGTTAAAGTATGGAAATAATTGAAAATTGAGTTAAATATGATTTAAAATGATTTGTAAAATTTTGTTTTATCATATTGGAGTTAGAACGATATTTTAGAACTTTTAAAATCGAATTAAAAGTTAATTTGTGAAAATTGAATATTTTAATATTAAAATCGACTAGTGAAAATAGTCAAATTTTGAACAGTCTCAGAATTGAACGAAACTAGTTCCGCTGCGAATTGTGAGATTCTGATGTTGTTCTGTTGTTTTCTTTCTGTTCTCTATTCTCGTTTTCTTCTATTTTAAAAATATCTATTTTCTGTTTTCTCTTCCCTCTATTATCTTCTTTTCTTCTCTTCTTTTCTACTTTTTTTTTTAAACCCTAACTATTCAGTTTTTCGGCAACGAAAAATCGCGTACGTTACAATTCTGGTTTTAGTTTCCAGGCCTCGAGATGCTTTGAAAAAAATTGTTGTTTGATTTGCTTGATTCCAATCTGAAAACTTGAAACTATTTTCTTTGATCTGGAATTGAGTTGAACTTTGAACTTAATGTTCGCATGCTTTAAATCCAGTTTGAACTTAAATTTGAGTCTGATACTAGATGTTGCACTTGCATGCTTCAAACTTGAATCATATTTTAATTTTATTCCAATTTTTGATTTGTTTTTAAATCCTGCTTGATGATCTTGCATTATTCTTCACAGGCTTTAGTTTCCAAGTTTGCATGTTTGATTTTTGTTTTGATTAAATTTTCTCAGAATCTGATCTGAACTTCCTCTCAGATTTTTTTCTTCTTTTTGATTGTCTTTGAATATGAAGGATTTGAGAAGTAAAGAGAAAATCATCCTGGTTCCTTCTTTTTTAAACATATTTATATGATTTTCATATTTCAAAACTTAAGAGAAAAATTGTTTTGCCACATGTTGATTTCGTTAACACTTGTTAATCTATGTTGTTACTTATTAAACATTTGTCACAAATATGTATGTTTTTTGCCTAAACCCCTTTGTTTATAAATTATGTTTAAACCATTTCTTGAATTTATTTACAAATTATGTCTTAAATCCTCTTGTTTATATAAATTACTTAATTTATATACAAACTATTTTATGTTAAACCCTTGTTTTATATTTGTATTCATACATTTTATTTATTATATCTACTTATCAATTTAAAGAAAATAATTTTAAAACTAACTGTACTTTAATAAATAAACGCATATATTTTATATATAATGGAATTTAACCTCTTGAAAATTATATTAAATTTAAATCATAACTTCCAAAATATATTTTACATATGTATATATTAAAATTAGAAAACAATTTTTTATTAGTTTTAAACTATAGAGTTTTTAAGTTCAATTTATTTATTCAAAAATTTATTTTTAATTACCAAATAAAATTTGACTCAAAAACCGGGATCATTATAGATTCCCCCCTTAAGAAAATTTCGTCCTTAAAATTTGCTATATAGGGAGACAACAAAGAATAGATGGAGAATGTTTTACCAGACCAAACAGACAAATTTGTTCTGCATTTGGCTTACCAAATCAGAATATCATCAAAAATTATGAGAATGAACTCATTCGATACAAGATACTCGGGTCATCAGGTCTACGAATTATGCAGGGGCATTGGTTAGTTTGAAGGAATAACTAACCATAACTAACCATTCGTAGAATGTATCGGGACCCCAAAGAATAGAAAAATGGATATAATTTAATCAACTTCATATTTTGTTAACCTATTTATTTCAAATAGAATTTCAAACTCATTAAAGTTTAAAAACGGAAAGATGATAAAAATTAATGAAGAGAATACGAGTTAGAAATCTTTCTTATAATGTAAACAAAGATTCGTAGGGCCACCTCCATACCGAAGCTTCTCCTTGCAGCTGCCACGAACCAATCAGAGAATTGAAACTGGATCAAAGGAGATTGAGAAGAGTTGTTCCCGCTGTTGTAGGGTATTGACCATTTGTAGTGGTATTTCCCTGTCTCCTATCTCGTCGTCTTCTTGCACTCATACTCACTATCAGAAGATTGTAAGAGAATATACTAAGGCGTACGGATGGATATGTTAGGGATACTCATTCTAGGGCATTTGTAACCCTATCTCTAATGAGCTACCTAATGTGTTATGCTCCTGAGCTAAAGTTCAACCTTCAGCACTGATACCACTGTAACGAACCTAACTCGACCTTCGAAAATTGGCATGAAATACATCACCTGTATTCGAATGTCATAGATTAAAATGTCGAATCTGGTTCGTCGGAGTTTATAACACATTAAGTAAAATAACACAATGGAAGAAAAATGAATATATCATTGATACAACAATGGATACAATATTCGATACAACAACGATACAAATGAATATCAACATATCAGAGGTAGATACTACAACGGAAAGAAACAATAGCAGCAGAAAATAACATCTTCAATGCCAAAGCTTTAAAGATCTCCAATCCAATTAGCGAGAACCACCATCATGTTGAATTAAGCAAACTAGGCAACAGAGTGTTTAAGTGAAACAAATGTGATCGCCGAATCCAAAAGCTTCAAAGACCAAAGACTGAAGGAGATTTCTAATTGCTACACCTACTAGCTGACTATCTGAAAATCTAATTCTAGGTTGTCCGTGTGGAAAATTGTCGACATCTAGAGTTTAGAAAGAGAACAATAAACTCCAGGTCAGCCATGGGACTGGTATGGGCAAAAAAAACAGTTTATCTTTAATAAAAGAAATAAAAAGAAATCTGCAATGCTTTATGGAAAATGAAACTACCATAAGGCCTCCCGCCACACACACAATGCAAATGCACAATTGGTGGAGATTTCTCCTTATGATAGTCAAATATGCTTGATATGCGAAAATCCTTTTGATATTATTATTAGTGCATAGTGCAGAAAACATTTCGAAAGTATAATATTAATCTTAGCTAGCATATAACCATTATTATATGCCTACTATAGCTACCATAAATAGTGAGTCACCACCGTAAGTAAAAGGCATGTTATACAACTAAAACCATACAAGGCACGTATTGGATAATTGGATTTCCAACAATGGTCAGGAAAAGGAACTTCCTACACCAAATGAAACGCCTCTGGTGGGACGCCCCGAAGAACCAACCGGATCTCTGCCAACACAAGCCTGGGTTACCTCTATAACTAGAAAACATCTACAAGTAAGCCATCCTCGGTCGTTACCGACCTTTATCCCGGGATTCACCAACAAATAGCAACAACCACATAGTTAAATATCTAGGCTCCATACCATGATACCACTTTTTATCCAAAAGGAAATGGACATACCCTAGGGGCGCGACCCCTAATAACCTTGCCGCAACTTTCCTGTTTCGACCATTTCCGGGTTGTGAAGTTCGATGAAGTCTCATCCACAAAGCTACGCTTTTCACAAAAGCCATGCTTCGATCAACACATGATAAGCAACACTTCGTATGCCACGTTACCAAATTGAGAATGTATCACTAGTAACCATCAACTACATGACCTCTGAGCTCGTACATCTCAGAGAAGGGTATTAAGCTAAGAGAATAAATTCTCCGCCACCAAATAGAAATGTATTTGATAGAAACCAGCTATACATCTCAAAGTGTAATGTCAGACACATATCCATACAAGTCTGTTTGGGGTTCGAACAGAACCGAAGGCACTTCAAAGACGCCCTTGCAAATCCGGATAACCCTTAATCACGTCCGGACTGGCTAATATAAATCTCTATACCGGGGATCAGCTGGCATAGAGACATTCGACAGGTAATCCTTTCATTTTCAAAAATACCCGGTCTTTTCCACTGTCTTCAAATACTATCTATAATGTCGTATCATTATTCGAAATGAGCTTTATGATAAAAAGTCCTCCCCCGGCTAAACCGAATAATGAGGGCTTAATTTTAAAAAGCATATGGATATAGTGGGATCTTAATTAAGTCACACTTTTAGCCCAAAACCTTTCTTTTAAATGGTTTAAACAAATTTCCATTTTTAATCTTTTAAACAAAAAGATTCACTTTACAAAGTTCACCAATCTTTCGCAAAGATTCATTCGTAGCTTTCAAAACTATTTCAGTTCCAAATCTTTTATACAAAAGATACACCTTTAAGATCCTCTTCAATTTGAAAACAAAGTTCACCAATCTTTCGCAAAGATTCATTCATAGCTTTCAAAACTATTTTCATTTCAAACTTGAAATCCTTTTAACACAAATTGGAAATCCCTTCTTTATATGAAGCTGTTACTATTTGGAAAATAAGGGTTTTCATTTCGGGAAAATCCGATCAAATATGCACAAGTTATATCCTTTAAAGTACAAACTGGGGTTAAATATAAATCCCCAAAATAATACTTTTAAAATACTCCAATAATGGTTTAAAATCCATATATATACATTATATAACTTGTATAACCTTTCCAAACCATAATTTCCAAAATTATAACATATATTCATAGAACTCAACTTCAAATCTTGAATTCAAATCAAACTATTTAAATTTCAAAACTTTAACGAGTTATATTATATTCAAAGTAATTTCCAAAACTTTCTTTTCAAAAGTTTTCATATTTAACCCAATTACATTTCCAAACCATTTTGGATTCAAAATTCAACTTTAAAACCATTTCATTATTTTGGATAATATTAAATTCAAATATCTACGACTTAGCCAAATCCTCATGAAATCCATATTTGTGTGTGTATGGTTTAGTCCTGTGGTTTTACACAATAGTGCAACATCATCAATCATTACAATCCAAGCACAACAATAACGATAAGCGGTATGATCTAATAACGCTTATCTTTATTCACAGATTCACAGATAAATAAATTACATTCATCACAGCTCAAATCAAATAATTCATATCACAAAGCATCACACATCAGGTAAACAATTAAAAGCATTCAATACAATTCAAACATCCATAAGCAAGATCAATTAATTATTTGATTGATTTAAATCATATTAATTACTTATGAATAAATTACTAATCTTGGTTATTTAATATAATTAATTACAAACAATTATAATTAATTATCCTTTAATAATACATTAATTAACCTTTAATTATTTGATTATTCTTTAATTAATTTATTTAATTAAATTTATTAAATAACCCTTAATTAATAAATCATCTCTTAACCACTTTCATTAATTAATTAACCTTTAATTAATTAACCATCCTCAAATTAATTACCTTAATTAATTAATCATATAATTAATTATCCTTTAATTAATTATTCTTTAATTACTTGATTAATCAAACTCAAATCATTAATTAATTAACCTTAATTACTTTCATTTAGTAATTATCTTTAAGTAATTAATTACCCTTAGTTAGTTATCATAAATTAATCAATCTTTAATAAATTAATAACATTAACAAAGTAACCTCAAATTATATTAATTAATTAATCACATTAATTAATTATCCTTAAAAGTAATTACACAAATAATTATTCTTACTTAATCGCTAATTAATAATTCTTTAATTACTTAAGATTTAATCAATTTAAAAGATAAACCATTTATCTTTATTATTTTTAATTATCATTTAATCCTTATTTAATAATCTTGGAATTAATTTATCATGTAATCACATTATTAATAAAGTTTTAAATAAACTTAGGAACTATCTTAATTAATTTAAGTTAAAATAAATTACATAATTTTTAATTAACCAATCATTTTAAATAACATTTTATTTAAAAGAAATAGTTTAAGAATCATTTTTAATCTTGATTATCATTTATCTTTAAAACTTTGTTAGCCTCAACATTTACCCGAGCCCAAACTAAATTACCCCGAGCCACTCATGAACTCGCACGCGTGTGATCTTCCTCGAGATAAACACGAGAAAACTCGAGCAATTACCCATGCCTTCCTTCCTCCCCGAAGACTCAAATTCTACTAGACATTAACGTGCACGCATGCATGTGCACGTTAGAAACTCGCAGTTTCGATCATCGACAACAACTCCGATATGTCAGCGACCACCTCCTCTAATGGTACAACTACCCAGACCTATGAATTCGCCAGAGAAACAAAATCGACCCCACGACCACACTCAGGAAGCCACCATTATCGAAAAAATCGATTCGCATCACCCAATCATTCACCAGAAAGTCTGCCCTTCCAACCAGAGATGCATCACAAACCCTTCTTCAATTTCCCCCATATGCGATTGAGTTCGTCGCGATGACGAGGTTACAATTTCCACGAGACCAACCATGAACAAATGCTCAGCTTAAACTCTAGTTCACCATCGTTTCGCCACCACAACGCTCAAGAATATCACAGATTATTTTTCCCACCATTGTTGACCCACTAGCCACCACTGACATGAACCCCGACCACCCTAGTCACGTTGATCACCGAATATGGACCAAAACGCTAAGTCTGATCATTTCAAGAAATCTCATCAACCCAAGTCTTAAAAATATAAATTTTATGATAAAAAATTAACACTTCTCAATTCGAATGGGTTAATATAATCAGAACTTGAAATTAAATTATTCGAATTTTTAACTCAATGTTGTTTGTCACTGTGATATCTGTATTTGAAAAAAATTGCTTAATATAAATGCTTGAGACTATTTATATAATTTGAATTTGACAAGTACAAGCAAATTTTATTTAGAAATCGAAAACTAATATTGATTCCTTTAAGTGGTGTGAATTTTTGAATAGGTTAATGAAACCTGTCATGTAAAAACAGAGGCATGTTTGCCTGTATGCACACCCAAATTTACATCTATATACCAGCATGCAGGCAACAATCAAGCAATTCTTATATCATACATCAAGTATCCAACAGTACGGTGAAAGATAAGTGTGTTTTCTCACCTAGATGGGAAGAACAAAGGACCTGTAAAAGATTTCAAAATCTAGAAATTGAGGCTTGATCTGTTGCTTGATAAAGTTGAATTTTTTCTTTAAATTTGTGTTGGACATTGAACTTGTTTCTAATATTCTGGTTTTAATTTCTAGGCCTCGAGATGCTTTGAAAAAAATTGTTGTTTGATTTGCTTGATTCTAATCTAAAAACTTGAAACTGTTTTCTTTGATCTGGAATTGAGTTGAACTTTGAACTTAATGTTTGCATGCTTTCAATCTAGGTTGATCTTGAATTTGAGTATGATACTAGATGTTGCATTTGCATGCTTCAAACTTGAATCAGGTTTTAATTTTATTCTAGGTTTTGATTTGTTTTTGAATCCTGCTTGATGATCTTGCATTATTCTTCACAGGCTTTAGTTTCTAGGTTTGCATGTTTGATTTTTTTTTTTGATTAAATTTTCTCAGATTCTGATCTGAACTTCCTCTCAGATTTATATTTTTTTTCTTTTTGGTTGTCTTTGAATATGAAGGATTTGAGAAGTGAAGAGAAAATCAGCTTGGTTCCTTCTTTTTAAATCATATTTATATGATTTTCGTATTTTAAAACTTAAGAAAAAATTGTTTTGCCACATGTTGATTTCGTTAACACTTGTTAATCTATATTATTACTCATTTAACATTTGTCACAAATATGTATTTCTATGCCTAAACCCCTTTGTTTATAAATTATGTTTAAACCTTTTCTTGAATTTATTTACAAATTATGTTTTAAACCCTCTTGTTTATATAAATTACTTAATTTATATACAAACTATTTTATGTTAAACCCTTGTTTTATATTTGTATTCATACATTTTATTTATTATTTCTACTTATCAATTTAAAGAAAATGATTTTAAAACTAATTATAATTCAATAAATAAACTCATGTATTTTATATATAATAGAATTAACCTCTTGAAAATTATATTAAATTCAAATCTTAACTTCCAAAATATATTTTACATATTTATACATTAAAATTAGAGAAACTTTTTTTATCAGTTTTAAACTATAGAGTTTTTAAATTCAATTTATATATTCAAAAATTTATGTTTATTTACCTAATAAAATTTGACTTAAAAACCGGGATCGTTACATTATCATTTGAAAACAAAGAGTTTTCGTTTCGGGAAAATCCAATCAAATATGCACAAGTTATAGCCTTTAAAGTATGAACTTGGGTTAAATTTAAATCCTAAAATAATAGATTTAAAATACTTTAAAGATGGTTTAAAAATCCATACACATATATTATATAACTCGTATCACCACTTTTCAAACCATAGTTTCCAAAATAATTTCAAAACTTAAACAAGGCATATTATATTAAAACTAAATTTCAAATTCAAAACTTCCTTTTCAAAAGCTTTTCATGTTCAACCCAATTCCATTTCCAAACAATTTTGGATTCAAAATTAAACTTTTAAATTCATTATTTTGAATTAAATTCAAAAAACCCATGACTTAATCAATTTCCCATGAAATCCGTATTTGTGTGCGTGTGGTGTAGTCCAGGGGTTTTACACACAACAATAACATATCACAACCATCATCACTTCAACCACAATAATATCGATAAGCGGTATAATCCTATAACGCTTATCTTTCATTCATAGATAAACAAGTAATATCATCTTTAGATAAATAAATCACAATTCACAGCACACAATTCATATCACAGAACATCACATATCAGGGATATCAAAAAATTCAAAGCATTCAATAGAATCCAGTCATCCATAAGTAAGATCAATTGACCATCTAATTATAATTAATTTAAACCAGATTAATTACTTATGAATAAATTACTAATCCTGGTTAATTAACATTAATTAATTACAAATCATTTGATAATAATTAATAATATTAATCAACCTTATTTATCCATCTTAATTCATTATCCTTAATTAATTAATTATCCCTTAATTAATCACATAAATTAATTAACCTTTAGTTAATTACATTAATTAATTAACCCTCAATTAATACATATGTTAATCATCCTCTAATTAATTATTAACCTTTAAGTATTAAGTAATTAACCCTTTATTATTAATTAACCTTTAATTACAAGTTTTCTTTTAATTATTTACATTAAGTAATTATCCTTTTATCGCTTGAATAATCAACCTTTAATCGTTAATTAATTTCCCTTAATTACTTTAATTAATCAACCTTTAATTACATTAAAGTAATTAACCTTTAAGTAATCACATTAAGCAATTAACCTTTATTTACTTACATAAATAAATCAACCTTTGATTAATCACATTAATTAATTATCATTACTAATTAATTACTCTTTAATTACAAATAAATTACTTAATTAACCTTTAATTAAGTAATTACTACTACATTACAAATTAATAATCCTATAATCTTAAGATAACCCATTTATCTTAATTAATTATATTAACAAATTCCATTTGAAAACAATTAGGAATCATATTTATTAATCACTTAATATATAATTACTTTTAACACCAAAATAATTGATTTTTAAAACATTTAACTTTAAAAGTTTAATCTTTAAAACAAATTTATTATTAATCCATAAATTAACTTAGATCTTTAAGTTAATTAACAACTAAAACATCTTTATCTTTTTTATTCACTTCTTAATTAAGCTATTTAATTCTTTATTTAAAAATAGGCTTAAGAATTAATTAATGAAAGCATATATATATATATATATTAAAACACTTTAAACTTGATTAATTAAAATAATTTATATTTAAAACCTTTAATTAATCCAAAAATAAACACATATTGTATAAAAGAATTAGTTTAACAACATTTGTTAAAACTTGATTAAACTTTTTTAATTTTTTTTAATTTAAATACCTTAAATGTGTTATATCCCAAACCCGAAACCAACTCGAGTGAAACCCGAGCCAGACGCAATTTTACCCTAGCAAAACTCCAAGTTTCTCATTTATATTATTTTTCTTTGAGTCGATCCTTCGCTTTCCCGAAAGCAAACCCGAGAATCATCTTTTCTTCCCTAACTTCGCAAACAAACCCAATATCACTGATATGCGTGCACGTATACAGGTGATCGGAGCCATTCTGATCGACTTCGCCATTGCCAACACATCACTGACTACCCACCTGAGCCTCCCGACAAACCAGGTCAGACGAAATCAATTGGAAATGAAATCGAGCTGATTTATTTCTTCCTAGAACCAACTCAGTCAACAAAACCACCCCCTCGCCTATGATCCATGCCTCGATCATCCACGCCATCCCGACCGAAGCTTCGTCTCGGCTTCCGGCTTTTATCCCTCTGGACCGGTCCCTTTCGGTGCCTCAATGATGATGCAATTGCCTCGACAAACCCACTAACAAAAACTAACAGTTGAACCCTAGTTCGACGTTGTGCCACCGCCACAGCCACCTTTAAATCCTTTCACTATTTTTTCGAGGATCCTCTAGCCTCCAGCCACCTCCGGCTTTAAGCCCGACGACGCTCCCTAAATTAATCGTCGAAAATCGAAGTAAGTAGCTAATCTGATCAACTCACGAATACACACGATTTTCTATCTTAAAAATCATGAGACCTTCATCTAGAATCGTCATTTCGTTATACGAAGTTGATTATATAATCAGATTTTAAAGTTGAAATATTCGGTTTTTTCGAAATGTAATGATTTTACTATAAATTATTATTTTCACAATATTTAATATTTTTACCTAATATTATTTTTAGGAATGACTTTACATTGTTATAAACATTTTATTTTCAGGAATCATAACTTGAAATGATTTAAACAGAAAGATATGAATTTTTCTTTCTCTGGTGGATTTTGGGTCTGTTGATACAACATAGTATATATATAAACATACACATGCATGCATACCTCAATTCATACATATATATATATACATGCAAATGTATTTACATTCATTCATCATTTTTCACAACAACCACTTCATAAAACACCAAGATATATCACAGATTCAAATTTAAATAGGTCAGTTTGCTCACCTGGAAATGAAAGACAGAGAAGAACAGAGCCTGGAAATTGATTTTGAGTTTGATCTTAAATCTGAAACTTGAAACATTAATGTTGATCCTCTTAATGTTTAGTCGATTTTGAAATTGCTTGATTACTGAATTGAACCTTCTCTATAGCTTCAGATTTTAGATTGCAAAAGTTGTTTGAATTTGATTTCCTTTGATTTCTTTTCTCTGGTTTGTTTTCTGGTTTTGATTTTAAATTTGCTGAGTTGATCTTGTTTTCAGATTGAAGATTGAATTTTGGTTTTGAAATGAGAAATGCATTAGCCTGGCTTCTCCTTATTACATATTATTTATAATTTAAATTAAAAGGAAAATTTATTTGCCACTTGTTAATTTATGGCATACATGGCTTGTAAATGTTAATACATGCATTCTAAAATTTATAAATGTTTATACCCGAATTCACAAAATTACAAATGTCATAAACATGTATTTTTTATGTTTAAACCCTTTATAAAATTTTGTTTAATTTCATATTTACATAGGTTTATGTTTTTATGTTTTCTTATTTATACTTTTCCTTTTATATTTTTATATATACAAACTCTATTTATTTCAATTAATAATTTTTTATAAAAGGAAGTATATAAACCTTTTTATCAAATTTTATTCTAGGCTATCATACCTTTAAATAAATAAGTATTTATTTTTAGTTTTGTTAATTATAGTATTTAACTTTTAAATAGCTTTTGAAAATCCTTCTATTAATTTCAAAATAAAATTTTCCAAATCGCAATATATTATAATTAGAAAACAAATTTTATTAATTTAAAATATAGGGTATTTAAATCCAATTTTCTTTCAATATATTTATATTTGAATTTCAAATCCAAATTTCAAATCACAATCTACTTATAAACAACATCAAATTCTATTTATATTTGAATTTCAATTCCAAAATTCAATTTATAATCAATTTATATACATAAATATAAATAAACAAACAAATATTTTATTTAATTTGGAAAAACTAAAATTAGTTCACCAATTAAACCCAAAATTTTATATTAATTACCAGTTTAAATTTGACTTAAAACCGGGATCGTTACATTTAATTTTCTAAAATATTCTTTTCCAAATACCTCTATAAGGTATATATTCCAATTCCTTTCCATATTCCAATATTTGAAATTTTCAAATACTTAAATCCATAACAGGATACCCCAAAACATTTCAATGCTTAGAAATATTTCCAAATTTCCATTTTAATACTTAGGAAAATATTATAAGTCTTATTTTCCAAAATCATTTCAACTATCAACGCTTTAGAGAATATTTCATAACTATCAGATAAGTCTCCGGAATCATTAACAAATCCCCTTTTACAATTTCCAAAATCAAGTATGCTTACTTATAACCCCATTCAACAATTTATAACTTTTTTATGAATTTAGATTTTATTTTCGAAGTTCCCATATTCAATAATTTGAAATTCCATTTCCTCCAAATCGCTTATAAAATTCCTCTCCTCAAAATCATATCCATTTATAAGCCCCATTTACGAATCTCGGGAGAATTTATAAATAAAATTTACGATCGCTTCAATACTATATATATATATATATATATATATATAATAAGTATTTCAAAGAATAATAAGTTATTTTTTAAGACATATTCAAGTAATTAGTTAAAATAAAACACTTTTATAAACATCAGTAACTCATTTTTAGATTTAAAAAAAATCATTTTTCAAAGCTGATTTTAAAAGTTAGAATTTACAAAATAAATACTTAATACTTGGAAATCTACTTACCAAATAATTTCAATCCTAACTAATTTAATTTTTTATAGCATTAAATAATAAAATTTTCCTTTTTAAAACAAATCTAACTTTTTAGAATTAAAAATATGTTTTTAAAACCTCAATAACCAATTCACTTTATAAATTCCTCTCGAATCACATCATTTCCATTCCAATCTCCATAACCATTTTCACTTTTCGAAAATAGTATCCACTATTTTTCTCACCCTATTTCCATATTCTAATATAAATTCACCCTGTAAATTTATATTCCCAATCTATCATCTAATATCGATTTCCCTTATTTATAAACATCGTTTATAAATTTATAACTCCTTTGAGTTTCACATTTTATAAAACTAATCTCATTAGAAAATTCCATATTTATAAATCTATTCCTTTATAAATTCCATTTATTTTTTTGGAATCTATTTTTAATTTTGACTTGACTCCTTTTCATATTTTCAGAATATCCTTTATAAATTCTTTTATATAATTCATTTTTAAAATCTCCATTTAAACGATTTATGAATTGTTAAGTATAACCAAAATATTTTTTTTTTCTAACTCAATTTCTCTAAAATTCCCCTAATTCCAATGTAATATTTTATATCAAAAATTCCCTTTTATTCCTTCAATTTGAAGGAAAAAAAATTGGTATTTAAAATACCAAAATTCAAGCCAGTGCTACAATAGCATACAATAATTTCAATCACTACAATAATCTATAATAAATTATACTAACACATCACATATTATATATGAAAAATAATCTATATTTTTTAGGAATCCAATTAGATCCCTCCAACCTATTTTCCCTGCATCCACAGATGTTAATACAACAAAAATACCAATCCCACTTCGTGGGGGATATCGTGGTATATAGGGTCATCCGCTATTAAGCGGGAAGCATAAGGTCTTATCCGCTCCAATAGGTAGGAAATAAATCCAACTACTAATATATATAATATAATATCATTCAACCGATAACAATTTCATAAATTCATCCAAGCATCCAACAATTAATTTTAACTATTTAAAATTAAGCTGCAATCCACATGAGTGAGAAATTCTTACCTTGATTTATTTTGCAATCCATTCCAATTTTAACTCCATCATGTAGAACTTGCAACTACGAATCCATCGTGATTTATCCCATAATTTTGTATCTCGTATGCAATTTAAATTAAATTTCATTCGCTAATTAAATTTCAATTGTAATTTTAATAAACTAACTATAAAATTAAATTAGCTTCAGTAAACTACCTTCACCTTCACGACCGCCTATGCCTCATCAATCAACAGCGTGTCAATTCCCTGCGTCGCCTCGACCAAAACCAATGCCTACTGCTTCACTATGCGACTGGAAACTGTCACACAGCCTCGACTCAGATACCCAAAACCGCGAACTCGATCATTTCCTCACCGATTCACCCCAGCCACTCCTCCATAGATCTCGACTTTGCCACCCACGCGGCCCATCAGGTCACAATGGCCACCACACACCTAAGATCACCCTCGTCGACCACCTCCTTGCACATCGCTCTCCTTCTCACTCATGCGCGGCTCCGTCCACTTCCACCATCATCGCGCACATGTACAAGAATGCCTCGCCGCCCCATTCACTTTCCACCATCGCCTCCTGCTCCCACACAGCCATCGGCTCGCCTTCGTGAATGTCGTGGCCTCCTCCCCTTGATTTAGCTAATCCATAAATCGATTGCGACCCAAATCCTAGCCACTCCATGCAACCCTTGATCGTGATACGCATACACGATGCCACCTCCCCTAACTTCGTTCGCTATTCAATCGCTCGCAATCGCGAGCGTGTATTTTTTTTCGAAATGCCTCTTTTTTTGTATTATACCCACGAATTCGATTATTAACTAAGGACGAGGAGAGGGGAAGGGGAGCAATTTAAATCAGTATATGATTTTTTTTTCTTTTGTTTGCATTGAATTCGAAATGAAGGCTGGGAGAAGAGAATACGCTACTTTCATTAATTGGTGGTAGGATGGCATGTGAACTGTGGGGTGGGCTAATGGGAAGTATTGTTGGCTGATGTGAATGGATATGACAATATATATATATATATATATATAATTAAAATCCCAAATATCTTGATCGCTTTAATCGAACCCCTATCGAGGCGTGCCGCTAGGCATTCATAATGTTATACCCCTATTCCGTATACAATGAAAAAGATTTTAAGTCGTAATTCGATCATATGGAGAAGATGACTTTTTGAACCCAATTATTATATTGAATTTTCGATATTAATTTCAACGCATTTATCTCTAGTATGACCCAATGATGACTCCAAAGCTGTGAAATTTGAATTTCGATAGTAATACGTTATTACGGGTCCAATGAAACTGATTTCATCGAATTCTGAGACCGTGCCCTGGATCGCTATTTTTAATTGTGGATTGAATCGATGATTTCCAAAATTTACGAAATCGCTTAAATTTTCAATTTTAAAAGCTTATCGTCTAAATTATAATTTGAAATCCAATATCTAAAACCATTTAAAAATCCAAATCAAATGTCAAAAAATCCAGGTCATTACGTCCCTCCCTCTTAAAAGAATTTCATCAAAAACACTCCAAACACATTGACTTTTCCAAAACCCACTTAGTGAAAATTCGATATTCACTTTTCTAACATTTTGGTTCCCACCAAACATTCAGTTTCCATTTCTGTTTCAAAATCCTTTCTTCCCGTTTAAATTCAAAAATTAACCCTTTTAAGTTTACAAAAAAATTTCAAAGTTTTTCCAACTCCCTAAATTTCCATTTTTTTGGCAGTCTCCCTAGTATGGAGATCCTTTTGCAATATGACAAGAGAGGTAAATATATATACATCGACCCACACAGTCGGAAAACAAAAAATGTATAGCAATATTTATATTTTGCGGCATTTAATCCAAAAACGTACCTTATATTAGCATTTTTAAGCGAGCGGCTTATTTTATTTACAGTTTGCACGACCAAAAATCAAGAAAACAGCTCTATATACCTGTACTTACTCAATTTAAACATGTAATTACCAAAAACATGAAATTAAATAATATTTCATTCATTTAAATGGTTAAAGCACATAGATTTCAGAAACAATGCATTCTAACACATAATCATAAGAAATTGTAAGGTTCCAACACCAATTTAATTGCTTTCAATCGATCCGTATACCATTTCATTCAATTCGAAATGTTTTACAACCTAATTTATTGCATCCAATTCATATTTATACCAAACAAACTCATATCCATTCTAAATTGATTTAAAAATCAATTTTATTCACTTCTATTAATTCATAAAATTTTATTTACTTTCGTTAGCGTCGAACAAAAAATTTTCTATGCAAATTTGGCCCTATTCATTTGTAAAATAACCATTTAAGCTTATAGCTATTTTAAATTGATTCCAAATCAATTTATATTCAATTTTATTCCATTTCAAACTCAATCCATTTATTTGCATTCCATTCGTGTCCATATTATATTCAAATCCACTTTATTAATCTTGGAATCATTCTATGTTATTTTATTAAATAACCATTTCACAAATTTATTTAAGCCATGCTTCCATTCAAAATATTTACTTAATTAATCCCTTATTTTAAATTATTTCCACCTCATAACTAAAGTTTATTTTCATTTCAGCTAATTTCCATTTCATTTACTAATTAATTAATTAGTTCATTCATTTAATCCACTTTAGTTTTAATTCCATATTCGAATTCATTCTCGAATTTATTTAAATAACATCCACGGCCAAATTCAATTTATTTACTCTTAAATTGAATGTATGTATAAGTCAAGTTCCATTTCCAAAATCCACTTTTAATCCACAATCCAATTTTATTCAACCAAGTTAAATTCCATTTTTGTATTTGATTAGCTAATTAATTATCTAATTAGTTCACTTCCATTTTATAATTCCATATCTGATTTTATTTCAAAAATCACTTCATTTAATTTCTTGGGTTCCAAATTAAATTTATAATTCAAGTTTGAGTTTTTATTTCTTCACAAAAATATTGAGCATTCTTATTTTGGGTTTTCTACTCTATTTTTATAATTTAATGAGTTACACAACTTATTTTCCACATCTCTATCAATTTTATACTCGAGTATATTCACATTTTATTTTTAACTCAAGATTATACATCTATTTATAGCCTAAGTATATTTTTATTCCATTAATTTCAATACTTATAAGCTATTCAAATTTATTTATTCGCAATTCCAAATTTCTAATTAAATTTTATTTCATTCAAAATTCATACCTTATGGTTATATAATGATTTCATAACTCAAAATTTATATTTACTTCAATTCGATATTATTTCTAATCCAATCCAATTTTATAACTTTTAGTTATATATCACTTTACAATTCACATTTACATATTTAATTCAATCCAATATAATTCAAATCCAACTCACATTTTATTTAAATATCAATTCCTTTTAACCAACATTTCAAAACCATTCGAGTTATTCTTACTTAAATTAAATTTCACTCCGCACAAATTTATTTTTAATTCATTCAACTTCATTATATATTTCAATTACTTCGCTTAAGTTAACTCCCATTTCACCAATACACTATATTAATTCAATTCAAACCAGTCAATTTAATTTCTAAAATTTAATTTCTTCAACTTAAGTTAAACTCCATTTTAACTTTCTCACTTTAAGTTTTAATTCCAAAATTCAATTCTCACATTTCTTTCCTTATAAATATCATCTTCCACTTATGATTTTAAAAAAAAAACTTATTTCTGAAATTCTCTAGAACATTTAAATAAGGATTCCAGAATTTTCTTAAACACCCGGTATTTATTTCAAATCACTTTGAAATCAAATATATATAGACACACACACCCTTTGGTTTAACAAAACACTTCCTTGGATTTTCAAAATCAACGTGATTTTATCCAAACAATTCCTTTTGGAATTTTTAAACAAAACTTGTTTGCTCAAGAAATCTGAATCAAATCAATTTCGTTAGTAATCTGTCACTTGGATACTCTAAAATGAACACTGATGATGCTCGGTCATCATCAGAATTATTTTCCCATGACTGAAGTGAGTTCAGTACTATATCGCTTCCAAAATCCATTTGAAACAATTTTCTTTCAAAAATATCTCTAAAATAATAATACAATTATTCATTTTCAAATACTTTGGAAAATATTTCCAAATATCTCTAGGATTTAAATTTTCCAAATTCTGGTTTGAATCCATTTTAGTTTTTAACTCATTTGTATAATTCATACTTATACAATCTAATTTGGTTTTAACAAACTATTTCCAATTTTATAACTTTGTTTTAGTTATATAATAATAACCAAACACACCAATATACTATAATAATTCCAGAAAATTATTTCTTTGATATCAATTATAATTTTGGGCAAAATTATTCCATTTACCCACTTCAAACCATACCGTGCCGGTTTACCATGTTTAAGTGTTTAGAAACTCCTATGAATTTAGTGGCGTCCCACTATTCGACCAGAATTTATATACCACTCAACCAATAAATCAACATAATACAAAACAATTCATATTCATTAACAAATAAGTGCTCATATCTATTAACAGTCAACTCATTCTAGGTTACTACTGACTCTATCTTTAACGGGTAATCCCCAAAAAAGCCAAGGTTCTCCCTTAACCTTCAGCTCTGATGCCAAATGTAAAGGCCTTATCTCTGTACCCTTTGAGTCGACCACAATTCACATCAGTTCAACTCAAATTGAATAGAAATATGAATCTTTAGGGGTGAAGAAGAAGAACGTAGAAGAAAATAGAACAACAGACATAGAATCTCACAAATGTAGCGGAATAAAATATAATACATAATAACTGATTTTTATACAAAAAAATATGTCTGTTTATACTTACAATCATCAGAGTACAACAATCAATACACCAAAAATGGACAACTATAATAACTTGTCCTCGCATAGCGGAAATAGAAGCCAAGTATGGAGATATGTCTTTATCACCTGGCTCGTGTCCTGAGCTCCATAGCATCCTATCCTGAATCTATAAAACTCGGTCTGACCCGAACATTATAATAAGATAACACCAAAGTCAGTCAGGAAAACCAGCGTGAGAAACCACACTCAATCTGAATTATTAACTTCTATCAAAATCTTTTGAAAACAAAGGTATCTCGTATGACCACATCACACATAAACACGATAGGTTTTTTCCTTACGGTAACCAGAATATTTTTATCAAAATCTCCTGATATTATGATAGTGTCTAAGCCATGTACATAGAAAATAGCTAAAATGCTTGCATCTCACATTTTAGCATAGTTGGGCACAATCAAAACTGTACGCGTTTATTAGAGAATGGATTCCATACAATGACTAGGTACTGGGACACCACCTATCAAAGTACACGTCTAGAACATGTACCGAGGACCTCGTAGGGATCCTCTACAACACAAGACCAGTCTTATCCCTAACCTTAATAGAGCTGAATATGTTATCTCCCCGGGTGTTCCCATCCTTAAAAATCGAGGGCTCACTTTTCATGCATAACCATATCTATATTTTTAATATATCTGAGGGTATCTAGAAAGGTGATAACATACCCTAATTGGATGCGACCCACTTAATTTTGCTGCATCTCCCCTAACTTTCAGTCATTCCAGTTGATGAGGCATGAGGCTATGATTTCCTTCCAAGAAAAATTTCACTTAGAATGCTCGTCATCCTCGAATGATGATGTTTTGATAGCATTAGTCCGTACAAGTTGTCCTGAGTCTGGACAAACCGAATCACCATCTTCATCATCTTTATGGGATTCATTCGTAACGTTCAAACCGGATCGAATTGGTTTTTGGATAATTAAATTTGATCCTGGTCTCGTCGAAATGATTAACGAAATTGGCAATATTGATAGTCGGTTACTTAATTACCAATAAAACATCCATAAGTGGACATCGGGCCTAATTATACATTTTCCAAATATATTCTTTTCCAAATACCTACTTCCAAGTTCTTTCCATATTCCTTTAATGACCCTGACTCGGCGTCCGAAAATCGACATCCATACATCACCCGTATTCGAATGTCGCAGATTCAAACGTCGAATCTGGTTCGCCGGAGCTTATAACACATTAAGTAAACAACACAGCGGAAAAAGAAATGAATGATTTTTATTGATACACAACATTTGTACAACATCTGATACAAATGAGATATGTAACGACCCAGTATTTTCAACCCTTCGCATCCGCGCATGTCGGACTTGAATTGTTCAAAGTACTGCGTTGTAGAATAAATTTGGCAAAACTCAGAATATACAATAAATAAATCACAGAATCACATACACAGATATCAGAATCTCGCAGCGGAAATTTAAATTTAGTGGTTCATGAAGCCACTGATACAACTTTACAAAACAGAACTTACATTGTCTATAATACTCAATACAAATTTAAACAAAATAGAGATATGGTCTTCAAAGTTCTTGAATTACAGAAGTATAGAAACTGAGACAAGCTTCCGGCAGCACGAATGATCTACTGAGTGTCCTAGCTACGGAGAAGAAACTGAACTGCAACTCAGGCTGACCCGAGCGTACAATAAAACAAAACACTCGAGTCAGGACATACATACTTATATAATGTAAGCTAAATCAAGTGTACTGTAATATAGAGCAAGTAACTCAAAGGATGCTTGGGATCGCCCATCCTCTAAGGATCCGTTAAACTATTTACTATGTAGTATATTGCGCTATTATAATAGTGTCTATTTATAAAGTAAACATACTTATTTCTTAGCATTAAGGGGTTACCCATATAGCCCTTAACACGTAATAGTCCCAGTAGTCCATCCAATATCATAGCTCCTCCTACTCGGGAAGCAACTAGAGGATACCACACGGGCTACGGGAGAAAACCAAACTCGTACAAGGCTCGATATGGTAGGTGACACGGCACAACTAGGCAATGCCAGGGTAGATATACCAATTGCTATCCAGGCTGATGGTAACGCGCAGCGCGCAGCTGCCGCCCACCTCGAACTAACTCCCCCAAAATCAAAATATAGAAGTGGCCACTGAATCAATCCAAGATCATAGTATAATATCGAAGAGGAGCGTCCGATCAGAGGAATGACCTCATTGGCCTGGAATTGCTCCTGTTTTAGCCACCTTATGCCAACTCACGGGAGTCGGGTCCACGTATTTACCTTACAGGAAACGCCGCCACCGACCTACTTCATTCTGGAATCTCCACCGCGTACACGGTTGGTCAAAGTGGTTTTCGGTATCGACAGAGAGTATGTCCATATCCGATCCCGGTCTCTTTGCCAACCCATCGTTATTATAACCCGTGGCCATTTAAAACAGTTTATACTTTTAAAACCAGAATAATCATTTCCATTTCAAAATTATAAATACGATATCATTTTAAAACCCAAAACAATATGATATCGTTATATTCAAATATAATTCCTTTCCAAAACCATACTGTTTAAAATTTATAATATATGGAACCCAAATATTTAAATTATATCTTCAAAGGATAATATTTTGAGATTTACTTTAAAAACCATAACTCCCAAACACAATGGTTTGGATATTCAACGGTATATAGAATAAATGGGTTAACTTTATGGTTACTTTGTAAAGAAGAGAATTTACATTGCTTTACAAATAATTTCTCTATTTAAAGTTTAAACCATAAATTAAATATCATTTTTTTTTTGTTCCCAAAACATTACAATTCCACATATATATATTAAATTGGAGTATTTACTATTCATCTAAGTTTGGGTTTTATTCTTTCACAAATCAATATTTTATTATTTAGTCTTTAATATTCCCATAATTTCCATAAATAAAACTCCAAAATTTTAACCATTAAATTTTTCCAAAATTTACTTAATACCAGAATATTTATCTTTAATTTCTTAAGGAAAATACAGTTATAAATATTATGTCTTAAGCTTTTCCAAAACTTAAGATAAAATAAAATTTATCAAATTCCATAAATTTTAAAGCAATCAAATTCTGGATTCCATAGCACTTAGGAAATGCTACCTAAAGTTATGGGTAAAACTAGTCCAATTCCAAAAGACGGCATTTAATTGCTGTAGTAGATTGTTTAACTAAATAAATATTTCTAAATATAACTTATTTATTTATTTATAACTGAATCTTATTCTTTCAAAATCCCGATTTACCAAATAAGTTATATTCCATAATTTTATTCAAATATTTATTTATTTTTATTTATAACTTAATAAAAATCAATATAAATTCCTTTAAAGATATAAATCAAATAATTTAGTTCCAAAAATTTTTTTTTAAATACTTCAGAAAATATTATAAGGACCACGGGCCTGTATATAGTTTTCTAGCCTAGGTCAAGTGATACGGATTTATATCATTTCAACCCGTATTTTACAAATACCCCGGGTTCTATCATTTCAAACCCGCAATCCCAAGTTATCAGTTAAGCAGTTAACAGCATAAATTAACAATAATCATTTAGGCCTATCATTTCAGCCCATAACAATATATATATAACAGGGAACTTGCAGTGTGATTTAAGCAGTAAATAAACAATAACATAATATAACTGCAGATATAATACAACAGATAATAACTGATGAGGTGTCAATTTAAATGGGGTTCATCATTTTATATTACACTACAGACAGATAATATTTAAAAAAAAAAATTTACACATACACTTGCGATAATTCACAAAATATATGTACATATGTCTGGTGAGAAATACTCACCTGAGAATTGCAGAAAATTTGAATTTCAAAAATGACGATTCTCCGGTAGAGACCGACAGAGGGTAACGATAAAATTTCTCGGATGTCGCCTAGATTCAAATCTAAAACAAAAATAAAATATAGGATACGCGACTTTAGAAATTACGGTCAAAGGAAAGATAAAATAGAACGAGAATCAGTTTGGCTTGCTCGACCACTCCACCGTGTAATATGACCAAAGTGTACCCAAAATGTGAACCGGGCTAACTCTAAAATTTACGACCAAATTTCCTAGAGGTCGACTAAACAATACGGTGAAGCTTTTTCTACTACGTGCCGTGATACACATGTACACGTGCACATTCCTATTATACTTACTTACGCATATGCATTCACACCAACACATGAGACACCACATCCTAACAATCCAACAGACTCATCCTTCCCCCAAAAAAATGTACAGATACATGTCAACAAGCCTCCTGCCTACTCTACTCCAAAATCTTTCAGACTTGATCAATGCAATATGCAGTCTCTTGTATACTAAACCTTCCTTTAGATCCACACCCTTGCATACAGTTTCATCTTAAGTTTAACTAAGTTTTAATCATTACTTTTCAGTTTAATTATTCATTAAATTATAAACTTCCCAGGCTACACTGTACATGCAGACCCAACAACTACTAACCCGAGGTCCTATCATCCTTGCTTCGAGTCAGAGCTGATCCCGCTTCGAGTCAATCCGGACTTGCTTTGAGTCAAACTGGAAATGGTTGAACTATCTCAAATTGCAGGAACTCTGTCCCCTCACTGCTCCTACCACTGACCTTCATCAGCCTCCACTACCTACCTACCATGGTCAGGTGTCAGTCCCCCATCAACCCTGGATTTTAGTGTGCTTCTGATGTGTGCAGACCTTGTGCACGTGCACACCTTCTCCTATAGGCTTGCACTGCTACTCTGCAAATTCCTTTAGATGCAAACTAAATACAATCAGGTCAAGCTTTTTCCAAAACTGCCTATATGATATGCCTAAAACTCACGCATGAATGCATCTCAGTTTTCACAGTGCCTTCTTATTTTAATGCAACCCACCCCTCAGATGAAACCTACACAGCTCTATAACTAAATGCATGCACCCAGTGATACTAAGGTGTGTGCATCCTACTATGATAATTCCTATAGATGCAGACATGAAAACTTACACACACCCAGCCTATTTTTATACAAGCTTCTATAATAAGCAACAGCTGGCATTAGTCAATAGAACATGCCTCCCTTCAGCCTATACAGTTGGGCCAAATACTTATGACATAGACTATAGTCACATTTCTCTTATATATGCCAATTTGCTTCTTATATTTCTCAACACACGCCAACATCTTCCACCTAATATTATTCTCGTGTTTAATGCCTCCTCATGCATTCTGACCCAAAATATCCTCAACCAAAATTTTCCAAGTTTTAAACTAAAACAGGCAACTCAAATTTATCCCCCAGTTCACCGAGTCACCATCCAAATTCCTTCGAGCCAATTTAGCACCGCTTCGAGCCGAGACTGCCAATGCTTCGAGTCACATATGCAAACTTTGTGACAAATTCACGCAACACTCTCTGCATATGCTTTGTGGATAATCTCTTCCCAAACAATACTGAAGCCTTCCACACCAGCTACTTCTCCTACTTCTTTCAAACAAACTCCAGTCTTCACCAATTTTTTCCCCTTTTTTTTTTTTTCTCACGTCCCTTCCAACTACAACACACACCATGTATAATCTATTCCTTTCTAAGTGCAACTTGGCCCACCAGATCTTTGCAACTTATAACAAGTTTTGGACTAATATGCAAACACTCCATGCCATATATGCATGCACTATAAATCTCCACATATACAGGCTGTTATTTCACTCTTCCTCATGTTATTCATTTTTTTTTTTTTTTATTAATAAAGTGAACATGCCTATGAACAACCAACAGACGAATCAAATATGCACAAATACAATAGAACACGGTCCTGCTTTTTTTCTTTTCTGGAAACACTCTGGAAAAATGTCCACAACTCATATATCAACCATATGCAACCTATGGGTGACCTGACATGCACAGATGTGCACACACGCATGCTTCCTCCTTCCTCTGTTATTCATTCATCATTTTTTTTTTAAACATGTCTAACATTTTATGCAAGACAAAACTCACGCCATTCTCTACCTTATCTCATCTTCTATCCATGTTCAACATAGAGGTTGCGATCCAAAAAGTAAGGTGGGACTGGCCGAGCAAGGCATCAGTAAAAGGAAAAAGAAGCTGAAGAAGAAAGGAGAACAATCAAAACTATTACCTGATGAAGCTTGCAAACGTGAAACTGAAATAGGAAGCGCAGAGGAGGCTGATGGGGATGAAGCAAAAGGGAAGACTTTGTGGTATGACTTTGTGATAAGAATTTTTGGTATATAAATGAATGGGTTGCGAGATCTCAGGGGAGAAACGGCAAGGCAGTGATAAATGCTTGTGGTAAATATTGCCAGATTTCTCTCTTGCGTGATTTTAGGCACAGGCAACAGGCAAGCAAGATTTCAGAGGAAAGATATAAGTGATCAAATGGATAAGGTAACTTGGATGACACGTGATGCTTGAAACAATCATTTGGCAAAATATAACGAGTTGCATGCGTTGATATATCTTCCAAATAAAACGTTTGAACGTTTTACTGATAATTATTGAAACATGCGTTGATAAAGTTTCGAACATTTCAATCTTAAAGGGTTGTGATCTGCGGCAAGATCAGAGGAAGAGAAAACAAGCAGCTGTAGAGACTTAAAGCTATCAGTTACACAGATCTTAATTTACACATGCGTGATATTATGAATGTCCGGTCTTTGAACGTTACTTACGTGATTCATTTCTAGTTAATAAATCTTGATTTTTTTGACATATAAAATTTTATAAAATATATCTCCAAATAAAATAATTAACTATTTTGATAAACACAATTTATATAAAATATATTTCAAAGTTAAATAATTAAAATAAAATAAATAGCTAAAACTAGGGCTGTTACACTCTCCCCCACTTAAAAACTTTTCGTCCTCGAAAAGGAACGAAAGGAAAAGAATCAAAAGAGGATAAGCTAGACAAACAAGAATCTTAAACGAATAGTTCCGGATTTGAAACACGAAGAAGATCCTCCAGAATCGGTTCTACTCTTCAGTTTGACCGTCAGTCCATGGGTGATAAACGGTGCTTAGGTCTCGATGAGTAACAAAGGTTTCAAAGATTATTGAAAGATTCCTAAATAGGCTGGTAGAAGCAATAGCCTCCCCATTCTGTAGCAGATAGGGAAACCAAGGACACTTAAAATAGTTCATAAACAAAATAAGATAATAAATTTGAAATCATAATGCTTTTGAGATTATAATACTTTGAAGGTCGTTAAAATTTATAGATATCATCATCTGGAAATCATATTACTAAAATCATAGCACTTTTTAAAATAATCTTCATTTATACCTTTTAAATTCAATGCCAAATAATACTCATTTCAAAGTTGAAATATTTTAAGGTTCATTTATTCAATTATAAAATTTTCAAAACATTTTATTTTTAAAAACAGCAGCATTTATAATATGCTACGGTAGATATAATAGTATTTTCCAATCAATTCATTATTCTACTTAACTCTTGATTTAGCAATAACCTAACACTTTATTTAAAATACCTATTTTATAATTAAGATATTCCTTTAATAAGTTACACTTGAAATTTCCATTTGAAAACCAAATTCTCAATTATCAAATTTTAGTGATATTAAAATACGTCTTAATCATAATTATCCATTTTCAAGACATGTCTATTTCCTGAATGAAATATTTATCATAGCAAATATAAAATCAAATTTCTGTACATAATATTTCCCTTAGACATTAATTAACTATGATTTTAAGATAAACAATCCTTATTACAAAATATTCCTTCCAATATATTTTCCTTATCTCTATATTACCTTTATTAATCCTTTTATAACTAAAATTTAAGTGTATAATATTTATTATAACCACTCAACTTTTTATTCATAAAATCCTTTTTATATTGTATATTATCCAAATTCATTTTTAACTTTGGAAGATCAAGGTAAGTTACGTTGAAATGAAATTTAGGAGTATACAACTAAAATTTTCAAATTCAATTATCTCCAATAGGAATTTCTTAATCAAAATTTTATTTTCCCTTTATTGAAATTTCTTAAGATAGAATTTTAAGAATTAAATTTCTGATTTCCTTCAAACCATTTAGAGATAGATAAACATATATATACATAATATGTCCAATCAAAATTAAATTATATATCTATATATATATATATTAAGTCATATTTTAGAAATTCAAATCAAATAAAATCTCAAGGAAACACTGTAGCCAGACTACAGAATGGTCTTTTCACTTCGAAACTCGAAAATGAAGGTCGATGATGCTGTAGTCATCACCGAAATTATTTTCCAGCGACAAAGAGAAGAGCACTAAATTCTAAAATTCTTTGGGAACAATTTCTATACAAATACTTTAAATTTTCTTTTAAAAATTTTAAACCCAAGGTTTGGAACCATCGGAAATTGAATTCTCAAATTCTTGTTTTAGATTTTATTTCTGTTTCCAAATTATTTTATAACCATTGTTTATATTCAATTATTTATATTAGACAAAACACATGGCTTACAAACCATAAATAAAATCAAAACTATTACCTCTTGACAACTAGTTAAAATTTCTGAAAATTATACTTATATATATATATTAGGTTTTCTTTCAAATATAAGAATAAATTCCCAAAACAAGGATAGGAATTCAAATTTGATGAACTCAAATCAAAGGGATTCAAGATAGTTGAAATCAGAAGATCCGATGATTAAATAACAGAATAAGGAACTGGGTAAGTCTATATAAATCGCGGACAACCTTGATCTGGTCATCCGTGACTTTAAAGAGTCAGATCGGTGTGGTTGAGTAAATCTACACTTGATCCGAAGAGATAGAGTTCGGAATAACTAAAGATACTAGTATATAAACCTAGGGTAAATATAAATCTGTGGTGAATCTATGCTAATGGTAAAGGAGTTTCACCCTTATTAGAATAAATGGCGAGACCGCCAATTCACTATATAGATCATCCGAAGTGGAGTTATGGGACACTCCAGAATCTAAAGTAGATGAAAGTGAGGGACACGGATGAACTTTGGAACCACAGGGAATGTTCCAAATTCGAAAAGGAAGAGGTTCAAGCTCGAATGAAGGTGATTCTATAAATCAATTTACCATACATTCTAAGTTTGCCTAGAGCCAAAGCTCTGATACCAGCTGTAACGACCCAGTATTTTCAACCCTTCGCATCCGCGCATGTCGGACTTGAATTGTTCAAAGTACTGCGTTGTAGAATAAATTTGGCAAAACTCAGAATATACAATAAATAAATCACAGAATCACATACACAGATATCAGAATCTCGCAGCGGAAATTTAAATTTAGTGGTTCATGAAGCCACTGATACAACTTTACAAAACAGAACTTACATTGTCTATAATACTCAATACAAATTTAAACAAAATAGAGATATGGTCTTCAAAGTTCTTGAGTTACAGAAGTATAGAAACTGAGACAAGCTTCCGGCAGCACGAATGATCTACTGAGTGTCCTAGCTACGGAGAAGAAACTGAACTGCAACTCAGGCTGACCCGAGCGTACAATAAAACAAAACACTCGAGTCAGGACATACATACTTATATAATGTAAGCTAAATCAAGTGTACTGTAATATAGAGCAAGTAACTCAAAGGATGCTTGGGATCGCCCATCCTCTAAGGATCCGTTAAACTATTTACTATGTAGTATATTGCGCTATTATAATAGTGTCTATTTATAAAGTAAACATACTTATTTCTTAGCATTAAGGGGTTACCCATATAGCCCTTAACACGTAATAGTCCCAGTAGTCCATCCAATATCATAGCTCCTCCTACTCGGGAAGCAACTAGAGGATACCACACGGGCTACGGGAGAAAACCAAACTCGTACAAGGCTCGATATGGTAGGTGACACGGCACAACTAGGCAATGCCAGGGTAGATATACCAATTGCTATCCAGGCTGATGGTAACGCGCAGCGCGCAGCTGCCGCCCACCTCGAACTAACTCCCCCAAAATCAAAATATAGAAGTGGCCACTGAATCAATCCAAGATCATAGTATAATATCGAAGAGGAGCGTCCGATCAGAGGAATGACCTCATTGGCCTGGAATTGCTCCTGTTTTAGCCACCTTATGCCAACTCACGGGAGTCGGGTCCACGTATTTACCTTACAGGAAACGCCGCCACCGACCTACTTCATTCTGGAATCTCCACCGCGTACACGGTTGGTCAAAGTGGTTTTCGGTATCGACAGAGAGTATGTCCATATCCGATCCCGGTCTCTTTGCCAACCCATCGTTATTATAACCCGTGGCCATTTAAAACAGTTTATACTTTTAAAACCAGAATAATCATTTCCATTTCAAAATTATAAATACGATATCATTTTAAAACCCAAAACAATATGATATCGTTATATTCAAATATAATTCCTTTCCAAAACCATACTGTTTAAAATTTATAATATATGGAACCCAAATATTTAAATTATATCTTCAAAGGATAATATTTTGAGATTTACTTTAAAAACCATAACTCCCAAACACAATGGTTTGGATATTCAACGGTATATAGAATAAATGGGTTAACTTTATGGTTACTTTGTAAAGAAGAGAATTTACATTGCTTTACAAATAATTTCTCTATTTAAAGTTTAAACCATAAATTAAATATCATTTTTTTTTTGTTCCCAAAACATTACAATTCCACATATATATATTAAATTGGAGTATTTACTATTCATCTAAGTTTGGGTTTTATTCTTTCACAAATCAATATTTTATTATTTAGTCTTTAATATTCCCATAATTTCCATAAATAAAACTCCAAAATTTTAACCATTAAATTTTTCCAAAATTTACTTAATACCAGAATATTTATCTTTAATTTCTTAAGGAAAATACAGTTATAAATATTATGTCTTAAGCTTTTCCAAAACTTAAGATAAAATAAAATTTATCAAATTCCATAAATTTTAAAGCAATCAAATTCTGGATTCCATAGCACTTAGGAAATGCTACCTAAAGTTATGGGTAAAACTAGTCCAATTCCAAAAGACGGCATTTAATTGCTGTAGTAGATTGTTTAACTAAATAAATATTTCTAAATATAACTTATTTATTTATTTATAACTGAATCTTATTCTTTCAAAATCCCGATTTACCAAATAAGTTATATTCCATAATTTTATTCAAATATTTATTTATTTTTATTTATAACTTAATAAAAATCAATATAAATTCCTTTAAAGATATAAATCAAATAATTTAGTTCCAAATTTTTTTTTTTAAATACTTCAGAAAATATTATAAGGACCACGGGCCTGTATATAGTTTTCTAGCCTAGGTCAAGTGATACGGATTTATATCATTTCAACCCGTATTTTACAAATACCCCGGGTTCTATCATTTCAAACCCGCAATCCCAAGTTATCAGTTAAGCAGTTAACAGCATAAATTAACAATAATCATTTAGGCCTATCATTTCAGCCCATAACAATATATATATAACAGGGAACTTGCAGTGTGATTTAAGCAGTAAATAAACAATAACATAATATAACTGCAGATATAATACAACAGATAATAACTGATGAGGTGTCAATTTAAATGGGGTTCATCATTTTATATTACACTACAGACAGATAATATTTAAAAAAAAAATTTTACACATACACTTGCGATAATTCACAAAATATATGTACATATGTCTGGTGAGAAATACTCACCTGAGAATTGCAGAAAATTTGAATTTCAAAAATGACGATTCTCCGGTAGAGACCGACAGAGGGTAACGATAAAATTTCTCGGATGTCGCCTAGATTCAAATCTAAAACAAAAATAAAATATAGGATACGCGACTTTAGAAATTACGGTCAAAGGAAAGATAAAATAGAACGAGAATCAGTTTGGCTTGCTCGACCACTCCACCGTGTAATATGACCAAAGTGTACCCAAAATGTGAACCGGGCTAACTCTAAAATTTACGACCAAATTTCCTAGAGGTCGACTAAACAATACGGTGAAGCTTTTTCTACTACGTGCCGTGATACACATGTACACGTGCACATTCCTATTATACTTACTTACGCATATGCATTCACACCAACACATGAGACACCACATCCTAACAATCCAACAGACTCATCCTTCCCCCAAAAAAATGTACAGATACATGTCAACAAGCCTCCTGCCTACTCTACTCCAAAATCTTTCAGACTTGATCAATGCAATATGCAGTCTCTTGTATACTAAACCTTCCTTTAGATCCACACCCTTGCATACAGTTTCATCTTAAGTTTAACTAAGTTTTAATCATTACTTTTCAGTTTAATTATTCATTAAATTATAAACTTCCCAGGCTACACTGTACATGCAGACCCAACAACTACTAACCCGAGGTCCTATCATCCTTGCTTCGAGTCAGAGCTGATCCCGCTTCGAGTCAATCCGGACTTGCTTTGAGTCAAACTGGAAATGGTTGAACTATCTCAAATTGCAGGAACTCTGTCCCCTCACTGCTCCTACCACTGACCTTCATCAGCCTCCACTACCTACCTACCATGGTCAGGTGTCAGTCCCCCATCAACCCTGGATTTTAGTGTGCTTCTGATGTGTGCAGACCTTGTGCACGTGCACACCTTCTCCTATAGGCTTGCACTGCTACTCTGCAAATTCCTTTAGATGCAAACTAAATACAATCAGGTCAAGCTTTTTCCAAAACTGCCTATATGATATGCCTAAAACTCACGCATGAATGCATCTCAGTTTTCACAGTGCCTTCTTATTTTAATGCAACCCACCCCTCAGATGAAACCTACACAGCTCTATAACTAAATGCATGCACCCAGTGATACTAAGGTGTGTGCATCCTACTATGATAATTCCTATAGATGCAGACATGAAAACTTACACACACCCAGCCTATTTTTATACAAGCTTCTATAATAAGCAACAGCTGGCATTAGTCAATAGAACATGCCTCCCTTCAGCCTATACAGTTGGGCCAAATACTTATGACATAGACTATAGTCACATTTCTCTTATATATGCCAATTTGCTTCTTATATTTCTCAACACACGCCAACATCTTCCACCTAATATTATTCTCGTGTTTAATGCCTCCTCATGCATTCTGACCCAAAATATCCTCAACCAAAATTTTCCAAGTTTTAAACTAAAACAGGCAACTCAAATTTATCCCCCAGTTCACCGAGTCACCATCCAAATTCCTTCGAGCCAATTTAGCACCGCTTCGAGCCGAGACTGCCAATGCTTCGAGTCACATATGCAAACTTTGTGACAAATTCACGCAACACTCTCTGCATATGCTTTGTGGATAATCTCTTCCCAAACAATACTGAAGCCTTCCACACCAGCTACTTCTCCTACTTCTTTCAAACAAACTCCAGTCTTCACCAATTTTTTCCCCTTTTTTTTTTTTTCTCACGTCCCTTCCAACTACAACACACACCATGTATAATCTATTCCTTTCTAAGTGCAACTTGGCCCACCAGATCTTTGCAACTTATAACAAGTTTTGGACTAATATGCAAACACTCCATGCCATATATGCATGCACTATAAATCTCCACATATACAGGCTGTTATTTCACTCTTCCTCATGTTATTCATTTTTTTTTTTTTTATTAATAAAGTGAACATGCCTATGAACAACCAACAGACGAATCAAATATGCACAAATACAATAGAACACGGTCCTGCTTTTTTTCTTTTCTGGAAACACTCTGGAAAAATGTCCACAACTCATATATCAACCATATGCAACCTATGGGTGACCTGACATGCACAGATGTGCACACACGCATGCTTCCTCCTTCCTCTGTTATTCATTCATCATTTTTTTTTTTAAACATGTCTAACATTTTATGCAAGACAAAACTCACGCCATTCTCTACCTTATCTCATCTTCTATCCATGTTCAACATAGAGGTTGCGATCCAAAAAGTAAGGTGGGACTGGCCGAGCAAGGCATCAGTAAAAGGAAAAAGAAGCTGAAGAAGAAAGGAGAACAATCAAAACTATTACCTGATGAAGCTTGCAAACGTGAAACTGAAATAGGAAGCGCAGAGGAGGCTGATGGGGATGAAGCAAAAGGGAAGACTTTGTGGTATGACTTTGTGATAAGAATTTTTGGTATATAAATGAATGGGTTGCGAGATCTCAGGGGAGAAACGGCAAGGCAGTGATAAATGCTTGTGGTAAATATTGCCAGATTTCTCTCTTGCGTGATTTTAGGCACAGGCAACAGGCAAGCAAGATTTCAGAGGAAAGATATAAGTGATCAAATGGATAAGGTAACTTGGATGACACGTGATGCTTGAAACAATCATTTGGCAAAATATAACGAGTTGCATGCGTTGATATATCTTCCAAATAAAACGTTTGAACGTTTTACTGATAATTATTGAAACATGCGTTGATAAAGTTTCGAACATTTCAATCTTAAAGGGTTGTGATCTGCGGCAAGATCAGAGGAAGAGAAAACAAGCAGCTGTAGAGACTTAAAGCTATCAGTTACACAGATCTTAATTTACACATGCGTGATATTATGAATGTCCGGTCTTTGAACGTTACTTACGTGATTCATTTCTAGTTAATAAATCTTGATTTTTTTGACATATAAAATTTTATAAAATATATCTCCAAATAAAACCAATCAATATTTTTGAGGAATCCAGTTGGATCCCCCAACCTGTTTTCCCTACATCTACAGATGTTAATAGAACAAAAATACCAATCCCACTTTGAGGGGGGTATTGCGGTATATAGGACCATCCCGCCATTATACAAGGTGCATAGGGTCTTATCCGCTCCAATAGGCGAGAAATAATCCAACTACTAATATATATAATATAATATCATTCAACAGATAACAATTTCATAAATTCAACCAAGCATCCAATAATCAATTTTAACTATTTAAAATTAAGTTTGGCAATCCGAATGAGTGTGAAATTCTCACCTTGATTTATTTTGCAATCCATTTCAATTTTTAACTCCATCGCATAGAACTTGCAACTATGAGTCCATCTTATCCCATGATTTTGTATCTCGTATGCAATTTGAATTAAATTTCATTAGCTAATTAAATTTCAATTCTAATTTAAATAAACTAACCATGAAATTAAATAAGTTATAGTAAACAACCTTTACCTTCACGGCCGCCTGTGCCTCATCAATCCACAGCACGTCAATTCCCTGCGTCACCTCTTCCAAAACCAATGCCTACTGCTTCACTACGTGATTGGAAACTGTTACATGGCCTCGACTCAAAAATCCAAAACCACGAACCCAATCATATCCTCACCAAGTCACCCCATCCACTCCTCCATAGATCGCGACTTCGCCACTCATGTAGCCTATCAGGTCGCAAACAGCCACCACGCATCTGAGATCACCCTCGTCATCCACCTCCTTGCACACTACTCTCCTTCTCACTCGTGAGCGGCTTCGAACACTGCCACCATCGTGGATGCGTACGAGAATGCCTCGTCACCCAATCCACTTTCCCCCATCTCCTCCTGCCTACACACAGCCATCAGCTCGCCTTCGTGAATGTTGCGATCTCCACCCCTTGATTTAGCTAAAACCTAAATCGATTGCAACCCAAATCCTAGCCACTCCATGCAACCCTCGATCGAGATAAGTATATGCAACGCCTCCTCCTCTAATTTCGACCACTATTCAATCGCTCGCCCTCACGAGCGTATATTTTATTTTTTTCGAACTGTCCTCTTTGTTGTACTATACCTATGAATTAGATTATTAACTGAGGATGAGGAGAAGGAGAGGGGAGCGATTTAAATCAGTATATAAAGTTTTTTTCCTTTTGTTTGCATTGAATTCGAATTGAAAGTTGGGAGAAGAGAATATGCTACTTTATTTAATTGGTGGTAGGACGGCATGTGAATAGTAGGGTGGGCTGATGGGAAGTATTGTTGGCTGATGTGAATGGATACGACCATATATATATATATATATATATATATAATCCCAAATATCTTGACATCTTTATTTGGACCCCTATCGAGGCATGCCATTAGACATTCATAATGTTATATCCCTATTCCGAACGTAATGGAAAAGGTTTCGAGTCCTAATTAGATCGTATGGAGAAGATAGCTTTTTGAACCCAATTATTGTATTGAATTTTCGATATTAATTTCAAAGTGTTTATATCCCGTATGACCAAATAATTTCTCCAAAAGCTGAAAAATTTGAAATCCAATAATAATACATTATTACGGATCCAATGAAACTGGTTTGTCGAATTTCGAGACTGTGCCCCGAATAGCTATTTTTAATCGTCGATTGAATCGACGATTTCCAAAATTTACGAAATTGCTTAAATTTTCTGTTTTAAAATCTTACTGTCTAAATTATAATTTCAAATCTAATATTTAAAACCATTTAAATATTTCAAATTAAACGTCGAAAAATCCGGGTTGTTGCACGGGGCAAGCAATATAGAGGTATTCCCATGTACAGGATTTCACTTTTCACACTTTTTTCTTGTTGTAATTAGATATGATCTGATTTGATTTTAAGTTTGTGCTTGACTTGATTTTGATTTAGGTGTGACTTATTGTATGCATGACTTGTATATTGTGAGCTTGTTTTTAAGTTTGCCTTGATGATGCCCCCTTATGTTTTATACATACAATAATATGTATTTATATATGGATATGCATATATTTACTCTATTTTATCATAAACACTTTTATGTATAAATATATGTAAATATGCATACATATATAATTACATATTTATCCTATCATGTTTACACATATAAAAATATATACCTATATATTCGATCATAGTTTGAAATTTTGATCATAAAATTTGTACTTATGTGTGTGTGTGTGTATTTACATATGCACTTTTCTTATATAAGCATATATATCTATACTTATATCTCCTTTTGTCATCATATACATGTGTTTACATTTTATACATATTTTCACATACATTTAAGTTAGACTTATATATATTTTTGTCATCATAAAACTTGTATATATTTATATATATATTTACATATACAAATTTTCATATTCATTATTTCATATGGGCATACATATATATAATATATATTATACTTATATACTTATATATACAAAAACATCATAAATCTTGTATATATTTATATATATACAAATATATGGATATTCTATCATAAATTTTAAATGGTGGAGTTTATATATATATATATATATAATTTATCTTGTCTAGAAATTTATAATTTATAATTAAATATAGTTTTAATCAATATATAGATTCATATATTTTAAATATCAGAAAATTCATCTATTAGACCAATAAAATTTAATATTTCAAAATTAAAATTAGTTAATCATCCCAAAATCAGACGACTAAAAATCTGGATCGTTACATTCCTCCACCATTAAAACTTTTCATCCTCGAAAAGGAGCGAAGCATGGACTAGAATTTTAATGTATATTACTAAATTAATCATCCTTTAAACATTTTAAACCTCTTACTCCTTTACTATACAATTCAGAATACATACACTTTAAATTACATAGTATTACCAAGCTAGATTGATATTAAAACATTTTTCATAACTCGATGTCTTAATAAGTCCATCCGTGTTCTTATAGAAATTTAGACATAAGTTGATCAGGCGTAGGACAGAAAATCTCTAAGTACTTAGTAGACCTATTTCCAACCTAGTAAAAATACTTGAAAAACTTCTAAAAAATGATACAGAAAGTATCACCCCCTTTCCTTCTTACCACCATGGATCGCGGATAACCCGACGATTGCGTCGCCATCTTGGCAAAATCATAAGTAAATTGTAGGCATCAACACCCCTCGACTTACGCCTTAGGAACACAATAGTCCGCAGCTACACAATGGTTGCATTGCTATCATAGAAAAACTGTAAGTAGTCTGTAGGCAATCTTTGCCCCCTCCCCCCTAATTACACCCATCAAACGAAACGACATAGATAGCAGCCACATAAAGGTTGCATCACTATCCCAGTGAAACCAAACATAGACTGCAGGCAGTCGCTGCCTCTCGAATTACGCTATGGAACCAAACCAAAAGGATCGCAATCTACCGATGTTACGTCGCTATCACAGCGAAATCAAATGTAGATTATAGGCAATCGCTGCCTCCCGAATTACACTGTGGAACCAAACCACATAGATCGCGGTTATACAAAGGTTCGGCAAAACCATACATAACTGTAGGTATAATACGCTCGAATTACGCTATGCAAACAAATGATAATTAGGAACTCATGAGTTTGTCTGGACGTCCTCTAGGATTTCAATTCTCATTGAACCCACCTTTTGGATTCCTAGGTATAACCACCCATGGATCTTCTACTCCAAGTTTTGACTTTTGTGGGGGTGCCTTTCCATACTTTTAATTTTCAAAACACATCATACATAGTACCTGTCAAACCATACATTTCATATGTATCACATGTAAATTTTATCTATATAAAATTGATATCTTCCAATTGATAGTTTTTGAATTTGCTTTACCCAATTTCCAAAATCAACTATTTGCCAAAATCAAATCTCTTTAAAAATCAATAGGTTCCAAAACTATTTTAGTTTCATATGCATATAGGATCATTCTTTTCAACTCGAAATTTTTTAGGAGCAATAGTTTCTAAGTCCGCTTCATACTTTTATAAACTTCATTTAGTATTTCAATTATCTTTCAGAGATCATTTTCCTCTGGTTATAAATTCAACAAGAGGAGTTTGAATATATAACTAACATATAATCTCATTTATGCCAAATCAAAAATTTCCAAGCTTGAATTCCTTTCAAAGTTATTGGTAGCATTTCTTACTTCTTATAGAGTAAATTTCAGTTATAGTAACTATTCAATCTTCATTTTAAAACCATCATATTTACTCAAATACACTATTTCGGTTCAAAATCATATTCGCCCTATTATCAAAATTTTAGTTCTAATTCAAAATTGCTTCGAATTTCCATTTGGGTTATAACTTCAATTTAACCTAATTTGTATTAAATCCATGATTTAAATATAAAGATTTCCCACTCTGACCAGTTTGAATTTTGAATATAGCTTAACTGGTTTTAAAATAGTTAAATAGTTAATACAAGATAGTTTGAGTTTTAAAATGATTTGTATGGTATAATAGCTTGGAAATAATAATTTGAATATTTAAGAAGATAGATTTTAATAGTTTATATTAAATAAATTATTTAAAAATAGTTTCAAAGTCAAACTAATTCAATCCCTAATCTTCCAATTCCATTTTCCATTTCCATTTAAATCGATTTCAATTCCAATTAATTTAATTCAATTCTAATTTGAATTAATTTCAATTCAATTCTCAATTTTAAACCATTTTGGTTTATATCAATTCGAGTTAAATTTTCAAAATATCGATTTAAATCACTTAAATTAAATTAACCTTCAATATTCAATTTAAAAATTAAATCTTTAAATAATTCAATTTTGACCCTAAATTTTGAAATATCCATTTAAATTTCTTTTACTTGGATTTATTTCAAGATTTGAATAAGTGTTCAAATCTTTTTTTAAAACAAATCAATTTTCGAAATTCAAATGATTTCTCAATTATAACTTCAAAACTTCAAACCCGGTTCTTTAAACAATTCTGGTTGACACGTTTAGTTGTAACATTTCAAACTTGAGTTCAAAAATGCTTCCATTTTCATGAACTTGTTTTTATTTCTTAAAATCGAAATCATTTAAATAATTTTAAATCTTTAGTCTAACCAATTTGGTGTTCGTATATAATTTTCTATCCTATGACCAAGTGAATCCATTATTTCAATTTAATTTCAGGGATGGGTATATATATCGTTTCAATCCAAAATAAATGTCATAGGTATATATCATTTCTACCTACTTCTTCATTTATTTGAAATAATTCAATTTATAGTTTTATATATTGTAAATAATACACAGTGTGATAACAAGATATTTCAAAATAAATAAACATCCAAATCATCTAAAACATCAATCAATAGCATCCATTACAAATTTTCATATATTCAAAACCCATTTTATTTCGAAACATTTTGAATTCATTCATACATACATAACTTCTTTTGCAACTCTTATCAAATCTATACCTTTTCTTTTACAATTTAATTTATTTAACTTCCATAGGTTAATTTTTAATTTCACCCTGAAATTTTCAATTTTAGGTTTTAAGTTCAAAACTTATTTAACTTGGCCTGAATTAATTCCCAATTCGTTCAACCCATATAAACTTACTCAATTTAAATTGTACATTCCAAAATTTAATTCTTGTTAATATCAGTTCCCATTTATAAGTTCAAAAACTTATTTTCCTTTGGTTACACTTCTCATTTCAGTGGGAATCCCAGAATTTATACACCCGATATTTATTTCAAATCAGCATTGAAATCATATACATATACATATATATACATATACATATATATATATATACATATATATATATATACATATATATATATATCCCATTTACATACCAATCACACTTTTAAATTAAACCAACCTTGTTTTTAACCAAAAAAATTTCTCTCAGAATTTCCAAACAACCCTTCGTTTCAAACAAAATTTTCATATCAAAAATATTCAAATTAATCTTACTTATTATTTCTTCAAAACACCTTAAAACACATTTCAAAATTTTTGGGACATAGATTCAAAACTTCTCAATTTAGATCCATTTTAATTTATAAGTTACATTTGTAAATTATGCTTATACAATTCCACTTCCTTAAAACATTTCACCGTGTTTTATCATTGATTTTTTATGACAAACATCCTTCATTAAGACCCAACAACCAATACATGATAATAATCAATATCACCATATCCAGAAACCAAACACACCATATATTCCATAATAATTTCCTGAAAATTTATTTCTATATGTATAAACTATAATCGGGGTACAATTATTTCTCTTCAAAACTCTTTGAAAAAACACTTTCGAAATTTTCAGGATTTTAAATTCTGGTTTGAATCTACTTTTAGCTTAACCCATTTGCTAAGTTCATTCTTATCAAATTGTTATTTGGTTATATATATATATATATAACCACTTAAATTCTATAATCTTTATTTTATTATAATAACAACAACCAATCACTTTCGTATACTATAATAATTCAGAAAAATTATTTCTTTTTATATCGAAATATAATATTATATAAAAATTATTTTAAACCATTTTTAAAATCATTATATAAGAAAATAACAAGTACGCCCTCATATATAATACACTCAACTCATTAAAGGGTACTACTGACCCTATCTCTAATGAGTAATTTCCACCAGAGCCAAGATTCTCGCTCAACCTGCAGCTCTGATACCACGTGTGATGACAGGGCGATTTTCGGTCCCGAAAATCGACACTAATACATTCACTATATAGAGCGCCAAGCAATCAAGTGCCGAAAATACCAGATTGTTAGGGTTAAGAAGAAAGAGATAAAAGAAGAATCAGAAATGACAACAACACAGAATCTCACAAACGCAGTGGAACAAAATATAATATACAATTATTGCTTTTATACAAAAGAAAACTGTAACTGTTAATATACATTCAAATTATCAAAGTACAATTATCAAATATAAATCTGGACAGTTATAATAACTTGTCCTCAATTGTTGAATATATAGCTTACAATACACAGCAGAATATAATCAACTACGTGCAATATGTCTATGCCATTCGGCTCGCCTCCTGAGCTCTAAAGCATCCTAACCTTTATCTATAATACTCGGTCTGACCCAAGCATTACAACAAAGTAACACCCGAGTCAGGCTGGAAACCAGCGTGAGCAAAACACACTTAAATTAAACTACTAAAGTTATCAAACCCTTTTGAAAAACCAAGATATCTCATACTATCGCGTCACACATAAACACTATGGGTTTTTATCTTACGATAACCAAAAACACTTTTTTTAGAAAATTCGGTGATATTATAATAGTGTCTAAGTATAAGATACTTATTAAGGTAACCAAAATTGTTACATTAATTTAAAACCCATCATATTAGTCTCTATAATCAAACCATAAAGGTTTGTAGTGGTTAATGGATCGAAGTGGTCCCAGATAACACTGATATCTGATCCCGGTCTCTTTGAATTAAAAAAGATAAATTTTAAAAGGCCAAATTGTTTAAAATAAACAATTTATATTCATAGTGTCAATATTCACATATGGGAACTTACTGCATATGATTACTTTGAATAAATGTGCCAACGTTAACCGGTTTGGCTAATTAATGGCACAGACAAGGACAATTAAAATAAATTCCCATGAGCAGTAAACCAAAGCATAGATCATTAACAAATTTAACAATTAACAACTCATATTAAAATAATTCACAATCATAATTTAATCAACTTAAATTAAACCGAATCTACTTATATTTTTAATCCAAATTAATATTAAATTAAAGAAATTATATAATAATTTATTATTATTTAATTAGGATTAGACAACCAAATTAATATCTAATTTATTTATTAACATGAGGTAAAATCAAATAAATCTTTAAATAATTATCCACTTGACAAATTTTTTTATTAATTAACATAAGATTTTAAACAAATAAGACCTTAATTATTTATTAACTAACATAAGATTTAGTCAAATTAGAATCTAATTAATAACATGCTTTAATAATTATAAAATAATTACACTTTATATTTTGAAAAATTAACAACATTAAATTTAGACTAAACTATTGGGTGATAGGATTTCCTTACAAAATTTATCATGTTGATTTAATTCTAAATGAAGAGAATATATATCTTTTAATGTTAAAATATTTTAACATAAAACTTATGCAATTCTTTTACTAAAAAAAATATGAATTTCCTAGCCCAATGTGTTCGGCCCACAAGAAAAAAATCCAGCTCCTCTTCCTTTTATTCCCTTTCCCCTACTTCTCTTCTCCCTTTTCTTTCTTACATCTCCCTTCTTTTATTTTCTCAAACCCAACCATGCACGCCTGGATAAGTGCACTTGCACACCAACGCCAACCATCAAATCACGCCACCGACAATCTACGTAAGCCACTTTCGACCATCTCAACATGATCGATCACCCAAAAATCATGGCTTAGCCTTCAAATTTAAAACGAGCCCTTCGACCACGAACTGAACGAAAACACTACACATTTAACCACCTCATCACGTCGCCTCCGACCTCATCCACCTTCCAAAATTTTCCCAGAACTTCACCGTCACACTCTCTTCCAATCCTCCCTTGACCGCACCTCACCAGTTGCCTCATAACGTTGCATTTGCCTCAAACTCAATACCGAACCAAACAACCTCTTAAACCCTACTTCGCCCACAACCGGCTACCCCGAACGTCTAAAAATCGTCGAACTACTTTTCGTGGACTCCTCATCACCTAATATCCTCCACGACTAACCATTCGCCTCGAAATCAGCTAAGTTGCTGGGATTTGACCATTGACCCAAATAAGTTCATCTCTTCTTTTCTTCATGCACACCACGCTATATATCCTCTAACAACCCTTAAAAATCAAGTTTCCCAACCACGATTCCATCTATATAATCCATTTGTTGAATTATGATATTTTATTTTTCGGCTATAATGGACCCATATTGATATATAGGTTTTCTCTTTCCCTACTTGATAGAAGTGAGCGAATTTTTTTAAAAATGATCCTCGTTCAAAAACAAATACGTTTTGTTTTTGGATCATCCTTTAAAACTGAAAGGAATTTGAGATATGGGTTTTTGAAGTTACAAAAGCTTTAACAGTTAAACAAATAACAGAGAAGAGGAAGAAGTACAGTATTTTATTTAGTTACATGTTGGTCTGCCTATATTTACTATACATGTACAAAGTCATGTACAATCACCGATATATACATTTATCACAACATAAAGATTCATCTACATCTATGGTCATTTATACATAAAAATAATAATCTATAGACAAAAGGGGAAATGTTTACTCACTGTCAATAAACAGATGACACACTGCTGCAAATTTTCCTCCAAGCTTTTGAACATCCCTATCTTCTTTTAATTCGATAGCGGAACTTATTATTATTATTATTATTTTCTTTAGATAAGTGTAAAATTGGGAAACAAGCTCGGCCATGTATATTTATAGGAATGGAATGAACAGGGCAAGTAATATAGAGGTATGCATATGCACAAGACTTCACTTTTCACACTTTATTATTATTATTTTCTAGTTTTAATTACATATGGTTTGATTTGATTTCTATGTGTGATTTGATTTTTAGTTTGTGCTTGACTTGATTTTGATTTAAGTGTGGATTATTGTATGCATGACTTGATATATTGTAAGCTTGATTTTAAGTTTGCCATGATGATGTCCCCTTATGTTTTATACATACATTTATATGTGTGTGTGTGTGTATGGATATGCATAATTTACTCTATTTTATCATAAACACTTATATATATATATATGAAATATGCATACATATACAACTACATATCTATCTTATCATATTTACACATATAAAATATATATCTATATATTTGATCATAGTTTGAAATTTTGATCATGAAGTTTCTACTTATGTGTGTGTGTCTACATATTTACATATGCACTATTCTCATATAAGCATATATATCTGTACTTATGTCTCTTTTTGTCATTATATTCATGTATTTACATTTTATACATATTTTCACATACATTTACATCAAACTTATATATTTTTGTTATCATAAAACTTGTGTGTGTATATATATATATTTACATTTATACAAAATTTCACATTCATTACTTTATATGGGAATATATATATGTACACTTATATACTTATATATATATTTAAATATCGTAAAGCTCGTATATATTTATGTATATATATGAATATTATATCTAAAATTTTAAATGGTGGAGTCTATACACACACACACACACACACACACACACACACATATATATATATATATCTTATCCAGAAATTTACAATTTAAAATTAAATATAATTTTAATCAATATATAAATTCAGATATTTTAAATATCATAAAATTCATCTATTTGACTAGTAAAAATTAATATTTCAAAATTAAAATTAGCTAATCATCCCAAAATCATATGGCTAAAAATCCAGGTCGTTACATTTTTCCCTCGACATTTTCCGTCCCTCCCCAAGTCTCCTTGGATCTCACAGACGATACATGTGCACTAGTCATTTCTGCATACCTCTTTATGTATTTAATTTCTAAATTTTAAAATACTTAACTAACTGTCCAAATAGTTGAATAGGAAAATAAAACCATTATTGTAGCAAACAAAGTAAACAAGCATTCAACAAAGGTATTCAAGCAACACTTAATACTTAAAGTTCCTTCGACTTAGCAACGATTTTAATGAACTTAGAGGAATAAATATCATTTTGGATTCCACTTCGTCAAACTTCAAAGCAAGGAACTCCAGATCTAAACCATACTTACTACTAATTTTGCTAACTTAGTCACTATGGATTTTGTTAGCACCAAAATTGGTCACTAACACCCTTAGAAAGATTATGTAGAGAGATTAACGAAGAAAGTAAATTAAAACAGAGAACAGAATGTAAATTTAAGTGCAGAAAGTAAGAACACCAAATTTATAGTGGTTCGGCTAGTAGCCTACATCCACTTTGAAGTTTATCTTTATTCTTTTCATTGATGCTTGATTACAAATACAATCTGCTTCTAAGTACTAGAATACAGTTGCAAGATACAAAGAAATAAGCCTGGAATGAGTCTTGAAAATGGTAGAGTCTCCCCAGTGTTCTCTAAACAATCTCCCTTTTTTCTGTGCCCCTGCCCCTCTATTTATAGACGAAGGTGGGTTGGACTTTCCCGGTGGGCTTGGTAGCTGAATATCCTGGCCCAAATGGAGTGGTTTTTGTGCACCGAACCAGAGAGGTCGAACGATCAAATGTCGAACGTCCCATTGCCGAACGTACCCCTCTTTGCCGAACAATCTCCTTTGGCCGAACGAGATGAGGCCGAACACATTGAATGCCGTAGGGAGCACTTGTGTTGAACTATACTAGAAGCCGAATCAGTGACTCAGCCGAACGATGGTTAGGCCGAACGAGGTGAGGCCGGACACTCTGAATGCCGAACATCCATTTGAACTGATTGACCTTGAATGACGATTGGCAGATGATCGCCGAATAAGATTTGTGTCGGAAGGAATGACATGTCGAACAAGGTGTGGACGCCGAACGATATAGTATGCCGGACGTACTTGGTACGCCGAACGATGTCTTTTGGCTGAACGATGGCTTGACCGAACGATGCCTTTGGTCGAACGACATCTTTTGGCCGACGCTGTCTAACGCCGAGCGCTCTTTAGATGCCGAACGTTCCTTTATGCTGAATGCTTCTTGGATGCCGGTCGTAATGTGCTGTCGAATGAACCAGTTTAGCCGAACGATTGGGGGCCGAGTACTAGGTTGCCGGTCAAATCTCCAGGAAACACTTGTCTCCCAAAGTGTATCGCGTGACTGAACGCGATGCGCTTTGAACTATGAGTCCTTTGTGTTTCGCTTCGAATTTGGGCCCGTTACTCCTGGAGGTTGTTTTCTCATGAGTACTCGTCGAGGTGGCATGTGCCGAATAGTATTGCCGATGGCTGAACGTTCTATGTTAGACCGAACGACTTCGCATACGGGATGGTGCATCCTTGACCGGTTCCACCGGTCACAGTCTCTTCAACTTCTTCTTCTCCCTATAAAACCGGGCCTCCTCCTTCTTCCTCCTCTTTTTCACTTTTACTTCCGTTATTTTTTGATAATACGCAATTTACTTCCCTGGAATCCACCACGTCTTCCTTTAAACAAGTTTAAACAATCTTCAATCCCAAAATTCACCGGTCCCCAAGTTCTCTCCACCATCTTCGGTAAGAAGCCTTTGATCCTTCTCGATTTAGGAGAAATTAGATATTACTTAAACACATTGTGCATAGGCCATAGGAGAGTAGGGAGACTGTGAATAAGGGTGATGAACTGTGGCTCGGTCATGGTCTAGGGTTGTAACTTAGTACGAGTATGCTCTTAGGTGGTTTCGAGGTGGATGGACTGGAGAGGATAAGGGTGGAAGGTGTATTGTAGTGGCTTGGCATGATATTTCAATGCCGAGTAGTCATATGGTGGCACGAGAGTGGACTTGGTGCTCTGGCCTATAGGTTTACTAGGCTGTGGTTCGGCATGATCTCCCCTTGCCGAACGAAATTGAAGCGGGTCAAATTCGAAAGGAAACAGGGAACGTAGGGGAGGCCAACGGAAGCTATGCCGAATAATATTTCGTTCGAACAATACCTGGGCCGATCGATGGTTTGGCTGGACAGACTTAGGCCAGACAATGATTTGGCCGCTCACTATTTAGGCCGAGCGAACATTTGGCCGGACTACAGTTTGGTCGAACAACCTTTAGGCCAAGCCATGTTGAATGCCGAACCATCTTCTAGCTTAGGCCGAACACTTAAATTACCTTGCCTACTCATATAACAAAACAAGGACATGGACTCCAGCATACCAGCATATCGAACTGATCCGGACTGACAGCTTCCTTGCTTCAGTAGACATAATTTTGAACTTAAATCGACATAATCAGATAACTTCTTCTAATGTTTTCTGAAACCGAAATTGTGAATACCATAGGGCAGGCTTTTGAAGACGGTCAGCGATGACCGTCTTCGAAGTCGATGATTCGAAACTTAGTTTTATATCAGTAACCCTGTGACGTTCAATTTTTTTTTGCTTACACATGATTGATCGCACTAGTTCACGCCCCAATTTGGGGGGGGGGGGGTATTTGTGTTGTTGATTCTAACGTCGAACATTTTTAAAGTATAGCTCACACAGGTGCTTAGCCAAATTTACTAATTATTGAAGATGTCGAAAAAATCCAGCTCCGCCACGATTTCTAACAGACCAGGGCCATCCACTCGATGGGAAGTCGCAGACGTCTCAAATCCATCAACCTCCACTGCACATAACTTAGCCCCCGATGCCCTGGAGGCATCGATCTTCTTGGACAACCCTGTCGATTCACAGGCTCCAAAAATCAATGAAGTTGCGCTCCGGCGAATATGCTTCATTCATGGAATACCTTTTGATGACGTGTTGGTTCCATCGGGGCACGACCGGCCACACTTGTCCCCAGTTGGGTACACAGCATGCAATAAATTCATGTGCTGGGTTGGAAGTGTGCCACCGTTCAATTTGTTTCTTCGAGACGTGTTGTAATACATCGACATCGCCCCGTCGCAGTTGCACCCCAAATGGTCGTGCCTTCATCTATGGCACTTACCTACTCTTCATGACCGTCTTCTCTAGGCCTCCCACTCCTGATGACATCAGATATATTTATATGATCAAGAAGCGGAGAGATAGCCCCTCCTTTGTGTTCCTCGAACCGCATCACAGATGCCAAATTTTAATCGGGGCGTGGAGCAAGTTTTCCCAGTATAAACAGGAATGGTTTTATGTGCGTTGCCCCCTGGTTTCGCGAGGAGATGGGTCGAAGGAAGTAAGTTTTCTTCTGGGAATGATACTCATGTTTTGCCCGAAGCTATTCCTATTCTAACTCTTGTTTCATCTTCTCAGGTATCAATCCACGTCCCGACGGCCATTGGTATTCTGAGGCCGTTGAAGCTATTAGAGCTCTTCCCGCCGAAGAGTGAGACATCCGGACTCTTATCTCAAATGAGTCACTATCGAGGTGCGGATTGTTAGCAGAAGGTCGCTGGGTAATTCTTCCCGAAGGCGTTACTGTACCCAGGCCGGTCTCCGGCAAAGGGAAAAAATTGGCTGAGTCGTCAACGCGCCACACCCCTGAGGTACAAGAAGAGGGGGAAATCAAGGAGGGTGAAACGCCTAAAGCACAAGGTGAGAATTTGGGTCCAGCCCAAGATCCTATAGTTGAAGTGCACGATATCGAAACGTCATCTTCTCCTTCACAGAGGAAAAAGGGATTGACGTACAAAATCTGAAAGGAGAAGGTTGGCGGGACTTCGAAGGTTACGCTTGTCCCGACGGAGAAAGAAGCTTCTTCGCAGCACATAGAAAGTTCTTTAAATGGCTTATCGAACCTCTCTATCCCAGATGATCTGCTCAATTATGACTTTGACGATCCAGAGGCATTCAAACTTCATTCGCCCATCAGAGGCGACGCGGGCGCTCCGACCCAGAGTCAGGGAGAGAAAACTCCTATTAGCAAAGCGACTGGTCCGTTGGAGGGAAACACTAGGACACACACGAACACTTGCACTCCGATTTTCGCTTAGATTTTTGCCGTCACACTATTCTTTGCTAATTCACTATTATTTGAATTTTATACAGGTGGTATGGGGTGTTCACATGGATTCGATCGCCTTCGTGGTTTGTCAGTTCTTCATCATTACGGACAGGACTCGGGTTCCAGAAGGCGTCGAGATAGGGATGGTGATGGCAAAAAAACTATCATTCCCGAGACTCGTCGTCTCGGAGGAAAACTTATTATCAGCCAAAATACCACCAGGACACATCTTCTCACGTGGAGCAGAGTAGAGACAAGCGTGGCCATAAGAGGTCACAACCTGATGCTCCTCGGGACCAACACTCTGATTCTTCTTCCACTTGTCATTCCCGAGATTCCTACAGGAGGGGCGAACTTTCAAAGCCGTCTCCTTCCGCTCCTGCAACGGACTCGTCAGTGCCGGAGAGGCTGGCCGAGCTTAAAGATAAATTCCGGAAGATCGCTTCGATGGCCTGAAATTCCTCCCAGCTATTCATCCTATTCCTGGACATGCTAAGTAGAGCGCCCTTGCCTGTGCGAATGACGTCTATGTTCAACATGATGCGTTCGTTCATCTAGTCGAATAACTTTCTTAAGTTTCCGTGGAGTGCCAGCATGAAATCGACCGCCTGAAGCTTAAGGCTATCCATGACAAGGATATCATTAAAGCTCAGGACGAAGAAATGGCCACTTATAAATCTGAGCTTGAGGTCGCCCGTCAGAGCGCCAAGGATACTGCTGAGACCGTTACTCGTCTGGAATCAACTCATAAAAAAGAACTTGACGAGGCGGTTCAACGATGTGGTGCTTTGGCTTTAGAGAAAGACTCGGTTCAAAAGGAAAGGGACGCACTCAGCCTCCGAGTCAAAGAGCTTGAAGAGTAGCTCTACAGGGAAAGAGAGGAGAAAATGGCCGCTCAAGAGGAGTCACAATCGTACTGTGAAGAAATCGTTGCGACACGACTCTTAAAAGAAAAACTTGAGGCCGAGCTTTCTCGAGTTGAGGCGATAAAGAGTGAAGCCCGAGAAGAGGGCAAGAAGATAGCGTCCGTAGGTATTGACTCGCGTCTTGATAAGGCTAAAGAAGAGGGCAGGGAAGAAATCAAGAGCATGTTTGACCCGCTAATTGCTGAATTCAACGCTCGCGTTCTCATGCATCAAGACTTGACTTTTTTGGACGAGGGCTACCTTGAATCTTTAGCCGAGGCATGGGAGGATCTGGTTGAAATCAGGAAGGCCGAACACGACACCGAAGAGATTGACGAGGGAGCGTTGATAAAAGAATACCTCAAGGGAAATGAGCCTTCGGACTTGTCAGCGGCCAAAGCTATCTGTTGCAAAGGCTCCCCCTCAAAGAAAGGGAAAGAAATTATTACTGGTCCATCCGGCGCCATGCCTCCAGTTCATGTGCCTACCCAGATGGCCAGTCGGCCGATACTTGATCCTTTTGAACAACACATTGGCTATGACCTGGAAGCTCCCGGCCTGGGCGTTCATGTTTTGTCTCCCATCCCGGAGGGCGAGACCCCCATGACGGTTGGAAACCAGTCGGAATCTGGTAGGAAATTCTTTTGCTTTAACATCCTAAGTGTTTCCCTGAAAGCTGCCGCATTCTAATACTTGCTTTTCGTGATTTTGTGCAGGTCATTCCGATCCTGAACCCACTCCGAGGAGCCATATCGCCAAGGAGGTAGGGAAGGAAACAAGTGAGGCCTCTCACGCAGGCGAGGCTCCCGGTCCTGATGCCCAGGTGATCGGGACGCTTGACGAAGGCGAGTCTAATTCCTCCTCTGGGGGTTACGTAGTGGAAATCACAGGCGCCTCCGAGCACACATCTGGGTTGAGCATGAAGGAGAGGCTTGAGAAGGAGAAGTAAGAGACGATCAAGATCAAGGTCGAGCCTCAAACTGTGGATCCAGACGATCCCTTGACCAAACCATTGAAGATCATTCTCCCTGGCAGGTCTAAACCCATGGATGTCCCTCACACTTCTCCGGCTGTCACTTTTCCATCAACGAAGGGTATCAAGGGTAAACGCGAAGGAGACGGGTCGTCTGAGAAAACAACGGAGGTGAAGAAAGCGAAGAAGCATAAGAAGTAATCATTACTCTCGTTCAACGAGGGTTAGTTTAGATTAGGCAAGTACTGTTGTTTTCTTAGTTCGTGTAAATAAACTAATAAACTTTTGATTCCAAGCTTCAAAGGAGCTGTAATGGAAACTTATCTTTGATGAATAAAACTTAGTTTTCCTGCCTTTCTATGGCTCTTGTCGTTCAATTTTTCTTTGCGATTGTGAGTCAAATCCAAGTTGTTGTGGATATAACAGACCTCTTGGTTCATCTTCATATAGCTCGAATATTCTCTGAGAACCATCTTCTTTTCTTCCGCGCCCCAAGCACTTAGTTCATTTTCTAGTACGCACGTTGAAGGGTCGATGTCTTCAAGTCATTTATATCTAGTCCGTCTTCAGCGGACCTGGTCATTTAAATCGTTTATACTTAAGTCCGTGCTCCGTGGACTTTGAATACTCCAGTCCGCACTCCGGGGACTTGGAAATTTTAAGCCGTTCGTACTTGAGTCTGCGCTGGGGACTTAGAGTACTTCAGTCCGCACTCCGAGGACTTGGAGATTTTAAATCGTTTGTACTCGAGTCCGCGCTCCGGTGACTTTGAGTACTCCAGCCCGCACTCCAGGGACTTGGTGATTTTAAATTGTTTATACTCGAGTCCGCACTCTGGGGACTTAGAGTACTCCAGTCCGCACTCCGGGGACTTGGAGATTTTAGATCGTTTATGCTTGAGTCCACGCTCCGGGGACTTAGAGTACTCCAGTCTGCATTTCGGGGACTTGGAGATTCTAAATCGTTTATACTCGAGTCCGCGCTCCGGGGACTTAGAGTGCTCCAGTCTTCACTCCGGAGACTTGGAGATTTTAAATTGTTTATACTCGAGTCCGCGCTCCGGGGATTTAGAGTACTCCAGTACGCACTCCGGCGACTTGGAGAGTTTAAATCGTTTATACTCGAGTCCGCGCTCCGCTGACATAGAGTACTCCAGTCCGCACTTCGGGGACTTGGAGATTTTAAATCGTTTATACTCGAGTCTGTGCTCCGGAGACTTAGAGTACACCAGTTCGCACTCCGGGGACTTGGAGATTTTAAATCGTTTATACTCGAGTCCGCGCTCCAGGGACTTAGAGTACTCAAGTCCGCACTCCGGGAACTTGGAGATTTTAAATCGTTTATACTCTAGCCCATGCTCCGGGGACTTAGAGTACTCCAGTCCGCACTCCGGGGACTTGGAGACTTTAAATCATTTATACTCGAGTCCGCGCTCCGGGGACTTAGAGTACTCCAGTCTGCACTCCGGGGACTTGGAGATTTTAAATCGTTTATACTCGATTCCACGCTCCGGGGACTTAGAGCACTCCAGTCCGCACTTCGAGGACTTGGAGATTTTAAATGTCCATGCGCATTCGCACGTTAGCCGAAATAACATAATTTTATTTGCCCATCACAGGATCATCATTTGTAGAGACATTAGTAATTCACGGAAAAGATGGCTTCAAACCTTCATTAATGAAAGCAAGCTAAATTGTCTTACTACATTCCAAGAATTAGAAATAAAAGCATACTGGAAATGAGTGCAACTAATACATGAAAGAAATAGACTAAGTATAATAATGCCGCAAGTTCTTTTTGTTCCATGCTCGAGGGAGTGCCGCACCATCGACGATCGCTAGCTCGAAAGTTCCTTCTCCAAGCTTCCGTTCGATGACATATGGACCTTCCCATGCGGATTCATATGAGATGGGATTGGGTAAACTCATTTCAAAATGAGGTCTCCCACACTAAAAGTTCTTGGTTAGACTTTCTCATTATAATATTTAGCGACTCTATGTCTATATGCAGCCGCTCTCAAATTGGCCTCTTCGCGTTTTTCATCAATGAGGTCCAACGATTCCAATAAGAGATTCTGGTTCGACTCGGGGTCGTAATAAGTTACCCGATGTGATGGGACCTCAAGTTCCATGGGTATGACAGCTTTCGTGCCATATGCTAATGCAAATGGAGTGTGGTCAGTCGTGGTTTTGTGGGTGGTCCTGTAGGCCCAAAGTGCTGTTGGAAGTTCATCCACCCACCTGCCTCTAGCCTTTTCCAGA